>CM060924.1:715788940-718585190 GCA_030737875.1 Allium sativum | reverse complement strand
TACCAGTGTATAGAAATTCGCAATGATTTTTTGAAAACTGAAACTAACATAAGGTCTCGCGGTACACACACAATGCAAACACACACATGGGCGAGGTTTCTCCTTATGCAATCAAAAATGCTTGATACGTGAAAATCCTCTTTCAATACTATAATATAGTGTGAAAAATCCGTTCGGAAGTAAATGTATCAATCTTAGTCAGCATAGGTACCATATACTATATTGACGTATGGTATACAATCAAAATCATACGAGCTCGTAGCCGACGTTGGGTTTCCAACAATGACCAGGTAAAGGAACTTCCTTCCGAACCGAATTTTGAACACCTCTAGAGGGATGTCCGAGGATCAACATGGATGCCCCTCATGCCAACACAAGGCCGGGTTACCCCTTAACTAGGTAACTTAGAGTACGCCTGAGTATGTCATCTCCCGGTCGTTACTGACCTTTCTGAGCGTGCGCCAACAACAACCACAAAAGTAGATGCTTTTACTACATAGGTTAATACATGGGCTTCATACCATAGTAACCTTTTATCTAGAAGGAGACAACACCCCATAGCCCTGCAGCATTTCTTCCTGTTTTGGCCATTTACGGGGTGTGAGGCTTGCTGAGGTCCCGATATACACAAAGCTACGCTTAAATAAGCCATGCTTTGATCATCCAAAGTTCACCACATAACATAAGTATGCCACATTGTCTATTCACAACGTATCACTGATTTCTATCAATATATAACCTTTAAGCTCATATGTCTTAGAGAAGAGTGTTAATCAAGAAAATAAGTTCTCCATCACCAAACATATATATATATATATATTTAATCGAGACCAATGCTACGCAGTCAATTACAATGTTAGACACACAATCCATACAAGTCCGTTCGGGGTCTAAACGAAATCATAAATATGGAATTCCTTCACATAAGTTTGAGCTTCTTGCCACTTAGCTGATATAAAATCCATCTGCAAGTGGGAGCTACCCATTTGAGACATTTAGCAAGACGTCCTTACGATATGAAGGGTCCCAGTCTTCAATATTGTCTTCAATATCTTCAGTTGCTCGACAACGTCGTATTATTACTTGGAATGGTTTTTGGGCATACATCCAATCCCGGTCTTCCCAAATAATAAGCGTAATTTTTAAAACACAATTACGGAACACACAGGCTTTCAACCAAATCTCCTTCCATCTTAAATTTTGTTAAATTAAATTTCTATAAACCCATTCTCAAATTATCTTTAACAAAATCCATATTTTAACCCTTCTTCTTTAAAACACATCCCTTAAATCAAAGATAATTAGCCCCAAAGCCTTAATTAATTTTCCGTTTGACAACTCGTTATCAAAACCCGGCTTCCTTTGAAAATCCTTTAATCCATATTTCAACCATAGTTTCCTATTAAATCGATTTTCCAACATTCAATTCTTTAATCTTAACTAAAAGATTATACTTTGTTCCCAATTTCTTATTTTTAATTTTCTCAAATCAAAGGTTTGATTGAATCCCAATTTACAATATGAATTTCCACAATTCAATCTTATTGGGCTTCAAGAATAATATTGTTGAAGATATGATTCACGACAAAACTCAAATCAATCGATATTGAACATAAGTTACACAGAAATTGTATCGACTTATATTCGATATCAATTCTCATAATCAACGAATACTATAAGTGGAATAACGATATAATAATAATATCTTCCAAATTTCTCAAATAGTATACGTTTACACAAAAGAATTTCATATCAAAAATCCGAAGATTATTTCTATCCAACTTATCCCAATCAAATTGGGAAACCCATATCTTACTTAAAAGATTTATCCAATTCTTTGGCATTAGATCTGGATAGAAATACCATCAACTTATACTTAATATTAATCTCGATATCCAACTCACACTATAAGCGGAATAATAGTGAACTACTTTTTAAATTCCTCAAATAGTAAGAGTCGTCATCTACCGAATTAATATCAAACATCCGAAAATTTATCTCTAACCATATCCAATTATTTAAAATTGGAAAACCCATTTTAATATTAAATAAATCAATTTAAATTCCAATACTTTTAAACCTTTGAAAATATTTCACAAATCATTACTTATAGTTCAGAAGACAGTTTACAGGTTAAAACTTCAAAATAGATTGTTTTCCGAAGGAAGCGTTACAATAGCATTACAAAAGCGTTACAAAACAATTATCTTAACTATTTTGATCAAAATATCGTTTATCTTTGCCAAAACTTAAACTTTACAATTCAAAACACCTTTTCATAATTTGTAATGATTTTGCAATTTTTTTCCATATTTTTTAAAAAATTTAAAAACAATTATTTATAGTTATGGTCAACAATTGTTCTTACACCGACCTTTTCCAAAACGGTTTCAAACATAACTTGAAAATTATAACTCGAATTTAAAATCTGCTTTCACTCATTTGAAAGTTCTTGTTAATGAAAATCAAACGTTTTTCATTTTATGGAAATCCGATTTAGATTGCAAAAGTTATAAGTGTTTAAAGTTTGCATCTAAAATACGTAAATTACCGTTATGCGACAAGCTCTATTTAACCATAATAACCATTATTCTACGATACTTCAAAATATCTTAGCAAATCATTATATCTTTATATAACCCTTTTAAAATCATTTAAATTTACTTTCCAAATTATTTTGGATCTAAAATTCAACTTTTATTTTTTACTTAATAAATCAAATTCCAATTCATTTCTAAATTCAAATAACTTCAAATTAACCATCCCATTCATCGAATCAGTTAGGGATAGACAAGGAGAGAAGGAAACTTTATTTCCAAACCCGAGCCTAGGCACTATCCTCTCTGTCATTCTAGAATGTTCCGGTATTTATTTATTTATTTAAAGGACTTTATCAATATATGAATTCATACATATGGTCTTTCCTAATTATTAACCTTCAAATTCAATAATGATATTGCTTCAATTACGAAGGAGATTTGTCGATCACCCATGTGATACCATAATTGTTGTGTCATAGTGTGTGTAAAACAACATCAACAACCGTTTAAACATCCATAACAACCATCTTCAACACAATTAAATAAATCGTAACTGTGCACTAGCGTTATAACACTAGCGCTTAATAGTGTGTGTGGTCTAAACTACGCTCTCATCATCCATCACAACAAACATCAATCATCATTAACTACTAATAATTCATCACTATATTTAAATTGGTCTGACTACTAATTAAATATATAAACCATGGTTAAAGAGTTCCCACCTAACATCTTTCCAAATCTTCACGGTAGGCGAGCCTAGTTGAGCGAACCATCGAACAGTATTTCATTGCATCGTCTACTTCACCAAAATATATATTATATAATATATACTGATCTTTCTCTCTATATATATTATAAGAGGAGGAGGAGGAGGATGAACTTAGGCAAGGTGGTGTTGCTACAAAGTCATGCCATTTGGACTGAAAAATGCAGGAGCAACGTATCAGCGCCTTGTGAATTCCATGTTTAAATTCCAGATTGGGAATACAATGGAAGTTTATGTGGATGATATGCTAGTAAAATAAAACAAAGCCAAGGATCATCTTGAAAATCTGGCTGAAATGTTTCATATCCTCAGAAAATATGGGATGAAGCTAAATCCGCTTAAATGCTCATACGGAGTCGCATCGGGAAAGTTTCTTGGATTCATAGTCAACGCCAGAGGCATTGAAGCAAATCCTTCTCAAGTCAAAATTTTACGTGAGATGCGTGCTCCAAGGACAAAGAAAGAGCTTCAAAGCTTAAATGGGAAAATAGTTGCGCTTAACCGATTTATTTCAAAGGCAACGGATCGGTGCATCCCACTCTTTGATGCTTTGAAGAAAGGAAGGATTTCCAGTGGATTCCTGAATGCCAAACAGCCTAGAGATAGAGAGGAACTGTTCATATATCTAGCCGTCTCATCTCATGCACTAAGCACTGCACTTGTCCGGGAAGATGTCAAGGTTCAATGGCCAGTTTGATATATTAGTAAAAGGCTCGCTGAGGCAGAATTAAACAATCCCATGTTAGAAAAGCTTGCGTGTTGTCTTCTTATTGCCTCAAAGAAGTTAAGGCCGTTCTTCCAATCCCATGCTATAAAGGTTCCCACCGACCAACCGCTAAGACAAGTTCACTTTCGCCCAAAAACTTTGGAAAGATTATTGAAGTGGAACATAGAGCTCAACCAATATGACATCACTTATCATCCTTGAAAAGCTATTAATGGGAAGGCCTTAGCAGATTTTATCGCTGAGTTCATGGATAAGGAGGAAGAAATAGAAGAACCAGCAGAGGCGGTGGCTAGTTGAAAGTTATTCATTGATGGATCTAGGAATGATTACTACTCAGGTACAGGAATAGTCCTGGAAACTCCTGTAGGCTACTCCTTATGCTAGCCTTAAGGTTGGAATTCCCATCAACCAATAATGAAGCTGAATATGAAGCATTAATCACGGGGCTAAAGTTGGCAATAGAATTAAATCTGAAAACCTTACAAACTTTCAGTGACTCGCAGCTGGTAGTACATCAAGTCCGAAAGGAATTCCAGACCAAATTCGGAAACCTTCTTGCGTATCTTACCAAAGCTTTGGAATTTCTCAACGATCTTGACTACTACACTATATCTCATATTCCTAGGGAAGAAAATTCAAAGGCAGATTCTCGCGCCAAGTATGCCAGTTCCTCAGATGCACAGTTGTTGGGTTTGATACTCGTCAAAGTCCTTTCAACTCCCACTATTGAAGAAGAGATGTTGACTGGATTATGGTGGTTGTTGAAGAGCCTGTGTCCTGGATGACTCCATTCAAGGAATATATTCTTCATGGAACACTCCCGGAGGAACCAAAAAGGCGACGAAAAGTATTGCACAAAGCTCCATTATACCTTATCCAGGATGGAAGGTTATATAGACGAGGATTCTCTATGCCACTACTGCGATGTATAACCAAAGAGGAGCCAGAGCAATCTTGGCAGAATTACATGAGGGAGAATGCAGAGGTCACACGGGTGGTCAAACTCTAGCTAAGAAAATTCTGCGATTTGGCCTGACGTGAACCTGGATGCAAATGACCTATGCTAACAAGTGTGATAGATGCCAAAGATTTGCAAATATTCCAAGAGCACCTCCCACAGAATTGACTCAGATGTTTAGTTCATGGCCATTTGTCGTCTGGGGCATAGATTTGATCGAGGCACTGCCTACAGCTAAATCAAGTATGAAGTATGCAATAGTAGCCATTGATTATTTCACTAAGTGGGTCGAAGCTGAGCCGTTAGCTACTATCACTTCGAAAAAGGTTATCAACTTTGTCATGAAGAACATCATCTACAGGTTCAGAGTACCGCAGAAAATAATCACCAATAATGGAACTCAGTTCGAAAGCAGCGAATTCTTGGATTTTTGTGCTAAATACAAGATTAAGAAGAGTTTTGCAGTCGTTGCTCATACGCAGGCCAACAGGCAAGTTGAAGCAATCAACAAAATTTTGAAGTCAACCATTAAGAAGCGTATCGAAAAAGCTAAAGGTGGTTGGGTAGACGAGCTTCCTCTTGCACTATGGGCAAATCACACAACTCATAAAATTGCGACTGGGCATACTCCATTCTCGCTTGCGTTTGGATCCGAGGCTATGATCCCGGTAGAGCTGGAAGTTCCCACTTACCGAAGAATCCACTTCAACCGAGAAAAGAATGAGAAACTACAGCTCGAATCACTCGATTTGCTTGAAGAAAAAGCCAAGAAGCAGAATTAAGAATCGCTACACATCAGAGAAGGGTAGCCATACATTTTAATGCTAAAGTCAAACGGAGAACCTTCAAAATTAGGGACCTTGTTCTGAAGAGAATCTTGACAGAAAATGGAGTGTTTGGACCCAATTGGGAAGGACCGTCTATGATAAGTCAAAAATTCTCAGATGGCACCTTCAAACTGAAAACGACGGACGAGATCCGACTTCCTAGAGCCTAGAACAGCATACACCTCCATCACTACTTTGCTTAATGTTTCTTTCATACATCTTGAAAAGTTGTAAACATAATGCATTGTAAGTACCATACAACATTGCTACAAGTCTTGTATATATTGATGAAAGAAATTTCTTTACTTGCCTAAATCGTACATTTGCAAATTATTGTTTATAAGTTGCTAAAATTCGATTTTTGATTGCAAGTCCCCTAAAAGAACGTCGATGCGTCCATAATCTAGTAAGCCCTGGTGACCGTTACAGCACATCCCGATTGGGATAGCTCAAACGCCCATTGCTCAATGCTCAAAACATCGTTCGCAACAAATACGAAGGTGTGGAGCACAACATTGCAAATAAGGGACACCAGGAACTGAACGATCAAATGATGCGACATTCAACCTACAAACAAAGTTGTAGGTTTCACCGTAGGGGCGCCTTCTTAATTGCAAGGCCCAAGACCCTAGTTCTAAAAAATTGATAAAACCGATAAATGAACTAGCGACCGCCCCGTGAAACGATGTAGCTCTAAACCAAAGACCTCCCCAAGGGGCACCCAGTCGATCGTCAGTGCCGTTAATACATGGCCGGATTGTAACAAACACTGGGTTTCTAAACCAAAGACCTCTCTGAGGGGCACCCAGTCGATCGTCATTGCCATTAATACATGGTCCGATTACGAGAAACTCTGGGTTTCTAAAGACCTCTTCGGGGGCATCCGTTCAGATGCTGGGTCTTCTAAATCTAGTTACAGATGCTGGGTCTTCCAAGTCCAGTTACTGACGGACTTTAAAGACCCCTATGGGGGCATCCGATCATGAGCCGGGTCTTCCAAATTCGGTTAATGGCAGACCCAAAGACCTTTACGAATGCATCCGAAAAGTTCTATAAGTGGCTGAGTCATTCAGTCACAAAGAAATAACGGATTTACAAAGACCTCTCGGAAGCATGAAACCAAGACCTCTCCGTGGGCATGTGTTCAAATCTAATCTCCAAAGGGCCTGGATTGTCATGTCAGCAAGAAATAAGATTGAATATACTTAAAATATAAGACCTCTTAAGCAGGGGCACAAAAACAGAAATTCCTCTTCATTAAAAGGTATGAGCTGGATTGACTAGACAAGAAACCCTTGGATCATGAGCAAGCCAGCAAATTTTAGATGTAATGGCAAAAACACATGAGCAGGAGATTCCCAATGAAGTCGATCACAAATGTCATGCCTAACCTTTAAAATCTGTGATGAATTTTGGTATGGGGGCATTACCACCGCATTAATGAAATTCAATAATGCTCACTTAAACATATCATAAACTCGTCACAACTTTACACTAAATGCTTGGCGTCTACAAGGATTACTCTGACCAAAAAAGTTGAAACCCTTGAAATGGCTAAGGAAAACTTGAGAACTTTGATGCAGTGATAAGCACATAAGTGGTTATCCATGGAAAAGAAATCTCAAATACTACCTTAGCTAGAATCAAGGGAATTTAGTAAAATTGGTCAAGTAAATCCGGCTAATAGTGATCCATGGCTACAAATGAAAAATCATTTTTTTTAAATCATACCACGAGGTCATTATAACGGCAGACATTGCAATAGCAAATAGCTTACGGTATAAAGAATCTGTGTTGTGAGAAGAAAACAGGTATGGAATGCAAAACAAGAAAGTACGACAAAGCTAAAAGTAAAAGCTTAAGTATAACAAGCAGAACACAATTTCATTCCAACAACACAGAGCCAGATCACATAATCACAAATCAAGTACAAAAGTATTAGACATAAATGTGTGTAAAGTAACAAGCATAAGGTAGTGAGCGGAGACCGGCACCCGCATATACAACCGATCTAAATGTGCCACAACAAAGGAAACAGACTGAAATAAAAGCATGAAAGTCACAAATACTACTTCTTTTTCTTCCCACCGCTAGACCTTAAAGACCGTTTAACGGAAGAAGGGGGAGATGTATCAACCGCTTGGCTTCCACCTTTCGCTTCTTTGTCTACGCAAGGACTCTCCAAGGAGGATAGGTTAAAGATTCCCTGTTTTCCCACAGTACTCTTCCTCCTGCGTTTCAAAGTAGACAGAGCCTTAAAATCCCAAGTCTCGTGCTCATCATTAATAAAATCATAGTCAACAACTTTCAGATCAGATGCAGTAAGTAATGATGTATCACCTGGAGGAGGAGTAATAAGCAGGCCAGTGCTAGGTGACACTAAGATCGAGTCGGTAATAGCAGCTTGAACAGTGGTGGCACCAGCAGGAAGAAGAGGTGACGAAGGCAAACCTAGAACAAGTGAGTAATGAGCACGGAATTAAGCAAACCCAGAAGAAGAAATAAGATAATCCAAATCTGGTATGGTTTGATAAATATCAGTTTTACCTAGGGTTTGCGGGTTTATGAGATCAACTTCATAATTGTTAGCATTCAAAGGGGAGTCATCATTTTCTTTGCCATCCCTTGTACACTGCTTGGCGATGTTTTCCTGAGCAACATGCTCTTTAGTAACATTCTCGTCGGTATGGATAGCATGAGGACCCGCATGAGAAGTTTGCGAACTTGAAGCCCCAACATTGGCAGGGCGGGGTGGAGCATGAATAGAGGTAGCACCCGAGGTTTTCTCCCCAAAGGAGCGAGCTCACTCATCCATTAGTATCTACCTGTCCTCAGCTAAAGCATCACGGTCTTCTTCTTCTTCTAAGAGACTCTCCTGAAGAACATTATCTTCTACACCATTAAAGTATATAAGCACTTGTTCCCAGACGAGAGCTAGAGTTCTGAGAAGTATTCTTTCAAATAGCTTAAGCTTCCGCGGTTCATGACACTATAGACATAAAATTGAAAAAGAGTATCATCAGTCTTGACCTTGGCCTTTTCAAGAGAACTATTCAACTTGGCATTATCTCCTTCCAGAGCTTTAAGAACCTTGTTCTGAGAAGTAATCTTGTCTTCAAGAACTGCCTTTTCTTGTTGACAAGTAATCGAAGCTCGCTTTTCCAAATCAAATTGAGATTCAGCAAGTTCTTGAGCAGATTGAGCTTCTTGGACTTGTTTTCTTACGACTTTAGGCTCTTTTTTAAGCTTCACATTCTCGGCTTCCAAGCTATTTACCCTGCTATTTCCACCCTTTAAAGATGCAATTTCAGACTCTTGGGATCTGATCAAGTGGACTAGTCCAGCTTTGTCATTCTCCAAAATTTCAATATGATCTACGTGGTTGGCATTTAACATTTGGAACTCATAGCCAAATTTTCCGCTTTTCTAATTGTTGGTCGGCTCTGTTTATTGCCATGTATAACCTTGTTTCAAGTTGAATCTTATCAGTATCAAACTGGGTGATCATACAACTCTTTATAGTGCTCAGCTCCTCGACAGCATCCCGCCTGTCATTCGGGTGCAAATCCAAATCGAAATACATTCCTCTTAAGTCCCAACCTCCAAAACGATCCCTAAGCATCAAATTCCCAGGAAGAATTTTATAAGGTGGCCTGTCAAGAATCATCTGGATCTGAGTAGAAGTTGGAACGATGGATTGTTCATGAGGAATAGGGATATAAGGATCTAGAAACTCGGTTGATTTATGACATTTCAGAATCTCATCCTTGCCTCGTTCATCTCTGCCTCTCTTATTCTCTCCCTTCTTTTGATGCTTGCCCTTATCACTCGGTACCTCTACATGATCGGGCTTTCCCTTCTTCTGTTGATTAGTCAATGAAATCTCGGAAGTGTGCTGAGATTTAGGACCCAAAGATGATTGAGAACGCTTTGAGTTGCGAGCAAGGCGGGACTGTAAAAGACTCTGCAGATCAATAGAGTTAGCCTGTCGAAAGAAGCTGTCTGATACCGAGTGCTTCATTCCCGTATCTAGAAAAAGGGAAAAGAGCAAAAGTTTCTGTACCTAAGATAGAAAATACCAAGGCAAAATAACGGGAACTTTGCAGAGTACTGGAAATGTAAGGCGAAATTAAAAGTAAAAAGAATTTGCTCATGAACGTTTAATAACGAACCAATCTCAGGAGGCTTGTCTAAAAAGAGTCTTATATAAGCAGTTGTTTTTCCTGGACGAGGATTTTCATACGAATATTTTTCAGCTTTATTCTTCGCAGCTGATGTTGTTGGTAATGAGGTCATGGTATCACCCTGACTAAGATCATTAGCGTTGTCCAGATCACCAAAGCTTCCGTAAGTCCCCGTGGAACCCTCATCTTGAGTAACTGAGGCAGCGGGATTCTCATCACGATTCTCAATACTAACGCTATCTTTAGAAGTTACTCCAGCCTCTTCAGGCCTCTCACTCTCCTTCATAGGATCTGAAGTAGTTTTTGAAGAAGTTTCATTCACGTCATCCTGTCCGCTTACTTCCGTAGGATCCGGAACAGTGCCTTCCTTCTCAACTTGGTCAGATGTGGCCATAACACTTTTACCCTCACATTGTTCGGGTGCTCCTTCCTCAAAAGAAGCCAATTTGGATTTGGGCGGAGTTTTACTACTTCCCGCAGGATTAGAGCACTTCTTTATTTGAGCCTTCTTGGCTGAGGACTTGCTGGTAGTATCTTTCTTGTCAGCCGGATCTACTGCGAGAGTTCGTGAGGGAGGAAGCATATTACATTGATGAAGAAACTCTTCAATAATCAAGAACTTTCTGCTTCTCTCATTCTCATTAACAGCTATTAAAGAATTGTAGAGAACCTGATCAAAAGCATTATCCTTCTCGGAAGGAATCTCTGCAATGTAACTAAAGATTTGAGTAGTGGATTAAGGAGGAAAGAAACAAAGTGTTGTAAAGAAAGTATATTCACCTCCTTCCATCCAAAAAGGTACAAGTTTGAAGGACACCGGATAAAGATTTTTTTTTCCGGAAATCCCCGAACACTTTCTACTATGTCAGTAATAATTTTGGAGCCACGACTTTCAGTAAAGATAAACAAGGGATGATCCTACTTCCTCCTCTTGAAAGAATATAGAGAACATATATCTATAAATGTTGGCGTGCGCTGTTTGACCCTCATAAAAAGAACATAAAGGCCCACTAAAACGACATAGCCATTTAGTTGTAGTTGGTATAGGGCAATAGCCAAATGTCGCAGGATCATTTCTAGAGAAGGATTAAAAGGAGGAATCGCTCCACTCATTAACATACCACAGTTAACTACAACGTACCGAGCAGAGGGATATTGGCAAATTCATCCTTTTTGGAAAATTTAGCCTCCTCTTTTTCTGAAATCCCAAACTGTTTACACAATTGCAAATACGAGCTATATGAGAGAGTTGTTTCATTCCTTTCGAGAGGGATATTAGCAAGTGCCCGGTGTTTAGGAAAATTCTAACTAACATTTGCTCCAGGAGCAGTATCTGATTTGGTTCCAATAGCCTGCCCAGAACTCCTCTCTTCTCCGGGCATGGTTCCTTCTTTGGGATTCTGATGTAACTGATGTCGAGTTAACATTTCTACACGAACGACTATGTTTTAAAAATAAGTCGCAGGTACGCGCTTCATAGTTCAAAGAAAATAACATACGAGGCTTGGGATTCACAACCAGCATGTACTGATTAAACTAATTTCAAGTCTGGATGATGTTTGATTCTAGAATTGTGATATTTGTGCAGAGAATGTTTAAATTGTTTATAAATAGTTAAATAAGAGCAATCATGTATGAATATGCCATTTATGCTAAGTTGTAAGTTACCCAATATATCTGCTTTATAAAACTAATCTGTTGTTGGTGTGAGCGGCTAATGGTATAATCATAAGCTCAAAAATATGTGCATGTATTTGTTATTACAGATTAGCACTACAAGAGAAATTCAACAAACAACAAAGGCCTTAGTGCAAGAAAGCCTCCAAGAAATGTGAATACACCGATCAAACTAGGTTGAGAATGAGCAAACCAGACCTCGCCGGTCGCGCACGACCCATGCCTGATCGCACATGGAGGACTCTGCCCTGGTCGTACATGCTCAACTCAAGGTGGTCGCTCATGCTCGACTAGGGCAGGATCGTTCAAGACCAACCTCATATCGGAGTCAAACAGGAACGATCCTTGCCAAGTCGAACATGAGCGACCACGGTAGTCGAGCGAGAGTGCCAAGGGACTGTCGAGACGAAAGCTACCAAACTGACTATGGGTCAACATTGTGCACAACAGTTCAAAAGAGGTTGCGCATGCTCGACCCGGACTAGCTCGAGCGTGACCGACCCTATATGAGGATCGAGCATAACCGATTCAACTCGAGGCTTCCATTCAACAAAAGCTAGTTAATCGACAAATGCAGTGGATTCAAATTTAACTGATGATCAGTATACAAATTCACAATTCTAGACAACAAAGTTACTCAACAACATGATCAACGAATATTTACATCAACGTGAAGTGCAAGCTACAAAATCACTAAGTTCAGGTTTGCACTTGCAAATTTTATGTCTCAAGCATTCTATCAAACATGTTATTTTCATAAAATACAAAGTGAATTACATAAGTCCTATATGATTCGAATGCCTCAATCACCATATGTAATCTAATACCACTTTGATCTCCAATCTAAACAAACCCAATAAACCACCAAAAACCTCAATTCATACCCAAATCATTCAAACCGTACCCAAAATTCTTCAAACCAAACTTTGAACATCCACAACACTCATCATTTAACCCAAAGCAAATTAAAAGGATAAATTCACCTACAAACAAGTGGATTGCCTCAGATTTAAGGGAGAATTGCTCCGATGAGCCTTGAGATCAGTAGAACTTTGTTGTGGAAGCCACGCACGGTGATGAATCGAAGACTTGAAGGGTTGATGTGATTGGAATCTAAGAAGAATCGGATTGAGTTGAGGGATTCATTAGAGCGATGCCACCATTAACGAGTTTCTTTAGAAGAAATTATAAAGAACAAAGTGAGAGAAAGGAATACGAGGGGGCAGCATATGAAGAAGACTAAAAGGTTCATTTAAAGGTGACACATCGGCACGTTCAAACCTGAATGGCCAGCTCAACTACACTAGTGAATCCAAGTGACCCGTCAGATCCAACCTACCCGCTCAAGCCAAAGTGGTCTGCTCGACCAGCCTGCCCGCTCGAGCCCAAGTGGTTTGCTTGACCGCGTTGATGTGTTGACATGACCATGAAAATATGTCTGCTCGTAAGTGCGAGCGAGCCTATTCTCGTTTAGTTATGAGTAAGAATGATCTCAACCTCGATCAATCATATCTGTCAGCGTGCGACCGTAAGTTATGTATGGTCATCCCATGAAAACCAGATTTAATTTACCAAAACTATGTTACAATCAATTTCGAAGTCTGTATTTTTTTGTAAATTAAAAATTACGAACTTTGAGGGGCAAATGTTTATCCCTTAAAAACAGCACATATATTGGTTGGTTAAATCTGTATAAAGACTATGGGTTGAGTATCATAAGGCTCGGTCGTGCGTATATGGGTCATACACAACAGGGGTCGAGCACAAGCCAATGGTCGAGCACGATGTGAAGGATCGTTCGCCTATAAAGCAGACTTCATACTAACTTGCATAAGGATCGTTCGCTCATTACTTCTCCTGGTCGTTCATACATAACTCTTGGGTAAGTGATCCAAGACACCAAGTAGTCGCTCGCGCATCCTATGCTTGCTCGCACACATATAGGTCGCTCGCACATGATCCAACCATGCGGTCGTTTTCTTGAGCTTTATACTGACTCATACAAGTGCAATGTCCAAATATTGGGATCGGTCGCTCATTCTATCTCAATCGCTCACTCGCGCTACCTTGATCGTGCAATACTCCGTTCAGATGACCACAAGCAAAGTGGGGATGGTTGGTCGCACGTTTCCCTAGTTCGATCATCCCTTGGTTCTCCAAATCATCTCTTGAACTGATCACTCGCACATCTCCCGGTCGCTCGCATGTTACAACCCCGGTCAGTCGTTCAGATGCCATTTACCAACCAAGCAGAAAAGTACTTGAGTTGATTCCTGGTCGTTCGCACAGCTCCTGGTCGCACGGACGAGCAGAACAAATGGAAATAGCTATTTACAGTTGTTGACAATTGGCAGTGGCATTTCTGTAAATAACTGTGCGAGCGACCCAAAACCTGCATATATGAATTTCAGTCCATTTTTTCATGGAATCTCACCTATAAATAGGCCATGGCTTCCATACTTTTAGGGATCGATTTCCACGACTCCGAGGGGTTGCCAAATTGCTTCCTCTCCCATTTTAAGTGATCCTAACATCATCTAACACTTCCAAGCAAAGATCTAGAGCTTGATCCACCATGGCGTCCGTTGAGATCAACCAAGTGTTCTAGAGATCGAAGATCCTCCTTCATTCTCCTTGCATTTGAAGATTTCTCACCATTCCTCCACTGATCTCACCATTTCTCCGCTGGTCCAATCATGTCTCCATCAATTTGCATAGATCTAAGCGAGACTTACTTAATAAGAGAAGATGAATGTACAAAGAGAGATTTCATGCCTTGTAATCATTGATGTTATAATAAAATCCTTGCCAAAGTGGATGTAGATCTACCTTAAATCGAACCATTATAAAAATCTCTATGTCTTTACTTTTTTTGTTGCGATTGTGGTCTCATTCCTTACCGAGGGTGAAGTGCCTACGTGGCACTTTTTGGTGTTTAAGATAATTTCGGTTTAAACATTTTCAAATGTTTATCCCTTAAAAACAACACATATGTTGGTTGGTTAAATCTATATAGAGACTATGGGTTGAGTATCATAAGGCTCGGTCGTGCGTATATGGTTCGTACACAACAGGGGTCGAGCACAAGCCAAAGGTAGAGCACAGCGTGAGGGATCGTTCGCCTATAAAGAAGGCTTCACACTAACTTGCATAAGGACCGTTCGCTCATTACTTCTCCTGGTCGTTCGTACATAACTCGTGGGTAAGTGATCCAAGACACCAAGTAGTCGCTCCTGCATCCTATGCTTGCTCGCACACATACAGGTTGCTCGCACATGATCCAAACATGTGGTCGCTCGCTCAAGCTTCATACTGACTCATACAAGTACAATGTCCAAATATTGGGATCAGTCGCTCATGCTATCTCAGTCACTCGCTCGCGCTACCTTGATCGTGCAACACTCCATTCAAATGACCACAAGCAAAGTGGGGCTGATCAATCGCATGTTCCCCTAGTTTGATCGTCCCTTGGTTCTCCAAATCATCTCCTGATCTAATCACTCGCTCGTCTCCCAGTCGCTCGCACGCTACAACCCTGGTCGGTCGTTAAGATGCCATCTACAGTTGTTTACAAATGTTGACAACTAACAGTGGCATTTCTGTAAATAACTGCGTGAGCAACCCAAAACATGCATATATGAATTTCAGTCCATTTTTTCATGAAAGCTCACCTATAAAAAGGCCATGGCTTCCATACTTTTAGGGATCGATTTCCACGACCCCGAAGGGCTCCCAAATTGCTTCCTCTCCCATTTCAAGTGATCCTAACATCATCTAACACTTCCAAGCAAAGATCTAGAGCTTGATCCACCATGGCTTCCATCAAGATCAACCAAGTATTCTAGAGATCTAAGATCCTCCTTCATTCTTCTTGCATTTGAAGATTTCTCACCATTCCTCCGCCATTCTCACCATTTCTCCACTAGTCCAATCATTTCTCCATCAATTTGCACTAATCTCAGCGAGATTTACTTATAACAAGAGAAGATGAATGTACAAAGAGAGATTTCATGCCTTGTAATCATTGATGTTATAATAAAATCCTTGCCAAAGTGGATGTAGATCTATCTTAGATCGAACCACTATAAAAATCTCCATGTGTTTACTTTTTTTTTAGTTGCGGTTTTGGTCTCATTCCTTACCGATTGGTGAAGTGCCTTCGTGGCACCTTTGGTGTTTAAGCTAATTTCGGTTTAAACAATAAAATAATCGTAATTTCTCTGTGTTATTAAGTAAATTTAAATTAGTTTTCATTGAAGCATTAAATTTATTCATATTCTTTCTAAAATATTCATATGTGATTAGTTTTAACATTTTGCAATTCAAATTAGTCACAAAAATAAGTTTTAACATTTTGAATTTGAATTGCAAAAGTTCATTGATTTTAGAAATTGAAATTTCTTTGTTCGACTAATGAATGAGAGAAAGATACTAAAATAGGACAATTATTTCATTTTATTCTAAATTGAAGATAGTTTAGTAATATGTATGGTGTATACTAAGCAAAAGGTGGTGTATATGACTTAATTTTAAAAAATGGTGTATCTAAAACAGTTTATGGTGTACAAATAGAATTTGTCATATTTTATATGCTAACATAACCTTTCTGTTAATCATTCTATTTGCAGGTTCGACAAGCTCAAAAGGCCCAAGACAAAGCGGAAATTAAGGAGATGCGAGCCATGATTGAGTAGTTGCAGGACCACAATCGTTTACAAGCTATACAGATTGAGTAGCTGAATCAAAAGGTTGCGAAGTATGTGCACAATCATGGTACTTCTCCTTCATCGTCTGCTTCCAGAGGTGACGAACATGATGAAGCTTGAGGTATGTGTGTTTGGCTTGGAGATAATAATGATTTATTTTTATGTTGTAAATATTGGTAACTAAGTGGGTGCGACGTTTGGATAGTTTGTTTTGATAGTGATGATATATTTTGATGGTTTTTATATATTGGTATAGTTTGTAAACATGTATCGTTGATGTGTTGATTTTTGAGACGTTTGAATGGTTTGTTTTGTTAATGTTGATGTATGTTTGTTTTATGTTGGTTGTTTATAATGTTTATGGTATATATGTGGAATTGATTGGAATTGGATTTGAGATGGAGTAGATTGAAATTGGGGGTAGCTGGAAGGCAATAAGCTTGCTGCTATATATAAAAAATATCCCATTTTTTCCAATGGTTTCCAATGGCTTATTGGTTGTTTCGCTGAAACGGTTTCCAACGGCATGTAACCGTCTAAAGTCGTTAGAACATCCGTCGGAAAGAGTGTTGATTCCTTTGGAAACTGTTGGACTACGTTGTTTGTATTACAATGACTTCAGACGGCCGCCAACGGCTCTGAGCCGTTGGAATAGCCATGTATGCTAGTAGTGGAACAACCACCGACCAACACCATTTTCCAAGATTATCAACCACCGAACTACTGTTGTTTCGGTGGTTGTTCGCCGTAGAAAATTGAGTTGGTCGACGGGTTGTGGTGCATAAAGAAATGATGTATTTGATAGTCTCTTGAAATGTGTGGTTTATAAAATTATATGATATTTTTTAGCAATGGTATTAGAAAAAAAAACAACGAATTGCCCATGACAACACACAAAAATAATAGTATCTTGGAGATCACTTATAGAGAGTTGGACATGTGACCACCCATGCACCCATACCAATATACATTATACATGCAACGTGGATTTTACATATTAGCAAAGACAGTTCCTGTTGATGTTCCATGCTCACTTCATCCAAGAACGAATATTAGTATCATAATTTACACAAGCTTCATCTTTGCAAAATCCAGACATCAGTAAAAGAATGGAACCATGAAATTTTAACACGTATGCTATGTACGTAAATATTGCCCAAGCATACCAGTTGTACATGGAGTGGCCAATTGAAGAAATAATGATAATAACTTTTGGCCAACGCTTCATGCCTCATTTATGCAGCATGCTTCCGTACATAGTGAGACAGAACGAGTTTGCTTCAACCCCATCCCAGGTTGCAACAAAATAAGGTTATTTTAGTGAATTATAGAAAAGAGAAATGTATAAGACATTTTCCAAAAGGTAAGAAGATAAAACAAATAAGTTTTTAAAATATGGATTTGTCCCTAATTTTTTCACTTGAATCCATATTATAAACAAATATAAAAGGTTTAAACTTTAAAGTTCTATAAACCTGCTTGTATTGAAACGAACTTAATTTTTCTTACCTAAAAAAGGATCATACTTACACCTCAAAATCTGAAAAAACAATTAAGCTATATATTTTTTGTATGGTGCTAAGGGCACCCCAATATGTTATTCCTAATACCGCGACTAAAAAATACTATACGAATTAGTATTACACTCTTCTTAATACCACACACTTAAAAAATTGGGGTTACCACACTGATTTATCTTATTTCTACTTCGCTCGATTTTCGTTCGTCCTCATTTCTAAAACCTATCAACGAGTTAAACCCTAGATCTATAACCGATCAACGAATTCGACGCCGTAATGCCGAGGAATATACAAAAACCGTGAATAAGATTTGAATTAAGCAAACTAGAAGCGAAAGTGAGAGATTCGGGTTTTCGGATCACCAAACAATTGGGAGATTACCGTATGAATTTCAATTTTTCCGTGAACGATGCGAAGAAGGCAGCTATTATGAGAGATTAAGGCTTTTAGATTAGCATAGTACGTGATTAGTTCGGCAAATAATGGTTGAGTGAGAGATTAGAACGGAGAGGTAATGTGGTATTGGGAAGCATACAAAATTTAATGAGTTTTATTTTTTTAAGTGCGATATTAGGAAGAACATATTGGGGTGCCCTTAGAAGCACACTATTTTTTTAAAAAAAAGGCTCAAGCTTTCCATTGTAGAAACGGAAATCCCTACAGGTATGTATGCAAGTTCGGCCTACTGACCATATAACCATAGAAAGATAATTTATCTTTAATGGAACAACACGCATACTGCACCATGATTCTACGTGGTCTAATTTCCTTTAGCGTAAATATCGTAGACTTAGCTCCTAGGGATTTGGCACCCCAGCTTACATTAGTAAAACATGGAAACGTATGAATAAATGTAAAATGCTTTACGATGACGTTTCATCCTATAACCCCCCTTGGTCTCACCGTTCTTTTTCTCTTAAAAAGCTTAGGAGGCTATTAGGCCTTCCCCCGAAAGGCGCCCTTTCTACATGATTTGGTATCGATACATCCATTCGAAAGTCTCCATTTTCAATGTGGAAACTTATCCATAATGGTCTGTTTCTTGACAAGTACATATCTAAACTTGGCGTCGTTACTGTTTCTAAATGCTATTGTTGTTCGTCCTGGCACTACGAATCTATATCTCATCTCTTTGGCAACAGTGAGGAGGCAAACTCCATTTGGTTACACTTCGGAAACCTTATGGGCTTCCCCTCAATTTCCGCATCTCTCAACTCTCATTGGACTCTCTGGTGGTCGAACTCTCGTGGCAAATCCATTAGGCTATTCTTGCTCGTATTCTTCCTACCTGTATTTGTTGGCATATCTGGTGCACTCGTAACAGTTTTCGGTACGATAACAAGAAATTTGATCAAGCCAAAATCTTCCGTCTTACTCGTGACGATATTAAAATTTTGTGTAACTTTCCCATACTTAGGTCTAGTTAGTAGATTCCTAAACTCATATATCACAGACTTCAATATATCTTGCAATCCATGATGTTTTATTTTTGTTTGGTTCACCGTTATTATTTTTGGTTTGGTTACTGTTGGCTTTTGCTCTTCTTATTGCTTTGAGGTTTATTGGTTGTTAGCTCTCTACCACATGACCTCACATGCTTTTCCCTATTGGTTTGGTTGGGACTCGGTCTACCTTGTGTGTTGCCTTGATTCTCGGTTCATCTCATCTTGGAGCGCTATGGTGGTCGTGTCCTCGTTGGACTTTTGTCTTATTGCTCATCACTTGCCCTTCTTGGTTTATTGAACCCGGTCTAGGCTTTACCCCAACTCTCTCTTTTGTGCCTCACTTAGACCTTTGAGGTCAATACGAATCCTTCGGTCAAAGCTTAATACTAAAAGGTCAACACCATATTTAGGCTGATACTAGAAGGTCAACACCATATTTTGAGATGAAGGTCAACGCTAAATTCTTTAGTAAGGTCGACGCTTTTGAGGTTGACACGAAATTCCCAGTCAAGGTCGACATCATTTATAAATATGAGGTCTCATCAACCTTCGAACTAATCATCACCTTGATTCCAAAAGATCAATTCCTCACAACTTTGGCTTTACTGATATAAAATCAGGGTGAAATCCAAGAGAGAAAATTAGATTTTCGAGCTGAGATTTGCTCCTAGCTAGTGCGAGGAATTAAATCCCGAATCAAATCTGAGGTTAGTTGAAGTCGACCGTGGTGACATTGTTATTGAATCGAGGGATTGGTTAAGGATGATGGACATTGATACTGACTTTAAGCAGAAGACCTCTTAATAATAAGGAAGGGAAGCAGAAGACCTCTTAAAAAGCTAAGTTGCTACATTACTGACTGACTAAACAAATTATGTATGAATGACCGTTACAGCACGTGCATCGCACGTGAGTTATTTCACATTTGAAATAAAATGATTTGCATACATTTTTTGGTTAAAATCATGTGATTTTATTTTTTATTTCTAAGTTCTAATATCTAATGTTGTTTAAGTTTGAATCACTATTTCTATTATTAATTAGTTAATGAAGAAAGAATTTGTAAATAAAATTTATTTCTTAAATCCTAATTTTATGTGATATTAAAACTTGTTAATATTTAATGATTATTTTATATTTATAAATGAAGTTTACGTGTTAGATCCTACCTTTAAGCAATATTATAATCTTAATAATATTTGTAGATAAGTGAACGTTTTTAATTTGTAAAGAAAGTTCAATTGTTAGATCATATTTTTAAGTTGTTATTATTATATACATATGTTTCGAATTTGTAAAGAAAAAATAATTTTTTTATCCTATGTTTAAGGGATACTAATTCTTAGATTCGATATTAGATCCTATTTGTAAATGATATTAAGATTCGAAAATATATGTAGAAAGGAGTTTTAAATTTGTAAATAAAGCTTATTAATTATATTCTATTTTAAAAGAAATTTGATAATATATGTAGATTAGATCATGTTTAAGGAGATTTGATAATATCTACAAATGGACATTTTTGGTAATTCACGTGATACAAAAAATGTTGTGATAACAAATGCATTACAAATATTAATAAAGGCATGGCCAGGATGATGATAAGTTGTAAATAAATGGAGAAATTCTTCAAACTATAGCGAGGATTGAATTAACTTACAATCCAATGTGCATTCATGGTGGTGTGCACGTCCACAATGTATCTGGTGTGATGATATTTGAAAGTATCAAGGCTGATCTTCATGTTTTAACAGCTTTTCATTCATAAAGTAATCAAGTTCTATAGCCTTTGTATCCAAAATATCAGACTGATCTTCAAGAAACCCATGTGCGACAAACATTAAATAAACATGTTAGTGTTGTGAAATAAAGTCAACCTGTATAAATGTGGTTATAACGACATGGATATTAGGATGGAAAGCCGGATTAATATAATTACATGAGGTATATAAGTACTTAGAAGTAAAAGGTACTAAGGTATACTATACATGAGTTTAGTCTGAAGCATGACTATGTAGGATTTGATTACAGCATGCACATACAAAGAGATAGCAAGAAAGCTAGTCACTTATACTGGGAGATACAAAGCCAGTGTGACAAATTACGATAGTCAATAGTTTGAAAGAGGGATGAACCTTATAATGCTAAGTGATTATGAAATAAAAAGGACAGAAGAGAAATAAAATCCAAACACCTTTTTTTTTTATCGTTCCACAGTGGGGGTTATTGTAGTGTTTTATGCGGAATTTTGATGAGGATCTAGTATTGTTTATTTAGATACCAATGGAGTATAACAAAAATAATTATGAAATCTCACGAAAAACAAAGAACAAAAAAGGGCACAAAAGATTTAACGTGATTCGGATATGAATATCCTACGTCCACGGAGACCCAACAACTTTTATTTCTCAATGAAGAAATGAGTACATAAGAGAGGAGGAAGATTACAATAGAGAGAAGATTAATGGTGGATTGCCTTCTTCATACAATAACATGACCTCTATTTATATAGGGATTTCTTGACCTCCAAGTAAACTTGGCACCCAAGTTTTCTTGACTTCCAAGTAAACTTGACACCCAAGTTTTCTTGACCTCGAAGTAAACTTGGCACCCAAGTTATTCCATATAGGAGCCAATTACATGATTGACAATTAATCTTTCCTTCTCTACAAATATTTGAATCATCAATTTCAACACTCCACCTTGATTCAAATATGACAGACTTTCTTCATCATCTCATCTTCAACAATCAACATAGAAGTCGTTGGGCCTAACGCCCCATGGCGCTCAAGTGACAGGAAGAAAACTGATCAAGTTTGAGCAATGCTCAAACTTGTCCTTTGGAAGTGACTTGGTCATCATATCTGAAGGATTATCCGAAGTACCCACCTTCAATAATTTGATCTTGCTCCGTTCTTCCTCAAGCATAAGAAAGAAACCTCTAACATTAATGTGCTTTGTCCGTGAACTATAGGCTTGATTCTCAACAAGATGAATAGCACTCTGACTGTCTGAAAATAGCTCCACTGTCCCCTGCACCATTGAAAGATCATCCAATAACTGAAGTAAGTACAATCCTTCCTTTGTTACTTCCACAATTGATATCAACTCTGCTTCGGTAGTCGACAAAGCTACGATAGATTGCAGCTTTTGTAACACCCCGCCTCCGCTAGGGTCACTCGCAAAGGAATGCACTAGCTTTAGAGGGGCATTATTGGTAAACATGCACAAAAATATCACAAGACAAAACATATACAATAGCGGAAGTAAAATCGAACTTTCATAAACATGAATACATAAGGTCTAAAGCCTTTTACATCAGAGTACATCAAAACCTGTCTTGCAATAGTAAAGAAGCATAAAGACTTTTTCATAAATTATTCCCCAAATAAAAACAGTAAAGTAGCCATAGCCAGGAAAAGTCCAAGCCATCCATGATGACCTTCAAGCAGAAGAAGTCCGAACTAAACAGCAGTGTTTCCTCCCTGTAACCTGGGGGGGGGGGAACGGAAGAAAAGAGGCGAAACAAAACGGGTCAGTCAAAAAGACTGAGTAAGCCCTATCTACTATTAGTATAAAAACTAGTAAAGTTAACTGTCATGAGAAACTGAGATGAACATAAGCATGATACAAGATAGGTCAATTAAATCAAAATAACAGGATGAACTACTGAACTCAGATAAACTAGGGTGTCGTGATAAACTACGATGTCAAGATAAAACAAGGTATCACATTGTCAGGTTCCTATCAAGTATAATATCCCAAGATATCTATCGCATATAACGTCCCATGGCATCTATCCTGTATATCCGCTCTGCACCTACCGTACTAGTATCCCAACTGTATTACGTGTTATCCGTGAATGACCCTTACTCAAAAGTCGTGTAATGGTCCATGTCAACCTAATATGCCGCATATATAGGTTACTCAACTCATATGTTTCTTTCCATGTATAAGTTCAGTCCTTTGCCGTAGGCTGTACGGGCTTTCCCATGTAAACGGTTTATCCTTGAAGTTGTTTTGGACTGCAACCCTTGATCTAGTTGTGTTTCCTTACCATGAACTATCGCGCGTCCACTTAGGATTTATGCCACCTAGGACCGCTAGGGATTATGCTACCTAATGAACGTTTCCGTGTCTCGGTTTAGGTTTTGGCCACCTAGAACCACTAGGGATTATGCTACCTAATGAACGTTTCCGTGTCTCGGTTTGGGTTTTGGCCACCTAGGACCACTAGGGATTACGCCACCCGTCAACCGCGCCCTTGATCCCACGTATGTATCGTGAATCGTTTTCCATGTCTAGATGCACATGTTCCCCAATGTGCCATCCGAGTTCCGTGCCAGGGCAAATCAAGAAATACGGAACTCGGTCGGGAGCTTTAAATCGTCTGCCGATGCAGATATCAAGGTCTGTTTTTGTACCCGTGGCTATGGTCCCACGTGACCCCTCCCTCAACTACTGAAAGGCAATCCAAGAAAAATCATGTATAAGAACCACTCCACGGCCCCACTATAGCCCACTTTCCTACGGGCCAACCTCACCCATGACTCGATAGCAAGCACATGGTCTGTTGGGGGTTCCCTGCCTTTCCGCACGTACACGATTGACTAAAGATGGTAGGTAGTCGGCGATGTGCAATCCAGGGCAAAAACAAGAATCGTCGACTCCACGCTAATCCATCCCAGTCTTTAGGTTGCTCGCATAGCAACCAAGGCATACTCTTGGTCCTTCTAACGCAGACCTTAACCTCTCATGGGCCTAGTATAATTACCTGGCAGCCCACAGAGGGATCCCAAGAATATCCTCACGTCCCCCGAAGCTTCCACTTCGGCACCCAGTGCGCTGGAGCTTTTATCCAAGTCAGATAACTTGCTCCCCCTCGTATACTAAGCGACGACCTACCGTATCAGGTTACTCATCGTTTTGAGAATTAGTCCTATGTCCTTAGCTAAGAATTATTACTTAGTTACCCTTAACTAAGGTTTACCACTTAGCTTCCTTTCCCGTTATCCTTGATTAACCACGGTTTTCTACCTAGTTCTTCTAGCTAGGGTTTGTCTATTGGGTTAAGTGTTATCATTCAAGTCCATGACTTAACCCGCCCACGAATCACGTCAAAGATTGGCTAAGTATTTAAGTTCAAGACTTAGTCCCACAAGTTGGTTAAGTGTACCCAGAGGCTCATGACTTAACCCTATCAAGTCAAATTGGTCAAGTACTAGCTTACCTTAATCCTATCGGATTATCTTGCTAGATCGATTAAGCATAGATTATCTTAATCCCATCAAATTATCGAGTCGGATTGGTTAAGTATAGGTTGGCTTAACCCCATCCTCTAATCGTACTACAATGGTTAAGTATATTCTAAAAAGGTCTTGTGACTTAACCTTATCAGGTCCGCGTATTAGATTGGTTAAGTGTAAGTTACTTAACCCCATCAAATCGTCATGTATAATTGGTTAAGTATAAGTTGCTTAACCCCATTAAATTATCACGTTAAGTTGGTTAAGTATTGGTTACTTAACCTCATTGAATTACCGAGTTTAAATTGGTTAAGTGTTTAACTTAACCCCATCGAATTACCGTGTTTAGATTAGTTAAGTGTGGATTACTTAACCCCATCTAATTACCGTGTCGGATTAGTTAGGTGCAAATTACTTAACCCCATCCCCTAATCATCTTGTATGGTTAAGTGTCATTAAGAAAACTTACTTAACCTTGCCAAATTATCATGTTGGATTGATTAAGTGTTGGTTAACTTAATCCCCGTCCACTAGTCGTATAAAAATGGTTAAGCGTCATTAGGCAAATCAAATCACTTAACCTACCCAACCTTGTCATGTTTTGTTAAGTATCATTAGCCTAACCAATTTACTTAACCCATTTACCCATGTCATATTTGGTTAAGAGTCATTAATCAAATTAACTTAACCCTATCATGTGGCATTAATTACTTAATGCACCCCAACCTCTCACATTAGACTTTGTTGTGGTTACTAGTTAAGCCGGTCGGTTCCGGGTAGCTTTACACCACAACTTGGTCTAACCTCGGGTTCAAGCACAACATGACCAACTTCTCACATTGGGTCCTATTGTTTGCAACTACTAGTTAGGCCGGTCGGTTCCGGGTAGTTTTACGTTGCAAACTCAACCCAACCTCGAGTTGGCCACTTTCATGTTTAGTCTAGTGTCATGTTCATAGTCAAGTTTTCAAGCAATTGGGTAGACCTAACTTAATAGGTAAATTCCCAATGGGTAGACCTAACTTAATAGGTAAATTCCCAAGCTTATGTTTTTATGCATACTTACATGTCAACTTCCATGTTATGATTCAAGTCATGTTTTCAAGTTGTATTTTCATGTCATTAGAAATTACCCATAACATAACCCAACGCTTTTAAACTCGCATATACGTTCGCAACAACTTAATGGATTAAAAGAAGAGACTTGGCAAAGGCATGACAAAAATGGATATTAAGCCACAAGTTAATCATGGTGGCAAATGAGGCACAAATGTGTTCATTAGCTTGCATGTTACATTCTTAAGCCTCAAAATCATGCATAAACCCAAACTTGGCACATAAACGAATCATGGTGACAAAAGACATGGAATGATGACTAGAAACTCGCATGTATCATCATATAAGGGTTATGACTTCATATGCAAGTTGACATAAAGATTATGAAGGTTCTCATGTTGCATAATGCAACATTTCAACATAAAGGTTGTAGCTTTTAGCTCATAAGATCAAGATAATGACTTCATAAGCTTGCATGACATGATAGCATGTATCATTCTCAATGATCAAACCCAAACTTGCAACATGAACATTTAACTTCATAGTTAATATCTAAGAGTAGGGAAAGGGCTTACATTGTTATGAAGGCACAAATCGAAACGCAAAACAAAGATTGTGATGAAGCCTATGCATGCCATCACCCAAAAACCCAAAGATGAACACTCCAAATCAATAAAAACCCCATCTTTATGAACAAAGATCAAAGCTTTAGCCTTGAGATCAACTTGAGAAGCTCTCATACTAACATAGGGACTCTCTAATACTCTCATGATCATGAAACCTCTCATAGAAATGAAGTGGAGGCTAGGATAGTTGAGTGGAGGCCATGAGAGTAGCAATTTTGCCATAGTTTAGTTGCATGAATGAATAATGAGGGTTTAGGATAGGTTAGGGTCTTATTTATAGATTAGGCAAGTGTTTTAGGCCATAGGATTAAACCTAGATTCAATCCAAGCCATCAAAGCATGTCTTGGGGAAGAAGTCAAGTGTAGGAACCATCTAGGGCTTTTAGATTAAAGATGAACCATAAGAACCATCCAAATGCAAAATCTGCATTTGAGCGAATCGGCCCACGGGTTGACAGCCAAACACCCTGGATTAACCCCTAGTCGACCCAGCGGGCTCGGGTCGACCTCAAAAATCGGCCGGTTCGGTTATTCCCCTCTCCCAATTCGCTGTTTTGAACATTTTTGCATATTTATTTATTAAATTTTCAATTATATATATATATATATATATCAATATATATATATATTTCTCTGCGCAACCCATTTCACTTAATTAAGTATACTTTAATTTGGGAATTTTTCGTGAAACTTCGCGAGGCCATATCTTGGTCATACGGACTCCGATTTTCGAAAACTCAGACTCTATTTCGCGTATTTTTCCGAGACGAACGCAATGGCATAGCCCGTTTCCCTTGATTCAGATTTTACAGTTTAATTCTGCCTCCATTTATGTTATAACAGGTTATTGAAAATACGGGTTGTTACATTCTCCCCACCTTTTAGGATTTCGTCCCCGAAATCTCCAAGTTAAGAAGAACATATCCTACCATCCATCATCCATCTACTCAAAACATCATCCACAAGCAACCATTGTCCTTAGATGATTTCTAATGCTGTATGAATATATGCAAAACGCGTGTGTACATGTTCCTTAGCTAATGCTAATGATCAGGCCTGAATAATCTTTCTAATGCAAAATATGTATAGTGCCATGAATCCAACATGTATGCAAATAGTCCTAGCCATATAGGTACTATATGCGTGCACAATCATTCATTTATATGCAACAACCGCATGATAATACATTCGATTTCATCCATAAACAAGTATAAATACTCGTGCATCTGCAATATGAAATGTGACCGAGTCGAGCTAGTATCTAATGTGTATTCGCGCATCCACGAGCAACCACTTGCAACCACTTGCAACCATATCAATCATAACATGTTTCAAATACATGTTTACATCCATAGGGTTCTACCTAGGATTCCCTGGAACAGGGTTGAGAAGAAAAACAAGACAAACTCCTTACGGGGTTTGTAACAGAAAATAGGACCGAGAGGATGTCCACAAAAGATAGCCTACAAGTAAGCTCTACAAAAAACAGGGATCAAGGATATACTCCCAAAAGAGATATCATGCGCGTATATAGTCTTTGACCATCAGAGTCGTATTTCCTCGAGCTTAATTCCATTGTGCCTTGACCGTCTTTTAACTTCACGATTTCGTAGCTTCCTATTTCCTGTTTCTATAACATGAGCTGGAACTCATTTCTTCGTCGCCTCTCGTTCCACTTGCACACTTGGCGCAAACATGACTGCGTACTCATGATCTCATGCAAGCTTTCCAAAATTCACTAGTGAATCTCGGACCTCGTACCACAAGGTATTCCACGTAGAAGAACTTTCTCTTGAAAGTAAACAGATGCCAACCAGGTTATCAAGCGCACTTACTAGGGTGATTTCTATAACCCACGCATAAGTGAAGTAAACCATCCGTCTTATCGGCGAACACCACTCGATCGGGCTTCAAATTTCCAATAAAGGCATCAAGGGATTCTAAGTAACTAGTCATGACAGAACCTCAAAAAGGTTACCCGGTACTTCGAGGGCATTACCAAGGCTAGTCAAAAGGTCTAACTACCCTCCTATCAAAACCGAGAGTGGAACCCCCTACTGGATAACCACTTCATCCCTAGAATCCATCCATAGCTTATAAACATAAGCATTATTTCCAAACTCAACACTTGGCATAGACATTCCCAAATCCAAACAAGTCATGTATAAATGGACTGATTCTCCAATAGGACTTTGAGACAAAAATGGGATTCTCTATTACGCTAGTACTTAAGGTGTAGAGACTCAACTATCGAAGCAGACTTAAATGATACGAACAACGAAGTCCTAACGGGATGATAGAGAAGAAAAGCTAAACCTTTAACAAGATCGTTACCCTCCTTCCGAGGTACTCTAGAAATGAGAGCATACTACTGCCCTCCCGATGATCTTGTCCTTGTCCCATAATACTTAACTATCCGCCCCGTTTTACCATGCCAAAGGTACTCTCTCGTCATGGGTTTCATTGTTCATCTTTCTCCCTCCTTTGAGGACTAAGCCATACCAACAAGTTGCTCATCCTTAAGCTCGTATCCTTTATCCTCTTTCTCACTATCCTTTCTTATAACGCGGCCACTGGTCTCTTGAAAACCACCTCCATCGCATGGAAAGCACTTTCGTAGATAGAAAAGACTAGTCGCAGTTAAAACCACTGTGACTACAGATGGAGGAAAGAAAGGAAAAGAGATTTAATTAAGGAAACAAGGATAATGCTAATGGCCTTTGGGGAATAGCCTTTTCTTTTTAAAAGAAAACTTTCTTGAAAAATGCTTCTTTATAAACGATTTTCAAATAGTTTTCAGAAGGTCTTTAAAAACTTTTGCCCAATCTGGTAACCTTCTGCTCTGATACCAAATGTAACACCCCGCCTCCGCTAGGGTCACTCGCAAAGGAATGCACTAGCTTTAGAGGGGCATTATTGGTAAACATGCACAGAAATATCACAAGACAGAACATATACAATAGCGGAAGTAAAATCGAACTTTCATAAACATGAATACATAAGGTCTAAAGCCTTTTACATCAGAGTACATCAAAACCTGTCTTGCAATAGTAAAGAAGCATAAAGACTTTTTCATAAATTATTCCCCAAATAAAAACAGTAAAGTAGCCATAGCCAGGAAAAGTCCAAGCCATCCATGATGACCTTCAAGCAGAAGAAGTCCGAACTAAACAGCAGTGTTTCCTCCCTGTAACCTGGGGGGGCGGGGAAACGGAAGAAAAGAGGCGAAACAAAACGGGTCAGTCAAAAAGACTGAGTAAGCCCTATCTACTATTAGTATAAAAACTAGTAAAGTTAACTGTCATGAGAAACTGAGATGAACATAAGCATGATACAAGATAGGTCAATTAAATCAAAATAATAGGATGAACTACTGAACTCAGATAAACTAGGGTGTCGTGATAAACTACGATGTCAAGATAAAACAAGGTATCACATTGTCAGGTTCCTATCAAGTATAATATCCCAAGATATCTATTGCGTATAACGTCCCATGGCATCTATCCTGTATATCCGCTCTGCACCTACCGTACTAGTATCCCAACTGTATTACGTGTTATCCGTGAATGACCCTTACTCAAAAGTCGTGTAATGGTCCATGTCAACCTAATATGCCGCATATATAGGTTACTCAACTCACATGTTTCTTTCCATGTATAAGTTCAGTCCTTTGCCGTAGGCTGTACGGGCTTTCCCATGTAAACGGTTTATCCTTGAAGTTGTTTTGGACTGCAACCCTTGATCTAGTTGTGTTTCCTTACCATGAACTATCGCGCGTCCACTTAGGATTTATGCCACCTAGGACCGCTAGGGATTATGCTACCTAATGAACATTTCCGTGTCTCGGTTTAGGTTTTGGCCACCTAGGACACTAGGGATTATGCTACCTAATGAACGTTTCCGTGTCTCGGTTTGGGTTTTGGCCACCTAGGACCACTAGGGATTACGCCACCCGTCAACGGCGCCCTTGATCCCACGTATGTATCGTGAATCGTTTTCCATGTCTAGATGCACATGTTCCCCAATGTGCCATCCGAGTTCCGTGCCAGGGCAAATCAAGAAATACGGAACTCGGTCGGGAGCTTTAAATCGTCTGCCGATGCAGATATCAAGGTCTGTTTTTGTACCCGTGGCTATGGTCCCACGTGACCCCTCCCTCAACTACTGAAAGGCAATCCAAGAAAAATCATGTATAAGAACCACTCCACGGCCCCACTATAGCCCACTTTCCTACGGGCCAACCTCACCCATGACTCGATAGCAAGCACATGGTCTGTTGGGGGTTCCCTGCCTTTCCGCACGTACACGATTGACTAAAGATGGTAGGTAGTCGGCGATGTGCTATCCAGGGCAAAAACAAGAATCGTCGACTCCACGCTAATCCATCCCAGTCTTTAGGTTGCTCGCATAGCAACCAAGGCATACTCTTGGTCCTTCTAACGCAGACCTTAACCTCTCATGGGCCTAGTATAATTACCTGGCAGCCCACAGAGGGATCCCAAGAATATCCTCACGTCCCCCGAAGCTTCCACTTCGGCACCCAGTGCGCTGGAGCTTTTATCCAAGTCAGATAACTTGCTCCCCCTCGTATACTAAGCGATGACCTACCGTATCAGGTTACTCATCGTTTTGAGAATTAGTCCTATGTCCTTAGCTAAGAATTATTACTTAGTTACCCTTAACTAAGGTTTACCACTTAGCTTCCTTTCCCGTTATCCTTGATTAACCACGGTTTTCTACCTAGTTCTTCTAGCTAGGGTTTGTCTATTGGGTTAAGTGTTATCATTCAAGTCCATGACTTAACCCGCCCACGAATCACATCAAAGATTGGCCAAGTATTTAAGTTCAAGACTTAGTCCCACAAGTTGGTTAAGTGTACCCAGAGGCTCATGACTTAACCCTATCAAGTCAAATTGGTCAAGTACTAGCTTACCTTAATCCTATCGGATTATCTTGCTAGATCGATTAAGCATAGATTATCTTAATCCCATCAAATTATCGAGTCGGATTGGTTAAGTATAGGTTGGCTTAACCCCATCCTCTAATCGTACTACAATGGTTAAGTATATTCTAAAAAGGTCTTGTGACTTAACCTTATCAGGTCCGCGTATTAGATTGGTTAAGTGTAAGTTACTTAACCCCATCAAATCATCATGTATAATTGGTTAAGTATAAGTTGCTTAACCCCATTAAATTATCACGTTAAGTTGGTTAAGTATTGGTTACTTAACCTCATTGAATTACCGAGTTTAAATTGGTTAAGTGTTTAACTTAACCCCATCGAATTACCGTGTTTAGATTAGTTAAGTGTAGATTACTTAACCCCATCTAATTACCGTGTCAGATTAGTTAGGTGCAAATTACTTAACCCCATCCCCTAATCATCTTGTATGGTTAAGTGTCATTAAGAAAACTTACTTAACCTTGCCAAATTATCATGTTGGATTGATTAAGTGTTGGTTAACTTAATCCCCGTCCACTAGTCGTATAAAAATGGTTAAGCGTCATTAGGCAAATCAAATCACTTAACCTACCCAACCTTGTCATGTTTTGTTAAGTATCATTAGCCTAACCAATTTACTTAACCCATTTACCCATGTCATATTTGGTTAAGAGTCATTAATCAAATTAACTTAACCCTATCATGTGGCATTAATTACTTAATGCACCCCAACCTCTCACATTAGACTTTGTTGTGGTTACTAGTTAAGCCGGTCGGTTCCGGGTAGCTTTACACCACAACTTGGTCTAACCTCGGGTTCAAGCACAACATGACCAACTTCTCACATTGGGTCCTATTGTTTGCAACTACTAGTTAGGCCGGTCGGTTCCGGGTAGTTTTACGTTGCAAACTCAACCCAACCTCGAGTTGGCCACTTTCATGTTTAGTCTAGTGTCATGTTCATAGTCAAGTTTTCAAGCAATTGGGTAGACCTAACTTAATAGGTAAATTCCCAATGGGTAGACCTAACTTAATAGGTAAATTCCCAAGCTTATGTTTTTATGCATACTTACATGTCAACTTCCATGTTATGATTCAAGTCATGTTTTCAAGTTGTATTTTCATGTCATTAGAAATTACCCATAACATAACCCAACGCTTTTAAACTCGCATATACGTTCGCAACAACTTAATGGATTAAAAGAAGAGACTTGGCAAAGGCATGACAAAAATGGATATTAAGCCACAAGTTAATCATGGTGGCAAATGAGGCACAAATGTGTTCATTAGCTTGCATGTTACATTCTTAAGCCTCAAAATCATGCATAAACCCAAACTTGGCACATAAACGAATCATGGTGACAAAAGACATGGAATGATGACTAGAAACTCGCATGTATCATCATATAAGGGTTATGACTTCATATGCAAGTTGACATAAAGATTATGAAGGTTCTCATGTTGCATAATGCAACATTTCAACATAAAGGTTGTAGCTTTTAGCTCATAAGATCAAGATAATGACTTCATAAGCTTGCATGACATGATAGCATGTATCATTCTCAATTATCAAACCCAAACTTGCAACATGAACATTTAACTTCATAGTTAATATCTAAGAGTAGGGAAAGGGCTTACATTGTTATGAAGGCACAAATCGAAATGCAAAACAAAGATTGTGATGAAGCCTATGCATGCCATCACCCAAAAACCCAAAGATGAACACTCCAAATCAATAAAAAACCCATCTTTATGAACAAAGATCAAAGCTTTAGCCTTGAGATCAACTTGAGAAGCTCTCATACTAACATAGGGACTCTCTAATACTCTCATGATCATGAAACCTCTCATAGAAATGAAGTGGAGGCTAGGATAGTTGAGTGGAGGCCATGAGAGTAGCAATTTTGCCATAGTTTAGTTGCATGAATGAATAATGAGGGTTTAGGATAGGTTAGGGTCTTATTTATAGATTAGGCAAGTGTTTTAGGCCATAGGATTAAACCTAGATTCAATCCAAGCCATCAAAGCATGTCTTGGGGAAGAAGTCAAGTGTAGGAACCATCTAGGGCTTTTAGATTAAAGATGAACCATGAGAACCATCCAAATGCAAAATCTGCATTTGAGCGAATCGGCCCACGGGTTGACAGCTAAACACCCTGGATTAACCCCTAGTCGACCCAGCGAGCTCGGGTCGACCTCAAAAATCGGCCGGTTCGGTTATTCCCCTCTCCCAATTCGCTGTTTTGAACATTTTTGCATATTTATTTATTAAATTTTCAATTATATATATATATATATATATCAATATATATATATTTCTCTACGCAACCCATTTCACTTAATTAAGTATACTTTAATTTGGGAATTTTTCGTGAAACTTCGCGAGGCCATATCTTGGTCATACGGACTCCGATTTTCGAAAACTCAGACTCTATTTCGCGTATTTTTCCGAGACGAACGCAATGGCATAGCCCGTTTCCCTTGATTCAGATTTTACAGTTTAATTCTGCCTCCATTTATGTTATAACAGGTTATTGAAAATACGGGTTGTTACAGCTTTGATCTCCATGGAATCGAGCCTATGCCAAGTGTAAAAACATAGCCCGACACTGACCTTCTAGCATCTCTATCCCCAGCATAATCAGAATCACAATATCCTCTAAGAAGGATGTCACCATCTACTCCACCATATAGCAAACCCACCGAAGAAGCGCCTCGAAGATATTTAAGAATCCACTTCACTGCTTGCCAATGTTCTTTGCCTGGGTTAGACATATATCGACTGACAACACCAACTGCATGGGCCAAATCTGGTCTCGTGCACACCATCGCATACATGAGACTACCAACAACACTAGAATAAGGTATATTAGCCATATACCTTTTATCTTCTTCCGATGTAGGAGAATGGTCTTTCGACAACTTAAAATGAGAGCCTAAAGGAGTGCCTACCGGTTTGGCTTTCTCCATCCCAAATCGAGCGAGGACTTTCTCGATGTACTGTGCCTGAGTGAGCCTTAACTCTCTCCGCTTCCTATCCCCGCTTATCTCCATACCCAATATTCTTTGTGCCTTTCCCAAATCCTTCATATCAAACTCTCTACTGAGCTTCGCTTTCAACTCCTTAATTTTGACCATACTCTGGGATGCAATCAACATATCATCAACATATAACAACAAATAAATCATGTCATCATCACATCTCCTAAAATAAACACACTGGTCTTTGAAATTTCTGGAGTATCCCTATGAAAGCATAAACTTATCAAATCTCTTGTACCATAGTCTAGGAGACTGCTTCAGTCCATAAAGAGATTTGTTAAGTTTACAAACATAGTCTGGCCTGCTGCTATCAGTGAACCCTTCCGGCTGCCGCAAATAAATCTCTTCATCCAGATCACCATGCAAGAAAGCAGTTTTGACATCTAGTTGCTCTAACTCCATGTCATAATGAGCAACTAATGCTAAGATAATACGAATGGAAGTATGTCTAACAACAGGAGCAAAGATGTCATGATACTCTACCCCTTTCTTCTGAACATACCTCTTTGCTACAAGTCTTGCTTTATATCTAAAATCTCCACTGCCGCCGTCTTTTACTCTATAGATCCACTTACATCCAATAGCTCTCTTGTCGGCAGGAAGTGGAACCAAATCCCAAGTGTGATTTTTCCGTAAAGATTCGATCTCCTCTTCCATTGCTACCAACCAACTGGAACTGTCAACTGATGCAATAGCATCTCTATAATCTCTGGGCTCATCATGGACAACATTTAATGCATATGTTTCCATATCATCAAAGTCAATATCTTTGATGCTTAAACCAACAAACTCATCAAGCCATCTGGGCTTTCTTCTTTCTCTAACAGGTTTGGTCTCTGTAAGAGCTCCACCTTGAGTTTGATCTTCTGTGCCAGTATCCATACTATCCTCATCAACCACAGCGTCATCGGAAACGCCATTTGAATGTCTATGGAAAGAATTAATAGATGATTTGCTTTGTTTTTGGTATTCTTCACATGTTCTCTCATCATCATCCGATGATGAAGGCTCCACCTTCAACATATCCTTCTCATCAAAATTTACATGCCTGCTTATAATAAGTTTCTTGCTAATAGGACACCACAACCTATATCCTTTTACTCCTCTTCTATAACCTAGAAAGATACACTTGCGAGCTCTAGGTTCCAGCTTTCCTCGAATCTCATGCACATAAGCTGGACAACCAAACACCTTGAGCAATGAATAGCTAACAGGCTCTCCTTTCCATACTTCTTCAGGGATCTTCATATCTATGGCAGTAGAAGGTGTGCGGTTGATGAGGAAAGCCGCCGTAGATAAAGCTTCGGCCCAAAATCCCTTCTTTAACTTAGCAGTCAATCTGAGGCACCTAGTTCTCTCCAACAATGTCCGATTCATCCTTTCTGCAACTCCATTGGACTGGGGGTCTCCTTGTGTGGTGTAATGCCTCTTAATGCCTTCGAACTCACAATAATCGATGAATTCCTGTGATATGAATTCACCACCATTATCTGAACGGAGAACTTTCAACTTCTTCCCTGACTGCTTCTCCATCATGGATTTCCATTTACGAAATCTAGTAAAGGTTTCACTTTTGGACTTCAGAAAGTATACCCATACTTTACGAGAGAAATCGTCTATAAATGAAACAAAATAACTGGCTCCACCTAAGGATGGGCAAGGGGAAGATCCCCAAACATCAGTGTGAACATAATCCAAAACTGCTTTTGCCTTATGCTCAACAACACCAAAAGAAATCTTCGTCTGCTTACCAAGAACACGCTCTTCACAAAAACCAAGCTTTGAATGCCGAACTCCGTCAATCAAACCTCGCTTTCTTAGCTCATCCATGCTGCGCTTGCCAATGTGGCCCATCCGCAAGTGCCATAATCTGGAAGAATCTGAATCAGCTGAAGTAACTGAAGCTGATTCACCAACTACAGTAGTGCCCTTTATTAAATAGAGATTTCCTGCCCTCACTCCTTTCATAACGATCATGGAACCCTTAGATATTTTCATCTTCTCTTCTTCAACTACAATCTTTAGTCCAAGTCTACTCAACACCCCAACAGAAATCAAGCTCCTCCTTAAATCAGGTACATGCCTAACATCAGTAATGGTTCGAATAATACCGTCAAACATCCTGATCTTTACACTACCAACACCAACCATACGACAAGAAGCATCATTTCCCATCAGAACTTCTCCTCCATCAATCTCACGGTAAGTGGAAAAAGAGTTCCTATCAGGTGTCATATGATAGGATGCGCCAGAATCAATCAACCATAGGGTGCTCTTCCCAGAAGAACTAGAAGCTGTAAACACATCAGTGTCACTCTCTGTATCTGATTTCTCCGCTATAGAGGCTGAATCTTGCTTTGGGTCTTTTCTTTTTCCTTCAAGCTTGGGACATTGTGCAATAAAGTGCCTGGACTTCTTACAATAATGGCAAGTCAATTTCTTAGGCCCCCTAGACTGGGACCTCGAAGAATTCCGTTTTTCACCTTTCTTTGACTTGCTTTGACTTCTACCTCTCTGAACAGATAAGCCTTCGGTATCACTATCAATGCTAGTGCTCGCCAATCTACCTCTTAACACTTCATTATGAAGGCTAGCCTTTACATAAAAAAGGCTAATTTTACTATGGCCATAAATCATAGAATTGACAAAAGTAGTATATTCTTTAGGCAAGGAACAAAGGAGGATCACAGCTTGAGCCTCATCAGTAATATCAACATCTACTGCCTTCAGATTTATAACTAAAGTGGTCAAGGCATCTACATGCTCCATAAGATCGGCTCCAGGCTTCATCTTAAATGAATAAAGTTGTTGTTGTAGAATAATCCGATTTGTGAGAGACTTGTCTTGATATGCATCTGATAATGCATCCCATAGTTCATTCGCCGTCTTCTTCTGAGAAAATTCTCTAAGGACTTCATCTGAAAGACTCAACTGAATTGTTGTGAGAGCTTCGTCTTCCATTTCCTCCAATTCAGCTGCATCAACATCTTTCAATTTCTCAGGCGCAGAAACAACTTTAAAAGTCTTCTCCTTTTTCAATACGGCCTCCATCTTTATCTTCCAAGTACCAAAATCTCCTTTTCCGTCAAAACGTGTTACTCCATAATTGATGCCAGATCTTCCAACAGACTTACTAGAAGTAGTCATTAATATCCAAATAGAAACAATAACCTGGCTCCGATACCAAACTGTAGTGTTTTATGCGGAATTTTGATGAGGATCTAGTATTGTTTATTTAGATACCAATGGAGTATAACAAAAATAATTATGAAATCTCACAAAAAACAAAGAACAAAAAAGGACACAGAAGATTTAACGTGGTTCGGATATGAATATCCTACGTCCACGGAGACCCAACAGCTTTTATTTCTCAATGAAGAAATGAGTACATAAGAGAGGAGGAAGATTACAATAGAGAGAAGATTAATGGTGGATTGCCTTCTTCATACAATAACATGACCTCTATTTATATAGGGATTTCTTGACCTCCAAGTAAACTTGGCACCCAAGTTTTCTTGACTTCCAAATAAACTTGACACCCAAGTTTTCTTGACCTCCAAGTAAACTTGGCACCCAAGTTATTCTATATAGGAGCCAATTACATGATTGACAATTAATCTTTCCTCCTCTACAAATATTTGAATCATCAATTTCAACAGTTATGGTTCCGTTCAGCTTATTTTTAACACTATTTGATCATGCTCACATATAATACTATCAATGAATCCATCCAGTTCAGTAAACCTTTCAATGCCCAGCAGATTCCTGTTGTGGGATATATATTGCAATTACCTATTATTCTGAACGCACGGGCTATACACTAAACCACATACAAACATATCAAGATCATGCACAAACATTATATACACAGTAAAATACGCACATACACAAATGACAGTGCACACACTACCTTGTTTTTTTAAGGTTTTAAACTGGTAGTTGCTTTGCTGAACTAATCCATTTTATTTACATTATCTTCATTGATGCGTTACGAAAAACTGCACCAATGTTCCAAGGACTGCTTCTTGATGGCCTATGGTATGACACAGATTAGTGTATACCAAAAAGCTACATGAAGCAAAATTTAAGATCTGTTCCAGAATATACATTTGATCTGAAACTTTTATAAAAGAAGAGTATGTAAGAACCAAAAAAAGAAACAACTATCAAAGCTATGTTTTATTGAAAAATATTAATATCAGAGAAACAAGCATATTCTATTAAAAATTAAACTGAAACATGAAAAGCGCAAACGAACCTTCGCCAAGAGTCCCTTCAAGTTAACAAGCAAGCATTGATTTGAAGACCAGCTTTGGAATTAGTATCCTTCAATCTTCCAATATCCTCTGTACTTTGAAGAACAGCTTCAGATTAAAAGAAACGATATTGCTAAAAAGATATACGGTATATTTGATCAAAAGACATAAATAGCAGAGAATGCCTTCTAAATATGATAGTAGGCTGTGAAGAATGCATAATAATAGTTTGAATACCTACATGTGAGACAAAACCAGTGCTTTTTGAGTACTGAAACAGCTGAACCAAACATGCACTAAAGGAAGACATCACACAAATTTGAATTTATTGGAAAAGATGGGAAAATTACCACTAGAATGGTAGCAACAGCAATTTGGCGGTGTATGAGGAATCAATTGGGGATCAGTAAATATATATATACATACATATATATATATATTTCTAAGAATACTCAATGAATAAAAATGCAATTATTGTATAATCTGGCGGTAATTGGGACAATAAAAAATGCAATGAATCAATTAGCCACATAATAATGGCAGCGGCCATTCAACAATTGCATTACCAAAGACTAAACTATAAAAATTTAACTATCCCTTTACATTTTGGTTCAGTGAAAACGTTCTTTGTAACAGAAATGGTGTCTAGGAGATAGAACAAGCAATATAATAAATTTGTGCAAACTTATAAATTTAAAACTTAAATATAATAGTCATATATCAAAGAAGATATATTAAAATTTACTACACGATTTGATAAGAAATAATGTGCGATTATTATAGCGACATTCCAGCGACAATCTAATAAGCATTATTGTTAAAAAAATTAAAATCCTACGATTTGAATCCCGTTTTAAATCGAATCCCTCCCTTTACGATTTCATTTATATTTCTATTCAAACGAAGCTAATACCACACTTAAAAATATTATTCAATTCAAATTAACATATTCAGTATACTTATTTGGGTCTACAATTTCAATTTTAATCATTTAAAAACAAATTAAAATTGGAATAAGATAAAAAATGATGTTTTAGGTTTAGATATAGAAGTTTAAACATCAAAATTAATTTCAAAGTGCGTGCAAACTTTAAACTGCATGATTTTTAAGTCTACGATTTACGATTTAAATTCCGTTTCGATTCATTATTTATATTTTACGATTTACGATTTGAACCTTATTTTGAAAACCTTGCTAATAAGCATATATCTTTCCAGGCCCGATTTCAGGGCTAGGCAGACCAGGCGGCTGCATGGGGCAACCCACCGGACGGGGCAACGGAGGGGAGGAGTTGGTGGTGGATGGTTACCAGGATAGAGCATTTTAAAACTGCTGTATAGAACCTAAACTGAGAGTTACGGTGGTGGAGTGGAAGTGTGTGAAGATTGCAATTAATTGGTCTGGAGTTCAAGTCCTGTTGTCTTCGTTTCCCAGTATTTTCTTCCATCAATTTTCCAGAAACCTCCCCACCCAGAAGCATTTTTGTCAACCCTTCGTTGGGGCAACTAGATGTTAAATTTGGTGATACAAAATCACAAATTGATTGGAACAAATTTGCAAAGAATGAAAGTAAATATTTTTATAATAGGAATGCATTGATTGCATTTGATGAGGTGGAAAGAAATAAATGAATGGATTAATTTCTTCCATCTATGTTAAAGAAACAAATTGATTTACTTTCTATGTTTGCACATTTGTTGCTATGGTAATTTGCCTCCATTATATTATTACCATATGTTGGTAATTTAATTGATGACTCACATAGATTTGCACTGGCTATATATTTAGGTGTAGACTTTAGTGTAAACCCATCCTGGCTTGGAGCCAGTGATCCCCAATGGCGTCTCTTCTTATTAAACCTGATTGAGGTTTGGATATGTAAACTCTTATTTTGTAATCTCTTGTAATTCTCTTATGTGGAATAAAATCTCTCTCTGTTGGACTAGACGTACACTATCTCAATGATAGTGGAACCAGTATAAATATTGTTTCTCTGCTATAGTTATTTACTATTTTGTTGATGTAATAGAATAATTGCTATCAGATTAGATTGGTGTTCAATTGGCAAATCTAGATCCTCCTTATTGGTCTTCCGCATATGCTCAATTTTTGCATAACAGATTGGTATAAGAGCGAGGCGATTTGTTTTAAATTATGCATCAATTATTTCTACAAAGGTTGGTAGATTCAATGGTAATTATGCTATTACTATTTTGGGGAAATAAAGAAGATTTTGGTGGAGGAGATTATGTCGAGAGTGAAGAGCATTCCAATCTTGGAACTTTGACATGATATGGAGTTTACTGTGTTGAAGGGACTATTGGATTTAGGAAGTTTTGATTATGTTTCTAACAGGAGTCTTCATGTTGATGATGCTCGAAGGATCCAAGATGATCAGGAAAGGAGCTCAGGTCAAGTGATAGATGGATGTCAAGACAGAGATCATTGTGGTTTAGACAGGGGTCTTCACGTTGATGATGCTCGAGGGATCCGGGGTGATCGAGGAAGGAGCTCAGATCAAGTGGTAGACGGGTGTCAATGTGTATTGCAAGCACTTTTATACCGTTGGTTTGTGCGTGGTCCAGCTCATGGTGGTAGATGCATCTTTTGCAGGCGGTGGGTGAAGCTTGTAATGGTTTTGATTATGTGGCAGGAGAGAGATTTTCTGGCGATTGAGAGAATTATTTTTTGGTCTTGGCGGTGTTGAGATTACTTTGGTGTCTGTCTTCTTTGTTATTTTGGATATTTGCAACAGTTTGTTGGCGGGCAGGGACGTAGTCTGAGCTCGTTAACAATTGTGTGATGAGGGGTGACTTTGCTGGAACCCATTTGGAAAATATTCATTTTCTGGTGTATCTCGTTGAGAGATTTTGATTGAAGGTGGAGTTCTGTTGAAGAGTTTTATGATGTGAAGAGAATTTGATTGGAGATGGGGTGTTGCAGATATGTGATTTTGCATCAAGGTGGAGTGTTAAATTTGGTGAAACAAAATCACAAATTGATTGGAACAAATTTGCAAAGAATGGAAAGTAAATATTTTATAATAGGAATGCATTGATTGCATTTGATGAGGTGGAAAGAAATAAATGAAGGGATTAATTTCTTCCAACTATGCTAAAGAAACAAATTGATTTACTTTCTATGTTTGCACATTTGTTGCTATGGTAATTTGCCTCCATTATATTATTACCATACGTTGGTAATTTAATTGATGACTCACATAGATTTGCACTGGCTATATATTTAGGGGTAGACTTTAGTGTAAACCCATCCTGGCTTGGAGCCAGTGATCCCCAATGGCGTCTCTTCTTGTTAAACCTGATTGAGGTTTGGATATGTAAACTCTTATTTTGTAATCTCTTGTTATTCTCTTATGTGGAATAAAATCTCTCTCTGTTGGACTGGACGTACACTATCTCGAGGATAGTGGAACCAGTATAAATATTATGTCTCTTTGTTTCCCTGCTATAGTTATTTACTATTTTGTTGATGTAATAGAATAATTGCTATTAGATTAGATTGGTGTTCAATTGGCAAATCTAGATCCTCCTTATTTGTCTTCCGCATATGCTCAATTTTTGCATAACACTAGACATGTTTTTTATCCTACAGTTTTGCTTGTCTTGCCTAGGGCAACCCGATTGGCTGCACCGGCCCTGTATCTATCTATATTTTTAGCGTAAACTTATAAACATGTGTTCATTTTTCATTTTGTTTAGATTTAAAATGTATTTTCTTTTAATCATTTTACCTGTGATGAATACGGAAATGAAGAAGACTTCTTCCTCATGCATAAAAATAAATTTAAGAGGATGCTAGCAAAGACAAGGATGATTGTTTACCATGTATGAAGCGAATCGTAGTAACAAAAATATATAAGCAAAAAAGCTAATCAGGTTAGCATGTATATCCTAAGCTAACCTATGAAAGGGTATCAAGTTGCCATGTATAATGATAATCATGTTACCATACATAAATACATATAAATATTCCAAATAATAAAGTAAACCGAAAATCAGTAATGATAACTCCTTTTCATGAACAACCACTACATGTCTTTTTGAGTTATCATGTTTGTTCTACGATGAAGAACCAAATCAGCTGATGCAAGAGTGTCAGGCAAGGGGCGGAAAAGAATTAGGGCACACGAATTAATTTTAGAAGCTATATTTCTATTTCAACCTAAAATCAAAAATTATTGTGTACCAGAAATTTAACTAGTAGCCTCACACTTTTGAGTCGCGTGAATTGCTATGTTCCCAAAATATCTGTCCCTTGTGCGTCCACCAATCACAAACCTCTGATTTTCACCTTTTGTAGTTAAATCCTTGAATTGTCGGGGGACTTAAATGCAAAAAAGCGAAAATTAGAGGATTTGATTGGAGGGACATGGGGAAATAGGGGAAATGAGAACAGAAGAATTGGCCTCCTTTTGGGTGCGGCTATCGCAAGCGAGAGTAATTGCTCTATGCCAAAACCAGGTGTTCCCATGTGTCCGTGTAATTATATACATTGATTCACACCAAATATAACTATTTTGAGTGGATTTTGGGACCCAATTGTTTAATTATTGGTAAGATGAGTGACTAGGATTTACATGGCACATGGGGCACATCTAGTGCAGGAACAAAGCAATTCAGCTGATTGCAATCTCATTGTTTACTCTTCACCCCCCATTTAAAATTTTAACCTTTTATTTTCATTTATACCCTTTAACAATAAAAATAGATAACTTGTTTAATGTTATGCGACGATTAAAATAATAAAATCAGTCATGTATGATGTTTGAGGTTAATTACAAACAAAACTTAAAATAAAAAATCAGCAATGTATGTAGTTTCAAAAAAATTAAAGACAGAAATTATAAACAATGATTTAAATTTGCAAACAACGATTAAAATTTTAAAAATTGTGAAATCAACAACGTATATAATTATGTATTTTTAGACTGAATATATTCGCTGTGTACTGCATTATAAATGCCTGAATAGCAAATAACTAAATCATCGCCGTAGAAGATGCTAATTTAGTTAAATCAACGCTCAGGTGAAGTGTTAATTACCATAATCAACGTTAGGCAATTAACAACACCATCTACAATCGTTAATTAAATTGATCAAGATGTTAAAGATAGACTTGCACAAACTTAAAGTTTGAAATAAGAAGTAAAGAACAAAAAAAAATAAGAATAAAAATATAGCAAGGGCATTATTGGAATAAGCGGGGTGGAAAGAGAAAAAATTGAGGTGTGTATCTTATTTTCTATTTATTGGGGTGTGAAGAGAAAATAACGTGGTGTGAATAGACAGACCCCATGCTTTTCACAATTGCCCTTCACGTTCAAAACTCAATTCGCTTCTTCTCTTTCAGCAATCAATCACGTTCTAAAATAAATCGTGTTCGAAAATCAAATGTGGCCATCTTCTTAAACAAGAGCAGCATCTCCATCCTTACAACATATGAATTTAAACAAGAAAAATAAACTAAACTAGCATGCAAAAAAATTCGTAAAAAATAAGCAAATCGTGGATTACATGCCTTCCACGTTGGAACTCTACGTGATCAGCTCATAAACCACACATAAATTCTACTAGGTAGGATATAGAACTTAGTATGATGGCTACGTGGATACACATGAAATCATACAATTTTCGAAACATCCGTTGTTCTTCTCAAAATTTAAAAAACTAAAAAAAAGAAAAAGAAATTGATTACCTATTGTGATTGAGATAAGAAATCGTCTCCTTCTTCAAAATCCATCATATACTTGTTTGTAAATGATTTTTTTAAAATGATTTAAAAATTAGGGTTTTTGAAGTTTGATGCTTTAAGGGATAGAGGAGAGCTACGTAATATTCGGAACATATAAGAAAAAGCTTTTTAAGAGTAATTTTGTCTTTACAATTTTAAAGTTTTTAGGGGGGACTAATAACTAAAAACTCGGGTTGAAATATAATTAGCCTTTTAGAAAGGCATTGTTGTGGACCTTAATGCAGTACAATGGGACTCTGGTTAAAGTAGAATCTGTTAGAGCATCTCCAATAGTTTTACGAGTCGTAATATTACGACTCGTAAGATTCAGAAGAGATTTGTTGAAATCTCCCAACAGTTTATCGGCGTGCGGTAATTTAATGGATGCACGCTGATTTAATCATCGTCCATTGAAAGGGCGTTGATCTAGCACTGATTAAGTCAACGTCCTGTATAAATTCTATAGTTACGTGTGAAAAAAGGAATTCAAAGCATGCATCAAGACTAATGCAACTTCGGCAATATGACATGCAGCAAGAATAATTTGTGCCCATTTCTTTTAATTATTTGATATGGGCACCCAAAAAAATAGGCGCCCGATAATACAGCGCCGATTTTTTCGGCGTACGCCGAAAAAATAGGCATGCTGGACCAATTCAGGATGCAACCCTTAATATTTATCTGAATGTTACGACTTGTAACTTCTGTTTGGAAGCAAATATCGTGTATATTATGAATTCAGAGGCGTAATCACGCTCTGTTGGAGATGCTCATAAAGAACAACTCAAGCTGAAAATGTAAAATACCATTATACCCTTAAAGCAATACCCTATTACATCATCAAACTCGCGCGCGTTTATGAGCTTATAGCATACGAAAAGACATGATCTTCAACCTCACCATCATCGTATTTCATTTGCTCTTCATAGCGCTCTAGCTTTAAGGTAGCATACTTCGATTTCACGATGGTTCGATTCAACCAAACGAAGAGGAAGGCGACAGATAGCATTACCAAAGAGCATCGTAGATTAGGATTAAGGTAGAGGTTGTAGTTTAGTGGGAAAGAAGAAGAAATTGATGGACGGGCCTGTAGCATGGCATGAAAAAACGATGGAAATTGATTGTATTTAAATGTTTAAAACGGTAGATTCTTACTGTTTTAAATTTATTTTGTAAATGAGTTGTCCATGGGTTAATTCGACAAGGGGTTGACTTTTTTTTATGGAAATGGTTTGGACTTGCCATTTAAATATCATTTTGTACTATGTCGTAGATGTTTCGATCAAGCGTTGAAATGATATGATGTATCAAAATATTGAGACATATATGCACAAAGTGAGACGTACAAACATTTTTAGTGCATGTACAAAATTATATGTTATAACAAAATTTTGACGTGAATATGAACACAACGCACATACAAAATTATATGACATATCAAAATGTTTAGTACATGCACACTGTGAGACATACATGCATTGATATTGTGTCCCATTTAGTGATTGCGAGTTATACTAACTTAATTTTCACTTTTAGAAACGTTGTCTCGGAAAAGTCATTGAAATTATCCGATCATGTGCACCTCGCGGGTAAGTCGATCTAGCGTTACAAATGGTTGAACGAATAGACGATCTCAAACCTTTGGACTTATTTGAAGAGCAATTGATAGCTGATGAAGATTGCGTTAATGTTGGGCCGGCAAAGAGTAAAGCTAAAGGAAGACGTGGGAAGAAAGGTGCAAAGAAGAAGAAAGGGGCAACGAAGAAAAAATAGATTGAAATGGTAACAATTTGCAATTTTTTGATGGGTGTGACTTGGTACAGTTGTACTTATTTTGCTTAACATTATGTGGTATAAGTAATTTTTTGGTGCATGTGGTTTGTGATATTGTTTATAAACACTATGTTTGGTGGATGTGGTGTGTGATATTTTCTGTAAACACTACGTTTGGTGGATGTGGTATATGCTTGAATTTCATATGTTGCTTGAATTACAAATGTTGTTTGCAATTTCAAATGCTGCTCGAATTCCTAGATTCATTCTCATGTTTTGTTCTTAGAAATTCAAAAGGTAACAGTGTGATTCAAATTCTGATTGTGTGATGGCATGTTGTGTATTGTCTAAATCGGTTAAGGTATACCGTGTTTCTTTATAAAAATTGGCAATGTATGGCTATTTTTGAGTATATGAACTGTATAGCTTACCAAAAAAAGATGATACGAAGCCAGTGCCTTATAAGCACTTTAAGTACGGCGATGGAATGCCAAAAACTCGGTTAAGGTATACCGTGTTTCTTTATAAAAATCGGCACTGTGTGACCGTTTTGAGTATACGAACTGTATAGCTTACCAAAAAAGATCATACGGTAAGCCAATGCTGTATAAGCACTTTAAGTACAGCGATGGCATGCCAAAAACTCTCGGGTTAAACATATTTGTGCTTGGCATGTGCAGTCGGTGGATCTATGTCATAAAGTAAGGATGAAAATGGTAATATCTCGCTATTTATTGAATACGCAATTTTCTAGAAACATAAAACGGTAACAACCAACCGTTTTGTATAAAGAAAAACAGCACCTGCGGGCCGTAAAGTCTTGGGTTGAAGTTAATGCTACCGTCCAAAATGGTGAGCTACTACCTAGGTAAGGTTATTTTGGTCCAACAATTATTATGTTTAAGGGGGGTTAGCTTCAAATGTCCTCCCCTTAACAATTTTTAAAAAACAAAAAAATAGGCAGCCCCTTAACCAAAGCTGGAGTGCGAATAACAATGCTCTTTTAGAACGGCGTGTTCTTTACGAAGAAGGGTTATCGTCATTGTGGCGTAAACCGTACGCTTGAGGGGTCCAAAAAAATAGTTTATTTTGATACGGCCTGAAAGCAGTATAAAATTTGCACGGTCCTTAGTCATGATAATTAGTTGGTAACTCTATTTCCACCCCTTATTTTTATTTTTCACCCCACCAATTCATTTGAACATTTAATGTCATTTTAATCTTTACATTAACTAGATTGAAATGTTTGATATCGCTTCATACTCTTTCATTCTTTACATTTTTCAACTATCGTCAAAAATATTTCTTACCTGAACAAATGATGGAAATAGATATGAAAACTTTGAATATAATGATTTATTGGAATAAGAAAATAATGATCAAGAAGAAGAAAACACTAATGTTCATACTTTTTTTTGGGTCATGCTAATGAACAGTTTACGTATGTTTTTCTTTGATTTCATAACCACAACTAGAATATGTCGGTAATCTAGTTCATGTGTAACTTAAAATTGTTGCATTCCTGGTATGTATTGTATTATGTTTATTCATAATTTAGTTTAGATGTAACTAGAAATTGTTGCATTCCTAGTGTGTGTCGCACTAGGAACTATTCATAACTTATTCGCGTTGAATAATATTTTAACTTTTATCTTAACGAAGAAAAGAAGAGAAATATGATATGGATAGTTTTGGAAAATAACAAGGTGGGAAAAAAATAATGGGGTGGCTGTAATTTTTTTCGAAGAGTTGGGGTAGGAAAGGCAAAGTATGGGGTGTCAAATAGAATTAGCCTAATTTATTTTACTATGGCTCGAAACCATGATAAAATTGCCATGGCTCAAGACCGTGGGAAAATTCGATCGTAGGTTGTGGCCAAACGAGTAAAATGGTGTACTGCTATAAATACCCCTCTTCCAGAAAAGAGAACAACTAACTCATATCATTTTTCTTTAGTCCCTCTCCTCCTCTCTTAAAAATCTTAAATTATACAAGCATATTACGTTGATTTTTCAACCAATCGAGTTATTTCTTCTTCAATTTTGTTCTACGTTAAACTCACTTCATTTCTACCAGGATCAAAGTGCAAATCGGAGTTATATGAGCAATGCTAATCAAGTTCGAAAGATCCTAGTCTACATTCATTGTACAAACTACTCAATATCTACAAGGATGTGACTAGGTAGGTCTTAATCTAGTTGGGTTTTGATTGTGTCCAGTAAAAAGCATTTGGGAGTGACTTATTTGCCCGAAAATCAAGTTGGTGTGGATTTATAGCCCACAATTAAGGTTGGCTTTCCCAAAGGTCTGAGTTCTGGAGGGCGTCTCATTGTGGCATTGAAATCAAGGAGTGGTAACTATCGATATTGATTAAAGGTCGTACACAATGCAAAGATGGCTGAAGGATAACTACGAGCTAATATAAAAATGTTGGTGTATTCTTTCCTTTAATACATGTACTTTTCTTTCATTTATGGTTATTTATCTAGTTGTATGATTATTCTACATATACACATAACTATATAACAAATTCACAAATTTAAGGAAACATTATTCATCCCCTCCTCTGTTGTTAATCTAGCCTTTAGACCCTTAATCAGAATCACTTTCAAATCTATCACCTTAGAGAAGTTCCATAAGATGGCTAATTAGTTCTTAAAATTGAAGGAAGCGAGCTTTGGTTAAGAATAAATATTAAATAATCAAAAAATTAAACAATTAAAAGAAGAAACAAAAGCAACTTTGTCGTAAAGTAGGAAGAGAGTGGATCTTTAATGCCACCAGGAACGCAGAATGGCTGGAGATCAGAAAAGATGAAACTAGAATGATAATAGGCGTGAAAGGGATTAGAAACGCCCCAAGAACTAAAGACTGGAAAACAATACACCATTGAGTGATAGCTTGGAGAATAGTTATTTAGTTACTCATGGAACCGAGCACTATAATAAAACACCTAGGAGAGAAACCATTGAGCACCAGAAACTTTCGAGGAAGTCGTAACAACCTGCACTATTTCTAAGCTCGAATTATGACAAAATTTGAAACCCAAATCCATACGAGCATGGATTGTGTTGATCTGGTACATATAATAATTAGCGTGAACATAATCAGAGTACTATACAAACAAACTTACATCGAAAATAAGATAGGATAATAAGTATCGAATATGGATACTACTTTAAAAGCAAGTTGCCACATCAATACTGAGTATGAGAAAATAAGAAGGAAAATGAAACACATCTACTTCTCCTAATGCTATTATGAGAGTTGTAATAAGGAGAGGAGTCAGAATAACAAGTCCTGATGAGTAGAAAATGCATAGAAGTATTCACAATACATAAATTCATTCCATTTCGTTTTACATGATTTAAATGTCTAACAAGGTTGGTGATTCTAACCTAACCTTGCACTTTACACACAATGATTTAATTACCGTACCCAAGCTAGCACATTTTCTAAAACCAAGTTACTAAAAGCTGAGATAGTACCTTTTTATACGCACCCTCTAAACTATCCCTACAACTTGAAGCCAATAACTAAGAAGTGGGCCCTCTAACTGCTTAGTACCTTACCAATTATCAACATAGGCATGTTCTTTGGTCACTTATGACCTCACTCATAGTTACAACATATGTAAGGTTGATACGACGATCACTTGGTATGTTGATAGGTGGTTACTAACATGTTATTATTGATTTGATGACACTAGTTAAATCCTCAAACTGCTAATTAAAGCTTTGATCATTCACATATCACATTAAACACCTAAAGTAAGAGATAGTATGTAGTCACTTGCTACCTAATAGGTAGAGTGTAGACAACATCTCACCATTTAAGAACTCCTGTGTTACCATCTAGTTGACATTATTTAGGTTATCCCTAAGCACTTAATAGTTCCTATAATTGGGTGTACCATACTTATAAGGCGACACTTAACTAATTTATCCCCAAGGTGGAATCTAACCTAGTCACTTTCCAAACCTTTTAGAGAAAGAGGACCTACAAGAGATTCACTACTTCGAACCTAATAAGTCATTTAATACTTCCATTGGCAATTTTGGGTCATGTGATCACTTGATACCGTCTGAGGGTGGATTCCATGACAACTGCCTATACTCCTAATGCTAAATCTATAAGGAAAGGGGAGACTTCTAATCACTTATTACCCCTAAAGGTGGATCAAACCACTTAAAAACTTCATCCAAATAAGTAGGCTACCAACACTCAACGACCATTATGTTTCTTCTACCAAAAGGGTGGCAGACCTTACGACCACTTAGTACCTCAACGCTTGAAGTAAACTATTGGGAACATACCTCACCACATTATTATAATTATCATGGGTCCCTACGGTAAATGATATCTCACATCAGTTATACGTACATCCGACTGCTACTAAGTGCAGACTTCTGTCAAATGACTCAATTGACCTCGAAGTCTAATCCCTTATATTTTAGTCACAATATTAATTTGGATATTACTTACTGTCTGGATTGGATGTCTAACTCTCACTATAAGTTTTTTGGTGATTCACATTTTGAGAGTTTTTTTATTAAGGTTAGATTTAATTTGAGTTTATTTATTAGAATCAATAGATATTTTAGATGTAATAGATCTCGCATTTGTTGTTAATTTCTGTTTTTTTGGTGTTGCTTGTTCGTTTCTTTTTCTTTTTTATTTCTTCTTCACATATATGTATGGATATATGTATATATATATATATGAATATTCTTAGATATATACATACATACATACATACATATACTCATATATATATATATATAATGGTTACTTATGGTTTGGTTAGTTGCTTTCAGGTTTCAGGTAATTGATTATAGCTGAGGAGCTTAGTGGGAAGCTATCTGGATTGGTGGTTGATTTTGCTTTAGAGCTATTTTTTGTGAGAGATTTTGGAGTGTTTTTGGGATGTTCTGCTATCTTTTTTGTTATTTTTAGTTTGGAGTGACTAGATTTTGTATTGGAGTAGATATACTTCACTGTCGGGTGGTGGCTTTGCCGGAATTCGATATTGAAGTATGATGGGTGGTGGTTTATCCGGAGCTCATCTATCTACTTTTCTTTACATTCTTGTAGTCATGATTTATGTTGCTTTTGGCCTCCTTTTGATGCTATAGACAGATTTTGTATCCTTTTTGTTTTATATTATATATGTATGCTCTCTTCTTTTTAGAAGATCACACATTTTATTTTCAAAAAAAATTGGACATTACTCCTAGATTTAAACTAACTGCATGATGTGATTTATGGTTCTAAGATGAGATTTATAGCTCTAAGATAATTTATCTAACTTAGTATAATTATGGTAATCATACCAAAAATCCACATTTAAATTTAATAACTTAATTGCCACATTCTATTAATAACCATAATGGTCATTTTCCTAAAGCAATTGACATCACAATAAATGTCACTACTATCAGCCCCATTAATTTCCATCAATTCCTATTAATTGTTACTTATTAATTATCTCCAAATTTATTATAATATTAATTGCTGTAAACTTGAATTACATCATTCAAACGGTCAAGAAAAATTTAACCCTCAAATTTCTACACTAATATATCGTCTATATTAACGTACCTAAACTCAAGTACTGAAAACCCAGAAGTTAAAAGAAAGAAGTTAGAGGGTGACAAAGAAGAATGAAAATGTTAGAATAGTCGAAGAATAACACAAATACATCAGATCAGAGAAGATCAGAATCTCACAACGGAATAAATAAAATACAATATACTAGTAATCTTTACATAAAAGAGAAAAATGTATATACACATGAATAAATAATTAGAGTACAACTAGATTAGCCTATACAGTCATAACAGTATGTCTGTACAATGGTTGATAAATACAACACACATAGCACAGCGGAATACAACAATACATCATCACACAACGCAAATAAGATAATACAAGAAAGACGAGAGTACATCTCGACTTCAACTTCTCTTCTTCAACTGCAAATTAAAAGAATCCAAAGCAAATCTAGAAAATGTACTCAGTCTAACTCGAGCATTAAGAAAAACAATGCCCAGTTCAATTTGGAATACCAGAGTAAGAAAATTCATATCACAAACAACTTGCTTTATTTTAGAAATCCTTTAAAAGAATGAAACTCTTGTAAGATAAGACTACATATAAACATGTCAAATGTTTTTCCCTTACGATAACAAAATAATTTCATATCAAATCAAGTGATATTATTATAATGTCTATTGAATCATCGTAAAATAAAATAATACACTTATGCGAAATTGTCACTCATAATTAAATTTTGCACCCTAATGGGCTCTACATACAAAAACATGGCATATATTGGGATTTGGATTCTATACAATAACAAGAAACTGGGGTGTCGTCCATCATGGTACCTCTCTAGATAAAGCATACCGAGATTGTAACAACTCGGAATTTGTGAACCAATTTAAAATTTTATTTTTAATTGATTTAATGGATTTTAAGAATTTAAAATGATGTATTTTGAGAATAATAACGATTTAAAAATTATTTAAATCGAAGTTAGAACGTTTATATTTATATTAATTATAAAATGAACTTGAAATGGTGCGGTAGTTTGAAAATTCGATTTTAAACTTTGAATGAATATGCAGAATTCAATATAAATTAGAATTGGACGAAAGAAGAAATGTTAGAATCTATTTAACTATATCTTTCTAACAAATGTAAGAAATTGAGATTTCACTTTATAAATTGTAAGTTATGTCCAGTTTAAAATTTAAAATAGTCGCTATGAAATTTATATATATTTTAATATAAGCCCTTAAAAATAGCCATTTTACAAATGAGCTCCATTTTCGATGAAACCACTTTTGTTGGATCTGAAATGTCAAATTATAGTCAGGTTTGAAATTTCATAATTTTTGGAGTTAGTAAATTAAAATGTACGATCAAATTCAATATTGACCGTTACATTAATTTGTATTTTAATTTTGATAAAAACCGATCAAAATAGTAGAATTGACTTACGAAACATATCTCATTATGTCCGGAATGGGGGTATTTAGCTAGGGGCGATAGTCATTGGGTTTGATTTGGAGTTCGAATGCAAAATCATGTATTATTCGAATTAAATAATTTAATTATATATATATATATATATATATATTCACTTAACCCTAATTTCCATTCAAAAAACTTCTCCGCCGCGTTCCTTCTCAACCGACGGCGGAAATTGCTCCAAACTAAATCCCTAAATCTCTCCTCAAGTAATTCGAATTAGAAGGTGATGGTGAAGAGAAAATTATGGAGAAATCGGAGGGCTTTCAATCTATATAACCTTCATCGTTTATCATGGAGTTTTGGGGGTGATTTTTGGCTAGGAAGTACCGAACTTTCGAGCAATTTTTGGGGGCGTAGGGACGTGCGAGTTAGCGATGGTTGTGGGTGGTGGAAGGTGATGGCACGTCGATCGAGGTGGGAGGCTCCGATCTGGGTCCGACTTTGTGTAGTGGCGGCGCAAATTGGATAAAGGGGGAGAAGCTTTGTTCGGCGTGAACGATAAAGGAAGAAGATGATTTACGACAACGTTTTGGGTAAATGTAATTAATTAGTAATTAAGGGTTTTAATTATTATTTAATTAATATAATTATGTAATTAACCTTTAAATCATCATATCTTTTCCATACATAGTCCAAATCCGACGATTTCAGTTACATTGGAATCGTGTCGAAAAGTTCTACGCAATGGAACTGACCAGAACGGAAACAGAGCAAGTTGGATTTTGAGATAAATTAAATGATCGTTTAATTTAGTTTAAAAACAGGAATTTAGGAACAAAGAATGGCGGAGTGGAAATGATTGTGAGTATTCTCTCACTAAAATATTTGTACCATTTATTCATTTTATAACCGAAAACATATAAATTGTCATTGTTGATTTTTATAAGTTATTTGTTTTTGGAGTTCAACACACGATGTAATGACCCGCATTGGCTGGGGTATTATGATTAATTTATTTAATTATATCAATGGTGATATAGTGAATTAAATGGTCGTGGAAATAAAATAATGGTGAATATTTAATTTAAAATAATAAATTAAATAATATATTTAATTCTGAAATAATTAGAATTGGCTGAAATGGCTATATGGTGTGAACCGGATCATCTATGATATTTAATTCAGCTTGGAATTGAATTTGAATAACGAATATATTCAATCGTCGACAGTTGAACGTATAGTTTATAATATAATTATAAACGAGCTTGATATGGTGCTGTAGTTCGCAAATTGGCAATTCGAACTTCAACTGAATGTACATGATTCATTTTAAGCCGGATTTCTGTGAAACAAGAAACGTGTGGAGCTGGTGGAGTATATCTTTCTAATGGAAGAGAAAAATCGGGATTTCGTCGGGTGGATTTTGATTTACGTCCAAATCAAATTTTAGAAAAGTCGCCGAAAATCCGGGTCGTTACAGTTGGTATCAGAGCTTAGGTTAAGAATTACTTGGCTCTGTGGCGTGACTCGGTAGAGATAGGGTTAGTAATACCCTAGATTGAGTTTGAGTGTATATATACGAGTGAACGTATTTGTATTTGATATAAAAATTTGTTTTATATTGTGGAGATTCATTGGTTGAGTCGTTTATGAGTTCTGGTCGATTAGTTTGAGCCACTGTATCGGTAGGGATTTTGTAAACACTTGAATACGATGAACCATCATGGTATGTTTTGAAAAGAGGGTAAACGAAATAGTTTACCCAAAGTATATTTTGATACATATTGGATATATTGGTTGTTATTATAATCGAGTAAGATTATAAATTAAATGGTTATGTAAATAACCAATCAGAATTCATATAAGCGAAATACGTGAAATCAAATGAGTTAAATCTGAAATTTAAACCAGAAATTGAAATAAAATTTTTGAAAATTGGATAAGTGTTTGTAAATGATTGGGATTAAAAATAAGGAAAATTTAAGATCTTGGGAGATTTTAAATTGTTTTACAAACAGTGTGAATTATATTTTGAAATGAATTTCAAAGTGGAAATGTTTAAAAATGGTTTTATAGTATTGAACTCACTTCGATCGCTGGAAAATAGATTCTGATGATGACAGCTGCATCATCAGTATTCATTTTCGAGTCGTAAGTGACGAATTACTACCAAAGATACTGTTTTGAATTTGTTTTGGGAAAGGACAAGTTGTGTTGAATTTCAAAAGGGGATTTAAAATATGGAATTTGAATTTTGAAATAGATTTGAAATATTAACTTGTTTTAAAAAGAAATAAAACGAGAAGTTCCTTTATAAACGAAGTTTAAAAATAGTTCTTTTATAAACGAAGTTTATAAATGAAGTGAAAAGAATTATCATTGGATAATTCAGAACAAAAAAATACAAGTGTGAAATTGAAAGGAAAAACCTATTTTCCAAAGGTGGAAATATCGATTTCAAAAGGAATTGAAATCAAGGCTTATTTAAAGAATAAATAAAGAAAGTTAAAAAGGAATTTGAATAAAGGAAGTTCAAACATAGGATTTGAATATAGAAAATTCAAAGGGGATTTGAATAAAGAGAATTCAAATAGAAATTGAATATATGAAATTCAATGGAAGTGATATAGAATTTGAATATAGAAATTCAAATAGCGTTTGGATATAGAAAATATAAGAGATTTCAAATATAGGATTTGAATATCGAAAGTGAAATGAATTTTGAATAAAGAGGATTCAAATAGAATTGAAAAGGAAATTTGAATAAAGAAGATTCAAATAGAATTGAATTTGAATATAGAAGATTCAAATAGAATTGAAATAAAATTCAAATATAGAATTTGAATAAGAGAAGTGACATAGAAATAGAATAAAGGATTTGAAAAGGAATTTGAATATTTGTAATTCAAATTGAATATAGAAATTTAAAGGAGTTTAAATATATGAAATTCAAATAGAATTTGAATTAGGAAAATTCAAATAGAGTTAAAAAGGAATTTGAATATAGGATTCAAATAGAATTCAAATAGAATTTGAATATAGCATTCAAAGAGGATTTGAGGATTTATATTCGAAATTGAATATGAAGCGTAAGTTGAAAATGGAGTTCAAATTAGTTAATAAGCAAGTTACAATATATTTGAACATGTCATGTTCAAATAAAAAAGTGAAATAGACTAAAGAGTTAATTAACAACTTAATTAACGAATTGCGTTAAAACGATCAGGTATAGTTAAAATAGATTGGGCAGGTATAAATATACATGAAATAGGTATGGATAAGGTATGAAGGTATATAAATAGAATGCTCGACGAAAAGGTATGTGTTCAATTCATATATGAGATTTTATGCGCCGTATCGGCAAGCCACTTGGCTTTTCCTTTTTCTTTTTGATCAAAGAGGCCTATGTGGCGGTTTGGGGATTTTCCCGATGCTCCTAGTATAAAGGAGGTTATGGCGAATTTTTCCGGGAATTTAAGGAGTTAGAATATTTTTAAGATAATTTGATAGTTAGAAAATCAACATATCGATATATATATAGAAGTCGACAAGAAAACGAACTTAGAAATAGAATAGTAGAATCAAAAAGAAAGTCTAGAATAAAATCTAGTAAAAATAGAAAGAGGAAGTGTGTACGTGTTTAAAAGTTAATCAGTAGTTGTATGGTATTGATTATTCGAATAAGTAGTCATATCTGTTTTGATGTCATAAATGTTATTCAGTCAAGGTCTGAGAGGTATTTATACCCCAACTTGATTGATTTCATTATTAACAAATAAATAGTAAGATTCCAGGCTCGAAGATCAATGTTGAATAAGAGTTAGTTGAATATAGTATTTGGGTTGCCGTAACGATGTTTTACACAATATCTGTTTTAACCAAATAAGTGTAAGCTGGAAAATAGAATAAAGAATATTTCCTAAGTATAGAAATAAACGAGATCGGAAAAGAGATAAATAATTGGAGTATTTTCCAATTATAAATAGCATATATTTTCTAAAGTTTAGAAAATAAAGGAAGGCGATATTCGGAAATGTTTTCCAAATAACATAAAAGGCCAATATGGTTATTGAAAATATTTGGTTAACAAATATTGATAAAGAAATAGAGAAGTGATTTAACGAATGGAATAGTGATTATGGGCTCAGTTAAATTTCAAAAGGAAAATTTGATTTTTGAAAAGAGCAAACTGTTTGAAAACTCCCTGGGAAAGACTGTTTGAATTAAAAACAAATTTAACAGAAATTTGTGAAAGCAAAATTTGAATTAAAGTAGAGCCAGTAAAGTGGTAACTGAGATTGAATTAGAATGATATCAAGCAAATTGGATTGTGAGATTGAAATTTGAAGTGTGATGTGATAATCAAGTTAAGAGTTGGGAATCGAGAAGAAACTCGAGTTAAAATGATATTTGGCTCGGATATAAGTGAATGGTTGTGTCGTGGATAAAAGCAGATTGGATTTGATTGGGGTAACTCTTGTATATGCTGAGTTGATAGCATATGGAAGTGACAGAGTTGATATGCCCGACGAAAAGGTACTAGTTTATATTTCATACGGTATGAGATTTCGATGAGCCGAATAGGCAAGCCGCTTGGCTGTTTGATTTTCTTTTGGGATGGAGATGGCCCAGAGAGGCGAGTTGGAGTTTGACGTATTGACCGGTATAAAGGAGGTGCTGGCAAAAAAATTTCAAAAAAAAATTTAGGGCGTTCGAAAATATTCAGGATTTTTGAAAATTTTCGTTGATAAGAATTAATTAATAATTTAATTGAAATTAAATTGGTTCAGTTGAAACTGAAGATTAGAAGAGAACAAATATGTTCTAATCAGTCGATAGGGTCGTCCTCTACCTTTTAGCAATTTCGAGGACGAAATTATTTTAAGTGGGGAAGAATGTAATGACCCGCATTGGCTGGGGTATTATGATTAATTTATTTAATTATATCAATGGTGATATAGTGAATTAAATGGTCGTGGAATTAAAATAATGGTGAATATTTAATTTAAAATAATAAATTAAATAATATATTTAATTCTGAAATAATTAGAATTGGCTGAAATGGCGATATGGTGTGAACCGGATCATCTATGATATTTAATTCAGCTTGGAATTGAATTTGAATAACGAATATATTCAATCGTCGACAGTTGAACGTATAGTTTATAATATAATTATAAACGAGCTTGAAATGGTGCTGCAGTTCGCAAATTGGCAATTCGAACTTCAACTGAATGTACAGGATTCATTTTAAGCCGGATTTCTGTGAAACAAGAAACGTGTGGAGCTGGTGGAGTATATCTTTCTAAAGGAAGAGAAAAATCGGGATTTCTTCGGGTAGATTTTGATTTACGTCCAAATCAAATTTTAGAAAAGTCGCCGAAAATCCGGGTCGTTATATGTCGATAACCAAAATCGCCGAAAATCCGGGTCGTTACACACGAACTCACACAAATCATTTGAATTGAAAGCGATGTATGGATATTAGCGACACTCGCATTTCATACTCCGTGGATGGCCACTTGTGGCGCCGTAAATGACATTTGGTAGTTGAGTATTTATTTGTATGGATGATTTGGTGATTTGTGTATTGTGATTGTGATGATTAACATACTAAAATAATGTTAATATTATTGGGAAGTTGAAATAAAATTATAAATATCTATTTATAACTTAAAATAGTGAAAACTGGTTAAGTAGAAAAATAATTCAAACCGAATTTGAGTTGGTTTAATTTATTAACTAATATTTTATTTAAATAGACCGTTGTTGTTTGGAAACCCCACACTGGTATTGGGATGATATTTGACAAACACTAATCCCAATTGTTTAGTTGCATATCAATCAATTGATCGACAAACTGTTGTAAGCGTTATTTATTTATTTAATGCTTATACAGTTGTAGAGTGCACTCTGGATGATGTTTGAATGTTAATGATTATTTATCATTATTGTTGAATACATGCGATGTATGAAATCCATATAATTGAAATTAAATGGTAATTGATTGAGTCGCATTCCGATTCAGAATATGAACGAATATTTCAAAAATAATATTCAGTGAAGAATTGAATTATTGAACGAATATTTTAAAATAAAATTCAGTAAAGAATTAAAATATGATTTTGATGTTCGATTTCGGATAGACACGAAAATATTGAAATATATGAAGCTGAGTAAGTAGATATTCGCCATTTTAATTTGAACGGATTTTTCTGTTGATTTTATTCATTTTATGATGAATATCGAAAAGAATTGATTTCAAAATCGAATATTTTGAAAATATTACCATTTTAATATTATAATGATATGGAATATTCAATTTTGATTTAAAATTGAAAATGAAATTGAAATCGTTTTAAAATGAATTTATAAACAATTTATAAAATACGTTTTGAATGGAAATCGACAATATATATTTTATATATATAATGGCTTGAATAGAACGCGCCGCGTAGTACCCATTTGTGAATTTCAACCATTGACATCAAATTGACATAATGGGAGATCCGACCGTCAGATTCTCCTAAAACCGGAACCGTTAGGTTCGTATCGAAAAAATATTTCCAATGAAAGTAAGAGATTTAAGTTTGATTGGCTGGATTTCAAATTATGTCCAAGTCAATTTTGGAAAAGGTCGCTATGGATGTAGTTCGGTGGCCGTTATTGGAAACCGACTGTAATGGCAATATTAAAATTATTAAAAATATCGAAAAATTGTGTAAAATCATAACAAATGATTTGGAAAGATTTTGGATGAAAAATTACGCATTTGAAAAGAATAATACATTTTTATCTGAATGAACTAGTTATTAACTAGAAAAATAGTCCAATGTTTTTAAATAAATAAATTGGATTGAAAAAGGGGTTTTAAAATAATTAGAATTTTCCAATGAATAAATTGGAATGGAAATAATCTTCGAAATATTTCGATATTGGATTCCGTGATTATACGGATGTTGTTGAGGAATTTGGAAGACACAGATATCATTATTCCTAATACGATATTCGTTAGTTTCAGAATTTGATGTTGAATATAAGTCGATATAATTTCTATTCGGAGCCTTATCAAATTGAATTTTGGGTTTATCGTGAACAATGTTTTAAATAACATCTATTCTTTAACCTAATTAACAGTGAAGTTAAGATTTGGAATTTACAAATCTTTTATTGAGATTTAATGGAAATTTTCCTAAGTAAAGTTTTCTAATTAAAATATTAAATTGGAAATTGAATGGAATTTGATTAGGGAATAATCGAGATGAGCTTCTGTGAAGGAAGACCATTACTATGTATATGGAATTTAAAAGGCTTTGCCGTTGTTCCATTTATATTATTAGTCTGATACGGAAATTTATATCGATTATATATATATTGATCTGTTTCCTGTGAAGATTCCATATTTAATGGAAGTTGATTTTGGGTTTATTATGAACTGTGTTTTAAATGACATTGGTTTTTTAACCTAGTTAAAGCCAAGATTAATTTCTTAAAGTTGAATAATCATAAAGTAATGATTTTTGATATTAAATCAAAGCTGGAGTTTTAATGAATCTTTAATTAGATTGGAATGTGAATGAAATAATTAAATTTGTCGAATTCATGAAATGATCTAGAATGAAGTACTACCAGTTTTACTCTAGGAGATAGTTAAATCTTTAACTAGATTAGAATGTTAAATGGTAGTTAAAATTTACCAATAACACCGTGGGTGTTAGATATGGAGTACTACCAGTTTTGCTCTATGGGATAAATAGATTGGGATTGGGATAATAAAATAAACGATTACTTCGTTAAGGGTCGATAATCCTGACTAGTTTTATAAACCTTAAATTGATGTAAAATTATTAAAGGATAAAATAAAATCTTTTGAAAATGATATCCAAAGGAAGATTAAAGAAATAGTTTAAATGAACATATCTTTGACAAAATTAATGGGAACATTTCCCTAAAAATGTGAATATTTGAATAAAAGAATATTCTAAATTGGAATGAGGCTTATGATGTGTTTTTATAGCACTTGATTATTGATTATAAAATACGCGAGTTATTCGAAAAAACTGGGTTTATCCCACTCTGAATAACTGATATGGCGACTAAAAATCGACGATGAAGACGGTGGTTGAAGACCGGAGGTCTTCACATCGTCTGGATGATTATTGATGTCTTGATTGGACTGTACACCCAAGACAAGGTAGTAAGTGGTGATCGTCCAGACGTACTTGGAGATCGACCGGGTATGCGAGGGCCTATCTCCTGTATTGGACATATGAGACGAGGAATAAGGTGCCTTAGGTTTCGTTCAGACCCAGAACGGACTTGTAAATGGATGTGTGTATGACATTGGATTTCATTCTGTGTTGGTTGATTTATGATAAATATATATCTGTTTGGTGGCGGAGAATTTATTCTCTTGCTTAACACCCCTCTCTGAGACGTACGATCTTGGAGGTTATATATTGATAGACATCAGTTGTATGGCATGAATTATCGGTGTGGCATGCTGAGACGCAAATGATCAAGGCTTTTGTTGAAAAGCAGAGTCTTGTGGTTGATGATCAAAGCAAAGATTTAAATAGCATAGCTTTGTGTATAATGTTAATCCGCGAGCCTCACACCCGGTATGAGTCAAAAACGGGATAGTGACTGCAGGGAGTGCATGCGTTTCTTTCTAGTTAGAAGTGGTGTCATGGTATGGAGCCCATACATTTTTACTTATGCGGATGATGGATAGCGAGGCAGCTCAGATTTGAGTCCCTAGTGGCTCTTGATATGGTCGACGTAATGACCAGATTTTATGCCCTATAGGGCAGGGAAACGTATTGTTCAGGAATTACCAATCCACTAAAGTAAGTGTGGAGCGGCCCTGAAGATCCAAGGGGCGATGCATTATGTTCCTGAGGCACGGGTTAGAGTGTCTCGAATCGGTGAGGACGGTCCCTTGCCTTGACTCATAGATGGAAATCCAACTTCCATATTTCCCACACAGGCAGCTAGTAGTTTTGGTTTCGTAGATATATCTTTTCACATGATCCTGGATTACAACTGGAGCTATATTCGGAAAGCTTTGTATCTGTATATCTCTTTCAGTTGTGTTAGTTGTTATTTTCTGCTGCATTATATTTATGTGTATATTTTCCGCTGTTTTGTAATTTACATCTCTGGTATTTTTCTGTTGTATATTATTTATCTGAACTCTGTTATAGTTTTGTACTCTGATGTAGATTGTTGTAATAGCAATGAAATGTTCTACTGTTTGTGTTCCGATGCGTCGTATTCTCAAAGCAATTCGGGCTTTCCCGTAAGGTTAATTTTGGGTCGTTTTAGAGATCCTTGCATAGACTTCCTGCGAATAAAGACCGGCCAAAACCTCTGTAGATTATATCGAATATTTCACCCCTTAGGTTGTGATCAGCAACCAGACCATAATATACAATAATCGAAGGGTCATCCAATCTAGAGTCGGCAGTGACAATATCTTACTTCGGTATTACCCACTTAGCCCTAAAGCATATCCTTTGTTTTAGTCATTACTCCTTGATAAGGCTAGAGGCAACGTTTTTACCTTCATACATGGCACATATCCATCTTTGGATGCTACACCACCATTCTGTCAACCACTAATTGATGTCGAGGAAGTACAACCTTTGAGCTCAGACGTCTCAAAAAAGGGTGCTAAGCTAAGAGAAGTTGCATTCTTCACCACCAAATAGATACATGTTTGTATAAATCAACATATGTGATCCAAGAAATGCAATGTCAGACATTCATCCATACAAGTTGTCTGGGAACCGGACAAACCAGAGGTTCCTTTTTACCATATTCTATGGAGAATAATACCTAGCATTAGTAACAAGAAGTCCTTACATCATGCAGACCCCAAACCATAGGGACTACTGCTATAAGTATGATCCTGGTAGATAACCAAAGACATCAACAAGAAGTCAATCCTGTTTTAAAGATCTGAGCCTTCAAATCATAGTCATAAACATAAACGCACCTGAAATTTCAGTTTTCGAATGCAAAGCTGATTCAAAGTGGTTTTGGATCCAGTTCCAATTTTGGTTCCTCGAACCAACACGTTATAAGTTAAAAGGGAATTTATATATAGCTGCTTCTTTAACTATCAATCTATAGCTATATAATTAAGTACATTAGCAACAAAAAACCCTTTTTAAATTAAAATCATTCATTTAAAATCACTTCATCAGTTCTTAAAAATTGAATTCATATACTTATCTTAATGGATAAGCATATTCACAAATCTCTTGTTTTCATTACTTCAGAAACCATAGTCATTTTCTAATCTCTTTGGAATAAGTGTATTCACAAAACCATATTACCTTCACTACTTAAAAATATTGTTATATACTTAACCAGATGGTATAAGTATAGTCAAAAACCATATCTATGCCAAACAAAGTCATGAGATATATTGTTTACTATAAAACCCAATGAGGTTTTATTTAACTCCTAGCTTTGCAAATTAAATTTATAATATCCTTAATGGAAATAATAATTTAACTTCCACATCAACTTTAATTTTCAAACTAGTATCATCCCTCAAATAACAATGAAGTCGTTTAAGTTGGGGTATTCTATTTACCTCCCAGACCTTGACTCGACAACATTCTTATCTTCAAGGTAGGTAGAAGTTCGATAACTCAAAATATGATATCAGTATATGTTATAACTAGATCCATTTGCTATCCACTTAAAATATGATTCTATAAATCATTTCTTGCATTTGAAAATCTCTTCTAATTATAACCATTTTTACCTAATTCATTCGTTAAGAAAACCCTTATTAAAACCATTTTATTGTCTTTAAATCCCTTTAATAGACCATGTTTACAAAACTTGGATTTATGAAAAAAAATCCTTTTATAAAGTTCCTTTATAAATCTTGTTATAAAACTTAATTTTTTTTTATCTTCGTAAAACTTCATTTCTTATTTAAACTTCTTGATTTTCGATCAAATTATTTAGAACCTAACTTGAAAATCTAGTTCAATCAATTATAGGTTCTCGTTTAGATTCTTAAACTTCACATATTTCCAACTTTAAGTTCTAACTCCATTTATAAGTTGTTTCCTAAATTTATAAATGTATTATAAAACTTAATCAAATAGTCGAATCACTTATAAAACTTACACTCATTTATAAAACTTGGTTTTATTACTTCCTAAAATTTATTAATAAAACTTGGTTAAGTTTTAACACTCGAAAACTCCAATTATAAAACTTATTTGTAAAATAGGAATTCATCTATACAAATCGCTTTATAATCTCTTTATAAAATCCAATTTATAAATATTGATTTTTTTAATACTTTTATTTTATATAACTTATATAAAATTCGATTCAAACTCTTACATTTGTTAAAAAAGTAATTTTATAACTTCCAACTTAGGCAATTCGCCTTATAATAAATCAGCGCCTACAAAATATTAAATTCAGGTCATCTGCTTCCAATCACTTAACCAATGCTATTAAAGAAATGATGAGAAAATTTTATATGGATACAGAAAAAATAACGATATGGAAAACGAGACATGGATTTTGTACAATGTCATTGTACAAATATTTGAAAAGGGATGTAGTGCAGCTTGGTAACACGTTTGTTTTGGGTACAAAATGAAGAGCTCAAACGTGACAATGGTACGATAATACAATATGATGACAATGCAATGGTTGTCATTGATCAAGAAGGAAATCCAAAAGGAACTCGACCTTTTGGCGCGATTTCTCGGGAATTGAGATAGTTGAATTTTGGATAGAGAAATGAAAGTAGAGATATTGATAACACACATAGAGTTAATGGTATTTCATAGCTGATAGATTGAGCAGCAGCCGTAGACCACCTGAAAAAGAATATTTATCATTTGACCCATATCTTTGTTGATTAAATACATATCACGGTTCAATTTAATTCAACATACATCCTCTAAATAAGATTTTAAATGTTACATAGGTTAAAAAGTTTATATGTGTAAATATGAAAAGGAGTAACATCCAAAACATTGAGATATCCTATTGGATCCCTTCAACCTGTCCCCTTACATCACAACTCAAATATCAATTCATATATGCATGTAAATCAGATAATATAATCTAATTCATTTAAGATGAATCTTCCACTTAAAAGAAGGTAGTGTCAAAGGTCTCTACTCCACAGGTGACAATTTATAATTATAACCAACTAAATAAACAGTAAATCGTCTAAACAACCAATCACACAATTGAATATGAAAACTGTGATAGCCCATAACTTCCCCGGTGAGGAAAGCCCGGATTACCTTGAGAACACGACATAATAGAATGCAAACAGAAGAACATTTCATTACTTATTACAACAATTCCATCAGATACAAGAATATACAGAGTATAAATGAATATCATACATTCGATAAATATCACAGATTACAATAAATCACAAAACAGCGGAAAAATGATAAACATACAACTGAAAGTAATGCACGGATACAGAGCTTTCCGAGCATCGTTCCAACTGCAAATCAGGATCCTGCAAAACCAAAACTACTAGCTGCCCGTGTCGAAAATAGGGGCACCCAGAGTTTAGGTTAAAACAATAAACTCCAGGTCAGTCATATGACTGGTGTGAGAACTAAAACAGTTATTAATTTGACTTTTAAAGAGTGTAATTCAAGGGACCACGCCGTATAACGCGGAACGGGTTTCCTCCCAAGAATACCAGTGCTTAGAATAAACAACGCAGTGCTTTTTCGAAAAATGAAGCTATTATAAGACCCAGGTCCCATCACACAATGCAACGCAAGCCGGAGGATAGGGTTTTACCTTATAATAGCCAAATAATGCTTGATACGTATAAAACGAAATCATTTGATACTATTATAAGTGCATAGGTGTTTCAAAACAATTTCAATCATAAATATCAATCATAGACGGTATAAGTGCCCCATCCCACTATGTCGCCATACTAGGCTCTACAAATAAAACCGAAATACACATATTGGAAATTGGATTCCATCATGAGTCGAAGCAAGGGGTAAGCTCCTCTCCGCTTCGAGACACTCTAGCAAATGCCTCAGGGCTACACACTCTGGGTAAACCTTGGATGCTTCAGGGCCGGTCCACACTTACGTTAATGGATTAGTATTCCTAAACACACGTTTCCCGGTCCTAACAGACCTAAAATCGAGGCGCCTCATCCCAACAGCCACATAGGTGAAAAGTATATAAATGTCAGCCAGTTTAAGCACTGACACCACCACTAGCTAGAAAGAAACGTCGTGCTCTCCCTGCAGTCCTTATCCCATTTTTGACTCATACCGAGGTGTGAGGCTCGCGAATTCACGTTATACACAAAGCTGCGCCACACAGGCCGTGCTTTGATCATCAACCACAAGACTTTGCTTTTCAACAGAAGCCTTGATCAATTGCCACTTAGGCATGCCACACTGGCAATTCATGCTATGCGACTGATGTCCATCGATATACAACCTCTGAGCTCGTACGTCTCAGAGAAGGGCGTTAAGCAAGAGAATAAATTCTCCGCCGCCAAACAGATGTATATTTAATAGAGATCAATCAACACAGAATAAAATCCAATGTCAGACACACAACCCATTTACAAGTTCATTCTGGGTTTGAACGAAACCGGAGGCACTTTCCTCGCATACCCATCGATCTCCAAGTACGCCTGGACGATCACCAACTGATTCCCTCATCTTGGGTGTACAGCCCAATCAAGATCATCAGTAATCACCCAAACGATGTGAAGACTTCCGGTCTTCGACCACCGTCTTCATCTTCAACTTATCGTCGAATCGGTTATTCAGAATGGGCATAAACCCGACCTTTCCGAATAACCCGCGTATATATTAAACAAATGTTACACAAACACAATATACGCCTCATTCCAATTCAGGATATTCTTTTATTCTGATATTCACATCCTTAGGGAAAGGTTCCCATTAATTTTATCAAAGATAAATTCTTTAAAATTTATCCTTTAATCTTCCTTTGGATATCATTTCAAACCAATTATGGTTTTCCAAACTAGTCGGGATTAGCGAACAACACCGAAGTAATTATTTATTTTATTTCCCAATCCCAACCTATTTATCCCATGAAGCAAAACTGGTAATACTCCATATCTAACACCACGACGTTATCGGTAAAATTAATTACCATTTCACGTTCAAATCTATTTAAAGATTTAACTATCGCTTTGGAGAAAAACTGGTGATACTCCATTTTCGATCGTTTCAATCTAATTAAAGATTCATTAAAACTTCACTTAGTTTTAATCTTTAACTGGGTTAAAGAATCAGTGTCATTTAAAACACGGTTCACGATAAACCCAAAGTCACATTCCATTCTATCGGCCCTTAACCGTAAAACAGCAAGTGAGCAATTCCCTAAATATTAACCCCGAAGGCCGAAACCAACATCAGATCAATACCCAAGAAACCATTCCTTAACTAATCTTCGGTTAGTTTCTGATTTTCTTAACTCAGTTGGGTCTAAGAACAGTATTATTGAAGATACCGTTCATGACAACCCAAAATCATATTGCATTAATTATCGGGTTAAAGAACAAGTGTTATTCAAAACACCGCTCACGATAAACCCAAAAACCAATTCAAATTCAATTTATTTATTTCAAAAATGAATTGAATTTAATTCTAGTTCAAAACTAGTTCATTTCGATAAAAATCTATTTTTATCTTTACAAATGTGGGATTGTTCACCCCAGTTCTTCACAAATCATTTCTTATAATTTTACACAAATTATTGATATTTTTGATAATTTTATCAAGGCCCGTACAGTCGATTTCCAACAACGGCCATCGAACTGCACTTACAACGACCTTTTCTGAAATTGATTTGGACGTATCTCCAAATCCAACCGTTAGATTTCAAATTTCTAATATTCGTTAGAAAGCTCTTTTCGATACGAACCCAACGGTTCAGGCTTTAGGAGAATCCTACGGTCGGATCTCCCGTAATGTCCGTTTGAAATTAATGGTCGAAATTCACGAACTGCCGCGGCGTGGCGCGTTCTATTCAGGCCATTATATTATATATATAATATATATTTCAACAATTTCCTTTTAAAACGAATTTTATAAATCATTTTAAATTCATTTCAAAACAATTTCAACTCCCATTTCAGATTCAAATCAAAATTAAATTTCTCCTTATAAATTCGTTTTAAATTCATTTCAATTCAATTTGAATTCATTTCAAATTGATTTTGATTCTATTTCCATTCGTTTTCAATTAAATTCGAATTCGTTTTATATTCAATTCAATTCGAATTCGCTTAATATTCAATTCAATTCGAATTCGTTTTCTATTCAATTCAATTCGAATTCGTTTTCTATTCAATTCAATTCGAATTCGTTTTCTATTCAATTCAATTCGAATTCGTTTTCTATTCAATTCAATTCGAATTCGTTTTCTATTCAATTCAATTCGAATTCGTTTTCTATTCAATTCAATTCAAATTGATTTCAATTCAATTTCAATCCTGTTCAATTCAAAATATTCGATTATGAAATCACTTTTCAATATTCATTATAAAATGAATAAAATCGATAAAATATCGTTCACGTCAAAATAACACATCTCTAATCAACACGGCTTTATATTTTTCAAAGACTTCTTTATTCTACTCAACAAATGAATATTTATTCTATTCAACACATGAATCTATATTTCTTTCAACACTTGACTAATCTCAACAAATGAGTACTGTCAACACATGACTATTTTTGTTATTTAATATATTTTATAAAATTTTGGTATCTATCGTTTGATTTCAAATCAGACTCCAACCGTAAATTAGTAAGAGAACGATCCCCTAAATATTAACCCCGAAGGTCGAAACCAACATCAGATCAATATCCAAGAGACCACTCATCTTATATATTTTCTAGTTAGTTTCTAATTTTATATATGATAAAGATGTAAATTTTATTGTTAAAATATTTCATTCAACACATGACTAATCTTAACGAATGAGTACGGTCAACACCTGAACCTATATTTTATAATATTTTTTATTTTCTAAATTGGAATGAGGCCCAATCCATTACCATATAATGTTAATTACATGGATTCCATACAACACATGTGTATCACAGCAACGATAAATCAGCTATCATCCAAAGTGCATTCTGCACTGTATAAGCATCAAAATATAGATATTCGACGCTTATACAGCCTGTCAATCAATCGATCGACATACAACTAAATATTGGGACTGGTGTATGTTATATATCATCCCAAAACCCGTGTGGGGTTTTCAAACAATCAAACATAGATTTTATTTGTGTAGTTGGGCGATGTGTAAAATTTATCGTCCCAATCAAAATCAGTCAAATGTGTGTATAAACAAATCGTCCGATTTGTTTATACATATTTCATTTCAAATACACGTTAACAATTCTATTTTTAGCTATAAAATATTTCTAATTCTATGAATATTTTATTTCATTTCACATCACACAGTCAATTACACATCAAAATCAAACAAACAAGCATACAAGCCGTCCATGGTATGTGGACGACGGGTGTCGGATGCTACTAAACACCGTTTGCATCCTAGTATATATATATTTAACTAGAAAAGAAGATTTAAAGTGAGAAGTTCTCACCGAGGGTTCCACTCTGCAGTGCTTTGCTGTTGAACTGCTGAATCGTCTGAATCTGCTTGCAATTCTAATGCAGTCCTTTCACGCTGTTCATAATAAAAATTATATTTTTATTACTTCATTTCAATAAATAAAAAATCATATTTTTATTTCTACTTCATATATAAAGATCGAATTTTTATTATCTCTATAATATAAAAATCGTATTTTTTTTACTTTGTTATATACATGATAAAAATAACGTTTTTTTTTCTTCGCTACTTCATATAAAAATATTATATTTTTTACCTTTCTATATTATAAAAATTATATTTTTAACCTTTCTATATTATAAAAATTATGTCTTTTCAAATATAAAAATATCGTCTTTTCGATTGCAAAAATTATAAATAAAAATCAAATCTTTGAACGATAAAAATCTAGACTTTAACAAATAGAAATCATCTCCTTTATAAAACAAAGATTATAACTCTCACATGAACTAAAATCAAGTATTTATAATGCTAAAAATCAGTTCTTTCTACAAATTAAAAAAATCAGTTCTTTCCTATTAATACAAACAAAAATCATTTCTAATCTAAATATCAAATCTTTAACTAATTAAAAATCTCTACTTTAATTATTTGAGAATCTCTACTTTAACTAATTGAAGATCTCTGATTTATATAATAAAAATTAATAAACAAAACTCACCCTTTTTGCTAGGAAATATCAACTTTTGGGCAGAGTTGGGCCCACGTCGGCCTGAGGTGGCAGAGGAAGGTCGAGATGACGGCGCGGGCTGAACGGTGGGGTGGCTGCTCCATTTCCGTCGAACTAGGGCTAGGGGGGCTTTGGGTTTTTCACGTTGGGCTTCGGCCTTCGTGTATGGAGGAGGGGGTAGGCTGAGGGAGGAGATGAATGGAAGGGGGAGGGTTGCGGTGAACGGTGGCGCAACGCGAGGGGGAGGCGCGACGAACTGCGGCGGAAGGGGGGAGCGGGAAAAGGGGATCGATTTTGATTTTTTTTAGGGCGTTGACTGAAATAATGGGAAGGGAGGGAGAGAATAAGGGGGAAAGTATATTTATATTATTTTATCAATTTATTTTATTAATTTATTTTAAATCTCCTCCTAAAAGCACCTTTTTAATTCGAACTCAGAATTGAACCCACCGACTGTCGCCCCTAGCGTTTTACCCCCATTCCGAACACAATGGGATATGTTTCGTAGGCTGATTCGATCGTTTCGATCAGTTTTCATCAAAATCAACATATAACTCTATATATTGAATTTGAACGCGCATTTCAATTTACCGGGCCCACATACTAACTCTAAAAATTCCAGAAAATATTTTCTGGCTTCGTATTGACGATACGGTCCTAACAAAACTAATTTCGTCGAATTCTGAGACCGCTGGAAAAATGGCCAATTTCCAGTCGATTAAAATTAAATGAAAATGGTCAAACGCGTTTTCCTTTGCCACACCCACATATTGATTCGAAAAATTATGAAATTTGGAATCTAGCAATAACTTGACATCACGGATCCAACAAAAGTGGTTTCGTCGAAATCCAAGGTCATTTGCAAAATTTCCATTTTTAAGGGCCAGAATTCCATAGCGACTATTCTGAAATTTCAACTGGACATATCTTTTGATCCCCGCTATAAAATTTTGATTTTTCGGATTCGTTGGAAAGATATTCTCAATTAGATTCTATATTTTTGGCTTCGCTAAAATCCGGTTTATTTTGCACCCGGTACATTCAATTGAAGTTTGAAATCGAATTATCGAACTACCGCGCCATTTTCAATTCCTTATATATATATATAATTATTTATATTCTAACGACAATCTATATAAATATACGTTCGAATTCCATTCAAAATAAATTTCTCGTCGTTATTATTTAAAATAATTCATTTTAAATATTCAAAATTCGTTAAAATTGCCAAAATAAAAATTTTTAACTGGCTCGCATTTCCGGGTTGTTACAAAAACAAAATTGAATATTATTATTACATAGTATAACAATATTCAACAGTATTCCAAAAAGTGTGAGTACTCACTCACTATCTGATGCAATCGACAATTTCATGTTGGTTTATCTAACTTCAAACAAACGTTTGAAATTAGATAAAATTCCAAATAGCTTTAAATCGAACCAATCTAACTCATATGCATAGACAATATGAACATGAACCCAAAGCAACTTGTTTTGTTCTAATCAGACCTTACGCATGTTATAAGTTTGAATTGAATTATAATGCCACAAACATAATTTAATCATTATTATAATCCACTTTAAATCTTTTCTTCCCCTTTTAATTTTTTTCTGGCCTAAGCATTCCCCCTTCATCACTGTGGCTTCTCTCCTGCAATGCAAGAGCTGTAATCGACGAAACGGACTGCAGTCAGCTCCGTTGCACTTCCTTTCATGAGTACCTCCTCCTTGACCTCAATTCGAAACATTAGGCCCTTATCCCTATATCACTACCCAAACTCCCTTATAACAACCCGAAATTTTGATAATAGAAATTAATTATTAGAATCTCAAAAATAGGAATTTCTGTAAATGATGGAATATGGCCACGAAACTTTAGTCGATGCGTATGTTTCGAAATTCTGGTCAACTTTCATGTCTGGAGTTTCGTGAATGGAGTCCGTATAAAAAAGTTACGGACGAAATACGAAAAATGGACGAAAATAAATATAATATGTATCTATTCCCATAAATAAACAGAAGAAACACATGAAGTGGGTACAGAAAATGAAAATCATATGAACGATATTGTAACAACCCGAAAATCTGGGCCAGTTTAAAATTTTTATTTTGGCAATATTAATGAATTTAGAATATTTAAAATAGATTATTTTAAATAATAAAAACGGAAAATTTATTTTGAATAGAATATAACGTATATATTATATACGTCGTCGTTAGAATATAAATAATTATATATAATTATAAAAGGAATTGAAAATGGCGCGGTAGTTCGATAATTCGATTTCAAACTTCAATTGAATGTACCGGGTGCAAAACAATCCGGATTTTAGTGAAACCAAAAACATTAGGATCTATTTGATAATATCTTAACAACGAATCCGAAAAATCAAAATTTCATAGCGGGAATCAAAAGATATGTCCAGTTGAAAATTCTGAATAGTCGCTATGGAATTCAGGCCCTTAAAAATGGAAATTTTGCAAACGACCTCGGATTTCGATGAAACCACTTTTGTTGGGTCCGTGATATCAAGTTATTGCTAGAATACAAATTTCATAATTTTTCGAATCAATATGTAAGCGTGGCAAGGGAAAACGCGTTTGACCATTTTAGTTGATTTTAATCGACTGGAAAATGGCCATTTTTCCAGCGGGCTCAGAATTCGATGAAACTAGTTTTGTTAGGACCGTATCGTCAATACGAAGCTAGGAAATATTTTTTTGGGATTTATAGAGTTCATATGTGACCCCGGTAAATTGAAATGCGCGTTCATATTCAATATATAGAGTTATATATTGATTTTAACGGAAACTGATTGTAACGATCGAATCAGCCTACGATACATATCCCATTGTGTTCGAAATGGGGGTAATTAGCTGTGGACGACATGCAGTGGGCCTCGTTTAGAGGTCGTATGTAAAAGTCAACTTTTTCATAATAAAATAATTAAATAAATAAAAATAACCTTCTCCCCTTTTATCAGCCGACCCCCCTCCCCCCGTTTATTTTCTTCAATCGATTTTTATAAATAAAAAAAGGAGAGAGAAGGGGGGATCGCGATCCGCCCCCCCCCCCCCTAGTCGGACGTCGCCGCCCAAGGTGGGGCGCCACCACCTGCCGCTCCACACTTTCTTCCTCCTCCCCGCGCCTGCTTCTCCTTCCTCTCCATCTTCCCCCTACCCACATCGTTCGACGCTCCCCCTCCCTCTGCCTCGACCGACACGAGCTACCCCCCCCCCTCTGCCTCGACCGACGCGCAGCACCCTACCCCCCTTCCTCCAGTCGAGCTCCACCTGCCGAGACCCCCTCAGCATCCCTCCTTCCGATACATCAACGCGGTGAGTCCTTCTATGATTTCATATACATAAAAATCTGATTTTTATTTAGGGTTTTTATTTTATATAAAAATAGAATTTTTATATATGTATATAATTAAAAATATGATTTTTATGTTTTTGTTAAGTAAAAATATAATCTTCCCTATATAAACATCGAAAAAAAATATAGAATAACATTTTTAAATTTCAGTTTTGAAAAATAGAAAAGAAGATATTTTTAAAATAGAAAAGACGATATTTTTAATTAGAAAAGACGATATTTTTAAAATAGAAAAGACGATATTTTTAAAATAGAAAAGACGATATTTTTAAATATGGAAAGACAAAATTTTTAAATATGAAAAGACGATATTTTTAGATATGAAAAGACGATATTTTGAGATGAGTAGTGAAGTAAAAATACGATTTTTACTTCGAGAAAAATATAATTTTTATATAGGTAAGATAGTAAAAATATCATTTTTATATGTGTAGCAAAATAAAAATGTGATTTTTATAATGATATTTTTGAAAAGGCGAAATCTATATATTTGAAAAGGCGAAATCTATATATTTGAAAAGGCGAAATCTATATATTTGAAAAGGCGAAATCTATACATTTTAAAAGGCGAAATCTATATTTTTGAAAAGGCAAAATCTATATTTTTGAAAAGGCAAAATCTGTATATGAAGAATAGCGGGATAGAAATAGAATTTTTACCTATATAATAGTGAAGTAAAAATTCGATTTTTATATATTGAATAGTGAAGTAAAAATTCGATTTTTAAATATTGAATAGTGAAGTAAAAATTCGATTTTTATATATTGAATAGCGAAGTAAAAATTCGATTTTTATATATTGAATAGCGAAGTAAAAATTCGATTTTTATATATTGAATAGCATAGTAAAAATTCGATTTTTATATATTGAATAGCATAGTAAAAATTCGATTTTTATATATTGAATAGCATAGTAAAAATTCGGTTCTTATATATTGAAAAGCGAAGTAAAAATTCGATTCTTACATATGTAGTGGCTACGGGCAACGAAAGTGATAAGAGACGAGAACAGTGAAGATTTCCTGCATTAGAAGTGCCGTGGAGTTAGGATAGCTATTGGTGAGAATTTCTCACCTTTCAATTTCTTTTTCTAGTTATATATATATACTAGGATGCAGACGGTGTTTAGTAGCACCCGACACAATCGTCCACAGACCATGGACTTGTTTGTTTGATTGCAAAAATTAGTTAGATTAATTGATTGAAATTTGATTGTTTGGTGAAATGGAATGGATTTGATTGATGTGTGAATGGCGTGGGCCTTCACTAGACCGGGGATAAGGCTAGGCCTCGTCCCGTTTCTAGTATCGTGTCGTTATGCCGCCGAAATTTTCTAAAATAAGTTAGAAAAATAGAGAAATCATTTTATTTAATAAATGAACCGAATAGAATATTCATAGTTTGAATAAAATATTTTATTGTTAAAAATATAATTTTTAACGTGAAAATGAATAAATAAATATTTATAAACAAATCGGTCGATTTGTTTATATACACTGATTTGACTGATATTGATTAGGTCGATAAATTTTACACATCGCTCAGCTGCACAAATAAAGTCTGTGTTTGATTGTTTGAAACCCCAAACGGGTGTTGGGATGAAATTTGAAGTTCACTCATCCTGATTGATTAAATATGTCGATCGATTGATTGACAGGTTGTTATAAGCGTTAGATATCTATATTTGATGCTTATACAGTGTAGTGCACTTTGGTTGATGGTTGATTATTTTTCAATGCTATTAAATACGTGTGATGTATGAAAATCCATATAATTAACATTATATGGTGATTGATTGGGCCTCATTCCAATTTAGAAAATAAAGAATAATATAAAATAAAGGTTCATGTGTTGACAGTACTCATCCGTTGAGATTAGTCATGTGTTGAACGAAATATTTTAATAATAGAAATATTTGAAATAGAATATTTGAAAATAGAAATATATGAAGCCGTGTTGATTAGATTGACGCCATTTTGACGTGAACGATATTTATATCGATTTTATTCATTTTAAAATGAATATTGAAAAGTGATTTCGAAATCGAATATTTTGAAATGAAATTTGAGTTAAATTGAATAGAAAACGAATTCGAATTGAATATAAAACGAATTTGATTTCAATCGAATATAAAACGATTTCGAAATGAATTGAATATAAAACGATTTCGAAATGAATTGAATATAAAACGATTTCGAAATGAATTGAATATAAAACGATTTCGAAATGAATTGTATATAAAACGATTTCGAATTGAATATTTAACGAATTTAATTTGATTCAAATAGAAAACGAAATGAATTTGATTCAAATAGAAAACGAAATGAATTTGATTCAAATAGAATAGAATTTGAATTGAATTGAAAAGAAAACGAATTTGAATTGAATCGAATAGAAAACCAATTTGAATTGAATCGAATAGAAAACCAATTTGAATTGAATCGAATAGAAAACCAATTTGAATTGAATCGAATAGAAAACCAATTAGAATTGAATCGAATAGAAAACCAATTTGAATTGAATCGAATAGAAAACCAATTTGAATTGAATCGAATAGAAAACGAATTTGAATTGAATAGAAATGAATTTCAAAACGAATTTATAAGGAAAAATTCAATTTTGATTTGAATTTGAAATAAAGGTTGAAATTGTTTTTGAAACGAATTCAAAACTATTTATAAAATTCATTTTTAAGTAGTAATCGACGAAATATATATTATATATATAATATAATGGCCTGAATAGAACGCGCCGCGCCGCGGCAGTTTGCGAATTTCGACCATTTATTTCAAACGGACATTACGGGAGATCCGACCGTCGGATTCTCCTAAAACCGGAACCGTTGGGTTCGTATCGAAAAGAGCTTTCTAACGAATATTAGAAATTTGAAATCTAACAGTTGGATTTGGAGATACGTCCAAATCAAATTTGAAAAAGGTCGTTGTAAGTGCAGTTCGATGGCCGTTGATGGAAATCGACTGTACGGGCCTTGATAAAATTATTAAAAATAGTAATAATTTGTGTAAGATCATAAGAAATGATTTGGGAAAATTGGGATAAAAAAACTCCATGTTTGAAAAGATAAAAATAGATTTTTATCGAAATAAACTAGTTTTGAACTAAAATTAAAACCCATTTATTTTTAAATAAATAAATTGGATTTGAAATGAGTTTTAAATAGAATCGATTTGTGGGTTTATCGTGAAGGGTGTTTTAAACGACACTTGTTCTTTGACCCGATAAATAAATAGATTGTGATTTGGGTTTGTCGTGAACTGTGTTTTCAATAACATTAGTTCTTTAACCCAGTAAAAGGAGTTTTAACGAATCTACAATTAGATTGAAATGTGAATTGATAATCTCAATTATCAAATTTAGAAAATGAGCGAGAATGGAGTATCACGAGTTTTGCTCCAGAGCGATAGTTAAATCTTTAATTAGATTTGAACATGAAATGGTAATTAATTTTACCGATAACACCGTGGTGTTAGATATGGAGTATTACCAGTTTTGCTTCATGGGATGAATAGGTTGGGATTGGGAAATAAAATAAATAATTACTCCGATGTGATTCGCTAATCTCGACTAGTTTGGAAAACCATAATTTGGTTTGAAATGGCATCCAAAGGAAGATTTAAGGATAAAATTTAAAGAATTTATCTTGGATAAAATTAATGGGAACCTTTCCCTAAGAATATGAAACTTAGAAACTAGTTGTAGGTTAGCTAAGAAGAATGGTTTCCTGGGTATTGATATGGTGTTGGTTTCGGCCTTCGGGGTTAATATTTGGGAAATTGTTCTCTTGTTAATTTACGGTTAGTGGCTAATGAATTGGAATGAGGCGTATGTTGTGTTTGTGTAACATTTGTTTTTAATATACGCGGATTGTTCGGAAAGGCCGGGTTTATACCCATTCTGAATGACCTATTCGACGATACGTTGAAGATGAAGACGGTGGTTGAAGACCGGAAGTCTTCACATCGTTTGGGTGATTACTGATGATCTTGATTGGGCTGTACACCCAAGATGAGGGAATCAGTTAGTGGTCGTCCAGACGTACTTGGAGATCGATGGATATGCGAGGAAAGTGCCTCCGGTTTCGTTCAGACCCAGAACGAACTTGTAAATGGATTGTGTGTCTGACATTGGATTTTATTCTGTGTTGATTGATTTCTGTTAAATATATATCTGTTTGGCGGCGAAGAATTTATTCTCTTGCTTGACACCCTTCTCTAAGACGTACGAGCTTAGAGGTTATATATCGATAGATATCAATCGCATGGCATGAATTGCCTGTGTGGCACGCTGAGTTTCATAGATCAAGGCTTCTGTTGAAAAGCAAAGTCTTGTGGTGGATGATCAAAGCACGGCCTTTGTGGCGTAGCTTTGTGTATAATGTGAATTCGCGAGCCTCACACCTCGTTATGAGTTAAAAACGGGATACGGACCGTTGGGAGAACACGACGTTTCTTTCTAGCTTTGGTGGTGTTAGTGACTTACCAGCCCTGACATTTATATACTTTTCACCATTGTGGTTGTTGGAATGAGGCGCCTCGATATTAGGTCTGTAAGGACCGGGAAATGTGTGTTCAGGAATTGCCAATCCTCAAACGTAAGAGAGGACCGACCCAGCCGAATCCAGGGTTACCCAGAGTGTGTAGTCCAATTTCCAATATAAATATCGAAGCGGAGAGGAGCTTGCCCCTTGCCTCGACTCATGACGGAAATCCAATTTCCAATACGAGATATTTCGGCTTTATTTGTAGAGCCTAGTATGGCGACATAGTAGCATGGGATGCTATGCCGTCTATGATTGATATTTATGATTGAAATTGTTTTGACACTATACACTTATTATAGTATCAAATGATTTGTTTTAAACGTACCAAGCATGTTTGGCTATTATAAGGGAAAACCCTATCCTCCGGCTTGCGTTGCATTGTGTGATGGGACCTGGGTCTTATAATAGCTTCATTTTTCGAAAAAGCATTGCGCTGTTTATTCTATGCACTGGTATTCTTGGGAGGAAACCTGTTCCGTGTTATACGGCGTGGTCCCTTGAATTACACTCTTTTAAAGTAAAGTTTTAAATAACTGTTTTATTTCTCACACCAGTCACATGACTGACCTGGAGTTTATTGTTTTAACTTAAACTCTAGGTGCCCTTATTTTCGACACGGGCAACTAGTAGTTTTGGTTTTGCAGATTTATATTCACGGGATCCTGGTTTACAGCTGGAATGATATCCGGAAAGCTCTGTATCCGTATATCACCTTCAGTTGTGCTTTGTATTATTTTCCGCTGCTATGTAATTTATTGTAATCTCTGATATTTATCGAATGTAATTTATTCATTCATACTCTGTATATTCTTGTATCTGATGGAATTGTTGTAGTAGCAATGAAAAGTTCTTCTGTTTGTGTTCTGATTTGTCCTGTTCTCAAACGATCAGGGGTTTCAAGCGGTCTTTGTCGGTTTAACGACTGATTAGGATCGAGCGAAATTCCTTGCCGTCACATTTGGTATCAGAGCTTTGGTTTACAGAGCTCGAGAACAAGACACATTAGAACCCTACGAAAGAATTCATCAGATATTGGATTAGTAATATCCAATTAGAATGACTCGTTAGAGATAGGATCAGTAGTATCCTAGAACGAGTGTGAAGAGTATATTTTTCAAATGAAGACAATTTTGTTTTGAAAATTTAAACCATCTTATACGTATTTGAAAAATTTATTTATATTGATTTGGACAATCTAGTATATAAAGGTTTTGCATATACGCGTCATGAATGTATATTCGAAGTTTTAATATATTAGATAGATATAGAGTCACACTCTAGTCGCCCGGACATGGTTCTGATGATGAAGTATACCATCACCAGTATTTATCTTCGAGTGACGAAGGTGTGATATCTATATATTTTCATTAGACTGGTGTGAGAACCAAAACTTATATAGATAGATTTTTGTTGTGATTTGGCATCAAAAACATGATTTTCGACTATATATCAAAAATTTATGAATTTGAAACGTTAATTCACTAATTGATTGATGTTTGTGTTGTTTGTTTATTTGTTTGATAATTTTGAACCATTTAGCCTAATTGTGTCAAATATTGAATATTATTGAAAATTGGTCGCATTTGCTTGCATATACATGTACTTACATTGAACAGGTCATAGCAAGGAGGCTAGAGCCGAAGAATAAAATTTGTTTGCCCGACAAATAGGTACATATTTACTATATTTACTGTTTTGTTTGGGTGATGATGATTTTATGAGCCGCTTGGCTTTTTCTTTTTCTTTTTGAGATCAGAAGGCCTGTATGGAAATTTCGGGATTTTCCCGTGGCTCCCGGTGCAGGGGAGGTTATGGCGAAATTTTTCGAAAATTTAGGGTGTTAGCCAAATTTTTGAAGGGTTTGAAAATTCTCAGAAACTGAAAAGTTGGAGAATGGAAGCCAGATCGAACGTATAGTTGATAAATCAAACCACTTTTGACTTTGTTCCTTTTCGGGGACGAAAAGTTTTAAGTGGGGGAGATTGTAACAACCCGAAAATCTGGGCCAGTTTAAAATTTTTATTTTGGCAATTTTAATGAATTTAGAATATTTAAAATAGATTATTTTAAATAATAACAACGGAAAATTTATTTTGAATAGAATATAACGTATATATTATATACGTCGTCGTTAGAATATAAATAATTATAAAAAGGAATTGAAAATGGCGCGGTAGTTCGATAATTCGATTTCAAACTTCAATTGAATGTACCGGGTGCAAAACAATCCGGATTTTAGTGAAACCAAAAACATTAGGATCTATTTGATAATATCTTTCCAACGAATCCGAAAAATCAAAATTTCATAGCAGGAATCAAAAGATATGTCCAGTTGAAAATTCTGAATAGTCGCTATGGAATTCAGGCCCTTAAAAATGGAAATTTTGCAAACGACCTCGGATTTTGACGAAACCACTTTTGTTGGGTCCGTGATGTCAAGTTATTGCTAGAATACAAATTTCATAATTTTTCGAATCAATATGTAAGCGTGGCAAGGGAAAACGCGTTTGACCATTTCAGTTGATTTTAATCGACTGGAAAATGGCCATTTTTCCAACGGTCTCAGAATTCGACGAAACTAGTTTTGTTAGGACCGTATCGTCAATACGAAGCTAGGAAATATTTTTCTGGGATTTATAGAGTTCGTATGTGACCCCGGTAAATTGAAATGCGCGTTCAAATTCAATATGTAGAGTTATATGTTGATTTTAACGGAAACTGATTGTAACTATCGAATCAGCCTACGATACATATCCCATTGTGTTCGGAATGGGGGTAAATAGCTATGGACGACAGGCGGTGGGCCTCGTTTAGAGGTCGTATGTAAAAGTCAACTTTTTCATAATAAAATAATTAAATAAATAAATAAAAAAATAACCTTCTCCCCTTTTATCAGCCGACCCCCCCCCCCCCGTTTATTTTCTTCAATTGATTTTTATAAATAAAAAAAACGGAGAGAGATGGGAGGATCGCGATCCGTCGCCCCCCCCCCCTAGTCGTACGCCGCCGCCCCAGGTGGGGCGCCACCACCTGCCGCTCCACCCTTTCTTTCTCCTCCCGCGCCTGCTTCTCCTTCCTCTCCATCTTCCCCCTACCCACATCGTTCGACGCTCCCTCTGCCTCGACCGACGCGAGCTACCCCCCCCCCCCCCCCTCTGCCTTGACCGACGCGCAACACCCTACCCCCTTCCTCCAGTTGAGCTCCACCTGCCGAGACCCCCTCAGCATCCCTCCTTCCGATACATCAACGCGGTGAGTCCTTCTATGATTTCATATACATAAAAATCTGATTTTTATTTAGGGTTTTTATTTTATATAAAAATAGAATTTTTATATATGTATATAATTAAAAATATGATTTTTATGTTTTTGTTAAGTAAAAATATAATCTTCCCTATATAAACATCGGAAAAAAATATAGAATAGCATTTTTAAATTTCAGTTTTAAAAAAATAGAAAAGACGATATTTTTAAAATAGAAAAGACGATATTTTTAAAATAGAAAAGACGATATTTTTAAAATAGAAAAGACGATATTTTTAAATATGGAAAGACGATATTTTTAAATATGAAAAGACAATATTTTTAGATATGAAAAGACGATATTTTGAGATGAGTAGTGAAGTAAAAATATGATTTTTACTTCGAGAAAAATATAATTTTTATATAGGTAAGATAGTAAAAATATCATTTTTATATGTGTAGCAAAATAAAAATGTGATTTTTATAATGATATTTTTGAAAAGGCGAAATCTATATATTTGAAAAGGCGAAATCTATATATTTGAAAAGGCGAAATCTATATTTTTGAAAAGGCGAAATCTATATTTTTGAAAAGGCGAAATCTTTATATGAAGAATAGCGAGATAGAAATAGAATTTTTACCTATATAATAGTGAAGTAAAAAATCGATTTTTATATATTGAATAGTGAAGTAAAAATTTGATTTTTATATATTGAATAGTGAAGTAAAAATTCAATTTTTATATATTGAATAGCGAAGTAAAAATTTGATTTTTATATATTGAATAGCGAAGTAAAAATTTGATTTTTATATATTGAATAGCATAGTAAAAATTCGATTTTTATATATTGAATAGCATAATAAAAATTCGATTTTTATATATTGAATAACATAGTAAAAATTCGGTTCTTATATGTTGAAAAGCGAAGTAAAAATTCGATTTTTACATATGTAGTGGCTACGGGCAACGAAAGTGATAAGAGACGAGAACAGTGAAGATTTCCTGCATTAGAAGTGCCGTGGAGTTTGGATAGCTATTGGTGAGAATTTCTCACCTTTCAATTTCTTTTTCTAGTTATATATATATATATATACTAGGATGCAGACGGTGTTTAGTAGCACCCGACACAATCGTCCACAGACCATGGACTTGTTTGTTTGATTGCAAAAATTAGTTAGATTAATTAATTGAAATTTGATTGTTTGGTGAAATGGAATGGATTTGATTGATGTGTGAATGGCGTGGGCCTTCACTAGACCGGGGATAAGGCTAGGCCTCATCCCGTTTCTAGTATCGTGCCATTATGCCGCCGAAATTTTCTAAAATAAGTTAGAAAAATAGAGAAATCATTTTATTTAATAAATGAACCGAATAGAATATTCATAGTTTGAATAAAATATTTTATCGTTAAAAATATAATTTTTAACGTGAAAGTGAATAAATAAATATTTATAAACAAATCGGCTGATTTGTTTATATACACTGATTTGACTGATATTGATTGGGTCGATAAAGTTTACACATCGCCCAACTGCACAAATAAAGTCTGTGTTGATTGTTTGAAACCCCACACGGGTGTTGGAATGAAATTTGAAGTTCATTCATCCTGATTGATTAAATATGTCGATCGATTGATTGACAGGCTGTTATAAGCGTTAGATATCTATATTTGATGCTTATACAGTGTAGTGCACTTTGGTTGATGGTTGATTATTTTTCAATGCTATTAAATACGTGTGATGTATGAAAAACAATATAATTAACATTATATGGTGATTGATTGGGCCTCATTCCAATTTAGAAAATAAAGAATAATATAAAATAAAGGTTCATGTGTTGACAGTACTCATCCGTTGAGATTAGTCATGTGTTGAACGAAATATTTTAATAATAGAAATATTTGAAATAGAATATTTGAAAATAGAAATATATGAAGCCGTGTTGATTAGATTGACGCCATTTTGACGTGAACGATATTTATATCGATTTTATTCATTTTAAAATGAATATTGAAAAGTGATTTCGAAATCGAATATTTTGAAATGAAATTTGAGTTAAATTGAATAGAAAACGAATTCGAATTGAATATAAAACGAATTCGATTTCAATCGAATATAAAACGATTTCAAAATGAATTGAATATAAAACGATTTCGAAATGAATTGAATATAAAACGATTTTGAAATGAATTGAATATAAAACGATTTCGAAATGAATTGAATATAAAACGATTTCGAATTGAATATATAACGAATTTAATTTGATTCAAATAGAAAACGAAATGAATTTGATTCAAATAGAAAACGAAATGAATTTGATTCAAATAGAATAGAATTTAAATTGAATTGAATAGAAAACGAATTTGAATTGAATCGAATAGAAAACCAATTTGAATTGAATCGAATAGAAAACCAATTTGAATTGAATCGAATAGAAAACCAATTTGAATTGAATCGAATAGAAAACCAATTTGAATTGAATCGAATAGAAAACCAATTTGAATTGAATCGAATAGAAAACCAATTTGAATTGAATCGAATAGAAAACGAATTTGAATTGAATAGAAATGAATTTTAAAACGAATTTATAAGGAAAAATTCAATTTTGATTTGAATTTGAAATAAAGGTTGAAATTGTTTTTGAAACGAATTCAAAACTATTTATAAAATTCGTTTTTAAGTAGTAATCGACGAAATATATATTATATATATAATATATTGGCCTGAATAGAACGCGCCGCGCCGTGACAGTTCGCGAATTTCGACCATTTATTTCAAACGGACATTACGGGAGATCCGACCGTCGGATTCTCCTAAAACTGGAACCGTTGGGTTCGTATCGAAAAGAGCTTTCTAACGAATATTAGAAATTTGAAATCTAATGGTTGGATTTGGAGATACGTCCAAATCAAATTTGAAAAAGGTCGTTGTAAGTGCAGTTCGATGGCCGTTGATGGAAATCGACTGTACGGGCCTTGATAAAATTATTAAAAATAGTAATAATTTGTGTAAAATAATAAGAAATGATTTGGGAAAATTGGGATAAAAAACTCCATGTTTGAAAAGATAAAAATAGTTTTTTATCGAAATAAACTAGTTTTGAACTAAAATTAAAACCCATTTATTTTTAAATAAATAAATTGGATTTGAAATGGGTTTTAAATAGAATCGATTTGTGGGTTTATTGTGAAGGGTGTTTTAAACGACACTTGTTCTTTGACCCGATAAATAAATAGATTGTGATTTGGGTTTGTCGTGAACTGTGTTTTCAATAACATTAGTTCTTTAACCCAGTAAAAGGAGTTTTAACGAATTTACAATTAGATTGAAATGTGAATTGATAATCTAAATTATCAAATTTAGAAAATGAGCGAGAATGGAGTATCACGAGTTTTGCTCCAGAGCGATAGTTAAATCTTTAATTAGATTTGAACGTGAAATGGTAATTAATTTTATCGATAACACTGTGGTGTTAGATATGGAGTATTACCAGTTTTGCTTCATGGGATGAATAGGTTGGGATTGGGAAATAAAATAAATAATTACTCCGACGTGATTCGCTAATCTCGACTAGTTTGGAAAACCATAGTTTGGTTTGAAATGGCATCCAAAGGAAGATTTAAGGATAAATTTTAAAGAATTTATCTTGGATAAAATTAATGGGAACCTTTCCCTAAGAATATGAAATTTAGAAACTAGCTGTAGGTTAGCTAAGAAGAATGGTTTCCTGGGTATTGATCTGGTGTTGGTTTCGGCCTTCGGGGTTAATATTTGGGAAATTGTTCTCTTGTTAATTTACGGTTAGTGGCTAATGAATTGGAATGAGGCGTATGTTGTGTTTGTGTAACATTTGTTTTTAATATACGCGGATTGTTCGGAAAGGCCGGGTTTATACCTATTCTGAATGACCTATTCGACGATATGTCGAAGATGAAGACGGTGGTTGAAGACCGGAAGTCTTCACATCGTTTGGGTGATTACTGATGATCTTGATTGGACTGTACACCCAAGATGAGGGAATCAGTTAGTGGTCGTCCAGACGTACTTGGAGATCGATGGATATGCGAGGAAAGTGCCTCCGGTTTCGTTCAGACCCAGAACGAACTTGTAAATGGATTGTGTGTCTGACATTGGATTTTATTCTGTGTTGATTGATTTATGTTAAATATATATCTGTTTGGCGGCGGAGAATTTATTCTCTTGCTTAACGCCCTTCTCTGAGACGTACGAGCTTAGAGGTTATATATCGATAGATATCAATCGCATGGCATGAATTGCCTGTGTGGCACGCTGAGTTGCATAGATCAAGGCTTCTATTGAAAATCAAAGTCTTGTGGTGGATGATCAAAGCACGGCCTTTGTGGCGTAGCTTTGTGTATAACGTGAATTCGCGAGCCTCACACCTCGGTATGAGTTAAAAACGGGATACGGACCGTTGGGAGAACACGACGTTTCTTTCTAGCTTTGGTGGTGTCAGTGACTTACCAGCCCTGACATTTATATACTTTTCACCTTTGTGGTTGTTGGAATGAGGCGCCTCGATATTAGGTCTGTAAGGACCGGGAAATGTGTGTTCAGGAATTGCCAATCCTCAAACGTAAGAGAGGACCGGCCCAGCCGAATCCAGGGTTACCCAGAGTGTGTAGTCCAATTTCCAATATAAATATCGAAGCGGAGAGGAGCTTGCCCCTTGCCTCGACTCATGACGGAAATCCAATTTCCAATACGAGATATTTCGGCTTTATTTGTAGAGCCTAGTATGGCGACATAGTAGCATGGGATGCTATGCCGTCTATGATTGATATTTATGATTGAAATTGTTTTGACACTATACACTTATTATAGTATCAAATGATTTGTTTTAAACGTACCAAGCATGTTTGGCTATTATAAGGGAAAACCCTATCCTCCGGCTTGCGTTGCATTGTGTGATGGGACCTGGGTCTTATAATAGCTTCATTTTTCGAAAAAGCATTGCGCTGTTTATTCTATGCACTGGTATTCTTGGGAGGAAACCTGTTCCGTGTTATACGGCGTGGTCCCTTGAATTACACTCTTTTAAAGTAAAGTTTTAAATAACTGTTTTAGTTCTCACACCAGTCACATGACTGACCTGGAGTTTATTGTTTTAACCTAAACTCTGGGTGCCCTTATTTTCGACACGGGCAGCTAGTAGTTTTGGTTTTGCAGATTTATATTCACAGGATCCTGGTTTACAGCTGGAATGATATCCGGAAAGCTCTGTATACGTATATCACCTTCAGTTGTGCTTTGTATTATTTTTCGCTGCTATGTAATTTATTGTAATCTCTGATATTTATCGAATGTAATTTATTCATTCATACTCTGTATATTCTTGTATCTAATGGAATTGTTGTAATAGCAATGAAATGTTCTTCTGTTTGTGTTCTGATTTGTCCTGTTCTCAAACGATCAGGGGTTTCGAGCGGTCTTTGTCGGTTTAACGACTGATTAGGATCGAGAGAAATTCCTTGCCGTCACAGATATAAATAGAGACAATGGAAAACAGCGGGGAGGAAATATCGACATAATTGATCTAACACTTTCAAATAATAATAGTGAACAGGAAATTCAAGAGAACACAGTAAATGCACATGTACAAATTGAAAATGTAATTTTTCTTAAACTTAATGATAGGATGATTAATGTTATCAATAAAACAGATAACAATGATAACTCTCAGACGGATAACACAATGCAGAGAGGGTGTAACATTTCTCAGAGTAATAAAATACATATTTCTCAAAGTAATAAAATACAAGTTGATAATGGCGGGGGGGGGGGGGTTCAACCCATTTACACACAACATTTTTAATGTTCTTACGACTAAAAATAAAGAACTGGAGAATCTTCTAAATGCTAAATATGCCAATATTCATAGCAATACATTAAGGGACAACAACGTAATAGGAGTGGAAGTTAACAATTCACCATTGAAGACCACTTGTTAAGATGATATTGAAGGAGTACATGTAAAAGGAGAGGAAGCCAATGGTTTGGTTGACGGTGACCTAGAGGATTGGGTAGATTCTGAGGAAGAGAACATCATCAAACATATCACAAGCTCAAAAACAGAACCATTAAAAACTGATGAACCTATAAAAGAGTTAGATGTCTCAAATCATGTGGGAAAAAACAAAAATTTCTTGGATGAGGTTGAGGCAGTTAGTAAAAATAACAAACAGAAGTGCGCAACAAAATCAAATCATTTTGCTTCTCCTAAAGTTATGACAAGGAGCCAAAGTAAAATCAAATGAGTGTTATTACATGGAATGTAAGGGGTTTGAATGCTCCCAATAAGCAATTTGAAGTATTCAAATTCCTTAACAAGTACATACCATCTTTGGTTGGCCTATTGGAGAATAAGTTGAGTGATGATATGATCACAAAATTAACAAACAAAATGCAAAGTAACTAGACATATATTGACAATAATGAGTGAAGGTACAAGGGTAGAATTCTTATATTGTGGGACACAAATGTGTAGTTTATCACTCGAGAATCTTCTTCACAACAACATACTTCTATTCAGGCAACTAATGTGGGAGGGATGATATGTAGATTTACTTTTGTATATGCGAGTAACTTTTTGATTGATACAGAATTATTATGGAAATTTATTGCTTCAGAAGCTAAACAAGTCAATTTGCTGTGGATGGTTCTTAGTGACTTTAACAATATTATTTCTTTACATGATAAAAAAGGGGGATTGACTGTACCTTTCAGACATCTCATTGGGTTGATTGACTGCATTTCTTCCGCAGGGCTATGGATTTACCGATTGCTGGGTTTAAATACACGTGGAGAAAGGAAGATATGGCCTCTAAAATCGATAACTTGTTATATAATCATATTTTGTTAAATAATTTTCATGAGATTAAGGCATTTGGAGTTGCTAACTCCATAAGGACAATATTCCCATTTGTGTTCATCTTAAAAAGGTAACAATGATAGAAAGAATATCCCTTTTAGATATGTAAATACTTGGCATACAAAAGAGGGGTATATGGACATCATAAGCCAAGTTATGGATTGTATGTACTCAACAAATTTTAATGGATGAAAAATTTACATCTTTCAATAATTCCTAAGAATATGTAAGCAACATGGTGGAATTGTACCAGCTGGAAAGATAATAATGCTTTAAAACATAAGGAGGAATATAACCTTTTGCTGCAGGAAATTGATAGAAACCCGGCTGACTTGTCTATTTTTGATAAACTCAAGATGGATTATAATTGGTAGACATAGTAATATTGAGTATCCCAATAATAGACAAAAAGCAAAGATCAACTGGTTAACGGAAGCTGACTCATGCACAAAGTTTTTTCATGCCAAGATGTCTATGAGGAACTATATTAATACTTGAAGCGATATCATTATGAGCAATGGAGAATTGTTGTATGATGCAGACAAAATTGAAAGGGAAGCAATTTCTTTTTTCACTAACGATTACAATTCGGAGATGCCTATGAGAGAAGACTTCCCAAGCATGAATTGCATGTATGTTATCAACGAAAGGGGAAAAAAATTACCTATCGACTGGTATTAGTATGGAAGGTTCATAAAGCGACTTTCTCTATTCCGAATGATAAAAGCACTGGTCCGGATGATTTTACTGTGAAATTATTTAAGGTGCACTAGGACCAGTTGAAAGTTATCGTGTTAGAGATGATTCAAGAAGTATTCAACATTGAAAAATTATCAAAAGGTATAAATCATACTTTTATTACACTCATTCCAAAGGTGGAAAACCCAAAAGATATCTTGAATTGTAGACCAATTTCGTGTTGTAACGTGATTTATAAAATCATTTCTAAGGTGATATGTAATAGAATCAAACCATATCTTATGCGCCTTATTGCTGAAAACCAATCTGCGTTCATACATAACAGACATATTGCTGAAAATGTTTTGCTTGCGCATGAACAAATCAGACATTTTAACAAGCAAGGTAGTGGAAAGATTTGCATGAAAATTGACTTGAAAAAAAGCATATGATATGATTAATAGAAAATTTATTTATCACGTGTTGAATATGATGGGTTTCCCGACTTGTATTGTGCGTATCATCAAAAAATGTATTTCTATACCTACTTGAAAGTATTGAATTGTGGTTATGAATACTATTACTTGTAGGCTTATTTAATTGTTTATACATATTGCCTACAATTTTGTTTAGAAATATATTGTGAGTGTTGCAAAACAAAGTAGATCTGGAAATCAGTCCCATTAAACACTATTTAAATGTAGTAATATTCCAGATCTCTAGTTTCAATGTTGAAATGATAAATTATGTGATTTGGATTAAAAAGATACAATGGTGAATTATGTAATTTTGATTTAAAAAGACATAAACATGTTTGTATTCAATGTTGTTGGGGTCTGGCTTAGTTGTTGTAAATATGTCGTTTTCTCCACTCTAAACAAAAAGCCATTACTTTGAAACCAGAAAGAAGTAGATAGAAGATTTAAAAAGGGAAAAGTTGTGTAAATGTATGTATAAATATAAATATACATTTATGTGCATAGTTTGCATCAACTATTCCGAAATATGCATAAACATATGTATTTCTTGTGCTTTTGTAGCATGTCTATTCCAAATATCAGGCATAATTTACAATAACTATAGCTAACGGTCTTTTTGTAAGATTTAGAATCTTATGGATAGATTGAAAAAAAAAAAGCAAGGTTTGGTTATTGATTAAACCAAAATATCAAATTAACAATAATAATAAAGGAATATAACTACGTTAAATGTGCAAAAATAAAAATAAATATAAATACATACACATTATCCATCTGAATCTACATAAACAACAAAATATACATTACATTGAATATTTGTGGTGACCGTTTATAGCAATTAATATGATTGACTGTTATAAATAGAACCATGAATAAATAGGTAACTATTGTAACCAACATTGATTTGGGGAAAGTAAAACGTAATAAGGAAATTAAGTCTAGTGGTTACAATTCCTAATATTTATTAGGATAATTGTTGTATGCCCCAATTAGGGAATTTAATTTCTAATCGCATTAAGACATGAGGTTAAGCTCAACTTGTGGTAGAAGCCTGTCCGAAACCGACTTGCATATCCAGCATCCACAAGTGGTCAACTTAATGTGAGAGGTATGGTGCAAATATATATATATATATATATATAATAGACAATAAATATATAAAATTTTAAAAATGTCTATTGGGTATAACAAATAGATATTTCGGGACTAATAAGATAAGGATATCCATTGATAATTAATGACTTAAGAAAATTATGGGCATTAGGGTTATAAATGACATTAATTGTAATCAATGGTGATAGAAGGGAATTAAAGATTAATTGTTTCCTTAGGAAAATATGACTGTTATGGTTATAAAGAGCAATAAACAGATAACATAAATAAATGAAATAAAAAGGGGATTAAGGGGTATTGATGGTTGTTTAAATTACCAAGTTCAATTAGCGAAAATAATCAAATAAATATACTAGGATAAGTAGGATGAGACTTTCCTTATTATATAAGTTAATATAGAACTTATAATTAAAAGTTAGGATTAAACTTATTAGATTAATGTTGTGAAATATTATTAACCATAGGATCTTGTAACGATAATTAAATATGTGCGTATGGTATTTCTGTTAGGAGAAACTAAAAGGGAATAACCTAACAACATGTCCCACTTCATTTCAATAGGGAAAAGCACTATAGGCTAAATGAGGTACGAACTTAATAATCTTCGCGTATAGCCCGCTTCCCTGGGTCTTAAGCGGCTTGGGTCGAAGAGTCCACGTGGGAGTAGGTCTTTCAGTTTTTGAGTCTTAAATTGTTTGTGTGAGGCCTACCCAAACTTGGAAATTTAAAAAGGTTAGATATGACTACCTATCCTACGGGAAGTAGTAAGCAACTAAGGGGATTATCAAATAAGGCCAGCCAGATGGTAAACCGAAACGCCGTCTCTTACCTTACACGGGGTATGGTTTATATGCATGAATGACGGAAGCTTTAACTAGTAGGCCCCTGTAGCTAGTGCCCTCTAGTTTGTGTTAACATTGAATAAATCATTGAGGAGTATTAAGTGATCAGTAGGTCAGCCTAGGGTCTTAAGTGATCGGGAGAATCCACCCAATCTATCATTAATAATGAGGTGTTAAATAATAAAGGATGAGCGAGTGAATATATATGTATATATATATAAAGAAACTCCGTAATTAGGGGTCCACACTCGATTAAATAACCAGCCAGGTTCTGGTATAAGGGATTCATAAAAATATGCGTAAATTTTCTATCTCGGTATCATATTCTAAGGTTAGGCTAGAGTCGCTAACCATGGTAGGCATACATCTTATGTTTTACCAAACGAGATACATTTGTGTATTATAATATGTCTGTACATTTCCTATTCACCAGATTCTTGTTTTTTTGACTCTTTCCCCATTACAACCTCCCAGGTTTCTAGTGAAGGTCAGGTTCTCACAGATGTTTAGGTTTGGCTTTCGGTTCTCGTTCTCTCTCATGCTTGGTATTGACAAAGTGACTTACTTTGAAAAGGTAGTTACTTGAGCTAATACTTGTCTATCCTATTTTGTTTCTGCTGTGAGTTTTCTTTTATTATACTCTAAGTATGCTCATGCTCATTTGTTTACAGGTACCATATTTATACGCTCTATGCTTGGATGTGTTCGAGTTTCAATTTTTATCGAAATTTGGACTCAGAAAAGTGTGGGGTGTTGCATTTGGTATCAGGGCATAAGTTAAACAATCAGAGGAATTAGTCAAATTAGGACTCATGAGAGAACATAATTTGATTTTCTTTTCTATTTTTCTTCATCTTTCTTACTCAACTTTAATTTATTTCGACGATGAATTAGTCATGGGCCTAATTATATAAAGCGGGCTTTAAGCGACTGAGAATTGAAATAAGTTGAGTTCGGGTTTCTAACCAACTCTGTCTTACCCCACAGTACGTAGGCGATCTCATCGTGAAGAGCATAAAGACGACATATGGTGGATTTTGTTGATTCGAGTTTGGAGACTGGACAAAAATCAAGCTACAACTGAGATAGTCGCGATTTCTAGTTTTGGTTTTGTCGGTGGTTTCGGTTAAAAACCCTTACTCGATTCAAAACGGGAAAAGTTAACATTAGTATGTCGTATCCATTTCGGAAATATAATTACGAGGTATATCCATTCGTTGCTTCGTTGGATTTCTGAATCTTCCTTTATTGAAAATATTCATTTGAATTATTGGTCTTGTATTTGAGGGAATTTTAATTTTAGAACCATTTAGTAAAAATAAAATGGGTTTTGAAAATTTTGAAATACAGTTTTAGAAAATGGTTTTATAACGACCAAGTTTTATAAAGATATGATTTTTAAATTTTAATCTATTCATGTTTCAAAATTATTAGGGCTTTGTGTAATTTTAATAAATATAATCTGATTGGTAGGAAGGAAGGAATTAGAAATGACAAGGAATATGCTACTAAACTTAAGAATAATAAGTATCCATTCTTTGTAATTTTTAGTATCCCTCTCTCTACATATATATTGGATAATTTATTTAAAATTATCATAATTAATCCTTAAGATTTTAAAAGCTCCAACATTTTTTAACACGAAAAGGTTTTTTAGTTTATAATACGAACTGAAATAATAATAATAAAAAAATGGATTATTAAATACAAGACCATTAGTTTATATTAAATTCCATTTTTAGAGTAAAATTTTCTTCGAAAAGGCTAAGGAAAACCCTTCGTTCGGGTATTTAATTTTGAATCCTTTAGTTTTATGCCAGTTAGTTAAGAGGAAAATCCGTTTTAACTTTTATTTCGGATTTATAGCTGATTTTCAATTTTAAATTCGTTCGTTGTATGGTCAAAATGTTTTATTGAGACTACTACGAATCCTTGGAGTTGGTTCGGAGTGTTGACTGCGGTCTTTGATACTGCAGTAATGAGGATAATCGATTTTAAATCGCGTTAAATCTTAAAAATGATGCGGGACGATTAATATTTTCATTTGGCCTAATAAGGTCAAGGTTCAACCTTTATCTAAAGCCCATTTAATAGTTGATCGTTTAGCGTTATAATACAGTGGTCAACTTGTTGATGAGTTTTGGTACAACTTGGACCTAGGACTCAATCGTAAAAGTTCTGTTCAAATCACCTCCTTAAATTCTTTCTTTCGTCCTTCCTTCCACATCTAACCGAACCATATTCTTATTCTTCTTTTCTTTCTTTGGTGTCACCTCATCTCCTCTTTTTCGCCTCATTTCCTCGTCTCCTCCTTAACTCTAAGATCTAATTTCTTCTCTCCAAACATTTCTTGGCCTATAATACCTAATTGTACTATCCGATCTTACTCGTACCATTTAAGTATCATCCTTAGGGAGGAAGATCATTTGGTTGGATCGGAATAAGCAAAAAGGTTTCACCGTTTTAGGGCTAAGAAGATTTGTCGCGGCAGTTAGACTTGCACCGGTCCATTGCTCGAGATATAAGAATATGAATGTTGTTTGTGCTGCATCCACCCTTATCATATCTTTTGGAATAGATTTTAATGAAGGCGATCGTCGTTTCGAAGATGGAGAATAAGCTATCATTGAATGGTTTTTCTAAGGAGAATCTCGATGAGATTCTATAGGCATCCGTGTTTTATATGGACTTGAATGGTCATTTGCTTGACCGACTTTGTAGATTTTACAGCAAATCTCTTTTTTTTAATGTCGGTTCTTGAGGTCGGTAACGTATGTTTGAACTACCCATGTAGATGTGTGACCCATTTAGCACATTGTTTAAAAGATGAAAGGTTATGACTACATTTGTCTCATGGTGTGGAAATTAATTCTTTCTTCTATCGGTGGAGTAGCCATTATTTGCCGCATCATATTTGATTCAGCTTATATTCTTGTGTGTTGTCTCATGGAGTTACTTTCTGTAATTTCACATATCCATTTTTTATCTTTAGACAATATCAGATGGATTTCCATGAGAAGCAATTTTGTGGTAGATTTCATTTCTAATCGCAAAATCTCTCTTAGAAGAGATGGTGATGTGGAACCTTTAACAACACAGCAGTGTTTGTAACACGAGATTGAGCATTTTTGCTACCATAATATGGTTATTAAAAGTCATAAAAATGGTTTGAACTCTAGTCGCAGAGTAAGACATCTCATTGTTTATAGCCATTGTTTTGGGGGTTCGGTGTTGTTGTTTTGTTATCTTGGTTGTTTTCCCTTTTCAGCATTTGATTCTTGGTTTTGTTGTGATTCGTGCTTGTAACTGCTTGTGTTGTTTAAATCGCACGACTTATATTAATGAGATTTTTATGTTTGAGATATTTATGTCATTCACGCATATTTGTTTGAATGAAATCTCATTTTCTTATCTAACAAATAGTTGTCCTAGAGCTGGAAAGAATAAAACTCTGTGTTGAATAAATTTTTTGCATTGTTTTTGTCATGGGTATAAATGAATAAATAAATCACTGTTCCTTTTTAAGCTAAAATTTATTTTGATCTTTTGCGTGTGAGTTCAGTTTTCACATTTTTGCGTGACCGACTTCCTTCTTCGCCAACATGTGACTTAAATCATTTAAGTTTCTGCAAAATACATTTTAAAAACTTTTGGAAATTGTTGTTTGAAAAAAAAAACTTGTTATCATTTTTAAAGTTTTACTGAACTACTTTCTTTTATTTTGGTGCGCGAAAATGCAAAATTTGGATACAACAATTTGTGTATATTTAAACGTCTGTTTTAAATTAAAATGGATGATTCGAATGGCGCAAAGCGTATGTTACCGAAATTTTGATTTTTCATATGAATCTCATATGGAAAGTGAAATGGTATTGAAAAGGAGTTTTCAAAATAAACAGAAGAAGTTTTAAAGCGAAAATTATTTTTATGATTTTTTTTATTTTTGGTCACATAAATAGCGTAAGGAAGTTGTTTGGTTAGTTTGTGTATGCGTTTTGGTGGTGCAGTAAGGCCGACAATACGATAAAAACGATAACGACAACAAGAAAAAGGTTGTTCTAGCCTTGGAACTGTTGTTTCCATGCCTTGTCAACGATGCACGCGAGTTATTAATTAACTCTTTTTACGTTTTAGAACTTGTTTTAAGCCTCCTTTATAGCCTACGAATGGAAATTTTTGAAGTATTTTGGGTAATTAAGGTGAAAATTCCACTATAGGGCAGGAAATGGAATACTTATAAGCAGAGAAAATATTAAATTTCTTCATTTTGATTTCCTTTTTCCGGTTTAAGAGAAATTAAATAGGGAACGATTAGATGCATCGACGTTTTGGATGCAAAATTTGTTGCTTCACACTTTTATTCGTAATCGTGTGAAGTTAATAGAGGAAAAAGAGTTTTCAAAAAAGTATTGCACTCATATGGAACTGCCAGTATATTAAAGATGTTTTGCTTCATGTTCTGAAAAGTGTTTTAATATAGAGGGCCCGATTTAGAATCATCTTGTATACATGTTTTATGGTTGAAACGCAATATGTACGCCGTGCACAAATACACATGGTTGCCAAGTGGATGTACACATATTGGTTGTGTAGGATAGGACAATAGGTGTCATAATTTCAGGACGAAATTTCTTTTAAGGAGGGAAGAATGTAACCCGGAATTTTGACAATAGAAATTAATTATTAGAATCTCAAAAATAGGAATTTCTAAAAACGACGGAATTTGACCATGAAACTTTAGCCGACGCGTTCAACTCAGAATTTTGATCAACTTTCATGTTTGGAGTTTCACGAATGGAGTCTGTATGAAAAAGTTACTTATGAAAAACGAAAAACAGACGAAAATAAATAAATGTAATAAATATAATATATAATCCCATATATAAGCAGCCCTCATTGGGAAAATCGCCTAGAGGATGGTCGACCTCCACTAGGGGGTGTCAACCTCTTCGGGGATGTAGTGCCCAGTGACGCGGCTAGGTTTTGAAGGGTATTTTCATTATATAATATTATATAAATGGACGGATGTTTATTTAAATAAATCTAACGGTTCATGGCCAGTACCACTCCTATAAATAAAGGGGTAAGGCCTCATTATTTTCCACACAAATCTGTAGGCAGCAGCGAAGCTCTGCCATTTCCCTTTCTCTTCAAATCAATTTCTTAATCAAAATATATATTCATATACAATCAGTCAAATATAAATCATTCAGATTTGAAAGAGATTATCAGATTCGAATGGAAAAAGGTGTGAATTGACGTATAAGCTAATCTTTGTCAGATTCTCCCCTCTTTTCCTATTTTCTTGCAAATCTATAGATTTAAAAGTATTCCTTTTTTAGACTTAATTGTAGATCTGTAAGAATTTGGGAATTGTAGGCCTAAAAGATTATTCGGATTTCAGATTCGGATGCTTTCAAGTGAGCGGATAATTAATATACAAAGTTATAATAGCCTATTTATCTCGTTTGAATTAGATCTCAAAATATATGCCGAATATCATTAGATCTGTCTATCCAAATATCAGGCATAACTTACAATAACTACAGCTAACTGTCTTTTTGCAAGATTTGGAACCTTACGGCAAATTTGAATACAAAAAGGAATATTTGGTCATTTATTAAACCAAAATATTAAATTAACGATAATAATAAGGGAATATAACCACGTTAATCGCACAAATATAAATATATACACAGTATCCGTCTGAATCTACGTAAATGACAAAATATACATTACATTGAATGTTTAAATAGTATTCATTTAAGGAATAATACATGTAAATGTAATACACATTAAATTTAATATATTTGTGGTGATCATTTGTAGTAATTAATATGATTGGCTGCTATAAATAGGACCATGAATAAATAGATTACTATTGTAATCAATGTTGATTTGGGGAAAGTAAAACATAATAAGGGAATTAAGTCTAATGGTTACAATTCCTAAGATTTATTAGAATAAATGTTGTATTCCCCAATTAGGGAATTTAATTTATAATAGCATTAAGACACGAGGTTAAGCTCAACTTGTGGTAGAAGCTTGCCCGAAACCGACCGGCATATCCAGCATCAACCATTGGTCAGATTAATGTGAGAGATCTAGTACAAATATATATATATATATATATATGTGTGTGTGTGTGTGTGTGTGTGTGTGTGTATGTGTGTGTATATATATATATATATATAACAGACAATAAATATATATAATTTTAAAAATGTCTGTTGGGGGTACAACAAATAGATATTTCGGGACTGATAAGATAAGGATATCCATTGATGATTATTGACTTAGGAAAAGGATATCCATTGATGATTATTGACTTAGGAAAATTATGTGCGTTAGGCTCATAAATGACATTAATCAAGGGAATTAATGATTAATTGTTGCCTTAGGAAAATATGATTGTTATGGTTATAAAGGGAAATAAACAGATAACATAAATAAATGAAATAAAAAGGGGATTAAGGGGTATTGATGGTTGTTTAAATTACTAAGTCCAATTAGGGAAAATAATCAAATAAATATCCTAGGATAAGGAGGATACGACTTTCCTTATTATATAAGTTAATATAGAACTTATAATTAAAAGTTAGGATTAAACTTATTAGATTAATGTTGTGAAATATTATTAAACATAGGAACCTATGACGATAATTAACTATGTGCGTATGGTATTTCCGTGAAGAGAAACTAATAGGGAATAACCCAATAACGTAGCCCGCTTCATTCCAATAGGGAAAAGCATTAAAGGTTAAATGGGGTACGAGCTTAATAATCTTCGCGTATAGTCCGCTTCCCTAGGTCTTAAGCAGCTTGGGTGAGGAGTCTACGTAGGAGTAGGTCTTTCAGTGTAGGGGTCTTAAATGGTGTGTGAGGCCTACCCAAACCTAGAAATTTAAAAATGTCAGATATGACTACTTATTCGACGGGAAGTAGTAAAAGACTAAGGAGATTATTAAATAAGGTCAGCTAGATGGTAAAGTGAAACACCATCTCTTACCTTACACGGGGTGTGGTTTATATGTGTGAATGACAGAAGCCTTAACTAGTAGGGCCCCGTAGTCAGTGCCCTCTAGTTTATGTTAAAATTGAATAAATCATCGAGGAGTATTAAGTGACCAATAGGTCCGCCTAGGGTCTTAAGTGATCGGGAGAATCCACCATATCTATCATTAATAGTGAGGTGTTAAATAATAAAGGATGAGCGAGTGAAGATATATATACACACACACACGCACACATAAAGAAACTCCGTAATTAGGGGTCCACCCTCGACTAAATAACCAATCATGTTCTAGTATAAGGGATTCATAAAAATATGCATAAGCGTATCTAGTTTGATATCATATTTGTGGTATACTACCTTAGGAAGGGTAGGTAGAGTCGTTCATAATCATATTTACAAGGTTAGGCTAGACTCACTAACCTTGGTATGCATACATCTTGGATTGAACCAAATGGGATACATCTGTGTATTATAATATGTATTGTACATTTCCTGTTCACCAGAATCTTGTTGTTTAGACCCTCTCCTCGTTACAATCTCCTAGATTTTTGGAGAAAGTCGGGTTCTCACAGGTATTTAGGTTTGGCTTCTGGCTCTCGTTCTCTCTCACGCTCGGTATTGACAAAGTGACTTACTTTGAAAAGGTAGTTACTTGAGCAAATACTTGTATATCCTATTTTGTTTCCACTGTAAGTTTCTTTTTTCGTACTCTTATCATGCTCATTTGTTTGCAGGTACCATATTTACATGCTCCATGCTTGGATGTATTCGAGTTACGATTTTTGTCGAAATTTGGGGTCATGAATGTGTTTGGGTGTTACATCCTCCAAGTTCACGGCTATAGAAGGTTGTCCCATCCTCCGAACAACTGTACATCTCCACATTGGCACAAGGAACGAAACCTAATTTGCACAAATTGATTTGAAGCTTGTGATAATACTATGATGATGTATCTAACATTATTTGATTTTGTTGTGTATCCAATTTGATTTAATTTATTGAAGATTAAAGAGGAAGATGACTCATTTTATTGTTGAATGGATGAAAAGAAGAAGAGATGTAGAATTAGGTAAGAAAATTTAAGGATTATTTATGCACAAACTTTCTCGAATTTTTACTGTTATTTTATTCCCCTATTTTATATCGTACGTTTCACACTCGAATGACCGCACAGCTCGTCTGATCGTTATGAAATCTGAAACCTTACGATAATTAGTGAAACTGGCCCCATCGCATTGCGAGATAGTTTGCAAATTGACTTTTTTAATGTGTTAATCAAAATAGATTTAAAATAAATTCGATTCGAAAGAACCCAAATTTATTGACAATAAATTAATATCATCATTCATATTCAGATAAGATCTTACATAGCTTCAAAATGGACTTAACTAGAATTTAAATTTACGAATCACAATTTCAAGTTAATTCGACACTCAAATTCACATTATAAATTTAATGTAGCTCATTAAGCTTTAAAATTAATCATACTAATATTTAAATTAATTAAATACTCATGTATTTAAAAAATTGAGTTATTACATTCTTTGTCCCCAAAATCACAAATTAAGAAGTATGTCGCTGCATAAACTCAAGTACCGAAACCTAGAAGTTAGAAGAAAGAAGTTAGAAGGTGATAAAGAAGAAAGAAAAGTTGGAATAGTATAAGAACATAAACATGTCAGATCAGAAAAGATCAGAATCTCACATTGTAATGAATAAAACATAATATACTAATTATCTTTACATAAAAGAGAAAACTATATATATATATATATGTATATGAATAAATAAACACGGTACACAAGTAGTTCAACATATACAGTCATAACAATATGTATTTGTGTACAATGGCTAATAAATACAACATGCACAACACAACAAAATCCAAAAAAAAAAAAACATTACAAAAAGTATGAGAATACGTCTCAACTCCAGCTCCACTCCTATAGCTCTAAGCAAATCTAAATCAAATCTGGAAAATATACTCGATATGACTTCAGCATTAATGAAAACAACACCCGGATTAGTTTGGAATAACAGAATGAGAAAACTCACATCATAAACAATTCGCTTAATTTTAGAAATCCTTTAAAAGAATGAAACTCTCATAAGACACTGCCATAGATAAACATGGATTTTTTTTCTGCTATAGTTTCATATCAAATTAAGTGATATTAATATAATGTCGATTGAATCATCTAAAAATAAAATGATATACATATGCGAAATTGTTTCCCATAATTAAATTATACACCTTAATGGGCTCCACATACAAAAATGTGGCACGTATTGGAATTTAGATTCCATACAATGACAAGGCACTAGTGTATCACCTATTATGGTACCTCTCTAGATAAAGCATACTAAGAGCCTCATATAGACTTCCTACGAACCAGGACCGATCACACCTCTGTGTGGATTGTTCCAAATATTATACCCTCTTGATTTAGATAAATAACCAAACTGCATCATATAATAATAAAAGGTTCATCCGATATAGATTGGAAGGTGAAAATACCCTACTTGGGTGCTACTCACTTAGCCTTGAAGCATATCCCATGTTTTAGACGTTACCGGTTGATGAGGTTGGAGTCTACATTTTTTCCTTTCATAAATAGCACATACCGATCTTTGGATGCCACACCTCCATTTCATTGATCATTAATTGATGCCCATAAAGAAAACAACCTCCAAGCTCATATGTCTCAGAGAAGCGTGTTAGGCAAACAAAAGTTGCCTTTTCTCCAACCAAATAGATGTACTTTTGTAAAAATCAATGGACGTGATCCAAAAAATGCAATGTTAGACACCTATCCATACAAGTTGTCCAGGAACAGGACAAACCTAAGGTACTCTTCTTTCGCTAGTAAAAGAAAGTCCTCGCACCTATTATCCTCAAACCATAGGGACAACTACTACTAGTATGGTCATGGTAGCTAACTAGAGACATTAACAAGCAGTCCTTTACATTTTAAAGGTCCACACCTTTAAATCATAGTCATAGTCATAAGCATAAGTACATTTGCTATTTCAGTTTTCAAATGAAAAGCCAATTTGAAGTGGTTTTGGATACAAATCTAATTCCAGTTCCTTGAACCAACACATTATAAGTTGAAAGGGAATTTGTTAATAGTCGGTTCTTCAACTATCAATCTATAGTTGTATGTTTAAGTACATTAGCAACATAGACCATTGTTAAATTAAATTCATTCATTTAAAATCACTTAATTGGTTCTCAAAAATTGATTTCATATACTCTCAGTAGAATAAGCGTATTCACTAAACTCTTGTTTTCATCTTTTTAAAAACTATAGTCATACACTTATCTTTCCGGAATAAGTGTATTCACAAAACCATGTTACCTTCATTACTTAAAAATAGTGCTATATACTTAACCAGATCGTATAAGATAGTCACAAACCATATCTGGGCCATACAATGTCATGTGATATATTGTTTACTATAAAACCCAACAATTTTATTCAACTTCTGAATTTGCAAATTAAAGCATATAATATCCTTAATGGAAATAATAATTTAACTTCCACATAACCTTCCATTTTCAAACTAGTATCATATATCAAATAATAATGAAGTTGTTCAACCCGACACTCCTAGCTCAGTTGGTTAGAGGTGGGCGAATTGGGATGAGACATAAGTCTCAGGATCGAGGGTCACCTCTGCCAATTTCTTGGAGTGACTACCTAGGTAGTGTGAAGACGTTGAAAAATCAGGGTATATCACTACCCGTGGGGTTTACTAAGACCAACAAACAATGGCATGAGTGAAGTCTTAGGTTCCACACGTAAATAAAAAAAATGAAGTTGTTCAAGTTGGGGTATTCTATTTTCCTCTCAGATCTTAACTAGGCAACATTCTTGTCTTTAAGATAGATAGAAGTTCGATAACTCAAAACGAGATATCCAAATATTTTACAATTAGATCCATTTGTTGTTCATTTAAAAAATGATTCTATAAATCATTTCTTGCATTTGAATATCTCTTCTAATTATAACTATTTTTACTTAATTATTTATTAATTAAACTTTGTTATAAACCCCTTTTGGAAACCTTGTTTACAAAACTTAGATTTATGGAAAAAAAAATCCTTTGTTAACTTTATTATAAACTTCAAATTTGTTTTATCATTATAAAGCTTCATTTTTTATTTAAACTTCTTGAATTTAAAACAAATTATTTAGAAATTAACTTGCATATAAAATTCAATCAATTATAGGTTCTCATTTAGGTTCTAAAACTTCACGCGTTTCTAACTTTAAGTTCTAACTCCATTTATAAATCATTTCCTAAATTTATAAATCAATTTATAAAACTTATTAAAATGGTTGAAATCGCTTATGAAACTTATGCACTTATAAATTCAATTTTATAACTTCATAAAACTTATTTAAACCATTGTTTTGTTTTAACATTTGAAAACATCAGTTTTAAAACTCATTTATAAAACATGAATTTCGCTACACAAATTATTTTATAATCTCTTTATAAAATCCACTTTATAAATATTGATTTATTTATAATTCAATTTTTAATAACTTTTATAAAATTCGATTCAAAATCTTACATTTATTATAAAAGTAATTTTATAACATCAAACTTAGCCAATTTATTCAAAATATTAAATTCAGGTCATTTACTGCCAATCACTTAACCAATACTGCTTATTGGATAAATTCATATTAGGGTTGAATTTAATTCAACAGTCTTCATCCAAATAATATTTTAAATTTTACTTAGGTTAGATAGTTCATTTGTGTAAAATATAAAAGCGAGTAACATTTAGAACATTGAGGAATCCTATTGGATCCCCCCAACCTGTCCCCCTGCATCACAGCTTATATATCAATTCATATATGCATATAAATCAGAATATATAATCTAATTCATTTGAGACGAATCTTCCACTTAGAATCAGGTAGTGTCAAAGGTCTCTGCTCTACAGGTGAGAATATATAACCACAGTCGACGAAATAAATAGTAAATCATCCAAGCATCCAATCACATAATTATGGAAACAACAATGAATATTATTATATAATATTACAAAATTCAATACTATTCTAGAAAATGTGAGTTATAACTCGCCATCTGATGCAATCAACGTTTTCATGTTGGTTTATCTAACTTCAAACAAGCATTTGGAATTAAGTAAAATTCCAAATAGCTCCAAATCAAACAAATCCAACTCGTACATGTAAATATTGTGAACCTAAACCCAACACAACTTGTTTCATCTCAATCTGACCTCATATGAAATATTTACTCATGTTATAAGTATAAATCGATTATAATGGAATTAGAATAATTTAATTATTAATAATAAACCTTAATCCACTTTAAATCCTTTCTTCCTCCTTTTAAATTTTACTCATGCCTGAACATTCCCCCTCCATCATCGTAGCTTCTCTCCTCTAAAGCAAGAGCTCCGATTTATGGAATGGACCTATGTCAACTCCATTGCACTCCCCTTCACGAGTACCTCCTCCTCAACCACAATTCAAAATAATCGGCCTTCTTCCCCAGATCACGACCCAAACTCCTCCAAGGTCACGGCTATAGAAGCCCGCGCCATCCCTCGAACCATTGTACTCCTCCACATCGGCCGCCAAGGTGCTATTTCATATGAGAAGGTCGCTGGAACCAGCTGTTACTCCTAACTTATCTTTGGCACTTATCACACCTTTTAACTAGGTCCATGGCCAGTTTATTCATTTGTGGCCTTACCGTGTTATTATTTTGACCAATTTTATCTTGTTGGAATAATCTCCACAGAATCCTTTGTGTGCTTCCTTTAGCAATGTATTCCATCTTTGGAGCCAATGCATCTTAGGTACGAAAGTATGTAACCTTTCTTGTATAGGATTCCATCTGATATAATGAAATTTGAAGCCTGCATTTTGATTTTCTTCGCTTTCGTCTTATCCATAGGTAATATATCTTGATTCGAATACTCAGTACAAGTATCATCTAGTTGCTTTCCTTAGAATACTTCGAAGGATTCTCACTTTCGGTCGGAACTTTTATGTATCCTCCTTCACTTTTAGTTATGCCCTTGCCTAGCTTCTAGTTAACACTAAATATTCTTTTTCTTCTTCATTTTCTTTTTCCTCGACACTTGGCATTGCTTGATATATGACAAGGATTATTCAGGTTTCTGGAGCTCCTCCCAAGGTGGCCAATTTGGATAAGGAATCTGCTTGGTAGTTTTTCACTTCTTGGTATTCGATGTATTAAGAAATATTTGAAGGTTATTTGCGTCTCCAATATATTTTTAACATATCATGACAGTTTCAGATCCCTAGTCTGGTATGTTTGCTTAAATTGATTTACCATCAATTAAGACTCACTAAAATTTGGATATGTGGAATCTTAAGCTCTTTTTCCAAAGCCAAACCTACAACCATTGATTCATATTTTGCTACATTATTATGTTGTAGGAAATCCCAATTTCATGTCGTGCCCATCTAGTTTTATGAAAACATATCCAACATGTGCACCTTGCTCATTAGATGCTCCAGCAATGAAAATTTTCCATTTTGGTTTCATATCCTTTTCTCTTTTGGACTGTTGTTTAATAAACCTTATACACTTGTTTACGAAGTCTGCTAGAGCTTGTCCTTTAATTGCCATATGTAGCTTATATTCAATATCATATTGACTTAACTCGATTCTCCACTTTATGAGTCGCCTGCACGTTTCTGGCTTGTCGAAGACTTACTTAAAGGGTAAGTCGGTTAAAACTATGATGGGGTGTGCTTGGAAGTATGGCCATAAGTTTTCGGGCAGTCAGTATCATTCATAAGACAATTTTTCGATGATCGGATATCGGATTTCGGCATCTTTTAGCCTTCAAATAACATAATAAACAAGATTTTGAAATCTGTTATTATCTCGTATCAAGATTAAACTAACAACATATTCTGGAAAAGCCATGCAAAGGTATAAGGTTTCTCCCTCTTTCGTGCTTGACACTACAGAGTTTTTTTTACCAATGCTCCTTTAAACCTTGGAATGCCCTTTGGCATTCCTCTTCCCATTGTAAATTTTTATTTTTCTTGATTACATCAAAGAACAACACACACTTGTCAGTTGCCTTCGAAATAAACCTACTCAAGGCTGCTATTTTTCCATCAAGACTCATAACATTCTTGTTGGTTCTGGGTTCAGGCATATCCCTTATTGCCTTAATTTGTGTGGAACCTTCATCTATAACTCGTTCATTTATGATATATTCTAGAATGAACATCGAAATTACACTTATGAGGATTTAACTTTATTTGGTATTTTCTCATTACCCCAAACATTTCCTCCAAATATTTTATATAATTTTTCTCTTTTTGTGATTTGACCATCATATCATCAATGTAGACTTCCATATTTTTGCTAATATGTTCGTAAAACATTATATTAACCATCCTTTGATAGGTTACTCTTGCATTTTAAAGATCGAAAAGCATACCTATATAATAGTATATTCCATTTCGGTAATAAAGCTTGTTTGCTCTTCATCTAGTTTAAGCATGGGAATTAGATTATATCCTGAATACGCGTCTAAAAAAGAGAATAATTATGCCCACTTGAGGCGTCTACTAGTTGATCAATCCTTGGCAAGGGTTAACAGTCCTTTGGACTAGTTTTGTTCGAATCAGTATAGTCAACACATGTTCTCCACTTTCCATTGGATTTCTTTACCAGTATAGGGTTTGCCAACCACTTGGGATAAAAGACCTCCTAGATCAGTGCATTCTCAAGTAATTTCTTTACTTTTTTCTTTAAGGCTTCTAATCGAACTTTGTTCAACTGCCCCTTCTTTTGCCAAACTGGGATTACATTTGGGTCTATGTTGAGGGAATGACACATGACCGAAGGATCAATTCCTATCATGTCAAAATGTATCCATGCAAAGATATATTTAATTCCTTTAAGGAAATGGATTAATTCATTTTTTTCTAATGTTTGGCTTTCTTTGATGATCTTGTTAGGATTGAAAGGGTCTATGCTTATCTCTTTAACCTCCTCAATGGGCTCAATCCTTTTGACTTCTCCCTAGTAACCCAAATCGGTTTCAATTTCTTCTTTTACAACAATATTGATTTCTTGATTTTTCCTTTTCCTATCCTTGGACCTGCAATTTTTACTTTTATGTTTAATGGAATAATGATTTCTTACCTTCCTTACATTTTCTTCGAATGTTGGGTTTAAGTGACCATCATTCGAAGGATATAATTAAGTGGAAGCATCAAGATAAGCAAAAATTCATTTTTGTATTAATCTGGAGTGGCTGAAATAAACTTTTAGCCTTTGATCGTTCCCTAACCCTTGTTTTTTATGAATTTTACCATCAAATATTCCATGGAAACAAAAGCATTTAACTGATTCAGCAAAGGCCATCCGAAGAAGGCGTTGTAGAAAGAGGGCTGATCGACAATCATGAAGATGGTTTTGAAGATGCGACAGCAAGGGGGAAGTCCCATTTGAACCTTAACCTTATGTGACTAATGGGTGTTGATCCTTTGAATCCAAAGATTGGTTCTTAACTTGGTTCAAGATTCGCTTTTGGAATTCCTTTCTGAGTGATAGTCATGAGGAGATCACTATGCAGATGGAGAATTCCTTTCTGGAGCTCTTTTGTGGTTATCATCAAAGCACATATATGGATTCCTCTCGGGGATGTTCTGGAACCCCTTCTAAGGCCGAGAATACCCCTTCTTTAGCTTCTCTTATATAGTGTCTCGTAGCACTATAATTATTTGTAGTAGCATGTGGGCCTCCTTAGATTACTGTAATGTGATTGAGAGGTGGTCCCATTTCCCTAGCGTCTTCTTCCTCAGCCACGCTTACGATAGTTCTGATGGAGGGCTTCGAAAAGAAATTTGATGTCTTGAGGGTTGTTATGATTATTTTGAACAAATTTCTATGGCTACCCCTCTTGTACAAGCTTATGAATGATACCAGCCAAGAATTTACACTCATTTGTTTTATGGTCGTTACCTCTATAGTAAATGTAATAGTTATCGCTCTTCTTGACCTCCGGATTTATCAGATCTTTCAGGGGAGTAGGAAAGCTTACCCCTTTCATGGTTGAATAGAAGAATGATTTAGGTTTATTTAAACCTACCGAATTTTTGTTGGCTTATGACCATCATACATGTTCATTATTTGGGTCAAGGCTTGGTTTCAATCCATCTTTGTGCACAAGTATCTTATTGTTGGGGTAGTAGATTTCATCCATATGTATAAATTTATCGGCACAAAAATGAAACTCTTGCAAACTTTTAGCTTCATTTACCATAAGGTCTATCCAGAATGGGGTGTTTACTCGAATATTCGCATGGACAACTACCAACTTGGCCTCATCATTCATGCCCTTTGTCTTAATGGATATATCATTGAATCTTTTTAGGTAGTCTCCCAAAGGTTCTCCTGATTGTTGTTTGATATTAGCGTCCGTAGTGTATGTACAGTAGTGTCCTTTCGAACACCATATTGGGCGACAAATTCATATGGGAACTTCTTCTAAAAATATATGGTCCTTTCTCGATGCTTCCGATAACACTTAGCGGTAGAACTTTGAAGCGTTATAGCAAACAACCTAAACCGATCTGAAGGTGTTGTAAAGATCCATCTGGTTATCGAAAGCCATTAAGTGATCTTCAAGATCCGTGACTCCTGGTATTGTTAGGGATTGCGGAATGGATCGTTAAGCCAAAATAAACACTAGAGGGGGGTGAATAGTGTTTTTGAGAATTTAAACAAAATCTAAAATTTATGTGATAAACTATATGAAACAAACACCACAGAAACAATCGCAGACACATAATCAAACATAGATGCAGAGATAACAAAAGTAAAGTGCAGAAAAGGAAAGAACACACCGGATTTTATACTGGTTCGGAATTTCTCCTACGTCCAGTCCCACACAATGTTGGATTGTGCAGAGTTTTATTACTATTCAATATCCAATTACAATCCTCCTTGATTTCACGACTACAAGGGATACCACCGATTCCACCCACATACTTGATCAAGTATACCTTCCTTGATTTCACGGTTATAAGGGATACCGCCGATTACCCGTCCTTGATTTCATGGCTACAAGGGAAACCACCTATTCCTTTACTCAACCCAAACAATTACAAACATCCCTATAACTCTTCAGTAGCACTTGATTCAGAGAGTAATGAGTAGAGAGTGTAAAGAGAAGAACATTAGTGAAAACAGAACTGAATTTGGCAGAGTATAGGTGTAGAAATCATAAAAATGATAAAAATAATGGTGTAATGAAAGAGAGTGAAAGAGGAGAAGAAGTGATTAGAAATTCGAATTCGAGCCCTTTTTATATTGTGTTAAAGGTTGCAACGCTTCAGAACCATCACAATTAGCAAAAAGGCACTTCCTTTCAAATTTGAAAAAATGATAGTTATATGCCGACATAGTTTTTCTTATGTTGACATACACCTACTATAAAATTGATTTTTGAACATTTTTCAAGTGTTTTGATATAAATATAATTCTGGAAATTCTTGAATTAAAAATAGTGTCATAAATTAATATTATAAAGTAGGAAATCATATGAAAACATAAATATAAACTATATAAATATATTTATAAAATTATAAAGTTTAAAACTATATAAAATGTAAAAAATATATAAAACTTACAAACCTTGAGTTTGAAAAAAAAATGCAAGAAAGAAAAAGTAGAAAATATAGAAAATAAAATACAGAGGGTTGAAGATAGAATATGAAAACAGAATTTGAATTTGAACCAGGAGTGCTATTTAAAATATTACATAATCTAGACTCTATAACTATATTAGTCTTGGACTCTTGAATCTTGAATACTCATGAGTCTTGAAATATCACTGAACTCTGAATCTCTAATATCTTTAAACTGTACAGTCTTCAGTATATAATTCCTGCACATGTGTGTGTATATACACATATTGTGTATGTATATATATTCTAGACAAAAGTGTTAGTATATATTTTATAATCAATTAATATTGAAATAAGGTTGTTGTCATCAAAACTCCATTCTCTGACAACCTCCCCCTTTTTGATGATGACAACCTTAGTTTATAAAATATTATACCTGTTTATACCTGTTGATGATGATCCTTTAAATACTCCCCCTGTCTATATGAAACTTACAAACTATGTCTATATTTTATAATTTATCCCCCTTTGGCATTATCAAAAAGAAATTCTAAAACTACTCCCCCTAAATCGTATAACTATCTAAATAAATCTATAAGACAATAAGTAACTAATGATATTACCCCTTAATCAAAACCAATTCAAAGTATAATACTCCCCCTTAATCTACACAATAGTAATTCCCAGCAATATGATGATTAAGGACAAACCAATCCAAGTATTATAATTACATATGTTTGTTTGTTACAAACCAAATCAAATCAAATCACACCACACCATATGTCTTAATATATACAAGTTTCAAATCATAAAATCCAAATCAAACAAATCAATCAAATCGTACCGAATAATTAAACGTTTCTTGGGACTTCAACCTAGCCGTCTTCTCCAAAGATAGGATCCTTCCTAATGACATCCCAATCCCCATCTTCTTTGGTTGGCGGAGCCTTTGCGAGATTATTATCTTAATCTCTGAAAAGAGAGGAGATTAGCCATCGCATTGCATCAAAATGCTTCTCTTGTTGTTCAAACATCTTTATTTGGCTCAGTTCGAGATGACGCTGGTTTCGTAGAATGATAGGGAGAATATTTTTGAAGGAATTCAAGGTTTCTTCTAGATTCTCACTAAGATTATGAATAGGATTTGCCATGGATTGGATGAGAAATGTATAAGGAAGAAGGAGAAATGGAATAACGAAATTTTATGGAAGAAATGGACTTAAATAGGTATGGAATTCATTGGATTTTGAATGGACATGAGTAGTTATTTAATTTTAAAATTTGAAACAATTTTAAAATCTGGCAGTTATACGTCGACATATACTTATTTGTATGTCGACATACTATAGTGAAAATTTTGAAAATTTTCAAATTTTGAATTCTTTTGATCTGTATTATATTATAATTAGTTCTAAAGTTTTTACAGAGACATAAAGATGATTTTAACACAAGTAAAACTCCACTCATTACTTAATAGAAAGTAAATACGTCCAATTAATCAAGATACACTTAAATAAGAGATTCGAAAGAAAATACAAGGAAATATAAGTGAATACATAAAGATAGATTAAACTAGATAAAGTAGTTTTCAGATGATGATGAGGGAGGTCAGATTCCAAGCTTTCTTCCCATCTTAGCCATGAATTTGGATATTTTGGAAAGTTTCTTGTTAAGCATCTTTTGATTTTTGACGATATTCACTTGATTTTGAATAATCGTCTCTTTGTAAATGCGTTTAGTGTTGGTTGGATATTCAACACTTTCTATAGAAGCTTCTTCTTCGACTTCCATTGGCTCTTGTTCTTGTTGCATTCGAGCTTGTTTGGCTTCCAATATTTTATATGGTTTGAAAGTGAAGAATTTGCATGAGATGAATGTTTGATGCGTCAAACACTTTTGTAAGCACAAATTCTTCTGCATGAAGATCAACATTAAAGTATATGAAAATACGAGTGAGATAAACACCATAGTAGCGAGTGTTTTCTCTTAACGATAACTCTATGGGCTTAATTTCATTTAAGATCATTTCGGCCTAATTGATAATATATCCACCCATAATAGCAAAGAGAGCCTTTTGAAATTTGAGAGTTAGATTGTTGAAATTTCCGGAATGGGGTGTGATAGTATGCTGGAGGAGAAGGTTGACAATTTTTGTTTTTGGACGAAAGAAGCGATTTCTGAACTCCGTTGGAACACCATCTTCAAATATGTCGTGATATGTTTCCAAATCGGTTCCGTCGATAACAAAATCCAAAAAATTCGAGCCCGTGATTCTACAATTTAGAATAGTGCCTAAGAGTTCGGGATCGAGAACAATTTGCGTGCCTTTGATGCTACTCCAAATTTGATTTTCGTTTCCTTCGTAAAATCCGCGATTAAGATTCGCATAGAACATCTTGACGAGTTTGGGATAACACACTTCGTCATTATCACGAGAATCAACTAAACTCAAGACTTCGTTGTGTTCGAAAAGGGAGATGAGATCATAAGAGGGAAAACCACTAAAGACGACGAAAGTACCCATGTTAACTTTAGCATCTGCTAAGTAGTTACCGTAGGTTTTAATAGCCTCTTTGTCATTATAATGATAACCTTTGATGACTTTGGTTATCTTCAACTTTTGAGATGAACTAGAGGAAGCCATTGAATTGATAGTTTTGACGAGAATATATATGAAGAGTATTGTTTTGAGTTGTGAATGAAAGGTAGCAAGAATAGATGTATATATAGAAATTGAATGGATATGAATTGAATAGATATGAATTGAGTGGCACAACTTTTTAGACTTAAATGACAACTTATCAGACCTTGGGAGTTGGTGAATAGATGGAGGGAAGTTTGAATGTATAAACCTTTGAAACTCAAAATTTGAATTTCAATACTGGTAAGATATGTCGACATAGACATATTTTTATGTCGACATTAATGTCTACTTTCAAAGAAAATTAAATTTTTGTGAATGGAAATTTATATTATCGATTCATATTTCAGGTTTAATGATTTCCTGAAATAATTCTAATCCTAGTAAACACACAAACAATTTGTTTTATTGTTTTATTTGTTATTTATTACTATTATTATTATTTAGAATTTAAAAATTCAAATTTCAAATTTGAATTTCAAATTTCAAGTTTAAATTTTAAATTTTTTAAATTCAGATTAAAGCAAACAAACAAAGCAACCATTCAACCAAATAAAATTAGAAATTAATTAAGGCGTACCCAATTTTTAGATCCTTTTCTTTGAAACTTTCTGAATTCTGAATTGTCGTAAAGCATATATTGTATTTCCAGTTTCTGGTTTTTCATCACTTGACAATGAATCTGAATCATCTAATGTTACTGCGTACGTTATCTTTCTCTTTCTCGACGAATTGACGTTGTCTATTTGTTGAGTTGATTTATCTGGATATGGACACATTTTCTTTATATGGCCGGCTTTGTTGCAGTTATAACATCGACCGTCATTACTTCTTGAACTTCCTTGGTTATAATTTTTCCTTCTATATCTCAGAAATTTTCTAAAATTACTTGTCATAAGAGCAGTTTCATCATCATCATCACCGCTCGAGTCAGAATCATTTGCTATTGCTTTTAATGCAGTAGATTTCTTCTCAGTTGGCCTGTTTTCTTTTCTCTTCTGTAATTGGACTTCATAAGACATTAGATTTCCGATTATCTCCTCGATCTTCATTTCATTGACATCATTGGCTTCTTTAATTGCCGATGTTTTCTGATGCCATTTTGGAGTCAATGAATTCAATATTTTTCTGACTTGATCAGTTTCAGAGTAATTATTTCCAAGTGCTGTTAATGAATGCACTATCCCTTGAAATCTGCAATACATATCTGAAATAGACTCATTCTCGTTTATTTTGAATAGCTCAAACTAATTTACTAACATTGCTATTTTAATTTGTTTAACTTTACTAGTTCTTTCATCAGTAACTTGTAAAGTTCTTCAAATTTCATAAGTAGTTTTACATACAGACACTCTATTAAACTCATTTCTATCTGTTGAACAGAATAACATATGCATGACTTTAGAATTGCTTTGTGCAGCAGCCTTTTGTTCATTTGTCCATTGTGAAAAAGCAGTTGTGGGTTCAACGAATTCATTTTGTGTACTATTACTTATGTCTAATCCAATTGGCTGTAAATATATTTTCATTCTATATGCCCAATATGAATAATTACTGCCATTAAACAGCGGTGGTCTAATAGTGGACTAACCCTCTACAAAAAAACTATTATTGCTACTAGTGTTGGTTGCCATTACCACTATGTTCAAAAATCAGATTGTGAACTTTTGAAAGACCTTGCTCCGATATCAATTCTTAGGGATTGCGGAATGGATCGTTAAAGGAAAACAAACACTAGAGGGGGGGTGAATAGTGTTTTCGAGAATTTAAACAAAATCTAAAATTTATGTGATAAACTATATGAAACAAATACCATAGAAACAATTGCAGACACAAAATCAAACACAGATGCAAATACAGAAAAAAGTAAAGTGCAGAAAAGGAATGAATACACCGGATTTTATACTTCTTAGGAATTTCTCCTACGTCTAGTCCCACGCAACGCGGGATTGCGCAGAGTTTTATTACTACTCAATATCCAATTATAATCCTCCTTGATTTCACGGCTACAAGGGATACCACTGATTCCACCCACACACTTGATCAAGTATACCTTCTTTGATTTCACTGCTACAAGGGATACCACTGATTACCCGTCCTTGATTTCACAGCTACAAGGGATACCACTGATTCCTTTACTCAACCAAAACTATTACAAATAGCCCTATAACTCTTCAATATCACTTGATTCAGAGAGTAATGAGTAGAGAGTGTAGAGAGAAGAAGATTAATGAAAACAGAATTGAATTTGCCAGAGTATAGGTGTAGAAATCATAAAAATGATAAGAAATAATGGTGTAATGAAAGAGAGTGAAACTGGAGAAGAAGAAGTGATTAAAAATTCGAATTTAAGCCTTTTTACAGTGTGTGAAAGGTTGCAACGCTCTAGAACCGTCACAATTAGTTAAAACACACTTCCTTTCAAAATTGAAAAAATGACAGTTATATGTCAACATAATTTTTCTTATTTCGACATACACCTAGTATATAATTAATTTTTGGACATTTTTCAAGTGTTTCGATATAAATATAATTCTGGAAATTATTGAATTAAAAATAGTGTTATAAATAAATATTATAAAGTAGGAAATCATATGAAAACATAAACTATATAAAAATTTTTATAAAATTATAAAGTTTATAACTATATAAAATGTAAAAATTATAAACCTTGAGTTTGAAAGAAAAAGTGAGAAAGAAAATTTAGAAAATAGAATAGAGAGGGTTGAAGATAGAATTTGAATTTGAACCTGGAGTGTTATTTAGAGTCTTACATAATCTAGACTCTATAACTATATTAGTCTTGAACTCTTGAAATCTTAAATACTCATGAGTCTTGAGATATCCCTGACTCTGAATCTCTAATATCTTTAAACTGTATAGTCTTCAGTATATAATTCATGCATATGTGTGTGTGTGTACACATATTCTAGACAAAAGTATTAGTATATAGTTTATAATCAATTAATATTGTTCCTGTCATCAAAACTCCATTCTCCAACTGGTACTTGGTAGTTGGAACTTTTACTTGCGATAGGATAGTGGTGGCCATAATCTTATTGGTTAATGGTGCTACCTTTTATTTTCATTAACTCGACTATCCAGGGTTCTTTTTCCCTTGGAATTGAATGACATTTTAATGGCCTTCGCTACTAAATCCTTAATATAAGCATCATCATCAGGGTAATTCTTTCAGTGGGGGCTTATACCCGTCAGTTGTGGAGCTCCCAGATTGCTCCTTCCTCTCTTCAAATTTTCCTTGATTGTCATCCTTTGCATTCCTGTGGTTTTCCTTTTTTAATCTTGATGGACTGTAATAACCCGTATTTTAATAACAAGATATAACACAAAACAAGGCAGAATTAAATAATAAAATCTGAATCAAGGGAAACGGGCTATGCCATTGTGTTCGTCTCGGAAAAATATGCGAAATAGAGTCCGATTTTTCGAAAATCGGAGTCCGTATGACCCGATTAAGGACCAACAAAGTTTTCAGAAAATTTCTAAATAAAACAGATTTTCAAATTCAAATCTAAGCTTGGAAATTGGGCCAGTTGGGCCAAGGCGGGAAAATTCCCGCCACAGTACCCAAGTCGACAGCCCTGTCGACTTGGGAGTCGACTGGGACTGACCAGGTCGACAGCCCTGTCGACTTGGCTGTCGACTTGGCTCAGACGCCCAGTCCTGCCTGGTGCACCATCTTGAGAATGTGTTGAGCTAGAGGGCCAGATTCGATTTGGAGGGCTGAGATGAGAACTAAGGTTTAATCCTATGGTCTAAATCACTAGCCTAATCTATAAATAAGACCCTAACCTACCCTAAATCCTCATTAATCTATCCTACAACTAAACTATGGCAAAATCAATCCTCTCATGGCCTCCACTCTCTTCATAAATTCCTAAATCAATTTTCAAGAGATTCCCATGCATACAAGTGTATTTAGGCTTGTATGATCCTCTTTAGCTTGCATTAAAGTCTTGTTTCTCTATTGACATCATAAAGGAGGAGTCTTGATCAAGTTTGCTTGCATTTTGGGGTTTTAATTAGTTGCATAAGGGGTTTCTTACATTTGCTATACTCATTTGAGTCTTCATAGCATTGTAAGCCTATTTCTACTCTTGTATTTTAACTATGAAGTTAATATGTTATGTTTCAAGTTTGAGTTTGGGGTTAATCATGATATGTGCTTTGATCTTATGATTTTATGCATAAGATTACTCTATGCATGTTAGTAAAGTCATTACCTTGGCTTTATGCATAGAAAGATATGATCTTTGGTTGGAAATGTTGCATAATGCAACTTTGAAACTCTCATAACCCTTGCATTAACATGCATATAATGTTATATGCATGTTACTAGCCCTTATCTCATGCTATCTATGGCCATGTTCCACATATTTCCCAAGTTTGATGTTATGCATGCATATGAACCTTATGCAAGTTGAAACCATGTTATGCATGCATATGAACACTATGCAAGTTAAAATGATGTTATGCATGCTTATGAATATTTTGTAAGTTGATAACATGATATGCAAGTTTATGATCACATCTTTGTCTCATGCCACCATGTTTAACTTGTGGCTCCAACCCCTCTATGTCATGATTATGCCAAGTTCCCTCTTTCTATCCTTTATGCGCTATTGCGATATGTAAGCGATGGGATTGCGTTTGGGATTGGGTAAACCTAAAAGACATAAAAACATAAGCTTGGGAATTTACGTATTAAGTTAGGTCTACCCATTGGGAATTTACCTATTAAGTTAGGTCAACCCAATTGCTTGAAAACTTGTAATGTGATGGACATGACACTTAGAAAACATGAGAATGGCCAACTCGAGGTTGGGTTGAGCTTGTAGCATAAACCTACCCGGAACCGACCGGCTTAACTAGTGGCTACAAGCAATAGGACCCAATGTGAGTAGTTGGTCATGTTGCACGTGAGACCCGAGGTTAGACTAAGTTGTGGTGTAAACCTACCCGGACCCGCCCGGCCTAACTAGTAACCACAACAAGGTCTAATGTGAGAGGTTGGGTGCATTAAATTAATTAATGCCACATGGTAGGGTTAAGTCATGGACCGCTTGAATACTTAACCAATTAAACACGATGGGTTGGTAGGGTTAAGTCATGAACCTTGGGTACACTTAACCAACTTGGTACTTAGATGAGTTGGGTTAACCACGTTTAACCCATTAAGGAAACCCTAGTTACGTGGTCCTTTGCACCAGTAACCCTCTTGGATGTATCATGATACCCTAGGGACTAGGCTAGGGTGGGGCACGATTACTGGGATGACATGTAAGCGATCAAAATGACGGCTGTGTAGGTGCGCCGGTGTAGGTTCAGGCGGGCCATGGTCGTGCACATGGTCCGGAGTTGAAAAAGCAGGCACGGGCACCAGTAGGTTTAAACTATGCGTGCTTGGTTTGTGTCAGGGGTTGACACCCTAGGACTTGATACACCCTAGGGTGGACCTAGCACAGTTTAGCTACACTTCGTAGTTGGGCCGTATGACACCGACACCTGACGAGTTAGGCTGTAGGGAGCCGATCGACTAGACCGTGCTAGTTGGACCTTGATTTAGGTCATTCATGATGGTGGGCCAAACTTGGGCCTGGGGATCACCTCTTGTTTACACTTGACACGACTTGTGATACTAGTACACTTGGTGCAAACCTCAATCTTGTTTATGCGGTACCACATTTGATCTATCTTGTTGACTTCTTACCATGCCAGTTATCATCCTATGACTCATCCTTGTTTATATATACTGTTAACTTTATTAGTTATTGTACAATTGTAGATAGGACTTACCAGTCTTTTGACTGACCCGTTTGCTTTCGCCTCTTTTCTTTCGTTTCCCCCTCCCCCCAGGTTTACAGGGCGGGAATACCAACACTTAGCTTGGATCTTAGCTGCTTTTCTTGGATAGCTCATGTATGCTTCGGACTTGAGCTTGCTATGGTTTTCTACTTGGGGATAGCTACTTCATGTTTTCCTTATCAGTTACAAGTTTTATGTTTCTAGACTTTGTTTATGGAAAATAATTAAGTACTGTGTTGTAACTTAACCTATGGTTTTGATATGCTAGCTTTTATCCGCTGCTATACTTACTCTGTTTTTACTTATATGTTCTGTCTTGTGATATCTGCATGCATGATTACCTTATTTAAACGCCCCTCCAAAGTCAGTGTCCTTGCAAGAGTGGCACTGGCGGAGGTGGGGTGTTAAATTTGGTATCAGAGCCTAAGGTTTACGAGATTGGAGCAAAAAGGGTTTTAAAGTTACTTTTAAAAGCTATTTTCAAAACCAATTAAGTATTTTTCCAAAGAAAAGTCTAGTTTATTTTGAAAGGCTATCCCCCAAAAGCCATAAGCACTATCCTTCGTTTCCTCGTTCTAAATCTATCTTTTCCTTTTTCAGCATGGCTGATCTCAATCTTCCTGAGGGAGTCACCATTTCCGGATGGTTCCGGAGGTACTTGGAAGCTAGGGCCAATAATGCAGGTCCAGCAACCACTCCCACTATCACTGAGGTTCCACCCCCTCCTCCTCCTCCTCAGCAACCACAAGCCGATTTCGCCAAGGTTTGCAAGGACTTCAAGGCCATGGGTGGCAAAAAATTTATTGGGACAGAGACTTTCGTGGAAGCAAGAAATTGGTTGAAGGAGACCGAAGATCTTTTTGCCATCTTTGATATAGAGGACCATAGAAAGGTTCTGTTGGCGGTTTGGTTACTAAAGGAGGAAGCTTCTTATTGGTGGGAGGTCACCAATGCTACAAGGCCCGTAGAAACCTGGGCCGACTTTAGGGCAAGGTTTGGGCTTAAGTTTCTATCATCTGCAGAGGCAAATTTGCAACTAGAGAAGTTCATAGCTTTGAAGCAAGGAGACATGACAATGAGAGAGTATGTGAATAAGTTCAACCAGCTTGCCCGATTCGGTTTGGACATGGTCAATACTCCCGAGAAGAAGGCTCTACGTTTTGCACGAGGGTTAAATGAGCCATTACAAGGTCTAGCTATGTCACACATACCCATGGGGGCCACTTTCGAGAGCCTGGTAGACATGGTTAACCCCAAACTCAAACTTGAAACATAACATATTAACTTCATAGTTAAAATACAAGAGTAGAAATAGGCTTACAATGCTATGAAGACTCAAATGAGTATAGCAAATGTAAGAAACCCCTTATGCAACTAATAAAAACCCCAAAATGCAAGCAAACTTGATCAAGACTCCTCCTTTATGATGTCAATAGAGAAACAAGACTTTAATGCAAGCTAAAGAGGATCATACAAGCCTAAATACACTTGTATGCATGGGAATCTCTTGAAAATTGATTTAGGAATTTATGAAGAGAGGGGAGGCCATTAGAGGATTGATTTTGCCATAGTTTAGTTGTAGGATAGATTAATGAGGATTTAGGGTAGGTTAGGGTCTTATTTATAGATTAGGCTAGTGATTTAGACCATAGGATTAAACCCTAGTTCTCATCTCAGCCCTCCAAATCGAATCTGGCCTTCTAGCTCAACACATTCTCAAGATGGTGCACCAGGCAGGACTGGGCGTCTGAGCCAAGTCGACAGCCAAGTCGACAGGGCTGTCGACCTGGTCAGACCCAGTCGACTCCCAAGTCGACAGGGCTGTCGACTTGGGTACTGTGGCGGGAATTTTCCCGCCTTGGCCCAACTGGCCCAATTTCCAAGCTTAGATTTGAATTTGAAAATCTGTTTTTATTTAGAAATTTTCTGAAAACTTTGTTGGGCCTTAATCGGGTCATACGGACTCCGATTTCCGAAAACTCGGGCTCTATTTCGCATATTTTTCCGAGACGAACGCAATGGCATATCCCGTTTCCCTTGATTCATATTTTATTATTTAATTCTGCCTTGTTTTGTGTTATATCTTGTTATTAAAATACGGGTTATTACATTCTCCCCTCCTTAAAGGATTTCGTCCCCGAAATCTCTAAGTTAGGAAGAACGTGTCCTACCATCCATCATCCATCTACTCACCACATCATCCACGAGTAACCATTGTCCTTAACAATTTCTAAATGATGTATGATCATATGCAAAGGTGTGTGTATATGTACTTATCTAATACGAAAATCAGGCGGTTACTGATTCAGTACACCTCCTTAATGCGAAGTATGCTAGTGAAATGCGTCCATATGTATGCAAATTCCTAGCCTAATTTTATAATTTCTACATGAGTGTACATAACATTCATCCATATGCAACATCCATGAGGTAGCACAACAAGTTTCAGCCATGAATAAGTATAAGCACTCATGCATATGCAATATGAAGGTGTGTGAGCCGATCTTAGTGCCTAATGTGTATCATGCATCCACGAGTATCCACTTGCAAACACTTGCAACCACTTGCAACCATCAAGCATAACATGTTTCAAATACATGTTTCATCCAAGGGGTTTCTACCTAAGGTTCTCATGATGAAGTTACAAGATAAACAGGATAAACATGGATAGCAAAAGAAAGATATGCTAAAGAGGAAAAGAGACCGAGAATGTACCCTCAAAAAGGAATGGATAAAGCCCAAGCATCTTCTCCTCTGTCTCCCAAGTTGCATCCTCTTCGGCTTCACTCCACTGAACTTTCACCAATTTGACCTCTCGATTCCTTAGCTTTCTGATCTCCGTTCCCAAGATACGAATCGGAGCTCTCCTCAAGGTTGCCTCTTTCTCTACTTCCACGTCTTCAAGAATGCTAGGTTCAACCACCTCAGCGGACTCATGTAGGCACTTTCGGAGATGCGAGACATGAAAGACATTATGCACTCCGGACAGCTTCTCGGGCAATTGCACTTTATAAGCCATCTTCCCAATTCTCTCTATGATAGGGAAGGGTCCTACGAATCTGGGTGCCAGCTTCCCAATTGCTCCGAAGCGAACCACATTACGCAAAGGAGAAACCTTCACGAAAACCATGTCTCCAACTTCGAACTCCAAATCTGTCCTTCGCTTATCAGCATAGGATTTCTGTCTATCTTGGGCCGCTTTCATCCGTCTTCTCACCAATTCAACTTTCTCAGATGTGTCTCGTATCATATCGGGCCCAAGTACAAGCTTATCTGTTGTCTCCCACCAACAAGATGGTGACCTACACGGCCTCCCATATAAAGCTTCAAATGGTGTCATCCCTATGCTAGCTTGATAGCTATTGTTGTAAGCAAACTCCACAAGAGGAAGGTGGTCTTCCCAAGTACCACCAAAATCAAGAACACAAAGCCTCAGAAGGTCTTCTAGCACTCTATTCACCCTTTCGGTTTGGCCATCCGTCTGGGGGTGATAGGCTGTACTCAGATTCAATTGCATACCCATTGCTTCCTGCAAACTATTCCAGAATTGGCTAGTGAAGATTGGGTCACGATCACTGACTATGCTAGAAGGAACCCCATGCAATCTCACTATTTCTCGAAGGTAAACAGATGCCAGCCATGATGCAGTCCTTTTGCTCTTTACTGGGATAAAGTGAGCACTCTTCGTAAGTCGATCAACGATGACCCATATGCTCGAATTCCCTTTTCTTGATCTAGGCAATCCATCCACAAAGTCCATAGAGATGCTCTCCCACTTCCATTGCGGGACCTCCAATGGATGTAATAGCCCACCTGGTTTCTTCGACTCAGCTTTCACTCGTTGGCACACCATGCACTTTGAAACATAGTCTGCCACATCCTTCTTCATTCCAGGCCAAAAGAAAATGCGCTTCATATCCCTATACATCTTATCTCCACCAGGATGTATAGTCATCTTTGAGTGATGTGCTTATTCGAGAACTTTATGCACCAAGTCTCCCACTTGTGGAACGCAGAGTCTTCCATCACGCCTTAGCCAACCCTTGTCATCAATAGTATATCTAGCAAGGTGACTAGACGTCTCACCACGAATCAACCTATCCATGATCTCCACTATCTGTGGGTCTTCCTTCTGCGAAGTCCCTACTTGATCAAGAAGTGTGGGTCTAAGCTCGAGAGATGCTAACGATCCTGTCATCGACTCAACTGCTGTCGTGAAATCAAAGGTTGCCAGGAACTCTAGGCTCTTTATCTCAACAAACAAGGGACTCAAAGCCAACCTTTTTCTGCTTAGTGCATCAGCAACAACATTACCCTTGCCAGGGGTATAAGCTATCTCGAAGTCATAAGATGCCAAGAATTCCATCCACCTTTGCTGCCTAAGATTCAGATCTTTCTGCGAGAAGAGATACTTGAGTGATTTGTGATCAGTGTACAACTCAAACCTTTCGCCTAAAAGATAGTGGCGCCAGGACTTGAGTGCAAAGACAATCGCCGCTAACTCCAAGTCATGAGTGGGATAGTTCTTCTCATGAACTTTAAGTTGCCTACCCCCATAACATATCACTCTTCCTACCTGCATTAGAACAGCGCCTAACCCTGTGCCACATGCATCGGTATACACGGTAAACATCTTACCGCCATCGGGTAATGCCAAAACTGGAGCTGTGGTAAGGGCCCCCTTGAGCCTTTGGAAAGCAAGCTCACACTCTAAGTCCCATGCAAAGACTAAGTTCTTCTTCGTCAATCTAGTGAGAGGGGCCAAAATCTTAGCGAAGTCTCTAATGAACTTCCTATAGTAGCCTGCCAGACCGAGAAAGCTTCGCACTTCGGTTGCATTCTTAGGAGTCTTCCAGTCTTGAACTGCAACCACTTTCGCGGGATCCACAGCTATACCCTGCTTAGAAACTATATGCCCAAGAAATCGGACTTCTTTTCTCCAAAAGTGGCATTTGGAGAACTTGGCTTTCAACTGATGGGCTCTAAGCGTATCCATCACCTCCTTGAGGTGTCTAGCATGTTCTTCCTCGTCTTTTGAAAAGATCAGAATATCATCCACGAAGACAACAACAAACTTGTTAAGGAACTCCCTGAACACCCTACTCATCAAATCTACGAAGTAGGCGGGTGCATTAGTCAAGCCGAATGGCATGACAAGCCATTCAAAGAATCCGTCTGGAGTCCTAAATGCAGTCTTATCAATGCTGTCTTCGGCCACTCTAAGCTGATGAAATCCGGTGGCTAAATCAAGCTGAGAGAAAACAGAAGCACCAACAAGCTGGTCGAAGAGGTCATCTATCCTCGGTAATGGATGCCTATTCTTCTTGGTCAGCTTGTTCAGCTCTCGATAATCAACACATAGACGAAGCGAGCCGTCCGCCTTAGTAGCGAACACCACAGGAGCACCCCATTCGGAAATGCTTCGCCTAATAAAATTCTTCTCAAGAAGCTCCTTGATTTGCTTACTGAGCTCTCTTCTTTCCCGCGGGGCCATGTTCCTAACTGGTAAGGAGACTGGCTTAGCATTATCAACCAGATAAATGCGGAAATCTATCTCTCGCTTAGGGGGTAACCCCTTAACTTCTTCAAAAACATCAGGGTATTCTCGGACCACCCTTACAGATTGCAGATCATAGATAGACGAGTCAAGAGATTCAAGATAACATAGCATGACGGGATCTAGCGGGTTGCAAGAAATCTCTAGGGTATTGCCAAGGCGAGTCACGAGTCTCACCACCCTATGCTCACAATCGAGAATGGCTCCATAGCGGGACAACCAATCCATGCCCAAGATCAACCCGTATCCCGTGAACCCGAGAACATAAGCATCACACGAGAATTCTACGGTCAAGATAGAAATCCTCAAATCCATACAGATCATAGACAATTGGGCTGAACCCCCAATCGGATTTGAAACACTAACGGGATCCTCAACAAGACTAGTACTTAGGTGCAAACTTCCAACAACATCAGAGGAAATAAAGGTATGTGATGCGCCAGAATCAAACAAAGTGCGAACAGGAAAACCAGAAATATAAACAAGACTTTCCACAGAAATAGTACCTCGGTCCTGAACTGGAGCGGTGTTGAGAGCATGCACTTGCCCTCCAGATGAACCTGCGCGCTGAGTTTGTCCATGCCCCTGCTTCTTAGGGCAATCCTTGCTAAAATGTCCCGTCTCTCCACAATGAAAGCATCCACCCAATTTCATTTTCTTCTTCCTACAATCCTTGGCTACATGCCCAACAATCCCACAGAAGTGGCACTTTCTTGTGTCCTTTGCCTTGTTCTTGTTGCCCTTGTTGTTCTTGTTGTTCTAATTACTCTGATTCCCTCCCCACTTGGAGTCTGTCTTCTTAGGCTGAGTTTCATTGGGCTTGACTTCCTTCTTCCCATTCTTATCCTCTCCCTGCAGCAATGCCATGTCTACCAGGCTCTCGAAAGTGGCCCCCTGGGTATGTGTGACATAGCTAGACCTTGTAATGGCTCATTTAACCCTCGTGCAAAACGTAGAGCCTTCTTCTCGGGAGTATTGACCATGTCCAAACCGAATCGGGCAAGCTGGTTGAACTTATTCACATACTCTCTCATTGTCATGTCTCCTTGCTTCAAAGCTATGAACTTCTCTAGTTGCAAATTTGCCTCTGCAGATGATAGAAACTTAAGCTCAAACCTTGCCCTAAAGTCGGCCCAGGTTTCTACGGGCCTTGTAGCATTGGTGACCTCCCACCAATAAGAAGCTTCCTCCTTTAGTAACCAAACCGCCAACAGAACCTTTCTATGGTCCTCTATATCAAAGATGGCAAAAAGATCTTCGGTCTCCTTCAACCAATTTCTTGCTTCCACGAAAGTCTCTGTCCCAATAAATTTTTTGCCACCCATGGCCTTGAAGTCCTTGCAAACCTTGGCGAAATCGGCTTGTGGTTGCTGAGGAGGAGGAGGAGGGGGTGGAACCTCAGTGATAGTGGGAGTGGTTGCTGGACCTGCATTATTGGCCCTAGCTTCCAAGTACCTCCGGAACCATCCGGGAATGGTGACTCCCTCAGGAAGATTGAGATCGGCCATGCTGAAAAAGGAAAAGATAGATTTAGAACGAGGAAACGAAGGATAGTGCTTATGGCTCTTGGGGGATAGCCTTTCAAAATAAACTAGACTTTTCTTTGGAAAAATACTTAATTGGTTTTGAAAATAGCTTTTAAAAGTAACTTTAAAACCCTTTTTGCTCCAATCTCGTAAACCTTAGGCTCTGATACCAAATGTAACACCCCACCTCCGCCAGTGCCACTCTTGCAAGGACACTGACTTTGGAGGGGCGTTTAAATAAGGTAATCATGCATGCAGATATCACAAGACAGAACATATAAGTAAAAACAGAGTAAGTATAGCAGCGGATAAAAGCTAGCATATCAAAACCATAGGTTAAGTTACAACACAATACTTAATTATTTTCCATAAACAAAGTCTAGAAACATAAAACTTGTAACTGAAAAGGAAAACATGAAGTAGCTATCCCAAGTAGAAAACCATAGCAAGCTCAAGTCCGAAGCATACATGAGCTATCCAAGAAAAGCAGCTAAGATCCAAGCTAAGTGCTGGTATTCCCGCCCTGTAAACCTGGGGGGGGGGGGGGGGGAACGAAAGAAAAGAGGCGAAAGCAAACGGGTCAGTCAAAAGACTGGTAAGTCCTATCTACAATTGTACAACAACTAATGAAGTTAACAGTATATATAAACAAGGATGAGTCATAGGATGATAACTGGCATGGTAAGAAGTCAACAAGATAGATCAAATGTGGTACCGCATAAACAAGATTGAGGTTTGCACCAAGTGTACTAGTATCACAAGTCGTGTCAAGTGTAAACAAGAGGTGATCCCCAGGCCCAAGTTTGGCCCACCATCATGAATGACCTAAATCAAGGTCCAACTAGCACGGTCTAGTCGATCGGCTCCCTACAGCCTAACTCGTCAAGTGTCGGTGTCATACGGCCCAACTACGAAGTGTAGCTAAACTGTGCTAGGTCCACCCTAGGGTGTATCAAGTCCTAGGGTGTCAACCCCTGACACAAACCAAGCACGCACAGTTTAAACCTACTGGTGCCCGTGCCTGCTTTTTCAACTCCGGACCATGTGCACGACCATGGCCCGCCTGAACCTACACCGGCGCACCTACACAGCCGTCGTTTTGATCGCTTACATGTCATCCCAGTAATCGTGCCCCACCCTAGCCTAGTCCCTAGGGTATCATGATACATCCAAGAGGGTTACCGGTGCAAAGGACCACGTAACTAGGGTTTCCTTAATGGGTTAATTGTGGTTAACCCAACTCATCTAAGTACCAAGTTGGTTAAGTGTACCCAAGGTTCATGACTTAACCCTACCAACCCACCGTGTTTAATTGGTTAAGTATTCAAGCGGTCCATGACTTAACCCTACCATGTGGCATTAATTAATTTAATGCACCCAACCTCTCACATTAGACCTTGTTGTGGTTACTAGTTAGGCCGGGCAGGTCCGGGTAGGTTTACACCACAACTTAGTCTAACCTCGGGTCTCATGTGCAACATGACCAACTACTCACATTGGGTCCTATTGCTTGTAGCCACTAGTTAAGCCGGTCGGTTCCGGGTAGGTTTATGCTACAAGCTCAACCCAACCTCGAGTTGGCCATTCTCATGTTTCCTAAGTGTCATGCCCATCACATTACAAGTTTTCAAGCAATTGGGTAGACCTAACTTAAAAATGGGGTATGCTTCCGAATAAGATTCACCGTAGTTAGCCTTTCTTAAAAATGGGGTAACACACTCGTTTTCTACGTTTCCAAACGTCTATATTTAGTTTGAACTTGAATTTATACCCTTCTCTCACCGAAAGCATGTAGAGTCCAGGCTCCATTTCATCCATGTGAAATTAAGTATGAAGCCGAAGCTCCAGCCTTCCTCTAAAGGGATTAAAATTTGTCTAGTAAGGTCGACAAATCTGATATGGTATAGCGCAACTGAAGGGGATAGGATTCATGTTCTCTTAGTGATGCTTGGATACACTGGTAGTTTCTTCTTAAACCTTCGAGAAAAGATATACTGCCTTTGGATCACTTCAGATGTATTTCAAAACATTGGTTTCAAATAAAAGTAAGAACATAAAAGTTAGAAATCATGTGCAATAGGAAATTAAACGAGTTAATTGAAAAAAACGATCAAGCTCCCCTTCTCTTAAGTTGAGACCACCAATTCTCTATTTTATTATGGATAGTCAAACAAAATCACAAGAAAAGAGAAATCTCCAAATTGATTTGGAAATTAAGGGCTTAGTCCATAATTTTTAGTTTACAATTTTGGATTGAAACTGTTTGCCCAATTCTGGACCTCTAGAGTCGTATTTATTTGTGACGGTAGGCTATTCCTTTGGCATAGAGGTACCGTGAACACACTTTCTGTCATTCTCCTGAGGAGCAGCTGTAGGGCTATTTTCATAAGGGGTCTTTCAGAAGTGAATGCCATAAAAAGGTGTTGAAAGGAACGGTTTTTCTAGAGTCTTGGCCCTTGGTGCTACATTCGGCTTTTCTTTTCTTTCTGTATAATGATTCGTTCTGGAGTTTTATTGGAGAAGGCTTATGCTTTCCTTTATTCCCATTTTAGGCAAACTGAAAGGTAAGTGAAGCATTAACTCTCTACGCTTTGGGATGAAAAGTTGGAGACTATTTCGCTCTAGGTCATGTTAGTAGAAGCTCTCCTAGGAAGCTAATGGTTCCTGTTCTTTTCCACCAGAAAGCCTCTTTTGCTTTCTGTGTTGGAAGCTTAGGTAGCGTTTGGTTTATTTTGTGTTTTGCATTTTTAGTTTTCGGCGTTAATTATGGAAGTTGTCAAGATTTAAAGTGTAGCGGTGGTGATGAATCAAAGGAAAAAAGAGTGACGGAGGGGACCGCGGAAATGGTGGATAGACGGATTTGTTATTGTCATTCTCTTGTTTCTTAAAATATGAAAAATAATAAAAAGTTGTTTTCGGTTTTGTGTGTTAACTCTGTTTTGTAAAACGGTCATTTTTCACGATATATGTGCATTGTCGGTATTTTTGTATGTGTGAAAACTCAAAATTGAAAAATCTAAACCAAACGCTACCTTATTTTTTTCAATACTGTTGCCTTTCTTGTATAATTCCGTAGGCCACTATACAAGGATCGTTTCTATAGTGAAGTTTTTCCCGAGCATCCTTTTAAGGTGTTGAGTATTTCCGAAGGATGTTTTATAACCCTATCTTTTCGGAGGTACAAATTTTTGACTCATAATATACTTTACCGATATTGAACTTAGATTAAAGTAAATAAGAATTTATTTTGGTTGAAAGGAAGCTCAAAAAATTTATTACTCCCTTGAGAAATTACAAAATTACAACAACACTATAAACAAAATAACATCCTCACCTTATATTTCCACTACAGCTCTCACAAAACAAAGAATGACTCACGATCTTATCATATTAGCCAAAAATGCACTTTAAAAAATATTTCAAAATACAAAAAAAACCATTTAACATTATCTTCAAACCTCTAGAGCTTCAATTACAGTTACAATCTTCAATCAACAGCGCAACACAAATATCACATAACCAAACATTCGAAGCTATAATCGCCATCATTTCAAATTTCAGAAATTAAGGATAAATCCACTGTATATTAACTACAAATCTCCCTTGATTCAAAACCAGATCCAATCTTCAATCCACGGCACCTAACAAAAGCATATCACCATATCAGATAACCATAACTGAAACCATATATCACTATCATTACTGATAACAGATAAAAAAAGGGGAAGCCTACTATATCATTGCATACCAAAGACATATATCACCGTCATGTTATGAAAAAACAAGGGTGTATGGTTCCTACGTGTATGTCTTTTGGTTGATTTCACATTACTGTTCATAGGTATGACATCCTCTAGATTGAATTCATTACCTTCATCTAAATAATCTCAAAATTTACCCTTCAGTTTAGTGCTCTTAGACTTAGATGAAGGGACTGAACTAGAAGAAACAACAGAGGAAAGAGTGGCCTTAATAATATTAGTAACAGGAAAAGTGAGATCAGAACTTGTAACATCTGTTGAAGGTAACTCGATGTTTGTATGAGGTTTTAAACGAGCATAAGGGAATGACTTGGATTGAGCAGAAGCAGATTCGGGAAAAGCTGATGAGCTGCTCACTTCGCTACTAACATTATAAGGAGATTTGAAACTAAAAGAAGAAGAGCATGACATAGTTACAATTGGAGAAGAACCAGATGATAAAGCATTATTAACAGTATTGCTCAAACTTGAAGAAGAGACAGTCATTGAACTAGAAGCAGCAACAGAAGAAGAGCACTTACGAGATATATAATCATTGTTCTCAATAGCTTCATCAAATAAATTTCCAACTTGTGTTCTGTACCTTAGTACAATTTGAAGCAGGAATGCCTGAAACAACTTCCTCAACAAGGATTCCAAATTTATTACCACCAGAATTATCAACTTGAACATTATAGTCTGCATCCAAATTTAATGTAGATGTGGATGCCTTATTATTAACCTCCTTTTTTGCCAAACCATTTTCTTTTTACTAGTAAATTTGGTCCATCCATTGTCATTATTCATAGACTTCCCCTTGTAATTGAACTTATTTCATATTTCGTGTTATTATATTATATATCTTCATTAATTTCTTCATGTTGAAATATTCAAAACAATCATCTTTATGGCTATATTCACACTCAATAGTTCTATGTCCAAAGAATTTACAAGTAGAAAAAATTCTAGGTTTCCAATTGTACGAAAGTTTTACAGGGGGAAGTCTCCTAACCCCTTTAATTCAATAATTTCTGGAAGTTCAAAATCACAACAAACTTCAGCTAAAGCTTTTGCGTAACGAAATCTTTGTAATCTCTCTATACTGCCATCAAAACAAATTAGCTTTCCTATATGGCATGCCAGCCAATTTATTCCAACTAAGGTCTAAAGAATCATAGGTATATTATAAAATTGTATCCAAACAGGAACTTTCCTAATTTGTTTCAGTGAATTTCCAACCGTAAGATCCCATTGTGTGATTATGAACATCCTACCCCTAATGAAAACTGGATCCGAATGCAGTATCTTATCTCTATTAAGATCATTAGAGAATTGAAAGAAAAAATGCATTCCATCATACTTAGTAGTAAAATCACCTTGTAATTTCTAGAATTGCTTGAGAAAATTGATGACAGAGAGATATAATATAGTACCGTTCAAGAAGAATCCTACCCGGTGATTATTCCAGTATTTCTGACCTTCTTCTTTAACAAGAGATGAAGGCTCAAACGGAGTATTGTCTCTAATGATATCAAAATGCATTAGTTTGAAGGTACCCTCATTCCTTGGAAGTGAATTAAAGAGCGAAGTGTAATCAATTTTTTCTTTAGATGTGATGTCAGAAGGTTTATCTGAAGCCAATCTAGCAGTAGTGCTTCGGAGGTTCAAACGACGCAACAACATGATTCTTTGAAGCACGATTCCCATTAGAAATGTCATGAGAGATGACATAGGAGCAGAGAGGAGGTGAAGGAGGAGGCGATGTCTTGGAGGATGGAAGGGGAGGAAAGGAGGCAGAGTCAAAGACTATGGTAGAAGAGGAAGAACGTGTCGTCATTAATCGCCATTGGCCAAATCTATTCTCACCCCACATTTTGCTTTTCACACCCCGTTGTTTAAACAAAAAACATCTTACCCCACTTTTTGCTTTTCACACCCCAAAAGTTACCAGAACTACCCTTTAATATTTATTTTCACAAATAAATACTGTACGTTAGCAATGAAAAAAATAAAAAATAAATCTAGAAATAACAAACAACAAACCAATAATCTATATTTATTTAATTTTTTTCATTTTGCAATCGGAAAAAGTTACATTTCAGTTTAATTTAAAAATATTTGAAATATATATTACACTAGAAATCATAAAATCAAATAACGTTAAGAAAAAAGATACAAAAGTTGAAGAATAGTAACTTTAAAATAAAACACCGTTTTTTTTAGAAAAAATGTTATATGCTTTATCGAAATCATTCGTCTTTTTAAAGTATATTATTATCATTGTATTTATTTTATAATTAAAGTAACATAATGAAAAATGAAACAAGATAACTTGAATGATTTACAAGGGTATATTTGTCATTTTATTTATTTAGTTTTCAACGGGGTGGGAAAGGCAAATACACGGGTGTTAATAGAGTTTGCCATCGCCATTTTCTTCGTAACTAGTTGAAATTTTAAGACCATTTTCTTTGTAAATAAGATTTTAGCCTATGATATCAAGCTTTGTAAGTTTGTTTAAGACCATAAAAGCCTTTTTAGTATATGTATATGATTAAGTAATCTTTCATCTTCTGAAGTGGTGGTTGCTCTATGTATACATCTTCCTGTATAAAAGTAAAACAATCGAAAATTGGAACTCTCAGTTTGAGGACTTAAGTTGAGGAAAAACCATGTTTTTTTCAATAGTTTAAGAATAATAATTATTAAGGTGATTTAATGAAGTTTTAGTCATCTTTTAATTATTTATAAGATGTAAGAAAATCATTCTCAATTTTTTTATTCAGGAAATTAGTTTGACTCAAACCAGAAAATTTGACGAATAATTGAATCTCAGATTCTCAATAGTTTATTGGATAAAAGTTATACTAAGTGTAATATACATGTATATACATATGAGATAATGAATATAACCATAATAAGGAAATTAATTAAGCTAAAGCGGAATAGAAAAAGTAAGTTTATAAAGATGAAATTGATTTTCTTTAATAAAATAACACCACTCCCTATCATAATTACTCTTAGCAACCATCATGACATATGTCAAAAACATGATGTGACAACTTAAGGGTGGTGTTCGGCCATGTAGGAGAGATATGGTATATTTTGATCATTTTGCCACCAAGAATTTTTTCGTATAATACCCACCCATTTCAACTCATTTTTTCTTACCACTTTCATCACTTCTTCCTCCTCATTTAGCTTTCTAATGGCTTCTACATCCTAAGTGAAAAATATTTAATAGAGAGAAATTCACTCACCAATAAGAACCTTAAGGCATCGAAACTATCACCAAATCACCTCTTATCTTCATCCAGAAGTCACCACCACTTGATAAATTCTGGAGATCCAAAACCCCACTTCACAACCCATAGATCGTAAGCAACAAGGAGGGTAGGAGGGGGGCCGACTTAAGGAAGGTGTATAATCTAGTTCAATTAAAGGCGAGAAACTCAACCCTAACTAACACAAGTAAATGGTTGTTATGTGAATGTTAAACTATTGGTATATAAATTTTAAATGATGATTATCAATTCTATGATGGATGTTTATCAAGTTAGGATGCTTACATGTTTGAATATATGGTTGTTTAACAAGTCACGCTAAAATACATTGATAAGCACTAAGGAAATCAATTTCCTTTCATTGAATGAAACAGTAAAAAGTAGATTGTCAAACCTCTCAAAAGTGATTCAAAATATTTTAGAAACTAAATATATACACTTCCAAGTGTATAAATGAAGTTTAAAAAGAAAATGAATGTTCAAGCTATTTTGGTGTGTTATGAATCGGGAACTCACGATTTCACTATATAAAAAGTAAACCTTTTGAAATATGGACATAGCTTTCCAAATTCTTTAAATCAAGATTTTTCATATTTTTATAACCATAGCTTTCCAACAAATCGAAAAAAACAAGATCCTGTTAGGTGGATTTTGAAATACGATCGAAACAAGATTTGGAAAACATCGCAGTTTTGTAGATTAAAATCCTGTAAGCGAGATTGTTAATAGTGAGATTTTTAATCTTTTAAAGATATTAAAAAATCTTATAAATCAATTAAAATGTTGTAAATGTGATTTAAGTTGATTATATGGATCTTAACACCTGTTTGAATGAACTAAGCTTAAAATGGCATTTTCGCAATGCTTTTGCAATACTTTTCAATAACAATTGAAAATGAAGTTTAAACTTAATGAGTCCTCTCCAAATCTTTGATGAATGTTTTTGAATGATTAATGAAGTAATTTGGAGACTGTTTTTAAAATTTTAATGATTGAATTAAATCAATTAAGCGATGATTTAACCTTGGCTCTAATAAGCTGATAAGTAAACCTGATTTTTCTATTTTTGAGATCTAGATGTGGGTGTCTAACCAAGGAGATGTTATGGAGCAACCAGTTCCTCTTCTCACCCGGCCCTTTCCTACGCGAGAACTAGGTAGGGATGAAATGTCGGAAATGAGTTAAGTATAAAAGATATGGTTTCTTAAGATAAATAGATTGGATCTCTTGGAGATGATATTGTTGTATTTAGTATAAAATTCCAAGGAAGCAATCTTCACCATTTGTAATAATTTAAAAGGTATTTAAACCATTATAGTCGGGTTTAAACACGGAAATTGATAACGAGTAAGATAAGTATGGATTCTTTGGATCAATTAAACTAAAAAGGATTTACCATCGAAATGATTTAATGAACGAGGTTTAGTAATTTTGTGAATGCACCCGAACAGTACTTGAAATTTATACATCCTTAAAAGATGATTTACGAAGTAATGAATTAAGGAATGAAGAACACCCAACACCCAAACAATACTTTTGCGATGATTGATACGGGGAGTCCTGGATCAGAATTTCGGAGATTCCTATCAGAAAACAACTTTGGATTTGTTAAACGTTTCGAAGTAATGAAGATTGAAGACAGAAGGATTATAGATATTGAAGAAGGGGAGTTGTCATGACTCTAAGAAAATTAATCCCATATTACGAATGATTATGGTTTTGCATTTAGATCTTTGATCGATTCATCCAAACCCAAGTCGATTTGTATGGATAAATATTTGACATTGTACTTCTATTTATCAGCTTTTCGGTAAAGCACTCACAACCTAAGATCATGGTTAGCGACACACTCAAGTCTCAAGAATGTCGCTGGGAAACACAAAGCGATTTTGTAGAACTCACAACGTGATCGAAAAAGGTTGGAAATATAGTCGATTCCTAAAATCGCTGCTATTGGATTGGAAAACTCATTAATAAACTTGGAAAATCTAACACGGTAAAAATACAGACACGGTAAAAATACATGATCGACTTCGCATGATCAGCTCAAAATCCTTGAGCGTGTTGGTTCTACCACGGGATAAAAATCGTCATGGGAAAATATTTAGATTTTGGTAAATTCGGGTTTTGCGCACACAAAAACAACTGAACGGCATGGCATAATCACTAAAAATATCTTGCATGACTCGGTTTGGATAAATCTGACATTTGGAAAAAACTAGGGATTTAGCATGAGAAATCACCCATTTGCACGTGTGCGTGCAAGGCCAATCAGGCTTGGGATTTTGGCTCGATTCCTGAAAATTTGCATTAGCCCGCAATTCAAATTTCCTTGGATCGCATCTCCATTTTACTCCGGATCACTTTCTTCGCATCACGGATCGAGGATACGAGATTTGGCTTGACAACGGAGAGTTGATGCGAAAACCTTGGTTTGGGATTGAGCAGATACCCTTTTTTTTTCTAATTTCGGGATGCGATTTTGGATGATCGCATTAGCTGGGATACGATTTTCCCGTATGCGCATCGCTAGTTCCGGATCCGATTTTATGGTTTGGGAATGGGAGGTGAAAACTGTAAATGCCAAGGCAATCTGGTATGACTGTTTTCATGTGCGGATCAAGAAGTTTTACATGATGGACACAACTCACTCAAGCGTTTTCGGGATACGAAAATTCATGGCTCCAGGATACGATTTTTTGGATGAAACTTAATTTTTTGGCTATATTTTCGAGATGTGAATTTTGCATCACCTCGGGATATGAAACTCGGGCTGATGCCTCCAAAACTCACCAATAAATGCCCCATGCTTAGCATTTTTAAGGATTGACATTTTTGGACTTTGCCTACATTTTTTCATAGAGGATTAGAGCTCTCAAGCACCATTGATGGTTGTCATCATCATCTTCATGGCCATTGGACATTGCTAGGACTTCTAAACATCAAATAAATGTTTTCTTACAACCTTTGGACATTCAATTGGACTTTTGTCTTGCTTTTGGACATATTTACAAACTTTAGGGCATTGAAACTATTTCTTATACATTGATACACACTTTGGCTCAACGAGGAAGAACAAGGGCATGTTGGTAAAAGTTGTGAATAAAGAATCTATTTGTTATTCAATTGTACAAATTGTATACAAAAATTGTCCAAAGTTGTACAATCGTTGTAATCGACAAATATATGATGAATGAATACTATAAAGTGGTCGTAGGCGTTATTGTCAAACCACTATAAACGTTGTGTGTTCCATCGCAGTTCTGATACTTTGGATGTTCATATTATAAATTTACTGCTAAACTTACACTTGGGGGCATGTGCAAATAACCAATTTCCCACGTCAACACTTAGGCATGCCAGGTGGGGGCGCACAACTTTGACTTCTGCTTTGGTTTTGGTTCTCGGTTTTGATCTCGTTTTTTGTCTTTAGATTTGGTTTTGGTTTTCGACTTCAGTTTCAGTTTTCGACTTTGACTATTTTCGCTTTCTTTTCATTATGGTTCAGTGCAAGAAGCTCGACACTATTGCAGAAACTCAAGGTACTGGATGTGAAGGAAGTCAAGAGCTTTCTTCGATGGGGAACCCTCATATTATGTCACTCAAGAGCGCGTCGATGGGATGATAAAGAATTGGGCTATGTATTTGAACGCTCGACTCAAGCAACAGGAAGAAGCAATGGCTACTTTTCTCGCTCGATTAAGCTGAACTTGGAAGTACTGGACGGCCGATGGGCTAGACAGATATTATCGGAACAAGTACTAGTATCCCGCAAGCTATGACTCAGGACTTCGGGGTAACCTCGTAAACTAATCTGCAAGGAAACGCAATCTTCGGTTCGATGGCGTTCCCGCTACACTCGGTGGCACCCCTAATCCTGACATCGCTCCAGGCCATGATGCTTTGATCGGTCAAGTCGCGAGCTTGACATTATTAATGTGGATCAAGCGCCATTGCACACAGCTTTGAATGGTAATGCTTCCACGGTTCTGGGAGTAACGGTTAAGCCCGATGCAGCTTGTTAAGTTGGGATTCAGTCCAATATTTTTCTTGATAATAAACTGATTCCTAATCTAAATTTAAACACTAGGGGCACAAATATCGCTTTGAATAACTTGAATCAGTTTCTCGCTTTCGATAATGGATCCCAAATCATATATGTTATTCATTGATTCACTCGAATGCGGGGCCTCTTCTACGGATTTGGATTGTGTTACTCACAGTTCATTTTATTTGGATATCAGGAATTCTGGCAACCCACCAGACTTCAAACTACTGGTTTTAGAAGCTTATGATGGTCGAAAGGATCCAACTTCTCACTTAATGAACTATATGTGCCATATGAATTTCTCACTACTTCAGAAAGTCTTATGGCAAAGTGAATTCTTCTTTACTTAATAGACATTGTTGTCATGTTGTTCAGGTAGATGGAAACATAATCTATTCACTCTTTGAATGCTTTGGAAAATAGTTTTATTGGGCAAGTTAGAGGTCACATCGCTTGTCTGAAAAGCATTATGCTCTAACAACATTAAGCAGATGGCTAGACTCTGTATAAGTTCTTAAAATAGTTTAATGCGATAGTGGCGCCGGTCGACTGACCCGATCCGTCGATGGTTTAGTTGGTCACATTCTTTGGTGTTTTGGATAAATCTGGCTTCAAAACTTCATTAAATCGGGACCCGCCAAGGACCTCGGTGAGTTCAATTTTGAGGAAGAAAGGTTTCTCTAGGAAGGGGATGTGAGGGCTGATAAAAAGGTTCTTAAGGATAATGTGGTTAAGGGCAGGACACCGTCAAACCCTGGCAAAGCTAAGGATTCTGGCAAAAGTAAACTTCCTTTGGAAGATGATTGAAACGCAGCTTAGAGGCAACCTAAGTTCTCGTCTTATTCAGAACTTATTCACACCCCTAAAGAGGTTTACTTGGAGGCTCATCCAACTTCTCCTTTCAAAAAGCCTCCCTCAAGGGAGTCGACTCAAAGAAAAAAGAATACTGGTCGGCATTGCTTTTTCCATAATCTAGACGGGCGTAATACAAACAATTTACGACATCTGAAGGATATAATCGAGGAATGTGTCAGATGCGGTGAGCTGGCATGATTTGTTTGGATTTAGGCTGTAGTGCTAGGACAGGCACGTCCCCCTCATGCTACTCAGGATATGCCTGGGACCAACACTCACCCCAGCAACATAATCATCAACTGATCTTATTTTAGCTCTGGTGTCTTGGATTCAGGCTTCCCAAACATTAGAATCTTTTGGCTTATGGTTTCTAGTCTTCTTATATCGTGGATTCTTTGGTTACTTGGTTTTTGGGTTTTGCTTGGATTTTTGGATTTTTGTCTTGGCTTTTTGGTATCTTGGTTGAGGCTCTTTTGGATTCTTTAGTTTTTTGGTTTTGGTCTTCTTCTGCTTCTTAGGTATGGTGTTTGACTTTTTGGTGTTTGGACTTTGGATTTCTAGCTTTTGGATGATGGTATTTTCACTTATGGATTTCTTATGTTTGGTTCTCTAGCTTTTGGTTCTCTTGGTTTCTCAAGCTTACAGTTTGATTTTGGCTTTTTCTGGATCTTGGTTATTTGGACTTTGGCTCATGGTTTTGGCTTTGTTGGCTTAGGCCCTCTGGATATATCTTTTTGGCTTTCTGATTGTAGATGGTGTCGATCTACCCATGTACGGGAGTTGATATAATCCCTAGGCATGCTCTTTGCTTGATAATACACCAACTCCCCTTGGTTATTAACAAAATGGAACTGTTCTGGCTTTTCTTAGTCGCCTTACTCAGTAAGGTCACCTTGAAAACTTTGGCTTTTCTTGTTCGTCCTGCTTCGGCAAGGCCGCCTAGAAATTTTTGGGCTACTCTTGGTCTTCTTGCCCTAGTCGGGCTTCCTTGAGATAATTCTGGTTTCGAAACTAGGATGGCTAAGTTTGCTTATCCATGTACGAGAACAGGCATCCCCATGCATGCTCTTTGCAAGCGATAAATCATTTAGTCTCCATCACGAAATGAATTTGAAATCAAAAACGACTAAATTCGCATACCCATGTATGGGAACAAGCATCCCTAGATTGTTAAGTTTTCCTTTTGGTTTTACAAAACTCAAAAGTTTTATAACTTTAATAAAAATTCTTCGTTTGTCGAGACGCCGGCTGTCAAGTAAGGAAATCTAAAATTAGATTGTGAAATCTAAGGACACCAGTCCGCAAATTCTGGCTATCCTTGGTCATCTTTCCCCGGCAAAGATGCCTTGGTCTTTTCTGGCTATCCTTGGTCGTCTTGCCATGACAAGGTCGCCTTAGACTCTTCCATCTATTCTTGCTCGTCTTGCCTTAGCTATTTCTTAGACATTGATACACGCATTAGCTCAACAAGGAAGAAGAAGGCACTTTGGTCAAAGTTGTGAATTAACAAGCTATTTGTTATTCAATTGTACAGCTTTGTATACATAAATTGTCCAAACTTGTGCAATCATTGTAATCAACAAATATATGATGAATGATTACTATAAAGGGGACGTAGGCGTTAGTGCAGAACCACTATAAAATTTGTGCATTCCTTCACATTTCTCGTACTTTGGATATTCAAATTATAAGTTTACTGTTAAACTTACACTTGGGGGGTTGCCTGCGCAAATATCCAATTTCCTACGTCAACAACTTCTAATATACGTTTATTGATCTCTACGAATGTACATCTATTGGTGGCAGTTACGGCAACTTCTCTTAGCTTAACACCATTATCTGAGACGTATGAGCGCAAAGGTAATACATTAGTGGAAATCAGTGGAGTGTGTTGGATTTGGCAACATGGCATTTAAATTGTAGAGATTACTTGAAGGAAAGGTAATCATAGACCTCTAAGCCTTAACGACCAATAGTGTTGGCAAAAACAGGACGCATTTTGAGGTCGGCTTAGGTAGCTCCCATGAGAAGATGTTATCACCCATCTAGATAACTCATCATATGTCGAGTAAGTGGTGTATTCTATGATACGTGTCAAAGATGAACGATCGATTATGAATTGGGTGATACATGTACGGGTAGTGCACTACCTGGGGAAAAGGTCCATGTAATTGTTCCTTCTTTTCTAATTGGGCGGATGAGAGTGGTCATTGGTACATTGTGACACCCCACATCCGTTAATGTCACTCACAAAGAGAATGCATTAAGTTTCGTGAAGCGTTATAGGTAAACAGAAACAGAAACATTACAAGACAGATTTAAAATAGCAGCGGAATAAAAACAAACTTTATTAATCATAAAACTTGTGGTTCAAAACATCACAGGTCTGAGTTACATAAAAACCAGTACGTCTAAAAACTTCTATCTTGCACTTAAGCATCAGACTACAAAATAAATGAAGCATAGGCCCCAAATAAAAACATAGACATAACAGCTAAGATAGGAGCTTGAGCAATATATATATGCAGCTCCAGCAAAATGACATCAGAGTCCTGGTCAAGCTTTAGTATTCCCACCCTGAGAACCTAGGGAGGAAACAGAGATAGAAGAGGAAATAAAAAGGGTCAGACATAAAGTTTGGCTAGTCCAGTTACTTTTAGCAAGTAAATAAATAAAAGTAGCATGACAGACATATAAAGTGGATAAGAGAGATAATATCACAAAGGCAAGTATGATAAGATAAACTTGATAAAGTGTATACTCTTCTCTAATGATTACTCTGATTCTGTGCACCGATACTAGTATAACCAGAATGAGATGATCCCAAAAACTATAAGATGGTAGATTTAAGCGTACTTCTGGTGAGAGGTTTTAACCCCCATACAATCCACAGGCAGCCAAATCCTAATAGACTCCTAAACTTTACCAAAATCTGGATGTACCCTAACTACTACTACCCTAATCGATCGGCTCCCTACTTCGTAGATACCCTATGTCGGCCCCATAGAAGGAGGTATCACTTCCTAAAGTGGCAACCCTTCGTTGATATGCACAACTATATGTACTGGTGTCATGATCGTCTCATCCCCTAATGCCCGAACATGCACGCACATGTCCCAGTCGGTTTTCACCGCCAACACCGTCCTCCACGCTTGGATCTCTTACAATCAGCCCAGTAAGCGTGTCCCAACTCCGACCTTGGGCGGAGTACTCATTTGATACTGTTATATGGGTTACTGACTGAAATGGGTCCCACACAAAAGGCGATACAAGCTCTCCCCCTTGTCTTGTATCCCCACTAGGGTTTCCTCAGGTTATGCATACTTATTGGTGTCTTTAATTACATAACACTCTCAGGTTATGTTTGTGGGCCTATATATAAATATTAACCACCCGCTCAGATTTACTTAACCTACCCACCGTCCAAATAAGTTTACATAACTCCTATTCAAATTCATGTTCATACAATCCCTACGGATTCAACTAGGTTAAGTGTTCCAATTCAATACCATGTTCATTTATGGTTATAATGTGCTAGACCTCCCACATTAAACTACAACATGCGGATGCTGGTTATGCCGGGCGGCTTCGAGCAGTCTTCTTCCACAAGTTGGATTTAACCTCGTGTCATAGCACGTCTCGTATTTGTGCACCTAGACCCCTCATATTAGATTCACAATTTGTGGTCGCTGGATATGCCGGGCGGTTCTGGGCAGACTTCTACAACAAGTGTTATCTAACCTCGTATCTAGGCCCAATTATAGTTTCTAGTTAGTATAATCCTAGGCATTTCATTATTTACCATTTTTTACCTATGTCGTTATAGGTTTCATCCCCCTCTTTCCCCGATTATGTTCATAATGAATTATATGACCTAAATTCATATTCATACACATTATTCAAGCTATGCCAAATTCCTAATTTACAAGTTATGCACAATTTCAATGTTTTCCCCTTGTTCCCCGTTTAATGCTTTCGCATATTTCAGCGGCATGCCTAGGCTTGAAAGTAGCCTGGCTATATCAAATAAAAAGGGAAAGATGAAGAGAAGATGACAGAAATGATTCTACTAACAAAATTTGACATAAACATACAGTGGCATATGGATAAGATGGGCATATAAGAAAGGATCTGGTGAACATAAGATAATAGAACTGTGTCTAACATAGAAGGGATGTCATATTGGGCATGATAAGATATAAATAATAATTTAGATGTCCAACTAGTAACAGATCAAATTTAACCACAAACATGATAGGTACAAGGTGATCTAAATAGTGAATTTAGATCTATAATCAAGATAGATCTGACATGATAAAGGTTAAGATCCAAGTCATAGTTATGTCATAATATCATAGATTCACAAATTATTACAGATCTGATACGAACCAAGCAGTTACAGGCATATATCCAAATTACAGTCATATCATGTTTTACTTTTTAATTATTTAAATCTAAAATTAACTTAAACTTACAACGTTTGGATCTAGAAAAATAGAAGAAGAATAGCAGAGGTTGAATCACAGATCTACACTTGAATAAATTCATTAACTTGATTGCAGAAGAAGGAAAAATGTTTGGTTCAGTCTGGGCACCGACAGCATCTAGTCCGCCATTAATTTTCAGTGTAAAAAACAAGAGAAATGGAGCCATATTTATAGCCGTCAGCCCCCAAACCCGAATTGCCACGTCTGCCCTAGGGGGGTCGACTCTCTTGGGCGGGATTTTATATATATATATATATATATAAGTGTGTGTGTGTGTGTATATATATATTCTTGTGAGTATACAAACTTTAAACCTTCATAACTTTTTCATACGGTGTCCATTTTACGCAAACTAAATGTCTAACTTGACCAAAATTACGAGACGGACGCAATGGCATAGTCTGTTTCCCTTAATTCTGAATATTAAATTAATTATTTTTTAATTTTTCCTCTTTAGTGTTGTTAAAATTAGGGGTGTTACATTCTCCCCTACTCAAAGTATTTTATCCTCGAAATCTCCATGTAAAGAAGAATGTATATCCTACCATCCATCACCATCTATCCATCTATCAATCACAGACATCCATTGTCCTTAAAAGATTTCTAATGCTTATATGAACATATGCAAAAGGTGTGTGCATATGTCCCAATACTAATGCGAAGATCAGGCGGTCTACTGATTCGGTCAACCTCCTTAATGCAATGCATGTTATTGCCATGAATCCAATATGTATGCAACAATCCTATTATAACATGTAAGTTCTATATGTGTGCACAATCATCCATCCAAATGCAACATCCATATGATTATACATTCAATTTCATCCATAAAGAACAAGAAAAATGCCCATACATCCATATGTAGTATGATAGTGATTGAGCCGATCAAGTGGCTAATATGTGTGTCTATGCATCCACGAGCAACCACTAGCAAAAACTTGCATCCATCAAACAAAACATGTCTCAAACACATGTTTACATCCATAGGATTCCTAAATAAAGGTCGAAGATTCGATCGATAGGACATATTCAAATGATAGAAACAAGTATAGATAAAACTTTGGAAAGGAAGTTAAGAACATATCCTTAAAAAGAAAAGAGTACGAAGAATGAATCTTGTCTTCGGTCTCCCAAATTGCTTCCTCTGGGTTATCTCCCTACTAAACTTTCATCAACTTGACCTCCCTATTGCGTAGCTTTTTAACTTCTGATCCAAGAATACAGGTAGGAACTCTTCTAACTGTTGCCTCCCATTCCACCTTTACTTCTTCCAATATACTCGGCTCAAATATTTCTGCGGTATCATGCAAGAACTTCCGCAAATGAGAAATGTGGAAAACATCATGAACGTTGGATAGTCTCTTTGGTAGCTCTATTTTATAGGCCATTTGGCCAATCCTTTCTGTTATGGGAAATGGCCCTACAAATCTTGGCACCAAATTCCTTACAGATCCAAAGCGAACCATATTCCTCAAGGGTGACACCTTAATGAAAACCATATCTCCTCTTTCAAATTCAATGTCAGTCCTTCACTTGTCTGCCTAGGATTTCTGTCTGTCTTGAGCGGTCTTCATTTGTCTGTGGATAATATCAATCTTCTCGAATGTTTCTCTAACCATATTCGGTCCAAGTAGTAGTCTCTTTGTAGATTCCCACCAACAAGTCGGTGACCTACAAGGTCGTCCGTATAATGCTTCGAAGGGTGCCATGCCAATGCTAGCTTGATAACTGTTGTTAAGGCGAACTCTACTAAATGAAGATGCTCTTCCTAAGTCCCTCCGAAGTCTAGGATACACAACCTTAAAATATCCTCAAGAACTCTGTTCACCCTTTCAGTCTATCCATCCATCTGAGGGTGATATGTGGTGCTTAAACACAACTATGTACCTAGTTCTTCTTGCAAGCTCCTACAAAATTCACTGGTGAAAATGGGGTCATGATCACTTATAATGTTGGAAGGTACTCCATAAAGACTGACTATCTCATGAACATGAACTGCTGCTGTTAGACCCAAATGTGGTTCTAACACCCAAATTGATTAGAAACAAGATAAAATAAAACAGAAATAAAAATGAACACACAAGATTTATAGTGGTTCGGCGAAGAAATGCCTACGTCCACTTAGTTCTAACTATATTCAGTAATTCAGTTACAAAGACAATGTAAGATTCACTCACAACTCACTTTTGTTCACTCAAATGATTAAAACAAGAAATGAAAGATGGTTTGGATTTTCCGGGAGTAAAAGAATTCGGATGATGGAGGTACTTGGATTCTCAAAAGTGCTGAAAAAAGATCCTTCTCTTTGTCTCTAGATGGGGTATTTATAGGTGTGAATTTGCCTGAGATTCAATCCGGGTCGGAACACGTGTCATCCATCGCACTCTCTTCGGGTTCGGATGGGCTATCAAGCTGACAACGCATCAATGAGATGGACGTTAGGGGTAGGAATTAGTCATATCCGGTCCGGTTCTCCAGGCGACTTTATAGGAGATTTTCCTGGATCATGGGTGCGGGTCGGAGACGTGCAGGTTGGGGGCTCGGATCGGAATACCCGATCCGAACCGGAGTAGCTTGGACGTCTCTCCTTCTCTAATCATACTCCGCTCCGCTCCAGCGTCGTGGCAAGCAGATGGCTTTCCGATCCACTTGAGATTTATTGGCCTTCCGATCCGAACAGAGATGCTTTGCCAATTTATCCAGTAAGAGACATCCGATCCGAACAGAGAATTCTACCCGATCCGAACCGATATGCTGCTATCAATCTGAATTGTGGTGTTTCCTTCCGATCCGAACCGGAGTCTTATAACTTGAAATACTCTTCAATGGTTAGTTTCTTGACTTTGTGTTGCCTAGTTCACAAAGTAGGCTAACATTTTGCCCCCTCAAAGGATGCTTTCGTTGTACAAAGCGTGCTTTGATGTCGTTTAACCAGAATTGTCAAGAGTAATGCACAGATTTCTGTTCGGTTCGGCGTCCGATCCGAACACATTTTCTTCATTTCTGAGCAAATTTGGGAACTTATCTCGCCATGTAATGCTTCTTGCAGGTATGCTCCTCCTTTACTCTCCTTCTCTTCAATTCGAGTCGGATGCTAAATCAATTGTGTGAAGTTTCCACTCGGTTCGGATTCCGATCCGAAGCGTATTCGTGGAATTATTTCTTTAACATTGGGCCTTCAGAGAGAGTTGTGCTACTGGGCTTCCACTCCGGTCCGAGCGGGCGAGACAAAATAGGGAGACGAGGAGTCAACACCATTCTTTATATAAACCCATCACCGTCTTCATTCCTTCCTTCTTCGTTTCAATTGCCGCTCGGACCTAAGTATTGAAAACATCAGAAACTCAAATATTCTGAAACTATCCCTCGTAGATTTCTTAACTCGAACACGTAGGTAGCTCTTTAATCTCGAATAGCTTCATAGTAATTGCTCTTGATTTCAATTTGTGTTGGATTGGGATGGTTTAGCCACAGGCTTCGCTTGAACTCCACATCGTTACTGGTGGACGCGCCGTCGCTTCGAGGCGTTGCGAAGCTGGAGAGGGCAAATTTCTGCCCTTGACGATAGCTTTGGTGATAACATGGACCTGTTTGTGAGAAAAGGGGGGAAAGAGGAAGAAGACGAGGAGCGTGGTGACCAACTAAAGTCGGTTCGGGTAGAAGACGGAGGAGCGGAAAGGAAGAAGTAGGATAAGGGGTCGGTTCGGGTTACACACTTTAGAAAGACAGGGAGGACAGAAAACGTCGGTTCGGGTCGGAGAAGTGAAGGTTGAAGTAAATGGATCGGTTGAGTGGTGCTAGTTCGGTTCGGATCGGGCCATCCGATCCGATCAGATCAGTCTTGCTTCCAGACCCATTGCTTCCCTTGTCTTGAACTGGCCCTGCTCTAATGACGCATCCGAACCGATTACTATCTGTGTTTGTATTGAGCCAGCCATCATACGTATATCCGAACCGAACCGAACATATCAAACTTGGCACATAAAATCTACCCAATTAATTCAACTAACGCTTACTCTAGACGAATATGCTTCGCGAACAGTTAGGATAGTGCCTTGCGAACATAAACGAGAATCAAGGACAACTCTGACTATTACTTTCTCTTTAAAGCTTCGTCATGCATTGCTGTATTTCTATTTTGTATTTCCCACATTTGTTGCACACACTTTAGTTCACACACATACACAAAAAGGGGACACGGGATAATTCACTCTAATCCGTGCTATTGCTTCTTCAATAGTTCCATGACAATGAGGCCCAAACGCTCTTCTCGTTTAGCTGAGAGGAAAGAAGCTCCAGAAACTGCCAACAAAACCACTCTTGAGGATATATCTTCTTCATCTGACCCAGAATGGGACAGCGAGGGTCCGGATTACGGAGTTGGTCATCGGGAAAGCGATGAAATGTCTTCAGAAAATGAAGTTTCCCTAGGCTTTGAGGAGGAAGGAGGGATTGGTGACAATCGAGCACCCGATGAATTTGACTCAGCCATTATATTGGAATCACCTCCAGATTCCGTAGAATCAACAATTGACAATGACCGACTCGTGAGAATTTGCTTGAAGTATGGAATAATGAAGAGAGACACTTTAGTGCCCTCACGCTCTGACCGTCCCCATAACCCTCCAGAAGGATATATGACGGTCACTCGTCTGATGTGCATGGTTGGCGCCATTCCTCCATTCTCGCCTTTCATCGTCGACTTCTTAAGACAAATGCGGATTGCCCCCATGCAGCTGCATCCTAATTCATATGCCTACCTGCATACCTTATTCATAGCATATCGTGAAATTCTAGGCGTGGAGCTTACGTTTGACGATGTTCATTTCTTCTATAATTTCAAACATCGGACTAGAGAAACCCCTTCTTTCTGTTACTTTGAGTCGGTCCCAAAGAGGAAGATAATCTCTACGCCGTTTAGCAGCAAAGCTGGAGATTCCAGACTAGAGTGGTTCTATATAAAGCAACAGTCTGGATGCGCCAGAAGATGGACAAAATCAAGTAAAGCACTGATTTTCTGACCCTGGACTCTATACACTTGAATCATCACCCTGACCTGTTTTCCTTTTTATTTGCAGTCGACAATCCCAAACAGGTATCAGACCAAGCGTTCTTTGATCGAATGCACCGTCTCCTCAATGGCGACCAAAAATTCCTTACTATTGACGAGGTTCTTAAAGATGAGTACCTTCATTTTCACGGGCTGCTATCCGTTTTCCGTAGCATCGGTCATGGGACGGTCCCTTATGCATATATTCCTCCAGTGGAAACAGTTCCAGAAATAGGAGAAGGCTCAGGAATTCCTGCAGCTTCTCTTCAAACTTCACCCTCTCCCTCTTCCACTCAAGATGATGAACTGGCTAATCTGGCCAAAAAACATCGTGAAGGGTATATTGCCCCCGAGGAAACTACCTCGGTAGACAAATCAAAATCTCCCCAAGGGTCGCCACTTCACGCTTCCGAAGGGGATGTTCCTAGCACCGACGAGCACATATTTCAGGGTTTGGGGGATCTCCCCTTACCCGAGACTATATATACTTCGGAAGATTTCAGAAAGGACCCTTTAGTCTTCACTTCTTCTGAAGAGACTACTCCTGCTAAGGCCAAAGAGCCTGCCCGCACCAGTCTAGCTTCAGACTCGGGTTGGTTGGGGGGACACACACACCACATAGGATGCACTTTACACCGTAGCACTAGCATTCATTGCACTTCTTTCTCCATGGATCCGTCGATTCTAAACTTTGTTTAATTTATCGTGCAGGTACAATGTCTCGATCCTCTTATGATATAAGAAAGCTTCGCCGCAGCATGTCCAATCCTCCTCAGGATGCTGAGTATAATCGCCGAGATGACCGTGGTAGGGAGGAAAGAAGACCCTATGATCCTTATCGATCTCGATCCTCACGCTCCCGCTCACCAGTTCGACCGGAACAAGAAAAATACAAAAGCTATCAAGGTCGTAGGGAGGAGGATAGACCACAATCCAGGGATTCCACTTCCTCCCATGAAAAGCGGAGTAGAGAGAAGACTCCTCCAAAGGAAACTGGGTCTAGAAGCAAGCAAAAAGTCCCTGCTACTAAGCGACCTCGGACAGACAAGGGTTCTACAGAATCTTCTTCAGGAAGGGACACTGAACTAACAGTCCTCGCCCCTCCTCCACCAGATGCGGGAACCGCAGTAAGGCTGGCATATTTAAAGGAGCAATTTCCCGAGCACTACTTCGAGACTCTGACCTTTCTACCTTCCCTTGAACCTATTTCTTCTAATTGGGCAGAGGAGGCCAGAGCAAAGATTGATTTGGTGGAAAAACAATATACCGAGATGTTCAAGTATTCCCGCACTCTTTCTAGAATCATCCGCACGCTAATGACAAATGCTGACTCAATGCGCAAAACTGCGGAGGAAGATGCTAAGGCCCTAAAAACTTTAGGAAAAAATTTAGAGGATACTCAAGCTCAACTAGCTATCGCTCAAAAGAACGCTTCTAACTTCAAACTACAGTTTGAGGACATGCAAAAGCGCTATCATGATTTGCTAGAATCCCACACTCAGGAGCGTTCTGAGTTGAAGAAACAAGCTGACGAGGCCAAATCAGAGGCTGCGAAGACACGTCTTGCTTATGCTGAGCTTGAGCAGAAAAACGCCGAGTTAGCGAAAAGGAGCGCTGAGTTAGAAAAGAAAAACGCTGACTTGGCTTCAAAATTGTTAGAGGCGGAAAACAGGGCTGCTCTGGCTGAAGGCAATGTGGAATGCGCTATTAAATTTGCGGAGGAAACCCGCAAACAATTATCAGAGGCGGAGGCCGATATTCAGGGCTTCGGCGAGCTAATGATCGAATTCTTTGCGCACATTATTCGTCGTCGAAACATTTCCTGGATCGAGGACTATCCATCCACTTTGGTTCATGTGTGGAATCAAATCGTCGAGTGGGAAAAAGAAGAGCTTAAGGTCGATTCCCTCGATGAAGATAAGTTGATGGAGAAGTACTTGAGAGACGACGAACCGGAGCGCCTAGCTGAAGGTCGCCGTCTAATTGCTGAGGCCATGGAAGAAGAGAGGCGGAAGTCTAAACAGAAAACCATTCCTGAAGCTGGTTCCTCTTCTTCTGCTCCTATAACTCCTGAAGTAGAAGGGTATGATCCCGAAAACCCGGGAATTCCCCGAACAACTTTACTATCTCCCATTCCTGAAATAACTCCAGAGGTAGTAGTCACCCCCGCTGAAAAGTCTTCAGAAGGTATCCCTATCTTTTCTCCTCAATTTGTCAAGGCTATTACTACCTTTGGCTACATGACTGAACGTTCGATGAGAAATCCTTTGCTCTTGCCTGAGTTGATAACCGATGTTTCTCATTTTGTAGGCGTTGAATCCTCCGCGAAGACAGATGTAGTTCAAGGAACTACCACTGGGACAAAGCCCGCCGATATGGTCAAAGAAGGAGAAGACAAGGCTGCTTCCACAGACCTGGGGGAAAGAAGTGAACCAACTAAGGTCACTACTCCCCATGATGAAGAAATGATTGCAGCTTTAAAAGACGACGGAGGAGACGAGGGGCATGATGAGGAACCGGAGATTGTAATAACTGGGGAATCGAAAAGCGCTGATGACATTACCTTGGCTGCCATGAAGGCTGATCAAGACAAGCGCTTGCAATTAAAGGCTGAAGAATTAGACCCTGAGGTCCTCAAGCCCCTTGCAGTTGTGGATGCAGGTTCAAGGTTAGTTGTTAAGCTCTCAACTAGATCTATCACCGAAGAACTTGCTAAAAAATCTTCTTTTGATTCCAGTGCCCAGCCCTCCGGGAAGAAGTCTGCTGGCTCCAGTACTACACCTTCAGGGAAAAAGAAATCAAAGCGAATTTTGACTGAAGCCGAGAGGGAAGCAAAGGATGCGGAAAAAGCTGCCAAGAAATCGAAGGCTCATCCCAAACCCAAATAGTGGGTTCTCCTGTGTCCTTTTAGCATCTTTGTAAATCAATAAGTGCTGCCACAACAGCAGCTCCCGCACTTTCTTTTTTAGTCATTTCCCTGTACAAATTCATTCATTTGTAAATAAAAATAATTCACTTTCTGCAATGTTTATTTGTTAGCAGTTCTGCACTTATGTAAAAATGCATATCTATAGTTATGAAACAAAGTTGTGGAGAGGGGAGTTATGTGTATGTGTATGTGTCCCCAGTCAGTCTCCATAAGTTATTCAGTGCTTAACCATGCAATCTGAATGCTCCCGATTCTCTAATGGGATAGCATTTCCTGTGTCATCAACACCTGTTGTTTTTCCTGGCATTTCTTTTATACTCCCTCTCATTCTCTCGAGAGTTAGAGCTCGAGTTCAGCTATTTGTTTATCCCCCGGTCGTTTAACGGGAAAAGATTTCTTACTCGGCGCTCGATCGGAGACGCCTTTATACTCTCTTTCTCTCTGGAAAGTTAGAGTTCAGAATAGAATTTCCTTTTCAGTGCTCAGTTTGAGACGCTTTTATACTCTCTCTCTTTCTCTGGAGAGTTAGAGTTCGGAGTTGATCCTCCTTTCTCAGCGCTCAGTCGGAGACGCTTTTATACTCTCTCTCTTTCTCTGGAGAGTTAGAGTTCAGAATAGAATTTCTTTTTCAGCACTCAGTCTGAGACGCTTTTATACTCTCTCTCTTTCTCTGGAGAGTTAGAGTTCAGAATGTCGTTTTCTCATTCTTTTATGTCTTATTGCACAAATAATCATTGTGCTTCTTTTTATGTCCAAACTGTTTCAACCTTTTTAGGCTCTAAGTTATCCTGTATTTTATAATCTCAACAGAACAACTAACGAATGTAAATGCATAAAAGTAAATAACACACAATATTTTTATAGTGGTTCAGCTAAGTCGTAGCCTACATCCACTTTATAGTCCTTTATTCATATCATCAGATTTTCCCAAGGCAAGTCGTGCCTTATTACAGAGTTTACAGGAAGAACAGCAAAAAGTATAGCATTTCTAATCCAAATATCGCATTAAGTGTTGGGAATTCCATGCTCGAGGGACTTCTTCGCCATCTACGGTCGTTAACTTGAATGTTCCTTTATCAAGTTTCCGTTGGATGACAAAGGGTCCTTCCCATTTTGGGCCGAGGTGAGGAAGGGATGGAAAAACTCTCTTTAACACCAAATCTCCTGGTTCAAAAGTTCTGAGACGAACTTTTTTGTCATAATAGCGTGCCATCTGACGTCGATGTCTTGCTGCACGCAAGTCTGCTTCGTCCCTTTTCTCTTCGATTTCATCAAGAGACTCAAGTAGAAGTGCCTGATTCGTCATCGGGTCATAATACGTCACCCTGTGGGAAGGAACTTCTAGTTCAACTGGAATTACTGCTTCTGAGCCAAAGGAGAGTGAGAAAGGGGTATGACCGGTAGCCGTTTTAAACGTTGTTCGATATGCCCACAAGGCTAGGGGCAATTCATCAACCCATTTTGCCTTCGCATGCTCTAATCGCTTCTTGAGGATGGATTTTATTACCTTGTTTATTGCCTCTACTTGCCCATTAGATTGTGGATAGGCAACTGCAGTATATCGTTTGTCTATCTTATATTTCTGGCAAAAGTTTCTGAACTCAGTGCTATCAAATTGGGTCCCGTTGTCGGTAATAATCGTCCTTGGGATCCCGAATCGGCATATAATATTTCGGACCACAAAACTTATCACCTTTCTTGTGGTGATCTTAGTCAAGGGTTCGGCTTCCACCCACTTTGTGAAATAATCCACGGCTACTATGGCATACTTAGCTCCCCCTTTAGCAATCGGTAAAACTCCAATGATATCGATTCCCCATGTGGCAAATGGCCAAGGACTCACCATCGATTTAAGCTGGGTTGATGGTGCCCTGGGGATTTTGGCGAATCTCTGGCACTTATCGCAGCGTCGTGAATAATCAGCTGCATCCTTGTTGATCGTAGGCCAGAAGTATCCGTACCGCAATATTTTCTTTGCTAAAGTTTGACCTCCTGTATGATCTCCACACTCACCTTCGTGCACTTCTCTCAGTACACGCTTGATGTCGTCGTGTGCGATACATCGTAACAGGGGCATAGAAAATCCCTGTCTATAGAGGGTATCGTCTTGCATAACATATCTGGCAGCTTTGCGAACTACAGCTCTTTTCTTACTTTTCTTCGGTGGGAGAGTCCCATTCTTAAGAAAACTCTTGATTGGAGTCATCCATGACTCCTTCTCTGATTCCGCTTCATGAACGAATTCAATTTCCATTGACTCAAAGCTTGGCGATTCCAACGTTTCAATTGGAATTACCTCAGTCTCTTTTGGATTGTCGGAACTAGCCAACTTTGCTAATCCATCCGCTTTCTGGTTTTCTACTCTGGGAATATGTGTTATGTTGTACCGTTCTAAGCTACTTAATAGCTCTTTCACTTTCTTGAGGTAAGCGACAAGTCGAGGTCCTCGAGCCGCGAACTCCTCTCGCACTTGACAAACAACAATCTTAGAGTCACAAAATATGTCCATCACTTTTACTCCGAGGTCTTTAGCGAGTTTCAGCCTGGCAATCAGGGCTTCATACTCAGAGTCATTGTTTGTTGCCGAAAATTCTAATCGCAGGGCGTAATATAATGACCGTCCCTCCGGAGTGACTAAGACAATTCCAGCTCCGGATCTTCGGTCATTTTTAGCTCCATCCGTATATAATTTCCACGGATTCATCTCTAGCTTATCCTCGGATTTAACCACTCGGTCATTGATTATTTCTTCCTCTGGAATAGTGAACTCCGCAATAAAGTCTGCTAGAGCTTGCCCCCTGATTGACTTTCGTGGTTGAAAATTCAAATCAAACTGGCTTAGTTCTATGTTCCATTTAATCAACCTTCCCGACGCTTCGGGTCTCTGCAACACCTGTCTTAACGGCTGATCGGTGTATATGGTTATTGGATGGGCTTGGAAGTAGTGACGAAGTTTTCGGGATGCAATCAGGAGGCTGTAAGCGAGCTTCTCGATCTTTGGGTAGTTGCGCTCTGCCGCTGCTAATTTCTTACTCACATAGTATACTGGCCTTTGTACTTTGTCTTCTTCTCGAACCAGAACTGTGCTGACAGCGTGAGCCGAGACTGCTAGATAAACAAATAGTTCTTCGTGATCTACGGGCTTTGATAAGATTGGCGGTTTCTCTAACAGCTCTAACAGATTTTGAAAAGCCTCGACACAATCGGGAGTCCACTGGAAGTTCTTCTTTCCCCTTTTTATCAAATCAAAAAATGGAACACATTTATCGGTGGCTTTGGAGATGAATCTACTTAGCGCCGCTACCTTCCCTGCCAGACTTTGGACGTCTTTAATTTTCCTTGGTTCTTTGATATTTCTAATCGCCGCTATCTGGCTAGGGTTGATCTCAATTCCTCGGGAACTCACAATGAAGCCAAGGAACTTTCCCGATGCCACTCCAAATGAACATTTTAAAGGATTCAATTTCATACGGTATTTTCGCAAGATACCAAACATTTCTGCTAAGTCTTGCGTATGACTGGAGGACTGCTTTGATTTAACAAGCATATCATCCACATAAACTTCCATAGTTTTTCCTATCTGATCATAAAACATTCTATTTACCAACCGCTGATAAGTAGCTCCAGCGTTTTTTAATCCGAACGGCATTACAACATAACAATATAATCCCAAATTCGTAATGAAACTTGTATGCTCTTGGTCTGGCACATGCATAGGAATTTGATTGTATCCAGAGTATGCATCCATGAAAGAAAGAAGTTCATGACCTGCTGTCGAGTCTACAAGCTGGTCAATCCTGGGAAGTAGGAAACTATCTTTTGGGCAAGCCTTATTTAAATCTGAAAAATCAATACAAGTTCGCCACTTTCCGTTTGGCTTCTTTACCAAGACAGGATTCGATATCCAGTCGGGATAAGTCGAATCTCGAATAAATCCATTTTGCTTCAATTTCTCTACTTCCTCTTTGAGAGCAGCCGACCTCTCTGGGCCCAGCATGCGTCTCTTTTGCTTCACAGGCGGATGCTTCGGATTTACATTCAGTTTGTGACTGATAATGGAAGGCGATATCCCACACATGTCAGCATGGGTCCAGGCGAACACATCTAAGTTTGCCTTCAAGAAGTCCGTCAGTTCTTCAGCACGACGTGGATCCAATTGGGAACCAATCTTCAAAACTTTCGTCGGATCAGCTTTATCAACAGGAATTTCCACTGTCGCTTCATTAGGAGTTGCATTTCTAGCCTCTGGTTCCTCGTCTTTTCTAGGATCCAGGTCTTCAGGCGTTCCTTTGGGCAACTCCCTTGGGTTCAATCTCTCTAATTGCTATGCCGAGTCCCCCTTTGAGGGAGATGAGGCATCCTTACTCTCAGCATTTACTCCTTTCATCAACATCTTCAGTTCGGCCACATAGCAGGCCCGTCCAGAGATCTGATCCCCTCTTATTACTCCAGTTCCGGCTTCGGTTGGGAACTTTAGTAACAAGCACCAAGGGGCGATACAAATTCTAAACTCAGCGAGGGCAGGTCTCCCTAAAAATGCGTTATATGGCGAATCTACGTCCAGTACTACAAACTGAAGCATTCGCACTCTTCTACGTTCTCCTTGCCCTAAGGTCACGGGCAACTCTATATATCCCATGGGAGCCGTTGTCGCTCCGTTGAAGCCTCTAATCCATCCTTCACAAGGTTTCAGATCTTCGGGCTCAAGCTTCATCTGATCAAATGACTTCTTGAATAAAATATTAACGGAGCTTCCGTTGTCTACTAATACCTTATGGACCAAAGCCGGTCCAATAGTGGTAGTAATAACCAACGGATCATTGGTGGGAGATTGTATTCCCGTGTTGTCTCGGCTGCGAAACACCACGTCATCGAACATGGTTTTTTGTTGTTTTATGGGGGTGACATCTTCCAAATCGTCACCTTCATTCACATCTAGATGCTTGGCAGCATTCACATATTGGTCCATTGACCTAAAGCTTCGGATTGCCGGGTGAGGTCCGCCTACTATGGAGTTGATGACGATCCCTTTACCTTTCTGCTGCGCGGTAGGCTTAGGAGCAGGTAGGATTTGCTTTGGAGCCTGCTCTCCTTGCCCCCTGTCCCTCGGGGCAACCTTGTACTCATCCAACTTTCCTTCACGCAGCAGCTTTTCAATTACATCCCTCAAATGTCGACACTCATTGGTCGAATGTCCATGTGTTCCGTGAAACAAGCAAAATTTCCCTGTCGCCATTTCTTTCTCGGTCGAATCACGAGGTGGCGGTCTTTTGTACTGCAACACATTATACGTGTCCAGGTAAATATTTTCCAGGGTGTCATTCAATGGTGTATAGTTCTCGTAGTTCTGGAATCGGGGCCTTTTGTTAGGGTCGCTTCCCCTATTTCTGTTTCTCCTGTTACCGTTCGAATTACGGTTGTTGTTGTTTCCCCCGTTTCCAGTATTGTTGTTTCCACCCTTGTTTCCTACATTTACTTCAACCTTGCCAGAACTTTCCCCAGACTGCTTCACGGCAATATTACTCTGCACATTCTCCTTTGAAGCTGTCTCAGACTTTCTCTTCCGGTTTGCCCGGGCCTCCTCTCGTCTTAGATAAATATCGGCTTTTTCGTAGAATATCGCCCTTGTGGGGGGTGTCTTCCCAGAAAGGTAGTCTCCAAACTCAGATTCAGGATCGACTCCTTCCTTCAATGCCATCAGAATAGTGGGCTCATGCGGGTCACTGACCTCAGTTACAGCTTGGTTAAAACGATCTAAATATGCCCTTAAAGACTCTCCCGGTGCCTGTTTGATCCTCGACAATTCAATAACACTCTTGGACTTTCGAGCATGTAGTCGGAACTGGTTCATGAAACGCTCGCTTAGTTCTTTGTAATTAGAAATTGAACGAGGAGGAAGTCGGGTAAACCAAAATAAAGCCACATCTTCTAGGTAGATTGGGAACGCTTTGCACTTTACTTCATCGGGGGCAGTAGCGGCATCCATAAGCCACGAATACCGCATCAAGTGCTGTCCTGGATCAGTCCTTCCGTTATATTTATCCATCTGCGGCAAGTTAAAGCGTCGGGGAAACTGGAAATCTAGGATATCATCAGTGAACGGTGTATGGCTTCGCTCAATGCCATAGTCTTCATTCGTATAATTCTGGCTCTCGGACATAATTCGGCAAACCATTGCCTGCACATCGGCACTAGTTAGGGGCTGCTCAGGTTCCCTGGCCCTAGTGTCCGAGTTCCTTCGGGGCTCTTGCTCTGGAGATGCCCTTCTTCTTCGAGCTGCCTCTACTCGATTCCTTTCCCTGTGTTCCCGGTCGATCTCGGGAAGAGGGGACTGGAGTCTTTGCCCCCGAGTAGGGCTATCGTTTCCTAATGCTCGTGCGATATCCTCGCGAGACCCCAAAGATCCAAACGTTAGCTGCTCCACGTTCTGAGGTCGTTCGAGTGGCCTTCGTTCACGGGGCCTCTCTTCCTCGGAAGATGAAGATTGATCTACGGGTGTGTGACGAACCGGTGATGGAGTTCTTTGCCGGCGGAGCTCATTGATTTCCCGACTCATGAGCCTCATATTTTCCTGCATCATGAGGTTGGTGCGCTCATGAACTCTCATAGCTTCCCTCGTGCTCTCAAGCATATCAAGCAAGCACGAGAAATCTCCTTGAGTGATGAGAGCAGATGGATTGACCTGGTCTCCAACCCTGGCAGCTGGAATTGGAGCATTCGCGGGGACTCGAGTAGATGTTCCAGCTTCACCAAGCATCGGGTCGGATCGGAGGTAGGAAGTCGGGTCGGATCGGAGCTGGGGTGCCTGGTCGGATCGGTGTGCAGCGAGCAAGTCGGGTCGGTTCAGACTGGTGGAGTGCACTGCTTCGGAGTCCCCTACCCGGATCGGATCGGAGCTCTCCCCTTGCTGTCTGTTCGGATTTCCTGCATTGATTCTTCCTGCTGCTGAACTCTGCCCCCGAGACCTTGTTACAACAGCATGTTGCTGATCTTCGCCAGCTCCATTTCCTTGAACAGACTGAACTTCCTTGCCTTTTCCTTTGGCCATTAGTCTTTGACAATTGCTTCAACGAATGTAAAAAAGTGGAGAAACTTAAGGATTCACTTCTTTGAACTCAACGGTCCAAAAAGTAGAAAGAGATCCCGGAAAATAAAGAATTTAGATGAGGTTGTTCTCAGTGAAAGCACCAAAATGTTAGACCCAAATGTGGTTCTAACACCCAAATTGATTAGAAACAAGATAAAATAAAACAGAAATAAAAATGAACACACAAGATTTATAGTGGTTCGGCGAAGAAATGCCTACGTCCACTTAGTTCTGACTATATTCAGTAATTCAGTTACAAAGACAATGTAAGATTCACTCACAACTCACTTTTGTTCACTCAAATGATTAAAACAAGAAATGAAAGATGGTTTGGATTTTCCGGGAGTAAAAGAATTCGGATGATGGAGGTACTTGGATTCTCAAAAGTGCTGAAAAAAGATCCTTCTCTTTGTCTCTAGATGGGGTATTTATAGGTGTGAATTTGCCTGAGATTCAATCCGGGTCGGAACACGTGTCATCCATCGCACTCTCTTCGGGTTCGGATGGGCTATCAAGCTGACAACGCATCAATGAGATGGACGTTAGGGGTAGGAATTAGTCATATCCGGTCCGGTTCTCCAGGCGACTTTATAGGAGATTTTCCTGGATCATGGGTGCGGGTCGGAGACGTGCAGGTTGGGGGCTCGGATCGGAATACCCGATCCGAACCGGAGTAGCTTGGACGTCTCTCCTTCTCTAATCATACTCCGCTCCGCTCCAGCGTCGTGGCAAGCAGATGGCTTTCCGATCCACTTGAGATTTATTGGCCTTCCGATCCGAACAGAGATGCTTTGCCAATTTATCCAGTAAGAGACATCCGATCCGAACAGAGAATTCTACCCGATCCGAACCGATATGCTGCTATCAATCTGAATTGTGGTGTTTCCTTCCGATCCGAACCGGAGTCTTATAACTTGAAATACTCTTCAATGGTTAGTTTCTTGACTTTGTGTTGCCTAGTTCACAAAGTAGGCTAACAGCTGCTAATCAAGTTGTCATCCTCTTACTCTTAACTGGAATGAAATGAACACTCTTAGTAAGTCTGTTTACTACAACCCAAATACTGGTGTTGCCTTTCTTCGATGTAGGCAAACCATCTATGAAATCCATAGAACGCTCTCCCACTTCCATTGCGAAACCTCTAGAGGAAGAAGTAAACTACCGGGCTTCTTTTCATCAGCTTTGACTTGCTGGCAAATCGAATATTGAGAAACAAACTCCACTGCATCTTTCTTCATTCCAACCCAAAAGAAAACCCTTTCTCAAGTAGCTTCTCTACTTTCTTGCTGAGCTCCTTCCTCTCCCTTGGAGCCATATGACACGCAGGTAATGCAACTGACTTTGCATTATCCACCAAATATATATGAAAATAGATTTCACGCCTCAGAGGTAAGCCCAAAACCTCCTAAAAAACATCAGAATATTCTCGGACTACCAGTACAGATCGCAGATCATTAACAGATGCATCAGGAGACTATAGAAAACTAAGCATAACAGACCCCTTTGCCTCACAAGAAATCTCATAGGTCCTCCCATGGCAAGTCAAAAATCTAACAACCTCCCTCTTACAATTGAGAATGGCACCATACATGGCTAGCCAATCCATCCCTAGAATTAAACCGTAGCCCATAAAACTGAGCACATACGCGTCGTACTCAAACTCGACGCCTAAGACAGATATTGTCAAACCTCGACAAATCATGGATAAATGAGTCGAACCACCAATGTGGTTTGAGACAATAATGGGATCCAACACCATACTGGTATTTAAGTGCAGAGATTCAACCATAGAACTAGATATAAATGAATGTGAAGCGCCAGAATCAAAAAGAGTTCTAATAGGAAGTTTAGAAAGAGAAATCAAACCTTCCACGAAAATTTTCCTACCTCTATCTGGAGCACTAGTAGCGAGAGCATGCACCTGCCCTCCAAAAGCTCCTACCTTTTGACCTGGTCCTTATTTCTTCGGGCACTCCCTAGCAAAGTGTCCGACCTCTCCACAATTGAAACAAGTATTCTTCCTTCTTTTGCAATCCTTGACTAAGTGACCCTCTCGTCCACAACTGTGACACTTCCTCTTATCCTTAGCCTTGTCATTATTTCCACCCTTCTTCTTTTGTTGTTGTTGTTGTTGTCCTTTCTTGGGCCATACCTTCTTGTTTTACGTTGTTTCCTCGGCCTTAACTTCCTTCTTTTCTCCTTTGTCTTCCTCGTGCATCAAGGCCATATCAACAAGCCTTTAAAAAGTACATACCATTGGAATATAGGATATAACTAACCCATGAAGGGGTTCATTCAACCCTTTAGCAAACCGCAAAGCTTTCTTATGCGAAGTATCTACCAGTTCCAATCCAAACCCTGCTAGCTGGTTGAATTTGTTCATAAGTTCTTTAACAGCCATATTTCCTTGTTTGAGCGCCAAGAACCTCTCCATTTGCATGTTTTTCTTAGCTTGAGAAAGAAACTTCATTTCAAACCTCATTCTAAAATCATCCCATGTCTCTACCGGATGTCCAGCTTGGGTAACTTCCCACCAGAATGAAGCTTCATCTTTCATTAGCCAGACAACTAACTGATTCTTCCTTCGATCTTCTACTTCGAAAATTCCAAACTAGTCCTCGGTTTCCTTAAGCCAATTCCTTGCCTCTACGAATGTTTTGATTCCACGGAATGGCTTCCCTCCCATAGCATAGAAATATTTGCAGATCTTAGCGAAATTATCTGCTCTTAGAGGGGGAGGAGGAGGAGGAACGACGGGTGCAGCTGGGGGAGGAACGTCAGCTTGACCACCGGTAGGTGCCATGGCCTCTAGATACCAGCGGAACCAGCCTAGTATCGTAACACCCTCTGGAATATTAGGTACCCCAGACATGCTGAAGAGAAGAGGAAAGAGGTTCAGACAAAGGACTGAAAGATATTACATATGGCTTTGGGGAACATATTTTTCTAAAACAGACTTTTCTTTTGAAAATGCTATCTTTTAAAACCTTTTTGAAAATAATTTTCAAATTTTTTATCTAATCTGGTAACCTTCAGCTCTGATACTAAGTGTGACACCCCAGGTCGGTTTATCTTACTCATTAAGAGAATGCATTAAGTTTCATGAAGCGTTATGGGTAAACAAAAACATTACAAGATAGATTTAAAATAGCAGCGGAATAAAAACTAACTTTGTAAATGATAAAACATCGTGGTTCAAAACATCATATGTCTGAGTTTCATAAAACCAATACATCATAAAAACTTTTGTCTTGCACTTAAACATCAGGGTACAAAATAAGAGAAGCATGATCTCCAAATAAGAACATAGCCACAATAGCGAAGATAGGAGCTTGAGCAATACATCTATGCAGCTCCAGCAAAATGACATCTGAGTCTTGGTCAAGCTTGAGTATTCCTTCCCTGAGAACCTTAGGGGGGGGGAATGGAAGAAAGAAGAGGAAACAAAATGGGTTAGACATAAAGTATGGCACATCCAGTTACTTTTAGCAAGTAAATAAGTAAAAGTAGCATGATAGGCATATAAAGTGGATAAGAGAGATAATTTCACAAAGGCAGGTATAACAAGGTAAACTTGATAGCGTGTACACGCTTCTCTAATGATTACTCTGATTTTCTACACCGATACTAGTATAATCAGAATGAGATGATCCCAACAACTATAAGATGGTTGACTTAGGCGTACTTCTGGTGAGAGGTTTTAACCCTATACAATTCACAGGCAACCCAATCCTAAGAGGCTCCTAAACTTACTAGAGTCTGGATGTACCCTAACTACTTCCCTAATTGATCGGCTCCCTATTCCGTAGATACCCTATGCTGGCCCCATAGTAGGAGGTATCACTTCCTAAAGTGGCAACCCTTCGCTGATGTGCACAACCTTATCTAATGGTGTCATGGTCGTCAACTAGGTTAAGTATTCCAATTCATTACCATGTCCATTTATGGTTATAATGTGCTAGACCTCCCACATTAAACTACATCGAAATCCTTCCTAGAATTATAGAAAAGGTTAACTACGATCCCAGTTCTAACTATCATTGATGAAAGTGGCAAAATACCATACATATAGATGCTTATGGAGAAGAAGTAGGATAAGTACTCATGCAACACAGGAAGGCCACTGAATATGCAAGTAGACAACTAAAGACGCATGGAAGGAATTATGCAACACAAGACTTGGAGTTATTATCCATGGTGCTTTCACTAGAAATGTGGTGACATTGTTTGCTAGGCGAAAAGTTTGAGCTATTTACAGATCAAAAATTTTTGAAATATCTTTTTGCTCAAAAGGTTTTGAAAGTAAGACAATATCGTAGGCGAGAATTTCTAGCATCTTATGATATGGATATTGTACGCCCCGAAAAGCTAATATTATAGTTGATACATTGTAATAACTCAGGTTTTGGTCACTTAATAAAAATAGATTGTTACAATAATTAAAATTTTGTTAATGGTAAAATAAGAGAAACATAGGAATTTTTTGTTTATTTAATCATAAGCGGTGATTGAATAATGCCTTTGGAATAAAGCACAGTAATACATAAGTTTTGGAATGAGGAGGTCCAGAATTTTTAATATTTTTAAATATTGAAAATAAGTTACAAAATCATTTTGAAGGGAAATTTCGGCAAAATATGTGTCAATAATGTTTATATGAATAATTTATTTGCAGTTAACGTTAGATCTATAACCAAATGTCGAGTTTTGTTGTAAAATGGCGTTTTCAGGATCATTGAATTCAAAATAAATCGTGAATATCGATTTAATTCGTAAAAGTATAAATATATGTGTCAAAAACAATTTCTATATGTTTGAAGAATTTTTTGTATTAAAATAGCAAAGTTTGAATAATTTAAGTTCATTGTTTTGTAAAGTTTATCCACGTAAACCTTAAACTGTAAGTTTATAAAATTTATAATTTTATTTATAAAATTTATAATTTTAGTTATAAAATTCTTAAAATAAAATTTGAGTAGGCAAAAAATGTTTTATACATGTTATTTGTGTTTTTACAAGTTTATTGATAAAAATTACGAAGTGTATGAAAGAAATAGTGCAAATTGTGTTAAGTCTATATTTGTAGGCCATTTGTATTCATCTAAGGTCTAATTACCCACCGATGATCTCGATGAAGGCTAATAGGGATCTAACTGTTAATCAAGAAAAGAAAATTCTAGAGAAATATCTCTAGTACGTTCTTCCCTTTTTCTCGGGGCTTGTTCTTTAATTCCATGTCCTGAAAACTAAAAGTAAGAAGATAACCAAATTTCTTCCTAAACTTACCTCTCAATCCTTTAAACAAGTGGATTAGGTCGCTAATTAGTGTATCCAGCAGGTAATCATCCTAGAAACTAACTTAATTCCATCAATAATTACCGTTCTGAAATTTTGTTACTAAAAGTATTGAATCCTTCTTGCATGTTACTGTATAGAGCCCTACAAGTATTCAAACTTCCTCTCAAAGCCTAAAATCTTCAAATTGCATTAAATTTCATTTTAAACTTATGAAACCCATTGATTAAGGTGAGAGACCCTCACACTTACAAGTTTATCAGTGTTTGAAAAAGTAATTCGGTCTTGTTGGTTGAACTTCATATGATACTGTAAATGAAAAGTTTTAGCTTTTAGTTTGCAGCGTAGAATTGATATCAGTCCAACTTTGAGTAAGATTAGATTTCTTGATTTATAGCCCTTTTTGTGATTTCAATCTCATCGTGTATCTTTAATATTGATCTTGAATTTTGGAAAGTTTTAGCTTCAAGTAACAAGTTTTAATCTTCTAAAACTATGCTTGAAATCATGAATGAAGAGGGTGAACTCCTCATGGACATCACGTTCAGAGTGGTCGACTGCCACTAACAGCCAGGTCGACCGCACGGTTGACTTGGGCGTAATGAGAGATCAACCCATGGAGTGATTTAACGGGTGTGTCGAGATGCTATTATTGCTTTCCCCTGTAGCCTTCGAAGCATTGTTTTGCTTCATTATATGTTCATTCCTAAGTGCAATCCCAAGTGAATGTTGATGCCAATAGAGGCTTAATACATTGTCATAACCATAACAAGGAAAGCCCAAGATATATTAGAAATTGTACTATGAATTGTTGTTTTGTGTTAGTTATTAAACAACGTTTTCATGTTGGATTTTGGTGTATTCATGACACATACACATTTTTGTAAAACTGTTTTAGAGGTAAGATATATGTATATATATATACGTATATGTGTATATATATATATATATATATATGGATTTTTCTTATAGCTTTAAGACATATTGGTTTTACTATTTTGGGTTTTAAAATAAAAATTGTCTCAATGAAATATTATATATATTTTTCGGATTATAAAGACTTTTAAAGAAACAATCCAAGTGATTTTAAAATCATTTTGTATATTTGTTTTCTAAAAGAAAGTATTTTCAATATATATTTAAGCCACACATTTCTGCATTTTTTTAGAAGGTGTGATTGTGATTAAAAACGATGTCATATACGTCACGGTATAAGACACAAAGTTATATGAGATCAGTTAATTACAGACTCGTCTAATTGAAGCTACTTTTCTTGTGGTCTCACGTGTTTCTAGTATTTATTTTAGTATGGAATATCTAGTAGCTAGTAAAACAATAGTGAGAATGTATAGTATGAGACGCAACGATATCACTATTCGGGTTACTGAATGAGAGTCTGTGTCATATTCCAGAGTTATTACTAGTACGTGGGATTGTTGGGTCTTAAATGTATTTAAACTTACATATAAAGTTGTTTGATGTTTGGTGTTTAGTGAAGGCTGTTGGGTCAAGATAAGTGCTATTGGGTCATTTATTCAATTATCAAACTATGGGGTTTTGATAGAGAGATGTTGAGTCTCTAAATTTATATTGTTGTCGGGCTAACGGGTCTTTCAATATAAAGAACTTGGCGGGCTTCAACCACTTATTTGTTGATGCATATGCAATATCATAACATTTTGGAACCAATTTGTGTTTTGATGATTTTGACCTTAGAGTCATACACTGGTGGTTTGTTGACAATGGATTATTATCCACATATTATGATGTATTGGATCCAACTTATCGTTTGATGATTTTGACTAGGGTCATACTTTTGTGAATTATTGATATCAGATTTTCATCCGTATATTATGTTGATTTATGGTACTTGTTGTCTGTGATCACATTAGAACTATCCAAACTCTTTTGTTTTTTATATGTGTCGTCTTTGATTAATTCATGAATCGTGCTTTGGTGTTTATCGATGAAGACACTTAGTACAAACTATAGCTTTATTTTTTTTTTAATGGAACTTCTTCATTGGTGATAAACAGACCATGTAACCTTAATTAACCCTTGTTATATACCTTACATACTCTTCTTATTACGATGAGTTTTCCTTTTTTTATGCTCCTGCGCTATTATCCAATATGCATGCTGTAACGACCCAGATTTCCGTAACATCGGAGTTGACTATATACATCATACGTCCAACCCAAATATTACGAAAATATGGAACATTTTTTTTAGAAGAAAGAGATAGAAGAAGAACATAAATATCAACACAAAATCTCACATCGCAGCGGAACAAAATATAATATATCATATATTTGAAATATAAAATCTTCACTGTATAACATACACTTGTCAGAGTACAACACTTACAACACAACGGAACAACTATAACTGGATAACGCTGAAGCCTCCTGCTCCAAGCTCCTTTAGATATATCTGAAAAATCCTGAACTACTTGACTGCCCGTACAAATTTAGGCACCCAAGAGTTTAGGTAGAACAAAACAAAATAAACTCCGGGTCAGTATGGGACTGGTATGAGTAAACAGTTTAAAACAGTTTCAGAAAACTAAATGATATTTCATAAGACCACGCCGTATAACACGGAACGGGTTTTTCCCTCATGAGAATCCAAACACTTGATTTAACTTTCAAAATTCCTTTGAAATGAACGATAATCTTTATATCAAAACTCTTTTGATATTATAATAATGTCTAAATCAAGTAGATAACAATCTAGTGGAACGTTTTCATCTCACGTTCCACATATATATACAATCAAAACCACAAGCACGTATTAGGTAATGGATTTCCAACTATGACAAGGTATGGAACCACCTTGCGTTGGTATATCTCCAGAGGAGAATACACCGAGTTCAACAAGAACATCTTGCAACTCAGCCACACATGACCGACCACTCATTTCGCTTGAGTGTATCGAATGTATATCACCAACGATTGGGATCAGCAACCGTTTCCCGAATGGGACAGCATCGACAATAGATTTTTAGAAGTAAATGAAACTCTAGATCAGGTGATTATACACTCTAATAGGTGCGACCTACATAGCCATGCTGCTTGCCCGATTTCTGTCATTTACCGGTTGATGAGGCTAGAAGCTACGCTTTATCATCACACCAGATTTACTTCAAATGCCACATCGTCAAATCCATCAAATCACTGATTGACGTCCTCAACAGTACATTACGTGTTAGCTAAAAGAAGTTTCCTTCTCCGCTTCCACTCATGGTACGGTTGAAGAAATCAATGTACGTGACCTTTCTGGAAATACTCTGTCAGACATTCATCCATACAAGTCACCCAGGAACAGGATGAACCGAAGGCACAATTTCTATTAATAGAAAAAGTCCTTGCACTCTACTCCGTCTTCGATTATCTTTATATAATCTGATTCGCACGCTACTGCCAATACGGAGTGGTTCTTCGGATAATAATCCAACCGGTCTCTCCATATTGACAACGATGGTCAAAACTTCGATAGTCTGTGATTTAACTATCGAATAAAAACAAGTGTTTCGATAGTCGATGATTTAACTATCGAATAAAACGAGTGTTCATCCAAACATCCAACAATCACTGAGCCTTTAATTAATATTCCATTAATTAAATCTCTTCTCTATTTGTTTATCAATATTTGTTAACCAAATATTTTCAATAACCATATTGGCCTTATACGTTATTTGGAAAACATTTCCATATATCGCCTTCTTTTATTTTCTAAACTTTAGAAAATATATGTTATTTATAATTGGAAAATATTCCAATTACTTAGCTCTTTTCCAATCTCGTTTATTCCTATACTTAGGAAATATTTATTATTCTATTTCCCAGCTTACACTTATTTGGGTTAAAACGGATGTTGTGTAAAACATCGTTACGACAACCCAAATACTATATTCAATTAACTCTTATCTAACATTGATCTTCGAGCCTGAAATCTTACTGTTCATTTGTTAATAATGCAATCAATCAAGTTGGGGTATAACTACCTCTCAGACCTTGACTGAATAACATTTATAACGTCAAAACAGATATGACTACTTACTCGAACAATCAATAACATACAACTACTTCTTTACCTTTAAACACGTATACACTTTTTCTTTCTATTTTTTCGAGATTTTATTCTTATACTTCCTTTTTGATTATACTATTCTATTTCTAAGTTCGTTTTCTTATCGACTACTATATATATTGATACGTTGATTTCTAACTATCAAATTATCTTAAAAATATTCTAACTCCTTAAATTGCCGGAAAAATTCGCCATAACCTCCTTTGTACCGGGAGCATCGGGAAATTTCAAATAGCTTTCCCGGTCCTTCTCATCTCAAAAAGAAAAAGAAAAAGTCAAGCGGCTAGCCGATACGGCGCATAAAATCTCATATGGAAATTAAATACGTACCTTTTTGTCGGGCAATCTATTTATATACCTTCTAACACTTTATTCCATACATGTCTCCTGTATATTTATGCCTGTCCAATCTATTTTAACTATACCAATCGTTTTAACTCAATTTGTAAATTATCTCTTTAGTCTATTTCTCTTTTAAATATTTGAATTCTATATTCAAACTCCAATTCGCTTCTATTATTCAATTTCTATATATCAAATTCTATTGTCCTTTATTATTCAAATCCTATAATATAAATCCCATTTGAATTCTCTTTATCAAATTCTATATATCAAATTCTATTTCACTTTTCTTATTCAAATTCTATTGTTTAAATTCCATTTGAATTTCTTTATTCAAATTCCATAGTTTAAAGTCCGTTTGAATTTCTATATTCAAATCTATAGTTTAAAGTCCGTTTGAATTTCTATATTCAAATCTCTATTTCAATTCCTTATATTCAAAGTCCATTTGAATTCTCGGCATTATTTATAAACAACGTTTATAACTTCAATTCAAATCCCACCTTTCCATTTATAAACAACGTTTATAAATTCAATTCAAATCCCATATTTTCATTTATAAACAGAGTTTATAAATGAAATTCAAATCCCATATTTTCATTTATAAACAGAGTTTATAAATGAAATTCAAATCCCACCTTTCCATTTATAAATAGAGTTTATAAATTCAATTACTTGTTTTATATATCTTCAAAACAAGTTAATATTATCTATAGTTTATTTAAAATTCAAATTCTATTTATAAAAATAGAATTCCCTTTTTAAATCTCAAATGCCCTTTCAGGGTATTTTATAAATCAATATCCCAAGCCCCAGTGATATTTAAACAATCAAATCAACCAATTTTCAATCATTTGATTTTTAACACATCATATATGAATATATATGAAATCAAACAAACAACAACAGATAATATATATTTTTGAGGAATCCAGTTGGATTCCTCCAACCTGTTTTCCTGCATCCATAGATGTTAGTCAACATAGTAATACCCATCCTGCTTCGAGGCAGGATATCTCGGTATAGAAGGTCATCCACTAATCATAGCGTGGGGCGTATAGGGTAATCATCCGCTAATGAAACCGCGGGCATCCGCTAATGATACTGCGGGAATCCAACCAATCATCAACCCAATATATATATATATATATATATCCTAAATAACTAATATATATTTTAAAACAGTCAAACAACATTCAAACAAGCACAGACAATTATTTTTAACTATATAAAAAATAATTTCTAAATAAAAGGTGAGATTTACTCACATTGAATTTTATTGTCGGAATAGCGATTTGTTTTCTAATTGAAATCACAGTTGGTTCTGATTTACTTCAGTCCAATCTCACCTCAAAGTAATTTCCCTTATGGTTTCCCATATACTCCGTTTTATCGAATTGTTATCATATGGAATATATAAACGTGTTACAAATTTTGATAAAATTTATATATACACATCAACTTATTGATTACAAATTAATTAAATAACTAAATAACAAAATTTACCTTAATCATGTTTATACCGTCTTCCTTTCCATGTAGCTATTCGAACAGTGCTATTACCGATTAAAAATTCCATCATAGTCTCCTTCATTACTTTATGAATCCAAAAACCGACTCAACCTTGCATAGTTTAACCTTGTAATAATTTAAAACTCCCTTTATTATTTCATAAGATCAACATATGTGATATAAACTAAATGTTATTGACCAAATAAATTAACAGTTGAATTTATAATTAACCAAATTAAAGTACCTAATTCGGTTAACATCTTTCTTCCCTGATTCATCAATACTCGAACTACCTCAATCACCCTACAGTCTTCACCGAATTCATCAACTGAGCACGTACCATTTTTCTTCGAATATCATTCACAAGCAGCGATTTCCTCTTCTGCTGTAAACAAATGTCAACACCTTCAATGATTTTTGCCACTATCAATAAGACCACCGTCGTTTGTCACAGTGCTATCCCGTCCTTGCCTACGGTCAGTGCTCCATCACCCGAAAATAAGACCTCTGCCTTTCGCGATTGTTCCTAAATCTGAGCCTCCAGAAAACTTCGCACCAAATCTCGATCATCAAGTGACGCTAAATCAGTGCCTGAGCGTCCCATTTCATCGAGGTTTCGAACGTCAATCTTCCCCAAATTTTGATCGAACCCACAACTGCAGGTACAAACACAAAGAGATACTCAACCCTAGTTCAAAACGTTGATTATTGGTACTAAAAAGGAGCTCGCGATAACAAGGATGCAACCATTTTTGTATAGAAGCACGCTCGATTCTTGCGGAAGGATGAAGAAGGGTGCGATCGCCATTTTAATTGGATCTGAGGCCTTTCGAATTGGAAGACTACCGTCTGAATGAAGAAGGGATGCGCCCTTTTATTTGAGGTTTTTGCTTTGGTTTGTGGAGTTAAAGAATCCACGGGTTTGTTTTGATTTGTGGGAATGAAGAATGCCACCGTGTGTTTTGATTTGTGGAGGAAAAGAACCCGTGTTTTTTTGTTTAAGTCCACACACAAAAGCAACCAAATTTTATTTCTTTTATTTATATTTTATTTTAATTAAACCCATACCCTTTAATTTAAAATACTCTTTGACTGCGAACTCCTTTCTGAACCAAACAAGTGTTAATTATAGGGTAATACCACTATTCCGAACACACTGGGATTGGTCACGAAGTCCAATTCGATCATCTGTAGAAGATATTAATTTAAATCAATATAAATTAATTTCAGAAAATTTATTCTCCTCGATAATAAATAAATATTATTATCGTTATAAATTCAAATAGAATTTCATATTAATTATTTGAACTGTTTTCAATTCAAATTAAAATTTGAATTTAACTAAATCCATTTTCGTATTCTGTTATTTAATATATTCGATTTTAAATCGAAATTGATTGTTAAACTAATAACATAATATAAAATTTCATTTATATTATCCACCCAATATTTAAATTAAATATTAAATATTCAAAAATTAACCCATAAGGATCCGGGTCATTACAATCTTCCCCACTTAAAATAATTTCGTCCTCGAAATTGCTAAGGTAGAAAAGGTGCTACAAACCCATTTATCTTGATACTCAACATTTCAAACTTCAATACCTAACTCTCTTTCGAATAAATCCCTATTCGATAACTCCTCCCTTCGAATAACTATATTCGATAATCTATCTTTCGAATAACTAGATTCGAAAACCTTTCTTCGAATAAACTATATTCGATTTACTCTATTCAATTTACTCTTATCAATTAACTCTATTGGATTTAACTCTTTTCGACTAACTCCATCGAATAACTAAATTTGATAACTCCTTAGAATAGCCAATATTTTATAACTCACTTCGATTAAACTAATCGATAACTCTTTCCGATTAAACTATAATCGATAACTCATTTCGATTAACAAATAATCGATAACTCCTTCCGAATAACCAAAAATCGATAATTCCTTTCGAATAAACTATATTCGATAACTCCTTTAACTCTATTCGAATAAACTATATTCGATAACTCCTTTAACTCCATTCGCTTGACTCTAGATCGCAGCGATCACAATGGTTACGCCTGATTCCCTCAGGAAACATCCGACCGCCCTAGGCTATCTGCAGCCCTGCGAATTACGCTAGCAGTCGTACGAAATGGCAACTTATCAGTAACGATGTTTGACTAACTCTATCTCAATAACTATATTCGATCAACTTTAATTGAATAACTAAAATTCAATTAAATCCTAATTCGATTAATTATGTTCAATTAACTTTATCTGGGTAACTCTTTATTTGAATAACAAATATTCGATAATTTCCAATTGAATAACTAATATTCAATTTACTCTACGGATTAACCCTAACTGATTAACTCTAACCGGTTAATTCTTACTTTAATCGATTTATTCTAACTCTAATTGATTATTTCTATCTCTAATCGACTTCTCATATTCGAATAACTCCTATTGGATAACGTTTGTTCATTTATAAAGATTTACTTTTAGTAACGGTTCTTCACTTTATAAATGTTCTCTTTAATAACGTTACTTCACTTATACAAGTGTTGTGCATCCCTTCTATTTAAAACTATCGGCGTTAAAAACCAATATCTCTTCTCTATATAAGTTCAGACTTATATATCCCATATATCGAATGATAAATATTTAATTTAATTTATAAACTGTAATTTATAATTTAATCCTTTCTATTTATCCGTTAAAACAGGTTTCCATTTTTTTATTCATCTTCTGAATATTCCTTTGATTAAATTCTATTTATTTAACAAATAAATATCTCATTTATTATATTCTATTTATTTTCTATAAATAAATATTCCCATCTAATCTATTTGTAAATGTTTTTACAAATATTCCCTTTTAAATTCTATTTGTAAATGTTTTTACAAATATTTCTCCTGTATTTGTTTGCACATAACTTCCTTTGTATTTGTGTTACAAATATATTTCCTTTTATTCACACCCAATTCATATTTCATTCACATTGATTTTACTCAATTTATTCATTTCGATCCATTTAACTTACTTAAGTTAAATTTAATTTCAATCATTCAAATTCCCATTAACTAGTTGCTAATTAACCGTTTTGCCTATTTCACCCTTTTTATTTGAATATAACTTGTTCAAATGAATGTCAACTTAATTATAAACCAATCTAATTATATTTTCAACTCGAGTTATATATTCGATTTCGAATATAAATTCTCAATCTCTTTCACTTATCCAAAAACCCAATTTCGATTCAAATTTCCTTTAACTAATTATTTTTCAATTCAGTTATTTCTATTTAACCATTTACAATATGATTTTTGTCTTAAAAATCATTTCACTTACTTCACTGGAGTTCATATTTATTTTGTATCTCCAGCCTGGATTTTTCTAATGCCAATTCGGATTTTATTTCCTAAAAATCCTTTTATTTAATTAACTAAACAGTTATGGTTTTATAATGGTTCGGGCGCTGCTTTTCAAAAAAATTTGATTTTGACATTACTCAAAATTTATACGACGAAATCCAGATTTTTCTCTTTCATTAGAAAACTATTATCCAACCGGTCCCGACGATTCTTGTTTCAAAGAATTCCGACTTCAATTGAGTTCTGTATACTAAATTGAAGTTCGAATCGTCAATTTACGAACTGCCGCGCTACGGCGAGCTTGTTTTAATTATATTTATAAATATAAATGTTTTAACTTTGTTTGTAATAAATTCAACTCCATTCTGATATATTTTTAATACATATCAAATCCATTTTTCCATTTCAACATAATATTTCCAATCTATTTCACTTTTAATATTCAAATCCTATATATTTACAATATTCAAATTCCATTTGAATCTCTTTATTCAAACTCTATATTTGAATTTCCTTCTATTCAATTTCTATTTAAATTCCTTTGTTTCAAATTCTATTTCAATTTCTTATCTTCAAATTCTATTTGAAATCCTTCATTCAAAACCCATTTCAAATCCCTTATTCAAATTCCATTTGAAATCCTTTATTCAATTTCTATTTAAATTCCTTATTCAAATTCCTATTTGAAATCCTTTGAATTTAAATTCTATTTTAACTCCTTCTTTTTTTTTAAATTCTATTTCAAACTTTATATTTTCTTTGAATTCTAATATTCAACCTCCACTTTATATTCTCTTTGAAATTCTATTTAACCAAATTCCATTTGAATTCTAATATTCAAATCTCTATTTGACTTTTTCTTTATTCAAATCCATTTGAATTCCTTTGAATTCAAATTCCATTTCAATTTTTTCTTATACAATTTCTATTTGAATTTTCTTTATTCAAACTCATTTGAATTCCTTTGAATTCAAATTCTATTTCACTTCTATTTGAATTATATATATATATATATTCAAATTCCTTTATTTTACTTCTATTTGAATTCTATATTCCAATTCCTATTTCAAAATTCCTTTGAAGTTATAAATATATACATATATTTATATCTATCTCAAATTCAAAACATTTGAATTTTCAAACACTTGTTTCTTTCAAACAAATTTCCATCAAAACTTCTCTAAGGCAGCAATTCATCACTTAGAAACTCGAAAATGAACACTGATGACGTTGCGACCATCATCAGAATTATTTCCCAGCTACTGAATGAGTTCAGTGCTATATTTCTTTCAAACTCCATTTAGAAAAATATTTTCCAAACTCCCAGTGTAACAGCCCGCATTTTACGTATCGGAAGATCATAAAATATTTTTATTTTATTCCCTGAGGGTTGGATCATTCTCATCTTTTGATATATTGCTCAAAAGATGAGAATGATCCAACCCTCAGGGAATAAAATAAAAATATTTTACGATCTTCCGATACGTAAAATGCGGGCTGTTACACCCAGGATTTTAAATTCTAAATTCTGGTTGGAATTCAATTTCAATTTATCACATTTGTATATTTGATTTCATATACAAATCCTATTGGTTATATATAACTATTTCTGTTTTATAATCTAATTCGATTATAATCCTAACAATCAACTTAACTATTTAAAACAATATCGTGTCCAATCTTCTGTTCAAGTGTTTACAAACTCCTATCAACATCGTGGCGTCCCACGATTCGACCAAAATTCATAATCCACTCAACAGACTAGTCAACACAATATAAAACAGTTTTTATATCAAATAACAAATACGCTCTCCCGTATATATATACACTCAACTCATTCTAGGATACTACTGATCCTATCTCTAATGAGCACATTCCAACAAGCCTAGGTATTCGCTCAACCTAAGCTCTGATACCAATTGTAACGACCCAGATTTCCGTAACATCGGAGTTGACTATATACATCATACGTCCAACCCAAATATTACGAAAATACGGAACATTTTTTTTAGAAGAAAGAGATAGAAGAAGAACATAAATATCAACACAAAATCTCACATCGCAGCAGAACAAAATATAATATGTCATATCTTTGAAATATAAAATCTTCACTGTATAACATACACTTGTCAGAGTACAACACTTACAACACAACGGAACAACTATAACTGGATAACGCTGAAGCCTCCTGCTCCAAGCTCCTTTAGATATATCTGAAAAATCCTGAACTACTTGACTGCCCGTACAAATTTAGGCACCCAAGAGTTTAGGTAGAACAAAACAAAATAAACTCCGGGTCAGTCATGGGACTGGTATGAGTAAACAGTTCAAAACAGTTTCAGAAAACTAAATGATATTTAATAAGACCACGCCGTATAACACGGAATGGGTTTTTCCTTCATGAGAATCTAAACACTTGATTTAACTTTCAAAATCCCTTTGAAATGAACGATAATCTTTATATCAAAACTCTTTTGATATTATAATAATGTCTAAATCAAGTAGATAACAATCTAGTGGAACGTTTTCATCTCACGTTCCACATATATATACAATCAAAACCGCAAGCACGTATTGGGTAATGGAATTCCAACTATGACAAGGTATGGAACCACCTTGCGCTGGTATATCTCTAGAGGAGAATACACCGAGTTCAACAAGAACATCTTGCAACTCAGCCACACATGACCGACCACTCATTTCGCTTGAGTGTATCGAATGTATATCACCAACGATTGGGATCAGCAACCGTTTCCCGAATGGGACAACATCGGCAATAGATTTTTAGAAGTAAATGAAACTCTAGATCAGGTGATTATACACTCTAGTAGGTGCGACCTACATAGCCATGCTGCTTGCCCGATTTCTATCATTTACCGGTTGATGAGGCTAGAAGCTACGCTTTATCATCACACCAGATTTACTTCGAATGCCACATCGTCAAATCCATCAAATCACCGACTGACGTCCTCAACAGTACATTACGTGTTAGCTAAAAGAAGTTTCCTTCTCCGCTTCCACTCTTGGTACGGTTGAAGAAATCAATGTACGTGACCTTTCTGGAAATACTCTGTCAGACATTCATCCATACAAGTCACCCAGGAACATGATGAACCGAAGGCACAATTTCTATTAATAGAAAAAGTCCTTGCACTCTACTCCGTCTTCGATTATCTTTATATAATCTGATTCGCACGCTACTGCCAATACGGAGTGGTTCTTCGGATAATAATCCAACCAGTCTCTCCATATTGACAACGATGGTCAAAACTTCGATAGTCTGTGATTTAACTATCGAATAAAAACAAGTGTTTCGATAGTCGATGATTTAACTATCGAATAAAACGAGTGTTCATCCAAACATCCAACAATCACTGAGCCTTTAATTAATATTCCATTAATTAAATCTCTTCTCTATTTGTTTATCAATATTTGTTAACCAAATATTTTCAATAACCATATTGGCCTTATACGTTATTTGGAAAACATTTCCATATATCGCCTTCTTTTATTTTCTAAACTTTAGAAAATATATGTTATTTATAATTGGAAAATATTCCAATTACTTAGCTCTTTTCCAATCTCGTTTATTCCTATACTTAGGAAATATTTATTATTCTATTTCCCAGCTTACACTTATTTGGGTTAAAACGGATGTTGTGTAAAACATCGTTACGACAACCCAAATACTATATTCAATTAACTCTTATCTAACATTGATCTTCGAGCCTGAAATCTTACTGTTCATTTGTTAATAATGCAATCAATCAAGTTGGGGTATAACTACCTCTCAGACCTTGACTGAATAACATTTATAACATCAAAACAGATATGACTACTTACTCGAACAATCAATAACATACAACTACTTCTTTACCTTTAAACACGTATACACTTTTTCTTTCTATTCTTTCGAGATTTTATTCTTATACTTCCTTTTTGATTATACTATTCTATTTCTAAGTTCGTTTTCTTATCGACTACTATATATATTGATACGTTGATTTCTAACTATCAAATTATCTTAAAAATATTCTAACTCCTTAAATTCCCGGAAAAATTCGCCATAACCTCCTTTGTACCGGGAGCATCGAGAAATTTCAAATAGCTTTCCCGGTCGTTCTCATCTCAAAAAGAAAAAGAAAAAGCCAAGCGGCTAGCCGATACGGCGCATAAAATCTCATATGGAAATTAAATACGTACTTTTTTGTCGGGCAATCTATTTATATACCTTCTAACACTTTATTCCATACATGTCTCCTGTATATTTATGCCTGTCCGATCTATTTTAACTACATCAATCGTTTTAACTCAATTTGTAAACTATCTCTTTAGTCTATTTCTCTTTTAAATATTTGAATTCTATATTCAAACACCAATTCGCTTCTATTTTTTAATTTCTATATATCAAATTCTATTGTCCTCTATTATTCAAATCCTATAATATAAATCCCATTTGAATTCTCTTTATCAAATTCTATATATCAAATTCTATTTCACTTTTCTTATTCAAATTCTATTGTTTAAATTCCATTTGAATTTCTTTATTCAAATTCCATAGTTTAAAGTCCGTTTGAATTTCTATATTCAAATCTATAGTTTAAAGTCCGTTTGAATTTCTATATTCAAATCTCTATTTCAATTCCTTATATTCAAAGTCCATTTGAATTCTCGGCATTATTTATAAACAACGTTTATAACTTCAATTCAAATCCCACCTTTCCATTTATAAACAACGTTTATAAATTCAATTCAAATCCCATATTTTCATTTATAAACAGAGTTTATAAATGAAATTCAAATCCCATATTTTCATTTATAAACAGAGTTTATGAATGAAATTCAAATCCCACCTTTCCATTTATAAACAGAGTTTATAAATTCAATTACTTGTTTTATATATCTTCAAAACAAGTTAATATTATCTATAGTTTATTTAAAATTCAAATTCTATTTATAAAAATAGAATTCCCTTTTTAATTCTCAAATACCCTTTCAGGGTATTTTATAAATCAATATCCCAAGCCCCAGTGATATTTAAACAATCAAATCAACCAATTTTCAATCATTTGATTTTTAACACATCATATATGAATATATATGAAATCAAACAAACAACAACAGATAATATATATTTTTGAGGAATCCAGTTGGATTCCTCCAACCTGTTTTCCTGCATCCACAGATGTTAGTCAACATAGTAATACCCATCCTGCTTCGAGGCAGGATATCGCGTTATAGAAGATCATCCACTAATTATAGCGTGGGGCGTACAGGGTAATCATCCGCTAATGAAACCGCGGGCATCCGCTAATGATACTGCGGGAATCCAACCAATCATCAACCCAATATATATATATATATATATATATATATATCCTGAATAACTAATATATATTTTAAAACAGTCAAACAACATTCAAACAAGCACAGACAATTATTTTTAACTATATAAAAATAATTTCTAAATAAAAGGTGAGATTTACTCACATTGAATTTTATTGTCGGAATAGCGATTTGTTTTCTAATTGAAATCACAGTTGGTTCTGATTTACTTCAGTCCAATCTCACCTCAAAGTAATTTCCCTTATGGTTTCCCATATACCCTGTTTTATCGAACTGTTATCATATGGAATATATAAACGTGTTACAAATTTTGATAAAATTTATATATACACATCAACTTATTGATTACAAATTAATTAAATAATTAAATAACAAAATTTACCTTAATCATGTTTATACCGCCTTCCTTTCCATGTAGCTATTCGAACAGTGCTATTACCGATTAAAAATTCCATCATAGTCTCCTTCATTACTTTATGAATCCAAAAACCGACTCAACCTTGCATAGTTTAACCTTGTAATAATTTAAAACTTCCTTTATTATTTCATAAGATCAACATATGTGATATAAACTAAATGTTATTGACCAAATAAATTAACAGTTGAATTTATAATTAACCAAATTAAAGTACCTAATTCGGTTAACATCTTTCTTCCCTGATTCATCAATACTCGAACTACCTCAATCACCCTACAGTCTTCACCGAATTCATCAACTGAGCACGTACCATTTTTCCTCGAATATCATTCACAAGCAGCGATTTCCTCTTCTGCTGTAAACAAATGTCAACACCTTCAATGATTTTTGCCACTATCAATAAGACCACCGTCGTTTGTTACAGTGTTATCCCGTCCTTGCCTACGGTCAGTGCTCCATCACCCGAAAATAAGACCTCCGCCTTTCGTGATTGTTCCTAAATCTGAGCCTCCAGAAAACTTCGCACCAAATCTCGATCATCAAGTGACGCTAAATCAGTGCCTGAGCGTCCCATTTCATCGAGGTTTCGAACGTCAATCTTCCCCAAATTTTGATCGAACCCACAACTGCAGGTACAAACACAAAGAGCTACTCAACCCTAGTTCAAAACGTTGATTATTGGTACTAAAAAGGAGCTCGCGATAACAAGGATGCAACCATTTTTGTATAGAAGCACGCTCGATTCTTGCGGAAGGATGAAGAAGGGTGCGATCGCCATTTTAATTGGATCTGAGGCCTTTCGAATTGGAAGACTACCGTCTGAATGAAGAAGGGATGCGCCCTTTTATTTGAGGTTTTTGCTTTGGTTTGTGGAGTTAAAGAATCCACGGGTTTGTTTTGATTTGTGGGAATGAAGAACGCCTCCGTGTGTTTTGATTTGTGGAGGAAAAGAACCCGTGTTTTTTTTGTTTAAGTCCACACACAAAAACAACCAAATTTTATTTCTTTTATTTATATTTTATTTTAATTAAACCCATACCCTTTAATTTAAAATACTCTTTGACTGCGAACTCCTTTCTGAACCAAACAAGTGTTAATTATAGGGTAATACCACTATTCCGAACACACTGGGATTGATCACGAAGTCCAATTCGATCATCTGTAGAAGATATTAATTTAAATCAATATAAATTAATTTCAAACAATTTATTCTCCTCGATAATAAATAAATATTATTATCGTTATAAATTTAAATAGAATTTCATATTAATTATTTGAACTGTTTTCAATTCAAATTAAAATTTGAATTCAACTAAATCCATTTTCGTATTCTGTTATTAAATATATTCGATTTTAAATCGAAATTGATTATTAAACTAATAACATAATATAAAATTTCATTTATATTATCCACCCAATATTTAAATTAAATATTAAATATTCAAAAATTAACCCATAAGGATCCGGGTCATTACACATGCTCACTATTAAAGTAGACTGAAATGCATGTGTTAATTCTCGGGTGAGACAAAGACTTTATAGGCTTATTTTTACCATTGATATCAGCTCCTAGCTTCAATATTTGGATTATATTTTCCTTTGGGAAATTTTGATATTTTGTTTGAGAAGTTCTGTTGTGTTAGTCCTTATATTTAGACCTGTGTACTTATTAGTTTTGGCTCGATGTATATTGTGGTTAGTGTGCCACTACCTTGAAACACTATGTAATGAATGATGGATTATATCTGTATCTATTGTTATAATTACTATCATGTGATTTGCACTTATCTGAGATAATCACATTTTTAATGGGATTGACTATATAGCCATATTAGTCTTAAATTAGATAAATTTATTACGTCGATACACTTGAGGTAAAAAAATATTCATCCAATCGATGTATTCGATGCTCGGCTAATACATGATTACAAATGGTTGCTCCTAATCAGTGTTATTCGGCACTCTAATAAACAACATTACTTGTTAATTATATTTATTAGAGTGGGTCTCGAGGTCAATTACACTTAGTATGAAAGAAGTGGTCCAGAACAAAATTTATTGAGCCCAAAGCAGTAGATAAGAAAATATATTGCATCAACATACAATATATGAATTAATATAAGTCCTAGAGTCTTTATCCTTGATTATGGATGTTTCTAATTATATTTTCTAGCCTTATCGTTGTCCTGGGGTTAGACATCTAAGAAGGCATCTAGAAATATGACTTTGATTCCATGGTATTACTTATAAGTTGAATTCATAAAGTGTCAACTTATCCTTGTGAATAATCCATCTTATTTTATAATTTCAGCTGATGGATGGAAGCGATTGCGAGTGCCTTAAGATGATGAGCCGTCCAGAGGCTCACGTCCTGAAGGTGTTTATATGTCTTTTAATCAAATTTTAGAACTTATCCGAAGAACTCAACCTCTACCTCTAGCTCGATCTTCTCCTCCGCATAAGTCTATTTTCACGTGTATGTGTATCGACTTTGTCCTTTTAGAAGGAAGGCCTTTCAAAGGTTCAATGTCAGTTCTTGAGATTCAGTTGTGGCTCTATACATGCAGGCATATCTTTACTCGCATGGAGATATATGACCACCATCGTATTCTTATATCATCGAGTATGGTGCAAGAAGGTGCTTTGGATTGGTATGAGCTCCTTTCTGCTAAGATTGACGAAGCAACCCTTGGATAGAAGCCTTTCAAGCCTTCACTTATTCCTGAATCTGAGAAAATTATCTTGAACCGTCATTTCCTTTATAATACAAGGAAAATCTTTGGTGATTGAGTATGTATCTTACTTCGATGATTTATCCAAATATGACCCCGAGCATATTAGCACATCCTATAATAAGAATTTGAAGTTTGTCTCTATTTTGAAGAAGTACCTAAAAATGGTATTTATCCTTCAACTTAAATTAACTTTTGAGAAGCTAATTGGTGCAGCACTTTACCTTGAAGCTGTTGAGAAGGAAAAGGATAATAGCAATGAAAATGAACCCGATAAAATTTTAATAAAAAGAAGTCAATATTTCATGAGTTTAAGTCCTTTCAGCCCAACAAAAAGAAGAAGCACATTAATTCCATATCTCATTCTGGTGTAGCCCATTGTTCCCATAGATTGTGCTTTTTGTGTGGCTTTAACAAGCATTTTATTCAAGATTGTATAAAATCTCTGATATGTTGTAATTGCAAGCGTAAGGGACATTGGTCCCCTCAGCTCCTCGAATCTGGAAAGTCTACCAAACCTGGAGGACTCAGTGTGGCTAATGATGTTGGAAATACGGATTATGGATTTAAAAGTGAAGTGCAAAATATAAAACTTTCCATTTCCTATAATTTTCTTACATAAGAAATCGAATTCAAAAATTTAGTTTTTTATGAAATTCGCAAATTTAAAGTTGGTTGGTAGGGTTGGGATGCAAAAATTGGACGAACTATGCCCTTATTCAGTAAAGGTTTAGGAAAAATTCGATGAAAAGACATTTTTATTTTTAAATTATTGCATTCATGCAGAAATAGCCAATATATTTTGGTTGAGTTCATCATGTTTTGAAAAGATTTCTAAAAGAAAAGAAATTCATGTTGGAGGTACCATTTAGAAATTTGTCACGTTTGTAACGCCCCGTAATTTTAAAGAACATTATAATGATAAATTAAAGAATAATAATTAAATATTGGGAATTATATAAAATGGTCTACGCCACTGCGTTCGTCTCGGAATTGTGCTTAAGATAGACTCTGAGTTTGCTTAAAACGGACATCGTATGGAGAAGTTATTAAGGTTTGAAGTTTGTATACAAATAAGAAAATTGCGTGTGTATATATATATTAATCTATTCTAGAAAATCAAAAATCAAAGGCCGGAAGGCATGGGAAATCGGTCCGTTAGGGGTCAACCGCGTCCCTTATGGGTGTCGACCCATGGGTAGACCCCTACACGGGGTTGTCGACCCCACTGAGATCTGGGAAAATTTCTACCCTGCACCTAGATGCATTTCTAAGCGAGATTCATTGACCTTAGGCAATAAATAAGACCTCATTCTCATTATTATTTTCACCAAAAACAATGGTGAGAATGAGGTGCTGACGCAATTCAGATTGAATTAGCCTATTCTTCTACAACAACAAGTTATACGTATTCAAGGATCTGCGCTACAACATCAATAGTCATTTCTGTGTTCTTTAGATCCAGTCATAGTGAGTTTACGCTATTTTTAGATATAAAAATTTAATAAGTTGGATCTAAGCCTATGTCTGTTAATAACCTGAATCATAACAGATCTACCATTACTTGTACACCTGATATATTGTTCTCATATGCCCAATTCTTTCATCATATGCCTATCTTGTTATTATGATCAATTTTATCATCATATGTCATGTTTTGTTATTATGCCTGGTCTTGTTCTCTTCCCTTTTTATTTTTATAGCCAGACTACCTTTGAGCCTAAGCATATCGCTGAAATATGCGAACGCGCGAAATTGGGAACAATGGGGAACGTTAAAATTAAGGCAAAATTTGTATTGGGATTTTTGGCATAACTTGCATTGGGATTTTGGGAATAACTTGTATTAGTATTTTAGGGCATAACATGAAATGAACACGAATAATTGGCTAGGAAGGAATATGCCTAAAACTCCAATAATTAGAAACTGTAACTGCACTTTGACACAAGGTTAGGTTACACTATGTTAGAAATCTGCCCAGTACCGCCCGACATATTCAGCGACCACAAGTGGTTAATCTAATGTGAGGGGTCGAGGGAATAAATGTACACGTAATGGTGCTAAGACACGAGGTTAAGTCTAGCTTGTGGTAGAAGTCTGCCCGGAACCGCCCGGCATATCCAGTGACCACAAGTACTCGGCTTAATGTGAGAGGTCTGGTACATTAACAGACATAAATGGAAAATGACAAGAATCTGTTAACCAGAATTACTTAACTTGTTTAAACCTGTGTGGTTACATAAACATGAAAAATTGAGTAGGGGCTATGTAAACTTGCTTGAATCAGTGGGAGTGGGTCAAGTAAACTTGTAAATCAGTGAGGGGTTATATAAGCCCGACAAACTTAACCTATATTACATGTTGGGGTTATGAAATCTTGTTAAACCTTTAGGGATAACCTATGAAAATCCCTGTAGTGGTGATACAAGCCTAGGAAGGTAGCTTGTATCATCTGTGTGGGACCTTTATCAGTCAGTAACCCATCTTAATATCAAATGAAGAACCCCGAACTAGGTCAGGGTCAAGGTATGCTTACTGAGTTGATTGTAAGAGGTTCAAATAGGTGAGAGTGTTGATAGCGCAGGATCCAATGGAGTCATGTGCGTGCATGGTTCCGTCTTTCTTGGGGAAAATTAAGATGCTCTGACATTAATATGTATTGTTGTGCATCTTGTCAATAAACGGGTTGCCACTTTAGGAAGTGATACATCCTACTACGGGGCCAGCACAAGGTAACTACAGAGTAGGGAGTCGATCGACTGGGGTAGTAATTAGGGTACATCTAGTCTTGCTTTTGTAGAAGCCCATTATTCTCGTTGGGGGGTAACACCAGTCATTTCTGTTGGGCTGGATTTTGTTAGGGGCAAAACCCGTCACTAAAAGTACACCTATGTAACACCTCGTAATTTTAAATATTAAAATTAAAAAAATTTAAGAAACTTAATTTTTAGGAGAAGAACTAAGGGAAATGGATTATGCTATTGCGTTCATCTCGAAATTCTGCTTGGAATAGAGTCCAAGTTTTTGTAAATCGGAAATTTAAATAAATTAAAAATAGTTCAGATTAAAATTCAAAATTAGAATTCAAACGAAGAAGCGGTCTGGGCGGGAGCTTTCCCGCCACAGGCCAAGTCGACCAGGGGGTCGACCTTCCCTATACAGGTCGACCTGGGGGTCGACCTACCCCCTTGGGCAGATCTGAAATGTGACGATTCTGACTTATTGCTGAGTCTATTCTGACCTGTTGCTGAGTCACTAGGGAATAAGTGGCAATTCTGGATAACTCTATCTAGTATGGACGGTTGTGATTGATCCTATGATAATCTAATGGCTTATATTGACTAAACTTCTATAAAAGCACGCACAGACTCAATCACTAAACCTAAACTAAATTAATCTCTTGGCCTCCATGCCGTTGCTAGAATAGTTCTTCTTCTTCTTAAAGCTTAAGAATTGCAAGTCAGGATTCTAATACAAACAACGAACGAATCATTCTCTTCTCTAATCCGTCTTTGTGAGTACAATTTCTTTCACAAAATAATTAATAAATTAATTATGATGAGTTATAATTGGGATTATGAGAACATGTCTGTTGAATCATGTGTTGTTACTTAACTTTGTTACCGTTTATTGGAGAACATATGACTGTTTTGTTAACTTATGTTATTAGATTTATTTCATATGTCCAATCACATATGTTTAACTTGATTCATTTTATGACATCCGTTTATATGCAAGTTTGGGATGTTAATCATATGCTAGTTTGTATGTGGATCATATGTGAGTCTGTATGCGAATTATACACAAGTTTATATGTGAATCAAGTACATATATACATATGCGAGTTTATATGTAAAACATGTGATATTAGTTTACAAGTTTAAATTCATATGCAAGTTTGTAGTAATCCATATGCAAGTTTAGGTGAAAACCATATTCACATATGCTAGTTTAGGTGAAAACCATATTCACATATGCAAGTTTAGGTGAAAACCATATTCACATATGCAAGTTTAGGTGAAAACATATTCATATATGTAAGTCTACAATTTTATGTTTAGATCTATATTTAGATCCATGGCAGTACATAGTTTATGCAAATTTATGTTCTATATGTCCATTGCCTATGCAAATAATTGGCTATGCAAATTTATGTTATAATTCTTATTTGCAAGTTAGATCTACTTTATGTGTTATGCAAGTTGTGATATTTCTTTTTCTTTTATGAGTTAAACTATTTGTAGGTCTAACATATTTCATATTAAACGTACGAACGACATGGGGCAATGGGAAAATATTAAATATTAATATTGTGAATTGGCATATAATGGCTTTAAAAGCATATAATTAATTTGAGACATTAATTGGTACAATTTATATACCTGAAAATTATGGACATAATTTAAGTGACAATTATGGACATAGATTAAAATTGGAAGTTATTGACAATCTGAAATAGGGATATTAATTCAAACTAGGGTTGAATAATAATGTGTAACAATAAATGCCTAAGACACGAGGTTAGACTGTTTGTGGTATAAGACTGCCTGGACCCACCCGACAAATCCAACAACCACAAACGGTAGTCTAAATGTGAGAGGTCAAAGGAGTAAATTAAATGCGTAATAAATGCCTAAGACACGAGGTTAGACTCGTTTGTGGTATAAGACTGCCCGGACCCGCCTGGCACATCTAGCAACCGCAAACGGTAGTCTAATGTGAGAGGTCGTGGGCATAATTAAAAGATGCTTAGACACGAGGTTAAGTCTAGCTTGTGGTGGTGCCCGGAACCACCCGTCATATCCAGCGGCCACAAGCAATCGACTTAATGTGAGAGGTCTGTGCATTAATAATTAATTAATGCTGATAAAAGACGAATATAAATGACAAATAGAAGTTTGGTTGAGTTGAGTAATTCTCTGAGTACCAATCTGATGTTGATTTCGGTCTTCGGGGTTGATATTTAGGGAGTTATTCTCTTAACCAATGTATCTGTGAACTAAGATTTTATTAATCCTAAATTAAGTAAAACATGTTATACGATGTGTGTGTGTGTGTATATATATATGATACATAAAACATGATAAGTGGATAGGGTTAAGACCAGCTTAACCAATAATCTGATAAGTAGGTAAGGTTAAGACAGCTTAACCAATAATATGATAAGTAGGTAAGGTTAAGACCAGCTTAACCAATAATATATAAGTAGATAGGGTTAAGACCAACTTAACCAATAATATATAAGTGGATAAGGTTAAGACCAGCTTAACCAATAATATATATATTGATCTGATAAGCGGATAGGGTTAAGACAAGCTTAACCAATAACACATGTTGATTTGATAAGTGGGTAACATGGGTGACATTTGGGATATGATTATAAATACTTAACCAAGTTGAAACATGTAAGAAGACATGAATAAGAGGGGGTTAAGTGGGAAATCTTGGGGGGGGGGACCAAGCATAGGTGGAAAGCTTGTGTCAAGTGTGGGGACCCTTTTGAAGGTTTGGTGTGCGTGTTTGTCAAATATGATACACACAAGGATCTTGTAATATGACGAACAATATTCAAGTAAGAAGTAATAGCTAATCACTGAAACAGTATCACAGATAAGTAAATGCAGTAAAAGGAAAATCACACCAGGGATTTTTATACTGGTTCGGAGCACCGTCCTACGTCCAGTCCTAGACCTCTCTTTGGATTTTCACTAATTAACTACCTCGCTTCACCCGGAGGAACAGGTTCACAATACCCGAGCAGCCAAATGGGATTTCACGCCTCTTACAACTTGAGGACTTCACAACTCTGCCTCTCACAACACGGAGGACTTCACACAAGATGAGTAGACTTGTAATTTGACAATGTGTGTTCTTAATAACACGAATTTGTCAATTCTTGTACAACCTTCCTATAATCTTATTCTCAAATAGAATTTGAATTCGTGAAGATTTGGAAGATGATATCGTGTTTGAATCAAAAGAATGGCATGTAGATTCTAGGATTCAATAGCGATATAAGAAGATTATAAACTTTTGAGTGCTTTGAATGATCAAGAATGAAATCAGCAATAGATAGAATAGATAGAAAGAATTTGTTAGTTGAATTGATGATTTCATGTTGTATTTATAAAAGATAAAGAGTTGTAAACATTGGTGAAGAGAAGTATTGAATAGAAATGATTTTAGATGAAAGGAAAAGGAAGCAACCATTGATGAATGAAGATGTCTGTATGAAGACTTGCTTTCAGTTCGAAGACCACTCGACAGGTAAAAAATAACCAGTAGACTGGTGTTTGAATATATATATATATATATATATATATATATATATATACACACACACGTTATATACATATGTGCATGTTCATTGTGCATTTCTGCCCAGAAACGATCGACCGGTTTCTGGCATTATGCACAATGAATGTGCATTCATATACATACATACATACATATATATATATATTCAAACTAATGAGGTATATGATTATTTGAGGATAGATTTTAACATTTTTAACACAATTAAATCACTAAATAATCAACCTCTAACTTTCAATATCACTGAATCTCTTCTTTTTGTCGATCTTGAAACTTCTCCTTGTTATTAATCAAAATGCCATGAATTCCTTGATTTAACATTCTCCCCCTTTTGATTGATGACAACATGCTCTGAAAGTGTTTCTAACTCCCCCTGAATATGTACTCCCCCTGAAATATATATTAAACAAATCTGCAAAACATATTGTTAGTAGCATTTTTCTCCCTCTTTGTCATCGACAAAAAGGTGTAGATATCATACAAATACCATAACTTAAGCATGAACTGCACAAGGATTGTAGCATACAATACACACCAGACATAGCCAAACAAGTCATGTATCTATAAGTTAATACGTACAAACCCAAAATGAGATACAACACTATTTATGTACAAGTGCTGAGTTAAGTCTTACTAAAAATAAAATATAATACCAAAAGACGTGGATGAAAAGAACTACTGAGGTGGAGAATCAGATTCAGTTGTATCCTAATCAATTTCTTTGTTTACTTCTTCTTCCTTGTCTCCTTCGTCTTGAATGTCTTCTTACCCAGTCTCGGTTTCCCCACGACCACGTCCAACAGTTGCTCCAGAACTTGTTCCTTCCTCTGAAGATGACCATGTAAAAGTAAGAGGCATTGGACGTTTGCCTGGGTCATGTATGTGCGTAGAGGAGGATGACGATGCACATGAAATTGCATCCCAAAGAGTACCAAAGAAATACTTAAGTTTTGAGAATCGTTTGTCAAGCTTTGTATCTAAACATTCAATTTTGTTATCGGTACGCTTAAGTCTTGCTTCAAAAAGGAATTGATTCCGTTCAATTTGTTCAAGTGAATCTTTAGTTGACGAGGATGGTTGAAGGAGTTTAACCTCTTCCGGTTTAGGTTTGGAGGCCTTAGACGAAGTGCTTTCTTGGCGACCTTGTCGTTGATATTGGTCGAAGGGTATGATATTCAAACAAGGTTCAGGAAGCTTCATTCTCTTTCTTGATGCTTTGTCGATACATTTTGGTTTGGATTCTTTTGATTGGAGATTTGAGACCAGAATCGAGTAGAAGACGCATGATATATTCATTGTAGAATAAACAGAAAAACACGTAACCGGTCGGCCGCGTGGATTTCACCGGTCGACTGGTGGATTTTTGGTGGTTGACCTTTTTCCTGAGCTTGGTTTTTCCTGTTTTATGAGATTTTTAGGAATCTACAACATTGTGCAAAAATAATTTATTTCAAAAACTTGAAAGAGTCAACCAAAATACATGAAAAAAAAACAAAAGAAATCTTTTAAGATATTGAAAACAATCATTATCCAACAAAGTAAAAAGTAATATAAAATCAATGGGAGGTGGATGACTTATCTTCGGAAATTTCTTTGATATTGTAACTCTTGGTGTCCATGGCGACCAAGTTTCCTTTTCTCCTTCATTTCTCATGTAGTTACGATCCCAGGAATTAGGACTCCTAGAAGAAGACGGGGCATGTGGTATTGGTTCATGAACTCCGTGTCTGTCCGTGCTACAGAAAAATGACGCCATGCATTCTAAGAGAGTTAAGCGATCGGATGTGAGTTTTTGTTCGTAATGTAGTTGACGTTGGAGATCCATCTGATGTTTCTGGTAGTGGTGAATCTCACTTATCTTCTCTCTAGTCCGTGGGGTACAAAATAATGCTTTCTTAGCACGTTTGGACTTTGGTGTATATCTGGGGGTACGCGAACATTCTGGTCTACTTTTAGGTGTCTCCGGAGAATAGTATTCCTCCGGTTCAGAACTAGTGGCCGAGATATGTGATCTCTGAGCACATTCGTAGCAGATGTGTGCCAATTTGGATATAACTAAACTCGTTTAAAAATGGAGTCAAAGGAAGTAGGTGTAGAAAGGAGAAGGAAGGAACATATATATATATATAGGGTTTTCTAAATAAAAAAATGGTTAAAAACATTCAGAGCATATACACCATTAGAAAAATGTAAAGCTCATAATTGTTTACTAATAATAACAAAAGCTACTTAATAGCTAAGATATAAAAAAGATGAAAGTACAGTTTAGAAAAGAACTTGACAATGCATTTTTATCGTTTAGTCTTTATATATCAAGTTCAGTTCTAGAGATCAATCCAAGCTCTCTACGCAGAGAAATAAAACTTGATTCCAGTAGAGGCTTAGTAAAAATGTCTGCTAGTTGATGTTCAGTCTAGACATATTCGAGACATATTGTTCCTTTTTCAATATTATCTCTTAAGAAATGATGTCGAATATCAATGTGCTATGTTCGAGAATGATTGACTGGGTTTTTCAATAAGTTGATCGCACTTGTGTTATCACAGTATATGATGAAATGAATATCAAAATCACGAAGTGATTGTTGCATATATAGTACTTGAGTACAAGCTAGAGCTGCTGATATATACTATGCTTCACATGTCGAGAGTGAAACACAATTTTGTTTCTTACTAAACTAAGAGACAAGTGATTTTCCAATAAAATGGCACATACCACTTGTACTCTTTCTATCCGTATGAGAGCCGCCGAAATCAGCATCACTATAAGACACTAGTTCGAATGGACAATCTTTTGGATAGAAAAGACCAAAGTCTTTGGTTTTATTAAGATACCGTATTATACGTTTTACAGCTCGTAAATGTGATTCTTTAGGATGTGCTTGAAACCTTGCACACAAACAAACACTCATCATTATATCGTGATGACTTGCGGTAAGATAAAGAAGAGAACCAATCATGCTTCAATATAACTTCTGGTCAACATTCTTATCATGTTCATCTTTTTCAAGATGTTTAGTCGTACTCATAGGAGTCGGTTTACCAGATGTATTTTCTAAACCGAAGCATTTGATCAGATTTCCACAGTATTTTTCTTTATTAATAAAAATACCATTAGAAAGCTGTTTGATTTGTAGACCAAGAAAATACGATAGTTCTCCCATATGAGACATTTCAAACTCTTTGGTCATAATATTCGCAAACTCTTTGCGGAGTTTATCATTTGTTGAGCCAAAGATAATATCGTCTACATATATTTGGATAACTAATATATCTTTTTGAGAATGTTTGATGAATAAAGTCTGATCGACTTTACCAATTTGAAATCAAGAATCAATGAGATAGCTTCGTAAACGTTCATACCAAGCACGAGGTGCTTGTTTTAGTCCATATAAAGCTTTCTTAAGTTTATATACGTAATCTGGATGTTTCTCATGTACGAACAAGGGAGGTTGTTCGACATATACATTCTCTTTAATAAACCCATTTAGAAAAGCACTTTTGACATACATTTGATAAAGTTTGAAATTATGATGACAAGCAAAGGACAATAAGATTCTAATAGCTTCTAGTCGAGCAACGGGTGCAAAAGTTTCCTCGTAATCGATACCTTCTTCCTGATTGTATCCTTGTGCTACTAATCTTGCTTTATTTCTTGTTATATTTCCTTGTTCGTCGTCCTTATTTTTATATATCCATTTCACACCAATAACTGACTGATCAGCTGGTCTTGGAGAAAGTTCCCAGACATCATTGCGATCGAACTGATTTAGTTCTTCCTGCATGGCAATGATCCAGTAATCATCAGTAGCAGCTTCTTTCGGATACTTAGGTTCGATATTTGAAAGAAATGCGACTTGACCCATTTGATTGAGTTGACTCCTTGTTCTTATTTGTGATGTTACTTCTCCAATAACATTTTGAACTGGATGATCTCTTCGAATTATCGGAGGAGATCGAAATCTTGGTGGAGAAGGTATCACAACAGACTAAGGAATATCCTCAACAATTTTGGAGTCAGAGTCATTATTTGTGATGATAGGATTATCAGTGACTATAGTTTCTTCGTCATCTGATATATTATGAGACGGTTTATAGAATTAATCGAAAGATACATGAAGTGATTCTTCAATAGTTTTAGTTCTCTTATTAAATATACGATAGACGTTGCTTCGTTCCGAATATCCGACAAATATACCTTCATCAGAATTTGGATCAAAATTTCCAAGTTGATCTTTTGTATTTAAAATAAAGCATTTAGAACCGAAAACTTTGAAGTATGAGATATTTGGTTTTCTTTGATTAAATAACTCATAAGCTGTATTCTTGGTAAGAGGTCGAATGGATACACGATTCAAAACATAACACGCAGTTGCAACAACTTCTGCCCAAAAATTATTTGGTAAGGTGGATCCATTTAATAATGTTCTTGCACATTCTTGTAAAGTCCGATTTTTCCGTTCTACAACTCCGTTTTGTTGTGGAGTTCTAGGAAACAAAAATTTGTGATTTATACCTTTCTTTGTACAAAAATGTTCAAATTCATTATTTTCGAACTCTCCGCAGTGACCACTTCTTGTATTCTTAACCTTAAGCCCTTTTGATTTTTGAATTCTCTTTGACGAAGGATTTGAAATGATTAAAAGTGTAACTTTTGTTTTTCAAGAAAATCACCCATGTATAACGAGAGTAATCATCAACAATTACAAACACATATCGACTATGATTTACTGACTGAACCTGTGTTGGTCCGAATAAATCCATATGTAATAGTTCAAGTGGTTGTAACGTTGATATGAATTTCTTGGATTTGAATGACGATTTAGTCAATTTTCCTAATTGACATGCATCACAAATACTATCAACCATAAAGCTCATTTTGGGTAGTCCTCTAACTAGATCATTTTTGGCTTGCTTGTCGATAGTTATGAAGTTTATATGACAGAAATGTTTGTGCCATAGAAATGGGTCATTATCATTTGCTACAAGACACATTTCTGAATTATGATTAATATTCATATTCAGGATATAAATATTTCTGTCTCTATAACCTTCGAAAACTAAATTATGATCTTTATCTAAAATACTACATTTGTTATCTGAAAAGGAAATGGTAAAACCTTTGTCGCATAGTTGACTGATACTAAGTAAATTGTGTTTTAAATTTTTAACTAGCATGACATTTGTAATAAGAGGTAAATTAGATGTACCGCAATTGGTCACATCGCCTTTGCCGATGATATAGCCTTATCTCCAAAAGTGACGGAGCCACCATCAGAATAAGTGATATTTGTCAATAAGCTCTTGTCTCTCGTCATATGCTTTGAGCAACCACTGTCCAGTATCCACTTTCCTCTTTTCTTAAGTGGGACCTAAAAAAAATAAAATTAAGTTCATGGTACCCACCTTTTCATAGGGTCCTAAGAGTTAGGTCTTAGGAGTCCAAACCCATACGGGTCCGGTATCCCCTTTATATAAATAATTGGAATTACGATGCACAGTATTCAAAAAATTCTAAATGTATTTGTTCCTAATCAAATTGTTATTTGTTTTAGGAACCCATATTTTGATAGTCTTGACATTTTTCTTTTGAAATTTCACAACCGGTTTTGGTTTGGAATATAATAAACTAGGATTTTTCTTAGCTTCAGTTTCTTGCACTACTTTATTTTTCCTTTTTCTTTTATTTCCAAGATTTTTCTTGATAGCTTGTTTCTTATATCCCAAACCATGTTTATTTGTAGCAGATTGTAAACTTTCAGTAATTTTTGTCAAATTTTCTCGACCTTTGTTAAAGTTAGAAACATTTTGAGTAATGTCGTCTGACTTTGTTTGTAAGCTAGCTTTTTCTAGATCTAAAATTTTGACTTTTGCCTTAAACTCATGATTTTCAGTAGTAAGAGCATCATTTTTCTCTTTTTGAACTTCAATTTCTTGACTCAAAAGAGATAGTTGAGAATCAATATTAGATGATGATTCTTGAGCTTTTTCAAGTTCCTCTTCTAATATCTTCTTCTTGTCTTTTAACATATCTCGTTCAAATTCTGCTCTACTTAAATCTGCTTGAGCTTGCTTACATTGTCGTTTCATATCTTTAAATTTAAATATTAATTTAGCATTTATATCAAGAACTTCTTCAAAAGAAGGAATTTGTACCTCATCTTTTGTCGCCATGAAACATAAATTAGCTTGTTCATTGTCTGAGTCACTTTCACTATGAGGTGAAGATGAGTCTGAATCATCCCATGTCACTGATAATGCTCGTTTCTTTGACTTGTCCTTCTTGTGTTTGAATTTTTCATTTTCTATTTTCTTCTTTTGTTCCGGACTATCCTTTTGCATATGTCCCTTTTTGTGACAATTGAAGCATTCTATATTTGATGATGATAGTTTATTCGATCCGAACTTCTTTCTGTTGTACCGACCAGCTTTTCGTTGCTTTAAGAATTTCTTGAATCCTTTCGCAATAAACGCTAGATCTTCATCTTCAGAATCTGAAATGTCTTCATCCTTTTCAGCATGAAAAGCTACATTTTTCTTTTCTTCTTTTTTTCTTTTCTAGCCTGCAAGTTAGCTTCATAGGACATAAGATTTCCTATCAATTAATCTGCTTCATGGTGGAAAGATCATTAGCTTCTTCTATAGCTAATACTTTTCCTTCCCATTCATTAGTCACAGAATGTAGGAATGTTGAAATTACATCAAAATTAGAATATTTTTGCCCTAATCTAATAAGTGCATGATAAATGGTTTGAAACTGTGAATACATCTCATTGATTGTTTCATTTAGCTTCATTTTAAAATTTTGAAACTGACTTTTCAACAACGCTATTTTTGCTTGTTTAACCTTGTTAGTACCTTCATGAGTGGTTTTTAGCATTTTCCAAATTTGATATGCAGTGGTACAGATACCAACACATTTATATTCATTTTGATCTAATGCACAAAACAACATATTTATTGCTTTTGCATTTACAGCTGCTGCTGATTTCTCAACAGGTGTCCATTCTAAATACTCAGTTGTTGGATTCACTATTTCTTTCTGAGTAGCATTCCAAGCATCATAGCTAGTTGATTGCATGTAAAAAGCCATACGTGTTGCCCAATAGCTATAGTTAAGACCATTGAAGAAAGAAGGTCTTTGCGTTGATTAACCTTCTATGTAAGTGCTGGTGCTTGCGTTATTTTCCATATTACTGGAATATATCAAATAACTGTGTTACGGTTATATGATGACCGTGCTCTGATACCAATTAAAGGTTTGGTGTGCGTGTTTATCAAGTATGATATACACAAGGATCGTGTAATATGACGAACAATATTCAAGTAAGAAGTAATAGCTAATCACAGAAACAATATCACAAATAAGTAAATGCGGTAAAAGGGAAATCTCACCAGGGATTTTTATACTGGTTCGGAGCACCGTCTTACATCTAGTCCCAGAACTCTCTCTGGATTTTCACTAATCAACTACCTCGCTTCACCCGAAGGAACAGGTTCACAATACCCGAGCAGCCGAACGGGATTTCACGCCTCTTACAACTCGAGGACTTCACAACTCTGCCTCTCACAACACGGAGGACTTCACACAAGATGAGTAGACTTGTAATTTGACAATGTGTGTTCTTAATAAAACGAATTTGTCATTTCTTGTACAACCTTCCTATGATCTTATCCGCAAATAGAATTTGAATTCGTGAAGATTTGGAAGATGATACCGTGTTTGAATCAAAAGAATAGTATGTAGATTCTAGGATTCAACAACGATATAAGAAGATTATGAACTTTTGAGTGCTTTGAATGATCAAGAATGAAATCAACAATAGATAGAATAGATAGAAAGAATTTGTTAGTTGAATTGATGATTTCATGTTGTACTTATAGAGGATAAAGAGTCGTAAAAATTGGTGAAGAGAAGTATTGAATAGAAATGATTTTAGATGAAAGGAAAATGAAGCAACCATTGTTGAATGAACATGTCTGTACGACAAGTTGCTTTCAATTCGGACCAGTCGACAGGTAAAAAATAACCAGTAGACTGGTATTTGAATATATATATATATATATACACGTTACATACATGTGTGCACGTTCATTGTGCATTTCTGCCCAGAAACGGTCGATCGCATGTATTGAAACCGGTCGACCGGTTTCTGGCATTATGCACAATGAATGTGCATTCATATATATACGTATATATATATATATATTCAAACTACTGAGGTATATGATTATTTGAGGATAGATTTTAACATTTTTAACACAACTAAATCACTAAATAATCAACCTCTAACTTTCAATACCATTGAATCTCTTCTTTTTGTCGATCTTGAAACTTCTCCTTATCATTAATCAAAATGCCATGAATTCCTTGATTCAACACCTTTTCAACCAGTAACCCATTTAGTATCTAAGTGAGCTCGATCTAGATCGAGGACGGGACACGCTTACTGGGTTCGATTGTAAGAGGTCAAAACGGGTTAGCGGTGGCAACGCAAGTCCAACGGGGTCATGTGCGTGTGTGGGCCCGGGCTGGTAGGTAAGACATTGTTGCATTGTGTAGGTATAAGCCGTGCATCTTTAGTGGTATCGGGTTTCCAATTTGGGGAGTGATACAGCCCACTATGGGACCAGCACAGGTATCTATGAGTTAGGGAGCCGATCGAATGGGGAAGGTAGTGGGTACGACTAGCGGAGATAGGAGCAGGCGGCACCTATGAAGACAACTAGGAGTACAACTACCGTATTATGAATAAATGTTGTAATTAGAATGGGGAGGGTAGTGGGTACAACTAGTGGAGATAGGAGAAGGCAGCACATATGAAGACAGCTAAGGGTACACGGAACTACCATTATTATTATTTTGTTCAGTAGGCGGATCAACTTTCAGGGTGACTAGTATTGGTGCAGTATAGTAATTATCCTATAGTGATTAGGAATGAAATTAGCGTTATCTTATTCCTCTTGTAGGTTTTTACATGCCCATTTGCTTCACAGTCATTACTTGTTTTACCAGTTTATGCCTTATCCTAATTATTTTAATAATTATATTGTTAAAGTTATTGGACTCGCCAGACTTTATGTCTGACCCCCTTTGTTTTTCCTCTTTTCTCCCCCCCCCCCACCCAGGTTCTCAGGGTGGGAATAGTGCTAGTGGAGCTTGATTTGGACTTCTTTCTCTCTCTTTTGGACGTGCTTGGATTGCTGAAAGTAAAAGTTCAGCTTATCTCTTTTATGGCTACTTATGTTGGGGTTATGCTTTTTACAAATGTACTCAGAAAATCATTTTTCAAGATTGATATTAAGTGTACTTGGTTTTATTGTTGGTTTTTGATGTTGTTGTAACCAAACTATTTCTCCGCTGCAATAAAAGTTGTTTTAATAATTCAAGTACCAATATATGTATCTGTCTTGTTATATTCTGTTCTATACACCAATAATACTCCATGAAAGTTAATGCATTCCCTTTGAGAGTGGCATTAATGGACGCGGGGTGTTACAACCTAAGTCTACCATCTATTTCTGTAGGGATCATCTTGTTCTGTTATACTAGTATTGGTGCAGAGAAAAGTATTAGAGAAGGGCAACATATTCTATTCTATTTATTATGCTTATCTTGTTATACCTGTATTATAATATTGTTATATCTCTCATCCAGTTTATATGCTTGTCATGATGCTTTTACTTATTTAAATGCTAAAAGCAACTGAACCTGCCAGACTTTATGTCTGACCCATTTTGATTCCTCATCTCTCTTACGTTTTTCCCCTCCAGGTTCCCAGGGTGGGACTACTCAGGCTTAATTTGGATTCTCTCTTTCATTCTTCTTGGAGCTGCTTAGATGGCCACTTGATTTCATATCTTCTCTAATATGGCTATATTTTGGGGATTATGCTTTTTATGTATTATTGTACTCTGATGATGATTTCGGTACAAGACAGAAGTTTAATTATGTAATGAGTTTTTAGTATTTCAGACTTATTATGTAATTGGATTTGGACCACGAAGCTTTTCTATTTAGTAAAGTTTTAATTCCGCTATTATTTAATATTTGCCTTGTGATGTTTTTTTGTTTACCTATAACGCTTCATGAAACTTAATGCATTTTGATAAAGAGTGACATTAACGGACACGGGGTGTCACAACGTTCATGAATTTTTATAATGTATTGCACTTTACACAAATATACGGATTGTTACAAAATTGGATGTATACTTTATGATTGTAAATAATGCGAGGAATTACAAATTTTATGCTTACCAAATTACGAAGACGAAATTTCCTAAAGGATAGAAAAATGTAACACCTTGCAATTCTAATAATAAAAGTGATAAAAATAATTAGTAATGGGAAACAGACATTTTGAGGATTATCATAATTTGGCTTTGAAATGTGTACAATTGCGATTAGTTTACATATATAATGTGTTACGAATGGAGTTTGTATGGAAAAGTTACAAATGTTCGAAGTCTTGTGTTAGTAAAATATTTATAAGTGTAAATGTACGTAAATATATTTATTTTGAAAACGTATATGCGTATTAATTCCAAAAACAGTACGCATTTGGGCGTATGTCAAAAACGGAAGAAAATCGACTAAAATCAAGATGAAGAATAACGTTAAAAGAAACATTTGAAAGAAATAAATATTGACGTAGAAAAGTAGGAAAACATAGCTCAATCAATAAATCAGCTCGACCTATGATTGAGATGGGTCAACCCAATGGTCGACCCATATGTCGACCCAAGCAAGCAATTGGTTGACCTATGCCATGTTTAAATGATGTGTACTATGTTGCTTTGATGGCCTGGATTTTATTTTCGTGAATCATAGGGGTACAACTTGTTTGGACATCTATAAATAAACCTACAGGGCTAGCCGTCAAACTCATATTTTTCTAATTGGGGCGAAATCCCTGCCATTCCCTTTCTTCTCCAATTCTTCCAAAATGGAAAATATTAGATTTAGGAAATCTGATTCAGGATTTGGAGTCAGATGTTGTAGATTTAAGATCCAAATTTCCTTATTCTCTATCCATATGAGTTTGCAAATTCAGATAGGAAAGATTACGGATAATAAATCCAAATCAGATCCAGGATTTGGAGCGTAAATTATAAGTGAGTGGATTGACATTATTCTTTTTAGAAACGGTATATATCATCATTTTATTCCTGTTAAATTAATAAGATATTTTCTAATTTCTCTTTTCCACTTTCTGCGCCTGCTTTTACAGTTTTATGTAAATTCTTAGTTGTGTCCAAAATATGCTTAGATATATAATATTGGCATATGTATATGACTGAACTTTATGCCAAATTTTATGTGACTGATTATAATCCTTTTTATTTTGCTTGCATCTGAAAATGTGATTCAATTGGAATTATAAAAAAAGGATTTGATAATTTAGGGCTAAATGAACATGTAATTTCAAAAATGTAATATAAGGGAATTCAGACTAAAAATATGCAAACTTGATAAGACTGCCAAATAACTATGACATAAGTTGACATAACATAATTAATATTACCTACAGTAAATTCGTACTTATGGTAATTCTGAGAATTCCCATGTTTATTTATTAAAATTTCTATTCAGGTTTTGGAATGGAATGAATATAGTAATTGTTGGGACTGAAAGAAAAAAGGTGTATAAGCCTAATTGTGTCCAAATTTACCATAGTTGTACCAAATAGGGAAATAAATTGAGAACAGGAATTAAAGTATCGCGATTAAAATAGGAAGTTAGAGATAGCCTTGATTGATAGAGTGGGAAAAGGGAATATATTTCCATTGTTTTATTTATAAGAAAAATCAAAATAGCAAATGAAATAGAGATCGAAACCGAGTCTAAGTCAAAATAAAAAGAAGACTGATTATTAATGTATGCTTCAATAGAAGGTTCTTTATGCGTTATTAATGTCACATGTTTATCTATAAAAAATGATATGGTTTTCCATAAAAAATCGATATAATTTTACCGTAATAAAATGAAAATCCTATGACATATACTATGTTTTCTTGTCGCCTATCTTTTCATTCATTAAATTCACCTTCTTCAAGTTATAGAGAGACTACCATAGGAGCTGATAGCGGCAACTTATCACATATTGATCGTCCCACAGTTAGATTAGCAAGTAAAGAAATCAAGTACCAAATTTGTTGACATATCATAAATATTATGCATATGATTTATTATATGATTTACTAAATGCATATATCATAATTAATACTAGAGTTTTGAATTGGAGCCCCTAAATATTGTGCTAAACATCAATTAAGGTACCTAAAAAAGCAGAACGAATGCATGCTAGCCTAAGTGAGGAATATCTCACCTTATGTTGTAGAGTGTGTTTGGAAAGATATTTATGTAAGTTTAAATATATATTTCATATATAACCAATTTGCAATTTGTTAATAGTAAAAATGCATAACTCATTGTAATTACAATGTTTATAGGGAAGTAGATTTATAGAAAACTAATTTTTCCCTTTATAGAAAATATCCTGTAAAATATACAAAATTTTTTCTATGATACAATGTTAAACATTGAGAGAAAAAATGAAAAAACACTGGCTGGATAACCATAATGTTAAAGGCTTATTAGAAAATACCATAATCGATTGCAATTTTACTTGTCAACTAAACTCCTTTGTATCCACTCCTCATGTCCCCATGTGCCCAATTAAATCTTAAACACACATCACATTATTAAATTGACGAATGAATCATGCTATGTTATTAAAATGGTCACATCATGTAAAAACTGATGGTCGAGATGAATTTGGCACACAAGGATGTGGAAAATGAGGACAAAGGTATTGAACCTTTATTGGTGTCGTCTATTTATTAAATTTAAGTAGAAATTAGTACTATAATTATGTCATTTAATAGACATGACATATAATGTTTATGCTCATCTTTCAAGCAGAATCTAAGTGGAATTATGCAAATAGGAACTTATATCCTATTTCACATTGCAGGGGTGAGATGGTAAATTTACGAATTACGATTATAAATACTTATAATATTATGTGTTATAATAATACATAATAATTATAATATAACAAGGATTTTAATTTTGTTCTATCGTGTGATAAATTCTTCAAAGAGCAAGAGGAACTGCTATCGAGACAAGCTAACTACAAATGAGGTAGATAGGATTTGGTACTTTATCATGAAATCAACAACGTGAAATACGAACTATGGTCTTGAAAATCAAAGGTAATGTTTATGTGTTAAATACTAATGTATATTAATTTATTAATCACATTATATGAGACAAATATACCTTGGGTAAAAAAAGTTATAGGGTAGATGAAAGCAAACCAGATGGTAGACTGGATAAATGTACTAAACGAAGGATGAGGATATTATCTACATGATAAATTTTCCTTATTCTATGGATATGGAGGCGATGAGAAGTACATATGATTTTTAAAAATTTAGAAATTTTGTGTGTATGGGTGTGTTTATACATAAGCACACTCGTGCATGCACACACACACACACACATATATGTAAGGTGATTTCTCTCCCATAGGGAGAGAAAATACTAGGCAATCCAAAAGTTCACACTTTTTACAAATTTCAACCTAAATTATACTCCATCTGTCATTCCATTTCAGATCGAGGTTCACGGCTTCTATATATGCATTTGTGAAATGCCCTAATTTTAACATTTGTTTGATTTTTCTATTCGAACCTTTAGTAGACCAGATATGGTGATTTCCTTTGAATTTCAAAGTACTAAGCTTTCAAATAATGGGTTATTCAGCGATATTGAACCAACTTTATAACATCTTATGTCGATGATCTAATTTCTCATAACCGAACCTTTAAATTAATGGGTTTGAAATGTCGCTTCTTTCATTTGATTTATTGTAGGTAGAAAGCCTATCTTGATCTAAATGTATAAGATTTAGGGTGATTAATTTGTTTGCTAGCCTTTACGATCTCAATTATCTATTTTCTAGGCTTATTTGAAATTAGTGGCGACTTTGTTTTCATTGTAAAGTATATTTTCCATTAGATAAACCATTTGCATCTTCAGTCATGTAACAACCCAAATTTTAAGTCATAACGATTAACTAATTAATTAATTAACTAAAATAATTTTATGAAATTGTTAGAGTCTAGATATGGGAGATACACCATTGTGTCCATGGAATTTTTTCAGTAAATATGCATATATAGTTTGTAAGAATCGAAATTAGAATGAAGAAGATATAAAAATAGATTTAAAAAAAATTATGGTCACATGGACACATATGTAAACCGACAATAGAATCCAAGTAAAAGAAATTCCATGTATAAGCACGAGTTTTTAATTTTTGGCCTACATGGCCAGTTTCAGGGGGTGAGATTTTCTATACAATGACGCTAATTCTATCAGTGACACGGCTGGTTTGGATTGAATCTGGAAATCCAATGGTCTGAGTCCGTAGGATACACTATAAATAGACCACTAAACCAAGCTATTACCTCACAATACAGTCTTTTCCCTTTTGGGTTCTCTCTTCTAAGACAGATCAGACCTAAATTTTTCTAGGTAATAGATTAATAAACTATATATTTATATAATCTAATTAGAGCAGGGATCTTCAAATGCCACAGAGAAAAATCTTAGGACCACTAGGGATTAAAGTAATTATTTATATTATGTGTAGCTTAAAAGTTTACGGTTATTAACAGTTTTATTTACAGGTTTACTTACAGTTTTCTGATAGTTTTTAGTATTATATTTTTACAAGTAGTCTACTATTTTTCTTATGGTTTCTTTTATTTATTTAAGTTTAGTGAGCACTTCTTTTTCTGTTCTCTTGCAGTTTCTTTTTGTAAGTTTATTTCTTTTTAGTCTTCTTCCTTGGTAATTATTTCTATTAGTTATTTCAATTTTTTTTGAAATTATTTAATTTTTTTAGAGATCTGCAAATGTTAGTTTTGCAAACATTGTTTTTAATCCTCTCTTTTTTGTGTGTGGATTAGAATAATAACATAGGACTTCGCAAATATGGATTAAATAAGAAATAACCAAATTTATAGTATAATGTGTAAAACCTACAGATTTATAATAAAAAGGGATTGGAATAAATTATGCATATTTATAAAAACTTGCATTGGATTATGACCAGTATTATAATTTATAAGATATAGAAAAAGAAAGTACATTAATATGTCATAAAAGAGCATAAAAATCATAATAAAGTGAGAAAGAACAAAAACTATAATATCATTACTTATTCATGAGTTGGGTCAGTGGGTTGAGCTCAAATTTAAAATTGAATTAAGAATAAATGAAAATATAGATTAGTAGCAAGGACCCATTTCAACCACCTCCCATTTTAGACAGGATCTGATGGTCTTAAGATGGTTGGACACACTTAGGTAAAAAAACGGTTGTAAATGATCTATGTATTAAGATTGGGTTAGGGTGCAAAATCATAGTTTGTTTGTTAGGATCTATCTAACTACTTCCCTTTTTAGAAAAGATCTGATGGTTTTCGAAAACCAGGCACGGTTAGTTAGCCCAGCAGTATAAAAGGTCAACAGAGTTTGGTTAGAAGGGCATTTGGTGTTTTTAAGCGTGCATATTTCAGTTGGAGACTACTATAACATGTGATGTTTTGTGTCTTTTTGCTAGTAGGCAGTTTCCACTAGTGGCATGTTACCATGGGATCGTAAGCCACAGTTGGAGATAAAAGAGTGCAAGAGTCGATAAAAATATAGAATTAAGAAAACTAATTCAAACCAAAAGAATTCAAAATAGTAAAATGGAAAAAGATAAAGAAGAAACTCAGTAATAACACTTATTATTAGAAATCATACTGTTTATGCATGGACACAAAACTATTACTAAGTCTATCTAAGTAAATCTTTTTACCTTATTTGTCATGCTAGTAATTACTTTATTCATCAAGCTTTACGCTTGATCTACTCCTCCTTCTTCCCTTTTTCTCCCCCATCAGACCTGTAGGGTTGATCTAGATTATTCTGGTTTTCTTGGAGGAGCAAGCTTTTTAGAGTTCATTTTTAATTTTACATGTATCTTTGTCTCCTTTATCACTTTCAGTTTTTTGGTTTGTACTTTTACTTGAGAGTGGATTTTATGTTATGTACTTTAATTTTCTAGTGGGAGTGTAACACACCACCTCCGTCAAGGTCACTCACAAAGGGAATGCCTTAACTTTGATGGAGCGTTTTAGTAGACAGAACAAAAATTTACAAGAAAGATAAAATAGTACTTGAAAACTTTACAACTTTATTACAACGGAGAACAGAAATCAGTTTGGTTACATTCTTCAAAATCACTTTATCAAAAACCAAGTATATATATATATATATATATATCAACCTTTTTCAAAAGCCCTCAGAGTACAAAACTTTAAAATCATAATCCCCACAGAAGATGTCATAAGGAGTCAAGCCATACTTTAAGCACTTCAAGTACTTCAAGCAGAAGAAATCCAGATCAAGCTGAAGTATTCCCTCCTTCGAAACCTGGGGGGACAGAAAGAAAAGGGGCGAAAAACAAAGAGGTCAGACATAAAGTCTAGCAAGTCCAGTGATTTCCAGCATATGAACAGATAATAATAATCATGGCATGCAAATAAAACTGGATGCGAGATAACAGTAACATGGGTAGCAGATATACTTAGGTTAAACAGAAGAAACAGAATGATGTAAGCCATTACTTTTCACTTCTCTGCACTAATACTAGTATAACAGGATTAGGTGTTACCCTAATGTCAAAACAGAAACAGAATAATGGGCCTTTACCACCCGAACAGAAGGTACAGAAACAGAAACAGAAACAGAATAATCCTTACGGAAACAGAATGTTAGAATTAGGTGTACACTTGTAAATGGGCCTTTACCACCCCAACAGACGGTACCACGCAGAAACAGACAGGTGTTACCACCCAACAGAAACAGATGGTACCCCAACGGAAACAGACAGAACTAAGTGTACCCTAAATCTACCCCAAGCGATCGGCTCCCTAATACATAATTACCCTGTGCCAGCCCCACGAAAGGGTGTATCATTCCCTAAAGTGGCAACCTTTGAATGACACAGACCTATTTACAGATGTCACGGCGTCTTACATCCTCAGAGGCAGACCGGGATCCATGCACGCACATGACCTGGTTGGAACGCACCATCAACACCCCTCGCCATTATCAGAATGAACCGCTTATAATTAGTTCAGTAAGCGTGCCCGGACCCTACCTACTGTTGGGTCATAGTTTTGATACCAGAAAGGGTTACTGACTAATATGGATCCCAAACAACAGATGACACAAATATTTTTCCCTCCTAACCATGTGTCCCCAGACTAACAGATTTCAGATTAACTTGTTTACAAGTTTTCGGACATATAGAGTTCAGGTCAACTAGTTCACAAATCAGAAAATCAAGTTAACAGGTTTTCAGACTAACGGATCAGATGTACAGTTCTTAATAGACTTACAGATTGTCTAACTTTGTATTGGGCCCACCGACTTACGAAACGGGTTTTAAATTCATCAATCCGGTTGGTTTAACCCTATTCACCCAAAACGTTTTAGACATCATATTTATTCCATATTTTCATTAATTTAATATTAATGCATAGACCTCTCACATTAGGTCGGTAGCTTGTGGCTGCTGGATATGCCGGGCGGTTCCGGGTAGACTTCTGCCACAAGCCAGACCTAACCTCGTGTCTAAGCATATTTTAGTTATGCCTACGACCTCTCACATTCGACCGACAGTTTGCAGTCGCTGGTTAAGCCGGTTGGTTCCGGGCAGGCTTCTACCGCAAACAGAGCCCAACCTCGTGTCATAGCCAATTCATTCCAATACAGATTTTTCAGATATCAGCCTAATTCTGTTAATTTAACAGATTAAACTTCTTCATAGGATACAACAGATTAATCAAATTTCCGTGTTTTACTAAATCTTAGGTCGAGCCTATCGATTTCCATACCCAGATTACCATTATCTAGTTTTCAACAGATTAAACAATTCAACAGGTAGCAGATCTAGCAGTTTAAGCGATTCAACAGATTTAGCAGTTTAGGCAATTCAACAGATTTAGCAGATAATGGATTAGGAAATTTAACAGATTTAGCAGATAACAGATTTAGCAGATTATATATATCTAAAACTCTATTTACATATCTTGCCTAATCATAAATTTATCCTAAACTTACATGCGCAAATCAAGGTCATAATTCATAATACAATATATGCCCCAAATTTTAGCCTTAATATTCCCGTTTACAGTTCATGTCAAAACTAGATTTAATATTCTAGTTCACCGTTTATGTCCAAGACTAATATACATGTTAATTATTCACTAATATAGCCAATTCAGATTATGCCAACATACTTATTATGCCAAATTAACTTAATTAAGCTACGCCGATTCCCCGTATAACATGTTTCCATAAGTTCTCTAAGTACTCATGAAGTGGCACTAACAAAATGAGTAGGGGATAAGCACAAGAATTTGATATAAAAGAACAGGCATGCAATAATGAACCAAATACAATAATATTGGCTCCAATAGGCTCGATGTACATAACAGTTAATGGGAATAAACTAGCCAAGTTACACACTAATTATGAGATCTAACATAATTAAGGGAATATGCATAAGAAACTAACTACAATAGTTATAGGAAACTAACCACAATAGTCATGGGCGACTAATCACAATAGTTTCTTGTTCAATGTCATAGGTAATAGTCTCATAGTCATGAATCATAGTCATAGGCAATAGTCTCATAAGAATGAATCATAGTCATAGGCAATAGTCTCATAGTCATGAATCATAGTCATAGGCAATGGTCTCATAGGCATGAATCATAGTCATAGGCAATAGTCTCATAGGCATGAATCATAGTCATAGGAAATAGTTTCATGTCCAATTATGCATTATTCATTATTTGTCCCAAAAATTTAGCGTTCGTGCGTTAATCTCTTATGAGATTCGATGCAGGCTCGTAGTAGCGTGGCTATAGAACAGAAAGAAAAAAGAGGTACAGAATAGTCACAGAAAAACAAATCTGACAGATAAGAATATACATAACCTCAGATTCAAATTTATAACAACGTCAAGATCATAATTAAAGTTCATATCTAAAAATAACTGTACTTACAATCAAAAAGGAAATTCTTGATTTCTGGTTTCTGAGTTCTGACACTGAATAGCGTTCCTTTGGCGTAGACTATCGATTAGATTAGAAAATAGTAGTTCCCTTTTAACTTTATTCATATTGGAAGAAGATCCTAGTTTTGATCCCAGCAGAGTAACGACGCCATTATTTTATTTAATAAGAACGGAGGCAGAGTATAGGAATGAAATTGTGCAGCATAAGGTTAGAGAAGAATGGTGTAAAGAGAACGGGGCTAGGGGGCTGTTTATATAGGGTTTCAAACTAATTAGAGCCGTCAATGAAGCTAGAGTTAATCAAGGCCATCCATCTCAAGAGAAGCCAATCAGAAAGTGACAAGTTAGCCCTAGTGACACAGCAGAGCTCAGAAATTCGACCAGAACCCGACCAGGCCAGCCAGGATCAAACCAGAAAGCTGTGCAGGCCTGCTGCTCGGCCTGGGCGCACCTGCCAAGTGCGCCAATGCAAAATTGCATGGGCGCACTTCCCAAGTGTGCCAATGAAATTTTGCCCTGGTGCACTTCCCAAGTGTGACAGTGCATTCTGGTCAGTTTCTGGTTTTTCTTCCTAACTTCGTTCGTCCATATCTTCTTCGTACGGTATCCGTTTTACGCAAACACGGACTCTATATCAAGCAGAATTCCGAGACGAATGCAATGGCGTAACCTGTTTCCCTTGATTCTTATGTTTTATAATTAATTATATTATGATTTGTTACTTATACGTTCACAGAAAATACGGCGTGTTACATTCTCCCCTCCTTAAAGGATTTCGTCCCCGAAATCTTCAAGTTAAGAAGAATGTGTCCTACCATCCAGTCATCCATCTACTCAACCATCATCCACAAGCATCCATTGTCCTTAGAAAACCTCTAATGTTGTATGAACATATGCAAAAGTGTGTGTATATGTTCCTTATCTAATGCAAAGATTAGGCGGTCCACTGATTCAGTTGACCTCTTCAATGTGATTATGTCAGTGCCATGAGTCCAACATGTATGCAATTTTCCTATTTGGTCCATATCATTCTTGTATGAGTGACAACCATTTATTCATATGCAACATCCATCTGGTGAGTCAATCATTTTGCGTCCATAGAAATTGAAAATGCTCACACATCCATATGTAGTATGAGAGTGTTTTCGAGCCGATCTAGTGCCTAGTGTGTGTATATGCATCCACGAGCAACCACTAGTAACCACTTGCATCCACTTGCAACCATCAAACATAACATGTCTCAAACACATGTTTACATCCATAGGATTCCTATCTATAGGTCGAAGACTCGATCGATAGGATACAATCGAGTGATGGGAGCGAATGTAGATAAACAAAAATTTGGTTTCCATTAGGCATTGGTTGAGAGACTAATTCCCCTAAGTATCAACCCCGAAGACCGAAATCAACATCAGATTGACACCCAGAGGATTACCCTCTTTAGACAATGTCAAAACTAGAAATCTTAACCTTTTCAAAAATATTTAGATGCTTACAGACTACTAGTACAGAGCAGATTATCGATTGATTCTTAGAAAACTAAGCATGGGAAAATCCCACCATATCCCTCAAAAACCCAGAATGTATGCATTACAATCGACTTGACGCCTAACACAGATACCCTCAAACCCCAACCTATCACCAACAGATGAGTCGTAACCCCTATGGGGTTTTGAGACTATAACCAGATCAGAAACAAGACTAGTATTAAAGTGCAGAGACTCGACTACAGAATTAGAATGCCATGATCAGAAAGAGTTCTAACTCAATAATTAGATAAGGAAACTAAACTCTCTACGGAAATTTTCCTACTTCTATCCTATCCACCAACTATGAGAGCATTCATCTGCCTTCCCGAAGTAGGTCATGTCCTCTGTCCTTGCTCCCGTTTCTTCGGGCAGTCACTAGTGAAGTGTCCCATCTCACCACAGTTGAAGTGAGTGTCCATCCTCTTTCGGCAATCCTTGTTCAGATGAGTCAAGCTTCCATAAGTAAAGCACTTTTCTCCTCCTTTATCTTCAGACTTTTCTTCCTTCTTTTGTGTTTCCTTTTTGCCTCATTTGTGAACCAAGTCCATATCCAGGAGTTTCTCATCCTTGGGTTGTGCTCCTTAGCCAAACTCCCTCATTCTCATCTTTACTATCCGTGTGTAACACGTTGACAAGTCCCTCGAAAGCGGCCTCCATCGCACAGAAAGTCCTACAAAGCTCAAAAGAAAATTAGCCATAGGTGAGACTACTGCGACTACAGATGGAAGTCGGGCGCTTATTTTCCCTTTGACCGGTGTCGTAGTCCTATCAAGCCTACAGAACCATGTCGTAATGTGGTTATCTCCCAGAAAGCCGGAAGCCCCGGAGAAAGAAGGAAACAAAGATTCAAACAGAGGATCAAAAGAAAGATATATGGCTTTTGGGGATTATGTTTTTCAAAAATAAGCTTTACTTTTGAAAATACTTCCTTTTAAAACCTTTTTGAAAATAGTTTTCAAAAACTTTACCCAATCTGGTAACCTTCAGCTCTGATACCAAGTGTAACACCCCACCTCCGTCAAGGTCACTCACAAAGGGAATGCATTAACTTTGATGGAGCGTTTTAGTAGACAGAACAGAAATTTACAAGATAGATAAAACAATACTTGAAAATTTTACAACTTTATTACAATGGAGAACAGAAATCAGTTTGGTTACATTCTTCAAAATCACTTTATCAAAACCTAAGTACATATATATATATCAGCCTTTTTCAAAAGCCCTCAGAGTACAAAACTTTAAAGTCGTAATCCCCATAGAAGATGCCATAAGGAGTCAAGCCATACTTTAAGCACTTCAAGTACTTCAAGAAGAAGAAATCCAGATCAAGCTGATGTATTACCTCCTTGGAAACCTGGGGGGAGGGGGGAGGGAACAGAAAGAAAAGGGGCGAAAAACAAACGAGGTCAGACATAAAGTCTGAAGAGTCCAGTGATTTCCAGCATATGAACAGATAATAATAATCATGGCATGCAAATAAAACTAGATGCGAGATAACAGAAACAGGAGTAGCAGATATACTTAGGTTAAACAGAAGAAACAAAATGATGTAAGCTATTACTTTTCACTTTTCTGCACTAATACTAGTATAACAGGAATAGGTGTTACCCTAATGTCTAAACAAAAACAGAATAATGGGCCTTTACCACCCGAACAGAAGGTACAGAAACAGAAACAGAATAATCCTTATGGAAACAGAATGTTAGAATTAGGTGTACACTAGTAAATGGGCCTTTACCACCCCAACAGACGGTACCACGCAGAAACAGACAGGTGTTACCACCCAACAGAAACAGACGGTACCCCAACGGAAACAGACAGAACTAAGTGTACCCTAAATCTACCCCAAGCGTTCGGCTCCCTAATACATAAATACCCTGTGCCAGCCCCACAAAAGTATGTATCATTCCCTAAAGTGGCAACCTTTGAATGACACAGACCTATTTACAGATGTCACGGCGTCTTACATCCTCAGAAGCAGACCAGGATCCGTGCACGCACATGACCCGGTTGGAACGCACCATCAACACCCCTTGCCATTATCAGAATAAACCGCTTATAATTAGTTCAGTAAGCGTGCCCGGACCATACCTACTATTGGGTCATAGTTTTGATACCAGAAAGGGTTACTGACTAATATGGGTCCCAAACAACAGATGACACAATTATTTTTCCCTCCTAACCTTGTGTCCCCAGACTAACAGATTTCAGATTAACTTGTTTACAAGTTTTCAGACATACAGAGTTCAGGTCAACTAGTTCACAGATCAGAAAATCAAGTTAACGGGTTTTCAGACTAACGGATCAGATGTACAGTTCTTAACAGACTTACAGATTGTCTAACTTTGTATTGGGCCCACCGACTTACGAAACGGGTTTTAAATTCATCAATCCGGTTGGTTTAACCCTATTCACCCAAAACGTTTTAGACACCATATTTATTCCAGATTTGCATTAATTAAATACTAATGCACAGAACTCTCACATTAGGTCGGTAGCTTGTGGCCGCTGGATATGCCGGGCGGTTCCGGGCAGACTTCTGCCACAAGCCAGAGCTAACCTCGTGTCTAAGCATATTTTAGTTATGCCTACGACCTCTCACATTAGACTGACAGTTTGCGATCGCTGGTTAAGCTGGTTGGTTCCGGGCAGGCTTCTACCGCAAACAGAGCCCAACCTCGTGTCATAGCCAATTCATTCCAATACAAATTTTTCAGATATCAGCCTAATTCTGTTAATTTAACAGATTAAACTTCTTCATAGGATACAACAGATTAATCAAATTTCCGTGTTTTACTAAATCTTAGGTCGAGCCTATCGATTTCCATACCCAGATTACCATTATCTAGTTTTCAACAGATGAGACAATTCAACAGGTAGCAGATCTAGCAGTTTAAGCGATTCAATAGATTTAGCAGATAACAGATTTAGCAGTTTAGGCAATTCAACAGATTCAGCAGATAACGGATTAGGCAATTTAACAGATTTAGCAGATAATAGATTTAGCAGATTATATATATCTAAAACTCTATTTACATATCTTGCCTAATCATAAATTTAGCCTAAACTTACATGCGCAAATCAAGGTCATAATTCATAACACAATATATGCCCCAAATTTTAGCCTTAATATTCCCATTTACAGTTCATGTCAAAACTAGATTTACTATTCTAGTTCACCATTTATGTCCAAGACTAATATACATGTTAATCATTCACTAATATAGCCAATTTAGATTATGCCAACATATTTATTATGCCAAATTAACTTAATTAAGCTACGCCCAATCCCCGTATAACATGTTTCCACAAGTTCTCTAAGTACTCATGAAGTGGCACTAACAAAAGGAGTAGGGGATAAGCACAAGAATTTGATATAAAAGAACAGGCATGATATAATGAACCAAATACAATAATATTGGCTCCAATAGGCTCGATGTACATAATAGTGAATGGGAATAAAATAGCCAAGTTACACACTAATTATGAGATCTAACATAATTAAGGGAATATGCATAAGAAACTAATTACAAAAGTTATAGGCAACTAACCACAATAGTCATGGGCGACTAATCACAATAGTTTCTTGTTCAATGTCATAGGCAATAGTCTCATAGTCATGAATCATAGTCATAGGCAATAGTCTCATAGGCATGAATCATATTCATAGGCAATAGTCTCATAGTCATGAATCATAGTCACAGGCAACAGTCTCATAGGCATGAATCATAGTCATAGGCAATAGTCTCATAGGCATGAATCATAGTCATCGGAAATAGTTTCATTTCCAATTATGCATTATTCATTACTTGTCCCAAAAATTTAGCGCTCGTGCGTTAATCTCTTATGAGATTCGGTGCAGGCTCGTAGTAGCGTGGCTAAAGAACAGAAAGAAAAAAGAGGTACAGAATAGTCACAGAAAAACATATCTGACAGATAAGAATATACTAACCTCAGATTCAAATTTGTAACCACGTCAAGATCATAATTAAAGTTCATATCTGAAAATAACTGTACTTACGATCTAAAAGGAAATTCTTGATTTCTGGTTTCTGAGTTCTGACACTAAATAGCGTTCCTTTGGCATAGACTATCGATTAGATTAGAAAATAGTTGTTCCCTTTTAACTTTATTCAGATTGGAGGAAGATCCTAGTTTTGATTCCAGCAGAGTAACGATGCCATTATTTTATTTAATAAGAACGGAGGCAGAGTATAGGAATGAAATTGTGCAGCATAAGGTTAGAGAAGAATGGTGTAAAGAGAACGGGGCTAGGGGGCTGTTTATATAGGGTTTCAAACTAATTAGAGCCGTCGATGAAGCTAGAGTTAATCAAGGCCATCCATCTCAAGAGAAGCCAATCAGAAAGTGACAAGTTAGCCCTAGTGACACAGTAGAGCTCAGAAATTCGACCAGAACCCGACCAGGCCAGCCAGGATCAAACCAGAAAGCTGTGCAGGCCTGCTGCTCGGCCTGGGCGCACCTGCCAAGTGTGCCGATGCAAAATTGCATGGGCGCACTTCCCAAGTGCGCCAGTGCAATTTTGCCCTGGTGCACTTCCCAAGTGTGACAGTGCATTCTGGCCAGTTTCTGGTTTTTCTTCCTAACTTCATTCATCCATATCTTCTTCGTACGGTATCCGTTTTACGCAAACTCGGACTCTATATCAAGCAGAATTCCGAAACGAACGCAATGGCGTAACCCGTTTCCCTTGATTCTTATTTTTTATAATTAATTATTCTCTGATTTGTTACTTATATGTTCACAGAAAATACGGGGTGTTACATTCTCCCCTCCTTAAAGGATTTCGTCCCCGAAATCTTCAAGTTTAGAAGAATGTGTCCTACCATCCAGTCATCCATCTACTCAACCATCATCCACAAGCATCCATTGTCCTTAGAAATCTTCTAATGTTGTATGAACATATGCAAAAGTGTGTGTATATGTTCCTTATCTAATGCAAAGATCAGGCGGTCCACTGATTCAGTTGACCTCTTTAATGCGATTATGTCAGTGCCATGAGTCCAACATGTATGCAATTTTCCTATTTGGTCCGTTTCATTCTTGTATGAGTGACAACCATTTATTCATATGCAACATCCATGTGATGAGTCAATCATTTTGCATCCACAGAAATTGAAAATGCTCACACATCCATATGCAGTATGAGAGTGGTTTCGAGCCGATCTAGTGCCTAGTGTGTGTATATGCATCCACGAGCAACCACTAGCAACCACTTGCATCCACTTACAACCATCAAACATAACATGTCTCAAACACATGTTTACATCCATAGAATTCCTATCTATAGGTCGAAGACTCGATCGATTGGATACAGTCGAGTGATAGGAGCGAATGCAGATAAACAAAAATTTGGTTTCCATTAGACATTGGTTGAGAGACTAATTCCCCTAAGTATCAACCCCGAAGACCGAAATCAACATCAGATTGACACCTAGAGGATTACCCTCTTTAGACAATGTCAAAACTGGAAATCTTAACCTTTTCAGAAATATTCAGATGCTTATAGACTACTAGTAATGATCAGATTATCGAATGATTCTTAGAAAACTAAGCATGGGAAAATCCCACCATATCCCTCAAAAACCCAGAATGTATGCATTACAATCGACTTGACGCCTAACACAGATACCCTCAAACCCCAACCTATCACCAACAGATGAGTCGTAACCCCTATGGGGTTTTGAGACTATAACCAGATCAGAAACAAGACTAGTATTAAAGTGCAGAGACTCGGCTACAGAATTAGAATCCATGATCGGAAAGAGTTCTAACTCAATAATTAGATAAGGAAACTAAACTCTCTACGGAAATTTTCCTACTTCTATCCTATCCACCAACTATGAGAACATTCATCTGCCTTCCCGAAGTAGGTCATGTCCTCTGTCCTTGCCCCCGTTTCTTCGGGCAGTCACTAGTGAAGTGTCCCATCTCACCACAGTTGAAGTGAGTGTCCATCCTCTTTCGGCAATCCTTGTTCAGATGAGTCAAGCTTCCATAAGTAAAGCACTTTTCTCCTCCTTTATCTTCAGACTTTTCTTCCTTCTTTTGTGTTTCCTTTTTGCCTCCTTTGTGAACCAAGTCCATATCCAGGAGTTTCTCATCCTTGGGTTGTGCTCCTTAGCCAAACTCCCTCATTCTCATCTTTACTCTCCGTGTGTAACACGTTGACAAGTCCCTCGAAAGCGGCCTCTATCGGACGGAAAATCCTACAAAGCTCGAAAGAAAATTAGCCGTAGGTGAGACTACTGCGGTTACAGATGGAAGTCGGGCGCTTATTTTCCCTTTGACCGGTGTCGTAGTCCTATCAAGCCTACCGAACCATGCCGTGATGAGGTTACCTCCCAAAAAGTCGGGAGCCCCGGAGAAAGAAGGAAACAAATATTCAAACAAAGGATCAAAAGATAGATATATGGCTTTTGGGGATTATGTTTTTCAAAAATAAGCTTTACTTTTGAAAATACTTCCTTTTAAAACCTTTTTGAAAATAGTTTTCAAAAACTTTACCCAATCTGGTAACCTTCAGCTCTGATACCAAGTGTAACACCCCACCTCCGTCAAGGTCACTCATAAAGGGAATGCCTTAACTTTGATGGAGCGTTTTAGTAGAAAGAACAGAAATTTACAAGACAGATAAAACAATACTTGAAAATTTTACAACTTTATTACAGCGGAGAACAAAAATCAGTTTGGTTACATTCTTCAAAATCACTTTATCAAAACCTAAGTACATATATATATATATATCAGCCTTTTTCAAAAGCCCTCAGAGTACAAAACTTTAAAGTCATAATCCCCATAGAAGATGCCATAAGGAGTCAAGCCATACTTTAAGCACTTCAAGTACTTCAAGAAGAAGAAATCCAGATCAAGCTGATGTATTACCTCCTTGGAAACCTGGGGAGAGGGAGGAGGGAACGGAAAGAAAAGGGGCGAAAAACAAACGAGGTCAGACATAAAGTCTGGCGAGTCCAGTGATTTCCAGCATATAAACAGATAATAATAATCATGGCATGCAAATAAAACTAGATGCGAGATAAAGGTAACAGGAGTAGCAGATATACTTAGGTTAAACAAAAGAAACAGAATGATGTAAGCTATTACTTTTCACTTTTCTGCACTAATACTAGTATAACAGGATTAGGTGTTACCCTAATGTCTAAAAAGAAACAGAATAATGGGCCTTTACTACCCGAACAGAAGGTACAGAAACAGAAACAGAATAAACCTAACGGAAACAGAATGTTAGAATTAGGTGTACACTAGTAAATGGGCCTTTACCACCACAACAGACGGTACCACGCAGAAACAGACAGGTGTTACCACCCAACAGAAACAGACGGTACCCCAACGGAAACAGACAGAACTAAGTGTACCCTAAATCTACCCCAAGCGTTCGGCTCCCTAATACATAAATACCTTGCGCCAGCCCCACAAAAGGGTGTATCATTCCCTAATGTGGCAACCTTTGAATGACACAAACCTATTTACAGATGTCACGGCGTCTTACATCCTCAGAAGCAGACCGGGATCCATGCACGCACATGACCCGGTTGGAACGGACCATCAACACCCCTCGCCATTATTAGAATGAACCGCTTATAATTAGTTCAGTAAGCGTGCCCGGACCCTACCTACTGTTGTGTCATAGTTTTCATACCAGAAAGGGTTACTGACTAATATGGGTCTCAAACAACAGATGACACAAGTATTTTTCCCTCCTAACCATGTGTCTCCAGACTAACAGATTTCAGATTAACTTGTTTACAAGTTTTCAGACATACAGAGTTCAGGTCAACTAGTTCAAAGATCAGAAAATCAACTTAACGGGTTTTCAGACTAACGGGTCAGATGTACAGTTCTTAACAGACTTATAGATTGTCTAACTTTGTATTGGGCCCACCGACTTACGAAACGGGTTTTAAATTCATCAATCCGGTTGGTTTAACCCTATTCACCCAAAATGTTTTAGACATCATATTTATTCCAGATTTGCATTAATTAAATATTAATGCACAGACCTCTCACATTAGGTCGGTAGCTTGTGGCCGCTGGATATGCCGGGCGGTTCCTGGCAGACTTCTTCCATAAGCCAGACCTAACCTCGTGTCTAAGCATATTTTAGTTATGCCTACGACCTCTCACATTATACTGACAGTTTGCGGTCGCTGGTTAAGCCGGTTGGTTCCGGGAAGGCTTCTACCGCAAACAAAGCCTAACCTCGTGTCATAGCCAATTCATTCCAATACAGATTTTTCAGATATCAGACTAATTCTGTTTATTTAACAGATTAAACTTCTTCATAGGATACAATAGATTAATCAAGTTTCCATGTTTTACTAAATCTGAGGTCGAGCCTACGGATTTCCATACCCAGATTACCATTATCTAGTTTTCAACAGATCAGACAATTCCACAGGTAGCAGATCTAGTCGTTTAAGCGATTCAACAGATTTAGCAGATAACAAATTTAGCATTTTAGGCAATTCAACAGATTTAGCAGATAACGGATTAGGCAATTTAACAGATTTAGCAGATAACAGATTTAGCAGATTATATATATATCTAAAACTCTATTTACATATCTTGCCTAATCATAAATTTAGCCTAAACTTACATGCGCAAATCAAGGTCATAATTCATAATACAATATATGCCCCAAATTTTAGCCTTAATATTCCCATTTACAGTTCATGTCAAAACTAGATTTAATATTCTAGTTCACCATTTATGTCCAAGACTAATATACATGTTAATCATTCACTAATATAGCCAATTCATATTATGCCAACATATTTATTATGCCAAATTAACTTAATTAAGCTACGCCCAATCCCCGTATAACATGTTTCCACAAGTTCTCTAAGTACTCATGAAGTGGCACTAACAAAAGGAGTAGGGGATAAGCACAAGAATTTGATATAAAAGAATAGGCATGCAATAATGAACCAAATACAATAATATTCACTCCAATAGGCTCGATGTACATAACAGTGAATGGGAATAAACTAGCCAAGTTACACACTAATTATGAGATCTAACATAATTAAGGGAATATGCAAAAGAAACTAACTACAATAGTTATAGGCAACTAACCACAATAGTCATGGGCGACTAATCACAATAGTTTCTTGTTCAATGTCATAGGAAATAGTCTCATAGTCATGAATCATAGTCATAGGCAATAGTCTCATAGGCATGAATCATAGTCATAGGCAATAGTCTCATAGTCATGAATCATAGTCATAGGCAATAGTCTCATAGGTATGAATCATAGTCATAGGCAATAGTCTCATAGGCATGAATCATAGTCATGGGCAACTATTTCATGTCCAATTATGCATTATTCATTATTTGTCCCAAAATTTAGCGTTCGTGCGTTAATCTCTTATGAGATTCGGTGCAGGCTCGTAGTAGCGTGGCTATAGAACAGAAAGAAAAAAGAGGTACATAATAGTCACAGAAAAACAGATCTGACAGATAAGAATATACATAACCTCAGATTCAGATTTGTAACCACGTCAAGATCATAATTAAAGCTCATATCTGAAAAATAACTGTACTCACAATCAAAAAGGAAAGTCTTGATTTCTGGTTTCTGAGTTCTGACACTGAATAACATTCCTTTGGCGTAGACTATCGATTAGATTAGAAAATAGTTGTTCCCTTTTAACATTATTCAGATTGGAAGAAGATCCTAGTTTTGATTCCAGCAGAGTAACGACGCCATTATTTTATTTAATAAGAACGGAGGAAGAGTATAGGAATGAAATTGTGCAGCATAAAGTTAGAGAAGAATGGTGTAAAGAGAATGGGGCTAGGGGGTTGTTTATATAGGGTTTTTAACTAATTAGAGCCGTCGATGAAGCTAGAGTTAGTCAAGGCCATCCATCTCAAGAGAAACCAATCAGAAAGTGACAAGTTAGCCCTAGTGACACAGCAGAGCTCAGAAATTCAACCAGAACCTGACCAGGCCAGCCAGGGTCAAACCAGAAAGCTGTGCAGGCCTGCTGCTCGGCCTGGGCGCACCTGCCAAGTGCGCCAATGCAAAATTGCATGGGCGCACTTCCCAAGTGCGCCAGTGCAATTTTGCCCTGTCGCACTTCCCAAGTGCGCCAGTGCATTCTGGCCAGTTTCTGGTTTTTCTTCCTAACTTCGTTCGTCCATATCTTCTTCATACGGTATCCGTTTTACGCAAACTCAGACTCTATTTCAAGAAGAATTCCGAGACGAACGCAATGGCATATCCCATTTCCCTTGATTTTTATTTTTTATAATTAATTATTCTCTGATTTATTACTTAGACGTTCAAAGAAAATACGGGGTGTTACATTCTCCCCTCCTTAAAGGATTTCGTCCCCGAAATCTTCAAGTTCAGAAGAATGTGTCCTACCATCCAGTCATCCATCTACTCAACCATCATCCACAAGCATCCATTGTCCTTAGAAAACTTCTAATGTTGTATGAACATATGCAAAAGTGTGTGTATAGGTTCCTTATCTAATGCAAAGATCAGGCGGTCCACTGATTCAGTTGACCTCTTTAATGCGAATTATGTCAGTGCCATGAGTCCAACATGTATGCAATTTTCCTATTTGGTCCATATCATTCTTGTATGAGTGACAACCATTTATTCATATGCAACATCCATGTGATGAGTCAACCATTTTGCATCCACAGAAATTGAAAATGCTCACATATTCATATGCAGTATGAGAGTGTTTTCGAGCCGATCTAGTGCCTAATGTGTGTATATGCATCCACGAGCAACCACTTGCATCCACTTGCAACCATCAAACATAAAATGTCTCAAACACATGTTTACATCCATAGGATTCCTATCTATAGGTCGAAGACTCGATCGATAGGATACAGTCGAGTGATGGGAGCGAGTGCAGATAAACAAAAACTTGGTTTCCATTAGACATTGGTTGAGAGACTAATTCCCCTAAGTATCAACCCCGAAGACCGAAATCAACATCAGATTGACACCCAGAGGATTACCCTCTTTAGACAATGTCAAAACTGGAAATCTTAACCTTTTCAGAAATATTCAGATGCTTACAGACTACTAGTATAGATAAGATTATCGAATGATTCTTAGAAAACTAAGCATGGGAAAATCCCACCATATCCCTCAAAAACCCAGAATGTATGCATTACAATCGACTTGACGCCTAACACAGATACCCTCAAACCCCAACCTATCACCAATAGATGAGTCGTAACCCCTATGGGGTTTTGAGACTATAACCAGATCAGAAACAAGACTAGTATTAAAGTGCAGAGACTCGACTACAGAATCAGAATGCCATGATCGTAAAGAGTTCTAACTCAAAAATCAGATAAGGAAACTAAACTCTCTACGGAAATTTTCCTACTTCTATCCTATCCACCAACTATGAGAGTATTTTCCTGCCTTCCCGAAGTAGGTCATGTCCTCTGTCCTTGCCCCCGTTTCTTCAGGCAGTCCCTAGTGAAGTGTCCCATCTCACCACAGTTGAAGTGAGTGTCCTTCCTCTTTCGGCAATCCTTGTTCAGATGAGTCAAACTTCCATAAGTAAAGCACTTTTCTCCTCCTTTATCTTCAGACTTTTCTTCCTTCTTTTGTGTTTCCTTTTTTTCCTCCTTTGTGAACCAAGTCCAAATCCATGAGTTTCTCATCCTTGGGTTGTGTTCCTTAGCCAAACTCCCTCATTCTCATCTTTACTATCCGTGTGTAACACGTTGACAAGTCCCTCGAAAGCGGCCTCCATCGCACAGAAAATGCTACAAAGCTCGAAAGAAAATTATCTGTAGGTGAGACTACTGCGGCTACAGATGGGAGTCGGGAGCTTATTTGCCCTTTGACCGGTGTTGTAGTCCTATCAAGCCTATAGAACCATGCCGTGATGAGGTTACCTCCCAGAAAGCCGGGAGCCCCGGAGAAAGAAGGAAACAAAGATTCAAACAGAAGATCAAAAGATAGATATATGGCTTTTGGGTATTATGTTTTTCAAAAATAAGCTTTACTTTTGAAAATACTTCATTTTAAAATCTTTTTGTAAATAGTTTTCAAAAACTTTACCCAATCTGGTAACTTTCAGCTCTGATACCAAGTGTAACACCCCACCTCCGTCAAGGTCACTCACAAAGGGAATGCCTTAACTTTGATGGAGCGTTTTAGTAGACAGAACAGAAATTTACAAGACAGATAAAACAGTACTTGAAAAACTTACAACTTTATTACAGTGGAGAATAGAAATCAGTTTGGTTACATTCTTCAAAATCACTTTATCAAAACCCAAGTACATATACATATATATATATCAGCCTTTTTCAAAAGCCCTCAGAGTACAAAACTTTGAAATCATAATCCCCACAGAAGATGCCATAAGGAGTCAAGCCATACTTTAAGCACTTCAAGTACTTCAAGCAGAAGAAATCCAGATCAAGCTGAAGTATTACCTCCTTGGAAACCTAGGGGGGAGGGAACGAAAAGAAAAGGGGCGAAAAACAAACGAGGTCAGACATAAAGTCTGGCGAGTCCAGTGATTTCCAGCATATGAACAGATAATAATAATCATGGCATGCAAATAAAACTAGATGCGAGATAACAGTAACAAGAGTAGTAGATATACTTAGGTTAAACAGAAGAAACAGAATGATGTAAGCTATTACTTTTCACTTCTCTGCACTAATACTAGTATAACAAGATTAGGTGTTACCCTAATGTCTAAACAGAAACAGAATAATGGGCCTTTACCACCCGAACAGAAGGTACAGAAACAGAAATAGAATAATCCTTACGGAAACAGAATGTTAGAATTAGGTGTACACTAGTAAAAGGGCCTTTACCACCCCAACAGACGGTACCACGTAGAAACAGACAGGTATTACCACCCAACAGAAATAGACGATACCCCAAAGGAAACAGACAGAACTAAGTGTACCCTAAATCTACCCCCAAGCGATCGGCTCCCTAATTAATAAATACCCTGTGCCAGCTCCACAAAAGGGTGTATCATTCCCTAAAGCGGCAACCATTGAATGACACAGACCTATTTACATATGTTACGGCGTCTTACATCCTCAGAGGTAGACCGGGATCCATGCACGCACATGACCCGGTTGGAATGCACCATCAACACCCCTCACCATTATCAGAATGAACCGCTTATAATTAGTTCAGTAAGCGTGCCCAGACCCTACCTATTGTTGGGTCATAGTTTTGATACCCTAAAGGGTTACTGACTAATATGGGTCCCAAACAACAGATGACACAAGTATTTTTCCCTCCTAACCTTGTGTCCCAAGACTAACAGATTTCATATTAGCTTCTTTACAAGTTTTCAGACATACAGAGTTCAGGTCAACTAGTTCACAGATCAGAAAATCAAGTTAACGGGTTTTCAGACTAACGGATCAGATGTACAGTTCTTAACAAACTTACAGATTGTCTAACTTTGTATTGGGCCCACCGATTTACAAAACGGGTTTAAATTCATTAATCCGGTTGGTTTAACCCTATTCACCCAAAACGTTTTAGACATCATATTTATTCCAGATTTGCATTAATTAAATATTAATGCACAGACCTCTCACATTAGGTCGGTAGCTTGTGGCCGTTGGATATGCCGGGCGGTTCCAGGAAGACTTCTGCCACAAGTCAGACCTAACCTCGTGTCTAAGCATATTTTAGTTATGCCTACGACCTCTCACATTAGACCGACAGTTTGCGGTCGCTGGTTAAGACGGTTGGTTCCGGGCAGGCTTCTACCGCAAACAGAGCCCAACCTCGTGTCATAGCCAATTCATTCCAATACAGATTTTTCAGATATCAGCCTAATTCTGTTTATTTAACAGATTAAACTTCTTCATAGGATACAACAGATTAATCAAATTTCCATGTTTTACTAAATCTTAGGTCGAGCCTACGGGTTTCCATACCCAGATTACCATTATCTAGTTTTCAACAGATCAGAGAATTCAACAGGTAGCAGATCTAGCAGTTTAAGCGATTCAACAGATTTAGCAGATAACAGATTTAGCAGTTTAGGCAATTCAACAGATTTAGCTGATAACGGATTAGGCAATTTAACAGATTTAGCAGATAACAGATTTAGCATATTATATATATATATATATATATATATCTAAAACTCTATTTACATATCTTGCCTAATCATAAATTTAGCCTAAACTTACATGCGCAAATCAAGGTCATAATTCATAATACAATATATGCCCCAAATTTTAGCCTTAATATTCCCATTTACATTTCATGTCGAAACTAGATTTAATATTCTAGTTCACCGTTTATGTCCAAGACTAATATACATGTTAATCATTCACTAATATAGCCAACTCATATTATGCCAACATATTTATTATGCCAACATATTTATTATGCCAAATTAACTTAATTAAGCTACGCCCAATCCCCGTATAACATGTTTCCACAAGTTCTCTAAGTACTCATGAAGTGGCACTAACAAAAAGAGTAGGGGATAAGCACAAGAATTTGATATAAAAGAATAGGCATGCAATAATGAACCAAATACAATAATATTGGCTCCAATAGGCTCGATGTACATAACAGTGAATGGGAATAAACTAGCCAAGTTACACACTAATTATGAGATCTAACATAATTAAGGGAATATGCATAAGAAACTAACTACAATAGTTATAGGCAACTAACCACAATAGTCATGGGCGACTAATCATAATAGTTTCTTGTTCAATGCCATAGGCAATAGTCTCATAGTCATGAATCATAGTCATAGGCAATAGTCTCATAGGCATGAATCGTATTCATAGGCAATAGTCTCATAGTCATGAATCATAGTCATAGGAAATAGTCTCATAGGCATGAATCATAGTCATAGGCAATAATCTCATGTCCAATTATGCATTATTCACTATTTGTCCCAAAAATTTAGCGTTCGTGCGTTAATCTCTTATGAGATTCGGTGCAGGCTCGTAGTAGCGTGGCTATAGGACAGAAATAAAAAAGAGGTACAGAACAGTCACAGAAAAACAGATCTAACCGATAAGAATATACATAACCTCAGATTCAAATTTATAACCACGTCAAGATCATAATTAAAGTTCATATCTGAAAATAACTATACTTACAATCAAAAAGGAAATTCTTGATTTCTGGTTTCTGAGTTCTGACACTGAATAGCGTTCCTTTGGCGTAGACTATCGATTAGATTAGAAAATAGTTGTTCCCTTTTAACTTTATTCAGATTGGAAGAAGATCCTAGTTTTGATTCCAGCAGAGTAACGACGCCATTATTTTATTTAATAAGAACGGAGGCAGAGTATAGGAATGAAATTGTGCAGCTTAAGGTTAGAGAAGAATGGTGTAAAGAGAACAGGGCTAGGGGCTGTTTATATAGGGTTTCAAACTAATTAGAGCCGTCGATGAAGCTAGAGTTAATCAAGGCCATCCATCTCAAGAGAAGCCAATCAGAAAGTGACAAGTTAGCCCTAGTGACACAGTAGAGCTCAGAAATTCGACCAGAACCCGACCAGGCCAGCCAGGATCAAACCAGAAAGCTGTGCAGGCCTATTGCTCGGCCTGGGCGCACCTGCCAAGTGCGCCAATGCAAAATTGCATGGGCGCACTTCCCAAGTGCGCCAGTGCAATTTTGCCCTGGTGCACTTCCCAAGTGTGACAGTGCATTCTGGCCAGTTTCTGGTTTTTCTTCCTAACTTCGTTCATCCATATCTTCTTCGTACGATATCCGTTTTACGCAAACTCGGACTCTATATCAAGTAGAATTCAGAGACGAACGCAATGGCGTAACCCGTTTCCCTTGATTCTTATTTTTTATAATTAATTATTCTCTGATTTGTTACTTATACGTTCACAGAAAATACGGGGTGTTACATTCTCCCCTCCTTAAAGGATTTCATCCCCGAAATGTTCAAGTTAAGAAGAATGTGTCCTACCATCCAGTCATCCATCTACTCAACCATCATCCACAAGCATCCATTGTCCTTAGACAACTTCTAATGTTGTATGAACATATGCAAAAGTGTGTGTATATGTTCCTTATCTAATGCAAAGATCAGGCAGTCCACTGATTCAGTTGACCTCTTTAATGCGAATTATTTCAGTGCCATGAGTCCAACATGTATGCAATTTTCCTATTTGGTCCATATCATTCTTGTATGAGTGACAACCATTTTTTCATATGCAACATCCATGTGATGAGTCAACCATTTTGCATCCACAGAAATTGAAAATGCTCACACATTCATATGCAGTATGAGAGTGTTTTCGAGCCGATCTAGTGCCTAATGTGTGTATATGCATCCACGAGCAACCACTTGCATCCACTTGCAACCATCAAACATAACATGTCTCAAACACATGTTTACATCCATGGGATTCCTATCTATAGGTCGAAGACTCGATCGATAGGATACAGTCGAGTGATGGGAGCGAGTGCAGATAAACAAAAACTTGGTTTCCATTAGACAATGGTTGAGAGACTAATTCCCCTAAGTATCAACCCCGAAGACCGAAATCAACATCAGATTGACACCCAGAGGATTACCCTCTTTAGACAATGTCAAAACTGGAAATCTTAACCTTTTCAGAAATATTCAGATGCTTACAGACTACTAGTATAGATCAGATTATCGAATGATTCTTAGAAAACTAAGCATGGGAAAATCCCACCATATCCCTCAAAAACCCAGAATGTATGCATTACAACCGACTTGACGCCTAACACGGATACCCTCAAACCCCAACCTATCACCAACAGATGAGTCGTAACCCCTATGGGGTTTTGAGACTATAACCAGATCAGAAACAAGACTAGTATTATAGTGCAGAGACTCGACTATAGAATCAGAATGCCATGATCGTAAAGAGTTCTAACTCAATAATCAGATAAGGAAACTAAACTCTCTACGGAAATTTTCCTACTTCTATCCTATCCACCAACTATGAGAGCATTTGCCTGCCTTCCCGAAGTAGGTCATGTCCTCTGTCCTTGCCCTCGTTTCTTCGGGCAGTCCCTAGTGAAGTGTCCCATCTCACCACAGTTAAAGTAAGTGTCCATCCTCTTTCGGCAATCCTTGTTCAGATGAGTCAAACTTCCATAAGTAAAGCACTTTTCTCCTCCTTTATCTTCAAACTTTTCTTCCTTCTTTTGTGTTTCCTTTTTTTTCCTCCTTTGTGAACCAAGTCCAAATCCATGAGTTTCTCATCCTTGGGTTGTGTTCCTTAGCCAAACTCCCTCATTCTCATCTTTACTATCCGTGTGTAACACGTTGACAAGTCCCTCGAAAGCGACCTCCATCGCACAGAAAATGCTACAAAGCTCGAAAGAAAATTAGCCGTAGGTGAGACTACTGCGGCTACAGATGGGAGTCAGGCGCTTATTTGCCCTTTGACCGGTGTCGTAGTCCTATCAAGCCTATAGAACCATGTCGTGATGAGGTTACCTCCCAGAAAGCCGGGAGCCCCGGAGAAAGAAGGAAACAAAGATTCAAACAGAGGATCAAAAGATAGATATATGGCTTTTGGGTATTATGTTTTTCAAAAATAAGCTTTACTTTTGAAAATACTTCCTTTTAAAACCTTTTTGTAAATAGGTTTCAAAAACTTTACCCAATCTGGTATCCTTCAGCTCTGATACCAAGTGTAACACCCCACCTCCGTCAAGGTCACTCACAAAGGGAATGCCTTAACTTTGATGGAGCGTTTTAGTAGACAGAACAGAAATTTACAATACAGATAAAACAGTACTTGAAAAACTTACAACTTTATTACAACGGAGAACAGAAATCAGTTTGGTTACATTCTTCAAAATCACTTTATCAAAACCCAAGTACATATACATATATATATATATCAGCCTTTTTCAAAAGCCCTCAGAGAACAAAACTTTAAAATCATAATCCCCACAGAAGATGCCATAAGGAGTCAAGCCATACTTTAAGCACTACAAGTACTTCAAGCAGAAGAAATCCAGATCAAGCTTAAGTATTACCTCCTTCGAAACCTGGGGGGAGGAAACGGAAAGAAAAGGGGCGAAAAACAAACGAGGTCAGACATAAAGTCTGGCGAGTCCAGTGATTTCCAGCATATGAACAGATAATAATAATCATGGCACGCAAATAAAACTGGATGCGAGATAACAGTAACAGGAGTAGCAGATATACATAGGTTAAACAGAAGAAACAGAAAGATGTAAGCTATTACTTTTCACTTCTCTGCACTAATACTAGTATAACAGGATTAAGTGTTACCTTAATGTCTAAACAGAAACAGAATAATGGGCCTTTACCACCCGAATAGAAGGTACAGAAACAGAAACAGAATAATCCTTACGGAAATAGAATGTTAGAGTTAGGTGTACACTAGTAAATGGGCCTTTACCACCTCAACAGACGGTACCACGCAGAAATAGACAGGTGTTACCACCCAACGGAAACAGACGATGCCCCAACGGAAACAGACAGAACTAAGTGTACCCAAAATCTACCCCAAGCGATCGGCTCCCTAATACATAAATACCCTGTGCCAGCCCCACAAAAGGGTGTATCATTCCCTAAAGTGGCAACCTTTGAATGACACAGACCTATTTACATATGTCACGGCATCTTACATCCTCAGAGGCAGACCGGGATCCATGCACGCACATGACCCGGTTGGAACGCACCATCAACACCCCTCACCATTATCAAAATGAACCGCTTATAATTAGTTCAGTAAGCGTGCCCAGACCCTACCTACTGTTGGGTCATAGTTTTGATATCAGAAAGGGTTACTAACTAATATGGGTCCCAAACAACAGATGACACAAGTATTTTTCCCTCCTAACCTTGTGTCCCCAGACTAATAGATTTCAGATTAACTTGTTTACAAATTTTCAGACATACAGAGTTCAGGTCAACTAGTTCACAGATCAGAAAATCAAGTTAACGGGTTTTCAGACTAACGGATCAGATGTACAGTTATTAACAGACTTACAGATTGTCTAACTTTGTATTGGGCCCACCGACTTACGAAACGGGTTTTAAATTCATCAATCCGGTTGGTTTAACCCTATTCACCCAAAACGTTTTAGACATCATATTTATTCCAGATTTGCATTAATTAAATATTAATGCATAAACCTCTCACATTAGGTCGTTAGCTTGTGGCCGTTGGATATGCCGGGCGGTTCCAGGAAGACTTCTGCCACAAGTCAGACCTAATCTCGTGTCTAAGCATATTTTAGTTATGCCTACGACCTCTCACATTAGACTGACAGTTTGCGACCGCTGGTTAAGCCGGTTGGTTCCGGGCAGGCTTCTACCGCAAACAGAGCCTAACCTCGTGTCATAGCCAATTCATTCCAATAAAGATTTTTCAAATATCAAACTAATTCTGTTTATTTAATAGATTAAACTTCTTCATAGGATACAACAGATTAATCAAATTTCCATGTTTTACTAAATCTTAGGTCGAGCCTACGGATTTCCATACCCAGATTACCATTATCTAGTTTTCAACAAATCAGACAATTCAACAGATAGCAGATCTAGCAGTTTAAGCGATTCAACAGATTTAGCACATAACAGATTTAGCAGTTTAGGCAATTCAACAGATTTAGTAGATAACGGATTAGGCAATTTAACAGATGTAGCAGATAACAGATTTAGCAGATTATATATATCTAAAACTATATTTACATATCTTGCCTAATCATAAATTTAGCCTAAACTTACATGCGCAAATCAAGGTCATAATTCATAATACAATATATGCCCCAAATTTTAGCCTTAATATTCCCATTTACAGTTCATGTCAAAACTAGATTTAATATTCTAGTTCACCATTTATGTCCAAGACTAATATACATGTTAATCATTCACTAATATAGCCAATTCAGATTATGCCAACATATTTATTATGCCAAATTAACTTAATTAAGCTATGCCCAATCCCCGTATAACATGTTTCCATAAGTTCTCTAAGTTCTCATGAAGTGGCACTAAAAAAAGGAGTAGGGGATAAGCACAAGAATTTGGTATAAAAGAATAGGCATGAAATAATGAACCAAATACAATAATATTGGTTCTAATAGGCTCGATGTACATAACAGTGAATGGGAACAAACTAGCCAAGTTACACACTAATTATGAGATCTAACATAATTAAGGGAATATGCATAAGAAACTAACTACAATAGTTATAGGCAACCAACCACAATAGTCATGGGCGACTAATCACAATAGTTTCTTGTTCAATGTCATAGGCAATAATCTCATAGTCATGAATCATAGTCATAGGCAATAGTCTCATAGGCATGAATCATAGTCATAGGCAATAGTCTCATAGGCATGAATCATGGGCAATAGTCTCATAGTCATGAATCATAGTCATAGGCAACAGTTTAATGTCCAATTATGCATTATTCATTATTTGTCCCAAAATTTAGCGTTCGTGCGTTAATCTCTTATGAGATTCGGCGTAGGCTCGTAGTAGCCTGGCTATAGAACACAAAGAAGAAAGAGGTACAGAATAGTCACAGAAAAACAGATCTGACAGATAAGGATATACATAACCTCAGATTTAGATTTATAACCATGTCAAGATCATAATTAAAGCTCATATCTGAAAAATAACTGTACTCACAATCAAAAAGGAAAGTCTTGATTTCTGGTTTCTGAGTTCTGACACTGAATAGCATTCCTTTGGCGTAGACTATCGATTAGATTAGAAAATAGTTGTTCCCTTTTAACTTTATTCAGATTGGAAGAAGATCCTAGTTTTGATTCCGGTAGAGTAACGACGCCATTATTTTATTTAATAAGAACGGAGGCAGAGTATAGGAATGAAATTGTGCAACATAAGGTTAGAGAAGAATGGTGTAAAGAGAATGGGGCTAGGGGGCTGTTTATATAGGGTTTCAAACTAATTAGAGCCGTCGATGAAGCTAGAGTTAATCAAGGCCATCCATCTCAAGAGAAGCTAATCAGAAAGTGACAAGTTAGCCCTAGTAACTCAGTAGAGCTCAGAAATTCGACCAGAACCCGACCAGGCCAGCCAGGGTCAAACCAGAAAGCTGTGCAGGCCTGCTGCTCGGCCAGGGTGCACCTGCCAAGTGCGCCAATGCAAAATTGCATGGGCGCACTTCCCAAATGCGCCAGTGCAATTTTTCCCTGGTGCACTTCCCAAGTGCACCAGTGCATTCTGGCCAGTTTCTGTTTTTTCTTCCGAACTTCGTTCGTCCATATCTTCTTCGTACGGTATCCGTTTTACGCAAACTCGAACTCTATTTCAAGCAGAATTCTGAGACGAACGTAGTGGCGTAACCCGTTTCCCTTGATTCTTATTTTTTTAATTAACTATTCTCTGATTTTTTACTTATACGTTCACAGAAAATACGGGGTGTTACAGGGAGTGAGATGTACTGTTTGTGGTATCTTATTATTATTATGATTTGATGTTGAATTTCTGAGATGAAAGATATTTAGTGAAATAAATAGTAAGCTATGTTTTTTTATGTTTCCGCTACATATATTTTACATGTCTTGTACACTTTAGTCTGTGTGATGTTACTTAGTTATAAATTTAAATGCTACGTATTCTTTTGGTGCTCATATTTGGGGATACTAAGGTGTGCAAGGTGTTTCATTTGGTATTGATGTAATGACCCGCATTGTCAGAGGTATTATAATTAATTTATTTAATTATTTAAAAGGTGGTTAAAAGGATTTAATGGTCGTGGAATTAAATAATGATGAATATTTAATTAAAATAATAAATTAAATAATATATTTAATTTTGAAATAATCAAAATTGGCTGAAATGACGATATGTTGTGAACCGGATCATCTGTGATATTTAATTCAGTTTAGAATTGAATTTAAATAACGAATATATTATTTGAACGATAGTTTGAACGTATAATTATAATATGATTAAAATAGAGCTCGAAATGGCGCGGCAGTTCGCTATTTGGCGATTTGAACTTCAACTGAATGTACAGGATTCGTTTTAAGCCGAATTTCTGTGAAACAAGAAACGTGTGGAGCTGGTGGAGTATATCTTTCTAGTGGAAGAGAAAAATCGGGATTTCGTCGTGTAGATTTTGATGTATGGCCAAATCAAATTTTAGAATAGTCGATATATAATCGTTTATCGACCATAACGGTTTATTCGATATAACTAGATACCAGTTTCGAATCTAGACAAGGTTCTTTTGAGACATAGCGATAATTTAATTTTTAGAATTTTACTGTAATTTTTAATTAATTAAATAAGCAACTTTTTATTTGGAGTGTTTTGCACCCTGTATCAGCAATTGTGGGGTTTCACAAAAAATGAGTTATTCTACCGATATTTTTGTATTATTGAAATCCTGGCGCATCGCTGATCACAATGGTAATTTTGTTTGCGTTGTTCGTGGCTCGTATGTATAGGAGGTAGTGTGAAACGGGGTATGTTCAATATTTTAACCGATAAGTGGTAACTAAAACCCTATTAGCTTTCTTTCTCTGATCGAAACAAGGCCACATCTTCTTTGTTCACACCCACAAATTCTGTGTGGTTTCAAAACAAAAGATGTGTAAGATTTAAATCCATACAAACAAAAAGGAAAATCCTATAAATATAATTAACTCTTCTAGAACCTAGTTTTGCTTTTCCTCTGGTCATATTCCTTAAGGCCGCCACCGTTTTTCATTCCTACAGTAAAACAAATGTCTTTTAAAATCCAAAATAAACTGGATTAGATCCTACAAATCGAAACAAAAATATAATCAAAATGCTGAATGGGTTCTCTTCGCATTAGCATGGCTGTGGTGGCACTCGAACGCTATTCTGTCGAAAGTCGACATTCACAGAGAATCTAGGGTTCGGTTTATGGGCCATCTCGTGGCATCGGAGGTCAGGCAAATGGTCGGAGATGAACTCGTGATGGGTTCCGCACCTTGGTGGGTGATTTTTGAGGACCTCGCAGCATTTCAGGTCGCGTCTTCTTCAGGGAGGCGATGAGTTCGGATGCTGGCAGGGGGGTGTCGAGTTGACTGAAAGTGGGATGGGAGGAAAGGGTTTTCGGTGGAGAACTGATTGGAGGTGGTTGCACCGGAGTTCGGTGATCGGAGTGATGGAGAAAGGGCAGTCAACGAGGTGCCGTTGGTGTTGTTTTGGGTTCAGCGATGTCTGATTTGAGAAGGAGAAGGCTGGGCTTTAATGGAGCAGGTTTGTTAAAGGAGGATGGGCCAACGAATTGAAGTTAAGGCCCAACTTTCAAGTTTAATTTAAATAAAATTGTGTAAATATATATATCATAACTTGTATAATCGATATCTATTGCATACGTTATCGGTTTTCAGAAAAACAAGATCCGACAGGATCGTATGGACGGACACTACCCAATGGAACTGACTGGAAGTCCATCGGAGCTCATCACAATTTATAGCAAAATAAATTGTCCTGATCTAATTCAAATCAACGACAATTATCGTTAATTAACGACGATAGTCCAATGTGAGTAAAACTCACCAACTCTGAACAGTTCTATTTTTATAACGTATATTTAGAAATGATAAATGATGAATGTTTGCTGTGTGTTAACTATTGGTTCAGTTGTTTGTGTATTGATTGAAATCATAGATAACAATATATATATATAAATCGTTAATCGAATATTGATTCTGTTTTATTAGAATATCTTATATATGTGTTGTTTAACATCTGCGATGCAGGGGAACAGGTTGGAGGGGTCCAACTGGACTCCTTAATATTTATAATATTGTTCTGGTTATATATTGTAATATATGATGTGATATATAATCTGTTTGATTATGTGTGTTTAAACGATAACGATCACTAGGGTTTGCTATTTCAAATATCATAAGAGACCCTGGGATGTAAAAAGAATTATTTCAATGTATATTGAAATAAATGGATTTTATAAAATCAACAGATTTTATAAAAGGAAATATTTCGAAAGTAAATAAAAGGAAAATATTTGTAAAACGAATAGAGTTTTATAAAAGGGAAAATGTTGATAAAACAAGTAAATAGAATAAAGGAATATCTATTTAGAAAATAAATAGGATTATAAAAGGAGTTAATCAAACGTAGTTATCAAAAGGAGTTAATCAAACGTAGTTATCAAAAGGAGTTAATCAAACATAGTTTATCAAAATGAGTTAATCAAATATAGTTTTATTCGAAGGAGTTAGTCAAATATAGTTATTCAGGATAAGTTGCCATTTAGCACGACTGCTAGCGTAATTCGCAGGGCTGCAGATAGCCTATGGCGGTCGGATGTTTCCTGAGGGAGTCAGGCGTAACCATTGTGATCGCTGTGATCTAGAGTCAAGCGAATGGAGTTAAATTCAATATTAGTTATTCGAAAAGGAGTTAAACAAATAGAGTTATTCAGTAAGAGCAAATCAAAATGGAGTTAAACAGAAATTAGAAACTGGCTAGAGATTAATAAGTTGAATAGTTTTCTGGGTATCGATCTGATGTTGGTTCCGGCCTTCGGGGTTTATACTTAGGAAGATGTTCTCTTGTTAGTTTATAGTTAGAGTCTGATAGATGTGGAAGAATAGTGATACGTAATTAAGCAGATGGAAACGTTTTCCAGTGTTAATAACATATATTTTCTAAACATAGAAAATAAGGCAATATGAATATATATATATATGTTAAATGATGATTGGTCGATATAATTTCCATATGGAAATAATATCGTTGTTTGCACATGTGTTTTTCTTTGATAGTTAAATCACAGACTATCAAAGTTTTGACCATTTTTAACGTTGTTAATATGGAGAGACCGGTTGGATTATTATCCGAAGAACCACTCCGTATTGGCATAAGCGTTGCGAATGATATATGTCAAAGATAATTGAAGACGGGGTTATGCAAGGGCTATCATGTTTACAGAATAGTGCCTTCGGTTTTCCAGTCCCAGGACGACCTGTATGGAAGGATGTCTAACAGAGTATATCTAATAGATCGCGTAAGTTGATCTCTTCAAACGTATTCATGTTAGTGGCGGAGGAATTCGTTTCTCTTAGCTTTATACCCGTGGTATTTTTAGAAAATCAATTTGTGATTTAGAGGGTATGACGATGTGACATTCTAAGTGAATGAAGATGTGGTATTTTAAAATATAAGCGTAGCTTCTAGCCTCACATTCGGTAAATGACAGAAATCGGGCAGGCAGCATGGCTAAGTCGGTCGCACCGAAGTAGGGTGTATAATCACCTATCTAGAGAATATTCATTTGCTTCTTTAATATATCAATGATGTCCCATATATATAGACGGGAACGGTTGTTGATCCCAACCGTTGGTGATGTACATTCGATACATTCAAGCAAAATGAGTGGTCGGTCATGTGTGGCTGAGTTGCAAGATGTTCTTGTTGAACTCTAGTGTATCGTTCCTAGAGTACATTGATCGGAAGGTGGTTCCATACCTTGTCATAGTTGGAAATCCATTAACCAATACGTGCTTGCGGTTTTGATTGTATACTATATATGTAGAACGTGAGATGAAAGCGTTTCTGCTAGATGATTATTATATTGTGGTTGATAGTCATTATTATAATATCAAAAGGTTTTTGATAAAAAGATAGTTTGGATTCTCATAAGGGAAAAACCCATTCCTTTATACGGCGTGGTCTTATGAGATATCATTTACCTGCTTGAACTGTTTTAAACTGTTTTACTCATACCAGTCCCATTACTGACCCGGAGTTTACTTTGTTGTTTTCCCTAAACTCTTGGGTGCCTAAATTTGTACGGGCAGTCAAGTAGTCAGGATTTACAGATATATCTGAAGAGCTGGAGTAGGAGGCTTCAGGATCATATAGCTATAGGTTATTTCTGCTGTGTTGTAAGTACTGTACTTTGATAATGATGTTTATTCAAATACAGATGTATATTTCAAGTTATGTTATATATATTATATGTTATTCGTTCCGCTGTGAGGTTCTGTTACTCTGATGTTGTGTTCTTCTTCTTCTATTCTAAGTTTCTATCTTATCTTTCCTCACCCTCTATCTTCTTTCTATTAATTTCTTGAATTTCCAGTACAATTTGGGGTTGGACTTGTGTTATTTGGTCAGCTCAAATTGGTCCGGATTTTTGGGTCATTATAGTTGGTATCAGAGCTTAAGTTAAGAATTACCTTGGCTCTGTGGCGTGACTCAGTAGAGATAGGGTAAGTAATACCCTAGATTGAGTTGAGTGTATATATACGAGTGCATATTTGTATTTGATATAAAAATGGTTTTATATTGTGGGGATTCATTGGTTGAGTTGTTTATGAGTTCTGGCCGATCAGTTTGATCCACTTTATCGGTAGGAGTAAATAAACACTTGAATACGATGGACCGACACAGTATGGATATGTGATATATTATCATATATAAGAGGTGTTGGTAGTAATTTTAATCAGATAAGATTATGAAATGTGAAATGGTTATATATAACCAATCAAAATTTATACAAGTGAATTATATGAAATTGAAATGAATTAAATCTGAATTTAGATCAGAATTGGAATTTAAAGTCCCAGAAATGGGAAAGGTGTTTGTAAATGAATCTGGATTTAATATACGTGAATTTTAAGATCCTGGGAGATTTTAAATTTGTTTACAACATTGTAAAAGGATATTTGGAATTGATTCCATGGTGGAAATGTTTAAAAAAATGGGTTTTGAAAGTGCTATAGTATTGAACTCACTTCGGTAGTTGGAAAATAAATTCCTATGTTGATCATGACATCATCGGTGTTCATTTTCGAGTATGTAAGTGACGGATTACTACCAAGGATTTTGTTTTGGGAAAACAAGTTGTGTTGAATTTCAAAAAGGAAAATTTGATTTTTTCTGAAAGAGGTAAACTATTTAAAAACTTCCAGGAAGAAAAGGTTGTTTGAATTTAAACAAATTAAAGTAAAATTTGTAAAATCCAATAGAATTGGGATTGAATTAAAAGCCAGTAAGTGAAAATCATTTGAAATAGATTAGTGTTAAGTAGAATTAGACAATTAGATAATCTGGAATTATATTGGACTGGTGAGTTATGGATTTGAAATCAAGAATAGTGCTTGAGGTTGAAATGAAATTCGACTTTGGTATAAGCGAATGGGTGTGTTAAAAGATAAATTGATTCAAGATCAAGTTGGAATGACATTGGTATATGTTGAATTGGTAACAGATGCAAAGGACATAGTGATATGCCCGATAAAAAGGTACAAGTTTATATTTGATATAAGCATGAGATTTATGAGCCAAATTGGCAAGCCGCTTGGCTGTTTGATTTTCTTTTGGGTTGGAGATGGCCTAGAAAGGCGAGTTGTGGATTTACCAATAGGGTTGTATAAAGGAGGTTATGGCGAATTTATCCGAAAATTTAAAGTGTTAAATTTTTTTCAGAATTTTTGAAAATTTTAGTTAGTCGGAATGAATAAATATTTTAGTCGATATTAATTAGTTCAGTTGAAATCAGAAATTAGGGGTAAACAAATCTTAGGAATTCCAGTCGATAGGGTCGTCCCCTACCTTTTAGCAATTTCGAGGACGAAATTATTTTAAGTGGGGAAGAATGTAATGACCCGCATTGTCAGAGGTATTATAATTTATTTATTTAATTATTTAAAAGGTGATTAAAAGGATTTAATGGTCATGGAATTAAATAATGATGAATATTTAATTAAAATAATAAATTAAATAATATATTTAATTCTGAAATAATCAAAATTGGCTGAAATGACGATATGTTGTGAACCGGATCATCTGTGATATTTAATTCAGTTTAGAATTGAATTTGAATAACGAATATATTATTTGAATGACAGTTTGAACGTATAATTATAATATAATTAAAATAGAGCTCGAAATGGCGCGGCAGTTTGCTATTCGGCGATTTGAACTTCAACTGAATGTACAGGATTCGTTTTAAGCCGGATTTCTGTGAAACAAGAAACGTGTGGAGCTGGTGAAGTATATCTTTCTATTGGAAGAGAAAAATCGGGATTTCGTCATGTAGATTTTGATGTATGGCCAAATCAAATTTTAGAATAGTCGCTATATAATCGTTTATCGACCATAACGGTTTATTCGATATAACTAGATACCAGTTTTGAATCTAGACAAGGTTCTTTTGAGACATAGCGATAATTTAATTTTTAGAATTTTACTGTAATTTTTAATTAATTAAATAAGCAACTTTTTATTTGGTGTTTTGCACCCTGTATCAGCAATTGTGGGGTTTCACAAAAAATGAGTTAATCTACCGATATTTTTGTATTATTGAAATCCTGGCGCATCGCTGATCACAACGGTAATTTTGTTTGCGTTGTTCGTGGCTCGTATGTATAGGAGGTAGTGTGATACGGGGTATGTTCAATATTTTAACCGATAAGTGGTAACTCAAACCCTATTAGCTTTCTTTCTCTGATCGAAACAAGGCCACATCTTCTTTTTTCACACCCACAAATTTTGTGTGGTTTCAAAACAAAAGATGTGTAAGATTTAAATCCATACAAACAAAAAGGAAAATCCTATAAATATAATTAACTCTTCTAAAACTTAGTTTTGCTTTTCCTCTGGTCATATTCCTTAAGGCCGCCACCGTTTTTCATTCCCACAGTAAAACAAATGTCTTCTAAAATCCAAAACAAACTGGATTAGATCCTACAAATCGAAACAAAAATATAATCAAAATGCTGAATGGGTTCTCTTCGCATTAGCATGGCTGTGGTGGCACTCGAACGCTATTCTGTTGAAAGTCGACATTCACAGAGAATCTAGGGTTCGGTTTATGGGCCATCTCGTGGAATCGGAGGTCATGCAAATGGTCGGAGATGAACTCGTGATGGATTCCGCACCTTGGTGGGTGATTTTTGAGGACCTCGCAGCATTTCAGGTCGCGTCTTCTTCAAGGAGGCGATGAGTTCGGATGTTGGCAGGGGGGTGTCGAGTTGACTGAAAGTGGGATGGGAGGAAAGGGTTTTCGGTGGCGAACTGATTGGAGGTGGTTGCGCCGGAGTTCGGTGATCGGAGTGATGGAGAAAGGGCGGTCAACGAAGTGCTGTTGGTGTTGTTTTGGGTTCAGCAATGTCTGATTTGAGAAGGAGAAGACTGGGCTTTAAGGGAGCGGGTTTGTTAAAGGAGGATGGGCCAACGAATTGAAGTTAAGGCCCAACTTTCAAGTTTAATTTAAATAAAATTGTGTAATATATATATCATAACTTGTATAATCGATATCTAATGCATACGTTATCGGTTTTCAGAAAAACAAGATCCGATAGGATCGTATGGACGGACACTACCCAATGGAACTGACTGGATGTCCATCGGAGCTCGTCACAATTTATAGTAAAATAAATTGTCCTGATCTAATTCAAATCAACGACATCTATCTTTAATTAACGATGATAGTCCAATGTGAGTAAAACTCACCAACTCTGAACAGTTCTATTTTTATAACGTATATTTAGAACTGATAAATGATGACTGATTGCTATGTGTTAACTGTTGGTTGAGTTGTTTGTGTATTGATTGAAATCGTAGATAACAATATATATATATATATATATATATATATATATATATATATATAAATCATTAATCGAATATTGATTCTGTTTTATTAGAATATCTTATATATGTGTTGTTTAACATCTGTGATGCAAGGGAACAGGTTGGAGGGGTCCAACTGGACTCCTCAATATTTATAATACTGTTTTGGTTATATGTTGTAATATATGATGTGATATATAATCTGTTTGATTATGTGTGTTTAAACGATATCGATCACTGGGGTTTGCTATTTCAAATATTATAAGAGACCCTGGGATGTAAAAAGAATTATTTCAATGTATATTGAAATAAATGGATTTTATAAAATCAACAGATTTTAAAAAAGGAAATATTTCGAAAGTAAATAAAAGGAAAATATTAGTAAAACGAATAGAGTTTTATAAAAGGGAAAATGTTGATAAAACAAATAAATAGAATAAAGGAATATCTATTTAGAAAATAAATAGGATTATAAAAGGAGTTAATCAAACGTAGTTATCAAAAGGAGTTAATCAAACGTAGTTATCAAAAGGAGTTAGCAAACATAGTTTATCAAAAGGAGTTAATCAAATATAGTTTTATTCGAAGGAGTTAGTCAAACATAGTTATTTAGGATAAGTTACCATTTAGCACGACTGCTAACGTAGTTCGCAGGGCTGCAGATAGCCTACGGCGGTCGGATGTTTCCTGATGGAATCAGGCGTAACCATTGTGATCGCTGCGATCTAGAGTCAAGCGAATGGAGTTAAATTCAATATTAGTTATTCGAATAGGAGTTAAACAAATAGAGTTATTCAGTTAGAGTAAATCAAAATGGAGTTAAACAGAAATTAGAAACCGACTAGAGATTAATAAGTTGAATAGTTTTCTAGGTATCGATTTGATGTTAGTTCCGGCCTTCGGGGTTTATACTTAGGAAGTTGTTCTCATATTAGTTTATAGTTAGAGTCTGATAGATGTGGAGGAATAGTGATACGTAATTAAGCAGATGGAAACGTTTTCCAGTGTTAATAACATATATTTTCTAAACATAGAAAATAAGGCAATATGAATATATATGTATATATATATGTTAAATGATGATTGGTCGATATAATTTCGTCTGGAAATAATATCGTTGTTTGCACACGTGTTTTTCTTTGATACTTAAATCACAGACTATCAAAGTTTTGACCATTTTTAACGTTGTTAATATGGAGAGACCGGTTCGATTATTATCCGAAGAACCCCTCCATATTGGCATAAGCGTTGCGAATGATGTATGTCAAAGATAATTGAAGACAGAGTTATGCAAGGGCTATCCTGTTTACAGAATAGTGCCTTTGGTTTGTCCAGTCCCAGGACGACCTGTATGGAAGGATGTTTGACAGAGTATATCTAATAGATCGCGTAAGTTGATCTCTTCAAACGTATTCACGTTTGGTGGCGGAGGAATTCGTTTCTCTTAGATTTATACCCGTGGTATTTTTGGGAAAATCAATTTGTGATTTAGAGGGTATGACGTTGTGACATTCTAAGTGGATGAAGATGTGGTATGTGAAAAGATAAGCGTAGCTTCTAGCCTCACATCCGGTAAATGACAGAAATCGGGCAGGCAGCATGGCTAAGTCAGTCGCACCGAAGTAGGGTGTATAATCACCTATCTAGAGAATATTCATTTGCTTCTTTAATCTATCAATGTTGTCCCATATATATAGACGGGAACGGTTGCTGATCCCAACCGTTGGTGATGTACAATCGATACACTCAAGCGAAATGAGTGGTCGGCCATGTGTGGCTGAGTTGCAAGATGTTCTTGTTGAACTCCAGTGTATCGTTCCTAGAGTACACTGATCGGATGGTGGTTCCATACCTTGTCATAGTTGGAAATCCATTAACCAATACGTGCTTGCGGTTTTGATTGTATACTATATATGTAGAACGTGAGATGAAAGCGTTTCTGCTAGATGATTATTATATTGTGGTTGATAGACATTATTATAATATCAAAAGGTTTTTGATATAAAGATAATTTGGATTCTCATAAGGGAAAAACCCGTTCTGTTATACGGCGTGTTCTTATGAGATATCATTTACCTGCTTAAACTGTTTTAAACTGTTTTACTCATACCAGTCCCATGACTGACCCGGAGTTTACTTTGTTGTTTTCCCTAAACTCTTGGGTGCCTAAATTTGTATGGGCGTCAAGTAGTCAGGATTTACAGATATATCTGAAGAGCTGGAGCAGGAGACTTCAGGATCATATAGCTATAGTTTATTTCTGCTGTGTTGTAAGTACTGTACTTTGATAATGATGTTTATTCAAATACAGATGTATATTTCAAGTTATGTTATATATATTATATGTTATTCGTTCCACTGTGAGGTTCGTGTTACTATGATGTTGTGTTCTTCTTCTTCTGTTCTAAGTTTCTATCTTATCTTTCCTCATCCTCTATCTTCTTTCTATTAATTTCTTGAATTTCCAGTACAATTTGGGGTTGGACTTGTGCTATTTGGTCAGCTCAAATTGGTCCAGATTTTTGGGTCATTACAATTGAAGTTTAAGGTTACACGATTCCTAAGGACTTACTTTTAAAAGTGAATAGTTTTCTAAAGAAAGTATATTTTCAAAAAATTATATTTTCAAAACTCTATATTTTCAAGTTATAAAGAGTGTTATCCCCTCAAGTTAGTAAGTTGTCCTTTGAGTCCTTCGAATAGTAATTCCTATCCTTTTCTCTTGCACAATATAGTATACGCCTCTAATCATCCAATAAGCATAGCGATAGCTTTCCGGTTCCGTAGATACTTAAAGGCTACGGCTCCAGCGGATCAACCAAAGTAACAAGTGCAAGATCCATCACTACCTGATGGAGCCACATGTAGTAGTTGATTTCCCTTAACTTTGTGAGGATTTTTCTAGCCTTGGGCATAAGACATTCTAGGGACTGAGATCTTTACTGTGACTCAAACATGGATTCAAAATACAAAAAGGATTTTTTTTACCTCATGATACTTGCAAATCGAGGTAGTTCAGCTTGCCTCTCGATAGCTGAGTGAGGAAGCTTCCTATTGGTAGGAAGTCGTAGAGGTTAATGTTGAAGCTATAAGTCAGCATCGATTCAAAGAAAGGTTCAAGAAGAAGTTCTTATCTTAAGTAGAGCAAGGTGTGCAACTGGAAAGATTCATTAAGTTGAGAAAAAGAGACATATAAATCAAAGAATACATTAACCAATTCAATGAGATGTCAGGGTTTGGGTTAGATTTGGTTGATAGACCTCATAAGAAGGCTGTTAAGTTTGCGAAGAGATCGAATCAACCCTTCCAATGGTTGGCATTAACTCATGCGCTGATGGGGGCCACTTTCGAGCCCTAAGTAGAGATGGAATTGATGTCAGTGGTAAGGAAGTCAGGGAATTGAAAGAGGTTCTAAAGGAGGTTGAGGCTAAGAAGAAATGGCGGAAGATTAGAAGAATAAGAAGAAATATGGTAGTCAAAAAGGGGAAAATCAAACAGATAGTAAGTAACATAATTATGCATTGTTGGTTTACTATGTTAAGGATTGTAAGATGCATACCATGAGAGGCAAGTGATACAATTGTGGTTAGGTTGTACATCTTAGCAGAAAATGCGCTTAGAAGGGTAATGGAGCACAGAGAGTTAGTGCGCAAGTTCCGTGGATTCAGGTAGTGGACACAAAATGATTGAGTAGTGCACTTAATAGAGGTAGGAAGATCTTAGTTGAAGCTCTGATCACTCTTTCTGATTTTCCTATTCAAGCACTTTTTGATTCAAAAGCATCACACTCCTTTATTTCTAGTTCTTTAGTGGATCTTTTGCAATTGAATATATCATTTGTTCTAATAATGAGGTAGAGTTTGAAGACATCTTCGAGGAGGTTAAGGGTTTACCCGCTAAGCGAGAAATCGATTTTAGGATGTATCTAGGTGATAATGCTAAGTTAATAGCATGATAAGTTTGTCATATGGCCGCAAGGGAGAGGAAGGAATTAAGTAAACATATCAGTGAGAATGTGGAGAAGGGGTTTTATTCAAAGTAGCATATCAGAGTAGTGGGCACCAGTCCTCTTTCTTATGAAAGCAGATGGTTCCCTCAGGCTATGCGTCGACTACAGAGAGTTGAGTAAGCTCACTATCCATTTCCGAGGATTGATGATCTTTTTGACTTGTTGGATGGCACCTACGTCTTTGCACAACTGGACCGAGCCACTGAATTTCATTAGCTTCAAATTGTAGATGATAACATTGAAAAGACAATGTTTAAGACACCAAACAGTTTATTGATTGGATTGTCATGTCGTTTGTCCTGATCAACTCATTCATTGGCATACTTCGTTGATTTGAGGATATAAGTATTCCAAGAAGTTTTAAATAAATTTGTTGTGGTATTCGTAGAAGATATTCTTGTGTTCTCCAAGAGTAGAGAAAACCATGTGGTTCATCTTGAGGAGGTTTTGGCACCTTAGAAAGCATAAGTTAAAATATAAATTTTTGATGTGCACTTTTAGTGAGATGGGTGTGTCCCTTGTTGCACATGGTTTCAAGAGAAGGGTTAGCGGTGGATCTCGTTAAAGTAGCAGTAGTCCAAGATTGGAAGGCACCTAAGAATGCTATCGAAGTAAGAAACTTTTTTGGATCGGACGGACACTATAGGAATTTCATTAGAGGTTTTTGCTAAGATATTGGCAATGCTTACTCGATTGACAATGAAGAATTTAGCATTCTTGTAGGATGTAGCTTAGAGGATTCCTTCATAATGCTAAAGCCAACCTTTACTGGTGCGATAATGTTAGTACTACCAAACAGAACTAAGCTTTTGCTGTGTACACTGACGCATGTGGTGCAAGCCTTGTGGTTGTGTTGATGCAAGAGAGGAGGGTAGTATGCTACGTAAGCAGATAGTTGAAGACCCATGTAACAACCCGCATTTTATGTATCGGAGGATCATAAAATATTTTTATTTTTTTCCCCTAAGGGTTGGATCATTCTTATATTTTAATATGTTGTTTATGGGGATGTGAGACTTGTTCATTATTTTTGCCAATTTTATTTGTGACCGTTTTGCCTCTACCAGTCTTGTATAGGGCCTAACTTTTGACTTAGATCGAATTAGGTGTTGAAACCTATGCCATTTGAAAGGAAACGATGTTTCCTATTTCGTAGAGTGGTCACGATAAAGATTTGTCTCAGCGATTTGGGAGGAATCGCTGTTTTAAGGTTCTGCAGTTGGTTGTTCAGGTTTGTGAACCATTAGTGGGCTAATTTGGAGAGGCCCATTAGTGGGCTGGTGGGAAGCTATAAATCGGGTGTCAGAGGCACGGAGAATAGTTTGCTTTCTTCATTCTCTCATTTGGTTGAGCTCATAATCCTCCTTGCTCAATCAATACACCTTTCCACCATTAAAATTCTAGATCTACATGCGAAGATTGAACATCTACATCGTTTGAAGCTAGATATACATTAATCAAAGAGAGATTTCACCAAATTGAAGAGTTTAAGGCTAATTCTCTGCTGTTCGGATTTAGATCCAAGTGTTTTTGTGTTGTTTTGGAAGATTTGGTGAGTGATGTGCATCTCTCACACGGATTCAATCATGTATATGAGTGTTTGATCTAAATTTTATCATTGCCAAGTGTTTTCTCATAGATCTACATCATGGTAAGCGTATTTTCACATGAACCGCTATAGGATCTAATCTAGCAACTTAAACCAGTAATTTCTTTTGTCAATTCATGATTATGCAAGTTTAGGTCCATTCTTTTGTCAACTTATTGATCTATCATGAATTTAATGAAATTCTCATGTTTGGATGATGGTTACTTGTTGAATTAATCGATTTGGGTGACTTAGATGAGGTGTTGGAATCGTTGTTGTTGTTTGGCGAAGATTTGGTTAAGTTTGGATCTAATTTGGTCAGATTTGGAGTCATGTCATTTTTCTTCTTGTCCAAGAAATGAAGTCAAGTCACATGTCATGTGCAAAGCACGGGTTGGATGTCAAGTCGCATGTCGTGTGCCAAGCACGGGCTGGAAGTCGCATGTCATGTGCAAAGCACGAGATGGAAGTCAAGTCGCATGTCGGGTGCAAAGCACGGGTTGGCTTAGGTCACTTGCATTAGATAGTGTTTTGACAAACGTTGTGAAAGACTGTTTTAGGCAAAAATGATCCATAGGGGTGGATGCACCGACCAGAGGCAATGATAGCGTTCCAGAAAGCTGTGAAAGTCCGTTTTTATGTTTTACTTAGTTTCTCACACCAAAATGATGTAGAATTGAATCAAAAGATATAATAGCATTTCTAAAGCGCTGCAAAAGGTTGTTTTGACATTTTGGCCAGTTTTCCATTGCTAGGAAGGTGGAAATGCTATGAAATGCAGTATCAACCAAATGAAGCTTGTTTTTGAGTCGATGATGGTTCTATCTTCGACACGAGTTCAATGGGGAATGTTCGAAGTGTTGTGAGACGTTCGTTGATCGTTGAAAAGCAACGAATGTGAAGACAACTCATAGGTTGCGAGTTGATGGATAATGGTTGCTCGAGAAGGTTGCTTGAGCTAAGAATAACCGTCAAGATGTACGACTAGAGATATTGAAGGCCGAGAGGTTATCGTTGTCATAGGTTCTAGCGGACTCAAAGAAAGGGAGTAATAATGATGTTTAAAAGACTGGAAGGTTGCTAGCCAAGTATTCTGGGTATCGTTGAAAGGCCTAGAGATATGTATCACTTAAAGGCGTATGGAGTTTTGCTGGAACCGGGGTTACCATTAGAACTTGACACATGGCAAGGTTGGTCGTCATATGATTAATGATAGTTTCAAACCAGGATTGGCGGTGATAGCCAGAGTCAGTCATGAATGTTGTTTATTCAATTGTACTGTCTAAAGTAGATCATCTGATGTCGAAGAAGATGTTTCTTGGGTGATTTTCTAATATTGGTTTAAGCCTCTAGGTCTTGTGCTTAAGAGATGTCGATCTTGATGAGGATGGTTTACGTGAGATAAATAATTGGTTGATATTGTTGGTTACTTCTGATTTTCATGAATGAATGGTTGTCCGGTGCCATGGACGTATGGTTGAAAATTTTGTTTTATAAAGGCTATCACTGTCCGATGTGGGGAAGATGAGGATGAGTTCTTCTCTGGTGTTGTGGGTAGATTAGTTGTTTATGTACCTATTCTCATATGCTTTATTGATGATGTTAGTTAGTTGTTTTATCGCTCGCTAAGACAATTGTCTAACTCAAGGTTTTATGTTTCCCACTTATTACCTTGGACTGTTCATCCGATTTTTGGATGGACAAACTAGGTGATAGGAGACAAGTGATACCTTGGTGAGGACGATGTTGCAGTTCGGTGGCGAGCAGGAGGCTAGCGTATTATCTTTTACTACTACATTATCTTTTATATCCGTTGTTTGATGTTTGACTCTAATTGTAGTAGTGAGGCTTTATGTACAGACTTTGATGTTGTATCCAGTTGATATATGGAAAAATCTTTCAGGTTTTTATGAAATTTTAAAAGTTTGATATATGATGCTTCACTGTTATTGCTTGTTGTATATGTTCTATTATATTTTATCCTTGCTCTGTGAGATACGACAGGTTTTGTATGTGTTTTCATATCTCGATTATCGTCCATAGCTGCCTGGCACATCTTTCAGTATATTACTCCTCTTGTTTAATGCGGGAGTTATGGGCGATCTCCACATTTGGTATCAGAGCTTTGGTTATCAATTTTAGCCAAAATTTGAAAATGTAATAACATATGGGAGGCGTATTTGTAGAATTTTATGGATGAATACTATATGATACTATATAGTATATCAAAGTTTGTACTTCTTTAGCAGCTTTTCTTGCAAGCGGCTATTCGTTCTAATTTTCAAATTTAGAATGAGTCGACGTGCTTCAAGACATACTAGTAGGGAAAGGGTTGTGCCTGGAGGGGGTAATGGAGGTGCACCAGATTATCCAGCCATGTTTGAGGCCATGATGGAGGCATTCATGCCAAGGGTACCCGCTTCAGTGGCAGCCAAGGCAGATGTGGGCGTGAAAGTTCCTAGGGTTGTGGATTTTGCGAAGTTGTGTAAAGACTTCACATTTTTAGGGGGAAACCATTCAAAGGAACGGAGACAAACAAAGAAGTTCAAAGGTAGTTAAATGCTTGTATTCACATTTTGGAGATTAGGCATAGAAGATGCAACTAAGAGAAAGCTTATGTCAAGGCAGCTGCAAGACAAGGCCCTAGAGTGGTGGAATTCTGTTACGCTTGAGACTCCAGAAGAAGAGATAAATTGGGAGCAGTTCCAAGTTAAATTCGAGATGAAATTTATCTCTACTTCTTAGAAGTACGTTCTATTCAAGAAATTTGTGGAGTTGAAACATAACGGCAGACCGTGCTTGATTATGTTTCTGACTTTGAGGCATTGTCTTAATATGCTCGTTCGTACATTGATTCTCCTTATTAGAAGAATGAGAAGTTTGTTATGGGTTTGGACACCTACACCGGAAAACCTTTAGTGGATCATCTTGATATCCACATGAGAAAATTGTGGAAAAACCATGAGACATGAAAGCTTGTTTCCAAAGGAAGGAACTATTGTTGCTGAAACCAAGGAAGCTCCAAAACCACAGGAGAGTGGTAATAACAAGAAAAGAAGAGGCAATAGCAAAAAGGAAAGGATGGAAGGAAGAAACCATAGAGTGTGGTGGTTCGCTTTAATTGCCAATGGAAAATCCATATTGCTAACGAGTGCAAGAATCCCATAGCTAAAAAGAAGTGTTTCAAGTTTGGAATGCCTAGTCATGAAAAGAAGGATTGTCCGGAATCAGCTATGAGTAAGCAGGTTGTGAAGTCTTATGCTTTGGAAGTTGTGCCATTTTCTTAAGTTGCTCCTACGATAAAGGAGAAAGGAAAGGGTGTCATCGTTCAAGGTACTCTTTGAGTTAAAGATGTTTCAGTTCGTGTGTTGTTTGATACTGGAGCATCACATTCTTTCATCTGTAATGAGCTTATGTGCCGCTTGGGTTTGGAACCCGAGATATGTGATAGACCTTTGGTTGTGACTAATCCAGTTGGGGGTTCGTCCGTCCTTTGTATGCTTTGTCCCGGTCTAGTCTTACTAAGTCATGGTTGCTCTTTTGTGTGTGGTTGCTTTGTTTTGAACTTCGCTGGTTTTGGGATCATCATGGGCATGGATTGACTCAAGTGGTATGCGATGAGAGTGAATTGCGAGAAGCTTGATGTAAGAGTCGGGGATGTGGAAGGGAGAAAGGTTTTGATTTTATGTAATCCCGAAGATGGTGTCTTCGTGAGATTTTTGTATTCGCTTGTGATTCCACAGGAAGACTTGTCATATGTGCTAATCACTGATGAGTTTGAGGATGTCTTTGGGGAAGTCAATGGTTTGCCACCGCATCGCGAGATCGAGTTTAGGATCGATTTGTTCGAGGGTGCTAGACCAATCGTTATGCCTCTTAGGCGGATGGCGCCTAAGGAACAACAATAATTAGAGGTGTAAGTTCAAGACCTTTTAGGAAAAGGATGCATTCAGAGAAGTGTTTCTGAATGGGGTGCACCAGTGGTGTTTACAACCAAGGCAGATGGCTCGTCAAGATTGTGTGTGGACTATCGTGATCTGAACAAGGTGACCAAGAAGAACAAGTATCCGTTGCCGAGGATTGATGACTTGTTCAATCAGCTTCACGAAGCCAAAGTGTTTTCTCAAATGGGCCTAGCAACGGGTTTTCACCAGTTGAGGGTGGCGAAGGATAGTGTATCAAAGACAACTTTTAGGACTCCATTTGGTTTCTTCGAATGGTTGGGTAATGCCATTTGGGGTGACTAACACGCCAGCATACTTCGTGGATCTTATGAATAGGGTTTTCAGAGATCAGTTGAATAGGTTCATGCTTCTGTTCATGGATGATATCCTGGTTTACTCCCAGAATGAAGAAGAACAAAAGGTGCACTTGTGAGTTGATTTGGAAGTCTTGCGAAAGCATCAACTGAAGGATTAGTTTTCGAAGTGCCACTTCTGGAAGAGAGAAGTGAGATTCTTAGGCCATGTAGTTTCTGAAAATGGAATAGCGGTTGTCCCCGCTAAGGTGGCATCAATCAAGGACTAGGATAGACCTAAGAATACGACAGACGTGAGAAGTTTCCTTGGATTGGCAGGATATTACCGACGGTTTATCAAGGATTTCTCCAACATAGCTGCTCCATTAACAGGATTAACGAAGAAGAACCAAGTGTTCATATGGGATACAAAGGGTGAGCAAGCTTTTCGGGGTCATGAAAGAGAGACTGACGAGTGCTCCTGTTTTGATGATTCCAAGTGGGAATGAAGAAATGGTGGTAAACACTGATGCATGTGGTATTGGGTTGGGAGTAGTGTTGATGCATAAGAATAAGGTTGTGGCATACTCGAGTCGACAGCTGAAGCTGCAGGAAAGGAATTATCCAACTCATGATTTGGAGTTGGCAGCGATCGTGTTTGCTTTGAAGATGTGGAGACATTACTTACTGGAGTTCGATTCAACTGGATCATAAGTTGTTGAAGCATCTTTTCTCCCAAAAGTATTTGAATCTTCAGCAGCATCGGTGGTTACAGTTTATGGCATCATATGATTTTGGTATAGCCTATACTCCTGGTAAAGGTAACGCAGTTGCAGATGCGTTGAGTCCAAGACATGCAGGATTGAGAACCATGTTTTAGGAAATGGAAGAGCCTCTAGATTTTGGCATGGTTTGATTTCGTGCCAAGGTGTGAGTTGGAACCTGAAATGTTGGCAAACTTATCAATAAAACCTACTCTTATCGAAAGGATTGGAGAAAGCCAAAAGCGAGATGCAAAGCTCGTTGAGTTTATCCAAAGGTTGGGACCCGAGAATAAAGTGTTCGAGGTCGATCGAGAGGGTTGGTTTCGAAAGCAAGGACGAATGGTTGTCCTGATATCGATGGATTGAGAGATGAGGTTCTAAGTGAATGTCATCACTCGAAGTTGATGATTCATCCTGGTGGTAACAAGATGTATCAGGGCATGAAGTGAGTCTACTACTGGGAAGGGATGAAAAGAGATATTGGAAAGTTCATTTCCAAGTGCATGAACTGTCAGTTAGTGAAAGCTGAACAGAAAAAGCCGAGTGGATTGCTTCAACCATTGGAAGTTCCTACATGAAAGTGGGAGCAGATATCGATGGACTACCTAGAACCGGGGCAGGAAATGAAGGAACTTGGGTCATTGTGGATCGCTTGACCAAAAGTGCAAGGTTCATTACTGTCAAATCAACTAGGACAACACCAAAATTGGCTGAGCTTTATATAAAATTTATAGTTTGATTCCATGGTATTCCAAAGGGCATAGTCATTGTTCGAGATCTATTGTTCACAAATGGATTTTGGAAGAGTTCGCAAGAGACTTTGGGAACCGAGTTGTGTTTAAGTACGGCTTATCATCCCCAATGGTCAAACCGAGAGGGTTAACCGAGTTTTGGAAGATCTCCTAAGAGATTTTGTATTGGACTTTGGGGGATCATGGGAAGACCATCTACATCTAATTGAGTTTGCATATAATAATACCTACTAGTCGAGCATTGGGATGGCACTATATGAGGCGTTGTATGGTAGACCGTATAATTCTCTGGCATGTTGATTAGAAACTGGATATAAGTTGATACTTGGGCCAGAGATGATCAGAGAGACAATAGATTGTATCGAGATCGTTCGACAATGAATGAAGGAAACCCAAGATTGTCAGAAGTGTTATGCCAATAAGCGTCGAAAAGATTTGGAATTCGACGATGGCAATATGGTATTCGTGAAAGTTTCATCTTTGAAGTATGTTGTTCAGTTCGGAAGCAAAGGAATGTTGGCCTCTAGGTTTGTTGGACCATTTCCAATAATTAAGCAAACTGGAAAGCTCGCATATAAATTGGAGTTACCAGAGAAGATGTCGGGAGTGCATAATGTTTTCCATGTGTCGTTTCTATGGAAGTGCGTGCATTATTCGCAGGTGGTGGTATCTCCAGAATAGTACAAAGATCTAGAAGTAGAGACAGTAGTTAAGAGACCTCGTAAGCCGCTTCGTGTTGTGGGGAACTAACACGACCCGAACTTCCCCGTGAAGGAAAGCACGGATTGGGTTGAGAACACGATGAATCAGAACACAAACAGAAGAACATTTCATTGCTTATTACAACAATTTCATCAGAATACAAGAATATACAAAGTATGAATAAATATTATACATTCGATAAATATCAGAGATTTACAATTTACAATGCAGCAGAAAATAATACAAAATACTACTGAAAGAGATAAACGGATACAGAGCTTTCTGAATATCGTTCCAGCTGTAAACCAGGATCCTGTGAATATAAATCTGCAAAACCAAAACTACTAGCTGCCCGTGTGGAAAATATGGGCACCCAGAGTTTAGGTTAAAACAATAAACTCCAGGTCAGTCATGTGACTAGTGTGAGAACTAAAACATTTATTAATCTTATTTTAAAGTTAGGTAAATCAAGGGACCGCGCCGTATAACACAGAATGGGTTTCCTCCCAAGAATACCAGTGCATAAAACTAATAGCGCAATGCTAAATAAAGAACAATGAACCTATTATAAGACTCAGGTCACATCACACAATGCAACGCAAGCCGGAGGATAGAGTTTTTACCTTATAATAGCCAAAAATGCTTGGTACGTGGAATTTCATCTTTTATTGTTACTATAAGTGTATAGTGTCAAAATGATTTCAATCATAAGTATCAATCATAGATGGCATAAGTGCCCCATACCACTATTTTTCCATAATAGGATTACAACTAAATCTGAAATGTCTCGTATTGGAAATTGGATTTCCATCTGTGAACCAAGGCAAGGGATCGTCCTTACCGCCTCGAGACACTCTACCCCATGTCTCAGGATCAGAACGCATCGACCTTGGATCATCAGGGACGGTCCACTCGATGTTGATTAAAATGCCCGAACACTGCGTTTCCCCGCCCTATGGGGCGTCAATGAGCTAAACGACTCCATCGGCCCTGGATCGACCGATATAACTGAGGCGCCTCCTATCCATCATCCACATAAGTAATATGCTAGGGCATGTAAAACGCTGACACCACTCCTAACTAGAAGGAAACGCATGCCCTCCCTGAGGTCCTCTCCCATTTCGGGTTCACACCGGGGTGTGAGGATCGCGAATCAACGCTACACAAAGCTATGCTATATCAAAGCCGTGCTTTAATCATCAACCACAAAACTCTGCTTTTCAACAGAAGCCTTGATCATTTGCATCTCAGCATGCCGCACAGGCAATTCACATTATGTAACTGATGTTTATCAATCACGCAGAATGAAATCCGATGTCAGACACACATCCATTTACAAGTTCGTTCTGGGTCTGAACGAGACCCGAGGCAACTTATTCCTCCCCCATATGTAACCGGCTACGGAACCACCTAGCAAAGGCAAAAAGACAATAAGTAGATACATAAGGTCGAGTGTATTCACAAAACCAAAAAAAGACAATGAAAGAGTGGCCTGTCATTGATCGGCCATGAAGAGATCCCCATAGAGATGCCTGCTCGGCCAACCAGGTACCTCGGGATGTGTTGTCATATCACGGAACTCAACCGATTCTCTGGGGATTCCTAGCATTCACTCCAAGTAGCTACGAGAACAGGAACTCACCTTCCTTACAAGTGAAACCAAAGTGGACAAAATTAATATACTGAGGTCGCCTCATCCGAAAACCTACAGGCGCCTGGCTCCCACAATAGATCGGGGTCGCCAATGAATATATGGGGCAAACATTCCGTTGGTCACCTTGTTAGTTGTCGAAGTGTACTGGACTATGTCCCTATTGGTCGTCCCTCCCGGTTGCCCCGCTCACTTCGCTCGCCTGCTGAGATCCCAAGTCTCCAAGTGGGCCCTCTTGGCCACCCACGGCCCTCGCATATTCGTCGATCTCCAAGTACGTCTGGACGATTACCACTTATTACCTTGCCTTGGGTGTACATCCCAATCAAGACATCAGTAATCATCCAAACGATGTGAAGACCTCCAGTCTTCAACCACCATCTTCATCCTCAACACATCGTCGAATCAGTTATTCAGAATGGGATAAACCCGATCTTTCTGAGTAACTCGCGTATATAATAAACAAGTGCTATAAAAACACAACATATATCTCATTCCAATCCAGAATATTTCTTTATCCAAATATTCATGTACTTTAGGAATGGTTCCCATTAATTTTATCAAAGATTAATTCTTTAAATTTATTCTTTAATCTTCCTTTGGATATCAATTCAATCTAGTTAAAGATGCATTAAAACTCCACTTGGTTTTAATCTTCCCAGAAATCAATATTAACGATTGTTTAAATTGGGAAATCATATCCTGCCTTTAACTAGGTTAAAGAACAAATGTCATTTAAAACACGGTTCACGATAAACCCAAAATCACAATCCATTCCATCAGCCTCTAACCGTAAAGTAGCAAGTGAACAATCCTCTAAGTATTAACCCCGAAGGCCGAAACCAACATCAGACCAATACCCAGGAAACCATTCAACTTAACTAATCTCCAGTTAGTTTTCTAATTTTCTTAACTCCATTGGGTCTAAGAACAGTATTATTAAAGATACCATTCATGACAACCCAAAATCTTATTCTTGTCTTTAACTAGGCTAAAGAACCAATGTCATTTAAAAACAAGGTTCAAGATAAACCCAAAATCACATTCCATTCCATTAGCCTTTGACCATAATTTAGCAAGTGAACAATTCCCTAAGTATTAACCCCGAAGGCCGAAACCAACATCAGATCAATACCCAGGAAACCATTCAACTTAACTAATCTCCATTTAGTTTCTGATTTTCTTAACTCCATTGGGTCTAAGAACAGTATTATTAAAGATACCATTCACGACAACCCAAAATCTTATTCCTTTGTTAATCGGGTTAAAGGACCAGTGTTATTTAAAACACCGTTCACGATAAACCCAAAGACCAATTTCAATTCAATTCCAATTATATATTAATTAATTGTTATACTTTATTAAACCTAAATAAAAAAGATTTAATATTTTCACAACTGGGTTAAAGAATAGTGTTAATGAAGACACCATTCACGACAAACCCAAAATCACATTTGATATTAAATACAAGGCTCTGAATAGAAAATATATCGGCTTATATTCAATATCAAATTTTTGAATCAACAAATACCGTATTGGAATAACGATACATATATCTTCCAAATTCCTCCACAATATCCGTATAATCCCAGAATCCAATATCAAAATATTCCGAAGATAATTTCGATTCAAATCCATTATAATTCATATATCGGAAATTCTGGTTATTTTTTAAACCGTTTCAAATCCAATTCAAAACTAGTTCATTTCGACAAAAATCTATTTTTATCTTTTCAAATATGGAATTTTTCATCCTAATCCTTTCCAAATCATTTCTCATGATTTTACGCTAATTACTGATATTTTTAATAATTTTATTAAGGCCCGTACAGTCAATTTCAATAAATGGCCATCGAACTACACTTATAGCGACCTTTTCCAAATTTGATTTGGACATAATTCCATATCCAACCATTAGATTTCAAATCTCTAATATTCATTAGAAATCTCTTTTCGATACGAAACCAATGGTTCCGGTTTTAGGAGAATCCAACGGTCAGATCTCCCGTAATGTCCACTCGAAGTCAATGGTCGAAATTCATGAACTTCCACAGCGTGGCGCGTTCTATTCAGGCCATTATATCATATATATAATATATATTTCGTCGATTTCCATTTAAAACGTATTTTATAAATTGTTTTTAAATTCGTATTCAAAACGATTTCAACTTCATATTCAATTTCAAATTAAAATTGAATATTCCATATCATCGATATATAAATGATAGTATTTTCAAAACATTATATTTTGAAATCAATTCATTTTCGATATTCATTATAAAAATGAATAAAACCGATATAAATATCGTTAACATTAAAGTTAATCTAATCAACACGGCTTTATATATTTAAATATATTCATGTCCATCCTAAATCGGACATCAAAATCATATTTTGATCTTTGACTGAATATTATTTGAAAATATTCGTTATTCCAAAATAATCGTTAGTTTAAAATATTCATTCTTTCTGAATTGGAATCAGGCACAATCAATTACCATATAATGTGATTATATGGATTTCATACACCATATGTACACAATACCAATCGAACACAATCAACCATCATTCAAAGTGTATTCTACACTGCATAAGCAACAAATATAAATATTTAACGCTTACAACAGCCTGTCAATCAATCGATCGACATACAGCTAATTATTGGGACTAGTGTATGTCATATATCATCCCAATACCCGTGTGGGGGTTTCAATCAACAAATACAGATTTATTTGTGCAGTTAGGCGATGTGTAAAATTTATCGTCCCAATCAATATCAGTCAAATGTGTGTCCATAAATAAATCATCCGATTTGTTTATGGATATTTATTTTATTCATATACTATACGTGTTAAAAATTATATTTTTAACTATAAAATATTTTTAAATATAAAATATTTTATTCCATTCCACATCACATAATCAACTTTCACAACAATATCAAACAAACAAACAAGTCGTCCATGGTCTGTGGACGACGGGTGTCTGCGACTCTTCATATGTAGAAAATCTTTGTCGTGTTTCCAACGAGATCTGTTTCACGCGGTATGAGTTAAAAGTCGTGTTTTTAACATCGCTGTCTCATTATAAAGATCAAACCTTTATATTCGCTATGCATACGATAAAAAAAATATTTTTATTTCAAATCTATTTATATAAAAATCGCATTTTTACTTCGCTACATATATAAAAATAATAATTTTATATTCTCTATTATATGAAAATCGTATTTTTACCTCGCTACTGAACATATAAAGATCATCTTTTTATATCGCTATTTCATATATAAAAATTATATTTTCATCTCTTCACTCAAATAAATAAAAATCCAGTTTTTATCGCTCCGCTACATATATATAAAAAAACAGATTTTTATATCGTTAAAAATCATATTTTTTTTCTCATAAAAATATAGTCTTTTCCTTTATAAAAATTTAATCTTTTCTATGTTAAAAATATAATATTTCCAATGTTAAAAATATAATCATTCTTACAAGAAAAATCCTATTTTTATTCTCTAATAATATAAACTTTCCTATAATAAAAATCTATACTTTTAAAATATAAAAGTCTAAACTTTCCATTATTAAAAATCTATACTTTTCGTTATTAAAAATCTTATCTTTTCATTATTAAAAATATAACCTTTTCAATTTATAAAAAAACTAACCTTTTTATTGTCATGTTATACTAAAAAAACTGAAAATAACATAGATTAAAGTAAATAAATAAAGTTAAAAGCTTACAATGGTGCAAGGGGAAGGGAATGGCGGCGCCTCTGGCTGGAGGCAGGTCTAACGGTGGTCGGGTACGGGGTGGCAGCGACTGTCTCTAGGGTTTGGGGCTGTTTTAGGGTCTACTGTGGAGGAGGAGGGTGCAACAAGGGAGGAATCATGGCGGAGCACTAGAGGGCATCGGTGGCCGGAGGGAGCGGAGGTGATGGCGGCGAGGCCCAGTGGCGGACGTGGTGTAGGGCGCGACATCGATTTGAAGAGCGAATTTTTTTTCTTTTTTCTTTTTTTCTTTTCGTTTTAAAACGAACGGGTTCGTTTGCGAGAAAGGAGGCGCTGAAATGGGGTTTGACTTCGGTGGGAAATAGTTAGGGTTTGACCTAATATATATATTTATTTTATTTATTATTTTAATTAGTAAATTAGTTGCTTAACATCACGAAATCTAAATCAAGTCCAACGACCATCGTCCATAACTAATTACCCCCATTCCGAGCACAATGGGATATGTTTTGAAAGCCAATTCAGCCATTACGATCAGTTTTCCTTTAAATTACAATATAAATTAATATATATTTAATTTAAACGTACATTTCAATTTACTGGGCCCACATACTGACTCTAAAAATTCTAGAAAAATTATTTCTATCTTCGTATTGACAATACGGTTTCTAAAAAGCTAATTTCATCAAATTCTGAGACCTTCTGAAAAATGGTCATTTTCTGGTCGATCGAAGTTGACTGAAACTGTTAAAAAACATTTTCTTTTGCCACACTCACATATTGATTTCAAAAATTATGGAAATTTGAATCTGGAAATAATTTGACATTCCGGTTCGAACAAAAGTGGTTTTGTTGAAAACAGAGGTCGTTTGCAAAATGGCTATTTTTAAGGGCTATATTTTCCATAGCAACTATTCCGAATTTTCAATTGGACATAACTTTTTATTCCCGCTATGAAATTTTTGTTTTTCGGATTTGTTGGAAATATATTTTCAATTAGATTCTAATATTTTTAGTTTTGCTAAAATCCGGTTTATTTTGAATCTTGTACATTCATTTGAAATTTGAAATCGAATTTTCGAACTCCCGCGCCATTTTCAATTCCTTTTATAATTTAAAATAAATATATTTATATTCTAACGTTGATTCAAATAAATATATTCATTCTAATTCTATTCAAAATAAATTTCTAGTCGTTATTATTTAAAATAAATCATTTTAAATATCCAAAATTCATCAAAATTGTCAGAATAAAAAATTTAAATTGACTCAGATTTTCCGGATTATTACAAGAATGATATGAAGGTGAAAGATGGTTAAGCTAGTCAAGGTACAATGGAGTGAGGATGGCGACAGTTGTACATGGGAGAAAGAAGAGAGCATGAAGGCATCCCATCCAAAACTCTTCGTTGGTACGATCTATTAGTATCATATCACCTTACATCATTGTAACTTGTACTATTATGCTAGTTTTTAGAATTCCGCATGCTAGGATAAGAATATGGATGCATGGTTTGATGGCTGCTAGTTTGGATGATAGAATCGGCTGCTCATGAGTGATAGGCATGCAAAATTGTTTTGGTTGCTTGTGGTAGCTTGGGATTTCGGGGGTGAAATTCTTAAAGGGGGAGGGGCTGGGGGATGTAACAACCAGTATTTTACGTATCGAAGGATAGTAAAATGTTTTTATTTTATTCCCTGAGGATTGGATCATTCCCATATTTTAATATGTTGTTTATGGGGATGTGAGACATGTCCATAATTTTTTCCAATTTTATTTGTGACCATTTTCCATTGTCAGTCTTGTACATGGCATAACTTTTGACTCGGATCAAATCAGGTGTTGACACCTGTGCAATTGGAAAGGAAATGACGTTTCCCATTCCGTAAAGTGGTCACAATAAAGACGTGGCTCATAGGTTTGGGAGGAATCGCTGTTTTAAGTTTTTACAGTTGGTCGTTCAGGTTTTTGAACCATTAGTGGGCTGATTTGGAGAGGCCCATTAGTGGGCTGGTGGGAGGCTATAAATAGGGGATTAGAGGCATGGATAATAGTTTACTTTCTTCATTCTCTCATTTGGTTGAGCTCATGATACTCCTTGCTCAATCAAATACACCTTTCCACCATTAAAATTCCAGATCTACATGTGAAGATTGAAAATCAACATCATTGGAAGCTAGATCTACATTAATCAAAGAGAGATTTCACCAAATTGAAGACTTTGAAGCTAATTCTCTATTGTCTGGATTTAAATCCAAATGTTTTTGTGTTGTTTTGGAAGATTTGGTAAGTGATGTGTATCTCTCACACGGATTCAATCAAGTATACGAGTGTTTGATCCAAATTTTATCATTTTTACGTGTTTTCTCATAGATCTACATCATATTAAGTGTATTTTCACATGAACCACTATAGGATCCAATCTAGCAACTTAAAACTGGTAATTTCTTATGTTAATTCATGATTATGCAAGTTTAGATCCATTATTTGTCTACTTATTGATCTATCATGATTTTAGTGAAATTCTTGTGTTTGGATAATGCTTACTTGTTGAATTAATCGATTTGAGTGACTTAGACGAGTTATTGGAATAGTAGTTGTCGTTTAATGAAGATTTGGTCAAGTTTGGAGCTAATTTGATCAGATTTGGAGTCGTGTCATTTTTCTTCTTCTCACGGAAATGAAGTCAAGTCGCATATCATGTGCAAAGCACGAGTTGGAAGCCAAGTCGCATGTCGTGTGCAAAGCATGGGTTGGAAGTCAAGTCGCATGTCGTGTGCAAAGCACGGCTGGAAGTCAAGTCGCATGTCACGTGCAAAGCACGGGCTAGAAGTCAAGTAGCATGTCGTCTGCAAAGCCCGGGTTGACTAAGGTTGCTGGCTTCAGATAGCGTTTTGACAAACGCTGTGAAAGGCTGCTTTAGGCAAAAATGATCCACAGGGATGGATGGACCGCCCAGAGGCAATGATAGCATTCCAGAAACGTTATGAAAGGCTATTTTGACGTTTTACTTAGTTTTTCACACCAAAGTGACGCAGAATTGAACAAGGAGACATAATAGCATTTCTGAAGCACTGCAAAAGGCTGTTTTGAGAATTTGGCCAGTTTTTCATAGCGAAGAAGCTTTAAATGCTATGAAATGCAGTATCGACCAAATAAAACATGTTTTTGAGTCGATGATGGTTCAAGCTTCGACATGAGTTCAAGGTGAAATGTTCGAAGTGTTGTGAGACGTTCGTTGATCGTTGAAAAGCAACGAATGTGAAGATAACTCAAAGGTTGTGAGTTGATGGATAATGGTTGCCCGAGAAAGTTGCTTGAGCTAAGAATAGTCATCAAGAATGATAACTAGAGATAGTGAAGGTAAGAGATTATCATTGTCATAGGTTCTAGAGGGCTCAAAGCAAGGGTATAATAGAGACATCTAAAAGACCGGAAGATTGCTGGTCGAGTACCCTGGGTATCATTGAAAGGCCTAGAGATAAGTATCGTTGAAAGGCATAAGGATTTTCCTAGAACCGAGGTTACCATTAGCCCTTGATACATGGCTTGGTTGGTCATCGAACTATTAATCATGGTTTCAAAGCAGTATTGGTAGTGATAGCCAGAATCAGTCATGAATGTTGTTTTTTCACTTGTATGTCTAACGTAGATTGTCTGACGTCGAAGGAGATGATTCTTTTTGTTTGTATGATATTGGTTTAGGCCTTTGGGGCTTGTTCTTGAGGGATGCCGAGCTCGATTAGGATTGTTTACGCGAGATAAATAATTGGTTGTTATGGTTGATATTGTTGGTTACTTCCGATTGCCATAAATGATGGTTACTTATGATTGCCATGAATCAATGTTTGTTTGGTTGCCATGGAAATATGGTTGAAAAATTTGTTTTGTAAAGGTTATCACTGTCTAATGTGGGGCAGATGAGAATGAGTACTTCTCTGGTGTTGTGGGTAGATTAGTTGTTTATCTATCTATTCTCATATGCTTTATTTTTATTTCTGTTAGTTTTTTTATCGCTCACTAAAACTGTTGTCTGACTCAAGATTTTATGTTTTCCTCTTATTACCTTGGGTTATTCATTCGACTTTTTGGATGGGCAGACTAGGTGGCAGTGACAGGTGATATCTTCGTGAGGACGATTTTGTAGTTCGTTGGCGAGCATGAGGCTGGCTTATTATCTTTTACAACTGCATAGTATCTTTTATTTCCGCTGTTTGATGTTTGACTCTGAGTGTTGTAGTGGGGCTTTAAGTACAAACTTTGATGTTGTATCCAGTTGATATATGGAAAAAATCTTTCAAGATGTTATGAAAGTTTAAAAGTTTGTTATATGATACTTCACTATTATTGCCTGTTGTATATGTTATATTATATTTATCCTTGCGCCCTCTCTCTATTCCTCTAACCCCATATTTATTGCCAACAGCCAACTAATGGGCCACACCAATTCAGCACATTAATGACTAGCCAAACCAGAACAGAAATTGTTAAACATTAAAACAGCTATTCCTCCCAAATTGCTGAACCAAATCATTAATGTGACCACTCTACGGGATTTGAAACATCGTTTCCTTTCCAATGAAATTGATCCCAGCACCTGATTCGATCCCAATCAAAAGTTATTCCCTGTACTAAATAGATAGGGGGAAATGGCCATAAATAAAATTGGTAAAAATTATGGATATGTCTCACATCCCCATAAACAATATATTAAAATATGGGAATTGTCCAACCCTCTGAGAATTAAATAAAAATATTTTACGCTCCTCCGATATGTAAAATAGTTTACACTCCTCAGGGAACAAACTCTAATGCCTTAGAGATTTCTCAACGATCATCTCATAAGTGTCATCTAGATGATCAATTAGCTAATTCCCATGATACTTGTCCAAGCCCATAACAAACTTCTCGTTCTTCTGATAAGGAGTATGACATATAACGAGCATACTTCGACAAAGCTTCGATGTTAGAAACATACTCCAACATTGGTCGACCATTTTGCTTAAGCTCGACAAACCTCTTAAATAGAACAAAATTCCGAATGGTAGAGATAAACTTCGTCTCAAACTTGACTTGGAATTGCTCCTGTGAAATCTCATCTTCTGGAGTCTCTAATGTGACAGAGTTTCACCAGTCCATAGCTTTGGCCTATAGTTGTCTCGATACAAGCTTCCTCTTGGCCGCATCATCAATTCCCAAGTCTCCAAAGTTCTGAATGCAAGTATCAAGCCACCCTTGAATTTCTTTAATCGGTTCTGTCCCTTTAAACTGCTTCCCTCCTGGAGTAGTGAAATCTTTGCATAGCTTCGCGAAGTCCACTGCCATAAGTGCTTTCACTTGAACTCCAACACCTACCGCAGCTGTCTCAAGGTGAGTACCCTCCTCATGATCGCTGTTATCATGGCCTCGAACATAGCAAGGTAGTCTGGTATACCGCCATTACACCTGTAACGACCCGGATTTTTGGTCGATTTATTTTAAATATTTAGTATGGTTTTAAGTATTGAATTTATAATATAAATGGTATTTTATTGGGTTATCAATTAAATAATCGAAATACGATTTATTTTGATTGTTATCGAAATACGAGAAGTTTGAAATAATTCAATTCGAAGATAAAACTGAATCGAAACAGTTCAGATGATCAATATATATACTATTTAAATATGAACGATGATAACAGAAATTCATTGTTGAAGAATTTATTTGTTTTGAATTTAAAATGATTTAACATGGCTATTTTAAATATACGTTCAAATTAATTTGTATAATCTATTTCGTTGAATTCAAAATAGCGTTATAACATTATAACGGCGGTCGATACGCTAAAATAGCGGTTCACGATTTTTAATTATGAACCCCGATTTATTTGATTAGTGGATAAGCGTCAGATCAAATCGATATCTGTATAAATTAAAGTGAAAATCTCTAGAAATCAAATCGCATTAAAACCAAATCAAAATTTCAGAATAAACTAGGCCGACCTAGCTTCTTTTTCAGTACCTACCTATACCTACAGTCGCTATTCTTTCCATTCATGTCTCCCACCTCTAATATCAACCCAACAAGAAATAAATGGCGTGTCCTTCCTGTATGTGCATCGCATCTATATAAGGCCGAGCCTCCTCTTCATTCCAAACCAACAAAATGAATTTCGTTCTCTACATTTCTATTCTTCATGTCAGAAACCAAATCGCTCCATAATAATAAAAGGACATCGCAACAGTGGTTTTTTTTTTTTTGAAAGCCAATACCAGATCGAAAACCACGCATTCGAACTCGAGATCGCGAAGCTCGATTCAGAACCTGGAGCGCTCGCTACTAAGGAGGGAGCTCGACATGGTACCGTAGTGGATTTAGGGTTCAACACCGTTCGCGATCTGGGATTTTTGTGGAGGGGATTAAATAGTTTTGGGAGCAACGAAAGCTTTTATTATCCGAACTCAAACTGTCGACTTGGGGTTCTGGAGTTCGCGTTTCCTGATGAGGTCGCGTTCAGTCAGAGGGTCGACGCAGCGATGCAGTGTGGAAGGACTCGGTTGATTTACTGGTAGAGAGGAGGTGGTTCGATATTGGTGTAGTAATTGGAGTGCGATCTCTAATTTTTGTGAATATAGAGGTAGAAAACGGAGGAGAGAGAACATGGAGTAGGTGCTGTGTCCATACATGTATCATTTAGGAAGGAGTTTCAAACGGGAACTAAGGTAATTTAATTCTTAGTTAAGTTGTTAGTTTTATTTATTCAAATTAGAGTAAATCATATATTTAATTTAGTTGTTAATTTAAAATGATTAAATGTTTAATCGTTTAATGGTCTGATATTTAAAATTACATAGGTTAATTTGATTCTTTTTGTTGTAAGATAAATTAAATTTAATAACCATTAAAAGGAGAAAAAATATATAGGAAGGTTAATTGTTTGATTAAATAGTTAATTTAAATAAACAGATGTTTAATCAGTAATTTAAATAAAATATCGTAGGTGTGAATTCATTCGAGAAGATTCGTAGCCGGTGATTTGGAAATAAACAGGATATTCGACAACGGCAATTACGGTGAGTAAATCTCACTCACCTTTTATTTATAATTATTTTTACTTCGTAAAAATAATTGTTGTTGCTTGTTTGGATTTTTCTGCTTGTTATATATATATATTAGTTATTTAGGCTATTATATATATATATATATATATATATATATATATATATATATTGGGTTGATTGATTGGTTGGATTCCCGCAGTCTCATTAGCGGATGCCCGCGGTACCATAGCGGATGATTACCCTATACGCCCCACGCTATGATTAGTGGATGACCTTCTATACCGCGATATTCTGCCACAAAGCAGAATGGGTATTATTTATGTGCTAACGTCTGTGGATGCAGGGAAACAGGTTGGAGGAATCCAACAGGATTCCTCAAAAATATATTATTTGTTTGTTGTTTGTTTGATTTCATATATATTCATATATGATGTGTTAAAAATCAAATGAATGAAAATTGGTTGATTTGATTGTTTAAAATATCACTGGGGCTTGAATATTGATTTATATAAATATCGCGGAAGGGATATTTGAGATTTAAAAGAGAAAATTCTATTTTTCTAAAATAGAATTTGAATTTAAAATGGAATAAAAATATTTAACTTGTTTTAAAAGTAATAAAACAAGTAGTTCATTTATACACAAAGTTTTAAATGAAGTGAAAAGAATTATCATTGGACAATTCAAAAGTAAATTATAAGTGTGAATTTATTAAGGGGAAATCTATTTTTCCAAAGTAGAAAATATTTATTTCAAAGGAAATTGGAAGCGATCCTTTGTTTAAAAATATAAACAAGTAAAATAAAAGGGAATTTGAATAAAGAGAAATTTGAAAAGAAGTTTGAATATTTGAATTCAAATAGAATTTAAAAGAAGCTTTGAATATTTGGATTTCAAATAGAAACCGAAATGGAGTTAAATATTTAAATTCAAGTATGAATTTCAAATATAGGTATTCATAAAAAAAAGGGATTTGAATATAGAAATTAAAGTGGAATTTAAATCAAGAAAATAAAGTATGATATTTGAATTCAACGAGATATAAATATGGTATTTAAATTCAAAAAGAATTTAAATATGGCATTTGAATTCAAGGAAAATTTAAATATGAGAATCAATATGGAATTTGAGTTAAAAGGAGTTTTAAATACTTGGAATTCAAAAAGAGTTGGAATATTTGGGAATTCAAATTAAAGTAGAAATAAGGTTTGAATAATAGAAATTGGAAGAGAATTTGAGAATTTGAATTATATAATTCAAATGGAATTTAGAACATAGAATTTGAAATAGAATTCAAATAGAATTCAAATATGGGATTTGAATATAGCAATTCAAATAGAATTTGAATAAATGAATTTTAATATAGAATTTCAAGGTAGAATTGTAATGAAATTTGAAATATCGAATTCAAGAGAATTGAATATGGTTTTGAATTTAGAATTCAAAGGAGAATTGAATGTAAACTTCAAATATCGAAATAGAGTTTGAATATATAACTCAAATAGAATTGAATATGAAGTTTGAATAGAGATTTGAAATAGAAATTCAAGTATTGAATTTGAATATCAAAAAGAAAAGGAATTGGGATTTGAAAATAGAATTCAAAAGTGAGATTGGAATTTGAATCAAGAAATTCAAATAGAGGAAAATGGAGTTTGAATATTAGAAATTCAAATGGAGTTAAAATGGAGTTGGATTCATTTTAACGAAAGTTTAAAAGTTTATATATATAAATATAAATAAAACGAACTCGCCGCAGCGCTGCAGTTCGTAAATTGGCGATTCGAACTTCAATTGAATATACAGAACTCAATTGAAGTCGAAATTCTTTGAAACAAGAAACGTCAGGACCGATTTGATAATAGCTTTCTAATGAAGGAGAAAAATCTGGATTTCATCAAATAGATTTTGAGTTATGTCAAAAATCAAATTTTCAAGAAAAGCAGCGCCAGAACCATTATAAAACCATAACGGTTTGTTTAAAATAAACTAAAGGATTTTAAAGAAATAAAATCCGAATTTCCATGAGAAAAATCCAGACTTGAGTGTAAATTAAATACGAACTCAAGTGGTGTAAATGAGATGATTATTGAAACAAAAATCAGATTTTTAATTATTGATTAGAATTGACTAATTTAAAGAAATTAGTTAATGGAATTTTAGAATCGAAATTTGGGTTTTGAATCAGACAAGGGGTGTGTAAATTCATATTCGAAATCGAATATGAAGCTTGAATTAGAAATGACATTCGATTGTTGTATCAACAAATTAATATATATTTGAACGTGATATGTTCAAATAACAAGTGAAATAGGCTAAGAAGCTAATTAAAGAATAAATGGGCGGAACTGAATTCAAACGATTGGTTTGAGTTGAATTGCAAACAGGTGAACATGTGTAAGCAGGTTTGATATGAAGTATATGAAGATTTAAATTTATGTTCTCGACAAAAAGGTACATGTTTAATTCATATATGAGATTTTATGCGCCGTATCGGCAAGCCGCTTGGCTTTTTCTTTTTCTTTTTGAAATGAGAAGGTACCGGGAAGCTATTTGAAATTTCCCGATGCTCCCGATACAGGGGAGGTTATGGCGAAATTTTCCGGAAATTTAAGGAGTTAGAATATTTTTAAGATATTTTGATAGTTAGAAATCATTGTATCGACGTATAGAATTCGATAGGTAAGTGAATATAAAAATCGAATTTTGTAAACAAAAAGGGAAATCTATAAATTAGAAATAGAAAGCGAACTATATACATGTTTTAAAAATAAATAATTAGATGGTATAGTGTGTTTATTCGAGGTAAGTGATTTTGCCGTTTTGAAGTTGATGATGTTTTTCAGTTAAGGTCTGAGAGGTAATTTTACCCCAACTTGATTGATTTCATTTTTAATGGATAAATAGCAAGATCCAGTCTCGAAGAGAGGTATTTGAAAAAGAGTTAGTTGAATAAAATATTTTGGGTTGTTGTAACGATGTTTTACACAACATTCGTTTAAACCCAAGTGATGGAATTTTGGAAATATAACAGTAAATATTTCCTGAGTATAATTAAAATAGTCGGGATAGAGATAAGTGATTGGAATTGTTTCCAATTGCAAATAGAAATATTTTCTAATATATAGAAAATAAAAGAAGTTGACATTTGGAAACGTTTTCCAAATGGCATAAGGGCCAATATGGTTATTGAAAAATATTTGGTTAACAAATATTGATAAGGAAATGGAGAAGAGATTTAATTAATGAAATATTAATTAAAGAGCCCAGTGATTTGTTTGATATGTTTGGATGAACACTTGTTTTATTCGATAGTTAAATCACAGACTATCGAAGTTTTGACCATCGTTGTCAATATGGAGAGACCGGTTGGATTATTATCCGAAGAACCACTCCGTATCGGCATAAGCATTGCGAACCAAGTATGCTGAATATATTGAAGACGGAGTAAAGTGCAAGGACTCTTTCTATTAAATAGAAATAGTGCCTTCGGTTTCGTTCAATCCCAGAACGAACGTAAATGGACGAATGTCTGACAGAGTATTTCCAATGATCAAAAGGGTTGGTCTGTATATATATATATGGTTGCAACGGATTTATTCCTTAGCATAATATCCAGAATATTTGTGCAAACTTAACTAGTGATTAACGGATCTGACAATGTGGCATTCAAAGTGATTGTGCCATCAATGAATGGTAGGTATTCGTAGCCTCAGGCCTCAACAACCGGGAAAGGACAAAAATCGGGCAGGCAACATGGCTATGTGGGTCGCACCCATTAGGATGTATAATCACCTATCTAGAGGTTCATTTAATTTCTTATTCTATTCGATGCTGTCCCAGTCGGGAGGCGGTTGCTGATCCCAACCGTTGGTGATATACATTCGATACACTCAAGCGAAATGAGTGGTCGGTCATGTGTGGGCCGGGTTACAAGATGTTCTTGTTGAACCCAGTGTATTCCTCTCTAGAGATACACTAGCGGAAGGTGGTTCCATACCTTGTCATGTTGGAAATCCAATCTCCAATAAGCGCCATGCGGTTTTTGATTTTATACTATGTATGTGGAGCGTGAGATGCAAGCGTTCTGCTATTTGGTTATTTACTTAATGTAGACATTATTATAATATCACTAGATTTTTGTATCAAAGTGTTTCGGGTTATAGTAAGGTAAAAACCATCCGTGTTTATGTGTGGGCTGGTCTTACTATTATCTTTTCTTTTGAAAGGATTTTTAAAGTTAAACAAGTGGTTGGAGTTTACTCACACCAGTACCATGACTGACCCAGAGTTTATTTTGTTTTGTTTTCCCTAAACTCTTGGGTGCCCAAATTTGTACGGGCAGTCAAGTAGTCGGGATTTCACAGATTCATTTGGAGGAGCTGGAAGCAGGAGGCTTCACCGGTTAGCTATAGGCTATCATATATTCCGCTGTGGACCTTGTTTGTATCTGGAAACAGGTGTTTATAACTGTTCCAGAAATGACTGTTGTGCTCTGATGATGGTATGTATATAAAGTTACTGATTTGTATTTCAAAAGTTATGTTATATGATATATTTTATTCGTTCCGCTGTGAGTTGTGATCTTCGTTTTTCTTCTATTCTAATATTTCTTTCTTCCTATTTCTCATCTTCTAACTTCTTTCTATTAATGGTTCGTATTTCTGTGTTATTTGGGTTGGACGTGTGGTATATTTAGTCAACTCAGATAGCTCAGATTTGCGGGTCGTTACAACACCCTACAGGAACAGTCTCCTCCCTAGCAGCGTGTCTCCATGGTCAACGACTCATTCTAAATCTGTAATGTAGAATGATTAGTCCATGTATGAGAAAAGTTGCCACTGAAGTTCAAACACTATTATACTATACACTAATATATAGTATACATCCATCTAAAATCAATAAATACGTCTCTTATACATTATTATGGCTTTGAACTTTAGCTAAAATCGATAACCTTGCTCTGATACCAAATGTGACAACTGCCCATAACTCCAGCACCTAGCACTTAATAAGAGAAATAATATGCTAAAAGACAAACCAAGCAGCTATGGACGATCATTAGAGTAGAATAGTACATGCGGTGTTTTCACAAAAAAATGGCTCAAACACCAAGGGTACAAAAAATGTACTTGACCACTATGGTTAGAAAGTAAATGGGGCCGCACTCAACAAAAGTTAAAAGTAAAAATGCGAAGAAAGTAAAATGGAGACAAGGTTTTAGAGTGATTCAGTCCTAAGCTAGGACTTCATCCACTATGAAGGTAGTTTGCATTATCATGATGATTACAAAGCATGTAAATTCTCTTTGTTCATACATTTTCCCATTCTCTCAACTCTCAACATATTCTCACTCTTACACACAAATGTCTCTTAAATTCACAGAATTCAATGGAGGAATGGCGGAAGCTGTGAAGGAGAAGAATGGATGAGCGACGGAGAAGAAGGATATCTTTGCTAATTTTTCACTTATAAGATCTTAATGGATGCCACGGCCAAATGGATGAAGATCCTTCTAGTGGAGATGATGATGATGGCTAAGAATGTTTATGGAAAGGTGGAGCAATGAATTCAGCAGCACTTCATGGTTGCCAGGTCTCGTCCTCCTTTATGGTGGAAGCCATGGCCTATTTATGGGTGGACTCCCCTGAAGAAATTAATTGAAATTCATCTATGTAGGTTAGGTGTCGTTCGACTTATTAATTACGAAAATGCCACTGCCTAGCTGTAGCCAATCTGTCAATAGCTATATTCATCTGTCCTGTATGATCGACCTCATGGGAGCGAGCGGTTGCATAGGAGCGAGCAACTGCATAGGCTTGAATACGTTGAATGGGTGGACAGTCGATGAGCGTATAGGCGGCTTGGACCGGCCAGATCATCATGTTAAGCCTTTCGTAATTGACTGGCATACACCATCTGGTTAGAGCATATATATCTGATGGTAGATAGGTAACTGATCAAAGCTTGTAGAGCAGACATATGTGCGATCGCTCTGGAATTGATGTCTGTCGGATCGGTAGGTAGCACATGTTTGTAGCATTAGTGACTGATTAAGGAGTGAGCAAGCGACTGAGGTTGCAATCCATGAGTGTACATGGGATGCATGTGTGGCTTCTTGCATATTTGTGTTTTCTGCTACATATGATTGATCAGGCAGCGTAGATGAACGATTACAGAATGGAACATGTGAGCAGAACCAAATCTTTTCGTCGTCTTGTATGAATGATTTATTTGGTACAAGAATAAGCGACTTTCTTTACATGGACAATCTTTGCAGGATGTATGAGCCTCATAGTACTTGGGTAGTACCATTCTTGAGCTTGCTTCGTGTGTGTGACCCATCTATATGACTGTATGATCCTAACTGTGTTGAGTGGACGACCCAACTTGTTCTGATGTATGCAACCTCCATTGTCATGCTTAACCTTAAGTTGGCGCTTGTACTTTGTTCTATGCGATCGTTCCTCACTCTTCACAAACTGTTGTAGCGGATTATGCATGATCTACCCTGATGACGCTTGACTTGAGACCAGCGTATGTATAAGTGATAAACATTTGCCCCTCGAAGTTTGTAATTTTTAGTTTACAAAAAATTGCAGGCATCGAAATAACTAGTGATAATATAGTTTGGTAGATTAAATCAGATTTACCAAGGAATGATCGCGCAGAACGCGGGATCGTTAAGGTAACATATCTGGGAACGTTTCTTTTGGTGAGCGAGAGGTCTAAGTCACTCACATTATTTCCTTTGAACCAACGTATCGTCACGATCGATCAAATCATGGGGATGCGGGAAAGACAGCTGGCCCTGATGGGCCACTTATTCTTGTGCAGTCGAGTATTCAACTGATGTGGAAAGAATGATCTGGATGTGTGTCTTTTAATCTTCCATATTGTTTTCTTACTCCTCTCTTTAATTCACTTTTACTTCCCAGATAAAACGTATCGGTAATAGCTACTTCATTTTCTAAAAATCCCTAATTTCTACTTTGACTTATTTTCGATTAGATTCTCTTGGTCAAAAAACCCTGTACTTCTTCCTACCATCAATCTGGGAAGCGCAGGTTTGTCATTCTTGTTTATACTTGTACCTCTTCTGAATTGATAATATATGCTTTTAATCAGAAATAAGTTCTTTTTATACTTTCTTGGGCTGCTTTCCGAAACCCTTATGATCATTAGATACAATTTGTATTGTTGTTGATCTTTCATGATAACAACAATCGGAATTTTTGGACTGGATCTGGGTTGTTCCGTACATGCACTTGTCTGAAAACTCCTAATTTCGATATTCCTTTTTTTTTGTTCTAAGCCTCATACAATTGATATGCTCACCGAAATGCTTAGGATGAGTTCGCATCTTGCACGATTCCTTATGACCATGTGCCAGTAATTTGTTCCCTGTTATCTGTTTTACACATGATGTTTGACAAAATGCTTAAATTATGCGACCTTGATATTGTCACTATGATCCACATTTCTAGTTTGACTCCTTTGGTCATCCAAGTACGTTTGACATGAGCAACTGTTTTGAGTGAAGTATGCGAGAGTAACATGGACATGTTTTGCGCGATCGAGGTCAGAGGGATCAGTCGTTTGCAGTTTTGCTTTTGGTTGCGTTACTTGTTTAATCTTGATTGACCCTTTAACTCCCTGAATTGCATAGCCATTCACTAGTTCACTTATATAGGACGGATTCGTCTCCGGATCGACGTCTATTGGAAAGGTTTTTTGACTTGGATGTTCAGATAACTGATGTTCAATCGACCGGTTAATCGTCTGTGAACTCTCCTCTCGCCCCGTCCAATACAGTACTTCAAACAATCATTAATAAGCCACGTTATGCCCCTAGCCCATGCAATCCCAAGCTTTCTAAATGACTCAATAGATGGAGTTTGCAAGGAGTATCTTCTAATGTGGACATATACCCATCGGATCATCAAACTCTTTCTTGTGATATGATTACCGCGTAGGGCCAGATGCTTGCCCGTTTTGAGACTATTATGTACCAGTTTGGGAGGCAGATGTATCTAATCAAATATAATTCTGCAAAACAAATGAGTAGTTGGCACACTCTGGCCTGCGATCTCCAAAAGCTTTATAGGGCTAATCTCGAGTGTATCTCTGCCCTAGAGGATGACAAGGTGAAATTGATCCAATCTCTTAGATCCAGGGATAGTTTGGTCACTTCTTTTTCTTCGGGAGATGTTGAGTTGGCAGTTTCAAAGCGCAAGGAGTCCTTGGCTGATGAACCTCCATCCTGCCCTACTCAGGTTAAGAGGAAGGTTGGAAGGCCTAGGAAGAACAAGGATCTGTAGATTTTCTATCTTGCCATTGGTCGTTTCTTTTGCGAACTACGCTTTTAGATCGGTTGTTTAAGCGGGCGCCGATCCTCGCATTTAACTTTATGTTGGTCTGCGTCGCGACTTGTGCTTATTTTGGTGTTTCGGTGACCATGTGAATGGTTTGTGGCGTTATGATGCTTATGTGCTTTGTTTTGTTAGTACGGGATAACGCACTTGTTTGTTACTCCGTGATCTTTCATTCTGTTTGATATCATTTGCATTACAATTTTCTTTGACGATCGGGAGTTAGTATCATGCTTAAGGTATGTAACCTTAATGCTACTAACTCACTTTTATGTGTTATAATAGTTTTGTGGTAGTTTTGTTAGACTGGAAGCGATTAGCTTCTTAGAATTAAGTTGACTGATCATACGCCACTTTTCTTTCTCTTTGGTGATCGTGTGTTTATTCATACGTTCGCCAATCTGGTGACCCAAGTCCTTCGTACTTTGGTCTTGAATGCATGTTTTTGGTTTTTGATGTATTTAACCAAATTTCTTGCTAACTCAATGACCCAAGTCCTTCAGAGACTTGGTTAAACACATATTTGTATATATATGCATATTGTTGTTGTTCATTAGAACGTATTCAACCCCATATCTCACTAACCCGGTGACCCAAGTCCTTTGGAGACTGGTTTTGAGTATGTGCCCCCAGGGAAGGATTTGGGTTTCAAGTTTGATCTAATTTTGGTCCTTTTTGATTTGGTTAATTCGAAATCAAAAAATATCTAAATTAGGTACTCCCTTTCGGCTAGGATTTTTGTTACCCCCTTTCGGCTAGGATTTTTGTTTGCGCTGGTCCTTTCAGCGTGTTTGCCAATCCTTCCGGCACTAGGATTGGTGCTTCCAACCTAGGTTTGTCGGTCCTTATGACTGCTGGTCCTTCCAGCTTTTTGCCAGTCCTTTCGGCACTAGGACTAGTATTTCCAGCCTAGTTTTTGTCGGTCCTTCCAACTTTATGCTTCATCCCAGGAGGTGGACACTAGTTCATCTTATCAAGTTTTAGTTCGATTTGAAGAATTCATGTCCTGCACCTTACAAGGTGCCTCTTTTGGGACTAGAAATCTTTTATCCTAGGAAAAATTTGGCTGTTTCCACCTTTGCATTATTTTCGCAGTTTGGCACCAATTCTTTTGCTAGATGCTTACTGAGTATTTGGTGTTTTTGTGATGAAAGATGCAGCTTTCTGATTTGTCACCCACCCATTTCTTAGTTTGAATGAATCCCCATCACTCAATGTTTTTTGAATTGTTCCTACCGATTGGGAAATCTCCAACTATGGTTGGATTTTGAGAGAGTTACGTTCTTGTTTGGCTACATAAGGAAGTGAGCTTTTAGCAGAAGTTTGCAAATATATGATTCGTGCAAGCAAATGGAGTTTCTCACTCATTTTTTATTTACATAGTTCAAATGAGAAGTTTCTTGCAAATATTCATAGCATTTACAATAGATTTGAATAATGCATTATAGAAAATAACGGCGGATGTGCTCGCTATTCCAAGCTCGAGGAATATGGACTCCATCTGTGTTGGTCAATTTGAAAGTGTCGTCCCAAAGTTTTTGGTTTATAACATGGGGCCCTTCCCAATTTGGTCCAAAAACCCCAGTTCTGGTCATTACTTTCTTCAGCACAAGGTCTACAATCTTGAAAGTCCTATTTCTGACTTTTGAATTGAAATGCCTAGCCACCCTTCTCTGATGTGAAGCCACCCTGAGTTCTGCTTCTTTTCTTCTTTCCTCAAGTTGGTCGAGGGCCTCAAGTTGTAGCCTCTCATTTTCCTCCTGGTTGAAGTGAATTCTCCTATGAGTAGGGACTTCTAGTTCCATAGGGATCATGGCTTCAGAACCGAAAGCTAAGGAAAAGGGAGTGTACCCAGTCGGAATTTTATGAGTGGTATGGCATGCCCATAGTGCTAGTGGAAGCTCATCTACACAACCACCTTGGGATTTCTCTAATTATTTATTTATGGTTGACTTAGTGATTTTGTTTACCTCTTCCACTTGCCCATTTTCTTGCGGATGGGCAACTGCGGATAAACATTTCTGGATTTTATACTTGGCATAGAAATTTCGAATTCTTTGCTCTCAAATTGGGTTCCATTGTCAGTGATTATTTTTTGTGGCACTCTGAACCTACAAAAGATATTTTTCAGGACAAAGTTAATAACTTTTTTTGAGGTTATAGTTGCTAAAGGTTCTGCTTTAGCCCAATTTGTAAAATAATCAACAGAAACAATGGCATATTTAAAACTAGATTTCGCGGTGGGAAGTGCTCCTATAAGGTCGATGGCCCAAATGGCGAATGACCATGGGCTGACCATCTGGGTTATAATTGTTGATGGCATCCTTGGAATTTTTTCAAACCTCCGACATTTATCACATCTTTTAGTATATTCTACAGAGTACATATTTAAGTCTGGCTAAAAATAACCATATCGCATAATTTTCTTGGCCAATGTCTGGCCACCAGTATGACCATCGCATTCACCCTCATGTAATTCTATCATGATTGCTTTTGACTCCTTTTTGGTAACACAACGAAGTAAGAGCATAAAAAATCCTCTCTGTATAGCCGTCCATCCTAAATGAGATACAGAGGGGCTTTTCATAAGATTTTTCTTTGCTTCTTAACCTTTGCCGGCAGTGCACCGGTTATGATATACTCTTTGATTGGTGTCATCCATGAGTCTGGCTCATTATCCACCTCCATGACCAAATCCATCTCAATTTGCTCCGTGCTGGGGCTGGAAAGGACCTCCATCGGGACTAATCCTATAAGTTGTGCATCCCCTGTGCTTGCATATTTTGCCAATGAGTCCGCTTTTGGTATTTTCTTTTCTCGGAATGTGAGATATAGTATAATGCTCGAATCTCTCTAGTAGTTCCATGGACTTAGACAGATAAGTCAGTAAGTTTCCCACTTTGGCTTGGAACTCTCCTCGGATCTAACAACACTAGTTGGGAATCACTGAATATTTGTATAGTCCTTAGCTGCAATTCTCTTGCTAGTCTTATTCCAGCAATGAGGGCTTCATTTTCAGCTTCATTATTCGTCGATGGAAATTGTAGTCTTAGCGCATAGCATATAGATCTTCCATCAGGGGTTTCGAGGACTACCCTATCCCAGAACAGTAACCGTTTGATGCTCCATCAACGAATAATTTCCATTGGATGTTGGTTTCAGTGTCAGGCTCCTCTTTTATATCTCTTCAGTCGGTAAATTCTACGGTGAAATCTGCAAGTGCTTGTCCGTTAATTGCTTTTCGGGGATGCTATGTAATGTCATACTGACTAAGCTTAATATTCCACTTTAATGACCTTTTAGAAGTCTCTGGTCGAAACAACACCTGCCACAAAGGTTGATCTATGAGGACCTTGATAGGGTGAGCCTGAAAGTAGGGTCGAAGCTTCTTTGATGCGATAAGTAGACAATAAGTGAGCTTCTTGAGTTTTGGGTAGTTCGGTTCTACCCCGGATAATCTCTTATTGATGTAATAAACTAGTCTTTGAACCTTTGAATCATCCCTTATCAATGTTGCGCTTAGAGCCTGGGCATATACTACCAGATATACACACAAATCTTCTCCAGCAATAGGCTTCGACAACATTGGAGGTGTCGCCATGTGTTGGATTAGTTCTTCGAAAGCTTTCTGGCATTCAGAAGTCTATTGTAGCTCTTTCTTTCCTTTCCTAAGGGCATCGAAGAAGGGAAGACATATGTCCGTTGCCCTGGATTAGTTCCTGGGGTGCGCATTTCCCTTAAGGCTGTTATTTTTGCTGGATTGGCTTCTATGCCCTTAGTATTGACCATAAATCCTAGGAACTTGCCTGAGCCGACCCTGAAGGAACATTTTAAAGGATTTAGCTTCATACCATATCAACGTAGAATATCTAACATCTGGGCTAAATACTCTAAATGATCAATTGCCCTTCTTGATTTTACCAACATATCGTTGACATAGACTTCCATGGTCATGCCAATTTGATTTTTGAACATAGCGTTTACCAATCGCTGGTAAGTCGCCCAGCATTCTTTAGGCCAAATGGCATCACTTTGTAGCAATATAGGCCAAGGTCAGTGATAAAACTTGTGTCCTCTTAATCTGATCCGTACATCATGATTTGATTGTAGCCAGAATATGCATCCATAAAAGACAGCAACTCATACCCAGCTGTGGAATACACCAATTGATCTATTCTTGGAAGAGGGAAACTATCCTTTGGACAAGCTTTATTAGATTCAAATAGTCTACGCAGACTCTCTATTTTCCGTTTTCTTTCTTTACAAGTACAGGATTGGAAACCCAGTTTGGGTAGGTAGATTCCCTGATGAAGTTGTTCTCCATTAGCCTGTTAACTTCCTCCTTCAAGGCCTTTGATGTTTCTGGCCCCTGGGTCCTTCTTTTCTATTTGATAGATGGAACGTGTGGATTAATATTAAGTTTATGAACTGCAAACTCTAGAGATATGCCACTTATGTCTGAACGGTTCCACGCAAATGTCCAAATTAGCTTTTAAAAAGATAATTAGTTGACTCTTCAATACGGGGCTCAACTGAGATCCTATATTCAGCACATGGTTTGGATCCTTCGGATTAATGGCTATAAGAATTGTGATCTCAACTGTGACCACTCTTTCGTCCTCTAGACTCACTTTTCTAGGATCGATTTTGTTTTGCGCTCCACTATGTTCGCCAATGCAGAGATCGTTCCTTAATTGCTATAAGGGGAGTTCGCAAACGCGGGGCGGAGCCTCCGCATTCTTCCCTAAGTCTTTCTTCTTTGCCTCACGTAGATTTGTCACATAGTTATCCCTTGTAGTGGCCTGACTGCCCTTAATTACACCAATTCCATTCTCAGTTGGAAACTTCATAGTTAAACACCATGGAGCTAGCACAATTTTAACGCCTGCGAGGGTCAGTCTCCCGAGGAACGCGTTGTAAGCGGAGAGCTCGTCCACCAAGACAAAGGTTTTCATCATAGAGACCTTGCGTTCCCCATCTGCTAGTTCGACGAGCAAGTCAATTGTACCAATCGGTTGCGTGGGTTGTCTGGTAAATCCATGGATTTTGTTTGGATAGGCTCGCACTTTTGTCATAGAAAGGTTCATTTTCATGGCATCAACGATTGGTGCAAGTAATCCGTCAGCATCTCTATCTTTGAATACCACATCATCGCTCGAAGTTCTGTATATTTTCATTGAAAGCTCATTGCTTAGGATCATACACCTTTCTTCTATCGAGACACCCTTCAGCTCGTTAGCGTACCTTTCCATATCTTCCCAGCAACTTACGGCTGGGTGGGGCCCGCCGAAGGTCATATTCATCATTGGACTTGAATCAATGGGTGCCTGAGCTTTCTCTCCTAAACCGGATTGGTTGGCGGTTTTATTCTGTCCCTGGGTAATCGGAGCGTTTTGAGCATTCTTCACATACTGTTGAAGTCGGTTCTTTCTTATGAGTTTTTCGATCAAACTTTTTAGGTGCCGACATTCATTAGTGTTATGCCTTCTTGATTATGAAACCGGCAGAATTTACCGGAGTTGGCTTGTTGCTCAGTAATCTTTTGAGCCTTCATCTGAGGAAAGATGCCCGAATCCTTTTTGGCGGAGTAGATCCTTTCTGGGGTTTCATTTAAGAGAGTTAATTCTGAATGCTTGTAAAGCCACGTTTTCTTATAGGCTTTGCTATCCTTCTCATCACTTCCCCTCTTCTGCCCAGAATCATTCTTCTACATGGTTTGGAACTCATTGCCTTTCCCTTCTTTGATAGCACTACTTTCTATGACCTTCTGAACATAAGGCGCGTCATCTTCCACACTCATATTCTTCGGCTTTCTTATAGAACTTATTTAGTGTTTTGGATTTCTTCATCTTGAGCAATTTCCCGAATTCCGATTTCTTATCAATAGCCACTCTTCAGAGCTTCCAATAAGTACCAAGGTTCTAGTTCTATGACTTCCGACGCTGCTGCATGGAATCGTGTAAGAAAAGCTTTGATGGTTTCCCCAGACATATGTTCCATCTCGATGAGCGACATCACATCCCTTGCTTTGGTTGTTTGAAGACGGAACTAGTCTTGAAATATTCTCATCAAATTGGAAAATTGATCAATACGTTTAGGTGCAAGTCTAGTGAACCATAGTGAACCCACTCTCTCTAGGCATATGGAAAAGTACAAACATTTTATCTCATCAGTTGCCCTAGCTCCGTTCATGTGTTGATCGTACTTGAACAGGAAGATATTTGGGTCTCCCGTTCCGCCATAAGGTGCTATTGTCAGACGTGTGAATTTCTTGGGAAACTTTGCTTGACGGATTCTTTCTGTAAACGGGTTTTTACCTGGTGAAAATTCCCATTCTTTCTCTTCATCCTCTCGGGTCATTTTATTCTTTCATTATTCGTTGGATTATATCTGCAATGCGCTTCTCATCGCTCGCTCGTTCCATAGGATTGGCATCGATGCTTTTATTGGTGCGGTCGCGGTTCAAGCTCTGACGTCTTGCACCTCTTTTGGGAGATGTCCTTCTGGTGGGACTTGCGACGCTCTGAGTTGCACGTTTCTCTTCGTGCTGTGGGGATTTGACCTTAGAGTCCTCAACACCGGCCCCTCCCTTGTCTTCTACTAAGAAGTGGGATCGACTAGGGTCTGAGGCTGAAGAGCCCACTTTCTCGTCAATATTATTTACAGCATTTGGTGGTGGAAGATTGGCTTGATCTTTAATCAAGGCATCAAGCCTTTCCATCATTATTTTTGTCGTAGTATCCATTTTTTCATTCAAGCCGGCCACAGCTACATTTAATTCATCTCTCGTTTCAGATGGCCTAGAGGTCTCCTCAACTTCTCGATTCAAAGTTATAGCTTCATCGCCATGAATATCCTCAACAATCGGGGTAGCTCTAACGGACGTGTTATTTTTCTTCGAACCGGCCAGTCTTCGAGAAAGGAAGCAGTTTAGGACTTCAAGTGTAGGCCGTTGGAATTGGAGGAAAGTATGGAGGAAGGAAATATGAACACGGCCCCATGGTGGGTGCCAAATGTTTTCACCAAAAAATAGCTCAAACACCAAGGGTACAAAAAACGTACTTCACCACTATGGTTAGAAAGTAAATGGGGCCGCACTCAACAAAAGTTGAAAGTAAAAATGCAAAGAAAGTAAAATGGAGACAAGGTTTTAGAGTGGTTATGCCCTAAGCTAGGCCTACGTCCACTATGAAAGTAGTTGCATTATAATGATGATTACAAAGCATGTAAATTCTCTTTGTTCATACATTTTTCCATTCTCTCAACTCTCAACATATTCTCACTCTTACACACAAATCTCACTTAAATTCATGGAATTCAATGGAGGAATGGCGGAAGCTGTGAAGGAGAAGGACGGATGAGTGACGGAGAAGAAGGATGTCTTTGCCAATTTTTCACTTATAAGATCTTAATGGATGTCATGGCCAAATGGATGAAGATCCTTCCAGTGGATATGACGATGATGGCTAAGAATGTTTATGGAAAGGTGGAGGGATGAATTCAGCAACACTTCGTGGTTACCAGGTCTCCTCCTCCTTTATGGTGGAAGCCATGGCCTATTTATAGGTGGGCTCCCCTGAAGAAATGAACTGAAATTCATCTATGCTGGTTAGGAGTCGTTCATCTAATTAATTACGAAAATGCCACCGCCTAGCTGTAGCTAATCTGTCTATTGATGTATTCAGCTGTCCTGTACGATCGACCTTATGGGAGCAAGCAGTTGCATAGTAGCAAGCGACTGCATAGGTTCGAATACGTTGAATGGGTGGACAGTCGATGAGCGTATAGGCGGCTTGGACCGGCTGGATCATCATGTTAAGCCTTTCGTAATTGACTGGCATACACCATCTGGTCGAAACATCTGTATCTGATGGTAGATGGGTGACCGATCAAAGCTTGTACATCAGACATATGTGCGATCGCTCTGGAATTGATGTATGTCGGATCTATAGGTAGCACATGTTTGTAGCATTAGCGACTGATTGAGAAATGAGCGAGCGACTGAGGTTGTATTCCATGAGCGGACACGGGATGCATGTGCGGCTTCTTGCATCTTTGTGTTCCATGCTAAGTACGATCTATTAGGGTAGCGTGGATGAACGACCATAGAATGTACCATGTGACCAGAACCAATTCTTGTCCTCGTCTTGTACGAACGATTTCTCTCGGTACAAGAATGAGCGACTTCCTTTACATGGACAATCTTTGCAGGATGTACGAGCCTTGCCATCCTTGTGCAGTACCATTCTTGAACTGGCTTCGTGTGTGCGACCCCTCTGTATGACTGTATGATCCTAATTGTGTTGAGTGGACGACCCAACTTGTTCTGATGTATGCAACCTCCCTTGTCATGCTTAACCTTAAGTTGGCGCTTGAACTTTGTTCTATATGATCGTTCCTCACTCTTCACAAACTGTTGCTGTGGATTATGCACAATCGACACTGATGACGCTTGACCCGTAGACCAGCATATGTATAAGGGATGAACATGCGGAACCTGTCGTATAACTCACAGCGCAAGGATAAAATATAATAGAACATATACTACTGGCAATAATAGTGAAGCAAAATTGTGCATAATTTTAAACCTTTCATATCATCATGAACTATCCACACAACAAACTGGATGCAATATCAAATTCTGTACAAAGTGCCTCACTACAAGTCACTTAGAGAATACATCAAACAGCGGAAAAAAGAAATAGCAGATAGTAGAAAATAATACCCTAGCCTCCTGCTCGTCATCGCACAACATCGTCCTTATCAAGATCCACTACCCGTCACCTGCTACTCAGTCTTCCCATCCACAACCCGATGAAAAGCCCAAGATAATAAGAGGAAACATAAAACCTTGAGTAAAACAACAGTCTTAATGAGTGATAAAATAACTATCTAACATCATCAATAAAGTATATAAGAATAGGTAGATTAATCAACTAATCTACCAAAATCAAAAGAGAAGAACCCAAACCCATCTTCCCCACATTGGACAGTGATAGCGTTTACATCAATCAAATAGAAACAAACAGTACATTCGTAGCAGTCAGTTATCAAGCGTAGACCATCCTAATCGATATCAATATCGACATCTCCTAAGCACAAGCCGCAAAGGCCTGAACCAACATCAGAAAAGCACCCAAAAGATATCTCCTTCGCCATTGAATAATTTACACAAGTCAATACAAGCAAAACAATCATCATCCATGACTCTGACTGTCACCACCAATCCTGCTTTAAAACTATCGTTAATTGTACGATGGCTACGACATGCCATTTGTCAAGGGATAATGGTAAACTCCGGTTCTTGCAAAACTCGATACGACGAAACATATCTAGGCCCGTTGAGCTGCCCAAAGTACTCGATCAGCAACTTCTAGTCTTTTGGGCATCCCCATTATACCCATGCTTTGAGTCCGCTAGAACCTACGATAACAATAATTTCTCTGCCTTCGATATCTCTAGCCATCCAACCTGATGACTGTTCATAAGTTCAAGCCACTTCTCGAGCAACCATTATCAATAGACTCAGAGTCATTTTCACTTTCTTTGCATTCCATTAATCAATGAATGCCTCATAACACTTCGAACATTCCTTCTTGAATTCGCGCTGAAGATATAGCCCTCATCGATCCAAAATTTTAATTGTTTGGTTGATTTTGCTTTTCATAGCATTTCCACCTTTCTGGGCGCAGCATCAAAACAGCATTTTGGAAACACTACCATATCCCTGCATTCGAATCTGGTACTCTAGCAGTTAGCATTCTGAAAACTGTGTAAATTTCTAGAGCGCCTTGGCAAATCACCTTTTTACCCGTGCGCAACACGTTCCGACATTTGGCACTTGGTACTTGCCAAATTTCCTAATCTGGTACTTGCCATGTTCAGAAACCACGATGCACGCATGGTCAAACCACCCTTTTTAGCGTGTTGCGCTATCACCATGCTTGTAACAACCCGGATTCCGACAGACCGATTTTTTTTCAAAAATCCAATCTATCGAAACCTGAGTTGGGTGCTCTGGTATCCTACAGAAAAGACAGAGATAAAGAAACATGTCAGAACTCGTAAAGCATCTCACAGCGGAAGGAAATAAAGTATAATATTCAAATATTGCTTTACCTTATTAACAATACTGCTAAACCAGTATCCAAAGCTATACCATCTCTGTCATGAACCTAACCTGGAAGTATGTAATAAGGAGGGGGTCAGAACATAAGTTGTGTGTGAGTGGACTTAGAATAAACTTCTTTATAATCCTACATATACCGTTCAGTTATCATTTTCTTGCTCATTAGGTCATTTGTGATATTAGCTCTCTAGGCTATGCTTATGTCCCACTAGTAGGTTAACCTAATACAACGTATATGTAGATATACCTAACTCGTCTAATTCTTTCTGTTTATATATACAGTCCCTTGCCGTATGTCGTACGGACTTCATCATGTAAATTTATACCACTTTAGTGTAGTGCCACCATTCTCGAAATTGTTTGGACTGCCACTCTCGATCTTGCTAGATTCCGTGTATCATCTAGATCTAGTCTAAGGTTTACTATCGAGTGCTTCCTAGATTCAACCAGGGTTTACGCCAACCAGGGCCACTAAGGTTTATGCTACCTATTAAACGCTTCTCGAATTCAGGGTTTACATGACTTAGGTCCATCTAGGGATTATGCTACCTATCGAACGATGCCTCCTAGTATAGGACACGCTATCCAGAGCGATGTATGTTCCTGGACTTTCCCACATATGTGTCGTGAATCGTTATCGATGTCTAGTTGCACATGTCCTCTATATGTGCGGCCCGAGTCCCGTGGCAGGACTAATCATGAAACACGGAACTCGGTTGGGAGCTTTAAGCTATCTGTCGATGCATATGCTAAGGTCTGTTTTTATCTGTGTGTGGCTATGGTCCCACTTGACCCCTCCCTAAACTAATGAAAGGAACCCAAGAAAATAAAGAATGAGAACTGTACGCAGGGCCCCTAGGCTCCACAAACCTATTGGCCAACCTCACCCATAACTAGACAGCAAGTATATGGTCTTTTGGAGTTCTCCGCTTTTCCGCTTCACGTGCTCGATTGACTCAAGATGGTAGGTAGATGACGATGTGCTATCACAGGGATAAACAAGATATTTTCGCCTCACGCTGACCCATCCAAGTCTTTAGGTTGGTTACATTGCAACCAAGGCATACCCTTGGCTCTTCTAACGCAGACCTTAACCAGAGCCCAGGAGGATAATTTGCAACCTCATAGAGGGATACCAAGAGTACCCTCACGTTTCCTCGAAGCCGCGTGCTTCGTATTGGAGCCTTCTTCATGATCAGATGGACGATCTCTCCTCCTCGTGTTCTACTTGGCTTTCTTGACTAAGTTTTACTACTTAGTTCTCTTAACTAAGGTTTACTACTTAGTCTCCTGAATCGTTAGCTTTCTTAACTAAGGTTTACTACTTAGTCTCCTGAATCGTTAGCTTTCTTAACTAAGGTTTACTACTTAGTCCTCTTAACTAAGGTTCACTACTTAGTTCTCTTAATCATTCGTTTTCTTAACTAAGGTTTACAACTTAGTCCTCTTAACTAAGGTTTACTACTTAGTTCTCTTTCTCGCTATTTACTTAGTTCTCTTAACTAAGGTTTATTACTTGGTTCTCTTAACCAAGGTTTGATACTTAGTTTCTGTTACTTAGTTCTCTTTAACAAAGGTTTGTTACTTAGATCCTTTTAACTAAGGTTTACCAATGAATTCAAGCATGACTTAAGTTCTCTTTATCAAATGATAGCGTACGGGTGTTTTCCCACATTTCCAGCTTAGATAAACTTATTTCATGGTATAAGTCGTCCCACCCTTCGAGTCTTGTATTACATCTTAAGTCATATTCATTTGTCATCCCTAGGATAAGTTTATCTATTATTTAATCTTATTATTCCTCACTTTTCCTTGCTTTGATACTGTTATATTGGTTAAGTTTGCCCATGTGTCCAAGTTGACTTAACCCCCAATCACGTATACCATGCCAAATTGGTTAAGTGTTCTCTATCAGTTCATGTTGACTTAACCCACCCATATATCATGTCAAATTGGTTAAGTGTTATCTCACCTTCCTTATCGTTTCCTATAACTTATCTTGTCCCATAAGTTATAATTTCCAATATTATCCTTTCCTGCCTTATTCAGGTTTATTCATAATAGGTTATTTATCATTCCACATTTCTTGTCATTAATTTTAGATTTGACTTAACCCTTCCATTTACTTAACCCGTTACTTAAACTTTACCCAACTAAATTAATTTATGATACCATTACGGGTCCCATTTGGTTAAGCATATCTAAATTTTGTTTCACATGTCACCCGTGTCCCATTTAACCCCCTTTATTATAGTTTCCATGTCTTACACGTGTCTTACTACGGTTAAGTATACCTTAGTCATGTTTTACATCACATGTCTTACAACAGTTAAGTCCACATTAGTCATACTTTACATGTCATTTATATCACCCACTTAACCCTCTAACCATACCCATGTCACCCACATGTCTTATTATGGTTAGTATTTCTTAATTTATTTATTATGCAGTAATGATACATGACATCTCACATTAGACATCCGTTCGTGGCTGCTGGATTTGCCGGGCGGTTCCGGGCAGTCTTACACCACAAACGCGCCTAACCTCGTGTCATAAACCGTTACGCCTCTAGTTCTTGCCGTTGACCTCTCACATTAGACGTCCGCTTGTGGTTACTGGACTTGCCGGGTAGTTCCGGGTAGTCTTACAGCATAAACGCGCCTAACCTCGTGTCAAAGGCGTTCATTAACAATTGTCTTTCACCTAAACCCCAAATTCATGTCATGTGTTCTAAATTCAACTTAATTACAATTCATTTTTATGCCTATTTTCAATTTGTCATTAACTATACCAATTACATAATAGTTAGCCAAATTTCATATTACCCAAATTATCCAATTATAGCCAAATTCACCAATTACATGTTATTCATACCCAAACATGCCAATTTCCAATATCTAATGACAATTATGTCAGACTTAAATAAATTCAACATATAGATTACATTCCTCGACTACATTTAATAGATTATGCCCAATATATGCCCATATTCCAATCGTGTGTATAATAAGATTTCGTCTAGGTTCGAGATAACCTAGATCCAAAAATAAAAAGTGGAAGGAGAATAAAAGAGCAGTTATTAATCATGAATCTTGCATTGAATATAATAACTGGGGAATGATGAACGATAATAATACTATTATACAACAAATTTATTATAATTCCACTCACAGTGTTTTTGCGCTCCAATTCGTAGATCTTTGAATTTTTTTTTCAATTCATGGATTAGATTAATCTTTGATTGATTTTCCCCTTTTTGTTGCGTAGCTTGAATTACAGATCTGAATCTCTTTTCTGTTCTTGCGCAGTACTTTAGATCTGAATCTCTCTTTTGTTTTAATCGCGGTAGTTGAATTCCAAAATATAATTATTTTTAATTTAGGAATAGATTTATAGAGAGAGAGTGGAGAGAAGATAGATCTAAGATCTAGGGGAGAAGAAGAAGAAGAAAGGAGTAGCATAGAAGCATCAGAGAGTTTTGCCAAGAAAATATGAGGCCTAGGGGTTGTTTATATAGGTGCTCAAGACCTTATCGTACACGCAGCGCTGAGTCAGCATTGAACCCAGTTAAGAAAATAGTCCAGGTTCATAGATGAATCTAGCCAAATCTTATCGTAAACGCAGCGCTGAGTGAGCATTGGGTCCCATAAGCTGTTTTGACGCCGAAATTTGAATTTCTGGAATTTAATTAACTGTTTTATTCACATGAAATATTCTTATATGTATACAATTCCTCTAACGACCATTTTACACGTATATATATATACGCACAACTTTCGTTATATTATCAAAATTCAAACGATGTTGCACCGCTATTTGATTCTTGCCATATTTCATTGACTGTAGCCTTATCTTGAAATTTTATCTTTCATATACATATATTTTCTGTATATATATATATTCTCATATACATATACATATATTTTTCTTTGTTTCCTTATATGTACGTTCTTATCCTTTCAAATTTTGAATTTGTATACGTACATATATTTGCATGTTCAGTTGGCCCTCTCTAAAACAAAGATAAAAATTATGCCGTTGCCGGGGTTCAAACCCCTGACCTCTATGTTACAAATCCAATGCCTTAACCAACTGAGCTATGAAGTCTTTTGTTAATAAGTCTTAGAACAATGATAATTATTGTTCTCTCCTTACTTTTCTTTTTCATGTTAGTTAAAATACTTAAATTAAACCATTGCATGAATCTTTTTATTTTATTTTATTATCTTTTCTAATACATATATCGTTAACGTATTAGTTTTTCCGTTTCTTCCACTAATTTAAATTGCACATCACCATTATTTGTATATTCAGGCATATATATATATATATATATATATATATATTTATATACACATTTTTATTTATCTTAAAAATGCGGGGTGTTACAATGATATTAGCCCGATCCATTGGAAACAATAACATTTGGGAAGCACTGCCACCATTTAGCCGGATCCATTGTTTCGCCCAATCCAAGAAGCGGCAAAAATCCCCTGATGACGAGCAAATCTCACTTTTTCACATGCGCTGACCTATGTGGTACTGCCTGATCCATGCACAACAGTTTTATCCCGATCCATCTCTTCTATAGTGTTTTCAAACACTGTAAACCGCCAGAATTGATTTTTGGCCAAGCCATTCCCTTAGTTTTGCCCGATCCATTGACCACTTTTCCGCTCGATCCATAGCCAATAATTTAGCCCTATCCATGTGCTAAAATATCAAAAACTTCGAACAATCTTCACGCTCGAACACGAATCGATTCCATACTCGAAAACTAATCAAACTCCAACTTTTTCAACACGATTCAACTAATATAACAACAACAAATCACGCAATTATCAACAAACATTAAAACAATGGTTTAACAATTAATCAAATCATTAAATGGATCTAAACATATAACTAACATACAAAATTACCATTTACAAGTTGCTAGATTAGATCCTATGGTAGCTTGAATTAAAACCATACTTACATTGATCATATCCATACGAAATCAACTTGAAATGATGAACATAAGCTCATATAACTTATATACTCGATTGAATCGGGGCGAGAGATTCTTATCACTCACCAATTCTTCAAAATAACCTGAAATCGACTAATCTCAAATCTGGATAGCAATGATCAACCTTCAAACCACTTAATTTGATGCAATCTTTCTTCACCCGATGTACATCTAGCTCAATTTAATGTAGATCTTCAATCTTCTCACGTAGATCTAGAAATTTAATGGAGGAAAGGTGTATTTGATTGAGCAAAGAGAATCGCAAACTCAATTAAATGCAAGAATGAAGAAAAGTTACCCTCTCTCCATCCCTCTAATCCCTTATTTGTAGCCAACAACCCACTAATGGGCCACACCAATTTAGCCCATTAATGACCAGCCAAACCTGAACATAAATTGTGAAACATTATAACAGCAATTCCGCCCAAACCGCTGAACCAAATCTTTAATGTGACCACTATACGGGATTGGAAATATCATTTCCTTTCCAATGAAATTGATCCCAACACCTGATTCTATCCCAGTCAAAAGTTATGCCATGTACTAAACAGAAAGGAGGAAAATAATCACAAATAAAATTGGTAAAAATTATGAACATGTCTCACACCCTCATAAACAACATATTAAAATATGAGAATGATCCAACCCTCTGAGAATTAAATAAAAATATTTTATGCTTCTCCGATGCGTAAAATATTCTACGCTCCTTAGGGAACAAGCTCTCATGCCTTAGAGATTTATCGATGATCTTCTCATAAGTGTCATCTAGATGATCAACTAGACGATTCCCGAGATACTTGTCCAATCCCATGACAAACTTCTCGTTCTTATGATAAAGAGCATCGACATACGAATGAGCATACATCAACAAAGCTTCAAAGTCAGAAACATATTCCAACACTGGTCGACCATTCTGCTTAAGCTCGACAAACCTCCTAGATAGAATATACTTCTGAATGGTAGAGATAAACTTCGACTCAAACTTGACTTGGAATTGCTCCCATGATATCTCATCTTCTGGAGTCTCTAAAGTGACAGAGTTCCACCAGTTCATAGCTCTGCCCTATAGCTATCTCGATACAAGCTTGTTCGTGGTCGCATCATCAATTCTCAAGTCTCCAAGGATCTAAATGCAAGTATCAAGCCACCCTTGAATTTCTTCAATCGATTTTGTCCCCTTAAACTGCTTCCCTCCTAGAGTAGTGAAATCTTTGCATAGCTTCGCGAAGTCAACCGCCCTAGGTACTTACACTTGAACTCCAACATCTACCGCAGCTATCTCCGGAGTGGGTACCCTCCTCATGATCGTTGCCATCATGGCCTCGAACATAGCAAGGTAGTCTGGTATACCGCCATTACACCCTACAGGAACAGTCTCCTCCCTAGCTGCGTGTCTCCATGGTCAATGACTCATTCTAAGTATGTAATATATAATGATTAATCCATGTACGAGAAAAGCTGCAAATGAAGTTCAAATGAAATTATACTATACATTAATATATAGTATACATCTATCAGAAATATACAAATACGTCTCTCATACATTATTACGCTTTGAACTTTGGCTAAAATCGATAATCTTGCTCTGATACTAAATGTGACGACTGCCCACAACTACAGCACTTAACAAGAGAAATAATGTGCTGAAAGACGTACCAGGAAGCTATGGACGATCATTAGGGTAGAATAGTATATATGGACCCTGACGTTTAACTCACAGCGCAAGGATAAAATATAATAGAACGTATACAACTGGCAATAATAGTGAGGCAGAATTGTGCATAATTTTAAACCTTTCATATCATCATGAACTATCCACACGACAAAATGGATACAATATCAAATCCTGTACAAAGTGCCTCATTACAAGTCACTTAGAGATTACATCAAATAGCGGAAAACAGAAATAGTATATAGTAGAAAATAATACGCTAGCCTCCTTCTCGTCATCGCACGACAGCATCGCCCTCATCAAGATCTATTATCCGTCACCTACTACTCTGTCTGCCCATCCACAACCGGATGAACAACCCAAGGTAATAAGAGGAAACATAAAACCTTAATTTAGACAACAGTCTTAATGAGCGATAAAACAACTATCTAACATCATGAATAAAGTATATAAGAATACGCAGACTAATCAACTAATCTAAAAAAATCAACAGAGAAGAACCCAAACTTGTCCTCCCTACATCGGACAGTGATATCCTTTACATCATTCAAGTAGAAATAAACAGTACATTCATAGCAGCCAGTTATCAAGCGTATCCTAATCGATATTGACATCTCCCAAGCACAAGCCCCGAAGGCCTAAATGAACATCAGACAAGCACCCAAGAGATATCTCCTTCGACGTCGAATAATCTACACAAGATGATACAAGCAAAACAATCATCATCCATGACTCTGGCTATCACTGCCATTCCCGATTCGAAACTATTGCCAATTGTATGAGGGCTACGACATGCCATTTGTCAAGGGATAATGGTAAACCCCGTTTCTAGCAAAACTCCATACGTCATACGATGAAACGTATCTAGGCCCGTGAGCTGTCCAGGTTACTCGACCAACCACTTCTAGTCTTTTGGATGTCCCCATTATACCCTTTCTTTGAGTCCGCTAAAACCTACGCCAACGATAATTTCTCGGCCTTTGACATTTCTAGCCATCCAACCTGACGACTGTTTATGAGCTCAAGCCCTTTCTCGAGCAACCATTATCTACAGACTCTTCTTCACATTCGTTACATTCCATTGATCAACGAACACTTCATAACAGTCCGAACATTCCTGCTTGAATCCGCATCGAGCCTATAACCCGAATCGATCCAAAAATATACTTCGTTTGGTTGATTCTGCATTTCATAGCATTTCCACTATGAAAAACTGAGCACGACATCAAAACAGCCTTTTACAGCGTTTTGGAAACGCTACCATATCCCTGCACCAAATCTGGTACTCTGGCACTTGGCATTCTAAAAATGGTGTAAACCCCCAGCGCGTACCTTGGCAAATCACCTATTTACCCGTGTGCAGCACGTTCTGGCACTTGGTACTTGCCAAATTTCCAAATCTGGTACTTGCCACATTCAGAAACCACACTGCACGCATGGCCAAACCACCCTTTTTAGCATGTTGCGCATATGGCAAATCACCACGATATTTAGCCCGATCCATAGGAAATAATAGCGTTTAGGAAGCAATGCCACCATTTAGCCCGATCCATTGTTTTGACTCATCCAAGAAGCGGTGAAAATCCCCTGATGCGCACATGAGCAGATCTCACTTTTCACGTGCACAAACCTATGTGGTACTGAACGATCCATGCGCAACAGTTTTAGCCCGATCCATCTCTTCCATAGCATTTTCAAATGCCGTAAACTGCCAAAATTGTTTTCTGGCCGATCCATTCACTTAGTTTTTCCCGATCCATTGACCACTTTTCTCCTAATGCATGGCCAATAATTTAGCACAATCGATGCACTAATTGCCAAAACTTCGAGTAATCTTCATGCTTAAACATGACTCGATTCCATACTAAAAAACTAATCGAACTTCAACTTTTTCAACAACGATTCAATCAATATAAGAACAACAAATCACGCAATTATCAATAAACATTAAAACAATGGTTTACTAATTAATCAAATCATTAAATGGATCAAAACATAGAACTAACACATGAAATTTCCGCTTATAAGTTACTAGATTAGATCTTATGGTGATTTGAATTAAAATCATACTAATATCGATCATATCTATACGAAATCAACTTGAAATGATGAACATAAGGTCAACTCATATACTCGATTGAATCCGTGTGAGAGATGCTTATCACTCACCAATTCTTCAAAATAACCTGAAATCGACTAATCTCAAATCTGGACAGTGATGATCAACCTTCAAACCTCGCACTTTGATGCAATCTTTCTTCACTCGATGTAGAAATAGCTTTGTTTGATGTAGATCTTCAATCTTCTCACATAGATCTAGAAATTTAATAGAGAAAAGGTGTATCTGATTGAGCAAGGAGAATCACATGCTCAACTAAATGAGAGAATGAAGAAAAGTAACCCTCTCTTCATCCCGCTAACCCCCTATTTATAGCCAATAGTCGACTAATGGGCCACACCAATTCAGTCCACTAATGACCAGCCAAACCTGAACAGAAATTGTGAAATATTAAAATAGAGATTCCTCTCAGACCGCTGAACCAAATCTGTAATTTGACCAATCTACGGGATTGGAAACATCATTTCATTTCCAATGAAATTGATCCCAGCTCCTGATTCGATCCCAGTCAAAAGTTATGCCCAATACTAAACTAATAAGGGAAAAATTATCATGAATAGAATTGGAAAAATTATGGACATGTCTCACATCCCCAGAAACAACATATTAAAATATGAGAATGATCCAACCCTCAAGGAATTAAATAAAAATAATTTAAGCTCCTCCGATGCATAAAATACGGGCTGTTACAACCGCCTAATCTTTTGCATTAGTTATGGACATATACACTACACTATGACACGAATTACAATAGAAAACTTAAGGACAATGGATACTAATGGATGATGTTTGAGTAGATTGTTTTAGGTATTTGGATGAAAATACTTATCATATTTTTCTGTCCTTGGAAATTTCTAGTACGAAATGCTTTAAGGAAGAGAGGATGCAATAACCAAAGTTTTAAGTCATGGTAATTAGTTAAAAGATTAATTAAATAATAAAATAAGTTTATGAAATTTTCGAAAATTAGCTGTGGGACTTGCACAATCGTATTCATGGCAATTTTCTGGTCAATTTGCATATACAATTTGTAACAATCGGAATTTGAACGAAGAAAATATCAAAGAAACAAGATTTAGAAAAATATTGTTGGGTCGACCCACAGAAAAGCCTGGGAAAAAATTCTATATACGACGGTCTTAATTCTATCAATAACATGGTTAGTTTGAATTGAATCTAAAATCCGACGGTTTAAAATCCCTATGCTACACTACTAATAGACCCCTAAACCTAGTTATACCCTCATAACACAATCATTTCCTCTCCTCCAAGATGGACTTGGCCTAATTTTTTTGGAGAAAACTTTTATAAAATAAAATATTATACAATCCAATTAGAGGCTGGATCCGTAGAATCCATGGAGTTAGGCTTAGGTATAGGGTGAGTATAATAGTTATTTAGATTATAAATAGTTTAAAATTTTAGGGTTTTTGATAGTTTACTTATAGTTGTACTAACAGTTTTATCGTAATTTTTAGTTGCCTTTTCCATAAGTAGTTACTATTTTCATATATTTTCTTTTGTTTATTTAAGTTATGTAAGCACTTCTTTTTCTGTTTTCTTATAATTTCTTTTTGTGAATTTGTTTCTTTTTCTGCTGTTTTCCTTAATAGTTGTTTCTATCAATTATTTCAGTCCTTTTGCAATCATTTACATCTTTTTAGAGAACTGTAAATGTTAGTTTACGGACACAGTTTTTAATCCTTCTTTTTTACACGTGGATTTGAATAATAACATAATTTCTGAATGTGGACTGAACAAAAGGGAACTAAATTAACGATATTGCATGTAAAAATTGCAGATTTACAATAAAAATAAATTAGACTAAATTATGTAAATTTATAAAAACTTTCAATGAATTATGACCAGTACTATAATTTATAGGATACAAAAAAGTAGATTATATGATAATGAAGAGCAGAAAAATCAGAAAAAAGAGAAAAAAGAACAAAATTATCATATCATTACTCAATAAGAAACTGGGTCAGTTGGTTGAGCTTAGAACTACGATTGGACTAAGAATAAAACAAAATACATATTAGTAGCTAGAACCCATTCCGACTACATCCCCATTTCAATCAGGATCTGATGGTCTCAGGAAGACCGGCGATGCTAAAGGTGGAACCACCGTTGTAAGAGGTCAACATAATAAGATTGGGTTGGAGCGCAAAACCATAGTATGTATGTTAGGACCCGTCTGTCCACTTCCTCCTTCAGATAGGAACCGACGACCTCAGGAAAACCAAGCGCGCTTAGATGGCATTGGGATATAAGAGGTCAATAGAGTTTGGTTATTAGGGCATCTGTTATTTTTTGAGCATGTAGATTTTGATCGGAGACTACTATTACATGCGCGAGTTTACGTGTCTTTTTGCTAATAGGTAGAACCTACTAGTGGAACGTTACCATAAAATAGTAGACTATGGGATGGTAATAAAAGAAGGTAAGAGCTAGTCAAAGGATAGAATTAGGAAAATTAATTCAAACCAAAAGAAATCAAAATAGTAAAAGTGCAGAAAATCAAAGAAAAAACTCAGCTGTAAGACTTGTTGTTAGAGATCATCTTGTTCGTGCACGAACACAATACTATTACTAAGTTAAACTGCTCCATAAACTGCCTTAAACTGCTCCTTTACTGTTTCGAATTAGCCTTTGGGCTCTCCATAAATTTCGCTAAAAGCTCCATCATCATGTTGGGAAATGCAAATCACCTCGGACCTCCACAACTAATATGCTAAACTGCAAACTCCACAACTTCCCACTCACGTTTCTGGGTGTTCCCATTTGTCCCACGAAGCTCCATCGGGGTGACTGGCACCCTCTCATCACCAAGGTGGAATCTAGGCTTGCCGGTTGGAAAGCTTCCTCTTTTTCCTTGGCTGGAAGACTTATCTTGGTGAGAGCGGTTCTCTCAACTCTTCCTTTGTATTGGCTCTCAGTACATAGAGCTCCTTGCTGGGTGATCAAGCGGATTGACCAGGCGTGACGATCTTTCCTTTGGAATGGGGGAGGGCCAGTTAAGTCCCTCGTTAGCTAGAAATCCGTCTGTCTCAGTAGAGCTGCAGGTGGTCTTGGCATCCTTGACTTACGCTCCCTCAACCATGCACTTCTAACCAAATGGATTTGGCGTTGCTTAACCCCTGGAAACTTCATGTGGAAAACCATCATCCTAGCCCTTTACTACAATAACCATCCACTCGCTATACTCCACGACAGACCAAGGGCCCACCCGTCACCTTTCTGAAGCGGGGTTCTAAGATCTCTACTTCGTATCAAGCATCTCTTTGCACTAAAAATCCAACATGGTCAGAGCTGCTCTCTTTGGAATGATACTTGGGTCTTTGACTTCAGACTGTCACACTTCTACCCGAACCTTTACTCTTTATGCCCCAACCCTGATGTCACCGTTGCTGATGCGGTGCACTCCGGATTGACTGCTTTCCTGCCAAACACTACTTTCATCCCACACTCATAAGTGATATTAGAGAGGTTCTCCTTATTTTACAGTCAACCACCCTCAATCAAAACCCTGATGTTATCTACTGGAAGAGCAGTTCCAACGACATTTTTTCGGTCAGTTCATGCTACAATTATACATCCTATCATGGTCGACTATTCTGCTTTCCCAGACTTTGGAAGATTAAGGCGCCTCTAAGAGTGAAATTTCTTTTATGGAGCTTGGCTAGAGAACGGATCAACACCAAAAACTGGTTGATTCTTAAAGGTGTGATGATTGATCCAAGCTGCATCCTCTGTCAATGTGAGAACGAGTGCATCCCTCACCTTCTTGAGGAATGTGACCTAAGCTTCTACCTCCGGAATTCTACTATCACCAGCATTCTTGGCCATCCCCCATTTTCCTTCACCACTTCAATCACTGGGAGTTTGATCCCCCATCACCAAAACTTGAAACCCTTTTCGCAGCATTTGTTTGGATGCTTTGGAATGAATGCAATGATCGCTGCTTCAACAATCGTTTTACCTCGAATTACCAACTTTGCCACAAAATTACTCACCTTTTTCACCTTTGGTCAGGTACACCGCCGGCACCTTTCATACCAACTCTACTGGATTCCGCCATTGTGTGGGACGAGTGTGAAGGAAGCACCGACGCTGGCGGCGCGCAATTGTGTCGTCACTACCCTCGTCCGTGGTAAGTATATCTTGTGTCGCACACTCTCTCGCTACAAGCAAACTTTTTTGTGTCTTTTGGCTTGTGGATGTTGATGATTTACTTGATCATGCGAGGAGTTGTGTTAGTGGTGTTAGTTTGTGGTGTTTAGAAGTAAGCTTGGCTTGTTGGTTCATTAGCATAATATGTAATTAATCGCGCTATGCGCTAAAACTACCTACATGCATTTTGCATGCATTATTAGTACTAATGCTATCGGTTCGGCTTATTGGCCGAATATGTTATTATTAACATTATCTAATTGGGTGTGTAGAGTCGCTCTACACAACCGTTATGCTCAAAAAGTTTATCTTTTTAAGTTACTTATTATGATACTAATTACTTTATTCACAGGGCTTTATGTACTTTGATCTACTCCAATTATTTTTTCCATTTTTACCCCCCTACATGCCCATAGGGTTGATCTTGATAGTTCCAAATTTGTTGGAGCTCATTTCTGATTTCAAATATATCTCTTTTTCTTTTATCACCTTCGGTTGGTTAGTTTGTACAGTTACTTGAGAGAGATGTTTATATTACGTACTCTGATTTTCTAATGAAGCCGAGTGAGACAGTTGGGTTGAGGAATATGTTTACGGATATCAGATAGGGTTCTTATATGGGGATTTATGCAAATATTTGTTTGGAAAATAAAAGGCCTATTTCCGAGAAAACTAATTTATGCAATTAGTAAGAATCACAGATTCAAGAAAATGAAACCATTACGGATACCAGGGGAATCAACAAAGAAAATGATTGAATTATTATTATTATTATTATTATTATTATTATTATTATTATTATTATTATTATTATTATTATTGAAAATGATTGATCCATGGTGCCTTCATTTTGATCAGAACCATAGTGCTACTTTGGTCCACCGAATTAGATCCACTTATGTGTTCAAAACTAGAGAGAAACTTCACCCTAGACGGGCCTTAATTTGTATTGTAGTAAATACATAAGTTTAATATTACATAAGTAATTGTTTTGATATCAAGCATTGAATATTAAAATTCAACTGCTCAAAGGTGGGCTTTTTCGTTAGTTTTCAACCATTAAATACATTTACTGAATGAGCAGTCAAACATTCAAATAATGTTGGCATCCACAATTGTAGGATCTGAGTTAATTGCATATATAGATACATGTTCTCATGCATGTAAAAATATTGTCTGAATGCTGCATCTTTTCAAAGCCAGAACCCTCATGTGCTGAGATTCAGCAACACATAATTAAAAAAAGAAAAAAAAAACTAAAAAAAAAAAGAACATCGTGAAAGCACACACAGTCCACAAAGATCTGTTGACTGGTTAAGGTTAATGCTGGTCCAGGCTGTACAAGACAGGTTCCAAACAGTTTTCAGCCGTCGGATAAACATGGAACGGCCATCTGTTTCCTGTACTGGGGGGAGCTTCATCCACTTCTTAATAATTCCATTTCATGCAGATATGTTTTATAATTGCAGGGCACTGCCAATTATTGGATGTTTATGTCGGGGCTCTGCCATGCAGGTTTTCTTGTTTGCAATCATAAAACCTAATCGTGTTTATGTTTTCTGGCAGATGATTATATTATTACTGGGGTTTAAGTACCAGTAGATGCACAGTTTTTTGTTTTGTATCAGTGTGCATGATATGCGATGCGATAGTGAATTCATATGATTACTTCTGTACTACTTAACATGTCTGACGGTGGTCCATGATGGAGTATTATTTCTATGTCTTTTTTTTCTTTTGATTCGACTGATTTAACTGTAGGACAAACCGGTTCCTGATTCTGAACTTCAAACAGTTTCAACATTTATGCAGAGGTTTCCAATGTTTTTGTTAAAACTTGACTGTGGTTTCGTGAATAAAGAGAGAGAAATAGATGGGTATGAATGAAAGAGATTAATCCAATCTTTTAAATCAGCGCAAGCTTACATACATTTTATATAACTCTTTAGAAGGACAACTTGAAAGCAAAGATGGTCGGAATAGAATGAAACTTGAGGTCCACAGTGCCGGCCCTGGAGAACGCGAGGCGAAGGCCGAATACAGGTAACATAATGGCAGTTGTGTGGTTAAAAGAAACCTGCACAGCCCCGGTGTATGCTAATGTGCAGACTTGATGTACAAACCTCTGCATGGAAGGCAAAGGCCTTTACCATGTTGCCACTATTGTTTTCATTCAGCCATAACATATAGATACATAAAAATAAATTTTTGAGGCCCCTTTTCCAGCGTAAGGCCCTAGACGACCAGGGGCGGATCTAGCATATAGTTTGAGGTAGGGCAAATTTTTTTGAAGTTTTGTCCCACAACTTCAAAACTTTTTGAATCCTACTACATACATACAACCATGTGTCACTTCATTGCAAATCATTGAAAGCTCCAAGACTAATTTGGCTGATGCTCCTATTAAAAGGAGAAGATGGCTGGTTTGAAGTGGCGTTAAGGCCCAGGTAGGGCATTTTCCTTGCAGCCAGCCAAATTCTGTCACTTTTTGCCCCGCAGAATTGCAACACCCCTAATTCTAGTTTATAATTATTCTGGGAATTTAACCGGATAGTTAAATAGAATTGCAACACCCCTAATTCTAGTTTATAATTGTTCTGGAAATTTAACCGGATAGTTAAATAGAATTGCAACACCCCTAATTCTAGTTTATAATTATTCTGGAAATTTAACCGGATAGTTAAATAGAACAATGAGAAAGGACGAAGAGATGAGATCTTATAATAAATTACGTCGCGCTACAACAAAAATACACTATTACAACTGTATTTTTACAACTGTCACAGAATTGTAACTGTAATAAAGGTTTTTTTACAACTCTTCTTCATGGAAGGTTGTAATCAACTTACTTTCATTGACGCTTTTATTTCTTCACTTGTAGTAGATGTCTTCTGCAACTCCTTTTTCCTTTCGGCTGTAATACATGTATATTTTTAACAACATTTTTTCTTGACTGTTGTGATAGATATTTATTACAACTTTTTTTGGGCTACTTGTAATGGACGCTTATTTTTAAGAACTCTTTTTTGTAAGTTGTAATATATGCCTGTTAGAACAATTTTCTTTCTCTAGTTGTAATAGTCAATTAATAATTAAAAATAAATAATATTACTTAATAATATTAATTATTGAGTACCATATAATAACAATAATTAACAATTAATATGAAAATATGAAATAATTAGTATGTTATTAAATAATCAGTAATACCAATTATACAATCTCACAGGCGGCAAAAACCTAAATCCCCTTTGCGCCTCCGTTCCCCTTCCACCTCAAATTTCTCTGCCTTTCTCCGATCCATCTACATGGCCAAAATTAAGAAATCGAAATCTCCATCCAGGCCTTCAATTACTACACGTTCTGCTAGCCGCTCCAAATAACCTTCGCCCTCCGAATCCGATGAAGATGTTGTCGTAGCTCCACCACCTAAACCATTTTATACCTTACCTGACAACCACCCTCCTAATATCTTAATTGCAGATTTACAAGCTCGCCCATTAGCCTCCACGCAATCTCCAAACAGGGGTAAATTTCCTCTTACTTCTATGATCAGAAAGGCTTCTGGCGAGTGGCCATCGCTGAATGTTCACTCTAATGTGAGTATCGCGTGTGCGGAGGGTATCGTTGTAACAGGTCAGGATACGACAACTGCTATTAGAGGAATTGATTTAAGTGTTTGTGGTGATGAAATTGAGCTTGAGGTTGTATAGAATGGTTCTCCTATCCGCTCCACTAACAACAATGAAAACCTGGTACGCCCACCACCTGTATGTCAAAATGTTTCACCTACCAGCCCACAGTTCAAGCTAGTAACATAGCTCCTATCAAACCGCAATGGACCTCTCTGTTTACAACCTTGCCTCATATTGCTGGTGTATATACTCCTGTTGAGTTCAACATTCCGCACGATGAATTAGGCTCGTCTCCTCCTCTGGAGCTTTTTCAGGAGGCAACGTCCTTTTGGAAGGACCATTTAGTTGGTTTCTTCTTGGACTCTAAGGCATCTAAGTTAGATATGAATGAAGCTTGTCGTTCGTCGTGGAGAATACAAGGTGGTATGCGCTTCACCTTTTTGGATGGCCTTTACTATTTCAAGTTCTCTAATCCTGAAGAAAAGCTACGTGTGTTAGAAGGACCGCCTGCGATTATAGATGAAAAACATTTCATTGTTATATCTTGGACATCTAAAATTGATAGGGTTAAAGAGTAAGTTCTTTCCATACCCGTCTGGACTGAATTCACGCATGTTCCATCAGTACTTCAACCACTCCTTGGCCTTAACTGGTTAGCCTTCCACATTGGTAAATTGAAATGATTTGACGCCAACACTAAAGCCAGGAAGAACTTAGTTTATTCCAGGGCTCTTATTGAAGTCACTCCGGACAAGACGTTACCTTCTCAAATAAAGGTTTGAATTGAAAATCGCGAATTTCTAGTTGATGTTAAGTATAGATGGAAACATGATATTAGCACGTCGTGCAAAGCCTTTGGCCATACAAATAAATCTTGTTCTAAAAATGAAACTACTGTATCATTACCAAAAATACCACATCCCTGACCACCAGTTCGCGTATGGGCACCTAAGGCCAAACATGTTCCTGTCGAGGTTATGCCTCATGTTTTGCCTGACGTCCCTCCGGATCTAGATATCATTTGGAATGAGCAAGAGAATGCTTGGGCGCAACCTTCTCATATGCATTGTGACCCCGACAATATTTACTATATTTTTATCGATGATAAAGTGGAAGATCGTAGTCGTCTATTCTTCAGGCCAAAAGGTAACAAATTGATAACAAATTGACTATGAGAGAAGATGGTGAAATTAGAGAACAATGAGGTTCTCATGAATGATCAATCATGGGATAGGAACCGTCTATTGGCTCCTTTCAATGTGAATGACTTGGCTCTATGCTTTTGGATCTATAAGCGTTGTATGACTCCCTACACTGGTTCCTTCTATTATGATGTAGAATACACAGGTTCTTCTGAAGTTGTGTAGCTTACCTAGTGCTTTTTCTTTGTATGCAGTTATGTTGTTATTTTAGCTATTTTGATGTTCTGATAGTGACTGGACACTTCAAACCAGATATGTTACTCTGTGCATGTGCAGAGTACCAGTTTTTTCTCTTAATAAAAGTGTTTGCGGTCCCTATATATATATATAATAATTAATAATTATAAATAACTAACAATTAATAAGTAAGAATGAATTTTTATTAATGAATAATTTATGTTAATAATTAGTAATTAAAAAGTAATAGTTAAAATTAACAATCATTAATTTATTATAGCTAAAGATTATTAGTAAATTATTTATAAGTAATAAATAATAATGAATAACTTGTGATAATTTTTCTTAGCTCTGTCATTTTTTAGGTTAATATCAACTTTCCTACCTCTTCATTTTATAGAAAATAAAATTCCCAATATGCTTAAATTTTCAATTCCTGCCTCTGCTTTTCGCTCTCACCTTTCACCGCCCAAATCCAAATTGCTCGAGAAAACAAACATATGATTGCTCGATCATTCAGCACATGCCAATTAATTGCTTGCTTTTTTTTGCTTGCTTTATGTCTTCTCATTTCAACATTGCTCACATGGGATCATATTAGCTCACACACACATACGAGGGGACAGGGGTAACTACACCCTAATCCTTGATATCTCTTGGATAGTATAGAAAAAAATGTATAGAAGATGCTCAACAAGATTATCATAAAAGAGTACAGGTCTAGGATCATCTAGTAACCCCAATCTTGAAGCTCTTTCTTCAAATTCGAATCCAGAGTGGGGTAGCGCTGGCTCGGATTTTGAGATAGAAATTCATGAGAGTGCAGAATCATCTGGAGGTGAAGTATCAGTAGATGAGGAAGAGGAAGGGGGAGTAGGAGACAATCGGGCTCCTGACGAGTTTGAGAGTGCAACCATTCTAGATGCACCCAGTAATTCTGTGACTTCAACGATTGATGAAGCCAGGCTTAGAAGTATATGTTTGAAGCATGGGATTCTTTGGGAGGAGGTCAGAGTTGCAAGTAGTACAGATAAACTCCATAATCCTTCGGAGCGGTACATGGTAATTAACTGATCGATTTGCTTTGTAGGAGCAATTCCTTCATTCCCACCATTTGTCATCGAGTTTCTAAGACGAATGCGGATCGTTACAATACAGCTCCAACCTATGGCATACGCTTATTGATACACTTTGTATGTAAAATACATGGAGATTCTGGGCACGGAACCCACTTTTGAAGATGTAAACTTCTACTACCACTTCAAACATCGCTCGAGAGAGACACCTTCTTTTCTCTACATCAAATCAGTGCTGAAAAAGAAGATTCTTAATGAAGGATATAACAATTCTTCATCAAACACCAAACCGGATGTGCTGGACGATGGATTCAATCAAGTAAGCTTCAAATTCTGATGCTTTCATTTCAACTATTGTAGTGAGTGTGCTAACTTTTCTGACTCATATGTAGTTAAGAATTCGAGGAAAGAGGAAGGCCAAATATACTTGGACCGTTTGAAGCGTCTGATAAGTGCAACCCGGATTTCATGAATGTTAGGAAATGTCTTGTTGACGAGCATCTACAACGACATCATCTCCTGGATGGAAACAGAAGCATGGACCATGGAGGTCATGCTCATGCATATGTACCTTCATCTCCACCTCTTCATGTACCTACGGAAACCATAAGTGTGCCCTTAACCGAGGGGAAAGTTATAACTTCAATTGAGAAGGGAGAGAGTTCCAAAGCCCAATAACTTTCAAGTTCCAGGGAAGTACCGCAGTTGGGAGATAAAGTGACGACTCCCGTACGAGATCCATACACCTTTCTAAAGAGTCCCTCTCCGATGTGAATCCAAGATGAAGAAATTATGAACAGGCTGGTTGGGGATGAACTCTGGGATGTTGATCCGAAAGATGCTTTTGTTTCATAAAGACATCCTTCTCCAATGACACCGTCTCCTATTAGGTCTCCTGTTGGCTAGTCCCAGCCGGATGATCCCACATTCAGGGACTTGGCTAAGCTTCTTTATCTAACAAGATTTATACTTCCAAAGACATTTGCAAGAGGTTCTTTCTTCCTAACCTCTGAATAGGAAGTTACTCCGGTAAAAGCCAGTGAGACCACATAGACAAGCCTTAGTCCGGGCTTTGGTCTGTCAGGGGGAGCAATTAGGACATACATCGCACTAACACTACATGTCACAACTTTCGTGTGTCACATTACTTATTGGCACTAATATCAATTTCTACTGACTTGTAGAAGGGACGACTCGCCACAGATATGATCTCAAGGACGTTCGTGCAAGCATTCCTCGGGACGGCTTCGGTATTGAACACAATCGATGGGAAAACCACGGGAGAAATGGCATGATGCCTTATCAGTCTCTGCACCATCAATCTTCCTGCTCTCCCTCTCCATCCTGCTTAGATTCAGAGAAGTACAAGGGTTGTCACAACCAGCCCGAGGGAGATATGTACCCTCCTAAAGAGCCAGTCCCTCCGAAAGACTCTCACTCCCAAGAGAATCCATCAAGGAAACACTCTGGTTCCAAAGATAAGGAAAAAGATCTGGACAAAGAGAAGAGTAAGAGTAGCGCGACAATCATGCCTGCCAAGCGCCGGAACTTCGACATTACCACAAGGAGTCCTATAGTACTTGATTACGAGAATGAGGTTAAGATAAAGATTTTTAGGAAAAAATTTCCATATTATCATTTCGGGAACATGCACTTTGTTTTGAACCTTTGGTCGGTGCCTTTAGATTGGGCGACGGAAGTCAAAGCCCAAATAGACTTTGTGGATAAACAATACAAGGAAACATGCAAAATTTGCTCGAAAGCTTTCCAAAATAATCCACGATATGTTGGCAGATGTGGATAACATGAAGCAAATGGTTGAATATGACTTGAAGGCCAAAGATACCATGGAGAAAGAGCTTGAGGATGCAAAAGCCAACTTTCCCTCATGCAGCATGATGCTGAAAATTATAAGAAATAGCATGATGAACTGCAACAGCGCTATTATACGAAGATCGATTCTCATAGTCAAGAACGCACACTTTGAAAAAAGAAGTTGAGGATGCTAAGTTAGAGAGCACCGGGCTAAAGTTATCTTATACTCGCTTTGAACAAGAAAAGACTGAGTTGGAAAAGGAAAATGCTAGATTGAAGGCCAGGCTAGTGGAGGTTGAGGAGAGGGCAATACCCACTAAAGGGAACGCCAATATTGCTCTTAAATATGCTTTTGAGTCCACTGTATAGCTTATTGAAGCCTAGAAAGAGTTAGATGAATACGAGGATCTCACGATATCTTTTTTCGGCCAAGTGATTCAAAATCGGGATACTTCTTGGATTCAGTATTATCCAGCAACTCTGGTCAACTTTTGGGATCATATTGTCCATGACGAGAAAAGGCGATTGAAGTTCGAGACCATTGACTAGGTGGAGCTAATGAAGGCATATTTGAGAGGCAAAGAGCCAGAGCGCTTAGCTGAGGGGCGGAAGTTAATTCATGAAGCTATGGAAGAGAAGAAGCGGCAAGCCAAGGGAAAGAATACCATCAAAGGTGGTCCAGTTCCACTTCTTCCATCCCGAAAGCTGCAAAGACTGAGGGATACGATCTCGAACATCCAAAAATCCCCAAGGCTCCTCTTTTATCCCCCATCAAGGAAGCGGCTACTCCTGCTACTCCTTGAGACAAGTCTACTGAAGGTGCCTCTAGCTTTTCACCACATTTTGTCGAGGCTATTACAGTGTGTCATCGTGTCGTGGAGCAGGTAATTGAAAGGCCCATGTTTTCTCTAGAGTCAATAATCGTTGCACCTCATTATTTAGGTACAAAGCCTACTGGGGAGACTGAAGAGAAACAAGAGGAGGCCACTAATAAGGCTATAGCATTCTCTATCACTGAAGATCCCAAAGACAGGGAAATCATTGACGTTTTAAAAGACATGGATAACAAGGAGGAAGAAGAGGATGTGGATATCACCATGACTGGAGCAACCGGTGAGACTAAAAACTTGACACTTTCTCAGATGAAAGCAAGATCCGAGGCACTCTTGAAGGCCAAGAAAGAAGAAGTGCCTATTTTGGCCGATCCCCTCCAACTGGTTCCTCCTGGTAGCAAGATAAGCATCAAGATTCCATCTCGGTCAATTACCGGAGAATTGGCTTCCAAGTCCTCCGTCAATCCAGAAGATCCTCCTTCCGACAAGAAGAGAAAAAAGCGTATCTCATTGATGCTGAGAAGGAGGAGAAACAGAAGCTGAAAGATGCCAAGAAAACCAAACATTCCCCTAAGCCCAAGCGAAGCATTGATTTAAATTCTTTTTTGCTTTCCACTGGCCTGTGGTTGTTCTTGCGAGTGTGACCATCGTGTTTTTGACTAGTTGTCTATGTAGATATGCACGTTGTTAATAAAGTAGTTTTCCTATAATATCATATGTTTGCAAGTTTATCATCCATTTTAATCAAATGTTACTATGATCAAAACATTACTATGCTAAGTAACAAACAATAAATTATATCACATGTCAAACAAGGACTCCTGTTCAACATCCCCGCAAATAAAAAATCAAAATTCCTGTAATCAACGAATGATTACTAAGCTAAGCAACAAATAACGAGTCACATTGCAATTATCATAAGGGTGTGACATGTGTATGCCTCCAATCAATCTTGAATAAAGTGTCTGGCTAGGGCTTGTTCAGGATTAATTAGGAGCGATATTCGGTTGCCCCTCAATCCTTCTATAGGGAGTGCGGGCTCAACTTTCAAACTTGTCCCCAATCTTTCAGTGGTGTAGGAGCCCATTTCCTATGGCACTCGGTCTCGGTGTGTTTATACTCCCATGTCGTATGCCCATGTTAGAGTGTGATCAAGATAGTTTTTAATCATGGTGCACCAATCACACCTACTTTTATACTCACTCTCGAATCGAAAGAGTTAGAGTTGATCAGGCGAACGATCACGCCATTCGCCCCAGCTTTCCTTCTACACTCTATTTCCAAGAGCGAGATTCTGCAGGTTCAAGTGTCATTCTCGATCTCGATTTTAATCCATACTTCACGCTTCACACTGGCGTATAGAGCTTGTTAGGAAACTGGTTGCATCACACTTATCGAGGCGCCACGTTTAAATACTGATTCAAGGGTAAAGGTACCCCCTTTTTTAATCAGGCCTCTTTCATCTTGTCAAATCGTGGGATGAAGAGGGAGATATGTTTGGGCATCGTATCCTTACTTTGGTTCACAAAGCAAAAGTCACCAACAAATTACATCACAACATCAAGTCAAATGCCAAAAGAATCGCGGAATATGGAGAAATAAATGCAGGAAAAGTAAGTGACACACGATATTTTTATAGTGCTTCGGCCAAATCATAGCCTGCATTCACTTTATAATCTTTTGTTTATATTAACTAGACTGTTTCAGGAAAGTCATGCCTTTTTACATAGTTTACAAAACAAAAGAGTCAATACAATATCAATTCAGGTAGTTTCGCAGATGTTGGGCATTCAGTTCTCTTGAAATATCATCTTCATCGACGGTCGCTAGCTTGAAAGTTCCCTTATCAAGCTTTCGACATAGGGTCCTTCCCATTTCGGGCCCAGGAAGACGGGGGCCGAGAAGACATGTTTCAAAACCAAGTTTCCTGGTTTGAAGGCTCGAGGTCGAACCTTTCTATTGTAATACTAAGTAACCTGGTGTCTGTGCCTCGAGGCATGCAAGTCCGCTTCATCTTTCTTTTCCTCAATAATGTCCAAGGACTTAAGGAGAAGCGCTTTGTTTGTCATCGGCTTGTAGTAATTCTTTCTATGAGAGGGCACTTCCAGTTCTACCAGAATGACGTCTTTTGATCCAAATGAGAGTGAGAAGGGAGTATGGCCGGTTGCCGATTTGTAGGTCGTCTTGTAGGCCCATAGTGCTAAGGGTAACTCATCGACCCACACAGTTCTCGTTCGTTCCAATATCTTCTTTAGAATGGACTTGATTATTCATTGACAGCTTCTACTTGTCCATTTGATTGCGGATATGCCAAATGGTGTATCTTTTATCGATGCGATATTTCTAGCAGAAGTCTCTGAACAATGCGATATCAAACCGGGTTTCGTTTTCAGTTATCATAACTTTGGGAATCCTGATTCAGTAATAGATATTTCTGACAATGAAGTTAATCATCCGCTTTGTCGTGATTGTAGTCAATGGCACAGCTTCTGTCTATTTAGTAAAATAATCTACAGCCATAATCACATACATTGATCCACCTTTAGCGATTGCAAGTGTGACACCCCACGCCCGTTAATGTCACTCTTTAATAGAATGCATTAAGTTTCGTGAAGTGTTATAAGTAAACAGAAACAGAAACATCACAAGACAGATATAAAATAACAGTGGAATTTAAAACTTTATTTTCCAAATAGAAAACATCGTGGTCCAAATTCAGTTACAACATAAGTCTGAAATACAGAAAACCCATTACATCAATTTAAAGTATCCGACTTGCGCTAAAATCATCAGAGTACAGTAATATAAAAAGCATAGTCCCCAAAAATAGCTATATCAGAGAAGGCATAAAGTCTGGTGAGTATTCCCAGCACGAGAACCTAGGGGAAATGGAAGAGAGAGAAGAGGAAACAAAATGGGTTAGACATAAAGTCTGGTGAGTCCAGTTACTTTTAGCATATAAATAAGTAAATGCATGATGACAGGCGTGTAAACTGGATGAGAGAGATAATAGTATCATACGACAGGTATAAAAGGCAGAAGAGGATAAACAGAATAAATATAACAGAATATATTGCGCTTCTCAAGTACTTATCCCTCCTCCAATACTAGTATAACAAGAACAGAATGATCCCAATTAGAACAAGATGGTAGACTTAGGTGTACTTCTAGTGACGGGTTTTATCCCTAATAATAATAACAGGTAACCCAACAGAAATGACAGGTGTTACCCCCAACGATAATAATGGGCTCCTAAACAAGCAAGGCTAAATGTACCCCTAATTACTGCCCCAATCGATCAGCTCCCTATCCCGTAGATACCCTGTGCTGGCCCCACAGTAGGATGTATCACTTCCTAAAGTAGCAACCTTGTTATTTTCAAGATGCATAACCATATCTACTGATGTCACAGCGTCTTAATTTTCCTGAGCAAGCCAGACACATGCACACACACGACTCCGTTGGATCCTACACTGTCAACACCTCCACCTATATGAACCTCTTACAATCAACTTAGTAAGCGTGCCCTGACCCAGACCTAGTTCGACGTTCCACATTTGATACCAAGATAGGTTACTGACTGATACGGGTCCCACACAAAAGATGATACAAGCTATCCGCTTGGCTTGCATCCCTACTACTAGGATTTTGACAGGTTATGCCTAACAGTTTAACAAGGTTGCATAGCCCCAACATGTAATACAGGTTAAGTTTGTCAGGATTATATAACCCCCTATAAATTTAACAAGATTAACTTAACCCCCACTGATTCAAGCAAGTTTACTTAACCCCTACTCAATTCGACAGGTTCATGTAACCCCCACAGATATAAACAGGTTAAATATTACAGGTTAACAGGTTATCCTTATTAACATTGACTTCTTTTCATGTTACCAAGTTCCTCTTGCTTATTAATTTCATATATATATATATATATATATATATATATATATATAACTTAATCCATTTAAGTTTATTAATAAGCCCATCACATGTTATTCTCTAGATTGTAATCAATGAAAGTAATCTACAATCTCTTATCCACACATTGTAAATAACGAAAGTAATCTACAATCCCTTTATATTATTCATTGTCTGATTCCAAAATTACCATAACATTTTTTACTTAATATGTAATTAAGTATACTTTGTCTCGGTTCACCTGTTTTCTGTTTAACACGTCACTACAACTTGTCGTTGTTTACTTATTAACTTAGTTCTCTTAATTAAGGTTTACTAATAAGTTTCCTTTCCTTTTATTATAACTTACGTTATAGTTTCCACTTATCCCTTGGACAAACCTACCTATTATATAAAATTTTCATTACTATAATTAATTATAATAGGTTATTATCATTCCCTGTTCATGTATGTTAATGCACCAAACCTCTTACATTAAGTTGACCACGTGTGGATGCTGGATATGCCGAGCGGTTCTGGGTAGACTTCTACCACATGTTGGACTTAACCTCGTGACTTAGCATCGTTACATGTATATTTACGCACTAGACCCCTCACAATAAATTAACCACTTGTGGATGCTGGATCTGCCAGGCGGTTCCACTCAGGCTTCTACCAAAAGTGTAATCTAACCTCGTGTCTAAGTGCGGTTACAGTTTCTATTTACTGTAAATGTATGCATATTCATTCTTAAACAATTATTCATGTTCATCATAGTTTTTTCAATTATAGTATTAAGATTCAACAAATTTCAGCAGATAGTATTTTAACATATTAAACATCTCCGCAAGTTACAACAGGCTACTTACAGTTTCATTATCATGTTCTGCTAAATCTTAAATTTAAGCCTACAGGTTTATATACCCCAAATTACGGTCATAATTCACAATATAACATTTGCCCTAAGTTTTAGTCAAATTGTACAGTACATGTTATGCCCTAAAAACCGCAATCATGATCCATAATACGAGTTATGCCCAAATTAAAATTTTAGATCACGGTATAGGTTTTGCCTAAATCCCGGTCATGTTTTACAATAAAAGTTATGCCCCAATTTGTCATTCCCAACCGTTCCTAATTTCGTTCGTTCGCATACTTCAACGATAAGCCTAGGCTCGAAGGTAGCTTGGCTATAAAAATAAAAGTGAAGGAGGAAGAGAAGAGAACAGAAATAGGCATAATAGCAAAACATGCATATGATGAGAAAATTGGGCATAATAACAGAATAGGTATATGGTGACAGAAATAAGCATAGTAGAAATAAGCATATGAGGACTGAATAGTAGATCAGGTGTACTTGTGATAGCAGATCTGTTTTAGGTATGAGTCAGACTCTTAATAGGCATAGGTTTAGATCCAGATTTATAAACATGTCTAGAATACTAGTTAAATGTTTATAGCTAAAAATAACATGAACTCACTTGGATTGGATCTAAAGAACAGAGAACAATAAGCTGAAGATGTAGAAAAAAATTCTGGTATGCGTATAGGCTGTTATTGAAGGAAATAGGCTAAAGCTGGGGCAGCGCCTCGTTGTCTCCATTGTTTTTTATGTTTAAAAACAATAGAAATTGGGTCCTATTTATAGCCCAAAGCCAACGAACCAAGCCACAAAACAAGTCCACGTTCAAAAAGTGAATTCTGCCCAGATCTGTATAGGGGTCAACCCCCCTTTTGGTGTCGACCCCAGGGTCGACCCCAAACACCCTAGGTCGACCCCGGGGTCGACCCAGTTGGGTCTTAGGTCGACCCCTAGAACGGGCCGATTCCGCCCCGGGCCTCCCGCTTTGCTGTTTTGAATTATTTTGAAATTTTTTATTTGTTTGTATATGTATAATTCCCTTTTGCGTACACAAACTTATAGGCTTAATAACTTCTTCATACGATGTCCGTTTCATGCAAACTCGGAGTCTGTCTTAAGAAAAATTCCGAGACAAATGCAATGGCGTGGTCCATTTTACTTAATTCTTAATATTTAATTTAGTATTCTTTAGTTTATCATTATAATGTTCTTTAAAATTTCGGGGTGTTACAGGAAGGCTTTTAATGATGTCTATACAGCGAACGACCACGGGCTCACCATCGAGGTAAGTTGATTGGGAGGTACTCTGGGGATCTTTGTAAATTTCTAGCTTCAGTGTCACCTACGTGAATAATCAGTTGTGTTCCTGTTCTAGTAGGCCAAAAGTAGTCGTACCACAGTATCTTCTTTACCAAAGTCTGTCCTCTGGTGTGATCTCCACACCCGCCTTCGTGCACTTCTCTCAACACACGCTTGAAAATATCACCTTGCATAACATACTTTGAAGCTTTTCGAGTGATGGAACGCCTCTCACTCTTTTTTGTAAGGAGCATTCTATTCTGTAGGAAATTTCTCATTGGGTACATCCATGATTTTCTCTCTAGTTCGGTGTCCAATGCTCAATAAACTACCAAATGACCAATGCTTGGAGTCTCCAATGTTTCAATTCGAGCCATTTGTGTCTCTTCCGTGTTGTCGGAGCTTGCTAAATTGGCCAATTTATTCGCCTTCTGGTTTTCCGCTCGCAGGATATGCTGTAGCGTTCTAGGCCATCCAATATCACTCCAACCCTCTCTAGGTAGGCCGCAAGTCGAGGTCCTTTTGTCTGGGACTCCTTCCAAACCTAATAAACAACATTTTGAGAGTCACAAAAGATGTTCACCACTACTACTCCCAACTCCTTAGCACGTTTCAACACGGCAATCAGGGCCTCATATTCGGAATCATTATTAGTAGCGATAGATTCCAATCGTAGAGCATAGTAAATTGGATGTCTTTCAGGAGTTATCAGTATAACTCTGACATCAGACCGTCGAACCTTATTAGCACCATCTGTATATAGCTTCCAGGTGCTAGATTCCATATTCTGTTCTAAGGGACCAACTTCTTCATCAAACACATCCTATTCGGTAATTGTGAATTCAACAATGAACTCAGCTAATGCTTGCCCCCATATAGACTTCATGGGGAGGAAGTTGAGGTCAAAATAGCTCAGCTTGATGTTCTATTTGAGCAGTCTTCCAGATGTCTGAGTTCTCTGCAGGACCTATCAAAGTGCCTGGTCGGTGTATACAACAATCGGGTGACCTGAAAGTAATGGCGAAGCTTTCCGGAGGCTATTAACACGTTGTAAGTGAGATTTTCTATTTTTGGGTTGTTGCGTTCTGCTGCAGTCAACTTTTTTCTCACATGATACACTAGCCTCTAGACTTTATCCTCTTCATAAACTAGTGCTGAACTGATTGCATGTGATGATACCGCCAAGTACACGAATAAATCCACCGGTCTGACAATATAGGTGGCCTCTCTAAATGACTAAGAAGGTTTTGAAAGGCTTCAACGCAATCTAGGGTCCACTTAAAATTGCGTTTCCCTCGCTTTATCAGATCGAAAATGGGAATACACTTGTCGACGACCTTGGAAATGAATCTACTCAGAGCTGCCACCTTTCCCGCTAAGCTTTGAACATCTCTAATTTTCTGTGGCTCACTAATGTTCCGTATCTCTACGATATATCAAAATTGATTTTGATTCCACATGAGCTAACGATAAATCCAAGGAACTTTCCAGATGACACTCCAAAAGAACATTTCAATGGGTTGAGCGTCATTCCGTAGCGTCTGAGGATGCAAAACATCTCTGCTAAATCTGTCGTATGATTAGATGATCGCTTGGACTTCATGACCATATCGTCTACGTAAACTTCCATAGATTTCCCGATCTGAATATAAAACATACGATTCACCAAGCGCTGGTACGTTGCCTCGGCGTTCTTCAGTCTGAATGATATCACCACATAGTAGTACAATTCAAGGTTAGTGATAAAACTGGTATGCTCCTAATTAGGGACGCACATGGGAATCTGGTTGTAACCCGAATACGCATCCATGAAAGAGAGGAGTTCGTGTCTCGCCGTTGAATCCACAAGATGATCGATCCTGGGTAGTGGGAAGTTGTCTTTTGGGCAGGCTTTGTTTAAGTCTGAAAAATCATTGCACGTGCGCCACTTCCCATTAGCCTTCTTGACACGTACGGGGTTCGATATCCAGTCGGGATATGTAGCATCACTGATGAATCCATTATCTCTCAACTTCTCTACTTCATCTTTCAAGGCATCTGACCTCTCTGGGCCTAGCATACGCCTCTTTTGCTTTACAGGAGGATACTTCGGGTTTATGATTAGTGCATGGCTCATAATTGATATTGAAATTCCATATATATCGGCGTGGATCCTAGCGAATACATCCAGATTCGCCCATAGAAAATCAGTCAGCTCTCTCATCTAGAGGGGGTCCAAATGAGATCTGATCTTTAAGGCCATTGTCGAGTCATCGTCAATGATCAGAATATCTATAGTCGTTTCATTAGGCGTCGCTGTTCTACATCCTGAATATTGATCCTCTTAGGAATCAATGTCATTGGGCAGATCATCTGGCAACTCCTTCAGCGATTTTCCCTTTACTTGCTATGCTAACGCCTCCTTCGTAGGAGGAGAGGTATTCTTTGGTTCCATGCCATCTCTATTGCGCAACATTTTCCATTGAGCCATGTAGTAGGCTCTTCCATTAACTTGGTCACCACGCACCATTCCTACTTCGGACTCGGTCGGGAACTTTAGCAATAAGCACAAGGGTGCGATGTAGGCTCTGAATTCTGTGAGAGCCGGTAGACCCTAAAAGGCGTTTACGATGAATCAATATTCATGACGATAAACGGGAGGATTTTCACTCTCTTGTGATCACCTTCCCTAAGATCCACAGGCAAGTCCACTGCTCCCATCAGAGTTTTTGTTCATCCGTTAAAGCCACATATCCATCATGTGCATGGGTACAAATCCTTTGCTTCCAATTTCATCTTATCAAATTCTTCTTGAATAAGATATTAATGGAACTCCCGTAATCAACAAGGACTTTCCGCACAAGGGTAGACCAATGGTAGTAGTGATTACCAATGGGTTTGTACTCGGAGTTTCTACTCCTGCACTTCCTTTGTCTCAGAAGATAACGTCAACTGCCATTGTTTATTGCTGCTTCGCAGGAGTAGTATCTTTGATGGAACTACATTCTCCCACTTTGGGGTGTTTTGTGGCATTGACTTACTGCTCCATGGCTCTATTGTTGAATCCAGCTGGATATGGTCTTCCGACCACGGTATAAATGACTATCCCCTTTCCTTTCTATTGAGCACTAGGCCTAGGAGCAGGTTGGTTCTGATTTGGAGTCAGTCCTCCTTGCCCCCAGTCTCTAAGGGCAACCTTACATTCGTCCAACTCCCCTGCTCGGAGTAATTTCTCCATAACATCTTTTAGATGATGACGTTCATCCGTGGAATGTCCATAGGTTTCATGGAACAAACAGAATTTCCTGGTCTCATGCTCCTTTTCAGTTGAATCTCTCGGTAAAGGCTTCTTGTATTAGATAACACTGGAGATGTCCAAATAGATGTTTTCCAAGGTGTCCTTCAACGGTGTGTAATTCTCGAAGGGCTAGAATCGAGGCCTTTTCTTAGGGTCGTTCCTTTTATTCCTGCTTCTCTTATCGTTGTTCCCACCTTGGCAGTCGTTCCCTCCATTCTGGTTGTCGACATTCACTTCAACCTTCCCCGTGGCATCGCCGGACTGCTTTATGGCGACGTTGCCCTGGATATCCTCTCTCGCGATATCATTGGATTTCCTCTTACGGTTCGAGTACAACTCTTCCTGTCGCATACGGATGTTAGCCTTCTCGTAAGAAAATTCTCTGGTGAACGATGGCTTCCCGACTAAGTATTTCCCGAACTTAGTGGCTTTATCTACTCCATCGATCAATGCCATCAAAATAGTCTGCTCGTAGGGATTGTTGACTTCGGTAACTACCAGGTTGAAATGATCCAGGTATGATTTCAGAGACTCCCAGGGGGCTTGCTTGACTACAGAAAGCTTGATGACATTCTTTGATTTATGGGCATGGAGTCGGAACTAGTATAGGAATCTCTCTCTTAATTCCTTAAAGCTAGAAATCGACCGTAGCAGTAGCCGGTTGAACCATGTCATAGCAACGTCTTCCAGTTATATGGGAAAATATTTGCACTTGATGGCATCTGGTACTGCTGCTACATTCATATACTATGAATATCTCATCAAATGCTTCCTTGGAATGGTTATTCCTCCATAACGGTTAATGGTTGGCAAGTTGAATCTCCTTGTGAACTAGACATCCAATATGTCATCGGTGAAAGGTGTATAGCTGCGACTAATGCCCCAGTCTTTATTAGCGTAACCTCTACTATCAACTATAATTTGATGTACCATAGCTTCCACTTCAACATTGGTTAAAGTAGGCTCTGGTTCAGCACTTCTCGCTCTTCTAGTACTTCCTGCTCCTACGTCAGATGGCGACCTTCGGTTTCTTGCGGGAGCAGAGTTCCCTAACCCCCTGAGATCCTAGTCATTCATAGGACTAGTGGGATGAAGGAGTTGGCCTTAAGTAGGATTGGTAATGTTCGAATCCCGAGGTAGATTGTGAGATCCACGCAATGACAACAACATGGGTTCTACTAGCCTAGGATTGTTTGGACCAAAACGACGAGATGTATCTTCACGAGACCCCAACGAGCCAAACGTCATTTGTTCGAGGTTCTCAGGCCTCTCAAGAGGTCTCCTTTTTTGTGGATGCCTTTCATTTGCTTCCGAGGAAATTGAATAGTCTGTTGCAAGACGGTGGGCTGGAAAAGGCATCCTCTGCCTAAGTACCATCAGTCTATTCATTGCATTCATGTTTCCTCGGACTGTCGTGTCTTTGGGCTTCTAAGGTCTCGTTAGTTTTCTCCATCTTGGCAAGAAAATGTGCAAAATACATCTACGAGAAATGGACAGATGTAGGAGGTTGATTGCTAGTGGTTACCACTGAGGTTAAAGCATTCAGGTTGCTTCAGCTAGGGGCATCAACAGCCGGAGTCGGGCTCTCGGATCGGGTCATGGAGAGACATTCAGATCGGGTAACGGGTGCATCATCAACTAGGTGTGGTTCGGTGCTCCCATTTCAATTCGGGTCGAGGGTTCCTGCTCGGGTCGTGTAGGACCCGATCCGATCCATTCTGGGACAACAACCGGGGCTTCGAACAAGGTTCGTACGCCATCTTTCTAAGTCGCATTCTCTAGTGAAGTTCGCTGATCTTTGTTTCTCCTTGGAGCCATGGAATCTAATCCCGTTGAAAACAATGAATAAACTTCAAAAACGTTAGAAATGCGGACTATCTCTTCGAACTTGAAAATCCAAACAGCAGAATGACAATCCGAAAAGTTGAGACTTCGATGTTCTCAACAAAAGCACGAAAATGTTCGACCAAAAAATGGCGCTAATACCCAATCAACCAGAAAATGTGGAGAGTAATAATTTAAAACAGATAAAAAGCAGTTGACACACAAGATTTATTTCCGCTTTATAGTCCTTTGGTTGATCAATGAATTACAAGCACAATGCAAATAACCGCTCAATCTCACAAGTACAATCAATTATCTCTCGGCTCTTGTAAAATTATATCAGGAATCTAGAGTACAATCTGAATAAAAAGGAGAAATATCAATAATGGTGTAGCTTGAGTGTGTAGAGTGCCAAAAGATCCTTCAAAAAGTCATATTCTGGTGTACTTATAGGCTTGAAGGCAGGCGGGTTGGATGCCACGTGGAGCTCATCCATGAAATCTCGAAGTTGGTCGTGGGTAATTGGGGGAAGCATATCTAGAGCGGGTCATGCCACTTGTACCTCGATCCACGCTTGTGGGATTAAGAATCAGACAACACCACAACGTGCTGAAATGATTTTTGGCGGATCGAGTATAGGGGAGCACCAAACTAATTTGATGACGCTGGTTTGCCACGTTGTATTCATGCATCGAGGGGATTGAATATGGCAACAACTGACCTGGTTCGTTGCTTATCTTCTGGAGCCAAGGCCTTCGTGTGTGCGAGGGGGTCGTATCATAGCTCCTCCGACCTGACCCAGTCTCGTTAAGCATCCGTCGATGCACGAGTTTCCTCCTCGACTTGAGACTCCTTCATTGATCCAATCCGGCTCCGTTACTCATATGTGATCATCTGGACATTGTGTCGCCTAGTCATAAAGTAGGCCAACATAGTGCAAGTTATAATAGAGTTATCATAAATTTTATTCTCCTTGTGTTTTAGAAGAATCAAAGCATTATCTTTGTGGAATATGCAAAACTATACTATATTTGATTGATATTTAGTTCAATATATATGAAATAATTTTAGATTTTGGTGCAAATGCCTTGCGTATTTTATAACACAAGAGCATAAGAGCTTGACTTTCACAAAAGGGCTTAAAATTTAATGCAAATTAAAAAGCTGCTTATAATTGTGTTTTACCTTTTATTATACAACCTTTAATTATCTTTTTTTACAAAAACATTGATTTCGAACAAAACAGATCAGTTAAAAGAAGATTTGTTGGTTTCCTCATATATGTGAATGATACTTGAAATTATGTTCAAAGGATTCCCAAGTCCAGCAAACACCAGAGAAATCTCTGAGAAGGGTTCAAAGCATGGCCACATAGGCTAGAGCTTCGATGGGAGAAGGTCAAAGGATTTTGTGTCACGTTCAAGGGTACTTCGGGCTTTGCTCGAACCTGAGCGAGGTCAGGGCTATTGTAACAATCCGGAATTTTGACAGTAAATTAGTTATTTAATTAAACTTCAAAAATAGTAATTTCTGCAAACGTTGGAATTTGACCATGAAACTTTAACCATTGCGTTCGTCTCGGAATTTTGGCCAACTTTCATGTTTGGGTTTTCGCGAACACAATCCGTATGAAAATGTTACAGATGAAATACGAAAAATGGACAGAAATAATTAAACATAATAAATATATTATATATTTCCTTTTATAATCTGTCTTCACTAGGTAAAATCACTCAAGGGTAGTTGACCCCCTTGACTAGAGCGGTCAAGCGTTTCGAGCCAGATCAGCCTCGTGATGACTAGGTTTTTAAGGGTACTTTCATTATATATTATAATATAAATGGATGGATGTTAATTAAAACAAATCTAACAGTTCATTGACAATTCTACAACTATAAATAAAGGGGTAAGGCCTCCTCATTTTCCATACAAATCTGTAGGCAATAGTGAAGCTCTGCCATTTCCTTTTCTCTTCTAATTAATTTCAAAATTAAAAATATATTTATATACAATCAATCAAACATAAATCACATATATTTGGAAGGGATTACCAGATTCAACTGGAAAAGGGTGTAAATTGACGGCTAAGCCATTCTTCATCAGATTCTTTCCTCTTTTCCTATTTTCTTGCAAATCTACAAATCTGAAGGTATCCCATTTTCAGAATAATTGTAGGTCTGTAAGAATTTAGGAATTTAGGCCTAAAAGATTATTCGATTTTAGATTTGGATGCTTTTAGGTGAGTGGGAAATTTACATACAAAGTTACAATTGCTTATTATCTCATTTGTATTAGATCTTAAATCTATGCCTAACATTTATCAGATCTGTTCATAATATTTTTAAAACTAAAATAATGCTTATAAGATCTATTTATAAAAGTTGCCAAAACCTAAAAGTATGAGTTTGTGCCTTGAGTAATATTAAAATTTGTAGACTTACTTAATTTCTTATACATATTACCTACAATTGTGATTGAATGTATTGTGGTTATAGAAAAACACTATAGATTTGGAAATCAGTCCCACGAAACACTTTAGAGATGTAGTTTTCTTTCAGATCTATTATTTCAATGTTAAAGGGTAATTTAGATAGTTTTAATTGAAAGGACATAAGCATATTTGTGTTCAGTTTTGTTGGGATTCTAACTTAGTTATTGAAATAGCCTTTTTCCACTTTTTAAACAAAAAGACGTTATTTTGAAATCAATAAGAAATATGACAAAAGATTGAAAAAGGGGAAGTGTGACACCCCACATCCATCAATGTCACCCTTTAACAGAATTCATTATGTTCAATGAAGCGTTATAGGTAAACAGGACAGAATCTCATAAAACAGATATATAAACTAGCAGCAGAAATTTAAAAACTTGATTTTCCAGTAGAAAACATCATGGTCTCAAAATCCACTTACAATATCAGACTGAAATACTGGAACAAAATACATCAAATAAAAACATCTGTCTTGCACTAAAATCCATCAGAGTACAGAAATGAAAAGTCGTAATTCCCATAAGTATCCATAAACAAGTAGACAAGTAGTCAAAGTGATACATCGAAGCAGATCCAAATCCAAGAAGAAACAGAAGAGAGAGTCCTAATCAAGCCTTAGCAAGCCTAAACGTTCCCACCCTGAGAACCTGGGGGCGATAGGAAGAGAGAGAAAGGGAAACAAAATAGGTTAGACATAAAGTCAGGTGAGTCCAGCGACTTTTAGCATATAAAGAAGTAAACGTATCATGACAGGCATATAAACTGGATGAGAGACAACAGTAGGATATAACAGGTATAAACAGACTAAAAAGAAGTAACAGAATAAACAGAGTAGATTTGCTTCTCAAATACTTTTCTAAGCACAAATCTAGTATAACAAATATGTAATGGGATTAGGTATCCCCTAATTACTTAACAGAAATGGAATGATCCCAACAGAAACATAATGGTAGTTCTAGGTGTACTCTAGTAATATGTTTTACCCCCAAATAGATTAATCGGTACCTAAACAGAAATAATGGGTGTTACCCCAAACATGAATACAGGTACCCCACAGAAATAGACAAGACTAAATGTACACTAATTACTACCTCCCAATCGTTCGACTCCCTAACTCGAAAAAACCTTAGTCGGCCCCTTAGTAGGGTGCATTACTTCCTAAAATGGCAACCTACAGAAGGACAAAGACCTATTTACTGGTGCTACACCGGCTTATTTTCCCAGGCAGACCGGACACATGCTCGCACATGACTCCGTTGGAACGCGCCAGTACACACCCCCTTTTCATATGAACCTCTTATAAACGGTTCAACGCGCATGCCCTAACCCATACAAAGTGTGGGGTCCCCGTTTAATATCAGAATGAGTTACTAACTGATATGGGTCCCACACACCATATGACACAAGTCAAACCCCTAAACTTGTGTCCCCCAACCAAGTTGGATTTTTAATGGGTAAGCCTACAAGTTAACAGCTTCGCCTAACCCCCACAGATTAACAGATTAAGTTTCATAGGTTAACGAGTTTATTTTACCCCAACAGATTAAACAGTTTTACATAAGCCCAGCAGATTAAACATATTTACTTAACCCAAAAGATTAATCAGGTTTACATAGCCCTAACAGATTAAACAGGTTTCATTGGTTCTTTACAGTTCTATTAAGATGTTTCGCTTAATCTTAAATTAAGCCTACAGATTAATATGCCCCAAATTCCAGTCATGGTTCATAGTATAACATATGCCCCCAAAATTTTAGTCATGTGTATAGGTTATGCCCCCAAGTTAGCATTCCCCCAATTTCATTCGTACGCATATTTCAGCGATATTGGCCTAGGCTTTAAGGTAGCCTAGGCTAAAAAATAAAAAGGGAATGAGAGAGAGAAGAATATAATAGGCATAAAACAAAATAAGCACATAATAACAGAGATGGGGATATGATATCAGAAATAGGCATATCAGAAATGAATATCAGATCAGATGTACAGAATACATATAATAGCAGAACTGTTTAGGTATGATCAGATTCTTAGTAGGTATAGATTTAGATCCAGATTTATAAACATGTCAAGGTTGCTGTTAAATTTTAATATCTAAAAGTAACATGATCTCACAAAGATTGGATTTAAAGAACAGAGAATAATATGCAGAAGTTGCAGTAGAGATTCTTGTATGAATATAGGTTGATATTTGAAGAAGATAAGCAGCTTCAATCCAAGTAGAGGCGTCATTTTATGTGTGGACATGCGAACATATGCTCGTATGAACATATGCAAAGGTGTGTGTATATGTCCCTATGCTAATGCTAAAAATCAGGCGGTCCACTGATTCAGTCGACCTTCATAATGCAATGTATGTTAGTGCCATTAATCCAATATGTATGCAAATAGTCTTAGTATATCATGTAAACGCTATATGTGTGCACAATCATCCATTCAAACACAACATCTGTATGATGATACAATCATTTCCATCCATAAAACTTAAAATGCACGCACATCCATATGCAATATAAGAGTGCTCTGAGTTGGTCTAGTGCCTAGTGTGTGTATACGCATCTACGAGCAACCACTAGCAAACACTTGCATCCACTTGCATCCATCAAACATAACATGTCTCAAACATTTGTTTACACCCATTGGTTTTTCCACCTAAAGGTCGAAGATTAGATCGATAGGAAATACTCAAATGACAGAAGCAAGTATGAATAAAAGTTTAGTAAAAGAAGTTAAGAACATATCCTTGAAAAGAAAAGGGTACAAAGCGTGAATCTTGTCTTCGGTCTCCCGAATTGCATCTTTGCGGTCTTCTCCTTATTGAACTTTTATTAACTTGACCTCTTAATTGCGAAGCCTCTTAACCTTTGATCCAAGTAAACAGGTAGGAATTCGTCTAACCGTCGCCTCCCATTCTACCACTACTTCCTCAAGCATGCTTGGCTTAACTACCTCTAATGTATCATGTAGACACTTCCGCAAATGAGAAACATGGAAAACATCATGAACTCCTGCCAATCTCTCTGGTAGTCTCACCCTATAGGCCATTTGACATGTCTTTTCCACGATGGGAAATGGCCCTACAAATCTTGGCGCCAATTTCCCTATAGATCCAAAGAGAACCACATTCCTCAGAGGTAATACTTTGATGTAAACCATGTCTCCCACCTCAAACTCAATATCAGTCCTCCTCTTATCTGTGGAGGAATTCTTCCTGTCCTGAGCTGTCTTCATGCATCTGCGGACAAGACCAACCTTATCTGAAGTTTCTCTAATTATCTCAAGTCCAAGTAGGAGCCTATTTGTAGGCTCCCACCAACAAGTCGGTGATCTACAAGGTCGTCCATACAATGCCTCAAAGGGTGTCATACCTGTACTAGCCTGATAACTGTTGTTCCAGGTGAACTTAACCAGTGGAAGACGCTCCTCCTAAGCCCCCCTGAAGTCTAAGATACACAACTTTAAAAGATCCTCAAGAACTTTATTCACCCTCTCAGTTTTCCCATCGGTCTGAGGGTGATATTCGGTACTCAGACACAACTGTGTACCTAATGCCTCTTGTAGGCTCTTCCAGAACTCACTAGTGAAGATGGGGTCACAATCACTCACTATGCTAGAAGGTACTCCAAGTAAACGGACTATCTCACGAAGATAAACTGATTCCAACCATGTTGTCATTCTCATACTCTTAACAGGAATGAAATGAGCGCTCTTAATAAGCCTGTGAAGTATAACCAAAATACTGGTGTTTCCCTTCCTCGATCTAGGAAAACCATCGATGAAATCCATAGAGATGCCCTCTCACTTCCACTGTGGGACTTCCAAAGGATGAAGCAAACCACCGGGCCTTCTTTGTTAAGCTTTAACTTGCAATCAAACTAAACATCAAGAGACAAACTCCGCTACATCTTTCTTCATCCCAACCCAAAAGATAACTCTCTTCATATCTCTATACATCTTATCACCGCCTGGATGGATAGTCATCCTAGAATGATGGGCTTCCTCAAGGACTATCTTCAACAGAATCCTAGCTAGGGGAACACAAAACATCCCATCTTGTCGCAACCACCCTTTATCATCCGTGGAATCTCTACTGAGGTGATTAGAAGTCTCCCCTCTATTGAGCCTATTCAAGATATTTGCTTTCTGTGGGTCCTCTCGCTACGAAGATCCTATCTGATCCATTAGAGTAGGTCGCACCTCTAAGGATGCCAACAAACCAGGTGCAAGATCCGTAGATGGCCAAAAATTGAAGGTTGATATGTACTACAAACTTCGTCTCTCTACGAATAGAGGACTCAAAGTCATCCTCTACCTACTCAACACTTCCATTACCACATTACCCTTGTCACGGGTATAAGCAATCTCAAAATCATAGGACGCTAGGAACTCCATCCATCTCTGTTGTCTAAATTTGAGATCCCTTTGCGAGAACAGATACTTGAGAGATTTATGATCCGTGTACAACTCGAACCTCTCCCCAAGTAGATAATGTTGCCAAGTCTTAAGCGCAAATATTATAGCAGCCAACTCCAAATCATGGGTAGGGTAGTTCTTCTCATGAACCCTCAACTGACTATCATCGTAACATACTACCTTTCCTTCTTGCATCAAGACGACACTAAGTCTTGTACCACATGCATCAGTGTACACTGTAAACCATTTGTTCCCGTTAGGCAAAGTCAAGACCGGTGCTGTTGTCAGAGCCCTCTTTAACCGCTGAAAAGAATCTTTATAGTCAATGTTCCAAGAAAAGGTCAGATTCTTCTTCGTCAGTCTGGTGAGTAAGGATGATATCTTCGTGAAGTCCTTGATAAACTTCCTGTAATATCCCGCTAAACCGAGAAAAATCCTCACCTCCGTTGCATTCTTTGGAGTCTTCCAATATTGAATTGCAACTACTTTCGCAAGATCCACCGCTATCCCATTCTTGGAGACCACATGCCCTAGAAATCTTGCTTCCTTTCTCCAAAAGTGACATTTGGATAACTTCGCCTTAAGTAGGTGCACTCGAAGAGTCCTCAACACCTCCCCCAAATGTAGGGCATGCTCTTCCTCACTCTTTGACAAAATCTGAATGTCATCCACAAAGACCACAACGAATTTATTCAGAAACTCCCGGATTACCGTACTCATCAGATCCACAAAATATGCAGGTGCATTCTTCAACCCAAATGGCATGACTAGCCACTCAAAGAAACCATCTGGAGTTCTAAAAGCGGTCTTGTCTATACTGTCCTCGGCAACCCTCAACTCATGAAACCCCATTGCTAAGTCTAACTGAGAGAAAACAGATGCACCAACAAGCTGGTCAAACAGATCATCAATTCTCGGATGCGGGTGCCTATTCTTCTTAGTGAGTTTATTCAACTCCCTGTAATCTACATACAAGCGAAGCGAGCCATCCGCCTTAGTTGCAAAGATGACTAGAGCACCCGATTCTGATATGCTATGCCTAATAAACCACTTTTCAAGTAGTTATCCTACTTGCTTGCTAAACTCCCTCCTTCCCCTAGGAGTCATGTGGCGCACAGGCAATGTGAATGGCCTTGCATTATCAACTAAGTATATTCGGAAATCAGGCTCGCGCCTCGGAGGTAAGCCCCTAACCTCCTCAAAAACATCTGAATACTCAAAGACAATAGGTACATATAACAAATCATTGACAAAAGCATCTAGTGAATCTAGGAAACTAAGCATGAAAGACCCCTTTGGGTCACAGGAAATCTTGAGAGTCCTCCCTCAGCAAGTCAAAAGTCTAACGACCCTCCTCTCACAGTCCAGAATGGCACCACATGTGGCGAGCCAATCCATCCATAGAATCGTACCATAGCCCAAAAAACCAAGCACATATGCGTTACACTCAAACTCGATGCCCAACACAGATATCCTCGAACCCCAACATATCATAGATAGATGAGCAATGTCCCCAACAGGGTTTGAGTCAATAACGGGATCAGAAATAAAACTAGTACTAAGGTGCAGAGATTGAACCACAGAATCAGATATAAAAGAGCAAGAGGTGCCAAAATCAAAAAGAGTGCTAACAGGATGATCGGAAAGAGAATCAAACCTTCAACAGAAACTTTCCTACCTCTGTCCGGTACACTGGCCTCAAGAGCATGCACTTACCCTCTAGAAGATGTTGCCCTTTGGCCATGTCCATACTTCTTCGGCATTCCTTAGTACAATGTCCGACCACACTACAGTGGAAGGAAGCATTCTTCCTTTTTCTGCAATATCTAACCAAATGACCAATGTTCTCGTAGCCATGACACTTCTTTTTGCCGTGAGCCTTACCATTCTTTCCACCCTTCTTTTGCAGTTCTTTCTTGGGCCACACTTTCTTGTTTTGTGGCTCATTAGTCTTAGCCTCCTTTTGCTCATCCTTACCATATTCGTGCATCAATGCCATATCAACTAGTCTCTCAAAATTAGTCCCCATCGGAATTTGAGATAATGCCAATGCTTGAAGAGGCTAATTCAATCCTCTTGCAAACCTTAAAGATTTCTTGTGCAGGGTATTTACCAGCTCCAAACCAAATCTCACCAACTAGTTGAACTTATTGACATACTCTTTAACATACATACTTCCTGGCTAAAGTGCCAAAAACCTCTACATCTGCATACTCTCTTCTTCCTGAAAAAGAAACTTCGTCTCAAATATCTATCGGAAATCATCCCAAGTATCAACTGCACTTCCTGCTTGCATCACTTCCCACCAGAAGAAAGCCTCATCCTTTAGCTGCCATGCAGCCAACTATATCTTCCTGCGATTATCAACCTCGAAAAACCCAAACAAGTTCTCTGTCTCTTTTAGCCAATTCCGTGCTTCCACAAAAATCTCAGTTCCTCGAAATGGATTTCCTCCTATAGCACAGAAATCCTTGCATATCTTAGAGAAATTATCCGCTCTCAGAGAAGGAGGAACAATGACTGCAGATGGGGGAGGGGCGTTTGCTTGGCCTCAGGCACCTGCTGTAACCTCAAGATATCTACGGAACCAAGCCGGTATCTGAACGCCCTCGGGAATATTCGGTTCCCCAGACATGCTGAAAAGAAAAGGAAAAGGGATTCAAACAGAGAATCGAAATATATTTTATATGGCTCTAGGGAATATGTTTTTCCAAAAAAAGGCTTTTCTTTGGAAATACTTTCTTTTTGAAACCTTTTCGAAAACAATTCTCAAAACCTATTATCTGATCTTGTAACCTTCAGCTTTAATACCAAATGTGACACCCCACGTCCGTTAATGGCACTTTTTAACAGTGCATTAAGTTCTGTGAAGCGTTATAGGTAAATAGAACAGAATCTCGCAAGATAGATACATAAAATAGCAGCAGAAATTTAAAAACTTTAGTTTCCAATAGAAAACATTGTGGTCTCAAAATCCAGTTACAATATCAGACTGAAATACTGGAACAAAATACGTCAAATACAAACATTTGTCTTGCACTGAAAACTATCAGAGTACAGAAATGAAAAATTATAATTCCCATAAGTAGCTATGAACAAGTTGACAAGTAGTCAAAGTGATACATTAAAGCAGATCCAAATACAAGAAAAAACAGAAGAGAGAGTCCTAATCAAGCCTGGTAGGCATATAAAGAAGTAAAAGTATCATGAATGGCATATAAACTAGATGAGAGACAACAGTAGGATATAACAAGTGTAAACAGACTAAACAAAGTAGATTATGCTTCTCAAGTACTTTTATCTGCATCAGTCTAGTATAACAGATATGTGATGGGATTAGGTATCCCCTAATTACTTAATAGAAACGGAATGATCCCAAAAGAAACATAATGGTAGTTCTAGGTGTACTCTAGTAACGGGTTTTACCCCCAAACATAAATAACCGGTACCTAAACAGAAATAACGAGTGTTACCCTAAACAGGAATACATGTACCCTACAGAAATAGACAGGACTAGATGTACACTAATTACTACCCCGCAATCGATCGGCTTCCTAACTCATAAATACCCTGTGTCGGCCCCATAGTAGGGTGTATTACTTCCTAAAATGGCAACCTATAGAAGGACACAGACCAATTTTCTGGTGCTACAGTGACTTATTTTTTAAGGCAGGCCGGACCCCTGCACGCACATGATTACATTGGAACGCGCCAGTACACACACCTCTTTCAGATGAACCTCTTTTAATCAGTTCAGTGCACGTGCCCTGACCCTTACCTAGTGCGGGGTCCCTGTTTAATACCAGAATGGGTTACTGACTAATATGGGTACCACACAGTAGATGACACAACTCAAACCCCTAAACTTGTGTCCCCCAACCAAGTAGGATTTTTAACGGGTTAAGCCTATAGGCTAACAAGTTCGCCTAACCCCCACAGAATAATAGGTCAAGTTTCATAGGTTAAAAGGTTTATTTTACCCCAACAGATTAAACAGGTTTACAGAAGCCCAACAGATTAAACAGATTTACTTAACCCCAACAAGTTAATCAGGTTTACAGAACCCTAACAGATGAAACATGTTTCACTGGTTCTTTAAAGTTCCATTAACATGTTTCGCTTTATCTTAAATTAAGCCTACAGATTCACATGCCCCAAATTCCTGTCATGGTTCACAGTAAAACATATGCCCCCGAAATTTTTAGTCATGTGTATAGGTTATGCAACCAAGTTATCATTCCCCCAATCTATCCCAATTTCGTTCGTACGCATATTTCAGCGATATTGTCGTAGGCTCGAAGGTTGCCTATGCTATAAAAATAAAAAGGGAATGAGAGAGAGAAGAACAGAATAGGCATAAAACAAAGTAAGCATATAATAACAGAGATGGGAATATGATAGCAGAAATAGGCATATCAGAAATGGGCATATAAGAACTGGACATCAGATCAGTTGTACAGATGAGCACATGTAATAGTAGAACTGTTTAAGTATGACTCATATTCTTAATAGGTATATATTTAGATCCAGATTTATAAACAAGTCAGGGTTACAGTTAAATTTGTATATCTAAAAGTAACATGAACTCACAGAGATTGGATCTGAAGAACGGAGAATAATATATTGAAGTTGCAATAGAGATTCTTGCATGAATATAGGCTGATATTTGAAAAAGATAGGGAGACTCAATCCAAGCATGAGGCAACTTTCATTATCTCCATTGTTTTTAAGTGTGGAAAACAATGGAAATGTTGTCTTATATATAGCCTACTACCAGCGAACTCGGCCAAACATCGCATCCAGATTCAGAAAAGAGAATTCGACTGGATCCTCATTAGGTCGACCCACGCTCACCTGGATCGACCCATAGGTCGACCCACGTGGCCTTGGGTCGACCTAGGCCAGGCGTGGATCAGACCCAACGGGTCTGGTTCCCGCCTAGGTTTTGCCACTCGTTCCATTTGATTTTGTCTGAATTTCTGAGCTGATTTATTTGTACAAACTTCCGAGCTTAATAACTTTCTCATACGATGTCCGTTTTGCGCAAACACGGAGTCTATCTTAATTCCGAGAAGAACATAATGGTACAGTCCATTTTACTTAATTCCCAATATTTAGTTAAGTATTCCTTAGTTTATCGTTATAATGTCCTTTAATTACGGGGTGTTACAAGAAGTCGTGTAAATTTACCTATAAATATAAATACACATATTTGTGCGTAGTTTGCATTAATTATTCCAAAATATACATAAATTATATTTCTGGCGGTTGAAAATATATTTATTGCAATAATCAGGCATAGTTTACAATAATTATAGTTGACTGTCTTTTTGTAGGATTTAGAATCTTATTCCAAGATTGAATACAAAAAAGAATGTTTGGGTACTAATTGAACCAAATTATTAAACTTAATAGTAATAATAATAATAATAAAAGAAATAAGTTCGTTAACGGTGCAAAATATATATATATATATATACAAACATATATACATTATCCGTCTGAATCTACGTAAATAACGAAATATATATATATCAATAAATGTTTGAATGAAATTCATTTTATGGAATTATACATGTAAATGTAGTCCACATTAAATAAATGTATTTTTGGTGACAAATTTAGCAATTAGTGTAATTGATTGCTATAAATAGGGCCATAAATAAATAATTAACAATTACAACCATAATTGATTTGCGGGAAAATAAATAAAATTCAGTAGTTAAGCCTAACGGTTAATATTTTCTAAATTGTCTAGTATTAATGTTGTAAACCCCAATTTGGAAATTTAAATTATAACTTCTTTAAGGAACAAGGTTAAGCTTAACTTGTGGTAGAAGTCGGCACGGAACAGCCCTGCAAATTTGGCATCCACAAGTGGTCGGCTTAATGTGAGGGAATTATGATCAATGAAAATAAATGATAACTAAGGATAATAAATGTCTTAGGGAATTATGATCGTTAGATTCATAAGTTTCATTAATTATAATCAATGACAATAAATAACAATTAAAGGATAAATTGTCGCCTTAGGAAAATACGACCATTATGGTCATAAATGGCGATAACCCTATTAAATAGAAATAATGAAATAAAAAGGGGATAATGGGTATTGATTGCCTTTTTAAATACTAAGTCCACTAAGGAAGATAATTAAATAAATATTAGGTAAGAGGGACATAAATTTCCATATTTATACTAATTAATCTAGAATTCGCAATTAAAAGATAGAGTGGACTTAGTAGGTGAATAATGCCAGTTATTATTTACCATAGAAACCCATGAGATAATTAATCGTATATGTATGGTATTTCCGTAAAGAGAAACTAAACAGGAATAACTCAATAATGTAGCCTACTTTACCCCTACAAGGAGAGACATTAAAGACCAATTGGGTACGAACTTGATAATCTTCACGTATAGTCCGCTTCCTTGGGTGTTAAATGGCTTGGGTCGAGAAGTCCACCTGGGAGTAGGTCTTCCGGTCTAAGGGTCTTAAATGGTGTCTGTGAGACTTACCAAAACCTAGAATTTATAAAAGTTCCGATATGGTCATTCCATAGGACTACATATCCTATGGGAAGTAGTAAGCGACTAAGGAGATTATCCAATAAGGTCAGCTAGATGGTAAAGCAAAACACCATTTCTCACCATACACGAGGCATGGGTTTATATGCTGGATGGTGGAAGCCCAAACTAGTCGGACCCTATAGCTAGTTCCCCTAATTTATATAAACGTTGAATAAATCATCGAGAAGTATTGAGTGACCAACAGGTCCGCCCAGTGTCTAAAGCGATCGGGAGAATCCACCATATTTATCATTTGATAGTGAGGTATTAATTGGCTAAGGATGTGTAACACCCACTAAAATTCATAAGTATTAATAAATAACTAAATAAATAACTAAATAAATAAATAAAAAGCAATTAAATGATATGGCTGGAAAATGAGATTTTGCAGCTTTAGGAATTTGGCTACGAAACTCTTTTATTAGGATTCGTGGTGAAATTCTGAATCGTTTTCATATATAATATGCTGAAAACAGTTAATGTATGAAGAAGGTATAAACAAATGAATTTGGACAGTGCACATAGAAAAAATATATATAATTATGTGAATATTATATATATTGTCCAAAAGGTAATTTAAAATAAAGGAGGGAAATTCAAATTTTGAAATGTTGAGATAAGATCTATGGGACAGAGTATATTGGATATATGGAAAAGAATGAAGCAAATTAAGAACATGGTTACTAAAATAAACAGCTCAACAACAGAGCAAAATTGGGCGTTCCAACCGAAGGGGGGTCGACAGATCCCCTTAAGGGGAGTCGACCGCTAGTCGGCTAGCAAGCCCAATTTTGCCTACGTGGATTAGGTTTTTCTACGAGGTTACATTTATATGTAAGTTTCGGATTAAATTTTATTAATCCGACTGCTCATGCTCACATGAGCAAATATAAATAACCCCTCAAACCCCACACTAGTAACCCAAATATTCTACCTCTCTGCCTACATGCTGCTGAATTCCATAGAAAAATAAAGAGAATAAGGAGAAGGTTTCTTTTACTTCTCTATCTCCATTCTATATCACTCTATTTCAATCTATCTAAGTTCAGGATTTTTGGAATTTAGCATAAACAAATATGTATAAGAATCTAATTATATGTTTCTTATATGTATATTGTTAGGAGATCAATCAGAGCTCGCTTGAACGTTGAGAACCGTTGCAGATCTTGAAATTCTACCACCTCTCCGCTTAATTTGCGAGTGGAATCTAGTTTTTCTTAAAGGCATATACTTGTTATTAATAGTTTGTCATATGAATTGTTATGCCTATGTAGATTTGGATATGCGATAATATAAACATGAAAATCCCCAAATATTCTCTTTTGTAATTACGTATGAAATTGTCATGTTGAATTAGTTTTGTGGAATTATGATTTTTGTATTGGAATAAAGGTAAATATGAGTGTTGTACTATTATCTATATTTTATGTAATTCACCATTATTATCATTTGATTTAGCCTATAAAGGTTCGGATTTGAATTGTTTCATAGTTGTATTGGGATTGGATCCTAATTTGGGTGTAAACGCATTCATAAATTAGAATAAGTCAAATGTAAAAAAAATTGGGTGTATAACACCACAAAAAGGGTGAATTGGGTGAAATGTGGATTATAAACGTGCATGTGTGAATGTATGAAATACTCTACTTTTAATTTAATATTGAAATCATTGCCACATGCCTAGGATCCAAGTTTAAAATTTTATGTATATATGTTTTTCCATCCACTGCTACTTGTTATGTTATCATATTGTTATTATGCCTATGTTGTAGCGATAGAAGTATGGAAAACCCAATTTGCATGCCTTAATTTGGATAAAATGACAATTGCCACCTTGTTAGAACATTTCCCCATTTGCACAAATGCTACGTTAATTAGGCGTTATTATTATATAACTTATATTTACATAATCAACGTTATATTTGCGTAATAAATGCGATTAGGTTGGAGTTTGAATTTGAAATGTTCCCTTAAAATATATATATACACATATATTTTTGTTGGCTTGTGTGTGCATATATTTAGAATGGCTTGAATATATATAAATAAATGACACATAGACATGAGGTTAGCTGCCATTTGTGATAGAAACCTGCCTGGAACCGACCGGCAAATCCAACCACCACAAGTGGGCCCAACTAATGTGAGATGTCTAGGTGCCATGGGTCATTCATAAACTTAGTACACCAGACACGAGGTTAAACCGACTTGTAGTAGAAGTCTGCCCAAAACCGACCGGCACATCCAACATCTACAGTAACATGGTTTAATATGAGAGGTCTAGTGTGTGTATATATATAACTATACATATATAAGTCTGATGTGTGAAAACAGATAGGTTTACTACGCCTTAAGAAGGTCTTAAGTGGTTGACTCACCTTTTTATCTAATTTGGGTCTTAAAGGGTTAGGACTAGGATCCCTCCGAAGGTTTATTCCTTAGAGAGGAACCAAAGTTATTGGACCTACCCTTATTAGTATTAGGTTGGTCTTTGGGTCCTCCTTTTTTGAAAGTGGTGAGGCATAAAACGGTTAATGGAGTAGGGTAGTTCACGGGGATGTCCACTTCCTCTGGAAGCTTGTAAGGGCTCAACTACAGTCAGATTGGTAATTGAAAGATATGTGGCCATTGCATGCCCACCAACTGTCTAAGGGAAGTTTTAAGCGACATAAGTGTTCTACCGGGTAATACCATTTAAGTAGTGCCATTCACAATACTACTTATCATATTACAAATGAGAGAATAGACTTAAGAACGTTAACATACTAGGGAAGGGTACTTAAAGGGCTAGGGGTCCGCCTCAGGGTTATAAGAGATTGTAAGAATCCGCTTATAGTAGGGCCATAAGTGACCAAGAATGCCACCTCGTTGGATCTTTACCCTAAAAACACTAATGGGCGATTGACTTGGATATCCACCCCATTGGTTAGATATTTATGTTGTGTGAATCTTGCGTGCCGCATAGACATACCTTTACATATGTTACTTACTAAAAATATAGGGTATGGACATTAAGTAACACTATATTCCAGTCACACAGAATTTTACGTTCTGACCCTCTCTCCTTAACATCCAAAAGGTTAGTAGATGGGGTAAAGCTATGGATGAAGTCATGATTGAAGCCGATGGAGAAGATGAAGTTATTATGATATTATTAGCAGTTATTACTTTACTTCTGTTGGAACCTTATGAGATTGAACTATTTGATGTACCTATTGAATAAATGTAACTACGACTATGTATTTCTATGATTTTGAAATAAATGGTACATCTTATTTTTTGTATTATGTTTTCTCTTTCCGTTGTGTGAGATTTCCATTTGAAGTGTATGTTATTGTTATCTGAGCAAACGTAATCCTTACAGGAACCAATGACCTATTTAGAAGGGCTTTAAGTTTCGACGGGCTCTTACTAGGTCGAAATTTAGGCTTATTCCGGGAGGGTTGTTACAGGATGTGCATGTGAATAAGCAAATTTCGTAATTAAGAGTTCACTCTCGATTCAATAATCATCTAAGTTCTGGTTTAAAAGCTTCATAAATATATGCGTGAACATTCTATCTCGGTATCGATATCCATATTTATTTGGGAATACAACCTTGGGAAGGGTAGTTAGAGTTGTTCGTAAATGTTTACAAGGTTAGATTAGAATTACTAGCCTTAGTAGGCATATATCTTGGGTTGAACTAAACGGGATACATTTGTGTATTGTAATCTGTGTTGTAATTTTCCTATTCACCAAAATCTTGTTGTTCTGACCTCCTCTTTATTACAACCTCCCAGGTTTTCTAGTGAAGGTCGGGTTGTCACGGGTGTTTAGGTTTGGCTTTCGGTTCTCTTTCACTCTCATGCTCAGTATTGGTAAAGTGACTAACTTTTAAGAAGGTAGTTACTTGAGTTAATACTAGTATATCCTATTTTGTTTTCGCTCTGAGTTACTTTTCTTAACGTACTCTGATTATGCACTAGCTCACTTATTTGCGGGTACCAGATTAACACGCTCCATGCTTGGATGCATTCGAGTTTTGTTTTTTATCGAAATTTCGGCACAAAAAAGTGTGGGGTGTTACATTTGGTATAAGAGCATAGGTTAGATGATCAGAGGATTTAAGTTAAACTAGGACTCGTAAGAGAACATAATTTGATTTTCTTTTTTTCTTTGTATTTCTTACTCGACTTTAATTCGTTTCGATGATGAATTAGTCGTGGACCTATAAGACTATCTTAAGCGACTAAGAGTTGAAATATGTTGAGTTCGGGTTTCTAACCAATTTTGTCTTACCCCCACAGTACGTTGGTGATTTCGTTATGAAGAGCATGAGGATGACATATGATGGATTCCATTGATATGAGTATAGAGACTGGTCCAAAACCTATCTACAATTGAGATAGTCGCAACTTCTAGTTTTTGGTTTCGTTTGGTAGTCCTAGTCAAAGACCTTTCCTTGTCTGAAACGGGAAATCCATGCTAATATGTCGTATCCATTCGAAAATATAATTATGAGGTATGACCATTCAATACTTCATTAAATTCCGAATATTCCTTTATTGAAATATTCATTTGAGTTCTTGGCCATGTATTCGAGGGAATTTTATTTTTAAAACTGTTTCGAAAATAAAATGGATTTCGAAAAGTTTTGGAATTACGGTTTCGAAAAAATAGTTTTATAAAAATATAATTTTATGAAGATATGGTTTTAAAAATTTTAATCTAATTGTGTTTCATAATTTTTGGGCTTTGTGTGATTTTAATAAATATAATCCGATTGGCAGAAAGTAGGGAATTGGAAATGACAAGGAATATGCCACTAAACTTGAAAATAATTAATACCCATTCCTTGTGATTTTTAATATCCCTCTTTTTATGTATATCGGATGATTTAGTGAAACTATCACAATTAAAACTAGAGAAATTAAAGTTCCAACATTTTTTAACACGAAAAGGTTTTTCGGTTTGTAATACGAACTGGAATATATTATTAATAATAATAAATTGGAATTATAAATATTTAACCGTTAGTGTATAATAAATTCCATTTGTGAAAACTTTTAAATTTTCTTTCGAAAAGGCTAAGGAAAATCATTCATTTGGATTTTTGGGGTATTTGATTTCGAATCATTTTTTTTTGGTCAGCTAGGCAAGGGGAAAATCCGTTTTAAATTTATTTTGGAATTCTAGCTGATTTTCTACTTTAAATTCATTCGTTCAATGTGTGGTCGCAACACGTTATTAGGACAACCTTGAATCTTTGGAGACGGATAGGAGTTTGAATGCGGTCTTTAAGACCGCCATGATGAGGAAAAATATTTTTCCAGTTGCATCAAATCTAAAAAGATAACGCAGGACGATCAATATTTTAATCCGGCCTAATAAGGTCATGGTTCAATCTTTGTCCAAATCTCATTTAATAGTTGACCGTGAAGCGTTATGCAAGAATGGTCAACTAGTTGATGAGTTTTGGTGCAACTTGGACCTAGGACTCAACCATAAAAGTCGTGTCCAAACTACCTCCCTAACTTCTTTCTTTCGTTCTTTCTTACTCATCTTGCCGAACCATATTCTTATCCTTCTTCTCTTTTTTTGTTGTCGCCTCGTCTCCTCTTCCGTGCTTGTTTGCGCAATAGATCATACCTAGCTAGTACTCCAAGATCTAATTTCTTCTCTCCGATCATTTCTTAGTCCGCAATACCTACTTGCACTACCTGATATTTTAGTACCATTTAAGTTGCATCCTTAGGGAGAGATCATTTGTTTAGATTGGAATGAGCAGAGAGATATCACCGCTTTAGGGCTAAGAAAATTTGTCGTGCCAGTTGGACTTGCATTAGTCCTTTGCTACGAGATCTTAGAATAGGATTATTGTTTATACTACGTCCACGCTTGCTATATCTTGTTCGAATAGATTTTGATGAAGGCGATCGTCGTTTTGGAGGTGAAGAGTGAGCTTTTTTTGGATGGCTCTTTCTAAGGAGAATCTCGATGAGAATTTTAGAGGCATCTGTGCTTTACGCGGACTTGAATGGTCTTTTGTTTGACTGGCTTTGAAGATTTTGCAGCAAATCTTTGTTTCTTAATTTCAACTTTTATCCTCGGAGATCTATGTCGAAACTACCCATGTTGATATGTGACTCGTTTAACACATTGTTCCAATAATGGGAAGTCATGACTAGATTTATCGTATGATGCAGAAATCAGTCTTTTCTTTAATCGATGGCGTAACCATCAATTTATGTCGCATTTTATTTGATTCGGCTTGTTGGTTGTGTGTTGTCTTATAGACTTACTTTTTTTAATTTCACCTATAAATTTTGTTTTTAGACAATATTAGGTGGATTTTCATGAGGAGAAGTTTTGTGATAGGTTTCTTTTCACATCACAAATTCTCTCTTAGAAGGGATGGTGATGTGAAAACTTTAACAACACCAGCAATGTTTTTAACATGAGATTGAGTATTTTGTTATCATGATATGATTAGTCAAAGGTCATAAAAATGGTTTGAACTCCAGTCGCGGAGCAAGACATCTCGTAGTTTATAAGCTTTGTTTTGGGAGCCACACATGACCGACCACTCATTTCGCTTGAGTGTATCGAATGTATATCATCAACGGTTGGGATCGACAACCGTTTCCCAAAAAGGGACAACATCGAAAATAGATTAAAGAATGAAATGGATTTACTCTAGTTAGGTGATTATACACCCTAATGGGAGAGACCCATATAGCCATGTTGCCTGCCCGATTTTTTGCCATTTCTTGGTTGATGAGGCTTGAGGTTAGAATTTACCTTTAGAACATATGGCTACCATTCACTTTGAATGCCACATTGTCAAATCCGTCGAATCACTAATTGGCATCCACAAATGTACTCTGGATCTAAAAGAAGGGCCATTCTTTGCCATCAACTCGGCATATTTGTTAAAATCAATGCATGTGGTCTTTTAGGTAATACTCTGTCAGACATTCGTCCATACAAGTCATTCAGGAACAAGATGAACCGAAAGCACCCTGCTACTGCATCCAATGTAGGAATCACCTCATGGATCAGTAGCGAATACTCCTTGAAAATCCGAAGATTTCAATCTCGAAAGAATTACAAGTTATAATAACTTTGGTGGCCACCAGAGCAATTAAACAAGCCGTTCTTCCGCTCATGAAGATCCGCGGTCTCCGATTTCATATACATAAGTATCCTGCAAGTTATTTTACAAAAAGTCGATTAGAAATGGTTTTCGGCCCAGTTCCTATCCCGGTCTCTTCGAATTAATACGTAAGGAATATTTATTTGATACTCGGTGTTTTAACTATCAAAATGATAAGGTGTAGATGAGTAGAACTATTTTTATAAATTATTATCGTATATATAATTTCCATGACATGTTCATTCTATTTAATTAATTTATACGATCTCATTTCTAATTTCAGAACAATGATCAACACAAGAAAATTAAAATACAACTAACGTATCATTGTTTTGTTTTAACTAATTCGACTGATCATTTTTTTAGTACAAATAATGATCATTCATCACATAATAAAAAACAACCATATTTGACGTTAAAGTTTCAAACTTAATAACAGTTTGATCTTGGATAACAATTTATTTCACATCATATTTGTTCCAAATCCTTACGAAATAATTACATTGGTTTTATTAAACATTTATTTTGTTTATATAAATACATATAAATATAAATATCATAGATTCGAACTTGGGATTAGTCGTCGACGTCTTTCTTCCATCACGAGATACTTTGTTAGTTTCCCGGTCCTTTCTTCTATATTATATATACATTCTTTTTCTCTGTTTCCATTAAAATCGATTTTTTTCAATATTGATTAAATTTTAAACAACCTTAATTCATCGCCAAATAAATTCCTAGGCCCGAAGCCCAATAATATGCAACATCTCAACACAATAGTTATGCTTTATTTCTTTATAGCTGAACCGTGAGTTGTCTTCAACCAAAAATCGTGATCGCCCTTCTTTGATCAAAAATTTTTCCTTCTTCCTATTTATATTTATTTTTATGAAATTGTTTCAATTTAAACTCTAGGATTTTAACTAAATATTTTTATTTATTATATTAATTAATTTCGGTCCCGCTCTCGACCTTTCTGCATAAAGCCCATCTCCCGATTTCTTTGGAAATCCCTTCGCTACTTTCTTCTTGCCAGGCAAAACAAGAGGTCATGTCAAACTCATGTGTTGCACGAAAATTTTACTAATCAGCTCATTTGTTTCCCCTTCTATTTCTGATCTGATCCTTTCCCATCCACTTTCTTCTCTTTGCCAGATCCTCCAAAATTCCTTGATAAACACGAGTTCGGCAACTCAAAAACTTAGATCAACATGATCCGATCTTCATTTTTTTCTTGCCAAACCTTTCTTCTCCTTTAATTTCCTTCTAAATCCTATACATTGCTTCTTCGTGCACGTGCACCACTAACTCCACTGCCATGCCAACACTTCGGCCATCACCACTAATTCTAATCCTGACCTCGATTTCACCTCCACCATAACAAACCCCATTTACCCACTATGTAGAAATTTTGGTGTTCAACCGCAACCTTACAGAAAAAGTCGCCCCACTTAAAAGTTTCATACCACACCCAAAAGCCATCGATCGTTGTGAAATTCCACCATACGCTCGCTGATGAACTACCCCTCCGATCCCTCCTGGTGCGCAACTTCGCCTGGCCATCACGGTGGTACAGTTTTCTGCCAAACTAGGACTACCAAAAACAGTAGCCTACCCTATTAAATTTAAATTCTCCTAATATACTTGTTAAAAAAATTATATTATATTTGTCCTTTACTCTCTGATCTACCCTCCTCCTTAGGCTCCGGCGTCACCACCCATGAACTTTGCCACCGTCGGAAATTTGCCCAAATTCCCATTTTAGATGAACCCATAAATTCTCCCAATCTAGGCTATTAATATTCCTAATATTGACACTAAAATTCATGATTTTTCATGACAAATTTATCCCTAAACTTGAATTTTATAACAACAATGTTCTGAAATTCAACTGTTAATTCCTTTTTGCTGTATTTTGGTGATCCCTGATGATGTAGGTAATGATTCGAAGCCTAGTGATTTTTAAAATATACTTAATACTTAAATAAATAACTTTTATGCTTAAATCCCTTTTTAATTCACATTAGAAATTTGTTTTTGATTTTTGTATGTGATAGGGGATGAAATTCCCACCGTAAAACACAGAGACAGTTTCAAATTCTGTTTATAGTGATTAATCAACATACATATGGCATCATATAATCAGTAGAACCCAAATGAAGGCAATTATTCGAATCAAATATGAATATAAGTATGGACATGAGCAAAATTTGGTTGCTTATCCACAATATTTTGATATATACATATATATGTATAACGGTGCTTTGTATCTTTTTTGTCTCTTAGGTTGTTTAAACCTTTTGTATGAAACTAAACATTTCAGAAATTAAACCCTTTGATCAAACTTAATATCTGACTCCCGAATGATGATACACACATATAGTTTAGCCCCACTACAAAATAATTAAAATAGTAAAGGTATTGTAAATGTTTACTCACATATTTAGATATTGTGTTATGTATTTGGTTTACAAACTGGCCATTACATTTCCAGTTTAATTCTCATGATATATGATAATAAACATGATGTATATATTTCCACACACATGCTTGAATCAAAATAGAAATATCCATGAATTAGTATAGGGAAAATATAGGAGGATTTTTCTCACCAAAATTACTACTGTTGCTTTTGTTCACTGTATATTAGCTTCAGTGATTCAAACAAGCAAGATCACCATGTATATTGGATATTATGCAATCAGTAGTACTTCATGGGGACTTAGATTTTAATACAATACATACACATCTTTCAAATAGGTTTTTAAGGAAGAAATTTTACAAAATATTGTTACTGTCTTTTGTATTTTATTTTATTCTAGGTTTTTGTCAAACTTCCTACCACTAATCTAATTAATTTCAGAAATTAACATTAGTATTTGAATCAAAGAGAATGATACATACATCAATAGTTTGAATCCATTAAAAATAAAAAATGAACAATAGATAGATTAAATGATTTACTCATAACATTATAGCTTACTTCTCTTGCTATTTGTTTCTGGTTCTTTCTCTGTTTTATTCTGCCATTTTTAGTTCCGTGCTTGCTATACATTTTGGCTCGAATTGTATGTGTGTATATAGTGTATTTATAGATTAAATTATTTAGGTTCAAGTGAGGTAGTTGTTAAGCGAAATAGGCACATTTGCAGTAGTCACTGTAGAGATGATGTTGATTTAACAATTCATATTGTCTCTTCCTGGCTTCTAAGCAATTAGCTACGCCATGTTCTTGTTACATCATTTGTTGTACTTTATATATACGTATAGTAAACTTAGCATCCAAGGCTGTATAAATCTCATTAATGGCTCAAGGTTTCCTTACATTTTCTATGTACTATAGTCGGCTTCTTTTCTTTCAACTCTAAGCTAAGTTGTATATGCACATGGTCGTATTGCTTTAGCCTGCTATCTTTATTTTCAGTCGTGTTTGACATTATAGGGCGGTGCATACACCTGGCTAAGGATGCCTTACATCTGTAGGATATCACATTGTAGGCCTATACTTCTACGGTGAGTTGTTTGCTCCACTTTTAAATGCAAATTTCTAGGCTGTCTAATTTCTCCTATATCTTGCCTACATATACCTATTCTACTTTCAAGCTGATGCATTAGTATCCTTATTTGATTTGGTATAAAGTTGCACCTTGTTTTCTTTTCAGATTTTACTTTGAATTTTTTTATTTCACTTCATTCTTATTTTAATACCTTATGCATATATTTATTTTAATTAATATGCCATGTATAAAACAAATTTTAAATTTATTGTAGACTTATATACACATGTACTCATACATACGTACTATATTTCATACATACTATATTTATTTATATGCAACTGTATAAACAAGTTTAACTTCTACGCTTTGACTTATGTAAACTTGTCTACATATATATTCACCTATATACTTTAATTAAAACAAATGTTTGGAATTCATTTCTTATATAAATTATATTTTAACTTCCAAGTGAAAAATATAAATTAAATCATCCATGAATAAATCCATCTTTCATTTTTATTTATTTTTACTTAGGTAAGTCCTAGCTAAAAAAATAAAATAAAAATACAACAAGATGATAAAACATTAATCACTTGTTTTATATATGCAATAGTTAATGTATTATAAATCATAAACCAATAGGTTTATTTGGAGTTTCCTAATATACTATAAATCTTATTTATTTAATTTAATTTAATTACCGGTATAAATCTATACATTATAGATTATAAAACTAGTCCAGAAATTGGGTCGTTACAGTTAGTGTTTGTTTTCTTTGAAACCACACGACTTATGATAATGATATTTCTATGTTTGGAATGTTTAAGTCATTCGCACATATTCATTTGAACGAAATCTCATTTTCTTATCTAACTAACGGTTGTCCTGAGTTGGAAAGAATGGAATTCTATGTTGGATAAATTTTAGCAAAGGATGGGTTTTGCGTTGTTATCGTCACAAGTGCAATTAATCACTTGTTCCTTCTTAAGCTAAAATTTATCACGTCCTTTTATGTGTGGTTTCAGTTTTTGCATTTTTTGCATGACTGACTTCCTTTTTCGCCAATATGTGACTTGAATCATTTAAGTTTCTGCAAAATACATTTTTAAAACTTTAGAAAAACGCTATTTGAAAAAAAAATCCTTTTTAAAATTCAAATTTGACTGATTTACTTTCTTTTATTTCGGGTTGCACGAAAACATATAATTTGGGTACGATAGTTTGCTCGTGTTTAAAACGTCTGTTTTACATTAAAATAGATGGTTTGAATGGCGCAAAGCGCACATGACCGAAATTTTGATCTTCATACTAATATCATATGGAAAGTGAAATGGTATTGAAAAGAAACTTTCAAAATAAATATAAGAAGTTTTAGAGCAAAAATTTATTTTTTATGGAATTGTTTGATTTTTGGTCACATGAACAGCGTAAGAAAGAATTTTCGATGGTTTGTGTGCACGTTTTAGTGGTGCAATTGGGTCGATGATGCGATCAAAACGTTAACGACAAAAAGGAAAAGGACGTTCTAGCCTTGGAAATGTTGTTTCCATCCTGTATCAGCGATGCACACGAGTTGTTAATTAACTCGTTTCACATTTTAGAGCTTGTTTTAAACCTCTTTAAAACCTGAATGGAAATTTTGGGAGTATTTTGGGTAACTTAGGTGAAATTTCCACTATAAGTCAGGAAATGTAACATTTATAAGCTAAGGGAACATTAAGATTCTTCATTTTGATTTCCTTTTTTCGGTTTAGGAGAAATAAAATAGGAAGTGATTAGATGCGTTGACGTTTTGGATGGTAGGGCTTGGATGCAAATTTTGTTGATTCACACTTCTATTAGTAGTCGTGTGGAGGTTAGGGATGAAAAATGATTTTTTGAAAAAATTGCATTCATATAGAACTGCCAGTACATTTAGGATGTTTTGCATCATGTTTTCAAAAGTGTTTTCAAAATTTAATGCATACATATAGGAGGATCTGATTTAGAATCATTGTGCATGCATGTGTTGAGGTTGAAATGTATAATGTACACTATGTACATGCGCACATGGTTGCAAAATGGATGTAAACTAGATGGTTGTGTAGGATAGGATAAGTAGTTGATAAAATTTAGGGATGGAATTCCTTTTAAGGGGGAAAAATGTAACAACTTGAAATTTTGACAATAAACTAGTTACTTAACTAGACTTCAAAAATATGAATTTTTGCAAAAGATGGAATTTGACCACGAAACTTTAACCTTTGCATTCGTCTTGGAATTATGGCCAACTTTCATGTTTGAAGTTTCGTGAATGGAGTCCATATGAAAAAGTTACTGATGAAATACAAAAAACGAACGAAAATAAATAAACAAAATAAATATATTATACATTTCCTTTTATAATCTGCCTTCACTAGGTAAAATCACTCAAGGGCAGTCACGCCCATGACTAGAGCGGTCAAGTGCTTCGAGCCAGATCAGCCCAATGACGGCTAGGTTTTAAAGGGTATTTTCGTTATATATTATAATATAAATGGACAGATGTTAGTTAAAACAAATGTAACGGTTCATGGCCAATTCTACAACTATAAATAATGGGGTAAGGCCTCATTCTTTTCCATACAAATATGTAGGCAGCAGTGAAGCTCTGCCATTTCCATTTCTCATCCAATCAAATGCAAAATTCAAAATATATTCATATACAATCAATCAAACATAAATTACTTATATTTGAAATGGATTATCAGATTCAATTGGAAAAGGTCGTGAATTGACGGCTAAGCCATTATTCATCAGATTCCTTCCTCTTTTCCTACTTTTTTTGCAAATCCACAAATCTGAAGGTATCCCTTTTTCAGAATAATTGTAGATCTGTAAGAATTTGGGAATTGTAGGCCTAAAAGATTATTCAGATTTGGATGGTTTTAGGTGAGTGTGAAATTTATATACAAAGTTACAATTACATATTTTCTCGTTTGTATTAGATCTTAAATCTATGCCTAATTTTTATCAGATATGTTCATAATATTGTTAAAACTAAAATAATGCTTATCATATCTATTTATAAATGTTGTCAAAACCTGAAAGTATGAGTTTGTAGTTTGAATAATATTAAAATTTGTAGGCTTACTTAATTGCTTATAAATAACCTACAATTGTGATTGAATGTATTGTTGTAATAGAAAAACACTACAGATCTGGAAATCACTCCCATGAAACACTGTAGGGATGTAGTTTCAATGTTAAATGGCAAATTATGTAATTTTAATTGAAAGGACATAATCCTGTTTATATTCAATTTTTTTGGGATTCTAACTTAGTTATTGAAATAAGCCTTTTTCCTATTTTTAAACAAAAAGACATTATTTTGAAATCAACAAGAAATATGACTAAAGATTGAAAAGAGGGAAGTTGTGTAAACTTACCTATAAATATAGATACACATATTTGTGCGTAGTTAGCATCAATTATTCCAAAATATACATAATTATATTTCTACTGGTTGAAAATATATTTATTGAAATTTTCAGGCATGGTTTACAATAATTATAGTTGACAATCTTTTTGTAAGATTTAGAACCTTATTTCAAGATTGAATACAAAATAGAATGTCTATGTATTAATTAAACCAAATTATTAAACTTAACAGTAATAATAATAATAATAAAAGAAATAACTACATTAAAGGCGCAAAAATATAAATACAAACATATATACATTATCCATCCAAATCGACGTAAATAACGAAATATATATATATATATATATATATATTAATGAATGCTTGAATGAATTTCATTTTATGGAATTATACATGTAAATGTAGTCCATATAAAGTGAATATATTTATGGTGACAAATTTAGCAATTAGTGTAATTGATTACTATAAATAGGGACATAAATAAATAATTAACTATTATAACCGTAATCGATCTGAGGGAAAATAAATTAAATTAGGTAGTTAAGCCTAACGGTTAAAATTTCTAAATTGTCTAGTATTAATGTTGTAAACCCTAATTAGGAAATTTTAATTATAACCGCATAAAGAAACGAGGTTAAGCTCAACTTGTGGTAGAAGTCTACCTGTAACCGCCCGGCAGATCTGTCGGCTAAATGTGAGGGGTCTGGTGCATAAAAGTATATAAATATATATATACAACAGACAATAAACAAATAAATAAATTTGTTGTTTCTATTATGGTACAACAAATAGATATTTCGGGACTTATATAATAGGGATATTTCATTGTTAATTAATGTCCTAGGAAAAATATGACCGTTTAGGCTCATAAATGGCATTAATTATAATCAATGGAAATGTTGACGTCAAAAGTTGGTCTAATGATAATCAAACCCCAAAATGCGTAATCCATACACAGTCACAGCCATAGAGTACGAAGATAACATATAGGTACAGAGGACACACAATAATTTATAGTAGTTCGGCTTCAACCAAGCCTACGTCCACTTTATAATCTCTGTTTATACTGTCGATTACAAGTTACAGTTTCTTTTTTGAAAGAAAGTAGAGAAAGAAGTGATTTATGCACATAATCCTTCTGTTATGAAGTTGAAGAGTCAAAGTGTATAGCAGGCTATTTTTGGAGTGCCAACCTTCAGAATGCATTCCATTTCTGGAAATGGTGTATCTTTAGGCAGAAAGGTGAGTCGATTATAATGTTATGTGGCCATCATCCGACCTGGGTTTGGCTTTGTGTTACTTAATCCTAAAAAGGTATTTGTAGGTGGTGGGACCTAGTTTCCTAGCTGAGAAATAGTTCTTCTCGGTTCTTATGGCATACGTAGAGCTCAAGATTTGTTGCATAAAAGTTGTGCAAGTCTTTGTTGACCGATTCTACAGCCTTGGGAATATGACTTTGTTGTGTAGCGTAGGAGACGGTTCATTACAGTTGGGGGACAATCAATTGGTTCGATCGGGCCGATCAGTTGGTTTGATCGACCCAATCTTCGAACTTTGGCTCATTTGCTGAAGAAGTACGCTCCTACTTGGGAATTGATGATTTGGGTCAAGCCCAGTTTCGGTCGATCAAGGTATGAACCAATCTAAGCGAAGGAGATAACTTGTCTTACGCTCAAATTCTGGTTGTGACCGCTTTTTTCCAAAAAGTTGGTCAACACTTTACCCTCCAAAATATTTTTTTCTTGGTAAAGGAAGGTGTGTATTGGATCTTCCAGGAAATGACGCATAGAAATCCAGAAAGCCATGGTTAGGCCGAACTATACTATTAGATGGCCAGAAAATCAACGATTGTTATCAATCGTATTAGGGTCGAAGGAGAGATAAGAGAACTAGTTAATAAGTCCACCCAGCTACAAATGTAATTTGTTTTTGCACAAAAGGAGAAGGAGATATACCAAATCCTGACAATAACATTTGACTATCTAAAGAATAAACCATGCTTATAGATCTGCTGGAGCATAAACCATACTCAAGTAGGGATTGAGTTATTGTGCCAAATCCTAGTAGGGCAGTTTGGCTTGCCAGGTATAAGTTGTACTTGGGGATCAAGTACAAACCGCACCCTAGTAGTAACTGAGTTAGCTTTCCATAACCTAGTAAGACAGTTCAATCTTTCAGGTATAAGCTATATCTGTGAGCCTAGAGTCGGGCATCAACTATGCTCGAGGTGTGATCTTTTCAAAGAGATTGAGTATAAACCATACTTGAGATTTAGTAGTATTTACTTCTCAAGTCCTTATAAGGTTTGGTTCGAGTATTATCTGTACTCACATAGAAAAAGGGCTAAACTTGTCACATCCTAACAGATATTTAAGTGAAGGTATCAGCCATACCTTAAGTAGATTATAAGCTATAATAGGTTTGAGGGAAAGTTAGGTTCGTCACATCCTGACGAGTGAATCATATGTCCAGGTATCTGCTATACCTTAGGAACAAGCATAAGCCATGCTCAGTTTTATATTGAGGCACTGTCGCATCCTGGCAAAGTACTTATGTTCGTCAAACATAATCCATGTTCGAGAAATAAATATTATTGTTGCTAACAGTTATTACCAAAACCAAAACAAATTCTGATGGGTCTATAGTTAAATCCAGAGCACGCTTTGGGATTAAATCCTAACCCCATATGTGTGTACTCTAACATAGCCACATTGTTTTAAAATAATAGAAATGCATTTCTTATATCCTAAGAAACGAGGTGTATCCACAATGATCTAATCTAGATCAGTTGATAATGATGACGCGATTTAGGATCAAAATCCTTCCTATTTCGAGGAGCACGAGAACCACAATGAGGAGCATAGGAGGGTAGATGTGGCGATGCAGAAGCCACAAATTTCTTAACGTGCTTTGTTAGCTCTCCACGTCTAACCCGTTCTTCGATGAGATCACGCAAGTGCCTGCAATCGTTGGTGCCATGACCTGCCATGTCATGAAACATGGTGTGCTTTCTTGATTCAAGTTCTCTTTGGGTCGACTCCCTCCTGGGTGGCTTAGGAGAAGGAAGAGTTCCTCATACGTTAAGGTACATGTCCAATAGTGAGGAATTGAGCTTGGTGTAGCTATCACACTTGGGCTCTCTCCAGAACTGCAGATCCCTACCATTCTTTTCTGAAACTTTCCCTTTACCCATGTTTTGGACAACGGTGGGTGGTCCACCATCCTTTATAGCAAGTACTTCAAGATTTTTCATCTCAATATTATCGTCTTCTTGTCGAAGGAACCTGTCGAGCTCAGAGTAGAAATCTCCAATGTCTCTGGGAGGGTCCTTCTAAAGGGATATTTTGAAGTATGTTCGATCAAGGACTCCGGCCATGGCAGCCATGAGCACCATTGATGGCTCGGGTCGATCGACCGTTGCCACGGCCGCACTAGATCTTTCTAAGAAGGAACATAAGATCTCCTTGGACCGCTGCCTGATGGATGTAAGGAACATGACGCTCTTAGGCCGAGATATGTGAACTCTAAATTGTTCAATAAAGCGGGTGACCAACATATTCCAATTGTTGATCGATTCAGTTGTTAGCTGTTGAAACCACATGGATGCGACATCGGTTAGGAAAAGAGGGAAGCATTTGGCCATGACATTGACTGATACTAATAGTACTTCCATGTGGCGCATATAGCACATGAGATGTATGGCAGGAATGGTCCTGCCGTTGTATGGTTCCAAAACTGGAAGCTTGAAGTCAGGTGGATTGCGGGAGTTCCTGATTTCCCATGTGAAATGGTTGTGATGGATGTTATCTAGGTCTTGTTGAGAAGTAGTGCATCGATTGAAGCGCTTAATAATACTGGTGATTTGATTCACATACCTGAGTAGTCATTGCCACAAATCCAATTTTGCACTGTTGGTTTCAATGAGGGTCTCAGTATGGGTGGAAGCATGCCTCATGTTCTTGGGGCCAGTTCGATGCGGCCCACGAGTGATGGGTGGAGGTCGTCCCTAGCCTCGGTTGTTGATTCGGGATTGATTGTGACCCCTTTGTCGGCATGTTTGATGGGCCTAGGGTTGGACCATTTTGGGTAAGCATTATCAGCTCGGGGTTCGGCATTGCCCCTACCTAGGGTGATATCATAGTGATTTACAGTAGCATTTCCCTCATCCTATCAGGAACTCGTATGGTAGAGTGGTCTCGGTGAGACGAAGGGTTGATGCCTCCAGCCCTGCTTGGATCGACAAGCTGGGAAGTCTTAGTGGGAGGCGGCATAAGTCTGATTTGTGGTAAGATGCTAGATTGGACCAGAGGTCGCATCGAACCATGATTTGGTCGATTCGGAGGTTGCATCGATCAATCTGACCTAAGATCAATCAATCGGGAAGCGAGGTTGATCCAGGTGGAGACAGAGCAGTAGGCAGGTCTGGGACTTGGATTTCATCGACTTGAAGGTTAGTTGTTGCCTCTACTTTGCTTGATGCAGGAAGTGATGCTTGGTTGCTCGGCCTTCCTTCCATCCGAGCAAAGAAATTATTTATTATTTCTTGCTGCTTTGTTAGGAGTTCATCTTGGTGTGTCATTTGAGCTTTGAGTTCAGTGAGAACTCCATCCATCTCATCGCTAGTCAATACCGGGACGGTTCATTTTGAGAGGAAGTCTCCAGGCTTGTCTCCGCTGCAGCGTCTACTGAACTAGTGGGTTGAGCGTGGGAAGGTGTTGCATCCTTCTTCCGTTTTTCCATTATTTCTTCAGGAATTGCGGAGGTAGTTATGTGAAGGTTCGACCCCTTCTTGGCACGCCAAAGTGTTAATGTCGAAAATTGGTCTATTGACAATCAACGCCTAAGTGCATAATCCACACGTAATCATAGTCATAGAGTACGACGATAACAAATAAGTACAGGGACACACAATAATTTATAGTGGTTCGGCTTCAACAGAGCCTACGTCCACTTTATAATCTCTGTTTATACTGTCGATTACAAGTTACAGTTGCTTTTTTAAAAGAATGTAGAGAAAGAAGTGATTTTTACACAAAATCCTTGTGTTATGGAGTTGCAGAATCGAAGTGCAAGGTTAGCTATTTTTGGAGTACCGACCATCACTTTTCAGTGGAAAAATCCAAAATGCTTTCCATCTCAGGAAATGGTTAATTATAAGAAGAAAGGTGAGCCGATTTGAAAGCCACGTGGCCATCATCCGACTCGGGGTCGGCCAAGTGTTACTTAATCTCAAAAAAGTAGTTGTAGGCGACGGGACCTAATTTCCTGCTGAGGACTAGTTCTCCGTGGTTCTTACGTCATACGTGGAGCTCAAGATTTGGTACATAAAAAGTAGTGCAGGTATCTGTTGGGCGATTCTGCAGCCTTGGGAATAGGATTTTGTTGTGTAGCGTAGGAGACAGATCATCACAGTTGGGGACGTTCAATTGGTTCGATCGATCTGATCTTCGAACTCTGGTTCATTTGCTGAAGAAGTACGCTCCTACTTAGGAATTGTTGATTTGGGTGGATCCCAGTTTCGGTGGATCGAGGTATGAATAAATCCAGGCGAAGAAGATAGCTTATCTTAAGTACAGATTCTGGTCGTGACTACATTTTCCCAAAAAGCTAGTCAATGGGTAATAAATGATAACTAAGGATAATTAACGTCTTAGGGAATTATGATCGTTAGATTCATAAATGACATTAATTATAATCAATGACAGTAAATAACAATTAAAAGATAAATTGTTGCTTTTGGAAAATATGACCGTTATGGTCATAAGTGGCAATAACCCTATTAAATAGAAATAATGGAATAAAAAGGGGATTAATGGGAATAGTTGTAAATATTATGTAGTCACAGAGGTGCATAACAGTTGTAATAGGATATATGACAACAGTTATTTGAAACGTTAATATGCAGTTGTAAAAGATTTTAGTCTATTACAACTTCTAAATATACGACGGTGCAATCCCCGTTGTAAAAAGTCATATACAACTGTTTTTCATTGTTGTAATATAGTGATTTTGTTGTAGTTTCAGGCATTACCTAACAAACTGTTGAGATTATTTTACAAAAATTAAACTAATGGAGATTAAACAAGAAGGTTAAACAAGGAATATGTCTATCTTTTATATGTTAAACCCTTTCATTCTTATTCATTATCATTTCACATCCATACTAATAAAAAAAGATTGGCCAACCATAACTATACAAACAAAAGGGGAAATCTATAAGGGACAAAAGGAAAGGCTTAGGAAAACAAAATAACATAAAATTATTACTCAAATATCAAAATTTATGGTGAATAATGATTAAAACATCTCTTTTTCCTATGTTTAAATTCTGTTATGAATAATGACCTTATGAATCTTGATTAGTTTGACATAATACAATGTTAGATCGTTGTCTTGATAGAATAATTTTTTATGTAATTTTTATGAAATTGATTATATAGGTTTTAGAGGTAAAACCTATGTGTTTTTATCTCCAGTTTCTTTGATTTTATGATACGTCATGTGAAAAAAATTGGTGATGTGTTTGTAATTTCATAATTTTCTAAATTAATATAAATATTTTGTAAATTCCCTAAAATGAAGGTTATGTTTATTCCGGGTTTAATTAATTAAAATAATTAAATAACTTTTTTAACTTTGAAATTTTTATATGATAAAAATATATTATATTTATTTGTGATTTTTGTTGATTTTTTTGCCAACAAACTTGAATTTCTATGAATTTATTATGGTTGATGAACATATAAATTAATAATTAAATATATATATTAATAATTATTTTGGGAAGGTAAATAAGATTTTAGTGAGTTCAACGATAAAATGTAAAGGCTTCTCCCAATCAATCATGTTTTACAAACAAATATATTTGGTAAAAAGAATTTACTTTTAAGGGAATAAATTATTTTTATAATCATTACACCAGTGCCACTGATATGTGACATTTCCACGGCTCTCGGCATCAACATGAGATGGATTAACCTCATAGTGAGTGCATTAGTAGTAATGAAATGCAGTATCATCATGTGGGAATGTGTGTATCGCAAGTATGATATGCATTGGGCCATGTAAAACCTAGGCACCGTTGTTATAGGAATGCCACATCATGTGGATATATATGTGTGTGCATATATGTATGTATGTATGTATTTAGGTGTAGTATTGATTGTATAAGTCATCACCATCAATATATTGTTTGCAGCATAGTAGCCAACGAACGATGCTTTCACAGCTACTTATCAATTTCATAAGAAATGAATTTCAACTCAAAGTATTTATACCTATGGTTATTAATATCAACATTCTATATTTCATGGATCTTGGCAATAATGCCATAGGTATTGGTGACACATTATTTCTTTGTCAACATTAATATACGTAGGTCGTGTCATTATATTTTATGCTTTTATCAAGCAATGTTTCATAAAGGGAGAATAACCCATATCGTAAGTATGTCATCAATCTTAGTATAAAAGATTATACACTTATGGAAATTAAGTTTTTTTTATAAATGTTGCATGAATGTACGATATGGCTTCATGCGGCACGATTCCCTATATAGTATATACTCTACACTACTATATTGATGGTTGTAAGCCATATGCTTCTTTGTTTCAACACTATTGGAGAAGAATGAATGTCATATAAGTCCTTTATCAATGGCTATAAACCATATGTTTCTTAATTGATGATTGTGAATACTAATATAGCATAAATTTGTGATTAATTTGGAATGTACGTCTTGTTGACATCATTGTTTATGACTTTGACATTAATCATTGGGAACACCAAGGCATATTAAATTGACATGCTAGAATTTTAAAGGATGATAATTTAATTGGGGGTTCTAAAGGTTGCAGGTTGGGTACTTGGGCTGAATTATGTTTTTGTATGAATTAAGTAATAATAAAATGAATTATAATCATCCAAGGAAAACTATGAGATGCATAATGGATAGTCCATGTCATGCCTATGATGGATGTCTCTTTGTGTTTAACGCTAAATTCATAGTCATCCAAGGAATACTATGGAATTAGTGATGGATTGTCCATGCCATTAAGATAAATGAAACCTTTGTGATAGATTGTACATTTAAATTTAAATCATATGGAATGGGTAAATCATATGGTAACGAATGTTCAATCCGTAAGAAAGTAACATGTGAGATGTATAGTCCATATAGTATAATCATTAGAAAATTGAGACTCATAGTCAAATCAATTGGGATTGGTGTTCCTTTTTACATGCCCATAAATAATTGTTTGTTATGTTCTAACATTATGGTTGTATATTTTGATTGATAAATCGGTAAAGAAACTGGTCAGGGAGAACTCATTCTGCTCAATGGCATGGCCTCACACAATATTTATTTGCTTAAAGATGACGTGTCGACTTTTTATCTGATCTGAAATTTTTTTTCCCTTAAAATCTTGGATGCTCATTTGATAAGTTCAAGAGTAGGGTTTTTAGTTTTTGTTAGTTGATGAATAAGCTTCTGAAGACGTGCAAAAGGTTAATCTAGCTACTTAGGAGTTCTTCTTTTATCTGATGTGGTGTTGTGTTCTTTGTTTAGATGTATGGAACGGTAAATTATGTTATTACCTTATATTTGATTCTGATCAACCAAAGGGCATCTTCATATGTCTCTCTTAGAGTATTTTCTAATAGTATGTATTTTCTTTAAATATGAGATTATTTACAGAAGTACATAATGATTGTGTAAATTATTAATGAAATATGGATAGAAAATCTTCGTATTCTTGTACTTCTTATGTTAATGCTATTAACTAATCTCATTCTTCCATCTAAAAACAATGTTACGTATGATTACAGCATAAGTATTGCTTAGTTTTGGGCCACAAAATAGGGGATGGTACAAGGAAGGCTTGAGGAGATGAACAATGCATGATTCGTGAAATTGATTAAGTATTAGGCATCATGTTGAATTGCTTCCAGAAATTTAAAAAGAAGCTCTATTCTACAGGATGTGTTAGCATCGTATAATGCTTGGGTAAGTATAACAAGAGATAAGAAGGCTTATGTATCCAAGATTTACTAAGTAAATGATACAATAATGACTTATTTTGAATCGATACGCAGTTTTTTTGTTAGTTGTATGGAGGTGAACTTCAAGGAATGGAAAATAAGGGATTATATTTGTCACGTTCAGTGTATTGGCTCATTTCCATTAAGGCTCGATGCAATGTAACTTCATGATTAAAATTATTCTATGTATTGTGACTCATAATTCGAATATGATGGCTCAGTATTAAATAAGTCCATGGAAAGTTGTAACACGAATGGGATTTCCAATACATAGAATGTTCCTATTGTACTAGAAGTAATGGTTTAATATGTGGGGATGCCCATGGATCGGTGTATGCATTGCTGACATTGGGTCTAGTGTCTAGTTTTGAGCTACGTGACACATTTCTAGCTTTAGGATACAAGATATAAGAGTACAATGAAAATTGGGATTTCCATCATTCACGGGCACTAAGGAGGCCATACAAATTATCATATATTCATAGCACATTTAGTGATAGTTTGGGTTGTTTGATGGATGCTATTACTTCTTTTTTCAATCTCTCTCACAGTTTATTGCTCAGGGACATCATTGGATGTAGGTGTTAGAGATTCGAATGCGTAGATGTACATCATTTTATTTGATTATGGTATTTATATGAAATTTGTAGAGTAGCATATTATGTTTTCATAAGTTAACTCATTGGTTGTAGGGACACGTCAGGTATAATTCATGTATTTGTGTTCCATGCTGTTTTTAAATGTATTGTATTGGGAGATTTATTTACTTCTTTCACTTGACTATTGTATGACCTAATATTTTATTTTTTATATCTGATTATCTTTGAGTAGACTTAATAATTGCCTAGATAACATGATTGCTTTACAGGAGATGAGTTGGATTAAGCGATTTCATGTATATATATATATATATATAAGGAACCTTATAACCATTTTGGTTATAAATATATGGAGGGAAGTTTTTTTTCCTTGTTATGAGACAATTATTAAGTGTTATATTGTATAAACTCAATTATTTTTTAATATGTAACTCTACTAATCTTATACTCTAATGGTTAGTTGAAATATTTATTGTTGTCTCTCCTATTTTATCTATGATATCACATTTCGTTTATACGTTGTAGGTTATACGTATGTTATATTCTGTGTTTGCTTTGTTCAAGACATCGATAATCATCCACTTTCGGTCGAGTATGAAAGCTTCGAGTATGAAAGCAATGCACTATTTACTTACTAGTGTGAACCCGTGCTACGCACACGGTTGTCTCTCTATATGTTAGTATAACATGGTGATAAAAAATTAAAATTTATTTCTAATCAATATCATTTGGAAAAAATTGTTGATTTCTTGTGGAAATGGCTATATCTAACGATGCACTATTCAGCAGGCATAAGTTAGGATATAAAGAATTAAGCTTGAACTTTGAAAATAAAATTAAAGAATAAAGTAATTTGACATATATCTATATCTTTGTGCCTTCTTCGTTCTCCAAGCCTTTTTGACTCTCTAATAAGCCTTATTAAAAATGTAACTGAATTTGAAGGTTGACACAATAACATCCAATAACAGTCAAAACTTGGTACATTGCTAAACATATTAGGAATTCATTTGTATATTGTGATATGAGTAATTCTCAAAGCTTGCTTTAAGCTGACCTATTTCTCATTAAATGAAAGAACAAAGTCCAGTTAGACCCAAACCGCTTTTAGTTTTATATTACTATCAACTCTATAAGTATTGCATTGTATGTGTGTGTATATAGCAAAAACATTTCCATACACACACATGTAAGTTAAATGCGCGCACACACTGAAAATTACAGTAGTTTCTAGGTCAACTGAAAATTACAGTAGTTTCTACGACACACAGACAATGTCGATATACGCCTAGTATACTAAGTTTTTACAACAGTACAAACTTAATAGTACATTTTGTACAAACATAATATTACACAGGAAGACATAATAGGCAGAAAAAAGTTAGCTAAATGGTTAGATTAAAAAATAACATTCAATAATGATCTTCTTTTGCCAAACCAAGGACAAAGCAGCAACGATATGTAACCAGCATGAAGATGAAAAAAATCCAGCACTAATCGCATATTGCATGCAGATCAGCATCTCCCTATTTCTAAATAATGTAACTTCCCACTGTCCTGGAATTCCTTGTCTTCACATTCCTAGTTTTCACAATGCCATATCCTGTTTGCATTAAAAAATAAAAACTAAATAATTAATGAAGCTATTTTTACACCTACAAATCAGAAACATACTCATTACTCTTGAGCACCCATTATTCTCATTGTATTGTCAAGAAACTTTTTTTAAAACATTTTGATTACTGATTAGGATCAGTATTTTACGGAATAATTTTGGTCCTATATATTTTGCAATTAGTATCTACTCATTTATGTAACTTTAAAATCAACGGTCTAAGATGAACACTTCTTTCGTGTTATTACTGCAAAATAAATAAGCGAATAAAATTGAAACTTTTTTGGCATGTTCCGTTTAAATGATAAAACCGAGCACTTCATCGATTACTACATTAATTTAATTCAAGTAAGCTACAATTGTATCCTTTTTATCGAGCTCCGGGTATGAAAGAATGCAATCTACATCCACAAACATGGGTCAAACTTCGTCAAAATCAAATAAACTGGTACAGATAATTTCCATCAGACTTGCTAGCAAACAATAAATCTAGAGCTAACTATGAATATTGCCATATTGGTATTCATAGACCAATGGTGGAAGAAAATTACGCGTTCTACATAAGGAGCATGCAAAACTTTTCAATATTTTATGGGGAAAAAGCAAGAAGTAAGTTATGTTCCAATTCAGTTTTGAAATTATTATTTCTTTTGGCAGTACTAACTATATTGGGTACATATCATTTACGATTCACATAATGATTCGGAGAATATTTGGAAGCTACAACTCATGTCTAAATTCGATTTTCAAATTAGTATTTCTTTCAAAAAATAATACCATGTTAGATATAGAACATTTCTTACCATATACCCAATGATTGAAGGAATATTTAGAAGCTTTGTACATAATATTCAGATAAGGTATATGATACAGTATAATGCTCGCAGGGCATACCATTCAAATTCTCATGACTTGAATGGTTTTCGCTACTTCTTTGACATCAAAATGACACCAAATTCTTTCAAAGAAGCATCTTTGATTCTTTATTAAAAAAAACAACGTAAGAATAGTCAAAAGAATAAAAATCAAGTTTTCTTTTCATAACACCAGAATCTAATTATTTATTCAATATAGAATTATTTTTATCACAAAGATAATAGTTCATAAAGTGCGCTTGTATTTTCAATAACGTAGCGCTCACTTGTAATAAGAAATAAATTAGGTGCATACAATTAACATCCCTTGATTTGTCTCTTTTTTGATTTTGTTGTTGCTATATTAAAATCCATCATTTAACAATGTTTTCAAATTTGTTTAGATACATCACCATTGTTAACAAATAATGTGGACATACATTTCTATCTAACTTGGTAGTAAAGCTGTAAATCAAGAATCAGCAGCAAATATTAGTATAATTGTCATTAACCAACGATAAAGGAAACATAATTGTATTGCATATGCTTGTTCAATATTTCTTACCATTTTCTAGATGATTGAAGGAGGATTATTTGGCCTTTTTATATGCAATATTAAGACACTGCAATATTAAGAAATAAATTTGGCCTTTTTACACATCTTGTTATTATATATATAATATTCTTTAATTAATATTAGATGAAATATTTTTATACCTATTTGCACTAAAATATGTTTGGAAACAAAAGGTTTTATATATAATTTAACCTTATCCAGAAAACAAAATAATTTTAAATTTTTTAATGTTTGTAATGGTCTTTTATGTGAGATTCAAAAATGACTATTATGTAAAACTACAATAAATAAAAATTATGTATATGTTATATGTTAAACTACAATAAGTGAACTGCATAAATTATATATTCTGCTCTTCGTTTCTAATAGATACTTGGTTATGTATATGTTAAACTTAAGACTCAAATCACAGTTTAAACTAAAACATAAACATGTTTATATTACTAATAATGAAAGTGAATAGAAAAACTAATGGTGTTTGCTTATTAGATAATACTTCTTTTTCATAACCGTTTTTAAAATACCTAACTGCAATCTACATTAATTATCATATAAGAAAATATAAACAGATCATATTCACTAAAACAAATCAAAAATCATATGTTTTATGGGTAGAAGAACAATAGAATAAATTGATTGCCTCTTTTATACCTCTATCAATAAAATCTGTTAAATAACCATAAATAGTAAATAAAAATCAATGGAACATGCACTGAACTATTAATAAATTATAGTGAAAGACTTTTAGGCAAAAGCATCATAAACTATCTAATGATGATAATGGTAACATAATACCAATAAAGTGGCCATAAACATTGATAACATGTATAGACTTCAATAGTAATAATCATTTTTATTTCTACTATAAATTTTAACATATGCTAAGATGGGAAATAAATTAAAAATATATAATAGTCGTTTGAAATTAATCTGAAAATGGTTTACTTTTTCGAATGGAATAGATATGGTTGTTTGAAATTTTATTTGAGAAGATTTGTATTCTTCTGGTGTGAGCTGGTTATTTCTCATAATATCACAATGACATGAAGATCAACGAAAATGCCCTCTGAGGTATCCAATAAAAATAAACCAAAATATTTACTATTCGTTATCATAATTTTCTTATTTTATCTATGCTGGATCAAATTATATGGGTCTGTCTACCAAACATCAATCTTTCTAATTTTGGCCATGCTGTTCAACTGAATGCATGGTGCTAACAAATTGAGTATCTTTCATATCGTTATGTCGTATATCCGACATAAATAAACACAAATCCTTGTACAACATCTATAAAGATGTTATATACGAAACTATATTTGAGTTTATTTAATTATTATTCTATTAAGATTAATTATTGTTACAAAGCCATAAGGTTCATTATTCAGATATTATTTCAATGATCTTCGACACAGAGGTAGTCTAGCAAATTTTCGGTTGTCAATATGCAGATTGAAAAATATTAAATTAGGTATTTATCACTAATGAATCTTTGATGAGTTGCAAATTCAAATGTTTAGTTGTTAATATGAATCCAATTTGAATGATGTCTCTATAATTTCATACAGGTATGAAAATTTATTTCCAATCTAAATAACTTTCTCCATGGCTTTGATGATATTTCAAAGGATAAAACCATGTTTTGAGGTTTGTATCCAAACACTAAGGTGGTGTTTGGTTTATATTGCATTCTGCATTTTCAACATCAATTATAAAAAATTAGAAGAGTGAAGGAACATTGGAGGGGATGGAATGATGACGAAAGGGACAATGGAGGGCTAGAGGGGTGACAAAATGATAAATTATCTCTCCTCTTTGCATTACTTCCCAAAATACGCAAAATAATAAAAAGTTGTTTATTTGGTCTTGCATGCTAACTTCGTTTTAAAATGGTCATTTTTCACGATATACATGTGCCATTTGTATTTTTTTATAAGCGAAAAAACAAAACTAAAAGGGTAAAGTAAACATCACCTGAGCTTTAGCCCTTCCAGCTCAGTTTCAATAGGGACAAAAACAAAACCAAACTGAAGCCTCAATTTAAAAAAAAAAAAAAAAAAAAAAAACTGCTAAATTTCAGTTTTTATAAAAGAAAACCGAAAACAAAATTGAATCAAGTTGTAAACATGCCAATAATCAACATTTGACATATTAACTTCAAAAAATGCAAAACCACTGACAATATTAATACCATTACTAAAAAGGTCAAATATAAAGTAATAAATAAATATTTGGCGGTGTTATAAGTATTTGTAATTTGCAAATATTGTCCGTTCATATCTTTTTTTCAATTAGATATAAATTATGCTTCTTGTTATGATTAATAAAACTAATAAGTATAATTATACGAAAAAAATAAATACAGAACCTGACCCGAAATTCTCAAAACGAATTAGAATGAAAAGATATAAAGTGAGAGTGAAACTAACATCTCAAATTTTGGTGAGAATTAGAAATAAGAAGTAGAAATATTTTCCAAGTACTATAGTTATTATTCTATTCAATATGGTTTAAATCTATACAGAATGAGTTTATGACATTTATATTTCTTAATTTTAGATCAAACTATTGAGAACTGCGATGGTTGTTACACATAATTTTTTACCAATGAAAAGCCATAGGAACAATCGTTCAATAAGAGACAACCAACTACCTTTGTTTAAGAACTGTAAAGACAAACTTCCTCCAGAAACGGATGAATGATGTAGACTGCATTAATTTTCTTAAGTTGTGAAGATTTAAATAGAGTGGTAATGTAATTGTACAAACTGCGCTTGTTTTATGGAAATTAGACATTTAAATAAATGGAGGCAAATTGCTTTCTGCATATTACTTAAAGTTTTTTTTTAATTCTTTACTTAAAATTGCTGCCCATGTTAGATTTCAATTATCTCTGGATGTCGATGACCTATTTTTGTTCGAAAATTAAAAGCTAAGGAAATATGTTTGTTCCAAAAGAAGTAATTTTCATATCATGTCATCTGAAGAAAATAAGTATCCAGTGGGATATACTTGCTACAGAGATGTATAAATCATAACAAATAACTAATACATAATAAATTTTGATTTTTTAATCCCATAATTTCGAATTATTGATATTCATACAATTGTTAACTCCATACAATCAGAGGATAAACAGTACATATCTAACTAACCATGTAAATTTTTGATGTCAATATTTACAATCATTTTTCAAAATATAATGTACATAGTTCTAACATCATTTAGCAAATAAGTATCAAAATATAGTTGCAAAACCATTAACGAAATCTAATTCAAAGCATGTGATGAGAATAAAATAATCATGACCAAATGAAGTTGTTGAAGCATGTGTAAGACATCAAAGGATTTGGATATGATTGTTATAAACAAATTATTGAAAATCAAAGACTGTATTAATCATAATTATTTAGTTACTCCTGCATTTGTCAACAAAATTAAAATATTCACTGCTTCGTTGAACATACTGGAAAGGGTAGACATCGTATATCAGAAAAGGAAAGGGCATAAGTAGTAATTAGAAAAGCTTACCATGATTACCGCTGAGCTACTAAGACTAATTGTCAGAAACTTTAGATTTAATCAATGCCACTACAGTCGATAGCCTACTTGCTACTTGACATGCTAACGTAGCATGAACTGACCCACCTACAAAAAAAAGAACTAATTTAGTAACAAAAAACGGTCTGGATCAAAATTAGACAATAACTAAATCAGTTTAACAAATTGTCAGAAAAACAAATAGTAAAATTAGCGAAAAGTTAGTGTCAATTTGAAAATCGTTATCAAATGAAATTACTACTTCCACAAAGCAAATTGACCTATGAAATATATCTTTGTCTAATTAGCAATCTAGAAGCCAATTCATGAAGAAGATAAACAGAAACATCACCAAGAAATTGAACAAACAAATCTGTCATTTAAATCAACAATATATGGTAAGATAGGGTGATTGAAAACCAACAGCAAGATAAATCCAACACTGCCAAAATCATAAATTAAATTAATTATTTTCATTTTCTATTTTAAGAAAACTGATTAAGTTACCCAAAAATAGATTTACTTCAAAAACAATCATCATGGTGAAACTTATACTGAGAGAACCAATATCACATCATACACACCCCCCCCCCCCCTAAAAAATCAAACATAAAATGAAATTGTGCGATCAAGAAAAGGAAAGGTATCCCAAATATGATAATATTAACGAAACCATAATGAAATAGTAGTTCTGGTTGATACATCAATGTATACATTATACGCTAAAGTCAACCAAAATGCTACATAATAACCCAAAAAAGAAATGATAGTTAAGGTTGATATAAATCAAATGTTAGCAAAATAGACAAAAACGAATAAAATGGTAAATACTTGTAAGCGAATGAATGTATAAAAGAAAAGAGGTGATGACCAAATGCTAAAAATATATTTAAAATTTGAGAAAAGTGATTCATCAATTAAAGAGAAGACAATACAAAATGTAATATGAGTGAATGGTTTAGACAATAGCCGACAATGAGAATACAGTCTGCAAAGTTGTTGTCAAAAAAAATAATAGTATTATTGATGGTGCAATCTTATTTTTTTTCTCATATGTGTAAAAAAATGTGTATCTAATGAACCGTTTACGTACCACTTGATGCAATATTAAGTCAATAATGAAAGAAGAATACCGTACTAAACTTGTCTTATAGGTAAAAAAATATACTCATGTATTGTGAAAAAGGAAAATTATGTTCTTCCTTAAGTGAAAACATACATATATTTGTTTGTGACATTCATCAAAAATCCTGAACTGACTTTTGTGGTTGCATATGAGTTCTTAAGTAACATGTTCAACATGCATCTAAATGTTCATGCTACTGAAAAAAATGCATTTTTGGCATATTCCAGCTTCACTATTTGTGAAGATGATAATAAACATCATTTATTACCCTTACCAATATCAATATAATTGTTTAAATAATATATTTAATACAAATCATCAATATATGTGAAATCTAGTTTTTCATTATTCTTTCACCACTTAAAAAGCTTAGGACGATACCCATAGAGCTACAATGAAAAGCTGAAAACTACAGAAATTGATCCACCTGCAGAAAAACCAAATTTGATAAAAGCAAATCGGATTAAAGTTGGACATAACTAAGCGGTTTAACAAATTGAGAAAAATAATAATAATAAGTTGATAGTTGATAACCGATTTGAAAAATGTTTTCAAACGAAATTACTTCGACCACACATTAGACTGGCATAGGAAAGACTTCTTTGTCAAATTAGCAATTAGATATCAATTTCAAAAGAACAAATTAGGATTTTACCTGAAGTAGGACAAACAATTGAATAGCATAGTTGACTTGACTAATAAAACACCATGTCGCCTAATAGTTGAAGTTGGAGCAAGGAAAGCTCAACTTTCATAAATTGCGGCAGCAAAATAGGAGAAAGCGGCATGGTAAAGGTGACCAACAACTGGTGGAAAAACCCTAAATGAAAATAAGGGTTACGCGTTAAAGAAGGAGCCAAGGAAATTGTCTGTTTGTTTCCAGAACACGCTTCGCAGGAATTTTATCAATCTTAGAAATGGACGTTGAGAGATGGATAGGGCTTAAGTGACTCTTGAGTGAACATTCCACGTGGCGAGCTAAGATGTGCTTCTTTCAATAACCTGAGGAGGCTTGTGAGTTATCAAAAAATAACTCAGCTTTAATAGTATAGTATAGATTATGAGTGTCGATGTTATATGGTGGTCATTACACTTGGTATCAAAGTTCAAATTACATTATTAACATAATTTTATACAATGGTCTAATAAAGAAATGGAAGTAATTTTCACCCTATATTGGATAAAGATTTTGTGTCTGCATATACAAAATATAGCATACTTGTTTTATATTTTGATTTTTAAAACTATATAATAGTGTATAACATAATTCGCACAACTGAGTTAATCCACCTATTTTCGTTATGCATCCTGATTGATTATTAGAATAGTTTTCCTACATCCCATGTGAATTTTATATATCATGGATTTAATTCATCAGCCCATCCCAAACCATTTTTTCGACTCAACCAACAAATTATACATAAACACGATGAATGGGGTTTAAACGGTGTAACCAGCTAATGATATAGATGCTAAGAATTTACTATAACTTCACAGTAAATGATTTCTAACAGTTACAGAAATTTAAAATCCAATAATTAAACCTCCAAATACTTGTAAACTAGAAAGTGTGAGTCTACTAATTCACCTGAGATTGGATTTAGGATGGATTAGGGATCTTTTAGCTTGTAGCACTGAGAAATTTTGGCATGCAAGGCTTCAACACTCACCATGACTTGCTATTGAAGTTTCACCTCTAGGGATTGTTAATTTACTAGCTTGCAACAGGATGATTTGCTAACGTAACAGATATTTGTAAGCTTCTTATTTCTTTTTTATTCAGGGAGCTTGGTTTTAGTACGGGATGAAAAGAAGAAGAGGCCACTAATATCTTTTTTACTGTAAAAGAGAAAGGATGAAAATATTTGCCTATAGGAAAGGAAACGTGGTTTCTAGATCTATCTTTCCTTAGGCAATTAATTAAGGGCCCAATTAAATCTTAATTGGGTAATTTAAAGAGAGTTAAGGCTTAAGAAGGTTATTAGTAGGTTTTAGGCTATTCCTAACACTAGTTTTAATCTATATTCAACTAGTTACACATTTACAAATTAAAACTAAAAAGCTTCTATTTTACCGAAAATACGCTTCAACATATTTTTAAAACTTGCAGCATTATTTAAACTTATCCATATATCAACAACAAAGTTTTACACACTTCATTGATTTAAACAAAATTAATCTATTTATTATATTAAAATATTTGTAATCTTTAAATATTGATTTTAAATTAATATTTGCATTCTTATTTTAATAACAATCATATTAATTCACTAATTACATAACAACATAAAAAATACATTTAATCACTGACATTATCAAAATACATTTCAACAACCATCTATAATTAAATTTCCATCTTGAAAACAATTCAAAAATTTATTACTATATTAAAATTTACATAGCAATTTCCAATCACAGTTTGTAACACTATTGTGCAAATTTATTTTGTCAAGTAATACAACTTTCATTTGAAAACATGAATTTGTAATTTATTAATAACACTATAAAACAATTGACATCTTATCGAAAATATATTTCTACTTAAATAATTATTGCTAATCGGTATTTTATATTTTCAATATTCACATTAATCATCCAGTTATAAATTTACAAACATCGATTGGAATAAATTACTTATTATACAAGGTATTCAATTATTCTAATATACTCAATTCAAAAAATCATGAATTATATATTGCCTCTATTTAAAATATTATACGAGTTATGCTTAGAAACTCGTATTACATTCATCTTAGATTTTGAAACAACAAAACATATTATAGTTTGTTTAGCCTGGGTACCCCCAAAATCTGGGTTGTTACAAGCGAGATGATTGGATTGGGCTGTCAGGCCCAAAGCAAGTTACAATGCTTAAGGTAGGCGGGAATTAGATCGACAAGTGGACTCTTGCCGGTGGTGTAGCATGTCGGTAAGAGGCATTAACAGTAGTGGCGGAGGCTACTGAGATACAGTGGAATCTGTTAAGGTGAGCGGTTTCATGTGGCAGGGTGCTGGAGCATGGTTGGCATTGGTGGAAGGAGAGGTGCAAGGCTTGAATCTGGTGATAGAGTACTAAAGACGTGTCTAGTCCAGCGGTTCAGGTGTAACGAGTGTTGTAAGCAAAGTGAAGGGGGGAAGAGAGAGGCAATGGCGGAGGGATGCAAGGTTCAGGCGCAGTCCAGGAAGGTGGAAGGGAAATGTGAGGATGAATCTCTCTCTCTCTATATATATAATGTATATGTATATGTATATATATGTATATACATAGCAGCATTCAATGACACTCCCAAACAGTTCTAGCACCCATTTAGCCTCCCTTTCTCCACTAAACATTTGGTTTCTCTCTCCTCCACTAACTCTCTCTCTCTCTCTCTCTCTCCACACTACTTTATTTTACTATAAATGAAAGGTGGATATCGGGGGGCTTTTGGGGTGCTGGAATTTAGGGGTTCCATTGAACTCACTATATATACATACATACATACATACATATAATTGGGCAGCTATTTGAACATAAAATTAAACACAAAAAGAAAGACACAAAGGCATAACTGTTGGATCTTTTTTTTCTTTATATGGAGGAGTGGAAATCATGGAGTGATCCAATGGTGTAAATCAATTGTGTCAAAGTTTTGTGTCTATATAGACCTTATATATATATATATATATATATATATATATATATATATATATATATATATATATATATATATATATATATATATATATATATATATATATATCGGAGTGTTACAATTTGCAAACCAAATAGATTTTTTTTTCAAAATGGCGGATAAAACTGCTCCCACTAACACACCACGTTCTCCACGTCCTAAACCCACACAATAACGTTACCAACCACCCAACCCGTCGTCTTCCATGATCGTCCGTCCAACCACATCCTTCGCCAATGTTGTATGTGCCAAACCTAGTAACTCCATTGTTGATCGATCTCTTGATTATGTTGAACCTCCATCAGAATACGTCTTTATCCACAGAAGAATTTTCAATGAATCTGAGAAATCCCAGTGTAATAGAATGGCTCTCGTTCCAGTTGAGTTTCACCTGTCTGCTGTAAAACTCAAAGGTTATATCACCACAGTTTAGAAACTATCCTCTAATTTTCACATCAATATTTCCCCACATTATAGCTTTGCGGTGCAGTTTGAAGATGCAGATGACTATAAAAAGATCCTTGAATGTCCTACTTACTCTTATTTCGGTCGGCTCCTCACGGTTGATGCATGGAACCCTGGTTTTGATTACACCAAATTCAATAAAACCTCGGTACATATTTGGATCAGACTTCGCAACTTACCCATGGAAATGTGGACAAAACAAGCTTTATAGATGATTTCCAATTTTGTTTATAAACCTTTGTTGTTTGATGTAAACACAACGTCAAAAAGGTCCACCAAATATGCTCGTATTCAATTGGAAATTGATATGAATACGGATTTGAAGAATGTTATCCCCATTTTGCTGCATAATGGTAACAAACTTAGTCAATGCTTTAGGCATTATGAATCAAGTCATGATGTGCAGTCTGATCCAAGATGGATTTCCGAAGAGATGGAAGATGTTACCGGTGCTTCCCATGATGCTACCCTAGATTCAAATCTATCCCAGACACATGATCTTCAATCGAAATTGCGAATAGAAATATTACCATATGCACTTGAAAATGTAGTTAATGCTCTTCATGACAAGCTTGCACAACAAGCACAAACTGATACATCATGTTATGTTGATCCTAACCCTTCTTATCTACGCAAAAATCAACATGTTACTACTGCTCCCCCTAAAAGAAGCTTGAGGAGCTCATCCGATACTACATGACACTGCTGATGTGGAATGTCAGGGGTATGGATACATTCAAGCGTATGATGGATGTAATCAAACTCCTGCATGATTCTAAACTAACAATTATTGGTTTATTAGAAAATAAATTAAACCAAGAAAATCTCTATATTTCCATATCAAAACTTCCTTCGCATTGGCAATATCTCATAAATAATTCACCCACAATTTCTGGTTGTAATTTTCTTATATGGGATAGCAATATTTGGTTAATACAAGAATTAAAATCCTCTACTCAACATCTGTCAGTTCAAGTAGTTAACAAGGGCGGTTTCTTTGTGTATTTTACAACAGTATATGGTAGCAACAGTTTTAATGAAAGGCAGACACTTTGGCAATCTTTGGTTCAACAATCATCTACTATACATAACACTTGGATAGTAATGGGTGATTTTTTACAATGCATTATCAGTAGTTGATAAAAATGGAAGTCAACCAATACCCTATCAACATTTACATGAGTTTCAAAATTTCCTACATCAAATAGGGCTTCAAGAAATAAAACCAATAGGGTTTACTTACACATGGAGAAGAAGGGGAGTAGCATCTCATATAGATAAAATCTTGGTTAAGAACTCATGTCTATGACAATTTTGGAACTTAAAGGCTCTATCACTCTCTCAAATGTCCAGTGACCATAATCCACTGCTAATTGATCTTATTCCATCTGAGTGTGTAAAGGGTTCCCATTTCGATATAAAAATGATTTGCATTTAGCTCCTGGCTACTCAAATGGGATTACAAGGGTTTTGCATGTACAAACTTGGGGTTTCCTATAACAACCCGGAAAATGCGAGCCAATTTAAAATTTTTGAAATTGGTCATTTTAATGAAATTAGAGCAATTGAAATAAAATATTTCAATAAAATAATGAGTTAGAAAAGGTGCGGAAGTTGGAAGCATTGAATTCAAACTTTGACTGACTATACCGGGTGCAAAATAAAATGGATTTTAGTGAAACCAAAAATATTTAAATCTGTTTATGATTATCTTTCTAATGAATCTGAAAAATCGAAATTTCATAGCGGAAATCAAAAGTTATGGCTAAATGAATTTTCAAAAAGGTCGTTATAAAGTTTATATAGCCCTTGAAAATAGACATTTTGTAAACGACCTCTGTTTTCGACGAAACTACTTTTGTTGGATCCGGGATGTCAAATTATTGCTAGGTTTCAAATTCCATAATTTTTGAAGTTAATATGTGAGCGAGGCCAAGGAAAATGTATTTGGTTTATTTCACTTAAATCGGATCGACCAGGAAATGGCCATTTTTCAAATGGTCTCAGAATTCGACGAAACTAGTTTTGTTGGGACCGTATCGTTAAAACATAGCTAGATTTATTTTTCTGGAATTTTTGGGATCCGTTTGTGGCCCCGGCATATTGAAATGTACGTTCAAATCAAATATTGAATGTTTTATATTTCAATTTGAAGAAAAACTGTCTGTAACAGTCGAATTGGCTTACGAAACATATTCCATTGTGTTCGGAATGAGGGTATTTAGCTAGTGGCGACTGTCGTTGGGTTTGAATTGGAGTTCGTATGGAGCGAGGAGTATTTTCGGATTTAAATAAATTAAAAATAATTATTAAAACCCTTGCCCAATCAGAATTCACCACTCATAACCGCGTTGACCAAAAATCCCGCTCCTCTCTCTGTCGAACGGCGGAAGCAACCTCTGACCTTCTCTCCTCGATCTCATGCAAAATAGTCAATAAAATTCAAGGGTCCTATGGGGGGTTTTTGTAGAGAAAGTCGAGCTCTTTAAATCCATGCTCGTTTCACCCTCGATCGTGTGGTGTTCTTCGAGATTTGCGCCCAAGAAGTTCAAACCTTTCAACCGCCGATTCTTCTTCCTCCCTGCGTTGATCTGAGGGTGGTCACTACGTGCTGGAGCGCCTCTCGGAGCTTGACGACGTGGAGCAATTGGATCGGCTTCATACTTCGCGGTTTAGACAGAAATCGAAAACCTAGTTTTGGAAGGTTAAGGAAGGTAATGACTTTGAAATTTTAAACTGATTTTTACACTTTTAAGTGTTGCAAACTTCTAAAAATCGTACCTTTAACATATGTTAACGAAATTCGATGAAAGAGGAGACATCGGAACCGTAAGGACACTCTCTACATTCTAGAAGAGTCCGGGGATTTTTCTGAGCTTGCTACGATTTTTAACATCTCGAAAACGAAGGTGAGATTTCTAAACTGAAATGGGAATGGAAATGTGATGTATAAATTATATAAGCAAAGTATAGATTATATACGCATTGTATACCTCATGTACATGTGTTGTATAAGTTATATGAGCGAAGTATAAATTACACATGCATTGTATAAATCATATGTACGTTGGAATGGAAATAAAACATACTTATATATATATATATATATATATATACTCCCCTCGTCCACAAATCATGGACGATATTTATTGATTGTGAATTGGCATGAAAATTTTGGTGAATAGCGAATGGTTGATAGGATTGTTTGTGATTGATATTGTTGGATTGTGGTTGAAAAATACCATTGTGGTTGAAAAATACCCGTTTGTGGTTGAAACAAAATTAGAATAGGTTGTGGAAAAGAAAAACATACTCGTCTGCATACGAACTAGATGTATGAAATCCCTATTGTCAAAAACCGCAAGGTTTTAAGGTAGAGCGAGGAACCATACATCGATACGGTGCCGATTTTAAATACCCTGCCGTTATGCTACCGAAATTTTCAATAATATTCATGTGTTAGAATTATTTTCATGTATTGAAACTGTATTCATGCGTTGGAACAATATTCATGTGTTGAATAGAAATTCATGTGTTGAATAAATTCTTTAAAAGATAAAAATAACATTTTATCACATTTATAGACTATATAAAATATTCGTGTTTTAAATAAATAGTTTTAACAATAAAAATCACATTTTTATTATATATATAAACTATAGAAAACATTCATGTGTTGAATAAAGGACTAGAATGATAAAAATCATATTTTTATCGTATGTGTGAAGTCGAAAACATTCATGTCTTGAATATATGAATTGAACAATAAAATTTACATTTTTATTGTGAATATGAAGTGCTAAAAACATTCATGTGTTGAATAAATATTTCTGATGATAAAAATATCATTTTTATCATGTATATGACTCGCTAAAAATACACATGTGTTGAAATAAATATTTGTTTGCTATGAATATTATTTTTAACATGTATATGAACTAAATACAATAGTCATGCGTTGAAATATATTTTTATTCGATAAAAATATCATTTTTATACGAAATATGAAGTGTTAAAAGTAACCACTTGTTCAAATAAATATTTGTAGGTTGAAAATATTATTTTTAACATGTGTAGAAAGTGTTAAAAATAACCATGTATATAAATAAACCTTTGTTCACTAGAAATATTATTTTTAGCTTAAATTTGCACATATATATACATATGTTGAACAGGAAAATGGATTAGCTGTTGAGTAAAGAATTTATTTGCGTGCCCGACAAACAGGTAAGCCTCAATGAGTTGGCTGCACAATTTTATTATCATATCAACTCCTGTGAATGCCACTGGATGCGGAGTGCTGGTTATTCTGAGTGAAATAATAAACGTCGCCATAGGGTAGTAACAATTAATTTTGAACTACACTACATGTCATACTTCTTGAAGATAGCATACACTATCATATACCACATAAGCATTTGGAGCTTGTGTGACGAGGTTGAAGATTTACCATACAAGCGAGAGGCTTGTATGGCGATAACTATATCTCAGGTTGAACCGAAGACTGATATGAACTATATAAAATGTAACGGTAAATTGCAAGATTAATAAAAACCCCACACGGGTCTGGAGATGACAATAAACACATCTCTCTGGTCATTAAGGCACAAAAACCATTTATAGGGTGACGATAATTTATTCTCTGGAGTTATGATATATACACTCTCCCCCGTGGACACCGGAATATATCACTATAAATATGTGCATGCTTATTAGGATTTATTGGGTACCTAATACGGCCCAATAAATTTCCAAACCTCTTCCCGTACAAAGGAGGTTATGGCGAAATTTTCTGAAATTCAAAGCCGTTAGTGAAATATTTGAAGTGAAAACGATAATGAAATCATCGAATAAGTTATATATATATATTAAATAAAACGAATCGAGCCCCTACAGTTCGCGTTTTGAAATTGTAACTTTAAACGATTATACCGAAAGATTCGACCATCGGATTTTCACGAAACTGGAACAGTTGGGTTCGCTTTGGAAATATCTTTCCAACGATATAAACTTGTTGGGATCCAACGGTTAGATTTTCAGATATGTGTAAATCAAATCTGAAGAAAAACAGCGTCAGTGCCACGGCACGACCTGAAACGTCATTAATTAAATAGGGCCATTTTTAAATAAATAAAAATGGCGATATATCGTTATAAAATATTATAGGCGATATGGAATGGAAATAAACTGGTTATACTTGGTTTGCTTGTCATTTGATGGTTGAATGTTTTTGACATGAAAATTATACTAATGAACTGAATTGTAGATGTCGAATAATTTGACTATGGACAGAATTGATTTGAATTCTAAATATACGTGAATTATTTGAAAAGGCAGAGCTAATTCTCATTTCAAATAATTGATCGACGATTTGAAGTCGAAGATATGAAGACGGTTCAAGACCGACGATCTTCACATCGGATGGATAGGTGCTACTAAGGCTCATGATTGGAGTAGCTACCTTGAAGGGGCTAAAGTGGTAGCCGTCCGGACGTACTTGTTGATTGTACGGATATGCGAGAAGTAAGGTAACTCCGGTTTCGTTCAGACCCAGAACGAACTTGTAAATGGATGCGTGTCTGACATTGGATTTTGTTCTGTGCTGATTGATCTCTATTAAATATATATCTGTTTGGCGGCGGAGAATTTATTCTCTTGCTTAACGCCCTTCTCTGAGACGTACGAGCTCAGAGGTTATATATCGATAGAAATCAGTCGCATGGAGTGAATTGCCTATGTGGCATGCCTAAGTGGCAGATGATCAAGGCTTCTATTGATAAGAAAAGTCTTGTGGTTGACGATCAAAGCACGGCCTATGTGGCATAGCTTCGTGTATAGCGTTGATTCGCGAGCCTCACACCTCGGTATGAGTCAAAAAGGGATAAGGACCCAAGGAGTGCACGACGTTTCTTTCTAGCTATGGGTGATGTTAGTGACCTACCAGCCCTGACATTTATATTATTTTTACCTATGTGGTTGTTAGAATGCGAGGCGCCTCTGATATAGGTCTGATAGGACCGGGAAACGTCTGTTCAGTAATACTAATCTTCAAAAGTAAGAGAGACCGGCCTTGGAGGTTCCAAGGATCGTTGTGTGTGGTCCTGAGACATTTGCTAGAGTGTCTCGAATCGGAATGGAGCTTGCCCCTTGCCTCGACTCATGATGGAATCCAATTTCCAATACGAAATTATGAACTTGATTGTAGAACTAGTATGGCGACATAGTGGTATGGGGCACTTATGCTGTCTATGATTGATATTTATGATTGAATTTGCTTTTGAAACATATATAAACTAGTAATAATATAAAATACTTTGGTTTTATACGTATCAAGCATTTCTTGGCCGTTATAAGGTAAAACTCTATCCTCCGGCTTGCGTTGCATTGTGTGATGGGACCTGAGTCTTATAATGGCTTCATTTTTATAAAAAGCATTGCGATGGTTAAATAATTTACTTTATTTCATGCACCGGCAATCACTGGAGTAAACCCGTTCCGCGAAAGTGGCGTGGTCCTATGATTTGCCATATTATTGTTGTTTAATCAGTTAAGTAGATTTCTCATACCAGTCCCATGACTGACTCGTCGTTTGTTTCACCTTGCAAACTCGAGTGCCCTTATTTTCACATGGGCAACCTAGTGACAGGTAGTAGGATATATTTTGGCTTTTGCACTACAGCATCTAGTGCATCTTTTGGCTTGTATGGCGAGGACTTGACTTCCCAGTATTTTAGCTATTGATGTTCCGCCATTATTATCTATGTATATGATTCCGTTCATCGCGATGTAGACAGATTTACTTCTTTTATGTACTCTCTTTATGTATATATACCGCTTATGGCGATGTAGATTGATATCTCTATTATGTCTCACTTTATGTATATGTACCGCTTATGGCGATGTAGACTGATCATTTCCTTTTATGCACTAAGTTGTATCCTACACTGTGCAACTCTGATGTTGTTACATGTTATGATTCCGCTGTCATATTTATGAAAAGTTATTCTATTTTCTGCTAATGATGATTAATGTGTTATATTCCAATGATTATCCTTAACACCGTCATACAGGGTTTTGAGATCGTCACAGCCCCAGTTATAAGTATCTTGTGAAGTTACAAGCATGAAAAAATGAATTGAAACAGTGGAATAGAGAAAGAGTAAAAGTTGAGCATTACCTAAAATCTCTAGAAAATCAATGTTCTTCTCTTGAGCATGAGGCAAATATGAATCCAGACAACTATGATCTTTATGATGAATAAATCCAAGCCAAACAGAAATTGAGTTTGCAGCAGAAGTTGAAGTTCCAAACTTTAAAACAACAATCTAAGATCAGATGGCTTCAACAAGGTGACATCAGCTCTCAATTTTTTTACTCCCGAATGACCACTCATAGATTCTATAATAATATCAGAGCTCTCATCCAACCTGATGGCCAGTTGTTGTATTAACTTCCAGACATTCAAACAGAAGCAATATCATACTTCACTGATATGCTTAATCGTGCTCCAGCAACAAGTCTTCCTCTCTTCCAACCGATTGCTACGATTAATTCCCATGGTCAAATTTTTGCTTCAACAAATTACTTTAGAAGAAGTTAAGGATGCAGTGTTTTCATCCACGGTGAATCCAGCCCTAGGCCTGATGGCATTAATTCAAAATTCAAGAAATTATACTAGGAAGAAATAAAGTTTGAGCTGCATGATGCAATAGCAGATATGTTCAATTCTGGTAAAATTCCAAAGGGGGGTAAATCACACTTTTCTTACGTTAATACCAAAGGTTGAATGCCCAACTTCTATTACTTAATATAGGTCGATTGCTTGCTGCAATGTTGATTACAAAATTTTATCAAAAAATTTATGCAGTCGAATGAAGGGTTTTATGCCTCACCTTATTTCTGAGAATCAATTGCCTTTATACAAGACAAATATGTTGGAGATAACATACTTTTAGCACACGAACTATTGCGAGATTTCAAGAAAAATGGTGTATCCAAATATTACATCAAAATAGATTTACACAAAACATATGATAAGGATAATTGAGAGTTTATATGATATATAATGTCAAAAATAGGTTTCCCTACACATTTTATCAATGTGATTTATGAATGTATGTCTATGACTACTTTTTCAATCTTAATTCAGGGTGTTCCTACTGATTTGACATGTTCAACTCGAGGAATTCGACAAGGAGATCCACTTCCCCTATATTTGTTTGCAATTGTTATGCATTATTTCACGTATCTTATGGATGAGGCTATTTTACGCCAAAGATTTACCCCTGTTTATGCCTTTGACCCTATCATTACCCACCTACTTTGTAACAACCCGAATTCCGATAGACTAATTTTTTTTTGAAATTCTTATCCAGCGAAACTCGAGTTGGCTAGTCTGGTATCTTGCAAAAAAGACATAGATATAAAATATATCAGAGCTCAGAAAACATCTCACAATGGAATGAATAAAATATAATATAACCAAATATAGCCTTACCGTAGTAATAATACTGCCTAACCAGTATCCATAGCTATCAAATCTCTGCCATAAACCTAACCTGTGAGGGTGTTATGAGAAGGGGAAAAGAACACAAATTCTGGTGATTGGACTAAATTGGACTAAATTGCACAATCTGAAATAACCCTACATATACCATTCAGTTATGTTACTTTATTTATTAGGTTACTTTGGGTTAATAGCACTCAAAGCTTTACATACACGTTGTACCCATCTACCTTCCAGTAGATTAACCTAATATAGTATATGTAGCTACCCCCAATATCAAGGTACCTCGCGTGGTACCCTTCTCGCAGGGTCTACGCCGTCATGCCACAAAAGCATATACAACTCTTCATCTTATGCTAGAACAACGTACAGATCTCCATATCCAAATTTCTCGGCCAAGCTTGGTCTTGACACGAAGTGATGCTCTACCATCTATGATACACTACCCAGAGCAGTCATGCATGTATCTAGACCCTCACACGTACGTTCTGTCTACTATAACAGGAGTTCCGTAAGAGGGCTGCACCAATGCATGGAACTCGGTCGGGAGCTTTTCCATATCTGTACAATACCGCCATTAAGAACCTTGAAATACAAATATTCAGTATGGTCTACTTTTCACGGTGGCTATAGCCCCACCCAGGCCCTTCTCTCAACTAGTAAAGACTACAAGAGCTAAGTGATGTGCCCTAACATACAATCTAAACATCCAGTTGGTGTGTCTCTCAACCATTGTGCCTCGATAGTGAAAGGTGGATAGCATCATGGTTTTAGCTCTAGTCTTCTCGCATCTGATTGAATGTCGATGACGGGTACCCGACGATCTACTATCCTTTGTTGGTCTTGACCCAGCCTCCTGCTAAGGCGATTGCAAAATCACCCTAATGTCATATTGCCACAGCCTTCTGACTGTAATGCTACTTTTGCAGTCAAAGTACACTCACCGGGTGGTAACGCGCATACCCAACCCCTGCGAGTACAGCCCGAGCATGAAAGGCAGTAGAGGACCACCACGGAGTACCCTACCACGTCCCTCAGAAGAAGCGTGCTTCCCTCCAGTCCCACCAAGAAATCAACTAGTAAGTTGAGCTGAGTAATCAAGTGGACGTGCTCCTCCCATGTCTCTAGACACCCCGGGGATCTACCCCGTTGGGTTTTTCACCTTCAGACGTGCGGATTGATCCAAGCACATCACGCTAACGTATTATTAAACCCTATGTCTAAACGTTTAATTACACGCTTGCTCTACCTCACCTGATTTCCAATTAACATGGTTATTTCCGATTATATTAATTTCTTATTCAAGTTACCAAGTTTACTTTGAGCCCCTTATATCTCTAAGGAATGGACCCCTCTTTCTTATTAATTTCATTTATATAACTTAATCCATTTAAGTTTATTAATAATCCAATAACATGTTATTTCCTAGATTGTAATCCAAGGTCAGTAATCTACAATCTCTTTATATTATTACCATGTAATTCATTGTCTGATTTCATAGTTACAATAACATGTTATACTTAATATATAATTAAGTATATTTTATCTCAGTCCACATGTTTTCTATTAACATGTCACTTATTATATATGATTAAGTATAACTTACTTCATTCCATAAGTTTGCCTCATTCTTCCTTATTTAATCAAAATTTCATCTTACACTGTCACTACAACCTGTTGTTGTTTACGTATTAACTTAGTTCTCTTAACTATGGTTTACTAATAAGTTTCTTTTTCATTTATTAAAACTTATGTTATAATTTCCACTTATCCCAAGGAGCCGCCTACCTATTATAACATTCTTATTAACATAATTAATTATAATAGGTTATTCTCATTCCCTGTTCATTCCAATTCTTATATCGTTGTAACATCCATTTATTACAATTAATGCCGTTTATTCATTTTCCGTTATGCATATATGTTAGGGCACCAGACCTCTTACATTAAGTTGATTACTTATGGATGATGGGTTTGTCGGGCGGATCCGGGCAGTCTTCTACCATAAGTTGAACTTAATCTCGTGTCTTAGTACCATTACGTATGTTTATGCACAAGACCCCTCACATTAAATTAATTACTTGTGGATGTTGGATTTTTCGGGCGGTTACAGGCAGACTTCTGCCACAAGTTGAATTTAACCTCGTGTCTCGGTGTAGTTACAATTACTGTGAATTTTCATACAAACTAGGCTTATTCATCCTTTCTCATTAATCCCAAAATTTTCTGTAATTCTATTTTTACATGTCATACATAATATCATATTAAGTCCATTTTAACTAATTATCATATCACATGTTCTTTCTAACATGTAATTAATACAACCTTGAAAGAATAACATATAATTATCCAATCATGTAATTATTCCAATCTAATAGATTAACATGTAATTATCCCAATTTTTACAGTCAAGGGTTCACTTACGTAATATGCCAAATAAATGGGTACTTAGGATGGTTCTATATACAACAGTGATCTTTTTAACATGTCCTAAACAGTTTTAATGCACAATTTTCCACAAATATAAACTGTTTAGCAGATTCATTATAACGGGGAATATAAATGATAAATATATCGTTATTTAAAATGGTATAATTAGATATACTCACCTAATAGCTTTCCAATTCATGAATATAGTTTAGATCTAGCATTCAATGGCTCTCCTAACTGAATCTAGAACCTAAATAACCATGGATTCACAATTCTCGAACTAAAAGAAAAGGGAAGAAAGAAGATAAATCAAAATTGACCAAATCCAAGAATTTACCTCACTTCGATCAGAATTTTGAACACCTATTTGCAGATATACATTCTTTTCCTCCAGATCTTGAGTCAAAATTTCGTAAGACTAATTATTCTATTTTTTAAAGATATTTGAGGAGGAAGAAGAATGGCAGAGTCTAAACAGCCTCTCGGAAAATATGAAATTTAGGGTAGGCTCTACTAGTCTATTTATAGGTGTTCAAGAAAGTGGATATGATCTTGTATACGCAGCATTGATTCAACAATGAATGTGGTTTGAAAAACAGTCCGGATTCGTCAAACGAATCCGCCCAGATCTGGGGTGTGTCGACCTTAGGTCGACCCCAGGGTCGACACAACCCCCTTTGGGTTGACCCCTAGGTCGACCCAAACCCTGTTTTTTTTCTTCGTGCATGGTCTTCAGTTTGAATTGATTTGAATTATATTTATATATAAGGTCCTTATATGTATACAAAGCTTCGAATGCCCACTTTACACATATATATATATATATGCACAACTTTTATTTCATTTTCAAAATTCAAACAGTGTTATGCCATTATTTAATTCTTACCTATTTTCATTGATTGCAGGTTTATTTTGAATTTCTCTTTTATGTGTGTGTATATGTATATATATATATATATATATATATATATATATATATATATGTGTGTGTATATATTTGCACAATATACACATATATTTACATATACATATATTTTTATACTTCCTTATATGTACAATTTTCCTTATATGTGCGTTTATACATATTTTCCCTTAAGAACATGTATTATTTTAGCAGTTTCTCTAAAATTAAAAAATATGGCTCCCGCGGGAGTTGAACTTGCGCCACTCTCTTGGAAGTCACATGTCTTTACCAACTAAGCTACAAGGGGTTTTGTTAACAAGGCTAAAAACAATGATGGTCGTTGTTCTTTTCTTATACCTTCTTTTCATGTTTATTGTAGTATTTCAGTTAAAGGTATCTCTTTCATCTCAAATCTATTTTCTACAAGCCATAGGTCTAAATTGACTAGAAAATCGCCACAAGCGCAATGACGCTAATCCCGTGACCAAATTCTAGAAGCTCTTCAAATTTTATTTTATTTTACTTAATTAAAAATGCGGGGCATTACATTCTCCCACCCTTAAGAAATTTCGTCCTCGAAATTTGGTAGGGGAAAAATCCAGTAATTTCTCCCATAGATCAAAACCATCATGTGTGCATCCAATTTTGCAACCATTTATGTATTAATGCAAAGTGTAATTCGACATAATAATACATGAATGAAATGAATGCCTAAGCGGTACCTCCTATATGAATGCAAAATTTTCTTGAAAATCTCTTTGAAAACATGATGCATACATTCTAAATATACTGGAAATTTCTCTATGAATGCAATATTTGAAAATCAAAATGCTTTTTCATCAAAAGTTCCCACACTCTTACTAAGCAAGAGCGTAGTTCATCAAATTTTTGCATCCAAAATCCTACCAAGCAACATTATTTTTCGAATTAAAAAAAATCTAACTTTCTGAATTCGGTTTCTTATGTTACAAAAAGGTGGAAAGCGGAAAACTTCACATCTTCCATTTTTCTTTTATATACCTTTTTATAACTGTACTTGGATTTTATGAAACTATTATATAAAGATTCCCTATTTTCCTATCCAAGCACAGCCCATATAAGAAAACTTTCTTAGTTATCGATTTTCTTTTTCAACTGGGAAAAATTTATTCTTATTCACCTTTTCTCATAATTTTGCATTTTTCTTTAACTATCATTTTTGTTGCTTTACTAAATTTGTTGTTTCCTTTTTAGTAATGACATCACTCTTTTCTTAGCTTATTTAACTTAATCCTCTGATCTAAGTTTAGTTTCGAATTAGCCTTCTAGTCCTTCAACTAAAATAAGAAAATAGACGCTCTAGACAGTTACTACTAAGGGCCAAGAATCTCAGGACTATGTCCCCTTCAGACAGAAAAGTTCAAACCACCGGATCAATGACAGGTTTAGGTGTTACCCTGACTACCCAACAGGAACAAAATAACAGAACGATCCCAATAGAAATGTAATAACGGGTTTTACCCCTAATAGGAAAATTAGCAACAGGATCTAAACACTTACTTGCCCTTCGATATCTATTGGTCCCCACTAGTCCTTGTTGTGTACTAACAATCGTTTCCAAGCAACACCCTAGTTTTTTTAATGCTTATGCATTCTATGGGAATTTTACCATTATTACAAGATAAATCTCGCTTTCATAGCTTCAAACTTTTCCCGTCTTCCCTAGGCACTAATCCTAACCTCCCTCATGATTTTTAAAAACGTGGTTTGGCTTCACCATTTTATTTTCCTTCCTAAAGTTAAAAGTGTTAGAACTTCATTTTCCCCATGAAAACATATTTTTGCCAAATCATAAAAACATTTCCTCTCATAGAAAAACATCTTTTTCCAAATCACAAAAATTGGAGTAGACAAGGACAACTATTCTTATTTACAATGTAAGTTCGGTTTCTTACAACTAGGTGTAAACATCTGCTCTATTCTTAATTTCTACAACTTATTTTGTCTACCCAACAATTTTTTTTTTTTCAAATTAATTATTAAAAATGATTGCCAAAAGAATAGAGATTTCAAAATTTCTTTACTGAAAATTCCAGTTTTCAACAAAATACAATATTTTCTATGTTTTTCTTTTTAACCCTTTCATACCATATAGCATAAAAACTAGTGAGCTATACATGCTTTATAATGTGCACCTTTTACTGAGAGAATTTTACTTTTGACAAAATTTTCACAAGAAATCACTACTTCCAAAATAAACCCCATTTTACTCCAAAACCCAATTTGTAATTCTTTGCATTTTTTTTAACATCAAAAACGCTTTTAAGATCAAAACTTGAAAACACCATAAACCATCTTCCAAAAAGCTATTACAATTTCAAGTTCTTAAAAGTTAATAATGGGGCTAGACTCAAAGTGGGTTTCCAACTTAACTATGCTTTCCTAGACGTTCCTACAAAGTCAATTCTCTCAATATATATATTCGTAATCCATTTTTCTCTTTTTAACCTTTTCTAATTCATAAGGTTTTACTGCCAAACCCATTAACTTGAAATACCAACATATGGGATTCACCGTTCTTCCATAAAAAGTAAATTGTACACATTCCATCCAAATAACCTAAGGGCCTTAGATTTCCATGTTCATTCCTTTAGTGTACAAAACAGATATCCCAACTTTCACCATATTATGCTTTCTCCATATAATGGGTTCCCCGATAGACGTAGGTATACATATAATAAATTTATATCTAAAAAAAATACAAATACATTCACTAATTATCTATAAAAGAATCATAAACCTAAGCTCCGATACCAGATGTAACAACCTGAATTCCGACAGACCAATTTTTTTTCGAAATTCTAATCCATCGAAACCAGAGTTAGCTTATCTGGCATCCTGCAGAAAAGACAGAGATACAAAATATATTAGAGATCAGAAAAAATCTCACAGCAGAATAAATAAAATATAATATAACAAAATATAGCCTAACCGTAGTAACAATACTGCTTAATCAGTATCCATAGCTATCAAATCTCTTCCATAAACCTAACATGCGAGGGTCCTATGAGGAGGGGGTCAGAACACAAGTTTTGGTGATTAGACTAAATTACACAATCTGAAATAACCTTACATATACCGTTCAGTTATGTTACTTTATTTATTAGGTTACTTTGGTTTAATAGCACTTAAGGCTTTGCACACACGTCGTACCCATCTACCTCCCAGTAGACTAACCAAATACAGTATACGTAGCTACCCACAATATCAAGGTACCTCCCATGGTACCCTTCTCGTACGATCTACGCCGTTATGCCACAGAAGCATATACAACTCTTCATCGTACGCCAGAATGACGTACGGATCTCCATATCCAAATTTCTCGTCCAACCTCGGTCTTGACACGAAGTAATTCCCTACCACCTACGATACACTACCAAGAGCAGTCATGCATGTATCTAGACCCTCACACGTACGTTCTATCTACTTTAACTCAAGTCCCGTAATAGGGCTACATCCAATGCACGAAACTTGGTCGAGAGCTTTTCCATATCTTTACAGACCCGCCGACCTTGAAATACAAATATTCAGTATGGTCTGCTTTTCACGGTGGCTATGGCCCCACCCAAGCCCCTCCCTCAACTAGCAAAGACTACAAGAGCTAAGTGATGTGCCCCTAACAAACAATCTAAACATCCAGTTGGCATGTCCCTCAACCACCGTGCCTCGATAGTGAAAGGTGGATGGCGTCCTGGTTTTAGCTATAATCTTTTTGCATCTCACTAACTGCCGATGACGGGTACCTGACGATCTACTATCATGTGTTGGTCCTGACCCAGCCTCTTGCCGAGGCGATTGCCAAATCACCCTAGTGTCATACCGCCACAGCCTTCTGACTACAATGCTACTTTTTGCAGTCAAGGTATGCTCATCGGGTGGTAACGCGCAGACCCAACCCCTTAGACTACAGCCTGAGCATGCACCGCAACAGAGGACCACCACGTCCTTCGGAAGTCGTATGCTACCCTTTAGTCCACCAAGAAATCAACCCGTAAGTTGAGCTGAGTAATCAAGTGGACGTGCTCCTCCCATGTCTCTAGACACCCCAGTGATCAACCACATTGGGGTTTTTCACGTTCAGACGTGCAGACTGGTCCAAGCGCATCATGCTAACGTGTTATTAGACCCTATGTCTAAACGTTTAATTATGCGGTTGCTCTACCTCACCTGATTTCCAATTGACTTGGTTATTTCTAATTATATTAACTTCTTATTCAAGTTACCAAGTTTAATCTGAGCCCCTTATATCTCTAAGGAATGGACCCCACTTGTTTATTAATTTTAGTTATATAACTTAATCCATTTAAGTTTATTAATAAGCCAATAACATGTTATTTCATAGATTGTAATCCAAGGTCAGTAATCTACAATCTCTTTATACTATTACCATGTAATTCATTTTCTGATTTCATAGTTAAAATAACATGTTCTACTTAATATATAATTAAGTATATTTTATCTCAGTCCACATGTTTTCTGTTAACATGTCACTTATTATATATGATTAAATATAACTTATTTCATTCCATAAGTTTGCCTCATTCTTTCTTATTTAATCAAAATTTCATCTTACGATGTCACTACAACTTTTTGTCGTTTACTTATTAACTTAGTTCTCTTAACTAAGGTTTACTAATGAGTTTCTTTTTCAATTATTATAAATTATGTTATAATTTCCACTTGCCCCTAGGGCTAGCCTACTTATTATAACATTCTTATTAATGTAATTAATTATAATAGGTTATTATCATTCCCTGTGCATTCCAATTCTTATATTGTTGTAATATCCATTTATTACAATTAATGCCATTTATTCATTTTCCGTTATGCACATATATTTGTATATATGTTAGGGCACCAGACCTTTCACGTTAAATTGACTACTTGTGGATGCTGGATTTGCCGAGCGGTTCTGGGCAAGCTTCTATCGCAAGTTGAACTTAACCTTGTATCTTAGTAACATTATATATGTTTATGCACCAAACCCCCCACGTTAAATTACTTGTGGAAGTTGGATTTGCTGGGCGGTTCCAGGCAGACTTCTACCACAAGTTGAATTTAACCTCGTCTCTCGGTGCAGTTACAATTACTGTAGATTTTCAAATAAACTAGGCTTATTTATCCTTTCTCATTAGTCCCAAATTTTTCTGTAATTGTATTTTCACATGTCAGACTTAATATCATATTAAGTCCATTTTTACTAAATATCATATCGCATGTTCTTCCTGACATATAATTAACCCAACTTTGAAAGAATACCATATAATTATCCAATCATGTAATTATTCCAATCTAATAGATTAACATGTAATTATCCCTATTTTTACTGTCAAGGATTCACTTACATAATGCGCCAAATAAATGGGTTCTTAGGATGGCTTTATATACAACAGTAATCTTTTTAACATGTCCTAAGCAGTTTTAATTCATAGTTTTCCACAAATGTCAACTGTTTAGCAGATTCATTATAACAGGGAATATAAACGATAAATATACCGTTATTTAAAATGATATAATTTAGATCCACTCACCTAATAGCTTTCCAATTAATGAATCTGGTCCAGACCTAGCATTCAATGGCTCCCCTAACTGAATCTAGAACCTAACTAACTACGGATTCACAATTCTCAAACTAAAAGAAAAGGGAAGAAAGAAGAGAAATCAAAATTGTCTAGATCCAAGAATTTACCTCACTTCGATCAGAATTCTGAACACCCATTTTTGAATATACAGTCTTTTCCTCCAGATCTTGAATCAAAATTTCCTAAGACTATTTTTTTTTATTTTCTAAAGAGATTTGAGGAGGAAGAAGAATGGCACAGTCTAGACAGCCTCTCAGAAAATATGAGATTTAGGCTAGGCTCTGCTAGCCTATTTATAGGTGTTCAACAAAGTGGATATGATGTTGTACACGCAGCGCTGAGTCAGTAATGAATGTGGTTTGAAAAACAGTCCAGATTCATCAAACGAATCTTCCCAGATCTGGGGTGTGTCGACCCATCCCCCCTTGGGTCGACGAATGGGTTGACCAACCATTGCTTGGGTTGACCCCAAGGTTGACCCAGACCCTTTTTTTTCTTCGCACATGATCTTCAGTTTGAATTGATTTAAATTATATTTATATATAAGGTCCTTATATGTATATAAAACTTCTAATGCCCACTTTACACGTATATATATATACACACACGCACAACTTTTATTCATTTTCAAAATTCAAATGGCGTTATGCCGCTATTTAATTGTTACCTATTTTCATTAATTGCATGTTAATTTTGAATTTCTCCTTTGTATATATATATATATACATACATATATATATGCACATATATACGCATATATTTACATATATACATATATTTCTATACTTCATTATATTTATAATTTTCCTTATATGTGTGTTTATATATATTTTCCCTTAAGAACATGTATTATTTTAGCCATTTCTCTAAAATAAAAATATGTCGCCCGCATGAATTGAATTTGCGCCACTCTCTTAGAAATTATATGTCTTTACCAACTAAGCTACAAGGGATTTTGTTAACAAGGCTAAAAACAATGGTGGTCATTGTTCTTTTCTTATACCTTCTTTTTACGTTTTTTGTAATATTTCATTTAAAGGTATCTCTTTCATCTTAAATCTGTTTTCTGCAATCCATAGGTCTAAATTGATCAGAAAATCGCCACGGACGCAATGACGCTAATCCCATGACCAAATTCTGGAAGCTCTTCAAATTTAATTTAATTTTACTTAATTAAAAATGTGGGGTGTTACATACTTTACATAGATGATCTCATGGTTTTTGGTAAAAGCACCATTCATTCTGCATTAACTTTGAACCAGATTTTTAATCTGTTGAGTGTTTTTGTAGGTTTAATTGTGAATGCAGACAAGACAAAGATTTATTTCATCTCTGTTACTTCTCTTACACAAACCAAGTAGACTACTCTGGATATTGAACAAGGTGCACTTCTTATTCGCTATTCGGGTTAACCACTTTCCACAAATTATCTACATTATTCCGAGTGTCAATCTTTGATTCAGAAAGATCAAGGTAAAATACAGCGATGGGCTACAAAATTACTAAGCCTTGTTGGTCAAGCTGACCTAATACATATTGTCATTATACCTATTGTACTATACTGGATTTTTGTGTGCTAGAACAAACTACTGATAAATTACAAAGTATTTGTGTATATTTTTCTATGGAGGATCAACTCATATGGTTTCTTAGTCTACACTCTGTAAACCTAAAATGGAAGGGGGAATTGGCTTAAAATTGTTTACAGATCTTAAGAAAGCAGCTACACTGAAAATGTTGTGGAAATATTTGTCTACCATGACATTGTGGAGCATGTGGATAAAAAAAAGATATTGCTATGCAAGTCTTTTTGGAATATTCCTATTAATAATAATGCATCATCTACGTGGAAAACAATGCTTCGACTACGATCAAGTGGTAAGCAATATTTCACTAAAATTATTGTAAATGAGAATGGTACCTTACTTTGGTTTGACCCTTGGATCAACCCTTCTTGCCTTGTGGACCTTATTGGCTTTTCTCATCTTCATATCATCGGTAATCCTTCTGGCAAAGTTAATCGGTTGATGTGAAACTTGCAACTAAATCCAATGTTACACCCTGCTACTCGAGAGTTTGCACATGAAATCCAGGACATCAAAGTATATCTAGAACTTGATCGAGATCATTACGGTTGGGCTAATGTAGGAGCCTCCAATTTCATAAAGCTTGGGATAAAGTACGTGATCGATCAAACGCCAAGCATAAATTCTCCATCATATGGCACAATAAAAACAGCAAACGCATGGCGTTTATATCGTATTTAGTTTGCTCTGGAAGATTGAATACCAAGGACCGTTTAGCTCGCTTCAACATTAGCATGGACAACTTATGTTCACTATGTCGAGCCAACCCTGAATCCATCAAACCCCTCTTTTTTGAATGCCCTTACTCTTCTTTTATCTGATGTTCCTTCAAATTCAAACTTTCCCTATCCCCTAATCTTCTACCCACTCATGAAGACGAATTGAATTTAATCTAGTCGACTTTCTGTGATAAAGACCAATTACGAGATATAGCTTGTGCGTGCTTCACACTGCTATTTAACACATCTGGGAAGAGCATAATGCCAGATTATTCCACAACCAAAAATCTCAAAATTTATCTAAACTTCATCATATTGAGCAAGAGGTCTTTTTCTTAGTGCAAAACAATGGTTCAATGACGAAATGGAATTCCAAGAAGGTTGAATTTCTACGGTGTTGGGGAGTAGATTCGACTAACAATGGGTGACAGTTGAATTTTGATTTTTGGCGTCGAAGAAGATGGGTAGTTGGGCCCTAATAGAGGGTTTATATTATTTTCTATTATTCATCGTTCATTTTGATTTAAGACATGAGATTGTATTATGTTAACCGAATTTATACATACTTTATTTCCTTGTAAGGCACCCATCTAGGTTAGGAGGATTACAAGGTTTTGACAAGGCATATAAAGGCTGTAGTTTATGGTATTTGAATAAAAGCGTACAAATTTTTAATATATATATATATTCCTATTGATTTCAAGTTAATCGTTGTTAAGCCTAGAGAATACATATTTAAGGTTTGGAAACCTAAAGGTACATTTTGAATTCATATTGCTCCTGGTTTTAATTACACTGTTCAATTCGATGAAGTGTTTGATGTTTTGTATGTTCTCAAAACGTCAACGTATTCTTTCTTTGGTCGATTATTGATGGTTTCCAAATGGTTTCCTGGATATAGATTTGAGGGTTTTAATGCTTCTAGAGTTCAGATCTGGATTAGATTAATGATTCTGGACATGGAAATGTGGACTAATACAGGATTTTCTACGATTTCAAGCTTTATTAGTGATCCGATTAGAGCTGATGATAATACAGTTTTCAAACGGACTATAAAGTACGCTTGAATTCTTGTTGAGATTAATTCGGACTCAAGTCTAGTAGATAAAATTCCTATTATTTTTCATAGTGGTATTAAGAAAGAGGTACGTGTGGAATATGAATACATACTGCATAGATGTGTGAAATGTAGGAAGTCTGGTCACAGAACTTTAATTCATGAATTGTCTGATAAACCATCATGGACTTCTGATAGGGCAAGCTCTTCTACAAATATAGATTCTATTGATAATGTTTCTACATAGAATGACTTGAATGATGATGAGGAGGAGCCACGTGGACCATCTCGACTCAGTGCAGCATGATCAACTCAGTACAGTGCTGGTGCAATATCAAAGATGGCAAGTTGGACAAGTACATTGTTCAGGCAGTTCAAAGAAAATGGTACAGCATTTTCAGTGGGACATAGTCAAAGCTAGAATACATGATCAAGCAAGCAAATGGTCGAGTCAACTTGCACAGCTGCATTTCCAGCGTACACGGCATATTACAATGGTCATGAAAGTGTCATCGCAAGTGGGAGTAAACAAACATACATGAAGGATGTACATGCAACAAAACAATTCAAATGCAGCTCAAACAAATGGAGCAAGTCAGAAATGAACAAGCACAAATGGGTTGAGTAACATGAATGGTTGGTACAGCAATTTCAAGTCCAAACAAGTCATTTTTCAGGTGCAACTGGGTACACATCCAAAACGCTACAGCATGGCTAAAGCAGAATGCAACATGAATGAAAAAAACACATACACGCAGTACAAGTCAAGCATGGATCATACAACAATGTACAGTGGAGCAACAAACATGTAGTCAGGTTCAATAAGCATCATCAATGAACAGTTTGTCAAAACAGTGCACTGGTGTACATGGGTTAACCATCACAAGCAATACGGTTTGAGCAGAAGTAAGCATGGATGTGAATCAGCACAACAGTTTAAACACGAATGGTACATAATGGATCAATAACAATGATCAGTTTCAACTCATATGAAAGCATACAAAGGATGCACAGTCATGAGCAAAAACTTAAGAGACATGTTCAGTCAGCAATTCATTCTCGGCAAGTAAATAAGAGGCAAGAATTCACACAGCCATGCACTATGGAAAGAATTAAATCAGCAAAATGGAGAATCCAGATTTGGTAATGTTTTTTCAATCCAATATTTTAGGCAGAACTTTGGATATTCACAGTTTTTTTTAAAGGGCAAGAAAACATTTTTTTAAATAAATGTGCAAGCAAATTCTCACATAAATATGGCAATGTGATATCCAGAAATCACTATGTAATTTCGGCAAGAAAGTATTTGTTTCCAGAAATGTTCACAAATCAGTATTGGCAGGATTTTTTATTTTCCAGAAATAAAATGTACATATTAGGCTGTGTACATCAGTAAATTGAAGACATGTTTAAGCAAGTTTTTTTTTTGGTTGTTTCCTGGTTTCAAATATTCATGTTTGGAAAGAAAACAATCTCATCAAAGATTTAAATCGAGGAGATAAAAGGCAAGAAATTGAATCATGGAATCTATCACGCAAGTGAGGAACAAAATTCATGTCCAGATTCATCAAGCATTTTTTGCTACTTTAAATCGAAATTCAGAAAAGGGTAATGCAGATTTGTATCAGAGTTTAGTTCGAATTCAATGTTGGAATTTAAGTCGACCCAGTCGAAACAGGAAACAAATTTTCAGAAATTCAGTGTTTAAAATGTGGCAAGATTTCTTTCCAGAATTAACAAGGTCGAAAGATTTTATTTTTAAGAAGGGAAAATCTTTTTAAGGCAACAAATTCAAGAGCCAAGGAGAGTAAATCACGCAAGTCCCAAATATAGATTTCATTCACGAGTACAAGGCAACAAGTATCATTCATCTCAAAAATTAAAAGCCGAGAATATCAATTCCAAAAGAGGAAATCTTGTATTCAATCAAATCGCAAATCAAAAAGGGAAAAGCACCGCAACAAATCAGCCGAATCATTCAGTGAAATCAGAGCGATTTTAGGATGTTATAATCCTATTTCTAACACCCATTTACATCATAGGCAATTATCGAAAATCAACAAAAAAATTAAGAGCAATCAGAGAAACAAAATTCGAATAACTCACAATTTTCACAAGAGTTTCGATCGCTTAAAAGCCCCAAATCAGTGAGCAAGAACGCATCATAAAGCCACAACAAATCGAAGGGACAGAGATTCATTTTCCACGAAGCAAGCAATTTGATTTGGGGAAGAAACCCTAGCCGCCATTTTTTTAGAAACAAAGAGAACGGGCTGAACTAATTTGAAAAGGGTCGGCCAAGTGTTAAAATGAAAAGGGGATGACCCCTTAGTTATATTCTAGGGTTTTTCTATTTTATTTTATTTGTTTTCTTTATTTTGTATTGTTTTTTCTTCTGTAAACAATTCTGAACAGTTTTTCTAGAAGTCTGTAAAATTCTAGAGTTCCAGTCAGGGTGTTGACTGGCAGTCCACTAGAGTCTGTAAATTCTAGGGTTACGAGTTACAGGGTTTATAATTCGGGAAATCTAATCGAGGGGATATCAGTCAGTCTAGAGTTTTGAGCGTAGGGTTAGGACAGGAGCAGGCGCTGCGTGTGTACATGGTCTTGTATGCAGGATCTGTTTATAACACCTAGTAGAAACATTAGGAATGCAGCAGTAGGCAGGGTTTTGCCGAAGCTGGGTATATCTGTGTGTGATTTATTTTCTGCACTTTTATTTCTACTGCATTCTGTGATCTTTTTATTATTTTAATATCCTGTCAGATTTTAAATTCAGTTAAAAACTGTGATAAACCCTATTCACCCCCCTCTAGGGTTAATCTAGATCCAACATTTGGTATCAAAGCAGGTATTTTCATTAACTCTAGAGTCATGGGTAACCGTAGTTGTCAGTCTAGTGAGAGTCAGTCCAGTTCATCTCCAACTATTTTTAATGGTACAGATTTTTTGAATTGGAAATCTGAAATGGAATCCTATTTAAAATCTGTCAATCTTAAATGTTGGGATGTTATTGTTAATGGAATTGATAAGGTAGATATATGTTTTAATAATCGTGCTACGCATATCTTATATTCACATCTTGATGATGATCGATACTACCTTATCTCCCATTGTTTGACTGCGCAGGAAATCTGGATAGCTCTCAATACAATGTATGGACAAATTGATGACGACTGCTCAAAATCCTGAAGTGACAACTTAGATTTAGATATGATCTTGAATGGAGAAACAGATAGATCTAACGATGGAGATTCAACAAACGAAGAAATAGGAAATCTCTCTTATGAAGATTTAGTTTATATGTGCGTGGACTTAACTAAATCTGCTGACAGACTCAAATTCAAAAATAAATCCTTGAAATCTAAGAATCGTGAGTTGACCAGCAAAATTGATGTTTTGGAATCACAGCTTAAATCTTTTAAAAACTCTTCAAATTCTGATTGCAAAAATTGTTTGAAATTGAAAACCAATCTTGTTCGTCTCAATAAAAATATTCAAAAGTTTGAAGATGAAATTCTGATCTTAAATGAGAACAAGGTTGAGTTATCAAATTTGAATAACCTTCTGCAAAAGGAATTTGAAAATTTTAAAACAGATATAAATTCCAAATTTGAAATTGCTGAAAAGGAGAATTTGTTGAAATCAAATCTGATTTTAGAAGGGCTTGAAAATGAGATTGAAAGATTCAAGAAATTTGAGTCTGAAAATCGAAAACATTTTGAATCTGAGATTGCTGGGTCCCAAACAAAAATTAATTTGCTTAAAGATGAAAATTTGGTTTCGAAATACGATTTTGAAAGATGTAAGATCACTGAAAATCGTTGCTCAAATTTATTGAAAGAAAATAGTGATCTTAAAACTAAAATTCAGCAACTTGAAACAACTTTGGCAAAATTTTCTAACGGTGAAAAATCTCTGAATATGTTGTTGAAAAATCAATTTTCATCCAGAAATAAAAATGGACTCGGCTTTGGAAAAAATAACATTTTTGAAAAACGAGATTCAAATGATTTGAAAAGTCCCTCAAACTGCTTTGGAAGTAATTGTTTTGATAATTTGAACTTTGATAATTCCAAAGGATTTTTGAATCAAAAGAAAAATGTGAATTTGTTCTGTAATAAACCATTTAAACATTCTTGGAACCTAAAAGGAAATAAAACGGGCTTCGATAAGTTTAAACAGATTTGGGTTCCTAAGGGTACAAAGATTAAATCTGATGGTTTGTTATACAAACAGGTTTGGGTACCAAAAGTGGTAAACATATTTCAGAGTGGTTTTACAAATTTTGTTAGACCACTTGATTCACTCAATTGCTAGGTACCGGTGATGGTTGAGGAACTGCTATGCTGAAAAGAGGTTGATTTCAAGCTGTTCTATTTTCTGTATTCTTTACAGTTCCTTGGCCAAGATCTGATGAGTTAGAGATTCTGATTTACACTGGATTCTGGTATGATCTCTAAACTCACCTCTGTAAATATTTTCTGTTTTAATTTTTTTTTTGCTTATTTCTTCTTCTCACTTCTATCTCTTTCTTCTGTCTTTTCTGATTTGATTTATCACTGCCATATTTTTTTGTGCTTCTTGAATTGCAGTATTCATGATATTCTGGAAATTTGTTTTGTGTGTATAGAACTCTGATACTTTTAATCATGTCCAGATACTAAATTTTTTTTCTGCAATTGTTTTGAAATTTTTTCTGTTTTCTGAATTCCTAACGGTGTTGACGTATTCTTGTTATATCTTGATGAACATTGCTAATCTGAATTCTAAATTGTTTTGAAGATCTGAAAATTATATGGAAATTCACACACCTTTGCTGTTCTAAGTTTATTCTAATTCATTTTAGAAAAGCTCAAGATATTATACTCATTACAGCACACTGCTATTTATCAGTTGTGACAATTCCAGTAATTTTTAGATTGGCTTGAATATCTTTTTGAAATGCCTTGTCTTAGTGATACATCTTCAAATTCATTTTAATTCATGATTAGTACAGTTGAAATTAGTTTGTTTGAAATGATCTGAAATTCCTGATATTTTGAATCTCACATACCTCCTAAATTTGAAATTATCAATCTTGTGTGACTGATTCATTATATCCCAGAACTTGACATTGATTCAAGTGATTTCAAATAAATTACTTTAATTTTCTAATTCATGAATACCTCTCAAATTTGATGTAAATGATCTGAATTTAATCCCACACTTGACAGATACTTGTGAAAATTTCTTTTGTAAAATTGGTCTTAAAATTCTCTGTTATTCTATGATTATTTGGTTTGAATATCTGTTTGTTTAAAATCATTTGAATTTATTGATTTACTGAAACTCACACATATCTGGAATATATATATATATATATATATATATATAAAATCTAGTGTGATCGATTCATTGAATCCTGATATCTTCATCTTGCATCAAATGATTTCAAATAAACAGTACTTTTAATCTTGGATCATGAATCATATTCTGTGACCATCAGAAATATCTTGACAAGTGTGCTTTGAAACGATTTTTGTGCCGCTCTGATACTGGCGTGAAAATGCTCTAAATGACTGCTTGTATTGAGAAGAATTGTTTGCTGCTCTGATACTGTTTTTCAAATATTTGCTTGTTCTTGTCTGCAGTTTTGAAAAATGTGCAAATTTGTTAAGTCTGTCTGTTTGGGCTTTGGGAATAAAGACATCAAGTGGTATCAGAAGTTCTTATATTTGTTTCACCCATCTGTACTGAGATTCAAATTTTCACCTTGTATAGATCCATACATTTTTTTGGCTTATACAAATAAATGTGCTAAATTTGTCTGGCTGGGTTTGTGTTTAAATTTCTTTAGCCTGAGATGTCCATGATAGTCCATCAGGGTGTAATTAAATTCCTCGATAAGCGAGAACATTTGGTATCAGCCTTTTTCACTCATCTGTTTTTTGAATTATCACCCTGTATAGATTCAATTTTTTTATAAATCTGTTTAATTTCTTCTTGTAATTGTTTTTCAATTTTAAAATTATTTATTTTTTATTCATTCAGAAATTGAAATCAATATCCAATTTGTGCTGTGTTTATAATTCATCAAAATTATTATCAGTTTTTCAAATTGTGATGAATTGTGACTGCAGTGTATTTCACAACAAGAGGAGATTTTATTTGGATTTTCATGATGATTGAATATTAATTATAATATCTCTGAACTGGCAAATATTCACGACCATCTCCTTTTTCTATCACCCGTCTACCATCCATCATGATTTTATATTAATATGGAGAGTTTATTTTTTTTAGAAAAATTATCTTGTTTTAAAACAGTGAAAATATTTGTGATGGAATTGTGGCTATGTTATTATTATTCAGAATTAGTGATAATTGATAATTTTCAATAATCCCAGTACAGTCAAGCATATTTCATAATATAATTAGTTTTGAAATTTATTTCACAGTCCATCTCTGTACCTACCACATTTCTATCATCCATATTTGGTTTTATATACCGAGGAGTTTTTTTTCTTTTTAAAGCCGAAATGATAAATATATATTTAATACATAAGTTTTGTCTCTAATCTCATTTAAAAATCCAAGCTCTGGTCATGCATGGTTATGAGACGACTTATAATTTAAGTTGCGACTGACCCCATTTAAAAATCCAAGCTCTGGTTATGTGTGGTCAGTGTGCTCTTAAATAAAAAATAAATAAATAAAAAGGAAATAAAGTGCTAAAAATAGAAATTAATCTGAAATTCTCCTCAGTGTATAAAATCAGCCCATCAATCCATCTTTCTAATATGTGAAATGTATTGAAATATTATGACGTATTATGATTTGTTGATTGATAGATATTGGGATTTGAGATTATTCGATCTTGCCACTTAAATTGAATTATTAATTATAGCTCAAATCCATCACTGTTTTTGTGCTTTATTTTTATAAAAATTCTTTGAAAATAATTGGAAATGAATTGTTTTTAAAACTCCCTCCATTTTATGTAAAATTCATCGTATATCCGTCATTTTCTACAATGTGAAATATGCCAACTATTCTTAGAATATTATGATTTTTGTTTGACTAATTGAAATTTATGATGACCGTTCTTCCTCTTAAGCTGAAATTACATTTTTAGTCAATTTTCATCTATATTTTAAAATCTGTATCCTTTTGATGATAACCAAAGGGGGAGAATGAATTAGATTTTGATTTATGAGTGAATATTTTATAAATATTTTTACTTTTGAAAATTCATTATCATTCAGTTCAATTCACTCATGCATAGTTATAGGGGGAGTTTTCTATTGTAGGGGGAGCTAATAAATAGGGGGAGTTCATTTTTCACTGTAAAACACATTTGTTGGATTCAAAATCTTTTATTTGTTTGTCATCATCAAAAGGGGGAGATTGTTGTATATGACGCAGTCGTATACACTATTATATGATTTTTGTTTGATGATAACAACCAAATAAATAAATATATATATATATATTATAAATGTGTTTGTTACTGTACTGTTCTATATTTACATCACAGACAGGAATGTAATATTTATATTTAAATAAAATACATTTGTACAGAAATTCAAATACTTACAGTATTTTATTTAAAAATATAAATATTATATTCCTAACACTAGAACAGTACAATTATTTACAACTCCACTATTTAATCACCTCACAGAATTGACGACAATAAAATAATATTTTATTTCAATCAAATTTGTTTATTATACATGTATCAGTACAATTCTCTCACAGCTCCTCAGTACAGTTCATTCATTGTCGCTCAGCTATACATACACAACAGATACACAGTTACTTTTTATATATACATTGACTCATATACAGTTTCAGACTCATATTTGACACTACACACAGTCTTCTTGTCTTCAGTCTACAATCTTCTGTCTTCAGGTCACAGTCAGTCCAGTCATCATCTTCATACCTGTCATATACAGAAACACACACACAGTATATGGAACAGAAATATTTTTCAAAATACATGCGAATATGAATTTTAATTTTTAAAATTTTATTTGCCTCAGATTTCTGGTGTGTTTCTCATCATTTTTCATGACTTGATCTGATTTATATAATCATCAATCTGTGTCTAGACAACTTGTGATATTCACAGTGATACACTGTAAATACCACAAGGTAGACAGTATGTATATACGATGCAGGGACAGAAAAATATTCTGAATGGCTGCATATACACACGTGCATATATACACACGTGTGCACTGCCTCGCCAATCCAGTGTGCAACTGAGGAGGAGCCACGTGGACCATCTCGACTCAGTGTAGCATGATCAACTTAGTACAGTGCTGGTGCAATATCAAAGATGGCAAGTTGGACAAGTACATTGTTCAGGCAGTTCAAAGAAAATGGTACAGCATTTCAGTGGGACATAGTCAAAGCTAGAATACATGATCAAGCAAGCAAATGGTCGAGTCAACTTGCACAGCTGCATTTCCAGCATACACAGCATATTACAATGGTCATGAAAGTGTCATCGCAAGTGGGAGTAAACAAACATACATGAAGGATGTACACGCAACAAAACAATTCAAATGCAGCTCAAACAAATGGAGCAAGTCAGAAATGAACAAGCACAAATGGGTTGAGTAACATGAATGGTTGGTACAGCAATTTCAAGTCCAAACAAGTCATTTTTCAGGTGCAACTGGGTACACATCCAAAATGCTACAGCATGGCTAAAGCAGAATGCAACATGAATGAAAAAACACATACACACAGTACAAGTCAAGCATGGATCATACAACAATGTACAGTGGAGCAACAAACATGTAGTCAGGTTCAATAAGCATCATCAATGAACAGTTTGTCAAAACAGTGCACTGGTGTACATGGGTTAACCATCACAAGCAATATGGTTTGAGCAGAAGTAAGCATGGATGTGAATCAGCACAACAGTTTAAACACGAATGGTACATAATGGATCAACAACAATGATCAGTTTCAACTCATATGAAAGCATACAAAGGATGCACAGTCATGAGCAAAAACTTAAGAGACATGTTCAGTCAGCAATTCATTCTCGGCAAGTAAATAAGAGGCAAGCATTCACACAGCCATGCTCTATGGAAAGAATTAAATCAGCAAAATGGAGAATCCAGATTTGGTAATGTTTTTTCAATCCAATATTTTAGGCAGAACTTTGGATATTCACAGTTTTTTTTAAAGGGCAAGAAAACATTTTTTTAAATAAATGTGCAAGCAAATTCTCACATAAATATGGCAATGTGATATCCAGAAATCACTATGTAATTTCGGCAAGAAAGTATTTGTTTCCAGAAATGTTCACAAATCAGTATTGGCAGGATTTTTTATTTTCCAGAAATAAAATGTACATATTAGGCTGTGTACATCAGTAAATTGAAGACATGTTTAAGCAAGTTTTTTTTTTTGGTTGTTTCCTGGTTTCAAATATTCATGTTTGGAAAGAAAACAATCTCATCAAAGATTTAAATCGAGGAGATAAAAGGCAAGAAATTGAATCATGGAATCTATCACGCAAGTGAGGAACAAAATTCATGTCCAGATTCATCAAGCATTTTTTTTTTGCTACTTTAAATCGAAATTCAGAAAAGGGTAATGCGGATTTGTATCAGAGTTTAGTTCGAATTCAATGTGGGAATTTAAGTCGACCCAGTCGAAACAGGAATTTTTTTTCCAGAAATTCAGTGTTTAAAATGTGGCAAGATTTCTTTCCAGAATTAACAAGGTCGAGATTTTTTTTTTAAGAAGGGAAAATCTTTTTAAGGCAACAAATTCAAGAGCCAAGGAGAGTAAATCACGCAAGTCCCAAATATAGATTTCATTCACGAGTAAGAGGCAACAAGTATCATTCATCTCAAAAATTAAAAGCCGAGAATATCAATTCTAAAAGAGGAAATCTTGTATTCAATCAAATCGCAAATCAAAAAGGGAAAAGCACCGAAACAAATCAGCCGAATCATTCAGTGAAATCAGAGCGATTTTAGGATGTTATAATCCTATTTCTAACACCCATTTACATCATAGGCAATTATCGAAAATCAACAAAAAAATCAAGAGCAATCAGAGAAACAAAATTCGAATAACTCACAATTTTCACAAGAGTTTCGATCGCCTGAAAGCCCCAAATCAATGAGCAAGAACGCATCATAAAGCCACAACAAATCGAAGGGACAGAGATTCATTTTCCACGAAGCAAGCGATTTGATTTGGGGAAGAAACCCTAGCCGCCATTTTTTTAGAAACAAAGAGAACGGGCTGAACTAATTTGAAAAGGGTCGGCCAAGTGTTAAAATGAAAAGGGGATGACCCCTTAGTTATATTCTAGGGTTTTTCTATTTTATTTTATTTGTTTTCTTTATTTTGTATTGTTTTTTCTTCTGTAAACAATTCTGAACAGTTTTTCTAGAAGTCTGTAAAATTCTAGAGTTCCAGTCAGGGTGTTGACTGGCAGTCCACTAGAGTCTGTAAATTCTAGGGTTACGAGTTACAGGGTTTGTAATTCGGGAAATCTGATCGAGGGGATATCAGTTAGTCTAGGGTTTTGAGCGTAGGGTTAGGACAGGAGCAGGCGCTGCGTGTGTACATGGTCTTGTATGCGGGATCTGTTTATAACACCTAGTAGAAACCTTAGGAATGCAGCAGTAGGCAGGGTTTTGTCGAAGCTGGGTATATCTGTGTGTGATTTATTTTCTGCACTTTTATTTCTACTGCATTCTGTGATCTGTTTATTATTTTAATATCCTGTCAGTTTTTAAATTCAATTAAAAACCGTGATAAACCCTATTCACCCCCCTCTAGTGTTAATCTAGATCCAACACTGATGATATCTGGTAAATGCTCTTGTTTATGTGCTAGTTCTTTACATAACTGTTTTGAAAAGCTGAAGAAATTCTGTGGTTTATCAATCATTGTTCTCAAGTCAAAAATTTATTTTAGCTTGAATGCTAAATTAACACATGAGATCACTTCAGTATTGGGTTTCCAAGTGGATTTCTTACCTGTTAGATACCTGGGTGTCCGTCTATCATCGAATTATATTCATATAGAGAATGTCAATCATTGCTTCATAAAAATCAAAAAAAGATTCAATCATGGGATGCTATTTTTCTTAATTATGCTGGTAGGGCTGAATTAATTTAGTCAGTGATCAATCCTACTATCCTGTATTGGCTCTCTGTTTATTAGCTCCCTGAGCATATAATAAGTAAATTGAATGCTATGTGTTCTGATTTTTTTTTGGGGAGGTTCATCTCATAAAGTCAGTTGGGATCATTTATGTCGACCTAAATTTGAGGGAGGTATTAGCATTAAAGCTTTATCTGATTTAAAAAAAGCTTCATGTGTAAAGTTAATGTGGAAGTATTTAGAGGGGTCTTCTATGTGGAGCCAATGGATGAAGAAGAAGTACCGTGATGGTAATTTTTTTTAGAGTATGAATGCTGACAATAACTCTTCTTATACCTGGAAATCCATCATGAGACTGAGAACAAGAGGTATGGAATTATTTCGTAGAATCATTACTAATGGAACTCAAACTTCAATCTGGTTTGAACCTTGGATCAACTCAAAGTGTTTAGTTGATATTTTGGGGTTTTCTAGATTTAACAGTATTGGTAAGAGTGATGAGCGTGTTTTTCTTTAATTATTGAAGGCAAAATTTATGGTAACATGCATCCAGCTACAAGAGAAATACAAAATGAAGTTGACTCTATTTCCTTAGATCCTGAAGGAGGTAAGGATTATTATGAGTGGAAAGATGGTGGTAACTTTTCTTTTCATAATGCATGGAATCATGTTAGATCAAAGCATCAGGTGAAATCTTATTTTAAAGTAATTTGACACTCCAGAAATGCTAAACGCATGTCACTGATTTCATACCTAGCAGTTCTGGATAGACTCTCTACCAAGGATAGGTTAATGAGGTTTGATTTGAGGAATGAAAAAGTTTGTGTTCTATGCAATAGTTATGATGAAACAATGGCTATTTTTTTTCATGCGAGTATTCAAGATACATTTGGATTTCCTTTTTGTCGAAACTGGGTCTTTCAACTAGTACTTTGGGTTCTTTAGAGTTTGAGATTGAGAAAATTTTGCAAATGTTTACAGATAATGATCAAACCTTGGATCTGGCATGTGCAGCTTTCACTTCTACAGTGTATCATTTATGGCAAGAAAGAAATTTAAGGATTTTCAATGACAGGAAAATTGTTAAGGAAATTAAAGTTAAGCTGATTGAACGTGAGGTGGTTTGGTTGGTGAAGAACAATGGTAGATCTTTTAATCCAGTTCATAGGAAGATTGACTTGATAAAGACGTGGGGTATTGACTTACATGATTTTGGTTAATGGTGTTCATGTATTTTGTTTTAAGTTTTGATGTTGTATGGTGTATGTGAGAGAGAGGGTTGTTATATGATGTTTTAGTTTTGTGTTGTATAGCAATAAAGAATACCAATTTTCATATATATATATATATATATATATATATATATATATACACATACATACATACACACACATATATATATATATATATATGAGCGTTCCGTGACACCTCTGTTTTGCAGCACCCCTACCCACCGTGAGCTACACTAATCCAAATTCAGCAAGATTTTATAGATGTTTAATACACATATATATTAACATCTAATCCAAAATTTGAGTTCATTCCGATATTCATAACATTTTCAAAATCTTATCTCAATTATTCATCATTCAGACATTTATTCGAATCGTTAAATTTAAACATCAAATGTATTATTTTACAAATATCAGAATAAACTCAAATTTTGGACAGATGATAATATATATGTGAATTGAGCGTCTACAAAATTTCATTGGATTTGGATTAGTATAGCTCATGGTAGGGTACGGATGTTAAGGAGTGTTGCAAAACAAAGGTGTCCCGGAACGCTCCTTATATATATATATATATATATATATATATATATATATATATATATATATATATATATATATATATATATATATATAAGGTAGAAGGAAGAATGAGAGAGCTGAGTTAAAGAGAATAAAAGCACGATTATAGATAGGCATATGAACCATGTTTTACGGAATATATCTTTGGATGCTCTTTTGTTTTCAAGTTCGAGAAGTATAAATAGAATCAGATGAATAAATATTTCATTCCAGAAATTATGGGATAGGAAAAACTAGTTCCTTCCACATCAAGCATGCACGTATATTTGTTTATGGATCAAGCTTCGAGCTATAATCGTGTCCTTCCACCATTGGTTTTAGGCATATAAACACTCAACTAGGAGCACAAAATCAATAACAAAAGCATAGTTGCGATTAGTGGGAAGAGATGGATAAAAAAAACTAAGTATTTATTTCTCAATGAACGTGTCAAAATGTCATTTTAAACATTAAAAATGTATGACAACGGTCAATTTTGCCCCAAACAAGCTTAGAAAACCTAGTATTTGATGGAATGATCTTTGACATTGTACTCAAAAAAATTCATAGTTTAACATTATGTTAACTATTTTCATTTGAAAAATAAAATAAAAAAATCACGTCAAGTTTTATCTATTTTGAATTGAGATTTAAAACACTATAGTTTTCCTCGAAATCCAAAATTTGAGTTTATTTATTTCATACTTAACTTATCAAACCGACCGTTAGGGAGGTTTGCGTACTGTGATTGTCCAAAACAAAATTCTCTGAAGCCATAAAAAATGTGTCTTCCTCTCATATTTTATCTCTCGTATCCCTATTTCTCGTATGTTCCTCTTTCTTCTCCATCCCTATTTCTCCTCTTTTTTCAAATTTCGTAACCCTTCAAGCCAAAAAATTTGCGTCTTCCACTCATATTCTATTTCTGTCGTTTGCCTATTTCTTCTCGTATCCCTATTTCTTCTCTAAATTCCAAATTTCGTTTCTCAAAAAAAATTCTGATTTACCACCTTCCAATCCAGTTAACAAACGATCTATCAAATTTGATCATAGCTACGAATTTGTTGTATTTTCTACAATCTAGGTATGAAAATTTACCTTTTTTCCCTTTCTTTTTGTTGTTCGAATCATTTTTTAACAATTGAATTTGGATTTACCGTTCTGAAATGGTTGTTGAATTTCCTACGATCTAGGTGTTAAAAATTGATTTTATTTTTCCCTTTGTTTTGTAGTTCGAATCCTTTTTTAACAATGGAATTTGGATTTACCGTTCTAAAATGTGATTGTAGCGACCAAAACCTTGAATAGGGTAATTTCAGAGTTTATTGTCATGGCAGCCGACATAGAGCCTCTTGAAATTCTGTTACATCTTCCTTTGTTAGCCGAGGACAAGGTATGATTTATATATTTGATACATAAAATCAGTGGAATAATCCGGATAGGTACTTTTGGTTGGCTTGAAATTGATTATACATGCTCATAGAATGGTATATATTGGGTTGTTCATATATTTTAGAAACAGTTTGTAGTTGTAGAATACCAAGCATGAAAACGAAGGGAAATTAATTGGTTTCAGGTACTTGGATTGTTAGTAGACTTTATTTTTAGAACACTGATCGAAATTAAGTACGCGCTGAACTTTGTATGTTGAAATTGCTGACAGTATTATGTTCAATTGTCATTGGTTTTATGGTATTTTAAACCGTTTTACACTGAATTCATGTAGGTCTTTCACTCTGCCAAAATAAATAGTTACATGGTATTGAGTTTTTTAGAACATAAATGTCTTGATATTATTCTGAGAAAATTATATATGACTTCTTGCTATTTATGTAACCCTTGTTCTGTTTCCATGGTTTGGGAACTGGGATGAACTTGCAAAATAGCCTGTAACTTTAGTAATTAGCAAGGGTGTTGTACTTTTAGAACTAACTTTATTTTTCTTGTCGTTCAAAAAGAATTAAAATTAAATTTTATAGTGTACCATTCTACTCCAATTCTAGATGTATTAGCAAAATGGAAGTGGTATTTTAAACTCAAATAAGAAATCAACCACTGTGATGATAATTTAATATTTGTTGAGCAAATAGCGTTTGCTTAATTGTTGTAATAAAGGTCATGAGTTCGATCTCAAAGATTAACTCTTGTGGTCGTTACTGAGTCATGTACCATTCGATTCAACTGTCTGAATTTTTATCCATTTTTAAATAAAGCAAAGCTAGAAAAAAATCGTAGTAGAAGCTTTTGAACTTTCCTTGAGCAATAAGATTTTGGGGTTTTCCTTTGAATCAGTCATATATTCACTCAGAATATGATGTTGCATCTTTTAAACTTGTATGTAAGTAAATTATGCATACTAATTTCTTTTGCATATTCAGGAAAATGATATACGCCATGTATGCCCGATTGATTTGAACGCACCGCCATCGCCTGGTAATTATGAACAAATATACAAAGATCATGTTGATCATATGCAAGTGCTACCGTCATCATCATTGATCTTCCAAATGGTAAATTTTCTTACTTGCATATTTTATTCTTAAAATGTATTACAACATAAATTGTACATGGATAATAATTGATAAATTATAATTTGAACATTAATAGATTTATTTTGTATTTACGAACTTGTTGCCATAAAAATATATGCTTGACTTGCAAAATAATGGATGAAAATATAGTTTTTGTACGATAAATAACATTATGGTTAATTATGCACACTATTTTTTTATGCATGTTCAAGGAAAATAGGATACATCGTGTATGCCATATTGATTTGAATGCCACACCAATTTCTATTGATGAAGAGCAATTACCCGAAGAACATTCTGATCTTGTTCAAGTGCTTTCAACATCGCAATCTTTCATCAAAACGGTAATTTTTCACATATTATGATGTGTTTGTTTTTATGTCATAATCATTTTTCGGTTAAAATTAATAATGCAAAATTGTTATTTGACAATCTTAAAATAATGCTCTTAACGATGTTTGCATTGAAAATTTAGATTCCTGTTGAACCAATAATTAAATTATTTATTATACAGAATCAAAGATCACTTGAATGTGCTATAGCATCAAAAGAAACTTCCATAATGACACGAAGTAAAGGTAAAAGTTGTCTTTTGAACAATGACGAGCAATCACTCGTAGGCTGTGTTGGTAATATGCAAGAAATGTCAACAACACAGGTGAACTTCCATGGTGTAATTTTTTTCCTTTTCAATAAACTCACTTTCAAACTTAATTGTATTTTTTTATGTAAATAACCATATCAATACAGTATACAAGTATAATGAGACTTCAATAGTTTGTCTCTTATTTTTTCAATCAAATGCATGTTTGCATAGATTCCACATGATGTGCAATGCGAACCTTTATTCATGAAAGATCCTTTGTTGTTCTCCTCTAATTCGCATGGTTCTTCCACTCCTAATGCACCAAAGCTGTTTGATTTATCCATCCCTACAAGTACCACTTACAACGTTTTGAATTATTCATTTAAAACGTTTCTTCCTTCAGACCCATTCACCATACAAAGGTATATAATACTACATTTACCAAAAATGTACATATATTTGAATATTGCATCTACTTTGTTTGACTTATTTGTCAATTTAATGCATTTATTCGATAACAGAGACCTACCTATATTTCGTAAATATAAAAAAATGATGGATAATCGTTTATCTACTCAACAAGCTAGACGTTTGAGAGAAACAAGTCAGCAAGACATAAAGAAAAATACGCTCATACCCAAAGCTCAAACATCAACAACTTATCCATTCCTATTCCAATGTTACCGTCTCCAGCTATGAAAATAACAAATGCTCAGAAATTTGTAAGCTCTTGTCAACGAGTTAATTGGATAAGTTGTCGTACTTGCTCCCAGTCTTTTCCCGATTTAATTGTTACCTCAAGTTCGTGCTCTGATTGTCGTTCTGATAAACCACAACATGATCTTCCATACAAGTTTAGTTCTCAAAATCTAATGGAGCCCGGTGATGTACCAGTTGAATTATCCAACCTTACAAATTTAGAGCAAATTCTCATTGCACGCATTCATCCAGTCATGTCAGTTTATCATTTTAAAGGACAACAATATAAATATAGTGGAAATATAATTAATTTCCCTCAAGATATCAATGCAATAGCACGTTCTCTTCCTTTCAGGATAAATGAGTTATCGGCAGTATTAGTGGTCAATAGAAGTGGAACAAATGAAAGTAAAGAGTTTCGTGTAAGACGTGAATATGTCAGAAAAGCACTACTTTGGCTTAAGTCTCATAATGTATTTTATTCTGATGTACAAATAAATGAAATATCACTTCATGAGCTACCAGAAGACGGTGTACCTTTAGAACTCCCCCACATTGAAGATAATTCACAAACTCAAAATAACTATGATGATTTTGTTGGACCTCCAGAATTCGAATGCGAAATATCTACCATCGAACAATTTGAGATATCAGGTGCAACCACCGCTTTAGTACAACCGAACCAACAAGCCTGTTATTATCATTTTTAGAAAACCAAGAAAGCAATGAAACAGTTGTTCAAATGCCTATTTCATCTGTTGCTATTGATGAGTTTAATACTCCCGGATACATTTCAATGGCATTTCACGCACTATTTCCATCAGGAAACGCAGATTTAAGACAGGCACGACCAAGGAAAATTAGACCTTTAGAATATTTTCAATATTTAATGAAATATGATGATCAACGGTTTGCGAAAGACTCTAGATTTCGATATTTTTCTTACAATTCTATTAGTAGATGGCGTGCATTAGATATTGGTAATATCTACATACAAAAAAATCCAGAAGATGGGAATTTGTCTATAAAAGATATTTGTGAAATGTTAAAATCGGGAGATAAACAATTGTCTCAACGCATTTCTTACTACGCAAAGGGCATTCGTGGAAGTCGCTCTTACTGGTCTTCAAGATTAAAGGAGCTTACCGCTATGGTAAAACAGTTAGGTGCTCCAACTATATTTTCACATTAAGTTCGGCAGATTTGCAATGGCCAGAACTTCATAGACTTCATGATCGAGCAAATGAAATGGAAAAATTGAATCTCTGTGAACAAAGAAAAAGAAAGCACGGTTGCTAAACGAAAATCCGCTTGTTGCTGCATGGTTTTTTCAAGCAAGGGTTGCAACTTTTATCAAAGAATATTTGACGCCAGAATTTTCTGTTAAGGACTATTGGTATCGTTTTGAATGGTAAAATCGTGGAAGTGGGCATATCCATGGTTTTCTATGGCTGCATGACGCACCAGATTTATCTTCTTTGAGCAGCAATAATTCATATGAAAATTCTTCAATTACCGAATATTTTGATCATCTCGTTTGCACGATAAACCCAAATATTGGTGGATCTTCGCAAGAACAAGAGCATCCATGTGCCAAAGTTATCCAACCAGATGCAAATTTGGATGCTGATGATGATGACTATGCAAATTTAGTTACTCGGGTTATGCGTCATTCGAGGTGTGGATACTATTGTTTACGAGTACATAGAACAACCAAACAATTGACGTGTCACTTCAAATATCCATTTGATGTGCTTCCACGATCTAAAATTGTAGAAGAACCACCAAATAGTAAAATGCTTCGTTTTATTTCTCGACGCAATGATCCTTTGGTTTGCTCACATAACAGAAGAGTACTTCAGCTTTGGCGTGCTAATATAGATTGGTCTCCGGTCTTATCTGTGCATGTTGTGGTAAATTATATTGGAAAATACGCTGCAAAATCTGAACCAGTATCAAAGAACTTTACAGATACATTCAAAACAATAGTTGAAAACATTCATCGGCCCTGTCAAACATCAGCTTCCGCAATCAAGAAATTACATCTTAAGAGTGTATATGAACGAGACATTTCTGCACAAGAAATATGTCATCTTCTTATGTCTTACCCTCTGGTACGTTCATCCAGAACAATCGTGCAACTTGCCGTTACTAAAAAGACCATGCTATCGACTATAATTCGACGTCGAAATACGGCGACGGATGAAGATTCGGTGGAAACGGACCCAAATTTTATAATAAGGTATATGGGTCGGCCAACCGAACATGAAAATCTATCGCTGCTAGATATGGGCAAAAAGTTCCGTTATTATAATAATGGGTGGCATAAATTTCGAACAGAGGCAATTGTCCGAATAATACCAGATTTAAGTACCAACATTCCTCCATTTAGCGAAAAATGGGAATTTTTTTGTGAACAACAGGTATTGCAATTTTGTATTTGTCATTAATTCAGCTTTTAGGAATGTTGTCCATTCAATTTAAAATATAAAATGATTAGACAGTAGTCATTATATTTTACACTATAATATTATAATTTACAAAATATGAATACAGGTACTACTACGTCATCACTATCGAAATTTGAGAGAAGTAAAAGGAAATTTCAATACATGGTCTGAAAGATATTTTAATTTAGGTTTGATTGAACCTCAGTCACTTCCAAATCCCGTCGAAGACGACTTTGAAGATGATAACACTAACAATGACATAGAAGAAAATCAACAAGAAGAATGGATGATAGCAGCATCTATGGGACCATTGTTTGTTTCAGGAGAGGAAATAGAAATGGGGTTAAGAGAATTCGATACTTTGCACAATTGGAATGAAGCACTTCAGCGATATCCTAATATAGATATTGAACGTAATTTTATCCATGCAAATTTATGTTCTATCACAGAACATACAAATGAAACTACAAATAATTCTATTGTTGTTCCTTTTGAGAACTTGTCTGAAGAACAGAGGATAGCACATAATATGATATATAATGCCATATCTAAAGGTGAACCAATTCGAATGATTATATGTGGTGGTGCTGGTACGGGAAAATCGACTCTTGTAAACGCCATGCTTAGAACAACCGTTACTCATTTTGGAACCAGAAAAGCGGTTCGCATTATGGCCCCAACTGGAGTGGCTGCATTTAACATTGGCGGTAGCACTATTCATCATGAACTTTCAATACCTACGGAAAGAAAATCATCATACAAAGAAATTTCAGGAGAGCAATGTCGGCGAATGCAAGATGACTTTAAAGATACAAAGTTGATTATAATAGATGAGTATAGCATGCTTGGTAGAACAATGATGGTAAATATTGATTTACGATGTCGTGATATGTTTTCAGTAAATGATTTATTTGGTGGTATTTCTATTGTCTTGGTCGGTGACATGCGACAATTACCTCCTGTGTGTGACAGTTCATTATACTTGAATGGTGGTAATCTTTAGCAACAACGTGGAGGACTTGCATATATGAGTTTTGATAAATGTGTAAGACTGTCGTACATATTCCGCCAAGCTGGAGAAGATCAAGCGTCTTTACGAGGAGCTTTAGAAAGATTAAGTAGAGGGGCGACTACTTTAGATGATTGGAAGCTTTTCAAAACCAGGGATTGGTCAACTCTATCAAATGAGGAGAAGGAAAATTTTAAGAATGCTCTTTATCTTTTTCCAACAAGAATTGCTGCTAACGAACATAACAAAAATCGTTTGATTCAACTTCGAAAACCTATCGCGCGCATTCCTTCTTTCAATAACTGTGTAGAAGCATCTAATGCTTCTTCTGATGATGCAAAAGGTTTAGAAAGATGTATTTATCTTTCTACAGGTGCTCGAGTGATGTTACGATCTAATCTTTCGGTGCAAAATGGATTGGTTAATGGTGCAATGGGTACTGTTGTAGATATTGTGTATTCACAGTCATCAAGCTCTCCTAACGATCTACCTCTAGCTATCATGGTCAATTTTGATAAGTATCACGGTACTCCATTTCGTGAAGGAACGAACATTATTTCAGTAACTCCACAAACGGTTAATTGGAAAACTTCTTCCGGTACTACGTGTACTAGAACTCAGTTACCTTTAGCTCTATCTTGGGCAATAACAATACATAAAAGTCAAGGGCTAACACTTGATCAAGCAATCATTGATATCAGCGATCGAGAAAGTCTTGGTTTAACGTTTGTTGCACTATCAAGAACGAGAAAATTAGAGGATCTTGCTTTCAATCCAATGTTTACTTTTGAAAGACTTGCACTAATAGGAAAATCCAAAGCTCTTCTTTCTAGATTATCGGAGGAAGAACGTTTGAATACAATGTCATTACAGTAAATGGTAAATATATTCTTGTTATAGGATCAATTGTATAAATTCCTATTGTGCTTTTCAACATTTTTGATTTTCTATGCTAATTTTTAAAATCGATATAAATTGCAGCTTTTTTCTTTCACGTATGCCTACCTATCCATACTTTTACGCTAACAATTTGAATGATATGCTAAAGAAAAAAACATGCCATAAGATCCTATCAAAGCTCATATGCTGTCAAAAGTAATTGGGGAACTTACTATCCCGGAGACCTCATGAGTCCACTTTCAGAGTATTGGACTTGTTTGGTAGATTTGTATAGTGTTGAATGGATCGAAGACAGGTAGAACATATTATTCTTTTAAATGCAGCTTTTAATAAGGATCGTCATATGAATTATTATTTATAAGACTAGCGCTAGGTTGTTTTGTATATCTCATGTATTTATATCAACTTCTCACATAAGCTAAGACTTCCAGCTTTCATTTCCCAAAATAACTTGGGTTTCTTCTGTTCTTTAGGTGGACTAAGCAGATTAGACATTTGATTAAAATCATGATGATGATCATAATGGTTAATTAAGAAAGAATGTTACATGGATATTTTTCTTATTATTAATAGTTTGTTATCTCTAAATCATGTGGGAATGTGGCTTTGTATTCATCACAGGCTAAGTCGGGCAGTGGGAGTTCAATCTCTTCTAAAATGTTGCTGCTCAAACCATGAATTTTTTTAATCTGGTTTACCTTTTTTTGTGGTAGATTTTAGATCTTGTTTTATTTTTACTGTTATATAGATTTAACTTGTTAGTTGACACATATTTTTTGTATGAAATTGCAGTGTTGTTTCAATATATGCATAGAACGTGTTATGTAAATTGGTATATCATCAACATTTCCAAAATCTAGTTTTAGTTTTCATATCTTCCTTTTAATATCACGAGAATAAGTGGTAAATAAAACATTAATGCTATTTTCAAAGTTACATGGTAACAATCTTAGATTATTTCTAACAAGATCATACCTTATTCTTTTACATTGTTTTGGTTGTTGGTTCTTTCATGATAGAGCCATTATGCCAAAATTTCATGTCAACATTAATAAATATTTGATATCTCCGGAATTTTGAAATCAGCTTGTCTTATGTATTGTAATCATAAATTAGCGTGTCTTATTTATTATTTTTCGTTGATAGACGGTTAATTATCAACTGTCATAGGATAACTTGTTGTGGGCATTTTATTATTGTATTATGCATACATAGTTGTCTGAGCCTCTTAAAGCTTATTTTTCCAACTATTGCATTATTATTTTAATATAAGTTACTTGCAGGTGAATTGAGCCATGATTGCCTCTAGAACTAGAGTGCTGCAGGAAAGTACTATGATGTCTAGGAGTGTAATTGTTTGTCACAAGGACAGATACTCTATCTTTACATTTCCAAACCAACCTCTTTGGACTATTTTTTTTTTTTTGAAGAACCGAGCCGAGGTTGATGTTATTTGCTTTGGAGTCGTGTAAAGGTTGGTGAAATCCTCTTCATCTTTCAGATTTACAATCAGGGTTTACACCAGATCTTCGATAAAGACATATTCATTGCATCGTTGCTTTGGTATGTTTGTCTTCCTATATTTCAAAACTCTTTATTCTGATATTGCAGTTGTTATTCTCATAATTTATATTTTTGTCCCTAAAATATTCTGATCTGAAGTAGATGATGTTCCTCGATTAAAATTATTGTGGCAGATTTCACTCTGATTTTGCTACTTTGAAATGTTTTCGCATTCTGTCGATATCACTCTCCCTTTGAAATGTTTTGACATTAACCCCGCTGGTATTACACTTTATATATTTCGATTGTCCAAATTGGTCAGATGTCCAACATTTATTATACCAAATATTTTTTATAACTCTCCCTGTTTCACAATAAATTCCAAACTTCAAATTGAAATCAGTTTTCAATTATATTCAGTATTTACATTATGGTGAAAACTGTAGTGAGAGTGGATTGGCTAACTTGGTATAACACCTAATTTAAAAGGAGTCATATACTCTGTATATTGCAGATTACAATAATTATATTAGCAATTCTAGATACTGAATTGCTAAAATTAGTTGCACAGGTTCACGAACAGATCTAGCAGTCCAATGGTAGCATGTTAAAAAAATATCTAGTTGTATAATTTTTTAAAAATTTAACTATCATATTTAGCCAAGCTAACTATTTTATTTTTGTCAACTTTTTTCATGTTTAATTTTTGGTTTAAGATTGCTATTTTAAATTTTATCCGCAAAACTGCTAAGTTTATATGAAAGGATCTGGATATTACATCTCTTTTTCTAATTCAAGTGTTATTGTTATAGTAAGAACCAATAATAAATAATTATTAGTACACATATTAATGAAACTTATCCAAGATATGATAAATGAAAATATTGCAGTTGAAGAAATCTATTTCACCTAAAAGTGCATAAACACCCTTTCATGTGAGGTGCTTCGATTGTCTATACATGGGTAGGTATTTAAAGATTCTTTCTTCTGTTAAGAATTGTCAAAAATATTACCTATGTTGCTTCGCAGGAAAAGGAGAAACTGTAAATGTTATACTTTTTATTGCAGCATCCACATAATTTTGCTCAAATTCTGTTGATTTGTTAATCTTGCTATGTTAAAGTTTTGCAATCAAAAGTGGAATCATGCAGAAGACTTTTGAACCAGCGAAGCTCAGATCGAAAACTTTTGAACCTCGGCATGTTTCCCTTACTCGCAAGTTCTAGTAAACCAAGCATTTCTGAACTGCCTAGCACTGAATCCGTGTTGAGTGGGGCCTTGCAGAAGACCGAGGACAAATCCATGGTCACTGATGCCAAGGGAAAATCCGTGGTCACTGGGATTTGGAGGTGCATGAATATCCAAGCCTTAGCGTTACAAATTTCAAGGGTAAATCCACAATGGATGATAACTCTCAAAAGGCCGATATTGTATAATGCAGCTTATTATGGTACCTGAGAACCGCTTACATTTGTACTACAAGAAAGGACGGGTTGGTGATGATCCTAAAGCTGAACAGAGGGTGGAAGAGTTTCCTAACATGAATGCAACCATAAAAGAATTCGTTAGCCTTTTTTGAGGAGCTCACTGGGAATGAATTTGAACCATGGGAGAGGCAGAAGAAATTTGACAAGAAGAACTGCAAGTTTTATCCTATTTATATGGTATATATGTTTTCATATGCGTAGGATTGCTTAAATGAACTCATGCATTATAAACTTTATTTAATATGATCATATATGTACGGTTAGGACTGAATCATTAATTAATGTTATCTAATTTTTTTGATGTATTATCTCAGGCTGATGGTGTAGATGTTCGATATGGTGGTCTTGGGCTACGTCAACTTGGTGCTGCAGCTGCACATTGCAAGCTTGATTCTTCTGTTGCTTATTTGATGAAGGTCTTATGCAGCCAAGAAATATATCGGTATGTTCTGTAATCTATTCTTCTTTGATTCTACATCGTCTATACCATTCACATTCATGATGTTACCCACTGATACAATTCCTAATTGACTAGGTATGCTTTGATGGAGATGGGTCTAGATAGTCCCGATCTGCCTATAGGAATGCTCTCTGATCTGCATTTCAAAAGATGTATGCTGCTTGTATTTCATTCTTTTCTCACTACTATCATTCGTGTGTACTGAATACCGGGATTTCTTAGGTGAGGAGTTGCTTTTGGAATTCAAAGAAAGACTAGCAAATATTGATAACTCCGATGAAAAGGCCGATATTATACAGTTGGATTTCAGCAACCGCTTGTTCACTATGATGCATTCTAGTCGTCCATTTATCATTAGGGATATTGAAGAACTTGCAGATCATGTATCTGTTTGCTAATCTAAAATTGATGCCCAAATAATTCTGTTGCTTTGGTATTTGGTCCCTTCAAGTGTGCAATTGGGGCCAAACTACCTTATATATATTAGAAAATTTCTTTTCAATTGGCTATGTAGAAATAGTATTTGATAAATTAATTTGATGTATTGTAGATATTTTATACCCTCTTCAAGTTCTAAACCAGAGTCATCATTACTGATATAAATTTGTAGGCTGCTGCTGTGTTTGAAAATGTGCGTGATATCAATGTCACATCGAGAATCATTGGAGATACCACTGACAGTACACTTGATGATCCTTTGTCTGATCGGTATGGAAAAATGGGTTGTTCAGCCACTCTCTTAGATAAAGAGTCTGAGGAGTTTAGCGAGTTCATCGCTTTCATTTTATACGTAGATATTAACATTGTGTCCATGTTAAGAAATTATCCACTAAAATGATACCATGATAATTTGTAAGAAATTATCCACTAAATTTGATTGGAGGATAAGAAATTTGGAAGATTGTAAACTGTTTTCTATAATTGACTAGACGTGGAATTAATTCTTAAATGAATTTGCTAGTGTCTTAAGTGATATGCGTTTTCTGTATTCTTTTTGTGCCATAATTTAATCTAACATAGGGAAAAAGGAAAAGTTGAATGCATAGTTACAAAATTAACTTTTTATCATTTTGACATTATAAATTGAAATACCGTGTGTTTATTGTATTTATCTGAACAGGAAAATCTTGTTATTTAATTGACTGCTGACTTGCTTCATTTCATCCACCAGAACATTTCACAGGAAAATATTTGTTATATCATTAACTTAATGATAAAGAGATTTTATAAAATTAAAAAAGGAGATGACCGCTCAGATTCATCTTCTTCTTCCGGGTCAGATTTAGATGGTCATTTTGAAGAAGAAACCCAAGAAGATGAAGTTGACGTGGCTGAAGAGGAGGGAGAACCTAATATTAAGGATGATAAAATGAGGAACAAGAGAAAAGCACGGTCTTGTTCTCCTGCTTCTTCTGGTCTAATTTTCATGTTCTTTATTTTCTTTTGTTATTTATACTTTATTTTCATTTCCCTACAAATACAGTTCATTTGACCAAATATGAAATATCTAGAATCGCATTTTGAATCATCTGATGCATTCAGTGAATGAGCTTAGTTTGATCTAATTTAAAATGGATTGTTTGGAATTTGCAGTAATAGAAGGTTGATAAAACTAAGCTGTATAAACTAACAATCCAACAGGTTTTAAATTGCGTGCATCTCTGTTCCTACACTTACACTATTGATTTAAATTTGATGTAGTTGTATCCCTTTGGTTTGTAATGTTTTTAAATTTTTTTGTACATGCCCTTTCATTTCATTTTTCTTCTGTTTTTGGGTTCAGGGGACGAGAGTGAAGATAATTTGGTGAATGAGACAAAGGTGAACGATCCAGGTAAAGTTTGTTATATTTCATAGTCCTTGTAGTACATATATTTTGTAAAACTTGATAGTATGAGATATAGTAATTGGTTTTAGTATTTTGCTGATATCAGCTGCTTTGGATAGTTTTTCATCATTTTGTTTAGCTATCTATTTGCTTATCATCTTTATTGTATTTAAATGTTACAACTCATGGTTAGGTCTGCCAATGAGTGAGGATGATAGTGTAGAGAAGGAAGATGAAACCCTGAAGGACATAGCTGATACCAAAGAATCCGATGACGAAAATTCAGATGTGAATGATGCATTGCCAAATGAGTTGGCAGAGTTTGGTTACTTTATCTTGAGAATCAAATCATTTTTTAAGTGCAGGATTTGCCCAAAAGTTCTTTGTTTGAATAAGGAAGCACTCACGGCACACTTAAATTCAAAGGTATTTTTAAATCATTTTTTTATGTGTGTAGTGCAAACTTGATATCTCTCATTCAATATGCTCATTGTTTTAAATAACGATTAATATTCATATCCAGGGAATTTCTTGATTAATATACTAGTATGAGGATGATCTTGGATATAACCATTTTATTGATTTTAACAATAGAAAAAGAGGGCCGATTATACAAGTGTACCTATAGTGGTGTGGCATAGTGTAAGATATTAACTTACAAATCAAGTGCGACATGCCTAACTGTAACACATGATTCATTAAATAATGACATCCAAGTGTTGAACTGTCTAATGCAGTAGAACTTAGCATATCATAGCAACATGTTTACATGTCAGTAGGGATTGATTTGTGCAAAATTATCATAGTAGACATTGATACCTAGTTGATAATTAATTTCAGTGATGTCTCAACTTTCATCTTGGTATTCACATGCGGTATCCTTTAGTGGATAATATCTCAAATGAGATGAGTGTATATCGTTTTATACGTAGATAATTTCTTAACATGGATAATTTGTAAGTTAATATCTTTGCTTGCATGCTATCAATATTAAGAAATTTGTAAGAATACAGAAAACACATATCACTTAAGACACTAGCAAATTCATTTAAGAATTAATTCCACGTCTAGTCAATTACAGAAAACAGTTTACAATCTTCCAAATTTCTTATCCTCCATTCAAATTTAGTGGATATTTTCTTATAAATTATCATGGTATCATTTTAGTGGATAATTTCTTAACATGGATACAATGTTAATATCTTTGCTTGCATGTTATATACGTAGACACATATCTTAGGAAACAAAATATGTAAATATTGTTAGATTGTCATGCTTCTGAAAATTTTTGTTGAACATAATACTTTGAATATTAATGTAGGATCTCATGTTTGGGTTGAAGATCCAGATGTAACTTGGATTGATGGACAGGTTACCAAGGTCAATGGTGACAACGTTTAGGCTTGCTAGAAGAATAAGACGCAATACAGTTGAGAGGGGTAGAGATTAAAATTCTATATTTGAACAGGTAACCATTTCGTTTGTTTATAATGTGAATGAAACACATGAGCAGTCCTATATTTTAGATCTGACTTTTTATATAAGATATTTGAAACATCTAAACAAATTATGAGTTTAAATAGGAGCTATTTTCATGGGATATACTGATTCAATACTTTATTTATGCGGATAATTACGGGGATAAGGTACTTTGAAAAGTCTTATTTTCCAATAATTTCTCAAAAACTTTGGATATATCCGATAATTTCTCAATAACTCTGGCTATATAAAGTCCTCAAGTAAACCAATACTATAATATAATGCAGTTTGTAATCTTCTTCCATCCACAATCTTCTTCCTACCGACTTCAGCAGGTACTTGTTAATTCTCACCAATCTCATTTCACACATTTGAGCCATGCATTCTTTTGATACTCTATAAGAACTTTAGCTGTATATATTATGGTACATATCTTTGTTTTTTAAATAAAAAACTTCATTTAATAGCCTAGGTACGAAGAAAATTCCAATAACTGTTTGCATCAGTTAAAAATTGATCTTTTCCTATAAAAAAAAAACTCTTTTTATATCTGTTATATTGCTGACATGGGAATTTAACTGTCATGGGAAAAATTCTTTTTTTGTTATGTTAAAAGCTCTTTCAATTATACTGCTGTGATGGGAATTCATTTTATAATCATTTTTACTGTGATTTCATGTTGTCTTTTTGTCTGCATTTGATCGAATCATTACGAACTGAATTTATTTGTTCAGAAAAAAACTTGGTCATTTTTGACTTAAGCTATATTTTTTGTTGCTAACATTTAACTATCTATTTTACAGTAATTTTTTCTTTTGTTTACATATCTATATTTTAATATATACATTGCATTGGTTCTAAAATCAGTTTTTACCATAACTATTTTTGTACCACAGTCTTTGCAAACTTGAAATTATTGCATACATGATTTTAGTTAATGAGGTCTTATATTACATAATTTAACAAAATTAGTGTAAACCAAAATGATGAAATTGCTTTAACTGCATTAGACATATCAAATGTTGATTTTAACAAGATATTATTGACTTGTATGTGTGTTCATGGTAGTGGTTGGATGAGTTGAAAGCTTCCAAGGTTATTACAAAAAACGCTGCTTTATTCATAAAAAACTACATACCATTTATTTGTGCAAATGGTTTTCAGTTCTCTCTATTCCTTTTTTTTAATGAAATGCAGACTGTAGTTCCAAACTGAAAATCAACATGCAGTTTTTTTTTTCTCTAAAAATGAAATGCAGCCTTTTTTCATACAGAAATTAATATGCAGCTTTTTTATATATAAATGATATGCAGTTTTTTTTTTTCATGAAATGCAGACTGTAGTTCCAAACTGAAAATCAACATGTAGTTTTTTTTTTTCTGAAAATGAAATGCAACCTTTTTTCATACAGAAATTAATATGCAGCTTTTATATATATATATATATATATATATATATATGATATGCAGGTTTTTCTTTAATGAAATGCAGACTGTAGTTCCAAACTGAAAATCAACATGCAGTTTTTTTTTTCTGAAAATGAAATGCAGCTTTTTTCATACAGAAATTAATATGCAGCTTTTTTATATATAAATGATATGCAGGTTTTTTTTTTAAAGAAATGTAGACTGTAGTTCCAAACTGAAAATCAACATGCAGTTTTTTTTCTTCTGAAAATGAAATGCAACCTTTTTTCATAAAGAAATTAATATGCAGCTTTTTTATATATAAATATATGCAGGTTTTTTTTAATGATATGTAGTTTTTTATTTTATAAATGATAGTAGTGGTTGGATGAGTTGAAAGCTTCCAAGTTTACAACTATTTTTTATTGTAATTTTTCTTGCTCGTCACATAAATTGGATTATCGTGCACCATGATGTCCCTCTGGGAGTTTCAGATTTGTTCTTTTTTTCAGCAGCTAGTACACAGTGGCATATTTGTTAGGGTTGTGGAAATTAGTTGGCCTAGAGTTCCAAGTATGCCTTTAATTAACACAAGTTTTGGACATGCACTGAGATAGTTAATCATCCTTTTAAACATCTTTTTAACACTACAACAGAAATTGTCATTTATAGCGGCATATTACCGCTATTAATCAATACTATAGCAGTTTAATAAATGCTGTAAATTGACAGTTATAAAAAACTGTTGAATATTTATAACACATAAAAAACCGTTATAAAAAAGCATGGTTTTATAGCACAAATTTGCCGCTATGTTACTTAAAGACAATAGCTCATTCTCACCGCTATTAAACATCTAAATCTCAATGAAAGTGAGAATCTTTATAACACAGTATAGCCGCTATAACATATTTATTTGATAGCGACTATATGATGCTATTAAATCAACATGTTATTTTATAACGCTTTTCAAGAGCTATGCACATATATTACATTTTAATAATATCAATCAAAACGAATCTTCATAAAAATTTAAAGAGCAATGTATGAACAAAAAAATAGTCCAGTAAATATACTGCATATGCAAAATAAAGTATGAACTAAAGTAAGTTTAGTACATGAGTTACCAAATTCAATCCATTAGTTATAATTTCATATTGATGTCAATTTGAGGTAACAGAAGACAAGACATGGTTCGTAGTAAAGTCTACAAGTACCAAACGCATAACTAAGAACTTCAACTGCTCAAAAACTTTCTTCTTGCATGTCTTTGATCGCTGATTTTGCTTCCTGAAAATTCACAACAATGGTAATAAATTAAACTTCAGTACTACAATAAAAACAGTGGTAAATGACAATGTCAGCTTCTGATGATAAAACATTAACTTAGAGACAGAGACGAGGTGCTTGTGTTGCATGTCATGAAATGAGGCAGTGTTGTGAGCACTTGTGCAATGAAGTGCAAGGGTCAATGTAGTTGGAGCAGCATACCAAGGTGCTGCAGTGATAAAGTAATGAACTGTAACAACCATTATGCATCTATCCATTTTTGATATAAACAAATAGTCTGAGCTTGAAAAGATCATCATGCTTGTAATTTGGAATAAAGCAAAGATGGAAGAACAAACTACTATTGTATGCACAGACCATGGAACAAATAACAGCTATTATTTACCCCGGCTTGTTCATATTGCCATTTACTTCAATCCTATTGTTTTATGCATATACATTTCAAATGGTAATTTTGTGTGTTTTCATCTATACAAAAGTACACCAGTCGTATGAACTCTAGGAAAACGAACAATTTTGAAAAATAAATCTAACATGCAAAATAGAAAACAATTTTTTTTTTGTTTTCGTATAACAAAAGCATGAAGAACTATCCAACTCACCCATTGTCCGCTGATCGCCGCAATACCTAGGAATTATAGATCTTCCTTTCAAAATACAAAATAAAACCAAATGGGCCTTAAGTTTTGAAGAGTTATCAAATATATAAGCTTACAGTCTGAGATGCAAGACCAAGAGCAAGATCACGAGGTAGACCAGCAGCCACACCACCATCCGCTTAGGCTTCTATTGCTAAGAACACATATGCAGGTCCACTTCCACTATATGTTTTAATTATATACATTAACATATGGATTCTGAGAATAAATAATAATAATTTTTACTCTTATATGAACTAATGACAAGTATGCCTTAAGCCTGTTATAGCATCAAAATACTTCTTGCCAGTTGTCTATATTTCCCGATTGATCAAACCAACCTAGATACGCGCTCTCCATCTTTTTCTGTTGCCATTTTAGCCATGCACATAATTGGAAAATTGGAATGTCAAATTATAAGAAACTCCTCATCATTGTGCATCTCATGGACTACATATGTTCTTAATTAATATTATTAACTCTTTACTAATGAACCATATTCAGTAAATTGCAAAACAATGTTACATATCCCTGAAAAAAGCGAAATTACCTGATGTTGCCTCACAAACAGCAGAAGGGGTATTTGGCATTACCCGGATTACTCTTTTGTGACCAGACTGCTCCTGCATATATTAACATTAAAACCTTATTGATCAGTAGTGATACTTATGAGGAAATGTTCTGTTTTATGAATAGCAACATACATATTATAGCCAGGAGATGTATATGCATTCTTTCATAAATATCAAAATATGTTATGAACCTTGGTTACTTGTGTGCAGAATAGAAATCATTAGATGCTAAAACCTTCTCTCTGTTGCAAATTCTTGCACAGTGATATCTATGTCAGCATATATTAACACAAAGAAATTCGCACCTAACATGCAGCACACAAATATAAAAGCAAATTCTTTATGCTCTACACACTTTGCAATGCGTGAATACCCTTCATACAAACTTCTGAATTTAGATGACTCTACCTACATGTATTGCTGCATTAAAGGCTCGTTTGGATCGATTTGCGTAAGTATGTCAAAATGGATTGATTTTAGATCCCAAATAGCAAAGAAGCAATTTATATAAGTTGATCCAAATAAGCCCTAACAGAAATCTAATTGATGTAGATAATGGGAATCATTAACCCTATGAATCAAATTACTAAATACACACCAACGGGTCATAGATAAATTCAATGTTTATACCAAGTTATACATGTTCAACTTAATTTACACGTTGAAGCATATAGTACATCATTGTATGAAACATTTATGCATTGAAACAGAACTACGAGATACTTGCATTTTTGGGATCTTGGACAATGATCACCGAAAAATAGAATAAACAGACTAAAACCCTGAAATAATAAGCAAATGTTAATTGACCTTTCATCCATGAACCGCTGAAGATCTAAGATGCGTTATCAAGCAATACAGAAATAGACTAAAGATAACCAGTTCGTATCAGCCTAAATAATCAGGACTTATGGTTCACTGTATCACTGTAATTCAAGTGTAACTTGTTTTAACTCCTACCTGATTGGTGAATTGGACACCAACGTCGAGCAACAACCTTCCTAAAATGAGCATCACGACGTCGACCGAAGCAGCATTTATGGCTGCCCCGACAAAGAACATGGCACCACTAATGAGCATGACATTTCTTCGTCCGACAGCAACATTGCCACATGCAGCCGCGAGAGCAGATACAAACCCCGCGATATACAATGATGATGTGTATACTGTCAGCGCTTCGCTGTTATAAACACAGTACTGATCTTTGCTTAGAGAAGATGCTCTCTTTGGTACACTAGGGAAAAAATGCTTCCAGGAATGGCTCTATGGTGGAAACTCCTCCTACAATGCGTAAGGTATGCATATAGTAGCTGAACTACGTGAATAGACATCATAAAAATCATGAGTTGATATAAGAATCTGTGACTCAAACCTGAAATCCCCATATCGTATCCAAATATGAGGCAAAATATCATATATTTGATAGTTAGAGCAAAATGTTCATTTTTTTTCTAGAATGGGATATGATCATGACGTTCTACTTGCTTCAACTAAATTAGTCAACTCAGTTGAGTTATTCAAAGATTTAAGTCAAGGTCATGACAGATGTTGCTTGGTCAGATTTGACCGAGCACATATGCTAATCATATCATATTTTATGTAATGCCCTATAACAAAATTGTATGGTTCTATGACTATCAATAACAAATACCTTAGAATTTGAACTAAGACCAAATTTTTTTCTCAGATCCCTATGACAACTTCAATTTATCAACAAGCCCACATTCAAAATTTACACTAAAGACCATGAAATTTGTTCTTTACCTAAAGGTACAGGAATACATAGCAAAAAACTCTTTAATGTGCAAAAAACTATCTACCTATAAATATAATGTTTTATAGCTGAAATACTGGCGGTAGTGTTGTAAAATTTAGTACTTACATAGTACACTAAAAACAAACCTGAGGCGTGGGTAAAACACTTGCGGTGCCACCTCCAGCAACTCCTACTCGAACTCTAGGAGTTCCAGCACCCTTCCATGCTGTAATAAACATAGCAGCAGCTTCAGGAGAAGCTATTTGATTCAATCAAGTAAACGACCACAAACTATTGTACACAAGCGGACAATGGACGTCAGTAATATAAACTTTGATATTACTAAACACTCATTGTCAAAGACTTTATATATGTTTCATTATAGGCGAATACTATGGACAAAAAAATTTGATTTCCTTGATCAACACACATTTAGTGAATTTTCTGGATACATCATATTTTGATTGCTCTCTAGAACAGGATAGAAACTTGAAGGGCGTATATTTAAAATGACTTAATTCAAAGCATGAGATTTCAAATAATTCATCTATTGATTAATTTATGAATGTGTCAAACACAAATATTTGCTCTTCCAGATTTGAGAAAACATTGACTTGAGGACTAATACTTTTCAATACATAATACTGAAATAATAAGCAATTAAGTAGCTAAGAATGAAAGCTAGAGTAATGTCCTTTCCTTTGTGAATGTTATGTTGTGCAATGTGCATATGGTTTTATTTATCTCCGCCGTCTGATATCTATTTGTGCATCATGAAACTAAATAATCCTAAGAACTAATAAGATATATCAAGTATCATCATCCCTAATTCCCAGCATTAATATTACAGAAATTATTGATAAAATCCTAATACAACTAATAGAATTACGATTTGAATAGATCGATATCAGGTATTCAAAAAGATTTCCAATATATATGCAAATGCAAATATAGTACTATCATTTGACATATATAACAACCGATTATGGTCTGTTTTATTTCATCATCATAATTATTATTTGACATATTATAACGTTGGATCTATCTAGTGATAATATCAAGATCTCTGGGAGCATTGCATTCATCTATTGATAATGTCTCAGGCAACATTGGATTCATCTAAATATCTCAGCCAAGTAAATCAATGTACAATAGCACCATCATCCTTAAATAAACCAATTGTTCAATAATATAAGTGAATACCGTGGACATGTAAATAAGATGTTGGTTTAAAACACCTAATCTCGACTCTTTCTTTCCTCACTCAACTCAATTTGCGGCTAAACTCCAGATAACATAAAATGGACTGACAGTGATGCAATAGCTTTTAATTGCTATGTTATTCAATTTTATTGAGTCTCCACAACAAAAAAAGCCGTAAAGAATAGAAAGGAAAAGAAAAAGAGAAAATTATATGTTCTTGAAGTAATCTGCATAATGCTTTGTAGACTTTAAACTTCGAAGTTCAATCCATGTTCTGAGCAATAAATATAGACTTCAGTTGAAGGTTGTTGACTTATTGTTGATCACGACCATGTGGATTAAGGGTAGAAATGATTAGAAGTATCAAATTTTAAAATGAGACGTTTTATCATATTATCATAGTATATGCCCCAGAGTAGGGCACACCGAAACACTAAGCAAATATAAAAAGGATCAGACCGGGAACCAACATATCGATATATAAATGCAGCGCTTAGAACTAACGTTCCAAGTCACCTGGATTTTATGTTTCAGGCATTCCCCTTGCCACCAGCGACATACTCACTTTGAAAAATCACGCTTGGCTGTTGCAAATAAAAATAGTGATATCCAACTTATGTTGTTGAATTCCCTAAATGCAAAACCATGCAACTAAAAGAAATCACTCATTTACAAATTACTTTAAAAATCGATAAATAATGATAACCATGTCCTTATTCACAAAGATACGGTTCTCTTTATTAATTCCATAAAGATCGCATAGAACTCAAAGACGAAAAATTAGTATTTTAGAGATATATCGTGTGAGTGATTAACTCACCTTATCTCCTTAATTTGGTAGCTAAAACCACACGACAGTTCCAATTTCTCAACACAACAAATTCCTAGAAACAACTCAAACTCAAACCCAAACAAACAACAACCAATTCAAATCTACAACTTTCTAAATCAATAACAACTTTACCTGAAAATAGGGTTCGCTTACCAGAATCCAAATCGAAGATTAGATTCAAAACGCGTGAACCCGCCCTACTTCGACAGATCGGTTGAGTAAATTGGAGATGGAAGGATTTTGCTTCGATCGGGTGAGGAGATTGGAGCGAAACAAGCTTCTTTTTTGTGAGGTGAAATGGATTTGGAGGGAGCGGAAATAGTTTTGGAGGGAGAGAGACAATAATTTGTGAAACTGGAGAAGGAACGTGAATAATTTTGCGAGGGAGGAGCTAAATTGGAGGGAGACGTGAATAATTTTGTGAGCGTTACACGCGGTATGGTCAAAATAAAACCACCAAAAGCAAATAATTAGGTGTAAATAATAACACTTTGGAATAACGCGTTATTAAATAGCGTTATTAATATCATATTTTGTTGTAGTGTAAGTAGGTCACCTTTTGAAATTTGGAAGTGTTCATAAGCAAATATGCAAAGAAGTAAGGTCGTTTCACAAAACAACTTAATGCCAGTGGTGACAATTGGAATTAATTTGGGCTTGACTCGTGATAGGCCGCAGTTTTAGTTTAGTTTAGTTCTTTAGGGTTCAGAGCCATTTTCAAAACATATACCCAATGCAATTATGGTTAATCTTGGTCTGGGTCGATTTGGTAGAAATGATTTAACTAATTGCTTTGTTTGTTTTTCTATCAGCAAGCTCTTAATCTCATCAAACATTTAAACGTTACACTAAAAGAAACCTGCATCCATGGTTCCTACCCTGCAGCAAAGTATTTTTACTATGGGGGTAGAATCTGTAGATTCACATTCCTCTAAGTGTTGGACACGTGTACATTAACTCGATCATCCTTGTGTCAAAGCTAGCAATTTAAACAAATAATAATTGTCCTTAAGCTCCAGCTTCACAGTCAAATTTTGTGAATGCATCCTGAGTATGTAGAAGCATCACTCTCTTGCACGTTAAATATTGAATGTTAAGCTAGAATCGTACTCTATTGAAGATCCTCTTGAATGGTGAATGATAAAATAGTTTGCTTCTTTTGAAGCTTCCAGCACAACTTTCTTTTCTTAAACTATAACAGTTATGACAATACCACTTCTTCATATCTCTAGATAATCAATGGCTTTATCATTTTTTAATGGATTCGATTTTACATCAAATAATCAAGGGAATTATATTTTGGCTAAAAATACACAAATTTCTATTGCTAGAGTTGAATAAATTAGGAGTGATTTGTTTTCTAATAAATAAATCTTCTTAATTTTCCTTTTGAAATAATTAATATGCATTAGACATATTAAATAAATGTTGGGACATGAGTCTTATTTGTTTGCTTGATAAGCCAAATCAGTGCTTGCCACAGTCAAGTGGTCCAGTTAAGTTTGGCTTGTTCAGTTTAATCTGAACCTAGTTTATCTTGAGTTTTATCTATTGGTTCAACAAAGCTCCTTAGTTCTTGTATATTTATTTTAATTTTGCTTCACCTCCATTTCTATGTTACGAGCTTGATTTGGCTTATTTAATAAGTGAACAAGCTTCAAGACAAGAATATGGATGGCTGTGTTCTTACTTGCTAATCAGTCAGAAGTAGTTTCTTTACTTTTAGATATATAATTGAATTTTTCTCTAACTGTCGCTTATTATATATAGTTTGAAGCCAAAATGCATTTATTTATTTATATATTATGAAAATTTGATCTCCCTAAAGTATTAGAATGACATTTATTTATTATGAAAATTTTTTTACTCTTGCTAATTAATTACATTTATTTATTATGTAAATTCATAATGATATACTAATTTACATGTACGTTTATTTATGCTTGATTTAGACTGCTTTTAAAGTTTGACAGGAAAATTCTACTATTCAAATGGATTCGACTAGAAATGCTATTTGTAACACCGCACGCCCGCTATGGTCACTCTCTAAGGGAATGCCATAGCATCGGTGGAGTATTTTAGTGAATATAGAACAGAAAAATTACAACAAGACAGATATAAATAGTACTTGAAATTTAAAACATCATCTCATAACAGCGGAAATAAACATGTCTGGTTACATCATAAAACCACAATAAAAGTCAAGTACAATATCCATCAAAATAAAGAAGTACATAATCCCACTCTCTCATACAATAGCCAGGACAAAAGAAAAGATAACTGGGTAACTAGAGCTTTACATCTATCCAAGCTCCTAAAGACTGGAACAGCAATCCGATCAAGCTCCACTACTGCTAGGATCCACCGTAGGACCTGAGGATTGGGAAAAAGATAAAAACAACGGGGTCAGACATAAGTCTGAGCGAGTCCTATAACTTTAACAATACAATCATTAAAGTAACCAGAGAAGACATAAACTTGACCTACGGTAATGTCTGGGGATGAATGGCTACACTAAGCAGCTTGGTAGTCTTAGGATAAACTAAGATAACTGTAAAGACGCATCTACCCACCCAAGGATAATTACTAACTGCACCACACCAGTCATTCCTACTTAAAGGTTGATCCCACCCAAGGACTTAGAAAATTTACCCAGTAGTTTCGCGTACCCCTAGCTCACTACATAAGTGCCGTCTGCCCCTATCTCCCCTAGGTGTACCCACTACTCCCAAGCGATCGGCTCCCTACGGTAGATACCCATGCTGGTCCCACAATGGGGTGTATCATTCCCCAAAGTGGCCACCTGATAATATCAACGGTGCACGGCTTTATATCTACACGATGCAACAACGACTTACCAACCAGCCCGGGTCCACACACGCATATGAAACCCGTTGATCCTGCGTTGCCACCGCTAACCCGTTTTGGCCTCTTATAGTCAAGCCCAATATGCGTGTCCCGTCACCCGACTAGAGTCGAGCCCACAAAGATACGTTTGGGATATTGGTTGAAATGGGCCCCCACAAGCTACCCACCTAAGCTTGTCACTTATCTAGTGTATCCCACTTAACCCTTTAATCATGTTTAATTACATGTTTCCACTTGGTTAAGTATTCTAATCGTATTTTCTATTTCCACCCAAGGCAACCCACTAGATTTCCACATGCCACCCAAGGCACCCACTTAACCCCTCATGTCCCTCTACATGCTAATATGGTTAAGTGTTTCTTAATTAATTAATTAAGATCATGACCTCATAAAGACCTCTCACATTAGACCATCTTTTATGACTGCTGGATATGCCGGTTGGTTCCGGGCAGACTTCTGTCATAAAAAGGGTCTAACCTCGTGTCTTTACTTTAATCACGTATTTATTTTATGACTAAGACCTCCCACATTGGGCCAATCATTTGTAGCCGCTGGATGGCCGGTCGGTTCCGGGCAGACTTCCGCTACAAAAGGGTCTAACCTCGTGTCTTAGTTGATTAATTACACCTAATTAATCACCCCCATAATTAATTATCCCTAATTAATTACACATTTTTCATAACATGGGTAGACCTAACTCAATAGGTAAATTCCCATGGGGTAGACCTAACTCAATAGGTAAATTCCCACTTATGTTAATTTATTTTTATGGTATGCTTAATCATACCCAATCATATTTTTATTAACATATTTATTAACCCCATCGTTCCCCACGTAAATCGTTCTCATTTCATGACATAATAAAGGGAAGATCCATCACAAATATCATGGGTTTAACCACATCTTAGCATATAACTTTATCATGGGTTAAGAGGATGTCAACTTGCATATATGAGCATATATTAACCCAACTACATTTAACCCAAACTTGCATATTATCATACACATGACTTGCATAACATGTTGCATATGAGATTGCATATTATCATACACATATCTTGCATAACATGTTGAACTTGCATATAAGCATTCTCATAACTTACATAACATGTTAAACATGCATTTAAGCATACACATAACTTGCATAAGCATTCACATTCTTGCATAAGCATTCACATACTTGCATAAGCATTCACATACTTGCATATCATGTTAAACTTACATTTAAGCATATACATAACTTGCATAAGCATTCTCATTCTTGCATAAGCATCCACATACTTGCATAAGCATGCATAACTTGCATATCATGTTAAACTTGCATTTAAGCATATACATAACTTGCATATGAACTTGCATAACAACCTACACATAACTTACATAACATCATACACATAACTTGCATAACTCACTTGTTAAACATGCATAAACCCACTTATTAGATATGCATAAACCCACTTATTAAACATGCATAAACCCACTTGTTAAACATGCATAAACCAACTTATTAAACATGCATAAACCCACTTGTTAAACATGCATAAACATAGGAAAACATAGAGTAGCATAATATTACAAATGATTCAAACTCACTAATCCGCATTTAAGACCATAAGTCTCATTACACCCAATCTACTTACTTTAGCAATTGATGTTAAAGTGATAGAAACTCACCAAACCCAAGATTAGCAAACTTATGAAGTGGAATTAGTTGCTAAATATGAAGATGGTGATGATTAGAGATTGATTAGAGAGTGATTAGCTTGCAACTTCCTTCATAAACTAGTGGAGGCTCTCTCAAGTTTGATTTTGGCGGCATGAGGCCATCATTCCTATTTTTAGTATGGATTAGGGTAGGTTTAGGGTGTATTTATAGATTAGGTGAGTGTTTTAGGCCCTTAGATTAACCCTAGGTTAGATTAGGTCCGTTAGATTTAGGAAATCTCTAGAACTCAGCCCTCCAAGCCAGCCTAAAACCCAACCTGGTGCACCCAGGTTCTCTGGACGCCGCGCCCAGGTCGACAGGCAAGTCGACAGGCAAGTCGACTCCCCAGTCGACAGACCTGTCGACAACCCTGTCGACATGGGTAGGGCGGGAAGTTTCCCGCCTGGCCCCCTGCTGGCTCCAATTTCGAAATCTAGTTTTGCATTTCTAAATCTGTTTTTAACTTGATTTTTCTGCCAACTTCATTGGGCCATAACTGGGCCATACGGACTCCGATTTACAAAATTTCGGACTCTATTCTGCGTATTTTTCCGAGACGAACGCAATGACGCAACCCGTTTCCCTCAATTCTCACGTCTGAGATTATTTATCTTGCAATTAGTGAATTTTAGCATTAACCGAAATTCGGGGTGTTACATTCTCCCCTCCTTAAAGGATTTCGTCCCCGAAATCTCTAGGCTAAGGAGAATGCATATCCCACCATCCAAACAACCATCTACTCAATCCATCAAACACGAGCATCCATTGTCCTTAAAACAGTATCTAATGATGTATGAGCATATGCAAAAAGTGTGTGTATATGTTCCCTATCTAATGTATGAACATATGCAAACCATGATAGTGCCATGCATCCATTATGTATGCGAGAGAACCCTATCGACACATACAATATCTACATGAGTGCACAATCATTCACCAAAATGCATCATCCATATAATAACACAATCATTATACATCCATAAATATAGCTTCCTACACACAATTTTATGCAATATGCAATATGAAGTGACTGAGCCGATCTAGTGCCTAGAGTGTGTGTATATGCATCCACGAGCAACCACTAGCAAACACTTGCATCCACTTGCATCCATCAACCATAACATGTCTCAAACACATGTTTCAACCATAGGTTTACCCTATCTAAAGGTCAAACAGTACTAACGAGAGGACATACTAAAGATAAGATAAGTACTAGACAAGCGATAAAGGAGAAGTTAAAAGACATACTCTAAAAAAGAAATGGATACAAAGAACGCATCTTCGCCTCCGTCTCCCAAGTAGCATTGCTTTCGTCATCTCCCCATTGCACTTTAACTAGCTGAACCTCTCTGTTCCTCAACTTCCTAGTCTCTGACCCAAGGATGCAGGTAGGAGCTCGTCGAATAGTCGCATCACGCTCTACTTCCACTTCTTTAAGCAAGCTCGGCTCTACCACCTCTGCCGTCTCATGTAAGCACTTCCTCAAATGGGACACATGGAATACATCATGTACACCACTAAGTCTGTCGGGCAACTCCACCCTATATGCCATCCGTCCGATCCTTTCCTTAATAGGAAACGGCCCCACGAACCTTGGTGCTAACTTCCCAACAGATCCAAAGCGAACCACATTTCGTAACGGAGACACTTTGACAAAGACCATGTCCCCAACTTCAAACTCAAGATCTGTCCTTCTCTTGTCCGCATAAGATTTTTTCCTATCCTGCGCTGCTTTCATCCTTCTTCGAATCAAGTCAATCTTCTCAGAAGTCTCCCTAACCATATCAGGCCCAAGCAAGATCTTATCCGTAGATTCCCACCAACACGTAGGTGATCGACAAGGCCTTCCATAGAGAGCTTCGAAAGGAGCCATACCAATACTGGACTGAAAGTTGTTATTATATGCGAACTCCACCAATGGAAGATGCTCTTCCCATGTACCTCCAAAATCTAAGATACAAAGCCTCAAAAGGTCTTCTAGAACACGATTCACCCTCTCAGTCTGGCCGTCCGTCTGAGGATGATATGCGGTGCTCAGACACAATTGAGTCCCCACTGCTTCTTGCAAACTTCTCCAGAACTCGCTAGTGAAGATAGGATCTCGATCACTCACTATGCTAGAGGGTACCCCATGCAATCGAACTATCTCTCGAAGGTATACAGAAGCTAGCCATGGAGCGGTCCTCTTGCTCTTCACGGGTATGAAATGGGCACTCTTAGTAAGTCTGTCTACCACCACCCAAATTCCCGTATTACCCTTTCTTGATCTGGGTAACCCGTCAATAAAATCCATCGAGACGCTATCCCACTTCCATTGCGGAACTTCCAATGGGTGAAGCAACCCACCTGGTTTCTTTTGCTCCGCCTTCACTTGTTGGCACACCAAGCATCGAGCGACATACTCGGCCACATCTTTCTTCATACCGGCCCAGAAGAAAACCCTCTTCATGTCTTGGTACATCTTGTCCCCACCGGGATGAATGGTCATCCTAGAACGGTGTGCATCATCAAGAATAACCTTCCTCAAACCCTCGTCTTGCGGTACACAAAGTCTACCGTCTCTACGCAAGCACCCCCTATCGTCTAGGGTGTACCTACTCAAATGGCTGGACGACTCCCCCCTTATGAGCTTCTCCACCAACTCAACCAACTGTGGGTTGTCCCTCTGTGCTTCTCCAATCCGCCCCAAAAGAGTAGGTCTAACCTCCAAGGAAGCTAGCAAACCGGGTACATAATCAACGGAAGGTCTGAAATCAAACATCGAGATAAATTCCAAGCTTCGTTGTTCCACGAACAATGGACTCAAGGACAACCTCTTTCTGCTCAAGGCGTCCGCCACCACGTTACCCTTGCCAAGGGTATACGCTATCTCGAAATCATAGGATGCTAAGAATTCCATCCACCTTTGCTGTCTCAGATTCAAATCCTTCTGAGAAAACAAGTACTTCAATGATTTGTGGTCAGTGAACAATTCGAATCTCTCACCAAGAAGATAATGGCGCCAAATCTTAAGCGCAAAAACAATAGCGGCCAACTCTAAATCATGGGTAGGGTAATTTTTCTCATGCACTCTCAACTGCCTTCCACCATAGGCTATCACCCTTCCCTCTTGCATTAAGACTGCGCCTAGTCCTGTCCCACAAGCATCGGTATAGACAACAAATGGCTTGCTCCCATCTGGCAACACTAAAACTGGAGCAGTGGTTAAAGCTCTCTTTAACCGTCAGAACGCATCATCACAATCTACGTCCCATGCGAAAACAAGATTCTTCTTTGTTAAGCGGGTTAATGGGGCTGATATCTTCGCGAAGTCTTTGATAAACTTCCTATAGTAACCCGCCAACCCCAAGAAACTTCTTACTTTGGTAGCATTCTTAGGAACCTTCCAATCCTGAATTGATACTACCTTCGCGGGATCCACAGATATCCCTTCCTTGGAGACCACGTGCCCCAAGAACCGCACCTCCTTCCTCCAGAAGTGACATTTAGAGAATTTAGCCTTAAGGCTATGTGCTCGAAGAGTCTTCAATACCTCCCCAAGATGTAGGGCATGCTCTTCTTCACTCTTAGAAAATACTAAGATATCATCCACAAAGACCACCACGAATTTATTAAGGAACTCCCTGAACACCCTACTCATCAAATCAACAAAGTATGCAGGGGCGTTCGTCAACCCAAATGGCATCACCAGCCACTCATAGAAACCATCCGGAGTTCTAAAGGAAGTCTTGTCTATGCTATCCTCAGCCACCCTCAATTGATGAAACCCCGTGGCTAAATCCAACTGAGAAAATACTGAAGCGCCAACCAACTGATCGAAAAGATCATCAATCCTCGGCAATGGGTGTCTATTCTTCTTTGTGAGCTTGTTGAGTTCTCTATAGTCTACACAAAGTCTGAGGGACCCATCCGCCTTTGTAGCAAACACTACTGGAGCACCCCACTCCGATATACTCCGTCTTATGAACCCCTTCTCAAGCAACTCCCCTACTTTCTTATGGAGTTCCCTCCTCTCACGAGGAGCCATGTGGCGCACTGGTAAAGATACAGGTTTAGCATTATCCACCAAATATATTCGAAAGTCAATCTCCCGCTTCGGAGGTAAGCCCTTCACCTCCTCAAACACATCCGGATATTCCCGGACCATTTTAACAGATTGTAAACTCTCGACCGAAGCGTCAAGCGATTCAAGATAACTTAGCATAACAGAATCCATGGGATTACAAGAAATCTCGAGAGTGTTACCCAAGCGGGTCATGAGCCTAACAACTCTCCTTTCGCAATCAAGAACGGCACCATTACTGGATAACCAGTCCATGCCCAAAATCAACCCATAGCCCGTGAAGCCCAACACAAAAGCATCACATCTAAACTCAATGCTAAGTATAGAAATCTTCAAACCCAAACATATCATGGACAAATAAGTGGAGCCCCCAATTGGGTTTGAAACAACCAAGGGATCATCTACCAGACTGGTGTCTAAGTGCAGTGACTCAACTAATGATGATGAGATAAACGAATGCGATGCGCCTGAATCAAACAATGTACGGACAGGATGATCAAATAGAAAAACCAGACTTTCAACGGAAATAGTTCTACCTCTTTCCTGAATCGGTGGAACCGCGAGAGCCTGTACTTGCCCCCTAGCCTGACCTGGTGCCATAAGAGCTTGCACCTGTCCTCCTGAGGTAGACCCCGTCCTTTGCCCTTTCTTAGGACAGTCTTTCACTAGATGCCCTGCTTCGCCACAGTGGAAGCAGCCAGTCTTCTTCTTCTTGCGACAATCCTTGCTTAGGTGGCCAGGTGTCCCACAATTGAAACACTTCTTCTTCTTGACCTTGCCACCGTTGCCTTTCCCACCTTTGTTTTGTTGTTGTTGCTGAGGTCTCTTTTGATCTCCCTTCTTCTCGGGTGCCTTATTAGCATTGGGACCCTTCTCTTCTTCATGCATGAGTGCCATGTCAACTAGCTTCTCAAAGGTGGCCCCATAGGGATATGAGTCATAGCCAACCCATGCATTGGTTCATTCAAGCCTTTCACGAACCTCAAAGCCTTCTTCTCCGTTGTATTCACCATATCGAGGACAAACCTTGCCAATTGATTAAACTTGTTGACATATTCCTTCACCGAGAGATTTCCTTGCTTTAGAGTCAAGAATCTTTCCATATACAAGTTTTCCTCCGCCCTTGAGAGAAACTTTGCCACAAATCTTTGCCTAAAATCCGCCCAAGAGTCAACGGGGCGTTCTCCATTAGTGACCTCCCACCAGAATGAGGCCTCTCCCTTCATTAACCAAGCAGCTAACTTGACTTTCTTTCCTTCTTCCATCTCAAAGATATCTATCAACTCTTCCACCTCCTTAAGCCAATCTGTAGCCTCCACAAAAGTTTCAGATCCTTGAAAAGGTTTCCCTCCCATAGCTTTAAATTCCTTGCAAGTCTTAGCAAAAGTATCTGTGCGAGGAGGAGGGGGAGGAGGAAGATCGGGTGCTACGGTTGGTGGAGGTACATTTGCTGGACCCGCAGTGGTGGCCCTAGCCTCCATCAATCTCCTATACCATACCGGTACCGTCACACCCTCCGGAAAATTAAGATCCTCAGCCATGCTGAAACGAAAAAGGAAAGATTCAAAACGGAGAATTCGAAGGATATAGATATGGCTATTGGGGATTATGCTTTTCTTTCAAAAACTTTTCTCTTTAAAGACATGTTTTTGAAAATATCTCTTCCAAAAATGTTTTTATAAAAATAGTTTTCTAAAAATTTTATCTGTTCCGGTAACCTTTGCTCTGATACCACGTGTAACACCCCACGCCCGCTATGGTCACTCTCTAAGGGAATGCCATAGCATCGGTGGAGTATTTTAGTGAATATAGAACAGAAAAATTACAACAAGACAAATATAAATAGTACTTGAAATTTAAAACATCATCTCATAACAGCGGAAATAAACATGTCTGGTTACATCATAAAACCACAATAAAAGTCAAGTACAATATCCATCAAAATAAAGAAGTACATAATCCCACTCTCTCATACAATAGCCAGGACAAAAGAAAAGATAACTGGGTAACTGGAGCTTTACATCTATCCAAGCTCCTAAAGACTGGAACAGCAATCCGATCAAGCTCCACTACTGCTAGGATCCACCGTAGGACCTGAGGGTTGGGAAAAAGATAAAAACAACGGGGTCATACATAAGTCTGAGCGAGTCCTATAACTTTAACAATACAATCATTAAAGTAACCAGAGAAGACATAAACTTGACCTACGGTAATGTCTGGGGATGAATGGCTACACTAAGCAGCTTGGTAGTCTTAGGATAAACTAAGATAACTGTAAAGACGCATCTACCCACCCAAGGATAATTACTAACTGCACCACACCAGTCATTCCTACTTAAAGGTTGATCCCACCCAAGGACTTAGAAAATTTACCCAGTAGTTTCGCGTACCCCTAGCTCACTACATAGGTGCCGTCTGCCCCTATCTCCCCTAGGTGTACCCACTACTCCCAAGCGATCGGCTCCCTACCGTAGATACCCGTGCTGGTCCCACAATGGGGTGTATCATTCCCCAAAGTGGCCACCTGATAATATCAACGGTGCACGGCTTTATATCTACACGATGCAACAACGACTTACCAACCAGCCCGGGTCCACACACGCATATGAAACCCGTTGATCCTGCGTTGCCACCGCTAACCCGTTTTGGCCTCTTATAGTCAAGCCCAATATGCGTGTCCCGTCACCCGACTAGAGTCGAGCCCACAAAGATACGTTTGGGATATTGGTTGAAATGGGTCCCCACAAGCTACCCACCTAAGCTTGTCACTTATCTAGTGTATCCCACTTAACCCTTTAATCATGTTTAATTACATGTTTCCACTTGGTTAAGTATTCTAATCGTATTTTCTATTTCCACCCAAGGCAACCCACTAGATTTCCACATGCCACCCAAGGCACCCACTTAACCCCTCATGTCCCTCTACATGCTAATATGGTTAAGTGTTTCTTAATTAATTAATTAAGATCATGACCTCATAAAGACCTCTCACATTAGACCATCTTTTATGACTGCTGGATATGCCGGTTGGTTCCGGACAGACTTCTGTCATAAAAAGGGTCTAACCTCGTGTCTTTACTTTAATCACGTATTTATTTTATGACTAAGACCTCCCACATTGGGCCAATCATTTGTAGCCGCTGGATGGCCGGTCGGTTCCGGGCAGACTTCCGCTACAAAAGGGTCCAACCTCGTGTCTTAGTTGATTAATTACACCTAATTAATCACCCCCATAATTAATTATCCCTAATTAATTACACATTTTTCATAACATGGGTAGACCTAACTCAATAGGTAAATTCCCATGGGGTAGACCTAACTCAATAGGTAAATTCCCACTTATGTTAATTTATTTTTATGGTATGCTTAATCATACCCAATCATACTTTTATTAACATATTTATTAACCCCATCGTTCCCCACGTAAATCGTTCTCATTTCATGACATAATAAAGGGAAGATCCATCACAAATATCATGGGTTTAACCACATCTTAGCATATAACTTTATCATGGGTTAAGAGGATGTCAACTTGCATATATGAGCATATATTAACCCAACTACATTTAACCCAAACTTGCATATTATCATACACATGACTTGCATAACATGTTGCATATGAGATTGCATATTATCATACACATATCTTGCATAACATGTTGAACTTGCATATAAGCATTCTCATAACTTGCATAACATGTTAAACATGCATTTAAGCATACACATAACTTGCATAAGCATTCACATTCTTGCATAAGCATTCACATACTTGCATAAGCATTCACATACTTGCATATCATGTTAAACTTACATTTAAGCATATACATAACTTGCATAAGCATTCTCATTCTTGCATAAGCATCCACATACTTGCATAAGCATGCATAACTTGCATATCATGTTAAACTTGCATTTAAGCATATACATAACTTGCATATGAACTTGCATAACAACCTACACATAACTTACATAACATCATACACATAACTTGCATAACTCACTTGTTAAACATGCATAAACCCACTTATTAGATATGCATAAACCCACTTATTAAACATGCATAAACCCACTTGTTAAACATGCATAAACCAACTTATTAAACATGCATAAACCCACTTGTTAAACATGCATAAACATAGGAAAACATAGAGTAGCATATCATTACAAATGATTCAAACTCACTAATCCGCATTTAAGACCATAAGTCTCATTACACCCAATCTACTTACTTTAGCAATTGATGTTAAAGTGATAGAAACTCACCAAACCCAAGATTAGCAAACTTATGAAGTGGAATTAGTTGCTAAATATGAAGATGGTGATGATTAGAGATTGATTAGAGAGTGATTAGCTTGCAACTTCCTTCATAAACTAGTGGAGGCTCTCTCAAGTTTGATTTTGGCGGCATGAGGCCATCATTCCTATTTTTAGTATGGATTAGGGTAGGTTTAGGGTGTATTTATAGATTAGGTGAGCGTTTTAGGCCCTTAGATTAACCCTAGGTTAGATTAGGTCCGTTAGATTTAGGAAATCTCTAGAACTCAGCCCTCCAAGCCAGCCTAAAACCCAACCTGGTGCACCCAGGTTTTCTGGACGCCGCGCCCAGGTCGACAGGCAAGTCGACAGGCAAGTCGACTCCCCAGTCGACAGGCCTGTCGACATGGGTAGGGCGGGAAGTTTCCCGCCTGGCCCCCTGCTGGCTCCAATTTCGAAATCTAGTTTTGCATTTCTAAATCTGTTTTTAACTTGATTTTTCTGCCAACTTCATTGGGCCATAACTGGGCCATACGGACTCCGATTTACAAAATTTCGGACTCTATTCTGCGTATTTTTCCGAGACGAACGCAATGACGCAGCCCGTTTCCCTCAATTCTCACGTCTGAGATTATTTATCTTGCAATTAGTGAATTTTAGCATTAACCGAAATTCGGGGTGTTACATTATTCCTCTTGCATTGCTTAACCTATATCAACATAATTGGATCGTCAAAGCTCGGGTAACAAACAAAAGCACTTTAAGATGCTATAAAAATATCAAAGGGGAAGGATGCGTTTTTAGTATAATAATCACAGATGAAAATGTAAGTTTTTAAATTTTAAGGTTTCCAATAATATTTGTTTCGATTGTGCAATCATTAAACTATTATTATAATGATTGTTTTCTTCATATTAACAGGGTACGCAAATCCAAGCTACAATATTCAATAAAGCTGCAGAAAAATACTATCCGATATTTGAGTGCGGAAAAATCCATTATATCTCCAAAGGAACTGTAAGACCTGCGAAAAAAGAATTCAGCACTGTAAAAAATAATTATGAGTTGAATATAAATGAAAACTCATTGGTTGAAGAAGTTGATGATGTGAGTATTTGTATACCTGAGATCGTATACGATTTTGTAAGGATTGATCAGCTTCAAAAATTTGTTGCAGAAAAGAAAGTTGTAGGTAATGCATCAAAATAAATAATTTTTAAAATATCATTGTATTATTTGTTAACAAAAATAAATTTTAGATGTGACCGGCGTTGTTCAAAGCGTCTCTGCAATCAAAGATGTTCATAGGAAATCCAACAACACGATTATTCAAAAACACGACATAACTATTGCAGATGATTCGTAAGTACATCTAATAATTTAGTTGATTTGTTTAAAGCAAATATTTATATATGGTTTTAAATTACAGAACCAAAACAGTTAATGTTGCATTCTGGGGAGAGCTTGCTATGAAAGTCGGATCACAACTAATGGAAATGGTCGACAAAGCTCCTATAGTAGCTATTACATGCGTTAGAGTTGGAGATTATCAAGGTACAAAAACATTTACTTAACTTCACATTCTTAGCACGTAATCATTTTTATACATTTCTCAATTTTTCTATAGGTTTGTCGTTATCTACACTGAGTAACAGCAATATAGCTATAAATCCAAACATACCAGAATCTAAAACGCTTAGAATTTGGTATGATACTGAAGGCAAGAATGCACACATTAAATCTACTACTTATGACAAAGTCATGTTTTCTCATATAGTAGACAATCCTAATTTGGGTCATGACAAGGTTAGTGATAATCATTTCAATTTATATCATACATATACTTATAACACCATGTAAACTAGTTAATTTTTTCTCTGTATTTAGTCTGTTTTTTTCAGTGTTTCTGCTTACATATCTCAAATTAAGACTGAACGACTATGGTATCGAGCCTGTAAGACTTGCAATAAAAAAGTAATTGAAGCTTCAACATCAGACTATTGGTGTGAAGATTCCCAACAAAACAAAGATACATTTAACTTGAGGTAACAAACAGTTAAAACTAAACATTTTTATTTAACGTTGTTATTTGTATTTATATTTTTTTACAATGCAGATATATTATGCTAATGAAGATTTCTGACTCAACCGCTGAAGCTTGGGTTACTGCTTTCAATGAACCGGCCACAGAAATTATTGGCTACAGTGCCGATGACCTATATAAAATTATGAAAGATGAAGGTGAAGATATATACGAACAGAAGCTAAAGGAATTGTTATGGACGCCTCATCTCTTTAGGGTTGTTGTTACTCAAATTGAGTATATGAACGAAAAGAAGCAGAAGATAACCGTTATATCGCAATCAGTCATTGATTATTCAACGGAATCAAGCTTTTTGTTGGAAGAAATATCCAAGGCGGACTCCAAAAATTAGTGTTTTTTCCTCAGTATATTTATTTTAGTATGTTCTGTTTTTTGAATAACAATAGTACTTAAGTGATTCATTATAAATTAGTTCAATAATCTATGATTTATTTATTACTTTTTATTCTGCGTTTTTTCCCAATAAAATATTCACTGGTATGATGATATGTCAGTAGCTTATATTTGTTTTTTTTTTTTTTTTTTTTTATTTCTTCGGTCCATTAATAGTTTAAAGTTGCAAAATAATGAAACATTAAGATTACATTGATTATCCTAGATATATAGTAAAAATGTGTGTATGTGTGTGTGTCTGTATATATATATATAACTAATTCAAATCAATACATTAATAGCATATTCTTAATCTTTAGTTGGTTTACCTAAAATTTACTTCAAATAACTTTCCATTTTTAAAAACACCTTAACGGTCGGTTTTTCCACCGTTATACGGTAATACTAGTATTAAAATAGTTTAAACCATACTATTTAAAATTTATTTTGCATTCTAATTTTGAAGTTGGAACAAGTTGTGTACTATATAGGACTGCTGCTGCTTATTGTTCGTAAAATATTGTTTTATTAATTTTTATTCGTAAAAAATGTCCATGAATATCATGCTGCCTAGTCGACGGGTAACAGTTTGCTCATATTTATGCAGCATCGTGGAAAACAATGTAAACTGCTTTCTGGGTGTCAAAAAGTAGTAAGATTTTGTCGTCGTTGGAGGGAGTTTTACAGCCGTGCATGAGTTGTGAGGTGCAGAAATTAGGCATATCCACAGAGTTTTGTCCTCCTCCTTTTACGCATTTTTTTAAACTAATAATAGTACTAGTTTAATAAGGCCACCATGATTCATTTAATAATGTAATCATAGATAGTCAATGATACTTGTTGATTATTATTATTAGCATATAGTATATAGTATATGATTGTCGTATTATGTTTTCAATACTACTTTTCTACTTCGTTCAAAATAACTAAAAATTAAACAAATAGAGCGTATTAGATACATAATAATATTGTTTTATTTCTTCTCTGTGTACCTAGAAAGTAGAAACATGAAACATTTGTGTTAAAGAAAAGCGTAGATAAGATCAACAGGACCTCAAATAGTGGAGTATCCTTCAAGCTCCTTTGTTTAGTTTATATACACTATTTTGAGAAGTGTATACAAAACTATGATTTTCAACTGAAGGATGCCACTGGAATTCAAAGGTACCTTCATGAATTATCGCCATTAGAAGTGACGTGTACATACACACATATATATATATATATATATATATATATATATATATTATGTATTATCGATTTTGTCGCATATTGTGAGATTGTGTGATAAAGAAAACTAAGCTCTGCAAAATGCGTTATACATGGGGAAATATAATAAAGTAGGAGCTTTATGTACACATGTATGATAATGGAAAGATACGTCACAGCTGCGACGTGGTCAAGTACCACAATTCATAAATATAAATAAGATTTTTTTTTTCGATTCGGCCACCTTTTATAAACTTATAACACTTTTAGCCTAGTTTCAAAACTTATTACGGCCGTAGCTTGATTTATGTCACATCAGCTCAGAATCGTTATTAACACCAGCGGCATTTGAGATGACACGTGGAGCGTTATTTGAGATGACGCATATAACTCAAGTCTGAGCGTCATTTAGGATGCCGCGGTTAGCGTCATCTCAAATACCGCTTACGCTAATAACGGTTTTGAGCTGATGTGACATAAAACAGGCTACGGCCGTAATAAGTTTTGAAACTAAGCTAAAAATATTATAAATTCATAAAATGTGGCCGAATCGAAAAAAAATCCTATAAATAATAGCACGAGCTCATTTTGTCTCCCCTCGCTCTTCATTTCTTCTCTTGACCGTTTCTGGCATACATCTGGCTTTCCGCCACGTCAATCTAAGGGCATCTCCAGTGGATTCAGGGCTGAATATTCAGCCCTGAATTGGGCTGTAGGCGCCAGTGGTCTGGCGCCTACATTACAGGCGCCAGATCCTGGCGCCTGTATTACAGGCGCCAGAATTCTGGCGCCTGTAATGTAGGCGCCAGAATCCTGGCGCCTGTAATGCAGGCGCCAGGATTCTGGCGCCTATAAACCCCCCTCCGCCATTGAAGTGAGATTAAAAACAAAATTAATCTATTAAAAGCAAAATTCTTAATAAAAGAGAAGGTTGGGGTGAAAAAATGAGGGATCCTGGCGCCTGTAGTACAGGCGCCAGGATCCTAGCGCCTACAATAAAGGCGCCAGGATCCTGGCGCCTGTACTACAGGCGCCAGGATCCGATTCAGGATTCTGAACTGGATCTTGAATCGAAGCCTTCATATTCAGCCGTAATTGCACCACTGGGTGCAATTACCTTAATATTACGGGCTGAATTTGAGCCACTGGAGTTGCTCTAAGGTCGATATATAAATGTGGATAAATTGTGCGGGTACAAGGATATCTACGTTTTATACGCTAATAATAAATATATATAACGTGGTGGCGTTAACAAGTAGTAGCTTCCAAGATGTTCTAAGCACATGGTTCTAACGGCACAGTAACCGTGTTTTGCACTTTATACGACAGTAATAGAAACTGAAAATTTGTTGCATTTATTTCTATATGATATCGTCTTCCATATGTCGCCATGATCTTGTTACGTGTCCTAAGTATAGGCAAATAAAAAAGAGTAATAAAAATATAACTCACCATGCTAGTCAGCACTAGTTGTTAATTTAACCTACTTCATGCAATTAATAAGCTTCCGTAGACAAGAAAATATTTCCGAGAAAGTATATACTATTTGAGTAGAACGAATTTCGGGGAATCTCTTAAATGAAAATGGATGGATTGAGATGAGTATCGTTTGAGATGGGGATCAACACTGGATTAGAGGATCAAACTAAACTGCCATGGGCGTTGGGATTAAGTTTGAGCGTTACTTTCTAAGCCGGCTTTTACATGAACTGGTGAACTATTGACCCGGAATTTTAGCAGATTTCTCTACGGTCCAGTATCTTCGTTCAGCCCTAATGCCCATCTATATATTATCTTCAGTTGTAGACGAAAAATATATAACAAAAACACAGTTTTTACCTCCGTCATTAAAAATATTCTTCCTGAAATTTCCGAGCATTATTTTTATTTTTCGAAAGTGCAAATCTGCGCTGATTTGTTGTGCAAAGCAAATCAATTATTGTTTTCAGAAGCTGTTTTATCCTAGAGGCGACCGCGAGAGTACGAACTGGTTTTGCACCACCGACCAGATCGTCGTATTTTCTTCAAGAAAGCGACCAAGTACGTGACTCGGTCATTGTTTCCCAACAATTGAAGACGATCTGAAACAATGGCTTCAACATCAACCCTGGATGATACTGCTCCTCCCTTTGCTTTCCAGATCGCATTGGTGACTGCTGCCTCATTCCGTTTCGAAGGACTGCACTTCAAATGATGACGTCAGAAGATGGAGTTCTACTTGACGATGAGGAAGGTGGCTGCAGCTTTGACCACCGACAAACCGCAGTTGCCAGACAAACCTGATGGAACTGATGAAGCGCAGATGGCTTCCTGAACTGAACAATCAAAACAACAACAGAACTGGATTGAGCAGGACTATATGTGCAAAAATTTCATTCTCAATGGCCTCAGCAATGATCTGTATGATTACTACAACTCGGACGACAAGATAGCGAAGGAGATCTGGGAAGCGCTGAAGAAGAAATACGATACAGAGGAGGCAGAGGCAAAGAAGTATGCTGTGAGCCACTATCTCTAGTATCAGATGATAGATGACAGGTCAGTAGAGATGCAATCTCATGAGCTTCAGAAAATAGCCCATGAGATCATCTCCGAAGGTATGGTTTTGGACGAACAGTTTCAAGTTGCTGTTATTATCAACAAATTACCCCCAAGTTGGAAAGATTTTAAGAATGTCTTGCGACATAAGACTAAGGAATTTTCCTTAGAAAGTTTGATCACTTGCCTCCGTATTGAGGAGGAGGCATGCAAACAGGACCAGAAAGAGGAAGTGTTGATTGTTTCAAACAACAACACTAAAAAGACCAAAGCCGCAGTTTTGAAACCAAACCAGAAGTCTTTTAAGAATCAGAACAGGCGCAACAAACAGAATGGGAATCTGCAAGGAAACCAAAAAGGACAGCAATAACCAGCTCAAAAGAATTATTCTGGACATTTGTTTCTATGTTACAACTATGGAAAACCAGGTCATATGGCTCAAAAGTGTCGGAACAGACCTAGTTCTGTACCACAGGCTAACCTGACTGAGGAGGACCTCTTATGGCTATGATTACTGAGATTCACCTTGCTAGTGGATCAGAGGGTTGGTGGGTAGACATTGGTGCTTCTCGCCATGTCTGTTATGATCGAGATATGTTCACCACATACACGGCTGCTGATGATCAGAAAGTGTCGTTGGGAGATTCTCATACCACTAAAGTTGCAAGGGTTGGAAATGTGGAGATCAAGTTTACCTCTGGAAAGACTGTGATTCTTAATGATGTTTTGCATACTCCAGAGATGAGGAAGAATCTGGTTTCTGACTTTCTCCTTAATAAGGCAGGCTTTACTCGATTTATTGGGGCTGATTTGTATACCATAGTGTATAAGGGAACTTTTGTAGGAAAGGGTTATGTTTGTGAGGGAATGTTTAAATTGAATGTTGAATCTAATAAAGTGAATAATTGCTTATATGTTGTGTGTTTTTAATATTTGACACTCTAGATTATGTCATGTAAATAATCCAATAATTCATAACATGATCATCCTAGATATGATTCCTAAGATGTCAGAATCTGAACATGATAAATGTAAATTCTGTACATAAGAAAAAATCACTAAGAAATCTCATAAATCCGTTGATAGAGAATCTGAACCCTTAGATTTGATTCATTCTGACATATGTGAACTTGATGGTACTTTGACTAGACATGGATATCGATATTTTATCACTTTTATTGATGACTGTTCTGATTTCACATATGTTTACCTTATGAAAAATAAAAGTGATGCCTTTGAAATGTTTAAAACGTTCAAAACTGAAATTGAGAATCAAACAAACCGGAAAGTTAAGAGACTTCGTAGTGATAGAGGAACAGAATATGAATCTAATTCAATTCTGGACTTCTATAAATTACATGGTATTATACATGACAGAATCACAGTCATGGTAAAGCTGAAATGAAAAAATAGAACTTTTACCGAATTAGTAGTTGTCATCCTATTAAATTCTGGTGCAGCAAAACATTGGTGGGGGGATATTTTATTTAATGTATGCTATGTTCTAAATAGAATCCCCAAATCTAAGAATAAAATTTCACCTTATGAAATTTTAAAGAATCATAAACCCAATGTGTCATACTTTAGAACTTGGGGTTGTCTAGCATATATTCGCATCCCAGACCCTAAGAGAATAAAATTGGCAAGTAGAGCATATGAATGTGTACTTATAGGCTATGCTATCAATAGCAAAGCATATCGATTTTATGATATAAATGCACATAACATAATTGAATCAAATGATGCCGATTTTTATGAAACAAAATTTCCTTTTAAATTAAGGAATAGTGGGGGTACTTCAAGTATGCCTATTAGAACAGAACTTAATAAAAGTTCTGAAGCTGAACCTAGAAGAAGTAAAAGAGCAAGAACCGTAAAAGATTTTTATTCGGATTTTTGTGCTTTTACTATAGAGGAGGATCCCTTAAACCTCCAAGAGGCCCTATCTTCTTTAGATGCCGATTTTTGGCAAGAGGCTATAAATGATGAGATGGATTCTCTGGAATCCAATAAGACTTGGCATTTGGCAGATTTACCCCCTAGTTGTAAATCTATAGGCTGTAAATTGGTGCTTAAAAAGAAATTAAAACCTGATGGTACTATTGATAAATACAAAGCACGACTAATAGCTAAAGGTTTTAGACAAAAAGAAAATATAGATTTCTTTGACACTTTTTCACTTGTAACTAGAATAACATCCATTCAGGTATTAATCTCGCTTGCTTCCATTCATAATTTACTAATACACCAAATGGATGTTAAAACCGCATTTTTAAACGGTGAATTATACGAAGAAATCTATATGGACCAGCCTGAAGGATTTGTAGTACATGGTCAAGAACATAAAGTATGCAAATTAGATAAATCATTATATGGTTTAAAACAAGCACCTAAACAATGGCATGAAAAATTTGATAACTTAATCATATCACATGGTTTTAAAGTTAATGAGAGTGGCAAATGCATTTATTGCAAATCTGAGAATGACATTTGCACTATTATATGCCTTTATGTAGATGACCTAATCATCTTTGGGTCAAACCTTCATGCCATAAATTCAATCAAATCCTTGTTAAGTGCCAATTTTGATATGAAAGATCTAGGTGAGGTGAGTGTAATCCTTGTTATTAAGATTACTAGGTCAAAAAAGGGAATTTCTTTGGATCAATCTCATTACATTGAGAAGATACTGAAGAAATATAATTACTTTGACTGTAAACCTGCATGTACACCATACGATCCAAGTGTAAAGTTATTTAAGAACACTGGTGAAGGTGTAAGACAGTTTGATTATGCGAGCATCATTGGTAGCCTTCGTTATGCCACTGATTGTACTAGACCCGACATTGCCTATGTCATGGGATTATTGTGCAGGTTTACCAGTAGACCTAGTATAGATCACTGGCATGCTATTGAAAGGGTAATAAGATACCTTAAACGAACTATGAACTTTGGATTATATTATGAAAAGTTTCTGGCTGTACTTGAAGGATATTCAGACGTAGACTGGAATACTTTATCTGATGATTCTAAAGCGACCAGTGGCTATATATTTAGCATCGCTGGAGGAGCTATTTCTTGAAAAATCCAAGAAACAGACTATTTTGGCTCAGTCTACTATGGAGTCTGAGATGATAGCACTAGGCACAGCTAGTGAAGAAGCAGAGTATTTGAGAAATCTGCTAGCTGAGATTCCGTTATGGAAAAAACCGATATCAGCTGTGTTGATACATTGCGATAGTACCGCGGCTATTGCAAAAGTTCAGAACCGTTATTATAACGGTAAAAGATGACAAATATGTCGTAAGCACAGCAAGGTTAGAGAACTACTTTCCTCAGGTAACGTTAGAGTGGATTATGTACGTAGTGATGAAAATTTGGCAGATCCTTTGACGAAAGGACTGTCCAAAGAGAAAGTCCTTAATTCTTCTAAAAGAATGGGACTACTGCCCTTAGATTGTTGAGTCACGCACAATGGTAACATGACCTAAATGACTGGAGATCCCAAGAAATAGGTTCAATAGGTATAAACAAGTTGTGTAGTGATAGGAGTTGAACATGCAATTTAATAAACCAAGAAGCACGTATTCCTGAAGTGATTAGAGGATGAGTTGATAGAAACTCTTAATGAGATCTATACTCTATTTGGAGTGGAGTACCTGCCTTCAGGAGTACTCTTGATAGACTCACCTATGTGAATGTGAAATTGTGGCTGTTTCCTATGGAATTTTAGGCAAAACTCCTAGAGCGTTCACTAAACTGGGATAGACGTGCATGGCCATAAATGCACGGGCTTATTTGATTGCACTATAGAAAAGGTTGTGTGTGGTTTGATGTCAGGAATAGAGTTCAAGCCTACGTGTCACTCTAGTAAAAACTGAATCTTATCCACTATGCAAAGGTTCAAGTCGGAAGACACCTTTGTTTATGCACAATCTTATGTTTTTTTTAGAAATTGCTCGAAGATATTTTTAAAAAAATTCAAGTCGGGTATTGTTGGAAATGATAAGTGAATTATTAAAAATATTGAAATAAGTGTATGAATGGCTCTTATGGGTGAATAGTCCCACATCATGGGATTATATGGAAGAGGCAAGTATTTATACTTGTTTCTAGGAAATCATGTTGGGGCCTTGGGCTCCCAATACGTGCTTTGTTGTGAGGAGGGAGGCCATGCATCATGACCACCACACACGCGAGCGCGACCGACCAACTCGACTCGACCCCACCCGACCCGACTCGGCTCGGCTCGGTTCGGGCTCGGGCTTGGGCTTTGTGGTGTAAACACTTATATTTTTGAACCAGAAAAAAATCGCTTTTTTTTTAATTGTGTTTTAAATACGGGAGATTTTTCTGAGCCGACTTTTACATGAAGCGGTAAACTATTGACCCGGTATTTTAGCAGATTTCTCTACTGTCCAGTATCTTCGTTGCCCTAATTCCCATCTATATATTATCTTCAGTTGTAGACGAAAAATATATAACAAAAACATAGTTTTTACCTCCTCCATTAAAAATATTCTTCCTGAAATTTCCGAGCAGTATTTTTATTTTTCGAAAGTGCATATTTGCACTGATTTGTTGTGCAAAGCAAATCAGTTATTGTTTTCAGAGGGTGTTTTATCCTAGAGGCAACGACGAGAGTACGAACTGGTTTTGCACCACCGACCAGATCGCCGAATCGTCTTCAAGAAAGCGACTAAGTACGTGACTCAGCCATTGTTTCCCAACAGTTTTATGTCAAACTAGCTATCGACTTTGGATCATGCACAACAATCTAAAATTTTAAGTTAATAATTAACTAGGGCCTTTTAGAAATTTAAATAATAAAAGGTGAAGATATAACGATACAAGATAATAGATATAATTAATACTATGATGTTATAAATCTATAAAATAGAAGTTGTAGTTGTATCATATATAAGTTATTCACTGTTTTACTTATTCAGATTCAGTTCTCTGTGTTCTTCTTTCTGAATTTCTTCTCCCTTTTCCTTCAGTTTTATTCAGATTTCTATACAATGTTGTATTGGATGTACTCTTCCCTTTTCCTATTTTTTTTTAGATTTTGCAGTTTCATTAAAATATGCCAAAAAGGCATATGAATGCGATAAAAACAAGCTTGAACATGTATGCTATATTTTTTCATTGGATTTTATTTCTCTTTCTCGTTTAGTCAGCATTATACTGAGGAATAAAAATTAATTGAAAAGTTTAATTTGAATATGTTAAAACTACAAATAGGAAGGGAATAACTGAATTAAGGAAAATTGAACTATAAATGCCTATTTGATATATTTGATAGTGATAGACTATAATTGGAATTTGCATAGTTATGATAATTAGAAAGCATAATAAAATATAAACATTTGAAATATGACTTGGAATAAGAGGGGAAGTTATGCTTAATATGTGCATATTGGTTTACAGTGTGTCGGTAAATTATGAATATGAACATATAAATTTAATGCATGTGGGTAAATTATAAGCTTGAACCAGACTATCATGATTAGGCCTTATATGTACATATTGGTTTACAATGTGTGGGTAAGTTGCGAATATGAACATATTAATTTATAGTGAGTGGTAAATTAGGGGCCTATATATTGAATTTGTTTGTTGGAGGTCAAGTCAAGGGTTGGGGGTTTGTCCAAGTTATTTGTTGGCATCCATTCCATATAGCATAACCTTTTAACATTTTCAGTCTCAATATGAAGCAAGAGTACGCACCATGTTATGTTATGGGTGTAAGCCGGTCCAATTGTAGGGTGTGAGTGTGTTTCGGTGGGTTAGTGTGCATGCATTAGTCTGTTTTGGAAACATAAGCCGCTTTGACGCCTGTGAATAAGGTTATGTCTTTTGGTTGATGGGCTAGGGCCTGATAAACCCGAACCCATAGTGGGCATAGGTTATCCACGATTTGTAGTCGATTGATTGGGTAGTATTAGGACTTTCCTCATAATTATTGTTTCGTTTCAAATTTCTGATAGTGCAAAACAATCATCATCTATTATTGAATCTTGCGAATGAGAATAACTTCACCATTATATCACCTTTGTTATCCCTATTCTATTTTCCACTTTTAGGTGTACCCAGACACTTACCCTTTTATGCACTAGAACTAATGTTTTATCTATTTTCTTTCGCTTATCAGTCGTGCTAGAAATCACTACAGTTCACCAGACTTTTTGTCTGACCTATTTTCTCTTTTTTCCCTTTCCTTTTTCTTCTCCTACGATCTTAAGGAGAAACTGCTTAGTTTGGAGTGCTTAGTTGATTTCATCTTCGAATACCTTTGTAGAGATGTATGTTCATTTTTTTTTCTACGGTTTGTTTGTAATTCTGACTATTTGTGGGTTACTACTACTTTGTACTCTGATATTTCTGTTATGACTGAGATTTGAGATATAGAACTTTATGGTAATTTGGTCCTTTTGAATGAATTAAAATGCTTTTGTCATTTAATTATAATTTTCTTTTCTTCCGCTGTGAATTTATTACTCTATATCTTATGGAATCATAGTCTCTGTGGTATTATTTGTCTTTATACCTACAACATTCTATATTCCTCAACAAGATTGTATGTCAGAATAATGTTAAGGGGTGTGGGGTGTTACTTTTGGTATCGGAGCCTATGGTTACATGATCACTAAAATTAGGTTTTGAAATAAAAAAATGAACAAAAACATTTTTTTCAAAAGAAAACGTTGTTTTTGAAAATAAAGTATATCCGCTCTAGTGAAGATACGACATTCCTTTGATTCCTTCGAATTTTAAATTTCTATCATTTCTTTTGTCGATCATGCGCTAGAGCACTTAATCTTCCTATGAGCGTTCCTATTCCCAGTTGGTTTCGTAGACATTTAGAAGCAATGACGCCAACTAAGGGACGAGAACATGCGCAGGCTCCAGCACACGCTGCTGGGATCCTCCCAAACCCACCTGCAGTCGCAAAGTCTCTAAGCTTTGTACGGACTTTTCTAGCTTGGGCAGCAAGACTTTTTCGAATACCGAGAAATCTATGGAGGAATGCACCTGGGTTAAAGAGACCGAGATGATTTTATAGCTTTTGGAGTTGGAGGATAGGATGAGAATTCGACTTGCAACTTGACAACTTAAGGAAGAGGCCTCGTATTGGTAAGAGATTGTAGGATTCGAGAGAAGGATTTGGATTGGGTCGGATTCAGGAATAGGTTTGAGAGGAAGTTACTGTCTTCTACCGAGGAAAGGATGCAGTTGGAGCATTTTTTGAGCTTGAAACAACGAGACTCGTCTGTAAAGGAATACATCAACTGGTTCAATGAGTTATCGATATTTGGCATAGATTTGGTTAATACTGCACATAAGAAGGTTGTTCGATTTGCGAGAGAGTTGAATCAACCTCTCCATGGTTTGGCCATGGCTCACATTCCTATGAAAGGGACATTTGAGGCTTTGTCTAAGATGGTACTAGTGCATGATGACAAGAAAGAAAAAGTTAAAGATGATAAGAGTGGAGCTTCTAGGTTTTTTGGTCCTAAGAAGAAGTTTTGGAATAAGAAAGACAAGAAGAAGTAGATTGGAAATCCTCAGAAAGGGTAGTTCAAGAGTAAGATCAAGTATCACTGTTGTGGGACACCAGGACACCTTACAAGGGATTGCAAAAAGCTAAAAGGGAAATGTTATAATTGTGGGCAGCCAGGACATCTGGGTAGGGCATATCCACAGAGGAGTAGATAGATACTGGTACAGCAGCAGCTCAGATGCAGGTTTTGGAGATAGTACAAACTAGGATTTACTCGAATTGAGGTAGGAAAGTTTCTGTGGAAGGTTTGATTATATCTGAATAATGTCCTGTTCACACTCTTTTTGATTCGGGAGCTTCTCATTCATTTATTTCTAGTACCTTGGTTTAATATTTGCACTTAGAAATTTAACCAAATATCGATTCTGTAATAGTTTCAAACCCTATAGGTGGTTTGGCACACCCATCTATGATTTGTAAGGGTTTGAAAATTTTGATTTCACACGTTGAGTTTGATTGTCATGCCTGTATGTTGGGATTTTCGGGGTAAGGAATGATCTTAGGGATGGATTGATTAGCCATGTACCCTAGAGATTTCTTGCGACCCACGAGGTTTAGTCATGCTGAGTTTCCTTTACTCCCTAGATTCTTCTGTTGATATTTATTTTGTACTTGTTTTCTTTGAGTATCTAGATGTATTCGAGGAGGTTAGAGGATTGCCACCAAAGCGAGAGATCGATTTCTGTATTTATCTTAGTGAGAATGCGAAGCCTGTAGCTTTACCAGTTCGGCATAAGGCTCCGAGGGAACAGAAAGAGTTAAAGCAAGTGGGTAAGCTTTTAGAAAAGGGTTTTATTATGCGGAGTATCACTGAGTGGGGAGCACCTATTGTCTTCGCCACTAAGGCTGATGGTTCCCTCTGTTTTTGTGTGGATTACCTAGAATTGAACAAGCTCACAAAGAAGAACCGTTGGCCACTCCATCGGATAGATGATTTGTTTGACCAGTTGGTTGGCGCATCTATAGTCACTCAGTTGGATTTGACTACTGGTTTTCATCAGTTATGTATGGCTAAGGATAGTGTTGATAATATAGCATTTCGAACTCCTGATGGCTTCTTCGAGTTGTTGGTTACGCCTTTTTGGCCGACTAATGCACCACATATTTCGTGGACTTGGTGAGCAGGATATTCAGAGATACTATGAATAAGTTTGTGGATGATATCCTTGTCTTCTCGGTGAACAAAGACGAGCATGATTTGCATTTGGGAGAGGTTCTCCGTACTCTCTGAGCTCACTAGTTGAAAACGAATTTCTTTAAGTTTCATTTTCGGAGGAAGAAGGTGTGCTTCTTAGGACATATGATCTCAAAGGACGGATTGGTTGTTGATTCCGCCAAGATAGTGGCGGGAAAAGATTGGAGGACCCCAAGAACGCAACTGAGGTAGGGAGTTTTCTTGGCTTAACGGGTTACTATATGAGGGTCATCAAGGACGTCGCATGTATCTCGGCACCATTAACCCAACTTACTAAGAAGAATTTGGTTTTTTTCTTGTGATGCGGATTGTGAGGGTTCCTTTCGGAGTTTGAAAAATGCTCTCACCAGTGCAACGATTTGAAATTACTCGATGGATCTAAGGTGTTCACAGTTTATACCAACGCTTGTGGGACTGGTCTAGGTGCGGTATTGATGCAAGAGGGTAGAGTAGTGTGCTACGGTAGTAGGCAGCTAAGGGTACATGAAAGGAATTATCGTATGCATGATTTATAGTTAGCTGCAATAGTATTCATACTTAAATTTTGGAGACACTACCTACTTGGCGAGAGGTTCGAGCTCTTTACAAACCACAAGTCACTCATATATTTGTTCTCTCAAAAGGATCTCAATTTAAGGCAGTAAAGATGGATGAAGGTCTTAGCATCACATGATTTCGAGATCTCCTATACACCTGGCAAGGGGGACACAATAACTGATGCTTTGAGCAGATGAGAGTTACATTAAGTAGTCCTTTATTTGTTGAGTGGTGGAGTTTGGAGTATATAGTCGCATTCAATATTTGACCATCTACAAATTACACTTTGGGATTGTTGGCATCTTTGGAGATGGGATCAACCTTATTAGAGAAGATTAGTGCTAGATAGAGAGAGGATCCCGAGATTTCTAATATTTTGGATAGATTGAGTAGGGGAGAGGATTCCAGACACCTCCTTAGGTATATCGTAGATTGCAGAGGATGGTTTTGATGGGATGGTAGGTAATGTGTGCCCCACATGGATGATTTGATGAGTGCGATATTAGCCAAGGCTCATCACTCTTGGATGACCATCCATCTGGGTCGTGATAAAATGTATCGAGATATGAAGCAAGTCTTTTATTGGTTCGACATGAAGAAGAGTGTAGTTGAATTTGTAGATACGTGTGTGACTTTCCAAGGAGTTAAGAAAGAGAAAACGAAGACCGATGGACTACTTCAACCCTTGGATATATCGTTATCGAAATGGGAAAGTATTTCTATGGATTTTGTGCATGGGTTGCCTAGGTCAAGAAAGGGGAACACCAGCATTTGGGTCAACGTGTACTCATTGACTAAGAGCGCCCATTTTCTTCCAGTTAAAAGCAAAAGGACGGCTGTATGGTTGGCTTCTTTGTACATTCATGAGATAGTCCGGCTACATGGTATATCTTCAATCATTGTCAGCGATAGAGACCCAGTTTTCACTAGCGAGGTTTGGAAAAGCCTACAAGAAGCTTAGGGAATAAAACTCAAGTTAAGCATTGCTTATGACCCTTAAACTGATGGACGGACAGAGAGAGTGAATAGGGTTTTGGAAGACCTATTGAGGATGTACATTTTGGACTTCGTACAGACTTCGAAATATCATTTTCCACTCATGGAAACTGCGTACAATAATAGCCTCCAGTCTAGCATTAACATGGCACCTTCAAGGCCTTGTATAAATGGCCTTGTAGATCTTCGGCATGTTGGCGGGATTCGACTGATAGATTGCTTGTTGGGCCGGAAAATATTATGGATACCTTAAATAAGTTTGAGTTAATTCGGAAAAGAATGAAGGAAGCACAAGCTAGGCAAAAGTCTTATGCGTACAAAAGAAGGGTTGATTTGGAATTTGTTGTTGGAGATTTTGTCTTCAACAAAGTTTCACCGCTGAGAAACGTGCTGAGGTTTTGCTCAGCGGACAAGTTCGCCCCAAGTTTAATTGGATCGTTTCCAATCATTAAGAGGATAAGGCAGAAAGCTTATAGAATAGGCTATTGAGACTATCGGGCGTTCATGATGTTTTCCATTTATCGCACTTACAAAAGTGCCTACATGATTCAACGGTAGTAGTAGTAGAACCTAGTGCATTGGAGGATGAGGAGATCGAGCGGGATGCATCCATTTGGAGAGTACGTTGCCAGATCTTGGATTTTGAGAATAAAAAGTTAAGGACAAAGGAGTACAGTTGGTCAAGGTGCAGTGGGGAGACAATGATGGTAAGGCTACTTGGGAACACGAGGAGAGGATGCATATATCTTATCCCTATCTATTTGGTGGTATGTTCTGACCTTTCTTTTTCGATCGTTAGTTCTTAGGCTCTATCTTTTGAATTTCTTTGAACTAGATCCTAGGATAAATCTATAGATGATAGGATATGGTGGAAAAATGTCATTGAAACATGTTACGTTTGATGTTTACAAATGGATGTAAGTGTTTATAGTGGATGCATATACACATGCTAGGAACTATGATTGACAAAATAAGATACTTGCATATGCATATGGATGTGTGTGCATTTTTATTTCTATGGTTGTAATATATGGATGACATCATATGGTTTTTTCATGTGGGTGATGCTGGATGTAGGCATATAGAACTATCTGTTATAATTAGGAGTTTTGCGTACATTTGGATAAATGACACAGACATAATTGCATAAAAAGGAGGTCGAACGAATCAGTAGACCGCCTAATTTTTTGCATTAGTTAGTTTCATATACACTACAATATTGCATAAGTACATAAGTTCCATTAGATAAATTAAGGACAACGATTGCCGGTGGATGATGGTTAAGTAGAAGGATGTAGAAAATAATTATATTATTCTTCTACCTTAGAGTTTTCGGGGACGAAATCCTTTAAGGAGAGGAGAATGTAATAACCCAAATTTTTAGCAAACTATAATTAATTAACAACTTGGAATTAAATAATAAGTTGAAAATTAATTGGAAAATAGGGCAATGGGGATTGTGCGATTGGGTCTGTTACGATTCTTTGGTTCGAATAGACTTTTGGTTTGCGTACAACAAACTTAACACGAATAGGTTATAGACATTTAAATACGAAATTCAAATTAGAAATTAAAAATAAATATAACAAATTAAAATAATTAATCACTAGCTATTAATGTGATTAACTGGGGTGACTCAGTCCCAACTGGGTCAACCCCTGGATCAACCCCTGGATCAACCTAGACCTCAAGTGGGTCGGCCCATATGTCGACCCACCTGGGAGGTCGGTCGACCCAGTTGTTTGAGATTTTTTTATCCGATGATTGTTGATGAAAACCTAATCCTAAGGCCTAAGATTCCCTACCACATCTATAGATAAATATATACTCTTCTCCTCTTCCACACAATTATCATTCTTCATTTTTCTAACCTCTACCGAATTTTTCCTCTCCAAAATAAAAATAGATTGTTCTCACGCAAATTTGAGTTGTTTTATTCATATATTTTAAGGTATTTTCTACCGAGGCCTTTGGATTTTCATTTCTTATGTGAGATTTATGTGATTTCAATATTTCTTTTAAGCAAAAGATAAATATATAAAATAACAGTTGTAGTTGTATCAAATCTGAGTTATTCACAGTTTTTCTTATTCAGATTCGGTTGTCTCTATTCTTCTTTGTGAATTTCTTCTATCCTTTTCCTTCGTTTTTATTCAGATTTTTGTACACCATCGTATCAAATATATTCTTCCCCCTTTTCTATTTTTCTTAAATTTTGAAGTTACGTTAAAATATGACAAAAAGGCATATAAATGCAATGATAACTAGCTTGAACTTGTATGTTATATTTTTGCATTCGATTGTTTATCTTTTTCGATTGTTCAGCATTGGATTGGGAAATAAAATTAATTGAAAAGAAATAATCAAGATTGAGATTTAATTTAAACATGTTAAAATTGTAAATAAGAAAGGAATAACAGAATTAAGGCAAATCGAACTATAAATGCCTATTTGACAGGTTTCGACAATAATAAACTGTAATTAGGAATTTGCATAATTATGATAATTAGAAATCATAATAAAATATGAAATAGTTTATTTGAAATTGACTTGGAATATTCAGAAAGGATGGTTATGCTTAATATGTGCATATTGGTTTACAATGTTTAGGTAAATTGCGAATATGAACATATTAATAATTAACAGTGTACAGGTAAATTATAAGCTTAAACTAGACTATCATGGTTAAGCCTTATATGTACATACTGGTTTATATTGTGTGCGTAAATTGTGAATATGAACAAATTAATTTAAAGTGAGTGGGTAAATTAGGGGCTTAATATATTGAACTTGTTTGTTGGGTGTCAAGGCAAAGGTTGGGGATTTGACCAAGTTATTTGTTAAGATCCATTCCATGTAGCATACCCTTTTATCATTTTTGATCTCAGTATGAGGCAAAAGCATGCACCATGTTACGTTTGGACGTAAGTCAGTCCAATTGAAGTGTGTGAGTGCGTTTCTAGTCCGATTTGGAAACATAAGCCACTTTGACATATATGGATAGGGTTATGTCTTTTGGTTGATGGGCTAGAGCCTGCTAAACCCGAACCCATAATAGGAATAAGTTACCCATGATTCGTTGTAGCCATTCGATTAGGTAGCATTGGGAATTTCTTCCTAATTTTGTTTCGTTTCAAATTTGTGATAGCGCAAAACAACCACCGTCTATTATTGAATCTTGCAAATGAGAACAACTTGACCATTATATCACCTTTGTAATCCTTATTCTATATATCACTTTTAGGTGTGCACAGACACATATCCTTTTATGACACTAGAACTACTAATTTATCTATTTTCTTTTTCTTATCAGTCATGCTAGAATCACTACAGCTCATCAAACTGTTTGTCTAACCTGTTTTCTCTTTTTCTTCTTTCCTTTTTCTTCCCTCCAGGCTCTCAAGATGGAAGTGCTTAGCTTGGACTGCTTAGTTGATTTCAACTTCGAAGACCTTTGCAGAGACGTATTGTTTATTTTCTTTTCCACCATTTATTTGTACATTTTTTGACTATTTGGGGGCATACTACTATTTTGTGCCCTGATATTTCTGTTATGACTAAGATTTTAAATATAGTACTTTATGACAATTTGGTCTGTTTGAATTAATTAGAGTGCTTTTGTCATTTAATTATAATTTTATTTCCTTCCGCTGTGAATTTATTACTTTATGTCTTATGGAATTTTAGTCTCTGTTATATCGTTTGTCTACCTACAACACTCCAAATTCCTTAACGAGATTTTATGTTAGGATAACGTTAAGGGGTGTGGGGGTATTGCAATAAAATCTAAGATCCACGGTGGCATTCTACCATGCGAGAATGTGGTCAGTAGGATAAATTTGATTGATGGACAGTATTAGAAAAAACATCCTAATTATAGTTCTTATACTCAGTGGTTGAATATGTGTAAACAATAGTACAATCAGTCCAAGTATGCTAACCTTATGTAGCTGTGCACGAACACTTTTCCCCGTTACACTTGAACTATTATTGAGTCTATTTCAACTATCTTGCTTAGTCATTTTACTTAATTTACCAGACTTTATGTTTGACTCACCCTCTTTTTTCATTTTTCTTCGTCCATTAGGCTCGTAGGGAAGAGGTCGATTGATGCTAGCAGCTTGGAAGAATTAATTGCAAATCCTTAGTTTCGTTCTATTAAATGTAATTCCTTCTAATTTATGACATCTTATTTGTCATGGTTTGGGTTCGTATTTGTGAGGGGAAATGTTTTATTTTACACTCTGATTTGGATTGAGAATATATAAGACATATGATTTGCATTATGACACATCTTGTATAAAGTATAGTTTTTGGGATGAAAAATTGTTTTTAAATAATTTTTTTCATTGTTTCCAATTCATGTCTTGTGAATCATAGTCTCTGGGATTTATTTCTTTATACCTACAATGCCCCATATTCCTTGTTATGGCCTTTAGCAAATGCCGAGGAATGCAAGGTGTTGCATTTGGTACCAGAGCCCACAGTTACAGGTTTCCTAAAATTTATTTTAAAAATAAAGTATTTTTTACAAAGAAAATAGACTTTCAAAACAAAACGTATTTTAAAATTAGAAGTTTTGCAAAAATTCCTCAAATTCATCTCCTTTCCTTGTCATATTCTCTTAAATTTCTTCGTTGAGCTATCTATATAATAACATGTCCAAGCTTACACATGAACATAGAGATCCCATATTTTTATAGGTTGGATTATTGATTTTGGATTAACCTGTTTAATTCATTATTTGTAAATTCTTTACGGGAACAAAGTTAAGAGATAAACTCTTTACTTGAAAACTAATTTGTAGGGCTCAATATAGATAACAAAACCATACGGCTACGGATGGCCAGATAACATAAGAATAATATTGTAAGATGTCAATACGGTAGGAGAAATTATCACTAGATTCAGAAAGGTAAAGTTGGTGTATCCAAAAGCATTAACGAAATGTGGGCATTATGCCAAGAGTGTAAAAGGAAAGTTGTTATCTAAAAGTATAGAATAATGGACATGAGCAATGATTAATAAAGGAGGTGTTATCTTTCTCTAGTTCCTTACAGTTTTCATATTAAAACTTTATCCAATTTTGGAGCATCCTGCTCCTTTATCTTTATCTTTGATCCACTAGCTGCGGGTTGGTTGCGTGAGGCCAAAGCCACACCAATAAAAGACAAACCTTGTAGGACATTTATATTATAGGCCTAACGAACCCCATTACAGATGTACTAAATCACCGTTCCATCTAGAATGGGAATAAGAAGAACTAGTTGATTGTTTTTACTTAAGCATTTTTCTACACCCATTAGTAGTTTCTTAAACCCATAAGAGCACCCGTATAGTTATTTACAATGAGTTGGGGTTTAAGACTAGAGATTCTAGATATAGAGGGATGATTGGGCCATCTATGTGTAACACCCTGTAAAATATACCCAAAATAGATATAGGTAATTAAATTAGATATAAACAATAATAATTAATAAAATATTAATGGGCTTGAAATACTTTTTTGGATAATTAAGAATTTGACCATGAGAACATTACCATTGTATCCTTGGCGAAGTTCTAGCATGTTTTCATATTATATTTATCAAAAACGACGTCTGTATGAAGAATCTATTAATAAAACAATTTATACGATAATTGTATACAAATAAGATTTGAAATTCAAACTAAATAAATATAAACCAGGAATAAAATTATATATACCAATTGGCATAATGGAATATTCCATGGAGCTTGTGCAAATATTTATTACAAGAGGGGATAATAATGAATAATAAACATAACGAATTAATTGTACTTAATATAAAAGTTATGTTAAGGAGAAAAAATCACCTTATGCTTGACCCAAAAAGGGGTCGACCGCCCCATAAGAAGGTGGTAGAGCTAGCGGTCGATTGCCCACCTATAGAGGGGGTCAACCGCCGTCCTGGTCCTGGGTAGGAGAGAGGCACTTTTTGTTAATAGTTTTATATAGTTTTGCTTAAAAGGTCTAACCAAATTTAATATAACCAATCTTACCATCCACATACACATAAGAAACTATAAAAGGACCCCTAGACTCTCCCGTAAACCTTATATCTATCTTCTTTTACGCCTCCCTTCCGTCTCTCCTCCATTTTTCTTGATTCCAGGAATAGGTTAGGTTTCTTCTTTCTTCGTCAAACCTATATTTTATCTCTTCTAAATTTGAACTCTAATATATGGATTCTGGAATTAAGTATAATATATATATATATGTAAGATTATAAATCTGATTTTTGTGTGTGTGTGTATGTATATATATATATATATATATATATATATATATATATTAGGAGGATTTGGAGTACCCTGATTCGAAAGGCTCAATCAATATTTGTTTAGATTCTACACTGAATTGACTATTCTTCTCTTCCTATCTTTATGCGTGGAAATTACATCAGTTTTCTATATTATGTATTGTAGATTTGGATGATTATGCTTAAAGGAATTTGGATTTGCACAAAAATAAAATACAAACAAATCCTCTGAATCTCGTATAATTTGCGGAAATGGTCAACCAATTGGTGTAAATTGGATTTTGGTTATTGATGTAATAAATGATAGGCTTTTGTGTGTTGTGCAATTTCTGATAATGGTCTGACTCAATTCCTTGGAAAATTATAATAATTATGTATACATGTGCAAAGGCACAAGACTTGAGTACTGTAGATTCAATAGGTTTAAGCTTTTATTTTTTTAATAGATAGTTTGAACATATCATATACAAATCACTAAAGCCTTATGTTTTCGTATATACATACATATATATATATATATATATATATATAAATCATATGAAAGGTGATAAGTAATAAAAAGGGATTTTTCACATTGCACTTTGTCTTTCCTTTATTATTGAAATAATCTTTTAGCACTTGGTTACCAGTTTTTATGTATATGTTGTTATTTCCCTGTCGTTGATCGATTATAAATATACATGTTTATGCCATGTTGATGAAATTAAGGAAATAAACTTGTAATCCCTTTTTTGATGTTAGGATTGATATTCCAACAATTAGCACATTTCTTATGCGCACGTGATTTACATTTTATTTATTGTTGTTTATAACATAATAAACGTATTATAAATGCGTATTAAATTCATAATGAGAGCATACTAAATAATTTAAATAGCGAATTAGAATTATAAATGCCCAAATAAGAAATTTGTATGTATATAGGAAATATGTATGCACGTGAGTATTAACGGCATTTATTTGTATTAATTACTTTATTAGTATTAATGACATACAAACACGAGGTTATTCCGAACTTGTACTAGAAGTCTGCCCAGAATTGGCCTCCACATCCAACATCTACAAGTTAGTTGGGTTAATGTGAGAGGTCTAGATGCTTGGGCTATTATAATTATTACACAAAGACATGAGGTTATGCCCATCTTGTAGTAGAAACCTACCTAGAACCGCTCGGCAAATCCAGCATCTACATATGGTCTGTTTAATGTGAGATGTCTTTTATATATACATATATATATATCAGTGTGTGTGTGTGTGAAGTAGGCATGCCTCGAGAAGGTATTAAGTGGTTAACCTACTTGGTTTGGGTATTAAGTGGTTAGGACTATGTCCATCCCTAAGGTTCACTCCTTGGTTTAGGGCCAAGGTTGTGGGACCGGCCCTTATTAAGGTTTTAAGTGGTCATTGGGTCCGCCTTTCTTTTATAAGGTATTAGATAGTTCTAATTAAAATGATTGACGTGTTAGTGAGGTAGTTCTCCGGATATCGTCCACTTCCTTTCTAGGGTATATGTGAAGGCGTACCTAGGGATGGGCAGTACGAAAACTCTAAGGATTGCCTATTTAAGGGAAGTATTAAGCGACTAGGAGTTCACCTATAATGACAGCTAGATAGTAACGCATGGATCCGCAGGAGGGTCATAAATAGCGATAAATACCTTCTAAAACCTAGTATTAAGTGATAGATTACTATCCCTCAATTTACGTTGAGAGTGTATTTAATAGTGATGATGATTTTAGGACGAGGCCTTAAGTAACTTTAGAGTAGTCTGCTTGACTAATATATATTAATTGTGCATTAGATTTGCATAGACATAATTTGATGAATTTACACCGCCAAATATAGGAAGTAGATATTTCTTAAACTTATGGGATTTTCACTCTAGAACTTGTTGTTCTGACCTCCCTCTTCATAACAATTAAACTGGTTATTATGTGGGAATGCTTGAGTGATGAAGTCAAGGAGATTGGAGCCCGGCGAAGGAGATTGTATAGGCTATTACTATTATCATTATTGTAATGTTTGGTAGTATTATTGTACCCTTTGAATAATATTATTATAGATCTACCCTTGGTGACAGTTAAGATATGATGTAATCAACATTTTTATGGGTTTTAATTAATGGTACACCTATTTTCTATTATTAAATTTTATCTCTTCCGCTATGAGATTCTAATTTTGTTTTTATTTAGCTCTGTGTATGTAATCCTTATAGGAGCTAACGATCCATTTAGAATAACTCCAAATTCTGATGAGCCTTTTCTAGGTTGGAATTTAGGACAATTCCAACCGGGTTGTTACATGTGGTATCAAAGCATAGATTACTTGATTTTGGGGAAATATACGTATGCGAGACATACATGTTCTTTTGAAAAAGTGTTTTCAAAAAGTTTAATTATATATATAAGTATATGTAGTTATATGTTTAGATTTTGCGTATCTCTATAGAGTTGTATCTGTAGGTCCACTTAGGAAAAGATTGAACTTAATTTCTAGAAATACCCTAGAAACCATATAGTGATCTAACAACTTCCTTATCTATTTAGAAATTTGTAAGCATATAATGGCTATGGGAACCACAAGGTTGGAAAAGTGGAAAGGAATTAAACTCCATATTTAATAGGCGGTAGATGAAAATCAAATTGGTGACTTAATTATCATCTATAGGAAGAAATAAATAAAAAGAATTTGGAATGGGTGTCCGTTTGGATAACCAGTAATGGAGACAAATTTTTGTCCATTGCATAAGAATATCTTAAGTCTTAAGGAAAAATGGAACTGCAACTTTTGTTAATGGTATATAACTCAGTAATAAGAAAATTCAAAATTGTAAAGAGTACTAAATTGTAACAGTCCGCACTTCCATTCACGCAAGATATTGTCCCCAACTTAGTCACCGTATAGGTATGGGGTTTTGTCCCGCAAAAGGCTTCGGCATTAGTAGGAGATGGACTCTACTATATAAGTACCCACTTCACACAGGCTTCCACGATGTGGGATTTAGGGGTGTTACATTCTCTCCTCCTACAAAGCCCAGCGTCCCCGTTGGCTCACATACACCTCACCCAGGCGCTGTGGTCCATAAGAATATTAGAAAACGAAAATAATAATGGAGTAATTCAGACCATTTATACGAAGGTATGAATATTTGATTTTTAATTAGATAATAAATGTCCATAAGAATGAGCATTATTTAAACTGGTTAAAATAGACATAAAGGAAAATTTTAAGACATTTATTAGGAATGTTAAGAGATGTAACAATAAGAATACGGAAGAAAAGTGCTAAGATAAGAAGCAAACTTCCATAAACAAGTGGACATCAATCTTTGCTGAAAAGAGAGTAGGAAAAATAGGAAAGTTTGAAGGAAAATAATAAATATGTTTCTCTAGCTGGCCAATAAACATTGCTTGTAGACCTTTAAAAACGATTTTTGACATACCGCTAAATTATTTTGAAAATGAAATTGTGGAGTAACTATGAAACATTTCATTTATAGGCTTTCATTAAGTAACATATCCATTTGGAAAGAAATTGAAAATATGATTTTTGTAAACATAAGATGTTTTAGAGAAATTTGAAAAGTTTCTGTTAGAAAAACTATAAATATAAAATTGAGAGAAAACAAAAGAATTTTTTAAATGGATAAAAGGTAAATAGTTAATCAATAACTATAAAAGTGTACATTTTTGGGCTTTAATATAAATAAATGTAAGTTCTTCAAAGGACATCAAATAATGAAAATCTTATTGAAAATTTTGTAATTATTACAATTTCCAATGTAACTGCTTCTAAAATTTAATTTTTTACAAGAATTTTAAGTTTTTTGTTTCACCCATATTTTATGTGTTAAGTTTCACATAAAATAAATAAATGCATAACGTTCTTTCCTTCAAAACTCATTTGAGAATTAATTAGATGGAAGAGAAAATATAGGACTAATAGGCAAGGTATGCTCAACTGAGATAAGAGAGGGATTACTAGAATATGGGAAATAATGGAACATATAACATTTTCCTTGTAATAATAAGCATTCTGCGAGGAGTAATACTAAAAAGGGTAGAAGTTACAGTTAATTACTCCTAATAAATAAATTATATAATTTTTTATTATTAAATGAACTTTGAAAAGCATCTTTGAAAATGCAAATAAATTAAAATGAATGGTTATATTTTTTTTAAAAGAAACATTCATTGATAACAAAAGTGTTTCAACATTCAAAATATAGATTAGTGCGAGGCTTATAATACACATGGCAATAAAATTTCTAATATATATAAAGTAGTTGTCAAGCTTTATTGCTAAAAGGCATACAATCTCGAATAATGTTCCAAAAGTATTATATTTTTTTAGAAGTAACAACATGTTTTGAATATATAGCGATAAATGTCATTAGACATTTTAGGAGACTTAATTATCGCCTAATTGAACTTGGGATATTTAATTAAGATTCTATTTTCAAAATTAGAATAAGAATTTAAGAAAATTTTCCTGTAAAACCTTAAAACGTTTATTGTTCTTTGAAAATGTTGATAACTAACAATCAAATGTTAATAAATATTGGTATTAAGAAAATGTTATTTCACTCTTATTTTATGACACTTAGTAAATGCTTCCAAAAGTTGAAAAGTGACATCTAATTCCTTACTATAACATTTTGAAATAAATGAGATTCTTAATAAAGAATGTTTTCACAAAACAAAGCAGGTATTGATATTTATCTTAGTAAGGATTAAACTCCTCATAAAGATTTATATTTTGAAGGAAAACACAAATTTTGAAATTTTAGGTTTTGATGAATCATTAAACATCTATTTTTGAGTTATGCAAGTTTGGATAATAATAATGACATAAACAATGGTCTGATTTTTTTTTTTCATTTTGCGTAACTGCTAAAATTTCACTTATTAGAAATAACCCTTGAGTAAGTAGGGGTAGCAAATTAGGCAAGTAATTAGCTACTAAGACTAAGTAAGAATAAGTTGTACAACCTAATCTGGAAATTTTAGTGTCAGTTCTAGAGGTATGTATTGGAATAGTTGGTGAAGTGTAAAGATTTCCAGAATCACGGTTTGGTTGTGAACTAGGTTGTCCTAGATAGTTTAGTTTAGGAATTAGTATAATTATGAATGTATCTAGTGATTAGCAATAAATATAATTATAGGTATAAAGTAAGTAAAGTAATTTACAGTGTTTGAAAAAATAGGATTCATGGATATTAATTGCAAATTTAATGGGCAATAAACTTGTAATTAATAAGAGAATTAAAATGGACTGGTTTGAAGAGAGTTTAATTTGAGGAAATGGATGTATCTCCAAACTTGAAGATAAATATTTTATTCTGGAGAAATTAACATTCTCAAAGACGTTAAAGAAATTGAGAAAGGATTGGTTATGATCCCAAAATTTGATTCTTATGGATATTAAATAAGATTGCGGATGGATACATCTTTGAAAAAAGGGGAAATTGAGGAGGATATAAAGTATTGGAATGGCATGTTAAGTTTGAAATAAAGGATTGAGACGCCAATACCATTTATATCACTGACAATATGTGATGACTTCCAAAATATTTTCTTTTCTTATGCTTTGAGATTTTAATCGCTAGTAGAGTCCCGTGATGATTTGAAACTTGATATAAATGTGAAAGTAATGTATTTGTATTTGTGCTTATGTGATTTGGGACTTAAAACCATTTAATAAACTTATTATGAATAAGAGAATTTTATAGGGACACCTAACTAGCGACTAATTACATTTGGAATTTCGAAGTAAATAAGGGAATCAAATTTGTAGCCCGTGATGAGGAAATATCTTGAACTCAAGGTTTTGGAATATTGAGTAAAGAAGTTTAGCTTTAAAGGATGCCATCCTCAATTGTAAGAATTTAAAGCACGAGATTAAAGAATAGGCTTATGTGACACCCCACGTCCCTTAATGTCACCCATATGAGGATGCATTAGGTTTTGTGAAGCGCAATAATAATACAAAGGCAAATTTCACAAGACAAAATATAAAAATGCAAAGAAAATCTTTTCAAACTTTTATTTCAAATCAAACACAGCATTACATTTCCAAATGTCATAAACTCATAATCATAAAGCATTTGTTCATAAACCATCAGAGTACAAAACCATAAAGTAATATCCCTTATGTGCCAAAACAACAAACATAGAAAAGAAACTGGAGTAATACATCGAGTGAGAAGTAATCCAAGTCCAAGCTGAAAAGAATCACGGTCAAGACTGCAATTCACCACCCTGAGAACCTGAGGGGAAAGGAATAGAGAGAAGGAAAAGCAATATAGGTCAGACTTAAAGTCAAGCGAGTTCTAGTGAACTTTAGCATAAGAAATAGATAAAGAAGTATCAAGACAGACCAATAATGTTGGATGTGAAAATATAGCAAAATATTCAAGTACAAAATAAACGAGATAAACGAGACAAACAAGAAAACGTAAGGATCAAGTAAGCTTCTCATTCATATCCCAAAAACAAGTTTATGCACCAATTATCAGAATAACAATATTAGGTTTTACGTAACCCTAATTAATACCCAGCGATCGACTCCCTATAGATGCAAATAACCTATGTCAGCCACGGCAGTAGGGGATATCAGTTCTTAACCCATCAAATTTAAAGACACATCCCTATTCGCCGGTGTTACACCGTCTTAGTTTCCTCTACCAGATCCATATATGCTCGTGACTCCACCGGAACAGTCCCGTGCCCACTTCCAAGATTATGAACCCCTTACAATCCAGATCAGTAATGCGTGCCTTAACTCCTACCTAGTGCGAGGCCCCGATATGATTCCAATAGGGATACTGACTGATAGGGGTTCCAAACAACAAATTGATACAAGCCACCATTAGGCATGTGCCACCAAGTAAACAAGGATTTTAGGAGTTCCCCTAAAATATAACAGATGTGGAACCTCTTAGCTTATTAATTAACAGGTTTAACTTAGAAGGTTTAATTTAATTAATACGCATGGTTGTAAATAACATTTCATATTAAATGTATTTTTTTGTACAACCCTTCCCCAAAACAATCAGGCACCTACTCAGATGTAAATAGATAAAGTTACATGTTTTACTTAATTACATTTGATTCACATAACTTTACATAACATGTACTACATAATATTAATTAAGTTTAACTTATTCAGATTAACAATTTTACATATTATCCCAGTTATATAGTCAATGGTTTTCATGTTCTAATTTGCTCAAGTCTCCTTTTTCTTGTTATTACAAGTTATTCCAATTTATCCCAATTTTACGCAATTCTAACGGAAATGGCTTAGGCTCTCGATGGCCTAGGCTCAGCGCAAAATAAAATGAAAAAGGAGAAAAATAGATCCAACTCTAAAGTAAATAAACTGAATAAATAGGCATAAGACTGTAAATAAAAATAAGACTGAAAGGGGATAAGAAAGATGTACATGTAATAGGTAATAACTGAAAACTAAAATAGGTAAATAACAATAAAAAGAACAAAAACATATAAACTTATAAGCACTGTTATTTTCCATATCCAAATTATTTATTATCAAAATACTTTTTGAATATAAGATCTAAAAACGGCTGCAACTCACAATGATTTGAATTAGATCCAGAAAAGAGTCTTTGCAATAGTTGTAGTAGAAGAAAAGCAAGAATTATCCCTTCAATGTATGTTCTGGCAGCACCTCAACATTTTCTTAATTTTATTTAGAAATAGCTTGGAGGAGGAAGAAGACAAAGGTATGTTTGTGTGTAAGAAAATGGTGAGGCTCCTAACCAATTTATAGATTAGTTAGGACAAATCTAAACCATAGGATATTATGTTATTAAATCAAACCGTACACCTCAAGCTGAGTCAGCATATGTATACACAAAAAATTGTCCAGATTCAGGCGCAGGAATCTATCCTACATGCACGTGGGTTAACCTACCATAGGCATGGGTCGTGTTGACCCATGTGTCGACCCATGTGCTGTTGGGTTTCCCAGTGACCGTTGTTTTTCTACATTCCGTTATTTTATTTATAATATACTATATATATTTTAGTTCTAACTTCTTTAGTTCATAAATTCTTCATAGTTAATCCTATTTACGAAAACCAAGAGTTTGTCTAAACCAAAATTTTGTAACGAACGCAATGGTAAAGTCAGTTTTAATCAATTCTGAATATTTAATTAATTAATATTTATTTTATTATCTATTTTATACAATTACGGTGTATTAAATTATGGATGTTATATTCTCCCCTCCTTAAAGGATTTCATCCCAGAAAACTCCAAGTTAAATAGAATGTTAATAATCCTACACCCATCTACTCATCCATCAACCACTGGAAACCGTTGTCCTTAAAATTTATAATGCTTTATATGAACATATGCAAAGGTGTTATGTATATGTCCCTACATAGATGCAAAAATCGGCGGCCCACTGATTCGGTTGACCTCATTAATGCAATATATGTTTGTGCCATATATCTAATATGCCTGCAAAAGAATCCTAATAATACGTACAAGTTGTATATGTGTGCACAAATATTCACCAAAATGCAGCATCCATGTAATGATTCAACTATTTTCATCCATGTAAGTTTTTGAGCCGATCTAGTGTGTAATGTGTGTGTATATGCATCCACTGGCAACCAGTAGCAAACACTTGCATCCTTTTGCATTTGTCAATCATGAAATGTCTCAAAATGCATGTTTTTAACCATAGGTTTCTACTTGAAGAAAGAAGATTCAAACTATAGGAAAAAAATTCGAATTCAAAAATATTAGAAAGGAATTAAGAACGTATTCTCAAAGAGAAAAGGGTAAGAAGCACGAATCTTGTCTTCGGGTTCCCATGTCGCATCATCTCGATCTTCTCCCCGTTGCACCTTCACTAACTTGATCTTCTTATTGCATAATTTTTAAATTCCAATCCAAGAATATGAGCAGAAACTTTTCTAACTGATGCCTTCTTCTCGAGCGTACTTGGATCAACTACCTCTGCTGAATCATGTAGACATTTCCTCAAGTAGGAAACGTGGAACACGTCTGAACTCCCGCCAGCCTCTCTGGTAGTCTAACTCTGTAGGACATCTGGCCTATCCTCTCAACTATGGGGAATGACCCTATAAACCTCTTCCCCAACTTCCCTACCGAGCTAAAGCGAACAACATTTCTTAGGTGATATCTTGATAAACACCATATCTCTACCTTAAATTCCAATTCATTCCTCCTCATATCGGCATATGACTTCTGCATGTCCTGAGCTAATTTCTTCTATTTGTGAATAAGTTCTATCTTCTCAGAAGTCTCTCTTATCATCTCAGGCCCAAGTAGAAGTCTATCCATAGACTCCCACCAACATCTCAGCAATCTGCAAGATTGTCCATAAAGTGCTTCGAAGGGTGTCATACCAACGCTCAACCGATAACTATTATTATAGGCAAACTCAACCGATGTGAGATGCTCCTCACAAGTCACACCGATATCTAGGATACACGATCTCAATAAATCCTCAAGAACCATATTGACCTTCTCAGTCTGCCCATCGGTCTGAGGGTAATAAGTTGTGCTAAGTTGTGACTGTGTACCTAGTGCCTCTTGTAGGCTCTTCCAAAACTCACTCGTGAAGATGGGGTCACGGTTACTTACCGTACTGGAAGGTACCCTATGAGGTCGGACTATCTCTCTAAGGTATACCAATGTTAGCCAAGCTCCTATCCTCTTGCTTTTGACTAGGATAAAGTGAGCGCTCCTAGTTATCACATTTACTATAACCCATGTACTCATGTTGCCCTTCCTTGATCTGGGCAGTCCAAGAATAAATTCCATACAAACGCTCTCCCACTTCCATTATGGAGTATCCAAGGGCTGAAGCAATCTGCCATGTTTCCTTTGTTCAACCTTTACTTGCTGACAAGTCAAACATCGGGCCACAAACTCTACAATGTCCTTCTTCATGCCAGTCCAATGAAAAATTCTCTTTATGTTTCGGTACATCTTGTCACCGCCCAGATGGATTGTCATCTAAGAGTGGTGAGCCTTCTCAAGGACTATATTCAACGAGTCTCTAACTCGGGGAACACATAGCTGTCCATCTCGAAATATCCACCCTTTCTCATTCATAGAATATCTAGCTAGGTGACTAGAGGTCTCTCCTCCACTGAGTCTATCCAAGATGTCCACCAACTGCTGATCCACTCGCTGAGTGGATCCAATATGCTCCATAAGAGTAGGTCGTACCTCCTATGATGCCAACAATCCAGGAGTAACATCCGTAGATGGAATAAAATCAAAGGTTGAGATAAATAGAAGCTCTGCCTCTCTATGAATAAAGGACTCTAGGTCATCCTTTGCCTACTCAACGCGTCCGCAACCACATTCCCCTTGCATAGGGTATAAGCCGTCTAGAAATCGTAGGATGTAAGCAAATCCATCCAACGTTGCTGCCTTAATTTGAGATCCTTCTACGAGAAAAAATATTTGAGCGACTTGTGATCCGTGTATAGCTAAAACCTGTAATAGCCCGCATTTTACGTATCGGAGGATCGCAAAATATTTTTATTTAATTCTTGAGGTTGGATCATTCTCATATTTTGATATATTGGTTATGGAGATGTGAGACATATCCATAATTTTTACCAATTTAATTGTGACCATTTTGCCCCTGTCAGTCTTGTATGGGGAATAACTTTTGACTGGGATCGAATCAGGTGCTGCGGTCATTCTCATTGGAAAGGAAATGGCATTGCCAATTCTGAAGAGTGGTCACATTAAAGATTTTGGTTTAGCGGTTTAGGAGAATCGCTATTTTTGTGTTTCGCAGTTTTTTGTTCAGGTTTTTGAAACATTAATGTGCTGATTTGGAGAGGCCCATTAGTGGGCTGGTGGGAGGCTATAAATAGGGGGTTAGAGGCATGAAGAGAGGGTTACTTTCTTAATTCTCTCATTTGGTTGAGCTCATGATCCTCCTTGTTCAATAATGTACACCTTTCCACCATTAAAATTCTAGATCTACATAAGATAATCAAAGATCTACGTCGTTTGAAGCTAGATAGACGTCAATCGAAGAGAGATTTCATCAAATTTAAGAGTTTGAAGCTAATTCTTCGCTACTAGGATTTAGATCCAAGTGTTTTTGTGTTGTTTTGAAGATTTGGTGAGTGATATGCATCTCTCACACGGATTCAATCAAGTATACGAGTTGTTTGATCATTATTTCATCATTTTCAAGTTGTTTTCACCTAGATCTACATCATTGTAAGTATATTTTCATGTGAGTCACCATAGGATCTAACCTAGCAACTTAAAACCGGTAACTTCTATGTCAACTCATATGTTTATGCAAGTTTAGATCTATTATTTTGTTGATTCATTATTTATCATGGTTTTGGTGAATTTCTCATGTTTGAGTGATGAATAATCGTTGTGTTGACGCTTGTCGGTGATTGATTTTGATGGATTAGCTAAATCAAGTGTTTTGCATGAATTTTGAGTCGAATTAAAGTTGAATTGGGCAGGATATCGTATGGATCGGTTGTATATTGCATGGATCAGTTAGCTTGGCTTCTTCTCCAAGCAATGAATGGATCAGTCACAGTTTGCTGGACCGGGCAGAAATTCTGGGCATGGATCAGTCACAGTTTGATGGACCGGGTAGAAATTCTAGGCATGTATCGGTCATAGTTTGATGGACCGGGCAAAAATTCTAGGCATGGAACGGTCATTGTTTGATGGTCCGGGCAGAAATTATGGGCATGGATCGGTCATAGTTTGTTGGACCGGGCAGAAATTCTAGGTATGGATCGGTCATAGTTTGATGGACCAAGCAGAAACTGTGGGTATGGGTTGGACATGTATTGGTCGGAGATGTCTGGATAGGGCAGTTTTTCGAAGCATGGACCAGGCAGTTCTTCAAAACATGGACCGGACAGTTTTTCTTGAAGCATGGACTAGACGGAATTGATGTACCAAACATTTCCATGGATCGGGCATTTCTATGATGATGTATGTTTTTTGGATCGACGATGATCATGGCTTGGTAGTAAATTCAACGAGGAATTTTCGAAATTTTGTGATGTATTCGTTGATGGCTGTAATGCAACGAATGTGAGACAACTCAAAGGTGTTTTGAGTTCGTGGATAATGGTTGCTCGAAGGAGACTTGAGCTTGTGAATGGTCATCGATGTTGGATCTAGGTTAACCCTAGAGGGGGTGAATAGGGTTTATCACAAATTATCCCAGAGTTTAAATATTACAGGATATTAAAATGTTCATAGATCACAGAATGCAACAGAACTAAAAATAAAGAAAGTAAATAACACACGATATACTTAGCTTCGAAAAAATCCTGCCTACTGCTGCATTCCTAAGGTTTCTACTAGGTGAAAGAACAGATCCCGCATACAAGACCATGTACACTCACGAACCCCTCGCTCCTATTCTAACCCTATGCTCAAAACCCTAGACTGACCGATATCCCCTCGACCAGATTTTCCCGAATTACAAACATGTAATCCATAACCCTATATTTTACAGACTCTAGTAAACTGCCAGCTAAACCCTAACTGGATTCCCTAGATTTTACAGACCTAGAAACTGTTCAGACGATTACAAAGGAATTTAAAACAAAATACAAAATAAAATAAAACATGAAAGCTCTAGTTCAAAATTAAACTCCCTTAAGCCTAAGAAAAAGGATGTCGGCCCATTTGTTATTTCATTTGCACATTCCTTCTTTGGAAAAAATAAATGGCGGTTTCAATGTAAATTAGGGCTTCTTCAATCTTCTACAAATCAATTTCGGCTTCGAATAAAATTGCTTTGGTTGAACTCTGAAGCTCGAATTCTCTGGTTTGCTTGTCAATTGATTTGGCTTGGGCTTCTGATCGAAACTCGTGAGTTTTCTGAATTTTCTTGCTTTGAATTTCTTTTGAGTTGTTTGTAGTTTCAATCCTTTTTTCCGGTGATGAAATGGTGTCAATTATATAGGGTAATTCGAACCCTTAATTCTCTGATTTCATGAAATGATTTTGGTCTGATTTTATGCGGTTTCCTCTTTTGATTTTCTTGATAAAATCGGCATTAATTAAGTTGATAAATTCTAGAGAAAAATTTGTTGCCTTGAATGAATTTGAAAATGCGTGATTCATCCCATAATTCGATTACATAACTGCTTTCCCGAAACAATTCATAACTGGGAATTATTGAATTATCTTGCCAAATATCCCACTGCGTTTAAAACACTGAAACCCATGATTTATGCTTCCCCTATGAAAAAGATTGTTTCCTTGAATGAGTAATGAATTCCTGGAAGATTTCAAATTAATATTTGTCCACAAATGATTCTTGCCAAAAAAGGGATTTTGGAAAATTTAATTGCTGTACACTGCAGCTTGCATGATTATGAAACTGATTTGCATGACATTCTCTTGGTTTGACCTACTTGTACATATGCACTTGTGAAAACCTACTTGACCTATTCATGCTTTTGGCTTGAACATATTGTTTCATCCATACATGCACTTGACTTTTTGCTTGACCGTGAACCTTGCTGTTGAACATGAATGTTCATGCACACATGTGCATTCTTGAAACTGTCACTTTGAAACATGTTTAGATGGCTTGTGAACTGCTGAGTTACTTTCATCATGTTGTTGGGATGACTTGTCTTGACATGCTGTTTTGTTTAAGATCACTACACTTATGTAGTCGCTGCCTTGTTGCACTGAGTATGTGTTCACCAGATTTCTTTGAACTGGACCATTTGTTGTATTGTTGTGTATGCATTGTTTTATGCTCGACCATTTAAATTTGTCATGTATTTGCATTGTCCCTTGACATGTGATGCACTTGTACTACTCTCGAACACCCATGCTAACATTTGCATACTGATTTGCATTGTGCACTGAGTCGAGATGGTCCACGTGGCTACTCCTCAATTGCTAGCTAATTGGCGAGGCAGTGCACATGTGTATATCTATACACGTGTGTATATGCAGCATCAAAAAAAAAATCTTGTCCCTGCACTGAAATATTTTGTATATACACTGACTGCCTTGTGGTATTTACAATGTATCACTGTGAATATCACAAGCTGTCTAGACACAGTCGGATAAATTGATAAATCAGATCGAGTCATGAAAAATGACGAGAAATAAACTAGAAATCTGAGGCAAATAAAATTTTAAAAATAAAATTTATATTTGCATGTATTCAGTTTTATTTATATTGCAGTGTACTGTGTGTGTGTGTTTCATGTGACAGGTAGGCAGGTGATGACTGGACTGAGTATGAAGATGCTGTGAAGACAGAATATGAAAGACAAAAGATTTAGTAGAGAATGTATATGTGCCAGTGTATATGAGTCAAAGTGAATGTATATATAAAATTGTATATGAATGAAATGAAATTGAAATATGAAATAAAATATTTAAATTTAAAAAAAATATTGTTGAATATTTGAATTCGTGTGTAGTCATACTCTATTTAAATTTAAATGTTATATTCCTGTTTATGATGTATATATAAAAAAGTATATTAACAAACACATTTATAATAAAATATATTTGTTTGTTATCATCAAACAAAAATCATATGATTGTGTATACAACACCGTTATATACAACAATCTCCCCCTTTTGATGATGACAAACAAATATTAGATTTTGAATGTGTTCGACAGTGAAAAATGGAACTCCCCCTATTTGAAAGCTCTCCCTACAACAGAAACTCCCCCTATAACTGTGCATGAGTTAAAAATGAAAATTGAATAAATTTTAAAAATTAAAAATATTTATAAAATATTCACCCATAAATCAAAATCTCAACTCATTCTCTCCCTTTTGTTATCATCAAAAGGATTCAGAATTTAAAATATAGGTGAAAATTGACTAAAAATATAATTTCAGCTTAAGAAGAAGAACGGTCATCATAAATCTCAATCGGTCAAACAAAAATCATAATAAACTGAGAATTAGTGGCACATTTCACATTTTAGACAATGACGGATTTATGATGAATTTATAAAAATGGAGAGAGTTAAAAAGTATGAATATTTTCCAATTATTTTTAAAAGAGTTTTATAAAAAATGAACTCAAAAACAGCAATGGATTTGGACTATAATTAATAATTCAATTTAAGTGACACAATCATATAATCTCAAATCCCAATAGCTATCAATCAACAAATCATAATACATCAAAAGATTTCAACACATTTCACAGGTTAGAATATGGATTGATAGGCTGGTTTTTACACACAAAGGAGAATTTCAAATTAATTTCAATTTATAGCACATTTTTCCTTTTTATTTTATTTTATTTTATTTTATTTAAGAGCACACTGACCACGTATAACCAGAGCTTGGATTTTTAAATGAGGTCAGTCGCAGCTTAAATTATAAGTAATCTCTCAACCATGCACGATTAGAGTTGGGCTTTTAAATGAGGTTAGAGAAATACTTATGAATTAATTATATTTATCATTTTCAGCTTTAAAAGGAAAAACTCCTCGGTATATAAAACCAATATGGATGATAGAAATGTGGTAGGTATAGAAATGGTTGTGAAATAAATTTCAAAATTAATTATATTATGAAATATGCTCGACTGTACTGGGATCACTGAAAATTTTCAGTTGTCACTAATTCTGAAAAATAACATAGTCCCATTTCTATCACGAATATTTCCACTGTTTATTCAATTTTTTTTTAAAAAAAATATCAACTCTCCACATTAATATAAAATCATGATGGATGAAAGAATGATGATAGATTAAGAAGGTGTTCATGAAATAATTGCCAGTTCAAAGATATTATAATAACTGTTCAACCATCATGAAAAATCTAAATAAAATCTCCTCTTGTTGTGAAATTCACTGCAGTCATAATTCATCACAATTTCAAATTCTAATAATAATTTTGACGAATTATATCAATTTGGATATTGATTTCAATTTCTGAATGAATAATCAATAAATAATTTTAAAATTGAAAATCAATCACAAGGGGAATATGCAGATCTATACAAGACAAGAGGGATTAAAAAAAATTATACAGCAAAATCAAATTCAGCGCTTCTAAACAACTGATACCACTTGATGTCTCAATTAATGAGGATTTTAACATGACACCGGAGACGAGCAAGGATATCATAGACAAAAGAATTATAAGTACAAAGCCCAAGAAGACAAGATAACAGATTATGCACATGTATCAGAGCAGCAAACAGATGATTCCAAAACAAACATTTTTCAAAATAGTATCAGAGCTGCACAGAAAATATTTTCATATCATACTTGTCAAGACGACGGTCACATAAGACGATTCATGATCCAAAGATTAAAAATACCGTTTATTTGAATTCATTTGTGGCATATGAAACTCTCAAGATTCAGTGAATTAATCACACCAGAATTTAAATTTTAGATTCAAGATATGCGTGTGATTCAATAAATCAATAATTTCAAATGATTTTAAGCAAACAAATATTTAAATCAAATAAACATGAAATAATAGAGAGATTAAGACCATTTTTTCAAAGAATTTTCAAAATTATCTTTGACAAGTATAAGAGAAATTTCAGATCATTTACATCAGGTTTGAGAGGTATTCATGATCCAAAAAATTAAAAATAATTTATTCGAAATCACTTGAATCAATGTCAAGATTTGAGATATAATGAATCAATCACACAAAATTGATAATTTCAAATTTAAGAGGTGTGTGATATTCAAAATATCAAGAATTTCAGATCATTTCAAACAAACAGATTTCAACCATAATGATCATGAATAAAGATGAAATTAAAGATGTATCACTTATTCAAGACAATTCAAAATATTCAAGCCCATCTGAAAAACAATGAAATTATCACAACTGAGAAATAGCAGTGTGCTGTAATGATTGTGTTATTTCAAGCTTTTCTAAAATGAATTAGACGAAACTCAAAAACAGCATTGGTGTGTGAAATTCCATTAAACTTTCAGATCTTCAAAAATTAGAATTCGGATTAACGGTGTTCAAGATATGATATGAATGCTTCAACATTGTTAAGAATTCAAAAATAAAAAAATAAACTTCAAAAAAATTGCAGACATATACAAGTTTAAATTCAAGATCTGGAAAAGATTAAAACGTAAGAATGTTATTCAGATTAAGCGAATTTCCAGAATTCATGAGCACTGCAATTGGAAGTTAATGAAAGCTCAAGAAGAAATAAAAATATATGACAGTGACAATTCAAAGTAGAATAACCAAAAGAAAATAAACAGAAGGAAAAAAATATTTACAAAGATGAGGTTAGAAATCATAACTAATTCACAGAAGACGTTGTGGATCGCTAACTCATTAGACTTGGCTAAGGAACTGTGAATGATTTCAAGATTGAATTCAGTTTCTCTTTCTGCACAGCAGCTCCTCAGCCACTTCAGGTACTTAACAGCTTAGGGGATCGAGTGGTCTAACAAAATTTGTAAAACCACTCACAGTTGTATGTCGAACCTTTGGTACCTAAACCTGTTTATACAACAATCCATCTGAATTTACCTTTGTACCCTTGGTAACCCAAAACTGTTTGAATTTTACGAAAGCCGTTTTATTTCCTTTTGGGATCCAGGATTGTTTAAATAAATTGTTATATAACAAATTCTCATTTTGTTTATGATTCAAAAATCCTTTGAAATTGACAGAGTTCAGATTTTCAATTTGATTCTTTCCAAAGTAGTTTGAAGGATTTTTAAAATCATTTGAATTTCGCTTTTCAAAACCATTTGTTTTCCCAAAACAAAGACCACATTTATTTCGAACAGAAAATTGGTTTCTCAACAACATATACAAAGATTTTTCACCATTTGAAAATTTAGACAAAATGGTTTCAAGTTGTTGAATTTTAGTTTTAAGATAACTGTTTTCTTTCAATAAAACCGAACAATGATTTTTTTGTAATCTTACATCTTTCTAAATCAGATTTTAAAACCAAATTTTCATCATTAAGCAATTTGATTTTGTCTTGGGATTCTGAAATCTCAGCTTCAAAAAGTTTTTGTTTTTCAAATTCAAGCTTTTCAAAATTCTTGAATTTTTCAATTTCAGATTCAAGCTCTTTCAAAATCAAATCCGTTTTCAACAAAATTTCCTTTTCAAAAATTTCATGTTCGAAATTATTCTTATCCAACTCCTTCTACAAAGCGTTATTTTTATGAATAAACTCATCTTCGTGATTTTTCAAAATCAAAATTTTATTTTCAAGCTTTCTAGAATGTTCATCAAGTTAAGCTAAATAAGTTTTCGCAATCATACAATATTTGCAGTCGGAGTTTTCAAGTTTTAATTTCAAATCATTATTTCTACATCACAACTCAGAGCTTTCAGATTTCAAAATTTTATATTTACTTTGGAGACAATTTACAGTTTTAGTTAAATCAATTCAACGAGAAACCAATTCTTCATATGAAGAGTCTCCATCATCTGAATCGTCGTTAATATCTCTAGTTAAGCACACATCTGAATCTGAGTTGGCAACTTAGGGTTTTGAGGAGTTGTTGTCATTTCCATATAGCACTTTGAGAGTTTTCCAGATACCCTGCGTAGTTAAACAATGGGAGATAAGATCAAATTGATTATTACTAAGATAAGAATATAGAATATGCATGACACGAGCATTTATAACTTTATTTTCCTTATCTAACATATCACCCACATTTTTAATAATATTCCAATATTCATAATTAACAGATTTTAAATAGAATTCGATTTTCGATTTTCAAATTAAAAAATCTGTACCACTGAAAATAATTGGAATATCACTGGACTGACTCTCTATGGACTGACAACTAGAATGACTCATTACTCTAGAGTTAATGAAATAACCTGCTCTGATACCACTTGTTGGATCTAGATTAACCGTAGAGGGGTGGGGGGTGAATAGGGTTTATCACAAATTATCGCAGAGTTTAAATATTGCAGGATATTAAAATGTTCACAGATCACAGAATGCAGCAGAACTAAAAATACAGAAAGTAAATAACACACGATATACCCAGCTTCGGCAAAATCCTGCATACTGCTGCATTCCTAAGGTGTCTACTATGTAAAAGAAAATATCCTGCATACAAGACCATGTACACTCGCGAACCCCTTGCTCCTATTCAAACCATACGCTCAAAATCCTAGACTGACCGTGAAGTGACCCATAACTTCCCCATGAAGGAAAGCACGAATTACTTTGAGGACAAGACGAATCAGAACACAAACAGAAGAACATTTCATTGCTTATTACAACAATTCCATCAGAATACAATAATATACAGAGTATGAATAAATATTACACATTTGATAAATATCAGAGATTTAAATACATTACTGCAGCGGAAAAATAATACAAAACATAACTGAAAGAAATACACGGATATAGAGTTTTCCGAATATCACTTCAGTTGTAAACCAGGATCTTGTGAATATAAATCTGCAAAACCAAAACTACTAGCTGCCCGTATGGAAAATAGGGGCACCTAGAGTTTAGGTTAAAACAATAAACTCCAGGTCAGTCATGTGACTGGTGTGAGAACTAAAACAGTTATTTAAAACTTTACTTTAAAAGAGAGTAATTCAAGGGACCATGTCGTATAACATGAAACAGGTTTCCTCCCAAGAACACTAGTGCATATATCAAAACAGCGCAGTGCTTTTTGGAAAAATGAAGCTATTATAAGACCCAGGTCCCATCACACAATGCAACGCAAGCCAGAGGATAGGGTTTTCCCTTATAATAGCCAAACATGCTTGGTACGTTTAAAACAAATCATTTGATACTATTATAAGTGTATAGTGTCAAAACAATTTCAATCATAAATATCAATCATAGACGGCATGGGTACCATATATCATGTCGCCATACTAGGATCTACAAATAAAACTGAATTATCACGTATTGGAAATTGGATTCCATCATGAGTCGAGGCTAGGGGCAAGCTCCACTCCGTTCGAGACACTCTAGCAAATGTCTCAGGACCACACACAGCAATCCTTGGAATCGGTTGGGCCGGTCCTCTCTTACTTTTGAGAATTGGCAATTCCTGAACACACGTTTCCTGGTCCTATCGGACCTATATAATGGTCTGTACGTCGACTCACATAATGCCAGTTATCGACCATATATTCGAGGCGCCTCGCATTCCAACAACCACACAGGTAAAAAGTATATAAATGTCAGGGCTGGTAGGTCACTGACATCACCCATAGCTAGAAAGAAACGTCGTGTTCTTCCAACGGTCCGTATCCCGTTTTTGACTCATACCGAGGTGTGAGGCTCGCGAATTCACATTATACACAAAGCAATGCCACATAGGCCGTGCTTTGATCATCAACCACAAGACTTTGCTTTTCAACAGAAGCCTTGATCATTTGCCACTAAGGCATGCCACACAGGCAATTCACTCCATGCGACTGATGTCCATCGATATACAACCTCTGAGCTCGTATGTCTCAGAGAAGGGCATTAAGCAAGAGAATAAAATCTCCGCCGCCAAACAGATGTATATTGTAACAACCCACCTCCGTTAAGGACACTCACAAAGGGAATGCCTTAACTTTGGTGGAGCATTTTAGTAAACAGAACAGAAACTTACAAGACAGATAAAAACAGTACTTGAAATTTTTTAACTTTATTACAGCGGAAACAGAAATCAGTATGGTTACATCCTTTCAAATCTCAGAATTCAAGTACAAAATATCAGTCTTGTACAAAAGCCTTCAGAATGCATAGTTTAAAATCATAATCCCCACAGAAGAAGACAAGCCATACTCTAAGCACTTCAAGCAGAAGAAATCCGGATCTAGCTAGAGTATTCCCTCCTTAGAAAACCTGGGGGGGAACGGAAGAAAAGAGGCGAAACAACAAGGGTCAGACATAAAGTCTGGAAAGTCCAGTGACTTTCAGCATATGAACAGATAATAATATTATGACATGAACATAAAACTGGATGAGAGATAACTGTAACAGGTGTAGCAGATATAACAGAAGAACAGAATGATATAAGCTATTGCTTTACACTTCTATGCACTAATACTAGTATAACAGAATTAGGTGTCGGCCTAATGTCTAAACTGAAGCAGGAACGGGTACAGAATAATTTAACAGAAACAGAGTGCTAATAATGGGCCTTTATTACCTGATCAGAAACATACAAAAGCAGAAACAGATTAATCCCTATGGAAACAGAATGTAGAATTAGGTGTACACTAGTAATGGGCCTTTACCACCCGAACAGACGGTACCATGCAGAAACAGACAGGTGTGACCACCCAACAGAAACAGACGGTACCAACAGAAACAAACAGAACTAAGTGTACCCTAAAACCCTACCACAAGTGATCGGCTCCCTAATACATAAATGTAAAAACCCGCAAATCCCCACCCTTTGAATCGACCATAAACCACATAAGTCTGACCCAAAAAGTGAAAATCTACGAATACTTTAACTTTGGGCATACAACACATTACAATAGATAACAGAAGACTTTTATAACACTATAATAAATGTTACATCAGAGTACAGAATATACATATCAGAGTGCATTGGAATATAATTACAGCGGAAGATAAATACAAAAAATGTAATATACTGCAACGGAAGAACACAGCGGAAGACTCTCTATCTCTGGACACAGCTTTAAGCTTCAACCCAGAATCCTGCTTAATATATCTGCAAAAATAGCTACTCGACTTCCCGTGTGGAAAATATGGGCACTCGAGTTTGCCAGTGGACAAACTACAGGTCAGTCATGGGACTGGTGTGAGAATTCTACTTAACCTATATAATATAATAAGGCTAATCACAGGACCACGCCACTTTCGGGGAACGGGTTTTCTCCTATAGATTGCCAGTGCATAAAGTAAAGTAAATCGTCAAAATAACGCAAGGCTTTTTAGAAAAATGAAACCATTATAAGACCCAAGTCCCATCACACAATGCAACGCAAACCGGAGGATAGGGTTTTACCTTATAATGATCAAAAGATGCTTGATACGATAAACACGGTATTATATAATAATAGTGTGCAAACAATTTGAAATACATCAAAGTAAATGTATTAATCCTAGACGGCATGAGTGCCCCATCCCACTATGACGCCATATATAGGTATACAATCAAAACCGCGTGATGTCGTATTGGAAATTTGGGTTTCCATCTGAGTCAAGGCTAGGGAGGAGATCCTTACCGATTCGAGACACTCTAGCAAATGCCCCAGGATTGGTACTCTGTCCAACCCTTGGATCCTGCAGGGCCGGTCCATACGTTAACGCTTAATGGATTGACAATTCCTGAACACACGCTTCCCGGTCCTTTTGGACCTATAATACGGACAGTGGCGACCGCATAAACCGAGGCCTCGAAAAATCCAACAACCACAATGAATAAATGCCAGCGCTGGTAGGTCCCTGGCACCACTCTAGCTAGAGAGAAAACGTGTGCACTCCCTGCGTTCCCTTCTCCCGTTTTAGACTTCACCGGGCTGTGAGGCTCGCGAAGTCACGTTACACAAAGCTATGCCTAAATAGACTATGCTTTGATCATCCCACAAGGCTCTGCTTTGCAACAATAAGCCTTGATCAAGTGCAACTTGGCATACCACATCAACAACTCATATCATGCGATCGGTAATTATTTAACATACAAAAGGGTGTTAAGCAAGAGAATAAATCCTCCGCCACCATGCATTTATATATTAAATAAAAACCAATTTAATTACACGAAATAAATTTCAATGTCAGGCATGCTATCCATTTACAAGTCCGTTCTGGGTCTGAACAAAACAGCGTATCCGTCGATCTCCAGTACGTCTGGAAGATCATCACTTTTTACCTTGCCTTGGGGGATCCGTCCCAATTCAAGATATCAGTCACCATCAACCAAACGATGTGAAGTTCTCAGGTCTTCAGTCACCATCTTCATCTTCAACTCTTGATCGTCGTGATGATTATTCAGAATGGGTTAGACCCGGTCTTTCTGAATAACTCGCGTATTTGTAATTAAAATCAACCATACGCCACATTCCAACTCTGAACATTCTTTTAAATAAAAATTATTATTTATATTAAAAGATTCTCATTAATTTTATCAAAAATAAAATAAATTACATTTTAATCTTTCTAAAAAGATTTATTAATATTCCAATTTTGATTTTTTAATACAAGAATCATTATTACAAGATTATTAATTTTAATAAGCCAATCTTGTCTTAAATTAGGTTAAAGAACTAGTGTCATTAAAACACAGTTCACGATAAACCCAAAACCAATTTTTCAAAATATGGAATTTCTACAGAAATCAAATCAACAAATAATCATTATAAATTTCTGTATCTTTTAAATTTATAAAATAGATTTACAAATTTCAAATAGTAATTTCAGTGTAAATTGGATTAAAGGATAAATGTTATTTAAAACATCGTCAACTACAAATCCAATCTACATATCAATCACCAAACATAAATGTCAAATTCTAATAATCTTAAATAAAAGATTTCTATTTAAATATTTATTATTATAAGAAAAACGTATTTTAGAGATAATCATTAAAAATATTCTTTATATAAATGATTTTTACCTTTTACAAATATTCTTTGTTTAACATATACTTAATTAAAATATATATATATATATTTAAAAAAAAAGAATTTCTAATGTAAAAATATTTTTATTTAAAAGAACATCTGAATCGAAATGCGACTCAACCATTTACCATATAATTTGGATTATATGGATTTAACACACATCATATATAACAATAAAAATGTAATTATCAAGTCATCCATTTACATCCAAAGTGTAAATTCCAACTGTGTAAGCGTTAAAATTAAATAATAACGCTCATCACAGCCTGTCGATCTAATGATCAACATACAACTAAATATTGGGATTAGTGTATGTTAATTTTCATCCCAACACCCGTGTGGGGTTTCATCCAACAAACAAATAATTAATTCATTTGTGCACTTGGGCGATGTGTGAAAATTATCGACCCAATCACATAAACAAGTCAGGTAACTTGTTTATGGCAGTGTAATACACAATATATAACACGACGATAAAACTGTCTCTTTTTATTTCTTTTCTTTTTATTGCATGTAAAATGTCAATAAAGATGAATTCTTTATTTCTATTCTTTTATCGCATCTAAAATGACGATAAAAATAAAATCTTTATTTCAATTCCTTTCATTGTAAATAAATGAAAAGGAAAATGTAATCTTTTAATTCCATTGTAATAGGGAATACAATTAATAACAAAAATATAACTTTTCATTTCATGCTTTATTCGCACTAGAGAATGCAAATAAAGATTCATCTTTTTGATTTGAGGTTTATTTACAACGAGGAATGTAAATAAAAATTTTAACTTTTCATTTCATAATTTATCTGCAATAAGGATTGCAAATGAAAATGGATCTTTTATTCTCATGTTGTATTTGCGTTGAGTAATGCAAATAAAAATGTAATACTTAATTTTCTACTTTTATTTACATCAAGAAATGTAAATAAAAGAACAACTTTTTGTTTTATGTCTATTTACATCAAGTGAAGTAAATAAATAAAAATGTAACCTTATTTTAATGCTTTGTTCGCATTTAAAAACATGCCAAAAAATGTAACGTCTGTTTTTACTAAATTTGTTTGCATCTAAATTTGCAACAAAATGTAATTTTTATCTTCTTGTTTGTTTACGACTAAGGTTGCAAACAACAATGTAATTTTTCTTATCTTCTGGTTTTATTTGCATGATAGAATGCAAATAAAAATGTATATTCTATTTTCTATGTTTCATTTGCATTGTAGAATACAAACAAATAATATAATTTTTATTTTATGTATTGTTTACATTGTGGAATGTAACAAAATGTTTTTTTTTATGGTTTGTTCACATTGTGAATGCGAACCAAAATGTAAATCTTATTTTTAATGTTTTGTTCGCATTGTGAATGCGAGCAAAAATATAAATCTCATTTTAAAAAGTTTTGTTCGCATTGTGAATGCGAACAAAAAGGTAAATCTTTTTTTTTTGTTTTTGTTTTGTTCGCATTGTGAATGCGAGCAAAAATATAAATCTCATTTTTAAAAAGTTTTGTTCGCATTGCGAATGCGAGCAAAAATGTAAATCTTTTTTTTTTCTATATTTTCTTGTATTTGTGAATACAAATAAAAAGAACAAATTTTATTCCAATGTTTCATTTGTATATGTAAATACAATAAAAAGAACAAATTATATTCTAATGTTTTATTTGTATTTGCGAATACAAACAAAAAGAACAAATTATATTTCAATGTTTTATTTGTATATGTAAATACAAATAAAAAGAACAAATTATATTTCAAAGTTTTATTTGTATATGTAAATACAAATAAAAAGAACAAATTATATTTCAAAGTTTTATTTGTATTTGTGAATACAAACAAAAAGAACAAATTATATTTCAAAGTTTTATTTGTATTTGTGAATACAAACAAAAAGAACAAATTATATTTCAAAGTTTTATTTGTATTTGTGAATACAAACAAAAAGAACAAATTATATTTCAAAGATTTATTTGTATTTGTGAATACAAACAAAAAGAACAAATTATATTTCAAAGTTTTATTTGTATATGTAAATACAAATAAAAAGACAAACTTTATACTTACATACATTTCTAACTATAATGGCATTTACAATGATATGACATTTCATACCATAATGACATTTGAATGGTCATTTATTATGTTTCAATGTATCAATTTAAATATGACAATTCAATGTAAAAGATACTTTCCTATTTTTCATCGCTAACACAACCAATTTGACATTTTACTAATATAAAATTCATAATAAAGGTGACAATTTTAATTCGTTAATTCTAATCTCAACAAGGAATGACAATTTAAGTGATAAATGTAAATCTTTCACTTTCAATCTAATTCACATGGAAATGTATTGACAAAAATCTAATATTTTATTCCATTCAAAAACGCATGTAGATTTCATCATCGAGTTCCATCTTTTAATTACAATGAAAATTGCATCGTCAACTTAAATCTCTTATTTGATTACAAATGCAACATAAAGATTCAATCTTTATGCGTCATTCAAACGCAACATAAAGATTCAATCTCTACATTGGATTATTTCATGAAGACTCTAAAGTTATGTTTATTTTTCATTTTTTTTTCTTAATTTCATGTTTGCACAAAACGCTAAAATATTATTATAATTCATGTTTAACAATAATGCTAAAATTTGATTAAAATTATGTGCTTACAATGAATACTAAAATTTAATGTATAACAACACATCATTTGGTGTCTACATGTAGCGATGATACCAAACATGAACAAAATATAGATCTATTTAGAATAGATCTAAGTATACATGAATAATTCAACATCCAAAACTCAAAGCATAGCAAATGTGATTACAAATAAACAATGAAATTTCAATGCGAACATAGATCTAGCTAACGCAGATATATTAATTAAGAAAAATAATTAAATTAAATTAAATTAAATTAAATTAAATTAAATTAAATTAAATTTTAAATTTAGAATTGCTCACCTTGGATATTAAATCAAAACTGAATCAAAAGGATTAGAGATTGTACACAACAGATCTTGAATGTTATGTTGCGTGTCGTTGTCCCAATATCACAAACGTTGTTGCGTTCTGAATCGGATTGAATCAAAAACACATTTTTAATAATTAAAATTAAGATTAGAAATGAAATCAAGCATTGCAAATTGATAAAATAAAATTTATATAACCTTTGAATTGTTCAAATCTTTGAATCACGATAACTTGAGCTACGGTTGACGGTTTTGGGTGCCGTTTGTTGGAGGATGGAGTGCTTGGAGAGGTGGATATTCGGCTGGGAGGGGGTGGGATGCGGTTGCAAGGAGGAGGAGCAGCGGATGCATAAAGTCAGCGGACTTGGAGAGGTGATTCGAGAGCTACGGACAACGGTTTGATGTGAAATTGGTCGGAGAAGAAAGAGGAGGAGAAGAGCTTGAAAAACTTCCAAAGGATGGGGATCTAAAAGTGAGTGAATTAGGAGATAAGGAGGAGAGAAGGAGAAGAAGACATGGCGGCTACGGGTTCAGGTGCGTGAGTTTCTGATCGGGAAGAAGAGATGCCTGGGTTTGCGTGTACTTTTATAATATTTTATTAATTTATTATCCATTAAAGGCCCGTTTTGCAACTTTGTCCAATTTCAGCCCAAAGACTGTCGTTCTTAAGGTTTTGACACCTTCTGAACGCAATGGAATGGGTCTCGGGGCCCAATTCCGAAATTTGTACATATTTTATTTAAAATCCCATTAAAAATTAATTAATTAAATATTTACCGTACATTTAAATATGCCGGGGCCACATACGGACTCCGAAAAATCCAGAAAAATTATTTTTGGCTTTCTTATGACGATACGGTTCTAATGAGACTAAGTTCATCGAATTCTGAGACTGTTTGAAAAATGTCTATTTTTAAGGCGTTTAAATTTAACTTAAATAGTCAAAGCACATTTTCTTTTCCCACGCTCACATATTAATTCGAAAAATTCTGAAAATTGAAACCTAGCAATAATTTGACATTCCGGTTCCAACAAAAGTGATTTCGTCGAAAACCGAGGTCGTTTGAAAAATGACTATTTTTAAGGCTAATATATTTAATATTAAAAATATATTTTTAAACAAATAAATCTCAAAACTCAAAATATATAAGTGTTTACTATTTCTCAATGTAGAAACATCATTCTGAACTCAATGGAAGTGGTTTCGAGTTCAAATTCCTTCTTATGCAAAAAGTAGCATTTTGACCTTATAAATTTCATAGCGACCTTTCTAAAAATTGAATTGGCCATAACTTTTGATTTCCGCTATGAAATTTCAATTTTCCGAATTCGTTGGAAAGATATTTTTAAATAGATTCTAATATTTTTGGTTTCACTAAAATCCGTTAAATTTTGCATCCTGTACGGTCAGTCAAAGTTCAAGTTTGACTTTTCAAACTACCGCGCTATTTCTAACTCTTTTGTTAATTAAAATTAAATTATTCATTCTAACTTCGATTTAAATCAAATTTGTGATCATTATTATTTAAATAAATTATTTTATATTTTCAAAATTCATTAAAATTTCCTAAAATAAAATTTTTAAATTGGTTCTGATTTTTGCGGGTTGTTACAATAAATATCCTGTGTCAGCCCCACAGTAGGGTGTATCACTCCCTAAAGTGACAACCAATTGGCACAGACCTGAACGCAGTTTTGTCTATACTATCCTCAGCTACTCTGAGCTGATGGAATCCAGTAGCAAGATCAAGAGAAAACAGATGTTCCTACAAGCTGATCAAGCAAATCATCGATCCTTGGCAATGGTTGTCTATTCTCTTTGTTTAACTCACGATAATCAACACAAAGTCGAAGAGAACCATCTGCCTTGGTAGTAAATACTACAGGCGCTCCCCATTCAGATATACTTCATCTAATGAAGTTCTTCTCAAGCAACTCCTTGACTTGCTTTCTTAACTCTCATCTTGCGGGGCCATGTGCCTAACCGGCCACGAAACTATCTTGGCATTATCAACCAGATAAATGCGGAAATTTATCTCTCGTTTAGGGGTAACCCCCTTCACTTCACCCCAAGATATCAGGATATTCTCGGACCACCCTCACCGATTACAAACTATCGATAGACGAGTTGAGGGATTCAAGATAACACAACATGACGGGACCCATAGGGTTACTAGAAATTTTTAGGGTATTACCGAGGCGAGTCATGAGCCTCACAACCCTATGCTCAAAAAATCAAGGATGGCTCCAAAACTGGACAACCCATCCATGCCCAAAAATCAACCCATACCCCATGAAACTGAGAATATAAGCATCACACGAGAACTCTACACTAAAGATAGAGATTTTCAAATCCACGTAGATAATAGACAAATGGGCGGAAAACCCAATTGGATTTGAAACACACACGGGATCATTAACTAGACTAGTACTTAGGTGCAAACTTTCAACTAGATCAGATGAAATAAAGCTATGCGATGCACCAGAATCAAACAAGGTACGAACTGGAAAATCAGAAATATATACAAGGCTCTCAACAGAAATACTACCTCGATCGGGTACTGGAGCGACATTGAGAGCATGAACTTGCCCTCCTGATGGTCTTGCATACTGCGTCTGACCTTGCCCTTGCTTCTTCGGGCAATCTTTGCTGAAATGTCCAAACTCACCACAATGAAAGCATTCACCACTCTTCCATTTTCTCTTCCTACAATCCTTAATAAGATGCCCAACTGAACCGCAATAATGGCACTTCCTCTTGTCGTTATTGCCCTTGCTATTGTTCCCCTTGTTGCCTTGACTCTTGTTCTTGTTCTGATTGCCTTGACTGCTCTGACCACTTGGATTACCCTGATTTCCTTTCCACTGGGAATCAGTCTTCTTGGCTTGAGTATCATTCATCTTGATCTCTTTCTTGTCACTCCTATTCTCTTCATTGAGTAGAGCCATATTCACCAAACTCTCGAAAGTTGCCCCCAAGGGTATATGAGTCATGGCTAAACCTTGTAATGGCTCGTTTAATCCTAGAGCAAAGTACAGGGCCTACTTCTGAGCTGTGTTAACCAAGTCTAAACTGACCCGAGCCAGTTGATTAAACTTATCTATGCATTCCCTAATAGTCATGTCCCCTTGTTTCAGTGATAGGAACCTTAGTCCAAACTTTCCCCGAAAGTCATCCCAAGTCTCAATTGGCCTAGTAGCGGTGGTGACCACCCACCAACGTGCAGCTTCTTCCTTTAGCAACCATACTGCCAATAAAACCTTCCTATGGTCATCTATGTCAAAGATGGCGAAAAGATCTTCGGTTTCTTTCAACCAATTCCTTGCCTCTACAAAAGTCTCCGTTCCAATGAAATTCTTGCAACCCATCGCCTTAAAGTCTTTGCAAATCTCCGCGAAATCCTCTTGTGGATGCTGAGGGGGAGGAGGAAGCGGAACCTCGGCAACAGGAGGAGGAACATTAACTACCGAAGGAGGAGGAGGAGGAACATCTGCGGGGCCGGCTTCGGTCGCCCTAGCCTCCAAAAGTCTCCTATACCAAACAGGTACGTGTACTCCCTCCGGAATGGCAAAGTTATCGGCCATACTGAAAACGAAGAAAAAGATAGATTCAGAATGGAGAAAAACGAAGGAATTTTGCTAATGGCTTTTTGGGGAATGGCCCTTAAAATAAACTAGACTTTTCTTTGGGAAATACTTTATACTTGGTTTTGAAAATAGTTTTCCAAAAGTTTTATAAACCTTTTTGTTCCTTCTCGTAAACCATATGCTCTGATACCAAATGTAACACCCCACCTCCGCCAGGGTGGCTCTTGCAAGCACTCTGACCTTGGAGGGGCGTTTGAATCAGGTAAACATGCATAATGATATATCAAGGCAGAACAAGAACATATGTATATATGTAAACAGAGTAAATAAGATAAGTAAACAGCGGAAGATTTCAAACTATTTCAAAACAAGTCTGGTACACATAATGTCAACTTTCCAAATACACAAGTCTAGATAAAACAACATTACTGAAAAACTGAAATACATAAGTGCTATCCCCAAAATAAGTGATAACCATAGCTAGCTTCATGTCAAGAACGTACATGAGCTAAAATCCCACAAGCAAGTGATCAGAAATCCAAGCTAAGCTCCAATATTCCCACCCTGAGAACCTGGGGGGGGGGGGGGAACGGAAGAAAAGAGGCGAAAGGAAAACAGGTCAGTCAAAAAGACTGAGTAAGCCCTACTACAATCAATGTAAACTGATAAAGTTAACTGGCATGAGAAGCAGGGATGAACATAAGGATAACAACATACTAGCATGATGATTAACTAACAAGGTAGATAAAGGTGTCATCGCATAATCAGGTTTAAGGTTTTTGCACCACAGGTGTACTAGCAAACTAACATGACTTGAATAAACAAGTATTGATCCCTTGGCCCAAGCTTTGGCCCAATAACATGAAGTGACCCTAATACGCGGTCCAACCAAACGGTCTAGTCGATCGGCTCCCTACAAGCCTAACTCGTCACGTGTTGGTGTCAATACGACCCAAACATAATTGTAGTCAGACTGTGCCGGGTCTCCCGTCGGGTGTATCAAGCCCTAGGGTGTCAACCCCTGGACACCATAAACATATGTGCACAGTCTCGATCTACTGGTACCCGTGCATGTTTTCCCCGGCTTTGGACTATATGCACGACCATAGTCCGCCCGGAACTACACCGGCGTACCAATCTGCCGTCGTTTTTGGTCACTTACCTCAAGTCCAGTAATCGTGCCCCCACCCTAGCCTAGTCCCTAGGGTCATAATGATACAAACTTGGGATTACTGCTGGAGTGGACCCCCATTGCTAGGATTTTCTAGTGGGTTAAGTACGGTTTAACCCTCTTGCTAATCATGGATTAACTTGGTTAAGTGTAACGATGAGTTCACGACTTAACCCTGATTAATCTACCAAGCCCAAATTGGTTAAGTATTAAGTGGACCATGACTTAACCCTAATCATGAGGCATTAATTAATTAATGTGCCTTAACCTCTCACATTAGACTTCGTTGCGGTTACTAGTTAAGCCGGTCGGTTCCGGGTAGCTTTACACCACAACTTGGTCTAACCTCGGGTTCAAGGTACAACATGACCAACTTCTCACATTGGGTCCTATTGTTTGTAGCAACTAGTTAAGCCGGTCGGTTCCGGGTAGGTTTACGCTACAAACTCAACCCAACCTCGAGTTGGTCACACTTATATTTTCTAAGTGTCATGTCCATCATGTTTCCAAAACATGTTACAAGTTTTCAAGAATTTGGGTAGACCTAACTTAATAGGTAAATTCCCAATGGGTAAACCTAACTTAGTAGGTAAATTCCCAATCTTATGTTTTTATGTCTTTTAAGTTTACCCAACCCCAAACGCAATCCCATCGCTTACATATCGCAATAGCGCATAAAGGATAGAAAGAGGGAACTTGGCATAGTCATGACATAAAGGTGTTGAAGCCACAAGTTTAACATGGTGGCATATGAAATGTACATATGTTCATATACTTGCATATTACATTTTTAGGCCTCAAAAGCATGCATAAAACCAAACTTAGCATATTGGTGATACATGGTGATAAATGACATATAGAAATGGCCATAAGTTCGCATTTAGCCTCACATGCAAGTTATCATAAGAGATATGATAACTTACATGTTGCCAAAATGCAACCTTTAGCATAAAGCTTGAAGCTTTAAGCTCATAAACCCAAGATAAGCTTGCATAACATGATAACATGAACAAAATGATCAACCCAAACTTGCATAACATAACTTGCATATCATATGACAAACTTGCATATCAAACTTGCATAACATAACATGATAAACTTGCATATCATAACATGGCAAACTTGCATAACATAACATGATAAACTTGCATATCATAACATATCAAACTTGCATAACATGACATAATAAACTTGCATATCATGGCAAACTTGCATATCATAATGATCAACCAAACTTGCATCATTCATTTAACTTTAGAGTTTAAATATGAAAGTAGAAAAGGGCTTACAATGCTTATGAAGACACAAAAATATGACAAAGCCCTTATGCAATCAAATAGACCCAAAATGCAAGCTCTAATAGAAAATCCCTTGAGCCAAAATGATCAAAACCCTTGCTTTATGATGTAAATATGGAAACTTGACTTGAATGCAAGCTAATGATGCTCATACAAGCTTGAAAACACTTGTATGCATGGAAAATCTCTCATAGAAATAACTTAGAATTTTATGAAGAGAGTGGAGGCCATGAGAGGAATGATTTTGCCATAGTTTAGTTACTTGAATGAATAATGATGATTTAGGGTTAGGTTAGGGGCTTATTTATAGAGATTAGGATTAGTTTCAACCTTAGGATTAAACCCTAGTTCCAATCTCAGCCCTCAAAATCGAATCTGGCCCCCAAACTCAACACAACTCCAAAATGGTGCACCAGGCAAAACTGCCCGGCTGAACCAAGTCGACAGCCAAGTCGACAGGGATGTCGACTTGGGTCCAACCAAGTCGACTCCCAAGTCGACAGGGCTGTCGACTTGGGTGCTCTGGCGGGAATTTTCCCGCCTGGCCCAAATTGACCCTAATTTCCAAATTCAAACTTGAATTTGAAATCTGTTTTTACTTTGAATTTTTCTGAAAACTTCGTTGGGCCTTAATCGGGTCATACGGACTCCGATTTTCGAAAACTCGGACTCTATTTCGCGTATTTTTCCAAGACGAACGCAATGGCATAGCCCGTTTCCCTTAATTCAGATTTATAAATTAAATTCTGCCTCGATTTATGTTGTAACAGGTTATTGAAAATACGGGTTGTTACATTCTCCCCTCCTTAAAGGATTTCGTCCCCGAAATCTTCAAGTTAGGAAGAACGTATCCTACCATCCAACATCCATCTACTCAAAACATCATCCACGAGCAATCATTGTCCTTACAAGATTCTAAATGTTGCATGAACTTATGCAAAGGTGTGCGTATATGTACTTATCTAATGCAAATATCATCAATGCAAATTATGTTAGTGAAATGAATCCATATGTATGCAATTCCTAACATAATGTATAACATCTATATGCGTGCACATAACATACATCCATATGCAACATCCATGTGATAACACAAAAATTTTCATCCATGAATAAGCATAAACACTCATGCATATGCAATATGAGGAGTGTGTGAGCCGATCTAGTGCCTAACGTGTATAATGCATCCACGAGTAACCACTTGCAAACACTTGCAACCACTTGCAAACATCAAGCATAACATGTTTCAAACACATGTTTCATCCAAAGGGTTTCTACCTAAGGTTCTCATGACAAGATTAACACGATATACTAGATAATCAAGGCAAACATGGATAGCAAAAGATATGCTACAAAGAGATCGGGAAGATAAGCAGGATATACTCCTTTTGGATTACAAGAAATCCCTTCCTAACCCTGACATGTATTACTAGCCAATAAGTCGTACCTCCCGACAAAAATAGGACCGAGAGGATATACGTAAAAAGATAACATGCAAGTAAGTTCCACAGGAAAACAAGGATCAAGGATATACTCATAATAAAAAGGATATGATGCGCGTATCCAGCCTTCAATCTTCTAAGTCACGTTTCCTTGAGTTTAACTCCACTGTGCTTTGACCATCTTTTACCTCATGATTTCTTAGCTTCTTAACTCTTATTTCCAAATATGAGTTGGAACCCATTTCATTGTCGCCTCTCGTCTTCCTCTTTCACTTACTCTTCTTCTATCATACTTGGCTTAAACATAACTGTGACCTCATGGTTTCATGCAAGCTCTCCAAAATTCACCAGTGAATCCTGGATCTCGTTTACTTACTATAAAGTATTCCACGCAGCAGAACTTTTCTTGAAAATACCAATCCACGTTGCCAATTGCTCTTACTAACGTGATTTTCTATAACTCATGGTTGAACGAAATGAACCATCCGCCTGTGAATGATAGACCGTACTTAGATTCAGTTGCTTGCCCATGACTTCCCATAGACTATCCCAAGACTGGCTGAGTCATGGTTACTAACTATCCTTTAGGGAACCCCGTGCAACCGCTTTATTTCTTGAAAGTAAACTGTCGCTAGTTATGATGCAGTCCTTTCGCTCTTTACCGGTGTGAAATGAGCACTCTTCGTGAGTCTACCTACTATGACCCACATGCTCTTATTCCCTTTCTTGATCTAGGCGGTCCATCCACGAAATCCTTCGTGACGTTTTTCCCTCTTCCATTGCGGGGACCTCCAATGGATATAATAGCCCACCGGGCTTCTATGACTCGGCCTTAACCTGTTGGCACAACATGCACCTTGGGACAAACTCGGCCACTTCCTCGGATGATGTGCATCTTCAAGAACCTTCTTTCTCTCATCGCGTCTTAGCCATCCCTTGTTATCTATGGCGAGGTGACTTAACATCCTGCCTCTAATCAACTTGTCCATGATCTCGACTAACTGCGGGTCTTCTTCCTGCGAAGTCCGTACTTGGTCCAGAAGGGTAGGTCTAAGCTCAAGGGACGCTAGCAAACTAAACTGAGAGAACTTCTTACTTCGGTTGCATTCCTTGGAGTCTTCCAATCCTGAACTGCAACTACCTTAGCGGGATTCACCGCTAAGCCTTACTTAGATACTATATGCCCAAGGAATCTAACTTCCCTTCTCCAAAAGTGACACTTGGAGAACTTGGCCTTCAACTGATGCGCTCTAAGCGTATCCATCACCTCCATGAGATGCCTTGGATGTTCTTCCTCGTTCTTTAAGAAAGTCAGGATATCTTCTACAAAGATTACCACAAACTTTTTCAGGAACTCCCTAGGCACCCTACTAATCAAGTCCACGAAGTAGGCGGGTGCATTAGTCAAACTGAATGGCATGACCAGCCATTCTAAGAATCCATCTGGAGTTCTGAACGCAGTTTTGTCTATACTATCCTCAGCTACTCTGAGCTGATGGAATCCAGTAGCAAGATCAAGAGAAAACAGATGTTCCTACAAGCTGATCAAACAAATCATCCATCCTTGGCAATGGTTGTCTATTCTCTTTGTTTAACTCACGATAATCAACACAAATTCGAAGAGAACCATCTGCCTTGGTAGTAAATACTACAGGCGCTCCCCATTCAGATATACTTCATCTAATGAAGTTCTTCTCAAGCAACTCCTTGACTTGCTTTCTTAACTCTCATCTTGCGGGGCCATGTGCCTAACCGGCCACGAAACTATCTTGGCATTATCAACCAGATAAATGCGGAAATTTATCTCTCGTTTAGGGGTAACCCCCTTCACTTCACCCTAAGATATCAGGATATTCTCGGACCACCCTCACCGATTACAAACTATCGATAGACGAGTTGAGGGATTCAAGATAACACAACATGACGGGACCCATAGGGTTACTAGAAATTTTTAGGGTATTACCGAGGCGAGTCATGAGCCTCACAACCCTATGCTCAAAAAATCAAGGATGGCTCCAAAACTGGACAACCCATCCATGCCCAAAAATCAACCCATACCCCATGAAACCGAGAATATAAGCATCACACGAGAACTCTACACTAAAGATAGAGATTTTCAAATCCACGTAGATAATAGACAAATGGGCGGAAACCCCAATTGGATTTGAAACACACACGGGATCATTAACTAGACTAGTACTTAGGTGCAAACTTTCAACTAGATCAGATGAAATAAAGCTATGCGATGCACCAGAATCAAACAAGGTACGAACTGGAAAATCAGAAATATATACAAGGCTCTCAACAGAAATACTACCTCGATCGGGTACTGGAGCGGCATTGAGAGCATGAACTTGCCCTCCTGATGGTCTTGCATACTGCGTCTGACCTTGCCCTTGCTTCTTCGGGCAATCTTTGCTGAAATGTCCAAACTCACCACAATGAAAGCATTCACCACTCTTCCATTTTCTCTTCCTACAATCCTTAATAAGATGCCCAACTGAACCGCAATAATGGCACTTCCTCTTGTCGTTATTGCCCTTGCTATTGTTCCCCTTGTTGCCTTGACTCTTGTTCTTGTTCTGATTGCCTTGACTGCTCTGACCACTTGGATTACCCTGATTTCCTTTCCACTGGGAATCAGTCTTCTTGGCTTGAGTATCATTCATCTTGATCTCTTTCTTGTCACTCCTATTCTCTTCATTGAGTAGGGCCATATTCACCAAACTCTCGAAAGTTGCCCCCAAGGGTATATGAGTCATGGCTAAACCTTGTAATGGCTCGTTTAATCCTAGAGCAAAGTATAGGGCCTACTTCTGAGCTGTGTTAACCAAGTCTAAACTGACCCGAGCCAGTTGATTAAACTTATCTATGTATTCCCTAATAGTCATGTCCCCTTGTTTTAGTGATAGGAACCTTAGTCCAAACTTTCCCCGAAAGTCATCCCAAGTCTCAATTGGCCTAGTAGTAGTGGTGACCACCCACCAACGTGCAGCTTCTTCTTTTAGCAACCATACTGCCAATAAAACCTTCCTACGTTCATCTATGTCAAAGATGGCAAAAAGATCTTCGGTTTCTTTCAACCAATTCCTTGCCTCTACAAAAGTCTCCGTTCCAATGAAATTCTTGCAACCCATCGCCTTAAAGTCTTTGCAAATCTCCGCGAAATCCTCTTGTGGATGCTGAGGGGGACGAGGAAGAGGAACCTCAGCGACAGGAGGAGGAACATTAACTACCGGAGGAGGAGGAGGAACATCTGCGGGGCCGGCTTCGGTCGCCCTAGCCTCCAAAAGTCTCCTATACCAAACAGGTACGTGTACTCCCTCCGGAATGGCAAAGTTATCGGCCATACTGAAAACGAAGAAAAAGACAGATTCAGAATGGAGAAAAACGAAGGAATTTTGCTAATGGCTTTTTGGGGAATAGCCCTTAAAATAAACTAGACTTTTATTTGGAAAATACTTTATACTTGGTTATGAAAATAGTTTTCCAAAAGTTTTAAAAACCTTTTTGTTCCTTCTCGTAAACCATATGCTCTGATACCAAATGTAACACCCCACCTCCGCCAGGGTGGCTCTTGCAAGCACTCTGACCTTGGAGGGGCGTTTGAATCAGGTAAACATGCATAATGATATATCAAGGCAGAACAAGAACATATGTATATATGTAAACAGAGTAAATAAGATAAGTAAACAGCGGAAGATTTCAAACTATTTCAAAACAAGTCTGGTACACATAATGTCAACTTTCCAAATACACAAGTCTAGATAAAAACAACATTACTGAAAAACTGAAATACATAAGTGCTATCCCCAAAATAAGTGATAACCATAGCTAGCTTCATGTCAAGAACGTACATGAGCTAAAATCCCACAAGCAAGTGATCAGAAATCCAAGCTAAGCTCCAATATTCCCACCCTGAGAACCTGGGGGGGGGGGGGGGGGGGAACGGAAGAAAAGAGGCAAAAGGAAAACAGGTCAGTCAAAAAGACTGAGTAAGCCCTACTACAATCAATGTAAACTGATAAAGTTAACTGGCATGAGAAGCAGGGATGAACATAAGGATAACAACATACTAGCATGATGATTAACTAACAAGGTAGATAAAGGTGTCATCGCATAATCAGGTTTAAGGTTTTTGCACCATAGGTGTACTAGCAAACTAACATGACTTGAATAAACAAGTATTGATCCCTTGGCCCAAGCTTTGGCCCAATAACATGAAGTGACCCTAATACGCGGTCCAACCAAACGGTCTAGTCGATCGGCTCCCTACAAGCCTAACTCGTCACGTGTTGGTGTCAATACGGCCCAAACATAATTGTAGTCAGACTGTGCCGGGTCTCCCGTCGGGTGTATCAAGCCCTAGGGTGTCAACCCCTGGACACCATAAACATATGTGCACAGTCTCGATCCACTGGTACCCGTGCATGTTTTCCCCGGCTTTGGACTATATGCACGACCATAGTCCGCCCGGAACTACACCGGCGTACCAATCTGCCGTCGTTTTTGGTCACTTACCTCAAGTCCAGTAATCGTGCCCCCACCCTCGCCTAGTCCCTAGGGTCATAATGATACAAACTTGGGATTACTGCTGGAGTGGACCCCCATTGCTAGGATTTTCTAGTGGGTTAAGTACGGTTTAACCCTCTTGCTAATCATGGATTAACTTGGTTAAGTGCAACGATGAGTTCACGACTTAACCCTGATTAATCTACCAAGCCCAAATTGGTTAAGTATTAAGTGGACCATGACTTAACCCTAATCATGAGGCATTAATTAATTAATGTGCCTTAACCTCTCACATTAGACTTCGTTGCGGTTACTAGTTAAGCCGGTCGGTTCCGGGTAGCTTTACACCACAACTTGGTCTAACCTCGGGTTCAAGGTACAACATGACCAACTTCTCACATTGGGTCCTATTGTTTGTAGCAACTAGTTAAGCCGGTCGGTTCCGGGTAGGTTTACGCTACAAACTCAACCCAACCTCGAGTTGGTCACACTTATATTTTCTAAGTGTCATGTCCATCATGTTTCCAAAACATGTTACAAGTTTTCAAGAATTTGGGTAGACCTAACTTAATAGGTAAATTCCCAATGGGTAAACCTAACTTAATAGGTAAATTCCCAATCTTATGTTTTTATGTCTTTTAAGTTTACCCAACCCCAAACGCAATCCCATCACTTACATATCGCAATAGCGCATAAAGGATAGAAAGAGGGAACTTGGCATAGTCATGACATAAAGGTGTTGAAGCCACAAGTTTAACATGGTGGCATATGAAATGTACATATGTTCATATACTTGCATATTACATTTTTAGGCCTCAAAAGCATGCATAAAACCAAACTTAGCATATTGGTGATACATGGTGATAAATGACATGTAGAAATGGCCATAAGTTCGCATTTAGCCTCACATGCAAGTTATCATAAGAGATATGATAACTTACATGTTGCCAAAATGCAACCTTTAGCATAAAGCTTGAAGCTTTAAGCTCATAAACCCAAGATAAGCTTGCATAACATGATAACATGAACAAAATGATCAACCCAAACTTGCATAACATAACTTGCATATCATATGACAAACTTGCATATCAAACTTGCATAACATAACATGATAAACTTGCATATCATAACATGGCAAACTTGCATAACATAACATGATAAACTTGCATATCATAACATATCAAACTTGCATAACATGACATAATAAACTTGCATATCATGGCAAACTTGCATATCATAATGATCAACCAACTTTGCATCATTCATTTAACTTTAGAGTTTAAATATGAAAGTAGAAAAGGGCTTACAATGCTTATGAAGACACAAAAATATGACAAAGCCCTTATGCAATCAAATAGACCCAAAATGCAAGCTCTAATAGAAAATCCCTTGAGCCAAAATGATCAAAACCCTTGCTTTATGATGTAAATATGGAAACTTGACTTGAATGCAAGCTAATGATGCTCATACAAGCTTGAAAACACTTGTATGCATGGAAAATCTCTCATAGAAATAACTTAGAATTTTATGAAGAGAGTGGAGGCCATGAGAGGAATGATTTTGCCATAGTTTAGTTACTTGAATGAATAATGATGATTTAGGGTTAGGTTAGGGGCTTATTTATAGAGATTAGGATTAGTTTCAACCTTAGGATTAAACCCTAGTTCCAATCTCAGCCCTCAAAATCGAATCTGGCCCCCAAACTCAACACAACTCCAAAATGGTGCACCAGGCAAAACTGCCCGGCTGAACCAAGTCGACAGCCAAGTCGACAGGGCTGTCGACTTGGGTCCAACCAAGTCGACTCCCAAGTCGACAGGGTTGTCGACTTGGGTGCTCTGGCGGGAATTTTCCCGCCTGGCCCAAATCTGACCCTAATTTCCAAATTCAAACTTGAATTTGAAATCTGTTTTTACTTTGAATTTTTCTGAAAACTTCGTTGGGCCTTAATCGGGTCATACGGACTCCGATTTTCGAAAACTCGGACACTATTTCGCGTATTTTTCCGAGACGAACGCAATGGCATAGCCCGTTTCCCTTAATTCAGATTTATAAATTAAATTCTGCCTCGATTTATGTTGTAACAGGTTATTGAAAATACGGGTTGTTACAAACACCCCTCGCCATTATCAGAATGAACCACTTATAATTAGTTCAGTAAGCGTGCCCGGACCCTACCTACTGTTGGGTCAAAGTTTTGATACCAGAAAGGGTTACTGACTAATATGGGTCCCAAACAACAGATGACACAAGTAATTCCCCTCCTTACCTTGTGTCCCCAGACTAACAGATTTCAGATTAACTTGTTTACAAGTTCAGACATACAGAATTCAGATTTACTAGTTCACAAATTAAGTTAACAAGTTTTCAGACTAACGGATCAGATGTACAGATTTTTCAGATTTGTCTAACTTTGTATTGGGCCTACAGATTCACGGAACGGGTTTATCAGACTCATTGGTCAATTGGTTTAACCTTACCCAACACGTTTTAGACATCATAATTATCTCAGTTTTTCATTAATTAAATATTAATGCCCAAACCTCTCACATTAGACTGACAGTTTACGGCTACTGGTTAGGCCGGTTGGTTCCGGGCAGGTTTCTGTCGCAAACTGAGTCTAACCTCGGGTTTCTAGCACATTATGACTAACTTCTCACATTAGAACCTATTGTTTGCGGCCACTGGATTATGCCGGGCGGTTCCGGGCAGAATTACGCCGCAAACTCATTCTAATCTCGAGTTAGCCATGTTTATCTTTGCGGCCAATTAATTAATGATTTACCATTTATACCCACGCCTAATATACGTGTCAATTATTCACAACTATAGCCAATTCAGATTATGTCAATAGCGGCCTAATTATACCAACTCAACAGATATAGCAGATAACAGATTTCTCAGATTAGGCGACTCAGCAGATTAAGCACACTAGCAGATTTAGTATTTTCAACAGACTTAGCAGATAACAGATTTGGCAGATGAACAAATCTAGCAGACTAGGCAATAGAGCAGAACTAGCAGATTAAGCAATATAACAGAACTAGCAGATTAGGCAATGTAACACAACTAGCAAATTAGGCAAATATAACAAATTTACTCATTTCTTAAAGTTTCATACCTTGCCTAATTATAAATCTTGCCTAAGTTCACGTGCATAGATAATAGTCTTGATTCACAATATTATCATATACCCTATGTTTGTATCAAATCTACATAGCACAGATTATGGTCATAACTTTACCATATATCATATGTTCCAAATTTTTATTAAACTTGCATAGTACAGAAGATCCATATAATTTATACGAAATATAGCCACAGATTACTATGCATGTCAAATATCCCAAAGGTCCCTTACTTAGGTGTTTATTTACATTAATAGATATCCTACTATCATGTAAATCTTTATACCTAGGCCATATTCTCTTTATCCTAAATCATGTGTTCAATACAGCCTATATTTAAATTATATACCTTTTTATGTCATGTCCACAAATCATATGTTCAATGCCTTTTTATGTTATAAATATAACATGTCCAATCATATGTCTCGGATTCATGTTCTAGCTATAGTCCATGTTCTTTCCTCAAATTAGTCACCTACTGGTCATGCCCAATTTATGCATCATTCGTTTTACTATCCCAAACATTTTAGCGCATGTTAATCTCTTATGAGATTGGCTCAGGCTCGTAGTAGCCTGGCTATAGAACCAAAAGAGGAAAGAGGTACAGAATAAGATAAATCAAATCAGAACAGAACAGATATAATCCCAGATTCAGATTCACAATTCATGTCAAAATCAGAATTAACGTTTGTAGCGGAAAATAACTATACTTGCCTTGGTTGGATTAAAGAAAGAACTTTAGTTGTTACAGAATTGTTGCAGAAGCTTTTATCTCAAATTTGAATTGAATTGCTTAGGTTGATGTTGATTAGCTTCTAGTTTTGATTCCAGCAGAGTAGCGACGCCACTTTTATTTTTACTAGAACAGAGGCAGAGAAGAAGCATAATAGAATTGTGTGTAGAGGAGGCTAGGTCTTAGGATGTATTTATAGGTGTGTTTAGTTGTTTTAGGCCTTTAGATAAACCCTAAAACAGATCAGAACCGTCAGAATTCGTCACAGGCTCACCAAAACAGCCCAAAAACCCATCCGGATGCACCCAGGCCGACCTGGCTCGACCAGGGAGGTCGACCCCCAGGTCGACCCTAGGGTCGACTTGGTCCCCTCCAGGTCGACCCCCAGGTCGACCTGGTCTGGGCGGGAATTTTCCCGCCTGGCTCGTTTTCTGCATTTTTGAAATCTGTTTCGTTTTTCTGATTTTTCGTGAAACTTCTGAAGGCCATATCTCGGTCATACTGACTCCGATTTACGAAATTTCGGACTCTATTTCGCGTATTTTTCCGAGACGAACGCAACCGCGAAACCCGTTTCCCTTAATTCTGATTTTATATTTTAATTATACTCAGATTTGTAATTCTTAAGTTCACAGAAAATACGGGGTGTTACATTCTCCCCTCCTTAAAGGATTTCGTCCCCGAAATCTTCAAGTTAAGAAGAATGTGTCCTACCATCCAATCACTCATCTACTCAGTCATCATCCACAAGCGTCCATTGTCCTTAGAAATTTCTAGTGCTGTATGAACATTTGCAAAAGTGTGTGTATATGTTCCTTATCTAATGCAAAGATCAGGCGGTCTACTGATTCAGTTGACCTCCTTAATGCGAATTACGTCAGTGCCATGAGTCCAATATGTATGCAATTTTCCTATTTGATACATATCATTTCTATATGAGTGCACAACCATCCACTCATATGCAACATCCATGTGCTGATTCAACCATTTTGCATCCATAAAAATTTAAAATGCTCACACATCCAAATGCGGTATGAGAGTGTTTTCAAGCCGATCTAGTGCCTAGTGTGTGTATATGCGTCCACGAGCAACCACTAGCAACCACTTGCATCCACTTGCAACCATCAAACATAACATGTCTCAAACACATGTTTACACCCATTAGTTTCTACCTAAAGTTCGAAGATTCGATCGATAGGATACAGTCGAATGATGGAGGCGAGTACAGATAGAACAAAAACTTGGTTCCCATTAGACATGGGACCTAAGTATCGGCCCCAAAGACCGAAACCAACATCAAATTGACACCCAGAGGATTACCTCCTTTAGATAATGTCAAAACTGGAAATCTTATCAGAAGTATTCAGATATTTACAGGCTACTGGTACAGATCAGGTTCCCTAATGACTCTTAGGAAGTTAAGCATGATAAAATCATACCCCACGAAAACTCAGAATGTATGCGTCATACTTGATGCCTAACACAGATATCCCTCAAAACCCCAATCTCAAACAGATGAGCCATAACCCTTATGGGTCTGAGTCTACAGCAGAATTCAGAAATAATACTAGTATTAATGTGCAGAGTATCGATTACAAAATCAAAATACCAGAATCAGAAAAAGTCTTAACTCCATAATCAAATAAAGAAATTAAACCTACTATAGAAATTTTCCTATTTCTATCCTAGCCACTATCCTCAAGATTATTCGCCTACCCTCCTTGTCCTCGTCTCTTCGGGCAGTCCCTAGTGAAGTGTCCTATCTCCCCACAGTTGAAGCAAGCGCCCTTCCTTTTTCTGCAATCCTTGTTCAGATGAGTCGAGCTTCCACAAGTAAAGCACTTTTTCCCCTTCTTATCTTCAGACTTCTCATCCTTCCTTTGTGTTTCCTTTTTGGGCCCCGCTTTCTTATTCTGTGGTTCTTCCTTCTTTGTCTCTTTCGGGCCCTTGTCTTCCTCGTGCAGTAGTGCCATATCCACCAATTTCTCGTAAGTTGCTCCCATGGGTACATGGGTCATGGCTAGGCTGTGCAGTGGCTCGTTCAATCCTTTAACAAAGAGGAGAGCCTTTTTATGCTGAGTGTTGACTAAATCCAATCCGAACCTAGCTAGTTGGTTGAACTGGTTGACGTATTCCTTGACCGTCATACTTCCTTGCTTAAGAGATAAGAACTTCTCCAGTTGTAAACTCCGTTCAGCTTGTGAGAGAAATTTTGTCTCAAACCTTGTTCTGAAATCCATCCATGTCTCAACCAGCCTCTCGGCGTTAGTGACTTCCCACCAGTAGGAAGCTTCGTCTTTGAGCAGCCATACCGCCAACTGTACCTTCTGCCTATCGTCCACCTCGAAGATAACGAATAGATCCTCAGTTTCTTTGAGCCAATTCCTCGCTTCTACGAATGATTCAGTTCCTTTGAAATCCTTCCCACCCATGGCCCTAAAATCTCTACAGATCTTTGAGAAAGCAATTGCACGAGGAGGGGGTGGGGGAGGGGGATCGTTTGCTGGACCTACAGCGGCCGTCCTAGCCTCAAGATATTGACGAAACCAACCGGGTACATGAACACCCTCTGGTATCTCGGATGCTTCAGACATGCTGAAACGAAAAAGGAAAGGTTCAATAAAAAAGGACTAAAAGAAAGATATATGGCTCTTGGGGATTATGTTCTTCAAAATAAGCTTTATTTTTGAAAATACTTCCTTTCAAAACCTTTTTGAAAATAGTTTTCAAAACTTTTTATAAAATTTGGTAACCTTCAGCTCTGATACCAAGTGTAACACCCCACCTCCGTTAAGGACACTCACAAAGGGAATGCCTTAAATTTGGTGGAGTATTTTAGTAAACAGAACAGAAACTTACAAGACAGATAAAAACAGTACTTGAAATTTTTTAACTTTATTACAGCGGAAACAGAAATCAGTATGGTTACATCCTTTCAAATCTCAGAATTCAAGTACAAAATATCAGTCTTGTACAAAAGCCTTCAGAATGCATAGTTTAAAATCATAATCCCCACAGAAGAAGACAAGCCATACTCTAAGCACTTCAAGCAGAAGAAATCCGGATCTAGCTAGAGTATTCCCTCCTTAGAAAACCTGGGGGGGAAACGGAAGAAAAGAGGCGAAACAACAAGGGTCAGACATAAAGTCTGGCAAGTCCAGTGACTTTCAGCATATGAACAGATAATAATATCATGACATGAACATAAAACTGGATGAGAGATAACTGTAACAGGTGTAGCAGATATAACAGAAGAACAGAATGATATAAGCTATTGCTTTACACTTCTCTGCACTAATACTAGTATAACAGAATTAGGTGTCACCCTAATGTCTAAACTGAAGCAGGAACGGGTATAGAATAATTTAACAGAAACAGAGTGCTAATAATGGGCCTTTACTACCCGATCAGAAACAGACAGAAGCAGAAACAGATTAATCCCTACGGAAACAGAATGTAGGATTAGGTGTACACTAGTAATGGGCCTTTACCACCCGAACAGACGGTACCACGCAGAAACAGACAGGTGTTACCACCCAACAGAAACAGATGGTACCAACAGAAACAGACAGAACTAAGTGTACCCTAAAACCCTACTCCAAGCGATCGGCTCCCTAATACATAAATATCCTGTGTCGGCCCCACAGTAGGGTGTATCACTCCCTAAAGTGACAACCAATTGGCACAGACCTATTTACAGATGTCACGACGTCTTACATCCTCAGAGGCAGACCGGGATCCATGCACGCACATGACCCGGTTGGAACGCACCATCAACACCCCTCGCCATTATCAGAATGAACCACTTATAATTAGTTCAGTAAGCGTGCCCGGACCCTACCTAGTGTTGGGTCAAAGTTTTGATACCAGAAAGGGTTACTGACTAATATGGGTCCCAAACAACTGATGACACAAGTAATTCCCTTCCTAACCTTGTGTCCCCAGACTAACAAATTTCAGATTAACTTGTTTACAAGTTCAGACATACAGAATTCAGATTTACTAGTTCACAAATTAAGTTAACAAGTTTTCAGACTAACGGATCAGATGTACAGATTTTTCAGATTTGTCTAACTTTGTATTGGGCCTACAGATTCACGGAACGGGTTTATCAGACTCATTGGTCAATTGGTTTAACCTTACCCAACACGTTTTAGACATCATAATTATCTCAGATTTTCATTAATTAAATATTAATGCCCAAACCTCTCACATTAGACTGACAGTTTGCGGATACTGGTTAGGCCGGTTGGTTCCGGGCAGGTTTCTGTCGCAAACTGAGTCTAACCTCGGGTTTCTAGCACATTATGACTAACTTCTCACATTAGAACCTATTGTTTACGGCCACTGGATTATGCCGGGCGGTTCCGGGCAGAATTACGCCGCAAACTCATTCTAACCTCGAGTTAGCCATGTTTATCTTTGCGGCCAATTAATTAATGATTTACCATTTATTCCCACGCCTAATATACATGTCAATTATTCACAACTATAGCCAATTCAGATTATGTCAATAGCGGACTAATTATACCAAGTCAACAGATATAGCAGATAACAGATTTCTCAGATTAGGCGACTCAGCAGATTAAGCACACTAGCAGATTTAGTATTTTCAACAGACTTAGCAGATAACAGATTTGGCAGATGAACAAATCTAGCAGACTAAGCAATAGAGCAGAACTAGCAGATTAAGCAATATAACAGAACTAGCAGATTAGGCAATGTAACACAACTAGCAAATTAGGCAAATATAACAAATTTACTCATTTCTTAAAGTTTCATACCATGCCTAATTATAAATCTTGCCTAAGTTCACGTGCATAAATAATAGTCTTGATTCACAATATTATCATATACCCTATGTTTGTATCAAATCTACATAGCACAGATTATGGTCATAACTTTACCATATATCATATGTTCCAAATTTTTATTAAACTTGCATAGTACAGAAGATCCATATAATTTATACGAAATATAGCCACAGATTACTATGCATGTCAAATATCCCAAAGGTCCCTTACTTAGGTGTTTATTTACATTAATAGATATCCTATTATCATGTAAATCTTTATACCTAGGCCATATTCTCTTTATCCTAAATCATGTGTTCAATACAGCCTATATTTAAATTATATACCTTTTTATGTCATGCCCACAAATCATATGTTCAATGCCTTTTTATGTTATAAATATAACATGTCCAATCATATGTCTCGGATTCATGTTCTAGCTACAGTCCATGTTCTTTCCTCAAATTAGTCACCTATTGGTCATGCCCAATTTATGCATCATTCGTTTTACTGTCCCAAACATTTTAGCGCATGTTAATCTCTTATGAGATTGGCTCAGGCTCGTAGTAGCCTGGCTATAGAACAGAAAGAGGAAAGAGGTACAGAATAAGATAAATCAAATCAGAACAGAACAGATATAATCCCAGATTCAGATTCACAATTCATGTCAAAATCAGAATTAACGTTTATAGTGGAAAATAACTGTACTTGCCTTGGTTGGATTGAAGAAAGAACTTTAGTTGTTACAGAATTGTTGCAGAAGCTTTTATCTCAAATTTGAATTGAATTGCTTAGGTTGATGTTGATTAGCTTCTTGTTTTGATTCCAGCAGAGTAGCGACGCCACTTTTATTTTTACTAGAACAGAGGCAGAGAAGAAGCAGAATAGAATTGTGTGTAGAGGAGGCTAGGTCTTAGGATGTATTTATAGGTGTATTTAATTGTTTTAGGCCTTTAGATAAACCCTAAAACAGATCAGAACCGTCAGAATTCGTCACAGGCTCACCAAAACAGCCCAAAAACCCATCCAGATGCACCCAGGCCGACCTGGCTCGACCAGGGAGGTCGACCCCCAGGTGGAATTTTCCCTCCTGGCTCGTTTTCTGCATTTTTGAAATCTGTTTCGTTTTTCTGATTTTTCGTGAAACTTCTGAAGGCCATATCTCGGTCATACTGACTCCGATTTACGAAATTTCGGACTCTATTTCGCGTATTTTTCCGAGACGAACGCAACCGCGAAACCCGTTTCCCTTAATTCTGATTTTATATTTTAATCATACTCAGATTTGTAATTCTTAAGTTCACAGAAAATACGGGGTGTTACATATATTTAATAGAGATCAATCAACACAGAATAAAAACCAATGTCAGACACACAGTCCATTTACAAGTTCGTTCTGGGTCTGAACGAAACCGAAGGCACTTTCCTCGCATATCCATCGATCTCCAAGTACGTCTGGACGATCACAACCTGATTCCCTCCTCTGGGGTGTACAACCCAATCAATATCATCAATAATCATCCACACGATGTAAAGACTTTCGGTCTTCAACCACCGTCTTCATCTTCGACTTATCGTCGAATCGGTTATTCAGAATGGGCATAAACCCGGCCTTTCCGAATAACCCGCATATATAATAAACAAGTGTTACACAAACACAACATAAAGCCTCATTCCAATTCAGAATATTCTTTTATTCAACACATTCTTAGGGAAAGGTTCCCATTAATTTTATCAAAGATAAATTCTTCTAAATTTATTCTTTAATCTTCCTTTGGATAACATTTCAAACCATGTTAAGGTTTTCCAAACTAGTCGGGATTAGCGAACCACACCGAAGTAATTATTTATTTTATTTCCCAATCCCAACCTACTCATCCCATGGAGCAAAACTGGCAATACTCCATATCTAACACCACGGTGTTATCGGTAAATATTAATTACCATTTCACGTTCAAATCTAATTAAAGATTAGACTATCGCTTTGGAGCAAAACTGGTGATACTCCATTCTCGATCATTTCAATCTAATTAAAGATTCATTAAAACTCCACTTAGTTTTAATCTTTCCAAAAATCAATATCCTATCTTTAACTGGGTTAAAGAACCAATGTCATCTAGAACACGGTTCACGATAAACCCAAAATCACATTCCATTGTTGATCGGGTTAAAGAACAGGTGTTATTCAAAACACCGCCCACGATAAACCCAAAAATCAATTCAAATTCAATTCCAATTAAATACCAAATTAACTGGACAATTTTACTAAATCTTAATTAAAAGATTTATTCTTTTCTAAACTGGGTTCAAGAATAGTGTTATTTAAGACACCATTCAAGATGAACCCAAAATCTCATTTGATATTAAATACAAGGCTTTGAATAGAAAATATATCGGCTTATATTCAATATCAAATTCTGAAACCAACAAATATCGTATTGGAAATAACGATATAAATATATCTTTCAAATTTCCATAACCATATCTGTATAATCACGAAATCCAACATCGAAATATTCTGAAGATAATTTCGATTCAAATCCATTCCAATTCACGTATTGGAAATTCTGATTATTTTCAAAACCATTTCAAATCTAGTTCAAAACTAGTTCATTTCGATAAAAACTATTTTTATCTTTTCAAATGTGGAATTTTTCATCCCAATTCATATAATATAATTTTACACAAATTATTAATATTTTTAATAATTTTATCAAGGCCCGTACAGTCGATTTTCAATAACGGCCACCGAACTGCTCTTACAGCGACCTTTTCCAAATTTGATTTGGACATAATTCTAAATCCAACTGTTAGATTTCAAATTTCTAATATTCGTTGGAAAGCTCTTTTCGATACGAACCCAACGATTTCGGTTTCAGGAAAATCTGACGGTCGGATCTCCTGTAACGTCAATTCGAAGTCAGTGGTCGAAATTCGTGAACTGTCGTGGCGCAGCGCGTTCTATTCAGGCCATTTAATATATATAATATACATATTATATATATATATATATATTTCATCGATTTAAATTCAAAACGTATTTTATAAATCGTTTTAAATTCGTTTTCGAAACGATTTCAACTTCATATTCAATTTCAAATCAAAATTGAATATTCCACATCATCGATATACAAAGGATAATATTTTCAAAACGTTATATTTTGAAATCACTTCCTTTTCTATATTCATTATAAAACGAATATAATCAATATAAATATCGTTCGCGTCATAATGGTGCATCTCTAATCAACACGGCTTTTTATATTTCAATAACTTCGTTATTTTATTCAACAAATGAATATTTATTCTATTCAACACATGAATCTATATTTCTTTCAACACATGAATATTCTCAACACATGAGTATCGTCAACACATGACTCTTTTTATTATTTAATATATTTTATAAAATTATGATAAAGATAAAGATTTCATTGTTTAAAATATTCTACTCAACACATGAATACTTTCAACACATGAATATATATTTCATTCAACACATGAATACATATTTTATTCTATTCAACACATGAATATATATTTTTCAATATTCTTTATTTTTCCAATTGGAATGAGGCCCAATCAATTATCATATAATGTTAATTATATGGATTCCATACAACACATGTATATAATAGCAACGATAAATAATCAACCATCATCCAAAGTGCACCACACTACTGCATAAGCATTAAATATAAATAATTAACGCTTACACAGTCTGTCGACCAATCGATCGACATAAAACTAAATAATTGGGATTATTGTACGCCAAATATCATCCCAAAACCCGCGTGGGGTTTCAATCCACAAACACTGAATATTATTTGTGCAGTTGGACGATGTGTAAATTTATTGTCCCAATCAATATCCTTCAAATAGGTGTACATAAACAAACCGTCTGGTTTGTAAATGAATATTTATTTATTCACATACACGTTAAAAATTATATTTTTAACGATAATTAATTTATTACAACACATGAATATTTTATTATTCGTTTCGCATCAACATCACAACACATCAAACAAGCATACAAGTTGTCCATGGTCTGTGGACGATGGGTGTCAGGTGTTGCTAAGCACCGTCTGCATCCTAGTATATATTTAACTAGAAAACAAGGTTTAAAGTGAGAATTTCTCACCGACTAGCTAAACCAATACACCGCGACTCTTCATATGTAGAAATCTTCGTCGTGCTTGCCTTTTGTCAATTTCATTGTCTGTAGCCACTACAAATATAAAAATCACATTTTTATATTGTTGTTATGCATATATAAAAAAAATCACATTTTTATACCGCTACTATATAGATAAAAATTCTATTTTTATACCGCTACTACATAGATAAAAATTCTATTTCTATAACGGTATTCATATAATAAAGATCATATTTTTATCACGTTATTCTCTATATAAAAATTATATTTTTATATCGCTTTTCTTCCAATAAAGATTATATTTTTATAACGCCCCTTCCTATATAAAAATTATATTTTTATATCGCTCTTCTTCTAATAAAGATCGAATTTTTATAACGCTCCTTCCTATATAAAAATTATATTTTTATATCGCTCTTTTTCCAATAAAGACCGAATTTTTATATCATCGCTATAAAAATCACATTTTTATTTCAACATATATATAATAAAAATCAGTTTTTTATTTCGCTACATATATAAAGATCAAATTTTTACTATCTATATAATATAAAAATCGTATTTTTATTCTTTCTACTATATAAAAATCGCATCTTTATTATTTCTAATATATAAAAATCGCATCTTTATTATTTCTACTATATAAAAATCGCATCTTTAACCTCTGATATTCATATTGTTAAAACTGATTTTTTTTCATGTATAATATTAAACAAAACTGAAAATAAAATAAAATATGAATTTATTTACCTTAAATCGCTGAAGGAAGGGGTCAATCGACGTATGAGGTGGAGCAAAAGGGGATGACAGCGCCTCCGACCGACGGCGAGCCCACTGGTGTCGGCAGCGGCCCTCATTGTCTCACGGTGGCGTCGAACTGGAGCTGGAGGGGTCGGGGTTTCAGGTGGGAGGCTCGCGTGGAGGAGGAGAGAGGAAGAAAGGCGGAGAAGGAGGCAGAAGGAGGGGGTGCGGGTAGGGTTTCAGGCGGCGGAGGGGGTGGGTGCGGAGGTTGGCGGTGGTGGGTGGCCAGCGCACGTGCGCGGCGGCGCTGGGAGAGGCTGGGCGGCTACGAACTCGAGCGGCTAGGTCTTTTTTATTTGCGATCTGGAGGGGTATGAGGGGAGAGAGAAATCAGAGGGGTGAGTGTATATTTTTAATTTAATTTCAACTTTAAAATTCAAAAAGTTGACTTTTCTATCGAACCCCAATCGAGACCCAACGACTGTTGCCTCTAGCGTAATACCCCCATTTCGAACACAGTAGGATATGTCCCGTAAGCCAGTTTGGCCGTTTCGATCAGTTTTCGTCAAAATCAAAATATAACTCTATATATTGAATTTGAATGCACATTTCAATTTACCGGGGCCACATATTAACTCTAAAAATTTCCGAAAAATTATTTCTTGCTTCATATTGACGATACAGTCCTAAAAAAACTAATTTTGTCAAATTCTGAGACTGTTTGAAAAATGGTCATTTTCCACTCAATTAAAATCAACTAAAACTGGTCAAACGCGTTTTTCTTTGCCACACTCACATATTGATACGAAAAATTATGAATTTTGGAATCTAGCAATAACTTGACATCACGGATCCAACAAAAGTGGTTTCATCGAAAACCGAGGTCGTTTGCAAAATGGCTATTTTTAAGGGCCAGAATTCCATAGAGACTATTCTGAATTTTCAAATGGGCATAACTTTTGATTCCCGCTATGAAATTTTGATTTTTCGGATTCGTTGGAAAGATATTCTCAAATAGATCCTATATTTTTGGTTTTGCTAAAATCCGGTTTATTTTGTACCCGGTACGTTCATTTGAAGTTAGGAATCGAATTTTCAAACTACCGCGCCATTTTCAATTCCTTTTATAATTAAAATAAAATATTTATATTCAAACAACGATCTATATAAATATATACATCTAATTCTAGTCAAAATAAATTTCTCGATGCTATTATTTAAAATAATTCATTTTAAATATTCAAACTTCGCTAAAATTGCCAAAATAAAAATTTTAAATTGGCTCAGAATTTCCGGGTTGTTACAATCTCCCCCACTTAAAGCTTTTCGTCCCCGAAAAGGAACGAAGCTGAAAGTTTTTTACAAACCAACTCAACTTCCATTATTTTCATTACGGCTTAAGTTCTTCAACTTTTCAGTTTCTAAGAACTTTTCAAATTTTTCAAAAATTTGGCTAACACCCTAAATTTTCGAAAAATTTCGCCATAACCTCCCCTTCACTGGGGACATTTCAAATAGCCTCCCATGGCCCTCATCAATCCAAAAAGAAAAAGAAACAGTCAAGCAGCTAGCCAATCGGCTCATAAATTCATCGAATCCCAATAAATTTGTAAACATGTACCTATTTGTCAGGCAAACAATTTTATTCTTCTGCTCTAGCCTCCTTGCTATGACCTGTTCAATGTAAGTACATGTACATGCATGCAATTGTAATCATTTTCAATACAGTTCAATATTCGGTTCAATTTGGCATAATGGTTCAAAATTATCAACCCAATAATCAAACAACACAACCATCAATCAATTAGTGGATTAACGTTTCAAATTCATAACTTTGATACTTATACAGAAAATCATGTTTTTGATGCCAAATCACAACAAATAATCCTAAGTTTTGGTTTTCACACCAGTCTAATGCAAATATATAGATATCACACTTTCGAAACTCGAATATAAATTCAGATGATGTATGTATTATAGTGATCATCAGAACCATCCCCGGGCGACTAGAATATGATTCTATATCTATCCAGTATATTAAAACTTCGAATATACGTTCATGACGCGTATATGCAAAATCTTTATATACTAGATTGTCCAAATTCAATACAAATAAAATATTCAAATATGTATAAAATGGTTTAAATTTCAAAACAAAATTAGTTTTCAAATTTAAAAAAAATATACTCTTCACACTCTTTCTAGGATACTACTGATCCTACCTCTAACGAGTCATTCTAATTGGATATTACTAATCCAATATCTGATGAATTCTTTCGTATGGTTCTAATGTGCCTTGTTCTCGAGCTCTGTAAACCAAAGCTATGATACCAAATGAAGTGACCCGTAACTTCCCCGTGAAGGAAAGCACGAATTACTTTGAGGACAAGACGAATCAGAATGCAAACAGGAGAACATTTCATTGCTTATTACAACAATTCCATCAGAATACAAGAATATACAGAGTATGAATAAATATTACACATTTGATAAATATCAGAGATTTAAATACATTACTGCAGCGGAAAAATAATACAAAACATAACTGAAAGAAATACACGGATACAGAGCTTTCCGAATATCACTTCAGCTGTAAACCAGGATCTTGTGAATAGAAATCTGCAAAACCAAAACTACTAGCTGCCCATGTGGAAAATAGGGGCACCCAGAGTTAAGGTTAAAACAATAAACTCCAGGTCAGTCATGTGACTGGTGTGAGAACTAAAACATTTATTTAAAACTTTACTTTAAAAGAGAGTAATTCAAGGGACCATGCCGAATAACACGGAACGTGTTTCCTCCCAAGAACACTAGTGCATATATCAAAACAGCGCAATGCTTTTTGGAAAAATGAAGCTATTATAAGACCCAGGTCTCATCACACAATGCAACGCAAGCTGGAGGATAGGGTTTTCCCTTATAATAGCCAAACATGCTTGGTATGTTTAAAACAAATCATTTGATACTATTATAAGTGTATAGTGTCAAAACAATTTCAATCATAAATATCAATCATAGACGACATGGGTATCATATATCATGTCGCCATACTAGGCTCTACAAATAAAACCGAATTATCACGTATTGGAAATTGGATTCCATCATGAGTCGAGGCTAGGGGTAAGATCCTCTTCATTTGAGACACTCTAGCAGATGTCTCAGGACCACACACAGCGATCCTTCGAATCGGTTGGGCAGGTCCTCTCTTACTTTTGAGGATTGGCAATTCCTGAACACACGTTTCCCGGTCCTATCGTACCTATATAATGGTCTGTTCTTCGGCTCACATAGTGCCATTTATCGACCATATATTCGAGGCGCCTCGCATTCCAGCAACCACACAGGTAAAAGGTATATAAATGTCAGGGCTGGTAGGTCACTGACATCACCCATAGCTAGAAAGAAACATCGTGTTCTCCCAATGGTCCGTTTCCCTTTTTTGACTCATATCGAGGTGTGAGGCTCGCAAATTCACGTTATACACAAAGCTATGCTACACAGGCCATGCTTTGATCATCAACCACAAGACTTTGCTTTTCAACAGAAGCCTCGATCATTTGCCACTTAGGCATGCCACACAGGCAATTCACTCCATGCGACTGATGTCCATCAATATACAACCTCTGAGCTCGTATGTCTCAGAGAAGGGCGTTAAGCAAGACAATAAATTCTACGCCGCCAAATTGATGTATATTAAATAGAGATCAATCAACATAGAATAAAATCCAATTTCAGACACACAGTCCATTTACAAGTTCGTTCCGGGTCTGAACGAAACCAGAGGCACTTTCCTCGCATATCCATCGATCTCCAAGTACTTCTGGACGATCACCAACTGATTCCCTCCTCTTGGGTGTACAGCCCAATCAAGATCATCAATAATCATCCAAATGACGTGAAGACTCCTGGTCTTCAACCACCGTCTTCATCTTCAACTTATCGTCGAATCGGTTATTCAGAATGGGTATAAACCCGGCCTTTCCGAATAACCCACGTTATAATAAACAAGTGTTACACAAACACAACATACGCCTCATTCCAATTCAGAATATTCTTTAATTCAAACTTTCACATTCTTAGGGAAAGGTTCCCATTAATTTTATCAAAGATAAATTCTTCTAAATTTATTATTTAACCTTCTGTTGGATATCATTTCAAACCATGTTAAGGTTTTCCAAACTAGTTGGGATTAGCGAACCACACCGAAGTAATTATTATTTTATTTCCCAATCCCAACCTACTCATCCCATGCAGCAAAACTGACAATACTCCATATCTTACACCACGGTGTTATCAGTAAATATTAATTACCATTTCACGTTCAAATCTAATTAAAGATTTAACTATCGCTTTGGAGCAAATCTGGTGATGCTCCATTCTCGATCATTTTAATCTAATTAAAGATTCATTAAAACTCCACTTAGTTTTAATCTTCCCAAAAATCAATATCCTGTCTTTAACTGGGTTAAAGAACCAATGTCGTCTAGAACACGGTTCACGATAAACCCAAAATCACATTCCATTGTTGATCGGGTTAAAGAACAAGTGTTATTCAAAACACCGCCCACGATAAACCCAAAAATCAATTCAAATTCTATTCCAATTAAATACCAAATTAACTGGACAATTTTACTAAATCTTAATTAAAAGAATTATTCTTTTCTAAACTGGGTTCAAGAATAGTGTTATTTAAGACACCATTCACGACGAACCCAAAATCTCATTTGATTTTAAATACAAGGCTTAGAATAGAAAATATATCGGCTTATATTCAATATCAAATTCTGAAACCAACAAATATCGTATTGGAAATAACGATATAAATATATCTTTCAAATTTCCACAACCATATCTGTATAATCACGAAATCCAACATGGAAATATTCCGAAGATAATTTCGATTCAAATCCATTCCAATTCACGTATTGGAAATTCTGATTATTTTCAAAACCATTTCAAATCTAGTTCAAAACTAGTTCATTTCGATAAAAATCTATTTTTATCTTTTCAAATATGGGATTTTTCAGCCCAATTCTTTCATATAATATAATTTTTGCACAAATTATTAATATTTTTAATAATTTTATCTAGGCCCGTACAGTCGGTTTTCAATAACGGCCACCGAACGGCACTTACAACGACCTTTTCCAAATTTGATTTGGACATAATTCCAAATCCAACCGTTAGATTTCAAATTTCTAATATTCATTGGAAAGCACTTTTCGATACAAACCCAACGGTTTCGGTTTCAAGAGAATCCGACGGTCGGATCTCCCGCAACGTCAATTCGAAGTCAATGGTTGAAATTCGCGAACTACCGCGGCGCAGCGCGTTCTATTCAGGCCATTTATTATATATAATATATATATTATATATATATCGACGATTTCAATTCAAAACGTATTTTATAAATCGTTTTAAATTCGTTTTCGAAACGATTTTAACTTCATATTCAATTTCAAATCAAATTTGAATATTCCACATCATCGATATACAAAGGATAATATTTTCAAAACGTTATATTTTGAAATCACTTCCTTTTCTATAATCATTATAAAATGAATATAGTCGATATAAATATTGTTCGCGTCAAAGTGGCGCATCTCTAATCAACACGGCTTTTTATATTTCAATAACTTCGTTATTCTATTCAACAAATGAATATTTATTCTATTCAACACATGAATCTATATTTCTTTCAACACATGAATATTCTCAACACATGAGTATCGTCAACACATGACTATTTTTATTATTTAATATATTTTATAAAATTATGATAAAGATAAAGATTTTATTGTTTAAAATATTCTACTCAACATATGAATATTTTCAACACATGAATATATATTTCATTCAACACATGAATACATATTTTATTCTATTCAACACATGAATATTTTTTTTCAATATTCTTTATTTTCCAAATTGGAATGAGGCCCAATCAATTACCATATAATGTTAATTATATGGATTCCATACAACACATGTATATAATAGCAATGATAAATAATCAACCATCATTCGAAGTGCACCACACTACTGCATAAGCATCAAATATAAATAATTAACGCTTACACAGTCTATCGATCGACATAAAACTAAATAATTGGGATTAATGTACGCCAAATATCATCCCAACACCCGTGTGGGGTTTCAATCCACAAACACTGAATATTATTTGTGCAGTTGGGCGATGTGTAAATTTATCGTCCCAATCAATATCCTTCAAATAGGTGTACATAAACAAACCGTCCGGTTTGTAAATGAATATTTATTTATTCACATACACGTTAAAAATTATATTTTTAACGATAATTTATTTATTTCAACACATGAATATTTTATTATTCATTTCACATCAACATCACAACACATCAAACAAGCATACAAGTCGTCCATGGTCTGTGGACGACGGGTGTCGGGTGCTGCTAAGCACCGTTTGCATCCTAGTATATATTTAACTAGAAAACAAGGTTTAAAGTGAGAAGTTCTCACCGACTAGCTAAACCAATGCACCGCGACTCTTCATATGTAGAAATCTTCGTCATGCTCCCCTTTTGTCAATATCATTGTCCGTAGCCACTACATATATAAAAATCATATTTTTATATTGTTGTTATGCATATATATAAAAAATCACATTTTTATACCGCTACTATATAGATAAAAAACTATTTTTATACCGCTACTACATTGATAAAAATTCTATTTTTATAAGGGTGTTCATATAATAAAGATCATATTTTTATCACGCTATTCTCTATATAAAAATTATATTTTTATATCGCTCTTCTTCCAATAAAGATTATATTTTTATAACGCTCCTTCCTATATAAAAATTATATTTTTATATCGCTCTTCTTCCAATAAAGATCGAATTTTTATAGCGCTCCTTCCTATATAAAAATTATATTTTTATATCGCTCTTCTTCCAATAAAGATCGAATTTTTATATCATCGCTATAAAAATCACATTTTTATTTCAACATACATATAATAAAAATCAGATTTTTATTTCGCTACATATATAAAGATCAAAATTTTACTATCTATATAATATAAAAATCGTATTTTTATTCTTTCTACTATATAAAAATCACATCTTTATTATTTCTACTATATAAAAATCGCATTTTTATTATTTCTATTATATAAAAATCGCATCTTTATTATTTCTACTATATAAAAATCGCATCTTTAACCTCTGATATTCATATTGTTAAAACTGATATATTTTTCATGTATAATATTAAACAAAACTGAAAATAAAATAAAACTCGAATTTATTTACCTTAAATCGCTGAAGGAAGGACGTATGAGGTGGAGCAAAAGGGGATGACAGCGCCTCCGACCTATGGCGGGCCCATTGGTGTCGGCGGCGGCCCTCATTGTCTCACGGTGGCGTCGAACTGAAGCTGGAGGGGTCGGGGTTTCAGGTTGGAGGCTCGCGTGGAGGAGGAGAGAGGAAGAAAGGCGGAGAAGGAGGCAGAAGGAGGGGGTGGGTGCGGAGGTTGGAGGCGGTGGGTGGCCAGCGCACGTGCGCGACGGCGCCGGGAGAGGCTGGGCGGCAACAAACTCGAGCGGCTAGGTTTTTTTTGCGATCTGGACGGGTATGAGGGGAGAGAGAAACCAGAGGGGTGAGTATATATTTTTAATTTAATTTCAACTTTAAAATTCAAAAAGTTGACTTTTCTATCGAACCCCAATCGAGACACAACGACTGTCACCCCTAGCATAATACCCCCATTTCGAACACAATCTGATATGTCCCGTAAGCCAGTTTGTCCATTTCGATCAGTTTTCGTCGAAATCAAAATATAACTCTATATATTGAATTTGAACGCACATTTCAATTTCCCGAGACCACATATTGACTCTAAAAATTCCTGAAAAATTATTTCTAGCTTCGTATTGATGATACGGTCCTAACAAAACTAATTTCGTCAAATTCTGAGACCGTTTGAAAAATGGCCATTTTCCACTCGATTAAAATCAACTAAAACTGGTCAAACGCATTTTCCTTTGCCACGCTCACATATTGATTCGAAAAATTACAAATTTTGGAATCTAGCAATAACTTGACATCACGGATCCAACAAAATGGTTTCGTCGAAAACCGAGGTCATTTGCAAAATGGCTACTTTTAAGGGCCAGAATTCCATAGCGACTATTCTGAATTTTCAACTGGACGTAACTTTTGATTCCCGCTATAAAATTTTGATTTTTTGGATTCGTTGGAAAGATATTCTCAAATAGATCCTAATATTTTTGGTTTCGCTAAAATCTGGTTTATTTTGCACCCGGTACATTAATTTGAAGTTAGAAATCGAATTTTCAAACTACCGCGTCATTTTCAATTCCTTTTATAATTAAAATAAAATATTTATATTCTAACAACGATCTATATAAATATATACATCTAATTCTATTCAAAATAAATTTCTCGATGCTATTATTTAAAATAATTCATTTTAAATATTCAAACTTCGCTAAAATTTCCAAAATAAAAATTTTTAATTGGCTCAGAATTTCCGGGTTGTTACAGACCGATATCCCCTCGACCAAATTTTCCCGGATTACAAACCCATAATCCGTAACACTAGATTTTACAGACTCTAGTAAAATGCCAGCTAAACCCTAACTGAATTTCCTAGATTTTACAGAACTAGAAACCGTTCAGACGATTACAAAGTAATTTAAAAACAAAATACAAAATAAAATAAAACATAAAAGCCCTAGTTCAAAATTAAACTCCCTTAAGCCCAAGAAAAAGGATGCCGGCCCATTTGTTATTTCATTTGCACGATCCTTCTTTGGAAAAAATAAATGGCGGCTTCAATTTAAATTAGGGCTTCTTCAATCTTCTCCAAATCAATTTCGGCTTCAAATAGAATTGCTTTGTTTGAACTCTAAAGCTCGAATTCTCTATTTTGCTTATCAATTGATTTGGCTTGGGCTTCTGATCGGAACTCGTGAGTTTTCTGAATTTTCTTGATTTGAATTGCTTTCGAGTTGTTTGTAGTTTCAATCCTTTTTTCCAGTGATGAAATGGTGTCAATTATATAGGGTAATTCAAACCCTTAATTCTCTTATTTCGTGAAATGATTTTGGTCTAATTTTCTACGGTTTCCTCTTTTGATTTTCTTGATAAAATCGGCATTAATTGAGTTGATAAATTCTGGAGAAAAATTTGTTGCCTTGAATGAATTTCAAAATGCATGATTCATCCCATAATTCGATTACAGAACTGCTCTCCCAAAACAATTCATAACTGGGAATTATTGAATTATCTTGCCAAATATCCCACTATGTTTAAAACACTGAATCCCGTGATTTATGTTTCCTCTATGAAAAAGAATGTTGCCTTGAATGAGTAATGAATTCCTGGAAGATTTCAAATGAATATTTGTCTACAAATGATTCTTGCCAAAAATAGATTTTGGAAAATTTAATTGCTCCTTTTTCAATTCGATTGCTTGTCCCATGTAGTGAACAACTTAAAAACAATGATTTCTTTCCTTTGAAAATTTTGTTGGCTTGTCTGAATGATGCCAGAACATCATTCCTAAAATGATAAAAACAAATGCACTAGTTATGTTGATTCACAGGTCCCACATATGAATTTTGTGAAAATATTAGAAAACTTGTCAAATATAAATTGTGAAATTATGGAAATCTTGAATTGATTTCTAACTTGTTTTCTTGCCCAAAAACTTGATTGTTTTCACTGTAAAAAAAAATGGAAACAATGTGAGATTATTCTTCCATTTTATTTTGAATGCTTTGGCAGTAAATGGGAGTACTTGAAACCAGCAATCCATAAATGCTAAAATGCACACCACGTAAGCACTGCTGATTGTTCACTAATTTTGGTCCATCTGCATTTGAATTATTGATGCTTAACCTATCGTTTACAAGAACCTGATCATGCTGTAATATCCCTGTTTTGAGCCATGATTCATGCTGCCATGTTGAAATCATGAATCACCGTAATATGGTTGCACCATATACTTTCGTACCTATTCCTTATGTTGTTGCTAATTGAAACAAAATTGAACTTGTACATGCCACTACTCTTGATCTTGCATGCATGAATTTGATCATGACATTAATTGTACCTGTTTGCACTCGACTGTTTTGTTGTGTATGCACCATGCATACATACATTGTTGTATCCTTATTTGTGTACATTACAACTTGCATGATTATGATACTAATTTGCATGACATTCTCTTTGTTTGACTTGCTTGTACATGTGCACTTGTGAAAACCTACTTGACCTATCCATGCTTTTGGCTTGAACATATTGTTTCACCCATACAAGCACTTGACTTTTTGCTTGACCATGAACCTTGCTGTTGAACTTGAATGTTCATGCACACATGTGCATTCTTGAACCTGTCACTTTGAAACATGTTTAGATGGCTTGTGAACTACTGTGTTGCTTTCATCATGTTCTTGGGATGACTTGTCTTGGCATGTTGTTTTGTTTGAGAACGCTACACTTGTGTAGTCGCTGCCTTGTCGCACATATATGTGTTCACCAAATTTCTTTGAACTGGACCATTTGTTGTATTGTTGTGTATGCATTGTTTTGTGCTCGGCCATTTAAATTTGTCATGTATTTGCATTGTCCCTTGACATGTGATGCACTTGTACTACTCTCGTCCACCCCTGCTAACATTTTCACACTGATTTGCATTGTGCACTAAGTCGAGATGGTCCGCGTGGCTACTCCTCAGTTGCTCGCTGATTGGCGAGGCAGTGCACACATGTATATCTATACACGTGTGTATATGCAGCCATCAAAACAAAATCTTGCCCTTGCACTGAAATATTTGTATATACACTGACTGCCTTGTGGTATTTACAGTGTATCACTGTGAATATCACAAGCTATCTAGATACAGTCGGATAAATTGATAAATCAGATCTAATCAAGAAAAATGACGAGAAACAAACTAGAAATCTAAGGCAAATAAAATTTTAAAAATAAAATTTATATTTGCATGTATTCAGTTTTATTTCTATTGCAGTGTACAATGTGTGTTTGTTTCATGTGACAGGTAGGCAGGTGATGACTGGACTGAGTATGAAGATGCTGTGAAGACAGAATATGAAAGACAAAAGATTTGGCAGAGAATGTATATGTGCCAGTGTATATGAGTCAAAGTGAATGTATATATAAAATTGTATATGAATGAAATGAAATTGAAATATGAAATAAAATATTTAAATTTAAACAAAATACTATTGAATATTTGAATTCGTGTGTAGTCGTATTCTATTTAAATTTAAATATTATAATCATGTCTGTGATGTATATATAAAACAATACATTAGCAAACACATTTATAATACAATATATTTGTTTGTTATCATCAAACAAAATTCATATGATTGTGTATACTACACCATTATATACAACAACGGGATTGATGACTAGAGATGTGGAGGCTGAGAGATTATCGTTGTCGTAGGTTCTAACGGACTCAAAGCAGGGGTGCTTTGGGCAGTCATGATAGGCCTCATACCTTGCGAAGTCATGAAGGGGCTAGTTGTCAAGATTGGAAAGACAAACATACGAGTCGTGAAGGCATATAGAGTTTTTGCTAGAACTGGGGTTTACAATTAGCCCTTGACATATCGCAGGTGGTCGTCATACGATTAACGATGGTTTTGAAGTAGGATAGGAAATGATAGCTAGGTCTTGGATGTTTAGTTGTTTTTCTTGTACCATCTCACGTAAATTGTCTAACGTTGAAGAGGATGTTTCTTGGGTGCTTGTCTAATGTTGGCTTTGTCTTCTAGGGCTTGTGCTTGAGGAATGTTGAACTCAATTAGGATGGTTACGTGAGATATGACTAGTTGTTATGATTTCTACTGAATGATAGTTGTTTTCCCACTATTTGGTTACTTCTCGTTGCCATGGTTAAACTTTTGTTTCTTTATTATTGGATTGTAAAGTCTATCACTGTCAGATGTGGGGAAAGACGGTTTGGGTTCTTCTCTGGTGTTTGATAGATTGATTGGTTAATCTTCCTATTCTTATATACTTTGTTAATGATGTTAGATAGCTATTTTAACACTCACTAAGACTATTGTCTGACTCAATGTTTTATGCTTCCCCTTGTTACCTTCGTCTTTTCATCCATGGTGATATGGATGGGCAAACTTTGTGGCAGGTGACAGGCGATCAGTGAGGACGCTGTTGTTGTGTGGTGGTGAGTAGGAGACTGGCGTATTATCTTACTATTATATAATATCTTTGTTTCTGCTGTTTGAGAGTGTATGTAGTGAGGCTTCTTGTACAAACTTTGATGTTATATACAGTTGATTTATGGATGATCTTTTAGGATGTTGTGAAAGTTTCATATATGATGCTTCACTATTTCTACGTACTGTATATGTTCTATTATACTTTATCCTTGCACTGTGAGTTGTACAACAAGTTCCGCTTGTGTTTTATATCTAGATGATCGTCCATAGCTGCCTGGCAAGTCTTTCAGCGCATTATTCCTCTTGTTAACTGCAGGGGTTATGGGTGGTCGTCACATTTGGTATCAGAATTCTGGTTATCGTTTTAGCCAAAGTTCGAAGATGTAATTACATATAAAAAAATTATTCGTAGATTTTGATGGATGTATACTATATTATACTATATAGTATAGTAGCATTTGAACTCCATTAGCAATTTTTCTTGTGGGTGACTAATCATTCTATATTGCAGATTTAGAATGAGTCGACGAACTTCAAGACCTACTGCTAGGGAGGAGGCTTTGCCTGGAAGGGGAAATAGCGGTACACCAGATTACCCAGTCTTGTTTAAAGCCATAATTGAGGCATTCATGAGGTACCCGCTCCAGTGGCAGCCACGGTAGATGTAGGTGTGCAGGTGCCTAGGGTTATGGATTTTGCGAAGCTGTGTAAAGATTTTACATCTCTAAGGGGAAAATCATTCAAAGGAACGGAGCCGACCGAAGAGGTAGAAAGGTGGTTAGATGCTTGTATTCGAATTTTTGTAGACTTAGGTATAGATGATGAAACTAAGAGAAAGCTTGCGTCAAGGCAGCTGCAGGATAGGGCCTTGGAGGGTTGGAATTCTGTTACGCTTGAGACTCCGGAAGAAGAGATAACTTGGGATTAGTTCCAAATTAAGTTTGAGACAAAGTTTATCTCCACTGGTCAGAAGTCTGTTCTATTCAAGAAATTTATGGAGCTAAAGAAGAATGGTCGGCCAATGCTTGACTATGTTTTTGATTTTGATGCTTTATCGAAGTATGCTCGTTCATATATTGACAATCCTTATCAGAAGAACGAGAAGTTCGTTATGGGTTTGGACACCTACATAAGGAGACAAATGGTGGATCATCTTGACGATCCATATGAGGTGATTGTGGAAAAAGATGTGAGACATGAAACTTGTTTCCAAAGGAAGGAACCATTGTTAATGCAACCAAGGAAGCTCCAATACTACAGCAGGGTGGTAATAATAATAAGAAGAGAAAGCAGCAACAACAAAAAGGAAAGGATGGCAATAAGAAACCAAAGAGTGATGTGGTTTGCTTTAACTGCCAACAGAAGGGACATTTTGCTAATGAGTGCATGAATCCAAAGGTTGAGAGGAAGTGTCACAATTGTGGCAAGACTGGGCATCTCAAGAAGGACTGTCCGGAACCGGCTAAGGGAAAGAAGATAGTGAAGGATTATGCTTTGGAAGCTGTTTCTTCTTCTTCAAGAGCTCCTACTGTAGAGGAAAAGGGAAAGGGTGTCGTCGTTCAAGCTACTCTTTCAGTTAATGTGTTTCAGTTCATGTGTTGTTTGATACTGGAGATTCACATTCTCTCATCTGTAATGAGCTTGTGTGACGCTTGGGTTTAGAACCCGAGATTTGTGATAGACCTTTGGTTATGACAAATCTAGTTGGGGGTTCGTCCGGCGTTTGTATGCTTTGTCGTGGTCTTGTATTATCGAGTCATGGTTGCTCTTTTGTATGTGATTTCTTTGTTTTGTACTTCACTGGGTTTGGATTATCTTGGGTATGGATTAGCTCAAGAGGTATGCGGCAAGAGTGAATTGCGAGAAGTTAGAGGTGAGAGTTGGGTATATGGAAGGGCAAAAGGTTTTGATTCAATGTAAGCCTAAAGACGAGGTCTTCGTGAGCTATTTATATTCGCTTGGGATTCCATAGGAAGATTTTTCACCGGTGTTGATCGCAAATGAGTTTGAGGATGTCTTTGATGTGGTCAAAGGGTTGCGGCCACATTGTGAGATTGAGTTCAGAATCGATTTGCTCGAGAGCTAGACATATCGTTTTGCCTCTTAGGCAGATGGCGCCTAAGGAACAACAAGAGTTAGAGGTGAAAGTTTGTGACCTTTTGGGAAAAGGGTTCATTCAGAGGGGTGTATCCAAATGGGATGCATTAGTTATGTTTGCAACCAAGACTGATGGATCTTTGAGATTATATATGGACTACCATGAGCTGAACAAGGTGACCAAGAAGAACATGTATCCGTTTCTGAGGATTGATGACTTGTTTGATCAGCTTCACGAGGCCAAAGTGTTTTCTCAGATGGATTTGGCAACTGGATTTCACCAGTTCAGAGTGTCAAAGGATAGTATGCCGAAGACTGCCTTTAGGACACCATCTGGTTTCTTCGAATGGTTGGGAATGCCAATTGGGTTGACTAACACGCCAGCGTACTTTGTGGATCTTATGAATAGGGTTTTCAAAGATCAGTAGAACAAGTTCGTGCTTGTGTTCGTGGATGATATTCTAGTTTACTCCTGGAACGAGGAAGAACACAAGATGCACTTGCGAGTTGTTTTGGGAATCATGCGAAAGCATCAACTGAAGGCTAAGTTTTCAAAGTGTCTCTTCTAGAAGAGCGAAGTGAGATTCTTTGGTCATGTAGTTTATGGAAATGGAATAGTGGTTGACCTCGCTAAGTTGCCAGCAATCCAGGACTGGGATAGACCTAAGAATGCAACGGACGTGAGAAGTTTCCTTGGATTGGCGGGTTATTAATGATGGTTTATCAAGGATTTCTCCACGACTGTTGCTCCTTTGACAGGATTGACAAAGAAGAACCAAATGTTCATATGGGATGCAAAGTATAAGCAAGCTTTTGGAATCATAAAAGAGAGACTGACGAGTGCTCCTGTTTTGACGATTCCAAGTGGGAATGAAGAAATGGTGGTACACACTGATGCATGTGGTACTAGACTTGGAGTCGTGTTGATGCAGAAGGATAAGTTTGTGGCATACGCGAGCCGACAGTTGAAGCCACATGAAAGGAATTATCCAACTCATGATTTGGAGTTGGCAGCAATCGTGTTTGCTTTGAAGATGTGGAGACATTACCTGTTGGGGGTTCGATTCGAGTTGTTTACAGATCACAAGTCGTTGAAGTATCTCTTCTCCCAAAAGGATTTAAATCTTCGGCAACAACGGGGGTTAGAGTTTCTGGCATCATATGATTTTGGTATAGCCTACACTCCAAGAAAAGGTAACGCAGTTGCAGATGCGTTGAGTCGAGAACATGCAGGATTGGGAGCAATGTTTTTGGAATGATAGAGCCTTGAGTTTTTGGCAGGGTTTGATTTCAGGCCAAGCTGTGAGTTGGAATCTGAAATATTGACAAATTGTCGATAAGACCTACCCTTATCGAAAGGATTAGCGAAAGCTGAAAGCGAGATTCAAAGCTTATCAAGTTTATCCAGAAGCTGGAACCAGAGAATAAAGAGGTCGAGGTCGATCGAGAGGGATGGCTACGAAAGCAAGGATGGCTTGTAGTTCCTGATATCGATGGATTGAGAGATGGGGTTCTGAGGGAATGTCATCACCCAAAGTTGACGATTCATCCCGATGGTGATAAGATGTATCAAGACATGAAGCGAGTCTACTACTGGGAAGGGATGAAAAGAGATATTTGAAAGTTCATTTCCAAGTGTATGAACTATCAGTTGGTGAAAGATGAACAAAAGAAGCCGAGTGGGTTGCTTCAGCCATTGGAAGTTCCTACGGGGAAGTGGGAGCAGATATCGATGGATTATATCAATGGACTGCCTAGAACCAAGGCAGGAAATGAAGGCATTTCGGTCATCGTGGATCGCTTGAGAAAAAGTGCAAGGTTTATTCCTGTCAAATCGACTAGGACAACATCGAATTTGGATGAGCTTTATATAAAATGGATAGTTTGATTCCATGATATCCCGAAGAGAATAGTGAGTGATCAAGATCCATTGTTCTCGAGTGGATTTTGGAAAAGTTTGCAAGATACTTTGAGAACTGAGTTGTGTTTGAGTACGTCTTATCATCCCCAAACTGAGAGGGTTAACCAAGTTTTGGAAGATATCCTAAGAGCTTGTGTATTGGACTTCGGGGGACCATGGGAAGACCATCTACATCTAGTTGAGTTTACATATAATAATAGCTACCAGTCGAGCATTAGGATGGCACCATATGAGGCGTTGTATGGTAGACCGTGTAATTTTTCGGTGTGTTGGTTAGAAACTAGAGATAAATTGATACTTGTGCCAGAGATGATCAGGGAGACATCGGATTGTGTCGAGATCATTCAGCAACAAATGAAAGCATCCCAAGACCGTCAGAAGAGTTATGCCGACAAGCATCAAAATTATTTAAAATTCGACATTGGAGATATGGTATCCGTGAAGATTTTGCAATTGAAACATGTTGTTCGGTTCGAAAGCAATGGAAACTTGGCCCAAGATTCGTTGGACCGTTTCCGATAATCGAGCGGATTGGAAAGCTCGCGTATAGGTTGGATTTACCGAAGAAGATGTCAAGTATGCATAATGTTTTCTATGTGTCATTTCTATGGAAGTGCGTATATGATTCGAACGCAGTGGTATCTCCAGAACAGTACGAAGATATGGAAGTAGAGATCGTAGTTATTAGGCCTCGTAAGCCACTTCATGTTGTGGGGAATGACACGAAACAACTTAGGAGGAAGATTGTTAAGCTAGTCAAGGTACAATGGAGTGAGGATGGCGATGATTGTACATGGGAGACGCAAGAGAGCATGAAGGCGACCCATCCAGAACTCTTCGTCAGTATAACCCATTGATATTGTGTCATCATTACATCATTATAACTTGTACGATGCTTGTTTTTGTTAGAGTTCTGCATGCTAGAATAAGATTGTGGATGTATGGTTTGATGGATGCTAGTTTGAATGGTGGATTTGGCTGCCAATGGACGATAGGCATGCAAAATTGTTTAGGTTGCTTGTGTTGTTGGGATTCGGGGGCGAAACTCATATGTGGAATGGGAAGGGAGAATGTAACAGCATGCATTTTACGTATCGGAGAATCGTAAAATATTTTTAGTTAATTCCCTGAGAGTTGGATCATTCTCATATTTTGATATGTTGGTTATGGGGATGTGATACATGTCCATAATTTTTACCAATTTTAATTGTGACCATTTTGCCCCTGTCAATCTTGTACATGGCATAAATTTTGACTGGGACCGAATCAGGTGCTGGGGTCAGTCTCATTGGAAAGGAAATGTGTTTCCAATTCCGTAAAATGGTCACATTAAAGATTTGGTTCAGCGGTTTGGGATGAATCATTGTTTTTGTTTTTCACAGTTTGTTGTTCAAGTTTTTGAACCATTAGTGGGCTGATTTGGAGAGGCCCATTAGTGGGTTGGTGGGAGGCTATAAATAGGGGGTTAGAGGCATGAAGAGAGGGTTACTTTCTTCATTCTCTCATTTGGTTGAGCTCGTGATCCTCTTTGCTCAATCAAATACACCTTTCTACCATTAAAATTCTATTATCTACATAAGAGAATCGAAGTTCTACATCGTTTGAAGCTAAATCTATATCAATCAAAGAGAGATTTCATCAAATCGAAGAGATTGAAGCTAATTCTTCACTATTCATATTTATATCTAAGTGTTTTTATGTTGTTTTGAAGATTTAGTGAGTGATATGCATCTCTCACACGGATTCAATCAAGTATATGAGTTATTTGATCATTATATCATCATTTTCAAGTTGTTTTCACCTAGATCTACACCATGGTGAGCATATTTTCATATGAATCACCATATAATCTAATCTGGCAACTTAAAACCAGTAATTTCAATGTTAATTCATATGTTTAAGCAAGCTTAGATATATTATTCTGTCGATTCATTGTTTATCATGGCTTTGGTGAATTTCTCATGTTTGAGAGATGATTAATCATTGTGTTGACGGTTGTTGATGATTGGTTTTGGTGGATTTGCAAATCAAGTGTTTTCATGAATTTTGAGTCGATTTAAAGTTGAATTGGGTGGAAAATCATATGGATCAGTCACATATTGCATGGATCAGTTCGGCTTGGCTTCTTCTCCATGCAATCACAACACGAAAATGGACAACTTGAAATAGTAAAAAGACGTTGCAAAAAATTCTAGAAATTTTTTTTAGGTGTTGCAGATTAGTATGTTGTAGACTTTTGAAACACCTATATTATGTTTCAAATTGACAACTTGAAACACTAAAAAGGTGTTTCAAATTGATAAACTACAACACTTAACGACTGTTTCAGTTGATAAACTGCAACACTTAGCAAGAGTTTCAAAATAATAATTAGCAACATTTAACGAGTGTTTCAAACTGATAATCAACAACGCTTAATAGGTGTTTCAAGCTCAGAACTCGCAACACTTAATAGGTGTTTCAAGATCATAACCTGCAACACTTAATAATCTTTTCAAGATGACAATTAGTAACTCTTACTAGACGTTTCAAATTGATAATCAGAAACACTTACTATATGTTTCAAACTGATAATTTGCCATACCACTAATGTACTGCGAATTCAAAGTATTCAAAAATATTTTAAAATATGCAGTTGAAACCTTCGGCAACATAAATAAATTCAATCACTCTCCAGATTAAAAGCTAAAAGATTTGAAAAAAATATCCATAAACAAATTATTATAGAATAAAGTTGTCTTTAAAGGAACAAAAAGTACAATTACACCAGAACAAATCTAAGTTACACATGTATAAGGTTTACAATACAACAAAATAATAAATAAAGATAATCAGACTTGCCCATAAACATTTCACACTCTGATTCATCATATTCTTTTTTTGAAATACACATCTGCAGAAAGAAAAAAAATTAGAGTATAAGACAATGTAAGAATTAACATAGTTAGTACAAAACAAAGCTGCATAAAATAATCAATAAATAATTCGAATGACCTATAGGTATAAATGTCGAACTACTTATATAACCTTCTAATACAAAAACCTCCCTCGCCACTTCCCTATAATGCACAAATCAAAGTATGTGAATCAATGTTTCGAAACAGATCCCAGATCATAAATGGAGTTCTTCTCTCCTGATTAAAAGCACATCTTTTTTAGTAATGCACCTCGATACAACATGGATGAAATAACATCTTTTACAATGTACAAGCTTCAATTTAGATATGTCTAACTGTAACTAAAATTTAAACGTATAACATTGGATCATCTAACTTCTACTAGTTCATCAAACTCTAGACAAAGCTGCCACTGAACAACGATTAACTGTCCATACGTAATAATCAATAAGGAGGCTAGGATCGTTTCTAGTAAGACCATCATGCTCTTCCTAGATATAAAGAAACAAAATTACGCATAAGAACAAAGTTAAAATATGCTAATTTATGTTCGAAAACAACAATGATATCTCTATTAATTAAATATCATAAGAAACTTATGACAAATTTACATGATAATTCCTTACATTTTGTTGAAAAGATGTCATCTGGTTAATATATTCTGCAATAATGCATTAAATTAAAAGCACAGCGACTTCATTTCTATAACATATTTATTATATAAGCAGTGTCATTAGTGCACCAAAACCAAAATTAGTAAATATAGATAAATTAAAAATGATTCATATGTAGTTCCTGATACTCATTAGGGAGTTCCTTGGAGACTGCAAGCGTATAGCAACTAAGAAGAAACCACCCTACATTATACCATAAAGTCAAGGAAACACATCCCTTTTATACACCCTTATTTTCTTTATTATAGACTTGCAATAACTAGTCAGTAGGCATTTTAAATAACTAAATAAATTTTATATCAACATCATTTTGTGTGTATGTTATACAATTAAAAAAATAGTTGCACCCTGGAAACTAGCACATAGATAGGTCATAGCATCAAATGATCTATATGACTATAAATACATGGTGCAGGGTACAATTGAATATATTAACTTGAATACTTGATGAACACAATTGTAATTAATTTGTTACCGGCTTTAAACCATCATTAAAAAATAGCAAACATATCACTTTCATTCCCACACCCACTGTTTTGTTAAATGCACCATAAGGCTTATCAACATATGCAACTCTTGGATAACTCAAAGGGAAGCATAACCACAAAACAAAAATCTCATGCTAGTTTATTTAGTTTCAGATTTCTAGCATTATTATATTATTTTTTCTGTGTATTTCAACGGAAAGCATAGAAGATGTTGCAAGACAAACCTGAGGATATGGAATCATGTCCCTTTCAAAACAACTGTAGAGTGAGCGTTATAGTTCAAAGTTTCATTTGTTAAGCAGTGAAAATATCGACAAAGGAATATCCCCCATGTCAAAAGCTGGAAATATGAAAAGAATGGTTTTAGAGGGTAAGAGATCAAAGTAAAGCATATACTTTAGTTGTTACAGCTATTCATGTTGCCCCACAACTGTTAAATTGAGGCTGCATAATGCAAGTCATTTTCCGCACATCAGAAAAATTAAGACTGCATAATGGCAAGATTAAAAATACATCTATCTAATCTAAATCATGCTAGTACAATCATTTTAAATAGCCTTCAGAGTGAACAAATTTGTTTTGCTAAGTGACAAATAAAGCGAAAAGAAACTACAAAAAAATTACCTTTACATAAGGAGTAAACCAACTAGATTTGTTATTATTCCAACCAAACTGAATGCTTGTTGTTGCGAATGGCACTACCACTTGAATAAAAATAACAGAAAAAATTGGCTTCATATTGAGAAATCCTAGCTTATAAAATGGATAATTCATATCTCGCAGCAGCGAATTCTAGTAAGAAATAAGAACTTATAAGTTCAAGTAGTTCTAAAACTTGATTAACATATGGGAAAAGAAACATACAACAAGAAAGCGCTTTAGTTAACGGTGACCTGATATTTACACACTCCTTAGTAGTACACCATCCTTCCTACATCCGTGCATGCTCATAACTGCAAGATCTCTGTCCCAATCATCCTCTCTATTACTTATGCCACGCAACAATTGTTCCCTCCTCCAATACAATATACCCCATCAACACAAAACCCACACATACTTGACCTTACCACGTAACAATTGTGGATATGGCTTCTCAGTCCCTTTCGCCCTACAAAATTTCAGGGAAGGTGAAAATCTTTTGTGGTAGGCAGTAATAAAATGGGAAACTACAAACTAAGACATTACAAGATTAAACGATATCCATGAAAAGTGGCCCAGATTTCCAGCTTCATTTCTGGTTAGTATGCAGGATATCAATGTTGAGACCATGTTTCTATATATCATCCCACGTAAGATTAATTATTATGTTTCTAAAATATGTACAAACATGACTATTTATATTAGGTGTGCCTTCTTCTACATTGGTTTCAATGTGGCTGGACATTGGCACTAACTTATGATCTTCAGTGCAGCAAAATTATTAGTGTGGGTACATTTTTAGCATAAGCTATTTTCATACCTGTCAGTTCTACTGCAGTAAGTTTCTCTACTGGATGGATCTTTATATGATTTTAGCAGCTTTAACTTAGTTCCAACAAATCCGATGGAACATGTTTTCTGTTATCTACCTGTTTCAAATTGCATCAGCTGACATCCTCCTGCTTTCGCTTATCTAACATTTTGACCTTGATTTCCAATAGAACTGCACGAAGCAATGTACAATATTCACGTATAACAGTATTTATTGCATGAAATGAAAGGAAATAGAGAGGATGATACATGTATGTCAAGCATTACTTGATTAGCAATGCTATGATTTGTGCAAACAATATTCATATATTCTTTACTTGCTTTACTTAAAATTAGACACACCTGTATTTCATTGCACAAAGCAAAGTGCTCTAGTTCAAGCCTCTGAAGGAGTATCATGGAAAGCATTAACATCGTTTTATATATTAACCTAATGGAACTGAAGACTGCAACCCAAACAATATAGATTCCAACAATGGAGTATTACTCAATTCAAGAACTACACATATATATGACTTATGAATAAGTATCACAAGCTCAAAGGCATTAATGCTGAGAAAGTAGAATCCAATAAATAGCAGAGTTTACTTAGCAGCGGACAGGAATTCATCAGTTTTTCTAGAATTTTATCTTCGATTGTAATGTTCTCAAGAAAGTGCTCTGCCAGGTTGCTAAATGCATTAAATGATGTGGGAGTATAAATAACACCTTTGAACATATATTTTTTCTGCAACCAACCAAAAAGCATTTGTAGTTCCACAAATCATAATGCTGTGTATATCCTCATACAAAATGATCTTACTACCAGTAAGTGAAATAGCATAAGCATGTTAAAATATTTCACAAATAGCTCATGAAGATGTTAATTATGAAACTCGTAATATAATACCTAACATGAAAGCACCATGCAAATCTATTTCGAGGAGGACCTGAGCTAACTTTCTTTCTTTGCAAGTAGCAAAGAAATAGGAGCTAGCAAAGCGTATCCATAAATATTCTAGAGAAATATCACCACAAGTGAAATAATTATCAGATATAGGCCACACTTGACAGCTTTAAGAACCCTGTTGACGTAAACTTCCCACAATTCATGCATTGGTTCGAATAGGCTAAAACTTGCATTTTATATATATAAAGTAACAAAAATTACAGTATTTATATTCCTAATCATAGTAACCATTTCATCCCTAAGCCGAAAGTCTATTTAATTAAACAGTAAAGAATGAAATAAATATAAATATCGAGCAAATTATATATAAGAATATTCACTAAATGAGTTTGCAGGCCTACAGAAAGGAAAGAGTAAAGAAGAGTATCAAGGATGGACAGTCTGATAATGTTATAATATATCCCAAATGTTATTTTCTTCTTGTAACACTGATAAATTTATGTGCAAAACATTAGTTACCTATGAAATTCCTGTGGTAAAGCAAGAGATATGCATTTTCGATGTTGTCGCATGGTAATCTACAATTATCTTACCATAACATGTAACATAAGCGGTGGAAACAACCCAGACCTTTTCTTCTTCGATGTTAATGGCAGCAACAACACTTCTACGCTAGATAGGGGTTCATGAAGTACCATATCTTCCAACGCAGATCAACATCAAGCATCTCAACTCAAACATCTTGGTATCAAGCATCTTTTCACTATCATAGTGAGCAACAACATGAACCAATCAAACAACTTAGAATCGAAGCACAAAATAAGAGAAATAATCGTTTATAAATCAAAGAATGAGAGCTTCTGATTCTTCTATGAGTTAAAAATGAAAAGAAGTATGTTGGGCAAGATGGAGAAGCAGGATATGTGCATTCCTTATCTTTCAAGTTCGTTCATGCATGTGCTCGTCCTCTCCACCATGACCAACTTTACTTATCGTTAAGCAAATAACTTTTCCATTATGAGTGTCTATGATTTAAAAAGCAACTGATGGTCCTCTTGCCAATATTTGTTAATATTTTTTTGGATATGACAACTATCTATAAGATATCATGTAACAAACTTGTCCACGTTAGAAAATATAAACAAATTTCTAAGGAAAAAGTAAAGAAAACTAACCAGAGGAACTCCTTCAACTCGAGTTCTCATTCCATGAGCAACATAGCTGTTCACCAGTCTACATTAAAAAAAACGTGATGTTCAGTGTTATGTACATTTAGAATCAAACTTCCAAATGCTAATCAACACAGCCTACACATAGCTAGTCAATCAACTATTCTTCTCGAGTTTGTGACAATTAGCAGTTTATGATTAACTACACTTTTAATCATTAAGCCAGTGTAAAGGACCTACTAAGCATTAATCGAGATTGAGATCGTAAGATAGAGCTATTCAACAAATAACATCACCAAGATGTCTGTACCAAGATCAACCTAACAATATGCGAGTTTTATAGGTTGAGAACAAAAACACAAATAAGTTATACGCGTGTACTACCTCTGATGATTCAAACCAAACACCTAGTTTCACCGAATCAACATATCTATAATATGACTGAAATGATATGTTAGGATATATATCTGTTAAAATGAAAAGAAAAACTATAAAATAAAAGAAGGGATTATCTATATAGCATAGGTGTTGATTATGTCTCACCTGTGGACTAGAAATTATTTTACTATGGAGACTTTCAGAACAATACTCAAGCTTCTTTTTCAGTAAAACCAATGCCCACAAAAAATAATCAATTGCATTTGAATTCAACAACAATACCAAATATAAAAAACTAAAGAAAAGAATTTTACTAGCATAACCCAAATATTGTATCTATATTACAGATAAACTTGTATTCTTCATTGTTCCCATCATAACATGCAAGGAAAAAAGCCATAAACCCTTGCACAAAGACACAAATTTATAAAATGGATTGAATTTCAGAGCTAAAAAGCCGTCTAATAGTTCAATTCATAATAGAATTACATATATTAATAGTAAGGGTTACACAAATGAAATTGCTAGGGATAATAAAACCCCTTTCCATCTACTAATGTTGTCAATACCTCAGTAATCTGCCAGCAATAATACAATTGAAGATCGAATAAATTTATCTGAATAAAAAACACACTGGGACAAATCAATTTTTCCTATCAAAAATAAGCATTAATAGTGCGATTGTCAAATCATCGTCCAAATTGAAATAACCGAAGCAACCAGATCGTAATGATAGGAAATGAAATATTACCTTATGTTTTGGAAGTAGACCAACCAAAAATTGTCGGATGAAAAGGCGCAGTCTAACGATGGAAGCTGATTCAAATGATGGATGCTCAATATTAATGTAGAAATTCGAACAAGTGACTTGATTTTGACCTAGGGAAAAGGTTGATTAGGCGCATGAGAATAGAGGATACTTTAGTTATGTTATTCGCGGCGATATGAGAATTTACAGAGATGTCTTTGGCTAGATAGATAATATAAGGCTTTGCCATTAACACTTCAATTTCTATTTTCGGGGGGGGGGGGGAGGAGGAATTTAAGGATACTCCACTTTTCTTAAATTATTTTGGGAGGGGGTCATTGTAGATAGCTATTCTTTTTAACTTCTTACGCTTTTAACCTTACTTTTAAAAACTTATGCACCGTAAAATTATATCTTACCATATGCATACGATTTAATAAACTGAAATTAGATCTTACCATCTCATCACTTTGATCAACTCCAACATAACGCTCACTCTTCTGTATCAATATCATATTGTTTTCTCACTCAACTTGCACGCAGAGTCTTTCTTCCTTTTATCATCTTCTCCAAAACTTTTCCTGATTTAAAATTCTATTTTCTGATTTTAGTTTACTGGAGTTTTTAGCAGTTTGGGTATTAACGGTAGTTTTTTTTTCTTTTTTCTTTTGGGTTCTAAATCCGTATGGTGATGGATAACTACCAATTTCATCACCTTGGAGATTTGATTTTCATATTTTAATGTGATTTATTAGTTTAAAGATGTCATTTGAGATAAATGAGAAGGGATAATGAAATTTAAGAACTCCTATACAAAATAACGGGGCTTTAATTCATTAAGCTCCATCTGATCTCTCATTTTGTAGTTCTTATAAAGAAGTTGTCTATTTATCCTGCTCTATTTTAGTTGTTCTGCTATAAGATTTATACTGTTTATGGTTTTGCAAAAAAATAAATAATAAAAATCATATTGTTTTCTTTTTCATTCATGTTTTTTTGTTACGGTTTGATTTGTCCACAACTAATGGTGTTGATTAACCATTAAATATTAGGTTAATGAACAGAAGAGTGAAATTTAGCTTAAATGAGTAATATTATAAAATTACATTTATTTGTTAATGGACTACTTCTCTCCTTCATACTCCCCTTAACAATTTATTTTTAAAAAGATAACTGGCCCCCCTTACAAATATTTGGAGTGTCAATAACAATGCCTATAATATACGGCACGGACTTTAAAAAACTTAATGATTATAGCAAAATAATTATTATATAAAAGAAGGAATTAAAAAGGAAAAGCTTTAAGTTCCAATGGAAACACTTCAAAGGTGTATTAACACTTGCAACATAATAAAAGGGTTTCGAATCAATAAACACGTGTGTTTCTAATTTTATCTTTTCGTGTAGTGAATGGATGGATCGGTCACAGTTTGATGGACTGGGCAGAAATTCTGGGTATTGATCGGTCATAGTTTGATGGACAGGGCAGAAATTCTAGTCTTGGATCGGCCACAACTTGATGGACCGGGCAGAAATTCTAGCCATGGATCGGTCACAATTTGATGGACCAAGCAGAAATTCTGGGCATGGATCGGTATGGGTCTGACATGAATGGTTCGGACATGTACGGATCAGACATGTATGGACCGGGCAGTTTCTCGAAGCATGGACCAGGCAGTTTTTTGAAGCATGGACCGGGAAGTTTTTCGAAACATGGACCAAGCAGTTTTTCTTAACGCACGGACTAGACAGAATTGATGGACTGTACATTTCCATGGATCGGGAATTTCATGGACCAGGCATTTCTATGATGACGTATGTTTTCGGATCGATGATGATTGTGGCTTCGAAGTAAACTCGAGCAGAAATGTTCAAAGTGTTGTGGTGCGTTCGTTGATCGGTGTAAAGCAACGAATGTAAAGACGACTCAAGGGTGTTTTGAGTTCGTGGATAATGGTTTCTCGCGGGAGACTTGATCTTGTGAATGTTCATTGGGATTGATGACTAGAGATGTGAAGGCTGAGAGATTATCGTCGCCATAGGTTCTAGTGGACTTAAAGCAAAGGTAGTTTGGGCAATCGTGAAGGGCCTCATACCTTGGGCAGTCTGAAGGGCCTAGCTGTCGAGATTGGAAGGATAGACATACGAGTCATGAAGGCGTATGAAGTTTTTGCTAGAATCGTGGTTTATCATTAGCCCTTGACATATGGCAGGTGGTCATCATACGACTGACGATGGTTTTGAAGCAGGATAGGCAATGATAGCCATGTCTTGGATGTTTAGTTGTTCTTCTTGTACCATGTCACGTGGATTATCAGACATCTGAGAATATGTTTCTTGGGTGCTTGTCTGATATTGGTTTAGGCCTCTAGGGCTTCTGCTTAAGGAATATTGAACTCGATTAGGATGGTTTACATGAGATATGAGTAGTTGCCTTGATTGATATTGAATGATAGTTTTTTATCATTATTTGGTTACTTCTGGTTGTCATGGTTAAACTGTCGTTTCTTGATTGTTGGATTGTAAAGGCAATCACTGTCAGATGTGAGGAAGGAAGGTTTGAGTTCTTCTCTAGTGTTTGGTAGATTGGTTGGTTAATCTACCTATTCTCATTTACTTTGTTGGTGATGTTAGATAGTTGTTTTACCGCTCACTAAGACTGTTGTATGACTCAAGGTTTTATGTTTCCTCTTATTACCTTGTGCTGTTCATCTATGGTGTTATGGATGGGCAGACTAGGTGGCAAGTGACAAGTGATAAGTGAGGACGATGCTGCTGCACTGTAGCAAGCAGGAGGATGGCATATTATCTTGCAATTATATAATATCTTTGTTTCCGCTATTTGAGAGTGTCTGTAGTGAGGCTTTTTGTACAAACTTTAATGTTATATACAGTTGTTGTATGGATGACCTTTCAGGATGTTATGAAAGTTTGATATATGATGCTTCATTATTTCTGCCTATTATATATATTCTATTATACTTTATCCTTGCATAGTAATTTGTACGACAGGTTCCTCTTGTGTTTTATATATAGATGATCGTCCATAGCTGTCTGGTACGTCTTTCAGCGCATTATTCCTCTTGTTAAGTGCAGGGGTTATGGGCGGTCGTCACAAATCCTCTCTCCAAGTAAATAGTGTCCCCAAGATTTAAGTGCAAACTGTGACACCTCACGTTCATTGATGTCACTCATAAGAGGATGCATTAAGTTTCGTGAAGCAAAATAGGTAAACAGTACATAAATTCACAACACAAATATAAAATAAGCAGTGGAAAATTTTCAACTTTATTATTGGTAATAAAACATAGTCTCAAGCAAGTTACTTCAAAACCAGTTACATCCAAACCAAGTATCTCAAATCTGTCTCATAGAACATCTCATAAAATAAAATATCAGAGTACATAAAATCATATGCCTTGTCATAATCCACACTAGAGAAGAGAGCAAGTCAAAATGGTAAATCTCAAAAAATCTAAGTCCAAGTTGTAAGAGAAACTACTAGTCACTGTTGAGTGCATCCACTTCGAGGAACTTGGCCCCGGGGGGGGGGGGGGAGAAAGAAGCGAAAGAAAAAGGGTCAAACATAAAGTCTGGCGAGTGCTAGTGATTTCCAAATGTTCATAAAATAGAAATTCCAAGACATGTTAGTAAGACTAGATGAGAAAGGTACAATATCATATAAGGTAACAGATAAACTAAACATAACAACAGGATAGACAAGAGTAACAGGATTAAACTATGATCGTGTAATGCTTAACATTTATATACCTAAAGCAGGTTATGTCTACACTAATACTGGTATAATAGGTTCAACAGATTAGGTATTTAACCTAATTACATATCAACAGGATTAACAGCAGATTTAAAAAGTAAGATTAAACAATAGGACTAGGCGTACCCTAATTACATAACAATGTAAGGTGTTAACCTAATTACATAACAGCAGGATTAGGTGTACCCTAATTACTACACATGCGATCGACTCCTTACTAAAAAATACCCTGTGTATACCCTGACAGTAGGGTGTATCACTCCCTAACCCAACAACTTATATAACACAGACCTATTTACTGGTGTTACAACGTCTTAGTTTCCCTAGTCGGACTCATGCACGCTAATCATTCCGCCGGAACGCTCCCGTACCCACCTTCCCATGTGAACCTCTTACTATCTAGTTCTGTAAAGCTTTCTCTGACCTCCAACTAGTGCGAGGCCCTCTAACAGATACCAATGGGGATAATGACTGATATGGGTTCCAAATAGCAGATTGACACAAGCCAAAACCCCTAATCTTGTTCCCCCAAATTACAAGGATTTAAGAGTCCCTAAAACCCGATACAATAGCAGAACAAGGGACCTCTTAGCTTATTAATAATCATGTTTAACCGAGATGGTTTAGGATTACTTCTAAGTGTGGTTGTAGTATTACATGTCATTATGTATGTACAACTCTTCCCCAAAACATCTGCCCACATGTATGTATAACTACTACAATGATTCGGTTTATTAGCCTACATCTGGTACTTACATATTCTAACATGTCATTTACTTAATGTTGTATTAAGTCAAACCTTAACATATTTATACATATGCATATTATTCATCCCATTATTTCCCAAATTACCGCATGTACAAATTTATGCATATTATCCTTTTTTAACCATTTACACCAAGTATATGCACATTACGCCTTTTTATCAATTTACAGCAAGTCTAAACATGTGCATATTATCCCTTTGCCAAATTATTGTTAAACAGTCCACAATTTAACAACATCCCTAAATTCCTCTTTTTTTGCCATTCGTTATTACCCCAATTATATGCAAACTCTATCAGGTATAGCCTAGGCATCCAAAGGCCTAGCGTAAATAAAAAGGGAAAACAGAGGAAGGATAATAGAATCAAATCACATAGACATGTAGGCAAGACTGGAAACAAACTAAACTAGTGGAAAAAAACTAAACTATTAGAAACATGGAAAAGGAAGATAGATAAATATAACTTGTTATTTATCTAATAGTGAAGGCATATGTTTTACTTATAACAACGACATAGGTGATTCAACATTGTAAAACATGTACAGGAATTATCTTATAAACACTGTATATCCTAACCCAATTTTATTCAACTGTCATGTTATAGTCTAAGAAATCAGATCTGGAAATGACAGGGAACTCATACTGGGTCTTGGTGAAGAGGAGATTAAATCTCTTATATATATAGCTATATGCCGTAGAAAGTCCAATCCAGTCCCGTTTTGTTGTTGTATGTAAATCCTAAATGTTGCCTCTGTAGATCTAGGATTTAGCAGCATTTCCCTATTCTATACATATACTTAGAATAGATTTACAAAGGCAGAAGGTATGAAGAAATGGTGCATATTGGAATGGGAGAAGCCACCTATTTATAGATCCACAGAGTCAACCTCAGCCATTAGATTCTAGGGTTTTAATCTTAACTGCACATGTAGCGCTGAGTCGGCACAAACCTAGCCACAAAACTGTCCAGATTCAAAATTTGGAATCTACCCCGAGTCTGGGTGGGTTGACTTATCGACCCATTGGGTCGACCGAACCGACCTTGGGTCGACCCGTAAGTCGACCCAATCCGTATATGGATCATCCCACAACAGTCTGGTTTGCCACTTGTTTTCCCACTCATCTCATTTTAATTGATTTGAATTATTTTTATATTATATTCATATATAATCCTCTTATATGTTTACAAACTTCTAAGGTTCATAACTTCTTCATATGTTATTCGTTTTATGCAAACTTGGGGTCTATTTAACTAGAATTCCGAGACGAACGCAATGGTATAGTCGATTTTTACTTAATTCTAAATATTTGATTAAGTAATTCCCATTTCATTATCTTTAAAGTATGGTTATAGTGTGTTAAATTTTGGGGTGTTACATTCTACCCTACGTAAAGGATTTCGTCCAAGAAATCTCCAACTTAAGAAGAACGTTTATATCCTAACAACCATCTACTCATTAGTATCCATAACCATCCACTATCCTTAAGAATTTCTAACTTATATGAACATATGCAAAGGTGTTGTGTGTATGTGTCCCTCTCAATGTGAAAATCAGGTCGTCTACTGATTCAGTATGCAATATATATTGGTGCTATGAATCTAGAATGTATGCAAATAGTCCTAGTATAACATGTAAAACTCTACATGTGTGCACAATCATTTATCAAAGTGCAACATCCATATGATGATTCACCCATTTCCTTCCATAGAAAATTTAAAATGCACACACATTTGTATGCAATATGTAAGTGATTGAGCCGATCTAGTGCATAGTGTGTATGTGCGTCCATGAGCAACCAATAGCAAACACTTATATCCACTTGCAACCATCAATCATAACATGTTTCCAACCATTGGATTCTACCTAAGGATCAAAGGAACGAACTATAGGACAAATACACTTGAATGATAGAAGGAACTGCAAAGTAAAGCTTGGAAAAGAAGTCAAGAACATACTTTAAAAAAGAGAAGGATAAGAAGCGTGAACCCTATATTCGAGTTCCCACGTTGCATCTACGTGGTCTTCTCCCCGTTGCACTTTGATTAATTTGATTTCCTTATTACATAGCTTATTGATTTCTAATCCAAGGATATGAGTAGGAACCCTTCTCATCGATGCTTCCTTCTCAACTTCTACGTCCTTCAGTGTGCTCGGCTCCACTATCTCTACCGCATCATGTAGACATGTCCTCAAATGGGAAATGTGAAACAGATCATGTACGGCCGCTAGTCTCTCCGGTGCTTGATCCTATAGGCCATCTAACATATGCTCTCTACTATAGGGAAAGGACCTACAAATCTTGGTGCCGATTTCCCTATTGAGCCAAAGTGAACTACATTCCTTAGTGGTGACACTTTAATGAAGAACACATCTCCCACTTTTGATTCCAAATCGGTCATCCTTTTATCGGTATAGGATTTTTATCTGTCTTGAGCTGCTTTCATTCTTCGGCGGAAAAGATCAATCAAATCGGAAGTATCTTGAATTATCTCAGTTCCAAGCAGAAGTATGTCTGTAGACTTCCACCACAAGTTGGCGATATACAGGTCGGACGTACAAGGCTTCGAAGGGTGTCATGCCTATGCTTGATTGGTAACTTTTGTTGTAGGCGGACACCAGCGGAAGATGCTCCTTCCAAGTCCCTCTGAAATCTAGATACACAGTCTTAGAAGATCCTCAATAACTCTATTCACCCTCTCAGTCTGTCCATATGTCTGAGGGTGGCATGTCATTCTCAGACGTAGCTGTGTACCTAATGCCTCTTGTAAGCTCTTCCAAAACTCACTAGCAAATATGGGATCACGATTGCTTACTATATTGGAAGGCACTCCATGAAGTCGGACTATCTTTCGAAGATATACTGATGCTAGCCAAGTCTCCATCCTCTTACTCTTAACAAGAATAAAATGAGCGCTCTTCGTAAGTCTATCCACTATCACCCAAATGCTCGTATTGCCCTTCCTTGATCAGGGCAATCCATCGATGAAATACGTAAAGACACTCACCCACTTCCATTGTGGGACATCTAAGGGCTAAAGAAATCCACTAGGCTTCCTTTGTTCAGCCTTTACTCGCTGGCACGTCAAGCATCGAGCTATATATTTCGCTACATCTTTCTTTATGCCAGTCCAATGGAAAGCTCCCTTTATGTCTCGATACATTTTGTCACCGCCAGGATAGATAGTCATCCGAGAATGATGGGCTTCCTCGAGCACTGCCTTTAGCAATTCCCCAATATTAGGGATATATAGCCTTCCATCTCGTCTTAGCCACCCTTTCTCGTCCACGGTATATCTAGCTAGGTGACTGGAAGTTTCTCGTCTAACAAGCATGTCCAAGATGTCTGATATCTACAGGTCCTCTCGATGCATAGATTCAATTCGCTCTAATAGAGAGGGTCGCACCTCCAATGACGTTAAAATCCTAAAGTGAAATCCAAAGATGGCTTAAAATCAAAGGTCGAGATGCACTCCAAGCTTTTCCTTTCTATGAATAGAGGACTCAAAATCATCCTCTGCGTACTCAATGCATTCGCCACTACATTACCCTTGCCCAGGGTATAAGTTATCTTAAAGTCATAGGACGCTAGGAACTCCATCCGCCGTTGCTACCTTAGGTTGAGATCATTCTGTGAGAACAAGTATTTGAGCGACTTATGATCCGTGTATAGGTCAAATCTCTCTCAAAGTAGATAGTGTTGCCAAGACTTCAATGTGAACACTATTGCAGCCGACTCTAGATCATGGGTAGGGTAGTTCTTCTCATGAACCCTCAATTGTCCGCTACCATAGCATAATACCATTCTTTCTTGCATCATAACGGCACCAAGCCTTATGCCACAAGCATCTGTGTAAACCGTGAACATCTTGTTTCCATCTAGGAGAGTTAGAACCGAGGCTGTTGTTAGAGCCCTCTTCAGTCTCTGAAAGGCATCCTCACAATCAATGCTCCACAAAAAAAGCCAAGTTCTTCTTCGTTAATCAGGTAAGCGGGGCTGATACTCTGACCTATACTCACTATAGTTTGGGTTTATCGGGCCCAAGCCCATCATAAGAAAGACGTAATTTTATCCACAGGTGTCGAAGTGGCTTATACCCCCAAATTGAACCAGTGCACACACACTGACTCACCGGAACGCACTCACACCCAGTTAGACTAACTTACATCCACAATATAACATGGTGCATGACTTTGCCTTATACTGATACTGAAAATGAAAAAAGGGTATGCTACATGAAATGGATCCCAACAACAAATAGCTTGGCTCAAATCCCTATCCCTTGATTTGGCACGCAAAACAAATTTAATATGTTAGGCTCCTAATTTATCCATACACTATAAATTAATATGTCCATATTAAAGCCTGATAACGGAAAGTACTTGGCTCGTAATTTACCCATACATTGTAAATCAATATGTACATATAACACATAACCATGATAGTCTATCATAAGCTTATAATTTACCCACACACTATAAATGAACATGTTTATATAAAAGCCTAACAACGAAAAGCACTAGGCTCGTAATTACTTATACATTGTAAATAAATATGCGCATGTTAAGCCTAACCGTCCCGTCCAAATATTCCAAGTAATATTGCAAATAAACTTTTCGGGTTTTATTATGATTTCCAATTATCATAGTAATGCAAATTTTCTAATTATAGTCCATCTCTATCATAATCTATTAAATATGCATTAGTATAGTCCAATTTGTCTTAATCCAGTTATTCCTTTCTTAACTGCAATTTTCAACATATTCAAATTTAGCCTTAATTTTTGATTATTCTTATTCAATTAATTTTATTCCCCAATCTAAGCGCAGAATAGAGATAAAGAGAGATAATACATCACATATTATTAGACATACAGGTTCATGCCTATTTTAATCATATCCATATGCTCTTTTTAGGTATATATTTGGTGTAATTGTTAAATCTAAAAATAAAGAAAGGAAAAGGAGATCCAAGATAACAGCTTTCAGAAATATAAAGAGAATAAACAGGCATAATTCAGAAAGAAAAATAGAAATGACTGAATCTGAAATCAAACTATAATAATATGAATCTAAAATATTTGAAAAATCCAGTTTAGGAACAACCACAACTACTATTTTATAGATTTATCTTTAGCTAATAAGAAATCTGGGAATCTCACCTAAAAATGCTAAACCAAAGACCCCAGTAGAATTCCTTAAAATCTATGCATAAACAATGCTCCAATTTGTGCACGAACAATTTGTTTTTACTTTGAATAAGAAAGGTGTAATGGAGGCAGAGAAGTGAAGAACGAGAATTGTGGGGAACGAGAGAGGAGTAATGATTGTATTAGATGATGTATGGGACATAAGGCCATCAGAATTTAGGTCAAAAACGTCAAACGTTGGATAAAAGAAAACTTTCGATACTTTCAGCACTCTTTGTTTCGTGCTAGTCCTGAAAACATGCCAAGTTGAACAATATGGGACGACTCACCTCCTAGGTGGATCAATATAGGGGTCGACCCACTTGAGACCTGGGTCAACCCAGTTGGGATTTAATCGTCCCAGTTATTACACTGATTAAGAGAAAATAATTATTTTAATTCTTCTATTTTAAATTCTAATTTGAATTTCAAATTTCAACTGGTCATAGCTTATTCGTTTTATGTCCGTTTTACGCAAGCCAAAAGTTTAACCGAACGAGAAAATCATAATGGACCTAGTGGCATAAAACTTTTTGACCAGTTCTGATTATTTTTTGACTTATTATTATTTAATTAGTTTTTTAATTAATTATTATTCGTTAAAATTTTGGTTGTTATAAATTGTGTATATGATCCGCATACTACACCTGTAATGTTAGTAAATAATAACAACAATAGAATGTTATTGAATAATAATACACAAATTTACCTTAATTACCATACATCTCCATTTTATTGAGTATACTCAATGTTACTATCCTTTTTCCCTTATTTATCTAGAAACTAGGGTTTTTCTCTTTATAAAGAGATTACAAATGAAGAAAAATGAATTTGGAAAAAAGAAAAAGTCCCGCGCTCTAAGTTGCTGAGTCCATTTTATAGGTATGAATTGACCCTTCCTTCGGCTGAAGTGCTTCGTGTCGGTCACCTGACAAAGGTCAATCACGAAGGCTTTACAAGTGCTTCGGTTGCTTTTCTTCAAGGCAAAGTACCGGTTGCTTCTTCCGAAGGACTAGACGAAAGAAGCTTTTAATTGAACGCAAGAGGGATGGTTGCATAAGGGCTTTTAGATCTTTTCATGCTCTTGTCCCATACTTCCTCCCAAGTTCTTTAGGAATTCAAATCGGGATTGCTTATTCTCTATGTGTTGACCATCATGCATTTATGAGGCATGTATTAGAAGCCTCTCTTTATAGATTTCGAAGGACGCTTCCGGCAATGATATTGGGTTTCCCTTCAGAAAGTGGACTTAGGGATGTATGCATGCCTTCTAATGTTGTCGACAGGTTTTGGGGTGGTTTTCTTTCTCATTCTCCCCTTTAGCTTCTTTTGGGAATATTCTCCCTCTTTTCTTCCCCTGCCTTCATTCATTTGGACAATCTTCAGGCTTTGCTTAACTATTACTTCCGGAATCCTTCTGTAAGTTTTATGGGAGCCCGTTTAGTGTTGACTACACTCTTTCGTTGGTACCTTTAGGGTAATCTCCTTTTGGTTTTAACTCGAATAGTTGAGAGAGGCATATGCGTATGTGTACTCTTGACATACGGTAGCAACTACCATCTCCGACAATGCTGGGCCTGAGTCCCCTTTTCCTGGTATACACTTCCTCTGATGAATTCATTCACGTCTCTTCCCTTTTCCTTTTTGATTCTTCTTTGGGATGTGTTCTCTTCTCTCATTCATTAGATCTTAGTTTGTTTCACTAGTGTCTTCTATTTATGGAGGTTGAGCCTCGTGGAATTTGGCCAAAGGACTTCGTCTACTGCAACTCTGTTAGGTTACGATTCCTAGCATACTTCTTAATTCCTTCTAACTCTTCTCCCTTAGCTTGCCTCTTTTTATTGTATGATCAACCAGTCCAAAACCAATGCCCTCTCGGTTAAGACCGAAAGAGGCTTCCTTATTTGATGCCAGAGCCAATGCCCTTCCAGTTAAGATAGAATGTGAGTCCCCTTTCGTTAAAGACCGAAAGAGGCTCTTCGATATGGAGGAGACACCCTTTATTCCTTTTCTGTTTGCATTCCGAAGGTCTATAACTGCTTTTGTGGCATCACCGCCTTTCACACTCCTTTGCCTTGACTCCAACTCCTGATTCTCCTTGATTATTTTTGTCCTAACATTTTCTCTCCCCTTAGTGAAGATGTATTCTTGACTTTTCAAGTCATCTAGCTCAAAGATATATGTTGTCCTTTCACTATATCCGGTTCTCATTACTTTGCTCTTGGTATTCGGATTCGGTCAACAAGAGTCAATTCATTTATTTTTTCTCTTCTTCTGTGAAAGTTGTATTCTTCTCCTTCTTTGTCTTTACATCTGAAAGTGTCTTTTCGGACAATAATTATTAGTTACTTCAGCTAGCGTTTTAATTGTAATTGATTTTACAATTTTCGAAATTCCCTTTTGGCTACTCATGTCTTGTCCATTGATTTTTCATTGGAGACTTTCTCCTTATAAATAGCTTCATCTTCCTTTCTTAATCCAATATCCTTTTTCTTCCTTTAAGCAATAAACTTTTTTTCCTTAGCATTTCAAGAGTTCTTTTCTTGGCCTTGTTATTATATTGGTCGATTGCGATGACACCTATTTTAGAAGTATCAGCTTTGACCTTTATAAAGAATCTCCCTCATAATTTGAAAATTTCCATTTTCCTCTTGGTTCCTCTGCTTAATGCAAATTCTAATAAATCTTCAACCTTATTTAGCAAGGATTGTTAGAGCTTTTATAGATCTTTCTTTGCAGCTTATGGTTACGAGACTTCCCGGTTCCCTTTGTTATTGAAACTGTGTTTATTTGACTGGAAGTGCTGGGGATCTTCTGCCAAAAGGTAGTGCATCTGTCCCCTTTTTTCCTTTGGGTAATGTCTTCATCCTACTTATTTAGCAATACTTACAACAAAGTTGTTAGTTGTGCTTAGTAATACCGAAAAGTATGACATTTATTTTCAGGAACCGTGATTTAGGTTTTTCTAGTGAACTTCTTCTAGAAGATATTTTATTGGGCATTTGGAGTTTTTCATTTGGTTTGGGGAGAAAAATAATAAACCAGAACTTGCTTTTCTTCACTTGTCTCCAGAGACCCGCTCTAGGTCTTATAGGAAAAAAGAATTTTGAGTGTACAATCTTATTGTAATACCATTGGTGTAAAATTAAAAAGTAAATTATAGTAATTTAATTGCACATATCTTAATTTTAAGATGTACAATTTTGGGCTTATTCAAAGTTCATTGAGAAAGAAACCATTTAGAAGATTGATTATTGGTTGTTCCTTAGGAATCAGTCTTATTAAAGCATTATTAGCGAAGGCTATATCTAGGCCCTTTGATATTTGTTTAGGAATAAAATTATGATTCACTTGAGACTGCCTACGAAAAAGTGCCATTTTGCTTTACCATGGCTTCATGAGACAGTTTAACTGTGAAATACATGTAGTCAAGGCCTTTTGTTAGAATCAATAGTTTTTAATAAAATATCATACTAGCTCTTTGGTTATGTGAATTTTGGGGAAAACAATGTCTTTTAGAATATATTGGGCTTTAATCTTTTAGCTTTTGTCTTACTTACGAAACACATGATGTAAAATATTCCGACTTTTAGTTGAAGTGTTAAAAGGACAAATTACCTTTTGGAGTGAGTAACGTTTATGAATTAATTGTAGGAATGCACCCTTTGGTGGGGAAATGTTGATGACTTAAAGTTCATTTCGAAAAATTGCAATATTCATGTGAATCTCTTTTATTTTCGGAGGGTGACATTTTATATTTCGTTCTTCGGTCCACTACCGATTCGTTCCGCCTTTCAATCAATTTTCGTTACTTGGAAATCCATTTCGGTAGGTTAGAGTGATGTGTTCGTTGAAAAACTGGTTAATATTATAAAGTTTGAGTTAGTGAATTATTCTGAAGCATTTCCAAGGGGTGACTACTTACCATTTCTAAAATCGTCAATAAAGAAAATTTAAGTATGAAGCCTCTCCTTTGCATGAAACAAGAGGTTAAAGGGTCATCAAACTTCCTTTGGGGACTAATAGGTTATAGGAAGATTTTCTCCAATTTGCCAATTCTTCCAGTGTGTTCTTTCAAAAATTTAAATAGCTTAACTGGGGATTTCACTTTCGTAATAATGTACTTATATCTATCATGGTAAGCCTAAGATTATAATCACATTAAACAGTTTAAGAACTTAGGCTTAAGCACAAAATCTTTGCATAAAATATGGGAGTTGATTTTTTTTACATGAGCGTTTGTGTGGCAGTACCTGGAATCACTTTTCCGGAAATCGTGATGGGATCGAAAACCTTCTTTGGTCACACACCTTGATATTCATCGGAATTCCCGAAACAAGGCCATCGACACTGGTGGGCAAACTGATATCTCTCTTAATTATGCTAAAACAATCCTCTTTGGCACTAATATTCCATCGAGGGAGTTATTGCTTAGATGGACCTACCTTTTGGGTATTAGAAAGGTGGTCCCTTCTGGTCTTATGGGCTTCACCTCATAGGTTGACATTGGAGTTATGATGGACCTTGTATAATTTTAAATGTTAAGCCACTTTTTTCCTAGGAAAAGCTGTGCCTTTCACAGCTTAGGGAACCCAAACGCGAATAGTAAGGAAATTTGAAATTGGAGTTTACTTTTTAGGAAGAGAGGGTCCTCTTTTGGCTTAATAGGCTCATATTCGGGTCATAACAAAAGGTCGAAGTATCCTTCAGCTTAATGAGCCCAAATTCGGGCAATAGACATACGAAGCCCGCCTTGTTTTAAGAGACCCAGATTCGGGTATTGGAAACATGAAGCCTTGCTCAACTTGAGATACCCAGATTCGAGTAATAGAAATATGAAGCTTTTAATGGCTTAAGAAAACCAAATTTGGGTATTTAGAAATACAAAGCCTTACTTGGCTTAAGAAAACCAGATTCAGGTATTAGAAATACGAATCCCTACTTGACTTAAGAAACTGAGACTTGGGTATTAGGAATACGAAGCCTTAGTTTTCTTAAGAATCCCATATTCGGGGATTAGAAATATAAAGCCCTAATTGGCTAAAGAAACCCAAATTCGAGTGATAGAAATAGAAGACTTAATTGGCTTAAGAAACCCAAATTTGAAAATTATAAATACGAAGCCAATTTTGCTTAATAGGCCTATATTTGGGTAATAAGGAAGATCAAAGCCTATTTCGGCTAAATATTCCCAGATTTTGGCAATAAGAATGAACGAATCCCCATTCGGCTTAGTAGGCCCAGATTCAGGCAATAAAGAAGAACGAAGCCTTTTTCCGGCTTAATGGACCCAGATTCGGGCAACAAGGAAGAATGAAGCCTCTTTTGGCTTAATAATACTCAGAATGTCCTCTTCTGCTTTTGATGGTGCTATTTTTGGCATGTTAACAAGATCCTGGAATGTCCTCGCTTTGTTTGGTTATGAAGTGCTTTCAGTTTTACTTACTTTTGGCCATTATAGGAATTTTAGGAAGCATATACTCTAGCATGCTTTAGTGCTCCTTTTGAGCTTTTAAACCCTTCACCGAGATAAGACATAAGCAGAGGCATTGTGTGTTTATGCCGGAAGCAGAGGCAGTGGTTGATCATGTAACGATCAGAGGAGGAGCATGCTTCCACCGGAGTAGGGGCGCATGTCCCCCGTCCCTCCACTAGTGGGTGCCTTAACCTGGTCCTTGGACGCGGTTAAGGGATTTGGTGCATCAACTTGGCCATTGGGCGTGGATGACAGCTTACCGTCCTCCCTTTGGGAGGCACTAAGGATATCCCTAGCTTAGAGCCAGGCTGCGATTTCCTAGTCTTACCGCTTCCATTTTTGGGGGAAGGACCTAAGATATACTCATGAATTTCTAATCTAATCCATTTCAAGTAAGGAACTTCTTCTTCAATAATGTAGAAAATTTTATTCATTTACTTTGGTTTGAAGTAATCCTTAATTACCAATGAGGGTCTTTTCTTGCGAATTAAATTTCAGTTTTCAATTAATAAGACATCTCGACAACTTTCCTTACCTACAAAAGTGGCCTATTCTCTTCTCAGTTGTTCTACAATGATGTTTTTCATGACGATTCATTAGATGATAGTAGTAATAACCTATTTCATTATTCCATTCATAATTTATTCCTTTCTTTCTAGTTGTCCAGCAATTGAGTTCCTCTTTACTCAGGAAGAAGACATTTTCCTTTGAAGTAGTTAATTTGCATTCCTTGACTGGATTGAGTTTTTCGCTTTAACTTATGGGCCTACACTCTGGATTCCATTCGCTCAGTTGCAGTTCCTTACTTTCGTGAAATATTTCCATCTCGATTTTAGTGTGGAGGGGTGTTGAGAGGAGATTCTGCTAGTAACACTTAATATTTTTTCTGCAGTGATATAGGAGTGGATTTACTCGAGGTCTAATCTTAGAACTTTGTCATTTTTGGTTGAAGGTTTCATAATCTTTTATTATTACTTCCTCAAAGATTAACCCTCGCGTAAATGTTTACATAGTCATCTTTATCTGATGGAATAATATATTGATTGCCAACATATGAGGTTAATTCTTTTTGGGATCGGTTCGCCACTACTTTACTAGAATCATATTCCCTTTTTCTCTTTTGGTTGATTATACCCAGGGCTTGCATTTGCAATATTTTCTCCTGGTGAAACCTTAAATTCACATGAGACATTTCTGTGTGGTATGGCTCGGAAGATCCTTGGTCCAATTTAGTTGACTAGATGTCCATACTAAGAGACCGTTTTGTTGAGTTTATCGTCTTTTCCTCTTTTGAAGGTTTGCTTTGTTTTTCTCGTAATTTTTCCCGGTTATCCTTGTGTTGACAATAAAAAGTAGTCACAACCTCTTTTCCTTTAATATACTGTGGGGGTGTCTTTTTATCTTTATTGAATCAGTACGCTGTCCAACTGGGATGATTTTCCACTTTGCCGGAATTCTCATTCTTCCCATAACCTCTATCTGTTGGCTCATCCTAAGTTTTGTTCGAGGTTTTTGTGACCCTTTATAATCCATTGAGATTCCTCTCATACTTGTTTCTCACTGATCATCTAAGATGAACTTTTAGTAACATTTTGAGAAAGGGATAGGGTCGGAGGTTCAAGCCCTCCTTCTAGCACCAAAAATGTTTGCCAATTTTATGACTAACACCCCCAAAGTGAGATATGAGCGTAGAACTTTCAATCCTTGATGAGGAAGAGCTCGAACTTGAGATATGCTAATATTTCTCGAGTTATAGTCTTGAAATGCTATCGTAGAATTTTGTAGGTAATCCTCTATTAGGAATTAAACCAAATGTGAATCACATTTTTTATTTCTCGAATAGGAGGTCTTTCTGTCTATAATATGCTTCCCTAGTATTCCCTAGTATACTCGACCCACTCCTCTTTCTTCTTTCCTTCGCTCATTATGTTCGCAAGGCAAAGGTTGATTGATACTAGTAGTTTGGGAGATTACAGAGATTTTTATTTTCTTTCTATTTAATGTACTTTCTTCTATTTTATGACAACTGGTTTGTGATGTTTTGGTGAGATATGTTTCGTTTTACACACTTATTTGGACTGAGATTTTGTAAGACATATGATTTTTATTAAGACTCGTCGTGTATAAAGTAATGCTCTAGAGTAATAATTTTTTTAAATAAATGTTTTCTTTGTTTTTGTTTTATGCCTTATGAATATTAGTCTCTATGATTTGTTCTTATATTCCTAAAATGCTCTGTATTCCATAATATGGCCCTTATGGAACGCTAAATGGCATGAGATGTTACATCATGGTTTCGGTCAAGCATTAAGTTTTAGAACATAGCTTTTCGTCGAATACCGCAATTTTGGCATAATTTTTGTGTGCTACAATGCTATTCAGGTATCTTATAACACTTATCTGAATATATTCCCAAAAACAATTTCTTCCACCACGGGCAGTTCAATATGCTAGTATTTTATTTTACACTCTTAGTTCCTTAACGCCAAAATATGGCACTGCACTAACTTCCAAAAGATTGTTTGTTGAAGTGAATAAACTTTTTCGGATGCATATATATATATATAATAAGAGAAATAATAAAATTCTTCTTATAGTTTATGGAATTGAGAAAATATATATCACTTGTGTTAATTGAATGTAAAAGTATTGGTTGGTTTTGCAAAGCCAAGTTATTCATTTTTCAGTTGTATTATAGAAAGCTAAAGTAGAATATATTCAAATATCATCTTAATTAGATTCTCCTTTCAATTTATGAATTCTATAATAAAAGACTATTAAAAACAAAACCAATGAATAAATCTAACTGCCAGAGCCAAATGTCAAAGCTTAAAAAACTTAGTATTCTTTTAATTAATGGGATAAACTCATTAGAAAAATACCATCTTTTCTATTTTTATTTTTCATACGAGATCAAATCTCATAATTTAAACAAGTGATAGGATAAAGAATAGGAGTGCCAAGCCAGAACTCTAATACTTGGCTACATAAAAGATTATTGTGCTTCACCAATGTACAGGAATTTGACTGCATCGATCAGTCATTACCAAACCATATAAATTAAACAATCAAAACACTCAAGAAAGAAGGTCAAGAAGTCAGATAAATTATTAGTTTAAGAAAGTGTTGTACCAACAAGATCATTATATTTCACCGTATCATCAGTTTACCTAATTGCACCTAACCTACCCATGATTATTATCATTGCTTGGATTGGTTTTTTGACCTAGATTGTTCTCTTTTTTCTATTTTATTCATCAATTTCTGAAGCAACGGATCTTGGCTAATGAAAGCAATTCAATAGCATTTGACAATTTGGATAGTTCTCAAGAAATAACAGTGGCAACTGATAAAATGATTAAAACTGTAATCAATCCTCAAACATGAATGGTTATTGATTATTTAGTAGAGAATAATTATCTCTCATCAAAGCTTTAAGTTGGAGATAGCTATTCTAAGATATTATTGACCAGCTTTTTGGCAAAAACCGTCACAACTCAAGATCGAGGCTTACTACCAGATATCGACCTAATTCTATGCCTCTAGGGTCGACTTTCATCCTAGGCCGATCGATTATAATTCAACCCGAATCGGCTTCATAGTAAATAAAGGCTTTCTTCCTCGAAACTAGCATTCTTCTGAAGTCAAAACCAAACCGATCGGTCGGGTCATCAACTAATTGATCGAATTATTTCTGAAAGATCGAATCAAACCTGGAATATCTGGCCGAGCTGTACGCTACCAAACGAAGTCCTATTCCCAAGGCTATAGAACTAGTGAGTTTTAACTAGCACAACTTTTTATGCGCCGAGTCCCAAGCTCCACGTATGCCGCAACTTTCGAGAAGAACTATGCATCAGCACTAGACCGGGTCCCTTCGCCTATAACTACTTTATAGGATCAAGATACACGTGGTCATCCCCGAAAAAGATGCATGCCACGTTGCATACGAACTTAGCCTACATTCTCGCCTATAAATACATCAGTTTAAAGAAATGGAAAGGCATCTCGAATCCACCACAAAAAGCTCATGTTTGGCATACCAAAAATAGCATGCTGCATACTTCAAATATGACACAGTGATTTCGCATCTAAACGACTCCTCTCTCCACTTTCTTTCTAGAAAAACAATTATAACATGTAATCTACAATATAAACAGAGATTATAAAGTGAACGTAGGCTTGGTTGAAGCCGAACCACTATAAAAATATTGCATCTCCTGCGTTAATTTTTTTTTTCTTGCATTTTGTGATTATAGTTGTGTGTGCATAGCACATTTTGGGGGTTAGCTGTCACTAGACCAACTTTTGACGTCAAAAGTTTGGCGTGCCAGGAAGGGGTAACACAGATATACCCTACGCTACTTCTTTGAAAGATTCAACGCGGCCGTAGCATCAGTCGATCGACCCGAGCCATCGATGGTGCTTATGTCCCCATAGCCGGTGTTCAGAGCCGAACTGATTTCAAGATCTTCCTGACTAGAGATCCCCCCAAGGATATAGAAGATTTCTATGCTGAAGTAGATAGATTACTCCTGCAAGAGGATGCTAACATCGAGATGGAAAATCTCTAAGTGCTTCTACAAAAGATGGAGGCACATCTAATACCATTGGCCAGAACAAAGGAAAAGGGAAAGCCTCGGAAAAGAACGATCAGAACGTGTGATTCCGGAGAGAGAACAAATACGGTCAATACACCAATCTCAACTCCTCCCTTCTCGATATATACCTCAATGTGCAAGGATATCTACCTTTCCAAAAGCCTTCCAATAATTAGCCAACCCAAAGAGATTGTGAATCAGGAAAGCACCGCATGTATCATGATATAGCAGGTCAAGACACCAATGACAGCAAGCATCTGCGCGATCTCATCGAGGAACGGGTCAGACGTGGAGAGTTACCCGAGTATGTTAAAAAATATGCATTAGTCACACTGTCACAACTACCTTCCCAAGCTACTTAGATCAGTCTTTGAGCTTCTCGAAGAAGGACCCCGAGACTAGCAGCCGCGACTTCATCATTAACTAATCTGGTTTAGATCATTGTGGATACACTCTATTTCTTAGAATACAAGAAATGTACTTTTATTATTTGTAATAATGTGATTATGTTGAAGTACACATGCACGAGACTAGGATTTAACCCCCAGACGTGCTCTGGATTCAACTATAAACCCATTAGGAATTTTTTTCACTTTTGTAACTGTCTTTAGCACCAATAAACTTTCTTTCTTAAACATGAATTATATTTGATAGATTCAAGCATCCTCACGGGATTCAACAATTGCCTTAAAGACGAGTATGGTTAATGCTCGCCAACCTAATCAAGCCGAGTATGGTTAATGCTCGCCCACATAACAAAACCGAGCATGGTTTATGCTCGTCACCAATGTATAGTTTATACCCCTTTTTCTAAACCGAGCATGGTTTATGCTCACCTTCAAGGTATGGTAGATACCTCTCCTAAAAATCTACTTGTCAAGATATGGAAAGTTCAGCTCTTTACTAGTGAGAGTATGACTTATACTCAACCTCATTTAATCATACACCGAGCATGGTTGATGCTCGATTCTAAACTCTGGTATGGTTTATACTTGATCCCTAGGGTTTGGCTTATACCTAACAAATCAAGATTGGCTCCTTTTTCAAATGAGCATGGTTTATACTTGACCTATGAGTATGGTTTATACTCATTCTACTGCTAAGGGTATAGTTTTTACCCAATTTCACAAATTCGATTATGGTTTTACTCCGCTTCGCTGAAACCAAGCATGGTTCATACTCGTCCTCCTAGAACTCTGGGTATGATTGATACCCCACTTTAAAAAATTCTGAGTATGGTTTATATTCCTAGCACACACCCAAGCATGTCTTATGCTTGAATACATCAAACGGCATTGTCAGGATTTGGCATGTCTGCCTTTAAACCTTTACAGGTAATACTTTACCCGGTAAGGCGCCGGTCCTACTGCTCTTGTGCTGACCTCCCGTAACCCCTGCAATAAACAAGAGGAATAATGCACTGAAAAGATTGATAGGCAGCTATGGGTGATCATCAAAGTAGGTAAACAACATCGGAACATGTCGTAGAACTCACAGCGCAAGGATAAAATATAATAGAACATATGCAACAGGTAATAGTAATGAAGCATCATATAGCAAACTTTTGAAACTTTCTCAACATCCTGAAAGGTTATCCAACTGATACCAAAGATAAAATATAAGGCCTCATTACAACCCTCATAGAACACTCAAACAGCGGAAATAGGAATACTAGATAGTAACATAACTGGTATGTCAGCCTCTTGCTCGCCTCCGCACAGGAGCATCGTCCTCACTAATCACCTGTAACCTACTACTTAGTCTGCTCATCCACAACCGGATGTACAGCCCAAGGTAATAAGAGGATACATAAAACCTTGAATCAAACAACAGTCTTAGTGAGTGATAAAACAACTACAAAACTTCAACAATAAAGTATATGGGAATGGATTGATAAACATACTAATCTACCCACAACACCAGAGAAGAACTCAACCCTATCTTCTCCACATCGGATAGTGATATCCTTTACGATAAACAATTTAACCATTCATCCATGGAAACCAGAACACCTATTCAATTATGGTAAAGCACACATAACATCCAAATTATATGTATCTCATGTAAACCATCCCGATCGAATTCAACGTCCCTCCAGCACAAGCCCCGGAGGACTAAAACAATATCAGACAGACACCCAAGGAACATCTCCTTCGACTTTGGACAACCCACATGAGATGGTACAAACATAACAACCAATCATCCATGACTGACCCTGACTATCATCGCCAATCCTGCTTCGAAACCATCGTTAATCGTATGACAGCCAACCTTGCCATATGTCAAGGGCTAATGGTAACCCCAGTTCTAGCATAAACTCCATACGCCTTTCAATGATACGTATGCATGTCCAACCTTGACAACTAGGCCTTTCAACGATACCCCGGGTACTCGACCTACAATCGGTCTTTTGGATGCCCCCATCGTACCCCTGCTTTGAGCCTGCTAGAACTTACGACAACGATAATCTCTCGGTCTTCGCATCTCTAGTCATCCAACCAGACTATTTCTCATAGCTCAAGCAACCTCCTTAAGCAACCATTATCCACCAACTCACGACCTTTGAGTTGTCATCACATTTGTTGTTCTACACAGATCAACGAACACATTCAACATTTTGAACCTTCCTATTTGAATTTACTTTGAAGTCCCAACATCGCCGAGGCAATTACACCACTGCGTTGCGACTAGAGTTAGGGGGGTTGCCCCGAAAAAATATTTTTTTTTAGACCTTTTTGTTCATATATGAGTCGTACCTGAAAATATAAATTTTCAAAAATTTTCCCTGTGCGATCGACCCTTTACACTGCTCGACTGACCAAAGCGAACGACCCTTCACACTGGTAGAACCAACTAGAGCGACCGACCCTCCCAACTTGGAGCGACCGACCCGCCACTTTACCACTTCCAAGCTTCACGACCGACCCGATAGAAGCGACCGACCCCTTTACTCAACCATAGGCTCGCTCGACCGAACCCTTTTTCCTCCAGGCTCGCTCGTCCGCTTGCCTTACACCCAACTCGCTCAACCGACCGACTCCCTGGTTCGCTTGAGCATGCTTTCTGTCTTGTTTCCCAAGAAATCACACCCTAGAGCGAACTACCCCGCTACATGTGACCCAAAACCTGCACTTCATAATTTCTACTCCGCTTTCCACCAAAACTTCGCCAAACGATAGATTCGATGAAATCAACTCATCTAATACATCCAATACAATCATAAGCATGTTATGAAGCCACTAACATCACAAGAATGACAATTATATCAAATTATGCAAATTTCACCAAAAACCATAATAAATGAACATATGATCTAAATTTTGGATCTAACTTGCATAATCATATGAAACAGCATAGAAATTACCTATCTAAACTTGTTAAATCAGATCGTAGGGTGGTTAATATGAAAGTGGGCTTAATACAACATAGATATATGGAAAAACACGTGAATTTGATGAGAAACATGCACAAACACTCATATACTTCAATGCATTCATGTGAGAGATGTAAATAACTCACCGTTTTGCCAAAACAAGCTAAAATGGATGAAATAGAAACCCGGACAGCAAGCACCTCGCACCAAACACCTTGATCTGATGAACTCTTGCCTCAAATGATGTAGATCTAGACTCAAATGGTGTAGATCTATGATTTTCTTCCTTATATTTTGATTTTTTTAATGGTGGAAAAGTGTTATAGGAAGGAGGAGAACAAGGCACCAAATGAGAGAATGGAAAACTAAAACCATTTCCCATATCCCTTACCCCTATTTATAACTCATTAATGGGTCTTCCCAAGTCAGCCCATCAGACTTCCAAAACCTGGATAGCCAACTAAAAAACCTTAAAATAACGATTTCTCCCAAACCTCTGAGCCAAATCTTTAATGTAACCACTTTATGGAAAAGCAATCATCAATTCCTTTCCAATGGCACAGGTCTCACCCTCTGATTCGACCTGAGTCAAAAGTTATGCCATGTACAAGACTGATAGGGGCAAAATGGTCACAACCAAATTGGTAAAAATTATGGACATGTCTCACATCCCCATAAGCAACACATCAAAAGATGAGAATGATCCAACCCTCAGGGACTAAAATAAAAAAATATATTTTACGATCTTCTGATAAGTAAAATGCGGGTTGTTACGTTCTCCCCCCTGAAGAATATCTCCCCCGAAATTCCAAGCATCCACAACGATTTCGTATGCCTATCATCCATGAGAAGCCAATTCTATTATCTAAACTAGCAACCACCAAGCCATGCATCCATAGCCTTAGCCTAGCACGTAGAATTTTATCAAACAGCAACAAGATACAATGATATAACGATGATACAATCAAAGGGTCCTACCGACGAAGAGTTCTGGATGAGTCACCTTCATACTCTATTCCGTCTCCCATGTACAATCGTCGCCATCTTCACTTCATTGTACCTTGACTAGCTTAACCGTCTTCCTCCTAAGCTGTTTCGTGTCATTCCCCATAACACGAAGCGGCTTACGAGGTTTCGCAATTGTGGTCTCTATTTCAAGGTCTTTGTACTGCTTTGGAGGTACCACCACATTCGAATCATGCACAAACTTCCATAAAAATGACATATGGAACACATTATGCACACTCGATATCTTCTTGGCTAACTCCAAATTATATGCGAGCATTCCAATTCGCTCGACTATCGGAAATGGTCCAACGAACCTAGGAGCCAACTTTCCTTTACTTCCAAATCGAACCACATGCTTTAATGGCGAAATCTTCACAAAAATCATGTCGCCAACGTCGAATTCCAAGTCCTTACGATGCTTATTGGCGTAACTCTTCTGACGATCTTGGGATGCCTTCATTCGTTGTCGAATGATCTCGATACAATCCGTGGTCTCTCTAATCATCTCTAACCCAAGTACCAACTTATCTCCAGCTTCTAACCAACAAGCCGGAGAATTGCACGACCTTCTATACAATACCTCATATGGTGCCATCCCAATTCTCGATTGGTGACTATTTTTATATGCAAACTCAACTAGATGGTCCTCCCATGATCCCCCAAAATCCAACACACAAGCTCTTAGGAGTTCTTCGAAAACTCGATTGACTCTTACGGTCTGACCATTGGTTTGGGGATGATAAGCCGTACTCAAACATAATTCGATTCCCAAAGCTTCTTCCAAACTTTTCCAAAATCCACTCATAAACAACGGATTTCTGTCACTCACTATACTCTTTGGGATACCATGGAGTCGAACTATCCACTTCAGATAAAGCTCAGCCAACTTTGACGCCGTCCTAGTCAACTTAACAGGAATGAATCTCGCACTTTTGGTCAAATGATCCACAATGACCTAAATACCTTCATTTCCTTCCCTGGTTCTAGGTAGTTCATCGATTAAAAACATCAATATCTGCTCCCACTTCCACATAGAAACTTCTAATGGCTGAAGCAATCCATACAACTTCTTCTGTTCAGCTTTCACTAATTGACAGTTCATGCACTTGGAAACAAACTTTCTAATATCTCGCTTCATCCCTTCCTAGTAGTAGACTCGCTTCATGTCCTGATACATCTTATTGCCACCGGGATGAATTGTCAATTTCGAGTGATGACATTCTCTTAGAACCTCATCTCTCAATCCATCAATATTAGGAACAACTAATCGTCCTTGTTTCGAAGCCAACCTTCTCGATCGACCTTAAACTCTTTATCTTCTGGTTCCAGCTTCTGGATAAACTCGACAAGCTTCACATCTTACTTGTGGCTCCCGCCAATCCTTTCGATAAGAGTGGGTCTTATCGATAAGCTTGCCAACATTTCAGGTTCCAACTCGCACCTTGGCCTGAAATCAAACCTTGCCAAATACTCGAGGATTTTCCATTACGAAAACATTGCTCCTAAACTTGCGTGTCTTCGACTCAACGCATCTCCAACTACGTTACCCTTACCAGGAGTATAGGCTATACCAAAATCATACGATGCTAGAAACTCTAACCATCGTTGCTGCCGAAGATTTAAATCCTTTTAGGAGAAAAGACACTTCAACGACTTGTGATCCATAAACAACTCGAATCGAACTCGCAACAGGTAATGTCTCCACATCTTCAGAGCAAACACAATCGCCGCCAACTCTAAATCATGAGTTGGGTAATTCTTCTCATGCGTCTTTAGCTGTTGACTCACGTAGGCCACAACCTCATCCTTCTACATCATCACTGCACAAAGTCCAGTACCACATGCGTCGGTGTATACCACCATCTCTTCATTCCCACTCGGAATGGTCAACACAGGTGCACTCGTCAATCTCTCCTTCAGGATTCCGAATGCTTGTTCACACTTCGCGTCCCATGTGAATAATTAGTTCTTCTTCGTCAGTCCTGTTAACGATGCAGCTACCTTGGAGAAATCCTTGATAAACCATCGGTAATAACCGTCCAATCCAAGGAAACTACGAACATTCATTGCACTCTTAGGTCTATCCCAGTCCTGGATTGCTGTTACTTTAGCGGGGTCAACCGCTATCCCATTTCTAGAAACAACACGACCTAAGAATCTCACTTCATTTTTTCAGAAGTGACACTTGGAAGACTTAGCTCTCAGCTGATGCTTTCGCAAGATCTTGAACACAACTCTCAAGTGCTTCTTATGTTCTTCATTATTTCTCGAGTAAACCAGAATATCATCCACGTACTCAAGCATGAACTTGTTCAACTGGTCTCTGAATACCCTATTTATAAGATCCACAAAATACGCTGGCGCGTTAGTCAACCCGAATGGCATCACCAATCAATCAAAGAAACCGGATGGTGTCCTAAAAGCAGTCTTTAGCACAATATCCTTAGCCACCCTCAATTGGTGAAACCCTGTTTCCAAATCCATCTGAGAAAACACTTTGGCCTTGTGAAGCTGATCGAACAGGTCATCAATCCTTGGCAACGGATACTTGTTCTTCTTAGTCACTTTGCTCATCTCATGATAGTCCACACACAATCTTAACGAGCCATCTGCCTTGGTTTCAAACACGACCGGTGCGCCTACTCGGAAACACTCCCCCAAATGAATCCCTTCCCTAGAAGGTCTCTAACTGGCACCTCTAACTCTCGCAGTTCCTTAGGCGTCATCCGTCTAAGAGGAAAAACGACTAGTCTAGCACCCTCGACCAAATCGATCCCAAACTTGATCTCACGATGCGGCGACAACCCTTTGACCTCGTCAAAGACATCCTCATACTCATTAGCGATCAACACTGATGAAATGTCTTCTTGTGGAATCCCAAGCGAATATAGATAACTCACAAAGTCACCCTCTTCGCGCTTACATCTAATCAACACTTTTCGCCCTTCCACATCCTCGACCCTCATCTCTAGCTACTCGCAATTCACCCTTGTCGCACACCTCTTGAGCCAATCCATGCCCAAGATGATCCCAAACCTAGCGAAGTTAAGAACAAAGCTATCACACACAAAAGAACAACCATGACTCGACAACACTAGACTATAGCAAATCATGCACAAACTGGACGAACCTCCAACTGGATTAGTCATGATCAATGGTCTATCACAAATCTCGGGTTCCAAACCCAAGCGACACACAAGCTCATTGCAAATGAATGAATGTGATGCTCTAGTATCAAAAAACACACGAACTGAAACACCATTAACAGAAAGAGTACCTTGCACCATGACACCCTTTCCCTTTTCCTCTGCAGTAGGAGCTCTCGAAGAAGTTAGCACGACTTCCAAAGCATATGCCTTCACAACTTGCTTGCCGTTAGCTAATTCTGGACAGTCTTTCTTCTTATGCCAAGGCTTCCCACACTTGAAGCACTTCTTCTTAGCCTTGAGACTCTTTCACTCATTCGAATAATGACCCTTCTATTGGCAGTTAAAGAAAACCACCTCACTCTTTGGCTTTTTTGGCCATTCTTCCCTTTTTGCAGTTGCTGCTTCCTCTTCTTATTATTACCACCCTGCCGTGGCTTCTGTTCTTCCTTATGTGCAACAACAGACATCTTCTTCTGAAATAGACTTTAATGCCTCGAAGCCTTCTCGACGATCTTTTCAAACCTATCATCGAGGTGATCCACAAACTGATTTCCAAGATATTCATCCAACCCCAAGACAAACTTCTCGTTCTTTTGATAAGGAGTATCCACATATGAACGAGCATAATTCGACAAAGCAACGAAGTCAAAAATATAGCCAAGAACTGGCCGACCATTCCGTTTAAGCTCCACAAATCTCTTAAACAAAATAGACTTTTGCACGGTTGAGATAAATTTCGCTTCAAACTTAGCTTGGAACAACTCCCATGAAATATCCTCTTCAGGGAATCAAGTGTGACAGAGTTTCACCAGTCCATTGCTCTTCCCACTAACTGCCTTGATGCTTGCTTTCTCTTTGTTGCATCATCAATGCCCAAGTCCATGAAGACCTAACACAAGTATCCATCCACCTCTGGACTTCTTCAACTGGTTCAGTGCCCTAGAATTGTTTTCCTCCCAGTGAAGAAAAGTCTTTGCATAGCTTTGCAAATTCTACAGCTCTAGGCACTGGAACTCCAACATCAACCGTAGCTGCCACTGGAGCAGGAACCTTATTCATGATCGCTGCCGCCATGGCCTCGAATATGGCTAGATAGTATGGTTCGCCACTATTTCCCCCTCCAGTATTAGTTATCCTAGCAGTGTGTCTTGATTCTCGTCTACTCATTCTAAATCTGCAATTTAAAATAATTAGCCACTTTCAAGAAAAACTGCTAAAGAGATACAACCGTTACTACTATATATGTATATTAAGCATCCAACTGAAATCTACAAGTACGTCTCTCATACATAATTACGTCTTCGAACTTTGGCCAAAATCGTTGACCAGAGCTTTGATACCAAATGTGGCGACCGCCCATAATCCCTGCACTAAACAAGAGAAATAATGCGATGAAAAGTGTGCTAGGCAGCTAGGACGACCATCAAAGTAGGTAAACAACATCAGAACCTGTCGTAGAACTCATAGTGCAAGGATACAATATAATAGAACATATATAACAGGTAATAGTAATGAAGCGTCATATAGCAAACTTTTGAAACTTTCTCAATATCTTGAAAGGTTATCCAACTGATACCAAAGTTTGTACATAAGGCCCCACTAAAATCCTCATAGAACACTCAAACAGCGGAAACAGAAATACTAGATAGTAATAAAACCGATACGTCAGCCTCCTGCTCGCCTCCGCACAACAGCATCGTCCTCACTAATCACCATAACCTGCCACTTAGTCTGCCCATCCACAACCGGATGAACAGTCCAAGGTAGTAAGAGGAGACTTACAACCTTGAGTCAGACAAGAGTCTTAGTGAGCGATAAACCAGCTACAAAACTCCAACAATAAAGTATATGAAAATGGATAGATAAACATACTAATCTACACACAACACCAGAGAAGAACTCAACCCTATCTTCCCCACATCGGACCGAGCCGTTACGATAAAAAAATTAACCATTCATCCATGGAAACCAGAAAACCCATTAAATTATGGTAAAACACTCATAACGTCCAGATTATATATATCTCATGTAAACCATCCTGATCGAATTCAACATCCCCCCAGCACAAGCCCCAGAGGCCTAAACCAATATCATACAGGCACCCAAAGAACATCTCCTTCGACTTTGGACAACCCACATGGGACGGTACAAACAGAACAACCAATCATCCATGATTGACCCTGGCTATCTTCGCCAATCCTGCTTCGAAACCATCGTTAACTGTATGATGGCCAATCTTTCCATATGTCAAGGGCTAATGGTAACCCCAGTTCTAGCATAAACTCCATATGCCTTTCAACGATACGTATGCCTGTCCAACCTTGACAACTAGGCCTTTCAACGATACCTAAGGTACTCAACCAACAACCGGTCTTTTGGATGCCTCCATCATATCCCTGGTTTGAGCCTGCTAGAACTTACGACAACGATAATCTCTCGGCCTTCGCATCTCTAGTCATCCAACCCGACAATTTCTCATAGCTCAAGCAACCTCTTAGCCAACCATTATCCACCAACTCACGACCTTTGAGTTGTCATCATGTTCGTTGTTCTACACCGATCAACGAACACATTCAACACTTCAAATCCTCCTACTTGAATTTACTTCGAAGTCACACCATCACCGAGCCAATTACACCACTGCGCTGCGGCTAGAGTTCAAGGGGTTGCTCCCGAAATTTTTTTTCCAGACCTTTTTGATCAAATATGAGTCGTACCATAAAATATTAATTTTCAGAAATTTGCCCTGTATGACCGACCCTTCAAATTGCTCGACCGACCAAAGCGACCGACCCTTCGCAATGGTAGAACCAACCAAAGCGACCGACCCTCCAACTTGGAGCTACCGACCCGCCACTTTACCCCTTCCAGGCTTCACGACCGACCCGATAGGAGCGTCCGACACCTTTACTCAACCATAGACTCGCTCGACCAAACCCTTTTTCCTCCAGGCTCGCTCGTCCGCTTGCCTTACACCCAGCTCGCTCGACCGACCGACTCCCAAAACCTAGACAGTCAACTGAAAATCCTTAAAACAACGATTTCTCCCAAAATGCTAAGCCAAATCTTTAATGTAACCACTCTACGGAAAGACAATCATCAATTCCTTTCCAATGGCTCTGGTATCACCCTTTGGTTCAACCTGAGTCAAAAGTTATGCCCTGTACAAGACCGATAGGGGGAAAATGGTCACAAACAAAATCGGTAAAAATTATGGACATGTCTCACATCCCCATAAGCAACACATCAAAATATATGATCCAACCCTCAGGGAATAAAATAAAAAAAATGTTTTTCGAACTTCCGATAAGTAAAATGCGGGTTGTTACAGCTCTTCTCTAAAGTCGACTTGGTATGATCAATTGTTTTCTAGTATTCTGGGAGACTTGATCTTAATACGATTATTGGTGATTGTCAGTTTTCCGGCCTCAATACGATCCCCAATGTTCATAAGTTTTCTGGCCTTAATATACTCATCAGTGATCGTCGATTTTCTGGCCTTCCTCGTAATATGGTTCGACGTGACCATAGCTTCACAGATCACAATAGATCAGACTTCTATTTAAGATCCTCCTGAACATCCAGAACACATCTTTCTTTACCAAGAAAGATATGTTTTAAGGGGCAAAATATTGTGAAAACCGTCACCACTCAAGATCGAGGCTTACTACTGGATATTGGCCCAATTCTATGCCTCCAGGGTCGACTTTCATTTTAGGCCGATCGATTATAATTCAACCCAAATAGGCTTCACAGCGAATAAAGGCTCTCTTCCTAAAAATTGGCATTCTTTAGAAGTCAAAACCAATTCGATCGATTGGGTCATCAACCGATCGATCAAATTATTCCTGATAGATCGGATCAAACTTGGAATACTGGATCAGAATATCTGGCTGAATTATATGCTACCAAACGAAGTCCTATTCCTAAGGCTACAGAACCAGTCAGCTTTAACCAGCACAACTTTTTAAGCGCCAAGTCCCAAGCTCCATGTATGTCGCAACTTTCAAGAAGAACTATTCATCAGTAGTAGACTGGGTCCCTTCACCTACAACTACTTTATAGGATCGAGATACACGTGGCTATCCCCGAGAAAGATGCATGCCACGCTGCATTCAAACTCAGACCACATTCTCACCTATAAATTTCTCAGTTTCCAGAAATGGAAAGGCATCTTGAATCCACCACAAGAAAGCTCCTGTTCGACATACCAAAAATAGCATGCTTCCTATAAACAACTCCTCTCTCTGCTTTCTTGGAAGAAAAACAACTGTAACATGTAATCGACAGTATAAACAGAGATTATAAGTGGACGTAGTTGAAACACCCCACCTCCGTTAGGGTCACTCTCAAAGGGAATGCCCTAATTTCAGTGGAGGTTTATAAGTACAAGTCACAGATATACAAGACAGATATAAGAACACATATTTGTAAACAGCGGAAGAACAACAAACTTTTATTTCACAAAGTCAAATACGTGTTACAACAACATTCTTTCCAAAAATATAACATAACACTTTCATAATCTGACTTGAGTACATATTTTAAAGAAGCATAAATAAAACATAGATAAACTGCAAAAGCCCCATAGTGGATTGTCCAAAGCCATAGTTCAAAACAGGAAAATCCAAGCAATACATTTCTCTTCTTCAAGCTGGATGTAGAGGTTGGTCAAGCTGCTGTGTTCCCTCCCTATGGACCTGGGGGGGGAAACGGAAGAAAGAAGACGGAAGAAAAGTAGAGTCAGACATAAAGCCTGAGTAAGTCTAGTACTATTTTGTCTATGAATAAAGAACTGGGTATGATAAGTATAAACAAGAAGTGGGCAAGCACAATAAACTTGGTCAAGTTGTCTAGGGTCGAATATACTATCGTACCCCATGTTAATCTCTGAACCCATATAAACTAGTTTCCAATTTACACCCCATAATCAGGGTGATGTGATCCATTCAATGATGATCGGCTCCTACTCGCATAGTTACATGTGTCTTACGGCCCCCGATGTCTGTAGTTACCTATGCTGGTCCCACCATGGGGTGTATCAAGTCCCATAGTGGCAACCCGACACAACCTTAGAGTGCACAGGTATGCTACTGGTGTCCAGTGCCTTATTTTTCTGCACCGGAGTGTGTGCACGCCCGCACTCCGTTAGAACCTACACTGCTACACCACCGCCGTCGCTTTGACCTCTTACAATCAGCCCAGTAATCGTGCCCCACCCTGCCTAGTTTCAGGGTATCCTGATACACCTTCTAGGGTTACTGCTGAAAAGGGTCCCCCGTTACTAGGTTTTCTATCTCTAGCCAACATGCTAAGTTGGTTAAGTGTTTCCTAACCTAACCCCCACCAGTCCGTTTTGTTTAGCATGTTCCATTTTGATTAAGTCTTTAGTTCACTTAATCCTATCAATCCTGACTCAGCCTTAATTGTCTTATTAAGGCCCTGACCTCTCACATTAGACAGGTATTGTTGTGGCTGCCTGTTGCCGGTTGGTTCCGGGCAGTCTTACGCCACAACTCAGTCTAACCTCGGGTCCTTATGGGGCTCCATGTTTAACCTCCCACATTGGATAGGTATTGTTGTGACTACTGGACAGCCGGGCGGTTCCGGGCAGGTTTACATCACAACTCAATCCAACCTCGGGTTAAACACATCGTATGTTCTACATTTACATATTTTGTCATTCTTCTTTATTTCTTATATGTAAATATTTGCGGCCCATTATTAAGTTAATGGTGTAAAGGTTACACCAATCACGGGCCCAACCCATACTTGAATTTGGGCCCTTCTATTTTATATTTTCATTCATTAATTAATTCTAACCCAACGTTATTTTCCCCCGTTTTACTCGTCCGTTTATATATTTTGGGCTTAGCCTTTTAAAGCCCAAATTAGCCATGCGAAAAGGGGAGGCTTAAAGCGTGATTACATACACAAAGAGGGGAAGGTGAGCGCATGAACTTGCATATGACGTTGGAAATACAAAATAGAAACTGGTGTACTTGCATATATATTTTTTGGTCATAAAGCATAGGTGACATGAACCAAACCATGTAAACTTAAGATAAGAATCTAAATTAGGTGTCACATAGTCTTAACTACAACATAGACCTATGTTCTCATTTAGGCATAAACATAAACAAGTCATGTTCATAAGGTTTCTACATGTTTACAAAGGGGATACTTTGTTACTAACACAAAAGCATAGTTCAACTTAATCATGATTTAAGTCTAATCACATAACGATGGTATAAATATACTTATGCATAAATATTCCTAATCATGGTGTTTGCTTTAATCTTGCAAAAGGGATTTTTGAGTCTAATCTAGCCATGTCTCACATATGTCATCATATAATTCTTGCTAACAATATAGAACTAACATGGTCAAATATCAATCATAGCCTAGTCATTTTCATAAGTTTGCCCATAGGTTTTCTAATACAAAGCATGGCTTAATACATAGATCATGGTGCCACTATTTCAGCCTAGTTTCATATAAACTATAACAACCAAACTAATTACTTGCAAAATGGTTTATGCACAAAAATATACATCATGATGGCATAATAACAAAGCCCCAAACTTGCATGAATTTCAATCAACTACATACATGTAGCTTCAACATAGATTACATAATTTGCGCAATATTCCAAACGTATACTTGCATAGAACTACCGCATGTAGTTCTTTATAATGAATAACATAATTTTGCACAAATATGAATTACTTTTATTGCCACAATTCAAGCATACACATCAACACAATTGTTTATTCATACCAAAGTAATACTCTACTTACAATGGTTGCGGCGAATTCTCTAATTAAGAGATATGATTCCTTTGTTGAATTGATTGGCTTTAGGTTGCTTGAATTGCTTTAGGCTTTAGAATTTTCTTCCTAATCCTCTCTCTAGTTGGCGGCTACTCTTAGTCGTTCCTCAGCAACATGGCGGCTATGTTCTTAATTTTGAATGAATAGATTAGGGTTTAGTCTAGGGTTGTTTATATAGAGGTTAGGAACTGATTAGGACCCTTGATGTTGCTTGGATTGATCGTAGCCATTCATTCGATAGAGAGACCAATTAAAACTTGCCACCTAGCCCTAATGACAAAGCAGACCACATCAATTCGACCAAACACAGACCTGGCCAGCCAGGTTGGCTGGGCTCGACCAGGTCGACACCCCTGTCGACAGGGCTGTCGACAGCCCTGTCGACATGGGTAGCCCAGGTCGACAGCCCAGTCGACATGGGTGGCCTAGGCGGGTGTTTATCCGCCCTGGCCCATTGGGCCCGATTTTTAATTATTTTATTCTGTTTGAATTTTAAATTTAATTCAAAACTTCCGAAGGCCATATCTTCTTCATACGGACTCCGTTTTTCGAAAACTCGGACTCTATTTTGCGTATTTTTCCGAGACGAACGCAATGGCGTATCCCGTTTCCCTTAGTTCTTTGATTTCAGATTAATTATACTTTAATTTGTTAATTTCACAGTTATAGAATTTTCGGGGTGTTACAGTAGGCTTGGTTGAAGCCGAACCACTACAAACATATTGTGTCTCCTATGTTCATTTTTTTTTTTTTTTGCATTCTGTGATTATAATTGTGTGTGCATAACACACTTTGGGGGTTGGATGTCACTAGACCAACTTTTGACGTCAAAAGATATGATCCTAATGGATTCATCAATTGAAAGTCTCTCTGTTCCTTCTAAATACATTATCGATCAAGAAAACATAATGATTAGCAGTGTAGGATATATCAAGTATCATAGACAAGATAGAACTATTAGCTAATGGCTATTGTCACATCAATATATCCGAATAGGTTTCCTCCGGTAATTTGGTGTAATAGTACTAACAAAATTTGTACAATAATGGGGATAGAATACAATACTCGGTCAACAAAAAAGTTATTGTATAGCGAAATTTCAACGGGCTTGAATTTTATATAAAATGCCAAAATCCAAGTTCATTGAAACATGAGTTTGTTTGTCTGGTATCTTGCAGAATGACAACGATAAATATATCAGAGCTCACAATAAAATATTTCACTGTAGAACGAATAAAATATAATCGTAAGTAAGTACCTAACATAATAATGACACTGTCTAGCAAGTGTCTCTAAGCTATAAATTCTCTGTCACCTTTCTAACCTGCGGGTTTGTTATGAGGAGGGGTCAGAACAAAAGTTCTGGTGAATGGAAAAATTATACTTTCTATAAATAACACCACGTATATCATTCTATCACTGGTTTACCTTTTATTATGTTATTTGGGTTAATTACATGGTCGAATTCACGCACAAATCGTACCCATCTACAACCAAGTAGATTAACCAAATAAATTATATATATATATATATATGCAAGATATTAAGGTACTTCCAATGGTACCGTCCTCGAAAGGTCTCCATCGCCACGGTACGAAAATATAATATCTACCATCTGAGTTCTACAAGGGAAATCAATTGAGAGATTTTTATATCTGTAAAGGACAGCTTCATTAGGCCTACAATACAAATATCCATAGATTGGTCTATCCCTTTTCTCGGTGGTTATGGCCCTAATCGCCCCCCTAAACTAATGAAAGGCCATCCTAAGAGATAAGTGACCCTGACGCTAACAAACAATCTAAGCATCCAAATTGGCATTGTCCCTCATCCAATGTATCGATAGTGAAAGATCATTCGCATATTGGTTTAGCTCTATTCTTTTCTGTACTTGCACTGAAGATGATGATAGTTATTTAACGACTTACTATTCTTATTGGATTCCAACCACAAAGCCTACTCTTGAAGCTGAGGTATCCCCCCGAATTTTTAAAATCATCCCATCAGTCTTCTTGCTACCCTCAACATATATGTAGCCAAGGAATATTATATGGACATAACCGTATAGACCTTCCTCTGGAGGTACATCTTCATCAGGACTACCCCAGAGGGCCATCTCAGAGTATCCTCACTCATCGTAGAATTCTCGAACTTCCTTCCAGTCTCGTTGAAATTTATGTTGGAAGTGCTCCCATCGTGTCTCCAGAAACCTATGATGATTTGCCCTGTTGGGCTCTTAATTTCTTTGGACTGATCCTAACTCATAATGCTATATTATTAGACCTTATGTATAATTTACCATTGGGCGTTTTACTTAATTTTTGTTGATTTGCAATATTAATCAGTCCATTTGATCTAACTATTAATTACTTGTTTATCAAATGTATTATTTAACATAGAACCATCGAATAACCATAGAATTTCCTAATCATAAGACCACCATAGAACCATAAAATACCATGGAATTGCCTAATCATGAGGCCACCATAAATCCATAAAATTACCTAATCACAAGGCCACCGTAGAACCATAAAATTACTAATCACAAGGCCACAATCGAAAGTTTGCAAATTAAATTAATTCAAATTTTTAAGTTTATTCATACTAAGATTTCCTTATTTCTTTTCACTTTTTAAATTATAAATTTTATGTTATAATCTTATTTTTACCATAGAACCATTACCATAGAATTGTGTTTATTAAATTTACAATTGTAAGTTTTCTATTAAGCCTTACTTATTATAACCTTTCTTACACATATATAAAAACTACCTATTATGATTCATTTCTCTGTCTACACGATTAACAAAATAGGAAACATTCCTTCTTGGCTATCAAGAGTTTTAAATTGATTTCTTACTTCCTTTCTTTATACAACATCTTTTTGTTATATTACCCTTTTTCTTTTCATCTTCATAAATTTGTTCTTTAGAAAGTTAGGCATGTTCCTACTTGATTGGTTCTTAAAACTACCCAAAAATCTGTTTCCATAGGTTAAGGTAATTGCTACAATAGAAACCCATAATTGCAAGACATTTCTTTCAATTATTATTAGGATGCTGAACAGTGCACAATACTGATATATCCCTATTTTGCACTAATCCACACATCTATTTCTTTTTATATTTGCAATCATTTTTTCCATTTTTCTTACAAATCAAACTATGGAAATATATTCCTTTTTCCAAACCAATTAATTTAGGTTATTCCCATATTTGGCACATTTTCTGTAAGTTTGAATAAAATTAGACTTATGCATATATCCCATTCTAACTATAACACCCCATATTTCTTAACGATACCCATATAAGGATTCCATTAAGAATTATGAAGAATTTTTGGTATAAAATAACATAACAGAGGCTAAAATTCACAAGACAACATAAATATAACACATCGGAATTGAAATTTTATTTAAGCAAAATAAGAAGTGCTATTACATCATAAGTCATAAAACCATAGTTATCTCATATAACTAGTCAAATATAAGCCTGTTGAGTTCAGTAATTACTAGCATAAGTGATAAAAGAGGAAATCTTGATAGAATAATAAATCGAAGCTCAACACAGTACATAAGAACAAGAATATGGTCGATTGTCAAATCAATCGATTTTTGTACCATATGTTACAGTTCATAGATTAGGATATAAGCTGATACTACCCATCGATCGTCTCCTAATTGTGATAACATATGCCGGCTATGGCCCAAGGTTTATCAGACCCGACCCATCAACTCTAAGGTCATAGTGAAAGTCACTGGTGTCACAGCGTCTTATCTTTCATAATCGGGACGATCCTTGCTCACCTCCCCGTCAGAACATGCCGGTACCCACCACATTTGGACCCCTTACTACCCAATTCATATAAGCTTTCCTCCACCTCCTCGTGAGACCTTGGTATAGTGTGATAAAGTGGAGTACTGACTGATATGGCTCCCTAACCAAAAATTCAAATTAAGATAAGTCACCCCTAGACTTAGTCCCCAATAATTATTTTAATTGGCCTCTTATTTTCCCTAATCAGCCTACCATTACTGCTAGAACGGACTGATACTACGAGCCCTTATTTTCCTTAATCACCTGCCGCTACTGGAATGGATCCCATCTACACAAGCTTATAATGTTTTTTATTTTAAACTTAATACAAATCCTAAATTTTTTAATAATCATATCTTCTTCATGTATTTTTTGTCATATCATAAACTACAAATTATTGGTTGTCTATAAACATCTCTTTTGTTTAATTTTACCGTACAACCCAACCTCCATAATTAGCATCTATCCAAATGTCATTTATTCAGTTTATCCAAGTTACAGTTCAATTTTCTTTATTTCATAAGTTTAATAAGCCCAATTTGTCCTTCTAATATACGCTTCTTATTTTTTTCGCTAATTGCGCTTTTACTGTCAATTTCATATTTTGCCCTAAACAACGCATAAAAAAGAAGAAATAAGCGGTTTAGGCCCTTGAAGGCCTAAAATCAACGTCAAAGTAAAAATAATAATGGTCTAGGCTCAAATAAATAAGAATAAATATGAAATAAAATAGGGCTGAAACATAACCACAATGTAATTACATAGAAAAAAGGGGTGTAAATGAACTGAATAAAATTACAGTAATAGATTTACTGGATTAACAGAAGGTAGAATAGAATAAGAATTCATGTTTACATAGATTATTGACAGCAAAGAGAATAGAAATCATAAGAAATCTACAATTTATTATACTGTCAAGAAAAAACTCAATCTGAACTAGATCTGGCAATAACTGAAATATAATCACAATTCTAAAGCAATCCAATCTAGCCCTGGTAGGTAATCTCTATCTATGAATATTCTCCAAGAATGTATGCAAACCCAAGCCTCAATACTCTATTATAAATTATTTGAGAAGATGGTTATTTGAGATGGAGGCAAAGAATGGAGTAGTGTGAATTAGGTTAGGTTCGGAGCATATATATAATAGAGCTAGGGTATTTTAGATCTTTAGATTTTTAGGTTAAGATTTTAGGCCATCAGGTCAAAGAATTCTTTAGAATAATGCACCTCAAAACCCAGCACAAATGATCGAAGATGTGTGCACGTCACCCAGGTGGGTTGAACTATCCAATAGGTGGGTTGACCCACTTGGGGTCTGGGTCGGCCCAACTATGGGCTGGGTCGCCCATCTGATCGTGATTAACTCTTTAACTAATTTATGTTTAATTCGATGTTTATTAGTGTTTCAAATTCGAATTTCAAACTTCTTTTTTTAATATCTTTTTCGTTACAAGTCCGATTTTACCAAAGGTCTATCTTAGCCAAAATTTGTAACGGACTCAATGACGCAACCTCTGTTTGCCACTTCCCATTATTTTTCTAATTAATATTTATTTTATTAGCCTTTTATTTGTATTGCTTTATTAAAATTTTGGGTTGTTACATTCTCCCCCTCCTTAAAGGATTTCGTCCTCGTAATCTCCAAGGCTAGAAGAATGTCATATATTATCACAACATCATTTACATCCATCTACTCATTCACCAGTAACAAGCATACTTTGTCCTTAGGATTTCTAATTCTTTTCATGAACTTATGCAGTAGTGTAATAATGCGAGAAACTAGGTGTCCTACTGATTCAGTCGACCTTCCTTTTTGCAATTTATGTCAGTGCCATGCGTCCAAAATGTATGCAAGCGAATCCTAATGGTACATAAGGTTCTATATGCATGCTACAACCATCATCAAAAAAATTCAACAATCATATGATAAACACCAAATTTTCATCCCTGAATTAAAGGTGAATTAAAAGTGCATACACATCCATATACAGTTATGTTGGTGTTCTGATTGTCGATAACTAATTAGTGCCTAGTATGTGTATATGCATCCAATGCATCCACTAGCAAATACTTGCATCTACTCGAATCCATCAAATATAAGATGCCCTAATAACATGTTTAAATGATGTCCTACCATCCATAGGATTTTCTAAGACCCACCAATTCGAAGGATAGGAAATGGATAAGGTTCAGATTCAAAACTAAGAAAAGGGTTGAGAGCATACTATCGAAAAGAAATGGAAAAAATGCGTGAATCATCTCCTCGGGTTCCCATGTTGCTTCGCTCTGTCCTCTCCCCACTGAATTTCTACGAGTTTAATTCCCCTTTTTCTTAATTTTTTATTTCAGAATCAAGAATCCTTGTAGGTATTCATTTTTCATAGGCCTTGTTCTTGACCTAAACCTTCTCCAAAGTGCTCGGCTCTGCTATCATCGCAGAATAATGTAGGGATATCCTTTAATGTGAGATGTGATATACATCGTGAACTGCATCAGTCTCTTTGGTAGCTAAACTCTATAGATCACCTGGCCTTTATTCTCTACTTATGGAAATGGTTCCACAAACCTCAGTTCTAATTTCCCAACTGAACCAAACCGCACCACATTCCTAAGGGGAGATACTTTAATGAAAACCATATCTTCCACAATGAACTCAAATTCCGACCTCGTCTTGTCCGCATAAGATTTATGTCTGCCTTCACCATTTTTTGAACTAAACTAATCTTTCTTGAAGTCTCTCTAATCATATCTGGTCCAAGAAGAAGTCTATCGGTAGTATCCCACCGACAAGATGGTGATATGCAAGGCCATCCATACAAAGCTTCGAAAGGCAACATGCCAATACTTGCCTGGTAGCTATTGTTATATGCAAACTCAACCAAGGGATGATGCTCCTCTCAACTTCCTCCGAAGTCTAAAATACATAGTCGCAATAAATCCTCAAGAATCCGATTAACCCTCTTGGTCTGTCCATCTCTTTGAGGATGGTATGCAGAACTAAGTCTCAACTGTTATCCCTAACACCTCCTGTAGGCTCCTCGAAAATTCGCTGGTAAAGATGGAGTCCCTATCACTAATGATACTTGTGGGTACTTTGTGAAGCCTGACAATCTCCCTTAAATATATCGGAGCTAACCCAGCTGCGGTCCTCTTATTTACTGCTAGTATGAAATGAGCGCTCTTGGTTAATCTATCCACGATCACCCAAATGCTGGTATTTCCTTTCCTCGATCTTGGCAGACCATCTATAAAATCGATCAAGACGCTCTCCTATATCCATTATGGCACATCTAAGGTCTGAAATAATCAAATTGGTTTTTTTACTCAGCCTTAACTCTCTAACATGATATGCACCTAGTTATAAAATCCGCTGCATCTCTTTTCATCCCTTTCCGACAAAAAACTCTCTTTATATCTGTATATATCTTGTCTCCTCCGGGATGGATGGTCATCCGAGATTGATGGGCCTTTGATAATACCTCACTTGTTACAACACCCAAGCGGGGTACACATAACCAACCATCACGGCGTAGCCATCCTTTCTCACTAACTGAGTATATATAGAGGTTCCTATTAGTATCTCCTCTACCTTTTTGGACCAGAATATCGGCTAACTACTGATCGTTATACTAGCTAGATCCTATCTGTTCCAATAGAGTAGGTTGTACCTCAAGCGATGCTAATAATCTCGTGCATAATCCGTAGATGGTATGAAATAGAATGATGAGAAGAAATCTAAACTCTGCCACTCTACGAACAATAGACTCAAAGTTATCATCTGCCTACTCAGAGCATCCACAACCACATTCCCCATACCCGGGGTATAAGAAATCTCAAAATCATAGGATGTTAGAAACTCAATCCGACGTTGCTTCCTCAAGTTAAGATCCTTTTGCGAGAATAGATACTTGAGAGACTTATGATTCGTATATAACTCAAACCTCTCATCTAACAAGTATTCTTAAGGACAAAAACAATAGCTACTAGCTCTAAATCATGGGAAGCATAATTCTTCTTGTGAATCCTTAGCTATCTGCTCCCGTAGTAAACAACCTTACGCTCCTGCTTTAGGACAATGACTAATTTTGTACCACAAGCATCTATATACGCTGTGAACATCTTAGCTCCGTCTAGAAGAGTCAACATTGGAGTAATCGTAAGAGCTTTCTTCAGTCTCATAAAGGTATCCTCATAATCCATGTCCCATGAAAATACCATGTTCTTCTTATTAAAGCGGGTAAGCGGAGCTGAAATCCATGCAAAATCCTTAATAAATTTCTGATGAAACCCTGCTAAACCAAGAAAGCTCCTCACCTTGACCGCATTCTTGGGGACCTTCCAGTCTTGCACAACACCCACTTTAGTGCATTCCACCATTATACCATCTCCTGAAACTACATCCCTATGAATCTCACTTCTTTATGCCAAAAGTGGCAATTTAAGAATTCCGCCTTCAATTGATGGGTACGAAAAGAGTAAGGACAACGTCTGCCAAATGTAGCGCATGCTCATCCTCGTCTCTTAAGAGTATCAAAATGTTATCCATAAATACCACCATAAATTTATTCAGGAATTCCCTAAAAACTCGGCTCACCAAAAAACCAAAATATGTTGGTGCATTGGGTAACCCAAAGGGAATAACCAACCACTCAAAAAACCCATATGGGTCTTAAAAGTTCTCTTATCCATACTATCATTTGCAACTCAAGGCTAATGAAACCAAGTCGCCAAATCTAACTAAGAGAAATTGGATACACCCAATAGCTGATCAAACAAATCGTCTATCCAAGGGAGTGGGTTTCGATTCTTCTTTATGGGCTTGTTTGATTCTCTATAATCTACACATAGACGGAGAGAGTCATCTTCATTAGTAGTAAATACGACTGGTGCTCTCCACTCAGATATACTTCATCTAATAAAGCCTTTCTTTAATAGCTTACCCACCCGCTTAATCAGCTCTTCCCTTTCCCTTGAAGCCATATGATGTACATGCAATACAACAGACTTAACATTCTCTTTCAAATAAATTCGGAAGTTAATCTCCAACTTCGGAGGCAGTCCTCTCACCTCCTCAAATACGTATGAAAATCTCTCACCATGGGTACTAAGCCAAGATTGTCAATAAAAGTATCTAGGGACTCCAAGAAGCTCAACATGACTGACCCTCCACGGGTCGCAAGATATCTCGAGGGCCTTATCGTGATAAGTCATCAATCTCACTACCCTCCTTTCGTAGTCAAGAATGGAACCATACATGGCCAGCCTCTATGAATAATACCATACTTCAAAAACCCCAGTACATCGGCATCGCAATAATACCCAGTACTCGAAATAGGAAGTCTCAAAGCCTTTCACATCATAGATAAATGATCCTATCCTCCTATAGGGTTTGAAACTACGACGGGATCAGAAACAAGAGATATACTAAGGTACAAACAATCGACTAATGAAGTTAAAAATTAACGAATGTGAAGCATAGAATCAAATAAGGTCCTAACTGAAAAGTCATAAAAAGAGATCAAACCTTCGACTGTGACTTTCCTGTCCCTATCCTGACCAAGTCGCCTCCAATGCATGCATCTATGCTCCAGATAAAATAGCTCCTTGCCCTTGCTTTAGAGGACACTCCTTATTGTAGTGACCATGTTGTCCATAATTAAAGTAGCTTCCTCACTTGATAGTCTTCCTACATTCCTTCACAAAATGGCCTGTTATGCCGCATCCATGGAACTTCACATTTTTCTTAAGCTGTACTTTTTGTGGATTCTTACTAAAAATCTCGGGCCACTATTTCTTCTTCCCATGATTATCCTTAGCTACCTCAGGCTTACTTCCCACAAGATCACTTTTCCCATCCTTATGCATAAGCGTCATCTCGATAAGAATTTCAAATGTTCCACCCATCAGAATATGGGTCATAGCAAGTCCCCGTAGAGGCTGATTAAAACCCTTAGCAAACCTCATAACCTTCTTGTGAGTCGTATTCACCAAATCCATTCTAAATCTGGCAAGCTCATTGAACTGGTTGACGTATTCCTTTACCGAAAGATCAGCCTGCCTCAAAACTAGAAATTTCTCCAATTGCATGCCCTCATTCACCAAAGATAGAAACTTCCGTCCAAACCTCACCGTAAAGTCATCCCAAGTCTCAAAACCACTCTCTTCCTCGGCCATCTCCCACAAAAAAAAACTTCTCCCTTTAGTTCTAACGAAGCCAGTTGAACTCTCCTCCTATCATCAAGCTCTAAAAGTCTAAATATGCACTCAGTGTTCCTGCCGAGCGTGGGACTTGACAAAGTCTCCGAACCATGAAAATTCTTGCTGCCAAAAGTAGTTAAATCCTTACAAAGCTTTGGGAAATCAGCAGCTAGTGGTGGATTAGGAGGAGCCACCACTGGCGTCGTTGCTTCCACGAACCTACAAAACCAAATCAGAATGGGGATACCCTTTGGAAAATTAGGAACCCCGGACATGCTGTGAATGGAAAAGAGAGAAAGATTCAAGAATGGAATCAAGGGAATACTGTAATTGACTTGAGGGGATATTTTTCGAAAACAACCTTTTATTTTAAAAACAAAATTTTCTACTGATCTTGTAACTTAAGGCTCTGATACCAAACGTAACACAACATATTTCTTAATGATACCCATATAAGGATTCCATTGAGAATAATGAAGCATTTTAAGTATAAGGTGACATCACAGGGGCTAAAATTCACAAGACAACATAAATAAAACATAGTGGAATTTAAATTTTATTTAAAGCAATATAAGATGTGCTATTACATCATAAGTCATAAAACCATAGCTATCTCATAAAGACTACACAATTAGAGTATCAAATAAAAAGTATCCCCCAACATCAAGTACAAAAAATAAAACCAAACGTGGAAAGGTACATGTAAGCACAAAGAACAAGACTAACAAGAATATCTTAAGGACCGAGTTAGGTCAAAGTTATCTCAAGTACAAGATCATCCACCCTGAGAACCTAGGGAGAGGACGAAAGAAGAGAAATAGAAAATTAGTCAGACATAAAGCCTGATGATTTCAGTAATTACTAGCATAAATGAAAAAAGAGGAAATCTAGACAAGATAATAAACTGAATCTGAACACAAATAAGAACAAGAATATAGCCGATTGTCAAATCACTTGATTTCTACACCATTTGCTACAATCCATAAATTAGGATATATCCTAATTTTGCCTATCAATCTGCTCCTAATTGTGATAACCTATGCCGACTATGGCCCCAGGTTTATAAGACCCAACCATAAGCTTTAAGGATGTAACACCCCGCGAATTCTATAACTGTGAAATTCAAAAATTAAAGTATAATTAATTTCAAATCAAAGAACTAAGGGAAACGGGATACGCCATTGCGTTCATCTCGGAAAAATACGCGAAATAGAGTCCGAGTTTTCGAAAAACGGAGTCCGTATGAAGAGGATATGGCCTTCGGAAGTTTCTGGATTAAGTTTAAAATTCAAACAGAATAAAATAGCTCAGAAAATCAAGTTTAAATTCCAAAATGGGGCCCAATGGGCCAGGGCGGAAAAACACCCGCCTAAGGCACCCAGGTCGACTGGGCTGTCGACCTGGTCTAGCCAGGTCGACAGGGCTGTCGACCTGGTCCAGAGCCAGGTCGAACCCAGCCCAACCTGGCTGGCCTATTCTATGTTGGCCGATTTTCTGCAGTCTGCTTTGTCATTAGGGCTAGGTGGCAGGCTCTAATTGGTCTCTCTTTAGGATGAATGGCTACGATCAAACCAAGCAACATCAATGGTCCTAATCAGTTCATAACCCCTATAAAAATAACCCTAGACTCAACCCTAATCTATTCATTCAAAAATAAGAACAAAGCCGCCATGTTGCTGAGGAACGACTAAGAGTAGCCACCAATTGGAGAGAGGATTAGGAGGAAAATTCTAAAAGCATAAAGCAACTTAATCAAATCAAATTGCATCTCCAAATTCCTAAATTGGAGAATTCGCCACACAATTGTAAGTAGAGTATTATTTTGGTATGAACAAATAACTGTGTTGGTTTGTATACTTGATTTGTGGCGATAAAGTAATTCATATTTGTATTCTCATCGGTTTGGAATATTGTATACGTTTGGATATTCTCGAATTATGTTATTCATTATAGAAAACTACATGTTTGCGGTAGTTTTATGCAAGTATACGTTTGGAATATTCGCAAATTATGTAATCCATGTTGAAGCTACATGTATGTAGTTGATTAATTGAAATTCATGCAAGTTTGGGGTTTTGCTACTATGCCATCATAATGTATATTTTTGGACAAAAATCATTTTGTACGTAATTGGAACAAATTTGGGTTATTATAGGTCATATGAAACTATGTTGAAATTTTGGCACCATGATCTATGTATTAAGACATGCTTTTGTACTAGAAAAACCTATTTGCAAACTTATGAATATGAATAGGCTATGATTGATATTTGGCATAATTGAAATCCATGTTAAGCCTATATTGTTAACAAGAATTATATGATGACATATGTGGTACATAGCTAGGTTAGATTCAAAGTCCCTTTTTGCAAGTTTGCATGACTAAAGTAAAAATCATGGTTTCATGTTAGAAATATTTATGCTATGGTTATGTGAATAAATTTAACTATACTTTTGTATTAGTCACAAAAGTAGGCACCTTTGTAAACATATAGTAATCTTATGAACATGATTTGCTTATGTTTGACATTATGCCTGAATAAAAATATAGGTTTATGTTGTAGTTAAGCCTATGTGTCGATAGTGATATTCTTAACTTAACTACAAGTTCACATGGTTTGATTCATGTCACTCATGCTTTATGACCAAAGTATATGTTACCACTATGCAAGTACACCAGTTTCTATTTTGTAGTTCCAACGTCACATTGCAAGTTCATGCGCTCACATTCCCCTTTTTGTGTATGTAATCACGCTTTAAGCCTCCCCTTTTCGCATGGCTAAGTTGGGCTTAAAAGGGCTAAGCCCAACATATATATAATAAACGGACGTGTTAAACGGGGGAAAATAACGTTGGGTTAAATTAATTAATAAATGAAAACATAAAGTAGAAGGGCCCAAATTCAAGTATGGGTTGGGCCCATGATTGGTGTAACCTTTACACCATTAACTTAATAATGGGCCGCAAATATTTACATATAAGAAAATAAAGAAGAAAGACAAAATATGTAAATGTAGAACATACGATGTGTTTAACCCGAGGTTGGATTGAGTTGTGATGTAAACCTGCCCGGAACCGCCCGGCTGTCCAGTAGTCACAACAATACCTATCCAATGTGGGAGGTTAAACATGGAGCCCAATAAGGACCCGAGGTTAGACTGAGTTGTGGCGTAAGACTGCCCGGAACCAACCGGCAACAGGCAGCCACAACAATACCTGTCTAATGTGAGAGGTCAAGGCTTTAATAAGACAATTAAAGCTGAGTCGGGATTGTTAGGATTAAGAGGACTAAAAACTTAATCAAAATGAAACATGCTAAACTAAACGGACTGGTGGGGGTTAGGTTAGAAAACACTTAACCAACTTAGCATGTTGGCTAGAGATAGAAAACCTAGTAAACGGGGGACCCTTTTCAGCAGTAACCCTAGAAGGTGTATCAGGATACCCTGAAACTAGGCAGGGTGGGGCACGATTACTGGGCTGATTGTAAGAGGTCAAATCGACGGCGGTGGTGTAGCAGTGTAGGTTCTAACGGGGTGCGGGCGTGCACACACTCCAGCGCTGAAAAATAAGGCACTGGACACCAGTAGCATACCTGTGCACTCTAGGATTGTGTCGGGCCGCCACCATGGGACTTGATACACCCCATAGTGGGACCAGCATAGGTAACTACAACATCGGGGGCCGTAAGACACATGTAACTATGCGAGTAGGAGCCGATCATCATAGAATGGATCACTTCACCCTGATTATGGGGTGCCAGTTGGGAACTAGTTTATATGGGTTCAGAGATTAACATGGGGTACGATAGTATATTCGACCCTAGACAACTTAACCAAGTTTATAGTGCTTTCCCACTTCTTGTTTATACTTATCATACCCAGTTCTTTATTCATAGACAGAATAGTACTAGACTTACTCAGGCTTTATGTCTGACTCTACTTTTCTTTCATCTTCTTTTCTTTCGTTCCCCCCCCCCCCTAGGTCCACAGGGAGGGAACACAGCAGCTTGACCAGCCTTAATATCCAGCTTGAAGAGGAGAAATGTATTTCTTGGACCTTTTCGTTTTGAACTATGGCTTTGGACAACCACTATGGGGCTTTTGCAGTTTTATCTATGTTTTCTTTATGCTTCTTTAAATAATGTAATCAAGACAGATTATGAAAGTGTTATGCTATGTTTTTGGAAAGGATGTAAGACAATCATGGTGATGTTGTTATAACACGTATTTGCTTTTATGAAATAAAAGTTGTTTTTCCGCTGTTTACAAATATGTGTTCTTATATCTGTCTTGTATATCTGTGACTTATACTTATAAACCTCCACCAAAATTAGGGCATTCCCTTTGAGAGTGACCCTAACGGAGGTGGGGTGTTTCACTTGGTATCAGAGCATAGGTTTACCAGATAAGATAAAAAGTTTTGAAAAATTATTTTCAAAAAGGGAATTTAAAGAAGCATTTTTAAAAGAAAAATATTATATTATTTTTTTAAAAAAAAGGCAAAGTCCACTCCCCAAAGCCATAGGTACTATCTCTTATCCTTCGTTTTGAATCTATCCTTTTTGTTTCAGCATGTCCGAAGATCTTAACTTGCCAGAAGGGGTGCCCATACCTGGTTGGTTTAGACGGTTCTTAGAAGCAAGAGCCACTCAGCCAGGTCCTACTGTTCCTCCTCCCCCAGCTGTCGGAAATCATCCAGCTACAGCGGCACCTTTTCCTCCACCTCCTCCTCGGGGAAACACTTTTGCTAAGATATGTAAAGATTTTAAAGCTATGGGAGGAAAGGATTTCCATGGAACCGAGTCCTTCGTGGCAGCTAGAAATTGGCTGAAAGAAACGGAGGACCTATTTATCATCTTCGAGGTAGAGGATAGACAAAAAGTACAATTGGCAGTGTGGCTATTGAAGGGCGAGGCTTCCTACTGGTGGGAAGTCACTAATGCTGAAAGACCAGTGGAGACATGGGAGGACTTTAGGGCAAGGTTTGAGACTAAATTTCTCTCAGATGCGGAAAAAAGTTTGCAGTTGGAAAAATTCTTATTTCTTAAGCAAGGGGACAAGACAGTCAGAGAGTATGTGAATCAATTCGATGAGCTGGCTAGGTTTGGGCTTGACCTAGTCAACACCCCGCACAAGAAGGCTCTCCGTTTCGTCAAAGGGTTGAATGAGCCATTACACAGTTTGGCCATGACCCATATACCCATGGGAGCCACGTATGAAAGATTGGTGCAAATGGCATTGCTGAATGAAGAGGATAAGGGCAAGAAGGAGGCAAAGGCAGAAAGCTCTCAAGGGAAGAAAGAGGGTTTGCAGCCTAAGAAGACAGACTTTAAGAAGGGCGGAAAAGGCAACAAAGAGAAGAGGAAGTGCAATTTCTGTGGCAAAGTGGGGCACTTAGTAAAGGACTGCCGGAAAAAGAAGGCCAAAGAGAATGGTGGGTGCTTTTCTTGCGGTGAGACAGGCCACAGGGCTAAGGACTGCCCAAAGAAACGAGGACAGGGGCAGAGGGCTGGATCCACCCCAGGGGCACAGGTTCATGTGCTGGAAGCGCCACCTCTGCAACAGCGAGGTATAAATACTTCTGTAGAAAGTGTAGTTTATCTTTATGATCACCCCGTTCGCACTTTATTCGATTCTGGCGCATCACACTCCTTTATCTCGTCTGCTTTAGTAGAATCTCTGCACCTAAAAACTAGTATGGTAGAGGACCCCTTAATTGTTTCAAACCCAATTGGGGGCCCAGCTCATTTGTCTATGATCTGTTTGGGATTGAAAATTTCTATTCTAAGTGTAGAATTTCAATGTAGTGCCTTTGTTTTGGGCTTTTCGGGTTATGGTTTGATTTTGGGTATGGATTGGCTATCCAGTAATGGGGACATCCTTGATTGTGAGAAAAGGGTTGTTAGGCTCCTAACCCAGCTCGGTAATACTTTGGAAATTTCTTGTAATCCCTCGTATGCGGTTATGCTTAGTTATCTTGAATCGCTAGATGCCTCTGTTGAAAATTTGCAATCAGTTAAAGTGGTCCGGGAATATCCGGATGTCTTCGAAGAGGTGAAGGGCTTGCCTCCGAAGCGGGAAATAGACTTCCGCATATATCTTGTAGATAATGCAAAGCCCGTTGCGTTGCCAGTTAGACACATGGCTCCACGAGAAAGGAAAGAGCTCAGTAAACAGATTAAAGAGCTTCTAGAAAAGGGGTTCATTAGGAGGAGCATTTCAGAATGGGGCGCTCCAGTGGTGTTCGCTACAAAGGCGGATGGATCACTCCGTCTATGTGTTGACTATAGGGAGCTCAACAAGCTAACGAAAAAGAATAGGCACCCTCTCCCTAGAATTGACGATTTATTTGACCAGCTTGTAGGAGCGTCTGTTTTCTCCCAACTCGATTTAGCAACCCGTTTTCATCAGCTAAGGGTGGCTGAAGATAGCATCGATAAAACAGCGTTCAGAACCCCAGACGGCTTCTTTGAATGGCTTGTCATGCCTTTCGGCTTGACAAATGCACCTGCTTACTTCGTGGACCTGATGAGTAGGGTATTTAGAGATTTCCTCAACAAATTCGTAGTGGTCTTCGTAGATGATATCCTTATCTTCTCAAAGAGTGAAGAGGAACATGCTCAGCACTTAAGGGCAATCATGGAAACTTTGCGAGTCCATCAACTAAAAGCCAAATTCTCCAAATGCCACTTTTGGAGAGAAGATGTGAGGTTCCTTGGGCACATAGTATCCAAACAAGGGTTAGCAGTGGACCCTGCTAAGGTAGTGGCGGTAAAGGATTGGAAGACACCAAGGAATGCAACTGAGGTCCGAAGCTTTCTAGGACTGGCGGGTTTCTATCGAAAGTTTATAAGGGATTTTGCGAAAATCTCAGCTCCGCTCACGAAATTGACCAAGAAGAATCTAGTGTTCAATTGGGACTTGGATTGCGAGTTTGCTTTCCAACGACTGAAAAGGGCTCTCACAACAGCCCCAGTTTTGACGCTGCCAGATGGGAGCAAGATGTTCACTATTTATACGGATGCATGTGGGACAGGGCTAGGCGCCGTCTTAATGCAAGAAGGAAGGGTAGTAGCTTATGGCGGGAGGCAGTTGAAAGTGCACGAAAAGAACTACCCAACCCACGATCTTGAGTTAGCCGCCATCGTCTTTGCACTCAAGTCTTGGCGACACTATCTCCTAGGTGAGAAGTTCGAACTTTACACTGACCATAAATCGTTGAAATATCTTTTCTCGCAGAAGGATCTTAACTTGAGGCAACAAAGATGGATGGAGTTTCTTGCCTCGTACGATTTCGAAATCTCCTACACTCCGGGCAAAGGCAACGTAGTGGCAGACGCGTTGAGCCGAAAGAAATTGACCCTAAGCCCGTTGTTTGTTGAAAGACAAAGCCTAGAGTTTATAGCCAGCTTCGACTTTAGGCCTTCCTCCGATTTCGTACCAGGCTTGCTAGCATCTCTCGAAGTGCGCCCAACTTTAGTGGATTCAGTAGGGACAACACAATGCGAAGACCCTCAGCTTGTGGAAACAATTGATAGGCTAATTAGGGGTAGGACTTCAAGTCACCTCAACAGATACTCCATCGACGATAAGGGTTTGCTAAGGCGAGACGGAAGACTATGCGTCCCACAGACAAAAGATTTAATAAAGAAGGTTCTCGAGGAAGCACATCACTCCAAGATGACGATACACCCAGGCGGAGATAAAATGTACAAAGATATAAAAAGGACTTTCTTCTGGAACGGCATGAAAAAGGACGTGGCAGAATTCGTTTCTAAGTGTATGGCAACAGGTTAAGGCGGAACAGAAAAAGCCTGGCGGACTGCTACATCCTTTGGAGGTCCCGCAGTGGAAGTGGGACAGCATCTCAATGGACTTCATCGATGGGCTGCCTAGGTCTAGGAGAGGCAACACTAGCATTTGGGTAATAGTGGATAGGCTTACTAAAAGCGCCCACTTTTTACCTGTCAAAAGTAAAAGAACTGCCTCATCCCTAGCATCACTTTACCTCAAGGAAATCGTTGACTCCATGGAATACCATCTAGCATTGTTAGTGACCGAGACCCCATCTTCACCAGTGAGTTTTGGCGGAGTCTGCAAGAAGCAGTGGGAACGCAGTTACGCTTGAGCACAGCCTATCATCCCCAAACCGACAGCCAAACAGAGAGAGTGAACAGAGTTTTGGAAGACCTTTTAAGGCTATGCGTCCTTGACTTCGGAGGGACATGGGAAGACCACCTTCCTTTGGTGGAATTTGCCTACAACAACAGCTATCAAGCAACCATCGGAATGGCACCCTTCGAAGCTTTATATGGAAGACCATGCCGATCGCCCACTTGTTGGTGGGAGTCTACGGATAAGCTCATACTTGGACCAGATATGATCCGAGAGACTTCAGAGAAAGTAGACTTAATACGAAGAAGGATGAAGACGGCCCAAGACAGACAAAAGTCCTATGCCGACAAGAGAAGGACCGACCTTGAATTTGAGGTTGGAGACAGAGTTTTTCTCAAAGTATCACCACTAAGAAACGTTGTTCGTTTTGGAATCACAGGAAAACTGGCACCAAGGTTCGTAGGGCCATTCCCTATCATCGAGAAAATTGGGAAAATGGCCTATAGATTAGAGCTACCCGAGAAGTTGGCTGGAGTCTACAACGTTTTTCACGTTTCACATCTCCGAAAATGTCTACATGAGTCTGCTGAGGTGGTAGAGCCAAATATTCTCGAAGAGGCCGAAGTGGAACGCGAAGCAACCATAAGAAAAGTTCCAACACGCATCTTAGGAATGGAAGTGAAGAAGCTACGCAACCGCGAAGTCAAGCTCGTCAAAGTTCAGTGGAGCGACGCCGAGGGAGACGCGACTTGGGAAACTGAAGCTAGAATACGCACTGCCTACCCTTTTCTGTTCGAGGGTACATCCTTGATCTTTCATTTTCCTTAAGTTGCGCTTTTATCTATCTTTTTAGGTATATTTTCCTCGACCTTATCTTTTAGGTAGAAACCCTTTGGATGGAAACATGTAATTGAAACATGTTATGGATGATGGTTGCAAGTGGTTGCAAGTGATTGCTAGTGGTTGCTCGTGGTTGCATATACACACACAATCTAGGTTTTAGATCGGCTCAGTCACTTCATATTGCATATGCATATATGTTGGCATTCGTATGTGGTTGAACTCTAATGTGTTGTCATATGGATGTTGCATTTGTATGAATGATTGTGCACTCATGTAGAATCAAGAATAGGAAAATTTGCATACATAATTGGATTCATGGCACTTACATAATTCGCATTAAGGAGGTCAACTGAATCAGTAGACCGCCAGATTTTGCATTAGATAAGTACATATACACACACACTTCGCATATGGTCATAAAGCATTAGAAGTCTTTTAAGGACAATGGATGCTCGTGTTTGATGGATGAGTAAATGGATGATTGGATGTTAGGATATACATTTTCCTAAACTTGAAGATTTCGGGGACGAAATCCTTTTAAGTGGGGGAGAATGTAACACCCCGCGAATTCTATAACTGTGAAATTCACAAATTAAAGTATAATTAATTTCAAATCAAAGAACTAAGGGAAACGGGATACACCATTGCGTTCGTCTCGGAAAAATACGCGAAATAGAGTCCGAGTTTTCGAAAAACGGAGTCCGTATGAAGAGGATATGGCCTTCGGAAGTTTCTGGATTAAGTTTAAAATTCAAACAGAATAAAATAGCTCAGAAAATCAAGTTTAAATTCCAAAATGGGGCCCAATGGGCCAGGGCGGAAAAACACCCGCCTAAGGCACCCAGGTCGACTGGGCTGTCGACCTGGTCTAGCCAGGTCGACAGGGCTGTCGACAGGGCTGTCGACCTGGTCCAGAGCCAGGTCGAACCCAGCCCAACCTGGCTGGCCTATTCTATGTTGGCCGATTTTCTGCAGTCTGCTTTGTCATTAGGGCTAGGTGGCAGGCTCTAATTGGTCTCTCTTTAGGATGAATGGCTACGATCAAACCAAGCAACATCAATGGTCCTAATCAGTTCATAACCCCTATAAAAATAACCCTAGACTCAACCCTAATCTATTCATTCAAAAATAAGAACAAAGCCGCCATGTTGCTGAGGAACAACTAAGAGTAGCCACCAATTGGAGAGAGGATTAGGAGGCAAATTCTAAAAGCATAAAGCAACTTAATCAAATCAAATCGCATCTCCAAATTCCTAAATTGGAGAATTCGCCACACAATTGTAAGTAGAGTATTATTTTGGTATGAACAAATAACTGTGTTGGTTTGTATACTTGATTTGTGGCGATAAAGTAATTCATATTTGTATTCTCATCGGTTTGGAATATTGTATACGTTTGGATATTCTCGAATTATGTTATTCATTATAGAAAACTACATGTTTGCGGTAGTTTTATGCAAGTATACGTTTGGAATATTCGCAAATTATGTAATCCATGTTGAAGCTACATGTATGTAGTTGATTAATTGAAATTCATGCAAGTTTGGGGTTTTGCTACTATGCCATCATAATGTATATTTTTGGACAAAAATCATTTTGTACGTAATTGGAACAAATTTGGGTTATTATAGGTCATATGAAACTATGTTGAAATTTTGGCACCATGATCTATGTATTAAGACATGCTTTTGTACTAGAAAAACCTATTTGCAAACTTATGAATATGAATAGGCTATGATTGATATTTGGCATAATTGAAATCCATGTTAAGCCTATATTGTTAACAAGAATTATATGATGACATATGTGGTACATAGCTAGGTTAGATTCAAAGTCCCTTTTTGCAAGTTTGCATGACTAAAGTAAAAATCATGGTTTCATGTTAGAAATATTTATGCTATGGTTATGTGAATAAATTTAACTATACTTTTGTATTAGTCACAAAAGTAGGCACCTTTGTAAACATATAGTAATCTTATGAACATGATTTGCTTATGTTTGACATTATGCCTGAATAAAAATATAGGTTTATGTTGTAGTTAAGCCTATGTGTCGATAGTGATATTCTTAACTTAACTACAAGTTCACATGGTTTGATTCATGTCACTCATGCTTTATGACCAAAGTATATGTTACCACTATGCAAGTACACCAGTTTCTATTTTGTAGTTCCAACGTCACATTGCAAGTTCATGCGCTCACATTCCCCTTTTTGTGTATGTAATCACGCTTTAAGCCTCCCCTTTTCGCATGGCTAAGTTGGGCTTAAAAGGGCTAAGCCCAACATATATATAATAAATGGACGTGTTAAACGGGGGAAAATAACGTTGGGTTAAATTAATTAATAAATGAAAACATAAAGTAGAAGGGCCCAAATACAAGTATGGGTTGGGCCCATGATTGGTGTAACCTTTACACCATTAACTTAATAATGGGCCGCAAATATTTACATATAAGAAAATAAAGAAGAAAGACAAAATATGTAAATGTAGAACATACGATGTGTTTAACCCGAGGTTGGATTGAGTTGTGATGTAAACCTGCCCGGAACCGCCCGGCTGTCCAGTAGTCACAACAATACCTATCCAATGTGGGAGGTTAAACATGGAGCCCAATAAGGACCCGAGGTTAGACTGAGTTGTGGCGTAAGACTGCCCGGAACCAACCGGCAACAGGCAGCCACAGCAATACCTGTCTAATGTGAGAGGTCAAGGCTTTAATAAGACAATTAAAGCTGAGTCAGGATTGTTAGGATTAAGAGGACTAAAAACTTAATCAAAATGAAACATGCTAAACTAAACGGACTGGTGGGGGTTAGGTTAGAAAACACTTAACCAACTTAGCATGTTGGCTAGAGATAGAAAACCTAGTAAACGGGGGACCCTTTTCAGCAGTAACCCTAGAAGGTGTATCAGGATACCCTGAAACTAGGCAGGGTGGGGCACGATTACTGGGCTGATTGTAAGAGGTCAAATCGACGGCGGTGGTGTAGCAGTGTAGGTTCTAACGGGGTGCGGGCGTGCACACACTCCGGCGCTGAAAAATAAGGCACTGGACACCAGTAGCATACCTGTGCACTCTAGGATTGTGTCGGGCCGCCACCATGGGACTTGATACACCCCATAGTGGGACCAGCATAGGTAACTACAACATCGGGGGCCGTAAGACACATGTAACTATGCGAGTAGGAGCCGATCATCATAGAATGGATCACTTCACCCTGATTATGGGGTGCCAGTTGGGAACTAGTTTATATGGGTTCAGAGATTAACATGGGGTACGATAGTATATTCGACCCTAGACAACTTAACCAAGTTTATAGTGCTTTCCCACTTCTTGTTTATACTTATCATACCCAGTTCTTTATTCATAGACAGAATAGTACTAGACTTACTCAGGCTTTATGTCTGACTCTACTTTTCTTTCGTCTTCTTTTCTTTCGTCCCCCCCCCCCAAGTCCACAAGGAGGGAACACAGCAGCTTGGCCAGCCTTAATATCCAGCTTGAAGAGGAGAAATGTATTTCTTGGACCTTTTCGTTTTGAACTATGGCTTTGGACAACCACTATGGGGCTTTTGCAGTTTTATCTATGTTTTCTTTATGCTTCTTTAAATAATGTAATCAAGACAGATTATGAAAGTGTTATGCTATGTTTTTGGAAAGGATGTAAGACAATCATGGTGATGTTGTTATAACACGTATTTGCTTTTATGAAATAAAAGTTGTTGTTTTTCCGCTGTTTACAAATATGTGTTCTTATATCTGTCTTGTATATTTGTGACTTATACTTATAAACCTCCACCAAAATTAGGGCATTCCCTTTGAGAGTGACCCTAACGGAGGTGGGGTGTTTCAAAGGACATAGCGAAAATCACTGGCGTCATAGCATCTTATCTTTCCTAATCGATGCGATACACGTTCACCTCCCCGTCAGAACACGCCCGTACCCACTACATTTGGACCTCTTACTACCCAGTTCAATATAAGCATGCCTCCACCTCCTCGTGATAACTTAGTGTAGTGTGATAAAAAGGAAAACTGACTGATACGGATCCCTAACCAAAAATGCAAATTGACATAAGTCACACCAAGATTTAGTCCCCAATAATATTTTAATTGGCCTTTTATTTTCCTAATTCAGTCTACCCTTACTGCCGAAACAGACCAATACTACGAGCCCCTTATTTTCCCTAATCAGTCATCGCTGCCAGAGCGGACCCCTTCTAAACATGTTTATAAATTTTTTCATTTTAAACTTAATGCAAATCTTAAGTTTATTAACAAGCATATCTTATTCATGGAATTTTTGTCATATCAGAAACTACAATTTACAGATTATCTATAAACATCGCTTTTGTTTAATTTACCTGTACAACCCAACCCCCATCATTAACATCTATCCAAATGTCATTTATTTCACTTATCCAAGTTATAATTCAGTTATCTTTATTGCATAATTTCAATAAGACCAAATTTTCCTTTTTATACATACTTCTTATTTTTTTCCCTAATTGCGCTTTTATTGTCAATTTCATATTTTACCCCTAAACAACGCATAAACAAGAAGAAATAAATAGTTTAGGCTCTTGAAGGCCTAAACTCAACATCAGAATAAAAAGAATAATGACATAGGCTCTCGCATGGCCCAGACTCAGATAAATAAGAACAAATCTAAATTAAAATAAGGCTGAAACAAAACTGTAATGTAATTACATATGAAGAAAAAAAGAGGGATAGATGAACTAAATAAAACTACAATAATGAATTTACTGAATTAACAGAAGAAAAGATAGAAGCAGAATTCGTTTAAAATTTGGATGGACTCCTATGACCACTTAATACAACTTGGCGAACACCGGTCAATTATGACCTCATTTCCTAGTAGACTACATTATATATATATATATATATATCAACATAACGTAAGAGATAGAAGTCACCACTTAATATTGGGTTTTTAGTTAGACGATCAACGCTAATTATAACCCTTTCGATGGACCCTACGTTATTATCTAGCTTACATTACAAGGAACTCCTACCTACTTAGCACTTCCCTTAGACAGGCAGTTTCCCATATATGGTCAGAAAAATTCTTAGTAGCCCACCCATAGGTGTGCCCTCACATTAGCCCCAAAGTACGAAGCAGACAACTTCATGCGAACTGCCTAGATCATTCGAGACCATTTAATATCTCGTAACTACTAGAGCAAGGCAAATACATAAATCTCTTAATACTTAATAAGGATGAGCCTTATGACTTAAATCCAAACACTATGGATGAAACATTAGGAGCAAACTAAGTCCAATCACTTAATACCTTCATATAGTGGATCAACCACTTAATACCTTCTCGAGGCCGACCTAGCACACATAAAATTTACCATTGCATAAGACATCTCACACATTAATCCGACTTCTTGTAGCAATTGGAAAACCGAGTTGTTCGAGGAAACTTCTCCTACAAGTAGGGGCTAACCTCATGTCCATATATCATTTAATATTTCTAGAGGCCATTAACTCACATACAACATACAAGTTTCTTAATGGGGATATTTAATATGAATTTCCTAATTAAATGTAACAAAAATGTATTTAAGACATTTATATTACGATATTTAATGATTACAAGTATATAAAGACGTAATTAGTGGCACACATGAAAGAAAACAGATGAAATAATGTAATACCAGTTTTTTCACCAAACAAAAGGAATACAAGTCATATTTCCCAAATTTGCAATATGGCACACAAATCTTCATTCTAGAATTAAAGCATCAATAAGGAAATAAACATAACATAACAAAGGATGGACTTATAATCCTAAGCTTTGTGTATTACATCAATAAACAAAAAGGGACAAGATAAATAAACAATATTACACACACACCCCATATATATATATATATATATATATATATATATATATATTCATTCTAGTACTTTTTACTGTCTTTCCTCCTTGAATGATTTATAAAAAAAATAGAGATTTTGGTCACATATGGTTTATTATACCTAAGTCTACTATTTTATAACAAAATAGAGATTTAAATATATATAAGTTACAATACCTAAATCCACTATTTTTATGTCAGTTTAGTATTTACAATAGAAAGGAAAGTAAAGTAAAAGCGACCAAATTTTGAATTTACATACAAGTAAAAATAGGAAATTCCTTTTGTATTTATACTCATAATTAAAAACCAAACTATAATTTAGAATTACAATTCCGTAATATTAGAGGTTTGGGGCATTTTGTATATTTTATTTCGATGAATCCCAAAGCCCTATAGGTATAATCAATCAAGATTTATAGTAACAAGCTATAGAAATTAGGTAAACTTAAAGAATCTCACTCGCAGTACAAAAATGAAAAAAACTATGAATTAAATCTGGATTTGGATTATGGCCATGCATAAACGTTCCCAAATTCTTCTTTACTTAAAATTACAGATATTAGAACTAGTAATTTTTTTTAAGAATGAACAGAAATAGAATAGAATAAGAGGAGGAAAGAAAATCCACCTAGACTAACATTGATTGAGGCAAAGAAAAAAAGAATGGAGGAAAAAGCCTCAGAATAAGCCTTTGAGAGAGGAGAAACCAAGGCTCTATTTATAGGTGTCAAAGAGTGTAGGAACCATTAGATGTAAAATACAAAATCCAAGTCATCCGTTAACACCAAAAGCCTAAAATATCTCAATAAAACATAAACACTTACACTCCCAAGCTCAAAGCGACCGACCTCCCCTTAGGAGGGAGGTCAACCAAAGGGTTGACCTCTCTCCTGATGGGTTGATCGACCACCCTGTTGGGCTAAGCAACGTGAATTTAATTCATGCATTGCTTTTTTTGGTTAATCAACGTTAATTAATTTATTTCTTTTATTTTGTATTGTCCCTTTATTATAGATATTTTTCAAAGCAAGAAGGTTCTACGGTGCGTGACTACCCAACCAGTTAATAAATAAAGCTAGTAGATAGGATCGGTCAACATTCATGACCGATGGCCAAAAATACAGTTACTGGGGTTTAGACAGCACAATATACAATCAAATAGTAGAAATTTGGCCTAAAGTACAGCGTGGCCCAATTAAGCAAATGACAAAAAGACTAAATAAGTAGAGCAAGATCAACAAAACGAAGAGCAACACGAGAGAAGTGGAGAAGCTACCCACCAACAGGTTACCATGGTCTGGTGATATGTATTTTGGCAAGAGCGACAACATTATTAGTGCTTCCCACCGAATCAGCAGAGTTGTTGCTACCATCCTAAAGGCAGACCTGTAACGACGGCCAAGGACAAATACCTGTCCAGGAAGTGTATAAATGAGTGATTTTGTGACACATTACAATCTGTGAGCAGGCTATACGGTTAAACATCTATTATTTCTCTCGATCCAGATGGTCCAGTAGAAGGTAGTAATGAAAGCATCTAGAATTGGATTTAGCTGGGAATATTCTAGTAGTCGAATTGAGGGTAGCAAGGTGGAGTAAAGCCAAGGATGTAAGTGGAGGAGGAGGCCCGGATGTAGAAGTTGAAGTCGCATTCCAGGAAGAGGTGCAAGACAGATTCTTTAGCAGATTGGCAAAGGACACATTTTGGATTAACATGGATGTTTTTGTAAATCAATCTATCCTTAGAGTTTATCTTATCATCCATAAGGCACCAGGGAAAAAGCGGACGTGAGACGCGCTGGAATTTTCCAAAGCCTGGGGATGGTAACCGATCGACTCGTGTAGTTGAGATGGCGATAGAAGGAGGCAATGGTGAAGCCAATGTTGTGGTGGAGACCCCAGATACGTTTGTCTGGTTGGGAGGATAGAGGTATAGATGATAGGTGTAAGCCAGCTGAAGCAGTTGGGATAGGACGTCGTTGAAAAAGTAGGAGGTGGGGTGAGTCTGGTCAGGCCAAGCAGAGCTGCTTCATGAACAATGTGAGAGTGGCTAGGGGAGGCATCATAAAGGTCAGTATAAAGGTGCCAAAGTGGGCAGTAGTGGCACCTGGAGTCGTTCCAGAAGGAGCATGAGTGGCAATTACCAATGGAGATAACGAATAGGCGGCGTGTTCTAGGGAGTACCTGTAGCATACCACGCCAGAACGGTGATGGGCGACCAAGGGAGTGGAGTGGACGATTATAGAAGGAAATTATTATAGTTGATGGAAATTTTCCAGTTTTTCCAAATAAAGTTATCGGGGGTTAAGTAGCACCATAACCACTTGGTAAGTAGGGCAAGGTTCATATTACATAGGTCAAGAACACACAAGCTACTTTGGTGAAGTCTGTGTAGACATTATGATATTTGATAAGAGATTTTGTTGGGCCACCAAGCTAGAGAAAGGATTTGTGCATGATATTAATCTAGCGGACGACCCATGGGGGAACCGAATGAAAGGATGGCTAGTATAAGGGCATGAAAGAGAGAATATATTTGATAAGAGTGAGGTGGCAGGTGGTTGAGAGTGAAGAAGATTTCCAAGAGGCGAGGCGGGATTCAATTTTGGAAGTGAAGGTAGAGCTAGTCTGAGCGAAGGAGCTTTTTAAGGAGGATGTGAACCCCAAGGTAGGTGATGGGGAAACTTCCAAGGCAGCAATTGAGGGCATTGGTGATGACATGAACAAAGTGGCCAGCACCTCCAAGCATGATGATGGAGCTTTTGTTGTAGCAGATGGAGGGACCAGAAAAGAGTTCAAAAGTGTAAAGCAAAACTTCCAAACAATGGATGATATATGGTGCAGGTGTAGTGAAGAGGATGGTATCGTCGGTTGGTGAAGGAAAAATATGTCGTAACACCCGACGATTATTAATAACTTAAGAATATCGTTTCACATGGAAATACAAGTGCAAAAAGCAGTAAAAAACACAGTAGTGGTTCAGTCCCGTGTTGGGCCTATGTCCACTTTGGAAGAGTCACTGATATTTTATTAACAATGATAAGTTACAAGCTTAGGACTATCTCATGACATCCTTTTACAAACATTTCCATGTATTTTGATGTCATAATTGTCATATACAAATATTAGGAAAAAGTCACTTTTGTCTTTCTTCTTCCTCAAAGCAAGAACACCATTAAAGAGGTCACTTGGAGCTCTCAAGTGGTGTCAAATTGGACAATTTCCAACCACTTTGAAGTGTGAGCTTGAGGATATTTATACTGGAGTGGTTAGGTGGGAGTAGGAAGGATTTGGGGACCACACAACAAATTTTTGTATCCCTGAAGTCCCGTGTTCAGAATTTCGACCCCCTTTACACTGCCCAGAAGAACTTGTATCCACTGTATAGGATATGAATCTAACATCCAAGGGATACGAAATTCGTATCTCTGGGATACAGGTAGTGTATCCCCACTAGATACGAACATCTCGTATCATTTGGGATACGAGTCTTCTGTATCCCTTGTGGGATACGGGATCATACCCCCTTCGGGATACAGTATTCTCGTATCCCAGGGATACTATATAATTGTATCATTTAAGGGATATGATGAAAACGTAACGAAGGGAGTTGAGACTATTTGGGGCTCGAAAGGAGTCATTACGGAGGGACCCAATCTGAAGGGATCTGAGGTTTATAGGAGTTTGAACTTACGGCATGCGAGGGGTATGAGATTAATGTGTAGCAGAGGGGTTCGAAAGAAATGATACGTGGATACGAAATTATCGAGTGGACGTGGTTTTGAGGAGTTGTGAGGCTCCTTCTCCCTCGACTTCCTTTAAGCTTGTATCCTTGGCATTTTAGCGACACATTGGACTTTAACGTCACGCGATGTATTGAGTTGAGCGTGCCTTGTGTATTTTTGAAAACCGAACCAAAAGTCCGGTTAACATTTTCCCCTCAAAGTACGTCTTATCTCGACGTGATGTGCTTTGAGTTGGTAGAATGATTCGGTTGAATTGACTAATTCCTTTTAATGCGTGAATATAAACGTTAGTTGTCGACGCTCGTTTACGTCGTAACGTAAACGTGTTGTTATCGATGTGGCATCGTGCATGCTCACATGTTTTTTGTGTGATTTTGTGCGATGCCAAGGGAAGTAAAACTGAAAAGTAGCAGAAGCAGTAATGAATGAGAGAGCACACAGATGCATGTTTGCGGGTGTTTGAAGTTTGCATGTACATTGTTCACATTCGCGTGAAAATATATGCACACATAACATTGCACTGTGTGGCACGAAAATTACATACACACACATATTTTCTTTTGGAAGGCAGAGACATTCCCCGCATGGGGTAATTGATTACCTGTATCCCAACGTGGGGGACACGAAGTCTTGTACCCGGTGGGATACAAAATTTCGTATCCCACTGGGGAATGAGATCTCGTATCCTCGCATGGGATACAAACAGCCACTGGGGCATGCCCTATCTCTTTCCCCTCCCTAATGAATCCTCACTTCCCTCTTCTCCTCTCTCTTCTTCTTCCACTTTTACTTCCTGCGATCAGAATCCAAACCCTGACACTCGTGAATTTCGAATACCAACGTTGCAAACCAGGTGGGGTAGATGGAAAAAGGTCCATTTCTCACACTCGTACTTCAAGATCAGGAACAATGACGATTCCCCTACTTGAGAGTCGCGAATGGGATCTAAGCCGAGCTTAAAACCGATCAAAACTCTTGATTGGGACAATTGGTTTTCGAAGGTCGGTTACGAGCCTCTGCTCGAACCCATTGGCGATGCTTGAGAGTTTGGCATTACATCGTGTTCCCGAAATTGGGTTCGGGGTGGAGCTTTGGAGGAGAAGAGAGTTCAGAGAGGCAGAAGGGGGAGTCGAATCTCCATTTGAACGTGGGACGATGGAACACAACACTATGGAAGGAGAGGCGAAGTTTAGAGCTCGAAACTGTAGCACTCATACCCCTTGGTCTGGAGTATGAAATTTGACCCCTAAAGGGGATAGTAAACTTCGTGTCCTTGTGGATATAAGATTTCAAACCCGTGAAGGGGTATGAAATTTCGTATCTCCATGGATGTAAAATTTCAAACTCCAAAAGGGGTACGAGATTTTGTATCCAAGAGGGGGTACAAAATTTTTTGGTCAATCTGTGTGCTTAATCCTCTGATCTTATAAAGTGTCGTGCTCCTAGTCCGTGACTTTAACACTGTTCGGTTATGTCGTGGCTTGCAATAACTGCCACCTTGTTGATCACTCAGCCTTGCACATAGGATTAGAGCATACATTTGGATTGTGACGGGACTGTTGAACATGTTTCATCGATTATGATCGTAACGTAGACGCGACTCGATGCGAAATTAGTAAGGTTGGTTGACTGCGATGTGGTTACACCGCACGCACATGTTAGTTTGCCACAACACGAAGGGTATAAGTCATATAATGCGATGTCTAATGCAAATATATTGAAAGTATAGCTAACAATGAAGACAAGGTCTAACATACAACAAACTTCGAAAGCTGAGGCTTTGCTGCATTCGCCATCCACATCTGATTCAACTAGCGATGCTAGCTTGAAGGGAAGCTAGCTTGAGACTTCTAGAGAGTTCACCCCTTCTTAGGCGATAAGTTCGCCGAAAACGTATGATCGCAGGATGTAGCCAAAAAGACAACACTCGACGGTCAAGCATGAGGAGGTAGAGCACGTAGATATTATTGAGGGAAGTGTGTTGGTGGCGCCAAACATGTCGGTAGGTGCAGTATACTTGAGAACCAGATGGATTCGAAGCCATCGCAAATGGATTGAACATCGGTGAGGCGCATGGCATTGCATTTCAATATTCCCGAAAGAGATGTTCTAGTGCCTGGAAAGGACGTTAAGGCTCACGCACCACCGGAAGGGTATACTTCCTAGAACAGGAAGGCGTGCGTCTTTGGGTGTGTGCCCCCACTAACAACTTTATTTGGGACATACTGCTCTACTTTCACCTTGCACCGTCGCAGCTTCATCCGAATGTGTATGCTTCTCTTCTAAGTACCTACATTCTCTATTGGGAGTACCTGCAGTTAGAACCCACTAGAGAGGACATACGGTACTTGTTTCAGTTGAAGAGGAGAGAAATTTTTTTTTCATCTCAATATTTCTTGGAAGCTTCGCCAAGCACCAAGTTCTTCGATGGGAAATGGACTAAGCTGACTGTGTATAAGCATGAAAGGTTCTTCGTGCTTTTTCTTCCTGGGTTCGCAAGGAGATGGTTGGAAGGAAGTATGTATTCCTCTTGCTTTTGGGTTGAAACTTATGGGTTTGGTAGCTTAAGTTTAACTTTGTTCTTGTTTGACGGGAAATCTTAAGGCGCCTACAGACATCGTGTACCAACAACGTCTCGAGTCCTTGCTAGCCATCCTGGCTAAGGATTGTTCCGCAGAGAGCATTCTAAATCAAGACCGAATTCGTCGTGCTGGATTACTTCCTAAAGATCAAATGATATTTAGACCAGCCATCGCCAAAGGTGGAAAGAAAGTGGAGACCCGGAAAGAAGCAGGTTATCCGAGCCAGAAGAGGAAGGTGTCTTCTGTCAGGTCTAGGCTGCGCAAAGCAGCAAAGATTAAGGAGAAGGCCGATGAAGGAGAGATTGGCGATGAGGAGGCAGTTGCTAGGGACGAGGACTAATCGATCGTTCATTGTAACAACCCGTATTTTCAATAACCTGTAATAACATAAATCGAGGCAGAATTTAATTCTAAAATGGGAATCAAGGGAAACGGGCTATGCCATTGTGTTCGTCTCGGAAAAATACGCGAAATAGAGTCCGAGTTTTCGAAAATCGGAGTCCGTATGACCAAGATATGGCCTCGCGAAGTTTCACGAAAATTCCCAAATTAAAGTATACTTAATTAAGTGAAATGGGTTGTGTAGATATATATATATATATATATATTGATATATATATATATATATATAATTGAAAATTTAATAAATAAATATGCAAAAATGCTCAAAACAGCGAATTGGGAGAGGGGAATAACCGAACCGGCCGATTTTTGAAGTCGACCCGAGCCCGCTGGGTCGACTAGGGGTTAATCCAGGGTGTTTGGCTGTCAACCCGTGGGCCGATTCGCTCAAGTGCAGATTTTGCATTTGAATGGTTCTCATGGTCCATCTTTAATCTAAAGGCCCTAGATGGTTCCTACACTTGACTTCTTCCCCAAGACATGCTTTGATGGCTTGGATTGAATCTAGGGTTAATCCTATGGCCTAAAACACTTGCCTAATCTATAAATAAGACCCTAACCTACCCTAATTCATTCATAATTAAACCTAGTGACTAAACTATGGCAAAATGCTAGCTCTCATGGCCTCCACTAATTTTATGAAGAGGGTTGCATACTAATCACTCTCTAATCAACTTCTAATCCCTTCTTAGCATCTTAATCTTCTTCATTTGGTGTTCAAAGTTGCTAGTTGTGAGTTTCTATCACTTTGATGATCTTTTGGTAAACTAATTAGATGAGATGTGATGAGATTTATGGTTTTGTATGTGGGTTAATGAGCTTTGAATCATATGATATGATGTTAGCATTAATCTTATGTTTATGCATGTTGAGTATGTAAGCTTATGCAAGTTTAATATGATGTATGTTATGTTTGCATGATGCTAAATATGCAAGTTGTGGGCTATGTAATCATATGCATGTTATGCAAGTTCATGGTAATATGCTATGCAAGTTACATGTTTGTTAATATGCAAGTTACATGTTTGTTAATATGCAAGTTACATGTATGTAAATATGCAAGTTACATGTTTGTTAATATGCAAGTTACATGTTTGTTAATATGCAAGTTACATGTATGTAAATATGCAAGTTACATGTTTCTTTATATGCAAGTTACATGTTTGTTAATATGCGAGTTACATGTATGTAAATATGCAAGTTACATGTTTATTAATATGCAAGTTCATGATGACACATTATGCAAGTCTATAAGCTAATATGCAAGTTTGTTATGCAAAATGAATATGTAAGTTATGTGACATATTATATGCAAGTTATGTGACATGTTATGCAAGTTCATATGCAAGTTATGTGTTTGTTAATATGCAAGATGGCACCTTTGAAACATGTTCATTCATATGCAAGTTGACACCTTTTATATGTGTTATATCATGAACGAAATTACGTGGGAACGATGGGGTAATTAAATGCATAAGTTAATAAGATTGTGTGAAATTAATATAATTATGCATAACACAAAATAAATAAACATAGTATGGGAATTTGCCTATTTGGTTAGGTGTACCCATACTATGTGTTGGGAATTTACCTATTGAGTTAGGTCTACCCCATGGGAATTTACCTATTAAGTTAGGTCTACCCATGTTAAGAAAACTTGATTAATTAGGGATAATTAATATAAAATTATGAGGGTGATTAATTAGGTGTAATTAATTGACTAAGACACGAGGTTGGACTCAGTTGTAGCGTAAAACTGCCCGGACCCAACCGGCTTAACCAGTTGCTACAAATGTTAGCCCAATGTGAGAGGTCTTAGGCACAAACTAAATACGTAATTAATGTAAAGACACGAGGTTAGACTCTGTTATGACATAAGGCTGCCCGGACCCAACCGGCTTAACCAGCGGTCATAAAAGACAGTCTAATGTGAGAGGTCTTTACAAAGGTTACGTTCTTAATTAATTAATTAAGAAACACTTAACCACATTAGCATGTAGAGGGACATGAGGGGTTAAGTGGGTGCCTCGGGTGGCATGAGAAAATCTAGTGGTTGCCTTGGGTGGCAATAGAAAATACGATTAGAATACTTAACCAAAATAGAACATGTAATTAAAACATGATTAAAGGGTTAAGTGGGATATACTAGAAAAAGGGACAAGCTTAGGTGGGTAGCTTGTGGAGGCCCATTTCAACCAGTAACCCATACGTATCTTTGTGGGCTCGACCCATGTCGAGGACGGGACACGCATACTGGGCTTGACTGTAAGAGGCAAACGGGTTAGCGGTGGCAACGCAAGTCCAACGGGCTTCATATGCGTGAGTGGGCCCGGGCTGGTAGGTAAGCCGTTGTTGCATCGAGTAGATATAAGCCGTGCACCTTTAGTTTCATCAGGTTGCCACATTGGGGAATGATACATCCCACGGTGGGGCCAGCACGGGTATCTACGTTAGGGAGCCGATCGAATGGGAAGTAGTGTGTACACCTAGTGGATTGTAGGGCCCCGTGGCGCCTACTTGGTCACCTAGGGGTACGCAGGTACTAATTAGTAAATTTTATAAGTCCTTGGGTGGGATCAACCTTTAAGTTAGGAACGACTGGTGTGGTGCAGTTTAGTAATTTACCTTAGGGAGGGTAGATGCGTCTTTATCCTTTATCTTCGTTTAGTTGACTGCTTAGGGTAGCCATTCATCCCTATATGTTACCGTATATCAGTTTATGTCTTCTCTGGTTACTTTAACGATTGTATTGTTAAAGTTATAGGACTCGCTCAGACTTATGTCTGACCCTGTTGTTTTTATCTTTTTCCCAACCCTCAGGTCCTACGGTGGATCCTAGCAGTAGTGGAGCTTGATCGGATTGCTGTTCCAGTCTTTAGGAGCTTGGATAGATGTAAAGCTCCAGTTATCCAGTTATCTTTTCTTTTGTTTGGCTATTGTATGAGAGTGGGATTATGTACTTCTTTATTTTGATGGATATTGTACTTGACCTTTATTGTGGTTTTATGATGTAACCAGACATGTTTTACTTCCGCTGTTATGAGATGATGTTTTAAAATTTCAAGTACTATTTATATCTGTCTTGTTGTAATTTTTCTGTTCTATATTCACTAAAATACTCCACCGATGCTATGGCATTCCCTTAGTGAGTGATCATAGCGGGAGTGGGGTGTTACACGTGGTATCAGAGCTTAAGGTTACCAGAACAGATAAAATTTTTGAGAAAAACTACTTTCTAAGAGTATTTTCGAAGAAAGTATTTTTAAAAGCATGTCTTCTAAGAGAAAAAGTTTTTGAAAAAGAAAAGCATAATCCCCAATAGCCATATCTTTATCTTTCGGAATCTCCTTTTTGAATCTTTCCTCTTTCGTTTCAGCATGGCTGAAGATCTTAACATCCCGGAGGGTTTAGTTATACCACTATGGTATAGGAGGTTGCAAGAGGCTAGGGCCGCGGCTGCGGGTCCGGCCAATGCTACTACACCAGAGACAACCGCTCCTCCTCCTCAGCCTAGAGTGGATAATTTTGCTAAGGTTTGCAAGGAGTTCAAGGCTATAGGAGGAAAACCTTTTCTTGGTTCAGAGACTTTCGTAGAGGCTAGAGATTGGCTTAAGGAAGTGGAAGAGTTGCTAGATATCTTTGAAGTGGAAGAGGGAAAGAAAGTCAAGTTGGCGGCTTGGTTAATGAAGGGAGAGGCCTCATTCTGGTGGGAGGTCACTAATGGAGAACGCCCTGTTGACTCTTGGGCAGATTTTAAGCAAAGGTTTGGGGCTAAGTTTCTCTCAAGGGCGGAAGAGAATCTGTTTATGGAGAAGTTCTTGAATTTGAAGCAAGGGAATCTCACGGTGAAAGAATATGTCAACAAATTCAATCAATTAGCAAGGTTTGGCATAGAGTTGGTGAATACACCGGAGAAGAAGGCTTTGAGGTTCGTTAGAGGCTTGAACGAACCATTGCAAGGAATAGCTATGACTCACATTCCTATGGGGGCCACTTTTGAGAAGCTTGTCTACATGGCACTTATGCATGAGGATGATAAGAATTCTAAGGCACCAGAGAAAAAGGGGGATCAGAAGAAACCGCAACAGCAACAACAAGGCAAGGGCGGAAAAGGCAATGGTGACAAAAAGAAGACGAAGAAGAAGTGCTTCAATTGTGGAACACCAGGACACCTTAGTAAGGATTGTCGCAAAAAGAAGAAGACCGGTTGCTTTCATTGTGGTGAAGCAGGGCATCTTGTGAAAAACTGCCCAAAGAAGGGGCAGAAGACGGGGTCTACCTCAGGAGGCCAGGTGCAAGCTCTTATAGCACCACCTCAGTCAGGGGGGCAAGTTCAGGTTCTCTCAGTTCCACCGATTCAGCAGAGAGGTAGAACTATTTCCGTTGAAAGTCTGGTTTTTCTGTTTGATCATCCAGTTCGTACTTTGTTTGACTCTGGCGCATCGCATTCTTTTATCTCATCATCGTTAGTTGAGTCACTGCACTTAGACACCAGTCTAGTTGATGATCCCTTGGTTGTCTCAAACCCAATTGGGGGCTCCATATATCTGTCTATGATATGTTTGGGTTTGAAGATTTCTATACTTAGCGTTGAGTTTAGATGTGATGCTTTTGTATTGGGCTTCACGGGCTATGGGTTGATCTTGGGCATGGACTGGTTATCCAGTAATGGTGCCGTTCTTGATTGCGAAAGGAGAGTTGTCAGGCTCATGACCCGCTTGGGTAACACTCTCGAGATCTCTTGCAATCCCATGGAATCTGTTTTGCTAAGTTATCTTGAATCGCTCGATGCTTCGGTCGAGAGTTTGTGTTCTGTCAGAGTAGTCCGGGAATATCCGGATGTGTTTGAAGAAGTAAAGGGTTTGCCTCCGAAGCGGGAGATAGATTTCCGAATTTATTTGGTGGATAATGCCAAACCAGTGTCTTTGCCAGTACGCCACATGGCTCCTCGTGAGAGAAGAGAACTTCATAAGCAAGTAGGGGAGTTGCTTGAGAAGGGGTTCATAAGGCGAAGTATATCGGAGTGGGGAGCTCCAGTAGTGTTTGCCACGAAGGCGGATGGGTCCCTCAGACTTTGTGTGGATTATAGGGAACTTAATAAGCTCACGAAGAAGAATAGACACCCATTACCGAGGATAGATGATCTCTTTGATCAGTTGGTTGGCGCGTCAGTATTTTCGCAGATGGACTTAGCTACAGGGTTTCATCAGTTAAGAGTGGCGGAGGACAGTATAGAGAAGACTGCTTTCCGGACTCCGGATGGTTTTTATGAGTGGCTAGTGATGCCATTTGGGTTGACAAACGCCCCCGCATACTTTGTTGATCTCATGAGTAGAGTGTTCAGAGAGTATCTGAATAAGTTTGTAGTAGTTTTTGTGGATGACATCTTGGTCTTTTCCAAGAATGAAGAAGAGCATGCCTTACATCTCAAGGAAGTGTTGGAGACTCTTCGAGCGCATAGTCTTAAAGCTAAATTCTCTAAATGCCATTTTTGGAGAAGAGAAGTGCGATTCTTAGGGCATGTGGTCTCTAAGGAAGGGATAGCTGTGGATCCCGCAAAGATAGTATCTATCCAGGATTGGAAAGTTCCTAGAAATGCTACCGAGGTAAGAAGTTTCTTGGGGTTGGCAGGATATTATAGGAAGTTCATCAAAGACTTCGCAAAGATATCAGCCCCATTAACCCGCTTGACGAAGAAGAATCTGGTTTTCTCATGGGATGTAGATTGTGATGATGCTTTCCGACGGTTAAAGAGAGCTTTGACCACCGCTCCAGTTTTAGTGCTTCCAGATGGGAGTAAGCCGTTTGTTGTTTATACCGATGCTTGTGGAACAGGATTAGGCGCAGTCTTGATGCAGGAGGGAAGGGTAATAGCCTATGGAGGGAGACAATTGAGAGTGCATGAGAAGAATTACCCTACCCATGATCTAGAGTTGGCCGCGATTGTTTTCGCACTTAAGTCTTGGCGCCATTATCTTCTTGGTGAGAGATTCGAGTTGTTCACCGACCATAAATCATTGAAGTACTTATTCTCTCAGAAGGATTTAAACTTAAGACAGCAAAGGTGGATGGAGTTCTTAGCATCCTATGATTTCGAGATAGCGTATACCCCTGGTAAGGGTAACGTGGTGGCAGACGCCTTAAGTAGAAAAAGGCTATCTTTGAGTCCATTGTTCGTGGAACGACGAAGCTTGGAGTTTCTTTCTTTGTTTGACTTCAGACCTTCTGTTGATTTTGTACCTGGTTTGTTGGCATCCTTGGAGGTTAGACCTACTCTTTTGAGACGGATTGGCGAGGCTCAGCGAGACGACCCACAGTTGGTTGTGTTGGTAGAGAAGCTTATAAGAGGGGAGTCGTCCAGCCATTTGGGTAGATACACCATAGATGATAAGGGATGGTTGCATAGAGACGGTAGACTTTGTGTACCGCAAGATGAGGGTTTGAAGAAGGCTATTTTGGATGATGCACATCGTTCAAGAATGACTATTCATCCCGGTGGAGACAAAATGTACCAAGACATGAAGAGAGTTTTCTTCTGGGCCGGTATGAAGAAAGATGTGGCCGAGTATGTGGCTAGATGCTTAGTGTGCCAACAAGTTAAAGTGGAGCAAAGGAAACCCGGTGGGTTGCTACACCCATTGGAAGTTCCACAGTGGAAGTGGGATAGTGTCTCGATGGATTTCATCGACGGGTTACCGAGATCGAGGAAGGGCAATACGGGAATTTGGGTTGTGGTAGACAGACTTACCAAGAGTGCCCATTTTATACCCGTAAAGAGTAAGAGGACCGCTCCATGGCTTGCTTCAGTCTATGTTAGAGAGATTGTTAGATTGCATGGCGTACCATCCAGCATTGTGAGTGATCGAGATCCTATTTTCACTAGTGAGTTTTGGAGAAGTTTGCAAGAGGCGGTAGGGACTCAGTTGTGTTTGAGCACCGCATATCATCCTCAGACGGACGGTCAGACCGAGAGGGTGAACCGTATCTTAGAAGATCTTTTGAGGCTTTGTATCTTGGATTTTGGAGGTACATGGGAAGAACATCTTCCTTTGGTGGAGTTCGCATATAATAACAGCTTTCAGTCCAGTATTGGTATGGCTCCTTTCGAAGCTCTTTATGGAAGGCCTTGTCGATCTCCTACATGTTGGTGGGAATCTACGGATAAGATCTTGCTTGGGCCGGATATGGTTAGAGAGACTTCAGAGAAGATTGATTTAATTCGAAAAAGGATGAAAGCAGCGCAAGATAGACAGAAATCTTATGCGGATCGGAGAAGGACGGATCTTGAGTTTGAGGTTGGGGACATGGTTTTTGTCAAAGTATCTCCATTGAGAAATGTTGTTCGCTTTGGGTCCGTAGGGAAGTTAGCACCGAGATTTGTTGGGCCGTTTCCTATTAAGGAAAGGATTGGACGGATGGCATATAGGGTGGAGTTGCCCGACAGACTTAGTGGTGTTCATGATGTATTCCATGTATCACATTTGAGGAAGTGCTTACATGAGACCGCGGAGGTGGTAGAGCCGAGCTTGCTTAGAGATGTAGAGGTAGAGCGTGATGCGACGATTCGACGAGCTCCTACTCGCATCCTTGGGTCAGAAACTAGGAAGTTGAGGAACAGAGAAGTTCAGCTAGTTAAAGTGCAATGGGGAGATGACGAAAGCAATGCTACTTGGGAGACGGAAGCAAAGATGCGTTCTTTGTATCCATTTCTTTTTGAGAGTATGTCTTTTAACTTCTCCTTTATTGCTTGTCTAGTACTTATCTTATCTTTAGTATATCCTCTCGCTAATACCTATGACCTTTAGATAGGGTAAAACCTATGGTTGAGACATGTGTTTGAAACATGTTATGGTTGATGGATGCATATGGATGCAATTGTTTGCTAGTGGTTGCTCGTGGATGCATATACACACACATTAGGCACTAGATCGGCTCAGTCACTTCATGTTGCATATTGCATAAATGGATGTGGTAGTTAGATTGATGGATGTATCATGGCTGTGTTATCATATGGATGATGCATTTTTGTGTATGGTTGTGCACGCATGTAGAAATTTGTATGTGTCAATAGGGTTTCGCATACATATTGGATGCATGGCACTATCATGGTTTGCATTAAGGAGGTTTACTGTATCAGTAACCGCCTGATTTTCGCATTAGGTAAGTACGTATACACACACTTTTGCATATATCCATCCAGCATTTAGAATCTTGTAAGGACAATGATTGCTCGTGGATGATTCTTTGAGTAGATGGATGATTGGATGGTAGGATACGTTCTTCCTAACTTGAAGATTTCGGGGACGAAATCCTTTAAGGAGGGGAGAATGTAACAACCCGTATTTTCAATAACCTGTAATAACATAAATCGAGGCAGAATTTAATTCTAAAATGGGAATCAAGGGAAACGGGCTATGCCATTGTGTTCGTCTCGGAAAAATACGCGAAATAGAGTCCGAGTTTTCGAAAATCGGAGTCCGTATGACCAAGATATGGCCTCGCGAAGTTTCACGAAAATTCCCAAATTAAAGTATACTTAATTAAGTGAAATGGGTTGTGTAGATATATATATATATATATATATTGATATATATATATATATATAATTGAAAATTTAATAAATAAATATGCAAAAATGCTCAAAACAGCGAATTGGGAGAGGGGAATAACCGAACCGGCCGATTTTTGAAGTCGACCCGAGCCCGCTGGGTCGACTAGGGGTTAATCCAGGGTGTTTGGCTGTCAACCCGTGGGCCGATTCGCTCAAGTGCAGATTTTGCATTTGAATGGTTCTCATGGTCCATCTTTAATCTAAAGGCCCTAGATGGTTCCTACACTTGACTTCTTCCCCAAGACATGCTTTGATGGCTTGGATTGAATCTAGGGTTAATCCTATGGCCTAAAACACTTGCCTAATCTATAAATAAGACCCTAACCTACCCTAATTCATTCATAATTAAACCTAGTGACTAAACTATGGCAAAATGCTAGCTCTCATGGCCTCCACTAATTTTATGAAGAGGGTTGCATACTAATCACTCTCTAATCAACTTCTAATCCCTTCTTAGCATCTTAATCTTCTTCATTTGGTGTTCAAAGTTGCTAGTTGTGAGTTTCTATCACTTTGATGATCTTTTGGTAAACTAATTAGATGAGATGTGATGAGATTTATGGTTTTGTATGTGGGTTAATGAGCTTTGAATCATATGATATGATGTTAGCATTAATCTTATGTTTATGCATGTTGAGTATGTAAGCTTATGCAAGTTTAATATGATGTATGTTATGTTTGCATGATGCTAAATATGCAAGTTGTGGGCTATGTAATCATATGCATGTTATGCAAGTTCATGGTAATATGCTATGCAAGTTACATGTTTGTTAATATGCAAGTTACATGTTTGTTAATATGCAAGTTACATGTATGTAAATATGCAAGTTACATGTTTGTTAATATGCAAGTTACATGTTTGTTAATATGCAAGTTACATGTATGTAAATATGCAAGTTACATGTTTCTTTATATGCAAGTTACATGTTTGTTAATATGCGAGTTACATGTATGTAAATATGCAAGTTACATGTTTATTAATATGCAAGTTCATGATGACACATTATGCAAGTCTATAAGCTAATATGCAAGTTTGTTATGCAAAATGAATATGTAAGTTATGTGACATATTATATGCAAGTTATGTGACATGTTATGCAAGTTCATATGCAAGTTATGTGTTTGTTAATATGCAAGATGGCACCTTTGAAACATGTTCATTCATATGCAAGTTGACACCTTTTATATGTGTTATATCATGAACGAAATTACGTGGGAACGATGGGGTAATTAAATGCATAAGTTAATAAGATTGTGTGAAATTAATATAATTATGCATAACACAAAATAAATAAACATAGTATGGGAATTTGCCTATTTGGTTAGGTGTACCCATACTATGTGTTGGGAATTTACCTATTGAGTTAGGTCTACCCCATGGGAATTTACCTATTAAGTTAGGTCTACCCATGTTAAGAAAACTTGATTAATTAGGGATAATTAATATAAAATTATGAGGGTGATTAATTAGGTGTAATTAATTGACTAAGACACGAGGTTGGACTCAGTTGTAGCGTAAAACTGCCCGGACCCAACCGGCTTAACCAGTTGCTACAAATGTTAGCCCAATGTGAGAGGTCTTAGGCACAAACTAAATACGTAATTAATGTAAAGACACGAGGTTAGACTCTGTTATGACATAAGGCTGCCCGGACCCAACCGGCTTAACCAGCGGTCATAAAAGACAGTCTAATGTGAGAGGTCTTTACAAAGGTTACGTTCTTAATTAATTAATTAAGAAACACTTAACCACATTAGCATGTAGAGGGACATGAGGGGTTAAGTGGGTGCCTCGGGTGGCATGAGAAAATCTAGTGGTTGCCTTGGGTGGCAATAGAAAATACGATTAGAATACTTAACCAAAATAGAACATGTAATTAAAACATGATTAAAGGGTTAAGTGGGATATACTAGAAAAAGGGACAAGCTTAGGTGGGTAGCTTGTGGAGGCCCATTTCAACCAGTAACCCATACGTATCTTTGTGGGCTCGACCCATGTCGAGGACGGGACACGCATACTGGGCTTGACTGTAAGAGGCAAACGGGTTAGCGGTGGCAACGCAAGTCCAACGGGCTTCATATGCGTGAGTGGGCCCGGGCTGGTAGGTAAGCCGTTGTTGCATCGAGTAGATATAAGCCGTGCACCTTTAGTTTCATCAGGTTGCCACATTGGGGAATGATACATCCCACGGTGGGGCCAGCACGGGTATCTACGTTAGGGAGCCGATCGAATGGGAAGTAGTGTGTACACCTAGTGGATTGTAGGGCCCCGTGGCGCCTACTTGGTCACCTAGGGGTACGCAGGTACTAATTAGTAAATTTTATAAGTCCTTGGGTGGGATCAACCTTTAAGTTAGGAACGACTGGTGTGGTGCAGTTTAGTAATTTACCTTAGGGAGGGTAGATGCGTCTTTATCCTTTATCTTCGTTTAGTTGACTGCTTAGGGTAGCCATTCATCCCTATATGTTACCGTATATCAGTTTATGTCTTCTCTGGTTACTTTAACGATTGTATTGTTAAAGTTATAGGACTCGCTCAGACTTATGTCTGACCCTGTTGTTTTTATCTTTTTCCCAACCCTCAGGTCCTACGGTGGATCCTAGCAGTAGTGGAGCTTGATCGGATTGCTGTTCCAGTCTTTAGGAGCTTGGATAGATGTAAAGCTCCAGTTATCCAGTTATCTTTTCTTTTGTTTGGCTATTGTATGAGAGTGGGATTATGTACTTCTTTATTTTGATGGATATTGTACTTGACCTTTATTGTGGTTTTATGATGTAACCAGACATGTTTTACTTCCGCTGTTATGAGATGATGTTTTAAAATTTCAAGTACTATTTATATCTGTCTTGTTGTAATTTTTCTGTTCTATATTCACTAAAATACTCCACCGATGCTATGGCATTCCCTTAGTGAGTGATCATAGCGGGAGTGGGGTGTTACATTCATGCTCTGCCTACGACAGATGAGGCAAGGGGAGATGCATCAACTAGGTCTCAGTATCCAGTAACTCCCACTTAGACCACCATCTCGCTTGAGAAATAGGTACAATTTGACAAGCTAAATAAGCTCCTACTAGAAGTGTTTCCCTGGCCTAATGCCACAAATGTGGAAGAACTAACTTTAACCACGAGGGAGATCACTACTTCGAGCGGACCACTATCTGGTCTTTTTTCGAGAACACTTAAGATACACATTCATAAACAGCAAATGGCACAACATTGGTTTGTGTACATAGGGTGCTTGAGTTTAATCATGGGACTGTTTCTTTTACAGGTGACATGACTCGAGGAAGATGAGGCTGAGTCTATGGGTATGTGAGTCGTCGACCATCTAAGGGTGGCTTCCTTTCGGACTTTATGAGGAGAGCCGGTTTGGTTGATGAGCCCTTGCCTCTCCATGATCGCAACAGTGAATACCGTCATAGAGAACAATCTCAGCGGTCTCCGACTCCTCCATATCCTATTCAGACATCTGGAACAGACTTTAGGTTTGATGTAGCGGGTAGTAGACATTCTTCATTAACAATGCCCCCTCATATTGCGCCTCTGGCTCCTACCCATGACCCTAGAGGGAAAGAGTCGGAGTCTCAGTGGAAGGAGTTGGCAAAGAAGAAAAAACAGGATCTGTCTATGTTGAAGCAAAAATTTCCTGATTATTGTTTTGATGAATTAATATTCCTTCTTAATATCAACTCGCTCCTCATTGAAGACAATGACAAGGTGTGAATGAAGGTGAGGGCTGCATATTTCTAGGTTAGGGAGTTTAAGAAGTACTCCGCGAATCTTTCGAGCTTGATCAGGAAGAAGAATATGGAGATTCAGAGTCAGGAGTTGACTGTTGATGTCGAGCAGGCCACCGTCCATAATCTAGAGAAAGAGATAGGTAAGGCTAATTCTTGTGGCATGACTGTTTCTTTTCTCATAGTAGTTTACTTAAATGCTAATCACTTGTTGTTGAAACAACAGAGCTGACGGAGAAATATGGTTAGCTGGTGAAGGACTCCGAGCATGCTACCCCCTCTTTTAAGGATAATCTGGCATCGGTCTCGATAAAGAATGCACAACTGAAGAACGAAAAGGCGAAGCTGGAGGAGGTGAACATCCATTGGTCTACAAAAAATGACAAAGTACTATAGCTTAAGAAGGACAATGAGGCTTTAATATTAAAGAACGAGATATTGAAAACAAAGAATAAAAGGGTCTAGAGATTGCTAAGGGTGAATGAGGAGCCAAGGAGGCAGCTGGAACAGACAAAGGAAGGACAAGGCAGAGGCCGAAGCCAACAACCAAGTTGTACTAAGCTCGCTGTTTGGGTTGAAGGCCGAGCACCAAAGAGAGGTGGATGAACTTCGGGTCGAGATTGAGGACACTGAGGCTAGGGTGGTGGCGTCGCTAGAGGAGACCATCAGGAGCATGTTTGTTAAGGTATTAAAGTATCGCAGAATCTCATAGGTCAGCGATTACCCTCGAGAGATGGCTCGGACATGGGAGAGGTTGGTGCCATTTGAGGCTCGGTTGCAATAGTTGGCAACAATAAACAAGAATAAACTCAAGGTGGAGCTCTCGACAAAGGACGAGTGTAAGAAGATAGAATAAGCAAGGAGAAAATTATGAGAAGATGCTGAGTGGGAGAGATTGGCTAAGCATGCAACTGAAATGGGAAATTTTGTGCCTATTGAGAGGGTTTTTGTTGCTCTTGAGTTTGCAGAGGGAAGTTTTTACCGGCCACTAGTTCCACTACCTACCACGACGAGAGGTCCCGAAGTTCCAGGTCATACCTCAGCTAAATATGACTTTGAACACCCAGAATTGGGAGTTACAAGATCCACTTTTACCGCAACAGGGAGCGCTCTTCCTTCCATATCCCTTCCCCACCTTTTTGGAAGTAAACTTTTGTTACTGCGAATACCTGAAGATGATGTGATCACCGAATTCACATGAACTAAATAGTTGTGTTTTTTACTGTGCATCCCCTCCTGGAGCTGTGATAATAGCGAGCTATGTCCCACGCTTCCCCAAACGTTTGAGCTTGGATTGGGGTTACAGTAAATCCAGTTAAGAGAAGTGGGAGAGCATGCGGATACATTCTCGGATTTTTAGTTAGGGTCCAACCTTTATAAGTATCTTCTGGAGGAAGAAGAGGTTGTTGATGGACAAAGTGCCCAAGGGACAAGTGCAACTAATAAGAGTGTGCACACAATGCATGATATAGTGGAAGCCCAAAAAGACAAGATGGTGACGAAGTCTGAGGAGCAGGAGGAAAAGAGGTGGCAGGATGAGGCTGTTATACAAGAAGCACAGGACAAGGCTATACAGGATGCCGAGGAGAAAGCAGTTGCTGTAGTGGCAAAGAAGTGAGCCGATGCCGAGGCAAAAAAGGAGAGAGTAACTGAAGAGGCCAGGAGAAGAAAGTCGCTGATGAGGCTTAGAAGGAGAGAGTCGCTGAGAAGGCTAAGAAGAAGAAGGCTGACGACGATGCCAAACAGAGAGTCGTGCAGACTTATGAGAAGCTCAAAGTTGATGATATTTTGAAACTCAAATCCAAGAAACTAGCTGATTGGAAGGCCACCAAAGATGCTAAGAAGAAGGCGGAGCTGGATGCCTAAAAGGATCAAGGAGGAACTGGAGTTGTGCTGGCCCTTGCTTCTAATATTGCCCCTAAACCGCTGCAATGTATAGCTCCCGGGGGAGGTCACTGTGATTACAAGCAGCGAGGATGATGGTGGGACGCGCACATCGGTGTCTCACGAGTTCGTCACTCCCAGGAAGAGCAAAGGAGGGAAAGCTGGAAGCGGCTCCGGAAGGAAGAGGTCAATCACTGGTGACCCTCCTAGTGCCGAATCTATACAGAAAAAGAAAAGAAAGAAGAAGGATGTGTATATTAGTAGTAGTCAGAGTTATTATAAATATTTGGGCTATGTAGGCCGATAGTATATGCGAGTACAACCCTCGCTTTTGGTCTTCGGAGGCATAGTGTGGTTCTCACGTACACGCTATCATTAGAAAGAAAGATATTAGATATGTAGTTTGTTTTTGTTATGCAAAACAGAAATATTAATTAAATTTTCTCAAATCGTGTTTCATGTTAAGTGTTCAAATGTTTGTTTTATGCTTTCCAGCGTCCTGTACTTGCACAAGCATACTTATTGTTACACTTAAGCGAATGTGATTGCGGACTCCTCCCTGGAGGTGCCCCAGTCGTGCGAAGATCATGTGCTGGTTCCACTTATAGTTTTCCTTTGTTCAGGAGTCCCGAGGAGCATGGAATCCAGGTCAGGTGCCCTCTCCGTTGGACATCCCGGAGTTCATTGGTCCTAATTCTTTATATGGCATGGACGTCGTGAATTCGTCCTTTTTGTCTCTTCCAACGTTCATTCAGGATTAGTACTTGAGAGCATTATTTAATCGCCAAATAGTGCTCGTATCCGGATCCAGTGTGTCGGATGGAGTCGCAGGAGCGGTCGGTATCACACTAGTTTGGCTGATGGGATGCCCCAAAGTCTGGGGACTTGGGGATGAAATGATTTATACACGGTCTATCGTTGGTTCGAGGTTCGATAGGTTCCCGGATCCTAACTCGATGGATCAGATGAAGCCGCGGGAGTGGTCGGTATCACACTAGCTTGGAAGATGGGCTGCCGCCAAGTCCGGAGACTTGTGAACGGGATGATTTATACTCGGTCTCATTTTTGGTTCAAGATCCGAAGGGTTCTATTTAGACTCGGTCTTAAGACTCGAGTGGTGTTATTTAGACTCGGTCCCGTCGTTGGTTCGAGACTTGAACGACGGTACCGGCTCCCGTGCTCAGGGTGCTGATCCGGAGTTATTTCTTGTTGGTCTCGTTGTTGGTTCGAGACTCGAGTGGTGGTACCGGCTCCCATGCTCGAGGTTTCGGTCCAGTGTTCGTGTGTGTAAGGTAGTTGTGATGGTCAATCAAACATATCATGCAAAGAGTAAACATATCAAGAACACAGAAAATTTGAACATCATATTTACTACTAACTTTGACAGCCACATCCTTTACAATGCCTTGAATTTAAGGAAAACAAAACATTGTTGGAAAGCGGAAAATCTATACACTAAGTTATGCGAAGTAGCGACGAATATGTTCACCGTTGCATGCCCTTAGGAGTTCGGCTCCTTCTACGGTCGCTAGCTTGAAGGTTCCATCTTTGAGTTTTCATTGTAAGACGTACGGACCTTCCCAGTGAGGACTGAAACCAGTTGGCATGGAAAAGATCCGTTTTAGGACGAGGTCGCCGATATTGAGATCCTTGTGGCGGACTTTGGAATTGAAGTATCGGGCTACTCGTTAGTGCTAAGCAGCAGCTCTGAGTTTCAGCATTGTTCCTTTTTTCTTTGACTAAGTCAAGGGACTCCAAAATTAAGTTTTGGTTGGTCTTAGGATCATAATGGGTAACTCGATGAGATTGAAGCTTTAGCTCAATGGGGATGATGGCTTTGGATCCATATGCAAGGGCGAATGGAGTGTGGCCGGTCGGTGACTTATGGCTGATCTGGTAAACCCATAGGGCTAGAGGGAGCTCGTCTGCCCATAAGCCTCTGGCCTTTTCTAGATATTTATTGATAATGGATTAAATCACTTTGTTGACAGCCTCGAATTTCCCAATGACCTGAGGGTGAGCCACTGCCGAGAATCTCTTTTCGATTTTATGCCATTGGCAGAAAGTCTTGAACTCTGAGCTCTCAAAATGTGTTCCATTGTCTGAGATCATGTCCTAGGGGACTCCATAGCGGGTGAGGATGTTGCGGACAAAGAAGTTGATTACTTTCTTGGTGGTGATTGTAGCGAAGGCTTAGGCTTCCGCCAATTTGGTGAAGTAATCAACCGCGATGATAGCGTAAAGTGCCCCAACTCTGGCAATTGGAAGAGTCCCGATGATATCAATTCCCCACATGGCAAACAGCCAGGCACTGACCATTTGCATTAGCTCGGTAGGCGGGGCTCTTGGGATCTTCTAGAACCGCTGGCATTTATTACACCCGCGGGCATAATTTGGGGCGTCTTGATCGAGCATGGGTCATAGGTAACCGTGCCTGATAATTTTTCTTGCTAAAGTTTACCCTCTAGTGCGGTCACCGCACTTGCCTTCGTGCACATTCATTAGCACACAGTCGGCGTCGTTGTGGGTTACACATCGAAGTAATGGGACATGGAAACCTCATCGGTAGGGCACTCCCTCCAAGATGATATAAAGAGATGATTGGTGAGTGAGTGAGTGCCTGAATTTCCTTATAGCGCCTAGGAAGGGTTCCATGTTGCAAGTAATTCTTGAATGTGTCATCTAGGACTCAGGCTCGGTTTCGGTCTCTGTTGCCATTATCGGATCAGTCTGCATTTGATCGATGCTCGGAGATTCGAGTACTTCGACCGGGGCAAGTCCCATAAGTTGCGCATCCTCGGATCTTGCCAGTTTGGCAAATGAGTCAGCTTTTAAATTTTTTTCTTGGGGGATATGCGTGATGGTTTTGTGGATGAAGTTGGTGAGCAGTTCGCGAACCTGAGCAAGGTAGGGAGCGAGCCGTCGCCCTTGGCTTGGTACTCTCCCTGTACCTGATGCACGATGAGATGTGAGTTGGAGTAAATCAGGATGGACTTGATGTTAAGTTTGATTGCAATTCTAAATCCAATGATCAAGGCCTTGTATTCTACATTGTTTTTGGTAGAAGGAAAGTTGAGCTTAAAGCATATCATGTTGGGCGCTCCTCTGGAGTGATGAGAACAACTCCAGTGTCGGAGCACATATTGTTGGAAGACCCGTCCACGAACAGTTTCCATTGAATGTATGGAGCCTTAATGTCTTCCGGAGGAGGCTCCTCCGGGATTGTGAATTCCACTATGAAATATGCGAAGGCTTTTCCGAGGATGGTTCGGCGAGGGATGAATGTGATCTCGAACCGGCTCAGCTCTATGTTCCTCTTCAGTAGTCATCTAGATGCCTCAGGTCACTACAGGACATGTCTTAGTGGCTGGTCAGTGTAGATTTTGATGTTGTGAGTCTGAAAGTATGGTCGTAGCTTCTGGGAGGAGATCAACAAACAATAGGCTAACTTTTCGATCTTTGGGTAATTCTTTTCTGCTCCCGTTAATATCTTGCTAATGTAGTAAATGGGTCGTTGGACACAATTTTCAATGCACACGAGCGCTGAGCTAATTTCCTGCATGGAAACGGCCAAATAAACATATAATCCCTCATGATCCATAGGTTTGGACAAGATAGGTGGTCGCTCTAAGTGATTTAGAAGGTCCTCGAATGTGGCAATGAATTCCGGGGTCCATGCAAAGTTGTGCTTCCCCGTTCGGAGAAAGTTGAAAAAGGGAATGCATTTATCGGTGGCTTTAGAGATGAATCGACTTAAGACGGTGACCTTTCAATTTAAACTTTCAACATCCTTGATGCTCTGAAGGGCTTGAATATCCAGGATAGCTTGGATCTTATCTGGATTGGCTTCGATGCCTCGCGAATTGACGATGAAACCCAAGAATTTTCCTGATGCAACGCCAAAAGAGCATTTCAGGGGATTGAGTTTCATATCGTACTGGCAGAGGACATCGAACATTTCAGAGAGGTTAAGGACGTGGTCGTTAGACATCTTTGATTTGAAAAGCATATCATCCATGTATGTCTTCATGGATCTTCCAATCTGGTCCTTGAAAATGAAGTTGACCAGTCGTTGAAAAGTGAATCCCGCGTTCTTAAAACCAAAGGGCATGATGTGATTAGCTTGAGTATGCGGCCATGAAGGATAAAAGCTGGTATCCGGCGGTTGAATCAACAAGTTGGTCGATCTTTGGAAGTGGAAAGCTGTCTTTGGAACATGCCTTATTTAAGTCGAAGAAATCAACACACGTTCGCCACTTGCCGTTTGCTTTCTTGACTAGGACTAGATTGGAGATCCATTCAGGGTAGTACGCTTCACGGTTGAAATCGTTATTGAGCATCCTATCTACCTCTTCCTTGAGTGCATTCTATCTTTTGATTCCCAAGAATCGACATTTCTATTTGACCAGAGGTTGCCAATGGTTGAGAGTTAGCATGTGACAAGCGACTGCATGGTTGATGCCGCACATATCAAAGTGGGTCCAAGAGAATACGTCGACGTTGACCCTTAAGAATTCCACAAGATCTTCTTTACTGCAGGGAGGAGTTACCATCCAACTTTCTAGACCTTTGTTGGGTCGTCTAGGCTGACCTGAACATCCACCGTTGATTCTACGGGGGTAGCCCTTTCGGAATCGGGCTCTTCGTCCTCCCTTGGATCGAGAACGTCGGAAAGACGGCTATGGCGTCAAGACCCAAACGCCGTTGGCTGCTATATGGAGACGGTCTTGGCGCAAGAAGGTGGAGGCACAGTCTTGCCTTTGTCCCTATTACGTGCATTTTTTCACTCTATGAGGCAACAATCCTGAACCGTTGCTTGATCGCCTTTAACAGTGCCAATCCCGTTTACCTTCGGAAACTTCATCAGAAGGGACCATGGTGACATACATACTTAGAACTCTGCAAGGAAGGGGCGTCCAAAGAAGACATTGTATGGGGAGATGAAGTCGATAACCACAAAAGTGAGGATTCAGACCCGGCTCCATTCTCCTTCTCTGAGTTCTACAAGTAAATCGACCACGCTTACTGGGTGGTGGGAAGATCCGTTGAAGCCGTGGATCATTGCATGGTAGGGCTTCAAGTCTTTGGCCTCAAGTTCCATTTTGTCGTAGGACGCCTTGATGATGATGTTGACCAAGCTTCTTGAGTCGATGAGGATTCTTCGGACAAAAGCTGATCCGATCTAGGAAGAGATGATGAGAGATATTAATTCCAGTGGAATCTCTCTCGCGGAAGGCGATATCGTCCCGCATTTTCTTTTGGAGCTTGGTGGGGACGGACTCGTCCAAAGAAGAGAAAGCTTCGTAGGTGGCATGCTTTATAGAATAAGTGTATTCCTCCATCTTGCGGAAGCTGTCATTTGTAGGGTGAGGTACACTACAGATAGCATTGATCACGATGCCACGTGACCTTTGATTAGACGGCCCTGGGGCCGCGCTTGCAAGTGTTGGAGGTGCGGGCGTTGGAGGGCCCGAAGTTGCTTCTGGAGGAGCAGGATCTTGAACGTACCATTCGAGGTGTTTCTCGCAGATGAGTTTTTAGATCTTATCCTTGAGGTAACGACAATCATTAGTGTTGTGCCCATACATGTCGTGGAATTGGCAATATTTTCCAGAAATTTTCTCATGACCGGTGGGTTCCCTAGTGTTGGGCTTCTTATACTGGAGCATATTACAGGTTTCCTCGTAGATTATCTTCATATCTTGATTCAACGGAGTGTAAACCCTATAATTCTAGAAGCGATCGTGCTTTTTAGGATCTACAAGAGCCTGATTACTGTTGCGACCGCCTTGTTTGTCGCTGTTCAGCTTTGGCTTTAGGGTTTGCTCCTTTACCCTTGTTGGAGAATTCTCCGATCCGTTTTTCCTTTGTTTTGTCTTCGTCGGTGCCAGCCTATGGGTTATTAGGGTGGTTTCCCCGAGAAGCTCAAGCACTCCTGGCATCTTCTTGGCACAGTAATTTCCCAGCCTTTTCGTAGAAGGCCTCCAGGGTCTTAGGATGTTTTTTGTCAATCCAAGCTCCAAATTCATAGGTAGGAAGGACACCTTTCGCAAGCTGGAAAAGCACGATGCGAGGTTCAGGATCATCTACCTCAACAAGGGATTGAATCGTGCGAGGTAGCTTTTTAGCGATTTCGCGGGTCCTTAGTAAAGATTGGAAAAGATGTGGGCATTCTTTGGAGTTGGAACATGCATTCTGAACTGCTTAACCAATTCTGTGGCCAGCTGGCTGAAGTTGTTGATGGATTGGAGTGGGAGGCGAGAGAACCAAAGCAGAGCCATGCCTGACAGGAAGACTGGGAAACACATGCACTTGATTGCGTCGGTGGCTCGAATGGAATCCATTTGCCATTCATAGAGGCTTAGGAAAGCACAAGGGTCAGTCGTGCCATCATAGAGCGCCGTCTGTGGCATGTTGAAGCACCAGGGCCACTCAGCTTCATGAACGATCCAAGTGAAGGGGTTACGCCTCAAGTGGGTTTCCGTGAGTCGCTGGCGTTTCCCCGCATATCTCTTAGTCTCATGATCCTTCGGACCATCTCGGGGAGATACGCTGGGTGTGGATCTTCTAGTGGAACCCACTGGTTTTGGCGAACTTCAAAAGCTCCGTTCCGTGGAAGTCTTCTGTGATGCACATCCGGCTCACCCTCTTCCATGTCATCGACATCAATGGCCTGGTCTTGGTATGGCTAGTGAGGTTGAGCGGGCTGGCGTGCGTCCTGATCTCGAAGGAATTGGGCCTGCTAAGTGGTCGGGAGCTTGGGACCAAGGTTCTGAGTGGCAACAGTTGGGTTCTGTCGAGGAGGGGGTCGGTTACTCGAACCCGGATCGTATTGATAATCAACCGGGAGCGGTCATGATACTGCATTCCCCCGCTTTAAGTGAGGTGGTTTGATCACCGTTTCCATTTCCGTTGTCATTGTCGTTTACATTAGTATGAGCTTTGGAGCGGACGAAGACGTTATTGATGAAACTGAACCTCCTTCTTTAATGTGGGTCCCTTGACTTGGAAGAAGATGTTTCCGATATAGTATGCCGCGATCGGTATTGTTCTGAGCAAGCTGGAGTCGAGCAACAGCGCATTGTCTGTCTTGGTGTTGACGCATAAGGTCAATGTTGTTCTTAAACGCTTGGTTGCGGGAGCTTCGGGGTCACAGGAAATAGGACGTCCATTTCAGGCGGGTTATCCGTCGATGGAGGTTGGTGAGATGTTCCAGCTTCGGCTGTAGTGGAAGAGCCGATCATCAGATTCTTTGTTTTCTTCACCATTGTAAGCGGACCCCACGGTAAGTTATGAAAGAAACCTTAAGCACGTCGAAGTCGAGATGGAAATGTGCGATAAAGAAGCGAGTCTAAGTTCACAGTGAAAGCACCAGAATGTTGATGGAAAAATATGTTGTAACACCCAAAGATTCTTAATTACTTAAGAACATCGTTTCGCATGAAAATATAAGTGCACAAAAGAAGTAAATAACATAGTAGATTTATAGTGGTTAACTCCCATGTTGGGCCTACGTTTACTTTGGAAGAGTCGCTGATATTTTATTGACAATGATAAGTTACAAGCTTAGGATTATCTCATAACATCCTTTTACAAACATTTCCAAATATTTTGATGTCATAATTATCATATTTTAATTTAAAAAAAAAGTCACTTTTGTCCTTCTTCTTCCTCAAAGCAAGGATTCCATTAAAGAGGTCACTTGGAGCTCTCAAGAGGTGTCAAATCAGCCAATTTCCAACCTTTTTGAAGTGTGAGCTTGGGGGTATTTATAAAGGAGTGGTTATGTGGGAGTAGGTAGGATTTGGGGATTACAAGACCAATTTTTGTATCCCCGAAGGCTCATGTTCCAAAATTTTGACCCCCCTTACAATGCCTAGAAGAACTCGTATACCCTGTGTGGGATACGAATCTCGTATCCAAGCGATAGAAACTCGTATCTCTGGGATACGGGTAACGTATCCCCATGAGATACAATTGTCTTGTATCCCTTGGGAAACGAGTCTTCTGTATCCCTTATGGGATACGGGCTTGTATCCATTCGGGATACAATATTCTCGTATCCCACGGTATATGAGATAACGGTGTTTTTTTGGGGATACGATGAAAACATATCATGAGGGGGTCGAGACTATTTGGGGCTCGAAAGGAATCGTTAAAGAGGGATCCGAACTGTAGGGATCCGAGGTTTATTGGGGTTTGAACTTACAGCACGCGAAGGGTACGAGATTTATGTGCAGCGGAGGGGTTTGAAAGCCTTGATAGGTGGGATACAAAATTATTGAGTGAACGTGGTTTTGAGGAGTTGTGAGGCTCCCGCTCGCCCGACTTCCTTTAAGCTCGTATCCTTGGCATTTTGGTGACACTTCGGACTTTAACGTCACGCGATGTGTTGAGTCGAGCATGACTTGTGTACTTATGAGAACCAGACCAAAAGGCCGGTTAACATCGATCAATTGGATATTGACAGCGTCGTGGTGACGGGGTGGGGGCGGATTATATTTACAAAGTTGAATCTGAATACAAAAAAATTCATTTATGCCAATTATATTTATTTTATTTTATTATTATTCCACTAATTTCAAATCCAAATCTATATGCTTATTATTTATAATTATTTCATATCCAAACTTTTTCATATGCATATCTTCTTCATACAAACTCCATTTTATAAGAATAAAATATAAAATGGATTAGAATATCGCCAGGAACATAATGGTGATATTTTCATGGACATATTCCCATGTATAAAATATTAGTATTTTCAATCATTAATTATTGTTATTATTTATGTTATCTTTGTCTAATTAGGGTATATTTTATCGGGGTATTATAATCTTGCTTATCAGGGTACTTCAAGGAACAGTCTTCGATCCCATCATCTTCAAGTCATCTTCAATTTGAAGGCAAATTCCAATTTGAAGTGATTTTCAAATAAATCATGCTTATCCAATCTTCGTCGGTCCAAACCAACAATTGATTGTTTCAAAAACTATGTCAGCATTTGTGGCAAATCGTGAAGTCTAACATTGAAGTCTACAGTTCAATCTAATGATTATTATCTTTTAATCAATTTGGTTTTAATTAAAGACTACTCTCTCCGGTTCATAATATAAGTCGTTTTAGAAATTTGCACGGGAATTAAGAAAAAATTCAAATGCTTCTTTTTGGTGGGTTGGCTCCATTTTTTCATGTAAAATTAAGTTATTTTCTCTATTTTCAAGTACAAAAAAGTAGTTGTTGCGTTTTTCTAAGGAGACGCATACTCACATGAGCCAGTAGAAGCATTTCATGGAAATTCAATAAAGTAGATACAATTTATTATTGGTAAAAACATCTTATATTTTGAAGAACATAAAACTTCACAAAACGTCCTATAATATGAAATGGAGGGAGTATTGTTTTACGTTGATTACAATTATGATTGGAACTGATATTCTATTCAAATAAGGCGAATCCTCTCTCGAACAACGTTTCACTTCAAGTGTTTCAACGTTTACTCAACTATGGCCTAAACACGATCATAGAGGTTAGAGGTTGTACGATCGATGATAATGGAAGTATAATTTAGACACTAAATATCCACAATGTACTCAAGCCTAATGACTATTGCACAGTCAATGACTTCTAAGTCAAGTGGCTTAGATGTATAGGCAGAGGTTCTAAATGTCATTGGTTCAAGTTTGTAAGACATCAAAAAGAGTATTCTACTTGAATAGAGTATCATTCATATTATCACATACGATATTGTAGTTAACTTTGAACCTATAGAAGACACATCGGTTTTGTGATTATCCCAAACAACTATTTATACGTAACTACTTACTGCCGTCAATGATCATAGATAATCTATCACCCATCATGTGGAGAGCATTATGTATATTTGTCTTAATCGATATTTCGATAATACGTTCTCCATGCATCTTTATTATGAAAATTTTATGATAAGTATTTAGTTGACATGGTTCAATATCTATGGTTACAAGCAGGTTTGCAATTGTAATTGCTTAAATAGTTTTTCCATAAAAACTCAACTGATATAAATTGATGTGTTTAAAAACATTATTTGTGAAGAATGTATACAATAGAAAAATACCAAAAGTTCACTTTATTTCTTATGATTTTCTCTATAAAAGTTAGACTATACAACCAAGTAATATAGTTGTCTCTGTACACACCATTAACTCCATCGCAATCCTTGTAGATAATCCAATTTGGCTTGACATAAACAAAACCATTATGACCGCCCTAACTAGAATGTAGAAACGGTGTTGAAACCCAGATTTGTCTTCCAACATAACCAAATTCTGCATACCGGACAAATTCACATTGATACAATTCGTTTGTAGTTTGAACGATTGAACTGACCGCGCTAAACCTGACCAACTAAATAATTACACAAGTAATCTTATGATAAAATTATAACACACTTGTCTTAGCCAAAAAGGTACATCCTACTCTTATCCCATTTTGGATTTTTAACTATGTATATTTTATTTTCAACAAATGTCGTTGCTATATAAATACTAATCGTTATTATAAACGAAGACATTATAGTTTTAGTATAATATTTTTTATCTTATATTTTGGATAATACTAATTATAATATTATTTTTGTTGTCTACTTAATGATTATGTATTGATTAACTTTAATGTATGGTTAGGCTATTACAGAAATCTAACTTATAGCTAAATGTCAAATTGAAATATTCATAAAATTATGAACTAATATTTCACTTCAGTTTAACCTTTAAGTGTAAAAGTTGTACAAAATTACTTTCATAAATTGATTGTTAATAAAAATAATTCTCTTATTTAATATTTAATTGAAGTTTAAACATGGGAGCCAAAACTAGACTATTTTACAGTAAGCTAAATTGAAACTGAACCGTTTAAAATACTATATAATGATTTGTATTTTTTTATTATACATTTGATATGATGCGCAAGTGGTTTGGGCTTCAAACCGCATCAAACCAGCCTGAGTCTACCCCTATAATCCAATAAAGGAAAAAAAAACTATTTTCATGAATGTAAGTCCTAATCTCCATGTGACTCTTCATATCTGCCATTTTCTTAATCATCTTTTAAAACAGGAACATGAATAATGTTAGATTTTTTTTTTAATAACTTCAAATTATTTGTACTCAATGTGCTTCGAATAGTTTCTGTGTAGTTTAGAGGAGGAAAAAATTTTCAAATTAATATCATATGGAAAGAAAACAAAAATAATCACCGTGGTTTTTCAAGATAATCCTAAATTTTCTACTATAGTATACTGCATTGATGTATGTAATTTTCCACATCAACTTCATTTTTTAGTTGATACCAACTCATGTTTGCCTTAAATATACATCGTATCGTGATTTATTATTTCCAAAAGTGTAGCACTATTTAGATGCTGTATATATGTCAAAACTGATTTTTAAATTTATTATGAAGTTGCAAAAATATGTTAAATTATATATCTTTAGAATGAGGAGAAAACTAAGTAATGAATTCTCTAATCTGTTATACCTAAGGCCGAAAGTTTTGACAAACACCATTATCTAAATAATTAAGACATTTCAACATCGTCTAAGATATCATAGATTCGACTCTCGCTTTGCGAAATTTAGTACACTTGGATGATGTATGTTATATACCACTTAACCTTGTAGATGAAGTACTCAATTCAAAACAGAAAAAATGAATGAAAAGTTTTATTTTTATTTTTTTTAAAAAAAGATTTTTTTTTTTTTCAGTTTAGTCATGTTTTGTATACTCATTATACTTTAATCTCCATTTCAAATCTTATTATACTTATAGTCCACTTTTGACTAGTGCAACGTCACGTTAGCTAGCATTATACTGACATCATTTCAAACGTAATCGATGCAATTTTTATTTTATTCTGCGTTGGTTCAATTTCAAATATGCCAAATTAAAAATAAAAATGGATAACATTTACATTAGCTCCATTTAAAATGGAGCTGCTCTAAAAAATAGAAAATGAGAAAACTAATAATTCAAATGTCATTTTTATATTTCGATTAGTTAAAGGTTGAGATGATTAAAAGTGAGTTATAAAGGTGATAAATTTTGAAATCCAGTTAAATGTGGAATAAGTTTACAATCAATGTGTATTAAAAAAATAAAAAAATAAAAATGAAAGAAAGAAAGAATAAGAAAAGAAAAGAAGAAGAAAGAAGGGAGCCTCCACAACAGAAAGTATATATATATTTTTTTTGTAAAATGAATATCCGCTTGACGATTGATTATAATTTGTACACACGTGATAGAGAAAGAACGATCCAGCTGAATTCCTCTCTTTGGAATCAGGCCACCCTACTCTCGAAAAGCGAAATTTGCTCTCCATTGCATGTACGTACGTGATATTGGAAAGGGGACAGGTGGGCGGGTATTCTATAAGTTGGAAAACGGGTTAGCGGGTACGGATATCTGGGGTCGAACACGTTGCACGTGAGCTTTTTCTGGTTCGGTGGGCGTGCCTTGTTACCTGACCCCGATTGTTCTCTTAATTAACGTTTGTACCCTTTGATACCTTCTATAACGGTCCTTCAAAATATGCCTACCTCTACCCCTCTTTTGTACGCTCTAGTACATAGCTGTCATTCACTAAGAATCCACAGTTCAAACTATCGCACAAGGGAAAAAGTACTCTCTATACACTAAAATTAACAGATTGTTCTCGTCCCTTTTTGGTCTGATAAATTGCCAAATTACCACTACATTAGTACGTTTTATGCTCACCCTCTCTCTTTTTTTCCTGTGTAATTTATAGCTATAAACCAATGAGCAACGCTTTCTACCTTTGACATCCTGCAGAAGCAACGTTGAAATGACAAAAAAATACTATTTTCAGTTACAAACTGAAACGCCATTGCACCAATTGAAACAAATCCACCATGACCTTCCTAACTTTATTAGCCTCTTTTTAAGTTTGGTTGCTATCCAACTTCGCTGAATCTAAATATTTAATGAAAGAAAATCAGTTTAACATGGCCCGACGTGACGTACAATCAAACGAAGACAGGGTCTATCACAAGGACATATGAAAGCATGTGAATCAACGAGCACCAGAAATAATCTAATTCTACGGATTGCTACCAATCAATAGGCTATTGATCGGTACCAATCCAACATGCTTAGTCCAATCATGTTAATTCCTTTGTGTTGCGTTCTACACCCTAACCAAACCCACTAATGCAATATTTTGGCCCAACTCATGTCTAAACTCCTATAAACACCATCTACCTCCTGCATGCAGAAGACGTGAATTATCCTTGTCTACATGTTGCCAAATCACTTCTGCAACACAACTTTTCTTCTAGGACAATCGGGAGCAATCATCATGAAGGCAATTCTGATGTATTACAATCAGTGTCTGTACTTGTGATATCAAATCTATCAATCACACGACGTCAATTCAAACTATTGTATTGAAAATCATTGTAAGAAGCAATGGACAACAAGGTAAATTTCTTCAAGTGGATGTAGTCTTAGTTAACATCCGAACCACTATGAATTCTATGTGATCTTCTCTTCTTCTTTAAATTTTTATTTATTTCTATTATTTGTGTTTAGTTTGATGTAATTGCCTAGAGAGGACCGGTGCTTTTATACAAATTAGGGGGGTTAGTGCCATTTTTGGCATTTACATATCACAACAACCCAGATTTTTATCACCTTAAATAAAGGTATTCAAACTATTTAATTGTCCAAATATGAGTTGACTTGAAATTATTATAAAGAAGGAACACTGAATAATATTTCTGGAGAAAGGAAATAAGTGAATAATGACATCAATAACGGGATTATATGCAGTAATGAATCCATTAATGAAGATCTAATAAACTAATAGTTGTGATAATTATTCAGTGTTTTAAAAATGGTAATTCATTTTAATATGTTATATATAAAGAACATATCAATGGTAAAACATCTTTGTAAAAAAAAATACTTAACTTGATAATACAAGGCGTTGATGACAAATTGTCGTCAATGCCTAAGAATTCCTAAATTTTGAAATAAAATGTCCAGAGCAGAAAAGCATGGGAGATGCAGTAATAATGCGCGCAAGAGTAAGACATAGTAATTTATAGTGATTCGGTTCGAACTGAACCTACGTCCACTTTGAAGACTTTGAAGATTTTATTTACTTTCAACAAAGTACAGTAAGACGTCATTACAGGAAGTTACAATGATTGTCGATGATCAATAAATCCTTGTTGTCGAGCTTCCTTGCTAGTCAAGAGAAATTGAGGATTTTTTGAAGTCTGGAGTGTGTCGAGAAGTTCCAACATCCGGGAGGCATCGGAAGCTTCCGAGGTCCGGGATGTGTCGGGAGGTTCCGAGGTCCAGAAGGTGACGGGAGTTTTTGAGGTCCGTGATGTGTCAGGAGGTTCCGAGGTCCGGAGGGTGTCGGGAGTTTTCGAGGTCCGGGATGTGTCGGGAGGTTCCGAGGTCCGGAGGGCGTCGGGAATTTCCGAGGTCCGGGATGTATCGGGAGGTTCTGAGGTCCGGAGGGTGTCGGGAGTTTCCAAGGTCCGGGATGTGTTGGGAGGTTCTAAGGCCCGGAGGGTGTCGAGAATTTCCGAGGTCCGGGATGAGTCGGGAAGTTCCGAGGTTCGGAGGGTGTCGGGAGTTGCCAAGGTCTGGTGTTTGTCAGGAAAATCTTGAGTTCGGGGTGTAACTGGAAAATCTATAGTTCGGGGTGTACCGGGAAGTCTAGAGTCCGGGGTGTACCTTGAATTCAGAGTCCGGGATGTATTTGGAAAATCCAGAGGTCTGGGGCATACCGAAAAATCTAGAGTCCGGGGTGTACCGGGAAAATCTAGAGTCCGGGGTGTACCGGGAAAATCTATAGTCCAGGATGTACCGGGAAAATCTATAGTCCGGGGTGTAATGTGAAATCTAGAGTCTGAGGTGTATAAGCAAATTCGAAGTCCGGGATGTATTTGAAAAATCTGGAGGTCCAGGGTGTACCGGGAAAATCTATAGTCTAGGGTGTACTGGGAAATCTAGAGTTCGGGGTGTATCGGGAAAATCTGCAGTCTGGGGTGTTCAGGGAAATCTGGAGTCCGGGATGTACCGGGAAATTCGAAGTCCGAAATGTATTGGGAAAATCCAAAGGTCCGAGGTCACCTTCTTCCCCAAAGGCTATGCTGCCATTAATGATGCTTGGGAGCTCCAAGAAGTCCCAAATACCAAGTGAGAACCAACCACCTTTGAATGCCAAGCAAGGGGCTATTTATAGGTGAGTTTGTAGTGGAGTAGGTGAGAAATGGGGTCCATACAGCAGAATTTCGTACCAGTGAGGGGTACGATATTCAGATCCCAAAATCGAAGTCGAAAAATCAATGTTCTATCAAAATTTCGTATCCCGGGGTTCGAAAAACTCGAATCCCCAAAATTTGCCAAAATCACGTGTTGCACATGTAAACAAAAATACTTGTTGTGATGCAGTTCTACACTTCTTCCTTTTATTATACAATGTCAAGTAGGCTTCAAATCACCCACAACAATTGGTTTTTCCAATCTTAAACGATTCCTAAGGGCCTTGCATACAACTGTAGTAATTGTTATAGATTCACCCTTTGTCTATCAATATCTGTACAAAGGAAACAATTTTAAGTTAGCCATATTCCTGAAGGGACAACTAACATAGTATGCTTATCCGAGTATCATATTCTCATAATCTTATTGGTGAATAGTGTTCAAGTTGGCATGCATTTGCATTATTAATTCCTCCTTTTCTTTCTTTCCTAGTTCTTCACCATTATTCTTAAGCTGAGTGTCAGTCCGGGAATATGCTCCATTCGTTTATGTTTCCTGAGCTCCTTCCCTCTTTTGACAACAACTAGTTGTCTATTTGTGTAGTCTCACATGGTAGTCTTTCACTATGTAGAAGAGTTTAGGGCTAAATTTAATGATCCTTCGAAGAGAATATTTTCCTTATTTTCTTAGCTTACCATTGTAGAGTACTTCCTATCTCTCCGTTGGAATGTTCGTTGAACTGATGAACTGGTGTCGATGTAACACGAACGACTTCTTGATGTCTTTATAAGTCATTTACTGAATCTAGTATGGATTGCACTTTGGTTGGTTCACTTTAGTGATTCTTAATATCATCCCACATGATTTTCTTTCATTCCATCAAACACTAATAGAAAAACTAATCCAATTGACTTGCAATTTCGTGAATGGGCTAAATATATCACTGTAATCATTAAGGAAAAACATGTGGATTAATACCATGCATCCATATGGATTCGTACCGGTCCAATGGGAATGGACCGGTACCTGTCCATCTTGTTAGCTTATTTCAAGTTGAAATTTCTTGTGCATCATTTTATCACCCTTTGGAGCCTACCTATTCAGTACAAGCTGGTTCCAAGGTCTTATCGTCTCTATTCCTTGTGAGTAACCTCTCCGGCTTCAAAACCAAGTTAACAAGAGTAAATTTGCATTTTCTAAACTAACATTTACATGATTAGACATTTTCAGAACACGCGTAGTTTATTATAGAAAAACTATAAATGACAGAATTATCTGTTTTTGCTAATTATGTTCTTTTCCTTCCTTTTATTACAAGTTTACTTACTTTACGGTTATTGTATGTTTAATTCTAGAAAGTAGTCTTATCCTATTACGTTGGTTATATAAACTACACTAAAATCTATTTCCGTATTTTAATATAAATATCATGAATAGTAATACATAATTTCAAGATGTTTACCTTATTCTTTCCATAATTTTTGGATAGCGCAAAATACACTAATACTCATATTTTGCATTAACCATACTTTTATTAATTTTATTCTTGTAATTACATTTACCATTTTTCCTACAATATTAAATTATGGAAATATATCCTCTTTTCTCAACCAACTAACTAATCTAATACTAATTTACAAATCATTTTGCCATTAGTATTCCTTTCTTATGCCAACTTCCATGTTTTGACATTTTACCATAATTTTTTACTTTAAGGGTTATGCCTTTTCCGCAATTCTCAGTTTCAACATTACTTATAATCGCTTATTTGGATTTCATTCCACAATAATGATAATTTCATATAAATACACTTTTAATAATTCACATCTTAGTAAGGAATAATGCATAAATATTTCTATAATTCATCCCAACACAACTTATGTTAGATTCAATAATTCAGCGGGAACCTAACGATATTATATACCATTTACAAAAAAGATATATAATTTAAATCCACTTGCCTAGAAAAAGCACTCCAAGTTGTAGATTTGATTTGACTCCGGATTTATTATCTGCAATATTTCCCTTTCGTAAACATATTTAAATCTAAAAACCGGAATTTACACAAATATATAGATTCAGATATATAGGAAAATAAAATAAACTATTTAAAATCAGATCCGAAGAGCTAACTTAATACGGACATAGAATTTGGATATCTATTTTTTAAACCAATAGTTTCAACCCTTAGATCTTGAATCAAAAAATCAAAATCTAATATTTTTAATATCTAAAGAATTGGAGAAGAAAGGAAATAACAGCTTCCGCTCCCACTCTTAAAAATATGAGTTTGAAGGCTAGCCCTGCTCATTTATTTATAGATCTCTTAATGAACCATATTTGCCCGATTTAAAATGAAATAAATCTCACCTTCCAAAATAAATAGACACACCATTTTTAACGAGGATGCGTTCACTCAACCCATTAATTGGTCGACACTAGCGCCGACTCGACCAATAGATAGGTCAACCCAAACGCATTATCTTGCATGGCTTTTATTTTTGCTTTGAGCGTATTAATTTTTTGAATGTTGGTTTTCAAATGTTACTTACTTCCATCAATTCATGACTTAATTACTTTAATTAAACACATTTGTTTTGAATTTTAGACGCACTTTATTTCTTGAATTAATATACGTATATATTTATATAAAATGATTATACACATGTGCATTTACGTGCCCGTTATCTTTCCCGAATTAATTCTCTTTTCATGTTACATTACATTTATTAATTTATAATGTTATGCTTAAATAATGTTATCCTATAAAAACTCCCATTAATTATTTTGTGACATTAAATATTCTGAACGTTAGCATTTCTACTAAATCACATTCATATCTTTGTAACGATTTTTTACATAATGTTAACTTTTTGTTTAATTCTCATTTATTCTACACGTTTAAGTTTCAAATTAAAACATGTACTATTTCTGGAATTCATACATTTCTATATTATTAAAATAAAATATATACGAACTTGTTTATGCATATAATTATTTTCCGACACGTAACTTCAAACATTAATAACTTTTCCAAACGAAATCTGTTCAAAACATATTATATATGTAAATAAATCAGAAAAATCCACAAAAACAATGGCATAAGTGTCAAGGCTAATTTATGACAATTCCAAAAATATTTATTTTCATTATTTATAATTATTTGATTATTTAAAAATGTGGGGTGTTACATTCTCCGGTTCTTTAGGAGATTTCATCCACGAAGTTCTGCAAGGGTTAAACTACGTAATTCCTCACATCAATCACATCCATTATGTTAAGGACTGGGATGTTGATGATGATGGTTTTGATGACAACAACCTTGTTTCTACTTTGTTTCCATTATTATTGTTATAAAATATATACTAACACAATTCTCAGGAATATTTATGTGTATATGCCAGAATTCTATGCAGGTATTTTATACTTGAAGACTGTACAGTTAATGAGAATCAAGATTTTAAACTGGAGAGTTCAAGTTTCAAGAATCATAAATATCAAGAAATCAAGAGTTATAAAATCAGTATGTTAAAACTCTGGTCAACACTTGATTCTATTTTCAAATCTAAACACTAATTTTAAAATTCAAATCCTAATTTCAAACTTGATTTCAAAAAAAATTCAATTTTGTTTACTTGATTATAAAACTTGTTTTCAAAAATTTTCAAAATTACTTCCTTATTCAGAATATGTATACTTCTTCGTTTTAATAATATTTTAACTCCTGATAGTTGTTTTCTGAACTTCTGAAAATTTGGTTTATATTCAAATTTATGTTTTAAAATTTAAATTTAGGTTTTACTTATTTATAATTACTTATGTTGTTTAATCTTCTTGTTTATATTAAGATTTTAATATATATAGTTTTGTATATTTATACTTTTATATCATTTTATATTTAATTTCTTAATTATTTTTGGTATATCTTTATATAAGTTTTAAAATATATTTTTACTTTGAAAAGAATGTTTAAATATATAGGAATTTAATTTGTTTTAACAATAGGTTCATTATAATTTATTTAAATATTGTTTTAATTGATTTAAAGGTCATTTTTTGAAACATAACTAGCATATGTCGACATACACTTTTACGCATGTCGACAAACTAGCCGTTTGGGCATTTTTAATTTTTGAAAATAAGTTTCTTTTGATTTCAAAACCTTTTAGAAATGTTGTGACTATTGAAAACCTATAAATACCTTCCAAAATTCGAATTTTTTAATAATTTTTCATCTTCTTCTTCCTCTCTGAACTTCCTACCATTAGAGTACTTTAATTCTTGGTTTTCTACATGTATACTCTGCCGATTTCAATAGAAATCATATCACTCTTTTTCTCTTTAAATTCTAAATCAAATACTCTCTGAATTCAAGTGTTTCTCAAGAGTTATAGGTTGTTTGTAATCAAAGATCTCAAGATCAAGTCCTATAGAGTCAATACTACAAAAATTGATAAGAGAAGGGTATGGTTATGTCCCGTATAAAGAGATTGGGTACGATTTTTGTCCCGAGAAACGATTGGGTGTAAAGTTGTAGCCCGGTAAATCAACTAAGCCTCACCTTACTGGGAATTTGTTGGGATGTGCCCTTGTATCCCTGAAATCAAGGATTGTAATTGGATTTGTTGAATAAAAATCCACATCAACCCAGCATTGTGTGGGAGTGGATGTAGGGGAGTACCGAACTAGTATAAAATCACGGTGTGTACTTTCCTTTTATTGCTTTTACTTTTACTTTCTGCATTCTATGATTGATTTTGTGCATGTTTGTTTCTGTGATATGTATACTGTGTGTTTGATTCAAAAAGATTTCAAGAAATTTTATGAATTACATCAAACACTATTCACTCTCACTCCTCTTCTGTTTAACTTTCCTTAAGATCCTTAATCGGCATCTCCAACAATTGGTATCAGAGCATTAGTTTTCAAAAATATCACAATTTGAATTTTGAAAAGTTTAAATGTAAAATTTTGAAGTTTTTCATAACACTTGTGCAATTGTCCGCATTTCTTCATTGTTTCATAAGTCTGCATTTAATTATTATGAAAAGTCATATTGTTTACCGAATCATTGTATTGCACAAGAACATAGATGTTACATGGTTGTTGATGATTCAAAACTTGATGGTTAATTGGTGCGAATCAAAAAGGATAAATGGATATTGGATAGTGGTTTTTCCAGGCATATGACGGGAAATCCAAATTTACTGAATAATATTATCTATGAAGATGGAGGAATGGTCGATGTGTGCGATAACTCGAAGGGATATGTGATTAGCATCGACAATATCAGTAACTCTAAAACTCCTACTACTTATGATGTTTTATTAGTTAAGAATTTTAAACACAACTTTCTTATTATAAGTCAATTATGCGATAAAAGCTATAAAATTAAATTTGACAAAGATAAATGCTTTATTAAAGATAGTAATTCAAACATAATTTTAGAAGGAATTGGAAAGAAAATTATGTACATCGAGTATAAAAATTTCAAATGATAATTTGTGTCTTTTGGCCAATACAAGTGACCCTTGGATTTGTCATAAGAGATTTGGTCATTTGAATTTCAAACATTTATCAAAAATCTTTAATTTAGATTTGGCTAGATGATTACCCAATATAAATTTCAAATTAGATAACTTATATGATGCATGACAATTAAGAAAAGGTTCTTTTAAGTCAAAAGATGAGATTACCACTTCAAATCCATTAGGATTACTTTATATGGATTTATTTGGTCCATCTCAAACACAATCAATAAACCATAGTAGCTATGTTTTGGATATTATAGATGATTTCTCTAGATTTACTTGGACACTGTTCCTTAAACATAAAAGTGATGCTTTTGATGTATTTAAAATATTTGCTAAAAGAATTCAAAATTTATTATCTTTGAAAATCAAGACTATACGAAGTGATCATGGTGGAGAATTTGAAAATGAAAATTTTAAGAAATTTTGCAGTAGAAAGGGAATAACTCATAATTTTTTTGAAGAACTCCTCAACAAAATGGAGTAGTTGAGCATAAAAATAGAATGATACAAGAGTGTGCAAGAACTATGTTATCTGATAGTAATTTACCAAAAAGTTTTTGGGTTGAAGTAGTCGCTATAGCTTGATATATTTTAAATAGAATTTTAATTATACATTAACTAACACAACTCCGTATGAACTTCTGTATAAAAAGAAACCAAATGTATCTTATTGCAGAATTTTTGGGAGTAAATTCTTTATTTTAAGTACTAAAGATAACTTAGATAAATTTTACCCTAAGTCAGATAAAGGAATATTTATTGGATATTCAAATAGAAGTAAAGCTTATAGAGTTTTTAATTTAAAAACTAATACTATTGAAGATACATTAGATGTATCTTTTGATGAAAATTATAAAGATTTGAATCGAAATGAAGATGAATTTGATAATAATAATGAATCAAATGAAATTAATCAACCTAACAAAAGAATTAGGCTTTTAGATATCACCCTGTAGAAAATATTCTAAGGGATATTGAATCTGTAGTTAGATTAGAAAGCAATTAAATAGTATGAGTAATATAGCTTTTATATCAACTATTGAACCTAAAAATCCAAAGGAAGCATCAACTGATGATTCATGGATACTTGCTATGCAAGAGGAATTGAATCAGTTTACCAGAAATGATGTATAGGAACTTATTCCTAGACTAGAGGATAAAACTATAATAGGAACTGAATAGGTATTGTGAGACCCCACGTCCGTTAATGTCACTCGTAAGAGAATGCAATAAGTTTTGTGAAGAGCAATATGTAACAGTGCAGAAATTTACAGCGCAGATATAAAATAAGCAGTGGAGAAAAAATTTCAGCTTTATTATTAAAATAAAACCTGGTTCTCAAAACTAGTTACATCAACCACTTACAAAGTATTTCAAATCTATCTTTCAAAATAACATAATGCCGTAAAACAAAACCATATCCTTGCCACAAGCCATGATGGAATAAAGTCAGAAAGACACATCTCATGGTATCTAAGCTAAGCCAAGCTGCTACAGAAAGTCCTAGTCACTGTTAAGTGCTTCCACTCTGATGACCTAGGGGAAATGGAAGAAAGAAGCGAGAGAAAAAGGGTCAGACATAAAGTTTGGCAAGTTCCAGTAATTCACAAATATGCATAAAATAGGAATTCCAAGACAGGTAAATGAAACTGGATGAGAAAAGTACAGTATCATAACAGATAAACTAAACAGAATAACATGATGGACAGGTATAACAGGAATAAACTTATGATCGAATAATGCTTCACGTTTATATCCTTAAATAGGTATGTCTGCACCAATACTAGTATAACAGGATTTATGATAGAATTAGGTGTCCCATAATATAACAGAAACAGAATGATCCCAACAGAAACATAACGGTAGTTTTAGGTGTACTCTAGTTACATAACGAGTTTTACCCCCAAACAGAAATAACAGGCACCTCAATAGAAATAATGGGTGTTACCCAAATAGAAATAACGGGTACCTAAAAAAAACAGACATAACTAGATGTACCCTAATTACTACCCCCAAGCTATCAGCACCCTAATGTGTAAATATCCCGTGTCGGTCCCATAGGGTGTATTACTTCCTAAAGTGGCAACCTACAGAAGGATATAGACCAATTTACTGGTGCTACAGCGGCTTATTTTCCCTCACAGACCAGACCCATGCACGCATATGACCCCGTTGGAACGCACCCGTATACACCCCCATTCAGATGAAGCTCTTATAATCAGTTCAGTATGCGTACCCTGACCCCTACCTAGTGCGGGGTCCCCTTTTAATACCAGAATGGGTTACTGATTGATATGGGCCCCACAAAGCAGATGACACAAGCTAAACCCCTAAACTTTTCCCCAATTAACTAGGTTTTTTAATAGGTTAAGCCTTACAGATTAACAAGTTCGCCTAACCCCCACAGATTAACATGTTACCAATTAACAGGTTCATATAACCCCGACATATTTAAACAGGTTTACTTAACCCCAACAGATTAAATAGGTTTAGTTGACCCCAACAGGTTAAACAGGTTTACTTAACCCCGACAGATTAAACAGGTTAACTTAACCCCAACAGATTAAACAGGTTTACTTAACCCCAACAGATTAAACAGGTTCCACATGTTATATATACAGTTTCATTACATGTTCCAGTTAATCCTCGAATTAAGCCTAAAGATTTACATGTTCATACACCCTAAATTTCAGTCATATTCCACAGTACAAGATATGCCCCAAATTTTCCCTCTTTTATTTCCATTCCGTAATTTTCCAATTTCATTCATACGTATGTCTCTAGCAAGATTTTCCTAGGCTCGAAGGTAGCCTATGCTTATAAAATAAAAAGGATATAAGAGAGGGAGAAGAATAGAAATGGGCATAATAATAACAAAAATAGGCATATAATAACATCTGAACAGCAGAATAGGTGTATGGAAAAGTACATGTAATTATAACAAAACTGTTTAGATATGAATCAGTTTCTTAACACGCATAGGTTTAGATCCAGGTTTATTTACATGTCAGGGTTACTGTTAAATATTTACATCTAAAAGTAACATGAACTCACAGAGATTGGATTGATGTACAAGAAATGTCTCAGATATACGTATAGGCTGGTGTTGTAGAAGACAGCCTGATTCAATCCAAGTTGAGTTGCATCTCATCATCTCCATTGTTTTATGTGTAGGAAAACAATTGAAATGTTGGCCTTTATATAGACTAACTCCAACGAACCTAACACACAAATAAGTCCAGGAACAGAAAAACGCATTGTGCCAAATCGGGGAGGGGTCGACCCGCCTACCCCTCGGGTCGACCCACTTGGCCATGGTTTGGTCGGCCCAACCCAAGCATGGGTCATCCTATCCCGGTCTGGATCTCACCTACTTCTCCCGCTTGTTTTGTGAACTGATTTGAATTTTGGTTTTAATTATATATATATATATCTTGCTTATATGTATACAACTTCTAACCTTTATATCTTCCTCATACAATGTCCATTTTACGCAAACTCGGAGTCTATCTGAACTGGAATTCTAAGAAGAACGCAATGGTATGGTCCGTTTTACTTAATTCCCAATATTTAATTAAGTATCCCCTTTACTTTATTAATGTTCTATAAAATTATGGGGTGTTACAGGTGTATAAAATAAAATAAATGAACTTGGTGAGGTCATTAGAAATAAAGCACGATTAATTTCTCAAGGATACTGTCAGGAAGAAGGAACAGATTACGACGAAATCTTTTCCCCCATATCAAGATTAGATGCTATTAGAATTTTACTTTCTTTCGTTAATTATAATAATTTCAAATTATTTCAAATGGATGTAAAAAGTGCTTTTCTAAATAGACTCGTTAAAGAAGACGTTTATGTTGAACAACCCCCATTATTTGAGGATGCAAATTTTCCTAATCATGTTGATAAATTAAAGAAAGCCTTATGTGGTTTAAAACAAGCTCCTAGTGTCTGATATAAAAATTTAAAACCCTATTTATTATAATCTAATTTTGAAATTGGTATGGTAGATAATACACTATTTATTAAACGAAATGGAAATGATATTCAATTAGTACAAATCTATGTAGATGATATAATTTTTGGATCTACTAATAATAAAATGAATCAAGAATTTTCTGAAATAATGACAAAAGAATTTGAAATGAGTCACATGGGTGAACTCACTTTCTTTTTAGAGTTACATATTAGACAATTAGAAAATGAAATATTTATTAATCAAGAAAAATACGCTTGGGAATTAGTTAATAAATTTTATATGGCTAATACTAAAGGTAAACCCACTCCCATGACAACTAATGAATCCTTAATGTAACGTCCCATATTTTTACGGTCGAATAATTAATTAATTTAATTATTTAAAAAGTGATTTAGAGATTTAATTGGTTGTTTAATTAAATAATATTGAATATTTAATTAGTATTAATAATAGAATAATATATTTAGATTCTGAAATAGTCGGAAATAGTAGAATTCACAATATTGTGTAAATTGGATTATTTACAAGATTTAATTCAGTTTATAATTGCATTATAGTAACGAATTTATTATTTAAACGAAGTTCGAACGTATAAATTATATTATAATTATAATTGAGCTCAAAACAGCGCGGCAGTTCGTAATTTGGCGATTCGAACTTTAAACGAATATACAGAATCTATTTTAAGTCGGATTTCTGTGAAACAAGAAACGCTCGGAGCTGGTGAAGTATATTTTTCTAATGGAAGAGAAAAATCGAGATTTCGTCATGTAGATTGTGAGTTATGCCAAAATCAAATTTTCGAAAAGTCGTTATTGAATTCATTTATAGTTTATAATGATTTATAAAAGGATTTAAATATAAATCGAATATCGATATAACTGGGAATTTTGAAATATCGAGTTTTAAATCTCTATATATTTATTTTGCAGTTATATGATATTGTTTGTGAATATTTATACGATAATATTAATTTATTAATATTAAATTAAATTGTTTTAAATATATTAATATTTAAATGGTTTATTTAGAGCCTTAGAAAATAGCCATTTTTACAAACGACCTCCGTTTTCGACGAAATTAATTTTGCTGGATCCGGAATATTGAATTATTGCTATATTTTAATTTTCATGATTTTTGGGGTTAGTATGTGGATGTACGGGATTTTAATGTGAAAAAAAATTGATAATTTGACTTTAAAAATACGCTGTGTGAACAAACAGATTCGGAATTCGACGAAACAAGTTTCGTTGGGTCCGTAATGTCGAACTTTAGTTGTATGTCCATTTTCATCGAATTTGGACGTGTTATGTAATCGTAGGAATTTTTAAACTATGAATGGAGATAACGATTGATTAAAATTAAATAAATTAACCAATAAAAATAATAATATATTACTCTATAAATATACTACCTTTCTTCTAACCCTAAACTTTCCATTCCTTTAGTCAAATAATTTCAGCCATCGGTTCTTGTTATTTCTACAACAAAAATCGCTACTTCTAAATTTATAAACAATTGTAATAGAATTTTATAAATGCCAAAGCTTGTATATTATTGATCCTGGGATGTTCCTCTTCGATCTGGTAGGTCTTTTGATGGGTACAATAGTATTTTGGGAAGCTCGATAGTTAACAACGATCCCTAGGGTTAAGGACTGGAAGAGATTGAAGCACCAATTCTTGTTTTGAACAGTGTACTTGAGTTCTTGGAGTTGAGAGGAGGGTATTGGCAAAGTTTGGGAAGGTGCGGCAAGAAAAAGTGACACAATGTCACTGTGCTGTCGCGATATGGTGGAGAACGGATTCTGAATGAAAGGAGCGAGTTCTGTGTTAAGGGTATGGGAAGAAAGATGGCGTGAAGAGATGAATTGTGACGATTTTAGTTTTTTTTATTATGAAGTAGAAGAGGTGAATGTGATGGAGGAAGACACGAAGGTGAAGAAGGCTGCGCAGGGAAGTCGTTCTATTCGAATTGGGAAGATGATGAGTGAGCTGTTTAAGGTGTTAATGACATGGGGGTAAGCTAATTCAAGTAATTTTATAGTAATGACATGGTTGTTTTAGTTTGAATGGTAATGGAGCTTGCTATGGCCATGTTTTTGGTGCTTGTAGGGGATCGAGAAATATAAAATGAGTGAGGAGGATTAGGCGTCTCATGATGGAGGATTAAGAAATTAAAAAGTAATTTAGTTGTTTTAATTTAATTATTATTTTAATTAATGACCTTTAAATCATATACAAGTTTATAAAATGTATAACTTCTACATACGTGATCAGAATTTGGTGAAGCAAGATTCATTGGGACTGTACGAACGATGGCTACACAATGGAACTGATTCAGAGTGAATTGGAGCTCGTCACAATTTATAGCGAAATAAATTGTCTGGTCTGAATCAATGACGATTATCGTTATTTATCGATAAACCACCAAAGTGAGTAAATCTTGCTAACTCTGCCCAGTTATATTTTTATAACGTATTTTTAGAATTGATAAATGTTGGTTGATTGCTGTGTCTTTGTTTGGATTAATTGCTAATTGATTGGTTGAATATATATATAGTTAATCAAATATTGATTTTGTTGATCAGAATATTTTATGTTGAAATGAAATTAATTTTAATTATGTTTAACATCTGCGGATGCAGGGAAACAGGTTGGAGGGATCCAACTGGATTCCTCAACATTTATATTACTGTTTTTCATATATTAGGATATATGATGTGATATATAATCTGTTAATGATTATGTGTGTTTGGATAATATTGATCTTTGTTATTTGATACTTTAAATACCATATATAATACCGGAATTAAAAGGGAATTTTCAAAGTGTATATTGAAAATAATATATTTATAAAATCAAATGATTTTATAAAAGGAAATATTTATAAAATCAAAGGATCTTATAAAAGGAAATATTTATAAAATCAAAGGATTTTATAAAAGGAAATATTAATAAAATAATATGATTTTACAAAAGGAAATATTTATAAAATCAAAGAATTTTATAAAGGGAATATTTTTTTAGAAAATAAATAGAATTATAAAAGGAATATTTATTTAGAAACAAATAGAATTGTAAAAGGAATATTTATGTAGAAAATAAATAGAATTACAAAAGGAAATATTTATAAAATGAATAGAATTTTATAAAAGGAAATATTTAGAAACTGAATTGAAATTTATAAAAGGAAATATATGGAAAATAAATATTAAATGGAAATCGGTTTTAATAGATAAATGGAAAAGATTAATTTAAAGTAGATTTTAAATAAAATCTGTTTTAACAGATAAATTGAGAAGATTAATTTATAAATAATTTTTTTATAAATAAAATAAAATGTTTACCATGTGATAAATGGAATATATAAGTCATAACTTATATAGAGAAGTAGAAATCGGTTTTGACACCGATATTTTAAATAGAATGTGAACTCTGCATTTATAAAGGGAATTTTAAATGAGATTTAAGTGTTAGAAATAAAAAGGAGATTTCGTATGAATAATTCTATAAATAGAAGTATAAATAGAACTTGGAAATGGGATATTATTTTAAAATACGAAATCAAACTTAATGGATTATATAAAAGAAATATTTTTCACATTCGATGTGAATAATGGATTAAAATAAATATTTTATAAATTAAAACATTTATAAGGAAAATTGGGTTTTGAAATAGGAATTCAAATGGGAATTTGAATGAGATAGGAATTAGAGTTAATTGAATATTAGTTATTCGAATAGAGTTAGTCGAATTAGAGTAAATCGAATATTAGTTATTCGAATTAGAGTTAATCGAATATTAGTTATTCGAAGAGAGTTAATCGAATATCAATTATTTGAAGAGAGTTAATCAAATATTATCTATTCGAAGAGAGTTAATCGAATATTAGTTATTCGAATTAGAGTTAATCAAATTAGAGTTAATCGAATTAGAGTTAACCGAATAGAGTTAATTGAATTAGAGTTAATCGAATAGAGTTAATCGAATATTAGTTATTCGAATTAGAGTTAATCGAATTAGAGTTAACCGAATATAATTTATCCAAAGAGATATTATTGAAAATAGTTTATTCAAAGAAAAGAGTTATCGAATATAGTTTATTCGAAGAAGAGTGTTATCGAATATAGTTATTGGAAAGAGAGATTGTCGAATATAGTTTATTCGAAAGAGAATTATCGAATAGAGATTTTTGAGAGAGAATTATACATTGGGATTCGACTATATCGAATGTGGGAAAGTACTATTTACTTTCCGGTTTTTAAATCAAGATTTATTTATTTATAATTAGTTGTTTATTTACGTATTCAAATTAACAAATAAAAGTTATATTTAAGTTAGTATATTTTGAAAGCATGGGATTATAACACTATTGTTAAAATCAAATGATTTGTGTAAAAGAAGTGGATTCGTAAATAGAATCCGAGAGTATCGTAAGGAAGTTTGTTAAATATTTAAAGGGTGAACTTTATCTATTTCGAGGTTAAAAATGTTGTTCGGTTAAGGTCTGAGAGGTAGTTATACCCCAACTTGATTGACTTCATTTTTAACTAAGGAATGGTTAAGGTTCGACAGTGAAGGTTGGTTAAGTGAATTTAGTTAATGAATGCAGTGGTTTGAGTTGGCATAACGATGTTTTATTTAAACATCTGTTTAAATCCAATGAAGGAGTTTTGGAAACGATTTCCAAATAAAAATCAGAAATGTTTCTAATATCAAAAAAAATAGAAATGAGAGTAGATATGGAAATGTTTTCCAATGATTAATAACATAGATTTTCTAAATTTTGAAAATAAGAATTTACGAATATATGGAAACAAGAATAGGAAAATAGATAATTGAATGACAAATTAAATTAAAGTGGATCAGTGGTGATTGATGATTTGCTCGTTAAGATTTCCGTTTGGAAATACGACCGTTGTTTGTACCCAAGTTTTCCTTTGATAGTTAAATAACCGACTATCAAATTTTTTGACCATTTCCGTTGCCAATACGGAGAGACACGGAGAGACCGGGATCAGATTTATTATCTGAAAACCACTCTGTATGGCATTAGCGTTGCGAATCAAATATAATGAAGATAATTGAAGACCGAGTTTGTGCAAGGGATGTTCTAGCATATCCTAAGTAAAAATTGCCTAAGATGGATTTATAGAATAGTGCCTTCGGTTTGTCCAGTACCAGGACAACCTGTATGGAAGAATGTTTGATAGAGTATATTTAATATATCGCGTAAGTTGATCTCTTCAAACGTATTTAAGTTTGGTGGTGGAGGAATTCGTTTCTCTTAGCTTATACCCGTGGTATTTTTAGGGAAATCAATTTGTGATTTGACGGGTATGACGATGTGGTGTTCAAAGTAAATAAAGGAGTGATCTGTCGAGATACGTTATGACCTCAAGCCTCATCAATCGAGAAATGACAGAAATCGGGCAAGCAGCATGGCTAAGTGGGTCGCACCCAATTAGGGGATATTGTCACCATCTGGATAATATTCATATTTGTTACTTCTTTCGCTTCTGTATCTCTCGGGAATGGTTATATTGGTATACCAACCGTAAGGTGACAATGTATTCGGAATATTCAAGTGAAATGAATGGCCGGTTATGTGTGGCTGAGTTACAAGATGTTCTTTTTGAACTCTAGTGTATCGCTTCTAGAGTACACTGATCGGAAGGTGGTTCCATACCTTGTCATAGTTGGAATTCATTATCCAATAAGAGCCCGTGATTTTTGATTGTATATTATATATGTAGAGCGTGAGATGAAAGCGTTCTACTAGATTGCTATTTATTAGATTTAGACATTATTATAATATCAGAAGAGTATGGATTATAAAAAAAAAAATTGGTTATCATAAGTAAAAACCGTCCGTGTTTATGTGTGGGTCGGTCTTATGATTATTCTTTCTTTTAAAAGGATTTTAAAAGTATTTTAAAAGTTAAACAAATGGTTGAAGTTTACTCACACCAGTCACATGACTGACCCAGAGTTTATTTTATTTTGTTTTCCCTAAACTCTTGGGTTCCCAATTTAATACGGGCAGTCAAGTAGTCAGGATTTTACAAATATATTAAGAGCTTGGAGCCGGAGGCTTCATGATTTTATAGCAATTATTTATTTTCGTTGTGTTGTAAGTGTTGTACTCTAATAAATGTTATTGTATACATATACTGGTTTTATTTCAAAGTTATGTTATATTTTATTCGTTCCGCTGTGAGATTCGTGTTACTCTGATTCTATTGTTGTGATCTTCTTCTCCTTATATTCTAATTTTCTATCTTATCTATTCTCACCCTCTAACTTCTTTCTATTAACTATCCGGTATTTCCGATGCTTGGATACTCGACATTGAGTTTATGTCGATAACCAAGGTCGCAAGTCCCCCGGGTCGTTACAGTGGTATTAGAGCTAAAGGTTAAGTAATTACCTTGGCTTTGTGGCGTAACTCGATAGAGATGGGGTTAATTAGCCTAGATTGAGTTTGAGTGTATATATATATGAGTGAACGTATTTATAGATTTTATTAAAAATGTTTCGTATTGTGGAGATTTATTGGTTGAGTTGTTTATGAGTTCTGATCGATCAGTTTGATCCACTGTATCGGTATGGGTTTCTAAACACTCGAATACGATGAACCGACATGGTATGTTTTGAAAAGAAAGGGTAAATAATATAATTTTACCCAGATTATATTTTGATATTAAAGATTGATCAGTATTTGAATTATTATAGTATATTGGATGTGTTGGTTATTATTATAATCAAATAAGATTATAATTTAGATGGTTATAGAAAAACCAATCAGAATTCATATAAGTGTAATATACGAAATCAGATGAATTAAATCTGAAACTAAAAATCAGAATTTGAATTAAAATTCCAAAAAGTCGGAGAAGTGTTTGTAAATGGATTTGAATTACATATATGAGAATTTTAAAATCCTAGGAGTTTTTTTACAAGTAGTGTGAATGATATTTTGAAATAAATTTCAAAATGGAAGTGTTTAAAAATGAGTTTTTGAAAGTGATATAGTATTGAACTCACTTCAGTCACTGGAAAATAATTACGACGATGATCCGGACATCATCAGTGTTCATTTTCAAGTTCTAAGTGATGGATTACTACCAAGGATTTTGTTTTGAATTGTTTTGAGAACAAGTTGTTTGAAGTTCGAAAACTGATATTTGATTTTAAGGAAAGAATGGGTTGTTTAAAATTCCCAGGAAGAGATTGTTGAATTAAATGGATTTATTTTTTTGAAATAAGAATAATAATCAGATTTTAGAATTTTGAGTTTGGAATCGAGATAACTAATGAGAGAAACTAGTCAATTAATTGGGAATATAACTTAACTTAGTTAAGTAATTGGACTCACGAAATAGAATTTTGAAATGGAATTAGATTGTTAGAATAAGAATTTGGAATCGGGAATGGAACTCGAGTTTGAAATGCGATTATGGTTTGGGTATAAGCGAATAACTGTTGAGGATAAATTGGTCGGAGTTTGATTGGAATGATATTAGTATATGCTGAATTGACAGTAGATGGAAAGGATATATTGATACGCCCGACAAAAAGGTACAAGTTTATTTATATATAAGTTTGGTGATTTATGAGCTGATTTCGCAAGCCGCTTGGCTGTTTGATTTTCTTTTGGGTTGGAGAAGGCCTAGAGAGGCGAGTTGTAGTTGTACCAATTGAGCCGTACAAAGGAGGTGCTGGCGAAATTTTTTGAAAATTTAAGGTGTTAGAAAATTTTCGAGACTTTTGAAAATTTTCATCAGTCGAAATTAATTAATTGGTACAGTGAAACTGAAATTTAAGAAGTAAACAAATAATTTTTAACCTAGTCAATAGGGTTGTTTTCTACCTTAACAATTTCGAGGACAAAATTATTTTAAGGGGGAAGAATGTAACGTCCCATATTTTTACGGTCGAATAATTAATTAATTTAATTATTTAAAAAGTGATTTAGAGATTTAAATGGTTGTTTGATTAAATAATATTGAATATTTAATTAATATTAATAATAGAATAATATATTTAGATTTCGAAATAGTCAGAAATAGTAGAATTCACAATATTGTGTGAATTGGATTATTTACAAGATTTAATTCAGTTTATAAATTATAATAACAAATTTATTATTTATACGAAGTTTGAACGTATAAATTATATTATAATTATAATCGAGCTCGAAATGGCGCAACAGTTCGTAAATTGGCAATTCGAACTTTAAAAAAATATACAGAATCCGTTTTAAATCGGATTTCTATGAACAAGAAACGCTCAGAGCTGGTGAAGTATATTTTTCTAATGGAAGAGAAAAATCGAGATTTCGTCATGTAGATTGTGAGTTATGTCCAAATCAAATTTTCGAAAAGTCGTAATGTAATTCGTTTATAATTTATAAAAGGATTTAAAAGTAAATTGAATATTGATATAACTGGGAATTTTGAAATATCAAGTTTTAAATCTCGATATATTAATTTTGGAGTTATATGATATTATATGTGAATATTTATATGATAATATTAATTTATTAATATTTAATTAAATTGTTTTCAAATATACTAATATTTAAATGGTTTATTTAAAGCCTTAGAAAATAGTTGTTTTAACAAACGACCTCCGTTTTCGATGAAACTAATTTTTTTTGATCCGGAATACTGAATTATTGCTAGATTTCAATTTTCGTGAATTTTGGGGTTAGTATGTGGCTGTACAAGATTTTAATGTGAAAAACAGTCGATAATTTGACTTTAAAAATATGCTATGTGAGCAAACGGATTCGGAATTCGACAAAACAAGTTTCGTTGGGTCCGTAATGTCGAACTGTAGTTATACGTCCATTTTCGTCGAATTTGAATGTGTTATGTAATCATAGGAATTTTTTATCTATAAATGGAGATAACGATTGATTAAAATTGAATAAATTAATCAATAAAAATAATAATATATTACTCTATAAATACACTACCTTTCTTCTAACCCCAAACTTTCCATTCCTTTAGTCAAATAATTTCTGCTATCGGTTCTTATTATTCTACAACAAAAATCGCTACTTCTAAATTCACAAACAATAGTAATAAAATTCTATAAATGTCAAAGCTTGTATATTATTAATCCTGGGATGTTCCTCTTCGATCTAGTAGGTTTTGATGGGTACGACAGTATTTTAGGGAGCTCGATAGTTAACAGCGATCCCTAGGGTTAAGGACTGGAAGAGATTGAAGCACCAATTCTTGTTTTGAGCAGTGTACTTGAGTTCTGGGAGTTGAGAGGAGGGTATTGGCAAAGTTTGGGGAAGTGCGGCAAGAAAAAGTGACGCAATGTCACTGTGCTATCGCGATATGGTGGAGAACGGATTCTGAATGAAAGGAGCGGGTTCCGTGTTAAGGGTATGAGAGAACAGAGGGCGTGAAGAGATGAATTGTGACAATTTTATTTTATTTTATTATGAAGTAGAAGAGGTGAATGAGATGGAGGAAGACACGACGGTGAAGAAGGCTGCGCAGGGAAGTCGTTCTGTTCGAATTGGGAAGATGATGAGTGAGCTGTTTAAGGTGGACATGGGGTAAGCTAATTCAAGTAATTTTTATAGTAATGACATGGCTGTTTTAATTTGAATGGTAATGGAGCTTGCTATGGCCATGTTTTTGGTGCCTGTAGGGGATCGGGAAATATAAAATGAGTGAGGAGGATTAGGCGGCTAATGATGGAGGATTAAGAAATTAAAAAGTATAATAATTTAGTTATTATTTAAATTAATGACCTTTAAATTGTATACAAATTTATAAAATGTATAACTTCTGCATACGTGATCAGAATTTGGTGAAGTTCATTGGGACTATACGGACGATGGCTACACAATGGAACTGATTCGGAGTGAATTGGAGCTCGTCACAATTTATAGCGAAATAAATTGTCTGGTGTGAATCAATGACGGTTATCGTTATTTATTGATAAACCACCAAAGTGAGTAAATCTTGCTAACTCTGCCCAGTTATATTTTTATAACGTATTTTTAGAATTGATAAATGTTGGTTGATTACTGTGTGTTTGTTTGGACTAATTGCTAATTGATTGGATGAATCTATATATATATATATATCGTTAATCAAATATTGATTCTGTTGATCAGAATATTTCATGTTGAAATGAAATTGATGTTAATTATATTATTTAACATCTGTGGATGCAAGGAAACAGGTTGGAGGGATCCAACTGGATTCCTCAACATTTATATTATTGTTTTTCATATATTAGGATATATGATGTGATATATAATCTGTTAATGATTATATGTGTTTGGATAATATTGATCCATGTTATTTGGTGTTTTAAATACCATATATAATACTGGAATTAAAAGGGGAATTTTCAATGTGTATATTGAAAATAATATATTTATAAAATCAAAGGATTTTATAAAAGGAAAAATTTATAAAGTCAAAGGATTTTATAAAAGGAAATATTTATAAAATCAAAGAATTTTATAAAAGGAAATATTTATAAAATCAAAGAATTTTATAAAAGGAATATTTATTTAGAAAATAAACAAAATTATAAAAGGAATATTTATTTAGAAAATAAATAGAATTATAAAAGAAATATTTATTTAGAAAATAAATAAAATTATAAAAGGAAATATTTATGAAATGAGTAGAATTTTATAAAAGGAAATATCTGGGAAATGAATAGAATTTTGTAAAAGAAAATATGTGGAAAATAAATATTAAATGGAAATTAGTTTTAACAAATAAATGGAAAAGATTAATTTAAAGTAGATTTTAAATAGAATCTGTTTTAACAGATAAATTGTAACACCCCGTGAATTCTATAACGTTAAGCTTCACAAATTAAAGTATAATTAATTATAAATGATGAAATCAGGGGAAATGGTTTACGCCATTGCGTTCGTCTCGAAATTCTACTTGAGATAGAGTCCAAGTTTGCGTAAAACGGATATCGTATGAAGAAGATATGGACGAACGAAGTTGGGCAGAAAAACCAGAAATTGGGTCAGAATGCACTGGCACACTTGGGAAGTGCGCCAGAACAAAGTTGAACTGGTGCACTTGTGAAGTGCGCGAGTACATTTTTAGCCTGGCGCACCTGCCAAGTGCGCCCAGGTCAGAATGACCTGCTGGTCAGGTCCTGGCTGGCCTGGTCAGGGTCTGATCGAATTCTGATGCTTGGCTGAGTCACTAGGGCTCACGTGTCACCTCTTGATTGGCTCTTTGAACTTTGTATGGTCTAGATTCCTCCTATCTTCATCTGACGGCTCAAAATAATTAAAAATTCTATAAATACAACTCAAGTCTAACCCTAAATTCACACAAATAATAGAATACAAAAGCCGTCATGCTGCTGGAAAGGAACTAGGAATGGCCGTCAATTAGAAAGCCTAGAGACAAGCCAACACTAAAGCCTAAGAGACGAATCAAATTTAAAGTTTAATCAAATCAATCAACGCAACGTTAGTCTACCCAAAGGAGCGCATCTCAGTTTCAAAATTCAGAATCCAGAATTCTAGATTCTGCATTCGTTGTAAGTATAGTGACCTTTCAGAATATGAATAAAAATTGTGATGTGATTCGATGTAAATGAAAATAGAATCGTGTTATTACATCATATAAATTTTGTGTATTGTAATGATTCTATCATGACTTGTGTATTGATGTTTGTGGCATAAATTGATTGATGCAAGCCTATTGAACAATTGTATATGAAAACAATGGCACTTGCAAGTTTGTGGCAAAAACTAGAAATTGATCCCTTTTTTGTATATGTCGATGGGATGGACTATGTATATTCCCTTAGTCTAAATTAGAATTTATGTAAACAAGTTGTAGACCTTTTATGCCTACATGACCCAAAACCTATGATATCATTCTTATGTTTATTGGCAAGTATAATTAGATCTATGTTTGCAAGTATAATTAGATCTATGTTTCATAAACTATGCAAGTTCATGTTTATTTGCGAAATATAGTTGGTTCTATGTCAAACATCGTTTGGGTTTCATAAACTATGCAAGTTCATGTTGAAATAGGCTATATGATTAGATGTAAAAATTGTACATTTTGATGAATATATAACATGCTAGTTTTGTGGTCGATATAATGCCAAGTTAAACATGTTTAAACACAAGTTTGTATTAGCCTAAACTATGCCATTTCATGTCACCTACTTAGTCATACTTTGATTTGAGTGCAAGTTCACATGACCCATGTTATATGTTAGTTGAATCGCCAAATTGCAAGTTCATACCTATGATGTTCATATTGATTATGCCAAAAATGCCAAGTTTACACCTATGACACGTTTACGTTTATGAATTCCCTTGTGTCTATTTGTGTGAGCTAAATTAGGCTAAGTTTTTAGCCTAATATTATATGTTAAAAACTATGCGAACAAAGATTAGGCTAAGATTGTTAGCCTAATGTTTAAACGGGGTAACATTGGGAATATTTGAAAACTTGACATAAAAATATATGAAATTGGCATGTTTGTCACATGCCAAAATTGGTGGCATTTGAATGGTATAAATTCTTATACCAAAAATGTTAAACTTGGAATGTGGGCCATAATATTTAATTGTTGACAAATTTACATATATTCAGTAATAAAGACAAATATGTAAATTTATAAAACACGATATGCTTAACCCGAGGTTGGATTGAGTTGTGATGTAAACCTATCTGGACCCGTTCGGCTGTCCAGTAGTCACAACAATACCTATCCAATGAGGGTGGTTAAGCATTGAGCCCAATAAGGACCCGAGGCTAGACTGAGCTACGGTGTAAACCTATCCGGAACCGACCGGCACATCCAGTAACCGTAGCAATACCTGTCTAATGTGAGTGGTCTGGTGCTCCTAAGAGGCTAAGGACAGATGGTAGGGTTAAGTCAACTATAAAACTTAACCAAATTCAACATGTTAGCGAGAATTGATGGGTGGGGTTAGGTAAATACAGACACTTAACCACTTAACATGTTTGACTAGAAAATCCTGGTAACGAGGGACCCGTTTCTGCAGTAACCCAAAGTTAGGTATCAACGGTACCCTAAAACTAGGCAGGGTGGGGTACGATTACTGGGCTGATTGTAAGCGGCCAAACGACGGCGGTGGGTGCACAGTGTAGGTCTAACGGGATGCGGGCGTGCACACACTCTGGAGCAGACAACCAGGGCACTGGGGACACCAGTAGTATAACCTATGCCTTCTAGTTTTGTGTCGGGGCCGCCACCATGGGTCTTGATACACCCCTTGGTGGGACCAGCATAGGCATCTACAATTCTTGGGGGTCGTATGACACATATTAACGCGAGTAGGAGCCGATCTTTAGAAAATGGGGATCACTTCACCCTCACCACGGGGTGCCAGTTAGAATAAACTCAAATAGGTGCAGAGATATAGTATGGGTGCGATAGTACATTGGACACTTCCTTAGCTTGTGACACTTCCCTATTTTTTTAGTTTACATCCATCATACCCTTTTCTTATTCACATACTGAAGAGTTACTAGATTTACTCAGGCTTTATGTCTGACCCTATTTTCTTTTCGTCTTCTTTTCTTTCGTTCCCCCCCACAGGTCCACAGGGAGGAAACATCTCAACTCAGTCAGACTCTTTACAAGCACCAAGAACGTAGATGTATGATTTGGATCTTTCTTGCTCGGATAATGGCTTTGGATATCACCATGGGGATTTTTGTCGCTTTATTTATGTTTTCATGCTTCTTTAATAATCAAGGCAGTTATGAGGTTGTAATGTTGGAAGTATTTTGAGACAATTATGGAAATCTTTTGTTTGATACACGTATCGATGAAATAAAAGTTTGTTTGGTTTCCGCTGTTTAAAATATGTGTATTTATATCTGTCTTGAGTTTATCTGTGGCTTTTACTTATAAACCTCCACCAAAGTTAAGGCATTCCCTTTGTAAGTGACCTTAATAGAGGTGGGGTGTTTCATAAATCGAGAAGATTAATTTATAAATAATGTTTTATAAATTAAGTAAAATATTTATCATGTGATAAATGGAATATATAAGTCAGAACTTATATAGAGAAGTAGAAATCGGTTTTGACATCGATATTTTAAATAGAATATGAACTCAGCATTTATAAAGGGAATTATAAATGAGATTTAAGAGTTAGAAATAAAAAGGAGATTTTGTATGAATAATTCTGTAAATAGAAGTATAAATAGAATTTGGAAATGGGATATTATTTTAAAATATGAAATCAAACTTAATGGATTATATGAAAGAAATATTTTTCACATTTGATGTGAATAATGGATTAAAATAAATATTTTATAAATTAAAACATTTAAAAGGAAAATTGAGTTTTGAACACGGACTTCAAATGGTAATTTGAATGAGAAAGGAATTTGAGTTAATTGAATATTAGTTATTCGAATAGAGTTAAATCGAATATTAGCTATTCGAATAGATTTAATCGAATATTAGTTAATCGAATTAGAGTTAATCGAATATTAGTTATTCGAATTAGAGTTAATCTAATATTAGTTATTCGAAGAGAGTTAATCAAATATTAGTTATTCGAAGAGAGTTAATTGAATATTAGTTATTCGAAGAGATTTAATTGAATATAGTTATTCAAATTAGAGTTAATCAAATTAGAGCTAATCGAATAGAGTTAATCGAATATTAGTTATTCGAATTATAGTTAATCGAATTAGAGTTAATCGAATATAAATTATTCGAAGAGAGATTATCGAATATAGTTTATTCGAAGAAAAGAGTTATCGAATATAGTTTATTCGAAGAAGAGAGTTATTGAATATAGTTATTGGAAAGAGAGATTGTCGAATATAGTTTATTCGAAAGAGAATTATCGAATAGAGATTTTTCAAGAGAGAATTATACATTGGGATTCGACTATATCGAATATGGGAAAGTACTATTTACTTTCCAGTATTTAAATCAAGATTTATTTATTTATAAATTAGTTGTTTATTTACGTATTCAAATTAATAAATAAAATTTATATTTAAGTTAGTATATTTCGGAAGCATGGGATTGTAACACTATTGTTAAAATCAAATGATTTGTGTAAAAGAAGTGGATTTGTAAATAGAATCTGAGAGTTCCATATGGAAGCTTGTTAAAGATTTAAAGGGTGAACTTGATCTATTTCAAGGTTAAAAATGTTGTTCAGTTAAGGTCTGAGAGGTAGTTAAACCCCAACTTGATGGACTTCATTTTAGTCTAAGGAATGGTTAAGGGTCGACAGTGAAGGTTGGTTAAGTGAATTTAGTTAATGAGTGTAATGGTTTGAGTTGGCATAGGGATGTTTTATTTAAACATCTGTTTAAGTCCAATGAAGGAGTTTTGGAAATGTTTTCCAAATAAGAATCAGAAAGAATCAGAAATGTTTCTAATATAAAAAAATAGAAATGAGAGTAGATATGGAAAAGTTTTCCAATGATTAATAACGTATATTTTCTAAATTTAGAAAATAAGAATTTACGAATATACGGAAATAGGAATAGGGAAATGGATAATTGAATGACAAATTAATTTAAAGGGGATCAGTGGTGATTGATGATTTGCTCGGTAAGATTTCCATTTGGGAATATGACCATTGTTTGTACACATGTTTTCCTTTGACGGTTAGATAACCGACTATCAAAGTTTTTGACCATTTCCGTTGCCAATATGGAGAGACCAGGATCAGATTTATTATCTGAAAACCACTCCGTATGGCATCAGCGTTGCAAATCAAACGCGATGAAGATAATTGAAGACGGAGTTTGTGCAAGGGCTGTTCTTGCAAATCCTAGGTAGAAATTGCCTAAGATGGATTTACAAAATAATGCCTTCGGTTTGTCTAGTCGTAGAACAACCTGTATGGAAGAATGTCTGACAGAGTATATTTAATATATCACGTAAGTTGACCTCTTCAAACGTATTTATGTTTGGTGGCGGAGGAATTCTTTTCTCTTAGCTTATACCCATGGTATTTTTGGGGAAATCAATTTGTGATTTGACAGGTATGACGGTGTGGCATTCAAAGTAAATAAAGGAGTAATCTCTCGAGATACGTTGTGACCTCAAGTCACATTAACCGAGAAATGACAGAAATCGGAAAGGCAGCATGACTAAGTGGGTCGCACCCAATTAAGGTATATTTTCACCATCTAGAGAATATTCATATTTGTTACTTCTTTCGCTTCTATATCTCCCGGGAATGGTTATGTTGGTATACCAATCGTAAGGTGACAATATATTCAAAACATTCAAGCGAAATGAATGGCCGGTTATGTGTGGCTGAGTTACAAGATGTTCTTGTTGAACTCCAGTGTATCGCTTCTAGAGTACACTGATCAGAAGGTGGTTCCATACCTTGTCATAGTTGGGAATTCATTATCCAGTAAGTGCCCGCGATTTCTGATTGTATATCATATCTGTAGAGCATGAGATGAAAGCGTTCTACTAGATTGTTATTTATTTGATTTAGACATTATTATAATATCAAATGAGTATGGATTATAATTTTTTTTTTGGGTTATCGTAAGGTAAAAACCATCCGTGTTTATGTATGGGTCGGTCTTACGGTTATTATTTCTTTTAAAAGGATTTTAAAAGTTAAACAAATGTTGGAGTTTACTCACACCAATCACATGACTGACCCAGAGTTTATTTTGTTTTGTTTTCCCTAAACTCTTGGGTGCACAATTTTGTACGTGCAGTCAAGTAGTCAGGATTTTACAGATATACTAAGAGCTTGGAGCAGGAGACTTCAGGATTTTATAGCAATTATTTATTTCCGCTATATTGTAAGTGTTGTACTCTAATAAATGTTATTGTCTACATATACTGGTTTTATTTCAAAGTTATGTTATATTTTATTCGTTCCGCTGTGAGATTTGTATTACTCTGATTCAGTTGTTGTGATCTTTTTCTCCTTCTATTCTAATTTTCTATCTTATCTATTCTCACCTTCTAACTTCTTTCTATTAACTATCCGGTATTTCCGATGCTTGGATAGTCGACATTGAGTTTATGTCGATAACTAAGGTTGCTAATCCCCCGGGTCGTCAAACTTAAGTAAAGATGACTCTTCAAAAGATGTAGATCAAAAAAATTATAGAGGAATGATAGGATCTCTATTGTATATAACTGTTAATAGAATAGATATAATGCATAGCGTTTGTCTTTGTGTTGGATATCAATCACAACCTAAGGAAACTAATTTAAAATCTGTAAAATATATTTTAAATATGTTAAACATATGTTAGATTTTGGATTATTCTATCCAAAGAACGATTCATTCGATTTGATTTCGTATTGCTATGTTGACTATGCCGGGTGTAAAGCAGACCGAAAAAGTATAAGTGGAACTTGTCACTTTTTGGGTCATTCCCTGGTTTCGTGGTTTAGTAAAAAGAAAATATCGTATCCTTATCAACAACTGAAGCAGAATACATATATGTTGGTTTAGCTTATTCTCAAGTAATATATATGCAACAAACTCTAAGAGATTTTGGTTTAAATATTATCAAATCACCAATTTACTGCAATAATACAAGTGTTATTAATCTTTCTAAAAATCCTACACATCATGCTTGAACAAAAAATATTGATGTGAGCCATCATTTTCTGAAAGATAATGTAAATAAAGAAAATATTTCATTAGAAATAATTAACATAGAAAATCAAATTGCAGATATGTTGACTAAACCATTGAATGAAGCAACATTTACGAAATTAAGAAGAGAACTAGGAATTTGTTCTCTAAACGAAGTAAAATAATCAAACACTTTAATATAAATATAGTATAAAATATAAAAAAACTAAATAAATTCAAAACAAACATATATATATATATATATATCAACATAAGGAAATGTGTATGTCGACATATAATAGAAAAAATTTAAAAAATGAAATTCCCTCCGAAGTTAGTTATAACTCATATTAAACTCTCCACTTCGAAAATTCTTCTTCTCTCACTCATTTTCTCTATAACAAAAATTCCGAAACATAAAAGTAATGGCTTCCAATTCAAATAATAATCAAAACAATGCTCTTACGTCTCCTACGCCTTCTCAAGTCCCTTTTTAACGAATGGCGCACGCAATTGTAATCAAAATAGAAGATTCCGTGAAAATACCCTTCAGTTACTCGCTGAAATTCAACTTCTTCAACTCTCGATGGCTAGAGAACAAGAGAAGCACAAGAAGATCATCAGGAATCTTCAAAAATATACAATGGATAACTAAGAGAATCCAATAATTATTGAAGATGATTCCTCCAACATTCAAGTTCATAATCCCGTAGAGTAAGATGACGAAGAATAAGAAGAAGAAGAGGTTGAAGAAAAAGAGGAAAATCAAAATCAACCAATGGACGAAGACGATCCAGTAATCTGTGTTAGAGGAGGAGTATGTTTCAATAAAGATGGAAATGTAGTTGAACAAAATGAGGAATTCTGTATTCATTACCCAAATTATCCAATTCATAAATCCTCGATTGTTAGAAATAATTAATAGTGACTTTATATTCGTTTATTCGTGTAAGCGCTAATCAACGTAAATATTTGTATATATTTGTTAAAATACTTATGTAATTTTAAAACAACGTAAATATATAATAAATATATTTTTGTATTGGTAGTCTTTAAGTGAATTTTGTTTATACTTAAGAACATTATTAGACTATTATACTAGGAATGATATAGAATAGTTCTAGGGTTATTAGTCTAGGTTTTAGATATTATGATTAGTCTTAGAACTTTGCCTTAGTTTAGGGGGGAGTATTAGTATCTATTTAAGATTATATAGTTTTTGTTGATGATGAAGTGGGAGAATTATAAAATAAGGTTTAGATTAAGGGAGAGGTAATGAGGTAAGGGGAAGTAATCAAAGAATCGAGAAAACAGGTATGAATATTTTATAGCCAATGCCGTCATCATCAAAAAGGGAGAGATTGTTAAGGGCTGGGATGTTGATGATGATGGTTTTGATGACAACAACATTGTTTATACTAATATTGTTATAAAATATATACTAACACAATTCTCTAGAATATATATATATATATATATATATATTATATTTCTATATATAGGAAATCTGTGCTGGTATTTTATATTGAAGACTGTACAGTTTACAAGAATCAAGATTTCAAATAGAAGAGTTCAAGTTTCAAGACTCATGAGTATCAAGAAACCAAGAGTTCAAGAGTTTAAAATTATAGAGTCAGTATGTCTAGAAATTCTGTTAAAACTCTGGTTAGCACTAGATTCAATTTTCAAATATAAATTCTAATTTTAAAATTCAAACCCTAATTTCAAACTTGATTTCCAAATAATTTCATACTTTTTTTACTTAATCTTAAAACTTGTTCTCAAATAATTTCAAAATTACTTCCTTATTCATAATATATACTTCTTAGTTGTAATAATATTTTAACTCCTGATAGTTATTTTCTAAACTTCTGAAAATTAAGTTTGTATACAAATTTGTATTTTAGATTTTAAACTTCTGTTTTACTTGTTTACAATTACTTATGTTGTTTAGTATTCTTATTTATATTAAGATTTTAATATATATACATATGTATAGTTTTGTATATTTATACTTTTATATCATTTTATATTTAATTTCTTAATTATTTTTAGTATATCTTTATATAAGTTTTAAAATATATTTTTACTTTGAAAAGAATGTTTAAATATAATGGAATTTAATTATTTTTTTAAACTTTGGGTTTATTATAATTTATTTAAATATTGTTTGAATCGATTCAAAAGTCATTTTTTGAAATATAATTAGCATATGTCGACATACACTTTCAGGCATGTCGACATACTAGCTGTTAGGGCAGTTTTAAATTTTGAAAAGAAGTGTCTATTGAATTCAAAACCTTTCATGAACATTGTGACTACTAGAAACCGATAAATACCTTCCAAATTCGAATTTTTTTAATAAATTTTCAACTTCTTCCTCTCTTAACTTCCTACCATTAGAGTACTTTAATTCTTGGTTTTCTACACTTACTTATCGATTTTCTAGACTTATACTCTGCCTTTCAATAGAAATCATATCACTCTTCTTCTCTTTCTATTCTAAATCAAATACTCTTTGAATAAAAGAGCTTCTCAAGAGTTATAGGTTGTTTGTAATCAAAGATCTCAAATTCTAGTCCTATAGAGTCAATACTATAATAACTGATAAGAGAAGGGTGTGGTCCTGTTCCGTATAAAGTTACTATGTGTGATTGTGCCCTGGAAATCGATTAGGAGTAAAGTTGTGGCCCAGTAAATCAACTAAGTCTCACTGTACTTGGAATATGTTGGGGGTGTGTCGTTGTAGCCCTGAAACCAAGGATTGTAATTGCATTTGTTGAATAAAAATCCACATCAACCCCGCGTTGTGTGGGACTGGATGCAGGGGAGTCCCGAACCAGTATAAAGTCCCAGTGTGTGCTTTCCTTTTATTGCTTTTACTTTTACTTTCATCATTATGTGATTGATTCCATGTTTGTTTATTTCTATGATTTGTATATTGTGTGTTTGATTCAAAATGATTTCAAGAAATTTTATAAATTCCATTAAATACTATTCACCCTCCCCTTTTCCCTCTAGTGTTTAATTTGACTTAAGATCCTTAATCCGCATCTCTAACACATTATGTGTACATCTAATTTTGCAACTATCCTGTAATTGTGCATATTGCAATATATCATGAAATATATGAATGTACATGAATTTATTATCGATACCTCCTATATAAATGCTCTTTTCTTTAAAAATTCTTCTTGAAACATATTACAAACATCCCAAATATACTTGTATTTATATATTTAAAATATTTAACAAATAAAATAGCTTTTCATCTAATTTTTCCTGCACTTCTTCTGGGTAGAAGCATGGTTCAACCAATTTTTGCATCCAAAATTGTACCATACAATTTTTAATATTCGAATTTTTGGAAGAATCTAATTTTCCAAATTCGATTTCTTATGTTGGAAAAGGGTCGAAAGTGAAAATTCTATATTTCTCGTTCACTTTTATGCACCCCTTTCTATTTACTTGAAACTTTCCCAGTGCTTTATCAAAAAACTATTTTTTCCAAGAACAGTTTGCATAAGAAAAAATTTCTATTTAAATTAATCAAACTTTATATGGAAGAATTTTGTTTTCTCTTCAAATTTTTATTTCTTATTACTGTATCTTCCTTTTACCTTTATAATTATATTCACTAAGTTTTTTTAGCTTCTCTATTTCTTTAGTTAGCCTCTTATTAGTTACACATATTGTTTATTTTATTTTTGAGTGATTAATGCAGAAACACAGAGAAAGTATATTTTACTAATAAGTACTGATTTTTATAACAACCAATACATTGCATTTATGTATGAATACATACTGTAAAATAGAAAGAAAACACAAATTCTAGTTTAGGATACTTCTACGAAATCTTAAACTTGGCTTTGGGTCAGAAACTGCTTCAGTAACAGTCTAGAAACCTCCTCCAAGTTTTCCTACATTTTATCCTCTTGGTCCCCAATCTATCACTTTGATAGTCTCTATATGCTATTGGGCCCCTCAAAACCAAAGTCTAGTTGGGTTCTACCCGGCTTCATGACTAAGCTTTACCTATTGCCTTAGTCCCGCATGATTGAGTCTCATATATCTTAGTATGTCAAATTCCAATAGTCCCTACTTAGTCATGACGTAGTACCATCCTAATGTGTCTTTAATATCTTCTTAATTAATCTTCATTTTTTATTAAATATATATTTACGTGAAATATCTCTCTCACTTTCCATCGTTTCACATAAACAATGCGGATTTAAAATTTCCTTCAATTCTATTCATAATTTAACGGTAACTACTTAGAAGACACCTTTCCTACAATACACTTTTTCTTAACCATTTGTGTGTGACTCTATGCCTTTTGAGTGTTTCACCATTTTACACTTTCCTTTTCTTAATTCCATTTTTTACTATTACCCTAATTTTATGGTCTTCTCATTACATCACTTGTTATATATTATATTTTTTTCAAATGGTAATGTACTTTAACACATTGAAGCTACTTATTATTATTTGTAGTTAAGGAACTATTAAAGTTAGGTTTCTATGAATCATTTCTAAGAAGATTTTGCATTTTTTGTAAAGTAATAACGAAACTTTTTTCATTTTCCTTGTTGAAATAAGTATCACAAAATATGGTGGTTTGCCTACATTTTTTACATCTCTTTTACAACACATTCCTTGTTACCTTAGCAAAATACACATACTTACATATTTTTGACTCTTAAAAACTCATCATATAATTCTCTTAGTCTTAAAGAATAAAAGTGTGTCACAACCAATCCTACTTATAAAAATTTATATGATTATTCATACTAAATTAGTGTAGTCATTTAAGGCTTAAATTATGCTACTCTAACTTTTCATCCATAAAGTACCTACTCTATTGTAACTTCTTTCCAATCCAACAAAATAGAATTTCCTAAAATTACTTTCAATAGTTCTATCATCTTTTCGCACCTATTTTATTGAAACCTATTAAACATTTAATTTTCAAAATAAATCTTCTTTTAAACCAAAAAATTATTTTAGGGTAATTCTCTATTTTTAAGTAAATAAAATTTTAAAATCGTAGATTTTAAATTTTAAACATGAAAATTTCCAAATCTTTTTTTCCAAAGTTTAAAAATCTAATCATAGGGGTAAACTCATAATGGGTTCTCAACTTCCTCCAGGTCTATTTTCCAAATAGTCATTTTCTCACTTCGGTAGCTTTTTATGCAAATTTCCAAAGATTGTCCATTTTTGTACTGAAACTTGTTTCTAGCGCCACCTATGCGTTAATATATATATATATATATATATATATATATATATATATATATATATATCCCTAATCCATTTCTTCCCTTATGCTACAAATTCTAAGGCACCACCGCACCTCCACTAATCTGGAATAACTACCAATTTTCGGGTATTAATATAATAAATTTCCATTTACCACTAAACTTATTATACATCTTATGTAACACCCCACCTTCGTTAAGGACACTCACAAAGGGAATGCATTAACTTTGGTGGAGCATTTTAGTAAACAGAACAGAAAATTTCAAGACAGATAAACAATACTTGAAAAATTATAACTTTATTACAGTGGAAAACAGAAATCAGTATGGTTTCATCTTTACCAAAAACTCAAGTACATAAATATCAGTCTTGTTCAGAAAGTCATCAGAGTACAAAACTTTAAAATCATAATCCCCACAGAAGATTCCATAAGAAGTTAAGCCATACTTTATGCACTTCAAGCAGAAGAAATCCGGATCAAGCTAAAGTATTCCCTCCTTGGAAAACTTGGGGGAACCGAAAGAAAAAGGGGCGAAAACAAGCAAGGTCAGACATAAAGTCTGGCAAGTCCAGTGACTTTCAGCATATGAACAGATAATAACAATTATGACATGAAAACAAGCTGGATAAGAGATAACAGTAACAGGAGCAGCAGATGTACTTAGGTTAAACAGAAGAAACAGAATAATATTACTTTTCATTTCTCTGCACTAATACTAGTATTACAGGATTAGGTGTCACCCCAATGTCTAAACTGAAACAGAAACGGGAACAGAATAATTTCCATAGAAGAGAATGCTAGTAATGGGCCTTTACCACCCCAACAAAAACAGACAAAAACAGAATGCTAATAATGGGCCTTTACCACCTGAACAGAAGGTACAGAAACAGAAACAAATTAATCCCTACGGAAACAAAATGTAGAATTAGGTGTACACCAGTAAATGGGCCTTTACCACCCGAACAGACGGTACCACGCAGAAACAGACAGGTGTTACCACCCAACAGAAACAGACGGTACCAACAGAAATAGACAGAACTAAGTGTACCCTAAAACCCTACCCCAAACGATCGGCTCCCTAATACATAAATACCCTGTGTCGGCCCCACAGTAGGGTGTATCACTCCCTAAAGTGACAACCATTTGGCACAGACCTATTTACAGATGTCACGGCGACTTACATCCTTAGAGGCAGACCGGGATCCATGCACGCACATGACCCAGTTGGAATGCACCATCAACACCCTTCGCCATTATCAGAATGAACCGCTTATAATTAGTTCAGTAAGCGTGCCCGGACCCTACCTACTGTTGGGTCAAAGTTTTGATACCAGAAAGGGTTACTGACTAATATGGGTCCCAAATACTAGATGACACAAGTAATTTCCCTCCTAACCTTGTATCAACAGACTAACAGATTTCAGATTAACTTGTTTACAAGTTCAGACATACAGAGTTCAAATCAACTGGTTCACAGATCAGACAAGTTTTCAGACTAACGGATCAGATATACGGATTCAACAGATTTACAGATTTGTCTAACTTTGTAATTGTGCCTACAGATTCATGAAACGGGTTTGTTAAATTCATTAGTCCAATTGGTTCAACCCTATCCACCCAACACGTTTTAGACATCATATTTATCTCAGATCTGTATTAATTAAAAATTAATGCGCAGACCTCTCACATTAGACTGACAGTTTGCGGCCACTGGTTAGGCCGGTTGGTTCCGGGCAGGTTTCTGCCGCAAACTGAGTCTAACCTCGGGTTTCAAGCACGTTATGACTAACTTCTCACATTAGAACCTATTGTTTGCAGCTACTGGATGTGCCGGGCGGTTCTGGGCAGGATTACGCCGCAAACTCATTCTAACCTCGAGTTAGCCATGTTTTATGTTTAGCCAATGCATTCATTCACAGACTATGCTAATATCAGACTAATCATGCTATTTTAACAAATTAACTTCTGTACAAGTTACAACAGATTATTCGAGGTTCTATTAACAAGTTTTGCTCAATTTTTAAATCTAGCCTACAGATTTACATACTTCAAATTTCAGCATTTCAATTCCAACAGATTACGCCATTCAACAGATTAAACAGATAACAGATCTTGTAGATTAGGCGATTTAGCAGATAAGGCAATTTAACATAATTAGCAGATTAGGCTATTCAATCTAATTAGCAGTTTAGGAAATATAACAGAACTAGCAGATTAGGCAATATAACAGATTTAATCATTCCTTAACGTTTCATTGACATATCTTGCCTAATTATAAATTTGGCCTAAGTTTGCATGCCTAAATAATTGTCATGATTCACAATATGATTATATACCCCACGTTTGCATTAAATTTACATGGCATAGATTATGGTCATAATTTACCATATAACATATGTCCTAATTTTAGTTAAACTTGCCTAGTACAAAAGATTCACATATAAATTATACCAAATATAGCCATCGATTTCAATGCATGTCATATATTCAAAAATCTCCCACTTAGGTGTTATTCACGTTTAACAGTTATCAAATCTTAATATAGATATTTACACCTAAGTCATATTCTCTTTTTATCTCAAGTCATGAATCGTTATATAAAAATATACCCAACAATCTAGAACTTTAAATTATAACAGATCTTAATTCAAAATATGCATTATGTCCAAAGTCTCAAATCGTATGTTAACATACAATGGTTCCTCTTCTTCCAAATCACAGAATATGCATAGATCTAAATCTAGTTTACAACATATGTCCTTTCAATCACGGATTAGCCATGTCCAATTATGCCATCATTCATTATTTGTCCCAAAGTTTAGCATTTGTGTGTTAATCTCTTATGAGATTTGGCACAGGCTCGTGGTAGCCTGGCTATAGAACAGAAAGAAGAAAAAGATATAGAATAAAATAGATCGGAACAGAACATACACCACCTCAAATTCAGATTTACAATCATGTCACAATTATAATTAAAGTTTATATCGGAAAATAACTGTACTTGCCTTTCATGGTTTTAAGAAAGGATAATAAACTGTTGTTGATGCAGAAATGTTGAATTACTCCTCTTTAATTGTTGTCGTAGCTCTAAACTTTGATTTGAGATTTGATTTAGCATTTAATTCTATTCAGATTGGAAGAAGATGCATCAGTCCAAGTTTTGATTCCAGCAGAGTAGCGACGCAATTTTTATTTTTAATTAGAACAGAGGCAGAGTATAGACAGAATGAAATTGTGTAGAGAAAATGAGGCTAGGGGGCTGTTTATATAGGATTAGGCGGACGAATCTAGACAGAAAACGAGACCGGATACATCAGAATGAACCAGGTTAAAAAACTGGGTTTCGGGAGCAGGTCGACCCCCAGGTCGACACTATGGTCGACCTGGCCCCTGGGAGGTCGACACTATGGTCGACCCCCAGGTCGACCTGGTCCATGGGCGGGAATTTTCCCGCCCAGCCTGTTCTGGGATTTTGAATTTGAAATCGAATTTTCGAGCTGTTTTCGATTCTGAAAATCTCTGAAACTTCGGAGGGCCATATCTCCCTCATACGGACTCCGTTTCTCGAAAACTCAGACTCGTTTCCAAGCAGAATTTCGAGACGAACGCAATAGCGCAACCCTTTTCCCTTGATTCTTATATTAAAAATTAATTATTCTCTGATTTGTTACTTATACATTTATAGAAAATACGGGGTGTTACATCTTACACCTTGGTCACACTAGGAACTACAACTCTTGGATTCCCGTAATCCAAATCTAGATGTACAAAATTGTTACCACAATCTTCTCATATGTCATTTCTCTTAAAAGTGGGGTTTCTCTATGATTCTACGTATAATATATATATATATATATTACCTATTTCAAAAATACAAATATGTTCATTCACTGCCTATTTAGAACCACTAAACCTGGCTCTAATTAGTGGCGGCAATTAGACCCGACCCGATAGGTCACGATTCTAAGCGTGTCGGGTCTAAACTACACATTTCATAAATCTGGACCCGATCCGAGCTTCGTTTCGGGTCGGTTGGATAATAACACTAAAAATACATATATTTCAATGCTTTTGGATCGAATCTTTCGGGTCGGGTCAATACGTGTAACGACCCAACTTTTTCATACCAATAAAACTAATATTTAACTATTGATGTCTAACTCAAAAGCATAGAAAAACAAGACTGTTAATAGAAAGAAATTAGGAGGTGAGAACAGAAGGAAGAAATGTTAGAATAGAAGAATAAGAAGATCAAAATCTCACAGCGAAACGAGTAAAGTATAATACATTAGTAGTCTTTACAAAAAGAGAAAACTGAATACATATGATTATATAACATCAAAGTACATGAATGCAACCCACATAGTGGATATAAATTAATACCAGAAGAAACGGGAATACATCCCGACTCTAACTTCTTTTTTGAAGCTCCAAGGGAAACTTAACCTGGAAATATACTCGGTCTGACCAGAGCACATATGAAGCAAAGCAAAATTTACTCGGATCAGTTTGGAATACTTTCAGTGATAAACTCACGTAACAAAAAAATTTCTTAACTTTACAAAATCCTTCGAAAAGAATGGAGCTCTCGTGAGACATGATCACATATAAACAAGGCACGTTATTTTACCTTACGATAACCAGTATACTTTTTATATCAAAATCTAGTGATACTACAATAATATCTATCTAAATAAATAGAAATATAGTCGGAAAGATTACATCTCACTGTCCAATATAATTGGTATACAACTAAAAACATATGCTTGTATTGAGTTTTGGATTTCCAACATGACAAGGTATGGGACCACCTTCCGAGTAGTGTACTCTAGAAAGGATAAATTGGGGTTCAACAAGAACATCTTGGAACTTGGCCACTCATTCAGCATGAGTGTACCGAGCATATTATGACCCACCACTACACCAAAACAACAAATTTGCCGCACAAGGATGCGAAGATTTGATACGTCTTTAAGCCGTATCAAATTTGATAGTGCTAATCGTACCAAATTTTTTTTGCGATCCGCACCACCCTAAACACCTTAAATCTAACCCTACATCAAGAAAGCTCCGGATTAGTTCATTTGATACGGCTTTGGGCCGTATCAAAAGAGCCGTATCAAATCCGCACCATATTTTCCCCCGCTATTTTTCGTTTCTCACTATCTTGCTTTGTCACTTAAGAATAAAAATTTCAGCTTCCTTCTTTTTTTACTTCTATGGCGGCCGAAAACCAAAATTAGGATTTTTGCCCCTAAATGGTGACTCCACGTTGCTCTGGATGTGTGCTCTAGTGCTTCGATTGTTCGTTGCTCTGAAATATTCTTCCGCCCTCCACGCTGCAATACGCAACAATGAACGAACGAATTGGAATCGCCTCCTCCGATAGAGACGTGTTACCTCTCCTTCGACAGCAACAGAGCAACCCTAGGTCCCTAGTCCTCCTTCGATAGCAAGTAGGACTACAACAGATATTATCCCAAATTTGTTTTTTTTTGGCTAGATTTTAGGTCGTTCTAGGTCAAAAGAGAGCATGATAGTCATTAATTGGTTCTTAACCTAGTTTCTATCTTTATACGTATCATATTTATGTTTATAAAATGTTTCCATCCTTGAACATTTATGTTCCATTTTTCAATGTTTCAATAATATGGCAATCATTTTATGTTATGTTGTTTGTAATATCACTTTAACATACAGTGTATACCATAGATTTGTTAACTAATCAACAAATTTTCCTTTACACCGTAGGAAAACTAGAAGAACTGCTTTGGTTCAATCAGTATTTTTTCTTATATAGATCTATACTTAAAAGTTCCGTATTTTTTAAAATAAAGTTGGATTATATATATTTGTTAATAAATTAATGTAGGCTTGGAGAATTTTTCGATAAACTAAGAACTAAAGTTTCAAAATAAATTTTGGATAAGAAAATAAATTAAGGTCAAACATTTAAAAGAAAATCGAACATAGATATCAGAACAAATTGTTTTTTAAAAGTGAATTAGTCTCTTAGAATAGATTTCATTTTTTTATAGTAACACTGGTGCTTCAATTAAGTACTATCAATGATTTTGATGTCTTAGTTCTCGAGTCCAATGTTGAGGATGATTTTACATTTGATGATGATGATGATGATTACTCGACTTGATGTGTGTATCCGTATTTGATTTTGAATTATATTAACAGGTTTGTTGAAAAATCTGGAAGATGGATGATTGCTCGACTTTTTGGTTAAGAATTTACCGGGTGTTCCACCAGGTGTTTGCATTTTAGCCCACGCAGGGTCAGGTATTCATGCTTATTAGCTTTATTCAAGTGTCAAATGCTTGTTCACTTAACCTTAGGAAAAAGTTGCTTTCACTTGCAACTGCTTTCAGTTCAACAACGTATTTTGAAGCAACTTTTACTTTCTTTGAAGCATACTGTATGGTGTAAATAATATAAATTTGTGCTTCTGTAGGGAAGTGTTTTCATGGTGTTATCTGTTTTTCTTTTGTGGTAAATGAAAAACAAATAACCCCATGAAATTAATTCCTATGTGCTGTAGCACCAATTTATATTACTTGCACTACATAGTCTGCTTCCAAGAAAGTAAAAGCTGATTCAAAATACATTGCTGAATTGCAAGCAGTTGCAAGTGAAAGTAGCTTTTTCCCAAGGTTAAGTGAAGCAACATTTGACACTTGAATAAAGCTAATAAGCATGAACACCTGATCCTGGTGCGTGAGCTAAAATGCATCAGCCTGGTGGATCACCTAGTAAATTCTTAGTAGTGAAATTGGTAGATCACAATGTTGGAGTGGGTAGGTATGTGTGTCATCCAAAGATGATTCGATATCTTTAGACGTTGGATCAGGTATATATAATTTTACACTTAACTCTACGTAGTATCTTACATAAGATTGAATGGACATGTTGTGTGCAGATGTCAACTATACAATATATTTTAGAATACAAATCAGATATTAACTTCAACGTATTCACGTATTCCTCAAATTCACATTGAATACAAGAAAATGTGTTTACATAACTACATCAACTTCAACATGTTCACATTAACTATGGTATAATTCGAAATTGCATAACATTGCCTGTTGTACATTAGTGGGGAGCATGGATTAATCCATTTAACTATGATTATTCATTGAGTCTGTTAGCTATGAGTTCAAGATGCTTTGGTCTTACATTTGTAATTGTTGGATAAACTAGGCTTCTATATTTGCCAGATCAAGTGCTCTCTTAGTGGCATTCATGTGTGCACTTGTATGCTTGCTAGTTTTGGCTATAATTTTTCCCTGAACAGTTTTGGCATATGGACGAGCCTTGAATGTATGTTATGCTCTAGCCTATGTACATGTATTCATGACCTGTGAGTGCATGCAAGCCTGGACACAAATGATGTTGATTTTGATTGTGCACTTAAACAACTAGGTCTTATTTGAGTTGGATGCGCCCATGCTACAACCATGTGCATATGGTAGTTTGAATTTACTCTTACACTTGTATATGTTGATATGTGATGTTCTGTGAAGCAGCATATAAGCTTTTGTTGTTGAATGCATGTGTTCTTATGTGTGTGGGTGCAAATGTTTGCATGGTTTTCCTAATTGTGTGCAACATTTATATATATGGTTGTGTGCAAATGTTTGCATGCTATAATTTTGCCCTATACAGCTTTGGCATATGCACGATCCTTAAATCTATGTTATGCTCTAGCTTATGTACATGTATTCATGACCTGCGAATGCATGCAAGCGGCTAAACACAAATGATGCACACATGCTTTAACACCTTCAACTGTTTATATGACCAACGCAATTTTTTTTGATAGACTTGGAGAATGGAGTCCGAAGCTGAAAAGCGGAGAGTGGTCGCCGAAGTTGTTAAAATACCGATTTACCTTTCTGCTGAACTAATGACGTGTATGAACTGAACTGTTTCGTTATATATGTTGTTGGAACAACATGCTTCTTCTTTATTGTAATGTAGTGAAACAGCTTGTATCTTCTTTATTGTAATGTAATGAAACAACATGTATCATTATATTTATTGTCGGATTGGTATGAAATATTTTGTATAGTTGTTTCGTTTATTGTTATAATTTGTCAAATAGAGTTTGCATGATATTTACTAGCCTTTTGTATAAATTAGACGGACTATGTTGCTGACTATATGTAACACCCCACGCCCGCTATGATCACTCACTAAGGGAATGCCATAGCATCGGTGGAGTATTTTAGTGAATATAGAACAGAAAAATTACAACAAGACAGATATAAATAGTACTTGAAATTTAAAACATCATCATCTCATAACAGCGGAAGAAAACATGCCTGGTTACATCATAAAACCACAATAAAAGTCAAGTACAATATCCATCAAAATAAAGGAGTACATAATCCCACTCTCAATACAATAGCCAAGACAAAAGAAAAGATAACTGGGTAACTGGAGCTTTACATCTATCCAAGCTCCTAAAGACTGGAACAGCAATCCGATCAAGCTCCACTACTGCTAGGATCCACCGTAAGACCTGAGGGTTGGGAAAAAGATAAAAACAACGGGGTCAGACATAATTCTGAGCGAGTCCTATAACTTTAACAATATAATCATTAAAGTAACCAGAGAAGATATAAACTTGACCCACGGTAATGTCTGGGGATGAATGGCTACACTAAGCAGCTTGATAGACTTAGGATAAACTAAGATAACTGTAAAGACGCTTCTACCCACCCAAGGATAATTACTAACTGCACCACACCAGTCATTCCTACTCAAAGGTTGATCCCTCCCAAGGACTTAGAAAATTTTCCCCAGTAGTTTCGCGTACTCCTAGCCCACCACATAGGTGTCGTCTGCCCCTATCTCCAATAGGTGTACTTAGTAATTTTACCCAGTAGTTTCGTGTACCCCTACATAGGTGCCGTCTGCCCCTATCTTTAATAGGTGTACCCACTACTCCCCAGCGATCGGCTCCCTACCGTAGATACCCGTGCTGGTCCCACAATGGGGTGTATCATTCCCCAAAGTGGCCACCTGATAATATCAACGGTGCACGGCTTTATATCTACACGATGCAACAACGGCTTATCTACCAGCCCGGGCTCACACACGCATATGAAACCCGTTGGACTCGCGTTGCCACCGCTAACCCGTTTTGGCCTCTTATAATCAAGCCCAATATGCGTGTCCCGTCACTCGACATGGGTCGAGCCCACAAAGATACGTTTGGGATATTGGTTGAAATGGGTCCCCACAAGCTACCCACCTAAGCTTGTCCCTTATCTAGTGATTCCCACTTAACCCTTTAATCATGTTTAATTACATGTTTCACTTGGTTAAGTATTCTAATCGAATTTTCTATTGCCACCCAAGGCAACCCACTAGATTCCACATGCCACCCAAGGCAACCACTAGATTTCCACATGCCACCCAAGGCACCCACTTAACCCCTCATGTCCCGCTACATGCTAATATGGTTAAGTGTTTCTTAATTAATTAAGACCGTGATTTCCCACAAAGACCTCCCACATTAGACTGGTTGTTATGACCGCCTGGTTAAGCCGGTAGAGTCCGGGCAGTCTTACGTCATAACAGAGTCTAACCTCGTGTCTTTACTTTAATCACGTATTTAATTTATGGCTAAGACCTCTCACATTGGGCTGACATTTGTAGCAACTGGTTAAGCCGGTCGGGTCCGGGCAGTTTTACACTACAAATGAGTCCAACCTCGTGTCTTTGTCGATTAATTACACCTAATTAATCACCCCCATATTAATTATCCCTAATTAATATCAAGTTTTTCATAACATGGGTAGACCTAACTCAATAGGTAAATTCCCATGGGGTAGACCTAACTCAATAGGTAAATTCCCACTTATGTTAATTTATTTTTATGGTATGCTTAATCATACCCAACCATACTTTTATTAACATATTTACCAACCCCATCGTTCCCCACGTAAATCGTTCTCATTTCATGACATAATAAAGGGGAAGATCCATCGCAAATATCATGGGTTTAGCATACAACTTTGTCATGGGTTAAGAGGATGTCAACTTGCATATGTGAGCACATATTAACCCAACTACATTTAACCCAAACTTGCATATTATCATACATATGATTTGCATAACAACTTGCATATGAGCTTACATATACACAATTCTTGCATAACATGTTGAACTTGCATATAAGCATTCTCATAACTTGCATAACATGTTAAACATGCATTTAAGCATACACATAACTTGCATAAGCATTCACATACTTGCATAAGCATTCACATACTTGCATAAGCATTCACATACTTGCATAAGCATGCATAACTTGCATATCATGTTAAACTTGCATTTAAGCATATACATAACTTGCATAGGAACTTGCATAACCACTTACATAACATCATACACATAATTTGCATGTGAACTTGCATAACTCACTTTGTTAAACATGCATAAACCAACTTATTAAATATGCATAAACCCACTTGTTATGCATAAACCAACTTGTTAAGCATGCATAAACCAACTTATCAAACATGCATAAACCCACTTGTTAATTATGCATAAACATAGGAAAACATAGAGTAGCATATCATTATAAATGATTCAAACTCACTAATCCGCATTTAAGACCATAAGTCTCATTACACCCAATCTACTTACTTTAACAATTGATGTTAAAGTGATAGAAACTCACCAAAACCAAGATTAGCAAACTTATGAAGTGGAATTAGTTGCTAAATATGAAGATGGTGATGATTAGAGATTGATTAGAGAGTGATTAGCTTGCAACTTCCTTCATAAACAAGTGGAGGCTCCTTCTAAGATTTAATTTGGCGGCATGAGGCCATCATTTCTATTTTTAGTATGGATTAGGGTAGGTTTAGGGTGTATTTATAGATTAGGAGAGTGTTTTAGGCCCTTAGATTAACCCTAGATTAGATTAGGTCCGTTAGATTTAGGAAATCTCTAGAACCTAGCCCAGCCCTAGCCAGAAAACCAAATCTGGTGCACCCATCTTTCTGGCTCGAGACGCCGTGTCGACAGGCAAGTCGACTCCCCCTGTCGACAGCCCTGTCGACATGGTCAGGGCGGGAATTTTCCCGCCTGGCCCCGCTGGTTCTAATTTGAAATCCGAATTTTTAAATTTCTAAATCTGTTTTAAGCTTTAATTTTTCTGCAAACTTCATTGGGCCATATCCGGGCCATACGGACTCCGATTCTCGAAAACACGGACTTTATTTCGCGTATTTTTCCGAGACGAACGCAATAACGCAGCCCGTTACCCCCAATTCCCACATCTGAGATTATTTATCCTATGATTAGAGAATTTTAGTATTAGCTAAAATTCGGGGTGTTACACTATAATTCACAAATAGTATTACAGCTTAGATATGGTTGAACACTGTATCTTATTTATATAGTAAAACGACTGAAGGCTGTATCTAAATTACCTAGTTGATACGGCTTAGGGACGTATCTATTTATATTTTAGATATGGCTTATTGCCATATCCTATTATTATTTAGATAAGACTTGCTGCCGTATCTAATAAATAGACTTGCAATAATTTGATATGGCCAAAAGCACTATCTAATCGCAATAGATACGACCCAAAGCACTGCCTAATTTGCATTTATGGTGTAGTTCACGGTTGTGATCAACAACCGTTACCGATAGAATAAGAAGCAAATGAAATATCTATAGATTGGGTGATAATACCCCTAGTGGGAATGACCCACTTACCCATGTTGCATATCCGATTTCTTTCATTTCCTAGGTGATAAGACTTGAGGTCACGTTTACCTTTTAGAACAGCACTTTAAAACTTTGAATGCCACATTGTTAGGTCCATCAAATCACAATTTGACGTCTACAAATGTACTTTGGTGTTAAGTTAAGAGAATAAATTCCCCACCATCATACTTGGTATATTTGTAAAAATCAATGTATGCGATCTTAGGAAATGCTTTGTCAGACGTCCGTTCATACATGTTCGTTCTAGGACTGAACTAAACTAAAGATACCTCAGAATAAGAGGTTTACTGCCACGAGTTTAACCTCGGTAATTAACCAGAGACATCAACGAGTAATCCTATCGCTTTGAAGATCTATGTCTTCAAATCATTTCATAAGCATACCTGCAACGTTGGTTCTCGAACATGAGTTGGTTTAAAGTGGTTTTGGGTCTAGTTCCCATCTCGGTCTCTTCGAACTAACACGTCAAAAGTCCAAATCATCATTTCATCGATAGTTGGGTTTTTATCTAACAAATCACAAATATATGACCAAATACTTCAGCAGCTCAGGCCTTTTAAGTCAAAATCGTTCATTATTTTTTTTTATCAATTCTTTAAAGTCGATTCCAATTACTTTCTCAACAAAACTCCCTTGTTTTTGTACCTTGAAACAATAACCAATACTTATATCTTTCACATAATCATATTTTTCAACTTCTCTTTAATTTCTTTACTTCGAAAATGTTCCAATACATATATTCACAAATCCTCTTTAATCTAACTTGGATTTATTTTGACCAATCCAATTACTAGATCTTTTACAACTCTATTTAAACAATCAACTTTTCCACTTTAAAATTGTCTTCCAATTTCAATATTGTTTACCTAATTTAAATATTAAGTAAACTCTTGTTATAATCATCTCATTAGCTTTAAATCTTCTATATGAACTTCTTTATAAATCTTGGATTTATTATAAATCTCTTATACCTTTTTTCCAAGTTCAACTAAAACACATTACATACTCGATTACCTTCTTAAATGCATATCCATTCAAAAAGGAAATTACTTTAATCATTATTAATTAAAATAATAATTAACTTTAATATTAACTATAGTAGATGTAGTTAACTTCTTGATTAACTAAAATAGAACAGTAATTACTTTAGATAGTTATTAAAATAAAAATTAACTTATTTAGTAATAAACAATTCAGTAATTATTTTAAACACTATTTATTTAAAGATTAAATGACTTTTAAGAACATTTACTAAGTTTGAATAACGATTCGTCGAAATCATTACTATTAGATTAATTTTAAAGAAATTAATCTAATTAACAATTTCAATTTAACCCAGTTGACTTGGTTAACCTGAAAATAATCAGTTAGTTCATTAACTGATTTCAATTAGTTCATTCCCTTGAATTAATTAATAATATAATTAGTTTAACAAAATCACTAAATTGTTCCATAAGGACAATTATTTCAAATTGTTAACCCGTAGGTTAATTTCTAACTTACCTGCTTATAAAAACTTATTAAACATAAGAATTTTCTATAAATATCGTTCTTATAATAATTTATAAAAATAAACGATAAAACTTCTATTTTATATAAGTTAAAAATCTAATTTCAGTTATAAAAATAAGTTTTATAACTGCATACGTCAATTCGCCTAACAGAAATCGATGTTTTAAAAAAAAAATTGAATTTTATGTCATTTGCTGCCAATCCATCAATCAGTACTGTAATTGATTAAAACATATCAATCAACATCCAATTCAACCGTTGACATCCAAACAGGATTCAATATTACTTGAAATAAACAATTCATACATAAATATATGAAAACAAGCAATATACGATTTATTTGAGGAATCCGGTTGGATCCCTCCAACCTGTACTTTCTTGCATCAAAGCTCATAATATCATTTTATAAACATATATGAAATAGGATTCCTATTCTAATTCATTTAAATGATAGGATACAAATCACAACAAACAACGATTAAACAATGAATATCCAAAGCAATCAACAACCAATAAATCATCCAATTTATCCAAACACCCAATTTATGCTATTAACGATTAATACGAATTTAATCACATTCAGTATTTCAGAAAGCATGAGAGTTAACTCACATTTCGATTTGATCAACGATTTCTGCGTCGTTTTATACAGTTTCAAAAGAAGCATTTGAAACTATATAAAATTCCAAGCTGCTCCAAGTCATTCCTTTCCAGCTCATACACGTAGGCTTCGCGCGATTACGAACCCAAGTTCCTTGTTTTGACAAATTCGGTTTATAAATAAAAAAGTTATAACGATTACAAGTTTTGTCTAAGTTAAAACATCATTAACTATATTTTAAAATCAATTAGCCTTTATTAATTCCACTAATCACGTTTATTAACTCTAATCATGAATTACCAGGAAAATCCCATTCCTCATGCTTCCCCAGCATCAACCAAAGCACGAACTCTTCAAGCCGTCACCACTGATGATCGAACGACTACTAGACCCCACCATTCCCTCCGCCTCAACGAGGCGCACCATAGCCGGGTGTTCCAGCTTCCACTGTGCCTCCCTCCTTCGGTTCAACTAAGATGAATGAAAATGTTTCATGAATGAAAATCTGTCGACCCAGGCAATGATAGCTCACCAGGCCCATGCCATTCAATAGCTCTCCCTCCGCCGCTTCTTCGTCCTTCAATTGGCCAGACCCAATAACCCCCGATCTGGCTAGAAACTGATGAAACGCGAACTCATGCAACCCTATTTCGGACCACGATTCCTTCCACTACCGATCACCGCCCCACAACACCACCACGTACTGGAAGCCCAGACTTCCATCTACAATTCCCTATATTGGAACTTTAGCTAAAGCATCACGGTTGGTGAGGTTTGATCGACTGAAGTTGGGTATTCGCTATGTGAAATTATGGGAAATGAAATTAAAGGATTTGGGATAGTTTGGGGTTGATTATATAGTGAATTATGTTATTATAATATTCGCGCACTATTTATCGCTCAACATTTTCGATTCGGACAATCATATATGAATTCCAATTGAAACAAAATTGGAAACCATGCAATAACCTAATATTACAGACATGATAGAAATGGTTTCGTCGAATTGTGAGACCTTTTGGAAAAAAATACTATTTTAACTTCAGAACGTAAATCGATTCCATTTATATTGCATACAGTAATTGATGTGAACCTTGAAATCTTAAAATAATTAACTGTTACAGATTTCATAAAAATAGTTTCGTTGAAATCAGAGGTCGTTTGAAAATTGATTGTTCTTAAGTTCCATATTAAATCGATAAAACAATCAAATAAAAATCAAGGCGTTTGTTATTCGCATGATCAAATGGTAAGACCGATCGATATGAAAATCGAATTCCTATAATAACTTACTAATATAGATCCAATGGCACAAGTTTCATCGAAAACGGAGGTCGTTTGCAAAAACGCTATAGGCTTAAATAAATTGATTAAATATAAATAAATCAGAAAAAAATTCAATTTAATAATAATATATTATTTTTATCATATATATCCGAATAGAACATCATATAGCTCCAAAATAAACTTATTTGGATTTATAACCCGATATTTCAAATTTCAAGTTAAAACAGCATTTAAAATTTATTTATTTATAATAATTAATCGTTATGGTTTATAGATGATTCCATAGCGACTTTCTGAGAATTTAATTTTGACCTAACTCAAAATATACTAGATGAAATCTCGATTTTTCTCTTTTATTTGAAAACTATAATCCAATAGATCCGGAAGATTCTAGTTTCAAAGAATTATGACTTATATTGGATCCTATACATTTAACTGAAGTTCAAAACGTAAAACTATGAACTACCACGACGTTACGAACTCGTTATATTATAAATTATTTGTTCAAGGTTCATTTTAATTAATAAATTCCATTTATATTTCTAATACAACATTTAAAACAAATTTAAATATTTAAACTTAAAAGATAAAAATCCGGGTTGTTATAGTATGGGTCGGGTTTGTCGGGTCTTTATAGTATTTTTCATCATCTAGTCTGACCCAAGACCCATCGGATTCTGTTTGGGTGGGTCTATTCGGGTTGGTTTATCGGTTCTCGATTCTAATAGCCAGCCCTAGCTTTAATACAGAATGTAACATCCCAAGCCTTAATGGGCCCGGATTAAAATGCTAAAATCCAAGTCTACTAAAGCATGAGATGGGAATCTGATATCCTACAAATAGGTAAAGAAAAATATATCATAGACCACATTAGAAAATCACAACAAAAATGTTTAAAATATATTTATAGGTAAATACTTAAAAAATATATTAACACTTTCTAAATAAGTGTCTCTAAGCTAAATAATCTCTTACTGTCATCTAACCTTTGAATTGTTATGAGAAGAGGGTCAGAACTAAATATCTAGTGAATGGAAAAATTATATACTTTTAAATTTAACACTACATATATCGTTCAATTACCATTTTAACTTTATCATATTATTACGGTTTATAGTACTCTTGCCTCCATGCGTAATCCATGCCCATCTACTCCTAAGAAGACCAAACCAAATAATCAATGCATGTATATAGTTATATTGTAGCGACCCGTGCTTCCCGGTCGACCTAAAATGAAAAAGAAGGCGGACTTCTTCGAGAACAAGAAAAATTGGAACATAAACAAAAGAACATTTTCATTGCTATTTACAACAATTTACATCAGAGTACAAGAATATTCAGAGTATAAATAAATATTACATAGAAAAAACATCAGAGATTAAAATACAAAGCAGCGGAAATAAAATGTATAAATACAATACGTAGCGGAAAATACAATAACTAGCACAACTGAATGAAATACACAGATACAAAGCATTCCGAATATAGCTCCAGTTGTAAATCCAGGATCCTGTATAAATAAATCTGCAAAACCAAAACTACTAACTGCCTATGTGGAAAATAGGGGCACCCAGAGTTTAGGTTAAAACAATAAACTCCAGTTCAGTCATGGGACTGTTGTGAGAAGTAAAACAGTTATTAAAACTTTACTTTTAAAATAAGGCAAATCAAGGGACCACGCCGTATAACACGGGACGGGTTTACCCCCAAGAATACCAGTGCCTATAACAAATAGCGCAATGCTAAATAAAGAAAAATGAGGCTATTATAAGACTCAGGTCCCATCATACAATGCAACGCAAGCCGGAGGATAGAGTTTTACCTTATAATAGCCAAATATGCTTGGTACGTTTTTTTAAAACAAATCTTTTATTATTACTATAAGTGAAGAAATCAACTTCAAATATAAATGTATCAATCCTAGACGGCATGAGCGCCCCATCCCATTATATCGCCATATATAGTATACAATGAAAACCGCAAAATGTCATATTGGAAGTTTGGATTTCCAGAATGGTGGCTCCTAATTCGAAAGATCTATCGCGTAGTACAATTCCCAACGGCTTACGTCGTAGGCATGCGAAAACGCTGTAATGCATATCCACACTTTCCAGGAAACAAGTTACCGCGGCTTATGTGACGGCCCGCCCCGCACCAGCCTGCATTTCCTCCAAGAGTGCGTTGTACACATGCCCGACTAGCACGGGACGGTCGTCAGAAGAAAGAAAAAAAAAGAGAATGAACTAATCAAGGAACCTGTAGAATGTCTCACAGCGCATGGAATAAAATATAATAATAACAAACTTGACATAAAACAGGTGAGACAGTGCATAAGCTGATAACTGATAATCAATGTCAACATCAGAGCAGCGGAGATCCAAATACAGCTTATTACAACTTTCCAAATTTACTGTCTCTAACAAAAGAAAGCTAAAGTGGAAGATGCACCACCAATGCCCAAGCAGTGATCTTCAACAACACACGGAGAATACTATGTATATATATATTACGTGGAAGCCTCCTGCTCGTCTCCGGATCATCTACACGTGCATCACCAGCTAACCTGTCTCTAGTCTGCTCGTGTGAGCACCCAGAGTAATAAGAGGAGACATAAAACTCTGGGTCAGACAAAAAGCCTGGTATGAGCGATAAGCATCTAAACAGAATAATAACAGGTATACTAAACCATACCTGAACCTGGACCTGCAACCAAAGAGTTAGTACCACATACCGTACAATAACCTAAGGTGCCATAATAAATAGTGTAAGAATATGGGGGTGGGGTGTGCATGTCATAATGATAGCAACCAAATCAACCATAACAACCATCCTCACATCTCTCACTCGGTGCGTAAAGCTATACAACATCTACCACCTTGGAATACTAGACAAATTGAGGTAACGACGGATCCCGACTTGTAGAAACCCTGCTGTGACCAAGCTAAACATATGGAGTCATGACCAAACATTTCCATGACCCAGTTCATTGATCGTAGCCCTTGGTTCTACCAATGCAATAATGGCCCTGAATCCGCCTCCGTACCTCCTACCATAGTGGTCCAAAGCTATAGACGTCGATAACCCCTTGGCACGCGACCCGCAGCAAAGCCCAATCATGAAGCCCACTCATTGGTTCCCAGCTGGATCCTGAGTCAAAGCTCCTCATTTGGACTTCCTTTGCATCTCGGGTTTTGATCGAGTTGGAGTGGGTCTTCAGAAGAGTTGTCGCGTAATAACAGTCCTAGAATTCAGCTCGGTTCGGTAGTCATCACCCTCGTCGGTTCGGTTCGGTGGTCATCTCTTCATTCGGTTCGGGTCGGATACTCCACTTCGGGTCGGGTCGGTGTCCTCCTCCGAGTCGGGTAGGGTTGTTTTCTTCCTTCTAGTTCATGCTCCTTCTCCGATCAGTTCCCTCGTTTTCCACCTACTTCGATCCGATCCGATCCCTTCGCCTTACTCCAGTCCGATCCGCTCCGCTCCCTAGCTTACTCCGATCCGGTCCGCTCCCAATGTTCTTCCGATCCGATCTGGCCCCCATTATTCTTCCGATCCGATCCCCTTGTCCACTCCAACTCTAAGTAAACGGCCTTCCTTTTCACCAAGTCTCTTATGTGCCAAACTCCAGTTTGGGTCGGGTTTTCTTGCCCAGTTCACATATCCGATCCGAGCCCTCATCAAATCAGATCCGAAGCCCTGCATAACTTTCTGCAACTTTTTCCAGCAACTTGTTTACGCCGTTCAACGACGTTTTTGACAAATCTAACTATTCTAATCAATCACAATTCATGCCAAATAGTCATAACAACATAGCAAACTAACTACAAACACCAAAACAATGAATTTATATGTCAAAATGGATCAAATGTGCCCAAAACCCCTTATTTTCCCTTAAGCATGTTTAAGCAAATCTAATCATAGGTTTAACTAAACTTAATCAAATCGAACCAAATTTCAACCAGAGGCATAAAACATTATTTAAGAATTTCTAAACATTTTTCCAGAATCTATTGGTGTATAAATTCGCTAATCTTCACTAATCACCCTTAATTAACTGTAATTAGTGTCAAAACGATGCTATCACTCACCTTTGCCACAACTAAAACCCCAAAACTGAAATATTCTCTGATTTGACGTTGTTCCCAATCTTACACAGCAGCTCTACCTCGGTTCTCGTGCTAATACTCCTTGATTTGGTGTTTGCTAAGCCTAATCTTCAATTAGAAAGTGATTAAGAGGTATTTTGAAGAGATTTAGAGGGTGGAGGCCATGGCTAGGTTAAGAGGAATGAATAGTGACGGCTGAAAAATGAGAAAAAGGTATTCTCCAAACCCTAACAGCCCTTTTAAACTCCTAATCCCGAAATTCCCCTTTGGACCTAGCTGTTAATCACCCGGTTAAGCCCAATTAAGCTGTTTTTCACCATCTGAAACTTGTTTCAGCCATATCTCCCAAACGGTGAGTCCGTTTGGCTAATGTGACCACTCTACGGAAAGAGAAACCATCATCCGGAGCCAATGGAAGTGGTTTCAGGTCAAAATTCTTTCCAGTCAAAAGTTATGTCCAAAACAGTACCAACTAGGGGTAAAATGGTCATTTAAAAATCGGGAAAAATCATGAACATGGGAAATGACCCCAATAGTCGTCTCCCAAAGTTACATGACCATACAACTTCGTATGTGAAAGAAATAAATATTCTACGATCCTATGATGCGTAGAATGCGGATCGTTACACTCTCCCCCCCTTAAGAAATTTCGTCCCCGAAATTCCTTAACCCAAACATACAAAGGATCCCGCATGCCTAACAACCACATACAACAATCAAACATGCAAAACAAGCGACCAAGCCTATCCTAGCATGCGGAAAACTAAATCGAAGTCAAAATCTTACCAGGCAAAGAGTTCTGGATAAGTCTTCCTAATGTTCTCCTCTGTCTCCCAAGTACAATCATTCTCGTCCTCGCCCCACTGAACCTTGACTAGCTTCACCGCCTTCCTTCGAAGTTGCTTCATGTCGTGCTCGACAATACGGGCCGGCTTGCGGTTCCCAACCGCCTCGGGTTCTACTTCGAAGTCCTCCAACTGATCAGGTGGAACAGTCATATCTGGGTCGTAAACGAACTTCCTTAGTTGGGAAACATGAAATACATTGTGAACTCCCGCCATTTTCTCTGGTAAGCCAACTCTATATGCCAAATTCCCGACTAGTTCGAGAACAGGGAATGGGCCAATGAATCTTGGTGCCAACTTGCCTCTCCTGCCAAATCGTATTACGCTCTTCAACGGAGAAATCTTGACAAACACCAAGTCGCCAACGGAGAATTTTAAATCTCTTCTCCTCTTATCAGCATAACTCTTCTGCCTATCTTGGGCAGCCTTCATTCGTTGTTCCCTCACCACGTCTGGTCCAAGCATAAACTTCTCGCCAGTCTCTATCCAACATGATGGTGAGTTGCATGGTCTTCCGTACAAAGCTTCAAACGGAGCCATACCGATACTGGATTGGTAGCTATTATTATATGCAAACTCTACTAGATGCAAATGGTCATCCCATGATCCACCAAAATCCAATATACATGCTCTCAAGAGATCTTCCAAAATACGGTTCACCCTCTCCGTCTGACCGTCGGTCTGAGGATGATATGCGGTACTGAGATGTAACTCTGACCCTAGAGCCTCTTGTAAGCTGTTCCAAAACCCACTAGTGAACAACGGGTCTTGGTCACTCACAATGCTTTTAGGTACTCCATGAAATCTCACTACCCACTTTATATACAATTCTGCTAACTTAGCTGCCGTTCTGGTTGATTTGACTGGTATAAATCTTGCACTTTTAGTCAGTCGGTCCACAATCACCCAAATGCTATCATGTCCCGATCTAGTCCTTGGTAAACCATCGATGAAATCCATCGAGACTTGCTCCCATTTCCTTTCGGGAATTTCCAAGGGCTGTAACAACCCACTAGGCTTCTTTTGCTCAGCTTTAACTAGCTGGCAATTCATGCATATTGATATAAACCTCCCAATGTCTCTTTTCATCCCTTCCCAGTAGTAGGTTTGCTTCATGTCTCGATACATCTTGTTACCACCGGGGTGTATAGTTAGTTTTGAATGATGACATTCTCTAAGCACTTCATCTCCCAATCCATTGACATTGGGTACGACTAGTCTTCCATCCTTTCTAAGCCATCCATCTCAATCGAGCCCATACTTGTTCATCTCCTCATCGATACCCATCTCTAACTTGGAGATGATTCCCAATAGGTTAGGATCGTCCCTCTGACTAGAGCCGATCCGCTCAATCAAAGTGGGTCTGATCGTCAAACTTGCTAACATTTCTGGATCCAATTCGCACTTTGGTCTGAAATCATACCCAGCGATGTAATCCAGTTGCTTCCATTCTAGAAACATAGCCCCTAGGCTGGCATGTCTCCTACTCAATGCATCAGCCACCGCATTGCCCTTTCCCGGTGTATATGCGATGTCAAAATCATAGGAAGCTAAGGACTCTAACCACCTTTGTTGCCGGAGATTTAAATCCTTCTGGGAGAAGAGATACTTCAACGACTTATGGTCTGTAAACAGCTCAAATCTTTCTCCCAAGAGATAGTGTCTCCACATCTTTAACGCAAACACGATTGCTGCCAATTCTAAATCATGGGTAGGGTATCTTTTCTCGTGCGGCTTCAATTGCCGACTTGCATAAGCTACAACCCTACCGCCTTGCATCAATACAGCACCCAGTCCGGTACCACATGCATCCATGTATACCGTCATCTCTTCATTCCCCTTAGGAATGACTAACACTGGTGCGCTTGTCAACTTGTCCTTTAGACTCTTGAATGCATTATCGCACCTTCCATCCCAGACAAAAGCTTGATTCTTCTTGGTCAACTGGGTCAATGGTGTTGCTATCTTGGAGAAACCTTGGATAAACTTACGATAATATCCAACCAATCCCAAGAAACTTCTTACGTCTGTTGCATTCTTGGGCGTAGGCCAATCCTGTACCGTAGCCACCTTTACCGGGTCCACGGCAATCCCATTCTCTGATACAACATGGCCCAAGAATCTCACTTCCCTCTTCCAGAAGTGACACTTAGAAAACTTTGCTTTCAATTGGTGTTTTCTCAACACCTCCATCACTACTCTCAAATGTTCCTTGTGATCTTCCTCTGTCCTTGAGTAGACCAAAATATCTTCAACGAACACAAGGACAAACCTATTCAACTGATCTCTGAATACCCTATTCATAAGATCTACAAAATATGCTGGGGCATTGGTCAGCCCAAATGGCATGACCAACCACTCATAAAATCCAGACGGCGTCCGAAATGCTGTTTTAGCTATACTCTCAGCTTCCACTCTAAGCTGATGAAAACCTGTCGCGAGATCCAACTGAGAAAATACTCTCGCGCCACTCAACTGATCGAACAAATCATCTATCCGCGGTAGAGGATACTTGTTCTTCCTCGTCACTTTATTCAACTCGCGGTAGTCTACACACAAACGAAGGGAACCATCCGCCTTGGTAGCAAACACAACTGGTGCTCCCCATTCAGAAACACTCCTTCTGATAAATCCCTTCTTCAAAAGATCGCTGACTTGCACCTCGAGCTCCCGCTGGTCCCTTGGTGTCATACGACGAAGTGGCATCACTATAGGTCTGGCATCTTTTACCAAATCAATACGGAACTCAATCTCTCGGTGTGGTAGAAGTCCGGTCACTTCTTCGAAAACATCCGGATACTGGCCAACCACGGGCAAACCTGACAACTCACTATGCGGAATGTCAAGGGAGTTTAGAAAACTAGCCAATACCCCCTCACTGGGTAGACCACCAAACACTATCCTCCGCCCATCATCCGCTCTAGCTATCACCAAAAAGCCCTCACAGTCTACCACCACCCCGTATCTTCGGAGCCAATCTACTCCCAAAATAATGCCAAACCCAGTAAAGCCCAAAACAAAGCAATCACAAACAAACATGCATCCATGACTCGATAAGACCACATTACGACAAATCATGCTAAGGCTAGTAGAACCACCAATCGGGTTCGTCACTACTAAAGGTCTATCGACAATCTCGGGCTCCAATCCCAACCTATCTACCAGGTCACTAGATATGAAAGAACTGGAAGCTCCAGTATCAAACAAAACTCTAACAGGAACATCGTAAACAGAAAGCATACCTTGAATGACGACATTCTTTCCCTTCTCCGCCGCAGTTGGGGCATTCGACGAAGAAGGAATAGCATTAAGGGCATATGCTTTCACCATTTGCTTTTCTTTAGGGGGCTGTGGACACTTGTCCTTGTGATGTCCCATTTGGCCACAATTGAAGCACTTCCTATCCGCTGGCTTGGCCCGACAATTACTAGCATAATGGCCCTTCTTACCACAGCTGAAGCACTCAACATCTTGCTTATTCTTTTTCTTCTGGCCATCCTTAGTCTGACTCTGCTTTCTCTTATTCTGGGAACCACCTTTGCCTTCACCACTTGCTTGTGGATTTGGCTCACCTGCGGATGCAACCTCAGTCTTCGACTTAGGGTAGAGACTTTCTGATCTTAATGCTTTCCCCACAATCGACTCAAACGTCTCATCGATGTGGTTAATAAGCTTTTCCCCTAAGTACTAATCTAACCCAGTTATGAATTTCTCATTCTGCTTCTCGGCAGTATCAATAAGAGATAGCCCATACTTTGATAAAGTATCGAATTCAGCAATGTACTCCGAGACAGCTCTGCCATTCTGCTTGAGCTCCAAGAATTTCTTAAACAGCACCGACTTCTGAGCGGCTGGAATAAACTTCTCGCTAAAGCGAGCTTTAAATTGCTCCCAAGAAATCTGATCTTCGGGAGTGGCTGCCTTTATAGCATTCCACCAATTCATTGCCCGCCCTTGCAGCTGACGGGACGCTAGCTTTCTCTTCATCGCATCCTCGATACCCAAATCCTCGAAGATACGTTCGCAACTATCCAGCCAATCTTGAACATCCGTGGCCGACTCCGTTCCGTGAAACGGCTTCCCACCAAGGCTAGTATAATCCTTATTCAGCTTGGCGAAATCGACCCTCGGCGCCTGCACTATTGGACCCCCACCATTTCCATCATTGGGAGCTGCCCTCCGTACGTCTCTAAGCATCACTCTCATGAGGTCAGTAAACATCGTCCTCATGTCAGCAGCATTCCCATTATTGGCCCCTCTACCGGTACCTCTAACATATCGGCTCATCGTCAATCTGAAAAAGGAAATGATTAACGATCCCATAGTGGTGCTAGTGCAGCACGACTTCATCCTTATACTACTAATAGTATATATATATAGCTTTTGAAAAACCAAAATAATCACAAATACGCTCTCTCGTATACGTTTATTATCTCTCCCTGATAACTTCCCTAGGTTAACTACGCAACCTAGAGCTCTGATACCAAGTGTGACGGCCCGCCCCGCACCAGCCTGCATTTCCTCCAAGAGTGCGTTGTACACATGCCCGACTAGCACGGGACGGTCGTCAGAAGAAAGGGAAAAAAAGAGAATGAACTAATCAAGGAACCTGTAGAAAGTCTCACAGCGCATGGAAAAAAATATAATAATAACAAACTTGACATAAAACAGGTGAGACAGTGCATAAGCTGATAACTGATAATCAATGTCAACATCAGAGCAGCGGAAATCCAAATACATCTTATTACAACTTTCCAAATTTACTGTCTCTAACAAAAGAAAGCTAAAGTGGAAGATGCACCACCAATGCCTAAGCAGTGATCTTCAACAATACAGGGAGAATACTATGTATATATATATTACGTGGAAGCCTCCTGCTCGTCTCCGGATCATCTACACGTGCATCACCAGCTAACCTGTCTCTAGTCTGCTCGTGTGAGCACCCAGAGTAATAAGAGGAGACATAAAACTCTGGGTCAGACATAAAGCCTGGTATGAGCGATAAGCATCTAAATAGAATAATAATAGGTATACTAAACCATACCTGAACCTGGACCTGCAACCAAAGAGTTAGTACCACATACCGTACAATACCCTAAGGTGCCATAATAAATAGTGTAAGAATATGGGGGTGGGGTGTGCATGTCATAATGATAGCAACCAAATCAACCATAACAACCATCCTCACATCTCTCACTCGGTGCGTAAAGCTATACAACATCTACCACCTTGGAATACTAGACAAATTGAGGTAACGACGGATCCCGACTTGTAGAATCCCTGCTGTGACCAAGCTAAACATATGGAGTCATGACCAAACATTTCAATGACCCATTTCATTGATCGTAGCCCTTGGTTCTACCAATGCAATAATGGCCCTGAATCCGCCTCCGTACCTCCTACCATAGTGGTCCAAAGCTATAGACGTCGATAACCCCTTGGCACGCGACCCGCAGCAAAGCCCAATCATGAAGCCCACTCATTGGTTCCCAGCTGGATCCTGAGTCAAAGCTCCTCATTTGGACTTCCTTTGCATCTCGGGTATTGATCGAGTTGGAGTGGGTCTTCAGAAGAGTTTTCGCGTAATAATAGTCCTAGAATTCGGCTCGGTTCGGTAGTCATCACCCTCGTCGGTTCAGTTCGGTGGTCATCTCTTCATTCGGTTCGGGTCGGATACTCCACTTCGGGTCGGGTCGGTGTCCTCCTCCGAGTCGGGTCGGGTTGTTGTCTTCCTTCCAGTTCATGCTCCTTCTCCGATCAGTTCCCTCGTTTTCCACCTACTTCGATCCGATCCGATCCCTTCGCCTTACTCCAGTCCGATCCGCTCCGCTCCCTAGCTTACTCCGATCCGGTCCGCTCCCAATGTTCTTCCGATCCGATCTGGCCCCCATTATTCTTCCGATCCGATCCCCTTGTCCACTCCAACTCTAAGTAAACGACCTTCCTTTTCACCAAGTCTCTTATGAGCCAAACTCCAGTTCGGGTCGGGTTTTCTTGCCCAGTTCACATATCCGATCCGAGCCCTCATCAAATCAGATCCGAAGCCCTGCACAACTTTCTGCAACTTTTTCCAGCAACTTGTTTACGCCGTTCGACGACGTTTTTGACAAATCTAACTATTCTAATCAATCACAATTCATGCCAAATAGTCATAACAACATAGCAAACTAACCACAAACACCAAAACAATGAATTTATATGTAAAAATGGATCAAATGTGCCCAAAACCCCTTATTTTCCCTTAAGCATGTTTAAGCAAATCTAATCATAGGTTTAACAAAACTTAATCAAATCGAACCAAATTTCAACCAAAGGCATAAAACATTATTTAAGAATTTCTAAACATTTTTCCAGAATCTATTGGTGTATAAATTCGCTAATCTTCACTAATCACCCTTAATTAACTGTAATTAGTGTCAAAACGATGCTATCACTCACCTTTGCCACAACTAAAACCCCAAAACCGAAATATTCTCTGATTTGACGCTGTTCCCAATCTTACACAGCGGCTCTACCTCGGTTCTCGTGCTAATACTCCTTGATTTGATGTTTGCTAAGCCTAATCTTCAATTAGAAAGTGATTAAGAGGTGTTTTGAAGAGATTTAGAGGGTGGAGGCCATGGCTAGGTTAAGAGGAATGAATAGTGACGGCTGAAAAATGAGAAAAAGGTATTCTCCAAACCCTAACAGCCCTTTTAAACTCCTAATCCCGAAATTCCCCTTTGGACCTAGCTGTTAATCACCCGGTTAAGCCCAATTAAGCTGTTTTTCACCATCTGAAACTTGTTTCAGCCATATCTCCCAAACGGTGAGTCCGTTTGGATATTGTGACCACTCTACGGAAAGAGAAACCATCATCCAGAGCCAATGGAAGTGGTTTTAGGTCAAAATTCCTTTCCAGTCAAAAGTTATGGCCAAAACAGTACCAACTAGGGGTAAAATGGTCATTTAAAAATCGGGAAAAATCATGAACATGGGAAATGACCCCAATAGTCGTCTCCCAAAGTAACATGACCATACAACTTCGTATGTGAAAGAAATAAATATTCTACGATCCTATGATGCGTAGAATGCGGGTCGTTACAGCTTACGTCCAAGCATTGGAAAACATCGCTAACTCTATCCATCTGGAAATCGAGGGGTGTACCCTATCCCAACTGGTGTGGGGCGACCACACCCAGTAACCTCGATCAACCGAATCCGTGACAACCCGCAGGATGTCTATCCTCATCTCTAAAGTACACTGATCTAACCATCAGTTTACCACCATATCGGTGTGTGAGGCTCGCGAATTAACGCTGCACAAAGTTGTGCTATATTAAAGTAGTGCTTTGATCATCATCCACCGAACTTTGCTTTTCAACAAATGTTTGGATCACTGCATTTTAGCATGCCACGCTATCAATCCATACTGTGCCACTGATTTCTGCCGATATATAACCTCTGAGCTCGTATGTCTCAGAGAAGGGTGTTAAGCAAGAGAATAAATTCACCGCCAATAAACAGATATATATTTAGCAGAGATCAACGAATACAGTATAAAGGAATAGAATGTTAGACACAACATCTATTTATAAGTCCGTTCTAGGTCTGAACGAAACTAGAGGCACCTTATTCCTCGTCTCGTATGTCCAATACAAGAGAGAGGCCCTCGCATATCCGTACAATCAACTAGTACGTCCGGACGACTACCATTGTAGACCCTTCAAGGTAGCTACTCCAATCATGGGCATCAATAGCAACCCATTCATTCGATGTGAAGATCGTTGATCTTGCACCATCTTCAATCTCTTCGACTTTTCGTCGTATCAGTTATCTAGAATGGGTTAAACCCGGCCTTTCCGAATAACTCGCGTATCTTATAATCAAGTGCTATAACAACACATCATATGCCTCATTCCAATCCAGAATATTCTTTATTCAAATATTCTTTTCACAATTTAAACCAAATTAAAGTTTTTCAAACTAGTCGGGATTAGCGAACCTTACCGAAGTAATCATTTGTTTATTTTCCCAATCCCAACCTATTCGTCCCATGGAGCAAACTGGTAATACTCCATATCTAACACCACGATGTTATCAGTAAAATAAATTACCATTTCACGTTCAAATCTAATTAAAGATTTAACTATCGCTTGGAGTAAAACTGGTGATACTCATTCTCGATCATTTTCTTGAATTGATAATATCAATTATCACATTCTGAGACGACCCCAAATCCCGTACTGACGGAGACAAGGGTAATCTTTGGAATATAACACAGAAACCGATAATAGCAGAACAAAATTAAATAAATACACCAGATAATGAACAAATAGAATATACTGGATAAAAGTAATCATCAGAGTTACACAGTATACAGGATCCTACTTAGTACAAATACAGTTCAACTATACATAAATGTCTACAGCAGAAAGAAACATAATATGTACAACAGGAGCTGAACAACATAAAAAGAGATAAATGATAGAATCCATCTTCAGCTCCAGCTATCCAGAGAAAGCCAGCTAAAACCTGAATACAAGGCTGCCCGTGTAGAAAAAGGGGCACCCGAGTTTGAAAGTGAAACAAACCACGAGTCAGTCATGGGACTGGTATGAGAAATCTACTTAACACATTTAAAATATGGTAAATCACAGGACCACGCCACTTTCGTGGAACGGGTTTACTCCATTGGATTGCCAGTGCTTTAAAACAAATCATTCTTTTAAACATCGCTATGCTTTTTATAAAAATGAAGCCATTATAAGACTCAGTTCCCATCACACAATGCAACGCAAACCGGAGGATAGAGTTTTTACCTTATAACGGCCAAAATATGCTTGATACGAATAAAACAAAGGCATTTGATATTATTGCTACTGTTTATATGTTTTGAAAACTATTTCAAATCATAACTATCAATCATAGACGGCATTAATGCCCCATACCACTATGTCGCCATATATAGGTATACAATCAAAATCGCACAGTCACGTATTTGGAAATTGGATTTCCGTCATGAACCAAGGCACAAGATAGTCCTTACCGACTTCGAGACGCTCTAGCCCGTGTCTCAGGCAAGTACTCAGTCAAGCCTTTGGATCGTCAGGGCCGGTCCACCGATGTGGATTAAAATTCCTGAATAATGCGTTTCCCTGCCCTATGGGGCGTAAGTGAGCCAACGAATGACTCCATCGGACCCGGATCGTCCGATCAAACCGAGGCGCCTCGCAACAGCAACAACCACATAAGTCAAACTCGTCAGGGCATGTAAAACCACTGACGCCACTTCTAGCTAGAAGGAAATGCATGCCCTCCCTGATGTCTTCTCCCATTTCTGGTTCATACCGGGGTGTGAGGCTCGCGAATTTACGTTATACACAAAGCTACGCCACACAGGCGGTGCTTTGATCATCTCCACAAGACTTTGCTTTTCAACAGAAGCTCTGATCATTTGCCACTTAGGCATGCCACACTAGCAATTCATGCCATGCGACTGATGTCCATCGATATACAACCTCTGAGCTTGTGCGTTTCAGAGAAGGGCGTTAAGCAAAAGAATAAGTTCTCCGCCGCCAAACAGATGTATATTTAATAGAGATCAATCAACAAAGAATAAAATCCAATGTCAGACACACAATCCATTTACAAGTCCGTTCTGGGTCTGAACGAAACCGGAGGCACTATATACCTCGCAAACCCATCGATTACCACGTACGTCTGGACGATCACCACTCATTATCCATATTTCGGGATGCCTCCCAATCAGGACCTCGGTTACCACCCAAACGAGGTGAAGATCTCCGGTCTTCGACCACCGTCTTTATCTTCGATTTCTTATCGTCGATTCAGTTATCAAAATGGGATAAACCCAGTCTTTCTGAGCAACTCGCGTATATAATAAACAAGTGCAACACTAACATACACACACATCATTTCAATTCATTAGTCACTAACCGTCAATCAGTAAGAGAACGATTTCCCAAATATTAACCCCGAAGGCCGAAACCAACATCAGATCAACACCCAGGAAACCATTCGACTTAGCCAATCTTTAGTTAATTTATAAATTTCACATCCATATCGTTTATAATATTTTGTAACGATTTATCGCTATTTTTATTTATTTTAAAATAGCCAATTTATTCAAAACGACGCTTCGGGCCATAACGCGATCGTGGCGCTGTTTTTCTTCAGATTTGATTTACACATATCTGAAAATCTAACCGTTGGATCTTCACAAAATTTACATCATTAGAAAGATCTTTTCAAAACGAATCCAACAGTTCCACTTTTGGGAAAATCTGACGGTCGGATCTCCCGGTATAATCGTTTGAAGTTTCGATTTCAAAATACGAACTGCAGCGCCGTTATTCGATTAAATATAATTATATATATATATATATATATATATATATATATATAATCGATTCTGGCGCTGTTTTTCTTCAGATTTGAATTAAACATTCCAGACAATCCAACCGTTGGATTTTTACAAAGTTGGTGCCGTTGGAAAGATATTTCCAAAGCGAACCCAACGGTTGCGATTTCAGGAAAATCCGATGGTCGGATCTCCCGTACTAATCGTTTGAAATCACGGTTTCAAAATACGAACTGCAGCGTCGTTATTCGATATATTTTAATTCTATTTATATATATATATATCGATTCTTCGATTTCGAAGCTATATTCTTTTCATACATTTGATAAAAATGATATTTTTTAGCTAACTGTCTTCTATTTCAACACTTCACTATATTTAGCAATTCATGTATATAATAAAGATGTGATTTTTATTGTAAAACAATTCATTTCAAAACACTATTATTTTATATAGTTTATATAGGTAAAAAAAATATGATTTTTATTATAAAACAATTTCTTTCAAAACAAGATTATTTTATATAGTTCGTATAGATGATAAAAATGTGTTTTTTTATTATAAAACAATTTATTTTAAAATATGAATACCATTCAACACATGAATTTCAATTCAACGAATGAATTTCGATTCAACACATGAAGGTTTTCTATAGTTTGTATAAATAGATAAAAAGGTGATTTTTATATTTAAAACACGAATGCCATTCAACACATGAATTTCTAATCAACGAATGAATTTCAATTCAACACATGAAGGTTTTATATTCAACGAATAAATATAGTTTTAGCAAATGAAAATAATTCAAACACATGAATATTATTCAAAATTTCGGCAGCATAACGACAGGGTAGTTAAAACCGGGACCGTCCCTAGTACGACTCCTCGCTCTACCTTAAAACCTCGCGGTTTTTGACAATGGGGATCATACATCTAGTTCGCACGCAGGCGGCATGTATATATTTATTTCATTTCCACAAACTAATCCTATGTGGTTTCAACCAAATATTTCTCAACCACGAACGGGTATTTTTCAACCACAATCAATCAATATCAACCACAAACAATCCCAATCAACCATTCGCTATCAATCAATTTTCACACCAATCACAACCAATAAATATCGTCCATGGTTTGTGGACGAGGGGCGTATATATATATATTTATATATAGCAATTCACTTCTATTTAAACACATATATAATTTTTACAACGCATATATAACTTATACATTGAACGTACAACTTATACAACGCTTATACAAGAGGTGTACAACGCTTATATAACTCATACATCGATCATATAATTTATACATCGTCGTTTTCCATATCGTTTATAAATTAGAAATCTCACATTGGGTTCCACTCCACCAAAAATAGCAGAAGGCTCAGAAAAATATGCGGTCTCTTCTAGAAGGTAGAAGACGTCCACACGAGTCCACTGTCTCTTGTTTCACTGAATTTCGTTAACGCACGAAAAAGATATGATTTTTCAAAGTTTGCAACGGTTTAAAGGTGTTAAAACTGTTGAAAATATATATAGCCGTACCTCAGCTGAAAGTTTCAAAACTAGGTTTGGATTTTTCGATCAATCCGTGTAATGGTTCCACGATCGGGTTGCGCGAGGTCGAAGGGGGAGGAGAGGCGCTCAGGCGCTGGAAGTGGGGTCCACTTCGGTGGTCTGACGTGGCCACGACGGAGCTTCAAAGCTCCGAACTTCCCACTCGCGGTTCTCTTCAGATACACTTCGAAAAAATGCAAATCCTATATGGATTTGAAGCTTGTGAGGTGCTCTGCAAAATCCTTAACTGGAGCACTTGATTTTACTGAGTGTGGAAGGAGGCATCGAGGAGAGAAGGGGGCAAGCGTATTCCGCCGTGCGTCGCAGGGTCTACGGGGAGAGAGAAAGATAATGGGCTAATATAATTTTTTATATTTTATTTTATAATTTTTGAAATCTCTAAAATACCCCTTGTCACACACGAACACCAATTCAAACCCAACGACTGTCGTCCCTAGCGTTTTACCCCCATTCCGAACACAATGGGATATGTTTTGTAGGCCCATTCGATTGTTTCAGTCAGTTTTCATTCAAATTAAAATATAAAACATTCAATATTTAATTTGAACGTGCATTTCAATTTTCCAGGGCTACAAACTGATTCGAAAAAATCCAGAAAAATAAATCTGGCTATGTTTTAACGATACGGTCCCAACAAAACTAGTTTCGTCGAATTCTGAGACCGTTTGCAAAAAGGCCCATTTCTGGTCGATCCAATTTAACTGTAATTGACCAAAACACGTTTTCTTTTGCCATGCTCCCATACTAGCTTCAAAAATTATGAAATTTGAAACCTAGCAATAACTTCACTTCCCAGATCCAACAAAAGTGGTTTCGTCGAATTCCGAGGTCGTATGCAAAATGGCCAATTTCACGGGCTATATAAATTCCATAGCGACCTTTCTGAAAATTCATTTGGCCATAACTTTTGCTTTCCGCTATGAAAATTCGTTTTTTCAGATTCGTTAGAAAGGTATTCACTAACAGATTTAAATATTTTTGGTTTCACTCAAATCCGTTTTGTTTTGCACCCGGTACAGTCCGACAAAGTTTGAATTCAATTTTTGAAACTGCAGCGCCATTTCAGGCCTTGTTTATAATTAGAATTAATTATATTCGTTTTCAATTATCAATTCAAACTCAATTTTCATCGCTATTATTTAAAATATTTATTTTAAATATTTAAAATCCATTATTTTAGCCAATAATTTTTTTTTTAAATTGGTTCAGATTTACACATTCACTTTTCAATATAATTAAAGATTCGTTAAAACTCCACTTAGTTTTAATCTCCCCAAAAATCAATATTAATGATTATTTAACATTGGGAAATCAAACATGCTGCATCGACATTCTACACCGTACCATTGATTTCTGCCAATATATAAACTCTAAGCCCGTACGTCTTAGAGAAGGGTGTTAAGCATGAGAATAAATTCTTTGCCACTAAACAGTTATATATTTAGCAGAGATCAACGAATACAGTATCGAAATACAATATCATACATGTAATCCTGTCTTTTCCTAGGTTAAAGAACCAATGTAATTCAAAACACAGTTCACGATAAACCCAAAATCCCATTCATTTGACCATGGAATCTTCACGGAAATAGATCAATATATAATCGATATCAATTTCCGTATCCAACAAATAATATAAATGGAATAACGACAAAGCCTTTTAAATTCCATATGTATTAACAGTCTTCCTCTACAAAAATTCACTTCGATTATTACCAAATCGAATTCCATTCAATTCTAGTTTAATATATTAAATTGGAAATCTTTACTTTGGAAAATTCCAAAAATCTTAATTAAAAGAGTATAAATTCCAAATCATATTCTTCACTGTTAATTGGGTTAAAGAACAAGTGTTATTTAAAACACTATTCACGATAAACCCAAAAATCCAGTTCTTTTATTCCATTCCAATTAAATATTAATTAATTGGAAAACTTCACTAAATCATAGTTTGAAGATTTATTTTTTTCTCAATTGGGTTTAAGAACAGTGTTAATGAAGACACCGTTCACGACAAACCCAAAATCCTATTTGATATCAAATACAAGGCTCTGAATAAAAAATATATCGGCTTATATTCAATATCAAATTCAGAAACCAACGGATATCGTATTGGAATAATGATATATATGTATCTTCCAAATTCCTCAATAATTTCCGTATAATCACGGAATCCAATTTCGAAATATTCCGAAGATTATTTCCATTCGTATTCCATTCCAATTTATTCATTGGAAATTTCTGGTTATTTTAAAACCATTTTCGTATCCAATTTATTTATTTCTAAAATAAATAAATTATTATTCTATTTAATAGCTAGTTCACTTCGATAAAAATATATTTTTATCTTTTCAAAACTGGAATTTTTTTCATCCAAAATCTTTCCAAATCATTTATTACGATTTTACATAATTTTTCCATATTTTTAATAATTTTATTACCGTCCGTACAGTCGGTTTCCAATAACGGTCACCGAACTGCATCCATGGCGACCTTTTCTAAAATTGATTTGGACATATCTCCAAATCTAACCATTAGATTTCAAATCTCTTGTATTTATTGAAAAACGCTTTTCGATATGAACCCAATGGTTCCGGTTTTAGGAGAATCCGACGGTCGGATCTCCCGTAACATCAATTTGAAGTTAATGGTCGAAATTCGCGAACGGTCGCTGCGCGGCGCGTTCTATTCAGGCCATTATAATATATAATATATATATATATATATTATATATTTCATCGATTTCCATTTAAAACGAATTTTATAAATCGTTTTAAATTCGTTTCAAAAACGACTTTCACTTCCATTTCAATTTCAAATCAAATTTTAATATCCCATTATAAATTCGTTTTAAATTCATTTTAAATCGATTTTAATTCAATTTCAATTCGCTTTAAATCCATTTCAATTCAATTTTAATTTAACTTAAATTCATTTCAAATCGATTTCAAATCACTTCCATTTCATTTCATTTTAAAACGATTTCAATTCTATTTTCAAATTCAAATCAAAATTGAATATTCTTTATATAAATTCGTTTTAAATTCATTTTAAAACGATTTCAATTTGATTTTCAAATTTAAATCAAAATTTAATTTTTCCATATCATTTCAATATTAAAATGATAATATTTTCAAAACATCAGATTTTGAAATCACTTTTCGATATTCATTATAAAATGAATAAAATCGAAAAAATTCTCGTTCGTGTTAAAATGGCGTTTAACTGCTTAACACGACTTCATATTTCAATATTCACTGAATATTATTTTAAAATATTCATTAATTCTGAACTGGAATCAGACCCAATCAATTACCATATAATTTTATTTATATGTATTTCAACATCATATATATATATATATATATATACACACACAACAATAATGATATGCAATCCTTAAAAATTCAAACAACATTCAGAGTGCATTCTACAACTGTAAAAGCATTAAAATAAATAAATAACGCTTATATAGTCTGTCAACCCATTGATTGACACACGACTAATTATTGGGATTAGTGTATGTCAAATATTATCCCAATACCCGTGTGAGGTTTTCAAACAACAAATACTGTTTATTATTTGTGCAGTTGGGCGATGTGTAAAATTTATCGTCTCAATCAATATCAAATAAATAAGTGTACATAAACAAACCGTCCGGTTTGTAAATGAATATTTATTTTATTTTCATGATAATTTATATATACTATATAAATAATTTTTATATACAACAATACAATCAATTACAATCCCAATCACAATCCAAACAAACAATACAATCAAACAAGTCATCCATGGTCTGTGGATGACGGTGTCAGGAGCTACTAAGCCCCATCTACAACCTAATATATAATAACTGTAAATTAAATTGAGTGTGAGAGAGATCTCACATTCGTTTCCACTCCGCTGCTTTTATTTCCGAATTTCTGAACAGTATGGATTTGAATTTGCCCAAAATTCTGACGTGCTTCAAATTGGACCCAGTTAGTCTAGTTGTGAAGCTCTCGTCCTCATGATCGCAACGGATCCAGTTTCACGCTATTTGGACCTCATATGGAAAAGATACAGTATTTTAAAGATTGGACAATTTAGAATAGTCATTAATTAATTTATTAACTTTAATAACGTTTTTAAACGTTATCCCCTTTCTGAAACTAAACCGACTTCGCTCCCTCACCCTCTCTCCTCCGCGCGAGCCACCAGGAGCTGCCTGGAGTCGATCTGACCACACCACAGCGTTTGCCGTTGAGCCTTCCCCCAGCGCCGAGAACGGTGGCGCCTCCGATGGCCCACATCGCCGTGGAAAAGTGTGCAAACAACCGAGCTTTGGAGGGCGATTTCTCTCGATTTACCACTCCATACTTTACCAACCTCATACGGATGTGGAGATCATGGAAGGGGCTTCCATTTTTGTTTTATGAGCATATGGGATTAGTTAGCGGATTAAAAGAATTTGGAGGAAGAACAATCGAACGAAACCGCCGTTCGATTGAACATGGCGGAGCGTTCCTCATAAAGTGATTAGGGTTTGCACGGTTTTTAATATATATGTATATAATATAAATTAATATTTTATTATTTAATTTCTAAATTTACTCGCTTGTTGATACGAACTCCAATCCAATGACTGTTGCCCCTAGCTAAATTCCCCCATTCCGGACACAATGGGATATGTTCGGTAAGCCAATTTGACTGTTACGATCAGTTTTCATTAAAATTAAAATATAAATTAATAAATATTTAATTTAAACGTACATTTCAATTTACTGGGGCCACATACTGACTCCAAAAATTCCCGAAAAATAAATCTAACTATGTTTTGACGATACAGTCCTAACGAAACTAATTTCATCGAATTTGGAGACCGTTTGAAAAATGGTCTTTTTCTGGTTGGCCCAATTCAAATTTAAACTGACCAAACACGTTTAAATTTATAGCGCTCACATATTAAATCCAAAAATTATGAAATTTAAAACCCAACAATAATTTGACATTCCGCAACCAACAAAAGTGGTTTCGTCGAAAACGGAGGTCGTTTGCAAAATGGATATTTATTATATTAAATTCCATAGCGACTATTTTAAATTTTAAACTGGTCATAACTTTCAATTCCCGCTATGAAATCTGGATTTTTCACATCCATTTGAAAGATATTTTTAAACAGATTCAAATATTTCTTGTTTCACTAAAACCCGATTTATTTTGAATCCTACATATTCATTTGAAATTTGAAATCGAATTTTCAAACTACCGCGCCATTTTAAACTCCTTTTATAATTAAATTAAAATTTTATATTCTAACTTCGATTTAAATAAATTTACACATTCAAATTCTATTCAAAATAAATTTCTAGTCGTTATTATTTAAAACAAATCATTTTAAATATTCAAAATTCATTAAAATAGCCAAAATAAAAATTTTAATTGGTTTTGATTTTCCGAGTTGTTACAATCTCCCCCGCTTAAAATCTTTTCGTCCTAAAAAAGGAACGGAGCTGAAAGTTGTTTAACTAATCAACTCAACTTTCATTCTGGCTTTCATTCTACAACTTTTCAACTTCTAAGAATTTTCTATTTTTTTCAAAAATTTGCTAACACCCTAAATTTTCAAAAAATTTCGCCATAACCTCCTTTGTACGGGGAGATATTTAAAACCGCAACTTGCCTCATAGGGCCATCACCAATCCAAAAGAAAAGGAAAAAGCCAATCGGCTCATAAAATCACCAAAACCCAATAAAATGGTAAACATGTACCTATTTGTCGGGCATACAATTTTATTCCTCTTCTCTAGCCTCCTTTCTATGACCTGTTCAATATATATGCATGTACATGTACGCAATTCTAATTAATTTTCAATTTAGTTCAAAATTTGACTTGATTTTGCTAAATTAACTTTCAAGTTCTCTTATTGGTTTTATTTGGTTTAATTCAAATTTTCATTCTCATATTGGATTTATTATTCCAATATTTTTATTTAGTTGAACAAATAATCACACAACACAACCAGCAATCAATTAGTGAATTAAATTTCCAAAACATATAAATATTGTATATATATATATATATATTCAAAAATCATATTATTAGTGTCAAACTCCAAACAATAAATTCAAAATAAGGTTTTAGTTCTCACACTAGTCGATTGGAAATATATAGATATTCCACTTTCGAAACCCGAACACAAATATTGATAATGTGGCAACATCATCAGAATCATCTTCGGACAACTAGAGTGTGATTCTATATCTATCCAGTATATTTGAGACTTCAAATACGCGTATATTCAAAAAAAATTATATATTCGATAGTCCAAATTCAATATAAAATAAATATTCAAATACGAATAATAAGATATAAATTTCAAGACTAATTTTGTTTTAATTTTTATTTTGAAAATAACACTCTTCACACTCGTTCTAGGATACTACTGATCCTATCTCTAACGAGTCATTTTCATTGGATATTACTAATCAAATCGCTGACGAATTCTTTTGTTTGATTCTAATGTGTCTTATTCTCAAGCTCTGTAAACCAAAGCTCTGATACCAAATGTAGCGACCCGTGCTTCCCGGCCGGCCTAAACCGAACAAGAAGGCGGACTGCTTCGAGAACAAGACAAATCAGAACATAAAAAGAAGAACATTTCATTGCTATTTACAACAATTTACATCAGAGTACAAGAATATTCAGAGTAAAAATAAATATTACATAGAAAAAATATCAAAGATTAAAATACAAAGCAGCGGAAATAAAATTTATATATACAATGCATAGCGGAAAATACAATAACTAGCACGACTGAATGAAATACACGGATACAGAGCGTTCCGAATATAGCACCAGATGTAAATCCAGGATCCTGTATAAATAAATCTGCAAAATCAAAACTACTAGCTGTCCGTGTGGAAAATAGGGGCACCCGGAGTTTGGGTTAAAACAATAAACTCTAGGTCAGTCATGGGACAGGTGTGACAACTAAAACAGTTACTAAAACTTTACTTTTAAAATAAGGTAAATCAAGGGACCACGCCGTATAACACGGAACGGGTTTACCCCCAAGAAAACCAGTGCCTATAACAAACAACGCAATGCTAAATAAAGAAAAATGAGGCTATTATAAGACTCGGGTCTCATCACATAATGCAACGCAAGCCGGAGGATAGAGTTTTACCTTATAATAGTCAAATATGCATGGTACGTTTTAAAATAAATCTTTTATTATTACTATAAGTGAAGAAATCAACTTCAAATATAAATGTATCAATCCTAGATGGCTTGAGCGCCCCATCCCACTATATCGCCATATATAGTATACAATGAAAATCGCAAAATGTCGTATTGGAAGTTTGGATTTCCATATTGGTGGCTCCTGATTCGAAAGATCTATCGCGTAGTACAATTCCCAACGGCTTACGTCGCAGGCTTGCGAAAACGCTGTAATGCACATCCGCATTATCCAGGAAACAAGTTACCGCGGCTTATGTCCAAGTATTGGAAAACACCGCTAACTCTATCCATCTAGGAAACGAGGGGTGTACCCTATCCCTACTGGTGTGGGGGCGACCACACCCAGTAACCTCGGTCGATCGAATCCATGACAACCTGCAGGATGTCTATCCTCATCTCTAAAGTATACTTATCTAACCATCAGTTTACCACCATACCAGTGTGTGAGGCTCGCGAATTAACGCTACACAAAGCTGTGCTATATTAAAGCTGTGCTTTGATCATCATCCACCAAACTTTACTTTTCAACAAATGTTTGAATCACTACATCTCAGCATGCCACACTATCAATCCATATTGTACCACTGATTTCTACCGATATATAACCTTTGAGCTCGTACATCTCAAAGAAGGGTGTTAAGCAAGAGAATAAATTCTCCGCCACCAAACAGACATATATTTAGCAAAGACCAACGAATACAGTATAAAGGAATACAATGTCAGACACACCATCCATTTACAAGTTCGTTCTAGGTCTGAACGAAACCGGAGGCACCTTATTCCTCGTCCCGTATGTCCAATACAGGAGAGAGGCCCCCGCATATCCGTACAATCAACAAGTACGTCCGGATGGCTACAACTGTAGCCCCTTAAACGTAGCTACTCCAATCATGGGCATTAATAGCAACCCATCCATTCGATGTGAAGATCGTCGGTCTTGCACCGTCTTCAATCTCTTCGACTTTTCGTCGTATCAGTTATTCAGAATGGGTTAAACCCGGCCTTTTCGAATAACTCGCGTATCTTATAATCAAGTGTTATAACAACACATCATACGACTCATTCCAATCCAGAATATTCTTTTATTCAAATATTCTTTTCACAATTTAAACCAAATTAAGGTTTTCCAAACTAGTCGGGATTAGCGAACCTTACCGAAGTAATCATTTGTTTATTTTCTCAATCCCAACCTATTCGTCCCATGGAGCAAACTGGTAATACTCCATATCTAACACCACAGTGTTATCGGTAAAATTAATTACCATTTCACGTTCAAATCTCATTAAAGATTTAACTATCGCTTGGAGCAAAACTGGTGATACTCCATTCTCGATCATTTTTTTGAATTGATAATATTAATTATCACATTCACTTTTCAATCTAATCAAAGATTCATTAAAACTCCACTTAGTTTTAATCTCCCCAAAAATCAATATTAATGATTATTTAACTTTGGAAAATCAAACATGCTGCATCGACAATCTACACCGTACCATTGATTTCTGCCAATATATAACCTCTGAGCTCGTACGTCTCAGAGAAGGGTGTTAATCAAGAGAATAAATTCTCCACCACCAAACAGATATGTATTTAGCAGAGATCAACGAATACAGTATCGAAATACATTATTAGACATGTAATCATGTCTTTACCTGGGTTAAAGAACCAACGTCATTTAAAACATAGTTCACGATAAACCCAAAATTCCATTCCATTAACCATGAATCTTCACGGAAATAGATCAATACATAATCGATATCAATTTCCGTATCCGACTAATAATATAAATGGAATAACAACAAAGTCTTTTTAATTCCATATGTATTAATAGTCTTCCTCCACAGAAATTCACTTCGATTATTACCAAATCAAATTTCATTCAATTCCAATTTAATATATTAAATTGGAAATATTTACTTTGGAAAATTCCATAAATCTTAATTAAAAGATTATAAATTCCAAATTTTATTCTTCACTGTTAATTGGGTTAAAGAAAAAGTTTATTTATAACACCGTTCACAATAAACCCAAAAATCCGATTCTTTTATTCCATTCCAATTAAATATTAATTGGAAAACTTCACTCAATCTTAGTTTAAAGATTTTTTTTCCACTAGGTTTAAGAACAGTGTTAATGAAGACGCCATTCACGACAAACCCAAAATCCAATTTGATATCAAATACAAGGCTCTGAATAGAAAATATATCGGCTTATATTCAATATCAAATTTTGGAACCAACGGATATCGTATTGGAATAACGATATATATTTATCTTCCAAATTCCTCAACAATATCCGTATAATCACAGAATCCAATTTTGAAATATTCCAAAGATTATTTCCATTCGTATTCTATTCCAATTTATTCATTGGAAATTTCTGGTTATTTTAAAACCATTTTCGTGTCCAATTTATTTATTTCTAAAAATAGATAAATTATTATTCTAGTTAATAACTAGTTCACTTCGATAAAAATATATTTTTATCTTTTCAAAACTGGAATTTTTTTCATCCAAAATATTTCCAAATCATTTATTATGATTTTACATAATTTTTCCATATTTATAATAATTTTATTATCGCCCGTACAGTCGGTTTCCAATAACGGCCACCGAACTGCATCCATAGCGACCTTTTATAAAATTGATTTGGATATATCTTCAAATCTAACCGTTAGATTTCAAATCTCTTGTATTCATTTGAAAGCTCTTTTCGATATGAACCCAACGGTTCTGGTTTTAGGAGAATCGACGGTCGGATCTCCCATAACATCAATTTGAAGTTAATGGTCGAAATTCGCGAATGGTCGCTGCACGACGCGTTCTTTTCAGGCCATTATAATATATATATATATATACATATTATATATTTCGTCGATTTCCATTTAAAAAGAATTTTACAAATCATTTTAAATTCGTTTCAAAAACGATTTTCACTTCCATTTCAATTTCAAGTCAAAATTTAATATCCCCATTTTAAACTCGTTTTAAATTTATTTCAAATCGATTTCAGTTCGATTTCAATTCGTTTTAAATTCATTTCAAATCGATTTTAATTAAATTTCAATTTATCTTAAATTCATTTCAAATTGATTTCAATTCAAATCGATTTCAATTCCATTTCAATTCGTTTTAAATTCAATTTAAAACAATTTCAATTCTATTTTCAAATTCAAATCAAAATTGAATATTCTTTACATAAATTCGTTTTAAATGCATTTTAAAATGATTTCAATTTGATTTTCAGATTTAAATCAAAATTTAATTTTTCCATATCATTTCAATATTAAAATGATAATATTTTCAAAATATCAGATTTTGAAATCTCATTTCGATATTCGTGAATAAAATCGGCAAAATTCCCGTTTGTGTTAAAATGGCGTTTAACTACTTAACATGGCTTCATATTTCAATATTCACTGAATATTATTTTAAAATATTCGTTAATTCTGAACTGGAATCCAACTCAATGAATTACCATATAATTTTATTTATATGGATTTCAACATCATATATATATATATATATATACAGCAGTAATGATAAGCAATCATTAAAAATTCAAACAACATTCAGAGTGCATTCTACAACTGTATAAGCATTAAAATAAATAAATAACGCTTATATAATCTGTCAACCTATTGATTGTAATACCACTAATTATTGGGATCAGTGTATGTCAAATATTATCCCAATACCCGTGTGGGGTTTTCAAACAACAAATATTGTTTATTATTTGTGCAATTGGGCGATGTGTAAAATTTATCATCCTAATCAATATCAAATAAATAAGTGTACATAAACAAACCGTCCAGTTTGTAAATGAATATTTATTTTATTTTCATGATAATTTATATATATATATATATATTATATAAATAATTTTTATATACAACAATACAATCAATTACAATCCCAATCACAATCCAAACAAACAATATAATCAAACAAGTCGTCCATGGTCTGTGGGCGAAGGTGTCAGGAGCTACTAAGCCCCGTCTGCAACCTAATATATAATAGCTGTAAATTAAATTGAGTGTGAGAGAGATCTCACATTCTTTTCCACTCCACCAGTTTTATTTCTGAATTTCTAAACAATATGGATTTGAATTTGCCCAAAATTCCGACGTGCTCCAAATTGGACCCAGTTAGTCTAGTTGTGAAGCTCTCGTCCCCATGATCGCAACGGATCCATTTTCATGCGATTTGGACCTCGTATGGAAAAGTTACAGTATTTTAAAGATTGAACAATTTAGAATAGCCATTAATTAAATAATTAATTAATTTATTAACTTTAATAACATTATTAAATGTTATCCCCTTTCTGAAACTAAACCGACTTCACTCCCTCACCCTCTCTCCTCCATGCGAGCCACCAGGAGCCACCTGGAGCCGATCTGACCACACAAGAGGGTTCGTCGTTGAGTCTTTCCTCGGCGCCGAGAACAGTGGCGCATCCGATGGCCCACACCGCCGTGGAAAAGCCTGCGAACGGTCGTGCTTTGGTGGGCGATTTCTCTCGATTTACCACTCCATACTTTACCAACCACATACGGATATGGAGATCATGGAAGGGGCTTCCATTTTTGTTTTTTGAGCATATGGGATTAGTTAGCGGATTAAAAGAATTTGGAGGAAGTACAATCGAACGAAACTGTCGTTCGTTTAACCCTAGCGGCGCGTTCCTCATAAAGTGATTAGGGTTTGCATGGGTTTTAATATATATATAATATAAATTAATATTTTATTATTTAATTTCTAAAAATACTCACTTGATGATACGAACTCCAAATCCAACGTAACGACTGTCGCCCCTAGCTAAATACCCGCATTTCGAACACAATGGGATATGTCTTGTAAGCCAATTCGACTGTCACGATCAGTTTTCATACAAATTAAAATATAAATCAATATATATTTAATTTAAACGTACATTTTAATTTACTGGGGTCACATACTGACTCCAAAATTTCTGAAAAATAAATCTAGCTATGTTTTGACGATATGGTCCTAAAAAAACTAATTTCGTCGAATTTGAAGACCGTTTGAAAAATGGTCTTTTTCTGGTCGATCCAATTCAAAATTAAATTGACCAAACACGTCTAAATTTACAGTGCTCACTTATTAAATCCAAAAATTATGAAATTTGAAACCTAGCAATAATTTGACATTCCTGATTCAACAAAAGTGGTTTTGTCGAAAACAGAGGTCGTTTGAAAAATGGCTATTTATTATATTAAATTCCTTAGCAACTATTTTTAATTTTAAACTGGACATAACTTTCAATTCCCGCTATGAAATCTGGAATTTTCACATTCGTTGGAAAAATATTTATAAACAGATTCAAATATTTCTTGTTTCATTAAAACCCGGTTTATTTTGAATCCTACACATTCATTTGAAATTTGAAATCGAATTTTTAAACTGCTGCACCATTTTAAACTCCTTTTATAATTAAATTAAAATTTTATATTCTAACTTCGATTTAAATAAATTTGTACATTCTAATTCTATTCAAAATAAATTTCTAGTTGTTATTATTTGAAATAAATCATTTTAAATATTCAAAATTCATTAAAATATCCAAAATAAATTTTTTAAATTGGTTCTGATTTGCTGGTTTGTTACTTATATGCCCATAGATTGCCTCATTCCTTACTACTTAGTAGCCCTCGAATCCTCCACGACATGACTCTGTCGTCTCGTTTTGAAAGAGTGCTACAACTACATCTGTAAAGGACAGTTTCGTGAGTCCTACAATAAAAAAGTTCCATCATCTGATAAGAAATTGTGAAACTACGTCTACATCAGCTCGCTCCAATTCTAGGACTTCCATGATGGATCACCTAATGCATACATTTAGGACTCACACCCAATGCATACATTTAGGACTCACACATAACCATACTATCTACTACATGAGCTCCGCTAACATGGCCCACCCTTGTACAGAACTCAATCAGGAATTTCTATATTTGTAAAGGACAGATTCATTAGGCCTACAATATAGATACTCAGTTTGTACTATCTCTTTCTTTGTGGCTGTGGCTCGCTGCCTCTCCTCGACTAGTTGAAAGAACCATCAAAAGCTAAGTGACTGTGCGCTACAACAAATAATCTAAACATTCAATCGGCAATGTCCCTAATCTAATATCCCAATAGGAAAAGGTCACTGGCCTTTCGATTTAGCTTTAGTCTTTCTCACTCGCTTTAACTAATGATGACAGGTATCCAAATGATTACTTTCATTGTTAGGTCTTGACTACGAAGTCTACTCCCTGAGCCATAGTAACAGCTGAATCCTAAAGTCACCCATTAGTCTTATGATTGCCCTCAATATGAATGCATTCAAGGCATGCCCTTTTGATATAGACACTACAACCTACCTCTTGGGGTGCTACTTCTTTATGACTACCCCCGAGGGGGCATCATAGAGCATCTGCATGTTCCACAGAAGTATTGCACCTCCTTCCAACATTGTTGAACATCAAGTCGGACATGCAGCCACTGTTCTAAACCATATGTGAGGATCCACTTCATTAGGCTCTTTATCCAGATTCCCTTCGAACTACTCCAGATGCATCTCACTATTTTATTATTCCCTACGTCTAATCTTTCATTATGCATTTAGCTTACTTCTCTTTTCTTTTATTATAAAATTGATTAGTTATTTGATACTCGGTTCTTTCAATTTTGGGACTAATTTATTTGCTTATTAACTTAATCCAAGATAAAATTTTAACATAATAATCTCGTTTTTTTTTTCTTTTTTCTTTTTTCTTCTTTTTAATTACAATCCTCATATTATGATTTTACTTGCAAATATTCGTATATGCCTTATTTCTTTTTCATCCTTTTTAGCCCAATCTTATATCTAAGCCCAACCTATTGACTCAGTTCTTCGCATGAGCTTATGATATTCAACTTTTATCATAATACGTTACATTGTTTTACTTTTATTACGATTTTTCCAACATGTCAATAGCATAGTAATATATTCAATTTTTATTACTTTTTAAAATATAACATATGTCATAATTTACTGTAAATTTTTATTAATTTGCTTAATTCAGTCTATTTCCTCTTTATAACAAATTTAAAATTTATACACATGTTTGCTGTAAATTTAGTTCTCTTTTATGTAATCCATGTTCGCAAGGTTACACACTTTACTCTATTTTTCACGCGCACAAAAAGGATTAAATCTGTGTCTTTTTAACTAATATTCACATAATTAGACATTTTCAGAACATGTGTAATCTATTGTAGAAAAACTGTAAAGCTGAAGTATCAACTCTTGTCTATTTCATTCTTTTTGTTCCTTTTATTACAAGTTTGCTTACTTTACAGTTGTTGTAAGTTTAATTCTAAGAAGTAGTCTTAGCCTATTTCGTTGGTTACTAAAATTGCATCAAAATCTATTTTCTTATTTTTAATGTTAATATCATGAACAACAACACATGATTCCAAGATATTTTCCTTATTCTTTTTTGGATGGCACAAAATACAGAAATACCCCTACTTTGCACTACCGCTCTTTTCTTACTTTTATTCTTGCAATTACATTTGTCGTCTTTCGTACAATATTAAATTATGAAAATATATCCCCTTTTCTCAATCAACCGACCAACCTAATACTAACTCCAAACCAATTTATTCATTAGAATTCCCTTTCTATTCCAATTTATGAGCATTGACATTTTACGGTAAATTATTACTTTTAAGGTTATGCCTTTTTCCACAATTCTCAATTCCAATATCACTTATAATTATCTATTTGGATTTTCCACAATCATGACAATTTCATATAAGTACACTTTTAATAATTTACAGCCTAATAAGGAATAACTTGTATAAATATTTTTATAATTCATCCCAACACAACTTATTTTAAATTCAAAATTTTAATCGGAATCTAACGATATTGTATACCATTAACAATAAAGATATATAATTTAAATCCACTCACCTGAAAAAAGCACTCCAAGTTCCAGATCTGATATGAATCAAGATTTATTATCTGCAGACTTCCCCATGCATAAGAGCATCTCCAACAAAGATCGAAAATTTCAAATATGTAATATATACACTCATTTTCCTCTCCAATAGAGTATATATTTTGTAACCAATCGAAAATTTAGCGTTTTTGGTTATAAAAATATAATCAGAAGAGGCGCTAGTTGAACATGCGCTAGGGGTGGAATGTCTGTTGAAACGATGCCTAAATAAAAAAAGACTTCAGGTGCCTGTTGAATAGGCTACTGAGCTCATGCGCATGTTCAACAGGAGCCTGAAGTTGTTTTTTCCTTTGACCGGGTCCCTGGAGCTCAGGCAGCTATTCAACTGGTGCCTGACCCATATTCTGTTGAGGGAAATTTAGAATTACATTTTGTAATTGGTGAGAATGTAATTTTAGAAGGTGAAATTGTTGGAGATACTCTGAACCAATTTGAATCTACAAACTAGAATTTACATGAATTTATAGATATGGGTCTAAAAGAAAATAAAATAAACTATTTAAAATCAGTTCAGAAGAACTTACCTTGTATGGATAGAGAATTTGGATATTTAATTTTTAAATATACATTTTCTTCCTGTAGGTCTTGAATCAAAAAATTTAAATCTAATCTTTTTAATTTCTAAAGAATTAGAGTAAACAGGTAATGATAAAGCTTCCATGCCCACTAATAAAAATATCAGTATAAAGGCTAGCCATGCATGATTGTTCAGAGATATCTGAATGAACCCTGTCCATCTGATTTAAAATAAAATAAATCTCACCATCCAAAATAAACAGAACATGCCACTTTTGACCTGGGTGGGTTGACCCAACCCATTTATGGGTCGACTCTGGTCGACCTGGCCAATCCATGGGTCAACCCAACCTAAACATAGGTCGACCCAGATTCGTCCAAACACGTTTCTTGCGTGGCTATCTATTTTTGCTTTGAGTGTATTAAATTTTTAAATATTGATTTTCAAATGTTAATTACCTTTCATAAGTTTGTGATTTAAATCCTTTTATTTCAAGTGTTTGTTTCAAATTTTAAATGCACATTATTTCTGGAATTAATATATGTATATATTTATATAAATAATTACACAAATGCATCTGTGCACGCTTTATCTTTCCTGAATTAATTCTCTTGTAGCATTTCAGTGCGTTTATAAATTTATAATGTTATGCTTGAATAACGTTAACCATTAATAAACCTCCATTAATTATTTTAGAATGTTACATTTACTTAATCAAACTCCATTTAATATCTTTGTGATGTTTTGTTTACATAAAGTTAACTTTTTTTTTAATTCTCAATTATTCCATACGTTCAAGATTTCAAATTCATACTGCATTATTTCTAGAATTCATTTATTTATATATTATTAAAATAAATTATTTGTATGCATTTGCTTACACATATAATTATTTTCTGACATAGAACTACATACGTTAATAATGTTTCCATAAGAATTCCATTAAGAACATATTATATATGTAAATAAATCATAAAATTTTCACGAACGCAATGGTGTAAGTCTCGAGGTATAATTCTGACAATTCCAAAAATGTTGGTTTTAATTGTTTATAATTATTTTAAAATGCAATTGTTACAAAAAAAAGATGGAATGTTTACAAGCACTACAACAAAAACCGCAAATAGCAGCTGTAAAATCCATTTCTAATTCATCGCTACATTGGTCTTAGCGACATATTTCTTGTATAACACTGTTGTTGGTAAAAACCATGACGGTAATTGTATCAAATTTTGGCAACGGAATTTAGCGTGAGTTTTTCGATAGTTTTTCGTCCTTATACTATTTATATAGTAAAATTATAATTTTATTTATTAATTTATTTACCCACTATTAACCGACGGATAAGTAATTTAAAATAAATTATTATTTATTATAGGCGTTGGTAAACACTTAGTAATTGCCAAGGGATTAGCGTTGGATTTATATTTATGTAAATATTCAAACTAGCATCATATGTTAGTAATCTATCATTATTCCCCTTCTAATCTGCAAATATATTATATATATATATATATTATATATATTTATATATATATAGACATACACATTCATATATATATATATACACACACATACATACACACACACATAAATACATACATGTATACTTATTGAACTAATATCAATACTCTATGAACACTGAAATAAATAGCATATCCAAAAATACAAAGATAAATTTGCAGTTATGATTTATTTCTTCATTCGATACATTCAACTTTGATGACTACATATGTCTTGAACTTTAATAAGTCCAAGCATACACTAGTAATATACATTTAAACAAAAGCAGTTTGATCAATAACCACCTAACATTGCACCAAAAAATACAAGAGACTGCTCTATTACCATCCAAAGAAGTTGCTTTTTGACTCGGGATCTTGCTTTTAAAAGAACAATAAATACAATAGCTCTTTCATTTTGTGCTTTCATACCTCCAACATGTAAAGCTGTCTGTCTCCCTTTTTCGGTCCCAAGTTTTTGAAGCATTTGCTCTACATCACCTATAGATAAGCAGTACCATGTCAACTAAAGCTAAATTCATAGTGAATTCACACAGCTAAATTCACAGTGCTGTAAATACCATAAATGGTTCAGTTACTTCAGTAAATATATGGATGATATTTGCAATTCACTAGTTTATCTATTGATGGATTTACAGCTAAACTGTTCAATTTTTCTCTCGGGCGATTGATCTAAACTGATGTCTAATAAAAAGAACCTTACATGACCCATTGGGTACGGACTATTGAGATTGGTTATTATTGTATAGCTCACATGACTAATGGATTGAAAATTTTAAACTATCTGTAACTTGTTTTTCTTACTTTCAACCATCATTGTAAAATTCATTTCAAAATAAATGTTCCATATATTCCTAACCAAACATGGAATATACAAATTTGTTTCCAACAACATTGTGTTCAAATAAAGTTCGTAGTGCTACTGCTAACAAATATAGTACATATAATGTCAATAAAGCCGAACTAATTTCTTAAATTCATCAAATAAGCATGAAAATAAGAAAGCATGATTTTCTCACTCTTCGAGCAATGTAATGATGATCATACATAGTCAAAAGCCTAAGTCTGTTGAAATGACCCGAATTTCTGTATCATTTGAGTCGACTAATAATACCATACGTCCAACCCAAATGCACAGAAATACGAATCATTATTTGAAAGAAGTTAAAGGATGAGAAATAGAAAGAAAGAAATATTAGAACAGAAGAAAACGAAGATCACAAACTCACAGCGGAACGAATAAAATATATTAGATAACATAAACTTTGAAATACAAATCAGTAACTGTATATACATACCATTATCAGAGCACAGCGGTTATCCTTGGAACAGTTATAACCACCTATTTCCAGATACAACATAGTACACAGCGGGAAATGTGATAGTCTATAGCTAATCAATGAAGCCTCCCACTTCAAGCTCCTCCAAAGTGAATCTGTAAAATCCCAACTACTTGACTGCCCGTACAAATTTGGGCACCCAAGAGTTTAGGGGAAACAAACAAAATAAACTCTGGGTCAGTCATGGGACTAGTGTGAGTAAACTCCAACCATTTGTTTAACTTTTAAAATCCTTTCGAAAGAAATGATAATCGTAAGACCGATCCACACATAAACACGGATGGTTTTTACCTTACGATAACCCAAAACATTATTGATATCAAATCCAGTAATATTATAATAATGTCCACATCAAATAAATAGAATCTAGTGGAACGCTTGCATCTCACGTTCCATATATAATATAAAATCAAAAACCGCAGGGCGCTTATTGGAGATTGGATTTCCAACATGACAAGGTATGGGACCACCTTCCGATAGTGTATATCTAGAGACGAATACACTGGGTTCAACAAGAACGTCTTGCAACCCGGCCCACACATGACCGACCACTCATTTCGCTTGAGTGTATCGAATGTATATCACCAACGGTTGGGATCAGCAACCGTTTCCCGAAAGGGATAGCATCGATAGATTAAAGAAGCAAATTGAGTTTCTCTAGATAGGTGATTATATATCCTAATGGGAGCGACCCACATAGCCATGCTGCCTGCCCGATTTTTTTCAATCCCTGGTTGTGAGGCTTGAGGTCATTACGTATCATTTAGAACACCTGACCACCATTCACTTTGAATGCCACATCGTCATACCCGCCAAATCACAAATTGATTTCCCCAAAAATACCACGGGTATAAAGCTAAGAGAAACAAATTTCTCCGCCACCAAACGTAAGTACATTTGAAGAGTTCAACTTACGTGATCCGTTAGATATACTCTGTCAGACATTCGTCCATTCACGTTGTCCTGGGACTAGAGAAACCGAAGGCACTATCCCGTAAACAGGATAGCCCTTGCATAACTCCGTCTTCAATTATTTTCATCATATTTGATCACAACGCTAACGTCCATACAGAGTGGTTTTCAGATACTGGATCTGATCCCGGTCTCTCTGTATTAACGACGGAAAAATGGTCTAAAACTTCGATAGTCGGTGATTTAACTATCAAAGAAAAATAAGTGTGCAACCAACGATCTTATTTTCCAGTAGGAATTCAATCGATCAATCATCAATCAACATTAGCCTCTTTAAATAAATCCCTTATTATATTATCATTCAAATTCCTGTTTTCTTTATTCGAGGAAATATTTCTTATTCCAATTAGAAACATTTCTAAATATATTAACTAATCATTATTTTCTATATTCAGAAAATATACCTTATTAATATCGGAAAATATTTCCATATTTCATTTATAAATTACTCGTTGACCAATTCATTTCATTTCCTATTCGTAGAAAATATCTCTCATTTTATTTGGGGAAAACATTTCAAGTTAACATGATATTATGAAACATCGTTATTATAACTCAAACCATTCATCATTTATTAGCTAACCAAATTGCTAACCAATTTTCACCATCGAACCTTAACCATTCCTCCATCGATCCTGAAATTAATCAAGTTGGGGTATAATTACCTCTCGGACCTTAATTGAACAACATTCTCAACTTTGAAAAAGACAAGGCTCATAACTTTCAATCAAACATCGCTTACGCAACTTTCGTATCTAATCTAAGAACACACTTCTTTTACGGAAAAACTTTGATTATAACGGTAGCGTTATAATCGATGTTTCCAAATATTTGATTTATAAAACATTGCTTTTAACAACAGCGTTACAATCACTGTCTAGAATTATAGAACACTTATTATAGCAATAGCGTTAAGATTGCTGTTAAAACAGTTATTATAACGGCAACGTTAAAATTTCTATTTAGAATTTTTCAAACCATTTATTTAACAACAGCGTTAAAATCGTTGTTTAGAATTTACATAACGTTATCACACTTCATTTCACATTCCAGATTTTGGAATAAGATTCATCATTTTCATTTTTAAATGATTATCCATTTCCTTATTCAAATTCCTATTTGGTTTCATATTTCCAATCTAAATTCCTTTTAGATATCTCGTTTGCAAAATATTTGCTTTAACCCATTCACTTTAAATCGTGAGTAACACTTCTTTTTATAAAATCAGTTCATTTGACTTCATTCCTTTGGTTAATACTTTAAAAATCCAATTTTTCCTTTATTAACTTATAATGGTAGAACCATTTACAAAAATTGTTTTTATTATATCCCTTTTATGATCTCGTTTAGAATTTCAGTTATAATTGCTAAGTGCTAAACAAATTTCAAATATCAGTTTCAAACCCATTTCCACTTTCTATATAAATCCAATCTTGAATTTATATTTCAACGAATCTAATGATAAATAATTTAATTAATATATATTCTCAGTCATAAACAAATTCTTGATTCCTTCTTTTGAATAGGTTTTTTATTTTTAACTCTATTCAAAAAGTTAATTTCTATTTTTGAAAATAAAATTTCTTTTTAAATCTCAAGTTCTCTTTTCTATATTCGAAAATATTTTAACGGTATTTAAATACCAAAATTCTAGGGTCAAAGAATTTAACACAACATAATTTATCACAGTAAACAATAATATAAAAGTTGAGGAACCCAGTTGGGTCCCTCCAACCTGTTTCCCTGCATTCACAGATGTTAATAACATAATAATATTATTTTACATCAATATGAAATATCAGAACTAATCATCGATCAACGGTGTAATCACATCAACCAATTTTTATCAACCATTTCAACGAAGTAACCATTTCACAGTGTAAAATAAATTTAAAATTTCGTTTATATAAAAGTATAAACGAAGCAGAGTAAGTGAGTTTACTCACCTTGTCTCACGGTTGACGGTTCTGCTTTGGGTTCCGTTTAAACTAAACAAACATTTTATTTTATCCCCAAATTCCAATTGCTCAGTTCTCAGCCATATCAGTTCCATAATGTAGATCCCGTCGCTATGACCCCAATATGACTGATTCCGTCTGATTCTAATAATATATGAACTCATCATGATCATTACAAATTTAAATGAATTAATGGTGGTCATTAACAACTAAATTAATTATTTAATTAAAATCACGATTTGGCCATTATAATGTTTCTTTCTCGATATCAACTTCTGTTCCTCACCAACTATAACAGCTTTTTCTTCACTGTGAACGTAATCTTTCCCAAATACTTCGATCGCTAGCTTCCACTTAATATGAATGAACCCAACATAAAAAAATGAACAATGCCTCCACTGTCAAACTCAGATGCCCGAAACTCCACTGTTCATCACCTTTCATTAACTCATCCCGAGCTTAACCACCGTCATCGCCACATTCCAAAATAACAGCAATGGAAATTGGAACCATCGTGCCATGGACTGGTAACTCAAAACCTAGTATGAACTTTAAATGTCAGTTTAATGAAGCATGAATGTATAGATAAGCAGCTTCTGACCATATAGACACGTTCAAACCTATTCGATGCTTTAGAGTTAGTTTTAAAAAACACAATTATAATTAATTAAATTTTTAATCCTTTAATTATAGTTATTACCACTAAATACTCCTTTCCCGATCGTATATTACCTCGCTCATGTAGCTTCAATCTTGCCATATCTCCCTTACCAGATCATGTTCAACATCTTCTCCTTCATAATAACACTTAAACCATCACTTCCCTCTGAAACAATACAGACCACTCTTGCTTCTTGCCAAGACAATCGTTTATCTGCACCATACATTCACTACCATTCATGCCCAAAGGTTTGCCCACTTCACACCACCTGACTTCATCACGTCCTTTGACTTCAAAGTAGCAAATAAACACCAAACTACCAGTCCTTTCTATTCACATTTACTGTCACTTAGTAAACCAAGCATAACGCCCATCCATGCTCCCTTCACCTGAATCCATAATTAATTCATCAACTTCGCTAATTCTCTAATCCCCGCACTGTCCTTCAACAAATTTCCAAACCTAACTTCCCCTTCGATCTTAAAAATCAAGACCAACGTAAATTTCCTTTTTCTGAGAACAAACACCCAACATTTAAATCATAAACTTAATCCACGTTTTAACTCACTACCCTCCTACTTCCAGTATTGAAAATCTGCACTAACGTTCTCCACTGCAGACAGAACAAACACCTCTTTCCCCTCGTTCATCGGAAGCATCTGGAACCACCGAGCCTTCCTTTGCTTCGGCCAGTCCAAGTCCCAACCTACCTCTTCCCTTTTACACCGTTGCTTTACCCTTCGCCAGCACCAATTACGTACGACAGACTTCCACCAGACCCCATCACTCCGACTACCGCAGCCTCCCCTTCTTCTTCCAATGAACTCGAGATCCTGCAAACCCCGTACACATCTAAAACCTAGCCTCATCGAAAACCTATTCAAGTGTTTGGCGTTCAGTAAACATAGAGCTGGGCATTGCGAATGGCTTTGAGCTTTGAGTGAATCATTTTGGTTTTGAATTCAATTTTTAATCGATGATTAAAGCGGTCGATTTTTCCTTTTTGGTATTACTGTAAGGAAACAGAAGACGAGAGTGAGAATTGAGAAATAGAATTGAGATTTGGGGTCCAGCGTGTTAATTTATAATGAAGAAATGCCTTGGTGCTCACGGTTTTTAACTCCTTGGAGGGCACGGTTTTAAAAACTTGGCAAACACACTTCGGACAGTTTGGACTGCACATTTTCAACCACTTCAATTAGCTGGTCCTTTTAATTAAATACTCTAGGGAAATGAACGGAAGTGGTTGGGTGTACGTATGGTGTAATGTTTTAAATTTACGCAGCCTCTATTATACAGAATTTCGTTTATTTACGAGCTGCTATGGGCAAAAATAAGAGTACGGTCGTGTTTAGTGAGGTACCACGATCCCAATAATATAATAATATCGGTAGGTTAATTCATATAATGAAACCCCAAAATTTTGATATAGGGTGCAAAATACTTCAAATAAAAAGTTGCGTATTTAATTAATTAAAAATTACAGTAAAATTCTAAAAATTAAATTATAACTACGCCCCAAAAGAACCTTGTCCAAATTCAAGACCGATATATAAATATATTTAAATAACCGTTATGGCTTATATATGATTCTACTACGACTATTTGAAAATTTGATTTGGGCATAACGTTTTATTCCCGCTATGAAATCTGGATTTTTCACGTTCGTTGGAAAGATATTTTCAAACAGATTCAAATATTTCTTGTTTCGTTAAAATCCGATTTATTTTGAATCCTGTACATTCATTTGAAATTTCGAATTTTCAAACTATCGAGCCATTTTGAACTCGTTTTAATTATATTATAAATTATACATTTAAATATCGCTTTATTTAATAGATTCCTATATATAATTCAAATAAAATATTTAAACTAATTTAAATATTCATAATTCAACGGCTGAAAATCCGGGTCGTTACATTCCTTCCTTCTTAAAATAATTTCGTCATCGAAATTGCTAAGGTAGGAAAAGATGCTACATACCCTATTAACTAGATCAAAAAATTCTTTTTATTCACTTCTTAATTTCAATTTAACTGGGCCAATTTATTTCAATTAAAATATTAATTTATTCTTACTAACGAAAATTTTCAAAAATTCTGAAAATTTTCTAACACTTTAAATTCTGAAAATTTTCGGCAGCATCTCCTCTGCACGGCTCAATCGGTACAACCATAACGCGCCTTTCTAGGTCTTCTCCAATCCAAAAGAAAATAAAAAAGCCAAGCGGCTTGCCCATAGGCTCACAAAATCATCAAACCCAAGTAGTATTGTAAACATGTACCTTTTTGTCGGGCATAATTCTATCTCTTGCATTTGCTTCCATTCAATATCTGCTCGGCATACATATATCCATTTCCAGTTGGTTTCAAATCAATCCAAATTATAGTACTAAATTCTCTAATCAACTTCTAATTAGTTCACTTCCATTCTATCGATTCCAATTAACCTTTATTTCAGAATCAATCCACTTATTCAGTTTGAGTTTCAATTTCCATTTAACTTAAGTTAAATTTCAATTTATTTAATACATTTTATTATTTCAATCTATTCAACTTATACAAGTTAAATTTTAATTTCAGAATTCAAATTCCTGGGCTTTATTTCAAACTGGTTTGAAATCATATATACCTACATATATTTATAATCAACTCAATTCAAAACATTTGGATTTCTAAATCATCTTGTCATTTCAAACAAATTTTTCATTCCTAAATTACTATGGTAGCAATCCGTCACTTGGAAGCTTGAAAACAAATACCGATAATGTCGCAACCCATTATCAGTACTATTTTCTCGCCATTGAAGTGATTTCAGTGCTTAATCACTTTCAAAACTCTTTAAAAGCCATTCTCATTCAAAAATACCTTCAAATAATGCTATATTACATTTAAAATACTTTAGAAAATATTTTCCAAACACCCGGGATTTAAATCCATAAATTTTGGTTTGAATCCAATTCCAATATAGCTTATTTGTATATCTCATTCATATACAAATTCAATTGGGTTATATATATAACCACTTTAATATTTTATAATTCCATTTGATTGTAATATAACAATCAACACATTCAATAATTTCAGAAAATATTCCCTTTTGTATCAAAAATAATTTTTGGGCAAAATTATATCATTTACCCATCTTTAAAACAATACTGTGTCAAATTGTTCGGTTCGAGAGTTTAGAAACACCTATCGATACAGTTGTACTTCCTGTCTCGACCAAAATTCACAAACTACTCAACAAACCAGCCAACACAATATAAAACAATTTTTATATCCAATCAACAAATACGCGCTCTTAAATATACACTCAAATTCAATCTAGGGTATTACTAACCCCATTTCTATTGAATTACGCCACAGAGCCAAGGTTATCACTCAACCTTCAGCTCTGATACCAAATGAAACGACCCGAATTTCTGTATTATTTGAGTCGACTAATAATACCACACGTCCAACCCAAATGCACAGAAATACGAATCATTATTTGAAAGAAGTTAAAGGATGAGAAATAGAAAGAAAGAAATATTAGAATAGAAGAAAACGAAGATCACAAACTCACAGCGAAACGAATAAAATATATTAGATAACATAAACTTTGAAATACAAATCAGTAACTGTATATACATACCATTATCAGAGCACAACGGTTATCCCTGGAACAGTTATAACCACCTATTTCCAGATACAACATAGTACACAACGGAAAATGTGATAGTCTATATCTAATAAATGAAGCCTCCTGCTTCAAGCTCCTCCAAAGTGAATCTGTAAAATCCCAACTACTTGACTGCCCGTACAAATTTGGGCACCCAAGAGTTTAGGGAAAACAAACAAAATAAACTTTGGGTCAGTCATGGGACTGGTGTGAGTAAACTCCAACCATTTGTTTAACTTTTAAAATCCTTTCGAAAGAAATGATAATCGTAAGACCGATCCACACATAAACACGAATGGTTTTTACCTTACGATAACCCAAAATATTATTGATATCAAATCCAGTAATATTATAATAATGTCTACATCAAATAAATAGAATCTAGTGGAACGCTTGCATCTCACGTTCCATATATAATATAAAATCAAAAACCGCAGGGCGCTTATTGGAGATTGGATTTCCAAAATGGTAAGGTATGGGACCACCTTCCGATAGTGTATATCTAGAGACGAATACACTGGGTTCAACAAGAACGTTTTGCAACCCGGCCCACACATGACCGACCACTCATTTCGCTTGAGTGTATCGAATGTATATCACCAACGGTTGGGATCAACAACCGTTTTCCGAAAGGGACAGCATCGATAGATTAAAGAAGCAAATTGAGTTTCTCTAGATAGGTGATTATATAGCCTAATGGGAGCAACCCACATAGCCATGTTGCCTGCCCGATTTTTTTCAATCCCTGGTTGTGAGGCTTGAGGTCATTACGTATCATTTAGAACACCTGACCACCATTCACTTTGAATGCCACATCGTCATACCTGCCAAATCACAAACTGATTTCCCCAAAATTCCACGGGTATAAAGCTAAGAGAAACGAATTTCTCCGCCACCAAACGTAAGTACGTTTGAAGAGTTCAACTTACGTGATCCGTTAGATATACTCTGTCAGACATTCGTCCATTCACGTTGTCCTGGGACTAGACAAACCGAAGGCACTATCCCGTAAACAGGATAGCCCTTGCATAACTCTGTCTTCAATTATTTTCATCATATTTGATCACAACGCTAACGTCCATACAGAGTGGTTTTCAGATACTGGATCTGATGCCGGTCTCTCCGTATTAACGATGGAAAAATGGTCTAAAACTTCGATAGTCGGTGATTTAACTATCAAAAAAAAATAAGTGTGCAACCAACGATCTTATTTCCCAGTAGGAATTCGATCGATCAATCATCAATCAACATTAGCCTCTTTAAATAAATCCCTTATTATATTATCATTCAAATTCCTGTTTTCTTTATTCGAGGAAATATTTCTTATTCCCATTAGAAACATTTCTAAATATATTAACTAATCATTATTTTCTATATTCAGAAAATATACCTTATTAATATCGGAAAATATTTCCATATTTCATTTATAAATTACTCGTTGACCAATTCATTTCATTTCCTATTCGTAGAAAATATCTCTCATTTTATTTGGGGAAAACATTTCAAGTTAACGCGATATTATAAAACATCGTTATTATAACTCAAACCATTCATCATTTATTAGCTAACCAAATTGCTAACCAATTTTCACCATCGAACCTTAACCATTCCTCCATCGATCCTGAAATTAATCAAGTTGGGGTATAATTACCTCTCGGACCTTAATTGAACAACATTCTCAACTTTGAAATAGACAAGGCTCATAACTTTCAATCAAACATCGCTTACGCAACTTTCGGATCTAATCTAAGAACACACTTCTTTTACGGAAAAACTTTGATTATAACGGTAGCGTTATAATCGATGTTTCCAATTATTTGATTTATAAAACATTGCTTTTAACAACAGCGTCACAATCGTTGTCTAGAATTATAGAACACTTATTATAGCAATAGCGTTAAGATTGCTGTTAAAACAGTTATTATAATGGCAGCATTAAAATTTCTATTTAGAATTTTTCAAACCATTTATTTAACAACAGCGTTAAAATCGCTGTTTAGAATTTACATAACGTTATCACACTTCATTTCACATTCCAGATTTTGGAATAAAACTCATCATTTTCATTTTTAAATGATTATCCATTTCCTTATTCAAATTCCTATTTGGTTTCATATTTCCAATCTAAATTCCTTTTAGATATCTCGTTTGCAAAATATTTGCTTTAACCCATTCACTTTAAATCGTGAGTAACACTTCTTTTTATAAAATCAGTTCATTTGACTTCATTCCTTTGGATAATACTTTAAAAATCCAATTTTTCCTTTATTAACTTCTAATGGTAGAACCATTTACAAAAATTGTTTTTATTATATCCCTTTAATGATCTCGTTTAGAATTTCAGTTATAATTGCTAAGTGCTAAACAAATTTCAAATATCAGTTTCAAACCCATTTCCACTTTCTATATAAATCCAATCTTGAATTTATATTTCAATGAATCTAATGATAAATAATTCAATTAATATATATTCTCAGTCATAAACAAATTCTTGATTCCTTCATTTGAATAGGTTTTCTATTTTTAACTCTATTCAAAAAGTTAATTTCTATTTTTGAAAATAAAATTTCTTCTTAAATCTCAAGTTCTCTTTTCTATATTCGAAAATATTTTAACGGTATTTAAATACCAAAATTCTAGGGTCAAAGAATTTAACACAACATAATTTATCACAGTAAACAATAATATAAAAGTTGAGGAACCTAGTTGGGTCCCTCCAACCTATTTCCCTGCATTCACAGATGTTAATAACATCAATAATATTATTTCACATCAATATGAAATATCAGAACTAATCATCGATCAACGGTGTAATCACATCAACCAATTTTTATCAACCATTTCAACGAAGCAACCATTTCACAGTGTAAAATAAATTTAAAATTTCGTTTATATAAAAGTATAAACGAAGCAGAGTTAGTGAGTTTACTCATCTTGTCTCACGGTTGACGGTTCTGCTTTGGGTTCCGTTTAAATCAAACAAACATTTGATTTTATCACAAAATTCCAATTGCTCGGTTCTCAGCCATATCAGTTCCATAATGTAGATCCCGTCGCTATGACCCCAATATGACTGATTCCGTCTGATTCTAATAATATATGAACTCGTCGTGATCATTACAAATTTAAATGAATTAATGGTGGTCATTAACAACTAAATTAATTATTTAATTAAAATCACGATTTGGCCATTATAATGTTTCTTTCTCGATATCAACTTCTGTTCCTCACCAACTATAACAGCTTTATCTTCACCGTGAACGTAATCTTTCCCAAATACTTCGATCACCAGCTTCCACTTAATATGAATGAACCCAACATAAAAAAATGAACAATGCCTCCACTGTCAAACTCAGATGCCCGAAACTCCACTGTTCATCACCTTTCATTAACTCATCCCGAGCTTAACCACCGTCATCGCCACATTCCAAAATAACAACAATGGAAATTGGAAACATCATGCCATGGACCGGTAACTCAAAACCCAGTATGAACTTTAAATGTCAGTTTAATGAAGCATGAATGTATAGATAAGCAGCTTCTGACCATATAGACACGTTCAAACCTGTTCGATGCCTTAGAGTTAGTTTTAAAAAACACAATTATAATTAATTAAATTTTTAATCCTTTAATTATAGTTATTACCACTAAATACTCCTTTCCCGATCGAATATTACCTCGCTCATGTAGCTTCAATCTTGCCATATCTCCCTTACCAGATCATATTCAACATCTTCTCCTTCATAATAACACTTAAACCATCAGTTCCCTCTGAAACAATACAGACCACTCTTGCTTCTTGCCAAGACAATCGTTTATCTGCACCATACATTCACTACCATTCATGCCCAAAGGTTTGCCCACTTCACACCACCTGACTTCATCACGTCCTTTGACTTCAAAGCAGCAAATAAACACCAAACTACCAGTCCTTTCTATTCACATTTATTGTCACCTAGTAAACCAAGCATAACGCCCATCCATGCTCCCTTCACCTGAATCCACAATGACTTCATCAACTTCGCTAATTCTCTAATCTCCGCACTGTCCTTCAACAAATTTCCAAACCCAACTTCCCCTTCGATCTTAAAAATCAAGACCAACGTAAATTACCTTTTTCTGAGAACAAACACCCAACATTTAAATCATAAACTTAATCCACATTTTAACTCACTACCCTCCTACTTCCAGTATTGAAAATCCACACTAACGTTCTCCACTACAGACAGAACAAACACCTCTTTCCCCTCGTTCATCGGAAGCATCTGGAACCACCGAGCCTTCCTTTGCTTCGGCCAGTCCAAGTCCCAACCTACCTCTTCCCTTTTACACCACTGCTTTACCCTTCGCCAGCACCAAATCCGTACGACGGACTTCCACCAGACCCCATCACTCCGACTACCGCAGCCACCCCTTCTTCTTCCGATGAACTCGAGATCCTGCAAACCCCGTACACATCTAAAACCTAGCCTCATCGAAAACCTATTCAAGTGTTTGGCGTTCAGTAAACATAGAGCTAGGCACTGCGAATGGCTTTGAGCTTTGAGTGAATCATTTTGGTTTTGAATTCGATTTTTAATCGATGATTAAAGTGGTCGATTTTTCCTTTTTGGTATTACTGTAAGGAAACAGAAGACGAGAGTGAGAATTGAGAAATAGAATTGAGATTTGGGGTGCAGCGTGTTAATTTATAACGAAAAAATGCCTTGGTGCTCACGGTTTTTAACTCCTTGGAGGGCACAGTTTTAGAAACTTGGCAAACACACTTCGGACAGTTTGGACTGCACATTTTCAACCACTTCAATTAGCTGGTCCTTTTAATTAAATACTCTAGGGAAATGAACGCAAGTGGTTGGGTGTACTTATGGTGTAATGTTTTAAATTTACGTAGTCTCTATTATACAGAATTTCGTTTATTTACGAGCTGCTCTGGGCAAAAATAAGAGTACGGTCGTGTTCAGTGAGGTACCACGATCCCAATAATATAATAATATCGGTAGGTTAATTCATATAATGAAACCCCAAAATATTGATATAGGGTGCAAAATACTTCAAATAAAAAGTTGCGTATTTAATTAATTAAAAATTACAGTAAAATTCTAAAAATTAAATTATAACTACGCCCCAAAAGAGCCTTGTCCAAATTCAAGACTGATATTTAAATATATTTAAATAACCGTTATGGCTTATATAGGATTCTACAGCGACTATTTGAAATTTTGATTTGGACATAACGTTTTATTCCCGCTATGAAATCTGGATTTTTCACGTTCGTTGGAAGGATATTTTCAAATAGATTCAAATATTTCTTGTTTCGTTAAAATCCGATTTATTTTGAATCCTGTACATTCATTTGAAATTTCGAATTTTCAAACTATCGCGCCATTTTGAACTCGTTTTAATTATTTTATAAATTATACATTTAAATATCGCTTTATTTAATAGATTCCTATATATAATTCAAATAAAATATTTAAACTAATTTAAATATTCATAATTCAACGGCTGAAAATCCGGGTCGTTACATCTGTACACAGGTTCTTTGTAATAAACAGGTGCCGAAAAGCCAAGTTTCTTCATTGCATATGGTAAAGCTCCGATATGAAGTACATCCGAATTTGATATCAAAACAACATCTATCTTTGAAGCCACTCTTTCCACAAGAGTGTTATAAAAAAAGTAAGTCACAACCACACGAAGGATAAGCTTAGGCCTAAGGGTAATTCAACCCTATAAAAAGGAGTATATGCATTCTCGCAAACTCATACAGAGTGTTGACTTGTAATCATTATGTAGAAAGTTTACATAAACATGCATAGTATAAAAGAGCTGGTGAGTTTAAATAAAAGAGCTGGTGAGTTTAAATGTCGACAGTAACTTCTAAAGGAACAATTTTTTTTGACTATACTCTTTAATCTTATTTAAACTCTAAAGTAGTGGAGGCACTCAACATAATACTAAAAATGAAATGAATTGTTACCAATTTGCATACTCAACAAAAGTCTCTAAAATACTTCGTAAAACATAAACTGTATAAGATGTTAAACAAATGTTTCCTGGGCAAAAAAGGCATAAATGTAGATGCTCAAAATTCAATACTCAGTCAAAAAAAGTGCAGTATCAAGCAATTGCACTCAGAATAAACTAATTCCATTTATTTATTAAAAAGCAAGCAATTAAATCTATGAATAAAACATTAATTATATAATTCACGTGAACTGCATGCTTTCTGAAAGCATACTTTTCGATATGTTACGATTTGGAATTCGTCCACATCAATCGTCGGAGGAGGAGGCGCAACTGGAAAGCGAGGCACATCAAAGTCGTGCAGTTTGGATGAGCTGAAGTCGGTGGCCTCTTGTTAGATGGAGACGTGCGAGTTGTCATCAACAGCATAGAATTAAAGCCGTCAATTGCTAGGGTTTCCATTTCATGTGAAAATTGGGAAGACGAAGTGGATGGATGAGAGTTAGGGGGCTCGGGCGGGGGTTTATCTAGCTGAGCGGTGGTCGGACAAGGCATAGGATGCGGTTCGAAGGTTGGGGATTTGGGGTCGCCACGGCCTAAAAGATGGTGCCCTAGAAGATGCTTGTGATCGTCTTCCTGATGAGTTGTGGATCCTTGACAAGAAGGAGGTGGAAGTGAAATAGGGATCTGGGTTAGGAAAAGTGTGGATTTGTGGAGTGCGATAAAGTGAAATATCTGGAGGGGCGGAAAAGTTTCGTAAGTTGGAGCAAAAAATATAGCTGTTTGGAGCCAAAATTTTAGTTGTTTAAAATATAAGTTGAAGTTTAATAAATTATAAAGCAGATTATTAACTGCAAATTAATGGTGCAATTTAAAGTATTAAATACCTAAACCAAACTTTTTTTTAAATATTGTATAAAGATTTATTTAAATTCAACAAGATGTATCAATCATTCATTATTATTATTTAATTGCTATAACTATTATTTATTAATTATTCAATATTGACTGTTACTTATAAATTATATAATATTAATTATTGTTAAATTCATATGAAAGTATGTTTGTATCATAGGTAATGTTAGTTTATTAACTAATGCTCAAATTACTATTTTCAGTTAACAACGCGTGCGTCTAAAATGGTTGTACATTCACTTATAATTGTTCGGGATTGCGGAAAGGATCGTTAAGGCAAAACTAACATTAGAGGGGGGGTGAACAGTGCTTTTGAGAATTTAAACAAAATCTAAAACTTATTTGATCTATTATATGAATCAAACACCACAGAAACAATCACAAACACAGAATCAAACACAAACACAAAGATAAACAAAAATAAAATGTAGAAAAGGAAAGAACACACCGGATTTTATGGTGGTTCAGAATTGCTCCTACGTCTAGTCCCACGCAACGATGGATTGTGCAGAGTTTTATTACTATATCAATATCTAATTACAATCCTCTCCTTGATTTCACGGCTATAAGAGATACCACCGATTCCACACACACTTGATCAAGTATACTCTCCTTGATTTCACGGCTACAAGGGATACCATAGATTCTAACCTCCTTGATTTCACAGCTACAAGGGATACCACCGATTACATATAATTTCAAAATGATTACAATAGCCCTATAACTCTTCAATAGCACTTTGATTCAGAGAGTAATGAGTAGAGAGTGAGAAGAAGTTTTATGTAAATAGAATTGAATTCGACAGAGTATAACTGTAGAAATCATAAAAATGAGAAGATATAATGGTGTAAAGAAAGGGGATGAAGATGGAGAAGAACTATGAAAAAATTCGAAATTAGCCTCTATTTATAACATTTGAAAGGTTGCAATGTTTCTGGAGTGTCACAAATAGTGAAAAGACACTTCCTTTCAATTTTCAAAAAGTGACAGTTATATGTCGACATGTATATAAATGTATGTCGACATATCGTAGTACAAAATTGAAACTTGAATATTTTTGAAGTGTTTTGATATATATAATTCTGGAAATTCTTGAATTAAAACAAAGTGTTATAAATGAATATTATAAAGTAGAAAATCATATGAAAACATAAATATAAACTATATAAACTTATTTATAAAATTATTGAGTTCAAACTATAAAAATATAAAGTATAAATATATAAAACTTATAAAGTATAAACTTATAAATCTTAAGTTTAAAATCAAAGTAAAAATAGAAAGTAAAATAGAAAAGGTAGAGATTCAAGATAGAATTTGAAAACAAATATGAAATCAGAAATTCAAAAATGGAATTTGAATTTGAACCTGAAGTGCTATTCAGATTCTAACATAATATATACTCTATTTCTATATTTATCTTGAAATCTTGATTACTCATGAGTCTTGAAACATCTCTGAATTATGAATCTCTAATATATTTAAATTGTACAGTCTTCAGTATAAATGCCTATATATAAATCCTGTATATGTATGTATACTCTAGATAAAAGTGTTAGTATATATTTTATAATTAATTAATATTGAAATAAGGTTACTGTCATCAAAACTCCATTCTCCAACAATCTCCTCCTTTTTGATGATGACAACATTAGTTTATAAAATATCATACTTGGGTGTACTTGTTGATGATGATCCTTCTAATACTCCCCCTGTCTATATGAATCCTATAAACTAATTCTATATTTTATAATTTCTCCCCCTTTGGCATTATCAAAAAGAAATTCTAAAACTACACCCCTGAATCCTATAACTGTCTAAATAATTTCTAAATTACAGTAAAATACTCCCTCTAAGTTATAAAGTAAAGTGTTCCCCTTTATAACCTTTATATAATCCCCCTTAATTCTTGCCTATATAACAAAGTAATAAAAAACTTGTGTTATACAAAACAAGCAATATATTTAAACATTGTTTTACAAACGATATTATATGCACATATTATACATCGAAAATTATATTGTACACTTCCCACCCAAATTACCTAAGGGTCTCAGATTTTCATGTTTATTCCTTTGGTGTACAAAACAGATATCCCGACTTTTACCAGATTATGCTTTTCCTATTTAGTGGGTTCCTCTATGGATATAGCTATATATATATAATATTTATATTTTTAAAAATACAAATACGTTCACTCATTATCTGTACAGGAATCCTAAACCTAAGCTCTAATACCAGATGTAACAACCCAAATTCCGACAGACCGATTTTTTTTTTTTTGAAAATTTTAATCTATCGAAACTCGTGTAGGCTTGTCTGGTTTTCTGCAGAAAAGACAGAGATATAAAATATATCAGAGCTCAGAAAACATCTCACAACGGAATAGATAAAATATAGTACAATCAAAATATAACCTTACCCTGATAATAATACTGCTTAACCAATATCAAAAGCTATCATATCTCAGCCACAAACCTAACCTGCGAGTATGTTATGAGGAGGGGGTCAGAACACAAGTTTTGGTGACTGGTTTAAACTACACATTTGGGATAACCCTATATATAATGTCCAGTTACATTTTCTTGTTTATTAGGTTACTTGGGTTAGCAACACTCAAGGCTTGCACACACGTCATACCCATCTACTTCCCTGTGAATAACCTAATACCATAGTATGTAGCTACCCCCAACACTAAGGTACACCCCATGATACCCCATTCGCACAGTCTCCGCTGTAACGCCAACAGAAATATACGCAGTTACTCATCCTACGCCGGAACGACGTACAAATCTCTGTATAACAATGCGATGTTCCACATAGAACTGCCATCGCCATGCTACGTAAGGGCACGGGCTGCCACCTTCTTTCGAATCAGATTCCATCATAGAGTAATGCCCTATAGTCTGCGATACACCACCCAAAGAAGACATGCATGTATCTAAACTTCCTTACGTACGTATCGTGAATCGTACTCGATGCCTAACCTTTACGATACACCATCCAGAAAAGGTATGCATGTATCCGCATGTATTATCTAATGTGCACCGAGTTCCGTAACAGGGCTATACAAGAAACACAGAATTCGGTCGGGAGCTTTTCAGATATCCATATACACATATGCCATGGTCTGCATTTTCAGTGGCTATGGTCCCACCCAACCCTACCCTCAACTAGTGAAATACAAATAGAATTGAGAGCTAGTGACGTGGCCCACAAAACAACAAACAACATCCTAATTGGCATGTCCCACAACCAAAGCCTTGATAGCGAAAGGTCGATGATCTGTAGGTTTAGTGCTTCGTCTTTCCGCATCACGCATCACATTGACTGTCGATGGTTGGTACCCGACGACCGCTATCACACAGATTGTTAGACCCGCTAAAGGCAAGCCGATAAAATGGTCGTAACCCCCTAGTCACGAGGCAATAGAATCGTCGAATCACATATGCCACCCTACAGTCTTCTAACTGCCCCCTTATTGTAGCAGTCAAGGTATACTCATCGGCTAGTAATGCACAAACTAACCTCTGCGAGCACAGCCTGAATGCTGTCACCACACAGAGGACTACCAGGAGTACCCTCCACGTCCCAGGAAGCTGCGTGCTTTTCTTTTCAGTCCTTCGGAGCCAACAGAATATCAACAGAACATGCAGACTAATCAGATGGATGTGCGTTCCCCTTGTTCCCCATGGCACCACGATGATCTACCCCATTGGGCTATTCACCTTCAAATGTACGGATTGGTCCAAGCGCCTCGGGTTAATGTGTTATTCGACCCTATGTCTAATCATTTAATTACGTGCTTTCTCTACCTTTTCAGATATCCATTTACCTTGGTTATTTCAAGTCATATTGACTTCTTATTCAAGTTACCAAGTTTTTCTTGCTTATTAATTTCAGTTATATAACTTAACCCATTTAAGTTCATTAATAAGCCTTTAACATGTTATTTTTATCAGCAGAGTTCAGATTCTCAAGTTTACAGATAACATGTTCTTCTTATCAACAGGATTCAGATTCTCAAGTTTACAGATTACTTAATTTATAATTAAGTACAACTTACTGCATTTCATAAGTTTTCCCCCTTTTTCTCTACTTATTACCAACAACAAGTTTCAGGTTTTCAAATTTATAGATTACTTAATTTATAATTAAGTACAACTTATTTCATTACATAAGTTACCACATTCCCTCTATCGTTTATTATAACCTAAGTTATAATTTCCACTTGTCCCTAGGACAAGCCTGCCTATTATCTTTCCTTTTTCCCTTTCAGGTTTATTCATAATAGGTTATTACCATTCCTCGTTCATTCCAATTCTTTTACTATTGTAATTTTCATTCTTTTCCATTAATTACAATTAATGCCACTTATTTCTATCTTGTTATTTACATATATTCATATATATGTTTATGCATCAGACCTCTCACATTAAGCCTACCACTTGTGGATGCTGGATTTGCCGGGCGGTTCCGTGCAGACTTCTACCACAAGTTGACTTAACCTCGTGTCTTAGCACTGTTATATGCATGTTTACGCACTAAACCCCTCACATTAAATTAACCATGTATGGATGCTGGATTTGCTGGGCGGGTCTGGGCAGACTTCTACCACAAGTTGAATTTAACTTCGTGTCTAAGTGTTTTTACAATTTTCTATTTATTGTAAGCTTAGGCATATTCATTTTTACAAATTTTACTATAATTTGTTTTTACATGTCATACTTAATATCATATTTAGTCCATTTTCTGATTATCACATCGCATGATCTTTCTAACATGTAGTTAACTCCATTTTAAAAGAATAACATGTAAGAATCCAATCATGTAATTATTCCAATCTAACAAATTAACATATAATTATCCCAATTCTTACAGTTAAATGTTCAAGTACATAATATGCCATAGACTAATATGTAATTATAACATGTATGTATACAACAATAATTATTTCCATAGATTTTAATAGGTTTATACATTTCAGCAGATTTACATTTTAACAGATTAATCATTCCGATAGATCTAACATGCAAATTAACGGGGAATGTAAAGCGATAAATATACCATTATCAAAAAAGTATAACTTAAATTCACTCACCTAATAGCTTTCCAATTCATGAATCTGGTCCAGACCAACCATTCCATGGCTACCCTAACTGAATCTAGAACCTAAATAACCATGGATCCATAATTCTCAACTAAAAGAAAAAGGGAAGAAATTTAAATTGACTAGATCCAAGAGTTTACCTCACTTCGATTAGAACCATGAACAACCATTTGCAGATATACATTCTTTTCCTCCGGATCTTGAATTAGAATTTCCTTAGACTAGTTATTCTTTTTTTCTGAAGAGATTTGAGGAGAAAGAAGAATGGTAAAGCTTAGGCAGCTTTTCAGAAAATATGAGATTTAGGATAGGCTCTGTTAGCCTATTTATATGTAACCAGATTCCGCTAGAAGAGCCATGGGTCCCACGAGTGGTTTTGGGCATAAAGTTTACTGTTTTAATGTTTGATTAGTATCCCGTTATGCTTTCTTGAATTTATTTAAATACTATATTTACATATGATCTCCTTATATGCATAAAAAACTTCAAATACCCATTTTACACGTGTATATATACACGCAACCTTTATTTCATTTTCAAAATTCAGACGGCATTATGTCGTTACTTAATTCTTACTTATTTTCATTGATTGCAGGTTTATTTTGAATTTCTTCTTTATATATATAATTTTTGTACATATATACGCATAGATTTACATATACATGTATACATATTTTTTTCTTTCTTATATGTACAATTTTTCTTATATGTGCATATATACTTATTTTCTTCTTACAACATGTATTATTTTAGCCATTCCCCTAAAACAAAAATGTGGCGCCGACGGGGATCGAACTCGCGCCACTCTCTTGAAAGTCACATGCTCTTACCAATTGGACTACATAGGCTTTTGTTAACAATATTAAAAACAATGGTGGTTATCGTTCTTTTTATTTTACCTTCTTTTCATGTTTGTTACAATATTTCATTTAAACGTATCTTTTTCATCTTAAATCAGTTTTCTACAATCCATAGGTCTAAATTAACTAAAAACCACCATGGATGCATTGTCGCTAATCCTGTGACCAAATTCTGGAAGCTCTAGAAATTTTATTTTATTTTACTTAATTAAAAACGTGGGGTGTTACATAGACCATACTGTAAAAATGGAAGCAATTTATGGGGACGAAGCTACATGTAATGGATTGACTAAGGGGGACTCAAGTATTAGTAAAGCGGGGTAATTCTAATAGAGGATTGCAAAGGAACCGTTGATAACTCGAAGTGTTCTAGCCGACTCAAAGGAAGGGTATCACGGAGATGCCCATTAGGAGCAGAGTGATCGTGTACCCTGGGTGGAGAACCTAGGATAGAAATGCACGTATTGGAAAAATATGAATTTCAACTAGAACCGAGATTTCCATTAGTCCTTGGTCAATTGTCATACGAGTTTCAACGTATTCACGACTTTAAAAAGTGATAGCTAGGATTTGGATGATGGTTTCTATGTTTTTTTGTGTGTTCTCACCTTCACTTCTTGGGTAGACTATCACCTATACGACTTGGAGAAGGAGCGGGGGAATGGGTTCAGATGAGGTTATGTCGATTCTTCTATTTACATATTTGGTAGTGCAGCTTTTGATAGATCTTATCGCTCACTTCTGACATTTGTCTTACCCAAGGTTTTATGTCTCTTCTTATTATCTTAGGTGCTCTTCGACATTGTCATTGATTGGTTTACATGTCAGAGAGTAGACTAGATAGCAGATCGTGTTATATGAGGATGCTGCAGTGGGGATGAGATTGGAGGAGCTATCGTGTATACTATATCTATAAATTTTCTTTCCATTGTTATAAGCGTACTCTGTAAACAGTAGTGAGGATGACATGTACTCAAATATTTGGATTTTTTATACCTGACTCTGTGATATGACGATTAGTCTATTGATTTACTCTTACTTCATTAATTTCTACATTACTCTCCATATTCTTATTACATTTTACCCATGCGCCGTGAGATATACAATAGGTCTGATTTTGATTATCACACTTAATGGTTCACCCATACTAGCTTGACAAGCTTCAGTGCACTATTTTTCAAGTTTACATGCAAGTGGTACAATGTGGCCATCATAGTATCATTATATATATAGGTATCAATTTTTTTACATCATTATGTTCTATTAAGTATCTGGATATCTTTTTGCATGTATGTAGGTATCAGTTTTCATAAAATATTATGGTATATGCAACTACATAATATCGTTTCTACATGTGAATAGGTATTAGTTTTGTGACATAAAAATAATAAGTAAATAGTAATTGAGTACTATTTTCACATATATAACAACAACATTTTTTAATACAAATAGCTTAATTACAATAAAAATAAAAGAACAATAGCTGGGCATATTCAATATTGCATAGTGACAAGTACGTAGAAATTTACACATAGTTTCTTTTAGAACACCAATGCTAACCTCATCGTATCGATATATACAACAGTTGAAAACTCTACTTTATATAAAACTCTAATTCAACACCACAGAAAACTTTAGTTCATCTTTTTCTTTTGATGAAAACTTGACATAAGGTCAGCTAGATCCCAGCGGTACCCCATATCTGTAATGACCCGGGTTTTTGGCGACCTTGGTTATCCGATATACAACACATATCGAACATCCAAGGGTCGAAAATAACAGATGATTAATGAAAGAAATTAGAGGGTGAGGAAAGATAAGATAGAAACTTAGAATAGAAGAAGAAGAAGAACACAACATCAGAGTAACACGAACCTCACAGCGGAACGAATAACATATATTATATAACATAACTTTGAAATATATAAATCTGTACTTGAATATACATCATTATCAAAGTACAGCACTTACAACACAGTGGAAATAACTATAGCTATATGATCCTGAAGCCTCCTGCTCCAGCTCTTAAAGTATCTGTAAATCCCGACTACTTGACTGCCCGTACAAAATTGGGCACCCAAGAGTTTAGGGGAAACAAAACAAAATAAACTCTGGGTCAGTCATGGGACTGGTATGAGTAAAACAGTTTAAAACAGTTTGAGCCATTAAACGATATCTCATAAGACCACGCCGTATAACGGAACGGGTTTTTCCCTTATGAGAATCCAAAATATCTTTATATCAAAAACCTTTTGATATTATAATAATGTCTATCAACCACAATATAATAATCATCTAGCAGAAACGCTTTCATCTCAAGTTCTACATATATAGTATACAATCAAATCTGCAAGCACCTATTGGGTAATGGATTTCCAACTATGACAAGGTATGGAACCACCTTTCGCTAGTGTACCTCTAGAGAGGAATACACTGGGTTCAACAAGAACATCTTGCCACCCGGCCACACATGACCGACCACTCATTTCGCTTGAGTGTATCGAATGTATATCACCAACGGTTGGGATCAGCAACCGTTTCCAGAATGGGACAGTATCGACAATAGATTTTTTTGAAGTAAATGAAACTCTAGATCAGGTGATTATACACCATAATAGGTGCGACCTACATAGCCATGCTACCTGCCCGATTTCTGTCATTTACCGGTTGATGAGGCTTGAGGTTACGCCTTATCATCACATCAGATTCACTTCGAATGCCACATTGTCAGATCCATCGAAAATCACTAATTGACGTCTACAACAGTACATTATGTGTTAGCTAAAGAAGTTTCCTTCTCCGCTTCCACTCTTGGTACGGTTGAAGAAATCAATGTACGTGACCTTTCTGGAAATACTCTGTCAGACATTCATCCGTACAAGTCATCCAGGAACAGGATGAACCGAAGGCACTATTCAATACATCCATCTTAGGCATTGTTATCTAAGACTTATACAATAGCCCTTGCACTTTACTCTGTCTTCAATTATCTTTGGCATATATGATTCGCAACGCTTATGCCAATACAGAGTGGTTCTTTGGATAATAATCCAACCAGTCTCTCCATATTAACAACGTTAAAATGGTCAAAAACTTCGATAGTCTGTGATTTAACCATCAAAGAAAAACAGGTGTGCAAACAACGATATTATTTCCAGGAGGAAATTATATCGATCAATCATCATTCACCCTTTATCTCTTTATTTCATAAATTTACTTATCTCCTGTTTCCATATATTCTAAATACTTATTTTCTATTATCAGAAAACATTTCTGATTTCGTTTGGAAAACATTTCCAAAACTTCTTAATTGGGATTTAAACAGATGTTTAAAACTATATTGCGATGACAACTCAAACCACTATACTAAATTACTAAATCCACTTAACCACGTCACACTCGAACCGTAACCATTTCTTAATTAAAAACGCAGTCAATCAAGTTGGGGTATAACTACCTCTCAGACCTTAACTGAACCACCTTTCAAATCTCTAAATAGATAAGATTCACCTTTTAACTCTTTAACACTTCCTTACGAACCTTCGGATTCTATTTACGAACCCCCTTCTTTTACATGTTTACGTGATTATAACAATGGTGTTATAATCTCCTGTATCCAAAATATATTATCTTTAATATGAATTTTAATTCCTAACTCGAATAATATAACGATCAACTAATTTATTAACTCCTATTTGGTTAACTCTAAGCTATAACTCTTATTCGATGAACTTTTATTCTATTTAACTCTTACTGGATTAATTCTTATTCGAATAACTTATTCGAATAACTTGTATTTGATTAACTTACTTCGAATATCTACTATTCGATTATCTCACTTCGAATATCTATTATTCGATTATCTCACTTTGAATATCTATTATTCGATTATCTCACTTTGAATATTTCTGATTTGATTTACTTCTTCGAATAACTAAATTCGATTAACTCATTTCAACTCTATTCGAATAAACTAAATTCGATTTAACTCTATTCAATAACTCTAGTTCGATTTAACTCTATTCAATAACTCTAGTTCGATTTAACTCTATTCAATAACTCTCCTTCGATTTAACTCTATCGATTAACTCTAATTGTTTAAGTCTAACTGGTTAACCCTAATGGTTTTACTTTAACTGGTTAACCCTAATGGTTTTACTTTAACTGGTTAACCCTAATGGTTTTACTTTAACTGGTTAACCCTAATGATTTTACTTTAACTGGTTAACCCTAATGGTTTTACTTTAACTGGTTAACCCTAATGGTTTTACTTTAACTGGTTAACCCTAACTGATTAACTCTTATTCGAATAACTTATTCAGTTTCACACATCGATGTTGAAATCGATTTTTTTTACTTCTTTATATAAGTCCTGATTTATATATTCTATTTATCCAAATGATAAATACTTAATTTAATTTATAAATATCATTTATAAATCAATCTGCTCCTTTTATCTGTTTACTTCTTCATATATAAGTTCAGACTTATATATATCTATTTATCCAAAGATAAATATTTCCTTTATTCTAAATAAATATTCCTTATATCTTATCTAATTTATTTAACAAATAAATATCTCCTTTTCTTATTCTATTTATTTAATAAATAATCCTTTTCTTATAACTTATTCTGTTTCCTAAGTCAATATCTCTTTTATAACTTATTTACTAAACAAATAAGTATCTCGTTTAACATCTCCTATTTATTTAACCAATAAACATCTCATTTATAAAATTTTATGATTTTATAAGTATTCCCTTTTCTTTATAAATATTTCATTTATAAAGATTTCCCCTTTCTATATAATTTCACCTATAAAGATTTCTATTTATAAATATTTCATTTATAAATATTTCATTTATAAACATTTCATTTATAAAACCCTTTTGATTTTATAAATATTTTATTTTCAAATACCATTTGAAAATTCCTCTTTTTCACATTCCGGTATGTTATGGTGTTTAACATATCAAGTCATGATGTCAAATATCGTCCATACACATATAATCAACAACAGATTATAAACCTTGTCATATATCACAATATATGAAAATAATAAAATAGCTGTTGAGGAATCCAGTTGGATTCCTCCAACCTGTTTCCCTGCATCCACAGATGTTAAACAATAAAATCAACATCACTTTCAGTTCCATATGATATATTCTGTTAAACATAATCAATATAGAAATTCAACTAACTGACTAGCAGTTCAATCAAACAGCTAACACACAGTCAATCGGCCAATATTTAACAGTTCTAAAAATACAACATGAAATTATAAACTATTCAGAGTTAGTGAGATTTACTCACATTGGCAGTTCATCGTTTAAAAACGATAAACTGTTGTTTGATTTGAATCAAACAATTTATTTCGCCATAAATTCAAACGAGCTCGGATTCACTCCCAGTCAGTTACATGGTGTATCTCTCGTCCAAACGATCCCATCGCAACTTACGGTTCGTCAATCTGATATCGTATGACGAAGTTACACATTTTTAAAGTTAACATACTATTTTAAATCCAATATAACTAAATTAAACCTTAATTGGGCCTAACCTTTTAATCAGAGCTCAAACCCACCCCTTTAGATTCAGACCAACGTGTCCCTTTCTTCACCAATACCGAACGCACCAGCTCCATCCGTTCATGGCCATTTTCCACCATCTTTGACCACCTCTTTCTCCACCATTACTCAATGAAATCCAAAATCGAAAACACCTTTAGCTTCTCCATCAAAATCTCATCCTCCCTAGGCCAAAACCGCTCAACTCGAGCTCGACACCTGCATCTCGTCGTTAACCCTACAAGCAGCAACTACCGTGACCTTGCGTCACTTGAAATCCCCAAACGCCACCAAAATGCACCACACTGTGCCATTCGATCTTGTGATTACAAATATGAACTCGAATCAATTTAAAAACCCTTATATCTCACCCCAAACCGAACCCTAGGACCACGGTGTTCATTTCGAACTCAAGAAATTAGCGTCGCACGCTTTAAGATCGGTACAGGACTGAAGAGAAAAGCAAGGGAAATCCGTATATATATATTGGGATTTTAGGAATTTGTTTTCATTTGTTTTTGATTTTCAAGGTATGAATTTTACTGTGTGAAGAAAGATGAGAGCGGCGGAATAAATCTGAGGAATGAAATTAGGTTTTACGGTGGAGGTTAAGGGTATTTATAGTCTCATAAATATCTAGATATTTATGTTAGGATATTTTTAGATATTTCTTTTTTATTCGTAACCGCTTCTAAAAATTCGTACGACTACATACGATACCTAAAAATCACGAAACTGGACATGCAGCTAGATTTCGATATTACGGTCCCAACGAAACTGGTTTCGTCGAATTTTGACTTCGCTTGCAAGAGTGGCTATTTTTAAAGCTCTGGATGACCCATTTAAATATATAAATATATTTAAATATAATTAAATTAAATACAAATAAATTTATATTATCGTATATACTCACGGTGGAATACCATACAGCTCTAGAATATTCCTATATGAATTTCTAACTTGATATTTCAAATCAGGGTCAACCCGATATTCGATTTATATTGAAATTCCTTTTTAAAATATAAATAATTCCTTTATAAATTTTAAAGGAATTCCACAGCGATTTTTCTAAAATTTGATTTGGACGTAAATCAAAATCTACACGACGAAATCCCGATTTTTCTCTTCCACTAGAAAGATATACTCCACCAGCTCCACACGTTTCTTGTTTCACAGAAATCCGGCTTAAAACGAATCCTGTACATTCAGTTGAAGTTCGAATCGCCAATTTTCGAACTGCAGCGCCATTTCGAGCTCGATTTTAATTATAATCTAATTATACGTTCAAACTGTCGTTCAAATAATATATTCATTATTCTAATCAAAGTCTTAACTGAATTAAATATCACAGATGATCCAGTTCACACCATATCGCCATTTCAGCCAATTCTGATTATTCAGAATTATATATATTATTTAATTTATTATTTTAATTAAATATTCCCCATTATTTAATTCCACGACCATTAAATTCACTATATCACTATTTATATAATTAAATAAATAAATTATAATACCTCTGCAAATGCGGGTCATTACAATATCTGCTAATATTTCATAGACTATTCGTGCTCTTGCTTTCAACATGTCTTTTAGACGAACTTTCATTCGGATTTCTGACCTATTCAATGATAAGACAAAGATCATCACATATATCCCACAATCCACCATATATGAAAGAAAAAAGTTGTTAGTGCAAAAAAAGGTCATAGTATATGTTATAAGTAGGGATAATAACAAGTACTATTTTTATGCAGTCAATATCATTTTTATGTTGGCTAACAATAATGTTAGTATCAGTTTTTATTTGTGCATATATTAGTTTTTATGTTTGCAAGTTTTTTGTGGGTATCGGTGTTTGTACATGCAACATTTAAAAACTGTATATCAGAAACAAAAATAGACAAAAAATATGTATTGGATGCTAGTTGTTGATAATCTAATTGATATATTTCAGTTGTTTAGATGCTTATCTTGAATGTTATGTTTTTTTACCGCTGCCATATTATTTCTTCAACTTCGGTTCTCTACAAAAAATATAGATTAGTATTGATTTTGTTTTTAAGTTTATAGCATATATTTTAATTTGTTATCTTAGGAATTATTTTATACCAGTGTCATAATGATCGACGCTTTACTAAGAACTAGGAAAGCGCGATTTATGAAATAATACTGCAAGTGCACAGATCGTGTAGTATGCAGGTCGAATCACAGGGAGGTAAATTAAATTAAATTAAATTATTTATACAATTTCTTGGGCGAGTTAGACAAATCTTCGAGGTTGGTTTTGAAAGAAAACGAAATTGAAGCTGCAATTAAACTATTATTGAATTAAATCAAATCTGAATCTAATCAACTCTATATTCAATCTAATATGACCTAGGGAAGCAGTAAAAATAACAGAAATTAAAATTGCAGAAATTAAAATAACAAACAGGAAATAAAATTAGGATTACCGCTGAATCTAATCAGACGGTGAATCACTAATGAATATTAAAATTGTAATAGCAATTGTGTTCTAGCAAATCTAATTGACTAGACAACACAAATTGCCATGAAAATAAAAATTACAGAATTAAAAGAAAAGAGAAGAAGAAGAAACTTTATTGATTTCAGGATGCTTTTCACAATGAGATTACATGGATATTTATAAGAGATAGATAGCCAATCTAAAACCCTAATCCAATCTATGCATATATGGGCCAATTAATTAGCAATTATTCCTCCCATATTAATTAGCAGTTTATTCCTCCCATCTCTTCCTTGTTTGGCATGTGACAAATTAATGGGAGATAAGATTCCATTAGATTTATTCAGCCAAACATGAACATATCTTAAACTCCAAAGCAACACAATGCTAAGTCTTCATCTGCAAATCTTTATATGTATATACACAGCATATTAATTTTTATTTTCTGTTTTTCTGACTGCATGTGGCTTAGTTGCCATATCTGTAAAAGTGAAAACATAATACCCAAGTAATATTTATTTACATACAAAAGAAAAGATATAAGAGTACTAAATAAACACATTTTCATGTTAATCAAATACCCCCACACTTATCTTTTACTCGTCCTCGAGTAAAACAAAAATTAAAAACTAACTAGATAGGTCACACTTTCGTAGGAAACACGATTGCATTGAGCGTATGCAATAAGCCATTAAACCTCTAGGTGTCCCTAGTAGAACGAGTGGTGTCTCGTGAGGGTTTTCAGCGAATACTACCCACAAAATCTAAATGCAATGTGAAACGATTTAAATGCAACTATATGAATACAACAGACATATGCGAATGAAAACAAAAATAATGAAAACACGACTTATTTCAGGAAAGTGGTACAACAAATTAAGTTAACAATTTCTAATCAGTTGATTGTACTTTAGATACCTCAACTTGTCACAAATTTTCAATATAATTCAAGTTATCAATGTTAAACTCTAGTTTGGCTAGTTGGTTCGGTTGATAACATAATGCAGCCATGAAATAAATTCTTAGTTTGCTTGGCACAGTTTGTAAAGTGGTATTATTATTTCCTCATGTATGGCTAGTCAAATCAATAAGGTCAAGAAGTGTTTGGGCATCATTGTTTATTCTCTATCTCTATAAAAATTGAAATTTATGATTGATTACATACACCTAACTTAAAAGACCAAGGTATACCACCCATACACTACCTTGCGGACTGACGAAGAGTTGGGACAGAGCTTGACGGATTGTGCAGACCGACGCTGAATTTGTCAACAACATGTCGGTAATCCTTACGCGTCCAACCCATAAAATGAGACCAAGATATTCCGACGCTGACTTTGTCAACAACATGTCAGATAGAGCTTGGCGGGTTTGCACACCAACGCTAGATATACAAGCAATGTTGGATGCCCTTGGATTACTATTATTATTATTGAAAATATAAGAACAAGAGAGTTATGCGAATTCAGCTTAACATAATTTAGTTTTAAAGATTCGAAAAGCCAATATAAGTATTTTAAGTCCTCCACTCATTAAACAAAGACTACAATTTAGAATAAACTTTATGGCCATTACCTAAGAATCTCCCTATGTACCAGTTACACTATTATCCCTCAAAATTCAACTTTTCATTATTCGTTCTTACTTGAGAGAAAAAAATACCATCAATTGATTAACGATCGTTAACTTATTTTGTTGTATTAATCTAAAATTAGTCGTATTTCAAAAAAAAAAAAAATTGGTATGTTACTATGACCTAAAATGCATTATGGTCCTATCTAAATGCATGAAATTGGAATAGAAAAAGAAAAAAAAGAAAAATAAAAAGGATGCAATGTAGACTCCCCCCCCCCCCCCACACTTGGACAAAACAGTGTCCACACTGTAGCACGTTTCCTAAATTTGAATGATAAAACCCAAAGATGGATTAAATGCAAAATTATTTGTAGAATGAAATGCAGTCTAACTATATGAAAGAATGGATCATATGTACAGTGATATATGTGTTTGCAATGCATGCGATGCAATGAATGCCACCAACTTCCCCCCACACTTGGTTCTAGCCCAATGAATCCCATTCACACTATGTCTAGGCATGTTTTCTAGCAAGAAAAGGTTTTTTAAAACCATCTCATCTTTATACCTAGATTTATAGTCCAGAAGATAAATGTCCAATGTCATCTTAACCCGAAGTTTTCCAACAGAAATAATGTTTCCAAGATGATTCATGTGTTCCACAAATTTATCGGTGTAATTGTCCAACAATTTGTGATCGTATATAAAATCAGTTCTAATCGTGAGATTTAAATTCTGAGTGTTGTTCAAGGCTATGTGATAACATTTCTCAATTTCATTACTGGACAACATATTTTCAACACTGATAACTTCAAGTTCGTTGGAAGTTTCTTCAAAGTTAAAATTTTCAAACTTGAATTCATAGCTTAGTTCTATTTCACCCTCATTTGGCAACTCATCCTCATACAATCCAAAAAATTCATGTTCATTAAAATTCTTCTCCAATTTTGAGTTTTTGAAAAATTCAACATTTTTATTCTGTTCAATTTCTAAAATTTCAAGTTTCTCGCAGCCTGAAAGAGGAAGATCAAAATCTGAGCGTAAATCTTTTTCCTGAAAAGAATCGAAATCCAAATCATTTGTCGAATTTTGAACAACTTCATTTAGATTGGTATTCTCAATTTCCAAAGTTGTTATCTGAAAATTTTCACTATTAGTAAAGAATGGATTATTTTCTGATTTATCGCTTGTTTGAATTTGATTTTGTTGCTCTCGTTGTTCTTTCAAAGATGCCATTAAACAAAGAAGTTCATCCATCTTTTTATTTAACCTTTCTTCCCTCTCATCAAAATGACATTCTTCAGAATCATTGATTTAAGAGCTCTCATTTTGGATTTCTTGATTCTCAAAATTATAGTCCACATCAATTTCACAATCAAAATTATTTCTGATGTGGTGGTTGTTTGAATTTTCAGAAAAATGACAATGATATTGAAAATCATTTTGATCATAAAAATTATGTTCGTAACCAAAACTATTAAAATTTGAGTTATTTTGGTTATTTTCAAGATGTTGATATGGGCTATAATTTTGAAATTTTTGGTTTACAACCCCATATTGATGTGGATCAAAGCTATATTGATGTGGATGTGGCCCATAATCGAAAATTGAATTGAAGTTGCAATTTCGATCATTTCTATGATTTTGAAAATGTTGGTCAGTTGAAATTTTTTGGAAATTGTTGGCATTGGGCTCACGAAATTTTGGAAAATTTTGCCTTATGAGTTGTAATTCATACTCACACTCTTCAAGAGGACGTCTACTCATGTTATTATCTCACGATTCTCTCAAGGATTTTTTGAATCATACATTTGAATGAAGTCAAGGCAAGACATAAATTATTCTCACTTCAAAATAATATAAAATGTTGAGTTGTGCTATATTAATTAACTGACTCAATTAGAAGGGGAAGAGGGTCTTATGGCCGTTCACGTATAGTATAAATACTAAGGGACACGACCAATGTTTTACGGGTAGTATGCAACCTCTTTTGCTAATAGTCCAATAAATTTAACTACTATATATCCGCAATCCAATTATACGAGACAATCAACTTCAAAAAACACCACTTTTCAATTATATTATCTTGCTATGTCTATTTTTATTGTTGAAAATAATGAGAATGAAGATTTCAGTTATGGAAATATCAGTCAACCACAAAAATCAAACAATAACAACTGCAGAAATTTAAAATATTGTACAAGCAAGCCGCTGCCCATGCAGAAGATTTTTACACACAATTTCTATATATTTTTTCTTTGTAACAAAGCACCTGTAGAGTTTAAAAAATATTACAGTGGTGTATGGCAATCTGTCCAAAAAAATTGAGCAGTATCAATGATTAAAATCCATTATTTGCAAATCCGTTGACCTTTGAATCCTTGTACATTGCTTGAATCTTTCTCTTCCTTTGGATTGTTTGTTTGAATTCCTTCTTTCACTTGAGCCTTTGATTTTTTTTTTTTTTTGGAATGAAATAAACAACAAAATAAAAAAACAAGAAAAAGGAAACTAATAAAGAAAAAAAACAAAATTAGTGAAAAGGAAAAAAAAAACAAAACAAAACTCAAAAAGGGGGAAAAAGAAAAAGAAAAAAAAGAATCTAAGGCTAACAAAAATAATTCAACTCAAACAAATAGACAATGATATTAAAAATAAAGCCACGCGAATTAGAATAATCCACACAAAATGTCTTCTGGAACCCACCCAAACAAATAATCAAACAACCACTCAAAAGGAAAGGTCAACAAAGAATTAAGTCTCCCTTCTCTTATATTTCTATATTTCAGAAAATAAATTGAAATCCCTAAAACTCATTCGCGCTTTCCTTTTTTTTCTTTATCTTTCTTTTGTCTATGAAACACCGCAATCAACTCTAGAAAACCACAATAAATCAGTCCACCCCTTATGAATAAACCCCCAAAAGTTGCTCCACAAAAGAAAATAAATCACGCAAACAATGAACCAAATCCCTCACCAAAAGAAAACGAAACAAAACCGAAATAAGCATGAAATCAAGCAATTACTTTTCTCACCTTCCTTTTATTTCTATTCAATCGAAACAGACGTGTTTCTTTTAAAGAACAACCCGAACAACAAAATTTGTCACTCAACGTAATGAAGGCGTCCCCCTTTTCTTTTTAGAATCAAATAACATAAAAAAAGGAAGGTTTAGACCTTCGAATCGGTTCTGGTGAGGGTATGGACGTGAAATGAGGTAGGAAATTTGGTGCTGACAATTGCTATGATCTTGAGCTGTTGTATTTGGTCTTGTAATGGACAGTGGGGGAGGTTGAGGAAATTTGCTGTTAGGAGGAATTGATGGTTTGTGTGAGAAGAACGTGAAGATGATGGGTGATAACTTTTGTGTGATGCTAAGTGGAAGGATGGTTTGTGAATGTGGTTTTGGACTGGAGACAAGGATGGAGAAGAAATATGGAAGAATAAAGGCAACAGAAGAAGAAATATAGAAAAAATATGAAGAGAAAAAAAGGAAAGAAATTAAAGCAATGGAAATGTACAATAAGGAAAGAATTTCAAAAGAAGAATCTTTTTATGACCTCTCTCTTTTTTTGTTGAAAAGGGATAATACGAAAAGAAAGGAAAGAGATGTAAAAGGGGGGAAAATTGTAAAAGTGGGAAGAGATCTAATTATTCAAGTAGAGAATTAACCACAAGGCAAAGAGGAAAGATTTTAAAAGAGATTTTTTTTTGGGAAGAAATTGTAGAAAGAAGAGGGAAACAAAAGAGGAAAGGAGAGAAAAAGAAACAAATGTAAAAAAATTAGAAGAGTGATTGAAAGATGGAAAGAGAGATTAGATGAAGTGAGAGAGAGTTGTAATTGAAAAGAAATAAACAAAAAAAAATAGCAAGTTTTTTTTTGAAAGGAGAGAGGAAATTGTAAAAGAAAAGGAAATTTGTACAAGGAGAGATATTATTGCAAAAAAAGGAAAGAAACAAAAGAAAAATTGGCAAGAAAACAATTTGCACAAAGGAAAGAAATAGATGGAAAAAGGAAACAAAAGGGTAAGAAGTTGAAAAGAGGAAAGAAGTAAAGAAAAAATAGCAAGATTTTTTTTTCTTATTTGGAAAATTACGGTATCATTGAACAATACCAAATCTATCCAATCAAGATTTTTTTATATATATACAAGAAAAATAAAGGAAAAAATAAAATAAAACTAACACGAATCGGAAATTAAATAAATAATAAAATTTAATTATTGTCTCCTCGGCAATGACACCAAAAACTTGATCAACGCTTTTCTATGAACTAGAAAAGCGCGAATTTTAAAATAAATTCTGTTAGCGCACAGATCGTGTAGTATGCAGGTCGAATCACAGGGAGGTAAATTAAATTAAATTATTTATATAATTTCTTGGGCGAGTTAGACAAATCTTCGAGGTTGGTTTTGAAAGAAAGTGAAATTGAAGCTGCAATTAAACTATTATTGAATTGAATTAGATCTGAATCTAATCAACTCTATATTCAATCCAATATGACCTAGGGAAGCAGTAAAAATAATAGAAATTAAAATTCCAGAAATTAAAATAACAAACAGGAAATAAAATTAGGATAACCGCTGAATCTAATCAGACGGCGAATCGCTAATGAATATTAAAATTGCAATAGCAATTGTGTTCTAGCAAATCTAATTGACTAGACAACACAAATTGCCTTGAAAATAAAAATTACAGAATTAAAAGAAAAGAGAAGAAGAAGAAACTTTATTGATTCCAGATGCTTTTTACAATGAGATACATGGATATTTATAAGAGATAGATAGCCAATCTAAAACCCTAATCCAATCTATGCATATATGGGCCAATTAATTAGCAATTATTCCTCCCATATTAATTAGCAATTTATTCCTCCCATCTCTTCCTTGTTTGGCATGTGACAAATTAATGGGAGATAAGATTCCATTAGATTTATTCAGCCAAACATGAACATATCTTAAACTCCAAAGTAACACAATGCTAAGTCTTCATCTGCAAATCTTTATATGTACATACACAACATATTGATTTTTATTTTCTGTTTTTCTGACTGCATGTGGCTTAGTTTCCATATCTGTAAAAGTGACAACATAATACCCAAGTAATATTTATTTACATACAAAAGATAAGATATAAGAGTACTAAATAAACACATTTTGATGTTAATCACATAACATCTTTCACCCTTGGATTGTTATGCTCATTTGATCTTCTTGGGCGTAACGAATCAAAATGTGATCATTGCATTGCAGTGTATGTCAAAATCACTAGTATCTAATGGTTTATGCAATGGAAAGAATACCGCTTTTTTTATATTTGTTTTGCACCACTTCTTCTAAAATTGTGAGAACTAAATGTTTTACCATTCGTTCTCTTTTCTCAATTAATCCTTTCTGGTCAGAATTAATGTTATTGCAATTCAGTATACATAAGAAATGTTTTGTAAGTGTGCATTAAAACTATATCTACCACCATTGCATGTTTCTTTCTATCAAAGTACATTTTATAGTGATCCAATCAATTATCAGTATTAAGAATTATAGAAAAGACAAATTAAATTTTAGTACATAATAATGATAATATTTTTAGTGTACTATGATTAAAACAATAAAAGAATCTTTTTTTGCTAGATGTAGGTACATTTTTTATTAATGGATAATAGGTAACAATTTCATATATGTGTAGCTATCAGTTTCATGTATGTGTATGTATCAAATTTTAAATACAGATACTGGGTATCAGCTTATTATTTGTTTAGGTATCGTCTCAATTTTTTGAGTGTATCATATTTTATACATAGATACTAGCTATTAATATCATATGTACTTAGATATCAGTTCCAATTTGTTGAGGGTATCATATTTTATACAAAGATACTGGATATTGGTTTCATATGTACTTAGATATCAGTTACAATTTTTTGAAGGCATCATATTTTATACACAAATACTTGTTATCAGTTTCATATATACTTAAATACAGTTTCATTTTAGGTGGAACTTACAACTTAACAATAATTACATATCAATATTCGACCGTTAGGTATCAGATTTATTAGACATTATTATGATTTAAATGACTAAACTTAAACAAGTATGTAAGAAGCATGTATTTTAATTAAACAACTTTTTTTAATAAAGTAAAGTACTTAACCATTGGTGAAGTTAACTTCCAGAACATATTTAAGCATATCCTTTATTATGATGCATCCATCTTTAATCGTATCAGCGTCGGTCCAAGCAACATCATTGTTTTGTGCAAAAAAATTAGTTGAATTAACTTCTCGACAAATATTAATAGTAAAAAAAAATTGTAAACTTACTTTTCTGATGATTATGCAAGAGAGAAAAAAATTAATGACACTTTGTTGCCTTTTAGTCAGTAAATTTACAGATTTACATTGGGATAGATGCAACTCTACCCATATTATAATAAAGGAAAGATGTGATAAAAGGAAAGCTTATGTGGATATGACAAAAGGAAAGATGTGATAAAAGAAAAGCTTGCATGTACAATATATTTCAATATCAAGTATTACCGGATATGCTACGAGCTTACCATGTGTATACGCTAAGATCAGCCACTTATGTGGTGCTCGCGAACCAGGCTAGGTGCACTAGGGAGGGTTTTACGACTCCGGTCGGTTTCCCCCTTGAAAAAATTCAAAAAAAAAAAAAAGTATTACTGCATATAGCCTGTACAACGGTCACCTGCACTTGCCTATTTTTACATCTTTCCTTTCGTTTTGTATATGGGCTGAACCATTATTCTACTTAACATTATTATAAATAGAGGATACCACTCTACACAATTTGTATCAATCTTCATTACAGTTATGAAATAATGAAAAATTTCTTCAATGTTCCCTCCGCTATTCTTTATTTCTTTCATGGTATGAGAGGATTATTAAGGCTTAACAGCTATCGATCCGTCTCTTCTTCAACTCGAAAGAGTTCCGATCATCTTTACGGTATATTCATCGGTTGGTCCTCATGGCCAATGATAATGCTTCATCAGCTTCTGCGATAATGCCACTGGTCTATTGAAAGTCTAATAGTTGTAGATAAACTCACCAAAATAGTAATTAGTCCACAATCACAACTAATTACTATATAATTGGATGAAAATAATTACTTACTGTGGAAACTGCAAATCGAAACTGCAATTTAAGGGTACAACCTTGAAGGATTCATCATGGGCACCTTATTTGTTCCCCCAAAATTTATCACTATAAAGAGAACAAAATTATCAACAACGAAGAATATATGAAGTTTCATAGGCAAGATCGTTTAATCAGTTCATGGTTGTTATCATCTCTTAATCAAAGTCTATTGCCGTAGGTAATTGGCTGCAAAAGTGCCAATGAGATATGGACAACTATAGAAAAAGGTTGCAACAATCAGTCTACAGCTAAAGTAATGTTTTATAAAAGGCAATTCAGAAGATAAAGAAAGATAATACCACCATGAGAGAATACTTGAGCAAAATCAAATCTGTTTGTGACATGTTAGAGGCAGCTGGTCATAAAGTGCAAGAATCCGAACAAATTCTAAAAATACTCAATGACATCAGTGAAGAGTACGAGGTTGTCGAAGCTATAATATCTTCACAAAAGGAATTTCCTTCTCTAGATAAAGTACATTCAATTTGTTTAGCTTATGAAGCTGGACTTAAAACCAAGAAATCCCAAGAAAGTGACTTTACTATCAATTATGCAGTCAACAAAAACAATGATAACAACAAAAATTAGGCAAATAATACTAGTAGAAGTGAACAAACCTTTCGAAGGGGTAACTTCACCACTAGAGGCAGAGGTGGTAGAGGAAGAGGACACTGGAGCAACAACAACAATCGACCAAAGCGCCAAATTTGTGAGAAAATTGGTCACACTACCATCGAGTGCTAATTTCGATACAATTCAAACTATTCATCAAATCAAGGCAACAATAACAGTCAAAGAAAGACCAACTATACTGACAATGTTGCTCAAGCATATGGAGGAGCAACTAATCATGCTGACATTACCAAAAATTAGAATGGACAAGCCAAAGCTGAGCATATTCAAGATGATTTATGGTACCCAGATTCAGGAGCCAGCAATCATATTGCCAACAACTTGGACAATCTGAACCTTGGAAACAAATAATATAAAGGTAATAACTATAAGCATGGGAAATGGTAAGTGTGTTAAAATTTCACATATTGGTACTGGTAGTATAACTGGCAATAAGCAACTATTTTTACATAACTTATTAAGAGTTCCCATTATTAAGAAAAACCTAATTAGTGTGTCTCAATTTGCTAGGGATAATAACATATATTTTGAATTCTTCTCTAAACATTGTGTAGTTAGAGACATACTAACTAGGGAAATTCTTCTACAGGGTAATGCTATGAAGGGACTCTATGAATTCAATCTCAGCAACTATAAACCCATTATCAATGGCCACCCACATTGTAATTTGACTAATATTACCGATGAAAGTCATATTAGAAACACGTTTGATTTATGGCATTATAAATTAAGGCACCCTAGTGCTAGTATTGTAACCAAGATTCTTAATGATAATAAAATAAAATTTATTTCTGCAAAATTACCTTATGTATGCACTTATTGTCAGATGGGAAAAAGCCACAAATTACCATTCTCTAATTCTATAACTGAATATTCCAATACTGGTCAATTAATTACTACAGATCTGTGGGTCCATCTCCAATATTTTTTGGTTATGGATATAAATACTATATACTGTTTGTAGATGCTTATACTTGTTACACTTGGATATATTTCTTAAAAACTAAGTCTGAAACTAAAAATGCTGTATTTTTTTTATCAAAATGTTTAAAAATCAAGTAAATATTCTAATTAAAATTGTACAATCAGATGGAGGATTAGAATTCAAATCATTAGTAGATTATTTCAAAAATAAGGGTATTATATATAGAGTGACATGCCCTTACACTTCTGAGTAGAATGGTATAGTAGAAAGAAAACATAGACACATAGTTGAATCAGGTTTAACATTACTAGCTCAAGCATCTTTACCACTTAAATTTTGGCCTGATGCTTTCAGCACTGTTGTATATCTAATAAATAGAATGCCCACTAAAGTGCTGAAAGATACAACTCCTCTAGAAAAATTATTTAATGTAAAACCTGATTACAACAGTCTGAATATCTTTGGTTGTCTATGTTTTCCTGATTGAAGACCTTATAACACTCACAAGCTTGATTATAGATCTAAACCCTATATATTCATAGGCTATTGCAATAATAAAAAAGGGTTTAGATGTATAGACAAGTTCGGTAGAATGTTTACTAGCAGGCATGTTATTTTTGAAGAAAACACTTGTCCTTATAGCAGATCAGATATACAAATCACAACCAAAATATAAAATTCAAAGGTTCGTATACCTGATCTGCACAATATCATTGACATGTGGCAACAAGAGAATGATGACAAGGCTGCTAGTAGTGACTCTGAAGGCCACCACAGTAATGATGAAACTGGTGATGATCCACCAGAGAAAACTAGCCACATCATTCAATCACCTACAAGATCAGATTACAGACAATTAGAGACAATGAGAGATGAGACCATCAATGATAGTATTCAATCTATCAGTAGCAGACAAAATGACTTAGCACCTCAACAACCGCAACCTCAAATTGGACATCCAATGATAACCGAGTCAAAAAGAGGTATATTTAAACCAAAGGTTTACACTGTAGTAGTTAATAAAGAAGAACCAAGCAGTTATCAACAAGTAGTCAAATATACAGAGTGGAGAAAAGCAATGTATGAAGAATATCAAGCACTGATGAATAACAATACATGGGAACTTGTAAACCCACTAAGCAATAAGAATATAATTGGGTGCAAGTAGGTGTACAAACTGAAAAAGAATCCAGATGGATCCATTAATAGATACAAGGCAAGACTAGTTGCAAATGGGTTCACACAAGAATTCGGTTTTGACTACAATGAAATCTTTTCACCAGTTGTGAAACCCTCAACTATAGACTCATACAGACCATAGCCTTGAGCAATAATAGGAAAATCAAGCAGTTAGATGTCAACAATGCTTTTTTAAATGGGAATCTACATGAAGAAATATTCATGCAACAACCACAAGGGTACATACAGGATCCAACACTTGTATGCAGATTAAATAGAGTTATTTATGGACTAAAGCAATCCCTTAGATTATGGTTTGAAAGACTCAAGGCAAGCTTAACAACACTGGGATATGTTCCTACTAGGTCATACACATCATTATTCACAAAAATCAGGGAAACATCTACTACTTATATATTAGTATACGTGGATGATTTAATTATCACAAGCAGTAGTGAAACTGAAATCATAAAATTAGCATACTATTTAAACATTCAGTTCTGAATAAAAGACTTGGGTGAATTATCCTATTTTCTTGGAATAGAAGTTAAGAGAAAACTAGGCAAAGAAATTCACCTTTGTCAAAGAAAGTATATTACAGAGTTGCTGAATAGAACAAACATGAATGAAGCAAATAGACAACCCACTCCTATGATGTCAAATCAGCATTTATCAAAGAACATGGGGGAAGCTATTTTAAACATTAAACAATACAGGAGCGTTGTAGGAGCATTACAATATGCTACTATAACACGACCTGATATCTCTTTCAGTGTTAACAAAGGTTCTCAATTTTTGCAGGAACCCAGAAGAGAGCATTGGACAACAGTAAATGAATACTTAGATATTTAAAGGCTACAATCAACTTTGACATATCTTAAAAGGCAACAAAAGTTTGAATATTACAGCCTATTCAGATGCAGATTGGGCTACAGATATAGATGACAAAAAATCAATTTCAAGTTACTGCACTTATGTTGGAGAAAGCCTTATTTCTGGGTGTTCTAAAAAGCAAACAACCATCTCAAGATCAAGCAGAGAAGAAGAATATATGAGTGTGGCTAGCACTACAGCTGAAATCTTATGGTTACAATCACTACTAAAGGAATTAAAATTATCATCTAGCAGAAATCCAAAACTTTGGTGTGACAATTTAAGTAAAATTTATATGACAGCAGATCCTGTTCAGCGTAATCAAACTAAACATATAGAAATCGACATTTATTTTGTTCGAGAGCATGTCCAAAAGATGAATTTACTAGTGAATCACATTCCAGCATATTATTAGAGGGATGACATGCTAACAAAATCACTCTCAGCTAAAAACTTTCATAGATTCAAAGAAGCACTTGGAATTGAAGAATTGCAAACAAATACGAAGTAAAAGATGGAATCTTTCTCGGCAAATTAAGGCAACAATACCTAACCCTAGTTTGAGGGGCGGTAATAAAGGAAAGATGTGATAAAAGGAATGCTTACGTGGATATGACAAAAGGAAAGATGTGATAAAAGGAAAGCTTGCATGTACAATATATTTCACTATCAAGTATTACCGCATATAATAGCCTGTACAATGGTCACCTGCACTAATAAAGGAAAGATGTGATAAAAGAAAAGCTTGCATGTACAATATATTTCAATGTAAAGTATTACCGCTTATGGCTTGTACAACGGTCACCTGCACTTGCCTATTTTTACATCTTTCCTTTTGTTTTGTATATGAGCTGAACCATTTATTCTACTTTACATTATTATAAATAGAAGATACCACTCTATACAATTTTTATCAGTCTTTATTACAGTTATGAAATAATAAAAAAATTCTTTAATTTTTCCTCCGCTATTCTATATTTCTTTCATATCACTTCCATGATTGTGAGTGGCTTTATAGCTCCCAATGATTCTTTTGTTATTTTTTTTGTTCTTTTGTTGTTTCTTCTTGTTTTTATTTTTTATTTGTTCTTCTACTAGTTACTCTATTTTTTCCATTGCTTCTCCATGTTATTTTTCAAGTAGAACTTCAGTTTTTTGCTTCCTTTTCTATTTTATTAAAATAATTGAATATTTGAATGAAATACTTTTTTTTTCTTTTCTTGCTCCTTTCTTTATTTTTTTACATATGAAGGCGCATTTCTTTAGGTTGATGATTCCCTTTTTGTTTGTTGAGCCGGTTTGGTTTGTTGTCCTTTATGTGTTTTTTCTGCCTTAGGCTCTTGTGTGATATTCATATTGAAATTTGGAGTGATGTTAAGTATTGATTTTTCATAAGGAACGATTTTCTTGTTTGAGTTGCTGTCCTTCTCTTTTCAGTCTCATTTGTTGAAAAGTATACATATTCCTTTTCATTTATTGTTTGTTCATTGATAGTGGTACTCTTCTTTTCTTTATCCTGATTCTACTCTTTCTAGATTCAACTTAACATTATTTTCTTTCTATTTCAATTGCAATGTCTGGAACTGGTATTCACCCACTGTTGCCTTAAAATCACTATTTTGCAGTTCGTTCTAAGTCAAGTTTTTCATCTCTTTCTTGTCCTTACATTCTAAATTTTTTTTGCTTTTAATTCTTGTCTTGTTTAATTTTTTGCTTTAGTTTTCTACTTCTTGAAAGTGTAGTTCTAAAATTATTATGGAGATGTCTTGCTCCGATGATCCAAGTGTTGTTTTATCTTCATCATGCTTTTTTTTTCTTAGGTTGACTTGCATGCCTTCCCTTTTTTCGGTCTTATAGATAATTCTTCCATTGTTTCCAAAAGCTTTTCTTTCTTGCGAAGGATTTTTATTATTTCCTGGACCTTAACATTTTGAAAATGATAGAGAAATATTATGTGTGTACATAAAACCGATACTATATATTGAAGAAACTAATACTATACAGTGAGGTTTTTTTAATCTATTTAGGTATCAATTTTGAAAAACTTACGAGTGCACAATAACAGGGTATTGGTTTTGCATCTATTTAGGTATCAGTATTGAAAATTAATATACTGTTATACAGTAATAGGGTATCGATTTTACATGTACTAAGGTGTCAGTATTACATAACGCCACAAAGTAATAGAGTATCTGTTTTATATCTACTTAGGTATTAGTTTTGTATCTACTTAAGTATCAGTTTACACAGTAGTATACAGTAATAGAGTATCAATTTTGCGTCCACCTAGGTATCAATATTGAAATATATATTGTACTGAGATATTAGTATTGAAATACATATTAGTACACAGTAGTATGGTATTGATGTTGTATCTACTTAGGCGTTAGTTTTGAAAAATTAGTGTGCTCTATTTATGCAAAGTTGAAACTTAAGGGAAAAATGGTACTATATTGATAGAATTCAATTTTCTGCTTGTCATTTCATTATTCTCAGCCCCTTTATGTAGGAATTTAGGGCTGCAAATGTTTACATGAATTATTGCCATCCGATAAACATCAACATAAACAATATATATATATATATTACCATATGTAATATATATATTAACATAAATAACACATATCACATCTCCTGTCATTAATATATATTACCATATGTAATATATATATATATATATATATATATATTAACATAAATAACTGATGACAAATCTTATATCATTAATATATGTTATTTATGTAATATATATATATATATTAACACGAACAACATATATTAATTGTTCTAACACTCTCCTGCAGTTGAAGCAGGTCGTTGTCGGACGTTGAGGCTGTCCCGAAAATTTTCAAATAGCACATGCAGAAGACCTTTCATAAAGATATCAGCAATTTGGTAATGGGATGGGACATTGAGGACTCGAACTTCGCCTTTAGCCACTTTTTCACGGACAAAGTGAATATCCATTTCAATATGTTTAGTGCGTTGATGCTAAACTGGATTACCAGATAAGTAAATCGCACTTACATTGTCACAATAAACCAAGGTGGTTTTCTGAATGAGAACATGCAACTCTAATAACAAATTTCTGATCCAACATGAGTCGGAGACAACATTAGCAACTCCTCTATACTCAGCTTCTGCATTAGAACAAGACAATGTAGGCTGACGTTTAGAGGACCAAGAAATAAGATTATATCTAAGAAATACACAATAACCTGAGGTGCAGCATCTAGTATCCGGGCATCCACCCCAACAGGCCTCTGTATAGGCGATGAGTTTGTCAATAGAAGACTTATACATACACAAACCATAAGATAGCGTACCTTGAACATAGCGCAAGATGCGCTTGACAGCAATCATGTGCTCAACTTTCAGATCATGCATGTGAAGGCACACCTATTGTACTACATAAGAAATATCAGGCCTTGTGAAGGTAAGATACTGAAGAGCACCAGCAAGATGACGATACTTAGTAGGATCCTCATACGGGGTATCCTTAGTAGCACTAAGTTTATATTTAGTGTCAACAAGAGTAGGGCAAGGACTGCAGTTAGACATTCCATCTTTGTCAATGATATCTACAACATACTTTTTTTTGAGATAGAAATAAGCCATTTGCATGATGAGTAACATCAATACCCAAAAAAAAAAACTTAACTGACCAAGATTCTTCATAGCAAATTCTGAACTCAAAAGAGTAATGAATGAATTGCGCAAATGATTCGAAGAACCGGTAAGAATTATGTCATCAACATACAACAGTATATATGCCATATCTGAACCTTGTCTATAAATGAACAAAGAGTAATCAAATTTACTGTGAGTAAATCCAATGGATGCAACAAAGTCCGCAAATCGCTGATACCAAGCCCGAGGAGCTTGTTTTAGACCATATAAAGATTTTTTAGCAAACACACATGATCCGGATGTCTCTTGTCTCGAAACCCCATGGACTTATGCATATAGACAGTCTTATTAAGATGACCATGCAAAAAAGCATTCTTGACATCCAGTGAATGTGCCAAGATTTTGAAAGATCTATACTAAGAACTACTCGTATGGTTGCTGGTTTAACCACTGGGCTAATCGTTTCTTCACAATCAATACCCTGTTGCTGAGTTTTACCATCACCTACAAGACGGGCTTTATGTCGCTCAAAAGAACCACCAGATTTGTACTTGTGACGCAAAATCCACATAGACCGAATTACATTCACATTAGGTGGTTTGGGCACTAACTCTCAAGTCTTATTATCAACTAAAGCATTAAATTCATCCAACATTGCACTAATCCAGTTTTGGTTATGAAAAGCACTAACAAGGTCCTTAGGTATGGGAGATATGTTTGTGGTGGATGTGTGTAAACTGGTAGTGCATTTAACATTTGGTTTAAAAATGTCATCCATTGCTCGGGTTGTCATACGATGTAATATTGGCTTGTTAGGCTGAGGAGAGCTTTGTGGGCTTTAGGTTTGGTTCATTTGAGCAGTTGAAATGGAGATGTTTGGGGAAAGAGATGCTACTGACTTAGAGGTGTAAGATTGGGCATGGTGAGTAGGCTGTGTCTGTGGACAGAAAAGAAGAGGAGTGTGTTGTGGGCTTAGCTGAGTTTGCCGACCAACCTGAGTGTTGACAACATATGGAGAAAATTGTTGGGGAACTGAGCCCGTAGGAGCAAGTGGCGCAACAGAAGAGGATGCAACTGGGTCCGTTTGAGGCTGTGAACTAGTAAGGGGAGGCTGGTTTAGTGGGCTAGAATGAGGCGTGGGCTCAGTATTGTTTGGAGGCTTTGAAGTAGAATGCAAATAATTCAATAAAGAATTAGAACTGCTGACAATTAAAAAATCATACGTTGTATTTGTGGTTTTGTGAATTTGTGCGAATGGGAATTCGGCCTTGATGAATTTCACATGACGACAAATAATGATTTTGCCCCTTGCCATATCATAACATTTTGAGCCTCTATGGCTGGGAGTGGGACCCAGATAAGCGCATGGAGTGGATCGAGCTTGCAATTTATGGATATATGTGGTCAGAAACAAAGGAAAACATAGGCAACCAATATGCAATGCCGAATATTTAGGATCACATTGGTATAGAATTTGGGTAGGGGACTGAAATCCTAAGATTTTAGTTGGAAGTATGTTAAGAAGATATGTGGCCATTTCTAAAGCATGGTGCCAAAAAGTAGGTAGCATAGAGGCCTTAGTAAGCAAGGTACGAATGATGTTGTTTATTGATTTAATGTGCCGTTCGACTTTGCCATTTTGAGGCGATGTGTGGGGACAAGAAAGACGAAATAACATCCCATTATGATCAAAGAATTGTTAAAAGTGCCATTGATGTATTTTGTACCATTGTCACATTGGAAAGTTTTGCTGTTACGTTCAAATTGAGTTTTGATTAGAGCATGAAAAGATTGGAATAAATGTTTGACTTGTAACTTTTTGGCAATAGGGAAAGTCCACAGAAATTTTTTACATCAACAAAAATAACATAATAACAGTGGCCAAGAGAACTAATAACATGTGATGTCCAAAGATCGTTGTGAATAATATCAAATGGTGGCCAAGTATATGACATATAATCATAAAATGGTAACTTAGAATGTTCTCCAAGAGGACAAGAAGAACAATAAGTTTTACGAGACTTATTACAATTAATGAAGTTTTTATGATTTAATGATCTGAGCACAGCAGCGTCAGGATGTTCTAAGTGGTTATGCCAAAGATTTGGAGAGAGAGCGGTAAAGGCAGACTGATTCATAAAGGGAGTGGTTTGGTTATTAGAGAAGAGAGGATAAAGATCCCCAGTGTTGTCACATCTCATTAGTTTGGTTCCCGTCTGTAAATCATTAATAGAAAATCCAAGCGGATCAAATTCAACAGAAACCATATTATAAGCTGATACCATGCAGATATAATTAAATAGTAAGGCAAATTCAAAATTGATACATGTTCTCTCTTTATGTCATTCAAAAATTGTTTAATAACAATTGTTTTTAAGTTACTAAGATTTAACCTTGCAAATCGTAAGAGTGTCTCACTGACATTCCGTCCTTCTTTAATAAGCTTCATTTTTTCGTACATGTAAATACTTTGCGCAAATAAAATAATATTAGAGATTAATAAAATTGTAAACTTTTCATAATACATTAGAAGTTTTTAAATAACTTATCTTAATAATGGAAGCATTAAACGACCTGACATATTTCTTGGGTTATGAATGAATTTTTCAACAAACTTAATGAAATTTGTTTCTATTGTTTGGATTCAAAATCAGTTAAGAATGATAGAAATTTTTAGCTTAATTTTTGCTAGTTGTTAAGGAAGAAAAATGCCAAAAGAATCTCTATTATGATCAATATTGGTAAGTTTTCAACGTGTTGTTTCTTCTTTTTAGCAGTCTCTTGCTCGATTTTTCTTTCTATTATATTCCTCGTGATTAAGATTGTTTTACAAATATTTCTTAAAGCAAATTCTTTGCATTCTAGTAAAATAGTTCTATTTGACATCTTAGATATTGGTTCTATATTTTTTCCTTCCAACGGAATAACAAATAGTAAACTAACATCTTTGACCTTTATTTTCATTTTATATTTTACCAAATATGAATGCGGCGTTTTCCGCTACATAGAAACTATACACAACATCCAAATTGTGTTGATGTTTCTTACATTCTTTCACAGCTATCTTTCCTTCATAGAAAATGATGAAAAAGCTATAGAATAGTGTATTCTTCAATATATATATATATATATATAAAGAGAGAGAGAGATGGGGGTTATATAGCACCTCATTTCTTTGGCCTCCCTTTTGCACCTCATTTGTGGCCAAGTATTTATAGTTAAATAAGTTAGTGGAGGGAGAGAGAATTAGTGGAAGGAGAGAAAAACGAGAATGTGTGGCGGAAATCAGGGGGGCTAAATGGGTGATACACTATTTGGGGTGTCATTGAACGCTCCTCATATATATATATATATATATATATATATATATATATATATATATATATATATATATATATATATATATAATCCCATTATCTGTTTAACAATCTTTATAATTTTGAAGACAACTTGAAGCCCACATCTATATTTCGTTTCTATTTTTTGGTTATCTATTCTAGAATTATCTTTATTTTCCTCTGTTTTAGATATCGCTTTGCTGTCTCTTAAAGGAGAGTTGACAAAATCATCATCCTAATATGCAATATATATATTTGTATCATGTAGCATTATATATATATATATATATATATATATATATATGTATATATTAACATGGTATCAACTTTGAGTAGACGTAAGTGTCAGTTTTGTTAAATTATTACAAGTGTGTCAGTTTTGTACATTGATAGGTGTCAATTTTGTTAAAGTGACATATTGTATACAGTAACTAGGTATCATTTTTGCACAGACATATGTATCATTTTTGTTAAATTGTTGCGTTGTTTACTATAAATAGGTGTCATTTTTTTAATAATTATACGTATCAGTTTTGTAAGAGCACCGTATTATACACAATAACATGATATCATTTCTATACGTAATTGGGCATTAGTTTTGTTAGGTAGTTCTATTAAATAATTATCCACTAAGTATCATTTTTTCTTATATAATAGGAATATTATTTTTAATCCAAATGTACAGTGTGTAATTTTTATAATACAATAACATCAGTTTTATTTCAAATTATATTGAAATTTTATTTTCAAAGCTTTAATTTTACCGAAGCAGGACCATATTTATATTCAAGCATTATGAAATATATTTTGAAATTATATTCTTTATGCTATTACCGAAGGTATTGTTAGACAGTGATTTTGCTAGTATTAGTTTTATAAATTTCATTTATTTAAACCGTGTATTTATTGGTAGGTTTTTCTTGTATAACGTTTTCTTCTCTATTCTTTGTCATTTAATTTTCTTCGGTTGTTTTTTTGTTTATTTCTTGTTTTGCTCTTCTTTCCTCTAATTTGCTAAACTTATTCTTTATTTGTTTTTTTCTATAATTTTGTTTCCATTGGTTCATTTAGGGTTTCTACTGAAGATTTGGTCTGATTTTCTACTAACGTTTCAACTTCGACTAGTTTATCTTCAGATTCAACTTGTGGTTGTCCTAATTTATTGCGGATCACCACGTTTGAAATTCTAATTGGTTTTGGTCGTGCGTCAAAGTTTAAGGTTCAATTAGAGACGCTGGTATCGATTTTGTTTCGGACACCATTGTTGTGGATATGATGATTTCGAAGTTTTTGGTAAAGTGAAAGAGAGTGTGATTGACAATGAATTCGAAGGAGGTGATGGAAAAAAAAAAAAATGAGTTAACGTTAATTTGGTTTTGAGCCTGTTTCCATGGCATAAAGAAAATGATATATTTTCCTTAATTTTTAAAATAATTTGTCCTTCATAATTTTTTTCTAAAAAAATAAAATAAAAAATATTTAACGATTCATCAAAATTAATGAAAACAAAGGGATTTAGGTCGGTAGTGAAAAAAGCATTATGCCCACCACCACCGGTCCGTATACAACAAAATAAAATTACTCGCAATCCTCCAATATTTTTAATAATTAAGGGCATCGGCGTAATAATCTGGTTTACTCGGGTTATCTTCTCCGACTGCTCTTACATATCTCCAAATCACTCTTTGACTTCCGTGCTTCTTTCTCTCTCCTTTCTCGCATCATATGCAGCTGCACCCTCTGATAAAGCGAGGAAAATTCATGATTTTAATCGACGGCTGAGATCTTGTCTTCTCTTCATCTCACGATTGATATTTTGTTGCGAGCAAATTAAAGGTGAGTGATAATTTCTCAGTTAATTTTTATGATATATCATTTGAAATTCGGTTTTTATTCATTATTTTTTAATAAGCTCTGAACGGGATCAAAACCTATTTTTGTGCTGTTATTTTACCTATTGGTAGTTTATAGCATCTACGCGTTAGGATTGCCGGTATATTTGTTTCTATTTCCCTTTTATTTTGCATTTAGTTCGATTCAATGTGAAAGTTTTGATTTTGTTTTGCTTGGCTTCTTGCGGTTTTGGGTTTAATTTATTAGTAACTTGCGGTAATTCCTCCTTCGGCAGTATGTTTATTGGCAATTGTATTTTATTTTATTTTTCTTTTTCTTCCAGCTGAATGTAAATGGTTTGTTTCCAACTTTGCAATCTGCATGCACCTTTTTTCTCACTGACATTTTGAATGTAAACAACCAGTTTTGTTTAAGGTTGTTATTTTTCGGAAGCTAATTGCCGGTTTAATTGCGTGCGATCAGCGTGAAAATTTATCTCAGCTTTAAAGATATCTTGGTGACTAGGTACATAATGGTTTTTGCTTGTTTTTGAGATTTGGCTAATCTTCAGTCTTAAATTTTTTTATTTTTATTTTTATTTTTTATTTTATTTTTTTATTTTTTTTGGGTATACAAATTTACCTCAAATCTTAATTTCCAGAACCATTTCAAGGTAAATTGCTCTTTATTTTGGGTTTATGTATTTGATACTAATTTCTGTCATAATGACGTTGGTATAGATTTATACTTTATAGGCCAATGTTGATTTTGATTATATGTTAATCTGATTAACTTTTTTTTTTTTTTGAAGAGCATTTGCAGGGAATTTATTTTATTTATCCATTTATTTTGCTTCATCTTATGTCCAGTTCAGTGCTTAAAGTGTTATTATTTCACATTTCAGATCACCATGTTCTAGTTATCGTGTTTGCTGATTTTTCTGACTATGGCTACATTTTATTTCTGTTAATATAGGCTTCTGCTAATTTAAGACGATTATGATTTTTGCATCATACTTCTGTATGACAAAGTAATTTTTAGGTAACCACATCATTTCTGATTTTAAAATGTATGTTAACCACATTTTAATTTTGTTCTCTGCAGCAGTTGAGTGATCAGCTGTTAATGGCGGTTGATAGCTCAAGCAAAAACAGGACTAACAAAGTTGAGGATTTTAACGCCATTCAGTTTCAATATGATATAGGAGATTGTGATCCATGGACAGCATGGGCATACAAGCCTCGAACAATTTCGTTATTACTTATAGGCACATGCCTTCTAATGTGAGTATAATGCCCCATTTTGAATTGAAGTTTAATTCAGAATTAAGCCAATTCCTCAATATTTGTGCTCTCGCATTCTTTATATGTCATGTTATGTATTTTTCAGTTATAATCAATGATAATATGTGCATTTATTTTTCTTTCAGTTGGGCAAGTGGAGCATTGGATCCAGAAAGTACTGCTTCCCATGACATTGTTACATCTGTGAAGAGGTAGTCGTTGAACTAAGATTATTCTTGCAATATTAACGTTGACAGAACGTATGACAATTTGTTAACATTTTCCCGTTTATGATTTAGGGGTGTGTGGGCAATGATTGTGGTCTACTTAGCTTATTCTTTGCTTCAAGCTCCTTCTACGTAAGTACAGCAGTTTCAACATATTTATTTCTACTGTACACTTTTTATATCTCATATTGGTTTAAAGAGAATTGGAAATCATGATTGAGTAGTGAATGAAATTGGTCACACTGGATTATTCTTCCGATGTCATTACTCTGCATATAAATTACTGATCTTTTCTTGAACTTAAGTGTGCATGGCGTAGTCTTGTTAATGATTTGTACGATGTTGTTGGTGCTTGAATTTTAAGATTTATGCATGTGCTATGCCGTTGTTTCAGACTACTCATTCGACCACATCCTGCAATATGGCGCATGGTTCATGGAATGGCTGTTGTTTACCTTGTCGCTCTTACCTTTTTGCTTTTTCAGGTACTTCCTTAAGAACTACTTGTTCCACTATTTAGTTTTACTTTTTTCTTGTTTGTTCATATATAGTTGTATTGTTTACTTTAAATGATGTGTTTTTATCAGAACCGAGATGATGCTCGACAATTCATGAAATTCTTACACCCTGATCTTGGAATTGGTATGTGTTCAAAATTGTGAATAAAAGTAGAGTATGAAATACGCATGAGGTTTTTTCTCGTATCTCACTATTTTATTTTATTTTTTATTTTGCAGAGTTACCTGAAAGATCCTATGGGGCTGATTGTCGTATCTATGTACCTGATAATCCTAAAAACAGGTTTATCAATGTTTATGTATGATGCCTTACACTTTTGCTTATCTTTCATTTTCATATACGTGTACAATTTTTGAGCGTTTTGTATTTGTGGATGGTAAACACCGAAGAGGGAAAAAAAATAAAAAAAACCTTGGTTTGAGTTTTATATAAATGATGCATCCCTTCACCGGTAAAGATTATGATACATTTTATAACGGTTGTTTAAATATAAATGCTAAATCAGCTAATTTACTTGATACTCTTGTAAAGAAATAATAACTAATGAATTGTTTAGACTATGAGTGTTCTCATAAGTTGCAAATATTGTAGTGGGGTAAACTGTAGGAAATCAGAAGTGCATCTATTAAGAATCAATAATGTCAGTAAATTTCACCCTGGAGCTATAGTTCTAATCCTTGCACTTTGGTTATCGTGATATAAAATATTTTGAAAGTGTACTGAATTTGAATTAGCTTTATGTAGGATACTTTATTTGATGAATTTGTTCTGGCACATATATTTGGATGGTGGGGGAAGGCTATAATGATTCGGAATCAACCGCTTTTGTGGGTGCTGTCAATTGGATTTGAGTTAATGGAAGTAATGTTTCACGAGCCTTTATTATTTTTCTCCTTTTTTAAAACATATATTCTTTCTTGATCAGTAGAAATTATTAAATTTGCAGCTAACGTTTCGCCATATGCTACCAAACTTCAATGAATGCTGGTGGGACAGTATTATTTTGGATATCCTAATCTGCAACTGGTTTGGTAATATTATTGCAACTGTCTTAACTTGCATCATTTATTATTTGGTTGAATATTGTGACATAATCAGCATACTTATAATAATCAGGTTTGGTGGTTCTATTGTATTGCATCGGCAATTTATCGTTGGGCAAATTTTAGATTTAGGTTTTTTGAACAAGCTTATTTCAAATATACGCATGGTTGAAAACTTTAAAAATAGGCATGATTTTCACAAGTTAAGTATTATTTTTATTATTTATGTATATGCATATTTTAAAATTGTGCATGTACAATTTTTAAAATAATGACAATATATGTTCGTGCTCACTTCTACATGAAAATTTGTACATGCACACTTTAAAAATGAGCATGTGTGAACTTTGGTATGGTGAAAATCAGACCAGTTCTTATAACAAATTTTGGATGGATTCTATTTTCATAATAAGTTTTTTAGAGGAGCATACATTTAAAGTTTATCAAAAATGGTTTCATACATGTTTTAGTGCCTGTCCATATGAGACTTGCTTCTTAATATGATTAGTAGTATGATAAATTTGAATAAGTTCGGTTTCTCAGGTTAAAAATGTTCTCAACTATAATTGACATTTCCCAGTTGTTTAAGTTTCATCTTTTCGTCATATATATAGTTTGATGATATAGGCATGTATCATTAATGATTTTGCATCAAAATGGACCACATGTTTGGACTTTGTTTCTACTTTATGGTACATGAGACAAAACATTGTCATAAATATACATACTTTGTGATTTAATGTTAGGAATCGATATTCAATCTGAGATATCATGAGATAGACTCACTGATGTTCTGTAAGGTATTTTGATGGGAAAAATCTTGGAATTGATATTTAATTTGAGATTCTCACCTGAAGGCAATGCCTTTGTAAATTTCTTAATCAGTTTAACGCTAACTTTATATTTATGCTTTGCCAATGATATAGGCATTTGGGCAGGAATGCATACAGTAAGGTATTTTGATGGGAAAACATATGAATGGGTCGGTATAAGTCGCCAACCAAATATCCTTGGTAAGGTATGGCTTGTTATATGCCCATTGTCAATAGTTTCGTGAAATTTCATTGACTGATAATTAATTTTCTCATTGATTGATACTGTTTCTTATTCCTTTTGTTTTCCATCCATCATCTTACAAGTAAGGAACTTACACTGCTTGTGCCGCCCTGTGTATGATTGCAACCAAAAATATTAACTAAACATTTTTAGTAAGTCTGAGTAAAAGAAACTTTTTTATTCTTCATTTAAATGAATACCGACTACTAAATTTGATCGATTTTTCAACTTGCACTATGTTACTGTCTAAGAATTTATGCTAATTACAATTCATTAGCGCTACAACCAATAGTCAAAACATTTTTTTGGCTGTGACCGTGACAACAAGCGAATTTTCACTGAATTAGAGGGGGGGAGGAAGAGTAGGAAAAAGAGGAAAGGAGGTCCCCTGCGGGTGCCCCCGCGGTGGGGGGTGGGGTGGGGATGATTGGGATGATTGGTTGGATGTGAAGTGTAGCTTTGTCCAAAAAAATATATGCTTGGTTTACCTTGCTGGTGGTTCGTTTCATTTGTTTAGGCAATTAGGTGCTCTTATGTATTTACAATCTTCTGTCGTTGTTTTTTGAAGGTAAAAAGAACACTGTGTCAATTCACGCCAGCCCGATGGGATAAAGATGAGTGGCATCCTCTGTTAGGCCCATGGAGGTTCATTCAAGTATTAACTCTTTGTGTAATATTCATGACAGTCGAGCTCAACACGTTCTTCCTTAAATTTTGCCTTTGGATTCCACCTAGAAACCCTATAATCACTTATAGGCTTGTCTTATGGTGGCTAATCGCTATACCAACCATTCGTGAATACAATACTTACTTACAAGACAGGTGCTTTTTTGGTTTTTTTTTTTCTTGAATACATGCAACTTTCCATTTAAAACAAAGCTGATGATTTATTTCTTCTGGGTTTATTTTGTTAGGAAACCGGTCAAGAAGGTGGGTGCATTTTGCTGGCTTGCTTTAGCCATATGCATTGTTGAGCTTTTAATATGCATCAAATTTGGCCATGGTGAGTTTGCCTCGTTGATTATTACTATACAAATATCATATTGAATTATCTGATCGCCCTCTCCCTCTGTATACCCTAGTTAAGTTATGCTATTCAATTTTGAAAATGATCACCGGTTAAAATTATTCTCCAACAAAATAGATTATATATCCTTTAACTCAAGGCCTATGATATGTATGCCCCTAACATACATAAACATTGCTGGAGCCATGTGTAGCTGAGTTGGTGCATCCACTCTGATTGACTTTTTTGACCACATGTGTGTGTGGATGTGTACTGTATGTTTTATGTTTTTTACGCACATACATATAATGTATATACGCAAAGAGAAGGACATTACACACTTATACAATATACATGTTTCTATGACTAATATCATTAACAGTGATCCCAGGATGAAGAATTCAGAATGATGAAATAGTCCTTGAATTTATGTATCAAAAAACATAGGTTAATTAAAATTATAATGTAACTATTAATTGGTTAATAATTTGATATGCAGGTTTATTTCCTGATCCAATGCCTACGTGGTTGGTTGTATTTTGGTCATCAGTAGGAGCTGCCCTTGCAATTTTTCTTCTGCTGTGGTCATGGCAAATTCATAGAACCTTGCAAAGGAAAAGGCGATAACCATACGTCTCATTTTAATTGTTATTCTATTCATCTTTAATTTTATTCATTTTAGCATTATTCTTCATAAATAGTTGAGTGTCCGTTTTATGGATGCATATTTGTACATACGTACTTACCTGTAGTTTTTGTAAATGCCTCCGGGCTATTGCTTAGACTGGCGTTTAGTCTATTGCACACCAAAAACTTTTGTTGTTTCTTTGATATTGTTTTGAAATTATTCTACCATTTTCTCTAATAAAATGTATGAATGTTCCAACTCTGTTTAATATTTGCTTAGTAGAAATTATCGGTGAATGCAAGCAGCTTGTTGATTATGCAAATTTTATGCTACATTTTTAATCCACGTTTGCAGTCTGCTTTAGCTACCATGCCAATCTAGCTTATTGTTCATTAACAATGCGTTATAACGCCAATTTGATCAACCAAAAATGTCCTAATGTTCTGGGTAATTTGGTACTGCATCAATGTTGTCGCAACTATTTATGACAAAGTCATAGACGTTATAAGTTAAATTTTATAGCTTATTTTTAAATCTTTTATTCAATTTTATACACTGATTTCCGAATAATTAATGAATGTAGTTTATTTTTTTTTCTTGTTCTGAATTAGAGTTAGGCCTTTACTGATATATGATATGTGCCCAAGCAAAGTACTACAGTTGAACTTACAAAAGAAGGCGATTTACTTTGGCCCACGAGCCAACATAAATCACTTTACATCATTCTTTTTTTCCACATATTTTCCGATTGCCAAATGTACTTTGGAAGTCATCAGAAGAAAAAACATGAGAGTATGGAGACATCCTAAAATGTCCTGATACATTATAACACTTCGTGTTATAATCAATCAATATAAATTTAACTAATAAAATCGGAGAAATGAGAAAAATTGGACGTTTTGCAAATATTCGAAACTAGCTATGAAACTTATATTATTATATTATTCACAGCGATTTTCTGATAAATTTTCATGCATAATATTCTTCGATTGGTATCAAACGGAAAAGTTAATACCGTTTAAAGTTTTAACACCGGAAACAATATATATATATATATAGACACACACACACATGGTGGGTGGTATTTGAACATAAAATTAGACACAAACAGAGAGAACAAAGCCTCAACCGTTGGATCTTTTGTGTCCTCATTTTGTATCTAAATAGAGTTTCTATATATATATATATATATATATATATATATATATATATATATATATATATAAATTAAACTGCAAATTATCTGTATAGTTGGTAACAAATTAATCTGATTTCGTAACAGGAGAAATAAATCAGGAAAATGAATTAAAACTGAGAAATTATGGAAAATGGATTGATTAAAATAATTAATTTAAACGTTACGAAGCAAACTACATGGATCGAAATGGTCATTCGGGGTTGATTGCTCCCATCAATGGTCAACTGTTATGGTAACATGACGATGGCTTATATCGGGTTGTATGGCCTGATTTGATGGGTTTCAATCTAGCGGTTACCGTTGGTTTTAATCTCTATAAATAAACATGTAAGGCTTCATTTTTAACTCATTATTTTTCAATATGGTGGAAGCTTCGCCATTATTCTTTCTCCTCCAAAACTTTTAAATACAAAACTATAGATCTGGAATGCACGAATTCAAATTGAAAGAGAATAGAATAGAAAATGATAAAGGATTAGGAATTGATTTAAATCAAAAAGATTCATCAAAAAGGTAAATCGTTGGATCTAGTTTTAATTTGTTAATCTATATTTAAATCTTCATTCTTCTTAATTTTACAGCATAAGCAATTGGGTAGTTTATTAGAGGAATTCAGTACATCCACGATATAGGCATTGGAATGTCCATTGCAGATGCATATTATGTGTGCTCTAGATATACAATGACGATTTCACGGTATGACGACACGGTTGATCCCATTGTGATGTTTGCAAAATATGTGAAATGATAGTATCTAGATCCAAGGTGGGCCAAGGTATATATGTGTATACATAGTTATATATTAAAGGTAAATCTATAGAGAAGTAGATGAGTGTAATTCATGTATAGTGGTGAAGTTTGAACTTCTTCAAATATATCTTAACATGACATGACTGGTTGGCAATTGACATATGACAGTGTTGTGTATAAGATGTATAATTTATCAATCACCAGTATATTATTCTTAATTTAAAAATAATATATACTAAGATCTTAGTAATCCCGTCTGCAGCTCTAGGGCGGGTGGTGGGGGTTCCTAGCTCCCCAGGAAGAGGGAGAGGGTTCGACTCCCGCCTCACGCACTTTAGTTCAAATAAGAGGGTTTACCATGTGCATGAGCCTGATGATCCTGCAGACCGGGTTAGGTGCACCAGGGGGAGTTTTACGGCAGTGCCGGTTTCTCCCCCTGAATTTTTTTTTTTCAAAAAAAGATCTTAATAATCCTAATTATAAATTAGTAATATATAGAAAGTTTTTAGAGAAGGATTTGTACATGATTTTCTAGTTGATTTAAGATAGTCCAAAGGTGCTAGGTCCCCACGTGATTGTCGATTGATGATGTACAATCGGTCCAATTATTAGAGAAAGTTGGTAAACATATGATATAGGAAGTGGAAAGCGTAGAGATTCCCTAAAGAAAGTGGGATGAACACTATTTTTGATGGAAATAAAAGGAAAAATATAAAAGAGTATACTTTGAAAGAAAATTTTATATTTTTGAAACCCGTATAAATATTAATTTTTTTGAAAAGATTAAAAATAAGAATTTAAAGTGGAAATTTGATTTGACCAAAATTAAGGCGTTTGAGGAAAAAAATATTACTTTTAGGGGTTGGGAATATAAGTAGAATGGGAAAGGTAATTATTGAAAGGAAATATCGAAAGATTTTAGATGGAACAAAAATTTGGGTTTGAAAGAGGTAAAACATCGCAATGGTAATGGAAAGGTGATGGCTCTGCTTGGATAGTAGAGTAATGTGAATCGAAGGTAGATCATAATGACGACAATAGTTAATAGGATTTTTATTAGTAGTGGTTCGTGTGTAAGGAGGCGAATAGAAAGAATTAAAATAATAATAATAACATGGGTGCTACATGGGTTTAGCGACCATCCTCAGGAGTAGTTCACCATAGCGGTTGACCATCACATAGAATGGCTAACCATCCCCGTTCATCTCACATAAATAACGAAGACCCCTTCATTCCCTTCATCTCCTTCGTTTCTTTCTCCCTCCTTCCGAACGAACCCAAAGACCCTTCACCAAACTCAACATACGCCTTCCCCCAAACATCCCCATATCACATCCAATTCACCACCTACTCCAAGATGAGAGGGCACCCTGTATTTACTCATATCTACACTTATTAATTTCAGATCTGGTTGGTTTTCGTCATGCCTTATAGGGGATCCCTAGTCGCCTCCTTCCTCTAGTTGGCACCACAAGAATTGGCTTGGTACCAGAATAGGAGATATATTCTTAGAGTGTATTTGACAACTACCCAACACAAAATTACCATGGAAGGGCATTTAACTTTGGAGCATTTTTTTCATAGACTGCAACAACTATTCATAGCAACAGGTCTGGATCAGATTCTTAGGCATGTCATCGTTGAGAGGAACTGGTGTCAGAATTTGCTACGTCTTTCTGATGACAACTTAGTTACGAATTTCCATCCCAATAGGGTTATATTTTCATCAGAGGTAAAGAGGGGTGGATACTTTTTATTGAGCTCAGTAGGGATGTGGAACATTGGGAAGGGTAGGTTTAGATTTGGTGAGTTACATATGACAAACATTTCCATCTTAGGATTGATTTTTCTTTCACCGCATTTTGTATTGCAACTGAGCATTTTCGTCTAGAGGTAGGCAGATTGCATGCATGTTGTTGTATAATATTCTCCTTAAAACAGGGATTTTCGACTGGGTATACCTAGCAGTGCAAAAGGTCACCTATACCATTATTAAGGGTGACAATTAGACTCGACCCGATGGACCCGACCCGTCGGGTCTCGGTTCTAGGCGGATGGGGTTTTATCGGGTCTAAACTACACATTTCAAAAATCTGGACCCGACCGGACCCGAGCTTCAGTTCGGGTCGGGTCGAAGCTAGGGTCGGTTCGGGTCCGGTTGAATAATAACACAAAAAATACATATATTTCAATACTTTATGGTCGAGTCTTTCGGGTCGGGTCTATCCGGGTCGGGTTTGATCGGGTCTTGATGGTATTTTTCATCACCTAGACCCGACCCGAGACCCATCGGGTTCGGTTCGAGTTTGGGTCTTTTTGGGTCTGTTCGGTTCGGGTTTTCGGTTCTCGATTCTAATTGCCAGCCCTAAACATTATTGTAATTTTTAAAAATCCACATAACCGGGCTTGGACGATTATAGCCTATTTTTTTAGGACAAGGACGACTAACGTCAAGGGAACCTCACTACCATACCGCCACTTATGGACTATGGTTGTTGCACAGTTTTAAGTTAGCCTTATGGGAGAGGTAGCATGTACTTATAGGCCTGTGTCGTTGAAGCGCTTGGCAAATCCAATGCGGCAGAGAAGCAAAAAGTTATATCGGGGATAGAATGAGGAAATATCAAGATATAGCAGATGAGTTTAAAATAGCATATAAAATTAGTATTTGATACTTTTATAAATATACATATGATAAATAAATGGAAAATTAACATTTACTTTAATTGTAATTAGTACATTCTTAATTTTGAATAAAAGCATGTGCAAATATATCTAAATAAATGTAAACTTTTATTTAGTCTAATTAAATTTAACAAAATATTATAATATTTTCTATTATGAAATATATATCAAAAAATTATTTTAAAATGCTGATTTTATAAACTTTAAAAACGAAAAATATATGTTTTTAATTCACTTCTTTTATAGGAGATATAGCGGAAATAACAGAATATAGCTGAAATAATGGGGTATATCGGGAATATCGAAATATAGTAGGGCTTAAAGCGGAAAAGCTATTTTAGAGATTATTTGAAAATAGCGTAGTAGTTGAAATCTGGTACACAACATAGCGGGGATATGTAGGGCAATAGCGTGGCATAAACTGCAAAATTATAGGCATATTATCTTAGGTGGGTTCTCTCTAAGGGGGATGATATAGATTTGAAGGAGTAGCCCGAGAGAGATGACGAGAAAGAGGAGCAACAACATTAAATCCGAGGGTTGAATGCAGCCTTAGCATCCTGAGCACCTGTAGTACTTTGAGCTACGGTATGTATACCAATAGCCGGATTATGTGTTGTACTAGCACATGCTGAATGGGATGCCTAGACTGATTAGCAGGCTAGGAAGTACGATCGGTTATTTGGAGAAAGCTATCAGCATCACATGCACATTTTAGAGTCTCCGAATCGGTTAAAGGAGGAAGTTCAGGAGGTGACCCACAAATAAGAGCGATGGAGGTGAGGTAGCTAGAGATGATGCAGGAATAGAGAAGACAGAGTCATCATCTGGGGTTTATAGACTTCATGTTTAGAGCTCTTCTCTATAAGGGGGATTCTAGTTCTCTTCGTCCAAGGCACTAGCTCTTCTAATAGTTACTCAGTAACGGTTTTGTTTCTGTAACAACCCAGAAAATCCAAGCCAATTTAAAATTTTTAATGTGGCTATTTTAAAGAATTTGGAGTAATTAAAATAAACTATTTTAATTAAATAACGAGTTAGAAATAGCATGGTAGTTTAAAATTTTGAATTCGAACTTTGACTGAACATACAGGATGCAAAACAAAACGGATTTTAGAAAAACCAAAAGTATTTAAATCTGTTTAAGAATATCTTTTTAACGAATCTGAAAAATCGAAATTTCATAGCGGAAATCAAAAGTTATGGCCAGTTGAATATTCAGAATGGTCGCTATGGAATAAATATAGCCCTTGAAAATAGACATTTTGCAAATGACCTCCGTTTTCGACGAAACCACTTTTGTTGGGTCCGGGATGTCAGTTTAGCTAGGTTTCAAATTCCATAATTTTTGGAATTAATATGTGAGCGTGGCAAAGGAAAACGTGTTTGGTTGATTTCAATCAAATAGGATTGACCAGAAAATGACCATTTTTCAAACGGTCTCAGAATTTGACGAAATCAGTTTTGTTGGGACCGTATCGTCCCAACATAGCTAGATTTATTTTTCGGAATTTTTGGAATCAGTATGTGGTCCTGTCAAATTAAAATGTACGTTCAAATCCAAATTTGAATGTTTTATATTTCAATTTGAAGAATAACTGACTGTAACTGTCGAATGGGCTTACGAAACATATTCCATTGTGTTCGGAATAGGGGCATTTAGCTAGAGGCGACAGTCGTTGGGTTTGATTTGGGGTTCGTATGGGAAAAACCTTAATTTTTGAATTAATATAAATATCGATCACTAGAATTAATTCACTCATTAATTAAATTATAAAAAAAATCAGAAAACCCCCGTAACTCTCTCTCGCGTCGATGGAAACCGTGCTCCTCCGTTCCCGACCGATTTCCGGCCAATCCACTTCGAATCAAACCCTGCCCCTTTGGAACTTTTTGAAGCTCTCCCTCTCCTCTTCAAATCCATATAAGGAGCACCACCCCTCGTCGCTCCATCGTCAAGAACGAGCTCCCTGAAGTCGCGCACTTCGCAGCGCCGCCCAACCCCATGCTCGTCACCGAATTCTACCGCACCCCCACGTGCTTGTGCGTTGTTCCACCCCCTTCGTCGTGGTGCAACTCGATTTCAACCTCGTGCAACGGATTTGGCGCTAGATCGAAACCTAGTTTCGAACAATTTCAGAAAGGTGCGGCCTTTGTTTTTAAAAACTAATTATAGCACTTCTAAGTGTTGGAAATCATGATTCCCAAATAAAAATCATATCTTTTTGCTATGTTGACGAAATTCGATGAAATAGGAGACGTCGGACTCGTAGCAACGTCATCTACATTGTAGAAGAACGTATTCCGAGCTCGCTACATTTTAGAAGGATTAAAATCGATGTGAGACTTCTAAATTTAAATATGGAATGGAAATGTGTTGTATAAATTATATGAGCGAAGTATAAATTATATATGCGTTGTACACCCTATGTATGAGCGTTGTATAAGTTATATGAGCGATGTATAAATTATACACGCGTTGTATGAATCATATATGTGTTGAAATGGAAATGAAATATATTTGTATACGTATATATATACTCCCCTCGTCCACAGACCATGAACGATATAAATTGATTGTGATTGGCGTGAAAATTGGTTGATAATGCAAATGGTTGAAAATTTGTTGAAATGCGAATGGTTGGAAATAATTGTTTATGGTTGAAAGAAATTGTTTGTGGTTGAAACAAATGGGAATTGTTGTGAAAAAATCATATGATATAAAATTGATCTTAGATCATTTAGATGAGCCCCTATTGGAACGCCGCGAGGCCTAAGGTAGTGCGAGGAGCCGAACTCGGGACGGTGCCAGTTTTAAACCCCCTACCGTTATGCTGCCGAAATTTTCAGAAATATTCATGTGTTTGAATTATTTTCATGTGTTGAATTATATTCATGTGTTGGATAAATTGTTTAGATAGTAAAAACCACATTTTTATTATGCATATGAAATATATGAAATATTCATGTGTTGAGAAATTCATGTGTTGAATAGAATTCATGTGTTGAATAAATTCTTTGAAAGATAAAAATCACATTTTTATCATATATATGGACTATATAAAATACTAGTGTTTTAAATAAATTGTTTTAGCACCAAAAAAATAACATTTTTATCTTATGTATGAAGTATAAAAAATATTCGTGTTTTAAAATAAATTGTTTTAACAATAAAAATATCATTTTTATTATATATATGAACTATTTAAAATATTCATGTGTTGAATAAAAGGATTGAACAATAAAATTAACATTTTTATTGTGAATATGAAGTGCTAAAAACATTCATCTGTTGAATAAATATTTTGAACGATAAAAATATCATTTTTATCATGAATACGACTCGCTAAAAATACACATGTGTTGAAACATATTTTTGTTCGCCAAAAATATCATTTTTATCCTATGTATGAAGTGTTAAAAATAACCGTGTGTTGAAATAAACATTTGTTCGCTAGAAATATTATTTTTAGCTTGGTTCTGCATATATATACAAATGTTAAACAGGAAAAATGGATTAGCTGTTGAGTAAAGAATGTATTTGCGTGCCCGACAAATAGGTAAGCCTTAATGAATTGGCCGCACGATTTTATTATTATATAAACTTCTGTGAATGTCATTGGATGCGGAGTACTAGTTGTTCTGTGTGAAATAATAAACGTCGCCATAGGATAGTAACAAATAATTTTGACCTGCACTACATGGCATACTTCTTGAAGATAGCACACCCTATCATTTACCACGTAAGCATTTGGAGCTTATGTGACGAGGTTGAAGATTTACCATACAAACGAAAGGCTTGTATGATGATGACTATATTTCAAGTTGAAATGAAGACTGATATGGACTATATAAAATGTAACGGTAAATTTCCAGATTAATAAAAAAAAACCACATGGGTCTGAAGATGATAATAAACACGTCTCTCTAGTCATTAAGGCACAAAAACCATTTATAGGGTGACTAGAATTCATTCTCTGGTGTTATGATCTATACACACTCCCCTGTGGACACCGGAATATATCACTATAAATACGTGCATGCTTTTTAGGATTTATTAGGTGCCTAATACGGCCCAATAAATTTCCAAACCCCGCCCCGTACAAAGGAGGTTATGGCGAAATTTTCTGAAATTTAAAGGCATTAGTGTTATATTTGAATTGAAAAACGATACAGAGATCGTCGAATGAATTATATATATATATATATATATATATATAAATTAAATAAAACAAATACGACGCTATAGTTCGTGTTTTGAAATCGTAACTTTAAACGATTATATCGAGAGATCCGACCATCGTATTTTCCCGAAACCGGGACCGTTGGGTTCGCTTTGGAGAGATCTTTACAACGGAATTAACTTCGTTAAGATCTGACAGTTAGATTTTGAGAAATGTGTAAATCAAATTTGGAGAAAAACAGCGCCAGGGCCATGTTATGACCTGAAACGTTATTTAATTAAATGGAGCTATTTTTAAATAAATGAAAACAGCGAAATATCGTTATAAAATATTATAGGCGATATGAAATGGAAATAAACGATTTTACTTGGTTTGCTTGATATTTGATGGTTGAATGTGTTTGACATGAAAATTATATAAAGAACTGAAATGTGGATGTCGAATAACTTAACCATGGACAAAATTGATTTGAATTCTAATATACGTGAATTATTTGAAAAGGCCGAGTTAATTCTGATTTCAAATAATTGATCAACGAATAATTGTCGAAGATTTGAAGACGGTGCAAGACCGGTGATCTTCACATCGTGTAGATTACTATTGATGCCTTTGAGATGGGTAGCTCCCTTGACGAGGTTACAGTGGTAGTGGTCTGGACGTACTTGTTGATCGTCCGGATGTGCGAGGGCCTCTCTTCCGTATTGGACATATGGAACGATGAATAAGGTGCCTCCAGTTTCGTTCAGACCCAGAACGGACTTGTAAATGGATGTGTGTCTGACATTGGATTTTATTCTGTGTTGATTGATCTCTATTAAATATATATCTGTTTGGCGGAGGATAATTTATTCTCTTACTTAACGCCCTTCTCTGAGATGTACGAGCTCAGAGGTTATATATCGATAGAAATCAGTTGCATGGCGTGAATTTCCTGTGTGGCATACGGAGATGCAGTGATCAAGGCTTTTTGTTGAAAATCAGAGTCTTGTGGTTGATGATCAAAGCACGACCTTAAAGGGCATAACTTTGTGTATGGCGTTAATTCGCGAGCCTCACACCCCGGTATGAGTCAAAAACGGGATCATGACTACAGGGAGTGCATGATGTTTCTTCCTAGCTATGGGTGGTGTCAGCGTTTTACAAGTCCTGACATTGTTATTATTTTTTACCTGTGTGGTTGTTGGAACGTGAGGTGCCTTGGATATATCGGTCTCTCAGGAGCCGATGGATAGGTCCGATAGGACCAGGAAACGTGTGCTCAGGTATAACTAATCCACTATGTGCGGACCGACCCTGAAGTCCAAGGGTTCGCCAGCGTCCGAGCCCTGAGGCGTTTGCTAGAGTGTCTCGAACGGAAAGGAGCCATCCCTGGCCTATACTCATGATGGAATCAAAATTTCCTGTATGAAATTACGGATTTGATTGTAACTTATATATGGAGACATAGTAGATGGTAGCTATGCCATCTAGGATTGATATTCACGATTGAATTTTCTTTTGAAACATATATGCACTAGTAATAATATCAAATGATTTTGCTTTACACATATGAAGCATATCTTGGCCATTATAAGGTAAAACTCTATCCTCCAGTTTGCGTTGCATTGTGTGATGGGACTTGAGTCTTATAACGGCTTCATTTTTATAAAAAGCATTACGTTGTTCAAAAGATTTACTTTATTTCATGCACTGGCAATCCTTGGAGTAAACCCGTTCCGCGAAAGTGGCGTGGTACTATGATTTGCCTTGTTATTGTTGTTTAACCAGTTAAGTAGATTTCTCATACCAGTCCCATGACTGACTCGTAGTTTGTTTCACTTTGCAAACTCGGTTGCCCTTATTTTCACTCGGGCAGCCTAGTGACAGGTGACAGGTTATATTTTGGCTTTTGCACTACAGCATGGAGTGCACCTTTTGGCTTGTATGGCGAAGACTGGACTTCTCAGTATTTTGGCTATTTGATATTCCGCTGTTAGTATCTTATACATATGATTCCGCTTATCGCGATGTACACAGATTTACTTCTATTATGTACTCTATGATGTATATGTCCCAGTGATCTTGATGTAGACTGATCATTTCCTTTTATGCACTAAGTTGTATCCTGCACTGTGCTACTATGATGTTATATACATATTATGATTCCGTTGTCATATTGATGTAAATTATTCTATTTTCTGTTTATGCTATTATCTATTCTCTGCTAATGATGATTAATGTGTTATATTCCAATGATTATCCTTAACGCCGTCGTACAGGGTTTTGAGATCGTCACAGGTGGTATCAGAGCTTTGGTTAATCATAGTTCTGGAATTATGCACATTAAACACCTCGTCAAAATAGAATCAGTTGTGTTCTAAGGCGAGTAGCTCATTAGAGATAGGATTAGTAATGTCCTAGAATGAGCTAAGAAGAATAGCAAAATAAATTTATCAGTACATTGTTATCTTTCCATATATTCTTCTTCTTTTACTATATCTTAAAATTATCATTTCTGTGGGCTTGACTCTTTTCTTGCTTGTACAGAACTTGACTTAGATGGCTATCCGAGTAGTTAGAGCTAGAGGAGGCCAAGGAGGAGGGCGGGGGAATGTCCCCGTTGTCCCAGAGCCTTTGATTCAGCCACCACTGCCCCCGCGATAGTTTGATTTAGATCGAATGTGAAAGAAATATAAGAATCTTGGAGGCAAGCCATTCTCGGGCACCGGTACTGCAATTAAAGCCTTGGGTTGGTTGAAAACTTGTGAGAAGATCTTCAGGGGCATAGGTCTTGAGGATTATAGGAAAATCTTTATGGGTGCTTGGCTATTGCAAGACGTGGACCAACTATGATGGGAAGCCATCACCTTGAATGAGAAAGAGGTAGAGATGACATGGAATGAATTCAAAACATTGTTCAAAGAGAAGTTCGTTCCAGAGCAAGAGATGGAGCGTTTGCATGATGAGTATTCCAATCTCCAACCAGGAGACCGCACCATCCCGGAGTACCTCAACAGGTTCACTCAGCTATCCCACTACGCTCCAGGGCTTGTTCAGACTATTAAGGCGTAGAAGAAGAGGTTCATCCATGGACTTCAGCGCAGGTATCAGGATAGCGCAATGAGCCACGTTAACCTTACATTCGCCGAGATGGTGGATATGGCATGCAATTACGAGAGCCTGGATATGAGGAACATGCAAATAGATCGCGCAAAGAATCAAGCGGGAAACAAGCGCAAGACTTGTGAAAGGCAGCCCGAATCTAGCAACACAGCAGCAAATTCCAAGCCGCAAACAAATAGGCCACCCAGGGGAAGTTGTTACAACTGCGGTCAAGCTGGACATTACTCCAATGTATGCCCCGCTCCAAAGCGGCAGAAGACTAACCAACCAAGCTCGAGTCAGGGCCCCCGCAACTCTAGATCATGCTACAATTGCCGCCAGACAGGGCGTCTTGTCAAAGATTGTTCATTGATGAAGAATGCTCAGGTTGCGCATGTATACGACAGGGCGAATCCGCCAGCTATTTCAGATGGGACAGGTAAACCTAATGTTTTGGGAGGTACCCTTACTATTAAAAATATTCTTGTTTCTGTACTGTTTGACACTGGTGCATCACAAAGTTTTATTGCAAGTAACACTATTGAAAAGTTAAAGTTAAAACTAAGAAAGCGTAAAGAATCGATAAGAGTTCATAATCCGATAGGAGGTTTTCTTGTTCTCGGTACATATTGTAAATTGCCTATTTCATATTCTTGTTACCAGTTTCCTTTTAAATTGATCGCCATGAATTTTTCTGAGTTTGATATTATTTTGGGGCTGGATTGGTTAACGAAATATGAGGCTGAAATTGATTGTGCAGAAAGAATAGTTAAAATTAAAACAAAACTTGGATATATTACTATACCATGCCCTGGTTCAGATCCTAATAGAAAAGAGTTTTGGTCTGCAATAGAAGTTATTCCCACTTTATTAGAAAAGATACCTATCGTTAAAAACTATGCGGATGTGTTTGAAGAAGTCGAAAGCTTACCTCCGCAAAGAGAAATTGAACTCATAATCGATCTAATCCCAAATGCCAGACCAGTAGTACATCCAATTCGAAGAATGACACTAAAAGAAAAAGAAGAATTGGGTGATCAAACTTAACAATTGCTATGGAAGGGTCTGATCAGACCCAACTTCTCTAATTGGGGTGCACCTGTAGTGTTTGTTCCTAAGTTAGACGGTACTCTCCGATTGTGTGTTGATTACCGAGACCTCAACAAGCAGACGTTCAAGAACAAATATCCATTACCCCGCATCGATGATTTGTTGGATCAATTGAATGGAGCGCGAGTATTTTCCAGAATGGACCTAGCTACGGGTTTCCATCAATTGAGAATTGCCGAAGAATGTGATCCTTTGACAGCTTTCAGAGGCCCAGACATATTTTATGAGTGGTTAGTAATGTCGTTCGGCTTATGCAACGCTCTAGCATACTTCATCAATTTAATGAATAGAGTGTTCAGAGAATTCTTGAATAAATTTTTATTGGTATTCATCGATGATATTTTAATCTACTCCAAGTCAGAAAGTGAGCATGAAAAACATTTAGAACAAGTGTTAGGGATTCTGAGAAAGAATGTCTTCAAAGCTAAATTCTCTAATTGTATCTTCTGGCAAGATGAAGAGAAGTTCCTTGGCCATGTCATGTCAAAGAAAGGAATTTCTGTAGATCCAAGCAAGATAACAACAATTCAAGATTGGAAGCAGCCTACTACACCCACAGAAGTCTGAAGTTTTCTAGGATTAGCTAGTTATTATCCGAAATTCATTAAGAATTTTTCGAATATATCTGGTTCATTAACCAAGATTACAAAGAAGCACGAAAGATTTAAGTGGACTCCCGAATGTGAGGAAGCTTTCGAGGAATTGAAATTAAAGTTGACAACTGCTCCAGTATTAACAATTATCGATGGCAATCAGGATTTGACGGTTTGGACGGATGCTTCTATTAGAGGTCTTGGTGCAATGTTAATGCAAAAAGGCCAAGTAGTCGCTTATGCTAGCCGTCAGTTGAAGCCGCACGAATCGAGGTACGCTACTCATGATCTTGAGTTGCTAGCCGTCGTATTTGGTTTGAAAATCTGGAGACATTACTTATTGGGTGAGAAATTCGAATTATATACCGACCATCAATCAATGAAATATCTGTACACCCAGAAAGACTTGAACATGAGACAACAGCGTTGGCTAGAATTTCTTGCAGCGTATGATCTATATATTCTGTACACGCCAGGAAAAGCCAATATGGTGGCGGAAGCGGTTAGCAGAAAAACCGCAATCATCGCCAACCTTATAATTACGCCTTTGTTGATTGATAAGATCTCTGTACTTCTGAAAGACAATGAATTTATTCAAAGGATTAGCAAGAGATCAAGGAAGGTGAACCCTCGAGTTTCCAGATTGATAACCAGGGAGTTCTGAGGTTGAAAGGCCGAATTTGCATCCCCAATATTTCTGAGCTCCGAAAAGAAGTGATGGATGAATGTCACAAGTCCAAACTTAGTATCCATCCTGGTGTGAGTAAGATGTACAATGACCTTAAATGCACATTCTGGTGGAGGGCAATGAAAAGGGACATTTCTATATATGTTAACCGGTGTTCTACTTGCTAACTAGTCAAAAGCGATTAACAGAAACTAGCCGGATTGTTGCAACTGTTGCAAATTCCAAATCGGAAGTGGGAACAAATTTCTATGGACTTCATAGATGGTTTTCCCCGAACTAGGAAAGTAAATGATAGTATTTGGGTGATCGTAGATCGTTTCACGAAGACCGCCTATTTCATACCTGTCAGATCCAATGAAACCGCTCAAAGCCTAGCACAGATTTATTTCAAAGAAATTGTTAAGTTACATGGAGTGACGATCAGCATAGTTAGTGATAGAGATCCAATATTTACTAGCAAATTCTAGGAGGCATTTCAAGTAGAACTGGGGACAAAGCTGAACCTGAGCACCACCTATCACCCTTTGACAGATGGTCAGACTGAGAGGGTGAACCGTATACTAGAAGACTTACTGCGGGCTTGCATTATTGACATCGGCGGATCATGGGAAGATCATTGCATTTGGCTGAGTTCTCATACAAGAACAGCTATTAAGTGAACATGGAAATGCCACCATTCGAAGCCTTGTACGATAGACCGTGCAGATCTCCCGCATGTTGGGTAGAACCTGGAAATAGACTTGCGTTCGGACCCGATATGATTCACGAAGCTTCAGACGAAGTCGATTTCATCAAGAAACGATTGCAAATAGCTCAAAGCCGACAGAAAAGTTATGCGGATTCTATAAGAAGAGATTTAGCATTTGCTGTTGGTGATTATGTTTATTTGAGAGTTTCTCCGATGAGAGGAGTAGTCCGATTCGGTAAAACTGGGAAGTTGACGCCTAGATTTATTGGTCCATTCCGTGTACTTGAACGAATTGGAACTCTTGCTTATAGGGTTCAACTACCTGACTGGTTGCCTGGAGTACATGATGTGTTTCACGTATCTCAACTTCGAAAGCATGTGCATGATCCAGATCTTGTTGTAGAAGAAGTAGCACAATAGGACTTGGAAATTACTCCAGAATTAGCAGTTAGAAGAGAGCCGATAAAGATTATTGGCAAAGAAACTAAAGAGCTAAGGAACAAGAAGGTTCATTTAGTTAAAGTGCAGTGGAGTGGAGATCCTAGAGACTGTACTTGGGAGACAGAAGAAAGCATTAAGCAAGCTTATCCCAATTGCATAGTAGACATCTCTGACTAACTCCGGTGCAAGGTGTATTTACAATACTTTGCATTTTTGTTTTGTTTCCTACTTTACTCCTGTTTCCTTTTCAGGGACGAAAAGTTTTAAGTGGGGGAGATTGTAACAACCCGAAAAATCCGAGCCAATTTAAAAATTTTAATTTGGCTATTTTTACGAATTTGGGGTAATTGAAATAAATTATTTTAATTAAATAACGAGATAGAAATTGTGCAGTAGTTTATAAATTTGAATTTGAACTTTGACTGAACATATAGGATGCAAAATAAAATGGATTTTAGTGAAACCAAAAATATTTAAATCTGTTTAAGAATATCTTTTTAATGAATTTGAAAAATCAAAATTTCATATTGGAAATCAAAATTTATGGCCAGTTGAATATTCAGAAAGATCGCTATGGAATAAATATAGCCCTTGAAAATAAACATTTTGCAAACAACCTCCGATTTCGACGAAACCACTTTTGTTGGGTCTGGGATGTCAATTTATTACTAGGTTTCAAATTCCATAATTTTTGAAATTAATATGTGAGCGTGGCAATGGAAAACGTGTTTGGTTGATTTTAGTCAAATAGGATCGACCAGAAAATAGCCATTTTTCAAACGGTCTCAGAATTCGACGAAATCAATTTTGTTGGGACCGTATCGTCCCAACAAAGCTAGATTTATTTTTCGGGAATTTTTGGAATCAGTATGTGGACCCGGAAAATTAAAATGTACGTTCAAATCGAAATTTGAATGTTTTATATTTTAATTTAAAAAATAATCGACTGTAACAGTCGAATGGGCTTACGAAACATATTCCATTATGTTCGGGATAGGGGTATTTAGCTAGGGGCGATAGTCGTTTGATTTGATTTGGGGTTCGTATGGGAAAAACCCTAATTTTTGAATTTATATAAATATCGACCAATAGAGTTAATTCACTCATTAATTAAATTATAAAAACAATCAGAAAACCCTCGTAATTCTCTCTCGCATCAACGGAAACCTTGCTCCTCCATTCTCGACCGATTTCCAGCCAATCCACTTCGAATCAGACCCTGCCCCTTTGGAACTTTTTGAAGCTCTCCCTCTCCTCTTCAAATACATATAAGGATCACCACCCTTCGTCTCTCCATCGTCGAGAACGAGCTACCCGAAGTCACGCACTTCGTAGCGCCGTCCAGCACCGTGCTCGCAACCGAGTTCAACCGCACTCCCACACGCCTGTGCACGGTTCCACCCCATTAGTCGTGGTGCAAATCGATTCAACCTTGTGCAACGGATTTGGCGCTAGATCGAAAACTAGTTTCGAACAATTTCAGAAAGGTGCGGCCTTTGTTTTTAAAAACTAATTATAACACTTCTAAGTGTTGCAAATTATGATTCCCAAATAAAAATCATATCTTTTTGCTATGTTGACGAAATTCGATGAAATAGGAGAACTCGGACGCGTAGCAACATCATCTACATTCTAGAAGAAGCTAGAACGCATTCCGAGCTCGCTACAAATTTCAGAAGGATTAAAATCGATGTGAGACTTTTAAATTCAAATATGGAATGGAAATTCGATGTATAAATTATTTGAGCGTAGTATAAATTATATATGCGTTGTACACCCCATGTATGAGCGTTGTATAAGTTATATGAGCGATGTATAAATTTTACATGCGTTGTATGAACCATATATGTGTTGAAATGGAAATGAAATATATTTATATATATATATATATATATATGTATACTCCCCTCATCCACAGACTATGGACGATATGAATTGATTGTGATTGGCGTGAAAATTGGTTGATAATGCGAATGGTTGAAAATTTGTTGAAATGCGAATGGTTGGAAATAATTGTTTGTGGTTGAAACAAATGGGAATTGTTGTGGAAAATTCATATGATATGAAATTGATCTTAGATCGTTTAGATGAGCCCCTTATGGAACGCCGCGAGGCCTAAGGTAGTGCGGGGAGCTGTACTCGGGACGGTGCCGGTTTTAAACCCACTACCGTTATGCTGTCGAAATTTTCAGAAATATTCATGTGTTTGAATTATTTTCATGTGTTGAATTATATTCATGTGTTGGATAAATTGTTTAGATAATAAAAACCACATTTTTATTATGCATATGAAATATATGAAATATTCATGTGTTGAGAAATTCATGTGTTGAATAGAATTCATGTGTTGAATAAATTCTTTGAAAGATAAAAATCACATTTTTATCATATATATGGACTATATAAAATACTAGTGTTTTAAATAAATTGTTTTAGCACCAAAAATATAACATTTTTATCTTATGTATGAAGTATAAAAAATATTCGTGTTTTTAAATAAATTGTTTTAACGATAAAAATATCATTTTTATTATATGTATGAACTATTTAAAATATTCATGTGTTGAATAAAAGGATTGAACAATAAAATTAACATTTTTATTGTGAATAAGAAATGCTAAAAACATTCATCTGTTGAATAAATATTTTGAACGATAAAAATATCATTTTTATCATGAATATGACTCGTTAAAAACATTCATCTGTTGAAGTGCTAAAAACATTCATCTGTTGAAATATTCATGTGTTGAGAAATTCTTGTGTTGAATAGAATTCATGTGTTGAATAAATTCTTTGAAAGATAAAAACCACATTTTTATCATATATATGGACTATATAAAATACTACTGTTTTAAATAAATTGTTTTAACACAAAAAAAAATCATTTTTATCTTATGTATGAAGTATATAAAATATTCGTGTTTCTAAATAAATTGTTTTAATGATAAAAATATCATTTTTATTATACGTATGAACTATTAAAAATATTCATGTGTTGAAAAGGATTCATGTGTTGAATAAAAGGAATGAACAATAAAATTAACATTTTTATTGTGAATATGAAGTGCTAAAAACATTCATGTGTTGAATAAATATTTTGAACGATAAAAATATCATTTTTATCATGAATACTACTCGCTAAAAATACACATGTGTTGAAAAATATTTTTGTTCGCCAAAAATATCATTTTTATCCTATGTATGAAGTGTTAAAAATAGCCGTGTGTTGAAATAAACATTTGTTCGCTAGAAATATTATTTTTAGCTTGGTTCTGCATATATATACATATGTTGAACAGGAAAAATGGATTAGCTGTTGAGTAAAGAATATATTTGCGTGTCCGACAAATAGATAAGCCTTAATGAGTTGGCCGCACGATTTTATTATTATATAAACTCCTGTGAATGTCATTGGATGCGGAGTGTTGGTCGTTCTGTGTGAAATAATAAACGTCGCCATAGGATAGTAACAATTAATTTTGAGCTACACTACATGACATACTTCTTGAAGATAACATACCCTATCATATACCACATAAGCATTTGAAGCTTATGTGACGAGGTTGAAGATTTACCATACAAGCGAGAGGCTTGTATGGCGATGACTATATTTCAGGTTGAACCGAAGACTGATATGGACTATATAAAATGTAACGGTAAATTGCCAGATTAATTAAAAAAAAACCCACACGGGTCTGGAGATGAGAATAAACACGTCTATCTAGTCATTTAGGCACAAAAACCATTTATACGGTGACGAGAATTTATTCACTGGAGTTATGATCTATACACACTCCCCTGTGGACACCGGAATATATCATTATAAATAAGTGCATTCTTTTTAGGATTTATTGGGTGGCTAATACGACCCAATAAATTTCCAAACCCCTCCCCATACAAAGGAGTTTACGGCGAAATTTTCTGAAATTTAAAGGCGTTAGTGAAATATTTGAAGTGAAAAACGATATAGAGATCGTCGAATGAATTTTATATATATATATATATATATATATATATATATATATATATATATATATATAAATTAAATAAAACGAATAACGATGCAGCAGTTCGTGTTTTGAAATCGTAACTTTAAACGATTATATCGAGAGATCCGACCATCGGATTTTCCCGAAACCGGAACCATTGGGTTCGCTTTGGAGAGATCTTTCCAACGGAATTAACTTTGTTAAGATACGACGGTTAGATTTTGAGAAATGTGTAAATCAAATTTGAAGAAAAACAGCGCTAAGGCCACGTTATAGCCAGAAACGTCGTTAAATTAAATGGAGCTATTTTTAAATAAATAAAAATAGCGAAATATTGTTATAAAATATTATAGGCGATATAGAATGGAAATAAACCGATTCTACTTGGTTTGCTTGACATTTGATGGTAGAATGTGTTTGACATGAAAATTATATAAAGAACTGAAACGTGGATGTCAAATAACTCAACCATGGACAAAATTGATTTGAATTCTAATATACGTGAATTATTTGAAAAGGCCGAGTTAATTCTCATTTCAAATAACTGGTCGGCGAATAAATGTCGAAGATATGAAGATGGTGCAAGACCGGTGATCTTCACGTCGTGTAGATTACTACTGATGCCTTTGAGATGGGTAGCTCCCTTGAAGAGGTTACAGTGGTAGTGGTCTGGATGTACTTGTTGATCGTCCGGATGTGCGAGGGCCTCTCTTCCGTATTGGACATATGGAACGAGGAATAAAGTGCCTCTGGTTTCGTTCAGACCTCGAACGGACTTGTAAATGGATGTGTGCCTGACACTGGATTTTATTCTGTGTTGATTAGTCTCTATTAAATATATATCTGTTTGGCGGCGGAGAATTTGTTCCCTAGCTTAACGCCCTTCTCTGAGATGTACGAGCTCAGAGGTTATATATCAATTGAAATCAGTTGCATGGCGTGAATTGCCTGTGTGGCATGCAGAGATGCAGTGATCAAGGCTTTTGTTGAAAAGTAGAGTCTTGTGGTTGATGATCAAATCACGGCCTTAAAGGGCATAGCTTTGTGTATGGCGTTAATTCGCGAGCCTCACACCCCTGTATGAGTCAAAAACGGGATCGTGACTACATGGAGTGCACGACGTTTATTTCTAGCTATGGGTGATGTCAGCGTTTTACAAGCCCTGACATTGTTATTATTTTTTACATGTGTGGTTGTTGGAATGCGAGGCGCCTCGAATATATCGGTCTCTCAGGAGCCGATGGATAGGTCCGATAGGACCGGAAACGTATGTTCAGGTATAACTTATCCGCTATGTGTAGACCGGCCCTGAAGATCCAAGGGTTCGCCAGCGTCCGAGCCCTGAGGCATTTGCCAGAGAGTCTCAAATGTAGAGGAGCCATCCCTAGCGTTGACTCATGATGGAATCCAAATTTCCAATACGAAATTACGGATTTGATTGTAACTTATATATGGCGACATAGTAGATGGTAGCTATGCCATCTAGGATTGATATTTATGATTGAATTTTCTTTTGAAATATATATGCACTAGTAATAATATCAAATGATTTTGCTTTACACGTATGAAGCATATCTTGGCCATTATAAGGTAAAACTCTATCCTTCGGTTTGCGTTGCATTATGTGATGGGACTTGAGTCTTATAACGGCTTCATTTTTATAAAAAGCATTGCGTTGTTCAAAAGATTTACTTTATTTCATGCACTGACAATCACTGGAGTAAACCCGTTCTGCGAAAGTGGCGTGGTCCTATGATTTGCCTTGCTATTGTTTTTTAACCGTTAAGTAGATTTCTCATACCAGTCCCATGACTGACTCGTAGTTTGTTTCACTTGCAAACTCGGGTGCCCTTATTTTCACATGGGTAGCCTAGTGATAGGTCATATTTTGGCTTTTGCACTGCAGCATGGAGGGTACCTTTTGGCTTGTGTGGCGAAGAATGTATTTCTCAGTATTTTGGCTATTTGATATTCCGCCATTAGTATCTTATGTATATGATTCTGCTTATCACAATGTAGATAGATTTACTTTTATTATGTACTCAATGATGTATATGTCCTAGTGATCTTGATGTTTACTGATCATTTCCTTTTATGCACTAAGTTGTATCCTGCACTGTGCTACTTTGATGTTATTTACATATTATGATTCCACTGTCATATTGATGTAAATTATTCTATTTTCTATTTATGTTATTATCTGTTCTCTGCTAATGATGATTAATGTGTTATAATCCAATGATTATCCTTAACGTCGTCGTACGGGGTTTTGAGATCGTCACAATTTCCATCTAGTGTTTTTACTTGTGTGAATTATATGTATCGATCATCACTTAAATCTGCATATATTGGTAGAAATGTTCGTTATACATGTTTCCTTATTGGATCGCTATAATTTAAGAAAAACCATAACATTAAGAAATTTCATATAGGGTCACTAAACTAATAAAGAAAAAGAGAAATTTAAACATGAAGGTGAATAATAACTTAAGGAAATATTATTAAAATGAAATAAAATTTAATTGGTATGTTCCAGAAAGTATAGGATTTTCGAAAAAGTAAATTTCAGTAAGCCGAGGACATGAAAGTAATTGCACGAGTCATAGGTTTAGGTGCATGTCTCTAAAGGGCTGAAATTTAATTCAAGGTTGATGGTTGATAGATGAGAAACGATAAGTTATTAGGGAAACCTAAAAATTTACCACATAACCAAGTAAGTTCTATAAGTATAACAGGTGGAAATCAAATCAAATGATAAAAATAAGAATATTTATTATAGAAAGGTAAGTTTGCACATATTTTTAAAAAATGTAACAACCCGGAATTTTGACAATAGATTAATTATTTAATTAGATTTCAAAAATAGAAATTTCTGCAAACAATCAAATTTGACCATGAAACTTTAACCAGTGCGTTCCTCTCAAAATTCTGGTCACCTTTCATCTTTGGAGCTTCGCGAACGGAGTCCATGTGAAAAGTTACGGATGTTATACAATAAATGGGCGAGAATAAATAAATAGAATAATTAATATATATCTTTCCTTTTATTACCTGCCTTCACTTGGAAAATTCTCTTAAGGGCGGTTGACACCCCTGTATAGAGCGGTCTACCGCTCTACACCTGTACAGCTCAGTTATGGCTAGGTTTTGAGGGAAATTTTGTTACATTATATATTATAAACGGACAGATGTTAATTAAAATAAATCTAACGGTCCATGGCCAATTCCACTCCTGTAAATAAAGGGGTAAGGCCTTGTTGTTTTGCACACAAATCTGCAGGCAGCAGCGAAGCTCTGCCATTTCTCTTTCTCTTCCAATCAAAATTCTTAATTAAAAATATATCCATATACAATTAATCAAATACAAACCATATAAAATTGAAAGGGATTATCAAATTCAATGGAAAAGAATGTGAATTGACGCTCTACATTAGATTCTCCCCTCTTTTCCTATTTTCTTACATAACTACAGATCTGAAAGTATCTCCTTTCAGATGAATTGTAGATTTACAAGAATTTGGAAATTATAGGCCTAAAAAATTATTCTAACTTCAGATTTGGATGCTTTCAACTGAGTGGGAAATTTATATACAAAGTTATAATAGCCTATTTATCTTGTTTGCACTAGATCTCAAAATATATGCCCATTATCATCAGATCTATTCATAATATTATTGAATTTGAATTGGCACGTATCAGATGTGTTAATAAACAATGTCAAAACTTGAAAATTGTGAATTGTGGTTAGGAATAATATTGATTGTTAGTTTACTTAAATTTTATACATGTTGCCTACAATTATGTTGGAAATTATGTTGTAGTTTGTTGTAAAACACTGTAGATTTGGAAATCAGTCCCAATAACACTGTTTGGATGTAGTTTTCTTCCAAATCTCTAGTTTCAGTGTTAAAATGATAAATCGTGTGATTTTGATTAAAAAGATACAATGATGAATTATGTGATTTTAATTTTAAAAGAAACATGCCAATTTGTGTTCAATGTTGTTGGGGTTTTGGCTTAGTTGCTGTAAATATGCCATTTTTTTTTTTTAAATTATCACAATTAATCCTTCAGATTTTAAAGCTCCAACATTTTGAACACGGAAAGGTTTTTCAGTTTGTAATATAGACTGGAATATAAATAATAATAATAATAAAATCGTTAGTTTATAATAAATCCCAGTTTTGGAAAAGTTCTAAATTTTATTCGAAAAGGATAAGGAAAATCCTTCGTCCTTATTTTTGAGGTATTTGATATCATGAGTCGTCTGTTTGTTGTCAGCTAGGTAAGGGAAAAATCCGTTTTAGTTTATATTACGGATTTCTAGCTGAATTATTTTCGGAGTTCGTTTGTGATGTGGTCGCAGCCTTTTGTTGAGACTACTTAGAATCCTTGGAGTTGGTTCGGAGTTTGACTACGGTCTTTGATATCGTCGTGATGAGGATAAGCATTTTTCGGATCGCGTCAAATCTTAAAAATGACATGGGATGATTAATATTTTAATCCAGCCTAGGTCAAGGTTTAACTTTGTCCAAAGCCCATCTAATAGTTGACCGTCTAGCATTATGTAAGAATGGTCAACTAGTTAATGAGTTTTGTTTCAACTTGAACCTAGGACTCAACCGTAAAAGCTACGTCCAAATTACCCCCTTAACTTCCAACTTTCATCCTTCCTTCCTCATCTAGCCTAACCATATTTCTACCCTTCTTCTCTTTCTTTGTTTCCGCCTTGTCTCCTCTTTACCCGCGCTAGCTTGAGCATTAGATCTTACCTCACTAGTACTCCAAGATCTAATTTCTTCTCTCCGATCATTTCTTGGTCCATAATACATAAGTTCTATCCGATCTTATCATACCATTTAAGTCTTACCCTTAGGGAAAGATTATTCGGTTGGATTGGAATGAGCAAAAAGGTTTCACCACTTTATGGCTAAGAAAATTTGTTGTGCTAGTTGGATTTGCACTGATCCATTGCTTCGTGATCTTAGAATAGGATTTTTTGTTTGTTCTGCGTCCGTCTTTGTTATATCTTGATAGGATAAGATTTTTATTAAGGCGATCGTCATTTCGGAGATGAAGATTAAGCTATCTCTTGATGGTTTTTCTGTTAAGAATCTCGATGAAATTTTAGAGGAATCCGTGTTTTACGCGGACTTGAATGGTATTTTTTTTGACCAACTTTGGAGATTTTGCAACAAATATCTTTTTCTTAATATCGATTCTTGAGTTCGGGAATCTATGTTTAAACTGCCTATGTAATCTTGTGGCTCATTTAGCACATCGTTTTATAGATGGGAAGTTATGACTAGATTTGTCTCATGATGCAGAAATTAATCTGTTGCTTGATCGATGGTGTAACCATCATTTAGTACCGCATCATATTCGATTAATCGTGTTGTTTTGGGAGTATCGGTGTTGTTGTTTTGTCGTCATCTTTGTTGTTTTCCCTTTCTGGCATTGGGTTCTTGACTTGGTGGTGATCGTTTCTTGTAACTGTTAGTGTTGTTTAAATCAAACGACTTAGGCTAACGAGATTTATACGTTTGGAATGCTTATGTCATTCACGCATGCCTGTTCGAATGAAATCTAATTTCTTATCTAAACTAACAGTTGTTCTAGAGCTGGAAAGAATAGAATTCTATGTTGGATAAATTTTAGTGAAGGACCAGTTCTACGTCACGGGTATATAAATAAATAAATAGTCGTTCCTTGTTAAAGGTAAAATTTATTTTTGTTCTTTTGTGTGTGATTTCAGTTTTCGCGTTTTGCATGACTGACTTCCTTTCACGTCAACATGTGACTTGAATCATTTAAGTTTTCGCAAAATACATTTTTGAAACTGTTGAAAAACATTGTTTAAAAAAATAAATACTTTTTATCATTTTTAAATTTTTACTGAATAATTTCTTTTCTTTCGGTTTGTGGGAAAACGAAAAATTTGGATATAAGAATTTATGCATATTTAAAAGTCCGTTCTATGTTAAAATGGATGATTTAAATGGCACAAAGAGCACACTACCGAAATTTTGATTTTTCATATGAATCTCATATGGAAAGTGAAATGGTATTGAAAAGAAATTTTCAAAATAAATGTAAGAAGTTTTAAAGTGAAAATTTATTTTTATAAAAAAATTCGATTTTTGGTCACTTGAATAGCATAAGAAAGATGCTTGGATGATTTGTGTGCACCTTTTAGCGGTGCAGTAGGATCGGCGATACTATAAAAACGGTAACGACAAAAAGGAAAAGGTTGTTTTAGCCTTGGAAACATTGTTTCCATACCTTGTCACGATACATGCGAGCTATTAATTAACTCGTTTTACGTTTTAGAGCTTTTTTAAGTCTCCTTTATAGTCTACAGGTGGAAATTTTCGAAGTATTTTAGGTAACTGAGGTGAAAATTCCATTATAGGGCAGGAAATGGAATATTTATAAGCGGAGGAAACATTAAAATTCTTAATTTTCTTTTTTCGGTTTAGAAGAAATTAAATTGGAAACAAGTAGATTGTGTAACATTTTGGATGGTAGAGTTTGGATGCAAAATTAGTTGCTTCACACTTCTATTCATAGTTGTGTGAGGATTATGGATAAAAAAGAATTTTCAAAATTCGCATTCATATAGAACTGCCAGTATATTTAGGATGTTTTGCATCATGTTTCCAGAAGTGTTAAAAAAAATCTCAATGCATACATATAGCGAGCCCAATTTAGAATCATCTTGCATGCAGGCTTTATGGTTGAATCGCATTATGTACATCGTGCACATATACATGGTTGCAAAGTGGATGTAAACAAATTGGTTGTGTAGGATAAGATTACTAGGTGTCAGATTTTGAGGACGAAATTCCTTTAAAGGGGGGGGGGGGGAGAATGTAACAACCCGAAATTTTGACAATAGATTGGTTATTTAATTAGATTTCAAAAATAGGAATTTTTGCAAATGATGGAATCTAACTATGAAACTTTAACCGATGCGTTCGTCTCGGAATTCTGGTCAACTTTCATGTTTGAAGTTTCGCGAACGGAGTCCTTATGAAAAAGTTACGGACGATGTATGATAAACGAACGAAAATAAATAAATAGAATAATTAATATATATATATATCTTTCCTTTTATTACCTGCCTTCACCGGGCAAATTTGCTTAAGGGCGGTGGCACCCCTATATAGAGCGGTCGACCGCTCTACGCCTACATAGCCCAGTGACGGCTAGGTTTTGAGGGGCAATTATATATTATAAACATACGGATGTTAATTAAAATAAATCTGACGGTTCATGACTAATTCCACTCCTATAAATAAAGGGGTAAAGCCTCATTCTTTTCCATACAAATTTGTAGACATCCGCGAAGCTTTGCCATTTCTCTTTCTCTTCCAATCAAATTTCTTAATTAAAAATGTACTCAAATACAATCAATCAAATACAAACCATATAGAATTGTAAGGGATTATCAGATTCAGTGGAAAAGAATGTGAATTGACGCTCTACATCAGATTCTCTCCTCTCTTCCTTTTTTACATATCTACAGATCTGAAAGTATCTCCTTTTTAGATGAATTGTAAATTTATAAGAATTTGGGAATTGTAGGCTTAAAAGATTATTCAAACTTCAGAATTGGATGTTTCAAGTGAGTGGGAAATTTATATACAAAGTTATAATAGCCTGTTTATCTCGTTTGTACTAGATCTCAAAATATATGCTTATTGTCATCAGATCTGTTCATAATATTATTGAATTTGAATTAACACCTATCAAATCTGTTAATAAATACTATTAAAACTTGGAAATTGAGAGTTGTGGTTAGGAATAATATTAATTGTAGATTTACTTTTGTTTAGAGAAAGACATGTGTGTAGCGTGGTGCTACACAGCCGGTTATGCATAGATATATATAGCTAGAAATATAATCTGGTTGATAGGCCCAACAAGTGGCGAATAAAGTCTAGGCCATATAGGTCTTTAAAGCTAGTCTAAGCATATCACATAATATGAATATAAAACAACTGGGATCATAGCATATAAATACACAACCAAAATAAAGCATAATAGTGAGATAGTAACCCAAGCTCATCATTAGCAAGGGAAGAGGGAGGTACTACCTTGCGTTCCAGGGGACTGTGGCCTTGGAAGAGAGAGTCTGAAGCGAGTGAAACACCCCACCTCCGTTAGGGTCACTCTCAAAGGGAATGCCCTAGTTTTGGTGGAGGTTTATAAGTATAAGTCACAGATATACAAGACAGATATAAGAACACATATTTGTAAACAGCGGAAAAACAACAAACTTTATTCCATAAAGTCAAATACGTGTTACAACAACATCCTTTCCAAAACATAACATAACACTTTCATAATCTGTCTTGATTACATCTTTTAAAGAAGCATAAATAAAACATAGATAAACTGCAAAAGCCCCATAGAGTTTGTCCAAAGCCATAGTTCAAAACAGGAAAGTCCAAGCAATACATTTCTCTTCTTCAAGCTGGATGTTAAGGCTGGTCAAGCTGCTGTGTTCCCTCCCTGTGGACCTTGGGGGGAGGGGGAACAGAAGAAAAGAAGACGAAAGAAAAGCAGAGTCAGACATAAAGCCTGAGTAAGTCTAGTACTATTTTGTCTATGAATAAAGAACTGGGTATGATAAGTATAAACAAGAAGTGGGAAAGCACTATAACTTGGTTAAGTTGTCTAGGGTCGAATATACTATCGTACCCCATGTAAATTTCTGAACCCATATAAACTAGTTTCCAACTGGCACCCCATAATCAGGGTGATGTGATCCATTCTATGATGATCGGCTCCTACTCGCATAGTTCATGTGTCTTACGGCCCCCGATGTTGTAGTTACCTATGCTGGTCCCACCATGGGGTGTATCAAGTCCCATGGCGGCGGCCCGACACAATCCTAGAATGCACAGGTATGCTACTGGTGTCCAGTGCCTTATTTTTCTGCGCCGGAGTGTGTGCACGCCCGCACCCCGTTATAACCTACACTGCTACACCACCGCCGCCGATTTGACCTCTTACAATCAGCCCAGTAATCGTGCCCCACCCTGCCTAGTTTCAGGGTATCCTGATACACCTTCTAGGGTTACTGCTGAAAAGGGTCCCCCGTTACTAGGTTTTCTATCTCTAGCCAACATGCTAAGTTGGTTAAGTGTTTTCTAACCTAACCCCCACCAGTCCGTTTAGTTTAGCATGTTTCATTTTGATTAAGTCTTTAGTTCACTTAATCCTAACAATCCTGACTCAGCCTTAATTGTCTTATTAAGGCCCTGACCTCTCACATTAGACAGGTATTGTTGTGGCTGCCTGTTGCCGGTTGGTTCCGGGCAGTCTTATGCCACAACTCAGTCTAACCTCGGGTCCTTATTGGGCTCCATGTTTAACCTCCCACATTGGATAGGTATTGTTGTGACTACTGGACAGCCGGGCGGTTCCGGGCAGGTTTACATCACAACTCAATCCAACCTCGGGTTAAACACATCGTATGTTCTACATTTACATATTTTGTCTTTCTTCTTTATTTTCTTATATGTAAATATTTGCGGCCCATTATTAAGTTAATGGTGTAAAGGTTACACCAATCATGGGCCCAACCCATACTTGAATTTGGGCCCTTCTATTTTATATTTCCATTCATTAGTAATTTTAACCCAACGTTATTTTCCCCCGTTTTACACGTCCGTTTATTATATATATATTGGGCTTAGCCTTTTAAAGCCCAACTTAGCCATGCGAAAAGGGGAGGCTTAAAGCGTGATTACATACACAAAGAGGGGAATGTGAGCGCATGAACTTGCAATATGACGTTGGAAATACAAAACAGAAACTGGTGTACTTGCATAGTAGTGACATATACTTTGGTCATAAAGCATAGGTGACATGAATCAAAGCATGTGAACTTGTAGTTGAGATAAGAATCTAAATTGGGTATCATTATTGACACATAGTCATAACTACAACATGGACCTATATTTTTATTTAGGCATAATGTCAAACATAAGCATGGCATAAATATTTCTAACATAAGCATGGCATATTGTCAAACATAAGCATGGCATAATGTCAAACATAAGCATGGCATAGGTATAGTTAAATTTGTTCACATAACCATGGCATAAATATTTCTAACATGAAATCATGATTTTTACTTTAGTCATGTAAACTTGCAAAAAGGGATTTTTGAATCTAACCTAGCTATGGAGCACATATGTCATCATATACTTCTTGTTAACAATTTCAATTATGCAAATTATCAATCATAGCCTAGTCATAAGTTTGCAAATAGGTTTTCTAGTACAAAAGCATGACTTAATACATAAGTGTCAAAATTCCAACATAGTTTCATATGAACTATAACAACCAAACTTGTTCCAATTACTTACAAAATGATTTGTGCACAAAAATATACATCATGATGGCATAGTAGCAAAACCCCAAACTTGCATGAATTTCAATTAATCAACTACATACATGTAGCTTCAACATGGATTACATAATTTGCGAATATTCCAAACGTATACTTGCATAGAACTACCGCATGTAGTTCTTTATAATGAATAACATAATTCGAGAATATCCAAACGTATACAATATCATAGTAACGCACAACTTATGATTTATTTATCACCACAACCAAGTATACAAATCAACACAGTTATTTGTTCATACCAAAGTAATACTCTACTTACAATGGTGTGACGAATTCTCAAATTTAGGGATTTGAAGATGCGGTTTGATTTGATTGAGTTGCTTTAAGCCTTAGAATTTGCCTCCTAATCCTCTCTCCAATTGGTGGCTACCCCTAGTCGTTCCTCAGCAACATGGCGGCTTTGTTCTTATTTTTGAATGAATAGATTAGGGTTAGTCTAGGGTTGTTTTTATAGAGGTTAGGAACTGATTAGGACCATTGATGTTGCTTGGATTGATCGTAGCCATTCATTCGATAGAGAGACCAATTAGAGCCTGCCACTTAGCCCTAATGACAAAGCAGACCACAGAAAATCGACCAACATAGCATAGGCCTGCCAGGTTAGACTGGGCTCGACCTGGCTCTGGACCAGGTCGACACCCCTATCGACAGCCCTGTCGACCGGCCTGTCGACCTGGTTAGACCAGGTCGACAGCCCAGTCGACCTGGGTGCGTCAGGCGGGACTTTTTCCGCCCTGGCCCATTGGGCCCCATTTTTGTTTTCTGAGCTTATTATATTCTGTTTGAATTTTAAATTTAATTCAGAAACTTCCGAAGGCCATATCTTCTTCATACGGACTCCGTTTTTCGAAAACTCGGACTCTATTTCGCGTATTTTTCCGAGACGAACGCAATGGCGTATCCCGTTTCCCTTAGTTCTTTGATTTCAAATTAATTATACTTTAATTTGTTAATTTCACAGTTATAGAATTTTCGGGGTGTTACATTCTCCCCCACTTAAAAGGATTTCGTCCCCGAAATCTTCAAGTTAGGAGGAATGTATATCCTAACATCCAATCATCCATCTACTCATCCATCAAACACGAGCATCCATTGTCCTTAAAAGACTTCTAATGCTTCATGATCATATGCGAAGTGTGTGTGTACATGTACTTATCTAATGCAAAATCAGGCGGTCTACTGGTTCAGTTGACCTCCTTAATGCGAATTATGTAAGTGCCATGAATCCATCATGTATGCAAATTTTCCTATTTTGATTCTACATGAGTGCACAATCATTCAATACAAATGCAACATCCACATGACAACACATTAAAGTTCAACCACATATGAATGCAAACATATATGCATATGCAATATGAAGTGACTAAGCCGATCTAAAACCCTAGATTGTGTGTGTTTATGCAACCACGAGCAAACCACTAACAATCACTTGCAACCACTTGCAACCATCATACATAACATGTTTCAACTACATGTTTCCATCCAAAAAGATTCTACCTAAAAGATACGGTCGAGGAAATATACCTAAAAAGATAGATAAAAGCGCAACTTAAGGAAAAGGAAAGATCAAGGATGTACCCTCGAATAGAAAAGGGTAGGCAGTACGTATTCTAGCTTCAGTTTCCCAAGTCGCTTCTCCCTCGGCGTCGCTCCACTGAACTTTAACGAGCTTTACTTCGCGGTTGCGTAGCTTCTTCACTTCCGTTCCTAATAGGCGGGTTAAAACTTTCCTCACGGTTGCTTTGCGCTCCACTTCAGCTTCTTCTAGGATATCTGGCTTTACCACTTCAGCAGACTCATGTAGACATTTTCGGAGATGTGAAACATGAAAGACGTTGTGAACTCCGACCAGTTTCTCGGGTAGCTCTAATCTATAGGCCATTTTCCCAATTTTCTCAATGATAGGAAATGGTCCTACCTAAAGGTATAGTCGAATGATAGAAGCAAGTAAAAACTTTGTGCCCATTAGGCAATGTCAAAACTGGAGATCTATGCCACATATATATTGATTAGGAGAAGAACTCTCTAAGCATCAGCCCCGAAGACCGAAATCAACATCAGACTGACACCCAAAGAATTACTCAACCCAACCACCATATATGATTCTAGGAAACTAAGCATGATGGACTCCTTTTAGGTCACAAGGGAGTCCCTTCCTAAGACCAATCCGTAGCTTATAAAACCCAAAATCTTTAGTCAAACCAATGAACACCCTCGAGCCCCAACATGTGTTACTAACAGATGAGTCATACTCCCTATGGGGTTTGCAACAGAAATTGGATTGAGAATGGGACCGAGAGGATATACACAAAAGATAGCATGCAAGTAAGCCCTACAGGAAGAGAGGGATCAAAGATATACTCTTAAGAAGAGGTATGGTGCATGAATCTAGTCTTTAATCTTCTAAGTCGCATTTCTTGAGCTTAACTCCATTATGCTTTGTCTGTCTTTAACTTCACCATTTCGTAGCTTCTTAATTCTTGTTTCCAAAATATGGGTTGGAACCTTTTTCACTGTTGCCTCTCATTTCACTTTCACTTACTCTACTTCTAATATACTTGGCTCAAGCCTAACTGCGTACTCATGGTTCCATGCAAGCTCTCCAAAATTCACAAGTGAATCTTGGATCTCGTCCACGCATTATCAGGTAAAGGAACTATCTTTTGGGAATAAATGCCAACCATGTTGCCAAATGTACTTACTAAGGTGATTCTCCACAACTCATGCATAAGCGAAATGAACCTTCTGCGAGAAAAGATATTTCAACGATTTATGGTCCGTGTAAAGTTCGAACTTCTCACCTAGGAGATAGTGTCGCCAAGACTTGAGTGCAAAGACGATGGCGGCTAACTCAAGATCGTGGGTTGGGTAGTTCCTTTCATGCACCTTCAACTGCCTCCCGCCATAAGCCACTACCCTTCCTTCTTGCATTAAGACGGCGCCTAGCCCTGTCCCACATGCATCCGTATAAACAGTGAACATCTTGCTCCCATCTGGCAGCGTCAAAACTGGGGCTGTTGTGAGAGCCCTTTTCAGTCGTTGGAAAGCAAACTCGCAATCCAAATCCCAATTGAACACTAGATTCTTCTTGGTCAATTTCGTGAGCGGAGCTGAGATCTTCGCAAAATCCCTTATGAATTTTCGATAGAAACCTGCTAGTCCTAGAAAGCTTCGGACCTCAGTTGCATTCCTTGGTGTCTTCCAATCCTGTACCGCCACTACCTTAGCGGGGTCCACTGCTAACCCTTGTTTGGATACTATGTGCCCAAGGAACCTCACCTCTTCTCTCCAAAAGTGGCATTTGGAAAATTTGGCTTTTAGTTGATGGACTCGCAAAGTTTCCATGATTGCCCTTAAGTGTTGAGCATGTTCCTCTTCACTCTTTGAGAAGATAAGGATATCATCTACGAAGACCACTACGAATTTGTTGAGGAAATCTCTAAATACCCTACTCATCAGGTCCACGAAGTAAGCAGGTGCATTTGTCAAGCCGAAAGGCATGACAAGCCATTCAAAGAAGCCATCTGGGGTTCTGAACGCCGTTTTATCGATGCTATCTTCAGCCACCCTTAGCTGATGAAAACCGGTTGCTAAATCGAGTTGGGAGAAAACAGACGCTCCTACAAGCTGGTCAAACAAATCGTCAATTCTAGGGAGAGGGTGCCTATTCTTTTTCGTTAGCTTGTTGAGCTCCCTATAGTCAACACATAGACGGAGTGAACCATCCGCCTTTGTAGCGAACACCACTGGAGCGCCCCATTCTGAAATGCTCCTCCTAATGAACCCCTTCTCTAGAAGCTCTTTAATCTGTTTACTGAGCTCTTTCCTTTCCCGTGGAGCCATGTGTCTGACGGGCAATGCAACGGGCTTTGCATTATCTACAAGATATATGCGGAAGTCTATTTCCCGCTTCGGAGGCAAGCCCTTCACCTCCTCGAAGACATCCGGATATTCCCGGACTACTCTAACTGATTGCAAATTTTCAACAGAGGCATCTAGCGATTCAAGATAACTAAGCATAACCGCATACGAGGGGTTACAAGAAATTTCCAAAGTATTACCGAGCTGGGTTAGGAGCCTAACAACCCTTTTCTCACAATCAAGGATGGCCCCATTACTGGATAGCCAATCCATGCCCAAAATCAAACCATATCCCGAAAAGCCCAAAACAAAGGCACTACATTGAAATTCTACGCTTAGAATAGAAATTTTCAATCCCAAACAGATCATAGACAAATGAGCTGGGCCCCCAATTGGGTTTGAAACAATTAAGGGGTCCTCTACCATACTAGTTTTTAGGTGCAGAGATTCTACTAAAGCAGACGAGATAAAGGAGTGTGATGCGCCAGAATCAAATAAAGTGCAAACGGGGTGATCATAAAGATAAACTACACTTTCTACAGAAGTATTTATACCTCGCTGTTGTAGAGGTGGTGCTTCCAGCACATGAACCTGTGCCCCTGGGGTGGATCCAGCCCTCTGCCCCTGTCCTCGTTTCTTTGGGCAATCCTTAGCCCTGTGGCCTGTCTCACCGCAAGAAAAGCACCCACCATTCTCCTTGGCCTTCTTTTTCCGGCAGTCCTTAACTAAGTGCCCCACTTTGCCATAGAAATTGCACTTCCTCTTCTCTTTGTTGCCTTTCCCGCCTTTCTTAAAGTCTGTCTTCTTAGGCTGCAAACCTTCTTTCTTCCCTTGAGAACTTTCCGCCTTTGTCTCCTTCTTGCCCTTATCCTCTTCATTCAGCAATGCCATTTTTAACCTATATAAATAAATAGTATGGCGTCATTTTTAACTTATTATTTTTCCAACGCGCATGGAAGCTCTTCCATTATTCTTTCTTCTCCAAAACTTCTAAAGTACATATTTATAGATCTAGAATGCACAGATTCAAGTTGGTGCAGAATTCGATAGAAAAAGGTAGAGGATTAGAAATTAGTCCAAATTAGAAAGCTACATTAAAAAATGTAAACCCCCAGATCTGGTTCTAATTCATAGATCTAAATCAAAATCTCTCTTATAAATCCAATTTAATATATATATATATATATATGTAAATATCATTCGTAAATCCAAATAGGGAATAACAATGGGGAGACTACAGATAATAGGATCAAATTTACATTGAATTTAGAGATTTGGAAATCTTGCAAGGTGAATGGATAAATTATATGTTTTTATATGATGGTAGAACATATCGTTGTGAATAAATTTCATTTTTTATAATTAAGGACTTGTAATTTTATTTTTAATTATTCGATGAATGAAACATGTGTCGTAATTTAGAATTGCAATTGCGGAAATATTATCTTTGAGGAATAAATGTAAGAGTGTTTACATTGTTTATTTATGTCTAAATTACTGGATTAAAATAAATAGGGAAAATGTTGTTCTTTAAATTTAAAGCATGAAATAATTTGTATTTCAAATTTTTGAATTTGGTTTTTAATATTAGTTTATTGGAATAAATGTTAGGGAAAATAACGAATATATGGTTTCCCCGAAATAAAGAGATGTACAAAATAAGAGCAATAACCATATTTTATACTGTTTTTTCAATAAATAAAAAGAGAACCCATTTTAATTACAAACTTCTTTCACAAAGCTTCTCTTTTATGGTAAAATATGGAAATAGGGTATATAGCAATTAAGGGTAAAATCAAGTTCAAATTAGTTAAAATGTGGTTGGCTTTAAGAGAAAATGTTAAGAAAAAGAATAAATTAAAATAGCTACTGGGTTTGAAAATTGGTGTAATGGTAAAATTTGAAAACACAGGAAAATGAAGAAATCAGAATAAATATAGAAAATGGATGCCACAGGAATAACTAATGAACGTGATATGGTAAATGAAATTGTTTAGAATATAAGATAAGCGCATAACAGTGGGAATAAAGACTAAGAGCCTAAATAAATGGTTAAGAGGAGGAAAAGAAAAAGGTTAAGCAGAAGAATTGATATTCATAAAGGAAGGAATTGTATATGTTGCCTCGTATTTGTGTTTAGGATGAATTTTGGTAGATCTAGAATGTAGGAATTTTGTGAAGTCCATTACGGATAATATAGTTGAAACTTGGTGGATAAATACTATGTTGGGTACGGTAATTTGTTAAGGTCCGTCTTGACAATGGTATGATAAATATCGTCACAGCAGGAAACAAACAGCTAAAGACATAACTATGAGAAGTCTTGTTTTAGCATTGTATAAGAAATATCGCTGGAGTAGGCAATTAGAGGCTTAGTGCTTATGGTGATTATAGCTATGTTTACCATAGGACCCATGGAAAATATGGCTAGGCGTAGAGGCATACCCTATGATATGGTAAATTCATGAGGTAAGCATGAGTGTTCCACCAATGGTTGAGCTTCAGATTAAATGCCAAGGGGGGTATTGTCTTGATTACACTAGACAATCCAGATGGGAGAGAGGTGGCTAGATAAATCATGCAATTGGGGTGCACACGGGTACAACCCACTAAGGGCATGAGTTGCATATTTATTAGGTCATCATCGGTCCCAACGGTTAACAAGAAGGACGAGGTTACACCTTCGATGAATGTGCTTGCTACCAAAACATTCATGTGGGTTATGCAATGCTACATTTCTTTTGTTGGCTTGGTTGTTAAGGCAAGGGCTAGTTAACCCTAATAGAGATTCCATTAAAATGAGGGTGGTGCGCAGAGCCTGAACTGTGTAAACAAGAAGCAAATAAAATAGAAAATCTATGAGTGAACTTTGCAGCGTAGGTAATTGGGAGATCCATCAGCGGAATTCAACAAATTCACGATGTAGGCATTGGACAGTCCATTGCAGATGTAGATTATGCATGTTCAAAATGTACGATGACGATTTCGTGGTATGACGAGACGGTTGATCCCTACATAATGCTTACGAAATATACCGGGGGTTGATACCTAGGTCCAATGTAGACCAAGGAGTGGCTATATTATATACAGGAGGTTATAATGTATGAGTGAAAGAGAACGAGAGTTAGTAGGAGGAGAGAGAAATAAGATTGTGTGATGGAAAATAGAGGGGTTAAAGGGGTGTTGCACCATTTAGGGTGCTCTTGATTCTATCACACACACACACATATATATACACACACACATATATATATACATAATTTACTAGGATGCAGAGGTAAATTTACAAGGAAGTAAATAAGTGCAACTCATACACAATAATGGAGTCGATTGAATTAAAATGTATCTTAGCATGACATAAGTGTTTGGCAATTAACATACGGTAGTGTTATGTATAATATGCATAATTTACCAGCCACTAGAATATGTCCTGATCCACCTTATTGCAGCCCACATGATGGATAGAAGGAAAGCCCTAGTAATTCAGGTAGGATTGGTGTTGATAGAGATACATGAGTTGAAAGTGTCAATTTATGGTCAATGCTTATTTGATTATATTTAAAGATATCCTATTGAGAGTTATTTGCTAGAGCTCTGATAAGCATCTTTGTTTATTTGCAAGATTACAAACAAACAATCCATTTCCAATGGATTTGGTTTTCTAGTTTTAGCGAAATTGAGGCCTACTAAGGTGCGGATTATCACATGCATGGTGATATGATGAAAAAAAATCTACAAAGATATATACGGTTTCGATCTCATAATTTAGCTGACCTCTAATATTACTCCACCAACAAAGAGATCTCGAATATCTAACATGAAGATACATGTTGAGTTTTTACCCAAAACTAAGTAACTTGAAGGAATTTGTGTATACTGGAGGTATGGACTCACAATGGTTGTTAGCTTGAACACATTAGAAATAACACCTATAAAGTTTGTTGAGAACCTAAAGAAGAGCGTGAAGTCAAACTTTTATGATAATTAGGATGTCAAGCACCCAAATAAAACATGAAGAAACACCGAGGAACTAAGGAATGATGAACATCAACAAATGACGGGTATATCAAGCGCCCATAAGTGAAAAGTGAAATCTAGCTCTTACAATAATAACAACTATAAAGCATTTATATGAAGCAAGTAGCTTTAAGGTTTACAAGCAGCAAGGGATGTCGAATCTTAAAGAATGTAATAGATATCGAGTATCAATAGTTATATAGATCGACAAGTATCTACCATGATAAAGGATCTTAAGCATTAGCAACTAAAATAAGTTACAAGTATCTAAGAGATTGTAACAAACCGAATTCCAATGGGCCTGGATTTTCGCAAAATGCTAAAATCCACATCCATTGAAGCCCGAATTGGGTATTTGGAATCCTATAAATAGGCAAAGATAAATATACAAAAGCACAGATAAGAAACTCATAGTGGAAATGATTAAAATACAATATTAGATAAATACTTATAAAAATATTAACACTTTCTAAACAAATGTCTATAAGCTAAATAATCTCTTTCTATCACCTAGCATGTGGATTGTTATAAGGAGGAGGTCAGAACTAAAGTTCTGGTGAATGGACAAACAATATACTATTAAGTTAAACACTGCATACATTGTTCTGTTATCATTTTAATTTTATTAGGTTGTTCGGATTTTCTCTCGCATTTATGTGTAATCCGTACCCATCTACTCACTGGTAGATCAGCCTAATAGTATATATATATATATATTGAAAATTTCCATGTACATAGCTATATCCCCAACCGGTCGTCGCTATCATAGGTACTACCCATAGTTCCCTCCGTATCCTCTTCGATGGGACTCTGTCATCTCACTATGAATGAGTACTCCAACTACATCTGTAAAAGACAACTTTGTCCGACCATAAAATAGATGCCCCATTGTCTAATAATAAAACATGAAATCGTGCCCTCATCAGCTTGCTTCAATGCTCAGACATCCACGATGTACCACCCACTGCATACTTTATGGACTTACATGTTATCGTACTATCTACTAACTGAGCTCCGCCAACAAATTCCACCCTTGTACGGAACCCAATTGGGGATTTCTATATTTGTAAAGGAAAACTTGGTTAGGTCTATAATACAGATATTCTGTTTGGTCTATCTCTTTCTCCATGGCTATGGCCCTATATAGCCCCTCCCCCAACTAGTGAAGATACACATTATGTAACGAATAGATCATTTCAACATATTAAAATACGAGTTTGATTAAAGATTTGATGTTTTAAGCGAATGTTTATAACCTTAATTTAAAATTTAACGTTAAATATTAAAAGTTGAATTAGATTACAAAATTTAATATTTGAGATACTTGTAACTAGACATAGCGAAGAATAAATTTCGTAATAAAATACGAAGATTTGTTCTATTCGCCTTAATTTAGTTAAAAACAATTACCAAATCATTAGAAATTAAACATTATTGGGATTCATAAGAATTTGAACTAAAAATACTAGAAAATATTACGAGAATAGCACTACCTTTTGTTTCGTAAAATCTTAGCATTTACTGTCCTAAATAAATATTTTCGGGTAAAAAAGCATAGTGCAAATGATGTTTGTTTTATACACTTTGTCCGTATTCCAGGATGTGTACTAGTATTTGTATAAGTGTGCATTTTAATTAATTTATCACCTCAGAAAATATAAAAGAAAATATGAAAAGGAAAAAAAAGGGCATGTTGAGAACATGTACTAATTTTTTAAGGAGAAATAACATGTATCCTTATCTCTTATCCACGCATACAACTTTACATTCTTATCTCTTCTTCCCTTTCATTTTCAAAACTCAGATCTAGAAGAAAAAAATGAATGAAATCAACTTCGTTCCGTAATCCATCGTGCAGCGCACCCCACCTCATTGCCTTGCTTCTCGCTCTACCAACTCGGGACTACCTCCGACAAGCTCGCAAAGATCTCTAACCCCTCAGGCCCTATTTGACTTTTCTTTTATGTGCAACTCGAAGTCTTTCTCCCCGGATTCGATCAACACTAGTACTTAATCCCCATAGTGACCCCATAGCCTCCGTAAATCTTGGTCAATCTGCGAGCTTGGGTCCCATTTGACAGCTTCTCCAGCCCTTACCTCGGCACTAACATGTTTCTACTCCTTAACTGCGGTGAGCAATGATTTGGTTCAGCCAAAGAAAAGATAAACCTAGGTATAGTTTCCTTTTTCTGGTTCGGTTATATAGTATAGTAATACTAATAATGATGATGATAATAATAATAAAAGGTATTTAATAAAATGAAGGTGTTTCGGTTGTGGGAATTTAAAAGTATCGTTGTCTTTGAGGAATCGTAGTTGTTAAGTTGCTAGGTAGTGAATGGTAGTTCCTTCGCTAAATTTAAGTTCATATAAATCTATGCAGGTTATAATTAGGATGCAATTTGATGTCGTTGGTTTAAACCAAGATTGCATTGTCTGAGTGTTATCGTAGCTTATAATTCGTTCTTATAGTACCGGTGTTATATATGTACGTATATACACACAAAAGTGTGTATATGTGCATAAACCTTTTTAAGGTGTATCGTCCCTACTAGGAATCGTGCTTGTATCCGTTTCAATGTCTATTCGCTAAGCGTTACCATCATCTTGCCTCGAAAGTTGAGTTTTCTGTCACTTGCGACTAACTTATGATTAAGTGAATTAAAACTTGAAGTGTTGTATGGAATGTTAGGTTGCTCTAGAAAATATTTGCTATGTGATTTGAGCACATGTGACATGCACACTACCACTTTATACGACACAAAAAGGACGCAAAATGTGATATGCTATGTTTTATTGCTCTCACCTTAAAAATTCCCTATAAATTTAGAAAAATAACTATGTGTTGAAATGATATACACCCAAATGATTGTATGGTTTTAAGAAATAAATTCGAACTGATTTGGAATGCGGGTTGAAATGATATATACCCGGGATTAGAATTTCCTTAAAACAGATTGAAATGATACATATCCGTAACACTTGAACATTGGATAAAAAATTGTATACAGGCACTGTGGTTAAAAAAATTATTTTCTTAACATATTCAAAGTGTATATCGGTTTTATATAAATTGATTTTGAAATGCAATTTTGTGTAAAGAAAATGCTGAAAAACTTCTCGATCTATATCTTAAACTTGTTCTAATGAAAATGTGGTGTTTAAATTTAAATATTTTAAATTAATGTTGTTTTAAGCAAGACTTTTATTAACCGGCCTTTTGGTCCGGTTCCCAAAAGTACACAAGACACGCTCGACTCAATGCATCGCGTGGAACTAAAGCCGAAAGGGAAGCTTAGGAGCGAAGGAAACATGATGAAGAGGGATCACGTCAACAGAGACCTCATGGCACTCAAAACTCCCATTCGTGCTGCCTTCGAGGTATGGAATCTCGCACCCTCGAGGTGCGAAAACTTGCACCCTCAAGGTGCAAAAACTCGCAACCTCAAGATGCGAAATCTCGCACCCTTGGGGTGTGAAATCTGGCACCCTCGAGGTACGAAATCTCGCACCCTCGAGGGGCGAAATCTCGCACCATCGAGACGCGAAATCTCGTACCCTCGAGGCGCGAAACCTCGCACCCTCGAGGCGTGAAATCTCGCACCTCCGAGGTGCGAAATCTTGCACCTACGAGGTGTGAAATCTCACACATACAAGGTGCTAAATCTCGCACCCACATGGTGTGAAATTTCCCACCCACTAGGTGCGAATTTCCCGTGTTTGCAGGCTCCAAGTGCGAATTTCTGCTTGTGGTCCCCTATTTCTACCTACTTCTACCTAACCCCTACCTACTCCTTTCCTATAAATACTCCTTGACTTCACACTTCAAAGAGGTTGGAATTTGAGACCTTGGGACCTCTAGAGAGCTCCATTAATTGCGTCTCCCATTTGAGGAAAACGAAGGGCAAAAGTGTCATTTTCTTAATATATTTAAAATATGATAATTATGACATCATATATGAGAAGGATGACTTCATGTATTAGAGGTGACATCATATAGCCCTAAGGATGACATCATATAGCTTAATTATGACATCATCTAGCATAAAGATGAATGTAAGGAGATGTAATGGGATGGTCTCACACTTGTAACTTTGAGTGATTAATAATATTCCAACAATGCTTCAAAGTGGACATAGGTCCCTCATGAGGCCGAACCACTATAAATCTCTTATGTTATTTACTGATTTCTATTCATGAGACCAAACTAACTATAAATCTCTTGCAATCTTTGGTGTTTACGACATTTTTTGCCGTCAACATTTGGTGCTTTTACTGAGAAGACTCGGATTTTGCGCTTTTGCCACACGTTTTCATATCGACCCCCTATGAGCTTAAGGTTCCTTGTTAGACTTGTCGTCGAGTCTTCTCACGATGGCAAAGCGACCAAAGAACGCAATGGTCGGCTCTTCATCCGCAGCCGAGGCCGGTACGTCTCAACAACCTCAACCCGCGGACATTCAGGCCACTAATGAAACCGTCCCTCCTAGTGTGGACTCCGAAGCGCTCGCATCACAAACTCAAATCTGCGCGCTTAATGAGAAGTATGAGAAGATAACGGTCGAACTTAATCAAGCATTAAGGAATAACATCGAACTTATGCGATAACTTCAAGAAAGTCAACGCATCGTCGCTCGACTTCAACTTACTCGGAACAATGCTCGACCCCGACCAACCATATCGGAAACTTCCTCTTCCGAGTCGAGGGGCCCGCATCAACGGAGGAGGATTATCCTCATCAACAACGTCGCCGCCCGCACCAATGCCCTCGACAACGGTAATGGCAATGGCTACACCAATGGCAATGGGAACGGGAACATCGACCGAACTACCGTCACATATAGCGAGGGGGCACAATACCAAGACCGCTCTCGCTTGATCATCAATGACGGACCATGTCCTACAAACCAACCTCTTCCTCAACACAACCCGACGATCTCTAATCAGGATGGTGGGCCCGCTATTCCAACGGCCCGCGTTCCTCAAGAACAGGAACTGCATCACCTTGCTCCGCCTCACCATCCGCACCAAGATCCAATCACAGATGTCAAAGACATGAAGGAAGATGATCCAGATATCCATCATAGGAGCCGCCCTCGCAACAGAACTCCAGAACTTTGCCAAAACCCATGGGTCCCAAGAGCAGATCCCTATCCAACTTACCTACCCGACATGGTTCGAAGAATCATGAGGGAAATGCGAGGAAATGTGCACGATTCATGGGAAGCGCACATTAGGCGTAACCCCTTCACAAGATGAATGGCCGCGACGTTTCAACATGTCATAAATGCCTCTCTACGACGACACCACTGACCCATGTGCCTTCCTAAATCGATATGAATGGCAGATGGACTCGAGTCGGGGCAACGATCCGATCAAATGCAAATGTTTCCCAGTCTTCTTATCAGGAATCACTTTGTTATAGTCCTCCCGCCTCCCACTCGATTCCATTAACAACTTCAGCTAGTTAGCGACACAGTTGGTCAAGCAATTCAGGATGGACATACCAACTCCAAAGAATGCCCTCACCCTCTCTAACTTATACCAAGGGCCCGCTGAGTCGCTCAAAAGCTACCTCTCCAGGTTCAACATTGCCCTTGCCGAAGTCGAGGATCCGGATCCTCGCACAGTACTCTTTCAATTAACCAAAGGTGTCCTCCCTATTTCCGAATTCGAGGCATGGATCGATCGAAAGCAGCCAAAAATCCTCGATGCCCTCTATGAGAAGGCGGATCAGTACTTGTGCCAAGAGGAAGTAAGGTGCAATCGACTCTCAGCCACCAGTCGCCCCAATGGCCCTCAAGCAGGCGCTGCAAATAATAACCTCAGAAGAAAACAAGTAGGAGAGCCCTTTGATTAGAACATAGGGGCAGGTCCTAACAGGAAAAGACTGAACATTGGTTGGCAAGATGGCCGGGACAACGATCAGGCCCCGATCGAACCAAGGAAACTCGGCCCTTACCGAGCCTTCGAGACATACACCCCGCTAAACGAGGATCTAGAAACAATTTACTTGGAGACATGCAACACTATGCCATACAAGAAACCACGCACCAGGGAATCAACCGACCTTGAGAAAAATACTGGGGGGTACTGCCGATACCATGACGTGTACGGCCACAATACCAATGAATGTTGCCAGCTTAGGGATGCAATTTAAAAGCTTATCCGCAAAAAGCGGCTTGAGCAATACGTCCAAGCGCCTTTTCCACCCGAAGCAAATCCAAAGCCTCAAGCACCAGTACCTCAGGCAGCCGCCAAGGCAGCTTTAGGTCCATCTAACACAAGGTGTGGGATCGTTATCAACACCATATGTGATGGAGCTTATCCCACACATGACAACTTCCAAAAAATGGAAGAGTATGTTAGTTCAATAAAGCATGCTACTTATGAAACCTGCTCCGCCCCCAACAAATCCATCCAAACTAAGCTCCAAAAGACCATGTGGGATGACATTGTTTTTCACGAAAGAGATTCTACTGGGGTGGAGATCCCAACCACCGATCTCCTAGTTATCATAGCTTAGATTGGTGCCGCTTCTGTCCAAAAAGTGTTAATCGATTCCAGAAGCTCAATCAACATCATTATCAAAGCTGCTTACGACCAGATGAAATTAGAAACAAATGATTTAAAGCCATGTTGAGCCACGATCCACGGCTTCAATGGGGCTTCAAATCTCCAGTGGGAATGATCGACTTACCTGTGGAGCTAGGCGAGGGGATCGGAGCCGGGTCCGAATCCTCACTTTTGTGGTCATGAACATTAATTCCCCCTACAACGCTTTTCTTGGACGCCCTTTTCTCATGGAGTTTCGAGTCTACATGTCGCCATGGTCTCTCCTAATGAAATTTCCAACAAAAAATGGGATTGGAATAGTTAGAGGTGACCAAGTAAGCACTAGAGAGTGTTATGCAATAGAATGGAAGAACGTGCGCAATAAGGACAAGGGAAAGGCCGTGCCCACGCCTTCTTGTGCCAAGACCGTTTCAGCATAGCAATAAGCGGTGTCTGGGCCTTGGCTCAGGCGCCTCTGTCGTCTTTCCAAAGACCTCAAACTACGAAAGGACGAAGAGCCCGAGTACGAGAGGGCTACCCCGGTCGAATCTACAGTGGATATACCTGTTAATCCCGAGGATCCATCGAGGGTGCTGAAGATAGGATCACAACTCCATCCCTTAATCAAAGAAGATCTTGTGGATTTTCTGAAGGCTGACGTAGACGTGTTTGCATGGACTCATTCTGATATGAAAGGCATCGACCCTGCGATCGCTTGCCATTGTCTAAGTATCGATCCTACAACAATTCCAGTCAAGCAGAAGCACCGCTTCTTGGGACCTGAGAGGTCCAAAGCACTTGAGGAAGAGGTAGGCCGTCTACTCAACAACAATTTCATTCGCGAAGCCGATTACCCCGAGTGGGTCTCCAACCCAGTTCTGGTCAAGAAAGCCAATGGTAAATGGCAAACGTGTGTAGACTTCTCCGACTTAAACAAGGCGTGTCCCAAGGACAGCTTCCCACTCCCAAAGATCGATCGACTTGTTGACTCAACCATCGGATACCAGCTACTATCTTTCATCGACGCCTACTCAGGCTACAATCAAATTCCCATGAACCTTCACGGCTAGGATCACACTTCTTTCATAACAGACCTTGGACTTTACTACTATCGCGTCATGCCATTCGGCCTCAAGAATGCTGGCGCTACTTATCAACGAATGGTTAACCAACTCCTTAAAAACCAAATCGGAAAGTCTATGGAGGTGTACGTGGACGACATGTTGGTAAAATCTAAAGTATGAAGCGGTCACATCCACGACCTCTCTAGAATGTTTGATATCCTCTGCTAGTACGACATGAAACTCAACCCCTTGAAATGAATTCTTGGGTTTCATTGTCAACTCCCGGGGAATCGAAGCTAATCCAGAAAATTCCAAGCCATTCGGGACATCCGAATCCCCAAGAACATCAAGGATGTCCAAAGTTTAAATGGAAAGGTTGCTTCTTTAAGTCCATTCATATCCAAGGCCGCCGACAAGTGCAATCCTTTCTTTGATATACTTCGAAAGGGGAAACACAATTTCGAGTGGACCCCAGAATGCATTTCTGCATTCGAAGAACTTATGGATCACTTAGAGTGACCACCTATTCTATCTAAACCCGTAGACCATGAGGACTTACACATTTATTTGGCTGTTTCTGTGTAGGTAATCAGCTTGGCGTTAATCCGCCTCGAGGACCGCATTCAACGGCCCGTCTACTACATAAGAAAACGATTAACATGGGCAGAGAAGAATTACCCAAAGCTAGAAAAGACGGCATTCTTCTTGCTTATTTCCTCTCGGAAACTGCGACTATACTTCCGGTCTCATCCTATAAAGGTTTTCACCGATCAGCCACTACGACTGATCCTACAGCAACTCGAAGCATCGGGACGGCGACTGAAATGGAGTATGGAGCTAAGCCAGTTTGAGATAACATTCATTCCCCGCCGAGCTATCCTCGGCCAAGCTCTCACTGACTTCATAGTAGAGTTCACTGCCCCCGAGGAGACCCCGACAGAGAACATAGAAGCTCCCGGTATTCAATGGAAATTGTTCATGGATGGGTCCTCCAACAGCAAATGCTCCAGGGCCGGAGTCGTGTTCATCACCCCCGAAGAACGTCCGATATGCTACACACTAAAACTAAATTTCCCTGCTACCAACATACGCGGAATATGAGGCCTTGATTTTCGAACTCGGAATCGCCATCGAGCTCAAAATAAAGACAATCCAAATCTTCTCCGATTCACAACTCATCGTGCGTCAATTACAAGGGGAATATCAAGCTAAGGGGGAACGACTCGCCCTTTACTTAACTAAGGCTCAAGAACTACTCACTCACCTCGATCACTTCGTCATCACTCACATACTCCGAAAACAAAATGAAAAGGTCGATTCACTATCCAAACTAGCGAGCTCCAAGGATCCGCAACTTTTGGGGTTCACCCCCGTCGAAGTGATCAACTCCCCTAGCATCAAGCAAACTCAAACTGAGGCGGTTATAAATGCCGAACCCGAACCTGAATCTTGGATGACACCGATCGAGAACTACCTACAGCACGAAACCCTCCCGAGGATTTACAAGGAAAGGCGAGCACTCACCCGACAATCGGCTCGCTATCTTCTTATGGATGGGATTCTCTACCTAGAGGTTTCTCCATCCCAATGCTCAGATGTGTAGCCCATCTTGACGCCATCAAAGTCTTAACCGATGTGCTTGAAGGAGAGTGCGGCTACCATACTGGAGGGAAAACCCTGGCTAGAAAAATACTTAGACATGGTTACTATTGGCCTACGCTCGACCAAGACGCCGCAGACTATGCACGCAAATGCGACAAGTGCCAGCGCTTCTCGAAGATCCCAAGAGCCCCGCCTATAGAGTTAACACAAATGATCATCCCATGGCCATTCGCCATGTGGGGAATTGACATCATCGGGACTCTTCCAATGGCCAGAGGCGGGGCACGATACGCCGTCGTAGTTGCTTATTTTACCAAATGGGCAGAGGCCGAAGCTCTCGCCACAATCACAACCAAGAAGATGATCACCTTCGTTGTACGCAAAATCATTACTCGATTTGGGGTCCCTCAAGCTATCATTTATGATAACAGCACTCAATTCAAGAGTGCCAAATTTAAAGCCTTCTGCCAGCGGCACAACATCTAAAAGAGATTCTCGGCAGTGGCTCATCCTCAAGCCAATGAGCAGGTCAAAGCGATCAACAAAGTTATTGAGTCTGTTATTAAAAAGTGCCTGGAAAAGGCTGGGGGGCATGTGGGTAGACGAACTTCCATTAGCTCTATGGGCATACCGAACCACCCACAAGACATCAACCGGACATACTCCCTTCGCCCTCGCCTACGGATCAGAAGCCGTCATTCCTATCGAACTCAAGCTTCCATCTCACCGAGTCACCTATTTTGATCCAAGGACAAACCAAGATTTACTTTTAGGATCAATTGACTTGTTGGAAGAGAAAAGGAACGAAGCTGATCTCTGAGCCGCTACCCAACGGCAATGAGTGGCCCGATACTTCAATTCTAGGGTTCGCCATAAGGACCTCAACGTCGGCGACCTCATCTTAAAGCAGGTCTTCCCTCCACCAACAGGCATCGCTCCTCATTGGGAAGGTCCATACTCCATACAACGGAAGCTCAACAATTGAACTTTCAAACTTGCAACTGTGGACGACAGAAGGCATGGAACAATGAACATCTCCGCCGCTACTTTACATAACTTAGTACACAGTTATTTACGCTTTCCAACAATGTTTTGTTTTCTAACAAATTAATGCATTGTAAAGGCTACTACTACCAAAGTTATTAGTGGAAATGATGTTCAACTTCCCATCTCTACCTGTTTATGTTTACTCCGCGCATGACACGTTTGACTAGTCTTGACAACTAGCTTATGTCCAAACAGTCGGCTGTCGTGTCGGCCTCCGAGCACGGAGTCAGCACCGCCGTACGAGTCGCAAGCCAACCTCGAGGATAAAACACAATGGCTACGAAAGACACCCCAAGCATGGGAGCCGACAACACTACTCGAGTCGCCGGCTTGTTGAATAACGAGATTTTGATCGATGTTAACGAATAAAGCTACAATGGGAATCGAATCATAAAGATAAGGTTTATATATATATATATGCGTTGAGTCATGTTAGAATTATGTTAAAATCTATCCTCAAGTATACACGAATGTGTTAATCAAGTTTATATATATAATTTAAAAACCTTCAAAAATCCAGACTGTGCAGGAAATTGCCTACCAGTCGACTGGTAGGAAATCCACCAGTCGACTGGTCAAGCAATCTCTGCACATAACAGCTAGTTTTAAAAGTTTTATATAATTAAATTATTTTTACTAGTCAACCGATGATTTTTAACCAGTCGACTGATTTGACCTAGAACTTATTTTCTGAAGAGTTGCTTCTATTCATGAAGAGATCCCTCTTTACTAATAAAAGGAAATGGACATTTCTTTTGTTGAAAACTCTTCGTGAAAGAATGCTACTCTTATACTGCTATATAAATAAGTTTAATCATGTGTTACAATAACCCAATATCTTCGAATTTTACTAATTTTCTGATCATCATTCTACTCTCTCCATTTACATTCTTTGCAATTAAAAAGCTCTCCATTTCAAATACTTGTTGAATCCGTGAATAAATTCAATATCATTTGATTCAACAAGCTATATTCCTACTTAAATCTTCGCATTCAAAGTATATACTCGAGGATTAGATTATATGAAGGTTGTACATAAAATATTGGTTATCCGTGTTGTTTCAAGAACACAAATCAGAAGTCAAACTCTTTGTAAGTGTTGAAGACCTGTGTAGTTGCTTAGGAGAGAGGCATCCTTGTTGGGGCCCGGGTGTACTGACTTATTCCTTCGGGTTAAGAGAGGGCATTGTTAGTGAATTCGGAAGAGGAGCTTCGGGACTGGATGTAGGGTGGGAAGTCCGAACTAGTATAAAAACTCCTGGTATCTCTTTTACTTTACTTACTGCTTTTTACTTGTTATATATATATATATATATATATATATATATATATATATCTCAGTAACTTAGACTTTATTTGCATAAACTATTGCACATTATTTAGCTAGTATATCACATATATTTCCGCATTATCCATATAGATCCTTTAAGTCGTACACATTGACTTTTCAGACTTTTCATTTGGTATCAGAGCAAGGCCATCATATAACCGTAAAACCGTTATTTGATATATAGACATTATGGATAGTAACACTAGCATTAGCAATAACACCGAATATTCTGAAGGTCAATCAATTGCTAGACCACCCTTCTTCAATGGCATGAATTATAGTTACTGGGCTACTAGAATGAGAATATACATGTAAGCTAATAGCTATGATGCATGGAATATTACTAAAAAAGAGTATACATCACCGACCACTGCTTATACTGAATGGTTAACCACTGAGAAAAATGAAGCTACTGCAAATGCTAAGGCCATGAACATGCTACATTGTGCACTAGATAGAAATGAGTTCAATCGGATTTGTATGTGCAACACTACATATGAAATCTGGAGAACTCATGAAGGCACTTACAAAGTTAAACATAGTAAAATTTCTATGCTCAAAAATCAGTTTCAAAATCTTAAGATGAATGAGAATGAATCCATAAATGATATGTATTCACATTTTCAAAATATTTATCATTCATTATTAGGACTAGGAGAAAAATATTCCGACTTTGACATAGTTTCAAAAATGTTAAATTCTTTAACTGATGAATGTGAGAGAAAAGTATTAGTGGTCAAGAAGCTAATGATCTCTATACCATGAAACCGAAGAACTGATCGGTAATCTAGTCGTATGAAGTGAATTTGCAGGCAAAGAAAGCACATGTACAAGATAATAAAAATTTAGCTTTCCATGTAGAAAAAGAAGATTCCGATTCAGATGAAGAAGATATAGCATTTGTTGCCAAGAATTTTAGAAAATTTCCAAAATACAGAAATAGTCAAAGTAGAAATATAAAGAAGAATTCATCAAAAGAACCTGATCCGACTTTAGTAGAATGTTTCAATTGTCACAAGATCGGACATTATCAAAAGAACTGTCTAGAGCTAAAGAGAAATGGCAAAAATGAAAAATCAAAGAAATGAGCTTATTCAGTCACTTAGGATAACTCGGACTCATCTTCTGAAAGTGATAGCGACAACAATAATGAGCAAGCAAATGTGTGCTTTATGGCTAAGGACAACGACGTAACTGATTTTACTTTTGATGAATTAGTAGAAATAAATACTAAAATTTTAGAATCTAGGAAAATGTTTAAAAGGAAATTTAAACAAGCTAACGAAGATAAAAACAAAGCCGAATTTAAGAGAGACCTTTTGAAAGATGAAAAAGAAATCTTAGAAGAGGAAATCAGAAAATGACAAGATTCTCTTTCAAATGCATATTCTCAAATTTCTTTATTAACTCAAGAAATAGAAGTTCAAAAGAATAAAAATGATTTATTAGTTTCTGAAAATCATGATTTAAATAATAAAGTTCAAATTATAGAATTAGAAAACTCTAGTTTAAAAACTGAGTTAGAAAATATTTCTAAAAACATAAATAATTTTAATAAGGGTAGAGAGAATTTATCTAAGATTTTAGAAAATTCTCAATCTGTTTTAATAAAAAAGGACTTGGATATGAAAATAAAATAAAATAAAAAAGAAACCAAATTCAAAAATTTCTAATAATAAACCATAAATTTTTAGTAGTAAAATAAACATTTCTACTAAGAAAAATTATTCGGATAATTTTAGTATATGGATTCCAAAGAAAAATAATATTCATATTAAGAATAAATATATTAAAAGCTTTTTAGATTCTATTCATTTTACTAGTGATTATTTTTTTAGAAAGGAACCTAAGCTCTCTTGGGTTTGGCTTCCTCAGATTTAACCCTTAGGACCCTAACGGAGGAAGTGGGTACCAATGAAATTTTTGATTTATTTTTTGTAGGTCCCACTTGACAAAAACGTAGGAAAATGGATACTAGATAGTGGTTGCTCAAAACATATGACATGAGACAAAGAAATGCTATCAAACATTACTTACGCAAAAGTAGGTACTGTCACATTTGGGATAATTCCAAAGGATACATCATCGGCAAAGGCGATGTGAGGAATTATGGTATATCTAATTCACCTCTTATTTCGGATGTTTTATTAGTTAATAATTTAAAACACAATTTATTAAGTATAAGTCAATTATGTGATAAAGGTTTTAAAATAACATTTTCTGAAAATAAATGTAGTATATTTGATTCAAATCAAAATCTTATTTTCGAAGGAAATCAAGACAAAAATATTTATATTTTAAATATGGCAATTATAATAATCCGAGCATGTGTTTATTAGCCAAAGATAAAGATCCTTGGTTATGGCACAAACAATTTTGTCACATTAATTTTAAAACCATTAACAAATTATCTAAAAATGATCTAGTAAGAGGATTACCAAAAATAAATTTCAAAACTGAAAATTTATGCGATGCTTATCAACTCGGAAAGTTAACAAAATCCTCTTTTAAATCTAAAAAGGTTATATCAACCTTACAACCACTTGAATTACTACACATGGATTTATTCGGACCAACTCAAGTTCAGTCCAGAAATCATAGTAGATATGCATTTGTAATTATTGATGATTTTTCAAGATATACATGGACTATGTTTTTGAGTAAATATGTAATGTCCCGTATTTTTACGGTATAATAATTTATTTATTTAATTATTTAAATAGTAATTTAGAGATTTAAAATGGTTTAATTAAATAATATTGAATATTTAATTAATATTTATAATATAAAAATATACTATAATTCCGATTATAGTCGAAAATAACTGAATTCACAATATTGTGTGAATTGGATCATTTATGATATTTAATTCAGTTTAGAATTGAATTAGAATAACGAATATATTATTTAAACGACAGTTTGAACGTATAATTATAGTACAATTATAATCAAGCTCGAAATGGCGCTGTAGTTCGTAATTTGGTGAATCGAACTTTAACTGAATATACAGAATCCGTTTTAAATCGGAATTTTGTGAAACAAGAAACGTTCGGAGCTGGTGAAGTATATTTTTCTAGTGGAAGAGAAAAATCGGGATTTCATTATGTAGATTTTGATTTATGCCCAAATCAAATTTTCGAAAAGTCGCTATGGAATTCCTTTATAATTTATAACGATTTATTAAAGGATTTAAATATAAATCGAATATCATTATAACTCTGATGATGAAATATCGAGTTATAAATCCAATTGGAGCTATATGATATTCTATTGTGAATATATATACGATAATATAAATTTATTTATATTTAATTTAATTGTTTTTAAATATATTAATTTTTAAAAGGGTTTATTTAGAGCTTTAAAAATAGCCATTTTTGCAAACGACCTCCATTTTTGATGGAACTAATTATGTTGGATCCGTAATATTAAATTATTGCTAGATTTTAATTATCGTGATTTTTGAAGTCAGTATGTGGCTGTACGAGGTTTTAATGTGAAAAACAGTCAATTATTTGACTTTAAAATACGTTGTGTGAGCAAACAGAGTCGGAATTCGATGAAATCAGTTTCATTGGGTCCGTAATGTCGAGCTATAGCTGCATGCCCATTTTCATGATTTATGGGTATTATATGTGGTCGTACGAATTTTTAACAATAAATACATATAGCGGTCGCTTAAAAATTTAATATAATAATCAATATAAATATATTTAAAACTTTCTATAAATACCATACCCTCTGTAAACTAAGTCTTCACTCTCCACGGTCAAAGAAAAATGCGCCACTACTTTTTATTTTCCACAAAACCAAATCGAGAGTTGTAAAATAGAAATCAAATGAAAGTAAAATCTATAAATCATAATACTTATATACTTAGGTTCGCTGAGTGAATCTCTTCGATTCAGTACCACTTATGAGATGTTCGATGCTTATTTAATGAGCTTGACAGTTTCCAGCAAGAGGTTGGGTGCTTAGGGTTTAGAAATTCGAGAGTATGAGTGATCGAATGAAGTGATAGTTGTTTTTTGGATCGGGAAGTGAATCCGCACCTTGTGTGCAAAGTAGGGTGAATTCGATCATTATAAGTGATGCCATGTTCTTCAATACATCAGTGGAAGACCTCCATCACTGTTCAATGGGGAACCGCGAGTATGATGATACAGTCATGGGGAAGTTGAGATTGTGACGAGGGGAGTTTTAGTTAATTTAGTTTGATTTTTTTCCAATAAAAATGAAGTCGGTGGAGGTTTGAGGAGTACGGGTATGGTGAAAGTGAAATCCTGTAGTGCGAAATTGTGTTGGAAGAGGAAGATACTGTTCATAGAGGTATTGGGTTGATGGGCCGTAAGTTTAAAGGTGGAGCCCAATTTTATATGAAGGAAATTAAGTTTAGTTTAATTAAAATAGTGCATTGACTTGTAAATTTAATATTTCACCTATATTGTATCAGAATTTCGAACGGTCAGTCACGTTGGGATCGTATGGACGAGGGTTACACAATGGAACTGACAGGGAGCGAATCGAAGCTCGTTATAATTTATAGCGAAATAAATTGTCCGTATGAATCAAGCGACAATTGTCGTTATTTAACAATGATCGTCTAATGTAAGTAAATCTCACTAACTCTGTACAGTTTATATTTTTATAAATATAATCTGGTATTGATAAATGATGATTGATTGCTGTGTTGATTGTTTGGTTGAATTGCTGATGTATTGGTTGAAATTATATATAACGATATATATATAAATCATTAATCAAATGTTGATTCTGTTTATCAGAATATTTCATATCAAAATGAAATTGATGTTATTATATTGTTTAACATCTGTGGATGCAAGGAAACAGGTCGGAGGAATCCAACTGGATTCCTCAACATTTATTTTACTGTTTTTCATATATTGTAATATATGATGTGATATAAAATCTGTTGTTGATTATGTGTGTTTGAATGATATCGATCATTGTTATTTGGTATTTTAAATACCATATATAATACTGGAATTTAAAATGAGAATTTTCAATGTGTATGTTGAAAATAAATAAAATCAAATGATTTTATAAAAAGGAATTTCAAAGTGGATATTGAATAGAAAAGGAAATATTTGTAAAACAAATATAAAAGGAAGTATTTATCTAGAAAATAAATATAATTGAAAAGGAAATATTTATTTGTTAAATAAATAGAATTATATAAAAGGATTTATATAGAATAAATAGAATTTTTATAAAAGGAAATATTTATTTGTTAAATAAATAGAATTATATAAAAGGATTTATATGGAATAAATAGAATGTTTATAAAAGGAAATATTTATTTGTTAAAAAAATAGAATTATATAAAAGGATTTACATAGAATAAATAGAATTTTTATAAAAGAAACTTTTTATAAAATAAATAGAATTATAAAAGGAATATTGATTTAGAAAGTAAATAGATCTAAAAAAGGGAAACATTTGGAAAATGAATAGAGTTTATAAAAAGAAAATTTTACATTAGGAAGGTTTAGACCCATGCTTCGTACACGGGTGTAACATGATATTGATGTAAAGTAAATATTTTGCAAATAAAATATTATAAAGGAATTTGGGGTTTGAATTAGGAATTTAAATGGAATTACTGAAATTAGAACTGACTGGAAATTAGTTGAGTTGAATGGCTTTTTGGGTATCGATCTGATGTTGTTTTCGGCCTTCGGGGTTAATACATAGGGGGTTGTTCTCTTACTAGTTTACAGTTAGAGACTGATATATGTGAAAAGATAGTGGTGTGTGAATCAGAAATGGAAACGTTTTCCAAAGTTAATAACGTATATTTCTAAAATTAGGAAATAAGGATTTGATGAATATATGGAAACAAGAAATAGGGAAATGAATAAATGTTGATTGGTGATTGATTGATAGAATTTCCATCTGGAAATAATATCGTTAGTTGTACACATGTTTTCCTTGGATAGTTAAATCACTGACTATCGAAGATTTTGACCATTTCCGTTGTCAATACGGAGAGACCAGGATCAGATATATTATCTGAAAACCACTTCGTATGGCATTAGCGTCGCGAATCAAATATGATGAAGATAATTGAAGACGGGGTTATGCAAGGGTTGTTCAGTAAATCCTAGGTAGAAATTGCCTAAGATGGATTTACAGAATAATTCCTTCGGGTTGTCCAGTCCCAGGACAACTTGAATGGACGAATGTCTAACAGAGTATATCTGGTAGATCGCGTAAGTTATTCGTTTCAAACGTATTTACGTTGGTGGCGGAGGAATTCGTTTCTCTTAGCTTATACCCATGGTATTTTTGGGGAAATCAATTTGAGATTTGACGGGAATAATGATGTGGCATTCAAAGTAATTAAAAGAGTGATCTATTAAAAGATAGGTTATGACCTCAAGCCTCATCAACTGGGAAATGACAAAAATCGGGCAGGCAGCATGGCTAAGTGGGTCGCACCCAAGTAGGGTATATTGTCACCATCTAGATAATATTCATATTTGTTACTTCTTTCAATTCTATATCTCCCGGGAAAGGTTACGTTGGTATACCAACCATAAGGTGATAATATATTCGGAATATTCAAGCGAAATGAATGGCCGGTCATGTGTGGCCGAGTTACAAGATGTTCTTTTTGAACTCCAGTGTATCGCTTCTAGAGTACACTGATCGGAAAGTAGTTCCATACCTTGTCATAGTTGGAAATCCATTACCCAATAAGCGCCCGCGGTGTTTGATTGTATATACTATTTGTGGAACGTGAGATGAAAGCGTTTCCACTAGATTGCTATTTATCTGATTAAGCCATTAATATAATATCAAGAGAGTATTGATTTTAAAGAAATGTTTTGGGTTATCGTAAGGTAAAAACCATCCGTGTTTATGTGTGGATTGGTCTTACAATTATCATTTCTTTAGAAAGAATTTTAAAAGTTAAACAAATGGTTGGAGTTTACTCACACCAGTCACATGACTGACCCAGAGTTTATTTTGTTTTGTTTTCCCTAAACTCATGGGTGCCCAATGTTGTATGGGCAGTCAAGTAGTTAGGATTTACAGATACTTGAAGAGCTAGAGCAGGAGGCTTCAGGATTATATAGTTATTGTTATTTCCGCTGTATTGTAAGTGTTATACTCTAATAATGGTATTGAATATAGATACTGTTTTATTTCAAAGTTATGTTATGAAATAAATTTATTCGTTCCGCTGTGAGATTTGTGTTTACTCTGATGTTGTATGTTCTTCTTCTTCTTCTATTCTAAGTTTCTATCTTATCTATTCTCATCCTCTATTTTCTTTCATGGACTATCTAGTATTTCTGATGCTTGAATAGTCGACATTGAGTTTATGTCGGTTACTCAGGATCGCGAAAACCCGGGTCGTTACAAAAAGCGATACATTTGATATTTTTAAGAATTTCGTCAAACAAATTCAAAATTTAACTAATTTAAAAATAAAGAACATATGAAGCGATCATGGAGGAGAATTTGAAAATGAGAAATTTGATTTATTTTGTCAAAAGAAAGGAATTTTTCATAATTTTTCATTTCCTAGAACTCCACAACAAAATGGAGTTGTAGAACGTAAAAATTGAACTTTAAAAGAATGTGCGAGAACATTATTAAATGGAAGCACACTACCAAAACATTATTGGGATGAAGCAGTTGCAACATCTTATTATGTTTTGAATCGTGTTTCCATTCGACCTCTTACTAAAAATACTCCATACGAGCTTTTACTAGTAGAAAACCAAATATATCTTATTTTAAAGTTTTTGGATCAAAATGTTTAATTTTAAATACAAAAGATCAACTTGGAAAATTTGATTCAAAATCCGACGAAGGAATATTCTTAGGATATTCTAAACGAAGCAAGGCTTATCGAATTTTCAATAAAAGAACCAATAAAATAGAAGAATCTCTTCATGTTTCATTCGATGAAAAATTTATTCAAAATTCCTTAAATAAAGATATTACAATAAATAATACTTTACGATGATGATTTGATAATATATAGAGAAGATGGAAATATTGTTCATAACAATATAGAGAATAGTACTACAGAAATTCAAGATAATGTCAATAATCAAAATATTCATGTTAATGAAGTTAGATCTCCACCACGACTATTACAAGATCATCCAACGCAAAATATTATTGGAGAGATAACTTCAAATGTTAAAACAAGAAGTCAATTAAATTTGGTAAGTAATGTACCCTTCTTGTCAATTATCAAACCCAAAAATCCTAAAGAAGCATCAACAGATGAAAATTGGATAATTGCTATGCAAGGATAATTAAACCAGTTTGCACATAATGAAGTATGGGAATTAGTTCCAAGACCAACTGATCGAACTATCACAGGAACAAAATGGGTTTACAAAAATAAAGCAGATGAATTGGGAAATATCACTAGAAATAAAGCTATACTTGTTGCATAAGATTACAATCAAGAAGAAGGCATAGATTATGAAGAAACCTTTGCTCCATTTGCATGACTAGAAGCAATTCAAATATTATTAGCATACGCTTGTCATCACAACTTTAAATTGTATCAAATGGATGTTAAAAGTGCTTTCTTAAATGGATACATTAAAGAACGAGTATATGTTGAACAACCTCCACTATTCGCTTATGACAAATATCGCGATCATGTTTATAAACTGAGAAAGGCATTATATGGTTTGAAACTAGCACCTCGTGCATGGTATGAACGTCTCAAAACTTACTTGTTAGATTCAGGATTTCAAATTGGAAAGGTTGATCAAACACTTTTTATCAAGAAAGACCATAAAGATATTGTAATAGTTCAAATATATGTAGATGACATTATTTTTTGATCTACAAATGATTAAATATGTCAAGAATTTTCAAAAATAATGACCAATGAATTTGAAATGTCACACATGGGAGAACTGTCCTATTTTCTAGGTTTGCAAATTAAATAATTATCTAATGGAATTTTTATTAATTAAGAAAAATATTGTATTAATTTAATAAAACGTCTTGGAATGGAAAACATGTCAAGTAAACCTACACCAATGAGTACATCGGCACATTTAGATAAAGATGAAAATGGTAAAAGTGTCGATCAAAAGTTATATTGAAGCATGATAGGTTCAATTTTATATCTAACAGCAAGTAGACCGGACATTATGATGAGTGTTTGCTTTGTGCCAGATTTCAAGCTAATCCAAAAGAGTCGCATTTAAGACCAGTTAAACGAATATTACGATATTTAAGTAGTACTAAAGACTTTGGACTCTTCTATCCAAAAGACCGTTCCTTTGAATTAGTTTTATATAACGATGCTGATTTTGGGGGATCACGAACAGATAGTAAAAGTACAAGTGGAACATGTCACTTTATTGGCAAATCACTTATATCTTGGTTTAGCAAAAAGCAAAATTGTGTTTCATTATCAACATACGAAGCTGAATATATATCTGTTGCACTAGCTTGTGCTCAGGTATTATATATGCAGCAAACACTAAAAGATTTCAATGTAAATTTATCGAATTCCATAATCTATTATGACAATACGAGCGCAATAAATTTATCTAAGAATCCAGTAAACCATTCCAGAACTAAACACATTGATATTAGACATCACTTCTTGAGAGATAATATTGAAAAACAAAAAATTAATTTAGAATTGGTTAACTCAGAAAATCAAATTGCAGATATCTTTACTAAACCCCTTCTAGAGAATTCTTTCATTAAACTCCGACAAGAACTAGGAATTGTATCATTCAAAGATCTCTAAATAGTTCATCGATTATCATGTGCTGATAATATCTTAATTTTATTTTTAATCGATGACAAAGGGGGAGAAAAAAAATCTTTCATGATATCTATGTTATATACCATATTTATGTTTCCATGCTATTATATTTTCCATACTATTGGAAATTGTGCTAACATTTGTGAATGCAGGAATCAAATGGTAAGGATATAAAATCATGGACTAATAAATTTATGTAGAAATTCAGGGGGAGCTATACATTCTGGGGGAGAAATACCAAAGTGTTGCCATCGATCAAAAAGGGGGAGAATGTTGAATAACGAGATTTTGATCGATGTCAACGAATAAAGCTACTATGGGAATTGAATCATAAAGATAAGGTTTCCTATATATATATATATACACACACACACATTAAGTCGTGTTAGAATTATGTTAAAATCTATCCTCAAGTATACATGAATGTGCTAATCAAGTTATATATATAATTTGAAAACCTTCAAAAAGCCAGACTGTAGGCAATCCACCATTCGACTGATCAATCAATCTCTGCACATAACGACTAGTTTTAAAAGTTTTATATAATTATATTATTTTTTACCAGTCAACTAATGATTTTTAACCAGTTGACTGATTCGACCTAGAACTTATTTTCTGAAGAGTTGCTTCTATTCAGGAAGAGATTCCTCTTTATTAATCAAAGGAAATGGACATATCTTTTTATGAAAACTCTTCGTGAAAGATTGCTACTCTTATACTACTATATAAACAAGTTTAATCATGTGTTACAATAACCCAATCTCTCTGAATTTTACTGATTTTCTTATCATTATTCTACTCTCTCCATTTTCATTCTTTGCAATTAAAAAGCTCTTCATTTCAAAGACATGTTGAATTCGTGAATCAATTCAATATCATTTGATTCAACAAGCTATATTCTTCCCTAAATCTTCGCATTCAAAGTATATACTCAAGGATCAGATTATAGGAAGGTTGTACTTAAAATATTGGCTATCCGTGTTGTTTCAAGAACACAAATCAGAAGTCAAACTCTTTGTAAGTGTTGAAGACCTGTGTAGTTTCTCAGACGAGAGGCATCCTTGTTGGGGCTCGGGTGTACTGACTTATTCCTTCGGGTTAAGAGAGGGTATTGTTAGTGAATTTCGAAGAGGAGCTTCGGGACTGGACGTATGGCGGGAAATCTGAACCAGTATAAAAACTCCTGGTGTCTCTTTTACTTTACTTACCACTTTTTACTTGCTACATATATATATATATCGGTAACTTAGACTTTATTTGCATAATCTATTGCACATTATTTAGCTAGTATATCACATATATTTCTGCATTATCCATATAGATCCTTTAAGTCATACACATCGACTTTTCACGGCCCGCGGCGCAACCGAGTATAAATAACCACAAACTCGAATCTCGGCCCCGTGCCAAGACCAAGAATAAATCGTTCCACGCCCAAGTCCCAAGAGACTTAGGGCCACCCAAAAGCCAGGCAGGAGTTATGTCCATCCCTCCCTCGGCTATGGGTACCAGTCAAATCTTGGCGCAACACCGAGACCGACCCTTAAATCGTTTCTTCCCCGAAGCTCTCAAGGCTACAGGGTAGCCAATGGCCACGATCGGACCCTATGGGCCGATGATCCGGGCTTCTCTTCTTAAGTGAATAAACAACACCTACGGCTCGCCTCAACCTGATTAACAACGGGAGAGCCACATACCGGACAGACCGCACAACGCAACATCATACGCCTTCGCTACACTTGGGATTAACCCCGGGCTACCCAAACACAGCAGACGCTCAGCCTGGCTTCGCAAACCATGGGTTTCCTGAGCTAAGGGAAACTTACTAGAAGTCTGCGCTCTATCACACCCCTCCGGAATAATTGACCCGGAGCGCGGTACACAATCACACCCCTCTGTAATAATTGACCCAGAGCGCGACACATAATCGCTTTTTTGTTAGGTGTAACGATAAGTATTCTTATGCAAGTACGGGACGCCTGAAAACATAAGAAGAACATCCAAACACATAACACAAATTGCGATATTTAATAATTCATATTTCATTTCAACACACACACATTAAGACAAACTACATGTCTAACATCTTTCTTTCTTTCTAATGACAAGGTGTACATGAAAACCACACCATGTCTTGGAAAACCAAAAGCGAGGGCCGTACTCGCATAAACTATCGGCCTACACTACCAAAAGGCATGGTAACTTCTACTTAAGTTGCTAACACTAATCATGCTTCTTTCGTTTGTGCTTGTGCTTCTTTTTTGCAGATTCCGCACTTGATGGTTCATCCTTTGCACCGGGACTCTTCTTACCAGACCCGATCTTTCCATCTTGGCTCCTCCGAGAAGTGGTCGATTCATGAGAAGCCGAGAGACGCTTCTCGTCCGTGCCCTCGTCGCTAGAGATCTCGGTAATATCGACAAGGGCAGTATGCAGTGTAGGCACAGAGGCACTCCCAGCAGCGAGGCGGACCACAGTGTCACTCTTCTCCAGGACCACTTTTCCTTCTCGCTCAGTCCGTTCTTGGCCTCTCTAACAGCCCGACGCTCAGCAAGCTTCTGGGATCTATGCGGCATGTCACCACCAGCCTTGATTTTCTCAAGGGACTCAGTAGTCCTCTGCTGTGCTTCCTCATCCTCCCTCTTCTTCCGGGCCTCATCGTCATCCCTCCTCTTCTCAGCCTCCTCACCGACTTTCCTCTTCTCAACCGTCTTAGTGGCTCTCGCATCAACGTCCTGCCTGGTCTTCATTAGGACCTCCTTCTTGGCAGCCTCATCATGCCTCTGTTGCTCTTCCACCTCCTCACACTTAGCTACCATTTTTGCATTTTAGGTCTCCACCATAGCAGCCATAGAAGGCACATCAGCCTCCACTGGGCCTTGGGCAGCCGCACTTTGCCCGTCAACCACCTCTTCTTCCTCCATAAGGGTATCGATCATGCTGGGAGTTAACCTTATATCCGAGTAGGTATCTAGTTGATTGTCGCCCTCTCCAAACTACGCTACCATGAGTCCTGGGCTAGATTCAGTTGTTTGTAGGATCACGGAGGCAGGGCCCGATGTCATGGTCCATCCAGGAAGGGCTGTACATTGAAAACACAACCTTTTAGTCTACAAATTTGGTAATTACATCATCCTTGGGATGCATGGCAAAAGAAATTTACCACCGGGCAGGGATGGTGTGGAAATGTCAAGAGGGGTACTGGTGGTGGTAGGTAAAGTGAATCCGGTCTCTCCTAGATTTGGTTGCTTAGGAATATGCTCGGTCGAAACCCAACTCAAAGCTGCGGGATCGCTCACCATAACCGATTCAGGGGCCGATGGCCAGTAGGAGCTTGCTTCAGCAAATCTCCTCGCTACCACAACACTCTCAATCATGATAGACTTCCCTTTCTCAGCGGTAAGCCTCTTCAGCCTCTCCCTCTCGGCATCCTCAAGCAGCAACCTCCTACCCTCCTCCAGCTTCTCTCGCTCTTCAGCGGTCAAGAGATCGATTATAAGTTGTCGCTCGTCCAAGGACCCAACATCCACTTAGCGCAAAAAGGCTTTGCACGGAACCAATCACTCCCAAGTCCGAGCCAGTTCCTGGGGATAATCATCGACTCACGAGAGTCCGTGGAATCTCAGAGCCTTGACATACATGTTTTGGATATCCTCCACCACAGACGATTGCACTCGGTACTTTGTATCCTCTAGCTCCTCTCTCAATCGTTCCACCTCTCTCAGTCCATCCATTGTACCCACCACATCCCGGTTACTGGCCTCTACATCCTCCTTGGCCTTTCTCATTTCCTCGAGCTGCCTCTTCAGACTGTCATTCTCCGCTCTCAGAGCATTGTTGTTAGTTTGGAGATTGGAAACTCGCGCGTTTTCCCTTTCCAGATCGGTACACACTTTATCCACCTCGGCCTTGTCCCTCTTTAGGGTCGTGTTATGGGTAGTAAGATCGGCTATTATTCTAGTGAAAACAGAGAGGGAGTGATCAGCCTCCCTCTTGAGTGCCTCGTACCCTTTCTTTATCTCAGCTACAACAACGAGATTCATAAGCTAGCATTTAAAAATACAGGAATGAACGACAAGTGCTCACGGTACAAAAAGCAGACTCACCAATGTCCGCGTGTAGATGAACGGCGGTGATCTTCTCAGCATCGATAGTTAACATCTGATTCAAGAGCTCCATATTCTTCCTCTTGATCAGCTCCGATAGATGAAAGGAATAGGCGATAAGCTCGTCAGCTTGGTGGTACGCTTCCTTCACATGCATCCAGATCTCTCCGGAGTCCCTAGTAGGGGACGGGCGGAGATCTGGAAGGGTCGTCAGCTCATCAAAGTAGTGTTGAGGGAAAGTCATTTTCAACCATGCCCTCTGTTCCTCCACAGAAAGCCCATGTTGCTCAGAGGCCACTAGTTCTCATGCCTCGGTTACGTTCATCCTCTCCGGCCTTGGTTGGCCGAGTGGCGGCTCTCTCTGGCAACTGGAATGGGCGCAGGAGCCGCTATATGTGTCAGAGATGACGAAGACGGATGCCGCGAACCCCACAAGTTAAGTCGGGAATCTCCCTCGGGCACCCGAATCGGAGGGGGAAGAGGAGGTGTCGGAGACCGTCGAGATCGTCCCCACCACGGTGCTCACTACTGCGACCAATCAGGGGTGAAGTGCTGTAATACTCCTTAATTTTAAAATATTAAAACTTACAAATTTAAGAATACTTAATTTTTAGATGAAGAATTAAATGAAATGGGTTACGCCATTGCATTCGTCTCGGAATTCTCCCATATGAAGGAGTTATGGACGATAGAATTTTGGCAGAACAATCAGGAAATGAGCCAGAATAACTGGCGAACTTGTTAAGCGCGCCAGAACAAAAATGCATTGGCGCACCTGGGAAGTGCGCCCATGCTGAGCAAAGATCTAGAGAATTCTGGACAACTCCCTGATGACGTGTCTTTCTAATCTGAGTGGTTCTGATGGTTTCTAATCTAATCTAATGGTCCTAATTCACCTAATACATCTATAAATAAACATCTAAACCTAACCCTAATCTCTTCAACCCTAATCCATGGCGCCTCTATGCTGCTTCTCCAACTCAAATTAATTTAGCTTTTCTTCTTCAACAATCAAAGAAGAGGTTATTCAAGATCAGATTTGCTACAACAACGCCTAATTCTCTTTTCTAAGAATCCTATCACTGTGAGTTTATGTTACTTTCACATATAATTAAATTAAAAAGTAATTGTGATAGGAATGTAAATTGGATCTAATGTTTATGCCTGTAAATAAGATGAATCATATCAAGTTTTTTAATTTGTTATTCTTCAGATTCATACCTAATTGCTATTATCATATGCCTGTCTGATCTATTTTGTCGTTATTCATTTCACATGCCTATTTATATGTTTATGCCAATTTTAATGTTTGATTCTCTTCCCTTCTTCTTTTCCTTTTTCCTTTTGAGATTAGGCTAACTTCGAGCCTAAGCATATTACGTTGAGATTTATGTACGAATAACGTTTTGATGATTGGGAAAAGTTTCGGAAATATGTAATAAAATGAGATTAGGCATAAATTGTTGATAGCTATGGAAATTGCTTTGGGCATAATTTGGTATAACTTGTACACATGAGATTATAGGCATAATTTGGATTAAAATTATAAACATAATTTAGATTGGAAATTATGGGTAATTGGAATATCTTATAATCCAAGATTTGAAATTGGGACTTGAATCAAGAAAGTGATAATGAACGTCTAAGACACAGGGTTAGATTCAGATTACGGTATAAGTCTACCCGGAACCACTTGGCATATCCAGTAACCGTAAATGGTAATCTAATGTGAGAGGTCAAAGGAAGAAATTAGATGCGTAATAATGCAAAGACACGAGGTTAGATTTGGATTGCGGTATAAGTCTACCCGGAACCGCCCGGCATATCCAGCAACCACAAACGATAATCTAATGTGGGAGATCTTGCAAGATTACGGTTATAATGAATTAATGAACACTTAACCAAGATAAGACATTTGGTAAGACATGGGAATAATAAAGGGTTAAGTGGGTAACATGGGTAGCATGTGAAACATAATTAAAGCACTTAACCAAGATGAGACATGTGATAAGACATGGGGATAAAAAGGGGTTAAGTCGGAATTCCTAGTGGGGACCAAGCTTAGGAGGGAATCTTGTGTCAAGTGTGTGGACCCTTTTCAACTAGTAACCCATTTTAGTATCTATATGAGCTCAAACTAGGTCGAGGACAGGGACACGCTTACTGGGGTTGATTGTAAGAGGTCAATAAAGAGTTAGCGATGACAGTGCAAGTCCAACGGAGTCATGTGTGTGCATGGGTCCGGGCTGGTAGGTAATACGTTGTTGCATCTTGTAGTAATTTGAGCAAACAAGGTACATTGGAACCGTATTACCGAGATCCACAATTTGGAGCTAATGTAGATGAATTTGGAACTAGCAGGAAATTTAAATTGAATTAAACGCTTGTTTGATTTAACGGAAAACCGTATCACTTTAGCGATGAACTAAAATCAATGTGAGTATAACTCACTCAGTTATCCCACTGATATTTTTTATAACTTGAGTTAAAAAAATTTTGTGCTATGGTTGATAATTTTTGGATGATTTTTGAAAGTTGTTTATATAACGACTAAACAAATTAAATTAAATGTTCATTTAAATTAATTGAAACTCAATCGTTATTTTAACGATTATTTCCAATGGGGGTAACTTACCTTGTTAGTTACGTTTATATTAATATAAATGTATAAATAAAAAGTTGGATGCTTGAATTGCTATTATTGGTTGACTATTATTAATTGACTGCTTATTTCCTCTATTGAGCTGGACAATAATAAATATATTGTCATATTGAATGAATGAATATTTTGAGGTAACCTATTTGGATATAGGGAAAGACAGGTTGGAGGGATCCAACTGGATTCCTTACTAATATAGGGGTTGTTTATCATATATGTTGAATATATTTGATTGGATGTTAAGTTAGATGAAATAAACCCTTATTTCATAGACCGATATTTTAGCCGTAGTTTAGCCCTTTTATACCGACGATAAAATAGAAAACCGTTGAATCGATTTTAAATCAAAACTGTAACGTTTATAGTTGTATATATTTTTGAAACGTTAATTGCCGTTAGGCGAATCGACCTAATTGTAGTTTTAAAATTTATTTTTATAACTGAAGCTAGATTTTTAACTTATATTTTTATAACTCATTTTAACTATAAGTTCTATAAAGAAATGTTTATATTTGATTTTATAAAATATTATTATATAATTTATAGAGCCATTTCTTATGTTTTCAAGCTAATAAATGGGAAAATTAACCGAAGGGTTAATAGTTGGAAATAATTGTGTTTAAGAAAAGTTAAGCGATATTTTTCAGTTAATTACATTATTAATTAACTTAAAAGGTTTAAAAAAAGACGGTGATTTTAAATATGAACATTAGCAATTAAGTGAGATTTAAGATTTTAAAAGAAAGGATATTTAATATTTTAGAATTAAAATCCAAATTAAAGATGCATAGTTTAGTAAACGAATTTTAGTTATGAAACCCAAGTTAAGTTTTATAGTATGAATACTTAAGTGGGTTTGAATAAATTATTTATCAAAAGATTTTATAATAAATCCAAAGTTGTAGACGAAATTACGTAAAGAGGATTTAAGGTGGAAATACATGTTTAGTGTATATTTAAATGTTTCGTAAAAAGGTTATAATTAAAAGGATATTTCAAATATAAGAAATGGTTTATAAAATCAATTTTGAAATCAAATGGTTAATAAGATTTTAATGTTGTTAATATCAGTTTTAGAGTTACAAACTCGTATCTATCCTAAGATAAGAACGTTGTCGATCGAGGTTTGAAAGGTAATTAGAATACCCCAACTTGAACGACTTCACTATTATCGAGGGATGGTATTAGTTCGTAATGGTAGAAGATGTTGATTTTTTTTTATAAAAAGTAATTTTGTTCTAGTTTTGACAATAGAAAATGGTTTTGGCAAATGTTCTGAAAATGAAAGTAAAATGGAAAATTGGACATGGTCATGGGATTTTTCTAAGTATAGAAATGAACTGTTTTGCGAATATTCTTATATTACAATAAGAAGTAAAATATTGAGTTCCATTTATTAAGAGAAGTTTGGTTAATGAAAGATTAATTTAAAGAGGTCAAGTGATGCAATATACCGAACCTGTGAACTTATTTTCTTTTTATGGTTGAATGGATGTTTATTTGATAGTTAAATAATCGACTATCAAAATTAGGTCTGTTATCGATTGTTGGTACGGAAAGATCGGGATCGTGTTTATATTTGAAAACCCTTCCAACTAGCAAACACGTAAACATTGAAGATATCAGAAGATGGTCAGGATGGAGCACTTAAGACAGTGGATCTTCATGAATGGAAGAACTACTCGTTGAATATTTCTAGGTCGCTCCCTAAGATATGTTGACTTGTGATTCTATCGTATTGAAATCTTCGGATTGCAAGGACTTCTCACTACCGATCCTTATGGTGATTCCTATATAGGATATGTTAGGAGGGTGCCTTTGGTTCATCTTATTCCCGGATGACTTTATGGATGAAGCGCTGACAGAGTATTTCCTTAAGAGTCACGTATGTTGATTTTTACAAATATACCACGTTTGGTGGCGGGGAAGGCGACTACTCTTAGCTTAACACCCAGAGTGTATTTGTGAACATCAATTAGTGATTTGAAGGATCTAACGATGAGGCATACAAAGATATTGAGATGTTCTCTAAAAAGTAATCATGACCTCAAGCTCATCAATCGGGAAATGACAAAAATCGGGCACGCAGCATGGCTAAGTGGGTCATTCCCAATTAGGGTGTATTGTCATCATCTAGAGAAATTTCATTATTGTTCTTCTTTCGTTTTTATATCTCCGCGGTAGTAAGGAGGACCTATAAAACCATGGAGTGACAGTATATTTGGTATGCTCAAGTTGAATGAGTGGTCGGTCATGTGTGGTCGGGTTGCAAGATGTTCTTGTTGAACCCTAGTGTATTACACTCTAGAGGTACACTTTCGGAAGGTGGTCCCATACCTTGTCATAGTTGGAAATCCATTCTCCAATAAGCACCATGCGGGTTTTGATTAATTTATTATATATATGTGGAGCGTGAGATGCAAACATTCTGCTATTTGGTTATTTATTTGATTTAGAAACTATTATAATATCATTGGATTTTGACATAAAAATGTTTTGGGTTATCGTAAGGTAAAAGTCGTCGTGTTTATGTGTGAACTGGTCTTACGATTAATCTTTTCTTTTAAAGGATTTTTTTAACTTTGAATCAGTTAGATGGTAACTTATAAACTTAGTGAGTTTTCTCACGCTGGTTCACCAGACTGATCCGTTGCGTTTGCAGTGCTCAGGTCAGACCGAGTTTCACAGGTTCGGGTTAGGAAGCTGCGAACTTCATAAGACAGGTTGGAAGGGTTCTAGACGTATTAGTGTTTTCCGCTGTGTGTTGTACATGAGGGCAGATCATTATAACTATCTAGATGTATTGATTTACTGATGTACTCTGATGAATATATGTATTTACACAAATTCTTTATAAAGATTTATTTCTATATCATATTTTGTTCTGCTGCGATGTGAGACTCTGATGATCTTCTCGTTCTTCTATTATAATATTTATATCCTTCCTTTCTCACCTTCTATCTTCTTTCTCTTAACTATCCACTTTTTAATGCAATTTGGGTTGGACGAAAGTTGTAATTGTCAACTCAAAGGGTACGGAAAAGTCGGTACGTTACATTTGGTATCAAAGCTAATGGTTTAGTAATAACCTTGTCTTTGCGGCGTAACTCAATAGAGATAGGGCTAGTAATACCCTATATTGAGCTTGAGTGTATATTTATATATGAGAGCGCGTATTTGTAATTGAATATAAAATTACATTTAAATTATTTTTGTAAAAGGGGTAAATGAAATAATTTTGCCCAAAATATAGTTTTGTATAGAAAAGAAATAATTTTATCAAATTATTGAGATATTGTGTTGTTTGGTTGAAATTGGAAATTGATTAAATAATAACTGCATGAAAATCAATAAGATATAAACCAATTGATGTTAAAGTATGTTAACCTAAAGTGAAGGCAAACATGTAAATATTAATATTGAATATTAATTGGATTTAACCAAACCAATTGAATTTTATAAATAGTTGGATGGTCAGATTAAATTGATTGTGCCTTGTTTGTTTGATATATGTTTCACGGTTGAATAGAATTCATTGACAGCTTAATAAAATGTTGAATAAATGATTACAGAATCATAAATCGAATGGAACTGCATGTGAACTGGAACTAAATAATTTAACCTATGTTAGTTTTGTAAATTGTATAGTTACACTTGTTGATTCATGAAATGTTATTATACTTTATATAATTGTTACTTATATGGTACTTTGACTAAGTACATGTACCAGAAGCTATGAAGATTGATTTTGGTTGCATAAATCACATATAAGTTGAGCAAGTATGCTCAATAACTCTTATATAAGGTGCTACGTGAAAATATAAATTTTGGTTTTTCAATTTTGTTTTCCGACCGTGTGGGTCGATGTATATATATTTGTTTATCCAGCAACATGGCAGAAGTCCCTCTGTACAGTGGAGACCCTACCCAAAAATTTCCAAAATTTAAGGTGTTAAAATACTTTTGAGATTTTTGTTAACAATGATAAATGGGTTTTTCTATTAAAACTATTTTTGAAATAATAATGGGTTTATAGCGTTTTTCCTACCTTACTAATTTCGGGGGCGAAATTCTTTTAAGGGGGGAGAAATGTAACTACCCAGATTTTTAACCGTTTTTGTTTAAACATTTAATTTGGTTTTAAATGTTGATTTGGAAATATTAAAAGGGTTTTATTTATTTTAACGAAGTTTGAATGTTTAATTTATATTTAATTAAAACAATCTCGTAACGTCGTGGTAGTTCGTAGTACTTCGTTTTGAACTTCAACTGAATATACATAATCCATTTTAAGTCGGAATTCAATGAAGTAAGAATCGTTCGAATCTATTTGATTATAATTTTCTAATGAAAGAGAAAATCCAATATTTCATATTGTAGATTTTGAGTTACGACCAAATCAAATTTTCAAATAGTCACTATGGAATCGTTTGTAAACCATAATGTTTTATTACATAAAATAAAAAGGATTTTTAATGAATTTAATTTAATTAGAAGGAATTTATTTATAACTTGAGATAAAGATCAAATTGAGACGTGAGACATATTCCATTGAATTCGTATTGACGTTTAGATTCAGGCCATGTATAATTCGTTATTTTTAGAGATCAAGTATTTTTATGTCCAATTATAGCGTCGTTTTACGCGTAAAATAACTTTATGAGTGAAAAGTTTTGGAAAGCGACAAAACTTTGCCACTGGATAAGTATTAGTATGTTATTGTTGGATTTCAGTTTCTACATCGATCGGACTTACCGGTTGATCGTTGTAACGGTAAACGCATAGATTTTTATTTAATTGTTTTATTTTAGTTAATATGAATATTAAGAATAACCAATTTTCAAATGATCTCAAATTCAACGAAACCAATTTCATTAAATCCGCATGATTTATTATTATACGATTTCAGATTTCGAGATTTTTGGAGTTAATAGGTGATCGTGTGCAATTTAAATGCAAATAATTCATGCCATGCAATTACAAAGGTACCTTTTACTAACGATCTCGGAATTCGACGATTCCTTTTCCATTGTGTTCGGGATATTTAAATATGCTGGGACTTTAAGTTTCATCGAAAACGGAGGTCGGATGAGGTGGTTTTTGAGTAAAACTTACGACATAAGTTTCTTAAATATTTAAAAAATATTATATTTCATATATAAATATATATTAACCCTAAACCTATTCTTCATGCGTTAAAAAACAGATTTTATGGTAAACTGATCATGCGCCTCCATATGACAAAATCAACGGTTATGAAGCTTCCGAATTTACCCCTCCCAATCACAAAATCCATTGATCCATCTCAAATTTCTTAAACTACAAAGATGATAAACTCCTCGAGTGCTATGTACTAATTGGGTATGAGAAGATATGGATGGGCGGTGCAGTCGGAAAGGTGTTACGGTCGGAGCCCTTTTGTGACTGATAGGCGGAGTCGGTCGACCAGGGGAAGAGGTCGATGGAAGAGGCAGTTGGGGTGCATTTTTTCGACGGGGTCCAATCAGACTCCGGTGGATTGTAGGGGGTGTAGCAGCACAGTGATCGATGCTGGCGTGCAGTGAAGCCGTGTATCGAAGAGCAGAAGGAAATGAAAACAAATCGGCATGTTAGTCTTAATAAAAGTAATTAACAGTAATTGATTACTTAATTAAGGAATTTTATTTTAAATTAAACTATAAATAAATTATTAAATCATTGTTTGTTTTTTAACTAGGTGAGATTTGGAAAGTTTTTCTCATGCATAGTTTCTGAAATGCAAGGATGAAGAGGAATGAAGAGCTAGGTTCATACTTGTTCATTTAATCTGAAGAGTAACCTAAGTAATTAATTTAATATTTATATCTAAATATGTAATTAATGTATTGTTAGTTAATTTGAACTGTGTTTTGGAATGGTTAGGTAACAACGAACGAACAAGAACGCGTGAAGAAAGGAATTTGACTATCCTGTTAACGTTACCAAAGTAATTAAATTAATTTTTTTATTAAGAAAATTGATAGTTTTTTATAATTGTATAACTATAAAATGGTATAACTATTGCGTACGTGGACAAACTTGGACAAAACAAGCTACATTGAACCGTATTGCCGAGATCCACATTTTATGTAGATGAATTTGGAAGCAGCGGGAAAATTAAGTTAAATTAAATGCTTGTTTGATTTAATGTAAAACCGTACCGCTTTAGCGATGAATGAAAATCAATGTGAGTACAACTCACTCAGTTATCCCATTGATATATTTAAAAGTCGGGTTTAGATATTTATGTGCTATGGTTGATTATTTTTGGATGATTTCTGGATGTTATTTATATAATGACTGAGTGGATTAAATTAAACGTTAGTTTAATTTAATTGAGACTCAACCATTATTTTAATGATTATTTTCAATTGAGGTAACTTACCTTATTGATTACGTTTATAATAATATAAACGTATAAATAAAAAGTTGGATGCTTGAATTGCTATTATTGGTTGACTATTATTGATTGATTATTTATCTCCGTCTATTGAACTGGACAATGATAAATATATTATCATATTGAATGAATGAATATTTTAAGGTAACCTATTTGGATGCAGGGGAAGATAGGTTGAAGATATTCAACTGGATTCCTCACTAATATTGGTATTGTTTACCATATATGTTGAATATATTTGATTGGATGTGAAATTGGATGAAATAAACCCCTATTTCACAGATCAGTATTTTAGCAGTAGTTTGGCCCTTTTATACCGACGATAAAATAGAAAACTGTTGAATTGATTTTAAATCGAAACTGAAATATTTACAGTTTTATATATTTTTGAAACGTTAATTGCCCTTAGGCAAATCGACGTAATTTTAGTTATAAATTTATTTTTACAACTGAAGCTAGATTTATAATTTATAATTTTTATAAGTCATTTTAAGTAGAAGTTTTATAAAGAAACGTTTATATTTGATTTTATAAAATATTATTAAATAATTTATATAACGATTTCTTATGTTTTCAAGCTAATAAATGAGTAAATTAACCAAAGGGTTAATTGTTGGAAATAATTGCGTTTGAGAAAAATTAAGCTATATTTTAAAGTTAACTACATTATTAATTAACTTAAGAGGTTTAAAACAAGACGATGATTTTAAATATGAACATTAGGAATTAAGTGAGATTTAAGATTCTAAATGAAAGGATATTAAATATTTTAGAAATAAAATCAAAAAAATTCCCTCTCCTCAAAAATGGCGAACTCAAACCCTTTCCTCAAATCCGTCAAACCCTACCTCACAATCAGATCCACTAAACCTCCCAACACCTTATCTCCAACCAGATCCTCCTCCTCTCGTCAATTCATCCCCACCATACACGCCTCCTCAGCCTTTACCTCTTAATACACCGACGAACGCTTCCCTGCCCAAGGTATGGAGGACGTCGCTTTTTGCGACTAAACCTCGCAATGCTGGGGAATTTAGCCCCCCACCTCTTACTCTCCGGTACAATGGGACATGACTTATAACAACGCCAGATATTGTTGCGGCTAGTGTTGTAGAATGGGATCAATACCTTACGGGGTTCTTCTTGGACTCCTCACTATCGTATACAACAATCGTCACTAGACTGTTTAGGCATTGGAAACCAAGGGGTTCTATTAAGGTAAAGTCAAATGGTAGTACTTTTTTCTTTCTTGTTGCTAATATGGAGGATAGACAACGTATTCTACAAGGTGACCCAATAGTGATAAGGAATAAGGTATTTGTAATTAAAAAGTAGGATGTCAATATGGGTATTTCGAGTAAGGGAGCTAGATCCGTGCCAGTATGGGTTAAAATGACCAAACTGCCGATGGTGGCTTGGACGAAGGTGGGTATCTGTTGGTTGGCATCGAATCTTGGCAAGTTTCTTTGCATGGACAAGGAAACTAAGAGTTTAAATTGGTTAGGATTTACGAAGTTCTTAGTCGAGATAACTCCTGAAAGCAAACTGCCTGACAGATTTACTGTTCTTCTTCTTAAAGGAACTGAACATGATGTCAGTGTTGAATACATATGGAAGCCTGACACTTGTAGCTCTTGTAATGTCTTTGGTCATTTGAGCGGCAACTGCCCCAATGCAAGGTATTCTGAGGAAAACATTGAAAATGTAAATGATAGGCATGTTGGTGACCAAAGGAGGGTGGAGAACACACAAGAAATAGAAGTTGAGGCTGGAAGGAAAGCAGTCATGAAGAGACAAGACAAAGGAATTCTTGTGAGAAGCAATGGTAAGGTGAGATTAAATCCAATGAGTGGTCAACAAAAATGGAAAAGAGTAGTAGGTAATTCTTCAGAACATTGTACTGCTGCTGCTCTTCCAATTGCAAATAGGTATGAAGTATTAAAGGAATCGAATGGAAATGGTAGTTACATGATCAATTCTCACATCCCTGAAGAAGATGAGTATGTCGAAGCCATAGAAGATACTGACATGACAAAGACTATGTATGAAAGAATGGATAGTGTTGCTAATGATAACAGTAAGGACAAGGTTATTGACAGTGTAAACGAATAGCAAAATGATGTTTCTGCCGAAGTACACACGTATAACAGAACTTCAGGAACTGATACTACTACCATTCATGATGACAGTGCTTTGATTGATGGGTCAGGTAACAAGAATGCAACGCAAACCACAATAAACGATGTAACATATTTGGAACATACTATGAATGATGGTAGGATCGATATGCATGACCCATTAACTATTACTAAAACACATCACAATAATGTGTATGGTTTAAAGCCAAGATTTCAACAGTGTATTTCTCCTCATAAAAAACAATGGTATACTATTTCAGTGCAAAATTCTCTGAGCATGCAAAAGGAAGTTGAAGTAATCTCTGAAAATCAGACTGCTTCGGAGATTGTTAACTAGGAATCATTCGACGATCTCGACAGCTTCCTACAGGAAAATTTCGACTTGATGAGAGGAACAAGTAATGTCAAAGCAAAGCAGCAAAAGGAAATCATGAAAAAGAAGATAAATGTGGAGAAACCGTTCTAGAAACTATTGAGAGCTTAGGCGTTGAGATTGAAAGTGGTGAATTAGACCCACTTATATGTAATGAAAAGAAAAAGTTAATGGAGCTAATGTCAAAGAATTTCAAGGCACTCCAAAACAGGAAAGCTGAGAATATTTCTGGAAGAAAACAAGATTCTAATCCGTATGATAACATTCCACCACCTCCGGGCTATAAACCAAGACCTCCTGATATCATTGTTGTTAATTCTTTTGCAACGGCTATTCCTGGAGTCAGTAGCAGTGTATGTAAATCCCCGGGTACACGCAGCAGGACACGAGTAGGGGTTCACACCCTCTTTTATAATGGCTAAAACCAAACTGTGGCTGCAGTGCTTTCTTCTGGCACATGGATTTGTAAAGTATTAGTTATGTAGTACTCTATGTATTGTTGCAATGTGTTTTGTCTTCCCCTGCGTGTGGACAAGTATTTTGTTGCTGATATTTGCTTAGTGTGATGGCCCGCCCCGCACCAGCCGACATTTCCTTCGAAAGTGCGCTGTACACATGCCCGACTAGCACGGAACGGTCGCCAAAGAAAGGAAAGAAGAGAATGAACCAATTGAAAACTTGTAGAATGTCTCACAGCGCATGGAACCAAATATAATAATAATATATACTTAACATAAAACAGGTGAGACAGTGCATAAGATGATAACTAAAACCAACATCATCATCAGAGTAGCGGAAATCGGAATACAGCTTATTACAACTTTCCAAATTACTGTCTCTAAACAAAAGAAAGAAAGGTACACCACTAATGCCCAAAGTAGTGACCGCAGCAACACAGGGAGAATATCTATGTATATGTATCATACGTGGAAGCCTCATGCTCGTCTCCGGTACAGCTACTCGTGCATACCACCTAACTTGTCTCTAGTCTGCTCGTGAGAGCACCCAGAGTAATAAAAAGAGACATAAAACTCTGGGTCAGACAAAAAGTTTGGTATGAGCGATAAGCTGCTAAACAGAACAATAACAGGTATACTAAACCATACCTGAACCTGGACCTGCAACCAAAGAGTTAGCACTATATATCGTACAATACTCTAAGGTGCCACTAACATATGGTGTAAAGATAACGGGGGGTGAGGGTGTGCATGTCATAATGATGACAAACAAATCAATCATAGCAACCATCCTCACATCTCTTACTCAATGCATAAAGCATACGATATCCACCACTTTCAATCACTAGACCCATCGAAGTAGTGACAGAGTTCGACTTGTACAACTACTGCTACTGCCAAGCTCACCCCATGGAGTTATGACCAAATCTTTACAAATGACCCCACTTCATTGGTCTATATCTCTTTAGTCGTACCTAGTCCACTGTGGCCCTGAATTCGTTCACGTACCCCCCTACACATAGTGATCCACAGTTACAGACATCAACAACCCCTTAGCACACGTCACGCGGCAAAGCCCAACTCATGAAGTCAACTCGTTGGTTCCCAACTGGATCCTAAGTACAAACTTCCCATTTGGACTACCTTTTCATCTCGGGTTTTGGTCGTCACCTTCTTCTCCGGGTCGGTCTTCATTTCTTCACTTCACTTTGCTTCAAGTCGTGGTCATCAACTCCTCGGTTCAGATCGAGTTCCTCCATTTGGAACGGTTTGAGTCACCTGCATCGGATCGGGTCGTGATGTCCTCAACTAGTTCCACCATCCTCCTCGAGTCGGGTCATGATCACCCAACAGGGTCGGATCGGGTCGTGATGAGCTCCTTTGATCCTATCCTCCTTCCCAAGCGCTTTGGGTCGGGTCCACATCTCCAAGCGGTTCGGATCGTGGAGTGCTCCGGATCGGGTCGAGTCTTCAAGCTAGTGGCCTTCAAGGTGGAGAAGCTCATGGAGATGGCTTCGGTTCGGATCGGAGCTCCTTCTCACCAGCGGGTCGGATCGTGCTTTCCCCCTTCGATCCGATCCGGGTCGGGCAATTTCCTGCACATCTTTCCTGCAACTGTTTTACGCCATTCGACAACGTTTTCAACCAATCTAACACTTCTAGACAATCACAAATCATACCATACAGTCATATCAACATGTACAATCAATCATAAACACCAAAACAACAACCATAACATGTAAAATGGATCAAACATAGCCAAAACCCCATATTTTCCCTTAAGCATGTTTAGGCAAAACTAATCATAGGATTAACAAAACTTAACCAAATTAACCCAAACTTCTAAGAGAGACCTAAAACAGTATTTTGAAATTTATCAATATTTTTAACATGTATAAATTTGCTAATTACCCTTAATTAACCATAATTAGTGAGTAACTATGCAAATCACTCATCTTGGCCACAAATAAAATACCAAATCTGAAATGATTCTCTGTTTGGCGCTGTTCCCAATACAACACAGCAGCTCTAACCTTGCTTTGGTGCTATTCCCCCTTAATTTGATGAAGTTTAAGCCAAAACTTGATTAAGAAGTGATTAGAGGTGTTTTTTGATATTTGTTAGGTTGAAGAGAGGGTTTGTGGCGGCTGGAAAATGAGTGGAAAACCGAAATCCTAACCCTAGCAGCCCTTAAATATCTCTAATCCCGAAATCCCCCATTGCGCCTAGCTGTTAATCACTCGGTTAAGCCCAATTCAGTCGTTTTTCACTATATGAAACTTGTTTCAGCCATATCTCCCAAACGGTGAGTCCGTTTGGCTAATGTGACCACTCTACGGAAAGGTAAACCATCATCCGGAGCCAATAGAAGTGGTTTCAGGTCAAAATTTCTTTCAAATCAAAAGTTATTGCCAAAACAAGATCAGCTAAGGGAAAAACGGTCATTTAAAAATCGACAAAAATCGTGAACATGGTAAATGACCCCAATAGTCGTCTCCCAAAGTTACATGACCATACGACTTCATATGTGAGAGAAATAAATATTCTACGATCCTATGATGCGTAGAATGCGGGTCGTTACACTCTCCCCGCCTTAAGAAATTTCGTCCCCGAAATTCCTTAACCCAAAACATACAAAGAATCCCGCATGCCTACCAGCCACAAACAACAATCAAACAAGCAAAACAAACAAGCCTATCCTAGCATGCGGAAAGACTAAATCGAAGTTAAAATCTTACCAGACGAAGAGTTCTGGATACGTCTTCCTAATGTTCTCCTCTGTCTCCCAAGTACAGTCATTCTCATTCTTGCCCCACTGAACCTTGACTAGATTCACCGCTTTCCTTCGAAGTTGCTTCGTATCGTTCCCAACAATACGCACAGGCTTGCGGTTCCCAACCGCTTCGGTTTCAACTTCGATATCATTCAACTGATCAGGTGAAATAGTCACATTTAGGTCATGCACGAACTTCCTTAACTGGGAAACATGAAATACGTTGTGAAATCCTGCCATCTTCTCTGGTAATTCAACTTTGTATGCCAAATTCCCAATTTGTTTAAGGACTGGGAATGGACCAACAAATCTTGGTGCTAACTTGCCTCTCCTGCCAAATCGTATCACGCTCTTCAACGGAGAAATCTTGACAAACACCAAGTCGCCAATGGAGAACTTTAATTCTCTTCTCCTCTTATCAGCATAACTTTTCTGCCTATCTTGAGCAGCCTTCATTCGCTGTTGGATAACCTTGATCTTGTCTGATGTTTCTCTTATCACATCTGGTCCAAGCACATATTTCTCACCGGTCTCTAACCAACATGAAGGTGAGTTGCACGGTCTTCCGTACAAAGCTTCAAATGGAGCCATACCAATACTGGATTGATAACTATTATTGTATGCAAACTCTACTAGGTGCAAATGGTCATCCCTTGATCCACCAAAATCCAATACACAGGCTCTCAAGAGGTCTTCTAATATACGATTCACCCTCTCTGTTTGACCATCGGTTTGAGGATGATACGCGGTACTGAGATGTAGTTCTGATCCTAACACCTCTTGTAAGCTCTTCCAAAATCCACTAGTGAACAACGGATCTCGGTCACTCACAATGCCTTTGGGTATTCCATGAAATCTCACTACCCACTTTACATATAGTACAGCTAACTTAGCTGCTGTCCAGTTTGACTTGACGGGTATAAACTTGCACTCTTAGTTAATCGGTCCACAATCACCCAAATGCTATCATGGCCCGATTTAGTCCTTGGTAACCCATCAATGAAATCCAATGAGACTTGTTCCCATTTCCATTCTGGAATTTCTAATGGTTGTAACAAACCACTAGGCTTCTTTTGCTCAGCTTTAACTAGCTGGCAATTCATGCATTTGGATATAAACTTCCCAATGATTCTTTTCATCCCTTCCCAGTAGTAGGTCTGCTTCATGTCTCGATAAATCTTGTTACCACCGGGGTGTATAGTCAGTTTTGAGTGATGACATTCTCTAAGCACTTCATCTCTCAATCCATTGACATTGGGTACAACTAGTCTTCCATTCTTTCTAAGCCATCCATATCGATCAAGTCCATACTTGTTCATTTCTCCATTGATTCCCATCTCTAACTTTGAGATGATTTCTAATAGGTTAGGATCGTCCCTCTGACTGGAACCAATCCGCTCAATCAAAGTGGGTCTGATCGTCAAACTTGCTAACATTTCGGGATCCAATTCGCACTTTGGTCTGAAATCATACCCAACGATGTACTCCAGTTGCTTTCATTCAAGAAACATAGCCCCGAGACTGGCATGTCTTCTACTTAATGCATCAGCCACCGCATTGCCCTTTCCTAGTGTATATGCAATGTCGAAATCATAGGAAGCTAAGAATTCTAACCATCTTTGCTGCCGGAGATTTAGATCTTTCTGAGAGAAGAGATACTTTAACGATTTATGATCGGTAAACAACTCAAATCTTTCTCCCAAGAGACAATGTCTCCACATCTTCAGTGCAAACACGATGGCTCCCAATTCCAAATCATGGGTAGGGTATCTTTTCTCATGCGGTTTCAGTTGCCGAGTTGCATAAGCTACAACCCTACCTCCTTGCATTAATACAACACCTAGTCTGGTACCACATGCATCCATATATACCATCATCTCTTAATTCCCCTTAGGAATGACTAACACTGGTGCACATGTCAACTTTTCCTTTAGACTCTTGAATGCATTCCCGCACTTTTCGTCCTAGACGAAAGCTTGATTCTTCTAGGTCAACTGAGTCAACGGTGCTGCTATCTTGGAAAAGTCTTGGATAAACTTACGATAATATCAGCTAACCCCATGAAACTTCTTATGTCCATTGCATTCTTGGGCGTAGACCAATCTTGTACCGTAGCCACCTTCGCAGGATCCACGGCAATACCATTCTCTGAAACAACATGGCCCAAGAATCTCACTTCCCTCCTCCAGAAGTGACACTTAGAAAACTTTTCTTTCAATTGGTGTTTTCTCAACACCTCCATCACTATTCTTAAATGTTCCTTGTGTTCTTCCTCTGTCCTCGAATAGACCAAAATATCATCCACGAACACAAGAACAAACTTATTCAACTGATCTCTGAATACCCTATTCATAAGATCCACAAAATATGTTGGGGCATTGGCCAGCCCGAATGGTATGACCAACCAGTCATAAAATCCAGACGGCGTCTGAAATGCCGTTTTAGGTATACGCTCAGCTTCCACTCTAAGATGATGAAAACCTGTCGCGAGATCCAACTAAGAGAATACTCTTGTGCCACTCAACTGATCAAACAAATCATCTATCCGCGGTAGAGGATACTTATTCTTCCTCGTCACTTTATTCAACTCGCGGTAGTCTACACACAAACGAAGGGAACCATCGGCCTTGGTAGCAAACACAACTGGTGCTCCCCATTCAGAAACACTCCTTCTGATAAATCCCTTCTTCAAAAGATCGCTGACTTGCACCCCGAGCTCTCGCTGCTCCCTTGGTGCCATACGACGAAGTGGCATCGCTATAGGTCTGGCATCTTTCACTAAATCAATACGGAACTCAATCTCTCGGTGTGGTGGAAGCCCGGTCACTTCCTCGAAGACGTCCGGATACTGGCCAACCATGGGCAAACCTGACAACTCACCTTGTGGGATGTCGAGGGAATTTAGAAAACTAGCCATTACCCCATCACTAAGTAGACCACCAAACACTACCCTCTGCCCATCATCCGCTCTAGCTGTCACAAAAAAGCCCTCACAGTCTACCACCACCCCGTATCGTTGGAGCCAATCGACCCCCAAAATAATGCCAAACCTAGTAAAGCCCAAAACAAAGCAATCACAAACAAACATGCATCCATGACTCGATAAGACCACATTACGACAAATCACGCTAAGGTTAGTTGAACCACCAATCGGGTTCATCACTACTAAAGGTCTATCGACAATCTCGAGCTCCAATCCCAACCTATCTACCAGGTCACTAGATATGAAAGAACTGGAAGCCCCGGTATTAAACAAAACTCTAACAGGAACATCATAAACAGAAAGCATACCTTGAATAACGACATTCTTTCCCTTCTCCGCCGCAGTTGGGGCATTCGACGAAGAAGGAATAGCATTAAGGGCATATGCTTTCACCATCTGCTTTTCTTTAGGGGGTTGCAGACACTTGTCCTTGTGATGTCCCACTTGGCCGCAGTTGAAGCACTTCCTATCCGCTGGCTTGGCCCGACAATTACTAGCATAATGTCCCTTCTTACCACAGCTGAAGCACTCAACATCTTTCTTATTCTTTTTCTGGCAATCCTTAATCTGGTTCTGCTTCCTCTTATTCTGAGAACCACTCTTGCCTCTACCACTTGCTTGCGGCTTTGGCTCCTCTGCAGATGGAACCTCTGTCTTCGACTTAGGGTAAAGACTTTCTAATCTTAAAGCTTTCCCCACAACCGATTCAAACATCTCATCGATGTGGTTAATAAGCCTTTCCCCCAAGTATTCATCCAAACCAGTTATGAACTTCTCATTCTTCTTCTCGGCAGTATCAATAAGAGATAACCCATATTTTGACAAAGTGTCGAATTCAGCAATATACTCCAAGACAGCTCTGCCATTTTGATTAAGCTCCAAGAACTTCTTAAACAGCACTGACTTCTGAGCAACTGGAATGAACTTATCGCTAAAGCGAACCTTAAACTGATCCCAAGTAATCTGATCCTCGGGAGTAGCTGCCTTTATAGCATTCCACCAATTCATTGTCTGTCCTTGCAGCTGACGGGATGCTAGCCTTCTCTTCATCGCATCCTCGATACCCAAATCTTCGAAGATACACTCGCAGCTATCAGCCGACTCCATTCCGTGGAACGGATTCCCACCAAGACTATTATAATCTTTATTCAGCTTGGCGAAATCGGCCCTAGGCGCCTGCACTATTAGACCACCACCATTACCATCATTGGGAGCTTCCCTCTGAACAACTCTAAGCATCTCCCTCATGAGGTCAGTAAACATCGTCCTCATATCAGCAACATTCCCATTATTGTCTCCTCTGTCGGTACCTCTTGCGTATCGGCTCATCGTTCAATCTGTAAAGAGAAAACGATTAACCATCTCCATAGTGGTGCTAGTGCAGTGCAACTTCATCCTTAGCTATACTAATAGTATATATATAGCTTTTGAAAACCAAAATAATCATAAATACGCGCTCTCATATACATATACTATCTTTCCCTGATGACTTCCCTAGGTTAACTACGCAACCTAGAGCTCTGGTACCAAGTGTGACGGCCCGCCCCGCACCAGTAGGCATTTCCTCCAAAAGTGCGCTGTACACATGCCCGACTAGCACGGAACGGTCGCCAAAGAAAGGAAAGAAGAGAATGAACCAATTGAAAACCTGTAGAATGTATCACAGCGCATGAAACAAAATATAATAATAATATACTTGACATAAAACAGGTGAGACAATGCATAAGCAGATAACTAAAACCAACATCAACATCATCATCAGAGTAGCGGAAATCCGAATACAGCTTATTACAACTTTCCAAATTACTGTCTCTAAACAGAAGAAAGAAAGGTACACCACTAATGCCCAAAGTAGTGACCGCAGCAACACAGGGAGAATATCTATGTATATGTATCATACGTGGAAGCCCCCTGCTCGTCTCCGGTACAACTACTCGTGCATACTACCTAACCTGTCTCTAGTCTGCTCGTGAGAGCACCCAGAGTAATAAGAAGAGACATAAAACTCTGGGTTAGATAAAAATTCTGGTATGAGCGATAAGCTGCTAAACAGAACAATAACAGGTATACTAAACCATACCTGAACCTGGACCTGCAACTAAAGAGTTAGCACTACATATCGTACAATACTCTAAGGTGCCACTAACATATGGTGTAAAGATAACGGGGGGTGGGGGTGTGCATGTCATAATGATGGCAAACAAATCAACCATAGCAACCATCCTCACATCTCTCACTCAGTGCGTAAAGCATATGATATCCACCACTTTCAATCACTAGACCCATCGAAGTAGTGACGGAGTTGACTTGTACAACTACTGCTACTACCAAGCTCAACCCATGGAGTCATGACCAAATCTTTACAAATGACCCCACTTCATTGGTCTATAGCTCTTTAGTCGTACCTAGGCCATTGTGGCCTTGAATCCGTTCACGTACCCCCTACACATAGTGATCCAAAGTTACAAACATCGACAACCCCTTAGCACACGTCCCACAGCAAAGCCCAACTCATGAAGTCAACTTGTTGGTTCCCAACTGGATCCTAAGTACAAACTTCCCATTTAGACTACCTTTGCATCTCGGGTTTTGGTCGTCACCTTCTTCTCCAGATCGGTCTTCATTTCTTCACTTCACTTTGCTTCAGGTCGTGGTCATCAGCTCCTCGGTTCGGATCGAGTTCCTCCATTCGGATCGGTTCGAGTCACCTACATCAGATCGGGTCGTGATGTCCTCAACTAGTTCCACCATCCTCCTCGGGTCCGGTCATGGTCAACCAACAGGGTCGGATCGGGTCGTGATGAGCTCCTCCGATCCTTTCCTCCTTCCCATGCGCTTCAGGTCGGGTCCACATCTCCAAGCGGTTCGGATTGTGGAGAGCTCCGGATCGGGCCGGGTCTTCAAGCCCGTGGCCTTCAAGGTGGAGCAGCTCTTGGAGATGGCTTCGGTTCTGATCGGAGCTCCTTCTCACCAGCGGGTTGGATCGTGGAGCTTCCGGGCGAGCGGGTCAGATCGTGCTTTCCCCCTTCGATCCGATCCGGGTCGGGCAATTTCCTGCACATCTTTCCTGCGACTGTTTTATGCCATTCGACGACGTTTTCGACCAATCTAACACATCTAGACAATCACAAATCATACCATACAGTCATAGCAACATGTACAATCAATCATAAACCCCAAAACAAGAACCATAGCATGTAAAATGGATCAAACATAGCCAAAACCCCATATTTTCCCTTAAGCATGTTTAGGCAAAACTAATCATAGGATTAACAAAACTTAACCAAATTAACCCAAACTTCTAAGAGAGACCTAAAACAATATTTTGAAATTTATCAATATTTTTCCAGATTTCTAACATGTATAAATTCGCTAATTATCACTAATTACCCTTAATTAACCATAATTAGTGAGGAACTATGCAAATCACTCACCTTGGCCACAAATAAAATACCAAATCTGAAATGATTCTCTGTTTGGCACATAGCAGCTCTAACCTTGCTTTGGTGCTATTCCTCCTTAATTTGATGTAGTTTAAGCCAAAACTTGATTAAGAAGTGATTAGAGGTATTTTTAGATATTGGAGGCCATTGTTAGGTTGAAGAGAGGGTTTGTGGAGGCTGGAAAATGAGTGGAAAACCGAAATCCTAATCCTAGCAGCCCTTAAATACCTCTAATCCCGAAATCCCCCATTGGGCCTAGCTATTAATCACCCGGTTAAGCCCAATTAAGCTGTTTTCACTATCTGAAACTTGTTTCAGTCATATCTCCCAAACGGTGAGTCCGTTTGGCTAATGTGACCACTTTACGAAAAGGTAAACCATCATCTAAAGCCAATGGAAGTGGTTTCAGGTCAAAATTCCTTTCCAATCAAAAGTTATGGCCAAAACAAGATCAGCTAGGGGCAAAACGGTCATTTAAAAATCGGTAAAAATCGTGAACATGGGAGATGACTTCGTGTGTGAGAGAAATAAATATACTACGATCTTATGATGCGTAGAATGCGGGTCGTTACACTTAGTATATCACCTGTGCATCTTGTAATCTTCAATTTTTTTTCTTTAATAATAAAGTATTACGGATCACTTTAAAAACAGGTCAGTCTTGCCAAAAAATATTTTAGAAATAAAATCCAAATTAAAGATGCATAATTTGGTAAATGAATATTAGTTATGAAACCCGAGTTAAGTTTTATAATATGAATACTTAAGTGGGTTGGACTAAATTATTAATTAAAAGATTTTATGATAAATCCAAAGTTGTAAACGAAATTATGTGTAGGCGATTTAGGGGGGAAAGACAGGTTAAGTGCATATCTAAATGAATTTAGCAAAGAGGTTATAATTAAAAGGATATTTCAGGTCGAATAAGATTAACGTGAAAATAATTGAAATAATGGCGATAAATAATGGCGAATTCATCTTCTCATCCCTCTTTCGCTCTCGACTCTTCCTCCTTCCCCCTCTTTCTTCCTCTCGTCCACCTCCTATCCCCTCCGGTCCTTCTGATGAACTTCGCACTAATGCTGGATCTGCTGCTGATTCTGCTGACAATCGTTCTGGATCTGCTGGAGCTAATGATAATCATACTGCTGACAATCGAGCTAATGACAATCGATCTACTGAGAATCGTTCTACTAAAGTACAAGATTGTAGATCTGCTGATAAATCTGATTTTTCTTCGCTCTTTTGATCTCTTCCAAGGAACGCGGGTCCCTAAAAGCCAATTCAATTCGGCAAAATAAAGGATGGCTCTCTACTAGTCTGGTTAAAAAGGAGGGATTGAAGTATTGGAACAATATTTTAATTGGTTTCTTCCTTGATGGCATGCTTTCTTTCTCCATTATTGCAAGCTTTCTGAAATCACGTTTGAAACTCATAGGGGATTTTACTATGAGATCTGATGGTTTCCACTTTTATATCCAATTCTCGAATGAAATCGATAGAGTTAAAATTCTTTGTTCAGATCCTATTTTCATTAGGGGCCGCATGTTCATCCTATCGCAATGGGATCCTACCATTGGTAATCCCCAAAGTTTAATCAAGAGGGTTCCTGTTTGTATTCAATTTTCTAAAATTCCATTAATTTTGTGGACTTTAGTGGGTATAAACTGGTTAGCGTGTCATGTAGGAAGGCTGATTTTTTTATTACAGTACTGAGAGGATGCAGTGCTTTAGTTATGCGAAAGCGCTTGTTGAAATCAATGCTGAGGCTGAATTACCTAATTCTATAGAGTTATCATGTTTGAGTGATCGACCTACCGTGAATTTATCATATACGTGGAAGCCGAGCATTTGCGTTCCTTGTAATTGTTTTGGGCATAGAACATCAGATTATGCTTTAGGTGATACATACAATGAGCTAAATGAAGTGCACAAATAAGATACTGGTGAGGTGAATCAGGAGTACAATTTTAGTAATCAGAGTAAAGGTGAGAACAAGGCTAGAAATAAGGATAAGGTATGGACGAGGGTAATTTCGAAAACAAAGATGGTTTGGCAGAGAAAGAATGTAGTTAATCCTAATACAGAGGAGAATAATTTGAAGAAGGAAGTGGTGGATGGTGCTACTATTAAGGACAATGGTGGTAAGGCAGATGGTTTAGATAGTAATGCATGTGATAGTAATGTAGTTAGTAATGCAAATGACGGTAATATAAATGGTAATGCTAAGGATGGTAATAAAGTTAGTAATGCTGGTGATGGTAATAAAGGTAGTAATGCAAAGGTTGGTAATGATGTAGCAATGCAAATTTTGATAATATAGTTAGTAATGCAAATGAAGGGATTTTGGTATGAATTCATTGTTCGATGATGAGGATACTGCTGTTACGAGACCAGCTTCTGCTAAGTTGCCCGGTACATCGGTCAACAGAAAATCAGTGAGCAAAGCTTCTTCTTCTAAAGCTAATTCTTCTCCTTACACCAATTTGAAGCCTCTGGCTGATATCCAATTACCTCCTCCACCTCCAGTGTCAGGTAGTGGCTTAACTTTTCCTGTAATTGATCTAGCCTTACTTTCCACTTCAATTCCTAAGAGTTCAATGCTCTCATCTAAATCCAAGAGTATCAAACTAGCAGGCAAATTTTAGGATGATTTAGGTGAAGATGTTGAATATTCACCAGAGGACGTCTTCCCATTAAGTTTGAATCTCAAGACTTCTAGAAGGCATACTAGAAGAAACCCTATGTATGATCCTTCCTTTTCTTAATGCAGTTTCTGTCGATACTTGGTTTGCATGGAATCTTCATAGCTCTTTAGTTTTGGTTAGTTTAGTGATGAATGGTAATGCATACTTTACTTATAGTGGAATTTTATTCTGGAATTAATACGGATTGTAACAACCCGCCATTTTGACCGCCCCAAGTCAGTAATTAATCGGACTCGAAGCATTCAAAACGACGGATTGTTATTGGCTTACAAGGTATAAACAAAATTGACATAGAATCACAGTGATCAATAATAGTAGCAAAATAAAATTTTATTCATTTATTAGAGTTTACAATATTTTGTACAGTGGAAAAAAGTACAAATTTACGCATAAATTTCTTTTAATAAGTTACAGCTTTGGTCGAGTATTGCACGCACATGCGTCTTCTCGCGCCTCTCCTCTTTAAGAGCTAAACCTTGCATTTGTAACACTTAGGGCCGGACTTATAGGATCTTACATGCATCTTGAAGACTCACAAAAGAATAAAAATGAAACATGCCGTGACTTTTCTCCATAAGTGCTCGTATATATTTTGGCCAAACTATTTAAGTAGTATGTTACAAGATGCATCTTTAATTATGTTCTTATTGTAAAGGAGTCTTGTAGGAAAGGAATAAAGTTGAAATCATTATTCTAACATCTAAAATCCAATCCCAACAATAACAAGTTCAACTCTCCCAAAACTGTTGTATCAAAGGTATTAATATAATAACACAAGGGAACAAAACGTGAAATGCCAAACATTAAGGACAGCAAGTTACCAAAGATAATGGACAATACTCTACTTTTGTACAGTTCTAATGCTAAATTAATATGGTATGGCTACTAGCAATATAGGTTTCTATAAAAACCTTAAGCACATTTGACCAAAATGCATGCGGCATTCAACACAAAAATAAATAAATAAGTTACTGAGACATGGAGCAATTTCTTGAGAATAAAACACTTACTGTATGGTTAAAAAAAGTAGACAGAAAATTTTTAATATTGTTTCTAGAAAGAAAGCCACTAATTAAGTTTGAACCAAATCGATGAGTTACTTTAATAAGCAACTGTTGATAAATAAATGAAATCACAATGCAAAAATATATTGATTGCAGACCACCAATTAAGTGCTGCATCAACTTATTTAGGAGTTGAAGGATGGTGCACTCAATACATATAATAAAATTGGTTGATTTGCTGAAGAAACGTCAGTTCATATAAAATGAAACATTTCATAAATGATATCTTAAGTGCAAAAATTAATATATTCAATGTGCATAAAACTAATAGGACAAAAAGAGGAATGAAGGTGCCTATTACCAAGAAAACAAATGCTTTAAAATCATTTACGCATGGTTATTTATGTTTGATGCATGCACTCATCATGAAACATGTAAATCCCACACCCACCATAAATTTTCTCATGAAAAACATACACTAAACTTTACATATAAGAAATATAGAAGAGACTAAAACAATAACTCCTGACTTTATTTGTGTTTTGGTCCAGCTCTCAATCCAACAAAAGTAAATACATTGCACTCTTTATGACTAGTAAATGCGAAAGTATATTTTCTGTTAAATGTTATCATTTTCAGTTGGAATTTAGCTGATAGTTGTATAATTTGTTCATCCTACAAAAACGTGAGCATAAAAACTCTATAGCTATTTATGCAATAGTTTTTCCTTATTGTCAGTTATGGCTATAAGCAAAGCAACAATTTTAAATACATAGTATGTACCAATACATACAAAAGCCAAACAATGAATGTGACATCTACGCTTCACTCCTTTCTCTATTTTTTCTTTTAATTTAAAATAAACTAAACAAGAATAGCAGCTTTTGGGTCTGAGACTTGAAAACCAAACTACAAAATTCAACCCATAATGCATATTATATGCATAAGATATATAAATGGGGAATATAAATGGACCTCAAAGTAAAACGCTATAAGCACACAATTGAAAAGTTGGTGACTATAGACAGGAATATAGTGTGAAGGACAAAAAAATCAAAAAAATTGCCCAAAAGGACAAGAGGCAAAAAACTTGCCCAAAAGGACAACTTGTAGTGCAAAGTGAAAAAACATGGGACCCCTCTGAATTTCACCATTTGCACTAAAAGTTGTCCTTTTGGGCAAGTTTTTTGCCTCTTGTCCTTTTGGGCAAATTTTTTGATGAGTTTGTCCTTATGACAAAAATCCCCGACTATATATCCATTGAAGGAAAAACATAAAGGTTGAAGGCATTCACTTTTACATCCTCATACAACACCAATTTGGCTTGTTGTAAAAGTTATTACAAATAAAACAAACCAAAAACATATCTCGGTTTTTAGGTCCTCAAAGAATATGCACCGTTCTAACGAAATGAAATTAAGAAAAAATGTGCAGATTACACCGTGAATCAATTAGAACAGCAACAACTGACAACATGAAATATTTAATAAAAACAAAAGTTCAACTATCCACCCATCCTCTTGTACTTGTTTTATCCAAGAAATATTTCTGTTTCAATCAGTAAACAACTAACTGAAAGTTGGCTATAATTGCAATTAGCAACTTGATACCAAATGTAGAAGAAATCATGAATAAATTGATATTTATTTGGCAACAATTTGGTGGTGATTGAAATCAAAACTATGACTCAAAAAATGATTTCCACAAAAGAACAAATGGAATCCACAGATCATGATATATTCGCTGTAGAATATCTAATTACAGTAAAACGAAGAATGGGAAAGTAAACTTACCTTCGCCCGCATGGTTTCACAAGTTTTTGAGTTAACCAGAATCTGCAGAAATGTCCGTTTACCCAATTTTGTGTCCTCGTTCTCACTGCTCAGTGGAAAACAAGAAGGCTAGGCATTCCTGGCCATTTTGGGTGTCGCGGAAGACTTGGAGAGGCAGGAACTCGAGCGGGGTTTGAACAGTGGCGCAGAGAAGATGATGGACAGTGGCATGCAGCGGTGCTGAGTTGGAGACTTAGTCTTCTTCGACGGCAATGAGATGCGAAAGGCAATGGGGCCGATGACGCTGGATGTAGTGGAACGGGGAAGCAACGACGGCTTGTGGCCAATTTTTTTTTACAAACTGAACTGACTTCGGAATCAAAGAATTTTTTTGGGGGGGAATGAAATAGATCCGACCCTCCTCCCTCCCCCATCAGGAGAGAGAGTTCTCTTCCCTTTTTAAAGAGGAAGGGCACGATACAAAAGATAAAAAGGGGACACGTGCCCGAACTATCCAGAACCAGTTAGCACATGAAAAGCTGAAGAGGACAAGTATTGAAATCTCTAGAGAGGTGAAAGCTATTGGAACGCATTTTAAATGAGAGCACAGACAATTGTAAATCTCTTAACCCCAGAATAGCCAAGTGTCAAACCATTTCAGCACACATAGCAAGTGGAAAACAAAGATTTTTCATCATTCATCTTTGAGAAAAAGTTTCCCATATAAGGATTGAACGAAATGCACGGCTTGAACGCGGTGTTTGACTTAAATGGGAAGCACGGTTGAACGAACTCCGCTATTTAACGGTATACAATGTTATTTACTTATTTTAAATGCGTTATAAATTCAACAATTATAAACTAAATTTAATGTTAACGCGATAATACATGAAATTTACTTCATAATTTCTTTCTTTCTATTGCATCATACGTATATTCAACTATTGCCATATAAATATACGTTTATTCGAAATAAACGTCATTAATTATCAAAATTCCAATTTCATACTCGAAGCCATTCCTTAAAATAAAATTTTGGTTTTATGTTCTCAAATTAAAAAACTAAATATTTTATTTTTTACTTAAAGATTTAATTTCCAACTAATATTAAAATAAATACGCTATATTAAATTTGTAAGCATGTTCCAATTCACGTTTCGACATATTCTTCGATTAAGTACATTGTTTCTATTTTAAGTCGGACAATATGATTTCCTTCTCAAACAAAATTACATGATTTATTCCACCGTTTAAAATTTAAAGATTTAAAATATGTTAAATCCCAAATTTATACATATATACATCTGTATTTAGATTAAATGTTAAACGACAAAATTTCTGAGTCGTTACTACCACCTCCCAAAAATCCGGGTTGTTACAGACTCCCCTCTTAATGAAATTGCATCCTCGCAATTTACTCGGGTTAAAACACAACATTACGCAATTCCAATGTGACATCTATAACTTACTCAGTAATTTACGTGTCAACCATAAAGTTTGGAACTTCTTTAATCTTTCCCAACTCATTTAGCTTGTAACAAAAACCCCAAACTTGTTTACTCAATCTTTGTAAAAAAAAATAAACTCTTATCCCAAGTAAACTACATATATTAGGATATCCATTCTTATAAAATTGCATATTAGGATACACTCTTAACACTTCCATATGATAGATTGAATAAGAGTATCATATATGAATCAATACGATTTTAGCGATAATGATTCTATAAAATACGGTAAACTTAGACAGAGTATCCTAGATGAACAAATATGATACCCATGACAAATAACAACCAAATAATAAGTTGGTAAGAGTGAATTATTTGAGCATATCATTTATACATCAATAAGATACTTGCAATATTTACTGCATTTAACAATAATAAAGAAATTACAAACTATATGCGATTAAATCAGAGTACCGTATGTAAATCAATATGATACCCGTAATAAGAATCATGATAATGAATCAAGTCGAAGTATTATTTTTGAACCAATAAGATACTCATACGATTTATCTTATATAAAAATATGACAAAATAAATCAATTTAGAGTGTCATCTATGAACCAAGATGATACCCAAAAATATATAAATCAAGTTAAAGTTTCGCATATTAAAATTTTCTTGGCATTTATCATATATAAAACAATATGATAACTCAAATCGAAACAGAGTATCGCATATAAATCAATGTGAAGCTATTAACAAATCATATATAAATTAATAGGATACTAATAATAATTAGGTCAGAGTATCATAAACTAATGAAATCCACATGACATTTATCATATATAAAAACAATATGATAAAATAACCCAAAATAGAGTACCCCATATAAATCAATACGAATCTCATGGCTTTTGTCGTTTGTAAATCAAATCAGAGTATAAGTCAATACAACAATTATCATATATAAATCAATATGATAATAAAATCAAAGAGTACCATGTATAAATCAATACGATACTTATAACAATTATCATATGTAAATAAATATGATAAAATAAATCAAATCAGAGTATCATATATAAATCAATACGATATTCATAACAATTATCATATATAAAATCAATATGATAATATAATCAAATTAGAGTATCATATGTAAATCAATACGATACTCATAACAATTATCATATATAAATCAATATGATAATCAAATCAGAGTATCATATATAAATCAATACGATTCTCATAACAATTATCATATATAAATCAATATGATAATATAAACCAAATCAGAGTATCGTAAATAAATCAATACAATACTTATAACAATTATCATATATTAATCAATATGATAATATGATCAAATCAGTTATAGTAATGTAATAAAATATTAGGGGATAATGGGATAAATGTAACTTGACTCATAATTACCAAATAAACAGACGCTAGTCTTGTAAAATTACAGTGGTAGAGCTGGAGCGCGCATCGAGACATCCGCAGCGTAATCCACTCATAGCGCCATAACGACACCTGGCGATCAACACAGGATAACCAAGACGGTCTAAGGCGAAGGCCGTATGCTACCCATTCACGACACTACACGTGGGACCCCCACGCCTCCATATGATGTAGTTCGTGACCCGTCGATTGGGAATCCCGATCAAAACAACAAATTTACCCAGTGTAGCAGACCGTTTGACCTTTGATGGTAGATGGGTGGAATTTAAAACTACCATGATTCAGGTAGCAAACCTGAATCAGGTCGACCAAGATGGAGTTTTGGCCCATTGGTACAACAGAGTCCAATCTATCCCAATCCCAAAATCAAAGTATTCTTGAAATGTTAATTTTATATAAAACTTGCCATGAAGTTCAAAGTGTTTATAGCGTCAAAACACTTTAAAAATTCAACTATGACTTGAATAAATAAACCATCACATATAAAGGCAAAACAGTACAAACAAAACTGATATTCGACTTTATCATATATAAAAACAATATGATAAAATTAGTCAAGTCAGAGTATCATTTATAAATCAATATGATACACATAATAAATATCAAATATAAAACAACATGAAAAAAATAAACCAAATCACAATAGTTGTGAAGGAGAACAAAAAGTATCATCATGAAAGCATGTCAACTTAGAAAACACTTCAGTAATTGAAGTATACTTTCAAATAGTAACACATGCTCTTGTACCATATTATGTTACTGGTATATTTCAGAACCGAAAATACAAAGACAACTGAATATTCCATATGAAAAGTCAAGAGAGTAACCAGAAAAGTATTACCAAACGTCCAATATCGCTTGGTATTACTAATCCGTTTACTCAAAATCCTCATCATACAGAATATCTCAATGGAAATTTTACTCGATTCAAACCATATATCTATCAAAGAAAAATAACTAATTTACTTTTAGTTGTTTGTATTGTTTATTTATTATTAACGGTATTCTTATTTTACTTCAAATACCGATCCGAGCCAATTTCAAAACTGATTCAGTTCTCGCTTAACCACCATTTTTAAATCAGACATCACTCGAATCCCATTTTGTCAATACGAAGAATTTTTCAAGACCCTAAATCATGCTCTCTCAAAAGTGATTCTATATCAATTCTGCTCATTCTAGGGTATTTCCACCCTATCTCTAATGAGTTTTAAACCCAATAAGCCAAGTTTGTAGAAAAACCATAGCTCTGATACCAAATGTAACAGCCCGCCATTTTTACCTCCCCAAGTCGGTAACTAATCCGACTCGAAGCGTTCAAAACGACGGATTGTTATTGGCTTACAAGGTTTAAACAGAATTGACACAGAATCACAGTGCTCAATAATAGTAGCAAAATAAATTTTTATTCATTTATTATAGTTTACAATATTTTGTAAAGCGGAAAAAAATACAAATTTACACATAAATTTCTTTTAATAAGTTACAACTTTGGTCGAGTATTGCACGCACATGCGTCTTCTCGTTCCTTTCCTCTTTAAGAGCTAAACCTTGCATCTGTAACACTTAGGGCCGGACTTATAGGATCTTACATGTATCTTGAAGACTCACAAAAGAATAAAAATGAAACATGCCGTGACTTTTCTCCATAAGTGCTCGCATATATTTTGGCCAAACTATTTAAGTAGTATATTACAAGATGCATCTTTAATTATGTTCTTATTGTAAAGGAGTCTTGTAGGAAAGGAATAAAGTTGAAATCATTATTCTAACATCTAAAATCCAATCCCAACAATAACAAGTTCAACTCTCCCAAAACTGTTGTATCAAAGGTATTAATATAATAACACAAGGGAACAAAACGTGAAATGCCAAACATTAAGGACAACAATTTACCAAAGATAATGGACAATACTCTACTTTTGTACAGTTCTAATGCTAAATTAATAGGGTATGGCGGCTAGCAATATAGGTTTCTATAAAAACCTTAAGCACAATTGACCAAAATGCATGCGACATTCAACACAAAAATAAATAATAATTTATTGAGACATGGAGCAATTTCTTGAGAATAAAACACTTTCTGTATGGTAAAAAAAAAAGTAGACAGAAAGCTTTTTAATATTGTTTCTAGAAAGAACACCACTAATTAAGTTTGAACCAAATCGATGAGTTACTTTAATAAGTAACTATTGATAAATAAATGAAATCACAATGCAAAAATATATTGAATGCAGACCACTAATTAAGGACCGCATCAATTTATTTAGGAGTTAAAAGCATGGTGCACTTAATACATATAATAAAATTGGTTGATTTGCTGAAGAAACGTCAGTTCATATAAAATGAAACATTTGATAAATGATGTCTTAAGTGAAAAAATTAATATATTCAATGTCCATAAAACTAATAGGATAAAAAGAGGAATGAAGGTGCCTATTACTAAGAAAACAAATGCTTCAAAATCATTTACACATATTTTTGATGCATGCACTCATCAATGGTAATGAAACATGTAAATCCCACACCCACCATAAATTTTCTCATGAAAAACATACACTAAACTTTACATACAAGAAACATAGAAGAGACTAAAACAATAACTCCTAACTTTATTTGTGTTTTGGTATAGCTCTCAATCCAACAAAAGTAAATATACATTGCACTCTTTATGACTAGTAAATGCGAAAGTATATTTTCTGTTAAATGTTATCATTTTCAGTTGGAATTCAGCTGATAGTTGTATAATTTGTTCATTCCAAAATAAAAGTGTGCATGAAACTCTATAGCTATTTATGCAATAGTTTTTCCTTATTGTCAGTTATGGCTATAAGCAAAGCAACAATTTTAAATACACAGTATGTACCAATACATACAAAAGCCAAACAATGAATGTGACAACCATGCTTCACTCCTTTCTCCATTTTTTCTTTTAATTTAAAATAAACTAAACAAGAGCTTTTGGGTCTGGGACTTGAGAACCAAACTAGAAAATTCAACCCATAATGCATATTATATGCATAAGATATATAAATGGGGAATATAAATGGACCTCAAAGTAAAACGCTATAAGCACACAATTGAAAAGTTGGTGACTATATATCCATTAAAGGAAAAACGTAAAGGTTGAAGGCATTCACTTTTACATCCTCATACAACAACAATTTGGCTTGCAGTAAAGTTCTCACAAACAAAAAAAACCTAAAACATATCTCGCTTTTTAGGTCCTCAAAGAATATGCACTGTTCTAACGAAATGATATTAAAAAAAATGTGCACATTACACCATGAAACAATTAGAACAGCAATAACTAACAACATGAAATATTTATCAAAAACAAAAGTTCAGCTATCCACCCATCCACTTGTACTTGTTTTATCCAAGAAATATTTCTGTTTCAATCAGTAAACAACTAACTGAAAGTTGCCTATCATTGCAATTAGCAACTTGACACCAGCTGTAGAAGAAATCATAAATAAATTGATATTTATTTGGCAACAATTTGGTGGTGATTGAAATCAAAACTGTGACTCAAAAAATGATTTCCACAAAAAACAAATGGAATCCACAGATCATGATATATTCGCTGTAGAATATCTAATTACAGTAAAATGAAGAATGGGAAAGTAAACTAACCTTTGCTCGCATGGTTTCTCGAGTTTTTGAGTTAACCAGAATTTGCAGAAATGACCATTTACCCAATTTTGTGTCCTCGTTCTCACTGCTCAGTGGACAGCAGGAAGGTTAGGCATTCCTGGCCATTTTGGGTGTCGCGGAAGACTTGGAGAGGCAAGAACTCGAGCGGGGTTTGAATAGTGGCGCCGAGAAGACGATGGACAGCGGCATGCAGCGGTGCTGAGTTGGAGACTTAGTCTTCTTCGACGGTGATGAGGTGTGGAAGCTAATGGGGCCGATGACGCTGGATGAAGTCGGACTGGGAAGCAACGATGGCCTGTGGCCATTTTTTTCACAAACTGAACTGATTTCGAAATCAAAGAATTTTTTTGGGGAGAATGAAATAGATCCTCCCCCTCCCCCCTCTGGAGAGAGAGTTCTCTTCCCTTTTTAAAGAGGAAGGGCATGGTACAAAAGATAAAGAGGGGACACGTGCCCGAACTATCCAGAACCAGTTAACACGTGAAAAGCTGAAGAGGACAAGTATGGAAATCTCTAGAGAGGTGAAAGCTATTAGAACACATTTTAAAAGAGAGCATGGACAATTGTAAATCTCTTAACCCCAGATTAGCCAAGTGTCAAACCATTTCAGCACACATAGCAAGTGGCAAACAAAGTTTTTTCAACATTCATCTTTGAGAAAAAGTTTCCCAGATAAGGATTGAACGAAATATATGGCTTGAACACGGTGTTTGACTGAAATGGGAAGCACGGTTGAACGATCGCTGCTATTTAACGGTATACAATGTTATTTGCTTATTTTAAATGCGTTATAAATTCAACAATTATAAAATAAATTTAATGTTAACGCGATAATACATGAAATTTACTTCATAATTACTTTCTTTCTATTGCATCATACGTATATTCAACTATTGCCATATAAACATACGTTTATTCGAAATAAACGTCATTAGTTATTAAAATTCCAATTTCATACTCGAAGCCATTCCTTAAAATAAAATTTTGGTTTTATGTTCTCGAATTACAAAACTAAATATATTTTTTTACTTAAAGATTTAATTTCAAACTAACATTAAAATAAATACGCTCTAATTTGTAACCACTTTCCAATTCACGTTTCGACATATTCTTCGATTAAGTACATTGTTTCTATTTTAAGTCGGACAATATGATTTCCTTCTCAAACAAAATTACATGATTTATTCCACGTTAAATTTTTAAAGATTTAAAATATGTTAAATCCCAAATTTAAGTTGAATTATATACATATATACATCTGTATTTAGATTAAATTTTAAACGACAAAATTTCCGAGTCGTTACTACCACCTCCCAAAAATCCGGGTTGGTACACGGATTGTTGGATTTATGGACATTTTTGACATCCATGGACATTTTCTCAGCTGTGCATGATGGTGAGCTCAGAAAGTAGTTGTAGTTCCGATGGATCCATGCTATTGGGTTTTTACTGTTGTATCCTTTAGACCTGCTATCTTGTAGTAGAGCCAACGTGATTTTCATGTTGTTGTGTATTTTGTTTTTTTTTTGTATTTTTGTTTATAGAAAAGTACACATTGTAATCAGTTTATATAGTGGAATTAAATTTTGTGCTAAACTTTAAAAAAAAAGGATACTTCAAATAAAAGAAATGGTTTATAAAACCATTTTTGAAGTTAAATGTTTAATATGATTTTTATGTTGTTAATATCGGCTTTAAAGTTACAAACTCGTATCTATCCTAAGATAAGAACGTTGTCAATCATGGTCTGAGAAGTTATTAAAATACGCCAACTTGAACGGCTTCACTATAATCGAGGGATGGTATTAGTTTGTAATGATAGAAGATGTTGAAAATAGTTTTTTTATAAAAAGGAATTTTGTTCCCGTGTTGATAATAGAAAATGGTTTTGGCAAATGTTCTAAAAATAACAGTAAAATGGAAAATTGTTTTGGGATATTTTCTAAGTATAGAAATGAACTGTTTTGAGAATATTATTGTATTAAAATAAGAAGTAAAATATTGAGTTCCAATTTTTGAGATATTTGAAGTTTGATTATTGAACGGTTAATTTAAAGAGGCCAAGTGATGCAATATACCGAACCTTTGAACTTATTTTCTTTTTATGGTTGAATGGATGTTTACTGATAGTTATATAACCAACTATCAAAATCTGGCCTATTATCGATTGTTGGTATGGAAAGACCGGGATTGAATTTATATTCGAAAACCATTTCGACTAGCAAATACATAAACATTTAAGATATCAGAAGATGGTCAACATGGAGCACTGAAGACCGTGGATCTTCATAAACGAAAGAAATACTGGTTGAATATTTCTGGGTAGCTTCTGAAGATATTTTGACCTGTGATTCTGCCATGATTGAAATCTTTGAATTTCAAGGACTTCTCGCTATTGATCCTTAGGGTAATTCCTATATAGAATGTGGTAGGAGGTTGCCTTCGGTTCTTCCAATTCATGGATGACTATGGATGGAGGTTTGACAGAGTATTTCCTTAAGAGTCACGTACGTTGATTCTTACAAATATACCAAGTTTTGTGGTGGAGAAGGCAGCTTCTCTTAACTTCACACCCAGAGTGTATTTGTGAATGTCAATTAGTGATTTGATGGATCTTGCGATGTGACATTCAAATATATTGAGATGTTCTATGAAAAGTAATCATGACCTCAAGCCTCGTTAACCAGGAAATGACAAAAATCGGGCAGGAAACATGGCTAAGTGGATCATTCCCAAATAGGGTGTATTGTCACCGTCTAGAGAAATTTCATCATTTTTCTTCTTTTATTTCTATATCTCAGCAGAAGTACGGTGAGCCCATAAAACTGTAGGGTGACAATATATTCGATACTCTCAAGTTGAATGAGTGGTTGATCATGTGTGGCCGGGGTGAAAGTTGTCCATGTTGAACCCTAGTGTATTGCTCTCTAGAGGTACACTTTCAGAAGGTGATCACGTACCTAGTCATAGTTGGAAATCCATTCTCCAATATGCTCCATGCGAGTTTTGATTATATACTATATATATGGAGTGTGAGATGCAAGCGTTCTGCTATTTGGTTATTTATTTGATTTAGACACTATTATAATATCACTGGATTTTGATATAAAAATATTTTGGGTTATCGTACGGTAAAAACCGTCTATGCTTATGTGTGGACTGGTCTTACAATTATCTTTTTCTTTTAAAAGGATTTTTTAACTTTAAATCAGTTGGATGGTAACCTACAAACTTAGTGAGTTTTCTCACGCTGGTTCACCAGACTGATCCATGGCTTTAGTTATGGTTGGATTAGACCGAGTTTTACAGGTCTAAGTTAGGAAGCTGCGAACTTTAGAAGACAGGTTGGAAGTGGGTTTATGTGAAGAAATCCAAAGGAACTGAAGGACATGTATTAATTTTTCTGACCTGGCTCAAAGACAACTTCCCATTTCCCACGATCGACTAGCTTACGAATTCGATATCTAGACATGAGCTCCTCTCCTTCATGGATGCATACTCTGGTTACAACCAAATTCCAATGCATGTACCTAAGCAGGAACATTCTAGTTTCATTATATACCATGCACTGTACAGTTACATAGTCATGTCGTTCAGTTTAAAGAATGTCGAATGACATAGAAGCTACGGGTCAATCGCACGTTTAAAGATAGATTAGGGGGTCGATGGAGGTTTATGTAGATGGCATGCTCATAAAATCACGACAATTAGTGAACCATGTGGATGACTTAGTAGAGATGTTCATTGTTCTCTGCCAGTATGGGATGTAACTTAACCCTTCAAAATGCTCTTCCGCGTTGCATCAGGGAAATTCTTAGGTTTCATCATCAATTCTCAAGGGATTAAAGTTATCCCCAAGCAAATTGAAGCCACTTGGAACATTTAGGATCCTTTGAAGATTTGAGATGTGCAGAGCCTAACTGAGAAGGTGGCTGCTCCAAGTCGATTTATATTCAAAGTGACCAACATGTGCATTCCTTTATTTGACTTTATAAAAATAAGAAAGGATAACTTTGCTTAGACTCCAAACTGTGTAGAGGTATTCCAGGATTTGTCGAATCACCTTGAAAGGACCCTTTTACTATCAAAACTGGTTGATAACGAAGATCTATTTTATGTACCTTGTGGTATCTTTATATGCCATCAGTTTAGCACTCGTACATAAAGAAAATCAGATCCACATCGCAGTGGACTATGCAAGCAAAAGGATGACAGGGGCTGAGAGCAACTTCCTAAATATTGAAAAATGGCTTATAACCTCCTGGTAGCTACAAGGAAGCTATGTCATTACTTTCAAGCTCATCCCATCAAAGTTTTCGCCGACCAGCCGCTAATACAGGTCCTTTAGCGACCTAAGGCGTCTACGAGACTACTTAAATTGGATATTGAATTTATCCTATTCAATATTGCTTATATCCCATGGAAGGCCATCTAAGGACAAACGTTGGTGGATTTTATTGCAAAGTTCATAGCTCCAGACGATAATGTCGATGACATTGAACCACCAACTTCCAGATGGAATCTATTCACAGATGGAGCATGTAATGATCGATGTTCTGGAGCTGGACTTATCTTGGTAACTCCTGAGGAACTATTGATTTATTATGCCTTGAATTGGACTATTCTAAAATCAATAATGAAGCTGAGTATGATGAACCAATTGCTGGGATTAATTTCGCAAATGATCTAGGAGTGAAGTTAATAAAATTTCTTGTGACTCCCAGATCATCGTATGTCAGGTCAGATAGGGATACCAAGCCATAAGGGCACAAATTTCCCCTACCTTAATTGAGTTCAGGAACTACTAGCCTGATTTGAGTATTACTACATCTCGCAAATTCCTCGTGATTAGAATGAAAAAGTCAACTCACTGGCAAAGCTAGCTAGTTTAGAGAATCTAAAGCAAATGGGATTGGTCTTGATAGAGACATTGAGCACACCAAGCGTAGATCAAATGGAAGTTGATTTGGCATTGACTGTTGGGACCGAAAGGGAATCCTGGATGACTCCCATCAAGAACTTCCTTCTACACCGAACTCAAACTTGTCGGAAAAGTGAAAAGTGTGCCCTCTTGCATCAAGTCACGAGATACGTCATTCAAAAAGACACATTGTACATAAAAGGGTTCTCCATTCCCTTTCTTCGGCGTGTAGCCAATGATGATACAAAATGTGTATTGCGAGAAGTACACGAGGGAAAGCATGGTGACCACACCAAGGGGGAGGACCTTGGAGAAGAACATACTTTGGTAGGACTACTTCTAGCCTACCACCAACCGAGATGAAGCCGATTACTCACGACATTGCGATAAGTCCCAAAGGTTTGCTAAGATCTTAAGGGCTCCACTTACCCAGCTCTACCTAATGTTCAGTCCATGGAATTTTACATTATGGCGAATAGACATAATTGGTAGCCTTTCATTTCCAAAATGGAGCAATAAACAATTGTGTCAGTCGACTATTTCAGTAAGTGGGATGAATTTGAGACACTGACCACAATCTTGACAAAGTTGATGATCAACTCATCGTCTAAAAAATTATACGTAGATTTGGACTCCCCAAGACTATCATAACTGATAATGAGACTCAATTCGATAGTTCGGAGATTAAATAATTCTGTCAGCGATATCGCATCGAGAAAAGATATACATCAATCACTCATTCACAATCAAACGGACAAGTCGAAGCAATGAACAAAATCATAAAGTCTATCCAGATGGTGAGATTGGAGAAGGCCAGAGGCAAGTGGGTCAATGAGATACCACTAGCCCTTTGGGCATATCAAACAACCCATAGGTCAACGACTGGCCATACTACACTCACATTAGCTTATGGCTCTGAAGCAGTCATAACAGTCAAGCTTAAATCCCCTCTTATAGTACTGCTTACTATGATACTTTTAAAAATAAGGAGCTCCTCCTGAAGCTGCTTGATACGATTGATAATAAGAGATAGGAAACCGACTTGCGAGCTACTACACATAGACATTGGTTCACCCGATACTACAACATGAATATTCGGCCTAGAACTATGAACTTGTTGACCTCGTCTTGAAGCACATCTTTCCTGGTCTCATCCACATGGGCCTAAAGTGGGAAGGACCTTATGTCATTCGATAGAAACATGAAAAGAAAGCTTTTAAGTCAATAATTATTGATGGCGACCGACTCTTAAGAGTATGGAATTCGAAGCATCCACGACATTATTTAACTTAAGCTTTTATTTTTGGTTGTTTCTGTAAATAGCACTTTGCTTTCGAACAATGTAATAAGGCACGACTTGCCACTTCCTCGACATCATAAATAAAAGCTCTTTCCATGCTCTACAACTATTTGTAATTATGTGGATAAGTACTTTGATATGACCAGCTTACACCAACACTCGAACAAAAGTTCTAACAAGTCACTAAATGATGATTTGTTTGCTTACAATTCAACAAGCATACTCAATTACGCGACTAACACACAAGACTTAACCATATCTGAGTGTAATTCAATCGCTCGATTAGCAATCCTCACCTTAGAACTAGAGTGGAGTAACAACACTAAAGCTAATGTGATATGACCTTTGCATAATTAACTCTAAATCTCAATGACTTGAGAAGGATTATAAAACATTATGTTAGCTTAAATGGGAACACCAAAACTTAAAACCACTTAACTTATAACTCTAGTCAGATTAACAACAGGAGAGTATAGAAATCAAGGATCAGACATCCGATTATTCACACTTAGCGTTGTCGAGACTAGGAGCATAAGTGTAGACTTGAAGAACTCAACTTAGAAATTAACTTCAAGCACACCCCACTTAAAGTTGATTGGGGGAATATATATTGTATTGTATTTGGACTAACACTTACCTTAAGTGAGACTACGGGTTAAGTATAGCTCAATAAACTCACAAGTACATTGAATGAAAAACGAAAAAACTTAATAATGTACAGAAAAAATATTTTATTCATAACTATAGGTCTGTAAAAGCATCGAAACAAAAACAAGGGTCGCACTGGCACAAACTCCAGTCAATAAAACAAAATGAAATGCAACTCTAAGCGTGCTTATTTGTCCTTAGTCTTGTCTTCGTCCTTCTTCCTTTTCCATTTCTTCTACTTGGATTCCTACATACATTGGTGCTTGGAGGTTTTTTCACTTCCAACTCATCGCCATTCCCTGGCTTATCCTTGTCAAATTTCCTCTCGATTCTTAGCTTTCTACTACGGGATGACTTCACTTTCTCAGTGGTCTTGTCCGATTTGTCTTCCTCTGACATCTGACTACAACTTGGGGAAGGTGAAATCACTTGTAAGGGATCTAAAACAATAACCCCTGACTCTACTTTTATGGTAAGAAGCTTACCTTGATGTAGAGCATGCGGCTCCTCCATACTTATTTCATCGATCTTCATAGACTTATGTGAACTTGACAACTTTCTCACTCTCAAGATGGAACTCCTTAATATCCAGTCCTTTTAGATCTTTGATCTCCCCTCTTCCTTCTCTGTTTCATCGATAGGGGCATGTAGGGCTCATCGGAAGGTTTATACCGCATGTCAGGAGGCACCTTGACTTGTTGGGTACCTATAGTAGGAAGAGTGATGATGGTTAGTCCATTTGGAACTATGGGTGTCTCGGTTTGTTGCCTCTATAGCTCATTGACATGCGATAAGTACTCTCCCAAACTACATAGTAGATAAAGAAATACCTTTCGCAAAATCACCTCTAGTGAGTTCGGGAGTTTTAGGAACTTTAGTTATAGGAGTTAGTGGCTTGAAAGGCTTTAGGGCCCAGAAGTCAAGATTATATTCTTTAATGGTTTCAGAACTCTGACTATAGTAGGAGATCCAGAGCTCCCTTTAATCACAATCTTGCCTTTAGTCTGCAACCTACGACATCCTCCTCTACCTTTAACAACCTCTTCCTTTCCTCTAGAATCTGGGGCTCGTTGTCCCCCAGAAAATTCTCTATAAACTCCTCTTTATTGACAAATTCCATCCTATGAGGCACACCTTTCCTTTTTAACAAGTTGGCTCCAGACATCAGCTAGAGTTTGGGGATCGTCCTCAACCCAAGATAAGTCACGATATCTAAGGACTCGAGCATAGATACCCAAAATTAGAGGGATAAATTCCTCCTCTGCCTTTCTAGTCTCATTTATATGGTCCCTAAAATCCTTTAAATCTATATCATACTGAATCTTCAAGTTGGAGGTCGATTCAACAGCCGTACATGCAATTTCCTCTACCTTCTTTGGGCCATGCCCTGGTCTCAACTAGCTTGGCCCTTAACTCTTCATTCTGCTTTTCAAGCCTTTAGGATATAGGCACTGAGCTTCAAATCTAGATTTTCTTCGGTTATGACCTTTAATTCATCCTCAATGGGTTTTTTTCTTTGGCTAGTCAAGTCAAGCTCTTTATAAAAGGGTTCTCTAAAATCATTATACTCCTTCTTATAGGATTCAACAAATTTTTCAACCTCCTTCAATTTAGCCTAATTTTCAACGAGCTCTTTGTCCATGTGAGCCATAGAATTATTATCACAATCTCATTCTTGTCTCATGTTAGCAATGTCAAGCTCCAAAGATTGGATAATCTCAGATAAGATCCTCGCATGCTTGGAAGTCTCATTGTATTGCCTACATACATCTTCTATTTTATTCTTGAGCCACTTTACAATACTCTCGGAAATAGGATGGAGAAAAGGAAAAAAGTGAATTTTTCCAAAGTAATATAGTGGGAATTGAGCCTCAAGATCTTTCTTCTACTCTTCCATTGATGGCTCTACATGATGGGATCTCCAACTGTGGTAATTTTGGATTTATATTTTTCGAAGACAACTATCATCTTTTCCTCCTTATCTTTGGGCTCTGAATTCTTCTTCGAACAAGGTTCACTAGAGGAACCTTTTGGATGGATTTTAGCCTTGACAACTGACATCACGCTTTCGCGGCTGCCATTTTATCTTTTAGGCCTGTCAGCGTCGCGGTGGACCAAGGAATGACGGTAAATGTATTTTTTATAGTACTGGAGGCGCCTTTCTCCCTCCCTTTCCTCTCTATCGTGGTCCTCTCTATGATCCCACTCACGATCTGAAGAATATTTGGATGGGAACTCACTCTTTGGTAAGTTAGGGCTGAGTCGTCGTATTCATATAACCTCGACATTGTACCTGCATACCATAATAAGATCATGTCAAAACCAAGATATCATTCAATGAACAAGTGTTGTGACATGATTGTGTGCGTGTTATATGTGTCCTAGTGATCCTCCCAACGGACCTGTAGTCGATGCCTTACTCGTTGGAATAATGTCCCAGAAATTAGTGGAGTTGTTTTCCCCTCTAGACGTGGGAAGGAATGTCTTGGGATTCAAATATTAAAAATCTACTACTTGGCTGATATTGGCAGATCTCTTAAACCCTTGAAAGGGTCATCAATGTTGGTAGATAAGGTGTCTTGAGCTAGAAACTTGTGACACCCTACATCCGTTAATGTCACCTTTATCAGAATGCATTAAGTTTCGTGAAGCGTTATAAGTAAACCGAAACAGAAATGTCACAAGACAGATATAAAATAACAGCGGAATTTAAAACTTTGTTAAACAGAAAACATCGTGGTCCAAAACCCAGTTACATCATAAGTCTTAAATACAGAAAACCCATTACAATTTCTGTCTTGTTACTAAAATCATCAGAATAAAATAATATAAAAGCATAATCCACAAATTATAGCCATATCAGAGAAGGCAGGAAATCAAAGCAATACATCTAAGCAGTTCCTAGCAGAATGAAAGAGAGAATCCTAATCAAGCCTGAGTATTCCTACCCTAAGAACTTGGGGTAGAAAGGAAGAGAGAGAAAAGGAAACAAAACGGGTCAGACAAAAAATCTGGCGAGTCCAATTACTTTTAGCATATAAATAAGTAAAAACATTATGATAGGCATATAAACCAGATGAGAGAGATAATATATCATAAGGCAAGTATAACAGACTGAGCAGAATAAATAGAATAAACAGAACATGATACATTGCACGTCTCAAGTACTTTTCTCTACACCAATACTAGTACAACAGAAACAAGAGACTTAGGGGTACTTCTAGTGAGGTGTTTTACCTCGTATAATAATAAAAGGTAGCCCAACAGAAATGACAGGTGTTACCCCAACGATAATAACGGGCTCCTAACAAGCAAGACTAGATGTACCCTCATCACTACCCAATCGATCGACTCCCTATCACGTAGACACCTTGTGTTATCCCCACAGTAGGATGTATCACTTCCTAAAGTGGAAACCCCATTATTGACGAGATGCACAACCATCTACTGATGTCACAACATCTTATTATCCCAACGCAAGCAGATTCATGCACGCACATGAATCCGACGGAATGCGCCATCAACATCCCCACTTAAATGAACCTCTTACAATCAACTCCATAAGCATGTAAGCATTCGCAGTCCCCGACCTAGTTCGTAGTTCCCCGTTTGATACCAAGATGGGTTATTGACTGATATCGGTCCTACACAACAGATGATACAAGCTTCCCCCTAGGCTTGCATCCCCACTACTAGGATTTCGACAGGTTATGCCTAACAGTTTAACTAGGTTGCATAACCCTAACATATAAAATGAGTTCGGGAATATATATATATATATATATATATATATATATATATATATATATATATATATCTTAACCCCTACTCATTTTGATAGGTTCATATAACCCCAAAGATTTAAACAGGTTAAGTATTTTTGGTCAACAAGTTATTATCATATTTCCATTCATAGCTGTTAATGGACTAGACCTCTCAGATTAAGTCTACCACTTGTGGTTGCTGGATATGCCTGGCGTTTTGGGCATACTTCTACCCTAAGTCAGACTTAAGCTCATGCCTCAGCACCGTTACGTATACATTTATGCACTAGACCCCTCACATTAGATTTACCACTTGTAGATGCTGGATTTGTTGGGAGGTTTCGACCAGGCTTCTACCACAAGTGTAATCTAACCTCGTGTCTAAGCGCGGTTACAGTTTCTAATTACTGTAAATCTAGGCATGTTCATTATTAAACAATTTTTCATGTTTATCCAAGGTTATGCCCCAAATCCCAGTCTGATCCACGATAAAAGTTATTCCCCAATTTAAAGTTTTAGATCAAGGTATAGATTTTGCCGCAAATCCCAATTGTGTTTTCCAATATAAGTTATGCCCCAATTTATCATTTCCAACCGTTCCCAATTTCACGTGCTCGCATATTTCAGCGATAGGCCTAAGATCGAAGGTAGCCTGACTATAAAAATAAAAAGGGAAGGAGGGAGAGAAGAGAACAGAATAGGCATAATAACAAAACAAGCATATGATAACAGAAATAGGCATACTAATAGAATAGTCATATGGTGACATGATTAATCATAATAATAGAATAGGCATATGGTGACATGATTAGGCATAATAACAGAATAGGAATATCAGGAATGGGCATATGAGAACTAAACTGTAAATCAGGTGTACATGTAGTGGCAGATTTGTTTAGTTATGATTCAAGTTATTAACAGGCATAGGTTTAGATCCAACTTATAAACATGTCAAGATTACTTATTAAATGTTTACATCTAAAAGCAACATAAACTCACTATTATTGGATCTAAATAACAGAGAATCGACTGTTGATGTTGTTGCAAAGATTCTTGTATACTTATAAATTTTTGCAGAAGAATAGGCTAGTTCAATCTGAGTTGGAGCAGCACCTCGTTGTCTCCATTGTTTTTGGTGGATAAAACAATAGAAATGAGGTCCTATTTATAGCATATGGTCAACAAATCTGGTCAAGAAATGAGTCCACGTTCACAGAAATGGATCTACCCCAGATTTGAGTGGGGTCGACACCGGGGTCGACTTAGGGATCGACACGCCCGTGTATGGGTCGACCAATGTGCAACGACCCGTATTCAACTTATCGGAGGATCGTAGAATATTTATTTTATTTTCATACGAATTTATATGGTCGTGTTACTTTGGGAAACGATTATTGGGGTCATTTCCCTCGTTCACGATTTTTGCCGAATTTAAATGATCATTTTACCCCTGGTGAATCTTGTTTCGCCTACACTTTTGACTAGTAAGGAATTTTGACCTGAAACCACTTTCATTGTATTCAGATGATGGTTTCCCATTTCGTAGAGTGATCACATTAATCAAACGGACTTAATGTTTGGAAGATATGGCTGAAATAATATTTGAAGATGGAAAACTGCTTAATCGGGCTTATTAGGGTGATTAGCAGCTAGGCCTGTAATGTCCCGCATTTTTCAAAGTTGAATAATTAATTTATTTAATTTTTAAAAATCGATTTGGCGATATCGATAACTTGAACTAAATAATAAGGAATATTTAATTAATATAATAATTAAATAATATATTTAATTCAAAAATAATCAAAAATAGTGGAATTCACAATGGAGTGTGAATTGGATTATATATAAGGTATAATTCAGCTTAGAGTTGAATTATATTCACAAATATAATATTTAAAAGAAGTTTGAATGTAGAATTATAATATAATTATAATCGAGCTTGAAATGGCGCGGCAGATCGAAATTTGGCAATTCGAACTTCAACCGAATATACAGAAGCCGTTTTAAATCAGATTTCTGTGAAACAAGAAACGTTAGGAGCTGGTGAAGTATATTTTTCTAGTGGAAGAGAAAAATCGGGATTTCATCATGTAGATTTTGATTTATGTCCAAATCAAATTTTAGAAAAAGTCGCTGTGGAATTCCTTTATAATTTATATCGATTTATTTATATTTATAAAAGGAATTTCATTATAAATCGAATATCGATTTAATCGGGATTTGAAAAATTGAGTTAGAAATTCATATAGGAATATTCTAGAGCTGTATATATTTTGTTTTTTTTGAAGGAAAAGGTAGTGAATCAGCATGATTCATGCCTAATATATATTAGCATCCATAAAGTAGCATAAAGTAGCAGTACGTGTATGTACAACATATATACAGCCAAAAAAACAGGCCATCGCTACAACCCAGCGACAATATACAGCCTGACAAAAAGAAACTAAGCAGCATAATTTACATTACACAGCAAAATACATAACAGCAAAAGACAAAGCCAGTGAAAATCCCCATCAAGTGTGTGGACCAGTAATGCACCGCATCCGCTTGCGCACACGGTCAGTAATGCTTTCAAACTACTCCTTGCGCTCCATGCCTACCCAGTCATAGACAAAATTGAGAATAGAGTAAATGATACTATTAGGGGCTTTCAGTTTGTGGTTAAATTTTCTGGAATTGCGTTCATGCCAAAGCAACCAAATGTAAGCAAAGTTCAACATAGCAAAAAGAAAACTATCATGAGAAGCATGCAAGGTCGGGTAAATGTTGTGCCAAAAATCAAATTGGTCAGCAATGAAGTCGCTCCAGTGCAAATCAAGGCTAAGCGCAACCAAACATTTCATCCAAATGTAAAAAGCAAAGTCACAAGCCAAAAAGAGATGATGATAGTCCTCGTCATCGCAACCACAAAATACATAGCCACCCGTAACGTACACGCCTCTCTGACGAATTCTACTAACCGTGTTCAATCTACCATGTATCACAATCCACATGTGAATTTTAACTTTGTCAGGGACTTTGAACCGCCACATATGTTCGAACCCCAACCTCCTAATCCCAGCAAAGTTGAACAACTTGTAAATGCTTCGAACGCTAAACAGCTTTCTTTCTCCTTCCAACATCCAAATAAACTCATCCCTCTCATTAGTTAAAGTCACCCCTTCAAGCAAAACAAACAAGCTGCATAACTGAGTCAATGCATTACCAGCCACCAGCCTCGAAAAAGACAATCTCCATTTGCAGCCCGCTGCTTCATTATCATACATCTCTCTAACAGTGAAATTTTTGTTGCGTGCAATACAAAAGAGCTCAGGAAACTCCACACAGAAAGGGACATTAGTTAGCCAGCTGTCTAACCAAAATGATGTGTTGCGTCCATTCTTCGCCACAATCTTAGTACCCAGCTTCATCCATTGTGCATGAGCCATAACATTGCGCCAAAACACGGAGCACAATGAGAAATCAGTATTCCAGCTAAAATTGCCCTTATAACATGTACTGATAATCCATTCTTTCCATAAAGCGTGCTTGTCAGAGATCATTAACCACAACCACTTACAAAGTAAAGCACGATTCATTATCTTCAATTTAATGACATCGAGTCCCCCTTGCTCTTTAGACTTGCAAACTTGATCCCAAGAAATCAAACAACTAGGTTTCTTCGTCTCTTTAGTACCAGTCCAGAAAAAATTACGACGAATTGCATCAATCTTCTCCCGCACCCAACCAGGAAGTTGGTAGAAGGACATCCAGTACAACGGAATTGACGACAGAGCAGAATTGACAAGCACGAGACGACCAGCTCTTGATAATGAGTTGCCTTTCCACCTCGCCAGTCTAGTGTCCACCTTCTCTATCAAGTGCTGCCAGTCTTTCTTCATTAATTTCCTGGGGCGGATGCACATACCCAGATAGTTCAAAGGAAAAGCATCAGCCTTGCAATTAAACATCTCAGCACATGACCTGCGTAAATCATCACTACAACCCAACGTGTAAACACTGCTCTTATGAAAGTTAATTTTTAAGCTAGATAAGCTTTCAAAAGCATAGAGAATAAATTTAAGTGCAGCAAGGTATTTACAGTCTGGTTTGCTAAAAATGATAGTGTCATCAGCGTATTGCAGAGAATTGATGCCCCCAACCACATGATCACTACCAAAGCCGGTAAGAATCCCATTTGCACAGCCCAGCTTCAGAATTTTTGAAAAGACATCTTCCGCCAAATCAAAAAGAAGAGGGGAGAGTGGGTCGCCCTGTCTCAGACCATGCTTGGAGTGGATAGTAGAGCCAGCAACTCCATTGACACAAATGTTAGATCTACTTGATGAAAGAATCATAGAAATCCATTCAATCCACTTGGTGGGGAAGCCTCTCGCCTTCAGCACTTCAATCATAAATCGCCAGTCAACTGTGTCAAAAGCTTTGGCGAAGTCCAACTTGAGAATAGCACAAGGGACATCAAATCTATCACAGTGAGAAATCACTTCACCAACCAACGCAGCACCATCAAGAATGTTTCTTCCTTTGATAAAAGCAGTTTGGGACTTATCAATCAACGTATCCAACTTAGTTTTCAGCCTATTGGCCAACACCTTCGTGATTAGTTTGAAACTAGTGTTAAGAAGGCTAATCGGTCTAAAGTCAGCGGCAGAAACATTACCTTCCTTTTTGGGGATTAAAACCACATTAGCATAACTAATCAAATCTAACCTTAATGAGCCTTTGTGAAACTCTTCAAACAAACGTAATACATCGTCTTTCAACATGCCCCAATAGCGTTTGAAGAAAAAGGTAGGAAAACCATCAGGCCCAGGTGCTTTGTCACCAGGCATCTGCTTCAAAGCATCAAGTATTTCCTCTTATGAGAAATCACTTGCAATGTCCGAGAGATCAACAACATCAGGATACAATTTGCGCCAATCTACAGAAATGCGGTTCTCAATGCGAGCACCAAAGATACTTTTATAATATTCAGTGAAAGTATCACTCAAAAGTTGTTGTTCACAAATCTCCACTCCATCTTTCCAAATACTGTGTATCAAATTGGTGCGACGTCTACCATTAGCAACTTTATGAAAATACGCAGTATTTCTATCCCCTTCCTTCAGCCACTGAGATCTGGATCGCTGTCTCCAAAAAAATCTCTTTTTCATCCAGGACTTTGTTGAGTTCTCACTCTCGTTGATGAAGCAAATCTCTTTCAACAGTATCGAGTCCTCTCTCTTCGTCCAGTACATTAAGTTGAAGAATCAAATTTTCAATCTTCTCCTTTTTGATTCTGATATGACCAAACTCCTCTATATTCCATTTTATAAGAAATTTCCTCAAAAATTTGAGTTTAGTACATAGAACTCTCGCTGCATCACCATTCAACCCCATTTCAGACCATTTATTATATAGTAAATCATCAAAGTTATCTTCCAGGCACCACATTTTTTCAAACCTAAAAAAAGGTTTTTTCCTAATGTCGTCTCCCGAATCCAACACAACAGGGTAATGGTCAGAAATAATCGAGGATAAACCTTTTTGAGAAGTTAAAGGATGAAGATCCTCAAAATGGGCGTTAATGAAAAAACGATCAAGTTTCACAAGCGTCGGAGGAGATCTGCCGTCAGACCAAGTGAACTTTCTATTGGCAAGGGGAAGGTCAATCAACTCACACTCCCCTATAAACTCACTAAAGTCAGCCATGTCACCATAATGATTAGCACCTGAGTTACTTCTTTCATAACTAAATCTCGTTACATTAAAGTCTCCTCCAATAACCCAAGGGCCGTACATCAAACTATGAAATTCCAACACTTCTCTCCACAAAATTTTTCTCTCACTTCTAGAATTTGGACCATAGACGTTTGAAAAAAAGTAAAGCTTCTTAGTCGCAACACATTCCAAAGCAACATGCAGACAATAAGTTTGACAAATCACTTGTTTAAATCTCCACAAATTACTATCCCAACCAGTGAACAAGTCTCCAGCGCTACCAGTGGCCGGAATAAATCTCCATTCATCAATAACCCCCCAACCCAGAGTTTTAAAAGTAAGAAAATCAGGATTGTCAAGTTTAGTCTCTTGAAGCAACACAATGTGGGGCTTAACAGATTTCAGTTGAATTTAATCGACTGGAAAATGGTCATTTTTCCAACGGTCTTAGAATTTGACGAAATTAGTTTTGTTAGGACCGTATCGTCAATACGAAGCTACAAAATATTTTTCGGGAATTTTTAGAGTTCGTATGTGGCCCCAGTAAATTGAAATGTGCGTTTAAAATTGAATATAAAGAGTTATATTTGAATTTTAATGGAAACAATCGAATCAGCCTACGATACCTATCCCATTGTGTTCAGAATGGGGGTAATTAGCTATGGACGACAGTCGGTGGGCCTCGTTTCGAGTTCGAAAATAAAAGTTGCTTTATGGTGAAGAAAATTAAATAAATATAATATATATTTCCCCTTTTACTACCATCTCCCTTATCTTCTCTGAGTCAACCGTATTAAAAAAAAAGAGATTCCAAATCACGAGGACCCCCACCCCCTGTCGCCAAGCCGCTCCGACGCCAGACCTTGGCCACCGCCCTCCACCTCCTCTCGCAGTCCCCTTCTTCCTCCTCGCTCCGTGCTCCTCTTCTAATCAGACCCCACCCCACCAGTCCACTGCTGTAGCTGCGTGGGACCTCTAGCGCCACCTCGAGACCGGCGCCACCCCATGCTACCCCCCTAGCGACCTTGTCTCCGACCCGAGCAGCCCCCCTTCCTCTACTCCAAAACCCGGCAGTGAGCCCCCCTTAACCCGATGCTCCACCCAAATCGAAGCACCATGAGTCCGCCGCTCTGCTTGGGATGATCAAAGCCCCTCCCCGATGATCCGGACGCTCCATTCCCATTCCCCCAGCAAATTTAAGTTTTAATTTTAAATCTAAGTTTTTTTTATGTTAAAAATATGATTTTATTTTAAAATAAAATCAGCCTTATATAAGCTTTTATAAAAATCAGTTTTATATAGAAAGAATAAAAATATAATTTTTTATAAAGTAGAAATATTAAAGATGTGATTTTTATATTAGTGGATGAATAAAAATACGATTTTCGTAATATATAGATAGTAAAGATTTGATCTTTATATATGTAGCGAAATAAAAATCTGATTTTTATTATATATACGTTGAAATAGAAAAGTGATTTTTATAGCAAAGTAAAAATTCAATTTTTATGTATTGAATAGCAAAGTAAAAATTCGATTTTTATATATTGAATAGCGAAGTAAAAATTCGATTTTTATATATTGAATAGCGAAGTAAAAATTCGATTTTTTTATATGTAGTGAATACGGGTGACGAAAATGACGAAAGAAGAAACGGCGGAGATTTTCTACATATGAAGAGTCGAGACGTTTGGTTTAGCTAATCGGTGAGAACTTCTCACTTTTAATTTTATTTCTAGTTAAAACATATACTAGGATGCAGATGGTGTTTAGTAGCACCCGACACCCGTCGTCCACAGACCATGGACGGCTTGTATGCTTGTTTGTTTGATTTTTATGTGTAGTTGATTGTGTGATGTGATGTGAAATCAAATAAAACATTTATATAGTTGAAATAAAATATTTTATAGTGGAAAATATTTTATAGTTAAAAAAAGAATTTTTAACGTGTATATGAAATGAAATAAAAATAAACAAATCGGACGATTTGTTTATACACACACATTTGACTGATATTGATTGGGACGATAAATTTTACACATCGCCCAATTGCACAAATAAAATCTGTGTTTGATTGTTTGAAACCCCACATGGGTATTGGGATGATATTTGACGTACACTAATCCCGATTTTTTAGTTGTATGTCGATCGATTGATTGACAGACTGTTATAAGCGTTAAATATTTATATTCGATGATTATACAGTGTAGAGTGCACTTTGGATGATGGTTGATTATTCATCGTTGTTATTGTATACATGTGTTGTAGAAAATCCATATAATTAACATTATATGGTAATTGATTGGGCTTCATTCAATATTTGAAATAGAAATATTTGAATAGAAATATTTGAAAAAGAAATATTTGAATAGAAATATTTGAAAAAGAAATATTTGAAATAGAATATTTGAAAATAGAAATATATGAAGCCGTGTTGATTAGATTGACGCCATTTTGACATGAACGATATTTATATCGATTTTATTCATTTTATAATGAATATCGATTTTATTCATTTTATAACGAATATCGAAAGTGATTTCAAAATCTGATATTTTGAAAAGAATTGAAATTCAAACTGAATGCGAATTGAATTGAATAGAAAACGAATTCGAATTGAATTGAATAGAAAACGAATTTGAATTGAATTGAATAGAAAACGAATTCGAATTGAATTGAATTGAATTGAAAACGAATTTGAATTGAATCGAATGAATTGAATTGAATTCAATTGAAAACGAATTGAAATAGAATTGAAATAGAATTGAAATCGATTTGAATTGAAATCAAATAGAAGTGAATGTAAAAAGAATTTATAAGGGAAAATTCAATTTTGATTTGAATTTGAAATAAAGGTTGAAATTGTTTTTGAAACAAATTTGAAATGATTTATAAAATTCGTTTTAAAAAGGAAATCGACGAAATATATATAATATATATATTATATATATAATGGCCTGAATAGAACGCGCCGCGCCGCGGCAGTTCGTGAATTTCGACCATTGACTTCGAACGGACATTGCGGGATATCCGACCGTCAGATTCTCCTAAAAACCGGAACCGTTGGGTTCGTATCGAAAAGAGCTTTCTAACGAATATTAGAAATTTGAAATCTAACGGTTGGATTTGGAATTATGTCCAAATCAAATTTGGGAAAGGTCGCTGTAAGTGCAGTTCGATGGCCGTTGATGGAAATCGACTGTACAGGCCTTGATAAAATTATTAAAAGTAATAATAATTTGTGTAAAATCATAAGAAATGATTTGTGAAGAATTGGGATGAAAAACTCCATATTTGAAAGGATAAAAATAGATTTTTATCGAAATGAACTAGTTGGAACTAGAATAATAATTTATTTATTTTTAAAATAAATAAAGTGGATTTGAAATGGTTTTGAAAATAACCAGGATTTCCAATATATAGATTAGAAATGGATTTGAATCGAAATTGTCTTCGGAATATTTTGATGTGGGATTTTGTGATTATACAGGTATTGTTATGGGAAATTTGAAAGATATATTTATATCGTTATTTCCAATACGATATTTGTTGGTCGTAGAATTTGATATTGAATATAAGCCGATATATTTTCTATTCAGAGCCTTGTATTTAATATCAAATGTGATTTGGGTTTGTCGTGAATGGTGTCTTCATTAACACTGTACTTAAGCCCAGTTGAGAAAAAGATTAAATCTTTTATTTAGATTTAATGAAGTGTACCAATTAAATAATATTTAATTGGAATTGAATTGGTATTGATTTTTGGGTTTATCGTGAACAGTGTTTTAAATAACACTTGTTCTTTAACCCGATAATTAATAGAATGTGATTTTGGGTTGTCGTGAACGGTATCTTCAATAATACTGTTCTTAGATCCAAAGGAGTTAAGAAAATTAGAAACTAACTGTAGGCTAGCTAAGAAGAATGGTTTTTTGGGGTATTGATCTGATGTTGGTTTCGGCCTTCGGGGTTAATACTTAGGGAATTTCTCACTTGCTAATTTATGGTTAGGGTCTGATTGAAATGTAATGTGATTTTGGGTTTATAGTGAACCGTGTTTTAAAATGACACTGATTCTTTAACCAAGTTAAAGATTAAAACTAAGTGGAGTTTTAATGAATCTTTAATTAGATTGAAAAGATCGAGAATGGAGTATCACCAGTTTTGCTCCAAAGCGATAGTTAAATCTTTAATTAGATTTGAATGTGAAATGGTAATTGAATTTACCGATAACACCATGGTGTTAGATATGAAGTATTACCAGTTTTGCTTCATGGGATGAATAGGTAGGGATTGGGAAATAAAATAAATAATTACTTCGGTGTGGTTCGCTAATCCCGACTAGTTTGGAAAACCATAATTTGGTTTGAAATGATATCCAAAGGAAGATTAAAGAATAAATTTTAAAGAATTTATCTTTGATAAAATTAATGGGAACCTTTCCCTAAGAACGTGAAATTTAGAAACTAACTGTAGGTTAGCTAAGAAGAATGGTTTCCTGGGTATTGATCTGATGTTGGTTTCGGCCTTCGGGGTTAATATTTGGGGAATTGTTCCCTTGCTAATTTACGGTTAGTGACTGATGAATTGGAATGAGGCGTATGTTGTGATTGTGTAACATTTGTTTACTATATACGCTGGTTGTTCGGAAAGGCCGGGTTTATACCCATTCCGAATAACCGATTCGACGATAAGTCGAAGATGATGACGGTGGTCGAAGACCGGAAGTCTTCTCATCGTTTGGGTGGTTACTGATGATCTTGATTGGGCTGTACACCCAAGATGAGGGAATCAGTTGGTGGTCGTCCAGACGTACTTGGAGATCGACGGATATGCGAGGAAACTGCCTTCGGTTTCGTTCAGACCTAGAACGGACTTGTAAATAGATGGTGTGTCTGACATTGTATTCCTTTATATTGTATTCGTTGATCTCTGCTAAATATATATCTGTTTGGCGGCGGGGAATTTATTCTCTTTCTTAACGCCCTTCTCTGAGACATACGAGCTCAGAGGTTATATATTGGCAGAAATCAGTGGTACGATATGGATTGATAGTATGGCATGCTGAGATGCAGTGATCCAGACTTTTGTTGAAAAGCAAAGTTTGGTGGATGATGATCAAAGCGCAGCTTTAATATATCATGGCTTTGTGTATAGTGTCGATTCGCGAGCCTCACACCTTGGTATGGTGGTAAACTGATGGTTTGATCAGTATGTTTTTTTGTGGATGGGCACCTTAGTGGTGTCGTGGATTCGATCGACCGAGATGAGCTTAGTGCTCAGGGATAGAGTAAGCGGTGTTTTCTCTCGCTGGGACGTAAGCCGCGGTGATACTCTGGTCCCAAAAGTGCGGATGTTCAAACGGTGTTTTCTCTTGTTGGGACGTAAGCCGTGGGGAATTGCATTACGCGATAGATCTTTCGAATCAGGAGCCACCATGATGGAAATCCAATTTCCAATACGTGTATTCCGGTTTTATTTGTAGAGCCTAGTATGGCGACATAGTGGGATGGGGCGCTTATGCCGTATATGATTGATACTTATGATTTGAAGATGTTTTATACAATATGCACTTATAATAATAATAAATGATTTGTTTTAAACGTATCAAGCATTCTTGGCTATTATAAGGTAAAAACCCTATCCTCCGGCTTGTGTTGCATTGTGTGATGGGACCTGGGTCTTATAACAGCTTCATTTTTCTTTATTTAGCATTGCGTTGTTTGTTTTATGCACTGGTATTCTTGGGAGGAAACCCGTTCCGTGTTATACGGCGTGGTCCCTTGATTTACCGAACTTTAAAATAAAGAATAATAATTGTTTCAGTTCTCACACCAATCACATGACTGACCTGGAGTTTATTGTTTTAACCTAAACTCTGGGTGCCCCTATTTTCCGCACGGGCAGCTAGTAGTTTTGGTTTTGCAGATTTATATTCACAGGATCCTGGTTTACAGTTGGAATGATATCCGGAAAGCTTTGTATCCGTATATCTCCTTCAGTTCTGTATTGTATTATTTTTCCGCTGCGATGTATTTAAATGTAATTTAAATCTCTGATATTTCTGTGTAATATTTATTCATTTATACTCTATATATTCTTGTATTCTGATGGAGTTGTTGTAATAAACAATGAAATGTACTTCCGTCTGCGTTCTGATTTGGCTTGTCCTCACAGTAATTCGTTCTTTCTCATCTCTTCGGAGACCGGGGAAGTTCGGGTTGCTTCATTTGGTATCAGAGCTTTGGCTTACAAAGCTCAGAGAACAAGGCACATTAGAACCGTACGAAAGAATTCATCAGAGATTGGATTAGTAATATCCAATGAGAATGACTCGTTAGAGATAGGATCAGTAGTATCCTAGAACGAGTGTGAAGAGTAGTGTTTTTGATAAATAAAAATGAAAACAATTTTTGTTTCGAAAATTTAAATCAATTATACGTATTTGAATATTTATTTGTATTGATTTGGACAGTCCAGTATATATAGACTTTACGTATACGTCTGATCCGCGTGTATTTGAAGTTTTAATATGCTGGATAGATATAGAATTGCACTGTAGTCGTTCGGGGATAATTCTGATGATAGCGATCGCATCATCAGTATTTATGTTCGAGTGACGAAGGTGGGACGTCTATATATTTCATATTGACTAGTGTGAGAACCAAAATTAGATAGGGCTTATTGTTAGGATTTGGCATCAAAAATGTGATTTTTGACTATATATATATCAAAATTATGAATTTAAAAAGCTAATCAACTAATTGATTGATGGTTGTGTTGTTTGATTATAGTTAGATTAAGTTAAATGTTGAACATTTAGCCAAATTGTATCAAATAGTAAATTGTATTGAAAATTTGTCGCATTTGCTTGCATATACATGTACTTACATTGAACAGGTCATAGCAAGGAGGCTAGAGCAGAGAATAAAAATTGTTTGCCCAACAAATAGGTACATGAATACCATAATTTACTGTTTTGTTTGGGTGATGATGATTTTATGAGCCGATTGGCTAGCCGCTTGGCTTTTTCTTTTTCTTTTTGAGATCAGAGGGCCTGTATGGCAATTTCGGGATTTTCCCGTGCTCCCGGTGCAGGGGAGGTTATGGCGAAATTTTTCGAAAATTTTGGGTGTTAGCCAAAATTTTGAAAAGTTCTTAGAAACTGAAAAGTTGAAGAACATAAGCCGCAGCGAAAACAATGAAAGTTTAGTTGGTTTTTAAAACAACTTTCGGCTTCGTTCCTTTTCGGGGACGAAAAGTTTTAAGTGGGGGAGATTGTAATAACCCGAAAATCTGAACCAATTTAATTTTTTTTTATTTTGGCAATTTTAATGAATTTTGAATATTTAAAATGGATTATTTTAAATACTGTCGACGAGAAATTTATTTTTAATAGAAGTCGAACATATATAGTTATTCGAATCGTCGTTAGAATATAAATATTTATTTATATATATAAAAGGAATTGAAAATGGTGCGGTAGTTCGGTAATTCGATTTCAAACTTCAAACGAATGTACCGGGTGCAAAATAAACCGGGTTTAAGTGAAACCAAAAATAATGGAATCTAATTGTGACTATCTTTCCAACGAATCCGAAAAATCAAAATTTCATAGCGGGGATAAAAAGATATGTCCAGTTGAAAATTCTGAATAGTCGCTATGGAATTCAGGCCCTTAAAAATGGAAATTTTGCAAATGACCTCGGATTTCGACGAAACCACTTTTGTTGGATCCGCGATGTTAAATTATTGCTAGGTTTAAAATTTCATAATTTTTCGAATCAATATGTGAGCGTGGAAAAGGAAAACGCGTTTGACCAGTTTCAGTTGAATTTAATCGACTGGAAAATGGTCATTTTTCCAACGGTCTCAGAATTTGATGAAATTAGTTTTGTTAGGACCGTATCGTCAATACGAAGCTATAAAATATTTTTCGGAAATTTTTAGAGTTCGTATGTGGCCCCAGTAAATTGAAATGTACGTTTAAAATTGAATATAAAGAGTTATATTTGAATTTTAACAGAAACAGTCGAATCAGCCTACGATACCTATCCCATTGTGTTCGGAATGGGGGTAATTAGCTATGGACGACAGTCGGTGGGCCTCGTTTCGAGTTCGAAAATAAAAGTTGCTTTATGGTGAAGAAAATTAAATAAATATAATATATATTTCCCCTTTTACTACCCTCTCCCTTATCTTCTCTGAGTCAACCGTATTCAAAATAAATAAAAAATAAATAAAAAAGAAAGAAGAGAATCCAAATCGCAAGGACCCCCACCCCCTGTCGCCAAGCCGCTCCGCCGCCAGACCTTGGCCACCGCCCTCCACTTCCTCTCGCAGTCCCCTTCTTCCTCCTCGCTCCGCGCTCCTCTTCTAATCAGACCCCACCGCAACCCCGAGCCCTACCCCCCCAGTCCGCCGCTGTAGCTGCATGGGACCCTTGGCGCCACCTCGAGACCGGCGCCGCCCCATGCTACCCCCCAACGACCTTGTCTGCGACCCGAGCAGCCCCCCTTCCTCTACTCCAAAACCCGGCAGTGAGCCCCCCTTAACCCGATGCTCCACCCAAATCGAAGCACCATGAGTCCGCCGCTCTGCTTGGGATGATCAAAGCCCCTCCCCGATGATCCGGACGCTCCATTCCCATTCCCCCAGCAACTATAAGTTTTTATTTTAATTTTAAATCTAAGTTTTTTTTATGTTAAAAATCTGATTTTCTTTTAAAATAAAATCAGCCTTATATATATATAAGCTTTTATAAAAATCAGTTTTATATAGAAAGAATAAAAATATAATTTTTATAAAGTAGAAATATTAAAGATGTGATTTTTATATTAGTAGATGAATAAAAATACGATTTTTGTAATATATAGATAGTAAATATTTGATCTTTATATATGTAGCGAAATAAAAATCTGATTTTTATTATATATACGTTGAAATAGAAAAGTGATTTTTATAGCAAAGTAAAAATGCGATTTTTATATATTGAATAGCAGTAAAAATTCGATTTTTATATATTGAATAGCGAAGTAAAAATTCGATTTTTATATATTGAATAGAAAAGTAAAAATTCGATTTTTATATATGTAGTGAATACGGGTGACGAAAATGACGAAAGAAGAAACGGTGGAGATTTTCTATATATGAAGAGTCGAGACGTTTGGTTTAGCTAATCGGTGAGAACTTCTCACTTTTAATTTTATTTCTAGTTAAAACATATACTAGGACGCAGACGGTGTTTAGTAGCACCCGACACCCGTCGTCCACAGACCATGGACGGCTTGTATGCTTGTTTGTTTGATTTTTATGTGTAGTTGATTGTGTGATGTGAAATCAAATAAAACATTTATATAGTTGAAATAAAATATTTTATAGTGGAAAATATTTTATAGTTAAAAATAGAATTTTTAACGTGTATATGAAATGAAATAAAAATAAACAAATCGGACGATTTGTTTATACACACACATTTGACTGATATTGATTGGGACGATAAATTTTACACATCGCCCAATTGCACAAATAAAATCTGTGTTTGATTGTTTGAAACCCCACACGGGTATTGGGATGATATTTGACGTACACCAATCCCGATTCTTTAGTTGAATGTCGATCGATTGATTGACAGACTGTTATAAGCGTCAAATATTTATATTCGATGCTTATACAGTGTAGAGTGCACTTTGGATGATGGTTGATTATTCATCGTTGTTATTGTATACATGTGTTGTAGAAAATCCATATAATTAACATTATATGGTAATTGATTGGGCTTCATTCAATATTTGAAATAGAAATATTTGAATAGAAATATTTGAAAAAGAAATATTTGAATAGAAATATTTGAAAAAGAAATATTTGAAATAGAATATTTGACAATAGAAATATATGAAGCCGTGTTGATTAGATTGACGCCATTTTAACGTGAACGATATTTATATCGATTTTATTCATTTTATAATGAATATCGATTTTATTCATTTTATAATGAATATCGAAACTGATTTCAAAATCTGATATTTTGAAAAGAATTGAAATTCAAACTGAATTCGAATTGAATTGAATAGAAAACGAATTCGAATTGAATTGAATAGAAAACGAATTTGAATTGAATTGAATAGTAAACGAATTCGCATTGAATTGAATAGAAAACGAATTCGAATTGAATTGAAAACGAATTTGAATTGAATCGAATAGAAAACAAATCTGAATTGAATTGAAATCAATTGAAAACGAATTGAAATAGAATTGAAAACGATTTGAATTGAAATCAAATAGAAGTGAATGTAAAAAGAATTTATAAGGGAAAATTCAATTTTGATTTGAATTTGAAATAAAGGTTGAAATTGTTTTTGAAACAAATTTGAAATGATTTATAAAATTCGTTTTAGAAAGGAAATCGACGAAATATATATAATATATATATTATATATATAATGGCCTGAATAGAACGCGCCGCGATAGTTCGTGAATTTCGACCATTGACTTCGAACGGACATTGCGGGAGATTTGACCGTCGGATTCTCCTAAAAACCGGAACCGTTGGGTTCGTATCGAAAAGAGCTCTCTAACGAATATTAGAAATTTGAAATCTAACGGTTGGATTTGGAATTATGTCCAAATCAAATTTAGGAAAGGTCGCTGTAAGTGCAGTTCGATGGCCGTTGATGGAAATCGACTGTACAGGCCTTGATAAAATTATTAAAAATAATAATAATTTGTGTAAAATCATAAGAAATGATTTGTGAAGAATTGGGATGAAAAAATCCATATTTGAAAGGATAAAAATAGATTTTTATCGAAATGAACTAGTTTTGAACTAGAATAATAATTTATTTATTTTTAAAATAAATAAAGTGGATTTGAAATGGTTTTGAAAATAACCAGGATTTCCAATATATAGATTAGAAATGGATTTGAATCGAAATTGTCTTCGGAATATTTCGATGTGGGATTTTGTGATTATACAGGTATTGTTATGGGAAATTTGAAAGATATATTTATATCGTTATTTCAAATACGATATTTGTTGGTCGTAGAATTTGATATTGAATATAAGCCGGTATATTTTCTATTCAGAGCCTTGTATTTAATATCAAATGTGATTTGGGTTTGTCGTGAATGGTGTCTTCATTAACACTGTTCTTAAGCCCAGTTGAGAAAAAGATTAAATATTTTATTTAGATTTAATGAAGTGTACCAATTAAATAATATTTAATTGGAATTGAATTGGTATTGATTTTTGGGTTTATCGTGAAAAGTGTTTTAAATAACACTTGTTCTTTAACCCGATAATTAATAGAATGTGATTTTGGGTTTTCGTGAACGGTATCTTCAATAATACTGTTCTTAGATCCAAAGGAGTTAAGAAAATTAGAAACTAACTGTAGGTTAGCTAAGAAGAATGGTTATCTAGGGTATTGATCTGATGTTGGTTTCGGCCTTCGGGGTTAATACTTAGGGAATTGCTCACCTGCTAATTTATGGTTAGGGTCTGATTGAAATGTAATGTGATTTTGGGTTTATAGTGAACCGTGTTTTAAAATGACACTAATTCTTTAAGCCAGTTAAAGATTAAAACTAAGTGGAGTTTATATGAATCTTTAATTAGATTGAAAAGATTGAGAATGGAGTATCACCAGTTTTGCTACAAAGAGATAGTTAAATCTTTAATTAGATTTGAACATGAAATGGTAATTGAATTTACCGATAACACCGTGGTGTTAGATATGAAGTATTACCAGTTTTGCTTCATGGGATGAATAGGTAGGGTTTGGGAAATAAAATAAATAATTACTTCGGTGTGGTTCGCTAATCCCGACTAGTTTGGAAAACCATAATTTGGTTTGAAATGATATCCAAAGGAAGATTAAAGAGTAAATTTTAAAGAATTTATCTTTGATAAAATTAGTGGGAACCTTTCCCTAAGAACGTGAAATTTAGAAACTAAATGTAGGTTAGCTAAGAAGAATGGTTTCCTGGGTATTGATCTGATGTTGGTTTCGGCCTTTGGGGTTAATATTTAGGGAATTGTTCCCTTGCTAATTTACGATTAGTGACTGATGAATTGGAATGAGGCGTATGTTGTGATTGTGTAACATTTGTTTACTATATACGCGGGTTGTTCGGAAAGGCCAGGTTTATACCCATTCTGAATAACCGATTCGACGATAAATCGAAGATGATGACGGTGGTCGAAGACCGGAAGTCTTCACATCGTTTGGGTGATTACTGATGATCTTGATTGGGCTGTACACCCAAGATGAGGGAATCAGTTGGTGGTCGTCCAGACGTATTTGGAGATCGATGGATATGCGAGGAAAGTGCCTCCGGTTTTGTTCAGACCTAGAACGGACTTGTAAATGGATGGTGTGTCTGACATTGTATTCCTTTATATTGTATTCGTTGATCTCTGCTAAATATATATCTGTTTGGCGGCGGGGAATTTATTCTCTTGCTTAACGCCCTTCTCTGAGACATACGAGCTCAGAGGTTATATATTGGCAGAAATCAGTGTTACGATATGGATTGATAGTGTGGCATGCTGAGATGCAGTGATCCAGACTTTTGTTGAAAAGCAAAGTTTGGTGGATGATGATCAAAGCGCAGCTTTAATATAGCATGGCTTTTGTATAGCGTTGATTCGCGAGCCTCACACCTCGGTATGGTGGTAAACTGATGGTTTGATCAGTATGCTTTTTAGTGGATGGGCACCTTAGTGGTGTCGTGGATTCGGTCGACCGAGATGAGCTTAGTGCTCAGGGATAGAGTAAGCGGTGTTTTGTCTCGCTGGGACGTAAGCCGCGGTGATACTCTAGTCCCAAAAGTGCGGATGTGCAGACGGTGTTTTCTCTTGTTGGGACGTAAGCCATGGGGAATTGCATTACGCGATAGATCTTTCGAATCAGGAGCCACCATGATGGAAATCCAATTTCCAATACGTGTATTCCAGTTTTATTTGTAGAGCCTAGTATGGCGACATAGTGGGATGGGGCGCTTATGTCGTCTATGATTGATACTTATGATTTGAAGATGTTTTATACAATATGCACTTATAATAATAATAAATGATTTGTTTTAAACGTATCAAGCATTCTTGGCTATTATAAGGTAAAAACCCTATCCTTCGGCTTGCGTTGCATTGTGTGATGGGACCTAGGTCTTATAATAGCTTCATTTTTCTTTATTTAGCATTGCGTTGTTTGTTTATGCATTGGTATTCTTGGAAGGAAACTCATTCCGTGTTATACGGCGTGGTCCCTTGACTTACCGAACTTTAAAATAAAGAATAATAACTGTTTTAGTTCTCACACCAGCCACATGACTGACCTGGAGTTTATTGTTTTAACCTATACTCTGGGTGCCCCTATTTTCCGCACAGGCAGCTAGTAGTTTTTGTTTTGCAGATTTATATTCACAGGATCCTGGTTTACAACTGGAATGATATCCGAAAAGCTTTGTATCCGTATATCTCCTTCAGTTCTGTATTGTATTATTTTTCCGCTGCGATGTATTTAAATGTAATTTAAATCTCTGATATTTCTATGTAATATTTATTCATTTATACTCTGTATATTCTTGTATTCTGATGGAATTGTTGTAATAAACAATGAAATGTTCTTCCATCTGCGTTCTGATTTGGCTTGTCCTCACAGTAATTCGTTCTTTCTCATCTCTTCGGAGACCGAGGAAGTTCGGGTCGCTTCAAATACTGTTCTTAGACCCAACGGAGTTAAGAAAATCAGAAACTAACTGGAGATTATTTAAGTTGAATGGTTTCTTGGGTATTGATCTTATGTTGGTTTCGGCCTTCGGGGTTATTACTTAGGGAATTGTTCACTTGCTAATTTATGGTTAAAGGCTGATGGAATAGAATGTGATTTTGGGTTTATAGTGAGCCGTGTTTTAAATGACATTGGTTCTTCAACCCAGTTAAAGACAGGATATGATTTCCCAAGTTAAACAATCATTAATATGATTTTTGGGAAGATTAAAACTAAGTGGAGTTTTAATGAATCTTTAATTAATTTGAAATGATCGAGAATGGAGTATCACTAGTTTTGCTCCAGGCGATAGTTAAAACTTTAATTAGATTTGAACGTGAAATGGTAATTGAATTTACCGATAACACCATGGTGTTAGATATGAAGTATTACCAGTTTTACTTCATGGGATGAATAGTTTGGGATTGGGAAATTAAAACAAATGATTACTTCGGTAAGGTTCGTTAATCCCGACTAGTTTGGATAAACCATAATTTGGTTTGAATTGATATTCAAAGGAAGATTAAAGAATAAATTTAAGGAATTTATCTTTGATAAAATTAATGGGAACCTCTCCCTAAGAATGTGAAATTTAGCAACTAACTGAAGATTAGTTAAGATGAATGGTTTCCTAGGTATTGATCTGATGTTGGTTTCGGCCTTCGGGGTTAATATTTGGGGAATTGTTCTCTCACTAATTTACGGTTAGTAACTGGTGAATTGGAATGAGGCGTATGTTCTGTTTGTGTAACACTTGTTTATTGTATACGCGAGTTATTCAGAAAGACCGGGTTTATCCCATTCTGAATAACTGATTCGACGATGTGTCGTGGATGAAGATGGTGGTTGAAGACCGGAGGTCTTCACATCATTTGGATAATTACTGATGTTCTTTATTGGGCTATACACCGAAGAGGTGGGAATCAGTTGGTGATCATCCAGACGCACTTGGAGATCGATGGATATGCGAGGTACAAGGTGCCTCTGGTTCCGTTCAGACCCAGAACGAACTTGTAAATGGACTGTGTGTCTGACATTGGATTTTATTCTGTGTGATTGATTTCTATTAAAAATATATCTGTTTGGTGGCAGAGAATTTATTCTCTTGCTTAACGCCCTTCTCTGAGACGTATGAGCTCAAGGGTTATATATTGATGGATATCAATCGCATGGAGTGAATTGCCTGTGTGGCATGCCTATGTGGCAAATGATCAAGGCTTTGGTTGAAAAGCAAAGTCTTGTGGTTGATGATTAAAGCACCGCCTGTGTGGCATAGCTTTGTGTAACGTTGATTCGCGAGCCACACACCCCGGTTGTGAACCAGAAACAGGAAAGGACCTCAGGGAGGGCATGCGTTCCCTTCTAGCTAGGGTGGTGTCAGTGACCTACCGACCCTGACATTTATATTATTTTCACCTGTGTGGTTGTTGCTGTTGTGAGGCGCCTCGGATATACCGGTGACTATGTGGAGCCGATGGAGTCATTGGGCTCATTAACGCCCTAAAGGGCGGGGAAACGCAGTGTTCAAGCATAAAAATCCACATCGGTGGACCGACCCTGATGATCCATGGGGCAGTTGCGGTTGTTCCTGAGGCTCGGGCTAGACAGTCTCGAATTCGGTGAGGACGATCCCTAGCCTCGGTTCACAGATGGAAATCCAATTTCCAATACGAGACATTTCGGTTTTAGTTGTAATCCTATATATGGCGACATGGTGGTATGGGGCACTTATGCCGTCTATGATTGATACTTATGATTTGAAGTTGTTTTATACACTATGCACTTAATAGTATCAAATGATTTGTTTTAAACGTACTAAGCATGTTTGGCTATTATAATGGGAAACCCTATCCCCCGGATTGCGTTGCATTGTGTGATAGGACCTGGGTCTTATAATAGCTTCATTTTTTCAAAAAGCATTACGCTGTTTTGTTATATGCACTGGTATTCTTGGGAGGAAACCTATTCCGTGTTATACGACGTGGTCCCTTGATATATCTGATTTAAAGTAAAGTTTTAAATAACTGTTTTAGTTCTCACACCAGTCACATGACTGACCTGGAGATTATTGTTTTAACCTAAACTCTGGGTGCCCCTATTTTCCACACGGGCAGCTAGTAGTTTTGGTTTTGCAGATTAATATTCACAGGAACCTGGTTTACAACTGGAATGATATCCGGAAAGCTCTGTATCCGTATATCTACTTCAGTTGTGTATTGTATTATTTTTCCGCTGCTATGTAATTTATTGTAAACTCTGATATTTTTATGTTGTATTATAATTATTCATACTCAGTATATTCTTGTGTTCTGATGGAATTGTTGTAATAGACAATGAAATGTTCTTCTGTTTGCGTTCCAATTTGTCGTGTTCTCAAAACATTCAGGGGTTTCGAACGGTCTTGGTCGGTTTAGCGATCGATTCGGATCGAGCGAAATTCCCAATTGTTAGAGATGTGGAATTCCTTTATAATTTATATCGATTTATTTATATTTATAAAAGGAATTTCATTATAAATCGAATATCGATTTAATTGGGATTTGAAATATTGAGTTAGAAATTCATATTGGAATATTCTAGAGCTGTATATATTCTGTTGTGAATATATATAATAATATTTATTCTTAAATATTAAATTTAATTGTTTTTAAATATATTTATATATTTAAAAGGGTTATTTAGAGCTTTAAAAATAGCCAGTTTTGCAAATGACCTCAAAATTTGCGAAACTAATTTTGTTGGATCCACAATGTTAAATTATTGTTAGATTTCAATTTCCGTGATTTTTGAAGTCAGTATGTGGCCGTACGGGATTTTAACATGAAAAACGGTCAGTATTTTAACGGTTAAAAATATGCTGTGTGAGCATACGGAGTCGGAATTCGACGAAACTAGTTTCATTGGGTCCGTAAGGTCGAGAGGTAGCTGTATGTCCAGTTTCGTTATTTTTGGGTATCACATGTGATCACAGGACATTTAAAGGACAAATATATATAACGTTTGCTAAAAACAAATAAAATAATCAATATAAAAATATTTAAAACTACCTATAAATAATCCTAACACTCCTCTAAACCTAAAATCATTTCTCCATTGGTAAATACTTATAGCCGCCACCAGGGAAAAAATCCAACAGTGAGAAAAAACAAGTTTAAAAATCCAAGTAAAATCAAAGAAAAATATATAAATCAAACTAGATATATATCGATTCTCGGCAAGAAGATCTTCGCGCTGGTATGAACTTTGGGGAGCCCGATGCCCTTTTTCCGCCACTGGTGTGTGAACAACGAAACTAGGGTTGGTGATTTTGGCGATTTGATGCATTTGTCGATGATTTCGTTGTTGGATTTCGAATCGTGGCATCGAGTATTACTAGCGTACAATGTTTGGGGTGTTTCGGTGATAAACGAGTTCGGCCTTTCCCAGTAGAGCGTGGAGCTGGACAGTTCGACGCGAGGGGGAAAACCCGATTGAGTGGAGCGACAGTTGGATGGGATGGAAGAAGGCAAGAAAAGATGATTATTGGTGGTGTTGGTTTGCCGATCGATGGTCAGGAGAAGGAGAACGTGGCGGATTAAGGTGTTGTAATGGCTTGGGAGGCTACGGTGGATACACGATGTGTATTTGAGGAAGAAGAGGAGCGGGTATGGTATTTAAGGGGAATTTGGGCCGGTAAAAAAGGTAAATCCCAACATAATAAATAAATTGAAGTTTATTTTAAAGTTAAATAGTTTATTAACTTGTAATTTAATATCTCCCTCATACGTTATCAGAACTAGACAAAACAAGATCCGTAGGGATCGTATGGACAGACACTACCCAATGGAACTAATTGGGAGTGGATAGGAGCTCGTTTGAATTTATGGCGAATTAAATTGTTTGATCTGAATCAAACAACAGTTTATCGTTCTTTAACAATGAACTACCAATGTGAGTAAAACTCACCAACTCTGAACAGTTATATTTTTATAACGTATTCTTAGAACTGATAATTATCTGTTGATTGATGTGTGTTAACTGTTTGGATTTAACTGTAAATTTATTGGTTGAAAATATAGATAACGATATATAAATCATTAATCGAATATTGATTCTGTTTATCAGAATATTTATATTCGTGTTGTTTAACATATATGATGCAGGGAAACAGGTTGGAGGGACCCAACTGGGTTCCTCAATATTTATAATACTGTTTTGTTCATATATTGTGTTATATGATGTGATGTATAATCTGAAATTGATTATAGTGACAATGGTCTGGTTATTTGTTACTGTTAAATACCAGAGGAAATATTGAAATAAAATAGTTTATAAAATCGAAAGATTTTATATAGAAGGAAGATTTCAAACTGTGCATTGAAATAAAATATTTATAAAACGAAAAGAATTTTATAAAAGGATATTTACTTAGAAATTAAATAGAAGGATAAAAAGAATATTTACTTAGAAAGTAAATAAAATTGTAAAAGGAATATTTATTTATAAATAGAATTTATAAAAGAAACTATTTATAAAACCAAAGGATTTTATAAAGGAAATATTTAGAAAGTCAAATAAGAAAAGGAAGGAAATATTTGTAAAACACTTACAAAAAGAATTGATGGGAAAATATTTATTTGTTAAATAAATAAAATATAAAGAGAAATATTTGTGAACAAATAGAAAAGAAAAATAATTATTTGTTAAATAAATAGAATTCAAGGAAGGAAATATTTGTAAAAACATTTACAAATAAAATAGAAAGAGAAATATTTGTAAAACATTTACAAATAGAATTGAAAAAGAATTTACTTATTTAGAAAATAAATAAAGATAAAAAGGGAATTATTTAATAAATAAAGGAGTATTAACAAATATTTATTTAGAAAATAAATAGAGTTATAAAAGGGAAAATTGGCAGGATATCAAGGAAATAGAAAAGATTTATTTAAAGTAGAATTAAATAGAAATCTGTTTTAACAGATAAATTGAAAAGAATAATTTATAAATAATATTTTATAAATTAAGTAAAATATTAATCATTTGGATAATTAGAATATATAATTCATGACTTATGTAGAGAAGTAAGAATCGATTTCAACATCGATATTTGAAACTGAATATGGATGAAGAGTGTATCGAATATTTGTTATTCGAAAAGGAGTTAACCAAAAAGAGTTAATCAATTAAAGTTAACAAATAAAGTTAGTCGATTAGAGTTAACCAGTTAGAGTTAACCAGATAGAGTTGATTGAACATAGTTAATCGAATTAGGATTGATTGAATATTAGTTATTCAATTAGAGTTAATCGAATATTAGTTATTCGATAGGAGTTAATAATTTGAGTTAATCGAGTTGAGTTAGTCAAAGTGAGTTAATCGAAAGAGTTATCGATGTTAGTTTAATCGAAAGGAGTTATCGATGTTAGTTTAATCGAAAGGAGTTATCGATGTTAGTTTAATCGAAAGGAGTTAATCGATGTTAGTTTAATCGAAAGGAGTTATCGATGTTAGTTTAATCGAAAGGAGTTAATCGAATTTAGTTATTCGAAAGTGAGATTATCGAATATAAGTTATTCAAAAGGAGGTTATCGAATATAGTGTATTCGAAAGAAAGGAGATTATCGAATATAGCGTATTCGAAAGAAAGAGATCGAATATAGTGTATTTGAAAGAAAGGAGATTATCGAATATAGTGTATTCGAAAGAAAGAGATCGAATATAGTTTATTCGAAAGAGTGATTTAATCGAATATAGGTTATTCGAAGTGAGTTAATCGAATATAAGTTATTCGAAGAGAGATAATCGAATATAAGTTATTCGAAGAGAGAAAATCGAATATAAGTTATTCGAAGAAGAGTTAATCAAATAGAGATTACTCGAAAGAGAGTTATATGTCGAATTCAATTATATCGAATTTGGGAAAGTACTTATACTTTCCGGTGTTTAAATCAAGATTTATTTATTTATAAATCAGATGTTTATTTAATTATTCACATTAAAGAATAAAAGTTATAATGGAAGTTAGATATTTCGAAAGTAGGGATTATAACATTATCGTTATAACCAATGTTTTCAATAAAGAAATTGATTCGTAAATAGAATCCGAGAGTTATGTAAGGGAGTTTGTTAAAGATTTAAAAAGATAAACTTTGACTATTCCGAAGTTAAAACGTTGTTCCGTTAAGGTCTGAGAGGTAATTATACCCCAACTTGATTGACTTCCTTCTTAACTAAGGAATGGTAAGGTTTGATAGTGAAGGATGGTTAAGAGAATTTAGTTAATGAGTGAAATGGTTTGAGTTGGCATGGCGATGTTTGATTTAAACATCGGTTTAAACCAATTGAAGGAGTTTTGGAAATGTTTTCCAAATAAGAATCAGAAATGTTTTCTGATAATACAAAATAAGAATTTAGAATATATGGAAACAGGAGATAAATAAATTAATGAACCAAAGAGAATAAATGTTAAATGTTAAATGATGATTGATCGATATAATTTCCATCTGGAAATAATATCGTTGTTTGCACACATGTTTTTCTTTGATAGTTAACTCACCGACTATCGAAGTTTTTGACCATTTTAACGTTGTTAATATGGAGAGACCGGTTGGATTATTATCCGAAGAACCACTTCGTACTGGCATAAGCATTGTGAATCATATATGCCAAAGATAATTGAAGATGGAGTAAAGTGCAAGGGCTGTTGTATAAATCTTAGGTAAAGATTGCCTAAGATGGATGTACTGAATAGTGCCTTCGGTTTGTCTAGTCCCAGGACGACATGTATGGAAGAATGTCTGGCAGAGTAAATTTAATAGATCGCATAAGTTGATCTCTTCAAGCGAAATGAGTGGTCGGTCATGTGTGGCCGGGTTGCAAGACGTTCTTGTTGAACCCAGTGTATTCCTCTCTAGAGGTACACTAGCGAAAGGTGGTTCCATACCTTGTCATAGTTGGAAATCCATTACCCAATAAGTACTTGCGGTTTTGATTGTATACTATCCATGTAGAACGTGATATGAAAGCGTTTCTGCTAGATGATTATTATATTGTGGTTGATAGACACTATTATAATATCAATGAGTTTTGATATAAAGTTTATTTTGGATTCTCATAAGGGAAAAACCCGTTCCGTTATACGGCGTGGTCTTATAAGATATCGTTTAGTGGCTCAAACTGTTTTAAACTGTTTACTCATACCAGTCCCATGACTGACCCGGAGTTTATTTTGTTTTGTTTTCCCTAAACTCTTCGGTGCCCAATTTTATACGGGTAGTCAAGTAGTCGGGATTTACATATACTTGAAGAGCTGGAGAAGGAGGCTTCAGGATCATATAGCTATTGTTTATTTCCGTTGTGTTGTAAGTGTTGTACTTTGGAAATGATATGTATATTAAAGTACAGATTTATATCTCAAAGTTATCTTATATATTATATGTTATTCGTTCCACTGTGAGGTTCGTGTTACTCTGATGTTGTGCTGTTCTTCTTCTTCTATTCTAAGTTTCTATCTTATCTATTCTCACCCTCTAATTTCTTTCATGAACTATCCGACGTTTTCGATGTTTGAATACTCGACATGGTGTTGTATGTTGAATTTTCTAAGTCGAAAATTTTCGGTACGTTACAAGGCCCATAACCCATTTCGGGATTAGGATTATGGGAGGGTAGATAGGGTTGGAAAAACATTTCCTTTAATTTTTGTGGCCGCCACAAACATTTCTCTAACCCTCGTAATGGCGTCCATCTTCCAAATCTCTTTCTAATCACTAATTAACCAAATTGACATCAAATCAAGTCGGATTAGCATCAAATTTGAGGTAGAGCTGCTGCACTACATAGGAATCACTAATTAACCAAATCTCTTTCTAACATTCATTTGTGGCTAAGGTGAGTGGTTAGCATGTTTATTCACTAATTATAGCTTCTAGAATAATATTTTATGTCACTGATATAAATTTGGGTTAATTTGGATTAAGTTTGCTAATCCCAGAATTTAGGAGATTAAGGGGAAAAGCATGGATTTGGGTATGTTGGACCTAAAATAGCCTATGTAATTGATGTTTTGGTCTTTTTGGTTGAAGTTATATGTTGTTACTGTTGTTTGGAATGTTTTATGATTGCTTAATAAAGTTAGAATGGTTGAAAATGTCATCGTATGGCAAGAATGGACAATACAAGCTTGCTGGAAAAGTGCCAGGATTCCGGATTGAGTTGGAGGGTCCGAACCGAACCGGAATGGTGGCAGGAGGAAGCAAGGCAACAAGGAAGGCCTGTGTGAGTTGAGTTGGGGGTTAGATTGAGTGGAAATGGAACTGGGGAGAGGGACCGAACCGAGAAAGCTAGACCGAACCGAACCGAAAGGGGTGAACCAAGCTGGGGATGACAATCTGAACCAGGCTGGCATTCTAGTTCGAACCGAGTGGAAATAGCCGACCCTGAAACACCCCACCTCCATTAAGGTCACTCACAAAGGGAATTTCTTAAGGTTGGTGGAGCATTTTAAGTAAGAGATGCAGATAAATTACAAGATAGACAAATAAAGCAGCAGAAAATAAAGTCATTTTATAAACAACTTAATTCAGTCAAGCTTTTACAACAATTGTCTCAATCATACTTAAAAGTAATACATAGAAATTCTGTCTTGATTCAAAAACTTCCAAGTATAAAAGAAGCATAAAATAATAATGATATTCCCCAATAAAGCGTGAACCAGCCATAACAGTGGAAGAGAGAGTCCAAAGCAATACATCGACTATCTTCGAGCTTGGAAAGAAAACTAAGCTAAGTGGTAACATTTCCTCCCTGTGAACCTAGGGGGGAACGGAAGAAAAGAGGCGAAACAAAACTAGGTCAGACATGAGTCTGGTAAGTCCAGTGACTTTCAGCATATAAACAGGAAAAAGCATCATGACATTAATAAACTGAATATAAGACAATACCATGATAACAGGGATAACAAGATAACATAGGATAAGTATAAGGTATGATAAGGCAAGATGCGCTTCTACTCTTTCTCTGCTTCACTACTACTTTGTTATTCTGATTTCTATATCAATCTGTGCACCACCTAACTAGTGTCCCAACTAGTTATCTATATAAAATGATAACGTGATCCCAATCCCCGCAATTGTGGTAGCCTTCAGGTGTACATCTATTATGAGGATTCCACCTCAATCTGCCTAATTGCCATGAATGTGTTAGATGTACCCTTACTACCCTATCTATCGGCTCCCTTACTTGTATTCATGTTCCATGTGTCTGTGTCAATCGGCCTTCTCTTGCATGTAGATACCTTGTGCTGGTCCCACCATAAGGTGTATCAATCCTTATGATAGCGACCCGACACGATTCAAGATGTACAGTGTATAACTACTGGTACTCAGTGCTTGCTTTTTCCCACTCCGGAGTACGTGCACGCCCGTAAACCGTCGGAACCTACACTGACGTATCACCTGCCGCTGTTTTGACTGCTTATAATCAGCCCAGTAATCGCGCCCCACCCTGCCTAGTTTCAGGGTACCATGACATCTATGTGGGTTACTGCTGAAATGGGTCCCCGTTACTAGGGTTTCCTATTGGTTAAGTTTGTGGGCATATATACACAAATATTACCCACCTGCACGAGATGTACTTAACCCTCCCACTGATTCTAGCATGTTTATTTAACGGTTAAGTTTTGTGGGCCTATATGTACTAATATTACCCACCTACACGAGATGTACTTAACCCACCCATCGATTCAAGCATATTTATTTAACGGTTAAGTTTTGTGGGCCTATATGTACTAATATTACCCACCAACCCGATATGTACTTAACCCTCCCGCACATTATGTCATATTGGTTAAGTGTTGTCCATTCATGTTAACTTAACCCACCCATTCATCGTGTCATGTTGGTTAAGTGTTTCTTATTAACTTAACCCTTCTCACTTATCATGTTAGATTGGTTAAGCGTATCCTATTAACTTAAACCCGTTCGTTCATCAAGTTATATTGGTCAAGTGTTTCTTGTTACCTAACCCCATGTGTTCGTCTTATTGTATTGGTTAAGTGTCATCAGTCAATTCAAGTTAACTTAACTCACCTACTCATCATGTCATGTTACTTTGGTTAAGTGTCGCCTTCTTGTGTTAACTTAACCCTACCACAAATCAAGTTATATTGGTTAAGTGTTAACTTAACCCTTTCCATTTATCATGCTATACCGGTTAAGTGTTTCCTATTAACTTAACCCTAGTTATCCATCTTGTCATATTGGTTAAGTGTTTCTCATTACTTAACTCTAGTCATCCATGTTATATTGGTTAAGTGTTCCTATGAACTTAACCCTACTCATTCATCTTGTTCATTAGCATTAATTGATTTATTAATGCACCAACCTCTCACATTAGATATGTGTTGTTGCGGTTATTGGATGTGCCGGGCGGTTCCGAGCAGTTTTACACCACAACTATATCTAACCTCGGGCTTTTCTTAGGCATGATGCACTAACCTCTCACATTAGATAGGTGTTGTTGTGGTTACTGGATGTGCCGGGCGGTTCCAGACAGTTTTACACCACAACTCAATCTAACCTCGGGTTAGGCATGTTAATCTTTAATCTACACATTTACCCAACATACCCAAATCTAGATTTTACATGCTAATTACCAAATTCACCAAAAATAGTCATGTTACATTTTACACCCAGTCTAGATTTAATGCTCAAGTTACCCCAAATTCGCAACAATAACAATTTTGCCTAAAACTTGATTTATATGCCAACTTCATACTTTGTCGTTCATGCCAATTCTAGGTTCAATATGTCAAATTACATATTCCATAATTCATGTCAAATTACCCCAAATTGCATCTTAACAGTTATGCCATATTACATGTTCCAAATTATGCCAAATAATGTCAATTTCATGTTATACCCAATTTCCCCTGTATTCATAACGTACGTATTTCGAGATTCAACTCAAGATTCATAATATAAGGGGAGAAGCAAGATGGAACATCGTTAGGATAGGCATAGTCATATGATGATAAGAACTACTGGTCCAATAAACTTGATGTACTAAAAAAGACAAGTTTTGCAAGGAATACATCGCAGGCATATAGATATGATAAGAATTATATCATGAACTTAAAAAGGATTACAATTCCGATATACAACAAGGATAGAAATGATTGGACCAGTTTCATAGTCAAAAATGATTCCAAAAGATATATATACTCAAACACAGATTTCAATGAAAGGATAGCTTACATCAGGCATATTCTCATATCCATTTTATTACATGTCACAATTAGATTTAGGTGTTCAAATCTAAAAAGTAATTGACTTACAAAACAAAGGCAAATCTTGTTTTCATGCCTAAGCCATACATCACTATACACCCAAATCTTCTTCTTCCAAATCATAAACTATCATATATATATATATATATATATATATATATATGCCCCAATTTTAGATCTTAAACCACAATATGTACTGTGCCTTATATTTATAGTTCAATTTACGCCCCAAATCCCAAGTCATATGTCCAATACTTTATGTCTCAAATCTCAAGTCATATGTCCAATACTTTATGCCTAAAATCTCAAGTCACATGTCCAATACTTTATGCCTCAAATCCCAAGTCATATGTTCAATACACTTTATGTTTTGAATACAACATGTGTTATGTCCTCAAATCAGTTACAACTCAATTATGCCCAATTATACACAATTTAATACTTTTCCAATTTTTGGTGCTAGTCATGTCCAAATCATGTATTATGCCCAAATTTATTTCCAACATACGTGCATCTCTTATGATATTTGACTCAGGCTCGCAGTAGCCTGGCTATAAAACAAAAAGGGAAGAAGGAAAGAAAAGACAAACAATGGACATAATATTATCAATAAGATAGATCCAAAGGATATAGAAAGACAGATAGAAATAGGCATAATCTCAGATCCAGATTTATTACAATGTCAGAATCACAATTAACTTTTATTTCTGAAAGTAACGTGAACTTACAAATTACAGAACGGTCTTGAATTCTGGGATCTGTATTCTGAAACTTAATAGCTCTCCCTTGAATTAGACTATTTTTTCTTCTAATTTAGATTTGATTCTTAGAAATAGTTGTTGAAGTCGTTGGATTACCCTTTTAATCTCTACTTGAATTCTAACTTGATTCTACGAAGGACTTGAGCAGCATAACCCCGTCTTTAATTTATTTGATATGAATTAGGGTAGAGTATAGGCAAAATGAAGTTGTGTAGAGAAAACTGTAGCCTTAGGGGTGTTTATATAGCCTAGGGATCAACTAATCTGGTCAGAACGGGCGTCCAAATGGAGAAAAATGCACCTGTCCTCGGATTTGGAAATAGGGGGGAGGTCGACCACCAGGTCGATCCCCTGGTCGACCTGTGTGACCCAGGTCGACACCCTGGTCGACCTGGGTCCTGGGCGGGAAATTTCACGCCCAGCCCGGGTGTGTGATTTGAATTTCGAATTTCAAACCTGAGCTGATTTATTTAAATCTCTGAAATTTTTGAAGGTCATAACTTCTTCATACGGAGTCCGATTTATGCAAACTCGGACTCTATCTCAAAGAGAATTCCGAGACGAACGCAATGGCGTAACCCGTTTCCCTTAATTCTTCTCTTAAAAATCAAGTATACTTTAATTTGTTACTTTGACGTTCATAGAAAATATGAGGTGTTACATTCTCCCCACCTTTATGGATTTCGTCCCCGAAATCTCCAAGTTAGGAAAAATGTATATCCTACCATCCATTGTCCATCTACTCAACCATTCAATCATAGACGTCCATTGTCCTTAAAGAAAGTTTTATAACACTTTCATGATCATATGCATAGTGTGTGTACATGTCCTTATCTAATGCAAAATCAGGCGGTCTACTGATTCAGTTGACCTCCTTAATGCGGATTATGTTAGTGCCATGAGTCCATCATGTATGCAATTATTCCTAATCGTACTTTATAACTTCTACATGAATGCATAGTCATTTATAAAAATGCAACATCCATATGATAACACATTAAGTTTCAATTCATATATATATAAACATTCACTCATGCATATGCAATATGAAAGTGACTGAGCCGATCTAGTGCCTAATGTGTGTATATGCATCCACGAGAAACCACTAGCAAACACTTGCAACCACTTGCATCCACCAAACATAACATGTCTCAAACACATGTTTACATCCATTGGCTTCTACCTAAGGATCGGGAATAGGACCGAGAGGATATACTTAAAAGATAAAGATTAGCATACAAATGAACTTTACAGAAAAAGAGGAATCAAGGATATACCCTCAAAAAGAGTATGATGCGCGTATCTAGTCTTAAGTCTTCTAAGTCGCATCTTCTTGATCTTCACTCCACTGTACCTTAACTAATTTAACTTTACGATTGCGAAGCTTCTTGACCTCCATTTCTAAAACCTACTAGTAAAGATAGGACCTCGATCACTTACTATGCTAAAGGGTATCCAATGTAGTCGAACTATCTTTCCAAGATAAACAGATGTTAACCATGTTACCAAGTGTATAGACTAAGATGATTATAGGTCTCTCCTCTACTTAGCTTGTCCATCATGTCACAAATCCGAGGGTCGATATCTCTCACATAAACCATCCTAGTCGAACTTGACATCCTCAAGTACAAGCCCCAAAGGCCTAAACCAATATCAGACAAGCACCCAAGGAATACCTCCTCCGAATTTGGACGATCTATGTGAGATGATACTAGGAAACAACCAAAAAATTGAGCACTTAACCGACTCTGGATATCCTCGCCAATCTTGCTCCAAAACTATCGTTGATCGCATAACTGGATTTGCACTGTCAACTAGATATTTGCGGAAGTCTATCTCTTGTTTTAGGGGGCAAACCCCTAATCTAATCAAAACATCTGTGTGCTCATGGACTACTCTAATAGATTGCAAATCGTCGATAGATGCATCAAGTGATTCTAGGCGGGTAAGACAAACTTATCCCTTTGGATCGCACGAAATCTCGAGGGTATTCCCTAGGCAAGTCAAAAGTCTAACTACCATCCTTTCACAATTACTAGCTGACCAATCCATGCCTAGAATCAACCCATAGCCCATGAAACCAAAAACATAAGTATCTCAAATCCTTACAAACCAAAGATGAATGAGTCGAACCACAAATTGGATTTGAGATAATAATGGGATCTCCTACTATACAAGTACTAAGGTGTACAGACTCCACTATAGAAGCAGATATAAACGAATGTGAAGTGCTAAAATCAAAAAGAGTACTAACAGGATGATCAAAGAGGAAAAACAAAACTCTTTCAACAGAAACCTTACTACCTCTCTCTCAGGTACGCTGGCGGTGAGAGCATGCACTTGCCCTCCGGAAAATCCTGTCCCTTGTTCTTGCCCTTGTCCTTATATATATGACCCGTTATACCATAATAACGACACTTCCTCTTGTCTTAGATTTTTCTATTCTTTCCTCCTTTGTGAACCAAGTCCATATCCATGAGTTTCTCATCCTTGGGTTGTGTTCCTTAGCCAAACTCTCTTATTCTCATCTTTGCCATCTTTGTGTAACTTGTGGACAAGTCTCTCGAAAGCTACCTCCATCGCATGGAAAACCCTAAAAAGCTCGAAAGAAAATTAGCCGTAGGTGAAACTACAGCAGCTATAGATGGAAGTTGGGCACTTCTCGCCCTTTGACAAGTGTCGTAGTCACGTCGAGCCTACAGAACCATGCCGTGGTGAGCTTACCTCAGGAAAGATGGAAACAAGGATTCAAACAGAGGATCAAAAGATAATGCATATGGCTTTGGGTAATATGCCTTTAAAACAAAACTTTTCTTTTGAAAATGCTTTTTTTAAAACCGGTTTGAAAATAATTTTTCAAATCTTTTATCTGATACGGTAACCATCAACTCTGATTCCAAGTGAAACACCCCACCTCCGTTAAGGTCACTAACAAAGGGAATGCCTTAACGTTGGTGGAGCATTTTAGGTAACCGATATCTAAGCGGTGGATATCATATGTTTTACGCATTAAGTGAGAGATGTGAGGATGATTGCCATGTTTGATGTTTGCTATCACCATGACATGCACACTCCCATTTTTACACTTTAGGTTAGTGTCACCTTAGAGTATTGTACATCTTGTTGTGCAAACTCTTTGGTTGCAGGTCCAGAGCAGGTATGATTATTTACACCTGTTATTGTTTTATTTAGCTACTATCGCTCATACCAGACTTTGTCTGACCTAGAGTTTAATGTCTCTTCTTATTACTCTGGGTGCTCCTAAATGGCGGACTAGAGACAGGTTAGGTAGTTATACACCAGTAGCTGTCCAGAGACGAGTATGAGGCTTCCACGTACTGTATACATATATTCTCCCTGTGTTGTTGTTTTTCACTACTCTGGGCATTAGTATTGTACCTCTTTTATTTCCTTTTTAGATACAGTATTTTGAAGTTGTAATAATGGTTTGGATCATAAGCTGTATTTTGGATTCCGCTACTCTGATGGATATGGTTTAGTTTTCTGCTTATGCACTGTCTCATGTGTTTTATATCAAGTTATGTTATTATAATATTTTATTTCATGTGTTGTGAGATATACTATAAGTTTTTGGTAGTTCATCGTTTTAAACCCTTTTATTTTGATGACCGTCCCGTGCCAGTCGGGCATTGGCACAGCGCATTCCGAGGGAAATGTCTGATGGTGCGGGGTGGCCGTCACACTTGGTATCAGAGCCTAGGTTACATAGTTTAACCTAGGGAAAGACATCAGGGGGAGATAGTATATGTATATGAGAGCGCGTATTTGTGATAGTTTAGTTTTCAAAAACTATATATATACTATTAGTATATCTAAGGATGAAGTCGCACTGCACGGGCACCACTAAATAGATGGTTAATCGTTTTCTCTTTACAGATTGAGCAATGAACCGAAATACGAGGAGTACGGGTTCGCGAGCCAACAATGGGAATGTCCCTAACATATGGATGATGTTTACTACCTTCATGTGAGAGATGCTCAGGGATGCTCAGGGATCAGTTCCTAATGCTGCAAACGGTGGTGGTGCGGTAGTGCAGACGCTTAGAGCCGATTTTGCCAAGTTAACAAGGATTATACTACCCTTGGTGGGAAGTCGTTTCGTGAAACGAAATCGGCTACAGTGGTTCAAGATTGGCTGGATAGTTGTGAGCGCATCTTCGAGGATTTGGGGATCTATGATGCAATGAAGAGGAGGCTAGCATCATGTCAGCTTTAAGGACGGGCAATGAATTGATGGAATGCCATTAAAGCGGCCTCTCCCGAGGATCAAGTTACTTGGAATCATTTTAAGAATTGCTTCAGTGACAAGTTTATTCTAGCTACTCAGAAATCAGAATTGTTTGGGAAGTTTTCGGAACTTAAGCAGAATGGTAGGGCAGTCTCGGAATATATTGCTGAATTCGATACTTTATCGAAATATGGATTATCTCTTATCCAAACTGTCGAGAAGAAGAGCGATAAGTTCATAACTGGTTTAAATGATTACTTGAGGAAAAACTTATAAACCATATTGATGAGCCGTTTGAATCTATTGTGGGAAAGGCATTGGGTCGGAGAACCTTTACCCTAAACCAAAGACTGAGGTCGCTGTTACATTTGCAGAGGAGCTGAAACCGCGGGCAAGCGGTGATGGCAATAAGAATTCTCGGAATAAGAGAAAACAGAACCAAACCAAGGATGGTCAGAAAAAGAAGAACAAGAAAGATATCGAGTGCTTTAGCTATGGCAAGAAGGGCCACTATGCCAGAGATTTTTGAGAAAAGCCAGCGGACAGGAAGTGCTTCAATTGTGGACATGTGGGACATCATAAAGATAAATGCCCACAACCTCTTAAGGAGAAGCAGATCACGAAAGCATATGCTATCAACGTTGTTCCTTCTTCGTTGAATGCCCCCAACAGTGACGGAGAAGGGAAAGGGTGTCATTGTCCAAGGTATGCTTTCTATTTATGATGTTCCTGTTCGAGTACAGCTTGATATTGGGGCTTCCCATTCCTTCGTGTCTAGTAATCTGGTAGATAGGTTGGAACTAGAAACCGAGATTGTCGACAGACCTTTAGTTGTGACGAACCCGATCGGTGGTTCGAGTAGCCTATGTGTGATTTGTCATAATTCGGTCTTGTCGAGTCATGGATTTGTGTTTGCTTGTGATTGCTTTGTTTTGGGATTTAATGGGTTTGGCATTATTTTGGGAGTCGATTGGCTCCAAAGGTATGGGGTGGTGGTAGACTGTGAGGGGTATTCGGTGACCATTAGAGCGGATGATGTGCGGAGGGAGTTATTGGGTTGCCTACCTAGTGATGGGATGTTGGCTAGTTCTCTAAATTCCCTTGGTATCTTGCATGATGAGTTATCAGATGTGCCTATTGTTGGCGAGTATCCGGACATCTTAGGGGAAGTGACCAGCTTCCACCACACCGAGAGATCGAGTTTCGGATTGATTTAGTGAAAGATGCCAGACCTATAGTGATGTCACTTCATCGTATGGCACTAAGGAAGCAGCGAGAGCTCGAAGTGCAAGTAGGCGATCTTTTGAAGAAGGGATTCATCCGAAGAAGTGTTTCCGAGTGGGGAGCACCAGTTGTATTTGCTACTAAGGCCGATTGTTCCCTTTGCTTATGGGTGGACTAGCACGAGTTGAATAAGGTGACTAGGAAGAATAAGTATCCTCTTCCATGGATAGATGATTTGTTTGATCAATTAAATGGAGTAAGAGTGTTTTCCCAGTTGGATCTCTTGACAAGATTTCATCGGCTCCGAGTAGCAGTTGAGAGTATACCTAAAACGACATTTCAGATGCCGTTTGGATTCTATAAGTGGTTGGTCATGCCATTCGAGTTGACCAATGCACCCGCATATTTTGTGGATCTTATGAATAGGGTTTTCATAGATCAATTAAATAAGTTTGTTCTTGTGTTCGTGGACGATATCTTGGTTTATTCAAGGACAGAGGAAGAACAAAAGGGACATTTGAGGACAGTGATGAAGGTGTTGAGGAAACACCAATTGAAAGTGAATTTTTCTAAGTGTTAATTCTGGAGGAGGGAAGTGAGGTTCTTGTGCCATGTTGTTTCAGAGAATGGTATTGCCATAGATCCTGCAAAGGTGGCTATGGTGCAAGATTGGTCTACGCCCAAGAATGCAACGAACGTGAGAAGTTTCTTGGGTTTAGCTGGATAATATCGCAAGTTTATCCAATACTTCTCCAAGATGGCAGCACCGTTAACTCAGTTGACTAAGAAGAATCAAGCTTTCGTCTGGGACGGAAGGTGCGAGTATGCATTTAAGAGTCTAAAGGAAAAGTTGACGTGTGCACCAGTGTTAGTTATTCCTAAGGGGAATGAAGAGATGATGGTATACACAGATGCCTGTGGTATCGGACTAGGTGATGTACCGAGGCAAGGAGGTAGTGTTGTTGCTTATGCTAGTCGGCAACTAAAACCATATGAGACAAAAATATCCTATCCATGATTTGGAATTGGCAGCGATCGTGTTCACGTTAAAGATGTGGAGACATTATCTCTTAAGAGAAAGATTTGAGTTGTTTACCAGTCATAAGTCGTTAAAGTATCTTTTCTCTCAAAAGGATTTAAATCTCTATTAGCAGAGATGGTTAGAGTTCTTGGCTTCATATGATTTTAATATCGCATACACACCCGGGAAGGGTAATGCGATAGCTGATGCATTAAGCAGAAGACATGCCAATTTAGGGTCTATGTTTCTTGAATGGAAGCAACTGGAGCATATCGCAGGATATGATTTCAGACCTAAGTGCGAACTGGATCCAGAGATGTTAGCAAGTTTGATGATCAGATCGACTTTGATCGAGCAGATCAATTTCAGTTAGAGGGACGATCCTAATCTATTGGAAATCATCTCCAAGGTAGGGATGGGTACCGATGATAAGATAATTAACAAGTATGGAGATGGCTTTGAAAGAATTAGAGGCTGGCTGTACCCAACGTAAATGGATTGAGAGATGAAGTGCTCAGAGAGTGTCATCACTCGAAGCTGACTATACATCCCGGTGGTAACAAAATGTATCGAGACATGAAGTAGACCTACTACTGGGAAGGGATGCAGAGAGATGTTGGAAAATTTATATCCAAGTGCATGAACTGCCAGTTAGCTAAAGCCGAGCAAAAGAAGCCCAGAGGCTTGTTACAACCATTGGAAATCCCCGAATGGAAATGGGAACAACTCTCAATGGATTTCATTGATAATTTACCAAGGACTAGATCGGCTCATGATAGTATTTGGGTGATTGTGGATCAATTGACCAAAAGTGCAAGGTTTATACCAGTCAAATCGAATAGAACGGCAGCTCGGTTAGCAGAACTATATATGAAATGGGTAATGAGATTTCACTGAGTATTTAAAGGTATTGTGAGTGACCGAGATCCATTATTTACTAGTGGGTTTTGGAAGAGTTTACAAGAGGCTTTAGGGTCAGAATTACATCTTAATACCGCGTACCATCCCCAAACTGACGGTTAAACAGAAAGGGTGAATCATGTATTAGATAATCTCTTGAGAGCTTGCATATTGGATTTTGGAGGGTCATAGGATGACCATTTGCATCTGGTTGAGTTCGTGTATAATAATAGTTATCAGTCCAGTATTGGTATGGCTCCATTTGAAGCTTTGTACAGAAGACTGTGCAACTCACCATCATGTTGGTTGGAAACCGGTAAGAAATTTATGCTTGGGCTAGATGTAATAAGAGAAATTCAGATAAGAACAAGATTATTCAACAGTGAATGGAGGTTGCCCAAGATGGGCAGAAGAGTTATGCTGATAAAAGATGAAGTGATTTTAAATTCTCCATTGGCGACTTGGTATTCGTCATATTTCTCTGTTAAGGAGTGTGATTCGATTTGGTAGGTGAGGTAAGTTGGCACCAAGGTTTGTTGGTCCATTTCCAGTTCTTGAACAGGTTGGGAATTTAGCGTATAAAGTTGGATTACCTGACAAGATAGCGGGAGTGCACAACGTATTTCATGTTTCTCAGTTAAGGAAGTTCGTGCATGATTCTGATATGACTACTCGAGGTAGAATCCGTGGTAGTTGGAAATTGCAGAACGATTCGTATTGTCGGACACGATACGAAGCAACTTCGAAGAAAGACGGTGAAACTGGTTAAGGTCCAGTGGGGTGTTAATGGGAATGGGTATCCTTGGGAAACCGAGGAGAACATAAGGAAGTCATATCCAAAGCTCTTTACCTGGTAAGGTTTTAATCGTGATATAGTTATTTCCCTTGTTAGTAAAGCGCTTGCTAGGATAGGCTTATTTTGTTATAATGTATGTTTGATTGTTTGTAAATGGCTGATAGGCATGCAGGCCACCATTATAGGTTTTCTTGGTTAAGGAATTCCGGGGGCGAAATTTCTTAAGGGGGGAGAGTGTAACAACCCGCATTCTACGTATCGGAGGATCGTAGAATATTTATTTTATTTTCATACGAAGTCATATGGTCGTGTAAATTTGGGAAACGATTATTGGGGTCATTTCCCACATTCACGATTTTTGCCGAATTTTAAATGACCATTTTGCCCCTAGCGAATCTTGTTTCGCCTATAACTTTGGACTGATAAGGAATTTTGACCTGAAACCACTTCCATTGGATTCAGATGATGGTTTCCCATTCCGTAGAGTGGTCACATTAATCAAACGGACTTAATGTTTGGGAAATATGACTGAAATAAGATTTGAAGATGGAAAAATTGCTTAATCGGGTTTAGTAGGGTGATTAGCAGCTAGACCCATAACCCATTTCGGGACTAGGTTATGGGAGGGCTGAAAGGGTTTGGAAAAACATTCCCATTCATTTTTCTAGTCGCCACAAACATGTCTCTAACCCTAGTAATGGCCTCCATCTTCCAAATCTCTCTTTAATCACTTTCTAATCACCAATTAACCAAATCTACATCAAATCAAGTCGGATTAGCATAAAATTTGAGGTAGAGCTACAACAATACATAGGAATCCAGGCCAAATCAGTATAAGTTTCAGATCTAACATTCATTTGTGGTTAAAGTGAGTGATTAACATGTTTATTCACTGATTATAGCCAATTAGGCATGATTAGTGATAATTAGCAAAATTATGAGTCGGAAAAATATGTAAAAATTCCATAATAATATTTTATGTCACTGATATAAATTTGGGTTAATTTGGATTAAGTTTGCTAATCCCGAAATTTAGGGGACTAAAGGGAAAAGCATGGATTTGGGTATGTTGGACATAAAATAGCTTATGTAATTGATGTTTTGGTCCTTTTGGTTGAAGCTATATGATGTTACTGTTGTTTGGAATGTTTATGATTGCTTAGTAAAGTTAGAATGGTTGAAAACGCCATCGTATGGCGATAATGGACGATACAAGCTTACCAGAAAAGTGCCAGGATTCCGGATCGGATCGAGTTGGAGGCTCTGAACAGAACCGGAATGGTGGCAGGAGGAAGCAAGGCAACAAGGAAGGCAGGTGTGAGTTGAGTTGAGATCGGATCAAGTGGAAATGGAACTGAGGCGAGGGAACGAACCAAGCAAGGCAGACCGAACTAAACCGAAAGAGGCGAACCAAGCTGGAGATGATGATCCGAACCGGGCTGGCATTCTTGTTCGAACCGAATGGAAATGGCCGACCCAAATAGGAGAACCCGAACCGATCCGATCCGAGGACTCCGAACTGAACCGAAGTGAGGGTGCAATGATGATCCGAGCCGAACCTAGGTGATGAACCGAACCGAACCGATGTGTGCTACTACTTCTACGCGGCGACTTTTCTGAAGACCAACTCCAATTCGACCAAAACCTAAGATGCAAAGAAAGTCCAAATGGGAAGTTATTACTCGGGATCTAGATGGGAACCAACGAGTTAACTTCAGAATTTGGACTCTACTACGGGACGTGTGCAAAGGGGTTATCGATATCTATAACTTTGGTTCACTATTGAGAGAGGGGGTATTGACTATGGATAAGTGCAATAGGGTCAGAGGTTGTATGGAGTTGGACTCTATTAGGGCTCCAAAGGGCAAAGTGGTCGTAGTGATAGTTGTACGGAGTTGGACTCCGTCATGGCCCTAAATGGTTTTGGTGATCAAATCGGTGGATATCGTGTGATTTACGCACTGAGTGAGAGATGTGAGGATGATTGCTATGTTTGATGTTTGCTATCACCATAACACGCACACTCCTATTTTTACACTTTATGTTAGTGTCAACTTAGAGTATTGTACATCTTGTTGTGCTAACTCTTTGGTTGCAGGTCCAGGTCAGGTATGATTATTGTTGACACCAAAAATTGGCACAACACCAAAAAGAGAGACTTGTGTAGAGATTAAAATGAAGATTAACAAATGTAGGAAATGCAAAACAGAAAGAATCACACACAGATTTATAGTGGTTCGGCATTAAAGAGCCTACATCCACTTTATAAACTTTTATAGATCGTTTCAGCAGCTAGGAAAATGTTTACAATGGTAGAACAGAAGAATTAAAATTATAAAAAAAATTGCAATCGTTTCTCTCTGGTCAGAAAATTGAAGATTCCTCTCCTTTTCCCAATTTGGGAAGGAGTATTTATAGATGATATAATATCAAGCCGCCTTGAGTACATGCCGTGAGATCCAAAAAGATAGCTGATTTTGAATGAGTCAGTTTTTCCCTAAAGAGTTGGTATTCTCTGCGGATTATAGGCGTCAATTGGTATTGAACCCTTCCAGCTTGAGTAATTTAAAAGAAAAAAATCTGGGGTGATCTGATCCTTTGGACGGTTTTCCGGATCTCATCTGAGGATGGCAAGGCTAGTCAAGCCTGATTATGCCAAACTCCTCAGGGTCGTGTCAAGGGAAGAGAGCCCTGTGTTGGGCCTCACAGCTCGATTCACATCGAACACTTCAGCAGCATTCCTTCCTCGTCATTTCGCCTTGATGGGTTGCCTAAAAGGCCCATCACCAATTATTTATACCTGTTATTGTTTTATTTTGCTAATATCACTCATACCAGACTTTTGTCTGACCCAGAGTTTTATGTCTCTTCTTATTACTCTGGGTGCTCCTAAACGAGCAGACTAGGGACATGTTAGGTGGTTATGCACGAGTAGCTGTCCGAAGACGAGTAGCAGGCTTCTACGTACTATATACATATATTCTCCCTATGTTGTTGTTAGTCACTACTTTGGGCATTAGTAGTGTACCTCTTTTATTTCCTTTTTAGATACAATATTTTGAAGTTGTAATAATGGTTTGGATCATAAGCTGTATTTTGGATCCGCTACTCTGATGGATATGGTTTAGCTTTCAGCTTATGCACTATCTCACCTATTTTATATCAAGTTATATTATTATCATATTTTATTCTGTGCACTGTGAGATATACTACAGGTTTTTGGTATTTCATCGTATTAAACCCTTTTCTTTTGACGGTAGTCCCGTGCTATTCGGGCATTGGCACAGCGGATTCCAAGGGAAATGTCTGATGGTGCAGGGCGGTCGTCACACTATGGGTCGACACCCATAGGGCATGGAATCGACCCCTAATGGGACGAATTCCCTCCTCTTCCACTCTTTGATTTTTGATTTTCTAGACATGATTTATTTATTTTTATATTGCTTATATGTATGCAAAATTCAAACCTTAATATCTTCTTCATAGGATGTTCATTTTATGCAAACTCTGAGTCTATCTTAAGAAGAATTTCGAGATGAACGCAATTGCGCAGTCCTTTTACTTAATTCCCAATATTTAATTAAGAATTCTTAATTTTATCATTATTGTTTTCTTTAAAATTCGGGGTGTTACATTCTCCCCTACTTAAAGGATTTCGTCCCCGAAATCTCTAAGCTAAGAAGAATGTATATCCTAACATCCATCATCCATCTGCTCATCCATCAATCACAGGCATCCATTGTCCTTAAAAGATTACTAGTGCTTATATGAACATATGCAAAGGTGTGAGTATATGTCCCTATACTAATGCGAAAAATTAGGCGGTCTACTGATTCTGTTGACCTCCTTAATGCAATGTATGTCAGTGCCATGAATACAACATGTATGCAAATAATCCTAATATATTATGTAAATGCTATATGTATGAACAATCATCCATCCAAATGCAACATCCATACGATGATACGTCCATTTCCATCCATAAGTAGAAGAAAAATGCACATACATCCATATGGAGTATGGGAGTGATTGAGCCGATCTAATGCCTAGTGTGTGTACATGCATCCACGAGAAACCGCTAGCAAACACTTGCATTCATCAAACATAACATGTCTCAAACACATGTTTAGAGCCATTGGATTTCTACATAAAGGTCGAAGAATCGATCAATAGGATATACCTAATGATAGAAACATGCATGAATAAAAGCTTTGGAAAAAGAAGTTAAGAACATACTCTTAAAAAGAAAAGGGTACGAAGCACGAATCTTGTCTTAAGTCTTCCAAGTTGCATTCTCGGGGTCTTCTCCCCATTGAACTTTCATCAACTTGACCTCTCGGTTGTGTAGCTTCTTAACCTCTGATCCAAGAATACGGGTAGGAACTCGTCTAATTGTCGCCTTCTGTTCCACCTCTACTTCCTTAAGCATAATCGGCTCAACTACTTCTGCGGTATCATGCAAGCACTTCGGTAAATGAGAAACGTGGAAAACATTATGAACACCGGCCAGTCTCTGGTAACTTCACTCTATAAGCCAATTGACCAATCCTTTCTGTTATGGGAAATGGCCCTACAAACCTGGTGCCAATTTCCCTACAAATCCAAAATGAATCACATTCCTCAAAGATGATACTTTGACGAAAACCATGTCTCCACTTCAAACTCAATATCGGTCCTTCTTATCTGCGCAGGACTTATGCCTACCCTGATCTATCTTCGTACGTCTGCGGATAAGATCAACCTTCTTTGAAGTTTCCCTAGTCATCTCAGGTCCAAGTAGAAGCCTTTCTATAGACTCCCACCAACAAATCGATGATCTACAGGGTCGTCCATACAATGCCTCGAAGGGTGCCATGCCAATACTAGCCTGATAACTGTTGTTGTAGGCGAACTCTACCAAAGGAAGATACTCTTCCCAAATCCTTTCGAATTCTAGGATACACAGTTTTAAAAGATCCTCAAGAACTCTATTCACCCTTTCCCTCTGTCCATCAGTCTGAGGGTGATAAGTGGTGCTCAAACACAAATGTGTTCCTAATGCCTCTTGCAAGCTCCTCCAAAACTCACTGTGAATATGGGGTCACGATCACTCATAATACTGGAAGGTACTCCATGCAGATGGACTATCTTACGAAGATAAACTGCTGCCAACCATGCTGCCATCTTCTTACACTTAACAGGAATGAAATGAGAGGTCTTAGTAAGCCTGTCAACTACAACCCAGATACTGGTGTTTCCTTTCCTCGATCTAGGAAAACCATCAATGAAATCCATAGAGACACTCTCCCACTTCCACTGTGGGACCTCCAAAGGATGAAGTAGACCAACGGGCTTCCTTAGCTCAGCCTTGACTTGCTGGCAAATCAAACATCGAGAAACAAACTCCGCTACATCTTTGTTCATCCTAGCCCAAAAGAAAACCCTCTTCATATCTCTATACGTCTTATCACCGCCTGGATGAATAGTCATCCTAGAATGATAAGCTTCATCAAGGACTTTCTTCAACAAGCTCCCAACTCGGGGAACACAAAGCCTTCCATCTCGTCACAACCATCCTCTATCATCCGTGGAATATCTACCAAGGTGACTGGAAGTCTCCCCTTAACTGAGCCTATCCCCGATGTCTGCTATTTGTGGGTCCTCTCGCTGCGAAGTTCCTATCTGATCTAAAAGAGTTGGTCGCACCTCTACTGATGCCAATAAACCAGGTGTGAACTCGGTAGAGGGTCTAAGATCAAAAGTCGATATATAATCCAAGCTCTACCTATCTACGAATAGAGGACTCAAGGTCATCTCTGCCTACTCAGTGCGTCCGCTACCACATTATCCTTGCCAGGGGTATAAGCAATATCAAAATCATAGGATGCTAGGAACTCCATCCATCTTTGTAGCCTCAAAATGAGATCCTTCTGCGATAAGTACTTGAGAGATTTATTATCGGTATACCACTCAAACTTCTCTCTAAGTAGATAATGATGCAAAGTCTTAAGCGCGAATACTATAGCAGCAAACTCTAAGTCCTGGGTAGGGTAGTTCTTGTCATGAACTCTTAACTGTCTACCTCCATAACATAATGCCCTTCTATCTTGCATCAGAACCGCACCAAGCCCTAGACCATATGCATTAGTGTATACTATGAACCCGTTGTTCCCATCAGGCAAAGTCACGACTAGGGTTGTCGTCGGAGCCCTCTTCAATCGCTGAAAAGCATCTTCATAGTCTATATCCCAAGAAAATGTCAGATTCTTCTTTGTTAGTCTTGTGAGTGGGGCTGATATCTTTGCGAAGTTCTTAATGAGCTACCTATAATAGCCCGCTAAACCAAGAAAACTCCTCATCTTCATTGCATTCTTTGGAATCTACCAATCTTGAACTGCAACTACTTTCACGGGATCTACTGCTATCCCATCTTTAGAGACCACATGCCCTAAAAATCTAACTTCCTTTCTCTAAAAAGACATTTAGAGAATTTCACCTTAAGCTGGTGTGCACGGAGAATTTTCAAAACCTCCCTTAAATGACGGGCATGCTCTTCCTTGTTCTTTGAGAAAATAAAGATGTCATCAACAAAGACCATAACGAACTTATTTAGAAACCCCTGAAACACAATACTCATCAGATCCATAAAATAGGCGGGTGCATTCGTCAACCCAAAAGGCATGACGAGCCACTTGAAGAAACCATCTGGAAACCTAGAAGCGGTCTTGTCTATACTGTCCTCGGCCACCCTTAGCTGATGAAACTCCATGGCCAAGTCTAACTGGGAGAAAATAGATGCACCAAAAAGCTGGTCAAACAGATCATCTATCCTCGAAAGTGGGTGCCTATTTTTCTTAGTGAGCTTATTCAACTCCTTGTAATCCAAACATAAGCGAAGCGAACCGTCCGCCTTAGTGGCGAATACTACCGGAGCACCCCATTCAGATATGCTTCGCCTAATAAACCCATTCTCAAGTAGCTCCCCAACTTGCTTGCTGAGCTCCCTCCTTTCTCTTGGAGCCATATGGTGCACAGGTAATGCAACTGGTTTTGCATTGTCCACTAAGTATATACGGAAATCAATCTCGCGCCTTGGATGTAAGCCCCAAACCTCCTCAAAAACATCAAGATACTCACAGACTACTTGTACAGATTGTAAACCATCGATAGATGCATCAAGAGACTCTAGGAAACTAAGCATGACAGACCCCTTAGGGTCACAAGAAATTTCGAGAGTCCACCCATGGCAAGTCAAAGGTCTAACGACCCTCCTCTCACAATCGAGAATGGAACCATACATGGCTAGCCAATCCATCCCTAGAATCAAACCATAGCCCATGAAACCAAGCACATATGCATCGCACTCAAACTCGACGCCTATCATAGATATTCTTAAACCCTAACAAATCATAGACAAATGAGTCGTACCTCCAATGGTGTTTGAGACAATAATGGGATCCAAAACCATACTAGTACTAAGGTGCATAGACTCAACCACAAAATCAGATATAAAAGAATGCGAAGTGCCAGAATAAAAAAGAGTCCTAACAAGATGATTGGAAAGAGAAATTAAACCTTCAACAGAAACTTTCCTACCTCTATTCGGTACACCAGCCACGAGAGCATGCACCTGACCTCCAGATAATCCTGCCCTTTGGCTCTGTCCTTGCTTCTTCGGGCAATCCTTAATAAGATGTCTGACCTCTCCGCAATGGAAACAAGCATTCTTCCTTTTTCTGTACTCTTTGCTCAAATGACCCACACGCCATAATTATGACATTTCCTCTTTTCTCAGGCTTTGTCGTTCTTTCCTCCCTTCTTTTGTTGTTGTTGTTGTTGTTATTCTTTCTTGGGCCACACTTTCTTGTATTGTGTTTCATCATTCTTAGCCTCTTTCTTTTCACCTTTATCTTCTTCGTGCATCAATGCCATATCAACAAGTTACTCAAAAGTTGCTCCCATCGGAATATGAGACATAGCCAACCCATGAAGGGGTTCATTCAATCCTCTAGCAAACCTCAAAGCTTTCTTGTGCAGGGTATTCACTAGCTCCAAACAAAACCTCGCCAATTGATTGAACTTATTAACATACTATTTGACAGACATGCCTCCTTACTTAAGTTCCAAAAACCTTTCCATTTGCATACTTTGCTCAGCTTGAGAAAGAAATCTCATTTCGAATCTCTGTTGAAATCATCCCAAGTCTCAACTGGACACCCTGCTTGTGTCACTTCCCACCAAAACGAAGCCTCATCTTTTAGTTGCCAAACGACTAACTGAATCTTCCTATGGTCGTCAACCTCAAAAATTCCAAACAAATCCTCCATCTCTTTAAGCCAATTCCTTGCTTCTACAAAATTATCAATTCCTTGGAATGAATTTCCTCTCGTAGCACAAAAGTCCTTACATATCTTAGAGAAATTATCTGCTCGTGGAGGAGGAGGAGGAACAGCGACTGCAGCTCGGGGAGGGGTGTCTGCTTGGCCTTCGGCAAGTGTCGTGGTCTCAAGATACCTACGGAACCAAGCCGGTATCTGTGTACCCTCGGGAATATTCGGTTCCCCATACATGCTGAAAAGAAAAGGAAAAGGAACTCAAACAGAGAATCGAAAGATATTTCGAAAGGCTTTGGGGAATATATTTTCCAAAACAGACTTTTCTTTTTGAAAATGCATTATTTTAAAACCTTTTTGAAAACAATTTTCAAAATCTTTTATCTGATCTGATAACCTTCAACTCTGATACCAAATGTGAAAACCCACATCCGTTAATGTCACTCTTTATTAGAATGCATTAATTTTCGTGAAACGTTATAGGTAAACAGAAACATCACAAGATAGATATAATATAACAACGGAATTTAAAACCTTATTAAACAAAAAACATCGTGGTCCAAAACCCAGTTACATCATAAGTCTAAAATATAGAAAACCCATTACATTTTCTGTCTTGTTACTAAAATCGTCAGAGTATAGTAATATAAAAGCATAGTCCCCAAAATAAAGCCATATCAGAGAAGACAGGAAATCAAAGCAATACATCTAAGCAGATCCTAGCAGAATGAAAGAATCCTAATCAAGCCTGATTATTCCCGCCCTGAGAACTTGGGGGAAAGAAGAGAGAAAAAATGGGTCAGGCGTAAAGTTTGGCGAGTCCAGTTACTTTTAGCATATAAATAAGTAAAAACATCATGACAGGCATATAAACTGGATGAGAGAGATAATAGTATCATAAGGAAGGTATAACAGACAGAGTAGAATAAACATGTAACATCCCGTATTTCTGTTAACACTAAAGTAACAAATTAAAGAATAACTAATCTCAGATGTGAAAATTAAGGGAAACGGGTTGCGCCATTGTGTTCGTCTCGGAATTCTGGTTAAGATAGAGTCCGAGTTTGCGTGAATTGGACTTCGTATGAAGAAGTTATGGCCATCAGAAGTTTCAGAAAAAATTAAACAGATTTCAAAAATTCAAATTTCAGAGTCAGATTGGGCTAGGCGGGAAATTTACCGCCAGTGCCAGGTCGACCAGGGGGTCGACCTGCCCCCCCCAAGCAGATTTGTTTGATGACCTTCTTATGACTGTATGCTGAGTCATTAGGGTTTCTGATCTGGTCTGAATGGCTAGGGTTAATTCTGGGTTGATCGGATGGCCTAAATTAATCCTAAACTCTATAAAAACACATGTAGACTCAAACCCTAAAATCAAATAAAAATTAGAATCATGGCCTCCTTGCCGTCACCTTGCAACCTAGAATAGCCGCCACCAATTAGAGAGGAAGAAAAGCTAATCAAATTCAATTCTAATCTAAGCCGCAACAAATTGTCTTCTTCAAAGGAAAGCTAATTCAATTTCAGAACTCATATTTCAGAACTCAAGACCTTCTTTGATTTGTGAGTTCGATTTCTTTAATAACATAATTAACAATTTAATTGGATTGAGCTATGATGTGGACCATATGGCTATGTTGTGAATTATTGACCGCATGTTATTATCTATGTTGTAAATTCTATGATGTTATCATCTATGTTGTAAAGTTGCGATGTTATCATCTATGTTGTAATTCTATGATTGGCTTATGTATAATCAATTCATAATGATGTTTCATATGCTAGTTTGGTTATGTTGTTGGAACTAATTCACATGATAAATCATATGTATGTATGCAAGTTAGGATGTTAATTGAGGCATGGATCACTTGCGAGTTAGTGAAAATTACATATAACCTTACATTTTTCATGACCTCTATTTTATGTGTAAATTGGATCTAAAGTTAGGCTATGACATGTGTGAGTTATATGCTAGTATACAAAATTCTATATTCTAGTTTACATGTTTAGATGTAAGTTTACACCATCGTTTATGTTGCATAAATCACGTATGCAAGTATGTGTATATATGTTTGGTTATTGCCTATGCAAGTTTACACCTTATGATTATATCTATGACATACATGGTTTATGCAAGTTTGTGACTATTACCTAAACAAGTTTACACCTTTAGATTTAGATCTATGACATATGTAGTTTTATGCAAGTTTGTGACTTTGGCCTATGCAAGTTTTAAATGAAGGAACCTCATTCACACATGCAAGTTTACCCCTTATGTTTAGGTCTAGTTTTATTTCTATGTATGTTGTGATGTTTTCTCTTTATTCCATAAGTTAGACTATTCGAGTCTAACGTATATCTTACGTTAAACGAACGAACGTACAACGTGGGGCAAAGGGATAATGTTAAAAGATTTAATGTTGAGAATTGGCATAAATGCCTTAAATGGCATAAAATAAATTGATGATGATAATTGGTACAATTTTGCATACCATAAATAGATGGACATAATTGAGTCAATTATGGACATAGTTAAATTTGGAATTAATTGATAATTTGAATAGGGAAATTAATTCAAATTGGGGGATAATTAATTATGTGTAATTAATCGCCTAAGACACGAGGTTAGGCTCTTTTGCGGTGTAAGACTGCCCGGACCCGCCCGACAAATCCAGCTGCCACAAATGCCAGTCTAATGTGGGAGGTCTTAGGCATAAATTAAATGCATAACAGTTGTAAAGACACGAGGTTAGGCTCTTTTGTTGTGTAAGACAGCCCGGACCTGCCCGACAAATCCAGTTGCCACAAATGCCAGTCTATTGTGGGAGGTCTTTACAAGGTTACGGTGTTAATGAATTAAGAAACACTTAACCAGATAAACATGTAGTGGGACATGAGGGGGTTAAGTGGGTGCCTTGGGTGGCATTTGAAATACGATTAGAAACACTTAACCAAAAATTGAAACATGTAAGTGAACATGAATAAGAAGAGGGTTAAGTAGGATGTACTGGAGGGGACCAAGCTTAGGTGGATAGCTTGTGTCAAGTAATGGGGGCCCGTTTCAACTAGTAACCCATAAGTATCTTTGTGGGCTCGACCCAAGTCGAGGATGGGACACGCGTACTGGGCTTGACTGTAAGAGGCCAAAACGGGTTAGCGGTGGCAGCGCAAGTCCAACGGGTTCATATGCGTGTGTGGGCCCAGGCTGGTAGGTAAGACGTTGTTGCATCGAGTAGGTATAAGCCGTGCATTGTTGGTGGTATCAGGTTGCGACTTTGGGGAGTGATATGGGGCCAGCACGGGTATCTACGAATTAGGGAGCCGATCACATGAGGGTAGTGGGTACACCTAGTGGAGATAGGGGCAGGCGGCACCTATAAAGGCAACTAGGGGTACACGAAACTACCATTATCATTATTAAAGTCTTGTAGGTGGGATCAACTTTTAGGGTGTTTGGTGTGGTGCAGTGTAGTAATTATCTTATAGCGACTAGGTGCGCCTTTAACGTTATCTTTGTCCATCTTATTTCCTTTAGTTTTCTCTGCCATACCCAATTGTTCACAGTCATTTCCTTATTTTCCAACTTATGCCTTAGCCTAGTTATTTTGGTAATTATATTGTTAAAGTTATCGCACTCGCTAGACTTTATGTCTGACCCCCTTTGTTTCCACCTCTTTTCTTCCATTCCCCCCAGGTGCTCAGGGTGGAACTAGCACCAGTGGAGCTTGATTTTGGACAGCTGTATCTCTTGCTTTTAGAAGTTTCTTGGATCACTGAAGTAAAAGTTCAGCCTATCTTATTTATAGCTATTTTGTGTTGGGGTTATGTCTTTCAATTTATGTACTCTGATTTAGTCAAGATGGATATCATGTACTTTGACTCTGGTTTTCGATGATGTAATCAAACCTATGTGTTTATCGCTGCAATGAATAAAATCTTAAATTTTTAAGTACTATTTATATCTGTCTTGTTGTTAAGTTTCTATTCTATACACACTTAAAACGCTCCATAGACGTGGGGTGTTACACGTGGTATCAGAGCTGAAGGTTATCAGAACATATATGAATTTTGAAAAACTGTTTTTCAAAAACACTTTTATAAAGAAGTATCTTCAAAAGAATGTTTTAAGGAATGTATTTTTCAAGAGAAAAACTTATTTTAGAATGCATAACCCCAAGAGCCATATATCTTTCCTTCGGTTCTTTTGTATTGAGTCTTTCCTTTTTCGTTTCAACATGTCTGGAATTCCCGAGATACCCGAGGGGATACCGATACCAGGATGGTTTAGGAGGTATTTGGAAACTAGGGCAAATGTCGCTGGCCCAGCAAATGCTCCTTCTCCTCCCCCTCCTCCTCCTCGTGTCGATACTTTTGCAAAGATATGTAAGGACTTTCGGGCAATGGGTGGAAAACCTTTTCACGGGATGGAGACATTTGTTGAAATGAGAAATTGGCTAAAGGAGGTGGAAGAATCGTTTGGGATCTTTGAAGTGGAAGATGGAAGGAAGGTCGAGTTGGCTGCCTGGCTAATGAAGGATGAGGCCTCGTTTTGGTGGGAGGTCACTAATGGAGAGCGTCCAGTTGATACATGGCCAGATTTCAGGCGTAGGTTTGAGGCAAAGTTTCTCTCACAAGCTGAAGAGAATCTATACATGGAAAGGTTTTTGGCGTTGAAGCAAGGGAATCTATCAGTGAAAGAATACATCAACAAATTCAATCAATTGGCGAGATTTGGCTTGGACTTGGTGAATACACCAGAAAAGAAGGCCCTGAGATTTGTTAAGGGTTTGAACGAGATGCTTCATGGGTTAGTTATTAGCCACATTCCCATGGGGACTACCTTTGAGAGACTAGTTGACATGGCGCTTATGCATGAAGAAGGGAAGGGCGCCAATGCTATTAAGGCACCCGAGAAGAAAGGGGATCAAAAGAAACCGCAACAGCAACAATAGAACAAGAAAGGTGGTAAAGGCAACAATGGTAAGGGAAAGAAAAGATGCTTCAACTGTGGGACACCAGGCCATCTAAGCAAAGATTGTAGGAAGAAAAAGAAGACTGGTTGTTTCCACTGTGGCGAAGCGGGACATCTGATTAAGGACTTCCCAAGGAAAGGGCAGAGGGAAGGGTCTACCTCGGGAAGACAGGTGCAGGCTCTTATGGCACCAGGGCAGGCAAGGGGGCAAGTTCAGGCTCTCGTGGTCCCACCGCTGCAAGAACGAGGTAGAACGATTTCCGTTGAAAGTTTATTTTTTCTGTTTGATCATCCTGTCCGTACTTTATTCGATTCTGGCGCATCACATTCATTTATCTCTACATCATTAGTTGAAACACTGCACCTAAATACTAGTTTAGTTACAGATCCCTTAGTAGTCTCAAATCCTATTGGTGGTTCGGCTTATCTTTCTATGATCTTTCGGGATTTGAGAGTGTTTATTTTGGGCGTTGGGTTTGAATGCAACGCCTTTGTTCTTGGCTTCATGGACTACGACTTGATTCTAGGTATGGATTGGCTAACTAGATACGGGGCCATCCTAGATTGTGAAATAAGGGTAGTTAGATTGTTGACTCGTTGTGGAAAGACCCTTGATATTTCTTGCGACCCTAGAGGTCCAGTAATGCTTAGCTACATAGAATCCCTTGACGCATCCAATGATGATTTACATTCTGTTCGTATAGTCCATGAATATGTTGATGTCTTCGATGAGGTGAGAGGTTTACCCCCAAAACGTGAGATAGACTTTCGAATATATCTAGTAGATAATGCAAAGCCAGTTGCATTGCCAGTGCGCCACATGGCTCCAAGAGAGAGAAGAGAACTCAGTAAGCAAGTGAAAGAATTGCTTGAAAAGGGGTTCATAAGACGTAGTATATCGGAGTGGGGTGCTCCAGTAGTATTTGCCACGAAGGCAGATGGGTCCCTTAGACTTTGTGTGGACTATAGAGAACTTAATAAGCTTACTAAGAAGAATAGGCACCCACTGCCGAGGATTGACGATCTCTTCGATCAGTTAGTTGGCGCCTCAGTGTTTTCGCAGTTGGACTTGGCCACGGGTTTCCATCAGTTGAGAGTGGCTGAGGATAGCATAAACAAGACTGCCTTTAGGACTCCGGATGGCTTCTTCGAGTGGCTTGTGATGCCCTTCGGTTTGACAAACGCCCCCACATACTTTGTTGACTTGATGAGTAGGGTGTTTAAGGAGTACCTTAATAAATTCGTGGTAGTCTTTGTGGACGACATCTTGATCTTTTCTAAGAGCGAGGAAGAGCATGCCCTACATCTTAGGGAAGTGTTGGAGACCCTTCGAGCGTATAGCCTTAAAGCTAAATTTTCTAAATGTCACTTTTAGAGAAAGGAAGTGCGATTCTTAGAGCACGTGGTTTCCAAAGAAGGGATAGCAGTGGATCCCGCAGAGGTAGTGGCCATCCAAGATTGGAAGGTCCCTAAAAATGCTACCGAGGTGAGGAGTTTCTTAGGGTTGGCTGGCTACCATAGGAAGTTTATCAAAGACTTCACAAAAATATCAGCCCCATTAACACGCTTGACGAAGAAGAACTTAGTTTTCACATGGGACGTAGATTGTGATGATGCATTCCAATGTTTAAAGAGAGCTTTGACCACAGCCCCAGTCTTAGTGTTTCCAGATGGGAGTAAGCCATTTACCGTTTATACCGATGCTTGTGGGACAGGACTAGGCGCAGTCTTAATGCAAGAAGGAAGGGTAATAGCCTATGGAGGAAGGCAGTTGAGAGTGCATGAGAGAAATTACCCTACACATGACCTAGAGTTGGCCGCTATTGTTTTCGCGCTTAAGTTTGGGCGCCATTATCTTCTTGGCGAGAAATTCGAATTGTTCACTGACCACAAATCGCTAAAATACTTGTTCTCTCAGAAGGACTTGAACTTAAGGCAGCAAAGGTGGATGGAATTCTTAGCGTCCTACGATTTCGAGATAGCATATACCCCTGGCAAGGGTAACGTGGTGGCAGATGCCTTAAGTAGGAAAAGGTTATCCTTGAGTCCGTTGTTTGTTGAGCGGCTTAGAGTTCATCTCTACGTTTGACTTTAGACCTTCCATTGACTTTGTACCCGGTTTGCTATCATCCTTAGAGGTCAGACCTATGCTTTTGGGACGGATTGGTGAGGCACAGCAAGATGACCCATAGTTTGTTGAGTTAGTAGAAAAGCTCAAAAAGGGGGAGTCATCGAGCTATCTCAGAAGGTATACCCTAGATGATAAGGATTGGTTACATAGGGACGGTAGACTTTGTGTACCACGGGATGAGAATTTTAGGAAGACCATTCTTGATGATGCACATCGCTCGAAGATGACCATCCATCCCGGCAGGGACAAGATGTACATGAACATGAGACGAGTTTACTTTTGGGCCGGTATGAAGAGGGATGTGGCCGAGTTTGTCGCTAGATGCTTGGTATGCCAACAAGTAAAAGCAAAGCAAAAGAAGCCCGGTGGGTTGCTTCACCCATTGGAGGTCCCACAATGGAAGTGGGAAAGTGTCTCGATGGACTTTATTGATGGGTTACCGAGATCGAGGAAGGGTAATACGGGGATTTGAGTCATGGTAGACAGACTTACTAAGAGCGCCCATTTCATTCCCGTGAAGAGTAAGAGGATTGCTCCATGGTTAGCCTCCGTATACATTTGAGAGATAGTTCGTTTGCACCGTGTTCCTTCTAGCATAGTGAGCGACCACGATCCTATCTTTAGTAGTGAGTTTTGGAAGAGCTTGCAAGAGGCAGTAGGGACTCAGTTATGTTTGAGCACCGCATATCATCCTCAGACGGACGACCAGGCCAAGAGGGTGAATCGTATTCTAGAGGACCTATCGAGGATGTGTGTCCTAGACTTCGGAGGTACATGGGAGGAACATCTTCCTTTGGTGGAGTTCGCATATAATAATAGCTTTCAGTCTAGCATTGGCATGGCACCGTTCGAGGCTCTTTATGGACGGTCGTGTCGTTCACCTACATGTTGGTGGGAATCTACAGATAAGATCTTGCTTGGGCCCGATATGATTAGAGAGACTTCAGAAAAGATCGATTTGATTCGAAGGAGGATGAAGACGGCACAAGATAGGCAGAAATCTTATGCGGACAAGAGGAGGACAGATCTTGAGTTTGATATTGGGGACATGGTTTTTGTCCAGGTGTCTCCATTATGAAATGTTGTTCGCTTTGGGTCCGTTGGGAAGTTAGCACCAATGTTCGTAGGGTCGTTTCCTATTAAGGAGAGGATTGGACAAATGGCGTATAGAGTGGTGTTGCCCGAGAGACTTAGTGGTGTACACGATGTATTCCATGTATCACATTTGAGGAAGTGCTTGCATGAGACCGCGGAAGTGGTAGATCCGAGCTTTCTTAATGAGGCCAAGATAGAGCGTGATGCGACGATTCGACGAGCTCCTACGTGCATTCTTGGGTCGGAGATTAATAAGTTGAGGAATCGAGAGGTCAATCTAGTCAAAGTGCAATAGGGAGATAATGAGAGCAACGCTACTTGGGAGACTGAAGAGAAGATGCGTTTATTATACCCTTTTCTTTTTGAGGGTATGTCTTTTAATTTCTCCTTTACCGCTTAGCTTGTACTTGTTTTATCTTTAGTATGTCCTCTCGCTAGTATCTTTGACCTTTAGATAGGGTAGTCTTATGGTTGAAACATGTGTTTGAGACATGTTATGTATGATGGATGCATGTGGATGCAAGTGGTTGCTAGTGGTTGCTCGTGGATACATATACACACACTTTAGGCACTAGATCAGCTCAGTCACTACATATTGCATATTGCATATAAATGTGTGTACATATTTAAGTTAATGGATGTATAATGGTTGTACTATCATATGGATGCTGCATTTTGGCGAATGGTTGTGCACACATGTAGAAATAATACGTATCGATATGATTCTTTTGCATACATAATGACGCATGGCACTATCATGGTTTGCATTAAGGAGGTCAACTGAATCAGTAGACCGCTTGATTTAGCATTAGATAAAGAACATATACACACTTCTTGCATATGTTCATACAGCATTAGGAATTTTATAAGGACAATGGATGCCTGTGTTTGATGGTTGTTTGGATGTTAGGATATGCATTCTCCTTAACTGGGAGATTTCGGGGGCGAAATCCTTTAAGGAGGGGAGAATGTAACACCCCGTATTTCAGTTAACACTAAAGTAACAAATTAAAGAATAACTAATCTCAGATGTGAGAATTAAGGGAAACGGGTTGCGCCGTTGTGTTCGTCTCGGAATTCTGGTTGAGATAGAGTCCGAGTTTGCGTGAATTGGACTTTGTATGAAGAAGTTATGGCCATCATAAGTTTCAGAAAAATTTAAACAGATTTCAAAAATTCAAATTTCAGAGTCAGATTGGGCTAGGCGGGAAATTTCCCGCCAGGGCCAGGTCGACCAGGGGGTCGACCTACCCTCACCAGGTCGACTAGGGGTTCGACCTCCCCCCCCCCCCCCCCAGGAAAATTTGTTTGATGACCTTTTTATGACTGTATGCTGAGTCATTAGGGTTTCTGATCTGGTCTGAATGGCTGGGGTTAATTCTGGGTTGATCGGACGACCTAAATTAATCCTAAACTCTATAAAAACACATGTAGACTCAAACCTTAAAATCAAATAAAAATTAGAATCATGGCCTCCATGCCGTCACCTTGCAACCTAGAATAGCCGCCACCAATTAGAGAGGAAGAAAAGCTAATCAAATTCAATTCTAATCTAAGCCGAAACAAATTGTCTTCTTCAAAGGAAAGCTAATTCAATTTCAGAACTCAGATTTCAGAACTCAAGACCTTCTTTGAGTTGTGAGTTCGATTTCTTTAATAACAGAATTACCAATTTAATTGGATTGAGCTATGATGTGGACTATATGCTATGTTGCGAATTATTGACCGCATGTTATTATCTATGTTGTAAATTCTAAGATGTTATCATCTATGTTGTAAAGTTATGATGTTATCATCTATGTTGTAATTCCATGATTGACTTATGTATAATCAATTTATAACGATGTTTCATATGCTAGTTTGGTTATGTTGTTGGAACTAATTCACATGATAAATCATATGTATGTATGCAAGTTAGGATGTTAATTGAGGCATGGATCATATGCAAGTTAGTGAAAATTACATACAACCTTACATGTTTCATGACATCTATTTTATGTGTAAATTGGATCTAAAGTTAGACTATGACATGTGTGAGTTATATGCTAGTATACAAAATTCTATATGCTAGTTTACATGTTTAGATGTAAGTTTACACCATCGTTTATGTTGCATAAATCACATATGCAAGTATGTATATATATGTTTGGTTATTGCCTATGCAAGTTTACACCTTATGATTAGATCTATGACATACATGGTTTATGCAAGTTTGTGACTATTCCCTAAACAAGTTTACACCTTTAGATTTAGATCTATGACATATGTAGTTTTATGCAAGTTTGTGACTTTGGCCTATGCAAGTTTTAAATGAAGAACCTCATTCACACATGCAAGTTTACCCCTTATGTTTAGGTCTCGTTTTATTTCTATGTATGTTGTGATGTTTTCTCTTTATTCCATAAGTTAGACTATTCGAGTCTAACATATATCTTACGTTAAACGAACGAACGTACAACGTGGGGGCAAAGGGATAATACTAAAAGATTTAATATTGAGAATTGGCATAAATGCCTTAAATGGCATAAAATAAATTGATGATGATAATTGGTATAATTTTGCATACCATAAATAGATGGACATAATTGAGTCAATTATGAACATAGTTAAATTTGGAATTAATTGATAATTTGAATAGAGAAATTAATTCAAATTGGGAGATAATTAATTATGTGTAATTAATCGCCTAAGACACGAGGTTAGGCTCTTTTGTGGTGTAAGACTGCCCGGACCCGGCCGACAAATCCAGCTGCCACAAATGCCAGTCTAATGTGGGAGGTATTAGGCACAAATTAAATGCGTAACAGTTGTAAAGACACGAGGTTAGGCTCTTTTGTGGTGTAAGACTGCCCGGACCCGCCCGGCAAATCCAGCTGCAACAAATGCCAATCTAATGTGGGAGGTCTTTACAAGGTTACGGTGTTAATGAATTAAGAAACACTTAACCAGATAAACATGTGGTGAGACATGAGGGGGTTAAGTGGCTGTATTGGGTGGCATTTGAAATACGATTAGAAACACTTAACCAAAAATTGAAACATGTAAGTGAACATAAATAAGAAGAGGGTTAAGTGGGATGTACTAGAGGGGACCAAGCTTAGGTGGATAGATTGTGTCAAGTAATGGGGGCCCGTTTCAACCAGTAACCCATAAGTATCATTGTGGGCTCGACCCAAGTCGAGGACGGGACACGCGTACTGGGCTTGACTATAAGAGGCCAAAACGGGTTAGCGGTGGCAACACAAGTCCAACGGGTTCATATGCGTGTGTGGGCCCGGGCTGGTAGGTAAGACGTTGTTGCATCGATTAGGTATAAGCCATGCATTGTTGGTGGTATCGGGTTGCCACTTTGGGGAGTGATACACCCCACTGTGGGGCTAGCACGGGTATCTACGAGTTAGGGAGCCGATCGCATGGGGGTAGTGGGTACACCTAGTGGAGATAGGGGCAGGCAGCACCTATGAAGGCAACTAGGGGTACACGAAACTACCATTATCATTATTAAAGTCTTGTAGGCGGGATCAACTTTTAGGGTGTTTGGTGTGGTGCAGTGTAGTAATTATCTTATAGTGACTAGGTGCGCCTTTAACGTTATCTTTGTTCATCTTATTTCCTTACTTTGCTCTGCCATACCCAATTGTTCACAGTCATTTCCTTATTTTTCCAACTTATACCTTAGCCTAGTTATTTTGGTAATTATATTGTTAAAGTTATCGCACTCGCCAGACTTTATGTCTAACCCCCCTTGTTTCCACCTCTTTTCTTCCTTTTCCCCCCAGGTGATCAGGGTGGAACTAGCACCAGTGGAGCTTGATTTTGGACAGCTGTATCTCTTGCTTTTAAAAGTTGCTTGGATCGCTGAAGTAAAAGTTCAGCCTATCTTATTTATGGCTATTTTTTGTTGGGGTTATGTCTTTCAATTTTTGTACTCTGATTTAGTCAAGATGGATATCGTGTACTTTGACTCTGATTTTTGATGATGTAATCAAACCTATGTGTTTACCGCTGCAATGAATAAAATCTTAAATTTTTAAGTACTGTTTATATCTGTCTTGTTGTTAAATTTCTGTTCTATACACACTTAAAACGCTCCATAGAAGTTAATGCATTCCCTTTGTGAGTGATATTAATGGACATGGGGTGTTACAAAACAGAATAAACAGAACAGGATATATTGCATGTCTCAAGTACTTTTCTCTACACCAATACTAGTATAACAGAAACAAGATGATCCCAACAAGAACAAGATGGTAGACGTAGGTGTGCTTCTAGTGAGCTATTTTACCCCGTACAATAATAACAGGTAGCCCAACAGAAATGATAGGTGTTACCCCCCAACGATAATAGCAGGCTCCTAAACAAGCAAGACTAGATGTACCCTCATTACTACCCAATCGATCGGCTCCCTATCCCGTAGACACCCTGTGTTGTCCCCACGGTAGGATGTATCACTTCCTAAAGTGGCAACATCTTTATTAACGAGATGCATAGCCATCTACTGATGTCACAACGTCTTATTAACCCAACGTAAGCCAATTCATGCTCACACATGAATATGACGGAGTGCGCCGTCAACATCTCCACTTAAATGAACCTCTTACCATCAACTCAGTAAGCATGCCCATACCCCAACCTAGTTCGAGGTTCCCCGTTTGATACCAGATGGGTTACTGACTGATACGGGTCCCACACAACAGATGATACAAGCTTCCCCCTAGGCTTGCATCCCTACTACTAAGATTTTGGCATGTTATGCCTAACAGTTTAACAAGGTTGCATAACCCCAACATATAAAACAGGTTAAGTTTGTCGAGTATATATGTAACCCTCCCCCAACAGATTTAACAAGATTAACTTAACCCGCACTGATTTAAGAAAGTTTACTTAACCCCTACTCAATTTGACAGGTCCATGTAACCCCATAGATTTAAACAAGTTGAGTATTTCAGGTTAACAAGTTATTATCATATTTCCATTCATGGTTGTTAATGGACTATACCTCTCACATTAAGTCTACCACTTGTGGTTGTTGGGTATGCCGGGTGGTTCTGGGCAGACTTGTACTACAAGTCGGACTTAACCTCGTGCCTCAGCACTATTACATGTACATTTATGCACAAGACCTTTCACATTAGATTTACCACTTGTGGATGCTGGATTTGCCGGGCGGTTCCGGCCTGGCTTCTGCCACGAGTGTAATCTAACCACGTGTCTAAGCGTAGTTACAGTTTCTAACTACTTTAAATCTAGGCATGTTCATTATTAAACATTTTTTCATGTTTATCCAAGGTTATGCCCCAAATCCCATTCTGATCCACAATACAAGTTATTCTCCAAGTTAAAATTTTAGATCAAGGTACAGATTTCGCCCTAAATCCTAATCATGTTTTATAATATAATTTATGCCCCAATTTATCATTTCCAACCGTTCCCAATGGCATGTGCTCGCATATTTCAGCAATAGGCCTAGGATCAAAGGTAGCGTTGATATAAAAATAAAAAAGGAAGCAGGGAGAGAAGATAACAAAAATAGGCATAATTACAAAACAAGCATATGATAACAGAAATAGGCATACTAACAGAATATGCATATGGTGACATAATTAGGCATAATAACAGAATATGCATATGGTGACATGATTAGGCATAATAACAGAATAGGCATATCAGGAATGGGCATATGAGAACTAAACAGTAATTCAGGTGTACAAGTAGTGACAGATCTGTTTAGTTATGATTCAAGTTATTAACAGGCACAGGTTTAGATCCAACTTATAAGCATGTCAAGATTTCTTATTAAATGTTTACATCTAAAAGAAACATAAACTCACTGTGACTGGATCTAAAGAACAGAGAATCGACTGTTGATGTTGTAGCAAAGATTCTTATATGCTTATAAATTGTTACAAAAGAATATGCTAGTTCATGGGGCAGCACCTCGTTATCTCCATTGTCTTTGGTGGATAAAACAATAGAAATGAGGTCTTATTTATAGCCTATGGTCAACGAATCTGGTCAAGAAATGAGTCCACGTTCACAGAAATGGATCTGCTCCAGATCTGGGTAGGGTGGACCCTGGGGTCGACCCAGGGGTTGACATCCTGTGTAGGGGTAGACCTATGGGTCGACACCCATGGGGCATGGGGTCGACCCCTAATGGGCCGAATTTCCACCTCTTCTCGCTCTTTGATTTTTGATTTTTTGGACATAATTTATTTATGTTTATATTACTTGTATGTATACAAACTTCAAACCTTAATATCTTCTTCATACGATGTCCGTTTTATGCAAACTCGTAGTCTATCTTAATCAAAATTCTGAGACGAACGTAATAGCGCAGTCCGTTTTACTTAACTCCCAATATTTAATCAATTATTCTTAGGTTTATCATTATAGTGTTATTTAAAATTTCGGGGTGTTACAAGACTTAGGTTAGGGAGTATGCTCTGATGCAGATCTCTCGGAAACTTATTTTTCGACAATAGGAGGCAAGCTCTCAATGTCCTTTTTTCTCAGGTACGGCTGCTTGACTTGTGCTAACACCTGCTTCTTTGATGGCACCCCAGTGCAAACTTTGTCCTAGGTTTCATCGGCAACAAGACCCTCGACTAGGGACACAACTACTAGGGCCACTGCGCCTTCATCCTCGGCTGGGGCACCATCCAGAACTATACTTTTATCGGCACTCAACAAACTGAATTAGTTCAGAAATTCATCATTTTTACACCATTGCACTCACCTCTATTCCTCGGGGACTACTCGCAGACCTTGATGTAAACACTTATCTGGTAGGACTCCCTATTGTCCCCACAAAACAAAGACATGGGATTTTAGATAAAGTTAAATCCATATTAGAAGCAAAAGAATTCTATAGACACTTACTTCCTTCTGGCCATTGCTTGGATAATCCTTCTTAATATGGAACATAAAACCAATCTGATTTTATGTCACTCGATTTACTCTACCCATCCACTATGACTCGACTGTTCATTGTCGCTTCAAAGTAAGTGAATGATTGAAACACCCCACCTCCATTAAGGTCACTCATAAAGGGAATGCCTTAACTTTGGTGGAGGTTTATAAGTAAAAGCCACAGATGAACTCAAGACAGATATAAATACACATATTTCAAACAGCGGAAACCAAACAAACTTTTATTTCATCAATACGTGTATCAAACAAAGATTTCCATAATTGTCTCAAAATACTTTCACATTACAACCTCATAACTGCCTTGATTATTAAAGAAGCATGAAAACATAAATAAACTGACAAAAATCCCCATAGTGATATCCAAAGCCATTATCCGAGCAAGAAAGATCCAAATCATACATCTACGTTCTTGGTGCTTGTAAAGAGCCTGACTGAGTTGAGCTGTTTCCACCCTGTGGACCTGGGGGGGGGGGACGAAAGAAAAGAAGAAGAAAAGAAAATAAGGTCAGACATGAAGCCTGAGTAAATCTAGTAACTCTTCAATATGTGAATAAGAAAAGGGTATGATGGATGTAAACTAAAAATAGGAAAGTGTCACAAGCTAAGGAAGTGTCGAATGCACTATCACACCCATACTATATCTCTGCACCTACTCGAGTTTATTCTAACTGGCACCCCATGGTGAGGGTGAAGTGATCCCCATTCTTATTAAAGATCGGCTCCTACTCGCGTTAACATGTGTCATACAGCCCCCAAGAATTGTAGATACCTATGCTGGTCCCACCATGGGGAGTTTCAAGACCTATGGTGGCGGCCCCGACACAAAACTAGAAGACATAGGTTATACTACTGGTATCCCCAGTGCCCTGGTTGTCTGCTCCGGAGTGTGTGCACGCCCGCACCCCGTTAGACCTGCACTGTGCACCCACCGCCGTCGTTTGACCACTTACAATCAGCCCATTAATCGTGCCCCACCCTGCCTAGTTTCAGGGTACCGTTGATACCTAACTTTGGGTTACTACTGAAACGGGTCCCTCATTACCAGGATTTTCTAGTCAACCATGTTAAGTGGTTAAGTGTCTGTATTTACCTAACCCCACCCATCAATTATTGTTAACATGTTGAATTTGGTTAAGTGTTATAGTTGACTTAACCCTACCATCTGTCCTTAGCCTCTTAGGAGCACCAGACCAGTCACATTAGACAGGTATTGCTACGGTTACTGGATGTGCCGGTCGGTTCCGGGCAGGTTTACACCGTAGCTCAGTCTAACCTCGGGTCCTTATTGGGCTCAATGCTTAACCACCCACATTGGATAGGTATTGTTGTGACTACTGGACAGCCGGGCGGGTCCGGGAAGGTTTACATCACAACTCAATCCAACCTCGGGTTAAGCATATCGTGTTTTCTAAATTTACATATTTTATTACTTTTCAACTATATGTAAATGTCATATCTTTTATTTTTGGGTATTTCAATTCATACCGCTTATGTGTCATAATCATTGGCATGTGCCAACCATGCCAACATATATTTTCATATTTTACACCCAACGTTATTACCCCCGTTTGTTCGCAACATTATAACATGTGTTGGGCTTGTCACAATTCAGCCCAACTTTATAAACATGAGGAAAAGGGGAAATCATGAACATGTAATACATAAAGATGTGTGGCGCATGAACTTGCAATTTGGCGATTCAACTAACATATAACATGGGTCATGTGAACTTGCATTCAAATCAAAGTATGACTAAGTAGGTGACATATGAAATGGCATAGTTTAGGCAAATACAAACTTGTGTTTAAACATGTTAACTTGGCATAATATCGACCACAAAATTAGCATGTTATATATTCGTCAAAATATACATTTTTTACATCTAATCATATAGTCTATTTCAACATGAACTTGCATAGTTTATGAAACCCAAACGATGTTTGACATAGAACCAATTATATTTTGCAAATAAACATGAACTTACAAAGTTTATGAAACATAGATCCAATTATACTTGCAAACATAGATCTAATTATACTTGCCAATAAACATAAGGATGATATCACAGGTTTTGGGTCATGTAGGCATAAAAGGTCTATAACATGTTTACACAAATTCTAATTTAGACTAAGGGAATATACATAGTCCATGCCATCGACATATACAAAAAGGGATAAATTTCTAGTTTTTGCCACAAGCTTGTAAGTGCCATTGTTTTTCATATACAATTGTTCAATAGGCTTGCATCAATTAATTTATGCCACAAACATCAATACACAAGTCATGATAGAACCATCACAATACACAAAGATCATAACAACACGATTCTATTTTCATTTACATCGAATCACATCACAGTTTTTATTCATATTTTGAAAGGTCACTATACTTACAACGTGTGATGAATTCTTGTTTTCTGATTTCTGTTATTCTGATTTGGAGATGCTCTCCTTTGGGTAGCAAAGTTGCATTGAATGATTTGATTAAGCTTTGATCTTCTTTTAATTTGATTCATCTCTTAGGCTTGTTGGCTTGTTTCTAGGCTTTCTAATTGACGCCCATTCCTAGTTCCTCTCCAGCAGCATGACGGCTTTTGTATTCTATTATTTGTGTGAATTTAGGGTTAGACTTGAGTTGTATTTATAGAATTTTTAATTTTTTTGAGCCGTCGGATGAAGATAGGAGGAATCTAGACCATACAAAGTTCAAAGAGCCACTCAAAAGGTGACACGTAAGCCCTAGTGACTCAGCCAAGCAAAAGAATTCGACCAGACCCTGACCAGGCCAGCCAGGACCTGACCAACAGGTCATTCTGACCTGGGCACACTTGGCAGGTGCGGCAGGCCACAAATGTACTGGCGCACTTCCCAAGTGCGCCAGTTCATTTCTGTTCTGGCGCACTTCCCAAGTGCGCCAGTGCATTCTGACCCGTTTTCTGGTTTTTTGCCCAACTTCCTCCGTCCATATCTTCTTCATACGATATCTATTTTACGCAAACTTGGACTCTATCTCAAGCAGAATTTCAAGACGAACGCAATGGAAAAACCCATTTCCCTTGATTTCATCATTTATAATTAATTATACTTTGATTTGTGAAGCTTAACGTTATAGAATTCACGGGGTGTTACAATGATGGAGTGTCTATACGGTGTTTAAAGTTAAAGAAAATAAATAAAAAATCATCGATGGTAGGCTATCGTGAAGGTGCATCGAAATATAGAATATGTAGAGCATGAAGATAAGTGTAGGTTATCAGGTGCAACTGCATTGGTGCCAGGTTCATTTAAGGAAGAATGGTCCTGACAAATGGATTGAATAGGGGGACGTAATCGACGGTGCACATATGGAGGGAACAAGCCATGTATCATTTTGAAAGGTTGTTCGGTGTCTGTAGAACGGCAGGCACCCAAATCTAATCGAAATGGATTTCGTGCTTGGTACATATTTTTTTAGTTTGGGTTTATCCATCGCCCAAGGCTAAGAGTCGATTGGACCGTTAAGAATGATGGATCCAAAAGAGTATATGGAATGGGAACGACTCCTGCGACGTTAGCTCCACTAGTTCCACCTTTGATTACAACATGCCCTTTTGATCGTGGAACTATTGATGGCTCATCATTTGTTTGAACTTTATACGGAGACTCGTCGCTAACTACCTCGACAGTAGAGTTGGATCCTATGTCTGGATTTCTATATGCTACGTCCTTTCTAGCGCATCTCCATATGCTTTTGTGGAATACCTTTGAATTATGATTGTTATACTACTCAATAAACATCACCAGTTAAAGGGATTGACCTGTACCCCCGGTGTGTGAGTTAATGTGTTGTTTGCACTGTGATGTGAAGACATGCGCAATAGGATCCACAAAAAAAGAATATTGAATGCATACTATAAATAACAATTGAATTGACCACGTTCCTGACCATCCCATCGAATCGTTTTCACGAATATTTGAGAATCAGACATCTCACGGAAAACGATGATCAGCTATTTGGGCAGTTCATGTTCATGTGCAAGTCGAGATATGCTCTAATCTGAATTATCCGAAAGTCTAAATACGCTTTAATCCTAACTTTCCTAAAATCCAAGTGTGCAATTTGTCCCCGAAGTTGCAACATTTTTCCTTATGAATCATCATGTTCAAAAATTGCTCATGATCAGGCAAGTAAATCACACCGACATCTAGATCGGCCAATTTCTAGATGAAACTACATCTGATTTGGCTGACATCCAGACCGGCCAACGTCTGGTTCGACTTACAACCAGGTTGTCTTATGTTAGGGTCGGCCCATGGCCATACCAAATCGTATGTAACGCCCCGAAATTTAATAAATAATAATTAAATGTAAAAAAGATTAATAAACTAAATATTAATTAGAATTGGACAATGGGACTAACAACATTGGATCTGTTATAATTTTTGATCAAAATGGACACTTGATTTGCTAAAATCAAAGTCAAAATGAATTAATTATGACTAGCACCATATAGTTTATAGGTTGACTAAGAGCGCTCACTTTATCCTGGTTAAGGGTAAGTAGATGGCAACTTGGTTGCATCTGTGTATCTTAGAGAGATCGTCCGAGTTCATGGAGTACCCTCTAGTATTGTTAGTGACCGAGACTCCATCTTTACGAGCGATTTTTGGAGAAGCCTGTATGAGGCATTGGGGACACATCTACGACTTACTATCACCTATCACCCTCAAAAAGGTGGATAGACAGAGAGGGTTACTAGGATTCTTGAGGATTTATTTCGGCTGTGTATCCTAGACTTCGGAGTGACTTGGGAGGATCATCTTCCATTAGTAGAGTTCGCCTATAATAACAGCTACCAAACGAGTACTGGTTTGACTCGGTTCGAGGCATTATATGGACGACCCTGAAGATCACCTACATGTTAGTGGGAATCCACGGACATACTTATATTTGGACATGATATGGTTAGAGAGACCTCAGAAAATATAGATTTGAATAGGAGGCGGATGAAGGCAACTCAGGACAAACAAAAGTCGTATGCAGATCAGCAGAGTACAGACCTAGAGTTCGAGGTAGGAGACATGGTCATTGTTAGGGTATCAACTTTGAGGAGTGTTGTTCGGTTCGACTCAGTGCGGAAGTCGGCGCCGAGGGTTGTAGGTCCATTCCCTATAGTAGATAGGATAGGTCATATGTCCTACAAAGTTAGACTATCGGAGAGACTAGCAGGAGTTCATGATGTGTTCCGTGTTTCAGACTTATGGAAGCGTCGACATGATTCCACAGGAGTACCCTAGAGGATATCGAGGTAGAGAGGGAAGCATTAGTCAGGTGAGTTCCCACTCGAATACTAGTATCTAAGGTGAAAAAACTACGAAGTAAAGAAATCAAGCTAATTAAGATTCAATGGGGAGAAGACACCCATGACGCGAACTAGGAATCAGAACATAGGATTCATGCTTTTTTCCATTTCTCTTTGAGAGTACGCTCTTATTCCTTTCCTAAGCTTTGAATTTGAATCTATTTTTCCTATCATTTGAATAATAAGTCTTTGGTAGGAGCCTATGAATGGTAGGAAATAGTAAATATGTGTTAATAAAACATGCTATGGTTGAATGGATTCACGTGGATGCAAGTGTTTGCTAGTGGATGCATATGCACACACTAAGAACTAGTTAGAGATTGTTTGAACTAGGACACTTACATATTACATATGGATTTGTGAATATTTTAATTTATTTTAATTATGGATGGAAAATAGTTAAGTCGCCACTTAGATGTCGCATTTTGGTGATGGTTGTTGCAAAGTGTTAGCCTACTTTGTGATTAGGCTACACAAAGGTAAGAGATTGCTCGATAAATAGGTTTAAAAAAAGACTCATCAACAAGCATTCGGATCGGATCGGAAACTTCCGATCCGAGCCTCTCTAGTTCAAAAATAGCCAGTCTTGGAAATGGTAAAGAGTAGGTTCATCGGATCGGTTTGGGCCTCTCCGATTCAAACCCCTCATGTTGCACCCCCGTTCCGATCCCAAGGCAGCTGAAGTAGCGGTTGAGCTCCACGAGTCCAAAAATTGCGGAGCGGTTACACACCCCACCTTCCCACGTTCACCCACTATTAGAGCTTGTTCTCATAATCATAAGGGTTCCGATCCCGATTTTCTAGGGATGAAAGCCACGTATATCCGAACTGGAGCCATTCCAGAGAGTTTTCTCGCTTATAAATACACCTTTAAGCATCATTATCTTTTGGAAAATCATCAAATATAACTCCCTCAGCACCCGAATTTCATTACTTTATCCAGATCACAATCACTTTTTAAAGCACATTTTAAAGAAGATTGAGTGAAATTATTCATTGTATGAGTGAAATTGAGTGAAAATATTCATTGTATTTGTATTCTTATCATCAATTGGAAAAATTCAAAGTGGACATAGGATCTTTAAAGCCGAACACTATAAATCATGTGTTTTCTTCATTTTCTTTTTATATTATTTAGAATTATCATTACTTTAGGTGTTAGAACCATTTTTGGATCTAACATTTTAGTGCTTTTACTGAGAACTTCTCAAATTCTCTACATTTTAGGCTACCATTATACTATTTGGGTTTTTCTATCTGAAGAAGATAGTCCATGCAATCAATATTTCTGAAATTCTCCTCAAAAAAGATCTCGAAAATTTGAATTTTATGACTAAGGGAAAAGGAAAAGAAGTGCAGAATGCACGGGAAAGTGAGATGGGCGATGCTCAGCAAGCTATGGTGGTCACCAGGTCAAGAGGACAGAGTTCTGGAGCTAACCGATCCGACAGGGCTTCTCCTATCCAACCCGACCAAAACGCTCCGATCCGATCCGGCGACGAAAACCCTATCTCATCCGGTTCCTAGAACACTGCTGGAGCGCCTCCTCCGATCCGAACCATTGGAACAACTTTGGGCCGATCCGAACCGAACGCAATTGAGGTTGAAAACTCTAATCGAGCTCCTACAAATGCTCTGTTACCGCCCGTACCAACTGAGGATCAGCCCACTCCCAATGCACTTGTTACTCACCGAGATTTCTCATGTTTCCTTGATATGCTGGAGAGTACCAGGGACGCTCTTGAAGCTCATAAACAGGATAGCGTTCATATATGCGAAAACATGAAGGATATGAGCAGAGAGATAAGCGAACTTCGCAAACAAAGGGTGTCCTCTCCGGTTCATCATTATACAATGGACCATTCATCATCTTCTAATGAAGAGCACACACATGAAAGGAGGTTGTAAGAAAGGCCCGAAAATATGGACCAGCTGACATTCGGATCTTTGGGATCCCGTGAGGATGCAGCCCTTGTGCTAGGGCTTGACGATCCAAGTTTGAGGGAACCAATGCTGTTACCAATGCGAGGATCACATGTTCTCTTGAGGGATCCAAATATTACCAATCCTACTCAGGGGCAACTCCTTTAACCTATTCATCCTGTGAATGACCGGAACCGCAGGAGGCGAGGAGATTCGGTTGCCAATCAGAACCTAAGGGAATCACCTGAAGTAGGTGTAGATGCATGAGAAGAGAAAGGAGCAGGGAACCTGAGCCGGCTTTTACTAATGCGGAAATAGAAGCGATGATACGTCAAATTATGGCCGATAACCACCGATATACCAATGAAGATTGTGGTATTGAGCGCAGTCATACTCCGTTTACTGATGACATCCTGAACTTCCAATTCCCTCGATGGTTCAATTTCCCATAAATGGATCGATACGCTAGAAAAACAGATTTGAAGCAACATCTGATGAGGTATGCATGGTATATGAACGCTGCAGCTGCACCTGACACTGTAAAATGTAAAGCCTTCCCGATATATTTAGAAGATGTTGCATTAATGTGGTTTATGCGACTTCCCCTGCGATCGGTGTCGAGTTTTCAAGAACAAAGCGAGCTTTTTATGAAACAATTCTGATCCCATGCCTGTAGAGTGAAGAGCGTTATCGAATTATCCAGAATTAAACAGGCCCCTGGAGAATCTTTGAAATCATACTTAGATCGCTTCAACTTAGCAGTTACTGAGATATGCGATCCTCACGAACCAACTATTTTGATGGCTTTGATTGAAGGAGTTTATCCAGATACTAAGTTTGAAGCTTACTTAGCTGGGAAGCCACCACTGACTAGGGAGGCTTTCTATGAAAAGGCAAATATCCATCTACGGCGAGATGAGATACACGCCAATCGAAAGAGAAAATCTGATGGAGCTTCAAGAGAAGATATTCAAAGTAACCTCACTGTGACGAAATCTGGTGAAAGTTCGGGGAAAGTTGAGGTAAATGTTGGCAACAAAAATAAAGGAAGTAACAACAGGCATGGAAACGGCAATAGGAGGCAATAGGAGGAACAGGAACCAAGGAAGTAACTCAGGCAAAAGGCCTCGATTCCAAACCTTTGAAAACTGCACACCACTAAATGATACATTGGAAAATATCTACCTAGATACTTACAACGTCTTACAATATAAAAAGCCTTCGCCCCGAGACTCTACGGAGAAGGAAGTGGCGACCGCAAAATTCTGTCTGTTTCATGGAACCTACGGACATTCTACTAATGAATGTCGGCATTTGAGAGACGTTGTCAAAAAGCTGCTATGGGAAGGAAAATTAGACGAATACAAGGTTTCTCCAAAGGACAGGGAGCAAGAAGGGAAAGTCCCGAATCAAAATAAGTATGCTCCCAAGCTCACCTCTCAATAAAAAGGCAAAGGAATTGTTATCAATACTATGATAGGAGGACCTCACCCCGCTGCCCATAGCTATAGGGCTATGGACCAATATGTTAATGCGGTTAAGCACCTTGGAGTGGGAGAATGCATTAACCTCGAAGACATCTCCTCGGTGAAGCAATAGAAAACGATGCGAGATGATGTCATATTTCGTAATAGAGATTATTCTGGAATTGAATCACCCACAAAGGACTCGTTGGTAATCACTACCACTATCGGTCCAGCTTTAGTTCACAAAGTGTTGGTAGATAATGAGAGTTTGGTTAATATTCTCTTTAAAAAAGCATTTGATCATATGAAACTTGAACCAAAAGACTTGAAGCCTTGCGAGGGTTGGATATGTGGCTTCAATGGAGCATCGACCGCTCCAATAGGGTATGTAAAATTGTCAGTGACATTGGGACAAGGAGATCGCTGGAGAGTGAGAATTCTCCCATTTGTAGTTTTGTATGTTGAATCACCCTATAACGCCTTTTTGGGCCGACCAGCCCTCGCGGATTTCAGGGCTTGCATTGCGCCCTGGTGCTTATTGCTGAAATTCCCAACCGAAGCAGGAATGGGAGTAATGAGAGGTGATCAAGCTACTGGACGAGCCTGTTACATGGCTGAACTACAGACATTGATGAAGGGATTGAGCATTGAAGCTAAAGGTACCCCCTCCCCTGTAAGGGAGGCTTTAGCATAGCAACTAAAGGGGCCATCCCTGAGGGAGTCTCCCAGAGAACTGCCCGAAGGCATAGATCCCAGAGAGGATGAAGAGGCTGGGGACAAAAAGGCGACCCCTAATGAAGCGACTATGGATATCCCCATTGACGATGTTTATCCGACGAAGGTATTGAAGATCGGATTCCAGTTGGTTCTGCTCCGAGCAAAGGAATTGACTGACTTCTTAAAGGCAAATTTGGATGTGTTTTCCTGGACCCACGCTGACATGTGTGGGATATCTCCCTCCGTTATGAGTCACTCATTCAGCATTAATCCAAAGCATCCACTAGTTAAACAGAAGAGGCGTATGTTAGACCTGGAGAGGTCAGCAGCCTTAAAAGAAGAATTGGAGAAGTTGAAAGATAAGGATTCATTAGAGATTCGACGTATCCCGACTGGATATCGAATCCTGTTCTTGTCAAGAAATCAAATGGGAAATGGCAAACGTGCATTGGTTTTTCGGATTTGAATAGGGCCTGTCCAAAAGATAGTTTCCCACTTCCTAGGATCGATCAGCTAGTGGACTCAACAGCCGGACACGAACTTCTTTCCTTAATGGACGCATACTCAGGATAAAATCAGATCCCTATGCATGTACTGGATCAAGAACACACAAGTTTTATAACAAACTTGGAATTGTACTGCTATGTGGTGATGCCGTTCGGACTAAAGAATGCCAGAGCCACGTATCAGCGCTTTGTAAATCGAATGTTCTATAACCAGATTGGATAAACCATGGAAGTTTATGTAGATGACTTGCTCGTGAAATCCAGGCAATCCTCTAGTCATACACAAGATCTAGAGGAGATGTTTGATATCTTACTAAGGTACGAGATGAAGTTGAACCCCTTAAGTGCTCATTTAGGGTAGCATCTAGAAAGTTTCTAGGTTTCATCGTGAGTTCTCGAGGGATTGAAATTAATCCTAGCCAGATAGCGGCAATAAGGAACATAGAAGAGCCACGAAAGATTAGGGACGTTCAAAGCCTAACAGGGCAGGTCACCACATTATCCAGATTCATTTCCAAAACCACGGACACGTGTTTCCCATTCTTCGATTTAATCAAACATGGGAAACGTAATTTCGAATGGACTACTGACTGTGTAAAAGCCTTCCAAAACTTATTGGACTTATAGGAGAAACCCCCGATATTGTAAAAGCCAATGGATCATGAAGATCTGTTCGTCTATCTGGCGGTGTCATCTCATGCTGTCAGCACAGCCTTGGTGCGTGTAGAAGACAAGGTCCAGAGGCCAGTATATTACGTAAGTAAGAAGTTAACAGCTGCGGAACGCAATTATCCGAGAATAAAAAAGCTTGCTTATAGCCTCTTGATTTCCTCTCGAAAGCTCCATCATTATTTCCAAGCTCACCCGATAGTCATATATACTGATCAACCTCTAAGACAAGTATTACAGGGACCCGAAGCATCGGGACGATTACTTAAGTGGAATATCGAGTTGAGCCAATTTGATTTGAATTTTCAACCAAGGAGGTCAATAAGGGGGCAGGCTTTAGCCGACTTCATAGCATAATTTACGATTCCCGAAGAAGAAACAGTGGATGACAAAGTTGTTACTTTAGAGCATAAGTTAGAGCTTAATGCATGGAAATTATATACGGACGGGGCCTAGAACGATCGAAGGTCCGGCGCCGGAGTTGTTTTAACCACTCCTAAAGGATGATCCATCTACTACGCCCTGCAATTGGAATTTTCTGCCACCAACAACGATTCCGAGTACGAGGCCCTGATTGCCGGGCTGAAACTCACCAAGGAATTAGGGGTAAAAACATTGGACATATTTTGTGACTCCAAAATAGTTGTCTACCAAGTTCGGAAGGAATTTGTAACCAGGGGACCTCGACTTGTTACTTATCTTGAAAAAGTAGAAGGGTTACTGGGCAACCTGGAGCGTTATAGCATAACACACATTCCGAGAGCAGAAAATCAGAAGGCAGATCGACTGGCTAAGTTAGAAAGTTCTGACAACCCTGAGGAAATTGAAATGGTTCCAATAGAGATATTGGAATCACCAAGCTTTGACCAAATGGAAGTCAAATTAGCCTTGGAAGCTGAGCTAGAAAGGGAGTCGTAGATGACACCAATTAAAACTTCCTTAAAAGTATAATACTTCCATCAAAGAAGAGCGAGAGACGAGCTGTAACACGTAAAGCTGCAAGATACGTTTTACAGGACGACGTCCTCTATTGTCAAGGATTGTCTATGCCTCTATTGCGGTGCATAGCCCACAACGACATCAAACGTGTACTGAAAGAGGTACATGAAGGTGAGTGTGGGGATCATACCGGGGGTCAAACTCTGGCAAAGAAAGTATTACGGTATGATTACTTTTGGCCTACCATGAATAAAGATGCAGCTGATCATTCATGACGTTGTGACAAATGCTAGAGATTCGCCAAAGTTCCGAGAGCACCCCCAACACATCTCAAATCGATGGTCAGTCCTTGGTCGTTCGCGATGTGGGGATTAGACATCATCGGGACCCTACCAATAGCAAAAGGAGGAGCTAAATACGCAATTGTGGCTGTGGATTACTTCATGAAATGGGTTGAAGCCGAACCATTAACAACGATCACGACAAGAAAGGTGATAAGTTTTGTGGTCAGAAATGTTATTTTTCGATTTGGGATACCGAAGACCATCATAACTGATAATGGAACCCAATTCAACAACATGGAATTTAGAAACTTCTGTCAGAAGTATAAAATTGATAAAACATATACCGTTGTAGCTCATCCACAGTCAAATGACCAGGTCAAGCAATAAACAAAGTCATTAAGTCTATTCTTAAAAAGCGGTTGGAGCAAGCGAAAGCCATGTGGGTTGATGAGTTACTGCTAGCCTTGTGTGCCTATCGAACAACCTTTAAGACGACTACTGGTCATACCCCTTTTTCACTCTCCTTCGGGTCAGAAGTGGTAATTCCAGTGGAGCTTGAAGTCCCCTCTCACAGGGTGATGTATTATGACCCAATGACGAACAAAGCACTCCTCTTAGAGTCCCCGGACATGGTTGAAGAGAATAGGGACAAAACGGATTTACGTGCTTCGAGGCATCGACGTCAAGTAGCGGCTACTATGACAGAAAGGTTCGATTTAGGACTTTCGAACCTGGAGATCTAGTGCTGAAGCGAGTCTTTCCACCTCCTTCTCATATAGGCCCAAAGTGGGAAGGACCATTCACCATCCAACTGAAACTTGAAATGGGAGCTTTCAAGTTAACGACCGTGGATGGAGAAGAAATTCCTAGAGCTTGGAACGCCCAACATTTGCGGTGATATTTGACTTGAAGTTGTACTATTTTCTTTTGTTTCATAGGCCATGTAAAAAGGCACGACTTGCCTAGAAAAGTCTATTTATACGAACAAAGGATTATAAAGTGGATGTAGGCTACGACTTAGCTGAACCACTATAAAAATATTGTGTGCCATTTATTTTCCTGCACTGTTTTAATTATTCCTTGCGATTATTCTGCCCTAATTATAGAATATTAAACATTAAATTAAACTTAAAAAGTTAAGGGAAATGCACGTGTAGGGGCGAACGAAACGACCATTCGTATAACAGAATGAAAGGAACAGAACGATGACGTTCCAAACTCTAACTCTCATGAATTGAGAAAGTATAAAGAACGGGAAGACGACGTCTCCCGAGGCGTGATGGTGCACCTAAAAAGAGACCGCCTTGATGAATCTCTAACCTGATTATGCGATAGGAGAGTATAAAGATGCTAAAAGAATAAGCATCAGCGACAAAGGAAACTTAACCCCACCAGAGAGTTGGGAGCAACTAAGTGTCAAGATTAATCAATCTCGAACAAAGCCTTAGCCAGGCCTTTTATTCAAGATTGATAAGTGGCATACACATACATATCCCCAGCATTTATTGTCTGTCGTCTAGTAATAATGAATTTAAATATGACATGTTGTTTATTTGCATTTTATTTAAATGATGAACTTACAAGCATTTGACATCGTGGGAAGCGAACTATTTTATTAACACAAGTGCAGGTTTGTACAAAAGAACTAATAAACAAAGGCGAGGGCCGCACTAGCTACAACAATGGCGGACCAAGGAACATGCAAAATGAAAATTGAACCGCTTCTCATTTGGACTTTGGAGTGGACTTCGCTTTCTTGGCAGCTTTAAGTTTTTCTTTCTCCTCTTTTTCAGCATCGGTTTGAATCCGCTTTGGTTTCTTCTTATTTACAACTGGAGTACTAGGATCAGTAGAATATTTCTTAGCAAGTTCTTCGGTAATTGATCTAGTTGAAAGTTTAACAACTAACCTTGACTCAGGAGGTGTTGTCGCAAGAAGTTTAAAACTTTTTGGATCCATTTCCTCCGTTTTCAACTGCATACGCTTTTCATGTTTGGCCTTTATCTCGGCCAAAGTTAGATCATTGGCATTCTCTGAATCCCCAGCTATAACAACATCAACATCTTCTTGATGTCCATCATCGCCGCCGTCATCTTTCAGAGCATCTATCATCTCCTCAGTGTGATGAGTCTCGGTATTAGGTGGCATGAGAGCTTTATCGGAAACCTCCTCATTCTCGCCTTCAGTTCCTCCCCCGGACTTTACAGCAGCAACCTCATCCCATTTCTCCTGAGTCTCTTTGACAGACTTCTCATTGGTAGTTGTCTTCTATTGTCCATCAATCTTTTCAGTCAGCTTAGTATCTACAGAACGAGAGGTGACAGTTGTGAACTCACGGGAAAACGAGGGATCTTTAATTGATTGACCAATAATACGACGAAAGGTCGAGATGGCCTTGAAAAACTGAGGTGAAAAGGTAGAAATACCTTCGGATGACTTATCACTCGGGGTGGCTAGAGTCTCTGATGCTGATTGTGGTATAGGAGACAAAAGGGATGCCTCAGGAATTCCCGGATTTTCGGGATCGTATCCCTCTATTCCGGTAGCACCGGGGGTAGCAGAAGAAGAACCGACTTCGATGATATCCTTTCCTTCGGCTTGACGTCTTTCTTCCTCCATAGCAGCAGCAATAAGTCGACGCCCTTCGGCCAGACGTGCTGGCTCCTCACCCTTAAGGAATTTCTCCATGAGCTTGTTTTCATCGATGGAGTCCACCTTGAGCTCTTTCTTTTCCCACTCGATGATTTGGTCCCATACATAAACCAGAGTCATAGGGTAATCCTCAATCCAAGAAATATCCCGACGACGGATCACTTGAGCAAAAAATTCTATCATCAGCTCACCATAGTCGTACAGCTCCTTCTGCTCCTTGGAAAGTTTTTCTTGAACCTCTTTAGTAGATTTGAGGGCGATGCTTGTATTCCCCTCGGCCAACACTGCTCTAGATTCAGCCTCCAGCAATTTGGCTTCCAGTTCGGCATTTCTCTTTGCTAAATCAATGTTTTTCTTCTCTAGCCCAAGCTTCTCTTGTTCAAGGGCAGTGCAAGCTAATTGTACTCTAACACTTTCGGACTTAGCATCCTCAACTTGCTTCTTTAGATCTAAGCGCTCTTGACTATGGGAATCCAAGAGCATGTGATAACGCTTTTGTTGTTCTTCATGTTGCTTTTTGTATTTTTCTGCATCCCATTTGGCGAGAGCAAGCTGAGCTTGCGCGTCTTCCAAATCTTTCTCCGAATTCTTCAAAATGCTTGCATCATAATCGGCCATTTCCTTCATGTGGCTGATATCGGTGATGAGATCCTTGATAATCTTAGAAAGCTTGCACGAGTATTTACACATTTCTGTATATTGCTTATCCACTAAGTCGATTTTTTCTTTTGCATCATCAGCCCAATTTGGAGGAATAGGTTCAAGCGTGGGAACAAATGCCATACGATCAAAATAATGATCCGGAAATTGAATTTTCAGATTTGCTAATCTTGCCTTATTCTTGTCGTTGAGCAACACGGGCTTCGATACAGATAATTCAATATTCCTCTACTTTGCAGGTACCATGGACCTATCTCCTTTGCCTGACCTCTTCTCGGGAACTTTAAGTTTATCCTGTAAGTCAGCATGCTTCGATAATTGCTTCACTCGAGGACCTTTTTCTTTGGGAAGAGTCGGATCTTTAGAAGGTTGTTTGTCCCCTTCATAACAACTTTTTTGGCTCTTGTACTTGTATGGATCAGACCGACGAGGAGAGCGAGAGCGCGAAGAATAAGGATGACTGGAATCATAATGCCTTCTATCGTCCTTGCCGCGGCTTTCACGATGGTCAAGCTCGGTGCCGGAATCGTGTCTGGGCACGCTGGAACGGATCTTCCTAATATCATAACGGGGACGTACCATGGTTTCTACAAAACAAAGTATGTACAGTTTAGAACTAATGTTTACATAATGCATAAGTGTTGTGACGTGCAGTGCCAATGTGTTGTGCACATCCTAAGTGATATTCTCCCCAACCAACCAGAGCCTGAAGTTAGGCCAGTATGTGTGGTCTCTTTAGCCTTCACAGGAGTGGTTTCTTCTGAGGAAGTAAAGGTCAAGGGATTCGTTCTGAAATCCTCTAAGTTGTAAAGAGTCTCGGGCAAGGTAATATTTTATAAACCCTAAAATGTAGAATCATCCCCAGTAGCAGCATCTCCTTGAGGAGTATTTAACGAAAACTCTTTTGGAGATATCGGTTTTTCAGGAGTCGCAGCATCCTCGGGAGTAATATACTTGTCCCTATATTTTTCTGAGATGTTTGCTAAAATATCATCTTGAGTCAAGGAGGGAGAAGGAGGATCCCTGAGAGGTGATGTTGGATCTTTGGAGCTTTCTCCCCTCTCAAGTGGAGTATCGATTGGCCCTTCAACTGGAGGTATGTACATATAAGGGCCTTCCCCATGGCCTATGCTATGAGTTATAGCAATTAGACGATACCGATGGAGATATTCATCTACTAAATAGTCCTTGATTGTCAAGAATTTTTTATCACCATTAAGTAACTGATTTAAACTATCAAATTGCATTAGATGCTTCTCTTGTGGTGGGCTAGGAACTGCGAGTGAAAACAAGCAATGATTAATAAATTTATGATAACGGCTGGGACTAAAACTCAAAGGATCAAGGTCATTACTTGACTTAAGCCATCTTCTGGCACACCCAGGTTGCTACTTATCATAAAACCATTCAGGTTTCGGGTCCCTGGCTTTGCTGCTAAATGGAACGGTGATAATTTTCCTTGTTGGCACCGATTCAAAGTATACAAAAGATGGGGTGTCGTTGGTTCGACGCTTGAAATTATAAAAGAAATGAACATCCTCGAAAGTAAGCTCTACACCTAAAATTTCTTGGTATGCTATGTATAAAGTATACAAATAAGCATACGAGTTGGGATGAAGCTGCATGGGGCCAATCCACAGTTGTCTCAGAAAATCGACGACGAACGGCGGAAACGGAGATATTGCCCTGACTAGGCACATCAATCTGTTGGTACGATGTACCTTTCTGGCGGGTAATGGGGACGATATGTTTTCGAGGGAAACTCTATATCTTTTCGAAGAATCCCGTGTTTTAGACATATCCGCGCGAGTCTGTCATTATCGATCGTTGATTCGACCGAATCCTTTGGAAGTTCCAAAATAGTAACATTCCCGAGCTCATCCGGGGCTCGATTATCTCCAACTCCTCCTTCTTCTTCCTCGCTCAAAGAGACATTGCCCCCGGATGATACATCACTTTCATGAGTTCCCATTTCATAGTCTGGACCTGAACTATTCCAGCCCGAATCTGAAGTGGAAGATAAGTCTTCAATGGGTGGATTCTCGGATGATCTGGCAGCACCTTTTCTTTCAACTAATCTAGATGAGCGTCTCTCGGCCATTTCTACTAAACTATCAGAGTAAGATTTCCCATGTCCCCACATGCCTGTGTTTGAGCTAAAGTGTACAAGTATGTGTGCAATGACAAAATTAAAGAAATACTATGTAAATATACAGTGCAGGAGTGAACAATGCGGTTATGTATTTATGAGCAATCCAAAAAGTTCAGCTAAAAAGGCTCTGTCCTAACTGTCCATAAAGTCATAGGCCACAGTCAGTGTTGATTGAACTAGTTGAACCATTCTTGCACATTAAGTTGGATGTTTTCGGATCGATTCGGATGTGTATGCTACAATCGGATCGACTTAAGTCCCTTTTCTTTGTGTTAGAATCGGATCGGTTCGGATGTCCAAATGATGAGCGGACCAGTTTTGATGCTTCACTTGAGTGGAATAGTTCGGAGCGAGGGAAGAAAATGGATCGAATTGGAGGGAGTTGAGGGAGGACGACTCTGGTCGGATCGGTTAACAAAGAACCGAACCGTACCAACACCTCAAGTCCTATCCCTTCAACTCAACCTCCCCCTACAACCATAATTCGCTTCTCCGACCCGAACCGATTCCACCCTCTATCATCAGCTACTCCTCCCTTTCTCTCTGAAGTATTCAACTCGAACCGACCCCGCTTCTTTCTTCTTCTTTTTCTTCTTCGCTCCTTCAGCTCTATCTAACCCCTCTGCTTCCAAAGGCCTGCTCGATATTGAGCATTTATAAGGTAACATGACCAACACTAACTTTGACTTCCTCAACATCCATCTCGAGGTGGCGACGAACCCACCCAGAGACTGAAAACATAGTGCCAAGGATCATGAGACAGTGAATGTAATTGCCTAAATCGCTCCTAAATTCGGGTTAGAATCAATCAAACCAAAGTTAAGAAAGGTTTGATATCCCACCTATGAGATTGTTTCAAGAAATCGGGAGAGTCTTTTTCGTGGTTTAAAGATTAGATTTTTTAGGTTTTTAAGACCAAAGGAAGCGGCGACAGAGAATGAGGGATTAAAGAGAAAGGCGAAAATATATATGAAGGAGAAGGGTGTCCCTTCGTGTTCTGGGGGTTTAAACACCCCCAAGCCAGTCCGATTAGTGAAGTGGCCCAATCCAGCATAAGGCCTTCAAGCCCTTTGAATTAGTGAAGATTGAACCCAGTTCGGATCAGATAAACTTCTTCCTAGCGATTAACACGAAGGTTAACTCAACACACGAAATCAACCCAAAAGAAAAGGTGATAAATTGATAAGTAAGCATTATAAAAATTTACCCGAAAGAGCTACTTGGACATTGGACGTAGCCTTTGAAGTTATTTTAGTGGCGAAAGTAATTTTGCGCATTCCATCGCGCATTTATAGACGTAAAGAGATGCGAACTAATGAAGCATCACAACTTTACAAATGAATAGAAGCGGTTATTCAATAACTTTGGTTCAGAAGCAAATAGACAGATCATTTCGAAGAACACTCCATCTCCGATACTTCGAGGGGGCAAAATGTTAGCCTACTTTGTGATTAGGCTACACAAAGCTAAGAGATTGCTCGATAAATAGGTTTGAACAAAAGACTCATCAGCAAGCATTCAGATTGGAAACTTCTGATTCTAGCCCCTCCACTTTAAAAATAGCTAGTCTGGGAAATGGTAAAGAGTAGGTTCATCGGATTGGTTCGAGCCTCTCTGATCCGAACCCTTCATGTTGCACTCCCATTCCGATCCCAAGGCAGCTGAAGCAGCGGTTGAGCTCCACGTGTCCAGAAAGTGCGGAGCGGTTACACACCCCACCTCCCATGTTCACCCACTATCAGAACTTACTGTCATCATCATAAAGGTTCCAATCCCGATTTTCTAGGGATGAAAGCCACGTATATCCGAACCGGAGCCATTCCAAAGAGTTTTCTTGCCTATAAATACGCCTCCAAGCATCATTTGAAGGGATCTTTTGGAAAATCATCAAATATAACTCCCTCAACACCTGAATTTCATTACTTTATCCAGATCACAATCGCCTTTTAAAGCACATTTTGAAGAAGATTGAGTGAAATTATTCATTTTATGAGTGAAATTGAGTGAAAATAATCATTGTACTTGTATTCTTATCATCAATTGGAAAAATTCAAAGTGGACGTAGGTTCTTTAACGCCGAACCACTATAATCGTTTGTTTTCTTCATTTTCTTTTTATTTCATTTAGAATTATCCTTACTTTGGGAGTTAGAACCATTTTTGGATCTAACACAAAGATATAGAGTTTTATATAAGTATCATTAGAATTCCTTTTCATACATATTAAATGCATGGCACATGCATGAATTGCATTAAGGAGGTCAACTAAATCAGTAGAGCACCTGATTTTTTTTCTTTCACTTAGGGACAAATACACAACGTGTTTGCATTTGTTAAGCACTAGAGAATCTAAGGAAAATGGATGTCAATGGTTGATGGTTAAGTAAATGGGTGTAGATAATGGTTGATAACATTCTTTTTGCCTTAGAGATTTCGGGGACGAAATCCTTTAAGGAAGGGAGAATGTAACACCATGGATTTTAATAAAAAAATGAATGTAAAATAGATTAATAAACTAAATAATAATCAGAATAATATTCAAAATTGGACAGCGGAAAGCATCATTGGGTCCATTGTAATTTTCTGATCAAAATGGACACTTTGTTTGCTAAAATCGAAGTAAAAATAAATTAGTTATGAATTAAAGAAGAATTCAGAAATTAATATAAATAAATAAATAAGTGAAACTAACATTCAATAGGCGACCCAGCTCACTTGGGTCGACACATGTGTCGACCCACGATAAGGTGGGCCGATCCCCAGTGCCGACCCAAGTATGTGGGTGCGTCGGCCTAGCTTAAAGAACTGGCATGCCTTGCTTGGCACGCAGACAACGAATGTTAATCAAATTTTAGCTTTATTTTCAGTAGAGTTGGCATTATTTTATTGGTGAATTTTAATCCATAGGCTGATGTGGTGCTTTCTTATGTGTCCAATGACATGGCTGGACCAGATATAATCTTTGGTTTGAACGGAAGAGGGCATCCAGTAAACCCTATAAATAGATTAGCGAGCCTCTCTTGTTTCTTTACATCCATTCTCTCTTCTTCTTCTTTTCCCAAGCCTATCCTCTAAATTAGGAAAGGCCACCTAATTAAACTTTTACGAGGTGAAAAAGTTCTTAAGTTTTTGTTAATTTTTTTATATAAACACTTCTATAAGCGGAGGTTCTGCTAGATTTAAGAAGGAGGGCATGGAGAAGCTCTGTTCATCAGATTTGTGAGTTTTTACGTAATTTTAAGACTAGTTATTTGTGTAGGAATGTTTTGACAGTTAAGTAGTTTTAGTTTGCAAGTTTTATGTTTACAGTATTTATGTGTTTAGTTTTTCTGTAAGTTACTGTAATTTATTGATTGTTTATGCCTATTTCTTCCTAGTTATTTATTGTTTATTAGTAGTTCTCCTTTTTCTTATCCCCTTCTTTGTTATAGTTTATATACAGCTATGCTTATGCCTATTTTATTTTATTTTGTTTATTTTGAGTCTAGGCCTTACGAGTAGCCCAGACCGTTTTCCTTTTTCTTTAGCGCCGAGCCTGGGCCTGGGCCTGAAAAGAGCCTACACCTTTATCGTTAATTGTAAGTTAAATTGAAATAACATTGAAATCAAATAAAAAGGATTTGTGGGCATATTGAATCTAATTAAGTATTGTAATCAGGTTGGACGGTAAATTGGGGATAAACTTTAATATGTAGTTGAAGAGCATGTAAACTGGAATAGATTGAACTTAATTGGACATTTAGTAACATGGGAATGGGTTGTATAAAAAGGATTACATTAATTATAAATGTTAGTTAGGATATAATATGTGGTTATATTAGGCTTATTAATAAAATTAAAATGTGTTTGGTTAAGTTTATGAAATTAATAAGCTAAGATAGAGGGAGCCCATTCCGGTAGCGTGGGGCCGATTAGGGAAGATAAGTGGCTCATAGATTAGGTCTGTTCCGGCAGCGTATGGGCGATTAGGGAAGATAATAGGCCTAATACTATAATGAAATCTTTATTTTGGTCCATTCTGACAGTGTGGGGCTGATTGGGGAAGATAAGAGGACTAATAAAATAATAAATTAGGGACCAAGTCTAAGGGTGACTTATGCCAATTGCATTTTTGTTTGGAAACCCATATCAGTCAATATCCCTTTGTTATCATGGAGGTCTCAAACTAGGTAGAGGGTAGGGCACGCTTTACTGTACTGGATAATAAGTGGTTCAAGTGGGTACGGGCACGTTCCCGTGGAACGGTGAGCGTGCATCATTCCAATTGGGGAAGATAAGCCGCTGTAACGTTTGTGACTAACGGTTGTGTCCTTTTAGTTGATGGATTCGTGATTAATAACCGCGAATTCCATAGCTAGCACAGGTTATCACATTTTGGGTAAAATAGCCGATCAATAGGTAGAAATTTGGTACGGTCTAATTATGATATCTTGGTAGTTGGTGCAGCAATTTTCGGATATAAATGAGAAGCCTGCCCTTATTAGTGTTTACCTTTCCTGCTATTTCATTTATGTTTTCATGTCATCGCTCTTCTAACTATTCATCTGTCTAAATGATTTGTTAACTTGTGCTCATGTTAGAAATTACTAGAACTTACCAAACATTTGTCTGGCCTAGTTTGTTTTTTTCTTATTTCTTTCTTTCTTCCCTCCCCCCTAGTTTCAAAGGGTGGAGGGTCTCATTAGTGATTCTTGGTTATTTGGTTCGACTTGTATTCAGACTCTTTCCAGATTCATGTATTGGTTCAGTTCTAGTTTTCTGATCATTGTATTAGCTTATGAGAGGGATAACTTTTGTGGTTTTACTTATGTACTCTGATATTTTGCACGAGACAATATGTTTGTTCTATGAGGATGACCATCAAGTATTTTGAAATGAAACAAGTACTTGTCTTATATTTCTTTGTCGTGAATTTTAGTCTTTGTGTTGTTACTTTATACCTAAGCGCTTCACAAACCTTAGCGCATCCTTATATGTGTGATGTAACACCCTATGTCCATTAATGTCACTCACAAAGGGAATGCATCAATGTCCATGAAGCGTTATTGTTGTATAGAATAGATAAATTACAAGAATAAATAAATAAATAAAACACAGCGGAAGTTAAAATTTTATTTCATAGCATCATAACTCAAAACGAGTTTACATAAGTAGTCTCCAAAACCATTACAACAGGATCAATAGTCTTTTCCAAAAACTTCAAAGTACATAAAGAAGCAAATACTTAAATAACATAAATGCATAAATCCCCACTGAGCATAAGCAAAGCCATAAAGATGAGAGAGTCCCAAGCGATACATCTACTCTCTTCAAACAACCGAAAGAAATCGGCACTAAGCTGTAGTATTCCCTACTTGCAAACCTGAGGGTGGGGAAGGAAGAAAAGAGGTGGAAAGAAAAGGGGGTCAGACATAAAGTCTGGTGAGTGCGATAACTTTAACAATATAATTATCAAAATAATTAGGATAAGGCATAAGCTGGAAAATAAGGAAATGACTGTGAAAAATTGGGTATGACAGAGCAAACAAGAAAATAAGATGAACAAAGATAACGTTAAAGGCGCCCCTAACCACTATAGGATAATTACTATACTGCACCACCACTAGTCACCCTAAATGTTGATCCCGCCTAGAGAACTTAATATTGCTAATGGTAGTTTCGTGTACCCCAAGCTACCTCCATAGGTGTCGTCTGCCCCTACACTAGGTGTACCCAATACCTCCATTCGATCGGCTCACTAACTCGTAGATACCCATGCTGGCACCACAGTGGGGTGTATCACTCCCCAAAGTGGCAACCTGATACTACCAAAAATGCACGGCTTATATCTACACGATGCAACAACGTCTTACCTACTAGCCCGGGCCCACACACGCATATGAACCCGTTGGACTTGCGTTGCCACCGCTGACCCGTTTTGACCTGTTACAATAAAATCCAGTACGCGAGTCCCGTCCTCGACTTGGGTCAAGCCCACAAAGATACTTAATGGGTTACTGGTTTGAAAAGGGCCCCTATGCATGACACAAGCTTTCCACCTATGCTTGGTCCCCTCTAAGGTTTTCCCAACTTAACCCCATTCTTATTCATGTCTTCTTACATGTTTCAATCTTAGTTAAGTGCATCTAATCGTATTTCAAATGCCACCCAAGGCACCCACTAAATTCCACATACCACCCAAGGCACCCACTTAACCCCCTCATGTCCTACTACATGTTTATCTGGTTAAGTGTTTCTTAATTCATTAAGACCATAACCTTGTAAAGACCTCCCACATTAGACTGGCATTTGTGGCAACTGGATTTGTCGGGCGGGTCCGGGCAATCCTACACCACAAACGAGCCTAACCTCGTGTCTTTACAACTGTTACGCATTTAATTTATGCCTAAGACCTCTCACATTAAACTGGCATTTATGGCAGCTTGATTTGTCGGGCGGGTCCGGGCAGTCTTACACCACAAAAGAGTCTTACCTCGTGTCTTAGGCGGTTTATTATTACATATTTCATTTAACCCCAAATTGGATTAATATCCCTAATTTGAATTGTCAATCAATTACAAATTTAACTATGTCCATAATTAACACATTAATTATGTCCATCTATTTATGGTATATAAAATTATACCAATTAACATCACATTTAAGGCATTTATGCCAATTCTCAATATTAAATCTGTTAACATTATCCCATTGCCCCACCTTTTACGTTCGTTCGTTTAACGTGAAATATACGTTAGACTCGAATGGTCTAACTTATGGAATAAAGAGAAAACATCACAACATGCATAGAATAAAAACTAGATCTTAACATAAGGGGTGAACTTGCATGTGTGAATAAGGTTTTTCATCTAAAACTTGCATAGGCCAAAGTCACAAACTTGCATAAACTATGGATGTCATAGATCTAATCATAAGGTGTGAACTTGCATAGGCAATAGTTACAAACTTACATTACATGATTCATACTCTAACATATATATACTTGCATATTGGATTTATGCAACATAACTATGGTGTAAACTTGCATCTAAACATGTAAATTAAGATCTACATGTAAACTAGCATATATAATTTTGTATACTAGCATATAACTCACACACGTCTTAGCCTAAACTTTAGATCCAAGCTTACATAAAATAGATGTTATGAAACATGTAAGGTGGTATGTGATTCTCATTAACTTGCATATGATTCATATATAAATTAACATCTAATCTTGCATACATACATATGATTTAACATATGAATTAGTTCCACAAACATAACCAAACTAGCATATGAAGCGTCATTATGAATTAATTGTACATAAGCCAACAATTAGCATAGATTTACAACATAGATAATGACATCATAGATTTACAACATAGATAATAACATCATAGATTTACAACATAGATAATAACATCATAGATTTACCACATAGATAATAACATAATGGTCAATGATTCACAACATAACCATATAACCCAAATCATATCTCAACCCAATTAAATTGTTAATTATCTTATTAAAGAAATCGAACTCACAACTCAAAGAAGGTCTTGAGTTCTGAAATCTGAGTTCTGAAATTGATTTAGCACTCCTTTAAAGAAGACAAATTCGTTGTTTAGATTTTGAGTTGAATAGAATTGAGTTGATTAGCTTTTCTTCCTCCTAAATAGTGGCGGCTACTCTAGGTTACAAGGTGATAACATGACAGCCATGGTTCTAATTTTTATTTGATTTTAGGGTTTGAGTCTACATGTGTTTATATAAAGTTTAGAATTAATTTAGGCCATCCGATCAACCTAAAATAAACCAAAGCCATTCAGACTAGATCAGAAACCCTAATGACTTAGCAACAGTCACCAAATCTGCCCGGGGGGGGGGGGGCAGGTCAACCCCCAGGTCGACCTGTATGGGTAGGTCGACACCCAGGTCGACCTGGCCCTGGCGGTAATTTTCCCGCCTAGCCCAATCTGAGTCTGAAATTTGAATTTTTGAAATCTGTTTGAATTTTTCTGAAACTTTCGATCGTCATAACTTCTTCATACGAAGTCCAATTCACGCAAACTTGGACTCTATCTCAACCAGAATTCCGAGAGGAACACAATGGCGCAACCCGTTTCCCTTGATTCTCACATTTAAATTTAAATATTCTTTAATTCGTTACTTTAGTGTTAACAAAAATATGGGGTGTTACATTCTCTCCTACTTAAAGGATTTCGTCCTCGAAATCATCAAGAAGAACGTATCCTACCATCCAATCATCCATCTACTCAATCATCAACCACAAGCAACCATGGTCCTTAAAAGATTTCTAATGATTTTCATGTACATATGCATAGTGTATGTATATGTTCGTATACTAATGCAAAATCAGGCAGTCCACTGATTCAGTCGACCTCCTTAGTGCAAATAATGATAGTGCCATGTATCCATCATGTATGCAAAGTATCCTATACATATCATTACTACATGTGTGCACAACCATTCATTTAAATGCAACATCCATACGATACACACATTCAATGTACATTCATTTTACTAAATACATCCATTTATATGCAATATGAAATATGAAAGTGACTGAGCCGATCTAGTGCCTAAAGTGTGTGAATATGCATCCACGAGCAACCACTAGCAAACACTTGCATCCACATGCATCCACCATACATAACATGTCTAAAACACATGTTTCGACCATAGGACTACCCTATCTAAAGGTCAAAGATACTAGCGAAAGGACATACTAAAGATAGAACAAGTACAAGCTAAGCGATAAAGGAGAAATTAAAAGACATACCCTCGAAAAGAAAAGGGTACAATGAACGCATCTTCTCTTCCGTCTCCCAAGTAGTGTTGCTCTCATCATCTCCCCATTGCACTTTGACTAGCTTGACCTCTCAATTCCTCAACTTATTAATCTCCGACCCAAGAATGCATGTAGGAGCTCGTCGAATCGTCGCATCATGCTCTATCTCCACCTCTCTAAGCAAGCTCGGCTCTACCACTTCTGCAGTCTCGTGCAAGCACATCCTCAAATGTGATACATGGAATACGTCGTGTACACCACTAAGTCTCTCGGGTAACTCCACTCTATACACCATCTGTCCAATCCTCTCCTTAATAGGAAACGGCCCTACGAACCTTGGTGCTAACTTCCCAACGGACCCAAAGCGAACAATATTCTGTAATGGAGACACCTTGATAAAGACCATGTCCCCAATATCAAATTCAAGATCTGTCCTCATCTTGTCCGCATAAGATTTCTGCCTATCTTGGGCCATCTTCATCCTCCTTCGAATCAAATCGATCTTTTTTGAAGTCTCTCTAATCATATCGGGCCCAAGTAAGATCTTATCCGTAGATTCCCATCAACATGTAGGTGAACGACAAGGCCTTCCATAAAGAGCCTCGAAAGGTGCCATACCAATGCTAGAATGAAAGCTATTATTATACACGAACTCCACCAAAGGAAGATGCTCCTCCCATGTACCTTCGAAGTCTAAAACACATAGCCTCAAAAGGTCCTCTAGAATACGATTCACCCTCTCGGTCTGGCCGTCCATCTGAGGATGATATGCAGTGCTCAAACATAACTGAGTCCCTATCGCCTCTTGTAAGCTCTTCCAAAACTCGCTAGTAAAGATAGGATCGCGATCGCTCACTATGATAGAAGGAACACCATGCAAACGAACTATCTCTCGAATGTATACGGAGGCTAACCATGGAGCAGCCCTCTTACTCTTCACTGGAATGAAATGGGCGCTCTTAGTAAGTCTGTCTACCACGACCCAAATCCCCGTATTACTCTTCCGCGATCTCGGCAACCCATCAACAAAGTCCATCGAGACACTTTCCCACTTCCATTGTGGATCTCTAATGGGTGAAGCAACCCACCGGGCTTCTTTTGCTCTGCTTTTACTTGTTGGCACACCAAGCATCTAGCGACAAACTCGGCCACATCCTTCTTCATACAGGACCAAAAGTAAACTCGTCTCATGTCCATGTACATCTTGTCCCCTCCGGGATGAATGGTCATTTTCGAACGATGTGCATCATCAAGAATGGTCTTCCTCAAGTTCTCGTTTCGTGGTACACAAAGTCTACCGTCCCTACGTAACCAACCCTTATCATTTAGGGTATACCTGCTGAGATGGATCGATGACTCCCCACTTATGAGCTTCTCTATTAACTCAATCAACTGTGGGTTATCTCGCTGTGCCTCACCAATCCATCCCAAAAGCGTAGGTCTGACCTCTAAGGATGCTAGCAAACCGGGTACAAAGTCAATGGAAGGTCTAAAGTCAAACATAGAGATGAACTCTAAGCTTTGCCGCTCAACAACTAATGGACTCAAGGACAACCTTTTCCTACTTAAGGCGTCTGCGACCACGTTACCCTTGCCAGGAGTATATGCGATCTCGAAATCGTAGGACGCTAAGAATTCCATCCACCTTTGCTTCCTTAAGTTCAAATCCTTCTGATAGAATAAGTATTTTAGCGATTTGTGGTCTGTGAACAATTCGAATTTCTCGCCAAGAAGATAATGGCGCCAAGACTTAAGTGCGAAAACAATAGCGGCCAACTCTAGGTCATGTGTCGGGTAATTTCTCTCATGCACTCTCAACTGTCTTCCTCCGTAGGCTATTACCCTCCCCTCTTGCATTAAGATTGCGCCTAGTCCTGTCCCACAACCATCGGTATAAATGGTAAATGGCTTACTCCCATCTGGCAACACTAAGACTGGTGTTGTGGTCAAAGCTCTCTTTAAACGTTGGAATGCATCATCACAATCTACGTCCCACGTGAAAACTAGGTTCTTTTTCATCAAGCGTGTCAATGGGGCTGATATCTTTGCGAAGTCCTTGATAAACTTCCTATAGTAGCCTGCCAACCCCAATAAACTCCTCATCTCGGTAGCATTTTTAGGGACCTTCCAATCTTGGATGGCCACCACCTTCGCGGGATCCACAGCTATCCCTTCTTTGGAAACCACGTGCCCTAAGAATCGCACTTCCTTCCTCCAAAAGTGACATTTGGAAAATTTAGCTTTAAGGTTATGCGCTCGAAGGGTCTCCAATACTTCCCTAAGATGTAGGGCATGCTCTTCCTCGCTCTTAGAAAAGATCAAGATGTCATCCACAAAGACCACCATAAATTTATTAAGGTATTCCCTAAACACTCTACTCATCAAGTCAACAAAGTATGCAGGGGCGTTTGTCAAACCGAAGGGCATTACAAGCCACTCATAGAAACCGTCTGAAGTCCTAAAGGCAGTCTTGTCTATGCTATCCTCAGCCACTCTCAACTGATGGAAACCAGTGGCTAAGTCCAACTACGAAAACACTGAGGCGCCAACTAACTGATCGAAGAGATCATCAATCATCGGTAGTGGGTGCCTATTTTTCTTAGTAAGCTTGTTAAGTTCTCTATAGTCCACACAAAGTATAAGGGACCCATCCGCCTTCGTGGCAAATACTATTGGAGCACCCCATTATGATATACTACGTCTTATGAACCCCTTCTCAAGCAACTCCCCTACTTGCTTATTGAGTTCCCTCCTCTCACGAGGAGCCATGTGGCGTACTGGCAGAGATACTGGTTTTGCATTGTCTACAAGATAAATACGAAAGTCTATCTCACGTTTTGGCGGTGGACCCCTCACCTCATCGAAGACATCAACATATTCAAGGGCTATACGAATAGAATGTAAACCATCATTGGATGCGTCAAGTGACTCAAGATAACTAAGCATCACCGATCCTCTAGGGTCACAAGAAATATCAAGGGTCTTTCCACTACGAGTCAACAATTTTACTACCCTTCGCTCAAAATCTAGGATGGAGCCATATCTGGCTAGCCAATCCATCCCTAGAATCAACCATAGCCCATGAAACCATGCACAAAAGCATTACATTCAAAACCAATGCCTAAGATAGACAATCTCAAATCCCTACAGACCATGGATAAATGAGCCGACCCACCAATAGGATTTGAAACTACAATGGGATCCACAACAAGACTAGTATTTAAGTGTAGTGTTTCAACTAATGATGTAGAGATAAACGAATGTGATGCGCCGGAATTGAATAAAGTACGGAAAAGATGATCAAACAGAAAAACTAAACTCTCAACGGAAATGTTTCTACCTCGTTCTTGCAGCAGTGGGACCGCGAGAGCCTGGACCTGCTCCCTTGCCTGCCCCGGTGCCATGAGAGCCTGAATCTGTCCTCCCGAAGTTCTCTGCCCTTGTCCCTGTTTCCTTGGGCAGTCCTTAACTAGATGACCTGTCTATCCACAGTGGAAATAGCCAGTCTTCTTCCTTTTCCTACAGTCTTTACTCAGATGGCCTGGTGTCCCACAATTAAAACACTTCTTCTTTCCTTTGCCATTATTGCCTTTACCACCTTTCTTGTTATGTTGTTGCTGCTGAGGTTTCTTTTGATCCCCTTTCTTCTCGGGTGCCTTATTAGCATTGGCGCCTTTCTTGTCTTCATGCATAAGCGCCATATCAACTAGCCTCTCAAAGGTGGCCCCCATAGGGATGTGGGTCATAGCTAACCCATGTAGTGGCTCGTTCAAACCCTTAACAAATCTCACGGCCTTCTTCTTGGGTGTATTCACCAAGACCAAGCCAAATCTCGCCAACTGATTGAACTTGTTGATGTATTCTTTCACCGATAGATTCCCTTGCTTGAACGCCAAAAATCTTTCCATAGATAAATTCTCTTCAGCCCGTGAGAGAAACTTTGCCTCAAACCTATGCCTAAAATCTGGCCATGTATCAACTGGGCGCTCCCCATTAGTGACCTCCCACCAAAACGAAGCTTCGCCCTTCATCAACCAAGCAGCCAATTGGACCTTCTTACAATCGTCCAAATCGAAAATGCCAAATAGATCCTCCACTTCTTTCAACCAATTTCTAGCTTCAATGAACATTTCAGTCCCACTAAAAGATTTTCCACGCATCGAACGAAAGTCTTTACATATCTTGGAGAAAGTATCTCCACGTGGAGGAATGACTGGAGTAGGGGGAGGAGGAATGTTGGCCGGACCCGCGGCAGCGGCCCTAGCCTCGAGATATTGACGAAACCAACCGGGTACATGAACACCCTTTGGTATCTCAGATGCTCCAGACATGCTGAAAAGAAAAAGAAAGAGTTTCAAAACAAGGGAAGCGAAAGAGAGATGTATGGCTTGCGGGGATTATGCTCTTCAAAGTAAACTTTCCTTGAAAATAGCTTCTTTAAAACAAGTTTTTGAAAATACTTTTAGGAAAATAATACTTTTGAAAACACTTTTCAAAACTTTTTATCTGTTCTTGTAACCATAGCTCTGATACCACGTGTAACACCCCGTGTCCATTAATGTCACTCACAAAGGGAATGCATCAATGTCCATGAAGCGTTATTGTTGTATAGAACAGATAAATTACAAGAATAAATAAATAAAACAACACAGCGGAAGTTAAAATTTTATTTCATAGCATCATAACTCAAAACGAGTTTACATAAGTAGTCTCCAAAACCATTACAACTGGATCAATAGTCTTTTCCAAAAACTTCAAAGTACATAAAGAAGCAAATACTTAAATAACATAAATGCATAAATCCCCACTGAGCATAAGCAAAGCCATAAAGATGAGAGAGTCCCAAGTGATACATCTACTCTCTTCAAGCAACTGGAAGGAACCGGCACTAAGCTGTAGTATTCCCTCCTTGCAAACCTGAGGGGGGGTGAAAGGAAGAAAAGGGGGTCAGACATAAAGTCTGGCGAGTGCGATAACTTTAACAATATAATTATCGAAATAACTAGGATAAGGCATAAGATGGAAAATAAGGAAATGACTGTGAAAAATTGGGTATGATAGAGCAAACAAGGAAATAAGATGAACAACGATAACGTTAAAGGCGCCCCTAATCACTATAGGATAATTACTATACTGCACCACCACTAGTCACCCTAAAAGTTGATCCCGCCTACAGAACTTAATACTGCTAATGGTAGTTTCGTGTACCGCTAGCTACCTCCATAGGTGTCGTCTGCCCCTATCTCCACTAGGTGTACCCACTACCACCATTCGATCGGCTCCCTAACTCGTAGATACCCGTGCTAACCCCACAGTGGGGTGTATCACTCCCCAAATTGGTAGCCCGATACTACCAAAAATGCACGACTTATATCTACATGATGCAAAAACGTCTTACCTACCAGCCCGGGCCCACACACGCATATGAACCCGTTGAACTTGCGTTGCCACCGCTGACCCGTTTTGACTTCTTACAATCAAATCCAGTACGTGTGTCCTGTCCTCGACTTGGGTCGAGCCCATAAAGATACTTAATGGGTTACTGGTTTGAAAAGGGACCTCATGCATGACACAAGCTTTCCACCTATGCTTGGTCCCCTCTAAGGTTTTTCCCCACTTAACCTCATTCTTATTCATGTCTTCTTACATGTTTCAATCTTGGTTAAGTGCATCTAATCGTATTTCAAATGCCACCCAAGGCACCCACTAAATTCCACATACAACCCAAGGCACCCACTTAACCCCCTCATGTCCCACTACATGTTTATCTGGTTAAGTGTTTCTTAATTCATTAAGACCATAACCTTGTAAAGACCTCCCACATTAGACTGGCATTTGTGGCAGCTGGATTTGTCGGGCGGGTCCGGGCAGTCTTACACCACAAACGAGCCTAACCTCGTGTCTTTACAAATATTACGCATTTAATTTATGCCTAAGACCTCTCACATTAGACTGGCATTTGTGGCAGCTGGATTTGCCCGGCGGGTCCGGGCAGTCTTACACCACAAAAGAGTCTAACCTCATGTCTTAGGCGGTTTATTATTACATATTTCATTTAACCCCAAATTGGATTAATATCCCTATTTTGAATTGTCAATCAATTACAAATTTAACTATTTCCATAATTAACACATTAATTATGTCCATCTATTTATGGTATATAAAATTATACCAATTAACATCACATTTAAGGCATTTATGCCAATTCTCAATATTAAATCTTTTAACATTATCCTATTGCCCCACATTGTACGTTCATTCGTTTAACGTGAAATATACGTTAGACTCTAATAGTCTAACTTATGGAATAAAGAGAAAACATCACAACATGCATAGAATAAAAACTAGATCTAAACATAAGGGGTGAACTTGCATGTGTGAATAAGGTTTTTCATCTAAAACTTGCATAGGCCAAAGTCACAAACTTGCATAAACTATGGATGTCATAGATCTAATCATAAGGTGTGAACTTGCATAGGCAATAGTTACAAGCTTACATTACATGATTCATACTCGAACATATATATATACTTGCATATGTGATATATGCAACATAACTATGGTGTAAGCTTGCATCTAAACATGTAAATTAAGATCTACATGTAAACTAGCATATAGAATCTTGTATACTAGCATATAACTCACACATGTCTTAGCCTAAACTTTAGATCCAAGCTTACATAAAATAGATGTTATGAAACATGTAAGGTGGTATGTGATTCTCATTAACTTGCGTATGATTCATAGCTAAATTAACATCTAATCTTGCATACATACATATGATTTAACATATGAATTAGTTCCACAAACATAACCAAACTAGCATATGAAGCATCATTATGAATTAATTGTACATAAGCCAACAATTAGCATAGATTTACAACATTGATAATGACATAATAGATTTACAACATAGATAATAACATCATAGATTTACAACATAGATAATAACATCATAGATTTATAACATAGATAATAACATAACGGTCAATGATTCACAACATAACCATATAACCCAAATCATATCTCAAACCAATTAAATTGTTAATTATCTTATTAAACAAAATGAACTCACAACTCAAAGAAGGTCTTGAGTTCTGAAATCTGAGTTCTGAAATTGATTTATCTCTCCTTTGAAGAAGACAAATTCGTTGTTTAGATTTTGAGTTGAATAGAATTGCGTTGATTAGCTTTTCTTCCACCTAAAAGGTGGCGGCTACTCTAGGTTGCAAGGTGATAGCATGACGGCCATGGTTCTAATTTTTATTTGATTTTAGGGTTTGAGTCTACATGTGTTTATATTGAGTTTAGAATTAATTTAGGCCATCCGATCAACCTAGAATAAACCACGGCCATTCAGACCAGATCAGAAACCCTAATGACTCAGCAACAGTCACCAAATCGTCATCTTTCAAATCTGCCCAGGGAGGGCAGGTCGACCCCAAGGCCGACCCCTAGGTCGACCCCATGGTCGACCTGTATGGGTAGGTCGACCCCCTGGTCGACCTGGCCCTGGCGGGAATTTTCCCGACTAGCCCAATCTGAGTCTGAAATTTGAATTTTTGAAATCTGTTTGAATTTTTCTGAAACTTCTGATCGCCATAACTTCTTCATACGAAGTCCAATTCACGCAAACTTGGACTCTATCTCAACCAGAATTCCAAGACGAACACAATGGCTCAACCCATTTCCCTTGATTCTCACATTTAAATTTAAATATTCTTTAATTCGTTACTTTAGTGTTAACAGAAATACGGGGTGTTACATGTGATGTTAAGAGATGTGGGGTGTCACATCGTACCATGCGGATGCAGACTCTGTAATTGTCCACTCTTCTCCATCTTTCATCTCCCCTTCAACTACACATGCTACAATCTCCTCTCCTACATCACTTTCTTTCACTTCTTCGTCCGACCTCTATACCTTCTCAACAAAACTTCACACATCGCCATGGCCATCCTCACATCTCCATGTTACCAACGACTTCCTGCGAAAACAGAAAGGATCACAATTTGACACATTAAAAAAGTAAGGCACCCACCTTTTTGGGTGATAGGCAAAGTTGTAGATCGACGATGGTTGCGACGAGAGTACGACTATTTGGGGGAAGGAGGAGGGGTGTTTGATCAGGTTAAATGGAAAGATGGGATTGACTAGGAAAAGCACAGGGGAATAAAGAAGGAGGAAAGTGGGCCATACTTATATAGCGGAAGGGGAAGACTCTTCGTCTTCTCCCTGAAAAGACCAGTGCTCAGTACAGATTGGTTATGCCGATCCAAGATGTAATGACCCAAAAATCCAGTCCAATTTGAGCTGACTAAATAACACAAGTCCAACCCCAAATTGCACTGAAAATTCAAGAAATTAATAGAAAGAAGATAGAGGGTGAGGATAGATAAGATAGAACTAGTAGAATAGAAGAAGAAGAAGAACATCATCATCAGAGTAACACGAATCTCGCAGCGGAACGAATAAAATATAACATAACCTTTGAAATACAAACAGTATATGTATAATAACATTTCAGAATACAACACTTACAACACAGCGGAAATAACTATAGCTATATGATCCTGAAGCCTCCTGCTCTAAGCTCTTCCAGTATATCTGTAAATCCCGACTACATGACTGCCCGTAGAAATTTAGGCACCCAAGAGTTTAGGGAAACAAAACAAATAAACTCCGGGTCAGTCATGGACTGGTGTGAGTAAACTCAAATCATTTTAACAGGTATATGATATCTCATAAGACCACGCCGTGAATACGGAACGGGTTTTTCCCTTATGAGAATCCAACATCTTTGAAAAGCAGTATCACTGATATTATAATAATGTCTAAATACAATTAGATATCAATCTAGCAGAAACGCTTTCATCTCACGTTCTACATATATAGTATACAATCAAAACCGTGAGTGCGTATTGGATGATTGGATTTCCAACTATGACAAGGTATGGAACCACCTTCCGGTCAGTGTACTCTAGGAACGATACACTGGAGTTCAACAAGAACATCTTGCAACTCAGCCACACATGACCGACCACTCATTTCGCTTGAGTGTATCGAATGTACATCACCAACGGTTGGGATCAGCAACCGTTCCCGTATATATATGGGACATCATTGATAGATTTAAGAAGCAAATGAATATTCTCTAGATAGGTGATTATACACCCTACTTCGGAGCGACCGACTTAGCCATGCTGCCTGCCCGATTTTTGTCATTTACCAGATGTGAGGCTAGAAGCTACGCTTACTTTCCATTCATTGATAACACGATCACTTTGAATGCCACATTATCAGATCCGTTAATCATTAGTTGGATCCGCACAAATAGATTCTGGATATTATGCGAAGGGAATAAATCCGTTGGCCACCATATATATTTGTACAGTCCAACTCTTTCGATCATTGGAACTATTCTGTCAGACATTCGTCCATTTACGTTCGTTCTGGGATTGAACGAAACCGAAGGTACTATTCTGTAAATAGGACAGTCCTTGCACTTTACTCCATCTTCAATTTTCTTTGGCATATTCGCAACGCTTATGCCAATACAGAGTGGTTCTTTGGATAAGAATCCAACCGGTCTCTCCATATTAACAACATTAAAATGGTCAAACTTTGATAGTCTGTGATTTAACTATCAATGAAACATGTCGGTGTTCACACAACGATCTTAATTCCAAATGGAATTATCGATCCAATCATCAATCATATATATATATATATATATATATTCATATTTCCTTATTTTCTAAAACTAGAAACTATACATTTTCAACATTGGAAAACATTTCCAATCCTCATTTACGCATCACTATCATTCCACAACTATTAGTCCCTAACTGTAAACTAGTAAGAAAACAATTCTCTAAGTATAAACCCCGAAGGCCGAAACCAACATCAGATCAACACTCAGAAAAATATTCAACTTACCAATCTCTAGTCAGTTTCTAATATTGTTTAACTCTATTTGATTTACTCTTATTCGAATACTATAAGTCGATTAACTCTATTGATTTAACTCTATCGACTAACTAAATTCGATAAACTCCTTTTGATTAACTTGTATTCGGTTACTAAATTCGATTAGCTAATATTAGACTATTCTTATTCGATTAACTAATATTAGACTAACTCAAATCAGGTTATTTCTAATTGAATGACTAATATTCAATTACTCTATTTCGATGATCTCTTTTATATCTCATCAATTTCCTTTTTATAACGTTTATTTTCCGTTACAACTATTTCCTTTTTTAACGTTTACTTACCGTTACAAATATTTCCTATTTACAACTTCTATTTACCGTTACAAATATTTCCTATTTACAACTTCTATTTACCTTCTAAAAAATATTTCTTATTTATATTTATTTTCTAAATAAATATTTCTTATTTATATTTATTTTCTAAATAAATATTCTCCTTTTCAATTCTATTTATTTTCTAAATAAATATCCCTTTTATAAAACTCTATTTGTTTTATAACAAAAAATTCCTTTTATAAAACCGTGTTCGTTTTATAAATAATTTCCTTTTATAAAATCCTGTGATTTTATAAAATTCCTTTATTTCAATATATATTGAAATATTCCATTTCACAACTCAGGGTTTCTTATGATATGTAAAATATCGAATACCAATGATTAATATCATTCTAACACACATAATCCAGAACAGATTATATAACACATCATATAACACAATATATGAAAACAGTAAAATAATTGTTGAGGAATCCAGTCGGATTCCTCCAACCTGTCTCCGTGCATCCACAGATGTTACACAATATAATATATATCATATTTCATTTTGAAATGAAATACCCTGCTGTACAGAACCATACTTGATTAACAGTACATAGATTTACTATAACTACGTTTTCAATCAAATCTATCTAACAGTCCAGTTTAACAATCAATATACATCAGTCAATAAATAAAGTACAATTTATATTAAAATATAAATTGAGGAGAGTTAGTGAGTTTTACTCACATTGTCCGAAATCGTTAAATACGCATAACGGTCGATGGTTCTGATCATACGTTTCATTTCGCTATAAATTCAATCGAGCTCCAACCCATTTCCAGTCGTCTGTTCTAGCAAAAAGAACGCAGCTGATTCCTGATCTTCCCTAGTATCCCACGTTCAACACTTCGTGTTTTTAAACAATAACCCTTTTTAAACGTTGGGCTTCCTCTCTTTTCTTTCCTTTTCCTTGTTATTTTTGTTTTCTTTTCTTTGTTGTTTCTATTGGGCCTCATCAAATGAACAACGGCCCATTCACTTGTGTAAAGACCCACACCCTTGTCTCTTCCTTAGTAAACAACTGCACTTCCAAAATTTCTTGCCCAACGAATTGCCTTCAAACAATCTGAAACATCCACCCATCACAACTCGTACATCAGACAACAAAAGCCCGGTTCCAGTATCCCTTCGCATTATTTAAGAAACAGCGAACTCCCTAAACTTCCCAACAGAACTACCATAACCCTTCTCATTTGATTCTCTTGAAAACCATACCTAGTACAAGACTCAGAAAGTACTCTTCATTCATACATCAACCGTACAAACCACTCCCAGTAAACAAATCCTCCTCACGCCCAACGTCCAACAGTACTTTGAATCCTTCTCAAACACAGCTCCTGTTCAGTACGCAGGACTTCCCTTCAACCTTCTCAGTCCATCTCGAGTTCTCCACACAGAAGCCATTGACAGCTCCTCTACCATCAGTGTCAGCGTTCGATCCCCCCCCCCACTACTACTGCAGGCGACTGGACTGCCCATCTTGTCACCGTCGATGCGCCTGAGCAGCAGCGCCTTCCTAACACCCGCCTCGTCCTCTAGACCGCCCTAAAGTTCAGTCCGCACCCCTTTTCTTTCTCTGATACCCGCGCTACAGACTTTGAGACCCCCTCCGATACCACGACGACGAAGATACTCCGGACTTTAGTCGCTGCTCGCCGATTCGAGCTCCAGAACTTGAAGTCGCGCTGAGCAAGGCTAGCACCATTATGAAGCTCTTTGTTCCAGGATCTCACAGATATTTGATTGGGGATTTAAGGAATTTGATTTCATTTGGGTTCTTGAAAGAGGGATGCTCATGTTTTGAGTTTATTCGGTGGCGGCTGAGAACAAATGGATTCGAAATTAGGTTTTAAGGACTTAGGGTATTTATAAGATTTAATTTCTTTGTATTTTGTGGAGGGTAGGTTTCCACGATTCCTTGTTTTGCTGTAAGGGATGAGCGGCTCAAAAGAATTTTAGGCATGGACTTGTTTTGTCCTAGTAATACATTAGGATAGTTTTAATGGTAAAATAATATCTCCTTTAGATTTCTGTTTTATATAATTACCGTAATTCCATTCACGTACAGACAGAAATAAAAATGCAGTCGTGTCCAGTATCGTACCATGATCCCAAAAATATAATAATACCGGTAGGTGGGCTCATATTTTGAAACTTCAAAATGTTGATTTCAGGGTGCGAAATACTTCAAATAAAAAGTCGCTTATTAAATTAATTAAAAATTACAGTAAAATTCTAAAAATTATTTTATCACTATTTCCCAAAAGAACCTTGTCTAAATTCAAACCCGATCTCTAGTTATATTGAATAAACCGTTACGGTCGATAAACGATTCTATAGCGACTATTCTAAAATTTGATTTGGATATATCTCAAAATCTACATGACGAAATCCTGATTTTCCCCTTCCGCTAGAAAGATATACTCCACCAGCTCCACACGTTTCTTGTTTCACAGAAATTCGATTTAAAACGGACCCTGTATATTCAGTTGAAGTTCAAATCGCCAAATAGCGAACTACAGCGCCATTTCGAGCTCTGTTTCAATTATAATATAAATTATAAATTCAACTGGCTTATATAAATATATTCGTCAATATAAACTGAATTATATATTTTCAACTGTCCAGTTTACACAATATTGTGAATTCCGTTATTCCCGATTATTCCGGAAATATATTATCCTATTATTTATATTAATTAAATATAAATATTATTTAATTCCAGATATTGATATCGTTAAATCGATATTTAATAATTAAATTAGTTAATTATTCTCCTACCAAATTACGGGTCATTACAATCTTTCCCCCTTAAAATAATTTCGTCCTCGAAATTGCTAAGGTAGGGACGACCCTATCTACTGGGTAAAAATTTATATGTTTACCTCTTATCTACGGTTTCAACTGAACCCATTAATATCGACTAAAATATTAATCTATTCCGACTAACTAAATTTTCAAAAATTCTGAAAATTTTTCTAACACCTTAACTTTTCGAAAATTTCGCTATAACCTCCTTTGTACAGCCCTATCGGTAAAACTCCAACTTGCCTCTCTGGGCCTTCTCCAATCCAAAAGAAAATCAATCAGCCAAGCGGCTTGCCAATTCGGCTCATAAAATCCAAACTCATATATAAAATAAACTTGTACCTTTTTGTCGGGCATATCATTATATCCCTACCATCTGCTATCAATTTTGCATATATTATGCCATCCAAATCAAACTCCAATCTGTCTTTATTCTCAACACAATTATTGGCTTGTACCCAAGTAAAATTCCATTCAAACTCTAATCTCAAATTTCAATCTCACAACTTACCAACTCAATTTCATATTCACTTATTTCAAGTTAAATCCCAATTTATAAATCACTTTTACCAGTTCATCTATTTAACCCATAAGTTAATTTAATTTCCGAATTTAAATTCCTGGGTTTATTCAAATCACTTGAAATCATAATAACAATTCAAAATCCTTTGAATCCCTGAATAACTTGTTTTTGCAAAACAATTTCAATACAAAATCTTTGGTAGTAATCCGTCACTTTAGAAACTCGAAAATGAACACCGATGATGTATCGATCCATCATCGGAATTATTTCCCAGCGATCAAAGTGAGTTCAATACTATATTCCTTCCAAAACTACCTTTAAACACATCCCATTTTGAAATCAATCCCAGATATCCTTATCAAAACAAATTTAAAACCTCCCCGGATTTTAAAATTTATGTATACTTAATCCAGATTCAATTACAAACACTGGTCTGAATTTCCAGTTTTAAATTTCAAATTTTGACTTAAATTTCAGATTTAATTCATTCGTAACACTTATATGAATTCTGATTGGTTATTTATAACCATTCCACTTTTATAATCTTATTCGATTATAATAACAACCAACACATTATAATATTTCCAATATATATACTTGGGTAAAATTATTTCATTTACCCTCTTTTCAAAACATACCATGTCGGTTCATCGTATTCAAGTGTTTAGTAACTCCTATCAACACAGTTTGCATTACTGTATCGACCAGAATTCATAAACTACTCGACCAATAAATCTCCACAATATAAAACAATTTTTTATATCAAATAACAAATACGCGCTCATATATATACACTCAATCTCAGTCTAGGGTATTACTAACCCCATCTCTACTGAGTCACGCCACAGAGCCAAGGTAATTCACTTAACCTTAAGCTCTGATACCAACTGTAATGACCCAAAAATCCAGTCCAATTTGAGCTGACTAAATAACACAAGTCCAACCCCAAATTGCACTGAAAATTCAAGAAATTAATAGAAAGAAGATAGAGGGTGAGGATAGATAAGATAGAACTAGTAGAATAGAAGAAGAAGAAGAACATCATCATCAGAGTAACACGAATCTCGCAGCGGAACGAATAAAATATAACATAACCCTTGAAATACAAACAGTATATGTATAATAACATTTCAGAGTACAACACTTACAACACAACGGAAATAACTATAGCTATATGATCCTGAAGCCTCCTGCTCCAAGCTCTTCCAGTATATCTGTAAATCCCGACTACTTGACTGCCCGTACAAATTTAGGCACCCAAGAGTTTAGGGAAACAAAACAAATAAACTCCGGGTCAGTCATGGACTGGTGTGAGTAAACTCAAATCATTTTAACAGGTATATGATATCTCATAAGACCACGCCGTGAATACGGAACGGGTTTTTCCCTTATGAGAATCCAACATCTTTGAAAAGCAGTATCACTGATATTATAATAATATCTAAATACAATTAGATAACAATCTAGCAGAAACGCTTTCATCTCACGTTCTACATATATAGTATACAATCAAAACCGCGAGTGCATATTGGATGATTGGATTTCCAACTATGACAAGGTATGGAACCACCTTCCGGTCAGTGTACTCTAGGAACGATACACTGGAGTTCAACAAGAACATCTTGCAACTCAGCCACACATGACCGACCACTCATTTCGCTTGAGTGTATCGAATGTACATCACCAACGGTTGGGATCAGCAACCGTTCCCGTATATATATGGGACATCATTGATAGATTTAAGAAGCAAATGAATATTCTCTAAATAGGTGATTATACACCCTACTTCGGAGCGACCGACTTAGCCATGCTGCCTGCCCGATTTTTGTCATTTACCAGATGTGAGGCTAGAAGCTACGCTTACTTTCCATTCATTGATAACACGATCACTTTGAATGCCACATTATCAGATCCGTTAATCATTAGTTGGATCCGCACAAATAGATTCTGGATATTATGCGAAGGGAATAAATCCGTTGGCCACCATATATATTTGTACAGTCCAACTCTTTCGATCATTGGAACTATTCTGTCAGACATTCGTCCATTTACGTTCGTTCTGGGATTGAACGAAACCGAAGGTACTATTCTGTAAATAGGACAATCCTTGCACTTTACTCCATCTTCAATTTTCTTTGGCATATTCGCAACGCTTATGCCAATACAGAGTGGTTCTTTGGATAAGAATCCAACCGGTCTCTCCATATTAACAACATTAAAATGGTCAAACTTTGATAGTCTGTGATTTAACTATCAATGAAACATGTCGGTGTTCACACAATGATCTTAATTCCAAATGGAATTATCGATCCAATCATCAATCATATATATATATATATATATGTATATGTATATATATATATTCATATTTCCTTATTTTCTAAAACTAGAAACTATACATTTTCAACATTGGAAAACATTTCCAATCCTCATTTACGCATCACTATCATTCCACAACTATTAGTCCCTAACTGTAAACTAGTAAGAAAACAATTCTCTAAGTATAAACCCCGAAGGCCGAAACCAACATCAGATCAACACTCAGAAAAATATTCAACTTACCAATCTCTAGTCAGTTTCTAATATTGTTTAACTCTATTTGATTTACTCTTATTCGAATACTATAAGTCGATTAACTCTATTGATTTAACTCTATCGACTAACTAAATTCGATAAACTCCTTTTGATTAACTTGTATTCGGTTACTAAATTCGATTAGCTAATATTAGACTATTCTTATTCGATTAACTAACATTAGACTAACTCAAATCAGGTTATTTCTAATTGAATGACTAATATTCAATTACTCTATTTCGATTATCTCTTTTATATCTCATCAATTTCCTTTTTATAACGTTTATTTTCCGTTACAACTATTTCCTTTTTTAACGTTTACTTACCGTTACAAATATTTCCTATTTACAACTTCTATTTACCGTTACAAATATTTCCTATTTACAACTTCTATTTACCTTCTAAAAAAATATTTCTCATTTATATTTATTTTCTAAATAAATATTTCTTATTTATATTTATTTTCTAAATAAATATTCTCCTTTTCAATTCTATTTATTTTCTAAATAAATATCCCTTTTATAAAACTCTATTTGTTTTATAAAAAAAATTTCCTTTTATAAAGTCGTGTTCGTTTTATAAATAATTTCCTTTTATAAAATCCTGTGATTTTATAAAATTCCTTTATTTCAATATATATTGAAATATTCCATTTCACAACTCAGGGGTTCTTATGATATGTAAAATATCGAATAACAATGATTAATATCATTCTAACACACATAATCCAGAACAGATTATATAACACATCATATAACACAATATATGAAAACAGTAAAATAATTGTTGACGAATCCAGTCGGATTCCTCCAACCTATCTCCCTGCATCCACAGATGTTACACAATATAATATATATAATATTTCATTTTGAAATGAAATACCCTGCTGTACAGAACCATATTTGATTAACAGTACATAGATTTACTATAACTACGTTTTCAATCAAATCTATTTAACAGTCCAGTTTAACAATCAATATACATCAGTCAATAAATAAAGTACAATTTATATTAAAATATAAATTGAGGAGAGTTAGTGAGTTTTACTCACATTGTCCTAAATCGTTAAATACGCACAACGGTCGATGGTTCTGATCATACGTTTCATTCCGCTATAAATTCAGTCGAGCTCCAACCCATTTCCAGTCGTCTGTTCTAGCAAAAAGAACGCAGCTGATTCCCGATCTTCCCTGGTATCCCACGTTCAACCCTTCGTGTTTTTAAACAATACCCCTTTTTAAAAGTTGGGCTTCCTCTCTTTTCTTTCCTTTTCCTTGTTATTTTTGTTTTCTTTTCTTTGTTGTTTCTATTGGGCCTCATCAAATGAACAACGACCCATTCACTTGTGTAAAGACCCACACCCTTGTCTCTTCCTTAGTAAACAACTGCACTTCCAAAATTTCTTGCCCAACGAATTGCCTTCAAACAATCTGAAACATCCACCCATCACAACTCGTACATCAGACAACAAAAGCCCGGTTCCGGTATCCCTTCGCATTATTTAAGAAACAGCGAACTCCCTAAACTTCCCAACAGAACTACCATAACCCTTCTCATTTGATTCTCTTGAAAACCATACCAAGTACAATACTCAGAAAGTACTCTTCATTCATACATCAACCGTACAAACCACTCCCAGTAAACAAATCCTCCTCACGCCCAACGTCCAACAGTACTTTGAATCCTTCTCAAACACAGCTCCTGTTCAGTACGCAGGACTTCCCTTCAACCTTCTCAGTCCATCTCGAGTTCTCCACACAGAAGCCATTGACAGCTCCTCTACCATCAGTGTCAGCTTTCGATCCCCCCCCACTACTACTGCAGGCGACTGGACCGCCCATCTTGTCATCGTCGATGCGCCTGAGCAGCAGCGCCTTCCTAACACCCGCCTCGCCCTCTAGACTGCCCTAAAGTTCAGTCCGCACCCCTTTTCTTTCTCTGATACCCGCGCTACAGACTTTGAGACCCCCTCCGATACCACGACGACGAAGATACTCCGGACTTTAGTCGCTGCTCGCCGATTCGAGCTCCAGAACTTGAAGTCGCGCTGAGCAAGGCTAGCACCATTACGAAGCTCTTTGTTCCAGGATCTCACAGATATTTGATTGGGGATTTAAGGAATTTGATTTCATTTGGGTTCTTGAAAGAGGGATGCTCATGTTTTGAGTTTATTCGGTGGCGGCTGAGAACAAATGGATTCGAAATTAGGTTTTAAGGACTTAGGGTATTTATAAGATTTAGTTTCTTTGTATTTTGTGGAGGGTAGGTTTCCATGATTCCTTGTTTTGCTGTAAGGGATGAGCGGCTCAAAAGAATTTTAGGCGTGGACTTGTTTTGTCATAGTAATACATTAGGATAGTTTTAATGGTACGATAATATCTCCTTTATATTTCTGTTTTATATAATTACCGTAATTCCATTCACGTACGGATAGAAATAAAGATGCAGTCGTGTCCAGTATCGTACCATGATCCCAAAAATATAATAATACCGGTAGGTGGGCTCATATTTTGAAACTTCAAAATGTTGATTTCAGGGTGCGAAATACTTCAAATAAAAAGTCGCTTATTAAATTAATTAAAAATTACAGTAAAATTCTAAAAATTATTTTATCACTATTTCCCAAAAGAACCTTGTCTAAATTCAAACCCGATCTCTAGTTAAATCGAATAAACCGTTACGGTCGATAAACGATTCTATAGCGACTATTCTAAAATTTGATTTGGACATATCTCAAAATCTACACGACGAAATCCTGATTTTCCCCTTCCGCTAGAAAGATATACTCCACTAGCTCCACACGTTTCTTGTTTCACAGAAATCCGATTTAAAACGGACCCTGTATATTCAGTTGAAGTTCAAATCGCCAAATAGCGAACTGCAACGCCATTTCGAGCTCTATTTCAATTATAATATAAATTATAAATTCAACTAGCTTATATAAATATATTCGTCAATATAATTCAATATAAACTGAATTATATATTTTCAACTGTCCAGTTTACACAATATTGTGAATTCCGTTATTCCCGATTATTCCGGAAATATATTATTCTATTAATTATATTAATTAAATATAAATATTATTTAATTCCAGATATTGATATCGTTAAATCGATATTTAATAATTAAATTAGTTAATTATTCTCCTACCAAATTACGGGTCATTACACAAGACCATCACCATCTTGTTCGATCATGTATAACAAGGGTAAAACCCACCCGGTTCAGCATCTGAACTGACAAAGGAAAAATGGAGGGAGAGATTCTGATGTTATTTCAACCCAATAAAGGACTCATTTGCCAATGTGTATGCAGAACTCAAGTTGATTGCACGACATACTCGACAAACGGTGTTGAGTGGCAATGACCTGCATACGTTTGAATGCCTATGGGAGACGATAACTCAACATACATGACTAAATGGACAAACGTACTCGACCTCTGACTCGATGATGTTCAAAAAATTACCTACAACTGTCGGAATTCTCATTCAGAAGGGTTTGGTCCAACAAATGCAATCATGGATATTTGAAAGTGCACTTGGCTATATATGCAAACAAGAAAGTATTAAGCATCATTATTACTCAAAAGTACGTGATTGGTCCTCATCGCTATTTTTATGAAAATGGCTATTAATTCAGGAATGACGTTGACAAGAATATATAGCTCAAATCATTCAAAGCAGATCACACCTATAATGTGATGTACTTTAGGGGCAAAATGTTGACCAGCCTTTTGACAGGGTCGTCATCTATTTGGTCACTCATAGCTAGATCATTTAAGTCAAGAGAAATCAAACTCAAGTACAAAGTGGTTAAGAGTAAGCTATCCCGATTTGGCCTAGCCTCGAATCAGCAGAAATACGTAACTCCACCTTCATCAAGATGTATAGTTCGGATTGGTGTTCCCTCAGCTAGGCACAATCTAGCTACATTGGGCTCTGGTTACACGATTTAGCCTCCTTTATTCTCGGCGTCAGTGGATCGGTCAAGTGGAATTGCACCACAACATTTACCCATTCGGTTCGGCATGACTCCGGATCGGCATGGCGTATGCCGAATCAGAACAAAGAACGTGGGTGACATGGCCCAAAATTCGCACATCACTCAATCACTCCTAATTTTTCGCGCACTCATCTGGCCGAATCAAATATGAATGAACTATAAATACTATATTGGAGGACATTTGGAGGACTTCTCCGCTTCTTTTTGTACTATTATTTCACTGTATTCAGCTATACTGAAAAAGATATCAGGTCCACCCATAATAGTCGTTAAATTAATGAAAAACTAGTGAGATTCAGCAAATGGACGTAGGCATATTCAAACCAAACCACTCTAAATTATGTGTTTCTCAATTTTATTTATTTTCTTTAATTTTTATTCTCTACTTTCGGAATTTGGGATCTTGAACCATTTTTGGTGTCAACGACCAATGAACCAAAAGAAACTTGTTACTAAAGTAAATTAACTAGAAAGGTCAGTTTCTACCTAAATGTAAAAACTTGAAAAGATCATGGAAAAGGTTGTCAAAATGGTTCGAATAATATATAGAAAGGTTAGAGGAAGGTCATCTTCTCACCCAACATCCTCATCACCACCACCACCAAGACATACCAAAGAACCTCTTCGTGCTTCTTCCCACAGTGGAGAAAACAGTGAAATGCACTTCAAAATCTACTCATGGCAATAAGTTCATAACATGATCAATAGGGACATCAAAATGAACATGAAGAATCTTGGAATGATAAGGACCAACATAATATGACTTAAGCACCGTCTATAGGATTTCCCATTCAGGAAGATAAAGAGTATAACAACGATCAAATTTGATGGGTGGGTGATTACCAAAATGATTCAACCTTCCATAATTTCTTTGATGGCTACTATGGAAACCCAAGCAAATATCAGAATTGGTAAACTTTACACCTACCCATCATTTCAATGTATTTGTGACTTGCTTTGTTTTACTCAATATATTTGTGTTGTTTTAAAGCATTGTACTCATATGGTTTAGTATATCATTGCAAAAAATCTATTTCTATTATGTTGTTTCATGTATGATATACTTGTTCATTTTGTCTTTTGTTACATACACAATGAAGTGCTTCATATATACAACATTATAACAGTTATTTATTAATTATCCCTTTTTGTTAATGACAAAAAGGGAGAAACATATCTTAATTTATGAGAGAATTTTATACATATAGAGAGATGCATATACTCAGGGAGAGATACGTACTATTATCATCATGTTATTTATAACATGATTGTATAGTTGTCATCATCAATAATGGAGAGATATTTAGAATAATGTAACATCCCAGATTTTTCTGCTATTTAAATTGGAATATTTAAATCTGTTTAAACATTATATTGGAAATATAATGGATTTATATTGAATTTTATCTATTAAAATGGAGTTCGATTATATATATATATATATATTTATAATATAATTAAATCGAGCTCGAAATGGCGCGGTAGTTTGTAATATTGAATTTTCAACTTCAGTTGAATATAATGAATCCGATATAAGTCGGAATTTCGTGAAACAAGAAATGTTTGAATCTCGTTACCGATAATTTTCATATGAAAGAGAAAAATTCAGATTTCATGTTATAGATTGTTAATTATGGCCAATTCAAATTTTAAAATAGTCGCTATGGAAATCGTTATTAAAAATATAATGTTTGTTAATAAATTTAAAAAGGTTTTTAAATTTATTAAGGTACCGTTTAGCTCGAAATTGATAATATTAAGTTGTATAAATTATATTTGAAGTCGTATGTATTATTCTACCTAGATAATTATGATAATAATAATTTGTTATTATTTAATTTAATTACTTTGGACTTAATTTATAATTTATCGATATTATATGTAATAACCCGGAAATATGAGCCAATTTAAATTTTTTATTTTGGCAATTTTGATGAATTTTGAATATTTAAAATGAATTATTTTAAATAATGACGACGAGAAATTTATTTAGAATAGAATTAGAATGTATATTTTTATTTGAATCGTCGTTAGAATATATTTTTTTAAAATTTTAAAAGGAAATGAAAATGGCGCGGTAGTTTAAAAATTCGATTTCAAATTTCAAATGAATGTACAGGATTCAAAATAAACCGGATTTTAGCAAAACCCAAAATATTAGATTCTATTTGAAAATATATTTCCAACGAATCCGAAAAATTGAAATTTCATAACGGAAATAAAAAGATATGCCCAGTTGAAAATTCAGAATAGTCGCTATGGAATTTTGGCCCTTAAAAATAGCCATTTTGCAAATGACCTCTGTTTTCGACGAAACTTCTTTTGTTGGATCCGGGATGTCAAGTTATTGCTAGATTTCAAAATTCGTAATTTTTTGAATCAATATGTGAGTGTGGCAAAGAAAAACGTGTTTTGACAGTTTTAGTCAATTTCGATCGACCAGAAAATGGCCATTTTTCTAACGGTCTTCAAATTTGACGAAATTAGTTATGTTAGGACCGTATCGTCAATATGAAGCTAGAAATAAATTTTCTAGAATTTTTAGAGTTCGTATGTGAATCCAGTAAATGGAAATATATGTTTAAAATTGAATATATAGATTTATATTTTAATTCAAACGAAAACTGATCGAAACGATAGAATTGGCCTACGGGATATATCCCATTGTGTTCGGAAAGAGGATATTTAGCAAGGGGCGACAGTCGTTGGGTTCGATTTGGGGTTCGAATGCAAAAACGAATAATTATGGAATTAAAATAATAAAATCAATTATATATAAAGGCCAAGCCCAAATCTGATTGGTCAAAACATTTTCGGCGGTCAATGTTCAAACCCGCGCCTCTCTCTTCAAAGGCGATATACGGCGGATTTATTTCGATTCTTCCCTTTTATTTTTCTTTCAATCTACACAATGAAATCAATTAATTTTTGAAGCTAAATCGAAGAGCTTTCTGCCCTCTTCAAATCTATACCAACTGGGGAATTTATCGCTGAGTATTTCAGTTGGAATCGAAGCTCAAAGAGCTCGTTGTCGAGCTCGATTTCGCACCGCCTGGGGCGTGCGAGTCCACTGTGCCGCTGTCGATTGGAAGCCCTCCTCGAGGCGAACGCCGTGGGGCCCCCTGATCTTCCTCCGGCGCCTTGGCTAGTGAGCAACGAGGAACCCTAGCCGATGAGTCCTCTTCGAAACGACACAGCACAATAGAAGGTGAATAAGAGTTAACACTTGTTTTCAGTTTTTCTTTCTTCTGGGAAAAAAAGCATTGTTATTTACAGATTTTTAAAAGGAAAAAACATTTGTTTAAAATCGGTTTTTTTTGTAGAAATTAAAATACGGTTTTTATGTAAGTTATATTGTAAAATAAAATAACTTTGTTTAGAAAAATAAAACAACTTTGTTTTGAATAATAAAATAACTTTGTTTTGAAAATTTTAAATTAGCATATGGTTTTAAAAAAAAAAGTTGCATATGGTTTTAAAAAATATAATCTTCATATAGAAATTTGAATTGTAAAAAAATAATCTTCATATAAAAATTAGAAGTGTAAAAATATAATCTTCATATAGAAATTAGAATTGTAAAAAAATATAATCTTTATATAGGAAGTAGCGTGATTAAAAAAATAATTTTTAACACAAACGGTGTTGAACAGACCTCATTGGAAACACGGCGAAGATTTCTACATATGAAGAGTCGTGGTGTTTGGTTTAGCTAATCAGTGAGAACTCCTCACTTTTATTTTAATTCTAGTTTGAAATATATACTAGGATGCAGACGGTGCTTAGCAGCACCCGACACCCATTGTCCACATACCATGGATGACTTGTTTGTTTAATTGATGTGTTGTGAAAGTTGATTGAGTGAAGTGGAATGAATAAAATATTTTATAGTTAAAGATATAATTTTTAACGTGAATATAAAATAAATATCTATAAACAAATCGGACGATTTGTTTATGTACACCCATTTGATTAATATTGATTGGGACGATAACTTTTACACATCGCCCAACTGCACAAATAAAAATCTGTGTTTGTTGATTTGAAACCCCACACGGGTATTGGGATGATATTTGACGTACACTAATCACAATTGTTTAGTTGTATGTCAATCGATGGGTTGACAGACTGTGTAAGCCTTAATTATTTATATTTAATGCTTACGCAGTTGTGTGGTGCACTCTGGATGATGGTTGATGATTCATCGTTGCTATTATATACATGTGTTGTAGGGAATCCATATAATTAACGTTATATGGTAATTGATTGGGCCACATTCCAATTTGGAAAATAAATTATATTCATGTGTTGAATAAACAAAATAGTCATGTGTTGACAATACTCATGTGTTGAGAATATTCATGTGTTGAATAGGATAAATATTCACATGTTGAATAAAAGAAAATTCATGTGTTGAGTAGAATAAATATTCATGTGTTGAATAAAATATATAAATTCATGTGTTGAAGAAAATATTCATTTGTTGAATAGATTAACGAAGTTATTGAAATATATAAAGTCGTGTTAGTTAGATACGCGCCATTTTGATGCGAACGATATTTATATCGATTATATTCGTTTTTATAATGAATATAGAAAAGGAAGTGATTTCAAAATATAACGTTTTGAAAATATTATCATTTATATATATATATCGATGATATGGAATATTCAATTTTGATTAGAAATTGAATATGAAGTTGAAATCGTTTTGAAAACGAATTTAAAACGATTTATAAAATATGTTTTAAAAAGGAAATCAACGAAATATATATAATATATATATTATATATATGATGGCCTGAATAGAACACGCCGCGCCGCGGCAGTTCGTGAATTTCGACCATTGACTTCGAATGGACATTACGGGAGATTTGACCGTCGGATTCTCCTAAAACCAGAACTGTTGGGTTCGTATCGAAAAGAGCTTTCCAATGAATATTATGAATTTGAAATTTAACGGTTGGATTTGGAATTATGTCCAAATCAAATTTGGAAAAGGTCGTTGTAAGTACAGTTCGATGGCCGTTGATCGAAATCGACTGTACGGGCCTTGATAAAATTATTAAAAATAGCGGTAATTTGTGTAAAATCATAAGAAATGATTTGGAAAGAATTGGGAGGAAAATTTCCATATTTGAAAAGATAGAAATAGATTTTTATCGAAATAAACTAGTTTTGAACTAGAATTAAAATCCATTTATTTTTAAAATAAATAAATTGGATTTGAAAGGGGTTTTAAAAGTAACCAGAATTTCCAATAATTGAATTGGAATGGATTTGAATCGAAATTGTCTATGGAATATTTCGATGTTTGATTTCGTGATTAAAAAGATATGGTTATCGAAATTTGAAAGATATATTTAAATCGTTATTTCCAATACGATATTTGTTGGTCGTAGAATTTGATATTGAATATAAGCCGATATATTTTCTATTCAGAGCCTTGTATTTAATATCGAATGAGATTTGGGTTTGTAGTGAATGGTGTCTTCATTAACACTGTTCTTAAAACCAGTTGAGATAAAGATTAAATCTTTTTATTTAGATTTAATGAAGTATACCAATTAAATGGTATTTAATTGGAATTGAATTTGAATTGATTTTTTGGTTTATCGTGAACGGTGTTTTAAATAACACTTGTTCTTTAACCCGATAATTAATGGAATGTGATTTGGGTTGTCGTGAATGGTATCTTTAATAATACAGTTCTTAGACCCAAAAGAGTTAAGAAAATCAGAAACTAACTGGAGATTAGTTAAGTTGAGTGGTTTCCTGGGTATTGATCTGATGTTGGTTTCGGCCTTCGGGGTTAACAGTTAGGGAGTTATTCACTTACTAATTTACAGTTAAAGGCTGGTTGAATAGAATGTGATTTTGGGTTTATCGTGAACCGTGTTTTAAATGACATTGGTTCTTTAACCCATTTAAAGACATGATATGATTTCCCAAGTTAAATAATCATTGATAGTGATTATTTGGGAAGATTAAAACCAGGTGGAGTTTTAATGAATCTTCAATTAGATTGAAATAATCGAGAATGGAGTACCACCAGTTTTGCTCCAGGCGATAGTTAAATCTTTAATTAGATTTGAACGTAAAATGGTAATTGAATTTACCGATAACACTGTGGTGTTAGATATGAAGTATGACTAGTTCTACTTCATAGGATGAATTGGTTGGGATTGGGAAATAAAATAAATGATTACTTCGGTGTGGTTCGCTAATCCCGACTAATTTGAATTGATATTCAAAAGAAGATTAAAGAATAAATTTAAAGAATTTATCTTTGATAAAATCAATGGGAACCTTTCCCAAAGTATAAGAATATTTGAATAAAAGAATATTCTAAATTGGAATAAGGCGTATGTTGTGTTTGTGTAGCACTTGTTTATTGTATACGTGAGTTATTCGGAAAGGCCGGGTTTATCCCATTCTGAATAACTGAATCGACGATGTGTTGAAGATGAAGACGGTGGTCGAAGACCGGAGGTCTTCACATCGTTTGGATAATTACTGATGATCTTGATTGGGTTGTACACCTAAGAGGAGGGAATCAGTTGGTGATCGTCCAGACGTACTTGGAGATCGATGGATATGCGAGGTACAAGGTGCCTCCAGTTTCGTTCAGACCCAGAATGAACTTGTAAATGGACTGTGTGTTTGATATTGGATTTTATTGTGTGATTGATTTTTATTAAATATATATCTGTTTGGCAGCGGAGAATTTATTCTCTTGCTTAACGCCCTTCTCTGAGACGTACAAGCTCAGAGGTTATATATTGATGGATATCAATCGCATGGAGTGAATTTCCTGTGTAGCATGCCTAAGTGGCAAATGATCAAGGCTTTTGTTGAAAAGAAAAGTCTTGTGGTTGATGATCAAAGCACGGCCTGTGTGGCATAGCTTTGTGTATGATGTTAACTCGCGAGCCTCACACCCCGGTATGAACCAGAAATGGGAGAGGATCCAGGGAAAACATGCGTCTCTTTCTAGTTAGAGGTGGTGTCAGTGACCTACCAGCCTTGACATTTATATATTTTTCACCTGTGTGGTTGTTGGAATGCGAGGTGCCTCATATATGGAGTCATTTGGCTCATTTACGACCCATAGGGCGGGGAGACGTATTGTTCAGGGTTTAAGTTTAATCCGCTACGTGTGGACCAGCACTGTGGCTCCTAGGTGCAGTTGCGGCTGTAGCCTGAGACACGAACTAGAGTGTCTCGAATTTGGTGAGGACTATCTTTTGCCTCGGTTCATAGATGGAAATCCAACTTCCAATACGTGACTTTGTGGTTTTGATTGTAGAACCTATATATGGTGACATAGTGGTACGGGGCACTTATGCCGTCTATGATTGATACTTATGATTGAAATTGTTTTGACACTATACACTTATAGTAATAATAAAACATGAAATTTAGCGTATCAAGCATTCTTTGGCTATTATAAGGTAAAACCCTATCCTCCGGCTTGTGTTGCATTGTGTGATGGGACCTGGGTCTTATAATAGCTTCATTGTTCTTTATTTAGCATTGCGCTGTTGTTTTATGCACTGGTGTTCTTCGGAGGAAACCCGTTCTGTGTTATACGGCGTGGTCCCTTGATTTACCTAACTTTAAAATAAAGATTAATAACTGGTTTAGTTCTCACACCAGTCACATGACTGACCTGGAGTTTATTGTTTTAACCTAAATTCTGGGTACCCTTATTTTGACACGGGCAGCTAGTAGTTTTGGTTTTGCAGATTTATATTCACAGGAACTTGGTTTACATCTGTAATGATATTCGGAAAGCTCTGTATCTGTATATTCCTTTCAGTTGTGTTTTGTATTATTTTCCGCTGCTATGTAATTTATTGTAATTTCTGATATTTATCGAATGTATTTTATTCATTCATACTCTATATATTCTTGTAATCTGATGAAATTGTTGTAATATACAATGAAATGTTCTTCTGTTTGTGTTCTAATTTGTCATATTCTCGAAACAATCAGGGGTTTCGAACGGTCTTGGTCGGTTTAGCGATCGATTCAGATCGAGCAAAATTCCTTATTGTCACACGTGGTATCATAGCTTTGGTTTACAGAGCTCGGAGAACAAGACACATTAGAACCAAACGAAAGAATTCATCAGAGATTGGATTAGTAATATCCAATAGGAATGACTCGTTAGAGATAGGATCAGTAGTATCCCAGAACGAGTGTAAAGAATGTATTTTTAAAAATAAAGATGAAACCATTTTTGTTTTAAAAATTTAAAATCTGTTATACGTATTTGGATATTATTCTTATATTGATTTTGACAATCGGGTATATAGAGATTTTGAATATACGTCTTATCCATGTGTATATGAAGCCTCGAATATACTGGGTAGATATAGAATCACACTCTAGTCGCTCGGACATGATTCTGATGATTGACGCGTCATCATCAGAATTTATTTTCGTGTTTCGAAAGTGGGATTTCTATATGATTCCAATTGACTGGTGTGAGAACCAAAGCTAGATAGAGTCTATTGTTGTGACTTGGCGTCAAAAACATGATTTTTGACTATATATCAAAGTTATGAATTTGAAAAGCTAATCAACAAATTGATTGCTGGTTGTGTTGTTTGATTATTTGTTGATTAATTAAAATTTGAACCTTTAGCCAAATTGAACCAAATGTTGAGCTGTATTGAAAATTGTTTGAAATTACATGCATATACGTGTGTATCCATTGAACAGGTCATAGCAAGGAGGCTAGAGAAGAGAAATAAAATTATTTGCCCGACAAATAGGTACATGTTTATTGTATTTCTTGGGTTTTTGATGATTTTTTGAGCCGATTGGCTAGCCGCTTGGCTGTTTCTTTTTCTTTTTGGATTGGTGAGGGCCATGGGAGGCTATTTGAAATATCCCGAAGCTCCCAATGCAGGGGAGGTTATGGCGGAATTTTTCGAAAATTTAGTGTGTTAGCCAAATTTTTGAAAATTTGAAAAGTTCTTAGAAACTGAAAAGTTGAAGAACTTAAGCCATAATGAAAATAATGAAAGTTGAGTTAATTGGTTAAACAACTTTCAGCTTCATTCCTTTTCGGGGACGAAATGTTTTAAGTGGGGGATATTGTAATAACTCGGAAATCTGAGCCAATTTAAAATTTTTATTTTGGCAATTTTGATGAATTTTGAATATTTAAAATGAATTGTTTTAAATAATGACGACGAGAAATTTATTTTGAATAGAATTAGAACGTATATTTTTATTTGAATCGTCGTTAGAATATAAATATTTAATTTTAATTTTAAAAGGAATTGAAAATGGCGCGGTAGTTTGAAAATTCGATTTCAAATTTCAAACTTCAAATTTCAAATTTCAAATGAATGTACAGGATTCAAAATAAACTGGATTTTAGAGAAACCAAAAATATTAGAATCTATTTGAAAATATCTTTCCAACGAATCCAAAAAATTGAAATTTCATGATGGGAATAAAAAGATATGCCCAGTTGAAAATTCAGAATAGTTGCTATGAAATTTTGGCCCTTAAAAATAGCCCTTTTGCAAATGACCTCTGTTTTCGACGAAACTACTTTTGTTGGATCCGGGATGTCAAGTTATTGCTAGATTTCAAAATTCGTAATTTTTTGAATTAATATGTGAGCGTGGAAAAGGAAAACGTGTTTTGACAGTTTCAGTCAATTTCGATCGACCAGAAAATGGCCATTTTTCGAACGGTCTTCAAATTTGACGAAATTAGTTTTGTTTAGACTGTATCGTCAATACGAAGCTAGAAATAATTTTTCTAGAATTTTTAGAGTTCGTATGTGACCCTAGTAAATGGAAATATACATTTAAAATTGAATATATAGATTTATATTTTAATTCAAACGAAAACTGATCGAAACGATCGAATTGGCCTACGGGATATATCCCATTGTGTTCGGAATGAGGATATTTAGCTAGGGGCGACAGTCGTTGGGTTCGACTCGGGGTTCGAATGCAAAAAAGAATAATTATGGAATTAAATTATAAAATAAATTATATATAATGGCCAAGCCCTAATCTGATTGGTCAAAACCTTTTCCGCAGTCAACGTTCAAACCCGCGCCTCTCTCTTCAAAGCCGATATACGGCGGATTTATTTCGATTCATCCCTTTTATTTTTCTTTCAATCTACACAATGAAATCAAATAATTTTTGAAGCTAAATCGAAGAGCTTTCTGCCCTCTTCAAATCTATACCAACTGGGGAATTTATCGTTGAGTATTTCAGTTGGAATCGAAGCTCAAAGAGCTCGCTGTCGAGCTCGATTTCGCATCGCCTGGGGCATGCGAGTCCACCGCGCCGCCGGCCATTGGAAGCCCTCCCCGAGGCGAACGTCGTGGGGCCCCCTGATCTCCCTCCGGCGCCTTGGCTAGTAAGCAACGAGGAACCCTAGCCGACGAGTCCTCTTCGAAACGACACAGCACAACAGAAAGTGAATAAGAGTTAACACTTGTTTTCAATTTTTCTTTCTTCTGGAAAAAAAAACATTGTTATTTACAGATTTTCAAAAGGAAAAACATTTGTTTAAAATCAGTTTTTTTTGCAGAAATTAAAATATGGTTTTTATGTAAGTTATATTGTAAAATAAAATAACTTTGTTTTGAAAAATAAAACAACTTTGTTTCGAATAATAAAATAACTTTGTTTTGAAAAATTTAAATTAGCATATGGTTTAAAAAAAATAAAAGTAGCATATGGTTTTTAAAAATATAATCTTAATATAGAAGTTAGAATTGTAAAAATATAATCCTCATATAGAAATTAAAATTGTAAAAAAATATAATCTTTATATAGGAAGTAGCGTGATTAAAAATATAATATTTAACACAAACGGTGTTGAACAGATCTCGTTGGAAACACGGCGAAGATTTCTACATATGAAGAGTCGTGGTGTTTGGTTTAGCAAATCGGTGAGAACTCCTCACTTTTATTTTAATTTCTAATTTGAAATATATACTAGAATGAAGACGGTGCTAAGCAGCACCTGACACCCATTGTCCACAGACCATGGATGACTTGTTTGTTTAATTGATGTGTTGTGAAAGTTGATTGTGTGAAGTGAAATGAATAAAATATTTTATAGTTAAAGATATAATTTTTAACGTGAATATAAAATAAATATCGATAAACAAATCGGACGATTTGTTTATGTACACCCATTTGATTGATATTGATTAGGACGATAAATTTTACACATCGCCCAACTGCAGAAATAAAAATCTGTGTTTGTTGATTTGAAACCCCACACGGGTATTGGGATGATATTTGACGTACACTAATCCCGATTGTTTAGTTGTATGTCAATCAATGGGTTGACAGGCTGTGTAAGCGTTAATTATTTATATTTAATGCTTATGCAGTTGTGTGGTGCACTTTGGATAATGGTTGATGATTTATCGTTGCTATTATATACATGTGTTGTAGGGAATCCATATAATTAACATTATATGGTAATTGATTGCGCCTCATTCCAATTTGGAAAATAAATTATATTCATGTGTTGAATAAACAAAATAGTCATGTGTTGACAAAACTCATGTGCTGACAATATTCATGTGTTGAATAGGATAAATATTCACGTGTTAAATAAAAGAAAATTCATGTGTTGAATAGAATAAATATTCATGTGTTGAATAAAATTAATAAATTCATGTGTTGAAGAAAATATTCATTTGTTGAATAGATTAACGAAGTTATTGAAATATATAAAGCCGTGTTGGTTAGATACGCGCCATTTTGACGTGAACGATATTTTTATCGATTATATTCGTTTTTATAATGAATATAGAAAAGGAAGTGATTTCAAAATATAACGTTTTGAAAATATTATTATTTATATATATATCGATGATATGGTATATTCAATTTTGATTAGAAATTGAATATGAAGTTGAAATCATTTTGAAAACGAATTTAAAATGATTTATAAAATATGTTTTAAACAGGAAATCAACGAAATATATATAATATATATATTATATATATAATGGCTGAATAGAACGCGCCGCGCCGCGGCAGTTCGCGAATTTCGACCATTGACTTCGAATGGATATTGCGGGAGATCCGACCGTCGGATTTTCCTAAAACCGGAACCGTTGGGTTCATATAGAAAAGAGCTTTCCAATGAATATTAGAAATTTGAAATTTAACGGTTGGATTTGGAATTATGTCCAAATCAAATTTGGAAAATGTCGCTGTAAGTGCAGTTCAATGGCCGTTGATCGAAATCGACTGTACGAGCCTTGATAAAATTATTAAAAATAGCATTAATTTGTGTAAAATCATAGGAAATGATTTGGAAAGAATTGGGAGGAAAATTTCCATATTTGAAAAGATAGAAATAGATTTTTATCGAAATGAACTAGTTTTGAACTAGAATTAAAATCCATTTATTTTTAAAATAAATAAATTGGATTTGAAAGGGGTTTTAAAAGTAACCAGAATTTCCAATAATTGAATTGGAATGGATTTGAATCGAATTTGTCTATGGAATATTTTGATGTTGGATTTCGTGATTAAGCAGATATGGTTATCGAAATTTGAAAGATATATTTATATCGTTATTTCCAATACGATATTTGTTGGTCGTAGAATTTGATATTGAATATAAGCCGATATATTTTCTATTCGGAGCCTTGTATTTAATATCAAATAGGATTTGGGTTTGTAGTGAATGGTGTCTTCATTAACACTGTTCTTAAAACCAGTTGAGAAAAAGATTAAATCTTTTTATTTAGATTTAATGAAGTATACCAATTAAATGGTATTTAATTGGAATTGAATTTGAATTGATTTTTTGGTTTATCGTGAACGGTGTTTTAAATAACACTTGTTCTTTAACCCGATAATTAATGGAATGTGATTTGGGTTGTCGTGAATGGTATCTTTAATAATACCGTTCTTAGACCCAACGGATTTAAGAAAATCAGAAACTAACTGGAGATTAGTTAAGTTGAATGGTTTCCTGGGTATTGATCTGATGTTGGTTTCGGCCTTCGGGGTTAACACTTAGGGAATTATTCACTTACTAATTTACGGTTAAAGGCTGATGGAATAGAATGTGATTTTGGGTTTATCGTGAACCGTGTTTTAAATGACATTGGTTCTTTAACCCAGTTAAAGACATGATATGATTTCCCAAGTTAAATAATCATTGATAGTGATTATTGGGAAGATTAAAACCAAGTGGAGTTTTAATGAATCTTCAATTAGATTGAAATAATCGAGAATGGAGTACCACCAGTATTGCTCCAGGCGATGGTTAAATCTTTAATTATATTTGAACGTGAAATGGTAATTGAATTTACCGATAACACCGTGGTGTTAGATATGAAGTATGACCAGTTCTACTTCATATGATGAATAGGTTGGGATTGGGAAATAAAATAAATGATTACTTCGGTGTGGTTCGCTAATCCCGACTAATTTAAATTGATATTCAAAAGAAGATTAAAGAATAAATTTAAAGAAGTTATCTTTGATAAAATTAATGGGAACCTTTACCAAAGTATAAGAATATCTGAATAAAAGAATATTCTGAATTGGAATGAGGCGTATGTTGTGTTTGTGTAACACTTGTTTATTATTTACGCGAGTTATTCGGAAAGGCCGGGTTTATCCCATTCTGAATAACTGAATCGACGATGTGTCGAAGATGAAGACGGTGGTCGAAGACCAGAGGTCTTCACATCGTTTGGATAATTACTGATGATCTTGATTGGGTTGTACACCCAAGAGGAGGGAATCAGTTGGTGATCGTCCAGACGTACTTGGAGATCGATGGATATGCGAGTACAAGGTGCCTCCGGTTTCGTTCAGACCAAGAACGAACTTGTAAATGGACTATGTGTCTGACATTGGATTTTATTCTGTGTGATTGATTTCTATTAAATATATATCTGTTTGGCGGCGGATAATTTATTCTCTTGCTTAACGCCCTTCTTTGAGACGTACGAGCTCAGAGGTTATATATTGATGGATATCAATCGCATGGAGTGAATTGCCTGTGAGGCATGCCTAAGTGACAAATGATCAAGGCTTTTGTTGAAAAGAAAAGTCTTGTGGTTGATGATCAAAGCACGACCTGTGTGGCATAGCTTTGTGTATGACGTTGATTCGCGAGCCTCACACCCCGGTATGAACCAGAAACGGGAGAGGATCCAGGGAGAACATGCGTCTCTTTCTAGTTAGAGGTGGTGTCAGTGACCTACCAGTCTTGACATTTATATATTTTTCACCTGTGTAGTTGTTTGAATGTTAGGCGCCTCGGATATGGAGTCATTTGGCTCATTTACACCCCATAGGGCGGGGAGACGTATTGTTCAGGGTTTAAGTTTAATCCGCTACGTGTGGACCGGTCCTGTGGCTCCTAGGTGCAGTTGCGGCTGTAGCCTGAGACACGGACTAGAGCGTCTCGAATTCGGTGAGGACTATTTTTTGCCTCCGTTCATAGATGGAAATCCAACTTCCAATACGTGACTTTGCGGTTTTGATTGTAGAACCTATATATGGCGACATAGTGGTATGGGGCACTTATGTCGTCTATGATTGATACTTATGATTGAAATTGTTTTGACACTATACACTTATAGTAATAATAAAAGATGAAATTTAGCGTATCAAGCATTCTTTGGCTATTATAAGGTAAAACCCTATCCTTCGGCTTGTGTTGCATTGTGTGGTGGGACCTGGGTCTTATAATAGCTTCATTGTTCTTCATTTAGCATTGCGCTGTTGTTTTATGCACTAGTGTTCGTGGGAGGAACCCGTTCCGTGTTATACGGCGTGGTCCCTTGATTTACCTAACTTTAAAATAAAGATTAATAACTATTTTAGTTCCCACACCAGTCACATGACTGACCTGGAGTTTATTGTTTTAATCTAAACTCTGGTTGCCCTTATTTTGACACGGGCAGCTAGTAGTTTTAGTTTTGCAGATTTATATTCACAGGAACCAGGTTTACAGCTGTAATGATATTCGAAAAGCTTTGTATCCGTATATTCCTTTCAGTTGTGTTTTGTATTATTTTCCGCTACTATGTAAGTTATTGCAATCTCTGATATTTATCGAATGTATTTTATTCATTCGTACTCTGTATATTCTTGTAATCTAATGAAATTGTTGTAATATACAACGAAATGTTCTTCTGTTTGTGTTCCAATTTGTCGTGTTCTCAAAACAATCAGGGGTTTCGAACGGTCTTGGTCGATTTAGCGATCGATTCGGATCGAGCAAAATTCCTTATCATCACATTATATAAGTCGTATGAATATTGGTTTTTTCAAACAACCTCCGTCTTTGACGAAACAAATTTATTGGGACCGGAACGTCAAGACGTAGTCGTACGTCCATTTTCATTTCATTTAAAGCTAGTGTGTGGTGGTACGTACCTTATACGGGTAACGATGAACAACAATTAGTGGTAGGAATTGGATAACATTTTATAAACAAATGCACGAGAACTAATGAAAATAATATATCCAAAACGTTCCTTCCAATCCAAGAAAATCTACCTAATTCCTAAGGAAAGGAAGTACAAACGTGTTTACTCTAAACAAGCCTATATTACCCTAAACCAACAGCATGTGATTTCAAATCAAAACAATTTATCCATTATGGAATGGAGCACACACAGTATTGTTTTCCTTTCCTATGTTTTATGAGATTTCACACATAGCTAATGAAAATCGACACAGTACCTTCGTTGGAGCAAACAACGACGTAGCATGAAGAATGCAAACTTCAAATATTTAACGCTATGTACGAACTGCACAAAAGGAGAAAAGCTAAAATACATATTATTATTATTATTATTATTATTTATTTTTGACAAACAAATTACTGGCGGTATATGCTTAAACTACATAAGCATGCAACAATTAAGCATACTTTAAGAAACAAAGCGACAAAAATATATGCACAAACTGTAGAAACCCATGCAAAATATTTAGTATCAGAGTATACTCATTACAACTCTTATACAACAATTCTATACACTACAACAACAATCTTGCATGACTTTGAGATCCAACGAGCACAAATTAATCTGATACATAAAAATAATAAAAATAATAGATAAATAGCTACTCTATCCCCTAGTATGCTCACCCCATGTGTTAATACCCTGTGTGTTTCATGTGAATCACCGCGTCCTTCTTCACATAGCATAACTACCCAAGACTTTAAATCACCAGCTGTGAATAGAATAAACAGACCTATACCATACATGCCTTGCCAACCCAACTATCAATGCCTTCAGCTTCACGTTTTCTTGGCAACCACGAAACCTTTTTCTATTTGTAATTGCTTTCTTTTATATTTATTTTTGGCTTCCCCTCATTTTCTTTTTCGTTCTTTTCAGATCCTGAAAACCAATAGGGCTCCCTCCATAATTAATACATTCGCATACTGTTTCTTCCCTTAGCATGCAATACATCAAAAGGAAAAAACATATAAAACGCAGGTACCATTTCATTTTCATGAAACGTAATCAAACCATAAACTAAAAATATTGGAATCAATGCTGGCCACGTCTGGAAGCAAGCAAAGGGGCGACTGGGTGTTCTGGACAGAGTCTAGGTGGCGCAGGATCGGTGGTGAGCAAGGATGGAGGGGTGCAGTTATTTCCGTAGTAAAGTTCGTGAGGTTGCAACGAAGAAAAAGGGGTGCGGTGCATTGGAAAAGCAATAAACAGGTTCAAAATTTTTAAGTGGGAAGAGGAATTCGGGTGGCAGGAGATGTGGATGGCCAGCAAGATGTCGCGAAGAGGAGGATTTCGATTATGTTTGTTATTTGTTTTGGGAAGAGGAATGGGTGTAAATAAGAAGAAAGAATGCGGTAATGGCATGAGGAGGTCGCGGTGAATTACTGAGAGTATGAAAGAAGAAGAAGGGGAGAGCGAGTAGAGCTTCTGTGGGTAGTATTAGAGATGCATGGGGAGGTTGGTGACTGAGCTTAGACTCTTCAAAAAAAGGGAGAAGAAGTTGAACTATGCGAATCTGGAAGGAGGAGCAGTTGTTAGCGTAGAATAGAAAGGGGGTTGGAGAAGGAAGATAACTGTAGCGGTTTGGATGTATGAATGTAGGCCGAAGGAAAAGGGGTAGGCCCATCCATGTTTCTTTTGGAGCTTTTGGGCCATGATTATTCTAAAACGTAAATATATGCTTGATAAAGATTAATCTATGCAAAAGAAGTTTGGGTCTATTATACTTGTGAAGTGTTATATTTTACTCAAGTAAAATGAATAGTTACACTTGTTTACTTGGTTGACTAGGGTTATTAACGTAAACAATTAATTCAAGCATCATTAATTAATAAAATAAGATTTTATTTAAGGTTAATTAATTTAAATATAAACCATAATTTGAAATGTCTGTGACATGCTCGTTGTTATCAGAATCCGACAAGATCAGAGATGATGAAGTCGTATTGACGAACGCTTCATCTTGGAGCCGTTTTGGGTGCAGCTGAACGTAGCAACAAACCAACCGTATGACAAATGGAAATCAAATGAGTTAAACTCACTCAGTTCTCCATATTTATACTTTATATAAGTTGGATTTTATAATTGTGTGCTATAGTTGTTAATGATTGTTGCTTGTTTGTTTCTTGTTGATTTTATATTCGTATATTGACTGAAATAGTTAAATTAAACGTTCGTTTAATTTAATTGGAACTAATTGTTATTTTTAGCGATTTAATTCAGTTGAGGTAACTTTCCTCATTCGTTATGTTTATAATAATATAAACGCTAAAAATAAATAATTAAATGCTTGAATTTCTGTTATTAGCCCAATATTGACTGTTACAATTATTATTGACTGTTATTATCAAACTATTTATGTCATTTGTTTAGATGGAAAACGAATATTGATTGGCCATAATGAATTGATTGAAGTGAACTGTGGTAACCTATTGTGTTGCAGAGAAGGACAGGTTGGAGGGATCTAACTGGATTCCTCACCAGTAATTTTGTAAATTTTCATATATGATTATATATGTCAAATACTGAATCCACCCTCACTGATATTGATAACATTTATCAATATGATCATATTGTTTGTATGGAATGTGAAATTGATTTAAATGTCATGGTTTGGTACAATAGTAGTCACTTGCCTCTTTAATACCGTCGATTAAAAGAAATGAGTTTTCCGAAATCAATGTTAAATGGATTTCCGAATGATTTCAAAGATATGAATGTATTTTTATATGGTTTTGAAATACAGTTTTACTGTAAAAATATAAGTTGAAGTTAAATTTACAATTTTATAAATATATATAAAATATAACTAATAGAGATGTAAGATATTATTAAATAAATGTTTAAACAATATAAATTTATCGTATTGGCTATTTAAATGTTGAAATGGTTTTATAAGGGCCTTAACGGTCGTAAAGGATGTTTAAATGGATTTTCAAAATATCGAAATGGAATAATCGAATCACGGGTATACAAGAAATTATAGAAAGGATTTAGAAAGTGATATTTTTAAATAAAATGATCGGTTTAACAAAATAGTGTTTTTAAATGATATGAAATGTGATTAAATATCATTTCATGAATGAGATTAACAAATCAATGGATTTGAAAACAAGTATTGATTTGGAAATGGGATTTCATATTTTAAATGAAATCAAAGTTGAAACATCAATATGGATTTATAAATGGGATTTAGTTAAATGATTGAAAGTGATGCTTATTCCGAGGTTCGGAATGTGTTATTCCGAAGTTCAGAACGGTTAATCGAAGTAAGTTTTGTTCAGAAGATCGGAATGTTGTATTCCGAAGTTCGGAATGTTAACTGCTAGCAGGACTATAAATGATGTTAAAAGTTTTGAATAACGACAGCAATTATTAGTTGTCAATAATGAATTGAAATGGGATTTTTAAATGAAGTTAAAGATGTGGAAATAAAGATGAATGGTAAGTGGTGGTGATTTATTCACAAAAGATTTTGTAAATGGAAATTTGAAGTTTTGGAAATGAGATCGAGTTATAAAATAAAGTTAAGAGTTCGTGAATGTGTTTTATAACATTGGTTACAAATGAAATGAACTACTTTTAGATATGAGATTTTATAAAGGATTATCATATGTTGTAGACAACAAATAAATAGTCGAGTATGTTTAAAGAGAGTGTGATAAATGGAAGTAAAATGGCTTTGAAATGAAATCTTTAACGTTGTTACAAATGATAAGTTGAATTATTTTGACGAATATCAATATAAGAAATTCGAAAGGATAATAATATAAGATATTAAATAAGAATTATAAAAGCATTGTTTATATGGTTTTAAAACAAATGAAATTGAGTTGTTGAAAATTAATTGTAATATTATAATAAAGAGATATTAAGGAATTATCATAAGGATTCTATTTAAAATAGAATCAAAGCTCATATAAAATATTGTAAAGAATTATTAACATGAATAGAAAGAATTTTACAAGAGTTTACTAAATAATCAGCTAAGTAAATATGGTCGAGATTTAAATAGGTTTTCAAAAGGATGGTATTAGTTTATAAACAGGGATAGTTGAGGGAAACATAAGTTATGATTTCCATTAAATGATATTATAAATAGTATTTGAAAATTTTATAAGTTGAATAAAATGAATTTGGAGAATATTCTTATCTGATAATATAAGCAGAAAAAGGGATGTTTCAAATATTGGAGAATTTAAAGAATATAGTTAATGGATGGTTCATTAAAGAGGCTAAATGATGCTGAGGAGTAAATCGGTGAATGCATTTTAATATGGATGAATGGTTGTTTTATTTGATAGTCAAATAACCGACTATCAAATTTGGTCCATACGATTATTGGAATGGAAAGACCGGGATCGAATTTATATTCAAAAACCATTCCGTCCAGCAAATACGAATACGTTAAAGATGCTGATTAAAGATGGAGCTATTGAAGACCGTTGATCTTCATAAGCAAAAGGATAACTTAAAATCTCTGACTTGCAAGCAGAGTTAAACTGTGATTTTATCGTAGTTGAAATCTACGGATTCACAAGGACTTCTCGCTACTGATTCTTAGGGTGATTCCTAGAATGAAGTAGGAGGGTGCCTTCGGTTCATCTTGTTCCTGGGTGATGTGTATGGATGGATGTCTGACAGAGTACTTCCAGAAAGGTCACGTACATTGATTTCTCCAACCATACCAAGAGTGGAAGCGGAGAAGGAAACTTCTTTTAGCTAACACGTAATTTATTGTTGTGGACGTCAATTAGTGATTCTGATGGATCTGACGTTGTGGCATTCGAAGTGAATGTGATGTGCTGATTATAAAAGTAAAACGCAGCCTCAGGCCTCACCAATCGGGAAATGACAAAAATCGGGCAGGCAACATGGCTATGTGGGTCGCTCCCATTAGGGTGTATAATCACCTATCCAGAGAAATTCCTTTTGCTTCTTTAATCTATCGATGTTGTCCCTTTTGGGAAACAATGGTTTGAGCCCAACCGTTGGTGATATACATTTGATACACTCAAGCAAAATGAGTGGTCGGTCATGTGTGGGCCAGGTCATAAAACATTCTTGTTGAACCCAATGTATTCCCCTCTGGAGATACACTTTCGACAGGTGGTTCCATACCTGGTCCTAGTCGGAATCCAATCTTCAAAAAGCGCCCGCGGTTTTGATTGTACACTATATATGTGGAGCGTGAGATGCAAGCGTTCCGCTAGGTTGCTATTTACTTGTGATTAGACACTATCATAATATTAGAAAAGATATTGATTTCAAAAACGTTTTGGGTTATTGTGGGTAAAAACCGTCCGTATTTATGTGTGGATTTGGTCTTACGGTTATCATTTTCTTTCGAAAAGATTTTTGAACTTTAAAATCAAGTTGGATGATTCCCTTTAATTAAAGCTTTACGAGTTTTTCTCACTCTGGTTCACCAGACTGGCCCGGTGTTTTGTAAATGCCCGGGTTAGACCGATATGTCCAGGTCTAGGTTATCGGATACTGCGAAGTCCAGAGACAAACTGGAGATGTTCAGGCGTATGATATCTAGTACTTAATCCGCTGTGTGGCTGTATATGAGGACAGGTTATTATAACTGTCCAGATGTGTTAATATACTCTGACGATTGTAAGTTTTATTTAAAACCCTCAATAAAGATCTATTTCTGTATTATATTTTATTCCATTGCGATGTGAGACTCTGTGATTATGTGGTGTTTCTTCTCCTTCTTCTTCTATTCAAATATTTCTTTCTTTCTCATCTCACCCTTTAATTTCTTTCTATAAATGCTCATGTGTTTTCGGTGCTTGGAAGGTCGACATAAGATACCGTAAATGTATTTATGTCGATTTTTGGGGCCGAAAATTCTTGGATCGTTACAGTGGTATCAGAGCTATTGGTTTAGTAATAACCTTGGCTCTGTGGTGCAATTTGATAGAGATGGGATTAGTAATACCCAAGATTGAGATTGAGTGTATATATATGAGAGCGTAATTGTAAATTTTATATACAAATGTTTTGTATTGTGTTGGTTGACTGATTCGTGTGTTGAAAAGCACTGAACTGGCAATATACACGACATTATTTTATAAAGAGGGTAAATGAAATAATTTTACCCAAATTATATTTTTATAGAAAAGGGAAATAATTTTCTGTAGTATGATAATATTGGTTGGTTGGTTGTTTTGCTTGATTTAATTGAAATTCAAATTGAATTATGGAATAAAATTGAACTAATGAGAAAAATTCAATTAGTTAATTGAATTGGATACGAAAATGAAAGTTAATCTGGTCAAGAAAGAATTAACTTGAGAAAGAGAAATTGAATTAAATAAATTGGAATTTGAAAATCGATGGATAATAATGAAAATTGATCGAATATTAATCGATTGATATTAATGTATGTTGAACCAAAGTGAATACAGACCAGTAAGTACCGTTGTTGAATATAATTCAAATGATTTGATTGTTTGTTATGTAGATGTTGGATTGATTGGATAAAATTCATCAAAATGGGTCAATGAAGGAGTTAAATGAATTAAAACTAAACCCCAGTATAGTGGATGGGAAATAAAATTAGTTATGAAATGAACTGAATGATTTAACCACGGAGTATTACTTGCATTGTAAGTTAAATGCATATTCCAGGAGGATATGAAGTGATTTGGTTATAGAGATCGAAGTACAGATTGGAAAATGAAGAGCTGCTAAGTTGATTTTCATTGAAATTAGAATTGAGTTGCCGACAAAGAGTTGAGACCCAGACTGGAAGTTGTAGTCGTACCAATCGAGCCGTGCAGAGGAGGTGCTGGCGAAATTTTCAAAAATCTTTAAGTGTTTGAATTTAATTTGGTAATAATTCTTTAACTGGGTTCAGAGAATTCTTCTTACCTTATAATTTCGGGGGTGAAATTCTTTTAAGGGGGGAAGAATGTAACGCCCCAGATTTTTCTGCCATTTAAATTGGAATATTTAAATCTGTTTATACATTATATTGGAAATATAATGGATTTATATTGAATTTTATTTATTAAAAAGGAGTTCGAATATATATATTTATAATATAATTAAACCGAGCTCGAAATGGCGCGGTAGTTCGTAATATTGAATTTTCAACTTCAATTGAATATAACGAATCTGATATAAGTTGGAATTTCGTGAAACAAGAAACGTTTGAATCTCGTTACCGATAATTTTCATATGAAAGAGAAAAATTCAGATTTCGTGTTACAGATTGTTAATTATGGCCAATTCAAATTTTAAAATAGCCGCTATGGAAATCGTTATTAAAAATATAACGTTTATTAATAAATTTAAAAAGGTTTTTAATATAATTTGGGTATCGTGTAGCTCGAAATTGATAATATTAAGTTGTATAACTTATATTTGAAGTCATATGTATTATTCTACCTGGATAATTACGATAATAATAATTTATTATTATTTAATTTAATTTATTTGGACTTAATTTATAATTTATCGATATTATATAAGCTATATGAATATTGGTTTTTTCAAACAACCTCCGTCTTCAACGAAACAAATTTATTGGGACCGGAACGTCAAGACATAGCAGTACGTCCATTTTCATTTCGTTTAAAGCTCGTGTGTGGTGGTACATACCTTATATGGGTAACGGTGAACAACAATTAGCGGCAGGAATTTAATAACATTTTATAAACAAATGCACGAGAACAAATGAAAATAATATATCGAAAACGTTCCTTCCAATTCAAGTAAATCTACTTAAGTCCTAAGGAAAGGAAGTACAAACGTATTTACTCTAAACAGGCCTATACTACCCTAAACCAATAGGTTGTGATTTTAAATCAAAACAGTCTATCCATTATGGAATGGAGCACACACAGTATTTTTTTTCCTTTCCCATGTATTCTGAGATTTCACACATAGCTAATGAAAACCGACACAGTACCTTCGTTGGAGCAAACAATGACATAGCAAGAAGAATGCAAACTTCAAATATTTAATGCTATGTACGAACTGCACAAAAGGAGAAAAGCTAAAATACATATTATTATTTATTTTTGACAAACAAATTATTGGCGGTATATGCTTAAAGTACATAAGCATGCAACAATTAAGCATACTTTAAGAAACAAAGCAACAACAAAATATTCACAAACTGTAGAAACCCATGCAAAATATTTAGTATCAGAGTATACTCATTACAACTCTTATACAACAATTGGATACACTACAACAACAATCTTGCATGACTTTGAGATCCAACAAGCACATATTAATCAGATACATAAAAATAATAATAATAGATAAAAAGCTACTCTATCCCCCAGTATGCTCACCCCATGTGTTAATACCCTGTGTGTTTCATGTGAATCACCGCGTCCTTCTTCACATAGCAGACCTACCCAAGACTTTAAATCTCCAGCTATGAATAGAATAAACAGACCTATACCCTACATGCCTTGCCAACCAAACTATCAATGCCTTCAGCTTCACATTTTCTTGGCAACCACGAAACCTTTTTCTATTTATAAGTGCTTTCTTTTAGATTTATTTTTGGCTTCCTCTCATTTCTTCTTCGTTCTTTTCAGATCTTGAATACCAAAAGGGCTCCCTCCACAATTAATACATTCACATACTGTTTCTTCCCTTTGCACGTGATACATCAAAAGGAAAAAACATACAAAACGCAGGTACCATTTCATTTTCCTAAAACGAAATCAAACCATGAACTAAAAATATTGGAATCAATGCTGACCACGTCTGGAAGCAATCAAAGGGGCGTCTGGGTGTTCTGGACGGAGTCAAGGTGGCGTAGGATCGGTGGTGAGCAGGGATGGAGGGGTGCGGTTATTTCAGTAGTAAAGTTCGTGAGGTTGCAGCAAAGAAAAAGGGGTGTGGTGCTTTGGAAAAGTAATAAACAGGGTTCGAAATTTTTAAGTGGGAAGATGAATTTGGGTGGCAGGAGATGTGAATGGCCAGCAAGATGTCGCGAAGAGGAGGAGTTCGATTATGTTTGTTATCGGTTTTGGGAAGAGGAATGGGTGTAAATAGGATGAAAGAATGCAGTAATGGCATGAGGAGGTCACGGTGAATTACTTAGAGTTTGAAAGAAGAAGAAGGGGAGAGCGAGTAGAGCTTTTGTGGGTAGTATTAGAGATGCATGGGGAGGTTGGTGACTGGGCTTAGACCCTTCGGAAAAATAGGGAGAAGAAGTTGAAATATGCGAATCTGGAAGGAAGAGCTGTTATCAGCGTCGAATAGAAAGGGGATTGGAGAAGAAAGATGACTGTAGCGGTTTGGGTGTATGAATGTAGGCCGGAGGAAAAAGGGTAGGCACGTCGATGTTTATTTTGGAGCTTTTGGGCCATGATTATTCTAAAACGTAAGTATAAGCTTGATAAAGATTAATCTATGCAAAAGAAGTTTGGGTCTATTATACTTGTTAAGTGTTATATTTTAGTCAAGTAAAATGAATAGTTAGACTAGTTTAATTGGTTGACTAGGGTTAGTAACGTAAACAATTAATTCAAGCATCATTAATTAATAAAATAGGATTTTATTTAAGGTTAATTAATTTAAATTTAAACCATAATTTGAAATGTCTATGATATGCTCGTTGTTATCAGAATCTGACAAGATCAGAGACGATGAAGTCATATTGACGAATGCTTCATTTCGGAGCCATTTTGGGTGGAGTTGAACGTAGCTACAAACCAACCGTTCAGACGACAAATGGAAATCAAAGTGAGTTAAACTCACTCAGTTCTCAATACTTATACTTTATATAAGTCTGGTTTTATAATTGTGTGCTATAGTTGTTAACGATTGTTGTTTGTTTATTTCTTGTTGATTTTATATTCATATATTGAATGAAACAGTTAAATTAAACGTTCATTTAATTTAATTGAAACTAATTGTTATTTTTAACGATTGAATCCAATTGAGGTAACTTACCTCATTCGTTATGTTTATAATAATATAAATGTTATAAATAAATAATTAAATGCTTGAATTTCTGTAATTAGCCCAATACTGACTGTTACAATCATTATTGACTGTTATTATCAAACTGTTTTTGTCATCTGTTTAGATGGAAAACGAATATTGATTGGCCATATTGAATTGATTGAAGTGAACTGTGGTAACCTATTGTGTTGTAGGGAAGGACAGGTTGGAGGGATCCAACTGGATTCCTCACCAGCAATTATGTAAATTTTCATATATAATTATATATGTCAAATACTGAATCTATCCTCACTGATATTGATAACATTTTTCAATATGATCATATTGTTTGTATGGAACATGAACTTGATTTAAATTTCACGGTTTGGTACTATAGTAGTCATTTAACTCTTTCGTACTATCAAATAAAAGAAATGATTTTTCCGAAATCAATGTTATATGGATTTCCGAATGATTTCAAAGATATAAAGGTATTTTTATATGGTTTTGAAATACAGTTTTACAGTAAAAATAAATAGTCGAAGTTAAATTTACAATTTTATAAATATATATAAAATATAACTAATAGAGATGTAATATATTATTAAATAAAGGTTTAAACAATATAAATTTATCGTATTGGCAGTTTAAATGTTGAAATGGATTTATAAGGGCCTTAACGGTCGTAAAGGAAGTTTAAATGGATTTTCAAAATATCAAAATGGAATAATTGAATCATGGGTATACAAGAAATTTTAGAACGGGTTTAGAAAGTGATATTTTTGTAATGAAATGATCGTTTTAACAAAATAGTGTTTTTAAATGATATGAAATGTGATTAAATAACATTTCATGAATGAGATTAACAAATCAATGGATTTGAAAACAAGTATTGATTTGGAAATGGGATTTCATAATTTAAATGAAATCGAAATCGAAACATCAATATGGATTTATAAATGGGATTTAGTTAAACGAATGAAAGTGAGGTTTATTCCGAGGTTTGGAATGTGTTATTCCGAAGTTCAGAATGGTTAATCGAAGTAAGTTTTATTCCGAAGATCGGAATGTTGTATTCCGAAGTTCGGAATGTTAACTGCTGGCAGGAGTATAAATGATGTTAAAAGATTAGAATAATGACAGCAAATATTAGTTGTCAATAATGAATTGAAATGTGATTTTTAAATGAAGTTAAAGATGTGGAAATAAAGATGAATGGTAAGTGGTGGTGATTTATTCACAAAAGATTTTGTAAATGGAAATTTGAAGTTTTGGAAATGAGATCGAGTTAGAAAATAAAGTTAAGAGTTTGTAAATGTGTTTTATAACATTGGTTACAGATGAAATGAACTACTTTTAGTTATGAGATTTTATAAAGGATTATCATATGTTGTAGACAACAAATAAATAGTCGAGTATGTTTAAAGAGAATGTGATAAACGAAAGTAAAATGGCTTTGAAATGAAATCTGTAACGTTGTTACAAATGATAAGTTGAATTATTTTGATAAATATCAATATAAGAAATTCGAAAGGATAACAATATAAAATATTAAATAAGATTTATAAAAGCATTGTTTATATGGTTTTAAAACAAATGAAATTGAGTTGTTGAAAATTAATTGGAATATAATAATAAAGAGATATTAAGGAATTTATTATGAGGATTCTATTTAAAATAGAATCAAAGCTCATATAAAATACTGTAAAGAATTATTAACATGAATAGAAAGAATTTACAAGAGTTTACTAAATAATCAGCTAAGTAAATATGGTCGAGATTTAAATAGGTTTTCAAAAGGATGGTATTAGTTTATAAACAAGGATAGTTGAGCGAAACATAAGTTATGATTTCCGTTAAATGATATAATAAATGGTATTTGAAAAATTTATAAGTTGAATAAAATGAATTTGGAGAATATTCTTATCTGATAATATAAGCAGAAAAAAGGATGTTTCAAATATTGGAGAATTTAAAGAATATATTTAATGGACGGTTCATTAAAGAGTCCAAATGATGCTGAGTAGTAAATTAGTGAATGCATTTTAATATGGATGAATGGTTGTTTTATTTGATAGTTAAATAACAAACTATCAAATTTGGTCCATACGATTGTTGGTATGGAAAGACCGGGATCGAATTTATATTCAAAAACCATTCCGTGCAGCAAATACGAATACATTAAAGATGCTGATTCAAGATGGAGCTATTGAAGACCGTTGATCTTCATAAGCGTAAGGATTACTTAAAATCTCTGACTTGAAAGCAGAGATAAACTGTGATCCTATCGTGGTTGAAATCTACGGATTCACAAGGACTTCTCGCTACTGATTCTCAGGGTGATTCCTTGAATGCAGTAGGAGGGTGCCTTCGGTTCATCCTGTTCCTGGGTGACGTGTATGGATGGATGTCTGACAGAGTACTTCCAGAAAGGTCACGTACATTGATTTCTCCAACCGTACCAAGAGTGGAAGCGGAGAAGGAAACTTCTTTTAGCTAACACGTAATGTATTGTTGTGGACGTCAATTAGTGATTCTGATGGATCTGACAATGTGGCATTTGAAGTGAATGTGATGTGCTAATTATAAAATTAAAACACATCCTCAGGCCTCACCAACCGGGAAATGACAAAAATCGGGCAAGCAGCATGGCTATGTGTGTCGCTCCGATTAGGGTGTATAATCACCTATCTAGGGAAATTCCTTTTGCTTCTTTAATCTATCGACGCTGTCCCTTTCGGGAAACGGTGGTTTGAGCCCAACCGTTGGTGATATACATTTGATACACTCAAGCGAAATGATTGGTCGGTCATGTGTGGACTAGGTCGCAAGACGTTCTTGTTGAACCCAGTGTATTCCCCTCTAGAGATACACTATCGGTAGGTGGTTCCGTACCTTGTCATAGTCCGAATTCAATCTCCAATAAGCGCCCGCGGTTTTGGTTGTACAATGTATATGTGGAGCATGAGATGCAAGCATCCGCTAAGTTGCTATTTACTTGTACTTAGACACAATCATAATATCAGAAAAGATATTGATTTCGAAAACGTTTTGGGATATCGTAAGGTAAAAACCGTCCGCATTTATGTGTAGATTTGGTCTTACGATTATCATTTTCTTTCGAAAATATTTTTGAACTTTAAAATCAAGTTGGATGATTCCCCTTAATTAAAGCTTTACGAGTTTTCCTCACTCTAGTTCACCAGACTGACCCGGTGTTTCGTAAATGCTCGGGTTAGACCGAGATGTCCAGGCCTAGGTTATCGAATACTGTGAAGTCTAGAGATGAGCTGGAGATGTTCAGGCATATGATATCTAGTATTTATTCCGTTGTGTAAATCTATATGAGGATTGGTTATTATAACTATCCGGATGTGTTAATGTACTCTGACGATTGTAAATTTTATTTAAAACCCTCAATAAAGATTTATTTCTGTATTATATTTTATTCCGTTGCGATGTGAGACTCTGTGATTATGTGGTGTTTCTTCTCCTTCTTCTTCTATTCTAATATTTATTTCTTTCTCATCTCACACTTAATTTCTTTCTAATAACGCTCATGTGTTTTCGGTGCTTGGAAGGTCGGCATAAGATAGGGTAAATGTATTTATGTCGATTTTCGGGGCCGAAAATTCTTGGGTCATTACAGTCACATCTTGAGTTTTGATGACAACAACTATACAATCTCATATTTCAAGTTTATCTAATCATTTGCAATCACACAAACTCTAGAGAATAAATGATTAATAAGAAGAATTCTCAATAATTATTTATGTTTATAGAGTCTTTGAAATAGTATGTAAAATCTCTCTTGAAAATATGCATGCATATATTTTAAAACAAGACGTAATTCAAGAATTTTTCTTAATTAAACCAAATGTCTGTAACTATGATCAGAGGTCTAGTGCCTAGGGAATTTTTTATCCATATTCCTATATCAAATGTCTAATATTAAAACCAGATATCTAACTTTATACTCGGGAACCTTCCCTGGATAAAACCAAATATATGATTTACAAATCCAGCTGTATGATTCTTGACTTAGGAAATATTTTTGATGAAAGTCAGAGATCTGAATTGAATTCAGACTCTGATTAGTTACAACTTCCAAATTTTGAAAAGACACTTTATTTTCTTCTTAAGAGTTTTTGCATCTACTCATCACTGGTTGCAACATTTAATCAAAGAGAAATAGATGAAATCAATGATTATGTATACACGTTGAAATACATTGATTAGATTATCTTATTCTCCTTTAGCAATCTTATTCTTTGAATTCTTATTAACATAAAGTTTAATTTTGCTCTCAGTTATTCTTTTAAGTTTCCTATATCAATGCAAACTCAAATTCTACACTCAAGAGACTACGTGAACAATTGTACTTAAAGGCAAAAAATATGTTGAAGAACTCAAAGTTCTCGAGAAAAACTATTTTTAAGAGCCTATTCCTCCAAGGGAAGTGAGAGTTTATTGTTGTTAGTGAAGAAGGTCGAAGGGGAACTTTAGGACTAGAGGTAGGACGTGAAGTCTGAACCAGTATACACTACAACAAAAATACCCTATTACAATGGGCACATGTTGCCCATTGTAATAGACTTCTATTACAACGGTCACTTTCTGAAACGTTGTAATAGATTCCTGCACAACACCCTTTTACAATGGGCATAGATTGCCCGTTGTAATAGAATGCAATTACAACGGTTGTTTCTAGACAGTTGTAATAGACATATTTACAACACACTTTTTACAACGGTTATAAACTGCACGTTGTAATAGACTGCTATGACAACAGTCATTTGAAGCCCGTTGTAATAGATGTCAAACGTTCACAAATATCCATTGTAATAGATGTCTATTTTACAACGGTCACAAAATACCCATTATAATATGTGCCAATTTTCGACAGTCAATAATTAATAATTACAATACTTCCGTAAAATTAGTACTGATTCTATTTTATTTAATTAATCATTAATCATATATTACCAATTATTAACTGTAATATTATATTACTAATTACTAATCATTAATAATATTATATCTAATAATTAATCATTAATAATAATTATTAATAATAATATTATATTATTTATAATATCATTGTAAAAGTAATAATATCTACAATGTTTTTCCAAATAGCTGTAAAAAAAGTTTTAAATAATATCGTTTTCTTTATATTATTTTATACATATTAGAATTCAGTAAAAGAGTAGCATAAGATTTTCTTACCAAATCCATCGCAAATTAGCTATGGAACTGCAATGGAATTTAAATTTTTAGCTAAATTTTGCTATAAAATATGGCGGAAAATATGACTAGTTGGAGGGAACAATTCCGTGGCTAATCTATCGCAAATTAGCCGCGAATTTGCGATCGAATATAAGAGAGTGGCTAATCCATCACAAATTACCTAAGAATTTGTGACAAAATTTAATACAATAGCCAAATTTAACTATAAAATGTGATGAAATTAAATATGAGAATTTAATACGACAGTCAACTTAAACGGCGGACGTCCCGAACGGCGATCGACCTAGCTGGTTAGGTCGCGGGGGTCCAGGGGGCAGCGCCCCCGGCGAGGTGCGGGGCAGCGCCCCGTCACAGTATATCTTATTTGTTTTTTATTTTAAAATAAACAGAAAATTTAATGGAAAAAATGAAAACATAAATTAGCTTTTTCTGGTATTGATGTAACACGCTAATAGTTATTAATAAATAATTTATGCTAAACACATGTTTTAACATGAACCTTTCAGATTACGTCTCTTTCATTATTGCAACTTGTTTTCTACGTCTACAAGTTTTGCTTGGCTCCAAACCAAATGTTTTAACATATTTAATTAATCTACAATTATAATAATTATTATTTAGTTGCTATCATTGTTCAACAATTAATAATAATTGATTAATAATCAATTATTATAAAAATCTAAATTTAATCAATTTTAAAATAACATATAAAACTAAGGTTTTAGATGCATTGTGCAATTTGTTTGTGAACGACAAGTAATTCAATTAAGAATTTACCCATAAAATTCATAATGTAAACATTTGAAAAATTACTAATATAATATTTGATTCAAAACGCAAGGCAGTCTGTCAAATGCATAATAAATAGTAAACACCAAAGTTATTGATTAATTTTACCAAAACATAAAATATCATTCGTTGTTAGTAGGAAATTCACGGAGAAATGTTTGAGCGGCAATCTAAAATTTAACCCGCTCTAATTTCTTTGCCTGCCCTTTATTCTCATTATTATAACCCTAAATCTCAAATCCATCCCTAAACCCAAAATCAAGGCCCTTGCTCTAAATTTGATTTTAATGGCGGTGACAGGCGGAACGCAATTTTGATTTCCTCGCTGCCCCTCCTATAGAGTCGGAACCCCAAAACCCTTAATTCGTGCAGCGTAAACACATATTTTCGTCCATACTGCCATCGACTTCTTCAACTTCGAGAAATATCCTAGTGGCGCTTGTTAGTGTGCCGGTGAGGATGCTACCCTCGCATGAGATCGGGATAGGGTAAAAAGGAAAGGAAAGCCACTAACTACTTTCTCGGTGCCAGAGTGAGTTCAGAAGACGCTGAAAGGGAGGGATCTGAGACTCGTGCGCAATATTGTTTTACACAAAAACAGGTTTTCTTGATTCGATTTATAAGTTACTGTTATTTTAATTTTAAATGAAACAGCATAGAGTGTTATACATGTTATTTAGTACATTCATTACCTACCTATAGACTCAAATTTGTGCGAATACACAAACATGAGTATGTGCGCGTTTATTTTACTATATTTTTACCTTTTCTGACCATAATAACTTTCCCTGTAATAATATTTCGGCACTAAAAACGGTCAAAATAAACAATTTTCCCTTTGGAAATTATATGTGTCTCATACTGCTTTGTATTCTAAGAACTATGTATGTCATATATTTTTTATATTTTTAAGCTTTAGATTCAGTAAGTAGATAAACTGAGTTATTATTTAAATGAATTCAGACCAATAAGCTATGTATAGCACCTGGTTTAACTACTCAAGCTGAAGTTTATGAGAAAATAGTAAAAAGTTAATTGATACTTTGTATGTTTTATAAATATTCCTTTCTGGCAAGAGTAACAAGTTAGATTTATTTGTCAGTATTAATGGTTCTAGTGTACCGGTATCAGTATAATATTCAGGCAACGTAATCCCTGATGTCACGTTACACATCATTACATGCTTATTGAAAATTCATATTACACATTATACTATTGTGTGCTATTGGGGTCAATAAAACTTTGAAAGATAATTGACTAATCTATCCAAAATAGCTAATGTACATAGTACTGTTTGGTGCTTTGAATTGCACGCCTAAAACAATATTATTAGAGTCAATACTTAGGACTACATGGATCTTGCTTGCACATTGTAAATCATTATAAATCATCACATAATAAGATGACTATTAAACAAAACCAAAGGTAATACCAGCACTTATGTTTTGGTCTCATGCTATCAAGGGAATCCCGTCAGATGTAACAATCTTGCAAATTAACAGTGCAGGCAAAAAGCGGTGTCAAACACATGCACACTCAACCTCTCACATGCTCGAACAACAACTAAGTTGTTGTGCTCTGAACAACAACTAAGTTGTTGTGCCGAAGCACAACAACTAAGCTGATGTTCTCTGAACCGCAAATAAGTTGCTGTGCTCACAAGCACAGCAACTAAGTTGTTGTGCTCACATATAGAGATCATCCCATTATTTTAGATATATAAAACAATTTCCTCATGCATGGAACAAATAATTAGTTGATTTCTGAAGTCAGAGTTGAGAAAATTCACACCTGCCAAGTTCCCATGTTGAGCCGGCCATTAGTAATGGGGACACTGGGATAGAAACAGGCCCGGCCCAGTGGGCAGCCCACCAAGCCCTCGGGCTAGGGCAGCCCACTGGGCTGGGGCAACATAAAATGGTTTACTTCTTTATAAGTAGTCTTCAAACTTTGTAAATTAGGAAGACTGACGTTAGTTGTGTGGTTGAGCGGTAAGCAAGGTGATGATAGTGTAATGTTGGCAAGTTGTCGCAGGTTCAAGTCCTAGCTGGTAGTGTTTAAGGATGTTGTTTAATACTTTTTTTTTCATTTAAAGGTTTTGCTCTAAAACTGGTTAGGCAGTAGAACGATAGGCGGCTCTACATATGGATATCAATGATATTTCTTTCTGCAGTGCACAAGATTATTTGGGTTAAAAGAGAAATATTATGTGTATTCACCCAATAAGAAAACTTGCTAGTTATTTTTCAAGTTTGAATTAAGTCTAATAATGGTTTAGATATAATTTCTGCCAGTCTGAAGTGATAAGGCAAGCAAGCAGGTTCGATATTTCTAGTATGAAAATAACAAAAAAATAATCAATTTAGATTGTTTCACAATACATTACACACTGAAGTGACAGAGGCTATTTAAAAAACAGTCATGTTTCTACTTTTGTGATGCAAAACATCATTTTTTACTAGCTTATGTCCAAATTTGCCAAGCGAAATCTTCTTAAAAGAAATAAATAAATTGTATTGGCGCTATTTCAAAGTGCATTGATATTTTTTGGGGAAAAAAGATTAGTACTATTGGCTGGTGCAGTTTAAAAGTGAACTAGTACAAAATGTTTTTTTATGCTGCCACGGAAGGCAAACACATATCCATTCTGGGCATGGGCAGCAAAACGATAGGGTCGGCTCTGGATAGAAAGAAATAAGGAAATGTACTTCATATACTTCATTTGGACCTGCAAAGTTGCATATACATATTTCACTAGTCGAATATATACTTAATATATTGTCACTGAAAACCTATATTAACACATATATTAGCACTTTTATATATTTATTACTTCATATATCATCCAAACATCGATGACTTACTATTACCCCTCTAGTGCGAAGCATGTTTTGAATATTACCCAAATATGAGTTGAGAAAACATAGTATCTCCACAGTTTTAAACATATTGAACTAGATGTGTGAAACACTTCGCACATTCATTGATTTGAAAGAGAATGTAAAGTTCTATGAAAATGGGGTTTCCGTATGAATCCGAGAATCTGAATTTTCAAATGTGTAATTATTCCAAACATTGGTTTATGTGCACACATAAATTTTAAATGCAGTTTTGAGTTTACGCCATGGTGTACATGAGATCCCTATGCATACATAAATTGATTTAACATGATATAATATAATAAATATTTGATTAGTTTTATATGTATTCAGCTGAGTTTTTAAATACATTTTAGATAAAAGATTCACAATGGTTTTTCAAAGGTGAACTTAGTTCCACTCTACATCTGCATATATTTGGACTTTCAATAGAAGCCTATTATGTAATTAATTCTTCATTTGGTCATATAATTGTAGAAAATAGTTACCTTTGGAACTTAATTACTATAGTTTGCACTTGTATCCTCTGCTCTACCTTGCTGCTCAAGATGACTTGAAGTTATAATATACTCAAATGCTGTATAATAATATCTGGTGATATGTGTACAAAATTTTTGAATAAAACAGTTAACTTTTTGTACATTCCCAATTTAGTGCAATGTTGTATGTTGTAAGGTTACAGCAATGCAAGACTTAAATGTTGTATAAAAAGTTTTGAATGGTGTATAAAAATATATTCTCTCTACATTTGGTAACTTTTTTTTTTGCAGTCACACCGTGCTAGTAACAATATGCAGACTCAAGATCAACAGGCCGTTGGATCTACCGTCGCGTGGCACAAAGATTATGTTTCCTTGGTCTAGTGTTGGTACTTATGAAACTAGTTATGTAATTTATGTTAGAACTATGTCGACGTAACTTAACCAACCTTTTGGAGTGTAAACTTATCTAGTCTTTTGGAGTATAGACCTATCGAATTTTTTGAAATGTGTTGGAATTATATGATTCTTGCTTCAGTCTTTTAGTATGTGTTATTATGTGATTTTGATTGTTGCATTACAGTATTTATTGCATGTTAAAATATTCATTATTATTAGGGATGTATATCACAACAGTTATAGTTAAATTTGCATTTATTTCGCAAGGGGCAAAAACTGTTGTTATATGATAATTTTACAATGGTCCATGAACTGTTGTAAAATAGGTTTAGCAAGTAGTATATTACAACGGTTGGCGACCGTTGTAATATACTGTATTACAACGGGCAAAAGTCGCTTGTAATTTATTAGCTATTACAACGGGTTAATAACCATTGTCATAGAGTCATTGCACGTGACAGAGCAAGTTATTACAACGGTCCTTTACAACAGTCATTTCCCGTTGTCAAATAGTCAGGAGCTATTACGACGACGCATATTAAAACGGGCATATGCCCGTTGTGAAATGCATATTACAACGGTTTTTGCCCGTTGTAAAAGGACTGTTTTGTTGTAGTGATAAAAACCTTGATGTGATTATTACTTTTATCCTTTATTTTACTTTGTTATTTATATATCTAGTTCTTATAATATCACCTATACACACTTAGTAGATTTTACTGTGCACTTTCAGAGGTTAGTCTCAATTCTGTAGGTTAGGTCAGCCTAGACAATCAGGCCACCAGTAGTTGCAGATGATCTGGCTAATGTTAAACATCACCATGAGTACATGTCATAAAGCAATGGACCTACTTTAAGGGTTTTAAGGAATCAAGAGTTGTTTTAGGACCCATCTTTGTCCCTCAGATGATAGGTTAGCTATAAGGCACGATGGGTGATTTTCCTAAAAGGGTCCACTTGGGGGCAAAGTATTAAGTGGTTGTCAATCTCTGCCTCCCTATTAATAATTATTAATTGGTAGAGAGGGATTGTATGCAATGTGAGCTAGATAGTCATCATGAGAGTTCTTTCTTGGAGATTGGTATTAAATGAAAGGGGCTACCTTGACTGATGTTTTAAATGTCACAATCTACCTATTTTTCCTTAGGGTATATTAAGTGATATGGTTATTATCCCTTGCATTGCAAGATATTCATAACGTTTTTTATGGGTTATGAGAAGGAAATATGCTTCCGGAATGGAAGGTATTAAGTGTTCGGTTAGAATTAATGCATTTATTTGCATGAAACATTAAGCGATTTTCAAAAATCAACATAGGACATATTACTATTTCGACATATGTTGTTCAAGTGTCGAAATAAAAATTATAGAGGTTCTTATTCACTGAACAATTATTGTTAGACTCCCTCTCATTATAGAATAAGTTAAGGAATGATTGATGTGGAGGATGTTGCTTGAAGATGGCATTAGCAAAACTTGCAACATTTATTTTTATTTTTATTTGATGTTTTTTTTTTAGTAGAGCTGACCGATTTTTATGGTGGTCGCAACCACTTTTCATTACAACTAATAATAAAGACAATACAAAACATGAATTAGACAATTAGCCTAACTACTATGGCTAGTTTGAAGTGCCAGGACACAATTACAATATGAAATAGGAGTGAAGCAATTCACTTCAGCTACTATCAGGTAGAGTTACTCAACCTCCAGGTTGGAGGTGAGTAAACTTCCCTTGTCCTCAACAGGACGATAGATATGACCATAACCCTAAAAAATAGAGACTAAATCAGTGGTGAAATCCTCAGTATCGATGTCATAAATGAATTGTCTATCCCAAGAATCATTTGAGAAAACATTCACGCTCTCAACTTCTTCAGGGCCCTCAGTAGCCAAGATAAGTTCATCTTCAACACTTTGGTAGAACAGAGCTCTTTTCTCTCCAATCTCGTTAGACACAAAAGCATAATAGTGTTTACCTTCCATGGAGTATCTCATCAAAGTAGGAACACAAACCCAAGCACGCTCATTCGATAACCATTTCACATTAGAAGTAGGCAAAATAGGAATAGTAACATGATCATCATCTGAGGTATCAGGGATAGAAGGAACTGTGACAGCTGGGGTAGTAATAGCAGGAAGAAAATCATCAGCAGAAGCTGTAGGATCAACACTCATCGAGGTTACGGGGGGGGGGGGGGGGGGGAAGGGGTAAGAGAATCTTACGAACCAAAATCTATGGGGTGGACGCTCAAGAGGAACCTTAATTGATGTTTTTATTTGTACCCATGGACATATACTTTGGAACAAATGTTTTAACTGTGATGTATATGATGTTATGTTTTGACATTTTGATCTGGTTTTAAAATAAACAGCTATATTTTGCTATTATGTTCTTTTCCCTCATTATGATCTTTGAAAGTACAATCGTTTCTCAATAATGTTATATCACTAACCAACATTTAGATTTGGAATAGATTTAGGTTTAGATGGACCTTTCTGGGTCGAAATGTTGTTTTGGTGTAGTTTATTACAACAAGAATAAGGAAAAAAGAGCCATGATTTCACCAAGAAAACAAGGAACATATAGGGAGGGATTAGCAATATTTACTCCAAAATCGCAAGAAAAAGAGGAAAATAAGGATGAGGTTGTTTGTAAAAGGGGATGTCAGAAAATTTAGCAAAAGGATCTACTAAACAATTAAGTAGCTTAATCATACGTCCATGGACTCAATAGTACCACATGGCAGAAACACCAGGCAAAAGAGGTTAACTTGACCACCCAGAAGACTCATGGATTGAGGAAGCATTATTAAATGATACAGGATATTTAGAAATATAGTATTTTCTTTTGTACCTTTGTTTGTTATTTTGTTACAATGTGTTACCACCAAAACAATCTTGGCACAAGACAGTAGGTGAAGGGATGTCAAATGAATGTAAAGAAAGAATAAGGAACTCAAGAGCAAATTAGGCCAATACCTTTGTTGGGGAAAAAGGATCCGAAGCCTACCAAGTATCGGCAAAGGTTCATCTGATGAGATCTACCCGCCAAGAATCAATTGATGGATACCAGCACATTAAAGGAGGAAAAGTATCGGGTCAGAGCATAAAGATGGTTTGGAATCAACCCTCGAAGAATGGCCCATGGATATAGAAAGGGATTACTTTCATAAGTAACACGAGTATCACCGAAAGCTACCCTTCAAAGAGCCATTCAAACTACCCAAACCGACCATGGCTCCATGCTAGAAACTCAACTTGCCGATATAATTGACATCAAAACTACTCTTCATGACCTCTCCAAATCAACGGCCAACATAAACCGAAAACTGGACACTCAACTACTCCCTTCTCCAAGTAACCAAACACCCACCACATTCGAACCATTACCCAATAATCGTAAAGCCCCTATATTACCAACACCCACATCCACCTGAACCCCGAAATGCACTTTATCGTAATTTTATGGATCTAACCCACACAATTGGATATTTCAAGCGGATCAGTTTTTTGCATATTACTCAACACCAAAAGACCAACGTGTTGACCTCGCAAGCTTCCATATGCAAGGCCAAGATCTTTCGTGGTTTCAGTAGTGCATCATAGCAAACAAATCTCTACATGGTCGACGTTAACCAAATCACTCGAACAACGTTTCAAACCTCCCACTTTCCTTAACCTACAAGCCACTATATTCAAACTCAAACAAATCTCTACTATTGAAAACTACCTATCTACCTTTTAGACCCTCTGCAAAGTATGACCACTTTATCCGACGATTCCATCCTTCATTGCTTCATATCCATCTTTAAGACCCGCATCCGAAACGAGATCGATATCCTCAAACCGGCCACCATCTCCGAAGCAATTGATGCAGCCAAACTAATCGAATGAAAATACACTGACCAAACGAAATCGCCATGCCCCAGATTCAATGCAACACCCCTAAAAACCACCAACACAATAAACACCCCACAAACATTTCCTCAAACTCCTTCACCCCCAACCACCAAAACATACTACCCAATCAAGCAATTATTCCAGTCTGAAATGAACATATGCAAACAACAAAGGCTATGTTTTAACTGCGACGAGAAGTATCATTTTGGGCACCGCTGCAAACCTTTCCACATCCTCATGATTTTACCAGAAATTAACACCGACTAAATTGATCCATTATTGACCCTATCCGTTGCCCAAGAACCAGATCCTCCAAAACCTACAATCACCAAAGATGACCACATTGACCTCACTCAAAATCAACCACAGGAAATTTCATTCCATGCATTGATCGGATCCTCCCACCCCCACGCAATTCACCTACCCATAATAATCAACGGTAACCCAATTTCTATTCTCGTCGATATGGTTCCACACACGATTACATTCACCCAAAAGAAGCAAATTTCCTTGGCCTTATACCAATCCAAGCAGATTCCTTCGTCGTCACTGTAGGAAACAACGAAAAGTTGCAGAGCTCCGGAAGCTGCTCTGATGTTTGTGTCGACATCTAAGGCCACCAGTTCGCCATTGATTTTCATTTGCTGGAGATCTCTAGATCCGATGCCGTTTGTGGTACAAAATGGTTAGAAACGCTACGTCCAATAACGGTTGATCATAAAAACCTAATGATGGTATTTATTTTTAATCAGCAACCCCTTTCCTTAGCTGGGCTGGGCCCGGACTCGAAGCCTTCTCCTATATCCATTCAGGAATTAAAATGCACGGAATGCACTTCTTCAATCCCCACATTCCAATATCTACAATCCAAGCTAACTATGCTTATACCGAAGCCAAACCAATCGACCATCGATGACCCACAACTCAAAAAAAAAATCATAGCATCCTATAGCCACAATTTTCTCAACCTACAGAACTTCCACCAAACTGCCCCCAAAATCACCACACACTATAAGAAAATTGATTTTTTGTTGCAAAAATCAGCGGCATTTCTTCGCAAATGCAAGCAAAGGTGATTTCACTCACAATATAAACGTGCAAAAAATATTTTTACTTTGAGTAGTAGTTGTTTTTTGTAGAACATTGTTTACAAATGTGGATATTCAACTGTTATCTTGTTAATTAGGAAAAAGGACAAGTCCTAAAAAGAAGTCCGAGTAAGAAAGGATACGATTTTGCAGCAAAGTTTCTATGAGAGATGTATCATTTTTGTGACATAAACAACTGCCAGTAGAATCATTTCTTGTTATGTACAAAGATGATGGAAAAAGTCTACAAAGCTGAATAATGAGTCGCTATTAGACATCGTTTGTAACACCCCACCTCCGCCAGGGTGTCTCTTGCAAGCACTCTGACTTTGGAAGGGCGTTTGAATCAGGTAAACATGCATAATGATATATCAAGGCAGAACAAGAACATATGTATATATGTAAACAGAGTAAATAACATAGATAAAACAGCGGAAGATCAAACCATTTCAAAACAAGTCTGGTACAACATAATGTCAATTTTCCAAATACACAAGTCTAGATAAAAAAACAACATTACTGCAAAAACTGAAATACATAAGTACTATCCCCAAAATAAGTGATAACCATAGCTAGCTTCATGTCAAGACCGTACATGAGCTAAAATCCCACAAGCAGGCGATCAGAAATCCAGCTAAGCTCCAATATTCCCTCCCTGATAACCTGGGGGGGGGGGGGGGAAACGGAAGAAAAGAGGCGAAAGAAAACAGGTCAGTCAAAAAGACTGAGTAAGCCCTACTACAATCAATGTAAACTGATAAAGTTAACTGGCATGAGAAGCAGGTATGATCATAAGGATAACAACATACTAGCATGGTGATTAACTAACAAGGTAGATAAAGGTGTCATCGCATAATCAGGTTTAAGGTTTTGCACCACCGGTGTACTAGCAAACTATCATGACTGGAATAAACAAGTATTGATCCCTTGGCCCAAGCTTTGGCCCAATAACATGAAATGACCCTAATACAAGGTCCAACCAAACGGTCTAGTCGATCGGCTCCCTAAGCCTAACTCGTCACGTGTTGGTGTCAATACGGCCCAAACATAATTGTAGTCAGACTGTGCAGGGTCTCCCGTCGGGTGTATCAAGCCCTAGGGTGGCAACCCCTGGACACCATAAGCATGAGTACACAGTCTCGATCTACTGGTACCCGTGCATGCTTCCCCGGCTTTGGACTATGTGCACGACCATGGTCCGCCCGGAACTACACCGGCGTACCCTCTGCCGTCGCTTTTGGTCACTTACCTCCAGTCCAGCAATCGTGCCCCCACCCTAGCCTAGTCCCTAGGGTCATGATGATACGAACTTGGGATTACTGCTGGAGTGGGCCCCCATTGCTAGGATTTTTTTATTGGGTTAAGTACGGTTTAACCCTCTTGCTAATCATGGATTAACTTGGTTAAGTGTAACGATGAGTTCACGACTTAACCCCGATTAATCTACTAAGCCCAAATTGGTTAAGTATTAAGTGGACCATGACTTAACCCTAATCATGAGGCATTAATTAATTAATGTGCCTTAACCTCTCACATTAGACTTTGTTGCAGTTACTAGTTAAGCCGGGCGGGTCCGGGTAGCTTTACACCACAACTTGGTCTAACCTCGGGTCCAAGGTACAACATGGCCAACTTCTCACATTGGGTCCTATTGTTTGTAGCAACTAGTTAAGCCGGTCGGTTCCGGGTAGGTTTACGCTACAAACTCAACCCAACCTCGAGTTGGTCACACTTATCTTTTCTAAGTGTCATGTCCACCATATTTCCAAAACATGTTACAAGTTTTCAAGCAATTGGGTAGACCTAACTTAATAGGTAAATTCCCAATGGGTAGACCTAACTTAATAGGTAAATTCCCAAGCTTATGTTTTTATGTCTTTTAAGTTTACCCAACCCCAAACGCAATCCCATCGCTTACATATCACAATAGCGCATAAAGGATAGAAAGAGGGAACTTGGCATAATCATGACATAAAGGTATTGAAGCCACAAAATTTAACATGGTGGCATATGAAATGTTCATATGTGCATATTACATTTTTAGGCCTCAAAAGCATGCATAAAACCAAACTTGGCATATTGGTGATACATGGTGCTAAATGACATGTAGAAATGGCCATAAGTTCGCATTTAGCCTCACATGCAAGTTATCATAAGGGATATGATAACTTACATGTTGCCAAAATGCAACCTTTAGCATAAAGCTTGAAGCTTTATGTTCATAAGCCCAAGATAAGCTTGCATAACATGATAACATGAGCAAAAGGATCAACCCAAACTTGCATAACACGACTTGCATATCATATGACAAACTTGCATATCAAACTTGCATAACATAACATGATGAACTTGCATATCATATCATAGCATACTTGCATAACATGATAAACTTGCATATTACATCATAGAAAACTTGCATAACATGATAAACTTGCATCATTCATTAACTTTAGAGTTTAAGTATGAAAGTAGAAAATGGCTTACAATGCTTATGAGGACTCAAATGAGTATAGCAAATATAAGAAAGCCCTTATGAAATCAAATAAACCCAAAATGAAAGCAAAACCCTTGAGCCAAATGATCAAAACTCTTTCTTTATGATGCAAATATAGAAACTTGACTTGAATGCAAGCTAATGATGCTCATACAAGCTTGAAAACATTTGTATGCATGGAAAATCTCATAAAAATTTATTTAGGAATTTTATGAAGAGAGTGGAGGCCATGAGAGAATTGATTTTGTCATAGTTTAGTTGTAGTATTGATTAATGATGATTTAGGGCTAGCTTAGGGTCTTATTTATAGATTAGGCAAGTGTTTTAGGCCATAGGATTAAACCCTAGTTGCAATCTCAGCCCTTAAAATCGAATCTGGCCCCCAAACTCAACACAATCTCAAAATGGTGCACCAGGCAAAACTGCCCGGCAGGACCAAGTCGACAGCCAAGTCGACAGGGCTGTCGACTTGGGTCCAACCAAGTCGACTCCTAAGTCGACAGGGCTGTCGACTTGGGTGTTCTGGCGGGAATTTTCCCACCTGGCCCAATCTTACCCAATTTTCCAAATTCAAACTTGAATTTGAAATCTGTTTTTACTTTGAAATTTTCTGAAAACTTCGTTGGGCCTTAATCGGGTCATACGGACTCCGATTTTCGAAAACTCGGACTCTATTTCGCGTATTTTTCCGAGACGAACGCAATGGCATAGCCCGTTTCCCTTGATTCAGATTTATAAATTAAATTCTGCCTCGATTTACGTTATAACAGGTTATTGAAAATACGGGTTGTTACATTCTCCCCTCCTTAAAGGATTTCGTCCCCGAAATCTTCACGTTAGGAAGAACGTATCCTACCATCCAACATCCATCTACTCAAAACATCATCCACGAGCAATCATTGTCCTTAAAAGATTCTAAATGTTGTATGAACATATGCAAAGGTGTGTGTATATGTACTTATCTAATGCAAATATCATCAATGCAAATTATGTTAGTGAAATGAATCCATATGTATGCAATTCCTAACATAATGTATAACATCTATATGTGTGCACATAACATACATCCATATGCAACATCCATGTGATAACACAAAAATTTTCATCCATGAATAAGCATAAACACTCATGCATATGCAATATGAGGTGTGTGTGAGCCGATCTAGTGCCTAACGTGTATAATGCATCCACGAGTAACCACTTGCAAACACTTGCAACCACTTGCAACCATCAAGCATAACATGTTTCAAACACATGTTTCATCCAAAGGGTTTCTACCTAAGGTTCTCATGACAAGATTAACACGATAAACTAGATAAACATGGATAGCAAAGAGAAAGATATGCTAACAAAGAAAAGAGATTGAGAGTGTACCCTCAAAAAGGAATGGATAAAGCCCACGCATCTTCTCCTCGGTTTCCCAAGTTGCGTCTTCTTCGGCTTCACCCCATTGAACCTTCACCAACTTGACCTCTCGATTCCTCAGCTTCTTGGTCTCCGTCCCTAAGATACGGATCGGAGCTCTCCTCAAGGTAGCCTCTTTTTCCACTTCTACATCTGAACACTTGGCTCAACAACCTCTGCTGATTCATGTAAACACTTCCGAAGATGCGAGACATGAAAAACATCGTGTACTCCGGCAAGCTTCTCGGGCAACTTCACTCTATAAGCCATCTGCCCGATCCTCTCTATAATAGGGAATGGTCCAACAAACCTCGGTGCTAACTTCCCAACGGCTCCAAATCGGACCACATTCCGCAAAGGAGAAACCTTCACGAAAACCATATCCCCAACATCAAACTCCAAATCAGTTCTTCGCTTATCAGCATAGGATTTCTGTCGGTCTTGGGCCGCTTTCATCCGTCTCCGAATCAACTCGATCTTCTCGGATGTATCTCTGATCATATCAGGCCCAAGTATAAGCTCATCTGTAGTCTCCCACCAACATGTAGGCGACTTGCACGGCCTCCCATATAAAGCTTCGAATGGTGCCATCCCTATGCTTGCCTGATAACTGTTATTATATGCAAACTCAACAAGAGGAAGATGGTCTTCCCAAGTACCACCAAAATCCAGAATACAAAGCCTCAACAGATCCTCGAGTACCCTATTCACCCTTTCGGTTTGACCGTCCGTCTGTGGGTGATAAGCCGTACTTAGATTCAACCTCGTGCCCATTGCTTCTTGCAAGCTATTCCAGAATTGACTTGTAAAGATTGGGTCACGGTCACTGACAATACTAGAAGGGACTCCATGAAGTCTCACAATCTCACGAAGATATACAAACGCTAGCCAAGATGCGGTTCTCTTGCTCTTCACCGGAATGAAATGAGCACTCTTCGTAAGTCTGTCCACAATAACCCAAATGCTCGTATTCCCTTTCCTTGACCTTGGTAGCCCATCAATAAAATCCATAGAAATACTCTCCCACTTCCAAAGTGGAACGTCTAGAGGATGCAATAGCCCACCGGGCTTCTTCGACTCGGCCTTAACTTGCTGGCAAATGATACATCTAGAGACAAACTCTGCCACATCCTTCTTCATCCCAGGCCAAAAGAAAATGTGCTTCATATCTTTATACATCTTATCTCCGCCCGGATGTATAGTCAACTTAGAGCGATGCGCTTCCTCCAGAACTTTTCTTACTAAATCTTCTACCATTGGAACACATAACCTTCCGTCTCTCCTCAGCCAACCCTTGTCATCAATAGAATATCGAGCGAGATGACTAGACGCCTCTCCTCGAATCAGCTTATCCATAATCTCAACTATCTGAGGGTCTTCTCTCTGCGAAGCCCCAACTTGATCAAGAAGGGTAGGTATGAGTTCCAGAGATGCTAAAGAACCGGTCATCGACTCAATCGCCAAAGAGAAATCAAAGGTTGCCACATACTCTAAATTCTTCATCTCAACGAATAGAGGACTCAAAGTCAACCTTTTTCTACTCAATGCATCTGCTACCACATTCCCCTTGCCAGGGGTATAGGCTATCTCAAAATCGTAGGACGCCAAGAATTCCATCCATCTTTGTTGCCTCAGATTCAGATCCTTCTGAGAAAAGAGATACCTCAATGACTTGTGATCGGTATAAAGCTCAAATCTTTCTCCCAGAAGATAATGGCGCCAAGCCTTGAGTGCATATACTATTGCTGCCAACTCTAAGTCATGAGTGGGATAATTCTTCTCATGCACTTTGAGTTGTCTACCGCCAAAGCATATCACCCTTCCTTCTTACATCAGAACAGCTCCTAACCCCGTGCCACATGCATCGGTGTATACTGTAAATAGCTTCCCTCCATCGGGCAAAGCCAGAACAGGTGCTGATGTGAGAGCTCTCTTGAGCTTCTGAAAAGCAAGCTCGCATTCTATTCTCCAAGCAAAAACTAAATTCTTCTTCGTCAATTTAGTGAGAGGAGCGGAAATCTTCGCGAAGTCCTTGATGAACTTCCGGTAAAAACCCGCAAGACCTAGAAAACTTCTCACTTCGGTTGCATTCCTTGGAGTCTTCCAATCCTGAACTGCAACTACCTTAGCGGGATCCACCGCTACGCCTTGCTTAGATACTATATGCCCAAGGAATCTAACTTCCCTTCTCCAAAAGTGACACTTGGAGAACTTGGCCTTCAACTGATGCGCTCTAAGCGTATCCATCACCTCCACGAGATGCCTTGTGTGCTCTTCCTCATCCTTAGAGAAGATCAGAATATCATCTACGAAGACCACGACAAACTTGTTCAAGAACTCCCTGAACACCCTACTCATCAAGTCCACGAAATATGCGGGTGCATTAGTCAAGCCGAACGGCATGACAAGCCATTCGAAGAATCCATCTGGAGTCCTGAACGCAGTCTTGTCTATACTATCTTCAGCTACCCTGAGCTGATGAAATCCAGTAGCAAGATCAAGCTGAGAGAAAACAGAAGCACCGACAAGCTGGTCAAAGAGATCATCGATCCTCGGTAACGAGTGTCTGTTCTTCTTAGTCAGCTTATTCAACTCTCGATAGTCAACACAAAGTCGGAGAGAACCATCTGCCTTGGTAGCAAATACCACAGGCGCTCCCCATTCAGATATACTTCGTCTAATGAAGTTCTTCTCAAGCAACTCCTTCACTTGCTTACTTAGCTCCCGCCTTTCACGCGGAGCCATATGCCGAACGGGAAAAGAAACCGGCTTTGCATTATCCACCAGATAAATGCGGAAATCAATCTCTCGCTTAGGGGGCAACCCCCTAACTTCATCAAAAACATCCGGATACTCTCGAACCACTCTTACAGACTGAAGAGTTTCCATTGACGAGTCGAGTGATTCAAGATAGCACAACATGACGGGACCTCTCGGATCACAAGAAATCTCTAGGGTGTTTCCGAGGCGAGTCACGAGCCTCACAACCCTATGCTCACAATCAAGAATGGCTCCATATCTGGACAGCCAATCCATGCCCAATATCAATCCGTATCCCCTAAAACCAAGAACATAAGCACTGCACAAGAACTCTACACTCAGTATAGAGATCCTCAAATCCCCACATATCATAGACAAATGGGCGGAACCCCCAATTGGATTTGAGACACAGACGGGATCATCTACCAAGCTAGTACTAAGGTGCAAACTATCAACAAGATCAGATGAGATAAAGCTATGCGATGCACCAGAATCAAATAAGGTACGAACTGGAAAATCAGAAATATATACAAGGCTCTCAACAGAAATACTACCTCGATCGGGAACTGGAGCGGTGTTGAGAGCATGAACTTGCCCTCCTGAAGGTCCAGCACGCTGAGTCTGACCCTGGCCTTGCCCTCGCTTCTTTGGGCAATCCTTACTGAAATGTCCAGTCTTACCGCAGAAAAAGCATTCACCATTCTTCCTTTTCCTCTTCTTACAATCCTTAATAAGATGCCCAACTGAACCACAATAATGGCACTTCCCCTTGTTGTTCTTGCCCTTTTTGTTGTTCCCCTTGTTGCCTTGACTCTTGTTCTTATTCTGATTGCCCTGACTGCCCTGACCACTTGGATTACCCTGATTTCCTTTCCCCTGGGAATCAGTCTTCTTGGCTTGAGTATCATTCATCTTGACCTCTTTCTTGACATCTCCCTGAAGTAACGCCATATCAACCAAGCTCTCAAACGTGGCCCCATGGGGAATATGTGACATAGCCAATCCCTGCAACGGCTCATTCAATCCCCTAGCAAAACGAAGAGCCTTCTTCTGAGGAGTATTAACCATATACAAGCCAAAACGAGCTAACTGACTGAACTTGTTCACATATTCTTTGACAGACATATCTCCTTGTTTCAAAGTTATGAACCTCTCCATTTGCAGATTCTCCTCAGCAGAAGATAGAAACTTAAGCACGAACCTTGCCCTGAAATCGGCCCAAGTCTCAACAGGCCTAGTACCATTGGTGACTTCCCACCAATAAGCGGCCTCATCCTTCATAAGCTAAACCGCCAACAAGATCTTCCTCTGATTGTCTAACCCAAAGATAGCAAATAAATCCTCGGTCTCTTTCAACCAATTTCTGGCCTCTACAAAAGTCTCAGTGCCTTGAAAGTTCTTGCCACCCATTGCTTTGAAATCTTTGCAAGTCTTTGCGAAGTCGTCTTAAGGATGCTGAGGGGGAGGAGGAAGAGGAACCTCAGTGACAGGAGGAGGAGGAACATTAGCTACAGGAGGAGGAGGAATATTAACTACTGGAGGAGGAGGAGGGACATCTGCGGGGCCGGCTTCGGTCGCCCTAGCCTCCAAAAGTCTCCTATACCAAACAGGTATGTGTACTCCCTCCGGAATAGCAAAGTTATCAGCCATACTGAAAACGAAGAAAAAGACAGATTCAGAATGGGGAAAAATGGAGGAATTTTGCTAATGGCTTTTTGGGGAATAGCCTTTAAAATAAACTAGACTTTTCTTTGGAAAATACTTTATACTTGGTTTTGAAAATAGTTTTCCAAAAGTTTTCTAAAAACCTTTTTGTTCCTTCTCGTAAACCATATGCTCTGATACCAAATGTAACACCCCACCTCCGCCAGAGTGTCTCTTGCAAGCACTCTGACTTTGGAAGGGCGTTTGAATCAGGTAAACATGCATAATGATATATCAAGGCAGAACAAGAACATATGTATATATGTAAACAGAGTAAATAACATAGATAAAACAGCGGAAGATTTCAAACCATTTCAAAACAAGTCTGGTACAACATAATGTCAATTTTCCAAATACATAAGTCTAGATAAAAAAACAACATTACTGCAAAAACTGAAATACATAAGTACTATCCCCAAAATAAGTGATAACCATAGCTAGCTTCATGTCAAGACCGTACATGAGCTAAAATCCCACAAGCAGGCGATCAGAAATCCAGCTAAGCTCCAATATTCCCTCCCTGAGAACCTGGGGGGGGGGAACGGAAGAAAAGAGGCGAAAGAAAACAGGTCAGTCAAAAAGACTGAGTAAGCCCTACTACAATCAATGTAAACTGATAAAGTTAACTGGCATGAGAAGCAGGTATGATCATAAGGATAACAACATACTAGCATGGTGATTAACTAACAAGGTAGATAAAGGTGTCATCGCATAATCAGGTTTAAGGTTTTGCACCACCGGTGTACTAGCAAACTATCATGACTGGAATAAACAAGTATTGATCCCTTGGCCCAAGCTTTGGCCCAATAACATGAAATGACCCTAATACAAGGTCCAACCAAACGGTCTAGTCGATCGGCTCCCTAAGCCTAACTCGTCACGTGTTGGTGTCAATACGGCCCAAACATAATTGTAGTCAGACTGTGCAGGGTCTCCCGTCGGGTGTATCAAGCCCTAGGGTGGCAACCCCTGGACACCATAAGCATGAGTGCACAGTCTCGATCTACTGGTACCCGTGCATGCTTTCCCCGGCTTTGGACTATGTGCACGACCATGGTCCGCCCGGAACTACACCGGCGTACCCTCTGCCGTCGCTTTTGGTCACTTACCTCCAGTCCAGTAATCGTGCCCCCACCCTAGCCTAGTCCCTAGGGTCATGATGATACGAACTTGGGATTACTGCTGGAGTGGGCCCCCATTGCTAGGATTTTTCTAGTGGGTTAAGTACGGTTTAACCCTCTTGCTAATCATGGATTAACTTGGTTAAGTGTAACGATGAGTTCACGACTTAACCCCGATTAATCTACCAAGCCCAAATTGGTTAAGTATTAAGTGGACCATGACTTAACCCTAATCATGAGGCATTAATTAATTAATGTGCCTTAACCTCTCACATTAGACTTTGTTGCAGTTACTAGTTAAGCCGGGCGGGTCCGGGTAGCTTTACACCACAACTTGGTCTAACCTCGGGTCCAAGGTACAACATGGCCAACTTCTCACATTGGGTCCTATTGTTTGTAGCAACTAGTTAAGCCGGTCGGTTCCGGGTAGGTTTACGCTACAAACTCAACCCAACCTCGAGTTGGTCACACTTATCTTTTCTAAGTGTCATGTCCACCATATTTCCAAAACATGTTACAAGTTTTCAAGCAATTGGGTAGACCTAACTTAATAGGTAAATTCCCAATGGGTAGACCTAACTTAATAGGTAAATTCCCAAGCTTATGTTTTTATGTCTTTTAAGTTTACCCAACCCCAAACGCAATCCCATCGCTTACATATCGCAATAGCGCATAAAGGATAGAAAGAGGGAACTTGGCATAATCATGACATAAAGGTATTGAATCCACAAGTTTAACATGGTGGCATATGAAATGTTCATATGTGCATATTACATTTTTAGGCCTCAAAAGCATGCATAAAACCAAACTTGGCATATTGGTGATACATGGTGCTAAATGACATGTAGAAATGGCCATAAGTTCGCATTTAGCCTCACATGCAAGTTATCATAAGGGATATGATAACTTACATGTTGCCAAAATGCAACCTTTAGCATAAAGCTTGAAGCTTTATGTTCATAAGCCCAAGATAAGCTTGCATAACATGATAACATGAGCAAAAGGATCAACCCAAACTTGCATAACACGACTTGCATATCATATGACAAACTTGCATATCAAACTTGCATAACATAACATGATGAACTTGCATATCATATCATAGCATACTTGCATAACATGATAAACTTGCATATTACATCATAGAAAACTTGCATAACATGATAAACTTGCATCATTCATTAACTTTAGAGTTTAAGTATGAAAGTAGAAAAGGGCTTACAATGCTTATGAGGACTCAAATGAGTATAGCAAATATAAGAAAGCCCTTATGAAATCAAATAAACCCAAAATGCAAGCAAAACCCTTGAGCCAAATGATCAAAACTCTTTCTTTATGATGCAAATATAGAAACTTGAATTGAATGCAAGCTAATGATGCTCATACAAGCTTGAAAACACTTGTATGCATGGAAAATCTCATAAAAATTTATTTAGGAATTTTATGAAGAGAGTGGAGGCCATGAGAGGATTGATTTTGCTATAGTTTAGTTGTAGGATTGATTAATGATGATTTAGGGCTAGCTTAGGGTCTTATTTATAGATTAGGCAAGTGTTTTAGGCCATAGGATTAAACCCTAGTTGCAATCTCAGCCCTTAAAATCGAATCTGGCCCCCAAACTCAACACAATCTCAAAATGGTGCACCAGGCAAAACTGCCCGGCTGGACCAAGTCGACAGCCAAGTCGACAGGGCTGTCGACTTGGGTCCAACCAAGTCGACTCCCAAGTCGACAGGGCTGTCGACTTGGGTGTTCTGGCGGGAATTTTCCCGCCTGGCCCAATCTTACCCAATTTTCCAAATTCAGACTTGAATTTGAAATCTGTTTTTACTTTGAAATTTTCTGAAAACTTCGTTGGGCCTTAATCGGGTCATACGGACTCCGATTTTCGAAAATTCGGACTCTTTTTCGCGTATTTTTCCGAGACGAACGCAATGGCATAGCCCGTTTCCCTTGATTCAGATTTATAAATTAAATTCTGCCTCGATTTACGTTATAACAGGTTATTGAAAATACGGGTTGTTACATCCTTCATATAGTAATGATTTAAACCTAGTTTTGAAATCTATCTTTCAGATCGTCTAAATGCAAATGCATCATGTTTAAAGAGATGGCAACTGATAAGTCTTGATTTAAATGTTGTTCTAAAATCTTTCTTTTAAGCCAACATTTTATACTGTGCCAAAATATTGCATACTTGGTTAAAAAGACCGCCCTAACAAAAATGTCTGATTTTTACATCATTTTTGGTCTTGATGCAACATTCAAGAGATTTCAACAGTCTACTTATAAAAAGTCCATCAACTTTAACTCCATTCTCATCTTATAGCAATTTAAAACCTTGAATGGTTGTTAGTGTTCCCTGATATTTCCTTCTTAGACCTAATTATCATCTCTAGATCTGGAGCTTAAGGACTCCTTGTACTCTTTAACATGATTCAAGAATTTCACACACTCTAATTTCCATATTTCATCAACAGTCAATTCCAGAAGCAGTTATACTTACACTTTAGAGAGGATTTTTAACAACAAAATTTTTGCTAAGCTCATAGGGACTATATTTTAGAGTGTTATCAAGGTAAAAATATTTTAAAACAAACATAGGTAAAATATTTGACAACAAATACGCTTATTGTCTTCTGATAACTCATGTTTTTGGTTTGTAGATGAACCACATTCTTCAGGATGTGCAATTTACAGATCAACAACGGTTCAAGCAGTTTGTTTCTCACAGCAAATCTAGAATGGAGGTGCCTGTAGAGTAATCATTTCAAGTTTATATATATATTTATGTTTGTAAATTTATCCTATCCAATAATGCATATTTACATTAATTCTTTTATGCCGATTAAGAGGAAGTGGCCATAGCATTGTTGTAGCAAGACTGGATGCTAAATTGAATGTTCCTGGATGGATTTCTAAGCAAATGGGAGGTGTAAGGATATTTAATGACAAATAAATTGATGGACAAAATATAATCGTCGGCCTTCATTTTTTGAACAAAATTACAGCTATGGCATAAGTCAATATATGGAAGTACTTACCTGCAGATTGGTTAAATTTTCCAGTTATTTACAATTTTTGCAAACTCTTGAGGGGAAGATTGATGAGGATTGAGATCAAATAGCAACTTCACTCAAATAGATTCGTAAATCTATTTTATCGCGGAATGACAGTATAGTTAAGCTAACGGCTGATGGGAAAAACCTCGAAAATTTGGCAAAACATCTTTTTAAATTTATCAATTCTTTCCTAATGCTTCTTCTGCTCAAGTTGATTCATGGAGTGCCACACTTTCTCGAGATAATGAAGCTATTGTCATTCCTACCCAGGTTGATATTTACCCCAACATTTTATGCTAATTAACCTGTTTCTTTGATTTTCTAATGATCACTAAAATAATCGTTATGGGAAAATGATACTGTGAAATTGTTGTAAACTTTCAGATTTTTTTTTCTGTTTAAGTCAACTTCATTAACTTTGTGTGAAATGTCATAAAATATATGACATGCAAAAAAATATGTTGAAAGTGGTATTTTGATTTAACTTGTGAAAGTGCAATTCACATTTATCTCACATTCATATTTTTTGTGTGCCATCCAGTTTATTATATGTTCTTCTGATATGCATTCTTACAGTTTTCTGGCAGAAAGATAATACTTTTAGCAACCTTCTGGCAAATTTTTATATTACTTTAATATTTGATTCAGTTGTCTAGATTTTTTTTGTATCTAATTTTTATTGAAAATTAAACCCAATTTATGGTTCTCTCGTTATTTGTTGTGTCTTTTGAGTCAAGAGTTATGTCTCTTGTTTAAGTGTCATGTCACTTCGTTTAGTGTTGTGTCTATTAATCAATTGGTGTCTATTAGTTTGTAAGGGTGTCTAGTCTATTATATATATAAGGGTGGTCATATTTGTAGTAATGAAGTTAAGAAATATTGCAAGAAAATATAGTTATCCTCCTCCTCTTAAATTCCAACAATTGGTATCAGAGCCCCAGGTTGAAACTATGGCAATGCTATTTTTCTCACCGTTTATTCTAACAAAAGAAAATTTCAAAGAGTGGAGTGATAAAAAGAAAGAAGAGTTGATCTCTAAAGGGCTTTGGGAGATCGTTGAGAATGGCTACGAATGACCAAAAGATGTCAAAAATATGACGGAGAAAAAGAGTGAGGCATTCACAAAGTTGAGATGGAAAGATCGTTGTGCACGTGCTGCAATGAGTGAGAATTTCGATGAAGAAGCTTTCGATCATATTATTGGAGAAAAATCCGCAAAGGATTCGTGGAATTTGTTGAAAGAGGTGTACGCATACGAGGAAGCTCCAATGGCAAATAAAGAAGATGAGGCTACTGATGAGGAATCAGTACAAATGATCATTGTAGATCATGTTGATGAAGCACTAATTGAGAATAGAGAAGAAGAAGCGGAGGAGGTTAATGAAACAATTATTCATGCTGATGAGGTGACTTCGGCAGAGAATGAAAAAGAGGAGGTTGTATTGGATGCAGCAAAGGAAAAACAAGATATTGGGTTTGCAAACAAGGTTCATGAAGCCGAGGAACTGCTAAATGAACTGGGCGCTGCTGCCATTGCTCAAATCGAGGTAGCAAAAGAATCTGAGCTGAAAACTTTAGAAAAGTTGGAAGATGCTCATAAGGAGTTGAATGAGAAGAGAGAAGCTTTGAGAATAGCAATGGAGAAATCTGAGAAATCTCAAGAAGGGAAGTTAGGTGACAAAGCAAAGGATGATGCTTTACTTGAACCCATGAAGAGTGATGAAATTGCTGGTGATTACATAAAAGGAATCAGCGGAGACTGCAAACTTCTGAAAGCCGTGAGACCTATTGTTGATGGTGCTGCATTTGTAATTATCAATTTCCATGCAGACCGAATGGTTATGTTGTTGGCAATAAATTAAATTGCAATAAATGTCATTATATATGGCCTTTGTTAATTGCAATATATATTGCCTAATTTGGATATTTGGTTATATTTGGAATTGAATTATTGATTGTGATAAATTCTAGAATAGACTGGATAAAAATTAAACATGTATAAAAAGGCTATAGATTTGCAATGTATTGGTCAATCAAGAAATTGAGAAAAAAAACAAGCAATAAAATCTGTCTTCCTCTCCAATCAATATTCTAACAAAATTTCTTCGTCTTTCTCCTCAAAATTATTTTCTACAAATTGGTATCAGAGCCACTGGTTTTTTTGTTTCCATTGGTCTTTTTCTTTCCAACGGCTTTTGAGGGAGCTTCCTTTGTGGCAGCCTTCTTCTTTGCTTCTTTTTTGAGCTTCTTCATTTCTTCATCAGCAGCTTCGCCTTCTTTTAGTCGCTCTTTCTCAGCCCTTCTCATCGCTTTCTTATCTTTTGAGCTCTTCTTTTGCTCAGGTGGGTTCTTCAATATGAAGGTTGTGAGCTTGTCCCTCATATCAACATCCGAAAGGAAGCCACATGCAGCACACTTGAGGTTGAGCATCTCAGTTTTGGTGATGAGGATTTCAGTCTCTGGGTTCCAACATCCATAACACTGGACATACTTCTTGATGAAGTTTTCCAGAAGTCCAGCAAGCTTCGCGGTATCATGCGAACCATTAACAAGCGAGGTTCCAGTTTTTTCATCAAACTTGGATTGGGCACCAAGTTCACACCCGAAGTATTTGGTGGTGTAAGAAGGGGGTGTAGCCAAGGCTTTTGCAATGTCCACCATGTTCACGATGTTGGTTTTGATGCCATTTCCACGGCCTTCAATTTTAGTGATCATCTTAGGCATCTTGTACCTGTAGAAGGCATCATCACTGTTGGCAGCACCAATGTTTTGTAAAGCCATGTTTGCTTGATGAATTGAAGTGGGGTGGGGAAATATCAGATGAAAGATGCAGTAGAAGTGAGGGTAAAATACTTTGCTTTTGGTGTTTTCAGGAAAGTTTGGGTATGATGCTTAAACAAGCAAACAGGAGCACTATGCTGTCGAAGTGGATTTTGATGCATAAAACTCTCAGACGAAAGCCTATATCTTTTTCTAGATGGTATCAGAGCAGGTTTAATTCGTGCGCACAATGTCATACTTATCCACGTCACCCAATATAAAGGTCCACGTGTTAGGCTCATGATATGCCACACATGCGGGGGCGTGTTGAGTCAAGTCCCACATTGGAGAATTTATAAAATAATCTTTGTATAAACATTAAGAGTCCATCCTTCACATTGCCAATTGATTTTGTGATAATAAGGGGATTAATAAATTCCAACATATGCTTGCCAAAGCACTTGAATATGAAGATTTTAACATGTTTGACCGGGTCAGAGTACCAAAGATCCGATATGCTGGTATGCTTCAATATGATGGTGAATTGAAGCTTCCATCTAAGTATAATGTTACTCCTCCTGAGATTGATAGGACATCCGGTGAATACTTGGTCAAAAATGGTGTGCGAACTTTTGCTTGCAGTGAGACCATTAAATTTGGTCATGTTACATTTTTCTGGAAAGGAAATTACCGTTCTGGATATTTTGATGAAAAACAAGAGCCTAAATCAAAACAAACAGCTAAAGCAAAACCTAAAGTTCCTACTGGTGAAGAAGCAAAAAAAGAGGAGTAGATGAAAAAGAAAGTTCGGAAATTTTCTATTCTTCTACCGAAACATTTGAGATATAAATCAATCGAAGCTGAGATGTTGTAGAAGCTTTAAAGTTTGAAGAAAGTTCAAAATTACTGGAGAATTGGGTTTAAGGGGGGATATTGGAAATTAAACCCAATTTATGGTTCTCTCGTTATTTGTTGTGTCTTTTGAGTCAAGAGTTATGTCTCTTGTTTAAGTGTCATGTCACTTCGTTTAGTGTTGTGTCTATTAATCAATTGGCGTCTATTAGTATGTAAGGGTGTCTAGTCTATTATATATAAGGGTGGTCATATTTGTAGTAATGAAATTAAGAAGTATTGCAAGAAAATTTAGTTATCCTCCTCCTCATAAATTCCAACAATTTTAATTTTTTTAATACGTGAATTACATTGGCAAAGCCGCAAACATATACGAGTCAGGTTATCAGCTAAATGGAAGTTCGTATGTAATTTCCAAGTACGTTAGTAATACATGGCCGTGGGATCGTGTTAGAGTTAGCGCGGTGCATACCGAGGATTTTGTGATTTTGATAGTCATTCAGGTTCACCTTACACTCTTGAAAAACTGTTTTTTTTCTCAATTGCATATATTCATGTGCCCATGAATGTACTCTCAGTGATTGACCAAATGTGTACATATAAGATTCAATAATAGGAACAAAATCCAAAACTTTATTTGCTCACATACATGGCGATGTAAAATAATTGCAGCATCATTAGTTTCTGAAGTTGCAATTGGTATCCAAGGTATTAGTCAGCTAATTTATCTTTTTGTTGTAACACCCAAGGTAATTCTTGTATATGAAAGTAGACGAGACACTCCTAAACCAGTAAATTTATTGTAATTCTTTTATAATCATTTAAGTGAAAACAGCAACAAAAAAACATCAGTAAATTTGTATCTCATTTGAACGGCAATAAGGAAAAGAAAATTAGGCTAGTTTAAAGAAAAATCTCCAAAAATGCTTTGATTTAAGAACCAGATTGGAGTATCATATACATCGTTACACGAGAGACTGCGCTGAAGTTGATTTTAGGCTTTTTTCAACTACATGAAATCCCATTACCTTCTGCAAAAGAAATATATAACTATAATTAATCACAACAAAGGCCAGTATCATTTGCATGTAAACTATTTTAAATGTTAACGCCATATAAAGGTGCAGGGATGTAGGAACATTATTCATCTTTTCTTTTTCATTTCATCCATTCAACCCACCCACCCACCCACCTAAGGATTACAAAAGCTATATCAGCACTAGTTTCATCATAGAATCGAAAAATAGCTGCACCATAAGCTACATGTATATCTGTTCAGAAGAATAGAAGAAGACGCATGTTGTTGCAAAATGCCGGTTGTTAGGAGTTTTACATGTAAATCGGTTAATATGTTGACAAACTGATCCATGGAAAGTTTGGAGGTAGTTCATTGAATATACCAGTCATAAGGAGCTAGACATTAGTTATATGGTAGAGAGCAAAATATGACCAGCAAACCAACAAAGTCTCCAAAATGACAATTTCTACAAAAGAATTGCAAAATTTGAGCTAGGGCCTGTGCCCTAACTGGCCATTCACTGACTCCGACCCTGCATTTAACTATTATTATATACACCCTAGCTAGCTATTCACTGACTTCGACCCTGCATTTAACTATTATTATATACTAGTACAATAGATTCACTTAGTGTGCTCTGGTTGTTTTATACTGAAATTTCTAGGACACTTGGTAAATTTCTTCACAGTAAACAGCAGAGACAGGTTCCTTTGTGTTTATTTGTATTTTGCTTCATTTAATCTTTGAATTTACATATGTGAATTTACTAATGTAAATTAATGGAAAAAAAAAAAAAAAAAACTCTGTTTTTCTCTCATTAAAATGTAAGAAGCTAATAATTTAATTTTACTCTATTTTTTGAACTGGCATACGTCTGTAGGTTATGACTGTATATCAATTTTTGATGGCGCAAAAGGTGTGAAAATAAGCAACATAACATGTGGGCCTGGTCACGGACTTAGGTGATGAGTATGAAATTTTAATTATGTATATTTTATTACCTTACATGAGAATCATATATACATGACTGGAAAATGATGCAGCGTTAGAAATCTGGGAGCCCATCATGAAGCAAACTATGTATCGAATATTTATGCTGATACTGTGGAATTGACAGGCGCCACTAATGGGGTCAGAATTAAGACTTGGCAGATACTTATTTTTATATATTTTTCCATTCTATTTACCTTTCCCCCTCCTTCTTTTTCGATAGTTTTTCTTGCAACTAAATGAAACCCAGCTCTTCCATTGTTGATGCTACTATTGGATGATAATGAATATTGTTTAAATGACTCCTTTTAATTAGTTAATGCACTGCTAAATTTTATCGTAGTTATTGCATCCTAAAACATTGTGTTTGACATGATTCAGATAGTTAATGCACTGCTAATGTTTTTGTTTGTGTAATACAAACTTTATGTTTTTTTATTGCTGATTTATCTTTTTGTTGCAACACCCGATGTAGTGGCTTATTCTAAATGTGGTGCATTTGCATCCCCCCGTATAAGAATTTCTTAATGTTGCTGCCAAACAATTGGTATGTGATTATATCATATGATCCCTATTACAGCCATCATAATCATTTATATCATGTGATTCATACTGATCCTTTTATTGTAGAATGCAAGTCAAATAAAGGAGGTTGTGTCCGTAGTGAATGAGAGCAAAGAGGGATGCACATCTAGATCTTTGTGATTGTCAACAAGTACTTGTCAGGTGTATGTAGCTTAAGATTTCACCGAAGAACAATGAATAGATCAAGCATTTCTGTGTATGAAATATATTCAAAAAATGATTTAAGTGAATATATATATTTTGTAAGAATGGTGACAAGGAAGCAGATAAAATATACTTTTTTTCTTGACACTTATGTATGTGTAGATGTTTAGATATGTATGTATTTTGTGGATCTTTGAATGTGTATGTATTTTGTGGTTGTTTGATATGTTATGCTCAAAAGCGTATGTGTTTGTGTATTACGTTGTTATATAATTGGAGGCAAAATTATAGGTAGGTCTGGAATATTATGATACAAATTGAGATTTAACGGTGGTGGAAAATAATGCTTCGGAATGTATATTTTTGTAAAAACTGCTACAAACCAGTGATTAAAGTAATCAAAAACCTTTGCGGTGGCGTATACTAAATAAGTGGATGCCATTAAAACCAATAACCCTTTTCAGTGGCATTATATAGATGCTACAAAAAATAACATTCGTATCGTTTAAAAAACGCTATTAAAATAAATATTTAGTGTCGTTTAGAAAAAGTGCAACTAATATTCAATGATTTTTAGTTGCATGTTTTCTCGTAACGATTATCAGAACAACACCAAAAATGCTCTGTAGCGTTTTTGAGCGCTATAAAAAATCAAATTTCTTGTAGTGACATCAACCTTATTCCAAATTCATAACCCATAAACACTAAATCGTACAGCTACCCTTACTTCCAAAAAATGAGATAGAATGACAAGTCCAAGAAATGTTACACTAAAAAATTATTCAGCCTTGGATTAGTCCATTCTCCTCACCTATACTATTAGTCAAGAAGAAAGACGGTTCATGGTGTTTTTGCGTTGACTATAGAGCCCTCAAAACCATCACTATAAAATGTTGTTTCCCTATCCCAATAGTTAACGAATTATTAGGTGAATTATTTGGTGCGACCTTCTTCTCTAAACTAGACCTTCGAAGTGGATATTTTCAAATACAAGTTCACCCATCCGACATCCCAAAAATGGCCTTCCGCATGCACGAAGGACATTACGAATTACTAGAAATGCCATTTGGATTGACAAACGCTCCATCCACATTCCAAGCCATAATGAATAACATTTTCCGACCATATTTACGAAATTTTCTTCTCATCTTTTTCGATGGCATCCTCGTTTATAGCCCATCTTAGATTTCTCGCCTATATCATCTTCAAACCACACTCCATTTTAGACCAACACAAATTTTTCATGAATCTTAGTAAATGTGCCTTCAGACTCACGGAACATAATTATTGGGGTCATGTTATTTCCGCTAACAGCGTGCAATGGACCCGTCACAAATCAAAGCTATGATTCGATGGCCAACTCCTAATTCCATCACAGTCATTCAAGGTTTTTTTTGGGGATCATCGTCTATTACCACTGATTTGTTAAACAATATGCCCTTATAGCTGTACCGTTAACATAACTACTCAAAAATAATGCATTTGCGCGGAGCCCAAAAGCCCAAGAAGCCTTTGAACCATTAGTATGGGTTGTCTCACATACCCCTACCTTATCTCTCCCAAACTTCTCACAACCCTTCGTTGTCACCGCCGACGCGTCATCAATGGCCATAGGAGCATTCCTCTCCCAATCCGAACACCCCAAAGCCTTCTTCAGTCTCAAACTACCTCACCACCTTCAAAAAGCATCAATCTATTCATGAGAAATGTTCACTATCGTCGTGGCATTGAAAAAATGGCGACAATACCTTCTAGGATGAACTTTTCAGATCTACACTGACCATAGGAGTCTTCTGGAATTGGCCTCTCAATCAATCCAAACACCGAAGCAACAAAAATGGTTGACAAAACTGCTAGGGTTCGATTTTACGATCCATTATCATCCTGGAACGCAAAATAAGGTCACTGAAGCCTTGTCCAGATTCACCAATGAAGCCACCACGACAGCGATTTCCGGTCCAACACTTCCACTGCGAAGCGATATTCGTACTGCCTTGAATGAGGAACCCAAAGCTCAACAACTAATTCATCAATTGCATACAGGTTATCCCCTAAACCCAAACCTCAATTGTGCACCGATTTGTTATTCTGGGGTTCCCGACTTTATGTTCCTGCCAACCTTGAATTACAAACCAAAGTCATCTTTAAGTTCCAAGATTCAAAAACTGGGGGACACTGTGGTATTAAGGGAATGATCGCTTGTGTTGCCAATAATTTTTTTGGCTAAAACTTGCATGTTCCGTTCAATAATTTGTCAAATAGTGCCCCACTTGCCTCCAAACTAAACCCTACAACACCTCGTACAATGGTCTCCTACACCACTGCCAATACCCGCCTAAATTTGGGAGGACATCGCCATTGATTTCATCACCAACCTTCCAACGTCCATGGGGAAACTTACGATTTGTGTAATCATCGATAGACTTTCAAAATATGCTCATTTTTGTGCATTACCCACCTCATTTTCAACCGCACACATAGCCTCTCACTTGATCCAAGAATATGTCCGCCTACATGGCTTCCCTTATTCTATTGTTTCTTAGCGTGATCGTGCCCTTAGGAGCCACTTCTGGAAAGAGTTATTCCACCTTCATGGCACAAGACTTTGAATGAGTAGTGCATATCACCCACAAACCGATGGCCAATCCTATGTAGAAAATCGTTGTCTCGAAACATACTTGCATGCTCTTGTGGGTGACATTCCCACCAAATGGGTGAAATGCTTTCCTTGGGCAGAATGGTGGTATAATAAAACCAAATATACTTCCCCCAATTTATCTTCATTTCACGCTGTCTATGGCCCACTACCACCCATCCAATCCAACTACATTATGAACACCACCCATGTACCCGAACCGGAAATATGGACCAACTCTTCCACACTATTAAAGCAAACCTCCAAAAAGCCCAATCAAGAATAAAAAACCTTCCTGATCAACACTGCAGTGACAAGGAATACAATGTAGGCTCATGGGTTTCCTTTAAACTCCAACCATATCGTCAAACTTCCATCCGCAACAACCATCGCAAATTATCCAAAAAATACTACGACCCCTTCCAAATAGTATACCGCATAGGACCAGTCCCCTTCAAACTTCACCAGCCTCAAGTCTTACGCATTCACCCAGTTTTTCATGTCTCTCACTTCTCATATTTTGCCTCAACCCAACCACATCACCAATACTGCCACCAGTACCTGATTTGTCATAACCTTGAGGACAAGATTGATCTCGAAGAGGTGGGCAATGATACGTCCACAGACTCAGCATACAAGAAGGCAGCGATACCAGGCCCCAGAGGTTAATTCGACCACCTAGAAGACTCATGGACCGAGGAAACATTATTAAATGATAAAATATATTAAGACATATATGCATTTTATTTTGTACCTTTTTTATTATTTATTACAATGCATTTCTTTTTTCCCTGCAAGTTGTTAGGCAGAAAGGCCCTAGTGCCACATAGGCAAGTTAGTTAGGGAATGATTCCCATAAATGTATGCATTTGAAAAGTATTAAATATGAAAAATATTAAGAAAACTTACCTTCCTTCTTCAATTCATCTTCTTCCTCTACTAAACCTCTTCTTCCTCCACTGAGACTAGTTTCTTCCTATCACTTAATCTCATATAAAATATACAAGCCATATAAAGGTATTACCGTGATGATGAAGCTTATCCAAGGGATGTATCTGAAAAGTTGGAAAAAAACATGCTTGATCTTAAAGGAAAGCAGACCCTTGACTCAAAGATTAATAAATATTTCCGTAAAGATCCCATTATGGAGGAGATAATGTCTATCGTGAGCACAAATTAAATTCCTTTCACTAAAGTATAACGGAATCACTGATCCAAATGATCATCTTCTGACTTTTGAAAGCCAAATTGACCTAAATAACTCTTCATGCACAATACATTGTAAGTTATTTCCGATTTCTTTTTCATAGAGCGGCTAATAAGTGGTTCATTTCTTACAAGGAGAATACTTTCAATTCTTATAAGAAACTCTTTTACAAATTTTCCCACAATTTGCATTTTCAAAGATCCTACCATAGATCCCAATGTACATGTTAATGTTAAACAAAGATAATGAAAGTTGTTAGGCAGTATGAAGAGATTCAACATAGAGGAAGTAAAAGTGGAAAATGAGACTGGCAAAGAAAAGCCTTTGTTAGTACCCCCAAGGTTGATCGAATGAACTCCTTATAAATAAAACATGGCTAGTACGGAAAACCTGGAAGATTTCTATTTAAGGTTGATAAGTTCATAAAATGGATGAAATCTACCATCCTAATAAGAAGTCACAACCAAAGATGAAAGGAGGAAAACTCAGTTTTGACCACCCACAATAAAAGGCCAGAGTAGGACAATAATGGAAATAAAGATCAGATAGGATCCTAAATCCAACTACGTAGCATTGAGCAGACCTATTTTCTGTGTATTTGTTACAGCCAAAAAGGAAGGAATTTTTCCTATTTCTTTTAAGGCAAGGAACAATCCAGGACCAAAGAATGGGAAGATTGTTATGCCTATTATAAAGCAAAAGGCATAAAACTAATGAACGTATCTTAGCAAGGATAATCGAAAATATGGTCAAACGCGGATCCTTGAAAGAGTTTTGAAGGATACTCAGAAGTCTTCTCATCCCGGAGAGAATAATCAAAGGCCTCTAAGTAGTACTGCAAATTTTATAAAGAAGGATTCTGAACATCGCTTTATTCCTTCAATTAACTGCATAAATATCATTCAAAGGTGTCCCCATCCAATCGGCAAAATGGGCAAAGCTAGATATATAAGGAAATCAAGTGACAGAGTTTTCTTGTAATGACACGCATTCTACGCATCGGGAGATCGTAGAATATTTTATTTCTCTCCCGTATGAAGTCGTATGGTCATGTAATTTTGGGAAACATCCATTAGAGTCATTTCCCCTGCTTATGATTTTTGTCGATTTTTAAATGACCATTTTGCCCCTAGTTGGTACTGTTTTGGCCATAACTTTTGATTGGAAAGGAATTTTGACCTGAAACCACTTCCATTTGATTCGTTTGATGGTTTACCTTTCCGTAAAGTGGTCATAATAGCCAAACGGACTTACCGTTTGGGAGATATGGCTGAAATAAGGGTTGGAGGGTGAAAAACTGCTTAACCGGGCTAAATCGGGTGATTAGTGAGTAGGCCCATAACCCATTTCGAGATTAGGGTTATGGGAGGGCTGAAATGAGATGGAGAATCATTCCATTTCAGTTTTCTAGCCTCCACTTATCACCAAAGAACCCTAAAAATGGCCTCCAACCTCTAAATCACCTCCAAGTCATCTTTTGGTCAATGATTTGGCTTAGCAACCTCTAATCAAGGAAGATCTTCACCAAAGCAACATAGGAGCTGCTGTTTGGCATTGAGATTCACATCAAATCAGAGAATTATTTCAGATCTTAGTTTATTTTGTGGCTAAGGTGAGTGATTTGCATAGTTTTACACTAATTATGGCTAGTTAAGGGTAATTAGTGCTAATTAGTGAATTTAAGCATGATAAAATTCGGGAAAAATGTTCATAGATTCCTAAATAATGTTTTAGACCTCTGATATGAATTTGGGTTAATTTGGTTAAGTTTTGCTAATCCTATCATTAGTTTCACCTAAACATGCTTAAGGGAAGATATGGGATTTTGGGTATGTTTGATCCATTTTAACCTATCATATTGATGTTTTGATATTTGTGGTTGATCATGTATGTTGCTATGACCATATGAAATGCTTTGTGATTGATTCCAATAGTTAGAATGGTCGAAAACGTCGTCGAATGGCGTAAACACTTGCTGGAACAATTTCAGAAAACAGTGCAGGGTTCGGATCGGATCGGATAAGGGGGCTCGGATCGGATATGTTGAACTGAGAAAAGGATCCGATCAGATCGGAACCCAACACTTGGGAAAAGTGGCAAAAAGGAAGGCCACGCTAGCTGAACTGGGAACGGATCGGATAAAGAAAGACGGATCGGATCGAGGAGGATGGATCGGATCGAGGGGGACGGATCGGAGCGGAAGCACAAAGACGAATCAGAGCGGGAGCACGAAAGCGGATCGGATAGGAGCATATGAAGGGAGCATGAAGACGGATCGAAAGTATGAACCAAGAAGGGACACCCGACCCGACCCGAAGGGAAGCACCCGACCCGACCTGAAGAGAAGCATCTGACTCGAACCCAGAGGAATGCCCGACCCGAACCGCACCAGAGAGATACCCGACCCGAACGGATGAAGGACAATGACCCGAACCGATGGCTTGAGGAGGAACGCGACGCGACCCAGTATTGACCAATAACCCAAGAGGCAAAGGTAGTCCAAATGGAAGTTGGAGCTCAGGATCCCGGAACCAGTTGGGAACCAATGAGTTCACTTCATGAGTTGGGCTTTGCTGCGGGACGTGTGCTAAGGAGTTGTCAACGTTCATAACTTCGATTTACCACCAAAAATGAAGGATGGCTACTTATCAGTGCAGTAGGGTCATTATGACCTGAGGGGCAAAGTGATGGTAGCAAGACTACGTTATCAGTGCAGTAGAGTCATTACGTCTCGAGGGGCAAAGTGATGCGTAGTAAGACTATGAGCCAGTGCAGTGGGGTTCTTGTGACTCCATGGGGCAGAGTGGACATAGTAAGGATTGGTAAGGCTATGAGCCAGTGCAGTGGGGTTCTTGTGACTCCATGGGGCAACGTGGACATAGCAAAGGATTTGTGGCTACGTTATCAGTGCAGTGAAGCCATTTATGACTTCATGGGGCAAAGTGATCGTAGCAAGGTATGTTGGGTGATCGAAGTGGTGAATATCGTATGCTTTATGCACTGAGTGAGAGATGTGAGGATGGATGCTATGCTTGACTGTTTACCATCATTATGACATGCACACCTCCCTCACCTCCGTATCCTTACACTGTTTGATATGATACCTTAGAGTGTTGTACAATATGTAGTGCTAACTCTTTGGTTGCAGGTACAGGTTCAGGTATGTTTTAGTCTACCTGTTATTGTTCACTTTAGATGCTTATCGCTCATACCAGGCTTTATGTCTGACCCAGAGTTTTATGTCTCCTCTTATTACTCTGGGTGCTCACACGAGCATACTAGAGACAGGTTAGATGGTGATGCGCGAGTAGCTGATTCGGAGGCGGGCAGGAGGCTTCCACGTATTATATATATATATATACACATTCTCCCTGTGTCGTTGGTGGTCGCTACTTGGGCATTAGTAGTGTACCTCTTTTATCTTGCTTTTGCTTTGAGACAGTTTGAAAGTTGTAATAAGCTATATTTTGGATTTTCGCTGCTATGATGCTTAGTTCTGATTTTTAGCTTATGCACTGCCTCTCCTGTTTTATGTCAAGTATGTTGTTATTATATTTTGTCCTATGCGCTGTGAGACATTCTACATGTTCCTTGTATGTTCATTTCTTCTTTCCTTTTCCTTCTGACGACCCGTTCTGTGATAACTGGACATGTGTACAGCGCACTTTTGGAGTAAATGTGAGTTGGTGTGGGGAGGGCCGTCACATTTCTCCATTGAGAAAGATCCACTATTCAAAAGTCTTAAATTTCATCTCCAAATGCCTAGTTTAACAATAACTTCATAAGAGCTAAAGGGAATCCGTCACTTGCACAACAATTCACTCATGATAACTTCTTATATTAGGCTCTCCATGGTAATAAGGATCTTGGATGACACTAGGAGTATGGTTAATTTCATTATTAAGCACTCTAATTTTTGTTATGCATTTCTTATTTTATTAGCACTATTTTCCCTCTTTATACATGCTTTAACCTACTCAAGATTGAGATATATATTGTCTTACAACCTATTTCTTCAGACATTTGATCAAATATCTTAATTGTAACATTCAACCTTACATCTGATTAATTACATGAGCAACGGATTGGTGGATAAACTAAATAAGGAGGAATGATATGAGGGATATTGAGTGCATATGTGCATGCATGAAACTAATGTGCTTGTGTATATGCACAGTGTTTATGATTTAATGTGCTTGCTGTGTCAAAAACTACAGGGGATTGGACTGAGATCAGTATACTTAGCTGCTGAAGTGAGTCAATATAATCATTCCATTTGTTAACCATCATATAAATATAATCACATATAGTACTATATTTACATGACATCCCAAAAATTTAGCGAAAATTTTGTAAGAAAAAATAAATTTAAAGTAAAAAATGGATTAAAATGAAACTTTTAGACATTCAAAATTGGTTATGAAAATTGAACCTTCGTGCTCTTAGTAATTTTCTGAATAACTTCCATATACGAAATTACGAATATAATGCAAAGAAGTCACTAGCATTTGGAAAGTTAAATGAAAATAAATTAAATATTTGAATTTTCATAGTTACAGTCACTGGTTGACACCCAAGGGATGTCGATCGTCATGTGGAGGTCAACTGATGCACTGAAATGGTCGACCAATCTACGATAATTTTTTAAAACCTGGAGCAATAGTGAACAAAAGTGATCGATCGATACACACACACAGATATATATATATATATATATATATATATATATATATATATATATATATATATTGGTTGCTAGGTTTGTGATGTGTGGGTGAGATGAAATTTACTTAAATTGTTTCTCTCTACTTAAATACTTTCTTTAAAATGTAAACCAAAAACTTAAGCAATAACATAATAGTCAATTGGATCTTGAAGTTAAGCTTACAATGTTGGCAATTAAATGGTATACGCTAACTGTTAAATTTGAAGTACAAACATAAGTTTATATAAATTAGCTAATAAAGTTTTAACTAAGATAAACCTTTTTCTTCAAATTGAACCAAGACGTAAATCTGGTTAATTTTAAATTAAACCATGCAAATCCTTAAATCTGAAATTGTAAAGAAAATATGGTAAATTGAGAAGACTGATTACTACAAACCGATATGCAGGATTCGCTATAAAATTCAAAATTGGTACAGTTAACAAAAAGTTAAATTTTAATAAACAAAAATAGAGGCCTTAAATGTTTAAACTACAACCCATTAATTGTTCACCCTCATTGGTTAACTATAGGCGACCGCCAATAAGGTGTGGCAGTCGACCAATCAAGCTTTGAAATGCAGAATTTAAACCTCATCTTTAAGCACAAGTTGGAAATAAAATCATTAGTTATGTATAATTGTATTTTATAAATACGTGTGGATATTATAGTTACTAAGGATGAAGGTTCTCTACAAGCTGATACTATAACTTTGTGAGGTTCAAGCATATCATCTTTACCAAATGGGAAACAATTACAGGCACGTTATCACAAATGACACAAACAAAAGGTTATATAGTGATGCACATCACCAACTGATGACTGATGAAGTGTTTGGACCCGGCACAACGAGACTTCTTGGCATGCACGATTACAAAGCGGCATGGTACTATGCAGTAGATTTATCTCAGAACATGTAATAAGACGCTTAAACTACAATCGAGAGATGGATATGAATGCAAAAGATAATAGATATCGACAAGTCGACATCGTGGGCTTCTCTTTAATGCATAGATGGGGTACATGTAATCATAGTAGCGGGTATTTATTTCCATAATACTTCTTGTAGAGGTGGCAATAATATGATATTTATCCACATAATAGCTCTTGTAACAGTGTTCTTAGTAGCAATTTTCCTATGTATTTAGCTCTAATAGTGGTGTTCCTCTACAGTGTTGTTAAAGTTTATGCCCTAGAGGCAATCCATTTGATGTGATTAACAACACTATTGATGTTATTATTTTATTTTGAATAAAAAATTCTATTATGTTATATTTACTATATAATATAAATATTAATATAATAGAATTCCTTGGAATAATAATACAGAATTATATAGTTCAAGTAAGTGACTTAAACATGAGATTATACAACATATTAAGTATTATAATTCTTAAATATTCCAATTCAAGTTTTATTGTATATATATAGGACAACAATGAAGCATTGGGACTAGTATGTTGACTGACTGATGATTATATCTTATTTATCATTAATATAAGTGATATTAATGTCAATGCATAAATATGTATTAGAGAATAGCGTATTGGATTGACCCAATATGAGAAAACTTCATGGAATATAAATTAATAGTGTCGTAATTTATTCTCATAATGACAGTAATGTAATGGTCCTTTGACCTGAAATCAGTATAATTTTATTCGATGATATTTATGTTTTGATATCATCAAAGTTACTTTTAATTGAGTAGACGATAAAGGTGATTATCAGATTCATCTCGAATCGATAGAAAATTATGAATGACCTAGATGAAATTTAACCCAACAATATAAGTAGTGATATCCATGGGACTCTTGATTGAGTGAGACTGTGAAATGCCTGACCGTGCTCAAATATTTATTTGTTTTATATAGTCTACTCATTGATCAAGATAATAGGATTAAATTATAAAGAGGATGACACATTCAATGCCGCGATTTTAATCTTGGATATATTGGTTAAAAGGATTAAATTACATTGTAACACTGGTCACAGAAAAATGTTGTAACGAATCATTGATTTTATTATAACTTTGGTAAGAGTGATGATTACTAGATGTCGCTCACTGTTTACAATTTTAAATATGATTTGAAATTATTGCTAACGTTGCCTATCGGGTCACACAATAGAATGTTTGAAAAGGATTAACTATTATTAACAAATAAAAATATCAAACATTGATTTTTTATTTGTTTGAAATGGTAAAAATTATGGGCTAAGATTTATCCCCTTTATTTTTTTATTCTCATACAAATAAAAGGTGTCGACCTTTTATTTTATCTATTTTTTTAGAAAGATACGAAAGAAAAATTGGGGGTAGATTGAAACCATAGCGGCGGCGAATACCACTCGTTTGATCTTCGATCTCACATGACGGGATTGAACAAATGTTCATGGATGCCAATAGAGCCACCTAAATCAAGCGCTCAGATCGATTCAATTCTTGTAGACTACTTCGAATTCGCAAATCCGAAGATGAATTGGTATGGTTTTAATTTGATTTACTATATTTTCGCATAGATTGTAGATTGCTAAAATTTATAAAAACTAGATCTGATTATATCGTATTAACCTTTTAGTGGTATCAGAGCTAGGTCTTGAGAAAATTAGTATTTTGAACCCTAATTTCGATTTTGGATGAATTAGTTCTTATAAATCGGAAAGGTTATGAGCACTAACACCAGATAGTAATGAAAATTCATTTCAAAAGTGTGAAATTGTTTCACAAAACAATAGTTTGTATTCGATATAATGGTTAAAATGAATTGATTGATTTTACTCTCTACCATGGTTATTTTAAATGTATATAAATACATAGTTTAATATATATAGCAAGTTTAAAGCCTGTTTGATCGAACCTCATGGGTAAAAATCATGTTCAATTGTTTTACTCTATTTTAACAAACTCTGCTAAAATGAATTAAATGATATAGAATTATACATTTTAATTGATTCATTATGAATCATTGCGAAATTTATGAGCAGCATGTTAATTAATATATGATATATCATACTGCTTATATATATTTATACATATACATATATATATTGACATGTATAATTGCTTGAAATTTCAATTGGAATTCTAATTCTTCTACTAGTACATGTCCTTGGTATTAATGTGTAAAGTGAAAATATGTGTAGATACACACACCAATGAATCAATATGTTGTTTATCTGCATGAATTGATACAGTTTTCACATGTTGTTTGTATTAATAACAAAATTATCACACTACGGCGGTACATACTGATGTGTCAGTATTGCAAGCATAACTTCCAATTACACCAATGATTGATCCTTGCTTTAATATGATTAAAGACTTTAAAACCCTACTCATGTATTTTATTGCATATATATATATATATATGTATATGTATATATATGCATATATATATATATATATATGTATATATATATATATATATATATGTACATTGATGAAGCAAATATGATTTGCAATAATGAATCTTCTATGTACAATATTTTGATTTTACATACATATATAAATTCAAGCTTTTGATAGATGTGTGTTGTATAGTGTATATGTTAAAACCTTAACATTGTTTTCTGTTAATATGGTTTACTATTTTAAATCTTTATTTTGTACATGATTTCAATGTATATGAAATCTGCAGTATGAAATTTTAGTGACAATTATATATATATATATATATATATATATATACACATAGTCTATGTATATCAGTATGCACCCTTTTATATGTATAAATATCCTATGAACATAAATGAATGGATGATTAGTATATTGTACATATGAATGCACAGATCCTAACCTGTAATATTACATGTTGTAAGTTAGACTAATATGCTATCACCTTTCATACATATTGTAAGTGCATATGCTCCTGATAGAACTTGATTATAAGTTGTGTATTTTTGAAAATAGTTTAAGAAATCTGAGATGACCCAAACTTCCCCTTACGGGAAAGCCCGGATTGAGTTGAGAACACGGCAAATCAGAACACAAACAAAAGAATATTTCATTGCTTATTACAACAATTACATCATAGTACAAGAATATAATAGAGTACGAATGAAACGACCCGAACTTCCCCATGAAGGAGAGCACGAATTGCTTTGAGGACAAGACGAATCAGAACACAAATAGAAGAACATTTCATTGTTTATTACAACAATTTCCATCAGATACAAGAATATACAGAGTATGAATAAATATTACACATCATGAAATATCAGAGATTTAAATTACATTACATAGCAGCGGAAAATAATACAAAACACAACTGAAAGAGATAAACGGATACAGAGCTTTCCGAATATCGTTCCAGCTGTGAACCAGCATCCTGTGAATATAAATCTGCCAAACCAAAACTACTAGCTGGCCGTGTGGAAAATAGGGACACCCAGAGTTTAGGTTAAAACAATAAACTCCAGGTCAGTCATGTGACTGGTGTAAGAACTAAAACAGTTATTAAATCTTTACTTTAAAAGAGAGTAATTCAAGGGACCACGTCGTATAACACGGAATGGGTTTCGTCCCAAGAATACTAGTGCATAGGATAAACAACGCAATGCTTTTTGGAAAAATGAAGCTATTATAAGACCCAGGTCCCATCACACAATGCAACACAAGCCGAAGGATAAGGTTTTCCCTTATAATATCCAAACATGCTTGGTACATTTTAAACAAATCATTTTGATACTATTATAGGGTAAAGTGTATGAAAACAACTTCAAATATAAATGTATCAATCATAGACGGCATAGCATCCCATGCTACTATGTCGCCATACTAGGCTCTACAAATAAAACCGAAATGTCACGTATTGGAAACTGGATTTCCGTCATGAGTCGGGGCAAGGGATGTACTCCTTTCCGCTTTGAGACACTCTAGCAAATGTCTCGGGACCACACACTCTGGGCAACCCCTGGATCCTGCAGTGTCGGTCCTCCATTACGTTTGAGGATGGGCAATTCCTGAACACACGTTCCCTGGTCCTATAGGACCTATCCATCGGCTCTGTGGAGACCGATATAACCAAGGCGCCTCACATTTCAACAACCATAAAGGTAAAAATATATAAATGTCCGGGCTTGCAAAACGCTGACACCACCCATAGCTAGAAAGAAACATCATGCACTCACTACATTCCCTTATCCCTTTTTGACTCATACCAAGGTGTGAGGCTTGCGAATTAACGCCATACACACAACTACGCTGTATTAAAGTCGTGCTTTGATCATTAACCACAAGACTCTACTTTTCAACAAAAGCCTTGATCACTGCATCTCAACATGCCACACAGGCAATTCATACCATGCGACTCATATCTATCGATATATAACCTCTGAGCTCGTACGTCTCAGAGAAGGGCGTTAAGCAAGAGAATAAGTTCTCCGCCGCCAAATAGATATATATTTAATAGAAATCAATCAACACAGAATAAAATTCAATGTCAGACACACATCCATTTACAAGTTCATTATGGGTCTGAACGAAACCGGAGGCACCTTATTCCTCGTCCCATATGTCCAATACAAGAGAGAGTCCCTCGCAAATCCGTCGATCTCCAAGTACGTCTGGACGATCACCACTTATTACCTCGTCTTGGGTGTATAGCCCAATCAAGACCTCATTAATCATCCAAACGATGTGAAGACATCCGGTCTTCAACCATCGATTTCGTCGTCGACATATCGTCGAATCAGTTATTCAGAATGGGTATAAAGTCGCCTTTCCGAATAACTCCCATATATAATAAACAAGTGCTATAAAAACACAACACACACCTCATTCCAATTTTGAATATTCTTTTATTCAAATACTCACATACTTTGGGAAAGGTTCCCATTAATTTTATCAAAGATAAATTCTTTAAAATTTATTCTTTAATCTTCCTTTGGATGTCAATTCAAACCATGTTAAGGTTTTCCAAACTAGCAAGGATTAGCGAACCACACTGAAGTAATCATTTATTTTATTTCCTAATCCCAACCTATTCATCCCATGGAGCAAAACTGGTCATACTCCATATCTAACACCACGGTGTTATAGGTAAATTTAATTACCATTTCACGTTCAAATCTAATTAAAGATTTTACTATCGCTAGGACTAAAACTGGCGATACTCTATTCTCGATCATTTCCCAAATTTGATAATTTAAATTATCAATTCACATTTCAATCTAATTGAAGATTCATTAAAATTCCACATAGTTTTAATCTTCCCAAAAATCAATATTAATGATTATTTAACTTTGGAAACACAAACATGTCGCATCGACAATCTACATCGTACTATTGATTTCTGCCGATATATAACCTCTAAGCTCGTACATCTTATAAAAGGGTGTTAAGCAAGAGAATAAATTCTCCGCCACCAAAGAAATGTATATTTAGCAGAGATCAACCATACAGTTCGAAATACAATGATAGACAAGTAATCCTGCCTTTAACTGGGTTAAAGAACTAATGTCGTTTAAAAACACCGTTCACAATAAACCCAAATCACATTCCATTAATTACGGAATCTTCACGGAAAAACAAATCAGCATATAATCGATATCAATTTCCGTATCTGACTAATAATATAAATGGAATAATGCCAAAGCCTTTTAAATTCCATATGTATTAATAGTCTTCCTCCACAGAAGTTCACTTCGATTATTATCAATCGAATTCCATTTAGTTCCAATTTAATATATTAAATTAGAAAACCGTTACTTTGGAAAATTCCCGTTAAATATTAATAAAAAGATTTATAAATTCCAAATCACATTTCACCGTAAATCGGGTTAAAGAACGAATGTCGTTAAAAACACAGTTCACAATAAACCCAATTCACATTCTATTTTCAGTTCCAATTAAATGTTAATTAATTGGTAATTCTTCTTCAAATCTTAGTTAAAAGATTTATTCTTTTCACCTTGGGTTTAAGAACAGTTCCATTAAGAACACAGTTCACGACAAATCCAAAATCCCATCAGTCTCTAACCGTAAATTAGTAAGAGAACAATTACCTAAGTATTAACCCCGTAGGCCGAAACCAACATCAGATCAAGACCCAGGAAACCATTCAACTTAGCTTATCTCCAGTCAGATTCTAATTTTCTTAACTCCATTGGGTTTAAGAACAAAATTATTAAAGATACCATTCATGACAAACCCAAAATCCAATTTGATATTAAATACAAGGCTCTGAATAGAAAATATATCGGCTTATATTCAATATCAAATTCTGAAACCAACAAATATCGTATTGGAATAACGATATATATATATATATATATATATATATATATATATATATATATATATATCTTCCAAATTCCTCCACAATATCCGTATAATCATGGAATCCAATATCGAAATATTCCGAAGATAATTTCAATTCAAATCCATTCCAATTCATATATTGGAAATTCTGGTTATTTTTAAAACCATTTCAAACCCAATTTATTTATTTTAAAAATATTGGATTTCTAATTCTAGTTCATAACTAGTTCATTTCGATAAAAATATATTTTTATCCTTCCAAATAGGGAATTTTTCATCCTAATTCTTTCCAAATCATTTATTATGATTTTACACAAATTATTGATATTTTTAATAATTTTATCAAGGCCCGTACAGTCGATTTCCATAAACGGTCATCGAACTGCACTTACATCAACCTTTTCCAAATTTGATTTGGACATAATTCCAAATCCAACCGTTAGATTTAAAATCTCTCATATTTATTAGAAATATCTTTTCGATACAAACCCAACGGTAAAAATTTTAGGCGAATCCGACGGTCGGATCTCCCGTAATGTCCGTTCAAAGTCAATGGTCGAAATTCGTGAACTACCGCGGCGTGACGCGTTCTATTCAGGCCATTATATATATATATATATATATATATATATACGTATAATATATATATTATATATATTTCGTCGATTTCCATTCAAAACGTATTTTATAAATCATTTTAAATTCGTTTTCAAAATGATTTTAACTTCATATTCAATTTCTAATCAAAATTGAATATTCCATATCATCAATATATAAATGATAGTATTTTCAAAACATTAGAATTTGAAATCAATTCCTTTTCAATATTCATCATAGAAGTGAATAAAATCGATACAAATATCGTTCATGTCATAATGGCATTAATCTAATCAACACGGCTTTATATATTTAAATATATTCGTGTCCATCCCAAATCGGACATCAAAAATCAGATTTTGATCTCTTACTGTATATTATTTTAAAATATTCATTATTTTAAAATAATTGTTCTTTTGAAATATTTATTCTTTCTGAACTGGAATTAGACATAGTCAATTACCATATAATTTGATATATATGGATTTCATACACACATGCATACAACAATAATCAAACACAGTCAACAATCATCCAGAGTGCATTCTACACTACATAAGCATTAAACATAAATATTCAACGCTTGCACAGCTTGTCAACCAATCGATTGACATACAACTAACTAATGGGATTAGTGTATGTCCAATATCATCCCAATACCCTTGTGGGGTTTCAACCAACAAATAATGAATTTTATTTGTGCAGTTGGGCGATGTGTAAAACTTATCGTCCCAATCAATATCAGTCAAATGTGCGTACATAAAAAAATCGTCCAATTTGTTTATGAATATTTATTTTATTCATATACACGTTAAAAATTATATTTTTAACTATAAAATATTTTATTCCATTGCACAACATACAATCAATTTTTACAACAATCAAACAAACAAACAAGTCGTCCATGGTCTGTGGACAATGGGTGTCGGGTGCTGCTAAGCACCGTTTGCATCCTAGTACATATTTTAACTAGAAAATAAATTAAAGTGAGAAATTCTCACCTTTGAGATCCACTCCGTCGTGCCTTGATTGTCGATCTATGTAGTATACCTACGTTAAAAATTATATTTTTGACCAATCAATAATTATTTCTTTGTATGATTATTTTATAAATAACATACATAGGCTAAAATTTATATTTTTATCTTTCTAAAAATAATTTCATATTTTTATAACAACGCTACATAGATAAAAATCACATTTTTATACCGCTACTATATAGATAAAAATCGAATCTTTCTCTCGCTAATGAATATATAAAAATCACATTTTACATTGTCACTTCATATATAAAAATAGTATTTTTATCTATTTAAAAATCATACCTTTGCAACATAAAAATCATATTTTTATTATCTCTATAATATAAAAATCATATTTTTATTATCTCTATAATATAAAAATCATATTTTTATATCGTTAACTTCATAATAAAAATCGTATCTTTAAAACGATGTTCACATTCTTATCTTCATGAACACATTATAAAAATCAAAACTTTATCTTCATGAGCACATTACAAAAATCACAACTTTACATTGTTTTTAAAACTGAAAATTTATTTAATTTCTAATCAAAAATCGCTTCTTTCTCTAATCAAAATTATAACCTTTCATAATGTTATTCATATGATAATCACATTTTTATTTACACAATTAAATAAAAATAAAAATAAAAACTTACCTTTTTCCCTGGTAAAAATCCAATTTTTTTGGATGGACGAGGGCCGCCGGGGGCTGGAGGGGCGCGTGGAGGGGCGGTAGGGCTATTAGTGGACGCGGGGTGGTGCTTTTGTCGGCGGCGGGGACCAGGCGACTGGAATGGGCGATTTCCGTTAGAAAGGGGGTTAGGGATTTGGGTGGTGGCGTTTTCGCGAATGGAGGAAGAGGCGGAGGGGAAGAGGGGGGTTCGCAGGTGTGTATAGGCCATCGGCGGGCTCTGCAGCGGCGGCGCGGCGCTCCGGTGGCAGTTGGAGCGTTCTGTCGCTCACCTTTTTTTTTTCCTTGTTCGAACTGAATTGAACGGGAGGAGAGGGCTAATGGGCGTTGACCACGCGAAAGATAAGGGCGGGTTTTGACCATTTAAATATATTTATATTTATATTATTATTTGTCTCCATAAAAGTACCATTTTCATTTGAACCCCAAATCAAACCCACCGACTGTCGTCCATAGCACATTACCCCTATTCAGAACACAATGGGATATGTTTCGCAAGCCAATTTGATCGTTTCGATCAGTTTTCATTTAAATTAAAATTTAAATCTATATATTCAATTTTTAAACGTACATTTCAATTTACTAGGGCCACATATTGACTCTAAAAATTTTAGAAAAATAAATCTGGCTATGTTTTGATGGTACAGTCCTAACAAAACTAATTTCGTCGAATTTGGGGAACGTTTGAAAAATGACTATTTTCTGGTCGATCCAAATTGACTGAAACTATCAAAACACGTTTTCTTTTGCCATGCTCACATATTGATTTCAAAAATTGTGAAAATTGGAATCTAGCAATAACTTGACATCCCGGATCCAACAAAAGTGGTTTCTTCGAAAACGGAGGTCGTTTACAAAATGGCTATTTTTAAGGGCTATACTTTCCATAGCGACTATTCTGAATATTCAACTGGGTATAACTTTTTATTCCCGCTATGCAATTTCAATTTTTCGGATTCGTTGGAAAGATATTTTCAAATAGATTCTAATATTTTTGGTTTCACTAAAATTCGGTTTATTTTGAATCCTGTATGTTCATTTAAAATTTCAAATCGAATTTTCAAACTACCGCGTCATTTTTAACTCCTTTTATAATTAAAATAAATATTTATATTCAAACGTCGATTCAAATAAATATATATACGTTCTAATTCTGTTCAAAATAAACTTCTCGTCATTATTATTTAAAATAAATCATTTTAAATATCCGAAATTCATTAAAATTGCCAAAATAAAAATTTTAAATTAGCTCGGATTTTCCGGGTTGTTACAATCTCCCCCACTTAAAATCTTTTCATCCTCGAAAAGGAACGGAGCTGAAAGTTGTTTTACAAACCAACTCAACTTTACTTTCAGTTTGGCTTTCATACTTCAAATTTTCAGTTTCTAAGAATTTTCAAATTCTTCAAAAATTTAGCTAACACCCAAAATTTTCGAAAAATTTCTCCATAACCTCCTTTGAACGGGAGCACTGGGAAAATCCCCAAACCGCCACACATGCCCTCTCATCTCAAAAAGAAAAAGAAAAAGCCAAGCGGCTAGCCAATCGGCTCATAAAATCATCCAAACCCAAGAAATTAGTAAACATGTACCTATTTGTCGGGCATGAAGTTTTATTCCTCTTCTCTAGCCTCCTTGCTATGACCTGTTCAATTTATATACATGTATATGCATGCAATTCCAAACAATTTTCAATACAATTCAATATTTGGTACAATTTGGTTATATGTACCGTTCTTTCACATAATGGTTTTATTAGATAACAAATAATCATACAACACAACCATCAATAAATTAGTGAATTAACGTTTCAAATTCATAATTTTGATACATATTCAGAGAATTATGTTTTTGATGCCAATTCACAATAAGTAAACCCTATCTAGCTTTGGTTCTCACACCAGTCAATTGGAAATATATAGATATCTCACTTTTGAAATTCGAAAATGACACCGATGATGGGGCCCCATCATCAGAATCATTCCCGGGCGACTAGAGTGTGATTCTATATCTACCCATTATATTAAAACTTCGAATATACGTTTTCAAGGCGTATAAATCTTTATATTTTGGATTGTCTAAATTAATTTAAAATAAATATTCAGATATGTATAATACGATTTAAATTTTCGAAACAATATTTGTTTTCACTTTTATTTTTAAAATACTACTCTTCACACTCGTTCTAGGATACTATTGATCCTATCTCTAACGAGTCATTCCCATTGGATATTACTAATCCAATCTCTGATTAATTCTTTCATTCGGTTCTAACGTGTCTTATTCTCGAGCTCTATAAACCAGAGCTCTGATACCAACTGAAACGACCTGAACTTCCCCAGGAAGGAAAGCACAGATTGCTTTGAGGACAAGATGAATCAGAACACAAACAGAAGAACATTTCATTGTTTATTACAACAATTTCCATCAGATACAAGAATATGCAGAGTATGAATAAATATTACACATCATAAAATATCAGAGATTTAAATTACATTACATAGCAGCAGAAAATAATACAAAACACAACTGAAAGAGATCGGATACAGAGCTTTCCGAATATCATTCCAGCTGTAAACCAGCATCCTGTGAATATAAATCTGAAAAACCAAAACTACTAGCTGCCCGTATGGAAAATAGGGGCACCCAGAGTTTAGGTTAAAACATTACACTCCAGGTCAGTCATGTGACTGGTGTGAGAACTAAAGCAGTTATTAAATCTTTACTTTAAAAGAGAGTAATTCAAGGGACCATGCCGTATAACACGGAACGGGTTTCCTCCCAAAAATACTAGTGCATAGGATAAACAACGCAATGCTTTTTGGAAAAGTGAAGCTATTTTAAGACTAAGGCCCCATCACACAATGCAACGCAAGCCGGAGGATAGGGTTTTCCCTTATAATAGCCAAACATGCTTGGTACGTTTAAAACAAATCATTTTGATACTATTATAGGGTAAAGTGTATGAAAACAAATTTAAATATAAATATATCAATCATAGATGGCATAGCATCCCATGCTACTATGTCGCCATACTAGGCTCTACAAATATAACCGAAATGTCACCTATTGGAAACTGGATTTCCGTCGTGAGTCGAGGAAAGCGATGTACTCCTTTCCGCTTCGAGTCTCGGGACTACACACTCTAGGTAACCCCAAGATCATGCAGTGCCGGTCCTCCGTTACGTTTGAGGATTGGCAATTCCTGAACACACGTTTCTCGGTCTTATAGGACCTATCCATTGGCTCCGTGGAGACCGATATAACCGAGGCGCCTCGCATTTCAACAACCACAAAGGTAAAAATACATGAATGTCAGGGCTTGCAAAATGCTGACACCACCCATAGCTAGAAAGAAACGTCATGCACTCACTGCGTTCCCTTATCCCTTTTTTGACACATACCGAGGTATGAGGCTCATGAATTAATGCCATACACAAAGCTACGCTGTATTAAAGCCGTGCTTTGATCATCAACCACAAGACTCTTCGTTTCAACAAAAGCCTTGATCACTGCATCTCAACATGCCACACAGGCAATTCATGCCATGCGACTGACATTTATCGATATATAACCTCTGAGCTCGTACGTCTCAGAGAAGGGCGTTAAGCAAGAGAATAAATTCTCCGCTGCCAAACAGATATATATTTAATAGAAATCAATCAACACAGAATAAAATCCAATGTCAGACACACATCCATTTACAAGTTCGTTCTGGGTCCGAACGAAACCGGAGGCACCTTATTCCTCGTCCCATATGTCCAATATAGGAGAGAGGCCGTCGCAAATCCGTCGATCTCCAAGTACGTCTGGACGATCACCACTTATTACCTCGTCTTGGGTGTACATCCCAATCAAGACGTTAGTAATCATCCAAACGATGTGAAGACCTCCGGTCTTCAACCATCGTCTTCATCGTCAACATATCGTTGAATCAGTTATTCAGAATGGGTGTAAACCCGGCCTTTTCGAATATCTCGCGTATATAATAAACAAGTGCTATAAAAACACGACATATGCCTCATTCCAATTCTTAATATTCTTTTATTCAAATATTCACATACTTTGGGAAAGGTTCCCATTAATTTTATCAAAGATAAATTCTTTAAAATTTATTCTTTAATCTTCCTTTGGATGTCAATTCAAACTATGTTGAGGTTTTCCAAACTAGTCGGGATTAGCGAAGCACACCGAAGTAATCATTTATTTTATTTCCCAATCCTAACGTATTCATCCTATGGAGAAAAACTGATCATACTCCATATCTAATACCACGGTGTTATTAGTAAATTTAATTACCATTTCACGTTCAAATCTAATTAAAGATTTTACTATCGCTAGGAGTAAAATTGGCGATACTCCTTTCTCGATCATTTCCCAAATTTGATAATTTAAATTATCAATTCACATTTTATTATAATTAAAGATCATTAAAATTCCACTTAGTTTTAATCTTCCCAAAAATCCATATTAATGATTATTTAACTTTGGAAACACAAACATGTCGCATCAACAATCTACACCATACTATTGATTTTTGCCGATATATAACCTCTGAGCTCATACGTCTCATAGAAGGGTGTTAAGCAAGAGAATAAATTCTCCACCACCAAACAGATGTATATTTTAGCAGAGATCAACCACACATTTCGAAATACAATGACAGACATGTAATCCTGCCTTAATTGGGTTAAAGAACTAATGTCATTTAAAAACACCGTTCACGATAAACCCAAATCACATTCCATTAATTATGGAATCTTCACAGAAAAACAAATCAATATTTGATCGATATCAATTTCCATATCCGACTAATAATATAAATGGAATAACGGCAAAGCCTTTTAAATTCCATATGTATTAACAGTCTTCCTCGACAGAAGTTCACTTCGATTATTGTCAATCGAATTCCATTCAATTCCAATTTAATATATTAAATTGGAAAACCGTTACTTTGGAAAATTCCCGTTAAATCTTAATAAAAAAAATTATAAATTACAAATCACATTTCACCGTAAATCGGGTTAAAGAACGAATGTCATTAAAAACACAGTTCACAATAAACCCAATTCACATTCTATCTTCAGTTCCAACTAAATGTTAATTAATTGGTAATTCTTCTTCAAATCTTAAACAAAAGATTTATTCTTTTCACCCTGGGTTTAAGAACAGTGCCATTTAAAACACAGTTCACGACAAACCCAAAATCCCATCAGTCTCTAACCGTAAATTAGTAAGAGAACAATTACCTAAGTATTAACCCTGAAGGTCGAAACCAACATCAGATCAAGACCCAGGAAACCATTTAACTTAGCTAATCTCCAGTCAGATTCTAATTTTCTTAACTCCATTGGGTTTAAGAACAGTATTATTAAAAATACCATTCACGACAAACCCAAAATCCAATTTGATATTTAATACAAGGCTCTGAATAGAAAATATATCGGCTTATATTCAATATCAAATTCCGAAACCAACAAATATCGTATTGGAAAAACGATATATATCTTCCAAATTCCTCCATAATATCTGTATAATCACGGAATCCAATATCGAAATATTCCGAAGATAATTTCGATTCAAATCCATTCCAATTCATATACTGGAAATTCTGGTTATTTTAAAAACCATTTTAAACCCAATTTATTTATTTTAAAAATATTGGATTTCTAATTCTAGTTCATAACTAGTTCATTTCGATAAAAATATTTTTTTATCCTTTCAAATAGGAAATTTTTCATCCCAATTCTTTCCAAATCATTTATTATGATTATACACAAATTATTGATATTTTTAATAATTTTATCAAGGCCCGTACAGTCGATTTCCATAAACGGTAATCGAGCTGCACTTACAGCGACCTTTTCCAAATTTGATTTGGACATAATTCCAAATCTAGTCATTAGATTTCAAATCTCTCATATTCATTAGAAAGCTCTTTTCGATACGAACCCAACAGGTCTAGTTTTAGGAGAATCCGACGGTCGGATCTCCTGTAATGTCCGTTCGAAGTCAATGGTCGAAATTCGCGAACTACCGTGGCAAGGCGCATTCTATTCGGGCCATTATATATCTGTATAATATATATATTTCGTCGATTTTCATTCAAAACGTATTTTATAAATCGTTTTAAATTCGTTTTCAAAACGATTTCAACTTCATATTCAATTTCTAATCAAAATTGAATATTCCATATCATCAATATATAAATGATAATATTTTCAAAACATTAGAATTGGAATCAATTCCTTTTCGATATTCATCATAGAAATGAAGAAAATCAATATAAATATCGGTTATGTCAAAATGGCGTAAATCTGATCAACACAGCTTTATATATTTAAACATATTCATGTCCATCCCAAATCGGACATCAAAAATCAGATTTTGATCTCTTACTGAATATTATTTTAAAATATTCATTATTTTAAAATAATCATTATTTTAAAATATTTATTCTTTCTGAACTGGAATCAGACACAGTCAATTACCATATAATTTGATATATATGGATTTCATACACACATGCATACAACAATAACCAAACACAGTCAACCATCATCCGCAGTGCATTCTACACTGCATAAGCATTAAATATAAATATTCAACACTTACACAGCTTGTCAACCAATCGATTGACATACAACTAACTATTGCGATTAGTGTATGTCCAATATCATCCCAATCCCCGTGTCGGGTTTCAACCAACAAATAATGAATTTTCTTTGTGCAGTTGGGCGATATGTAAAATTTATCGTCCCAATCAATATCAATCAAATGTGTGTACATAAAAAAATCGTCGGATTTGTTTATGAATATTTATTTTATTCATATACACATTAAAAATTATATTTTTAACTATAAAATATTTTATTCCATTCCACAACATATAATCAATTTTTACAACAATCAAACAAACAAACAAGTCGTCCATGATCTGTGGACGACGGGTGTCGGGTGCTGCTAAGCACTGTCTGCATCCTAGTATATATTTTAACTAGAAAATAAATTAAAGTGAGAAATTCTAACCTTTGGGATCCACTCCACCGTGCTTTGATTATTGATCTATGTAGTATACCTACGTTAAAAATTATATTTTTAACCAATCAATAATTATTTCTCTGTATGATTATTTTATAAATAACATACATAGGCTAAAAATTATATTTTTATCTTTCTAAAAATAATTTCATATTTTTATAACAATGCTACATAGATAAAAATCATATTTTTATACCGCTATTATATAGATAAAAATCGAATCTTTCTATCGCTAATGAATATATAAAAATCACATTTTTACATTGTCACTTCATATATAATAATCATATTTTTATCTATTTAAAAATCGTACCTTTGCAACATAAAAATCATATTTTTATTATCTTCATAATATAAAAATCATATTTTTATTATCTCTATAATATAAAAATCATATTTTTATATCGTTAACTTCATAATAAAAATCGTATCTTTAAAACGATGTTCACATTCTTATCTTCATGAACACATTATAAAAATCACAACTTTATCTTCATGAACACATTATAAAATCACAACTTTACATTGTTTTTAAAAGTGAAAATTTACTTAATTTCTAATCAAAAATCGCTTCTTTCTCTAATCAAAATTATAACCTTTCATAATGTTATTCATATGATAATCACATTTTTATTTACACAATTAAATAAAAATAGAATTAAAAACTTACCTTTTTCCTGGTAAAAATCCATTTTTTTTGGATGGACGAGGGCCACCAGCGGTTGGAGGGCGCGTGGAGGGGCGGCAGGGCTACTGGTGGACGCGGGGGTGGTGCTCTTGTCGGCGGCGGGGCCTAGGCGACTGAAATGGGCGGTTTCAATTAGAAAGGGGGTTAGGGATTTGGGTGGTGGCGTTTTCGCGAATGGAGGAAGATGAAGAGGCGGAGGGGAAGAAGGGGGGTTCGTAGGTGGGTGGAGGCCATCGGCGGCCCTACGGTGGCGGCACGGCGCTCCGGTGGCGGCTGGAGCGTTCCGTCATTCCCCCTTTTCTTTTCTTTTTTTCCTTGTTCGAACTGAATTGAACGGGAGGAGGGGGCTGATGGGCGTTGACCACGGGAAAGATAAGGGCGGGTTTTGACCGTTTAAATATATTTATATTATTATTTATCTCCATAAAAGTACCCTTTTCATTTGAACCCCAAATCGAACCCACCGACTATCGTCCATAGCACATTACCCCCATTCCGAAGACAATGGGATATGTTTCGCAAGACAATTTGATAGTTTCGATCAGTTTTCATTTAAATTAAAATTTAAATCTATATATTCAATTTTTAAACGTACATTTTAATTTACCAGTGCCACATACTGGCTCTAAAAATTCCAGAAAAATAAATCAGGCTATGTTTTGACGATACGCTCCTAACAAAACTAATTTCATCGAATTTGGAGACCATTTGAAAAATGTCTATTTTCTGATCGATCCAAATTTACTGAAACAGTCAAAACACGTTTTCTTTGGCCATGCTCACATATTCGTTTCAAAAATTATGAAAATTGGAATCTTGAAATAATTTGACATCCCGGATCCAACAAAATTGGTTTCGTCGAAAATGGAGGTTGTTTGCAAAATGGCTATTTATCAAGGGATTTTCCATAGCGACTATTTTGAATTTTCAACTGGGTATAACTTTTTATTCTCGCTATGAAATTTCAATTTTTCGGATTCATTGGAAAGATATTTTCAAATAGATTCTAATATTTTGGTTTCACTAAAATCCGATTTATTTTGAATCCTGTACGTTCATTTGAAATTTGAAATCCAATTTTCATACTACCGCGCCATTTCAATTCCTTTTATAATTAAAATAAATATTTATATTCTAATGTCGATTGAAATAAATATATATACATTCCAATTTTGTTCAAAATAAACTTCTCGTTGTTATTATTTAAAATAAATCATTTTAAATTTTCAAAATTCATTAAAATTGCCAAAATAATAATTTTAAATTGGTTCGGATTTTCCGGGTTGTTATAATGAACAAATAATATTCATCAGAAAAATATCAGAGATTTAAATTATTAAGCAGCAAAAAAATATTGCATAACACCTGAAAGAGATACACAGATACAAAGCTTTCCGAATATAGCTCCAGCTGTAAATCTAGGATCCTGTGAAAATAATATCTGCAAAACCAAAACTACTAGCTGCATGTGTGGAAAATATGGGCACCCAGAGTTTAGTTTAAAATAATAAACTCCAGGTCAGTCATGGGACTAGTGTGAGAACTAAAACAGTTATTTAAAACTTTATTTTGAAATAAAGTAAATCAAGGGACCACGCCGTATAACACGGAACAGGTTTCCTCCCAAGAATACCAGTGCATAAAACAAACAACATAATGCTTTTTGAAAAAAATGAAGCTATTATAAGACTCAAGTCCCATCACACAATGCAACGCAAGCCGGAGGATAGAGTTTTACCTTATAATAGCCAAACATGCTTGGCATGTTTAAAACAAAAATCATTTGATACTATTATAAGTGTATAGTGTATAAACAACTTCAAATAAAAATGTATCAATCTTAGACGGCAAAGTACCTTATCCTACTATATCGCCATACTAGTTCTACAATTAAAACCGAAATGTCACGTATTGGAAATTGGATTTCCGTTTTGAGTTGAGGCAAGGGATGTACTCCTCGTCGTCTTCGATACACTCTAGCAAATGCCTCAGAGTTCCCCGCAGTGAACCCTTGGATCCTCCAAGGCTGGTCCTCCCTTATGTATGAGGATTAGTTATTCCTGAACACACGTTTTCCGGTCCTATACGACCTATCCATCAGCCCCGTAGTGACTGATATATCTGAGGCGCCTCGCTATCCATCATCCACATAGGTAAAAATAAATAAATGTCTGGGCTCCATACAATGATACTACCCACTACTAGAAAGAAACGCCATGCACTCCTGGAGTCCCTTAACTTGTTTTTGACTCATATTGAGGTGTGAGACTTGAGAATTAATGCTATACACAAAGCTATGCTATTTAAAGTCGTGCTTTAATCATCAACCACAAGACTCTACTTTTCAACAAAAGCCTTGATCACTTGCATCTCAGCATGCCATACTGACAATTCACGCCATGCAACTGATGTCTATCAGTATGTAACCTCTAAGCTCGTACGTCTCAGATAAGGGTGTTAAGCAAGAGAATAAATTCTCCACCACCAAACAGATATATATTTAACAGAAATCAATCAACACAGAATAAAATCCAATGTCAGACACACATCCATTTACTAGTTCGTTTTGGGTTTGAACGATACCGGAGGCACCTTATTCCTTATCTCATATGTCCAATACAGAAGAGAGATCCGCGCATATCCGGTCGATCTCCAAGTACGTATGGACGATCACCACTTGTTAACTTGTCTTGGGTGTACAGCCCAATCAAGACATCAGTAATCATCCAAACGATGTAAAGATCTCTGATCTTCAACCACCGACTTCATCGTCGACTTATCGTCAAATCAGTTATTCCAAATGTGTATAAACCCGGCCTTTCCGAATAACTCGCGTATGTCATAAACAAGTGTTATAGAAACACAACATATGCCTCATTCCTATTCAGAATATTCTTTTATTCAAATATTCACATCATTAGGGAAAGGTTCCCATTAATTTTATCAAAGATAAATTCTTTAAATTTATTCTTTAATCTTCCTTTGGATATCAATTCAAACCAAATTAAGGATTATAAACTAGCTGGGATTATCGAACCATACCGAAGTAATCATTTGTTTTATTTCCCAATCCCAATCTATTCATCCTATGGAGCAAAACTGGTAATACTCCATATCTAACACCACGGTGTTACCGGTAAAATTAATTACCATTTCATGTTCAAATCTAATTAAAGATTTAACTATCGCCCGGAGTAAAACTACTGGTACTCCATTCTCGATCATTTCAAAAATTTGATAATTTAAATTATCATATTCACATTCCAATCTAATTAAAAATTCATTAAAACTCCATTTAGTTTTAATCTTCCAACAATCATTATTTAATGATTATTTAACTTTGGAAACACAAACATGCTGCATCGACAATCTATACCGTACCATTGATTTGCCGATATATAACCTCTAAACTTATACGTCTCAGAGAAGGGCGTTAAGCTAGAGAATAAATTCTCCTCCACCAAACAGATATATATTTAGCAGAGATCAACAGTACAATTCGAAATACAATGTTTGACATGTAATCCTGTCTTTAACTGGGTTAAAGTACCAATATCATTTAAAACACAGTTCACGATTAACCCATATATATAATCGATATCAAATTCCATATCCAACTAATAATATAAATGGAATAACGAAAAAGCCTTTTAAATTCCATATATATTAACAATCTTCCTTCGCAGAAGTTCACTTCGATTATTACCAAATCGAATCCCACTCAATTCCAATTTAATATATTAAATTGGAAAAATTTACTTTGGAAAATTTCCATTAATCTTAATTAAAAGATTTATAAACTCCAAATATCATCTTCACTGTTAATCAGGTTAAAGAACGAATGTCATTAAAAACACGGTTCTCAATAAACCCAATTCACATTCCATTTTATTCTAATTACTAAATATAACTAGAAAATCTAATAATCTTAATTGAAAGATTTATTCTTTTCGCACAGGGTTTAAGAACAGTGTTACTGAAGACACCATTCACGACAAACCCAAAATCCACTTTAATGTTAAATATAAGGCTCTAAACAGAAATTATATCGGCTTATATTCAATATCAAATTCTAAAACCAACACATATCATATGGGGAATAACGATATATATCTATCTTCCAAATTCCTCCACAATATCCGTATAGTCACGGAATCCAATATCGAAATATCTCGATGATGATTTCTATTCAAATCCATTCAAATTTATAGATTGGAAATTTCTGTTTATATTAAAAACCCTTTATAAATCCAATTTATTTATTTAAAAATTATTGGATTTCAAATCTAGTTAATAACTAGTTCATTTTGATAAATATATATTTTTATCTTTTCAAATATGGAATTTTTCATCCCAATTCTTCCCAAACCATTTATTATGATTTTGTACAAATTATTTCTATTTTTAATAATTTTATCAAGACCCGTACAGTCGGTTTCCAATAACGGCCATCGAACTGCATCCATAGCGACCTTTTCCAAATCTGATTTTGACATAATTCCAAATCCAACCACTAGATTATAAGACTCTTATATTCATTGGAAAGATCTTTTCGATACAAACCCAATGGTTCCGGTTTTAGGAGAATCCAATGGTCGGATCTCCCATAATGTAAATTCAAAGTCAATGGTCGAAATTCACGAACGGTCGCAGCGCGACGCGTTCTATTCAGGCCATTAAATATACATAATATATATATTATATATATTTCATCGATTTTCATTCAAAACGTATTTTATAAATTGTTTATAAATTCGTTTTAAAACGATTTCCACTTTCATTTCAATTTTAAATCAAAAATGAATACTCCTTATCATTATAATATTCAAATGATAATATTTTCAAAATATCAGAATTTGAAATAATTTCCTTTTCGATATTCATTATAAAAATGAATAAAATTGATATAAATATCGTTCGCGTCAAAATGGCGCATAACTAATCAACACGGCTTCACATATTTCAATATTTTCGTGTCCATCCCAAATGGGACATCAAAATCATATTTAAATCATTTACAGAATATTATTTTAAAATATTCGTTATTTTAAAAATTCGTTCTTTCTGAATTGGAATCAGACACAGTCAGTTACCATATAATGTTATTTATATGGATTTCATAAACGTAAGTACTCAACAATAATGATACACAGTCAACATCATACAGAGTGCATTACACAACTGCATAAGCATTAATATAAATAATTAACGCTTACAATAGTCTGTCAACCAATCGACTGACATACAACTAAACAATTGGGATTAGTATATGTCAAATATCATCCCAATACCCGTGTGGGGTTTCAACCAACAAATACTGAATATTATTTGTGCAGTTGGGTGATGTGTAAAATTATCGTCCCAATCAATAACAGTTAAATGGGTGTACATAAACAAATCGTCCGATTTGTAAATGAATATTTATTTTCATTTCAGGAGAATTTTATGCCATTCATATATATGTTAAAAACTACATTTTTAACGATAAAATATTTATTTCAACACTTGACTATATTATATAATTCATACTTCCAATAAAAATGATATTTTTATTGTTCGAACATTTTATTCAACACATGAATATTTTATACAGTTCATACACACATTAAAAATTATATTTTTAATGAATAAAAATTTATTTCAGAAAATTTCGGCATTATAACGGCGCAATATTAAAACTGGCGTAATGTCTAGCATTACCCTTCTCCTAATATTGGCTCGCGCCATAGACAATCAATCCAATCAATCACAAAACCACAATATAATTCATTTTCGCAATACTATCAATTTCACCAAAATTCAATCCAAACAACATACATGGTTTGTACAATAAATAGTGTCGGGGGCTTTTAAGCCCCATCTGCATCCTAGTATATATTTAACTGTAAAATAATTAGAGTGAGAAGGAGTTCTCACTTTGGGATCCACTCTATCAGTCTTTAATTCTAATTTTTTATTTTTGTACATTTTAGATTTGAATTTTCCTCAAATTCTAGGTGGCTCTGTTTTTTGTTCTGCTCAGTTCCATTACGAAACTCTCATTTTTTGGTTCCAACAAATCTGGTTTTGCGCGATTTTATTTTTATTTGCTAAAGTTACAAGGGTTTACATCTTGATTACATTATCTAAATAATAAAATTAATTAAAATTCTCTTAGTCCTTTGTTAACCTCATTGACTTCTTTCTGGTGATATTCGAACCCAAGCACCAAACAAAAACCGAACGCTGCTCCCTCCCTCCATCATCGGACCCAAATCGGATCCACCCGCGTGAAGCGCCCACTACACAATTACAACCAATTTGACACACCAGGATGCGGACATAAAATATGGTTTAAAGTCGTATCATATTTGATAGTGCTAAGATCCGTATCAAACTACATTTTACGATCCGCACCACCCTAAACACCCTAAATCTAACCGTCCATCAACGAAGCTTTGGATTAGTTAATTTGTATGGCTTTTGGCCAAATCGAATGCATATAATATTGTGCACCCCACTAGGCACTCCAAATTAAAATTTTAGTTGCTCCCTTTTCCCTCTGTTTTACTTTAATGGTGACCAAAAACCCAAATTAGGGTTTTTTGTCACCAAATCGTGCCTCCACCTTCCACTGGAATCTCCCCTACTGATAAAGATGAATAACCCTCTCCTTCGATGTAGCAACCCTTATTCCATAACCCTCCGTTGACCACAGGTATGTTTTTCAATTGAATTGTGTTTTGCATGCCTGATAGTGGGGATTAGGGAACAAGTTGAAGTCTTTGCATGATAGATGACCCTTACTTTGTGTTAGTTGTTAGATGTTTCAATTGATTCGTGTTGTGCAAGCCTGATAGTAGGGATTAGGGAACAAGTTGAAGTCTTTGCGTGTTAGCTGATTGCTACTTTGTGTTAGTGTGTTAGTTGTTTCAATTGAATTGTGTTGTGCGTGCCTAGGGAACAGGTTGAAATCTTTGTGTGTAAGCCGATTGCTACTTTGTGTTAGTGTGTTTGCTATTTCAATTGAATTGGTATGTACTAGTGTGTTAACTGATTGTTATACCCTGGAATCAGAAATGTATAGTACTAGTGTGTTAGTTGGTTGTTAGTGTGTTAGCTATTTCAATTGAATTGAATTGAAACATGTATGGTATAATTTTAGATTGCGGTATATATATATCCCTGAAACAAAGAAATAACAATGAGTTTAACAGGTTTGTTGATATGTTCTTTAGATCGCTTTCCACGCTGAATCCGAAATGATTCATGTACAAGTTGTCACTGATTTATAGTTTAACTATTTAGCAACTAAATGTTGTCCATTTCATGAACCGAGCAAATGGATAATTTTATAGTTCAATATTTAACCATGATTTCATCGTCATTTGAATGTTTGTCTGCATTATATTTGAAATTTAAATTGGGTTGTCTTATAACAAGTTTACTCTGTTTTGAGAGATAACAAGTGTACTGAAAATATTTTAACAAGTTTGTTGAAAATTTTGGTAGATGGATGATTAATAGACTTTATGGTTAATATTTTACTAGGCGATCCACCAGGTGGATGCATTTTAGCTCACACGTAGGGTTGGGTATCCATGCTAATTAGTTTCATCCAAACGACGAATGCTGCTGCACTTAACCGTAGTAAAAAGATGCTTTCACTAGCAACTTTCCCTTACTTTGTAGCAGAGACTGTAGTGTAAGTTACCTTGCACTACACAGTTTGCTTCAAATAAACAGAAAGTTGCAAGTGAAAGTAGCTTTTTCCAAAGGTTAAGTGAAGCGGCATGCAAAATTTGAATGAAACTAATTAGCATGGATTACTGACCCTACGCATGAGCTAAAATGCAACCACCTGGAGGATTGTCTAGTAAATTCTTAATCATAAAGTCAAGTATGTGTGTCATCCGAAGATAATGTTCGATATCTTTAGCCGTTGGAGCAGGTATATATTATTTTACACTATTACAATGTACTGACTAAGACGTATACCTGGTGTAATTTGACTTAAACTCTGTCAGTACATAATAACAGAAGACATTTCAGTCTACATACCATTCCTACACACACACACACACACACACACACACACACACACATATATATATATATATGTAACGACCCGGGTTTTCGCGACCTTGAGTAATCGACATAAATCCCAATGTCTACTACTCAAGCATTGGAAATACCGGATAGTCCATGAAAGAAATTAGAGGGTGGGAATAGATAAGATAGAAACTTAGAATAGAAGAAGAAGAAGAACATACAACATCTGAGTAAACACGAATCTCACAGCGGAACGAACAACATATAATAGATAATATATCTTTGAAATAAATTCACTATGTGTATACGATTACATTATCAGAGTGCGACACTTACAACACAGCGGAATAAAGAATAGCTATATATTCCTAACGCCTCCTACTCCAAGCTCTCTAAGTATATCTGTAAAATCTGACTACTTGACTGCCCGTACAAATTTGGGCACCCAAGAGTTTAGGGAAAACAAAACAAAATAAACTCTGGGTCAGTCATGGGACTGGTGTGAGTAAAACAATTTAAAAACAGTTTGAGCAATAAAACGATATCTCATAAGAGCACGCCGTATAATGGAATGGGGTTTTTCCCTTATGAGAATCCAAAGTAATATTTATATCAAAATTATTTTGATATTATAATAGTGTCTATCAACCACAATATAATAATCATCTAGCAGAAACGCTTTCATCTCACATCCTACATATATAATATACAATCAAAACTGCGAGCACTTATTGGATAATGAATTACCAACTATGACAAGGTATGGAACCACCTTCCGATAGTGTACCTCTAGAGAGGAATACACTGGGTTGAACAAGAGCATCTTGTAACCCGACCACACATGACCGACCATTCATTTCGCTTGAGTGTATCAAATGTATTTCACCAATGGTTGGGATCAACAACCGTTTCCCGAAAATAGCATCGAATTGATTAAAGAAGGAAATGAATATTCTCTAGATAGGTGATAATACACCCTAATTGGAAGCAACCCACTTAGCCATGCTACCTGTCCGATTTTTGTCATTTCCCGGTTGTGAGGCGAGAGGCCACGCTTATCTCTGACAGACCACACAATTATTCACTTTGAATGTCATATCGTCATACCCGCCAAATCACAAATTGATTTCCCTAAAAATACAATGGGTATACAGCTAAGAGAAACGAATTCCTCTGCCACCAAATGTAAATACATTTGAAGAGATCAACTTACGCGATCCATTAAATATACTCTGTCAGACTTCGTCCATACAGGTCGTCCTGGGACTGGACAAACTGAAGGCACTATTCTGTAAATAGGTCACTCACGAAGGGAATGCCTTAACTTTGATGGAGCGTTTTAGTAGACAGAACAGAATATTACAAGATAGATAAGTAGTACTTGAAAAATTATAACTTTATTATAGCAGAAGCAAAAATAAGTTTGGTTACATCTTTTTAAATCACAATACCAAAACTCAAGTACACAATTATCAGTCTTATACAAAATCCTTCAGAATGTAAAGTTTCAAAGCCATAATCCCCAACATAAACTGCCATGAAAAGATAGAGTCAAAGCCAAGCAATACTCCAAGCACTTCAAGCAGAGAGAATCAAAATCAAGCTCCTATGTTTCCACCCTGAGCACCTGGGGGAGGGGGAAACGGAAAGAAAAGGGGCGAAAACAAACGAGGTCAGATATAAAGTCTGGCGAGTCCAGTGACTTCCAGCATATAAACAGATAATATTATCATGACATGTAAATAAAGCAGGATGAGAGATTACATCAACATGAATAATAGATATACTTTAAGTTAACAGAAGAAACATAAAGATGTAAACCAAGTTATGTTCCTTACTTACATCTTACTTCTCTGCACTAACACTAGTATAACAGGGTTAGGTGTTACCCTAATGTCTAAACTGAAACAGAATCGAAACAGAATAATCTATATAGAAACAGAATGCTAGTAAAGGGCCTTCACCACCCCAACAGACAGAAGGTACAGAAGCAGAATACTAATAATGGGCCTTTACCACCCTAACAGACAGAAGGTACGGAAACAGAATACTAATAATGGGCCTTTACCACCCAACTAATGGGCCTTTACCACCCCAACAGACAGAAGGTACGGAAACAGAATCGGAAACGGAATCAGAGACGGAAACAGAGTAATCCCTACGAAAACAGAATGTTAGAATTAGGTGTACACTAGTAATGGGCCTTTACCACCCCAACAGACGGTACCACGCAGAAACAGACAGGTGTTACCACCCAACAGAAACAGACAGAACTAAGTGTACCCTAAGTCCTATCCCAAGCGATCGGCTCCCTAATACATAAATACCCTATGTCGGCCCCACAGTAGGGTGTATCACTCCCTAAAGTGGCAACCTATTGGCACAGACCTATTTACAGATGTCACGGTGTCTTACATCCTTAGAGCAAACCGGATCCATGCAAGCACATGACCCGGTTGGAACGCACCATCAACACCCCGCGCCATTATCAGAATGAACCGCTAACAATTAGTTCAGTAAGCGTGCCCGGACCCCTACATAGCGTGGGGTCAAAGTTTTTGATACCAGAAAGGGTTACTGGCTAATATGGGTCCCAAACAATAGATGACACAAGTATTTCCCCTCCTAACCTTGTGTCCCTAGACTAACAGATTTCAGATTAACTTGTTTACAAGTTTCTGACATATAGAGTTCAGATTTACTAGTTCACAGATCATACAATCAAGTTAACAAGTTTTCGGACTAATGGATCAGATGTTCAGTTTTAACAGACTTACAGATTGTCTAACTTTGTATTGGGCCTACAAATTCATGAAACGGGTTTGTTAAATTCATTAGTCTAGTTGGTTTAACCCTATCCACCCAACACGTTTTAGACATCATATTTATCTCACATTTGCATTAATTAAATATTAATGCACAGACCTCTCACATTAGGTCTGTAGCTTGTGGCCTGTAACAACCCGGAATTTTATGGCCAATTTAAAGTATTTATTTTATGAAATTTTATTAGAAAATGCGTCAGAATTTAAAAATTACATTTTTAAATTAAACTATTGAATGAATTTGTATATAAATTTTATGATTAATGAATGATTTCAAATTTGTTCTACTAAATAATTATTTGTAATTAGATATGAAATTCCTCTATAATAAATTGTGAAATAACAAAACGTGCGCCACTATGCTCACATTAATATAGTTTATTCCATAATATTAGAATTTAAAACGAACAACATTGTTTATATGCAGTACGAGTTCACTAAAATATAAAAGAAATGTGATGTAAGAAACTAAACTAAAAAGAATAAGTAAAAAAATGAATTGGTGTAATATGAAGCATGCGAGGATCAGGGAAGGACAAAAATTAGAAAGAAATTTAGAAAGAATAATCAACTATGAATATACGTGAGAATAAAAGATGAATGGAAACGTTAGGTAAATTAAACAGATTGTTATAAATGGATACAAGGCAAAATAAATAAAGAGTATTATATGGAAAACACTAATGGCTTAAATGAATATTTGGCAAAAGAAAAGATTGGTTTAAATTTATAAAATAGTGAACATGTAAGGGAAACATTAATACTAAGAGAGCTACGTTGAACATAAAAAGGGTTTCAATTCTTTGTTGGCTGGAAATTAATTACATTTATTGCACCAACCCTTGTTCTGAATGATTTGCATATAAACATTTTTCTTATAAATGCTCAATTAATTCTTTAATTGATGTCTATATATAAAATTTCCGTTTTTGCCTCCTACTATTTATTGCCCTTTTTTTTCAAGTTTAAATGAAAAAGAGTTTCAATTCTTTAAATTTGCGTATATACCATGTCTTATGTTTGGTTTCTATAACAAAATGAAGTACAATTGCATGTAATTAAAACATGCATTAAAGAAGTGGAACCATTTTTCATCATATTCTTTTCAAACACCATAGTGTAAGCATGATTCTTCAACATCAGCATGCAATAATGGCATGCATTAAATGTTCTTGCAACATGCATGCAAATTGGCTAGACATGCATGGTGTATTATCAACATAAACAAACTTAAATAAATGACATGTAATGCTCCAACCAAACTGTTCTTTATTTTGTGTATAATTTGCTCTATATCCACTTAATTACAAACTGCGGATACTTTTGAAATTTGAATAAAAAAAGAAAAAGGACAAATGTGTCATTATATGTATCATACAACGTATGGATAAACGGTTTTTATTTTAAATAAAAGAATTAATTAATTAATTAAGATTATAAATATTTATACAAAGGGCCATTTATAACCTAACCCTAATTCTAAATGATACGTAGCCGCCACTTCGAAAAAATCAATGGCCACGTCGCTCCAATCTTCTTCTTCTTCTTTCTCCCAATTCATTCAATAATTCCAAGCAATTCCAACGGCAAAAATGTAGAAAACAACAAGATGGACAAACTCAACAGTTATGATTGAGAATCGTGTTGTGTGGATGAACACTTTGTGGCGCAAAGGAGCTTATGGGTTCAACGGGTCTTCACATTACAGAAGAGAAGACGATGGAATTCAGAGAAATAGCGGCCTTAATTCTAATTGGGAAATGTAATTAAAGTTTTAATTATATTTTATTGTTTAAATATTGTAATTTAATGTGTAAACAACTATAACTTGTTCATACCATTTCAGAATTGAGAAATTTCAGTTGTGTTGGAATCAGATAAACGAGATCTGCAATCTAAAACTGACTAGAGTTGAAACCGAGCATGTTGAAATTTCAGACAAAGATCACTGTGAGATTTCTAAATTTCGAATAATTTAATTTAATTATATTTGTTACGTGAATCATTGTATGTACGAAATTATCATATATCTGCGATGTGGTAATTAGAATTATTATTTGACTGTGTGATTTGTAATGATGTGTGATGTCATGATGTAGCCTGTTTGTTTAGGTCTATATATTCTGATGTAATCTATATAAAGTTCTCATCTTTATTATTTGTATTTTTATTCTTTTTATTTTATTTCTTTCTAAAAATGAAAAATTGAATCTTTATTTGGTTTTACAAAATAAGAACAAAAGTTAAATCTTTATTTTGATTTATGATCTATAAGATAAAGAAAGTTTAGATATTTTATTTTGATTTACAAAATAAAATAAAGATGAGACCTTTATTTTGATTCATGAAAATTATACACCAAATCTTTTGTTGTTGTTGTGTTGACACAAAACTTCAACCAAAATTACATGTTGTCACCATATATGGTAATGTTGGAATAAACATGCAAACTGACACCAAAATTTAGATCATTTCATATGTGGTGATATGAGAATTGAACATGTAGGGAAAGGGGAAACCTCATTTACACTTATATGTGAATTGAACATTTAGAAAGGGGAACAAAGTTTAATGTAAATAAAAATGTACAATTTGTGAATACCGTCATTTACGTTATTTTTAATATAAATAAAAATGTACAATTTGTGAATACCGTCATTTACGTTATTTTTAATGTAAATAAAAATGTACAATTTGTGAACACCGCCATTTACATTACTTTTAGTGTAAAAAAAAAGTACAAAATATGTGGACACCGTTATTTACATTTTCTATGTAAATAAAAGAGATAAATTTAGCAATGAAATTTTATTTACATTCTTTATGTAGATGAAAAAGAAAAATTTAATGGTGAAATTTTATTTACATTTTCTATGTAAATAAAAGAGACAAATTTAGCGATGAAATCTTATTTATATGTTTATGTAAATAAAACACACATATTTACGATGGCACTTTATTTACATTCTCTTTATGTAAATAAAGGAATAATTTAAATGACACTTTTATTTATATTTTCTTTAGTGTAAATAAATAATAAAAAGGAAAAGAAGTCATTTAGTGTAAATAAATAATAAAAAGGAAAAGAAGTCATTTAGAGTAAATAAAAATATGACATAGTTAAAAAGAATACATTTTTATTGCTATGTCATCATATTTAAAAGGAATACATTTTTAGTTATCATTTTTGTCGCATTAGAATTGGTGAACAAAAATGTGATTATTCTTGCATTAAAATGCACATCGCCAAATAACCATCATTTTTGTCGCATTAGAATTGGCGAATAAAAAAATATTATTTTATTTAATATAAAGGTGTATAATGTTGAAACCATCATTTTTGTTGCATTAGAATTGGCGAATAAAAATATATATTATTTTATTGAATATAAAAGTGTATAATGTTGAAACCATCATTTTTGTCGCATTAGAATTGGCGAACAAAAATAATGTTAAACATTAAAATCTCATTTTAATGTAATGAAGTAAATAAGAATATGTTCATGTTTTAATTTAAATAAACATGTTTTACATTAAAACCTTATTTTTAATGTAATGAGTAAATTGATCAAAATGGTTCATGTTAGAAAAATAAACATTTTTCATGTTGACATAGAAACATGTTTTATATTACATATTTATAATGTAATCAAAAGAGAAGAAAATTTACATTTTTGTTCAATGTAAATAAAAGAAGTAAAATTACATTTTTATGTAAAGTTAACATATAGAAAAATGACAATTGTTTTAATATGGAACCATTTACATTTTTTCAATGTAAAGATTAAAAAGAATGAATTTACATTTTTCAATGTAAAGATTAAAGGAATAGATTTACATTTTTTTTCTCTTTTAATGTAAATAAAAGAGAATAGAATAGATTTACATTTTCTAATGTAAATAAAAGAGAATAGAATAGATTTATATTTTCTAATGTAAATAAAAGAGAATAGAATAGATTTACATTTTCTAATGTAAATACAAGAGAATAGAATAGATTTACATTTTCTAATGTAAATAAAAGAGAATAGAATAGAATTACATTTTTTTCAATGTAAAGAAATAAATAGAAAAGAATTACATTTTTCTAATGTAAGGAAAACGAAACGAAGATTTACATTCTTCAATGTAAACTATATATAAAAAGAAAGAATTATATTTTTTTTTCAATGCAAAGAAAAAGAAACCATTTATTTACATTTGGCGTAAATCAATAAAGAAAAGAAAAGAAAACATTTATTTACATATAGTCTAAATGAATAATTAAAACAAAATCGTTTATTTATATTTAAACAAAAATAATCAGTTAGGTTGTAACAAAAATAAACATTTTTGTTGAAATAAAAGAGTTGAAAAAAAAAGGGATATTTTTATCATCACTTTAGTTGCGATAAAAAGAATAGATAATGATAGTTGAAATCGCCTAATATTTTATATTTATATTTATATATATAAAAATATAAAATTAAACGAAACGCGCGCGGCAGTTCGTGTGTCTGCAATTGTTACTTTAAACGGTTATGTCGAAAGATCCGACCGTCGGATTTTCCCAAAACTGGAACCGTTAGAACCTCTTTGGGAAGATCTTTCCAACGATATAAATTTCGTCAAAATCCGACGGTTAGATTTTAAGATAAGTGTAAATCAAATTTGGATAAAAACAGCGCAGGGCCACCGATCGACCCGAAGCGCCGTTAGACGAAAACAGTTACTTTCATAGCGATTAATCATTATTAAATTCTGATAATGATATGAAATGGTTTTAAACTTTATATATATGCGAGGATCATTTGAAAAGTCTGAGTTCAATCTCATTTCAAATGATTATACGTCGATTTAAGTCGAAGAGTTGAAGGCGGTGATTGAAGACCGACGATCTTCACCTCGAATGGATGTGTTGCTACTGAGGCCCATGACTGGAGTAGCTACCTTGAAGGGGAGTCAGGGGTAGCCGTCTGGACGTAGTGTTGATTGTTCGGATATGCGAGGTATAAGGTGCCTACGGTTTCGTTCAGACCCAGAACGGACTTGTAAATGGATGCGTGTATGACGTTGGAATTCATTTCTTGTAATTAAATCGACTTGTATTAATATATGTCTGTTTGGTGGTGGAGAATTTATTCTCTACTTAATACCCTGGTATATCGTAATAGTTGTCAATCACATGGCGTGAATTGTCAATGTGGCACGCCAAGATGCAATGATCAAGGCTTTGTTGAAAAGCAGGCCTTGTGGATAATGATCAAAGCATAGCCTGTTTAGGCATAGCTTTGTGTATAACGAGACTTCGCGAGCCTCACACCCCGGTATGAGTCAAAAACGGGATATGGACCGTAGGGAGTGCACATGTTTCTTTCTAGCTAGGAGTGGTGTTTGGGCTTTTACACGGCCCGGCATTTTACTTATGTGGATTATGGATTGAGGTACCTCGGGTTTTTTATAGGTCGAAAGTGGTCATATTATAGGTCCAAAGGTACCTAGAAACGTGTGTTCAGGCATAACTAATCCACTACCGTTAGGTGGGGACCGGCCCTACCGCATCCAAGGGTTCACTGCGGGGGATCCTGAGGCATTTGCTAGAGTGTCTCGAATCGGAAGAGGACGATCCCTAGCATCGATTTCATGACAGAAACCCAATTCCCAATACGACAACATTTCGGTTTTGATTGTAAACTTATATACGGCGACATAGTAGGATGGGGTACTATGCCGTCTAGGATTGATATATTTATATTGAAGTATTTTACTACTTCTTAGACACTAATGATAATATTAAAATATTACATTTCATGTATTAAGCATGTTTGATCATCATAAGGGAAAACTCTATCCTCATGTGTGCGTTGCATTGTGTGATAGGACTTGAGTCTTATGATGATTTCATTTTTCAAAAGTCATTTCGTTATTTTTATATAAACTTTATAAAATTATGCACTGGCAATCCAATGGAGTAAACCCATTCCGCGTTAGCGGCGTGGCCCTGTGATTCGCCATATTGTTAGTTAGTATAGAAAGATTTCTCATACCAGTCCCATGACTGACCTGTATTTTGTTTCACTGGCAAATTCGGGTGCCCATATTTTCCACACGGGCAGTCGAGTAGCTTTTTGCAGATATTTATCTCTTTAGCAGGATCCTGGATCGAAGTTTAAAGCTGTGTCCAGTGCATTGATCGCCTCCCGCTGTATCAGTTTAAGTCTTCCGCTGTGTATCATATTTAATGTAAAATTTATCTTCCGTTGCAGTTTATTTGTACTCTGATATATTCTGTACTCTGATGTTGTATTATCATGATGTAATAAAAGTCTGCTGTGTTTTTTCTGATGTTTTGTATTCCTAAAGTTAAAGTATTCGAGGATTTCTAACCTTTGGATCAGACCTGTGTGGTTTATGGTCGATCCCAAACGGCGGGGATATTCGGGTCTTTACAGTTGGTATCAGAGCTCTGGTTAGCTCAAATCTTTGGGGTACAAGTCGTTAGAACTGAACAGAAGACTCATCAGAGATTGGATTAGTAATATCCAATAGGAATACTCATTAGAGATAGGACCAGCAGTATCCTAGAATGAGAAAACTCATTAGAGATGGGGTTAGAAATGCCCTAGAATGAGTTGAGAGTAACGAGTTTATAAATAACGTATTTGTGATTCGATCTCAGAAAATATGATTTTTGAATATATAAAAGTCATATATATTTAAAAAGTTAATCGACTAATAAAATTAGAAGAATGAAAATTAAATAGGTTAATTAAACAATTTTCAGCTCCGTTCCTTTTCGAGGACGAAAAGATTTTAAGTTGGGGAGATTGTAACAACCCAGAATTTTAGGGCCAATTTAAAGTTTTTATTTTATGAAATTTTGTTAGAAAATGCGTCAGAATTTAAAAATTACATTTTTAAATTAAACTATTGAATGACTTTGTATATAAATTTTATGATTAATGAATGATTTCAAATTTGTTCTAATAAATAATTATTTGTAATTAGATATGAAATTCCTCTATAATAAATTGTGAAATATGAAACGTGCGCCACTACGTTCACATTAATATAGTTTATTCCATAATATTAGAATTTAAAACGAACTACGTTGTTTATACGCAGTACGCGTTCGCTAAAATATAAAAGAAATGTGATGTAAGAAACTAAACAAAAATAAATAAATAAAAAAATGAATTGGTGTAATATGAAGCATGCGAGGATCAGGGAAGGACAAAAATTAGAAAGAAATTTAAAAAGAATAATCAGCTATGAATATACGTGAGAATAAAAGATGAATGGAAACGTTAGGTAAATTAAACAGATTGTTATAAATGGACACAAGGCAAAATAAATAAAGAGTATTATATGGAAAACACTAATGGCTTAAATGAATATTTGGCAAAAGAAAAGATTGGTTTAAATTTATAAAATTGTGAACATGTAAGGGAAACATTAATACTAAGAGAGGTACGTTGAACATAAAAAGGGTTTCAATTCTTTGTTGGCCGAAAATTAGTTACATTTATTGCACCAACCCTTGTTCTGAATGATTTGCATATAAACATTTTTCTTCTAAATGCTCAATTAATTCTTTAATTGATGTCTATCTATAAAATTTCCGTTTTTGCCTCCTACTATTTATTGCCTTTTTTTTCAAATTTAAATGAAAAAGGGTTTCAATTCTTTAAATTTGCATATATATCGTGTCTTTTGTTTGGTTTCTATAACTAAATGAAGTACAATTGCATGTAATTAAAACATGCATTAAAGAAGTAGAATCATTTTTCATCCTATTCTTTTCAAATACCATAGTGTGAGCATGATTCTTCAACATCAGCATGCAATAAGGGCATGCATTAAATGTTCTTGCAACATGCATGCAAATTGGCTAGACATGCATGGTGTATTATCAATATAAACAAACTTAAATAAATGACATGTAATGCTCCAACCAAACTGTTCTTTATTTTGTGTATAATTTTCTCACTATCCACTTAATTACAAACTGCGGATACTTTTGAAATTTGAATAAAAAAAGAAAAAGGATAAATGTGTCATTATATGTATCATACAACGTATGGATAAATAGTTTTTATTTGAAATAAAAGAATTAATTAATTAAATAAGATTATAAATATTTATATAAAGGGCCATTTGTAACCTAACCCTAATTCTAAATGATACGTAGCCGCCACTTCCAAAAATCAATGGCCACGTCGCTCCAATCTTCTTCTTCTTCTTTCTCCAATTCATTCAATAATTCCAAGCAATTCCAACGGCAAAAATTTAGCCAACAACAAGATGGACAAACTCCACAGTTATGATTGAGAATCGTGTTGTGTGGATGAAAACTTTGTGGCGCAAAGGAGCTTATGGGTTCAACGGGTCTTCACATTACAGAAGAGAAGATGATGGAATTCAGAGAAATAGCGGCCTTAATTCTAATTGGGAATTGTAATTAAAGTTTTAATTATATTTTATTGTTTAAATATTGTAATTAAATGTGTAAACAACTATAACTTGTTCATACAGTTTCAGAATTGAGAAATTTTAGTTGCGTTGGAATCAGATAAACGAGATCTGCAATCTAAGACTGACTAGAGTTGAAACCGAGCATGTTGAAATTTCAGACAAAGATCACTGTGAGATTTCTAAATTTCGAATAATTAAATAATTTAATTATATTTGTTATGTGAATCATTGTATGTACGAAATTATCATATATCTGCGATGTGGTAATTAGAATTATTAGTTGACTGTGTGATTTGTAATGATGTGTGATGTCATGATGTAGCCTGTTTGTTTAGATCTATATATTCTGATGTAATCTCTATAAAGTTCTCATCTTTATTATTTTTATTTTTATTCTTTTTATTTTATTTCTTTCTAAAAATGAAAAATTGAATCTATATTTCGTTTTACAAAATAAGAACAAAAGTTAAATCTTTATTTTGATTTATGATCTATAAGATAAAGAAAGTTTAGATATTTTATTTTGATTTACAAAATAAAATAAAGATGAGACCTTTATTTTGATTCATGAAAATTATACACAAAATCTTTTGTTGTTGTTGTGTTGACACAAAACTTCACCCAAAATTACATGTTGTCACCATATATGGTAATGTTGGAATGAACATGTAAACTGACACCAAAATTTAGATCATTTCATATGTGGTGATATGTGAATTGAACATGTAGGAAAAGGGGAAACCTCATTTACACTTATATGTGAATTGAACATTTAGAAAGGGGAACAAAGTTTAATGTAGATAAAAATGTACAATTTGTGAATACCGTCATTTACATTATTTTTAATGTAAATAAAAATGTACAATTTGTGAATACCGTCATTTACGTTATTTTTAATGTAAAAAAAATGTACAATTTGTGAACACCGTCATTTACATTACTTTTAGTGTAAAAAAAAGTACGAAATATGTGGACACCGTTATTTACATTTTCTATGTAAATAAAAGAGATAAATTTAGCAATGAAATTTTATTTACATTCTTTATGTGGATGAAAAAGACAAATTTAACGGTGAAATTTTATTTACATTTTCAATGTAAATAAAAGAGACAAATTTAGCGATGAAATCTTATTTACATGTTTATGTAAATAAAACACACATATTTACGATGGCACTTTATTTACATTCTCTTTATGTAAATAAAGGAATAATTTAAATGACACTTTTATTTATATTTTCTTTAGTGTAAATAAATAATAAAAAGGAAAAGAAGTCATTTAGTGTAAATAAATAATAAAAAGAAGTCATTTAGGGTAAATAAAAATATGACATAGTTAAAAAGAATACATTTTTATTGCTATGTCATTATATTTAAAAGGAATACATTTTTAGTTATTATTTTTGTCGCATTAGAATTGGCGAACAAAAATGTGATTATTCTTGCATTAAAATGCACATCGCCAAATAACCATCATTTTTGTCGCATTAGAATTGGCGAATAAAAAAATATTATTTTATTTAATATAAAGGTGTATAATGTTGAAACCATTATTTTTGTCGCATTAGAATTGGCGAATAAAAAATATATATTATTTTATTGAATATAAAAGTGTATAATGTTGAAACCATCATTTTTGTCGCATTAGAATTGGCGAACAAAAATAATGTTAAACATTAAAATCTCATTTTAATGTAATGAAGTAAATAAGAATATGTTCATGTTTTAATTTAAATAAACATGTTTTACATTAAAAACTCTATTTTTAATGTAATGAGTAAATTGATCAAAATGGTTCACGTTAGAAAAATAAACATTGTTCATGTTGACATAGAAACATGTTTTATATTTCATATTTATAATGTAATCAAAAGAGAAGAAAATTTACATTTTTGTTCAATGTAAATAAAAGAAGTAAAATTGCATTTTTATGTAAAGTTAACATATAAAAAAATGACAATTGTTTGGATATGGAAACATTTACATTTTTTCAATGTAAAGATTAAAAAGAATAAATTTACATTTTTCAATGTAAAGATTAAATTCTAACGTAAATAAAAGAGAATAGAATAGATTTACATTTTCTAATGTAAATAGAAGAGAATAGATTTACATTTTCTAATGTAAATAAAAGAGAATAGAATAGATTTACATTTTCTAATGTAAATACAAGAGAATAGAATAGATTTACATTTTCTAATGTAAATAAAAGAGAATAGAATAGAATTACTTTTTTTCAATGTAAAGAAATAAATAGAAAAGAATTACATTTTTCTAATGTAAGGAAAACGAAACGAAGATTTACTTTCTTCAATGTAAACTATATATAAAAAGAAAGAATTATAATTTTTTTTCAATGCAAAGAAAAAGAAACCATTTATTTACATTTGGCGTAAATCACTAAAGAAAAGAAAAGAAAACATTTATTTACATATAGTGTAAATGAATAAGTAAAACAAAATCATTTATTTATATTTAAACAAAAATAATCAATTTTGTTGTAACAAAAATAAACATTTTTGTTGAAATAAAAGAGTCGAAAAAAAAGGGATATTTTTATCATTACTTTAGTTGCGATAAAAAGAATAGATAATGATAGTTGAAATCGCCTAATATTTTATATTTATATATATATATAAATATAAAATTAAACGAAACGCGCGCGGCAGTTCGTGTGTCGGTAATTGTAACTTTAAACGGTTATGTCGAAAGATCCGACCATCGGATTTTCCCAAAACTGGAACCGTTAGGACCGCTTTTGTAACACCCCACCTCCACCAAGGTAACTCTTGCAAGTACATTGGCTTTGGAGGGGCGTTAAACGAGGTAAACATGCATGCAGATATCACAAGACAGAACATATAAGTAAAACAGAGTATTAAAGCAGCGGATAAAACTAGCATTTCAAAACCATAGTTAAGTTACAACAAAGTACTTGGTCATTATTTTCCCACACACAAAGTCTAGATAAAAGCTTAAACTGAAAAACATAAAGTACTATCCCCAAAATGAAGTGATAAACCATAGCTAGCTCAATGTCCAAAACCGTACATGAGCAAATCCAGTAAGCAAGCTGTAAAGATCCAAGCTAAGCTCCAGTGTTCCCACCCTGAGGACCTGAGGGGGGGAAACGGAAGAAAAGAGGCGAAAGAAAACAGGTCAGTCAAAAAGACTGGTAAGCCCTAACTACTATCAGTCCATGAACTAGTAAAGTTAACTGGCATGAGAAGCTGAGATGAACATAAGGATAACATACTGGCATGATGGTTAACTAACAAGATAGATAAAAGGTGTCATCGCATGATCAAGGTTAAATTTGCACCACGGGTGTACTAGCATTCTAACATGTCAAGTAAAAACAAGAATGGATCCCTTGGCCCACGCTTGGCCCAATATCATGAGGTGACCTAAATCAAGGTCCAACTATACGGTCTAGTTGATCGGCTCCATATAAGCCTAACTCGTCAAGTGTCGGTGTCATACGGCCCAAACATGCAATGTAGTTAAACTGCGCTAGGTACACCCTAGGGTGTATCAAGTCCTAGGGTGTCAACCTCGGACACCAATCAAGTATGCACAGTCTAAATCTACTGGTACCCGTGCCTGATTCTCCAACTCCGGACTATGTGCACGACCATAGTCCGCCTGGACCTACACCGGCGTACCTACTCAGCCGTCGTTTTGGTCGCTTACATGTCAGCCCAGTAATCGTGCCCCACCCTAGCCTAGTCCTAGGGTCTTATGATACTATCAAGAGGGTTACTGCTGAAAAGGACCACGCAACTAGGGTTTCCTTAACGGGTTAAATGTGGTTAACCCGATCCAAACGTGGATTAAATTAGTTAAGTATACCTAAGGTTCATGACTTAACCACGATTAACCCATCCAGCCCAAATTGATTAAGTATTAAGTGGACCATGACTTAACCCTAATCAGGAGGCATTAATTAACTTAATGTGCTTTAACCTCTCACATTAGACCTTGTTGTGGTTACTAGTTAAGCCGGGCGGGTCCGGGTAGCTTTACACCACAACTTGGTCTAACCTTGGGTTCGAGCACAACATGACCAACTTCTCACATTGGGTCCTATTGTTTGTAGCCACTAGTTAAACCGGGCGGGTCCGGGTAGATTTATGCTACAAACTCAACCCAACCTCGAGTTGGCCACACTCATATTTTCTAAGTGTCATGTCCATTATGTTTCCAAAACATAATTACAAGTTAGCATATCACTTCATGTTATAAAAACCATGTTTATGTCATAATGTTACCCAACCCCAACGTAATCCCATCGTTTACATAATCGCATCAACGCATAAAGGATAAAATAGGGAACTTGGCATAATCATGACAAAAAGGTGTTGAAGCCACAAGTTTAACATGGTGGCATATGAAATGTACATATGTTCATATACATGCATATTGCATTACTAGGCTTCAAAAGTATGCATAAAACCAAACCTAGCATATAAGTGATACATGGTGATAAATGACATGTAGAAGTTGCTAAAAGTTCGCATTTAGCCTCACATGCAAGTTATCATAAGGGATATGATAACTTCCATGTTGCCAAAATGCAACCTTTAACATAAAGCTTGAAGCTTTAAGCTCACAAACTCAAGTTTAACTTGCATAACATGATAACATGATCAACCCAAACTTGCATAACATAGCAACATGTGTCATACATAATGATTAAACCAACTTGCATAATGATCAACCAAACTTGCATATCATAATGATCAACCAAACTTGCATATCATAATGATCAACCAAACTTGCATATCATAATAATCAACCAAACTTGCATATCATAATGATCAACCCCAAACTTGCATCATTCATTTAACTTTAGAGTTCAAAAATGAAAGTAGAAAATGGCTTACAATGCTATGAAGACACAAATGAATATTTATTATAAAGATTGAGACGAAGCCCTTATGCAATCACCAAAAAGACCCAAATATGAAAGCTCCAAATTAAACCCTTGAGCTAAATCGATAAAAATCCTTGCTTTATAATAGAAATGTTGCAACTTGACTTGAATGCAAACTAAGAACACTCATACAAGCTTGAAAACACTTGTATGCACTCAAAATCTCTCATATAGATAGACTTAAAAATTTTAGCATGAGAGTGGAGGCCATGAGAGGAACAAATTTGACATAGTTTAGTTGTAGGATTGAATAATGGTGATTTAGGCTAAGCTTAGGGGTCTTTTTATAGAAGATTAGGGTAGTATTAGCCATAGGATTAACACTAGATTCAATCAGAGCCATCAAATCCCGTCACTAGCCAACAAAACAGGTCAAAACAGCAAAAATGGGTGCACCAGGTTGCCTGGGTCCGACCAGGCAGGTCGACCCCTAGGTCGACCCTGGGGTCGACTCCCCAGTCGACCTGGTCCCACCCAGGTCAACTCCCAGGTCGACCCCCAGGTCGACCTGGTCTGGGCGGGATTTTTCCCGCCTACCCTGATTTTCTGAAATTTGAATCTGTTTTGAATTTGAATTTTTCGTGAAACTTCGCGAGGCCATATCTTGGTCATACGGACTCCGATTTTTGAAAACTCGGACTCTATTTCGCGTATTTTTCCGAGACAAACGCAATGGCACAGCCCGTTTCCCTTGATTGAGATTTTACAGTTTAATTCTGCCTTGATTTATGTTATAACATGTTATTCAAAAATACGGGTTGTTACATTCTCCCCTCCTTAAAAGATTTCGTCCCCGAAATCTCCAAGTTAGGAAGAACGTATCCTACCATCCATCATCCATCTACTCAAAACATCATCCACGTGCAGTCATTGTCCTTAAAGGATTCTAAATGCTGTATGATCATATGCAAAGGTGTGTGTATATGTACTTATCTAATGCAAAAATCAGGCGGTTACTGATTCAGTAAACCTCCTTAATGCAAAACATGTTAGTGAAATGAGTCCATATGTATGCAAATTCCTAACATAATTTATAATCTCTACATGAGTGCACATAACATTCATCCATATGTAACATCCACGTGATAGCATAACAAGTTTCACCCATGAATAAGTATAAGCACTCATGCATATGCGACATAAAAGTGTGTGAGCCGATCTTAGTGCCTAATGTGTATCATGCATCCACGAGTATCCACGTGCAAACACTTGCAACCATTTGCAACCATCAAGCATAACATGTTTCAAATACATGTTTCATCCAAAGGGTTTCTACCTAAGGTCCTCATAACATGATTAACGAGATAACTAGATAAACATGGATAGCAAAAGAGAGATGTATTAATTAGGAAAAGAGATCGAGAATGTACCCTCAAAAAGGAATGGATAAAGCCCACGCATCTTCTCCTCGGTTTCCCAAGTTGCGTCTTCCTCGGCTTCACCCCACTGAACTTTCACCAACTTGACCTCTCGATTCCTTAACTTCTTGATCTCTATTCCCAAAATATGAATCGGAGCTCTTCTCAAGGTTGCCTCTTTCTCTACCTCAATGTCTTCAAGAATGCTTGGTTCAACCACCTCAGCGGACTCATGCAGGCACTTTCGGAGATGCGAGACATGAAAGACATTATGCACTCCGGCTAGCTTTTCGGGCAATTCCACCTTATAGGCCATCTCTCCAATTCTCTCTATGATAGGGAAGGGTCCTACGAACCTTGGTGCCAGCTTCCCTACTGCTCCAAAACGTACCACATTACGCAAAGGAGAAACCTTCACGAAAACCATGTCTCCCACTTCGAATTCCAAATCTGCCCTTCGCTTGTCAGCATAGGATTTCTGTCTATCTTGGGCCGCTTTCATCCTTCTTCTCACCAATTCAACTTTCTCGCATGTGTCCCGTATCATATCGGGCCCAAGTATAAGTCTATCTGTTGTCTCCCACCAACAAGATGGTGACCTACACGGCCTCCCATACAAAGCTTCAAATGGTGCCATCCCTATGCTGGCTTGATAGCTATTATTATAAGCAAACTCTACAAGAGGAAGGTGGTCTTCCCAAGTACCACCGAAGTCGAGAACACAAAACCTCAAGAGATCTTCTAGCACTCTATTCACCCTTTTGGTTTGGCCATCCGTCTGGGGGTGATAGGCTGTACTCAGATTCAATCGCGTACCCATTGCTTCTTGCAAACTATTCCAGAACTGGCTAGTGAAAATTGGGTCACGATCGCTAACTATGCTAGAAGGAACTCCATGCAATCGCACTATCTCTCGAAGATAAATAGATGCTAGCCATGATGCGGTCCTCTTGCTCTTTACTGGGATGAAGTGAGCACTCTTCGTAAGTCTGTCAACTATGACCCATATGCTTGTGTTCCCTCTCCTTGACCTTGGCAATCTATCCACAAAATCCATAGAAATACTCTCCCACTTCCATTGCGGGACCTCCAATGGATGTAATAGCCCACCTGGTTTCTTCGACTCGGCTTTCACTTGTTGGCACACCATGCACCTTGAAACATACTCTGCCACATCTTTCTTCATTCCGACCCAAAAGAAAATGCGCTTCATATCTCTATACATCTTATCTCCTCCAGGATGTATAGTCATCTTCGAATGATGTGCTTCTTCGAGAACTTTATGCACCAAGTCCCCTAATTGTGGAACGCATAGCCTTCCATCATGCCTTAGCCAACCATTATCATCAATAGTATATCTAGCAAGGTGACTAGACGTCTCACCACGAATCAACTTGTCCATGACCTCGACTATCTGCGGATCTTCCTTCTGCGAAGCCCCAACTTGATCAAGAAGTGTGGGTCTAAGCTCAAGGGATGCTAATGAACCCGTCATCGACTCAACAGTCGTCGTGAAATCAAAGGTTTCCAAGAATTCTAAGTTCTTCATCTCAATGAACAAGGGGCTCAAAGTCAACCTCCTTCTGCTTAGTGCATCTGCCACCACATTACCCTTGCCAGGGGTATAAGCTATCTCGAAGTCATAAGATGCCAAGAATTCCATCCACCTTTGTTGCCTTAGATTCAGATCTTTTTGCGAGAAGAGGTACTTGAGTGACTTGTGATCAGTATACAACTCAAACCTTTCGCCTATAAGATAGTGGCGCCAGGATTTGAGACGATCGCCGCTAACTCCAAATCATTAGTGGGATAGTTCTTCTCATGAACTTTAAGTTGCCTACCCCCATAACATATCTCTCTTCCCTCTTGCATCAAAACGACACCTAATCCCGTGCCACATGCATCTGTGTACACGGTAAACATCTTACCACTATCGGGTAATGCCAAAACTGGAGCTGAGGTAAGGCCTCTCTTGAGCCTTTGAAAAGCAAGCTCACACTCCAAGTCCCATGCAAAGACTAAGTTCTTCTTCGTCAACTTAGTAAGAGGGGCCGAAATCTTAGTGAAGTCCCTGATGAACTTCCTATAGTAGCCCGCCAGACCGAGAAAGCTTCTTACATCGGTTGCATTCCTAGGAGTCTTCCAGTCTTGAACCACAACCACTTTCGCAGGATCCACCGCTATGCCTTACTTAGAAACTATATGTCCAAGAAACCGAATTTCCCTTCTCCAGAAATGACATTTGGAGAACTTGGCTTTCAACTGATGCGCTCTAAGCGTATCTATCACTTCCTTGAGATGCCTAGCATGCTCTTCCTCATCCTTTGAGAAAATCAGAATATCATCCATGAAGACAACAACAAATTTGTTAAGGAACTCCCTGAACACCCTACTCATCAAGTCTACGAAGTAGGCGGGTGCATTAGTCAAACCGAATGGCATTACAAGCCATTCAAAGAATCCATCTGGAGTCCTGAACGCAGTTTTATCAATGCTATCCTCAGCTACTCTAAGCTGATGAAATCCGGTGGCTAGATCGAGCTGAGAGAAAACAGAAGCACCTACAAGCTGGTCAAAGAGATCATCAATTCTCGGTAACGGGTGCCTATTCTTCTTTGTCAGCTTGTTCAACTCTCGATAATCAACACATAGGCGAAGCAAGCCATCCGCCTTAGTAGCGAATACCATCGGAGCACCCCATTCAGAAATGCTTCGCCTAATAAAATTCTTCTCAAGCAACTCCTTGATTTGCTTACTGAGCTCCCTTCTCTCACGAGGGGCCATGTGCCTAACGGGCAATGATACTGGCTTGGCATTATCGACTAGATAAATGCGGAAATCTATCTCTCGTTTAGGGGGTAACCCCTTAACTTCTTCAAAGACATCAGGATAGTCTCGGACCACCCTTACAGATTGCAGGTCATCGATGGACGAGTCGAGAGATTCAAGATAAGATAACATGACGGGACCTCTAGGGTTACAAGAAATTTCTAGGGTATTACCGAGGCGAGTCATGAGCCTCACCACCCTATGTTCACAATCGAGAATGGCTCCATAACTGGACAACCAATCCATGCCCAAGATCAATCCATATCCCGTGAACCCGAGAACATAAGCATTACACGCGAATTCTATGGTCAAGATAGAAATCTTCAAATCCACACAAATCATAGATAGATGGGTGGAACCCCCAATTGGATTTGAAACACAAACGGGATCTTCAACTAGGCTAGTACTTAGGTGCAAACTTTCAACAATGTCAGAAGAAATAAAACTATGCGATGCACCAGAATCAAATAAGGTGCGAACAGGATAATCAGAAATATAAACAAGACTTTCTACAGAAATACTACCTTGGTCCTGAACTGGAGCAGCATTGAGAGCATGCACTTGCCCTCCAGAAGGTCCTGCACGCTGATTCTGCCCTTGCTTCTTGGGGCAATCCTTGCTAAAATGTCCGGTCTCTCCACAATGAAAGCATTCGCCCGACTTCCTCTTCCTCTTCTTACAGTCTTTAGCTATGTGCCCAACATTCCCACAGTAGTGGCATTTTCTTGGATCCTTTGCCTTGGCCTTGTTGCCCTTGTTGTTCTGATTGTTTTTGTTGTTCTGATTTCTCTGATTTCCTCCCCACTTGGAGTCTGTCTTCTTGGCTTGAGTCTCATTAGCCTTGACTTCCTTCTTGCCATTCTTATCGTCTCCTTGAAGCAATGCCATGTCTACTAGTCCCACAAAAGTGGCTCCCATGGGTATATGAGATAGGGCTAAACCTTGTAATGGCTCATTCAACCCTCGTGCAAAGCGTAAAGCCTTCTTCTGGGGAGTATTAACCATGTCCAAACCGAATCTGGCGAGCTTGTTAAACTCATTCACATACTCCCTCACTGTCATGTCCCCTTGCTTCAAAGATATAAACTTCTCCAATTGCAAATTCGCCTCAGCTGATGATAGAAACTTAAGCCCAAATCTTGTCCTAAAGTCGGCCCAAGTCTCTATAGGCCTCGTAGCATTGGTGACCTCCCACCAATAAGCAGCTTCTTCTTTTAATAGCCATGCTGCCAATAAAACCCTTCTATGGTCTTCCACATAAAAGATAGCGAAAAGATCTTCGGTTTCTTTCAACCAATTTCGTGCCTCCACAAAAGTCTCCGTCCCTATGAAGTTCTTGCCACCCATCGCCTTAAAGTCCTTGCAAATCTTAGCAAAATCTGTTTGCGGATTCTGAGGAGGAGGATGAGGAGGAACCTCAGTTATATTGGGGGTATTTGCTGGGCCCACATCGTTGGCCCTAGCTTCCAAGTACCTCTGGAACTATCCGGGAATGGTCACTCCCTCGGGAAGGTTAAGATCGGCCATACTGAAAAAGAAAAAGATAGATTCAGAACGAGGAAACAAAGGATAGTGCTATGGCTTTTGGGGAATAACCTTTTTAAAATAACTAGACTTTTTCTTGGAAAATACTTAATTGGTTTTGAAAATAGTTTTTTAAAAGGTAAGTTTTAAAAACACTTTTGCTCAAATCTTGTAAACCTTATGCTCTGATACCAAATGTAACACCCCACCTCCGCCAAGGTAACTCTTGCAAGTACATTGGCTTTGGAGGGGCGTTAAACGAGGTAAACATGCATGCAGATATCACAAGATAGAACATATAAGTAAAACAGAGTATTAAAGCAGCGGATAAAACCAACATTTCAAAACCATAGTTAAGTTACAACAAAGTACTTGGTCATTATTTTCCCACACACAAAGTCTAGATAAAAGCATAAACTGAAAAACTGAAATACATAAAGTATTATCCCCAAAATGAAGTGATAAACCATAGCTAGCTCAATGTCCAAAACCATACATGAGCAAATCCAGTAAGCAAGCTGTAAAGATCCAAGCTAAGCTCCAGTGTTCCCACCCTGAGGACCTGAGGGGGGGGGGGAAACGGAAGAAAAGAAGCGAAAGAAAACAGGTCAGTCAAAAAGACTGGTAAGCCCTAACTACTATCAGTCCATGAACTAGTAAAGTTAACTGGCATGAGAAACTGAGATGAACATAAGGATAACATACTGGCATGATGGTTAACTAACAAGATAGATAAAAGGTGGCATTGCATGATCAAGGTTAAGTTTTGCACCACGGGTGTACTAGCATTCTAACATGTCAAGTAAAAACAAGAATTGATCCCTTGGCCCACGCTTGGCCCAATATCATGAGGTGACCTAAATAAAGGTCCAACTATACGGTCTAGTTGATCGGCTCCCTATAAGCCTAACTCATCAAGTGTCGGTGTCATACGGCCCAAACATGCAATGTAGTTAAACTGCGCTAGGTACACCCTAGGGTGTATCAAGTCCTAGGGTGTCAACCTCGGACACCAATCAAGTATGCACAGTCTAAATCTACTGGTACCCGTTCCTGATTCTCCAACTCTGGACTATGTGCACGACCATAGTCCGCCTGGACCTACATCGGCGTACCTACTCAGCCGTCGTTTTGGTCGCTTACATGTCAGCCCAGTAATCGTGCCCCACCCTAGCCTAGTCCTAGGGTCTTATGATACTATCAAGAGGGTTACTGCTGAAAAGGACCACGCAACTAGGGTTTCCTTAACGGGTTAAATGTGGTTAACACGATCCAAACGTGGATTAAATTGGTTAAGTGTACCCAAGGTTCATGACTTAACCCCGATTAACCCATCCAGCCCAAATTGATTAAGTATTAAGTGGACCATGACTTAACCCTAATCAGGAGGCATTAATTAACTTAATGTGCTTTAACCTCTCACATTAGACCTTGTTGTGGTTACTAGTTAAGCCGGGCGGGTCCGGGTAGCTTTACACCACAACTTGATCTAACCTCGGGTTCGAGCACAACATGACCAACTTCTCACATTGGTTCCTATTGTTTGTAGCCACTAGTTAAGCCGGGCGGGTCCGGGTAGATTTATGCTACAAACTCAACCCAACCTCGAGTTGGCCACACTCATATTTTCTAAGTGTCATGTCCATTATGTTTCCAAAACATAATTACAAGTCAGCATATCACTTCATGTTATAAAAACCATGTTTATGTCATAATGTTACCCAACCCCAACGTAATCCCATCGTTTACATAATCGCATCAACGCATAAAGGATAAAATAGGGAACTTGGCATAATCATGACAAAAAGGTGTTGAAGCCACAAGTTTAACATGGTGGCATATGAAATGTACATATGTTCATATACTTGCATATTGCATTACTAGGCTTCAAAAGTATGCATAAAACCAAACTTAGCATATAAGTGATACATGGTGATAAATGACATGTAGAAGTTGCTAGAAGTTCGCATTTGGCCTCACATGCAAGTTATCATAAGGGATATGATAACTTCCATGTTGCCAAAATGCAACCTTTAACATAAAGCTTGAAGCTTGAAGCTCACAAACTCAAGTTTAACTTGCATAACATGATAACATGATCAACCCAAACTTGCATAACATAGCAACATGTGTCATACATAATGATTAAACCAACTTGCATAATGATCAACCAAACTTGCATATCATAATGATCAACCAAACTTGCATATCATAATGATCAACCAAACTTGCATATCATAATAATCAACCAAACTTGCATATCATAATGATCAACCCCAAACTTGCATCATTCATTTAACTTTAGAGTTCAAAAATGAAAGTAGAAAAGGGCTTACAATGCTATGAAGACACAAATGAATATTTATTATAAAGATTGAGACGAAGCCCTTATGCAATCACCAAAAAGACCCAAATATGAAAGCTCCAAATTAAACCCTTGAGCCAAATTGATAAAAATCCTTGCTTTATAATAGAAATGTTGCAACTTGACTTGAATGCAAACTAAGAACACTTATACAAGCTTGAAAACACTTGTATGCACTCAAAATCTCTCATATAGATAGACTTAGAAATTTTAGCATGAGAGTGGAGGCCATGAGAGGAACAAATTTGACATAGTTTAGTTGTAGGATTGAATAATGGTGATTTAGGCTAGGCTTAGGGGTCTTTTTATAGAAGATTAGGGTAGTATTAGCCATAGGATTAACCCTAGATTCAATCAGAGCCATCAAATCCCGTCACTAGCCAACAAAACAGGTCAAAACAGCAAAAATGGGTGCACCAGGTTGCCTGAGTCCGACCAGGCAGGTCGACCCCCAGGTCGACCCTGGGGTCGACTCCCCAGTCGACCTGGTCCCACCCAGGTCGACTCCCAGGTCGACCCCCAGGTCGACCTGGTCTGGGCGGGATTTTTCCCGCCTACCCTGATTTTCTGAAATTTGAATCTGTTTTGAATTTGAATTTTTCGTGAAACTTCGCGAGGCCATGTCTTGGTCATACGGACTCCGATTTTCGAAAACTCGAACTCTATTTCGCGTATTTTTCCGAGACAAACGCAATGGCACAGCCCGTTTCCCTTGATTCAGATTTTACAGTTTAATTCTGCCTTGATTTATGTTATAACATGTTATTCAAAAATACGGGTTGTTACAGCTTTGGGAAGATCTTTCCAACGATATAAATTTCGTCAAAATCCGACGGTTAGATTTTAAGATAAGTGTGAATCAAATTTGGATAAAAACAGCGCCAGGGCCGCCGATCGACCCGAAGCGCCGTTAGACGAAAACAGTTACTTTCATAGCGATTAATCATTATTAAATTCTGATAACGATACGAAATGGTTTTAAACTTTATATATATGCGAGGATCATTTGAAAAGTCCGAGTTCAATCTCATTTCAAATGATTATACGTCGATTTAAGTCGAAGAGTTGAAGGCGATGATTGAAGACCGACGATCTTCACCTTGAATGTATGTGTTGCTACCGAGGCCCATGATTGGAGTAGCTACCTTGAAGGGGAGTCAGGGGTAGCTGTCCGGACGTAGTGTTGATTGTTCGGATATGCGAGGTATAAGGTGCCTACGGTTTCGTTCAGACCCAAAACGGACTTGTAAATGGATGCGTGTCTGACATTGGAATTCATTTCATGTAATTAAATCGACTTGTATTAATATATGTCTGTTTGGTGGTGGAGAATTTATTCTCTACTTAACACCCTGGTATATAGTAATAGTTGTCGATCACATGGCGTGAATTGTCAATATGGCACGCCAAGATGCAATGATCAAGGCTTTGTTGAAAAGCAGGCCTTGTGGATGATGATCAAAGCATAGCCTGTTTAGGCATAGCTTTGTGTATAACGAGACTTCGCGAGCCTCACACCCCGGTATGAGTCAACATCGGGATATGGACCGTAAGGAGTGCACACATTTCTTTCTAGCTAGGAGTGGTGTTTGGGCTTTAACATGGCCCGGCATTTTACTTATGTGGATTATGGATTGAGGTACCTCGGGTTTTTTATAGGCCGGAAGTGGTCATATTATAGGTCCAAAGGGACCGGGAAACGTGTGTTCAGGCATAACTAATCCACTACCGTTAGGTGGGGACCGGCCCTACCGCATCCAAGGGTTCACTGCGGGGGATCCTGAGGCATTTTCTAGAGTGTCTCGAATCGGAAGAGGACGATCCCTAGCATCGATTTCATGACAGAAACCCAATTCCCAATACGACAACATTTTGGTTTTGATTGTAAACTTATATATGGCGACATAGTAGGATAGGGTACTATACCGTCTAGAATTGATTTATTTATATTGAAGTATTTTACTACTGCTTAGACACTACTGATAATATTAAAATATTACTTTTCACGTATTAAGCATGTTTGATCATCATAAGGGAAAACTCTATCCTCCTGTGTGCGTTGCATTGTGTGATAGGACTTGAGTCTTATGATGATTTCATTTTTCAAAAGTCATTTCGTTATTTTTATATAAACTTTATAAAATTATGCACTGGCAATCCAATGGAGTAAACCCGTTCCGCGTTAGCGGCGTGGTCCTGTGATTCGCCATATTGTTAGTTAGTATAGAAAGATTTCTCATACCAATCCCATGACTGACCTGTACTTTGTTTCACTGGCAAACTCGGGTGCCCATATTTTCAACACGGGCAGTCGAGTAGCTTTTTGCAGATATTTATCTCTTTAGCAGGATCCTGGATCGAAGTTTAAAGCTGTGTCCAGTGCATTGATTGCTTCCCGCTGTATCAGTTTAAGTCTTTCGCTGTGTATCATATTTAATGTAAAATTTATCTTCCACTGCAGTTTATTTGTACTCTGATATATTCTGTACTCTGATGTTATATTATCATGATGTAATAAAAGTCTGCTGTGTTTTTTCTGATGTTTTGTATTCCCAAAGTTAAAGTATTCGAGGATTTCTAACCTTTGGATCAGACCTGTGTGGTTTTTGGTCGATCCCAAAGGGCGGGGATTTTCGGGTCTTTACATGGCCGTTGGATATGCCGGGCGGTTCCGGGCAGACTTCTGCCACAAGCCAGACCTAACCTCGTGTCTAAGCATATTTTAGTTATGCCTATGACCTCTCACATTAGACTGACGGTTTGCGGTCGCTGGTTAAGCCGGTTGGTTCCGGGCAGGCTTCTACCGTAAACAGAGTCTAACCTCGTGTCATAGCCACTTTATTCCATTACAGAAAATATCAGACTAATTATGTCCATTTAGCAGATTTAACTTCTTTATAAGTTAGGAAGATTATCCAAAGTTCTATTAACATGTTTCGCTCAATTTTAGATTGAGCCTCCAAATTACAATTATTCAGCTTTCAACAGATTAAGCAATTCAACAGATTTAGCAGATAATAGATCTAGCAGATTAGGAAATTTAGCAGATTAGCAGAATAGGCAATTCAACAGATTTAGCAGATTAGGCAATTTAGCAGATTAGGCAATTTAGCAGATTAGCAGATTTAGTATTTCTTAAAAATTCTATTTACATATCTTGCCTAATCATAAATTAAGCCTAAACTTACATGCTCAAATCATGGTCATAATTCATAATACAATATATGCCCCTAAATTTTCGTTAAACTTTGCATAGTACGAAACACTCTCTAAAAGCCCTAAATCATGATATGAATTATGCCAAATTATAGCCTCTAATGCCAGTATCCAAAAATTCATATATAAGCGCATTCACATTAATAGTTATCATATTAATATAGGTCCTTACGCCTAAGTTTCATATTCCTTTTTCAAGTCATGAATCGTTATATAAAATATACCCAAAAATCTAGATCTTTAAATTATATCGTCTCAAAATCAGATTTTAATTTTTATATGCATTATGTCCTCAAGTTTCAGGTCATATGTTATCATTCAATGATTCCTCTTCTTCCAAATTACAGAGTATGCACAGATCTAGATCTAATTTACAACATATGCCCTTTTCTCAAATCAATCACAGATTAGTCATGTCCAATTATGCATTATTCATTATTTACTCCAAAATTTAGCGTTCGTGCGTTAATCTCTTATGAGATTTGGCGCAGGCTCATAGTAGCCTGGCTATAGAATAGAAAAAAAGAAAGAGAATAGTCACAAAAAAACAGATCTGACAGATAAGAATATGCATAACCTCAGATTCAGATTTATAGCCATATCAAGATCATAATTAAAGTTCATATCTGAAAATAACTGTACTCACAAAAAGGGAACGATTCTTTATTTTGGAATCTGTATTCTGACACTGAATAGCTCTCCTTTGGCGTAGACTATCGATTAGATTAGAAAATAGTTGTTCTCTTTTAATTCTATTCAGATTGGAAGAAGATGCACTAATTCTAGCTTAGATTTCAGCAGAGTAGGGACGCCATTATTTTATTTTAATTAGAATAGAGGCAGAGTATAGGAAGAATGAAATTGTATGGAGAGAAGGTGAGATTTGGGGGTGTTTTATAGGAGAATAGGGTGATTTAGAGCCTTCAGATCAGTCCAGAAGTCATCAGAACCACCCAGCTCGAAGACAGGTCATCCAACCACTCAGAAGAAGACACGTCATCATAGAACACTCCAGAATTCTGTGCTAGATCGGTATGGGCGCACTTGGCAGGTGCGCCAGTGTATTTTTGTACCGACTCACTTCACAAGTGCGCCAGTGTATTCTGGCTTGTTTCTAATTTTTCTGCCTAACTTCGTTCGTCCATATCTTCCTCATACGGTATCCGTTTTACGCAAGCTCGGACTCTATCTCAAGCAGAATTTCAAGAAGAATGCAATGGCGCAACCCGTTTCCCTTAATTCTTCTCCTAAAAATAAGTATACTTTAATTTGTTACTTATACGTTCACAGAAAATATGGGGTGTTACATTCTGCCCTCCTTAAAGGATTTCGTCCCCGAAATCTTCAAGTTAAGAAGAATGTGTCCTACCATCAAATCATCCATCTACTCAATCATCATCCACAAGCATCCATTGTCCTTACAAAACTTCCAATGTTGTATGAACATATGCAAAAGTGTGTGTATATGTCTTTTATCTAATGCAAAGATCAGGCGGTCTACTGATTCGTTGACCTCCTCAATGCGAACCATGTTGGTGCCATGAGTCCAATTATGTATGCAAGAAATCCTATTTGATACACATCATTTCTATATATGTGCATAACCATTCATCCAAATGCAACACCCATGTGATGAGTCAATCATTTTGCATCCACAAAAATTGAAAAATGCGCATACATTCATATGCAGTATGAGAATATTTCTGAGCCGATCTAGTGCCTAGTGTGTGTATATGCATCCACGAGCAATCACTAGCAACCATTTGCATCTACTTGCAATCATCAAACATAACATGTCTCAAACACATGTTTACACCTATTAGTTTCTACCTAAAGGTCGAAAACTAGATCGATAGGATACAGCTGAGTGATAGAAGCAAGTACGATTAAAACAAGAGCTTTGTTCCTATTAGACAACGGTTAAGAAAATAATTCCCTAAGTATCAACCCCGAAGACCGAAATCAACATCAGATTGACACCCAGTGAATTACTCCCATTAAACAATGCCAAACTGGAAATCTACTTCACGATTCAAGTAAAAACCCCAAACCTTATCAGAAATATTTAGATACTTACAGACTACTGGTACATATCAGATTATCAAATGATTCTTAGAAAACTAAGCATGATAAAAAAAATCCAGAATGTATGCGTCATAGTCAACTTAACGCCTAACACAGATACCCTCAAACCCCAACTTATCACAAACAGATGAGTCATAACCCTTATGGGTTTGAGTCTACAGCAGGATCAGAAACATGACTAGTATTAAAGTGCAGAGTCTCAATTACAGAATCCAACTGCCAGAATCAAAGAAAGTTTCAACTCAATAATTACATAAGGAAATTAAACCTTCTATAGAAATTTTTCCTATCTCTATCCTATCCACCAGCCACGAGAGCATTCGCCTGCCCTCCAGAAGTAGGTTCTGCCCTTGCCTTCTGGGGCAATCCTTGATCAGATGTCATGTCTTACCGCACTGAAAACAACTAGTCTTCTTACATGTTAACATGTCTTTCTCTAAAGTTGCCCCCATCGCGCGGAAAACCCTACGAAGCTCGAAAGAGGATTAGCCATAGGTGAAAGTACTGTGGCTACAGATGGAAGTTAGGCACTTCTTCGCCATTCGACAGACGCCGTAGTCTCATCATGCCTACGGAACATGTCGCGATGAGGTTACCTCCCAGAAAGCCAGGAGCACCGAAGACTCAGAAAAGAAGGAAACAAGGATTAAACAGAAAATCAAAAGATAGATATATGGCTTTGGGGACTACGTTTTTCAAAATAAACTCTACTTTTGAAAATACTTCCTTTTTAAAACCTTTTTGAAAATAATTTTCAAAAACTTTTTATCAAATCTGGTAACCTTCAGCTCTGATACCAAGTGTAACACCCCACCTCCGTTAAGGTCACTCACAAAGGGAATGCCTTAACTTTGATGGAGCGTTTTAATATTAAAAGATAGATAAGTAGTACTTGAAAAATTATAACTTTATTACAGTAGAAGCAGAAATAAGTTTGGTTACATCTTTCTAAATCACAATACCAAAACTCAAGTACACAATTATCAGTCTTATACAAAATCCTTCAGAATGTAAAGTTTCAAAGCCATAATCCCCAACATAAACTGCCATGAAAAGATAGAGTCAAAACCAAGCAATATGTAATAACCCGCATTCTACGCATCGCGGGATCGTAGAATATTTATTTCTTTCACATACGAAGTCGTATGGTCATGTAACTTTGGGAGACGACTACTGGGGTCATTTCCCATGTTCATGATTTTTCCCGATTTTTAAATGACCATTTTGCCCCTAGCTGGTACTGTTTTGGCCATAACTTTTGACTGGAAAGGAATTTTGACCTAAAACCACTTCCATTAGATTTGTTTGATGGTTTACAATTCCGTAGAGTGGTCACATTAGCCAAACGGACTTACCGTTTGGGAGATATGGCTGAAACAAGTTTCAGATAGTGAAAAACAGTTTAATTGGGCTTAACCGGGTGATTAACAGCTAGGCCCAATGGGGAATTTCGGGATTAGGGTTATGAGGAGGCTGAAATCAGTTAGAGAACGATCTTATTTTCATTTTTCAGCCGCCACTTTCATTCTTGAAACCCTAACAATGGCCTCCAACACCCAAATCAACTTCTAATCACTTTCTAATCAAGTTTTGGCTTAGTCTACATAAAATCAAAGAAGGTCTTCACCAAATCAGTATTAGAGCTGCTGTTAGACATCAGTATTCACCCAAATCAGCGAGGTTTCAGTTCTGAAAATTTCATTTGTGGCCAAGGTGAGTGATTAGCATTGTTTTGACACTAATTACAGTTAATTAAGGGTAATTAGTGAAGATTAGCGAATTTATACATTAATAAATTCTGGAAAAATATTTATAAATTCGAAAATAATGTTTAAGACCTCTGTTAGAAATTTGGTTTGATTTGATTAAGTTTTACTAATCATATCATTAGTTTTGCCTAAACATGCTTAAGGGAAAATATGGGTTTTTGGGTATATTTGATCCGTTTTGACATGTTAATTCATTGTTTTGGTGTTTGTGGTTAGTTTGCTATGTTGCTATGACTGTTTGGAATGATTTGTAGTTGTTTAGGAAAGTTAGATTGGTCGAAAACGTCGTCGAATGGCGTAAACAAGTCGCTGGAAAAAGTTGCAGGAAAATGTGCAGGGTTTCGGATCGGAACGGGATAAGGGGCTCGGATCGGATGGTGAACTGGGCAGAGAAACCGAACCAGATTGGAACCTCGCACTAGAGGAGAATTGGCAAGAAGGAAGGCCACTGGCTTAGGATTGGAGTTGGGCAGGGGATCGGGTCGGAAGCAAGGGCGTAGGGAGCGGATTAGAAGCAAGAGTGTAGGAATCGGACTGGAGAACCAAATTTGGAGCTGGGATCGGAACGAAGAACCGGATCGGATTGGGACATCCAGGAGAGAGAAACCACCGAACCGAACCGCATCCAGGGGTATACTATGAAGCATTGCACCGAACCGAACCGGGTTATATGTATATATCCGAACCGAACCGAATTCAGGACCACTTCTACGCGACGACTCTTTTGAAGACCAACTCCAATTCGACCAAGACCCGAGAAGCAAAGGAAGTCCAAATGAGGATCTTTGACTCAGGATCCAGTTGGGAACCATTGAGTGGGCTTCATGAGTTGGGCTTTGCTGCGGGACGTGTGCTAAGGGGTTGTTGACGTCTGTAACTTTGAATCACTATTTGTAGGGAGTACGTGAATGCATTCAGGGCCACAGTGGCCTAGGTACGACTAAAGGGCTATAGACCAATGAAGTGGGGTCATTTGTAAAGATTGGTCATGACTCCATGTGGTAAGCTTGGTAGTAGCTGTAGTTGTACAAGTCGAACTCCGTCACTACTTCGATGGGTCTAGTGATTGACAGTGGTGGATATCGTATGCTTTACGCACTGAGTGAGAGATGTGAGGATGGTTGTTATAGTTGATTTGTTTGCCATCATTATGACATACACACCACCACCCCGTTATCTTTACACCATATGTTCAGTGGCACCTTAGAGTATTGTACGGTATGTAGTGTTAACTCTTTGGTTGCAGGTATAGGTTCAGGTGTGGTTTAGTATACCTGTTATTGTTCTGTTTAGCTGCTTATCGCTAATACCAGACTTTTTTTGTCTGACCCAGAGTTTTATGTCTCTTCTTATTACTCTGGGTGCTCTCACTAGCAGACTAGAGACAGGTTAGCTGGGTATACACGAGTAGCTGATCCAGAGACGAGTAGGAGGCTTCCACGTATGATACATATAGATATTCTCCCTGTGTTGTTGAGGATCACTACTTGGGCATTAGTAGTGCATCTTCTACTTTATCTTTCTTTTGCTTTAGAGACAGTTTAAGTTGTAATAATGATGTTGGATCATAAGCTGTATTTGGATTTCCGCTGCTATGTTGGTTTAGTTTTCAGCTTATACACTGTCCCGCCTGTTTTATGCCAAGATAATGTTATTATTATATTTTGTTCCATGCGCTGTGAGACATTCTACAGGTTCCTTGTTATTTCATTCTCTTCTTTCTTTTCTTCTGACGACCGTTTCGTGCTAGCTGGGCATGTGTACAGCGCACTTACGGAGGAAATGCCGGCTGGTGCGGGGCGGGCCGTCACACTTGTTGTCAGAGCTCTAGGTTGCGTAGTTAACCTAGGGAAGTCATCAGGGAGAGATAGCGTACGTATATAAGAGCGCGTATTTGTAATTATTTTGGTTTTCAAAGCTATATATAAAAAGTATTAGTATAGCTAAGGATGAAGTCGCACTGCACTAGCACCACCATTGAGATGGTTAATCGTTTTCTCTTTACAGATTGAACGATGAGCCGATACACAAGAGGTGCCGGTAGGGGAGCCAATAATGGGAATGCTGCTGCCAAGAGGAGATGTTTACTGACCTCATGAGAGAGATGCTTAGGGATGTGCAGAGGGCAGATCCCAATGCCGGTAATGGTGGTGGTCCAACAGTGCAGGCGCCTAGGGCCGATTTCGCCAAGCTGAATAAGGATTATATTAGTCTTGGTGGGAAGCCGTTCCACGGAACGGAGTCGGCTACGGAAGTTTAGGATTGGTTGGATAGTTGCAAACGTATCTTCGAGGATTTGGGTATCGAGGATGCGATGAAGAGAAGGCTAGCATCCCGTCAACTGCAAGGACGGGCAATAAATTGGTGGAATGCTATAAAGGCAGCTACTCCCAAGGATCAGATTACTTGGGAGCAGTTTAAGGCTCGCTTTAGTGAGAAGTTCATTCCAGCTGCTCAGAAATCAGTGTTGTTTAAGAAAATTTTGAAGCTTAAGCAGAATGGCAGGGCTGTCTCGGAGTATATTGCTGAATTCGACACTTTGTCGAAGTATGGGTTATCTCTTATTTATACTGCCGAGAAGAAGAACGAGAAGTTCATAACTATTTTGGATCAGTACTTGGGGGAAAGGCTCATTAACCAAATCGATGAGATGTTTGAATCGATTGTGGGGAAAGCATTGAGGTCAGAAAGTCCTTACCCTAAGTCAAAGACTGAGGTTGCATCTGCAGAGGAGCCAAGACCACAAGCAAGTGGTGGAGGCAAGAGTGGTTCTCAGAATAAGAGGAAGCATAACCAGAATAAGGATGGCCAGAAAAAGAATAAGAAAGAAGTTGAGTGCTTCAGCTGTGGTAAGAAGAGCCATTATGCTAGTAATTGTCGGGCCAAGCCAGCGGATAGGAAGTGCTTCAACTATGGACAAGTAGGACATCACAAGGACAAGTGTCCGCAACCCCCTAAAGAAAAACATATGGTGAAAGCATATGCCTTTAATGCTATTCCTTCTTCGTCGAATGCCCCAACTGCGGCGGAGAAGGGAAAGAATGTCATCATTCAAGGTTTGCATTCTGTTTATGATATTCCTGTTAGAGTTTTGTTTGATTCCGGGGCTTCCAGTTCTTTTATATCTAGTGACCTGGTAGATAGGTTGGGATTGGAACCCGAGATTGTCGATAGACCTTTAGTAGTGACGAACCCGATTGGTGGTTCGACTAACCTTAGCATGATTTGTCGTAATGTGGTCTTATCGAGTCATGGATGCATGTTTGTTTGTGATTGCTTTGTTTTGGGATTTACTGGGTTTGGCATTAATTTGGGAGTCGATTGGCTCCAAAGATACGGGGTGGTGGTAGGCTGTGAGGGCTTTTTGGTGACAGCTAGAGCGGATGATGGACAGAGGGTAGTGTTTGGTGGTCTACTCGGTGATGGGGTAATGGCTAGTTTTCTAAATTCCCTCGACATCCCGCGTAGTGAATTGTCAGGTTTGCCCGTGGTTGGCCAGTATCCAGACGTTTTCGAAGAAGTGACCGGGCTTCCACCACACCGAGAGATTGAGTTTCGTATTGATTTAGTGAAAGATGCCAGACCTATAGTGATGCCACTTTGTCATATGGCACCAAGGGAGCAGCGAGGGCTCGGGGTGTAAGTCAGCGATCTTTTGAAGAAGGGATTTATCAGAAGAAGTGTTTCTGAATAGGGAGCACCCGTTGTGTTTGCTACCAAGGCGGATGGTTCCCTTCATTTGTGTGTAGACTACCGCGAGTTGAATAAAGTGACGAGGAAGAACAAGTATCCTCTACCGCGGATAAATGATTTGTTTGATCAGTTAAGTGGCGTGAGAGTATTTTCTCGGTTGGATCTCGCGACAGGTTTTCATCAGCTTAGAGTGGAAGCTGATAGTATAGCTAAAACGGCATTCCGGACGCCGTTTGGGTTTTATGAGTGGTTGGTCATGCCATTCGGGCTGACCAATGCTCCAACATATTTTGTGGATCTACTGAATAGAGTATTCAGAGATCAGTTGAATAAGTGTGTCTTTTTGTTCGTGGATGATATTTTGGTCTATTCGAGGACAGAAGAAGAACACATGGAACATTTAAGAATAGTAATGGAGGTGTTGAGAAAACACCAATTGAAAGCAAAGTTTTCTAAGTGTCACTTCTGGAGAAGGGAAGTGATATTCTTTGGCCATGTTGTTTCAGAGAATGGTATTGCCGTGGATCCTGCGAAGGTGGCTACGGTACAAGATTGATCTATGCCCAAGAATGCAACGGACATAAGAAGTTTCTTGGGATTAGCTGGATATTATCGTAAGTTTATCCAAAATTTCTCCAGGATAGTAGCACCGTTGACTCAGTTAACCAAGAAGAATCAAGCTTTCGTTTGGGACGAAAAGTGCGAGAATGCATTCAAGAGTCTAAAGGAAAAGTTGACGCGCACACCAGTGTTAGTCATTCCTAAGGGAAATGAAGAGATGACGGTATACACGGATGCCTGTGGTACCGGATTAGGTGCTGTATTGATGCAAGGCGGTAGGGTTGTAGCTTATGCAAGTCGGCAATTGAAACCGCACAAGATAAGATACCCTACCCATGATTTGGAATTTGCAGCGATCGTGTTCGCGTTGAAGATCTGGAGACAATATCTCTTGGGAGAAAGATTTGAGTTGTTTACCGATCATAAATCGTTAAAGTATCTCTTCTCTCAAAAGGATCTAAATCTCCGACAACAAAGATGGTTAGAATTCTTAGCTTCCTATGATTTCGACATCGCATATACACCAGGAAAGGGCAATGCGGTGGCTGACGCGTTGAGTAGAAGACATGCCAGTTTTGGGGCTATGTTTCTAGAATGGAAGCAACTGGAGTACATCGCTGGGTATGATTTCAGACCAAAGTGCGAATTGGATCCAGAAATGTTAGCAAGTTTGACGATCAGACCCACTTTGATTGAGCGGATTGGTTCCAGTCAGAGGAGCGATCCTAACCTATTGGAAATCATCTCAAAGTTATAGATGGGAATCGACGGAGAGATGAACAAGTATGGGCTTGATCGAGATGGATGGCTTAGAAGGAATGGAAGGCTAGTTGTACCCACTTTCAATGGATTGAGAGATGAAGTGCTTAGAGAATGTCATCACTCAAAACTGACTATACACCCCGGTGGTAACAAGATGTACCGAGACATGAAGCAGACTTACAACTGGGAAGAGATGAAAAGAGACATTGGGAAGTTTATATCCAAATGCACGAATTGCCAGCTAGTTAAAGCTGAGAAAAAGAAGCCTAGTGGTTTGCTACAACCATTAGAAATTCCAGAATTTAAATGGGAACAAGTCTCAATGGATTTCATTGATGGGTTACCAAGGACTAGATCGGGCCATGATAGCATTTGGGTGATTGTGAATCGATTGACTAAGAGTGCGAGGTTTATACCCGTCAAGTCAAACAGGACGACAACTAAGCTAGATGAACTATATGTAAAGTGGGTAGTGAGATTTCATGGAATACCCAAGGGCATTGTGAGTGACCGAGATCCGTTGTTCACTAGTGGATTTTGGAAGACTTACAAGAGGCGTTAGGATCAGAATTACATCTTAGTACCGCGTATCATCCACAAACCGACGGTCAAACAGAAAGGGTGAATCGTATATTAGAAGACCTCTTGAGAGCCTGTGTATTGGATTTTGGTGGATCATGGGATGTAGATTTTGCATATAAAAATAGTTAGCAATCCAGTATTGGCATGGCTCCATTTGAAGCTTTGTACGGAAGACCGTGCAACTCACTGTCATGTTGGTTAGAAACTGGTGAGAAGTTTGTGCTTGGACCCGATGTGATAAGAGAAACTTCAGCTAAGATTAAGATTATCCAACAGCGAATGAAGGTTGCCCAAGATAGGCAGAAAAGTTATGCCGATAAGAGGAGAAGAGAGTTGAAGTTCTCCATTGGCGACTTAGTGTTTGTCAAGATTTCTCCGTTGAAGAGTGTATTACGATTTGGCAGGAAAGGCAAGTTAGCTCCAAGATTTGTTGGTCCATTCCCAGTTCTTGAACAAGTTGGGAATTTAGCATATAAAGTTGAATTACCAGATAAGATGGCAGGAGTTCACAACGTATTTCATGTTTCCAAGTTAAGAAAGTTCGTGCAGGACCTAGATATGACTATTTCACCTGATCAGTTGGATGATATCGAAGTTGAACCCAAGGCAGTTGGGAACCCCAAGCCTATACGTATTGTTCGGAACGATACGAAGCAACTCCGAAGGAAAGCGGCGAATCTAGTCAAAGCCCAGTGGGGCGAGAATGAGGATGACTGTACTTGGGAGACAGAGGAGAGCATTAGGAAGACGTATCCAGAACTCTTCGCCTGGTAAGATTTAACTTCGATTTAGTCTTTCCGCATGCTAGGATAGGCTTGTTTGTTTGTTTTGTATGGTTGATTGTTGTATATGATTGGTAGGCATGCGGGATCCTTTGTATGTTTTGGGTTAAGGAATTTCGGGGACGAAATTTCTTAAGGGGGGAGAATGTAATAACCCGCATTCTACGCATCGCGGGATCATAGAATATTTCTTTCTTTCACATACGAAGTCGTGTGGTCATGTAACTTTAGGAGACGACTATTGGGGTCATTTCCCATGTTCATGATTTTTCCCGATTTTTAAATGACCATTTTGCCCCTAGCTGGTACTGTTTTGGCCATAACTTTTGATTGGAAAGGAATTTTGACCTGAAACCACTTCCATTAGATTTATTTGATGGTTTACAATTCCGTAGAGTGGTCACATTAGCCAAACGGACTTACCCTTTGGGAGATATGGCTGAAACAAGTTTCAGATAGTGAAAAGCAGCTTAATTGGGCTTAACCGAGTGATTAATAGCTAGGCCCAATGGGGAATTTCGGGATTAGGGTTATGAGGAGGCTGAAATCAGTTAGAGAACAATCTTATTTTCAATTTTCAGCCGCCACTTTCATTCTTGAAACCCTAACAATGGCCTCCAACACCCAAATCAACTTCTAATCACTTTCTAATCAAGTTTTGGCTTAATCTACATCAAATCAAAGAAGGTCTTCACCAAATCAGTATTAGAGATGCTGTTAGACATCAGTATTCGCCCAAATTAGCGAGGTTTCAGTTCTGAAAATTTAATTTGTGGCCAAGGTGAGTGATTAGCATTGTTTTGACACTAATTACAGTTAATTAAGGGTAATTAGTGAAGATTAGCGAATTTATACATTAATAAATTCTGGAAAAATATTTATAAATTTGAAAATAATGTTTTAGACCTCTGTTAGAAATTTCGTTTGATTTGATTAAGTTTTAATAATCATATCATTAGTTTTGCCTAAACATGCTTAAGGGAAAATATGGGTTTTTGGGTATATTTGATCCGTTTTGACATGTTAATTCATTGTTTTGGTGTTTGTGGTTAGTTTGCTATGTTGCTATGACTATTTGGAACGATTTGTAGTTGTTTAGAAGAGTTAGATTGGTCGAAATCGTCGTCGAATGGCGTAAACAAGTCGTTCGAAAAAGTTGCAGGAAAATGTGCAGGGTTTCGGATCGGATCGGGATAAGGGGCTCGGATCGGATGGTGAACTGGGCAGAGAAACCGAACTGGATCGGAACCTCGCACTAGAGGAGAATTGGCAAGAAGGAAGGCCACTGGCTTAGGATTGGAGTTGGGCAGGGGATCGGGTCGGAAGAAAGGGCGTAGGGAGCGGATTGGAAGCAAGAGTGTAGGAATCGGACCAGAGAACCAAATTTGGAGCTGGAATCGGAGCGAAGCACCGGATCGGATCGGGACATCCAAGAGAGGGCAACCACTGAACCGAACCGCATCCAGGGGTATACTCTGAAGCATTGCACCAAACCGAACTGAACCGGGTTATATGTATATATCCGTACCGAACCGAATTCAGGACCACTTCTACGCGACGACTCTTTTGAAGACCAACTCCAATTCGACCAAGACCCGAGATGCAAAGGAAGTCCAAATGAGAAGCTTTGACTCAGGATCCAGTTGGGAACCAATGAGTGGGCTTTGCTGCGGGACGTGTGCTAAGGGGTTGTCGATGTCTGTAACTTTGAATCACGATGTGTAGGGAGTACGTGAACGGATTCAGTGCCACAATGTCCAAGGTACGACTAAAGGGCTATAGACTAATGAAGTGGGGTCATTTGTAAAGATTGGTCATGACTCCATGTGTTAAGCTTGGTAGTAGCAGTAGTTGTACAAGTCGAACTCCGTCACTACTTCGATGGGTCTAGTGATTGACAGTGGTGGACATCGTATGCTTTACGCACTGAGTGAGAGATGTGAGGATGGTTGTTATGGTTGATTTGTTTGCCATCATTATGACATACACACCCCCACCCCGTTATCTTTACACCATATGTTTAGTGGCACCTTAGAGTATTGTACGGTATGTAATGCTAAATCTTTGGTTGCAGGTCCTGGTTCAGGTATGGTTTAGTATACCTGTTATTGTTCTGTTTAGCTGCTTATCGCTCATACCAGACTTTTTGTGTAATGACCCAAATTTCCGTAACATCAGAGTTGACTATATACATCATACGTCCAACCCAAATATCATGAAAATACGAAACATTTTTTTTAGAAGAAAGAGATAGAAGAAGAACAGAAATACCAACACAGAATCTCACATCGCAACGGAACAAAATATAATATATCATATCTTTGAAATACAAAATCTCAACTGTATAACATATACTTATCAGAGTACAACACTTACAACACAGCGGAACCACTATAATTAGATAACGCTGAAGCCTCCTGCTCCAAGCTCCTTTAGATATATCTGAAAAATCCTGAACTACTTGACTGCCCATACAAATTTAGGCACCCAAGAGTTTAGGTAGAACAAAAATAATAAACTCCGGGTCAGTCATGGGACTGGTATGAGTAAACAGTATAAAACAGTTTCAGAAAACTAAATGATATCTCATAAGACCACGCCGTATAACACGGAACGGGTTTTTCCCTTATGAGAATCCAAACACTTGACTTATCTTTATATCAAAACTCTTTGATATTATAATAATGTCTAAATCAAGTAAATAACAATCTAGTGGAACGTTTTCATCTCACGTTCCACATATGTAATATACAATTATAAACCGCAAGCACGTATTGGGTATTTGATTTCCAACTATGACAAGGTATGGAACCACCTTCCGCTGGTATATCTCTAGAGGAGAATACACCGAGTTCAACAAGAACATCTTGCAACTCAGCCACACATGACCGACCACTCATTTCGCTTGAGTGTATCGAATGTATATCACCAACGGTTGGGATCAGCAACCGTTTCCCGAATGGGACAACATCGACAATAGATTTTTAGAAGTAAATGAAACTCTAGATCAAGTGATTATACAGCCTAATAGGTTCGACCTACATAGCCATGCTGCTTGCCCGATTTCTGTCATTTACCGGTTGATGAGGCTTGAAGCTACGCTTTATCATCACACCAGATTCACTTCGAATGTCACATCGTCAGATCCATCGAAAATCACTAATTGACGTCTACAACAGTACATTACGTGTCAGCTAAAAGAAGTTTCCTCCTCCGCTTCCACTCTTGGTACAGTTGAAGAAATCAATGTACGTGACCTTTCTGGAATTACTCTGTCAGACATTCATCCATACAAGTCACCCAGGAACAGGATGAACCGAAGACACTATTTTTATTAACAGAAAAAGTCCTTGCACTCTACTCCGTCTTCGATTATCTTTATATAATCTGATTCGCACGCTACTGCCGATATGGAGTGGTTCTTCGGATAATAATCCAACCGGTCTCTCCATATTGACAACGATGGTCAAAACTTCGATAGTCTGTGATTTAACTATCGAATAAAACCAAGTGTTTCGATAGTCGATGATTTAACTATCGAATAAAACAAGTGTTCATCCAAACATCTAACAATCACTGAGCCTTTAATTAATATTCCATTAATTAAATCTCTTCTCTATTTCTTATCAATATTTGTTAACCAAATATTTTCAACAATCATATTGGCCTTATACGTTATTTGGAAAACATTTCCATATATCGCCTTCTTTTATTTTATAAACTTTAGAAAATATATGTTATTTATAATTGGAAAATATTCCAATTACTTAGCTCTTTTCCAATCTCGTTTATTCCTATACTTAGGAAATATTTATTATTCTATTTCCTAGCTTACACTTATTTGGGTTAAAACAGATGTTGTGTAAAACATCGTTACGACAACCCAAATACTATATTCAACTAACTCTTATCTAACATTGATCTTTGAGCCTGAAATCTTACTGTTCATTTGTTAATAATGAAATCAATCAAGTTGGGGTATAACTACCTCTCAGACCTTGACTGAATAACATTTATAACGTCAAAACAGACATGACTACTTACTCGAAAAATCAATACCATACAACTACTTCTTCACTTTTAAACACATATATACTTCCCTTTTCTATTCTTACTAGATTTTATTCTTATACTTCCTTTTTGATTATAGTATTCTATTTCTAAGTTCGTTTTCTTATCGACTTCTATATATTTTGATAAGTTGATTTCTAACTATCAAATTATCTTAAAAATATTCTATCTCCTTAAATTTCCGGAAAAATTCGCCATAACCTCCTATGTACCGGGAGCATCAGGAAAAACCCCAAACTGCCACACAGGCCTCTCTGATCAAAAAGAAAAAGGAAAAGCCAAGCGGCTTGCTGATACGGCGCATAAAATCTCATATATGAATTAAATACGTATCTTTTTGTCGGGCACTCTAGTTATATACCTTCTAACACTTTATTCCAACCCTGTCTTCTGTATGTCTATACCTGTCCAATCTATTTTAACTATACCAATCGTTTTAACTCAATTTGTTAATTAAATCTGTTAATTAACTTCTTAGTCTAATCCACTTCTATTTATCCAAATCTATTTATTATAAATCCCATTTGAATTTCTATATTCAAATTCCATTTGAAATACTATATTCAAATTCTATAGTTAAACTCCATTTGAATTCTATTATTCAAATTCTATTTCAATTCCTTATATTCAAAGTCCATTTGAATTCTCTGCATTATTTATAAACAACGTTTATAAATTCAATTCAAATCCCATATTTTCATTTATAAACAAAGTTTATAAATTCGATTCAAATCCAATATTTTCATTTATAAACAAAGTTTATAAATTCGATTCAAATCCCATCTTTTCATTTATAAACAAAGTTTATAAATTCAATTACTTGTTTTATATACCTTCAAACAAGTTAATATTTTCTATAGTCTTATTTAAAATTCAAATTCTATTTATAAAAATAGAATTTCCTTTTTAAAATCTCAAATACCCTTTTCGATATTTTTATAGATCAATATTCAAGCCCCATTGATATTTTAAACAATCAAATCAACCAATTTTCAATCATTTGATTTTTAACACATCATATATGAATATATATGAAATCAAACAAACAACAAATAATATATATTTTTGAGGAATCCAGTTGGATTCCTCCAACCTGTTTCCTGCATCCACAGACGTTAGTCAACATAGTAATACCCATCCTGCTTCGAGGCAGGATATTGCGGTATAGAGGGTCATCCACTAATCATAGCGTGGGGCGTATAGGGTAATCATCCGCTAATGATACCGCGGGCATCCGCTAATGAAACTGCGGGAATCCAACCAATCATCAACCCAATATATATATATATATATATATATATATATATATCCTAAATAACTAATATATATATAAATCAACCAGAAAAAAATCCAAACAAGCAACAGAAGTTTTTATTTAACGACATAAAAATAATTCTAATAAAGGTGAGTGAGATTTACTCACCGGAATTTTCCATTGCTGAATATCCTGTTATAATTCGGTACCGGTGCCGCTACGAAACTCGAGTTGAATCTGTCTTGTACCTTAATCTCATTTAACCTTGCTTCTCTACCATGATAAAATTCGAAACCTTCTTTACTGTACTAAAATTTGAACCCCTTCTTCCTGAAAATCTCAACTTCAGACAGAACAAACTCGGCCTTATTCATGCCAATGAGTTAATCATCTCAGCCTTCGAACAACTCCAGTACCCTAAGATCGGACACCGAACACCTTCAACCTTGGCGTCACTCCCCAGAATCCTGCTCTGGTCATCTTCCACATCGCGGTTTTCCCAAGCACCCAAAACCGTCGTTACTCTTCAGATAAGTCCAATCGCACCCTCAGTTCTTCCCCTAAACGGCCTTCGAGTCCATCTCCTTGCAATCACCTCGCAACGTCCCCCTCGAGTCCCAACAGAAACCACGACTCCAGAACGATCACCTCTACTTACTGTCGAGTTTCAAAGACGCGGAGTCTTAAATCCCGAACCGTGATCCTCCTTTTGTTTCAACTCGCGATTCCAGGAATTGTTCAATTCCATGGCGATTTGACTTAATATTGAATTTAGAAGGACTGAAGAGGATATCGGCCTTGGGTGTTTTATTTCGTTCAGGAGAAATCAAATGAAAAGGGAAGTTGGATATTTCCTCCATTCGATTTAAAAAAAAAGAACGAGCAGATAAATCTCGAGGCTTTCGATCTTATAAGGAGGATTCACGGTTAAAGAAAGGCCACGCTTGTTTAATTCTGTGGAGGAGAAAGGAACACTCAACGGTTTTATAAAGAGGAAGGGATGGAAAAGAGAAGCCCACGTTTGATTTTGGTTTGTGGAGAGGGAAGGAGCCACGGCTGTTATACTTAGTGGAGGAAAGGAAGCGTTGTTTTGGTCCATACCAAAAAAAGAATTATTATATTTTTTTATTTTAAAATAAACCGATATCCTTTAAATTGAAATATTCCTTGACTGCGAACTCGTTTCTGAACCCAACGAGTGACAATCTTAGGGTAATACCCCTGTTCCGGACACACTGGGACAGGTCACGAAGTGCAATTCGATCTTCTGGAGAAGACAATAATTTAAATCGATAAATTAAATTCAAAGCAATTTTAATTCTTCGAAAATAAATTATTCTTATCGAATTCTATTTAAATTAAAATCCCTATAAATTATCTGAATTGTTTTCAATTTAGTTTTAACTTCAAATTCGGTTATTCGCTGATTCCTTATTTTGATAATTTAATATATACGATATTAAATTGAAATCGATATTTAAATCGATAACAAAAATATAAAAATTCATTTATATTATCCACTAAATATTTAAATTAAATACTAAATATTCAAAATTAACCCATAAGAAATCCGGGTCATTACAATCTTCCAAACTTAAAATAATTTCGTCCTCGAAATTGCTAAGGTAGGAAAAGTGCTACAAACCCATTTATCTTTTCAAAACTTATTTATGTTGATACTCAACATTTCAAACTTCCTTACGTAACTCTCTTTCGAATAAATCCCTATTCGATAACTCCTCCCTTCGAATAACTATTGAAACACCCCACCTCCGTTAGGGTCACTCTCAAAGGGAATGCCCTAATTTTGGTGGAGGTTTATAAGTACAAGTCACAGATATACAAGACAGATATAAGAACACATATTTGTAAACAGCGGAAGAACAACAAACTTTTATTTCATAAAAGTAAATACGTGTTACAAAACATCACCATGATTGTCTTACATCCTTTCAAAAAAAACATAACATAACATTTTCATAATCTGTCTTGAGTACATTATTTAAAGAAGCATAAATAAAACATAGATGAACTGCAAAAGTCCCCATAGTGGATTGTCCAAAGCCATAGTTCAAAACAGGAAAGTCCAAGCAATACATTTCTCTTCTTCAAGCTGGATGTTAAGGTTGGTCAAGCTGCTGTGTTCCCTCCCTATGGACCTGGGGGGGGGGGAACGGAAGAAAAGAAGACGAAAGAAAAGTAGAGTCAGACATAAAGCCTGAGTAAGTCTAGTACTATTTTGTCTATGAATAAAGAACTGGGTATGATAAGGATAAACAAGAAGTGGGCAAGCACAATAAACTTGGTCAAGTTGTCTAGGGTCGAATATACTATCGTACCCCATGTTAATCTCTGAACCCATTTAACTAGTTTCCAATTGCCACCCCATAATCAGGGTGAAGTGATCCATCCTATGATGATCGGCTCCTACTCGCATAGTTACATGTGTCTTACGACCCCCGATGTTGTAGTTACCTATGCTGGTCCCACCATGGGGTGTATCAAGTCCCATGGTGGCGGCCCGACACAACCTTAGAGTGCACAGGTATGCTACTGGTGTCCAGTGCCTTATTTTTCTGCGCCGGATTGTGTGCACGCCCGCACCCCGTTAGAACCTACACTGCTACACCACCGCCGTCGCTTTGACCTCTTACAATCAGCCCAGTAATCGTGCCCCACCCTGCCTAGTTTCAGGGTATCCTGATACACCTTCTAGGGTTACTGCTGAAAAGGGTCCCCCGTTACTAGGTTTTCTATCTCTAGCCAACATGCTAAGTTGGTTAAGTGTTTCCCTAACCTAACCCCACCAGTCCGTTTAGTTTAGCATGTTCCATTTTGATTAAGTCTTTCGTTCACTTAATCCTACCAATCCTGACTCAGCCTTAATTGTCTTATTAAGGCCCTGACCTCTCACATTAGACATGTATTGTTGTGGCTGCCTGTTGCCGGTTGGTTCTGGGCAGTCTTACGCCACAACTCAGTCTAACCTCGGGTCCTTATTGGGCTCCATGTTTAACCTCCCACATTGGATAGGTATTGTTGTGACTACTGGACAGCCGGGCGGTTCCGGGCAGGTTTACATCACAACTCAATCCAACCTCGGGTTAAACACATCGTATGTTCTACATTTACATATTTTGTCATTCTTCTTTATTTCTTATATGTAAATATTTGCGGCCCATTATTAAGTTAATGGTGTAAAGGTTACACCAATCATGGGCCCAACCCATACTTGAACTTGGGCCCTTCTATTTTATATTTTCATTCATTAGTAATTTTAACCCAACGTTATTTCCCCCGTTTTACACGTCCGTTTATTATATATATTGGGCTTAGCCTTTTAAAGCCCAATTTAGCCATGCGAAAAGGGGAGGCTTAAAGCGTGATACACAAAGAGGGGAATGTGAGTGCATGAACTTGCAATATGACGTTGGAAATACAAAATAGAAACTGGTGTACTTGCATATATACTTTGGTCATAAAGCATAGGTGACATGAATCAAACCATGTAAACTTAAGATAAGAATCTAAATTAGGTGTCACATAGTCTTAACTACAACATAGACCTATGTTCTCATTTAGGCATAATGTCAAACATAAACAAGTCATGTTCATAAGGTTTCTATATGTTTACAAAGGGGATACTTTGTTACTAACACAAAAGCATAGTTCAACTTAATCATGATTTAAGTCTAATCACATAACGATGGTATAAATATACTTATGCATAAATATTCCTAAACATGGTGTTTGCTTTAAACTTGCAAAAAGGGATTTTTGAGTCTAACCTAGCCATGTCTCACATATGTCATCATATAATTCTTGCTAACAATATAGAACTAACTTGGTCAAATATCAATCATAGCCTAGTCATATTCATAAGTTTGCACATAGGTTTTCTAATACAAAGCATGGCTTAATACATAGACCATGATGCCCAATTATCAACATAACTTCATATGGATTATAACAACCTAAACTTATTCCAATTTCCTCACCAAAATGATGTTTGTGTAAAAATACACATTATGATGGCATAGTAGCAAAACCCCAAACTTGCATGATTTTCAATTTAACAACTACATACATGTAGCTTCAACATAAATTACATATTTTGCGAATATCCAAACGTCATACTTGCATAAAACTACCGCATGTAGTTTTTCATAATGAACAACATAATTCAAGAATATCCAAACGTATACAATATTCCAACGCACAAATATGAATTACTTTGTCGCCACAAATCAAGTATACATATCTACACAATCATTTGTTCATACCAAAGTAATACTCTACTTACAATGGTTGCGGCGAATTCTCTAATTTAGGAATAAGAAGATGCGGTTTGATTTGATTTGCTTGAATTGCTTTAGGCTTTAGAATTTTCCTCCTAATCCTCTCTCCAAATTTGGTGGCTACTCCTAGACGCTCCTCAGCAACATGGCGGCTTTGTTTTTATTTATGAATGAATAGATTAGGGTTTAGTCTAGGGTCCTTCTTATAGGGTTTATGAATTGATTAGAGCCATTGATGTTGCCTGGATTGATCATAGCCATTCATCCTAAGGAGAGACCAATTAGAGCTTGCCACCTAGCCCTAATGACAAAGCAGACCACAGAAAATCGACCAACATAGAATAGGCCAGCCAGGTTAGACTGGGCTCGACCTGGTCTGGACCAGGTCGACACCCCTGTCGACAGCCCTGTCGACAGGCCTGTCGACCTGGTTAGACCAGGTCGACAGCCCAGTCGACCTGGGTGCGTTAGGCGGGTGTTTATCCGCCCTGGCCCATTGGGCCCCATTTTCGAATTCAAATTTGATTTTCTGAGCTTATTTTATTCTGTTTTAATTTTAAACTTAATTCACAAACTTCCGAAGGCCATATCTTCTTCATACGGACTCCGTTTTTCGAAAACTCGGACTCTATTTCGCGTATTTTTCCGAGACGAACGCAATGGCGTATCCCGTTTCCCTTAGTTCTTTGATTTGAAATTAATTATACTTTAATTTGTTAATTTCACAGTTATAGAGTTTTTTCGGGGTGTTACATTCTCCCCCACTTAAAAGGATTTCGTCCCCGAAATCTTCAAGTTAGGAGGAATGTATATCCTAACATCCAATCATCCATCTACTCATCCATCAAACACGAGCATCCATTGTCCTTAAAAGACTTCTAATGCTTCATGATCATATGTGAAGTGTGTGTGTATATGAACTTATCTAATGCAAAATCAGGCGGTCTACTGATTCAGTTGACCTCCTTAATGCGAATTATGTAAGTGCCATGAATCCATTATGTATGCAAATTTTCCTATTCTTGATTCTACATGAGTGCACAATCATTCAATACAAATGCAACATCCATATGACAACACATTAAAGTTCAACCATATACGAATGCAAACATATATGCATATGCAATATGAAGTGACTGAGCCGATCTAAAACCTAGATTGTGTGTGTATATGCAACCACGAGCAACCACTAGCAATCACTTGCAACCATCATCCATAAAATGTTTCAACTACATGTTTCCATCCAAAAGGTTTCTACCTAAAAGATACGGTCGAGGAAATATACCTAAAAAGATAGATAAAAGCGCAACTTAAGGAAAAAGGAAAGATCAAGGATGTACCCTCGAACAGAAAAGGGTGGGCAGTGCGTATTCTAGCTTCAGTTTCCCAAGTCGCGTCTCCCTCGGCGTCGCTCCACTGAACTTTGACGAGCTTGACTTCACGGTTGCGTAGCTTCTTCACTTCCGTTCCTAAGATGCGGGTTGGAACTTTTCTTATGGTTGCTTCGCGTTCCACTTCGGCCTCTTCGAGGATATTTGGCTCTACCACTTCAGCTGACTCATGTAGACATTTTCGGAGATGTGAAACGTGAAAAACGTTGTGGACTCCAGCCAATTTCTCGGGTAGCTCTAATCTATAGGCCATTTTCCCAATTTTCTCGATAATAGGGAATGGCCCTACGAACCTTGGTGCCAGTTTTCCTGTGGTTCCAAAACGAACAACGTTCCTTAGCGGTGATACCTTGAGAAAAACTCTGTCTCCAACCTCAAATTCAAGGTCGGTCCTCCTCTTGTCGGCATAGGACTTTTGTCTGTCTTGGGCCGTCTTCATACTTCTTCGTATTAAGTCTACTTTCTCTGAGGTCTCTCGGATCATGTCTGGTCCAAGTATGAGCTTATCCGTGGACTCCCACCAACAAGTGGGCGATCAGCACGGTCTTCCATATAAAGCTTCGAAGGGCGCCATTCCGATGGTTGCTTGATAGCTGTTGTTGTAGGCAAATTCCACCAAAGGAAGGTGGTCTTCCCATGTCCCTCCGAAGTTGAGGACGCATAGCCTTAAAAGGTCTTCCAAAACTCTGTTCACTCTCTCTGTTTGGCCGTCGGTTTGGGGATGATAGGCTGTGCTTAAGCATAACTGCGTTCCTACTGCTTCTTGCAGACTCCGCCAAAACTCACTGGTGAAGAAGGGGTCTCGGTCACTAACAATGCTAGATGGTATTCCATGGAGTCGAACTATTTCCTTGAGGTAAAGTGATGCTAGGGATGAGGCAGTTCTTTTAATTTTGACAGGTAAAAAGTGGGCGCTTTTAGTAAGCCTATCCACTATTACCCAAATGCTAGTGTTGCCTCTCCTAGACCTAGGCAGCCCATCGATGAAGTCCATTGAGATGCTATCCCACTTCCACTGCGGGACCTCTAGAGGATGTAGTAGTCCGCCAGGCTTTTTCTGTTCCGCCTTAACCTGTTGGCACACCATACACTTAGAAACGAATTCTGCCACGTCCTTTTTCATGCCGTTCCAGAAGAAAGTCCTTTTTATGTCTTTGTACATTTTATCTCCGCCTGGATGTATCGTCATCTTGGAGTGATGTGCTTCCTCGAGAACCTTCTTTATTAAATCTTTTGTCTGTGGGACGCATAGTCTTCCGTCTCGCCTTAGCAAACCCTTATCGTCAATGGAGTATCTGTTGAGGTGACTTGAAGTCTCACCCCTAATTAGCCTATCAATCATTTCCACAAGCTGAGGGTCTTCGCGTTGTGCTGCCCCTACTGAATCTACTAAAGTTGGGCGCACTTCGAGAGATGCAAGCAGGCCTGGTACGAAATCGGAGGAAGGCCTAAAGTCGAAGCTGGCTATAAACTCTAGGCTTTGTCTTTCAACAAACAACGGGCTTAGGGTCAATTTCTTTCGGCTCAACGCGTCTGATACTACGTTGCCTTTGCTCGGAGTGTAGGAGATTTCGAAATCGTACGAGGCAAGAAACTCCATCCATCTTTGTTGCCTCAAGTTAAGATCCTTCTACGAGAAAAGATATTTCAACGATTTATGGTCAGTGTAAAGTTCGAACTTCTCACCTAGGAGATAGTGTCGCCAAGACTTGAGTGCAAAGACGATGGCGGCTAACTCAAGATCGTGGGTTGGGTAGTTCTTTTCGTGCACCTTCAACTGCCTCCCGCCGTAAGCTACTACCCTTCCTTCTTGCATTAAGACGGCGCCTAGCCCTGTCCCACATGCATCCGTATAAACAGTGAACATCTTGCTCCCATCTGGCAGCGTCAAAACTGGGGCTGTTGTAAGAGCCCTTTTTAGTCGTTGGAAAGCAAACTCGCAATCCAAATCCCAATTGAACACTAGATTCTTCTTAGTCAATTTCGTGAGCGGAGCTGAGATTTTCGCAAAATCCCTTATAAACTTTCGATAGAAACCTGCTAGTCCTAGGAAGCTTCGGACCTCAGTCGCATTCCTTGGTGTCTTCCAATCCTGTACCGCCACTACCTTAGCAGGGTCCACCGCTAACCCTTGTTTGGATACTATGTGCCCAAGGAACCTCACCTCTTCTCTCCAAAAGTGGCATTTGGAGAATTTGGCTTTTAATTGATGGGCTCGCAAAGTTTCCATGATTGCCCTTAAGTGCTGAGCATGTTCCTCTTCACTCTTTGAGAAGATAAGGATATCATCTACGAAGACCACTACGAATTTGTTGAGGAAATCTCTAAATACCCTACTCATCAGGTCCACGAAGTAAGCAGGTGCATTTGTCAAGCCGAAAGGCATGACAAGCCATTCAAAGAAACCGTCTGGGGTTCTGAATGCCGTTTTATCGATGCTATCTTCAGCCACCCTTAGCTGATGAAAACCGGTTGCTAAATCGAGTTGGGAGAAAATAGACGCTCCTACAAGCTGGTCAAATAAATCGTCAATTCTAGGGAGAGGGTGCCTATTCTTTTTCGTTAGCTTGTTGAGCTCCCTATAGTCAACACATAGACGGAGTGAACCATCCGCCTTTGTAGCGAACACCACTGGAGCGCCCCATTCTGAAATGCTACTCCTAATGAACCCCTTTTCTAGAAGCTCTTTAATCTGTTTACTGAGCTCTTTCCTTTCTCGTGGAGCCATGTGTCTAACGGGCAATGCAACGGGCTTTGCATTATCTACAAGATATATGCGGAAGTCTATTTCCCGCTTCGGAGGCAAGCCCTTCACCTCTTCAAAGACATCCGGATATTCCCGGACCACTCTAACTGAATGCAAATTTTCAACAGAGGCATCTAGCGATTCAAGATAACTAAGCATAACCGCATGCGAGGGATTACAAGAAATTTCCAAAGTATTACCGAGCTGGGTTAGGAGCCTAACAACCCTTTTCTCACAATCAAGGATGGCCCCATTACTGGATAGCCAATCCATGCCCAAAATCAAACCATACCCCGAAAAGCCCAAAACAAAGGCACTACATTGAAATTCTACGCTTAGAATGGAAATTTTCAATCCCAAACAGATCATAGACAAATGAGCTGGGCCCCCAATTGGGTTTGAAACAATTAAGGGGTCCTCTACCATACTAGTTTTTAGGTGCAGAGATTCTACTAAAGCAGACGAGATAAAGGAGTGTGATGCGCCAGAATCAAATAAAGTGCGAACGGGGTGATCATAAAGATAAACTACACTTTCTACAGAAGTATTTATACCTCGCTGTTGCAGAGGTGGCACTTCTAGCACATGAACCTGTGCCCCTGGGGTGGATCCAGCCCTCTGCCCCTGTCCGCGTTTCTTTGGGCAGTCCTTAGCCCTGTGGCCTGTCTCACCGCAAGAAAAGCACCCACCATTCTCCTTGGCCTTCTTTTTCCGGCAGTCCTTTACTAAGTGCCCCACTTTGCCACAGAAATTGCACTTCCTCTTCTCTTTGTTGCCTTTTCCGCCTTTCTTAAAGTCTGTCTTCTTAGGCTGCAAACCCTCTTTCTTCTTGCCCTTATCCTCTTCATTCAGCAATGCCATTTGCACCAATCTTTCATACGTGGCTCCCATGGGTATATGGGTCATGGCCAAACTGTGTAATGGCTCATTCAACCCTTTGACGAAACGGAGAGCCTTCTTGTGTGGGGTGTTGACTAGGTCAAGCCCAAACCTAGCCAGCTCATCGAATTGATTCACATACTCTCTGACTGTCTTGTCCCCTTGCTTAAGAAATAAGAATTTTTCTAACTGCAAACTTCTTTCTGCATCTGAGAGAAATTTAGTCTCAAACCTTGCCCTAAAGTCCTCCCATGTCTCCACTGGTCTTTCAGCATTAGTGACTTCCCACCAGTAGGAAGCCTCGCCCTTCAATAGCCATACCGCCAGTTGTACTTTTTGTCTATCTTCTACCTCAAAGATGATAAATAAGTCCTCTGTTTCTTTCAGCCAATTTCTAGCTGCCACGAAGGACTCAGTTCCATGGAAATCCTTTCCTCCCATAGCTTTAAAATCTTTACATATCTTAGCAAACGTGTTTCCCCGAGGAGGAGGTGGAGGAAAAGGTGCCGCTGCAGCTGGATGATTCCCTGCAGCTGGGGGAGGAGGAACGGTAGGACCTGGCTGAGTGGCCCTTGCTTCTAAGAACCGTCTAAACCAACCAGGTATTGGTACCCCTTCCGGTAAGTTAAGATCTTCGGACATGCTGAAACAAAAAGGATAGATTCAAAACGAAGGATAAGAGATGGTACCTATGGCTTTGGGGAGTGGACTTTGCCTTTTTAAAATAAAATAATATTTTTCTTTTAAAAATGCTTCTTTAAATTTCCTTTTTGAAAATAATTTTTCAAAACTTTTTATCTTATCTGGTAAACCTATGCTCTGATACCAAGTGAAACACCCCACCTCCGTTAGGGTCACTCTCAAAGGGAATGCCCTAATTTTGGTGGAGGTTTATAAGTACAAGTCACAGATAGACAAGACAGATATAAGAACACATATTTGTAAACAGCGGAAGAACAACAAACTTTTATTTCATAAAAGCAAATACGTGTTACAAAACATCACCATGATTGTCTTACATCCTTTCAAAAAAAACATAACATAACATTTTCATAATCTGTCTTGAGTACATTATTTAAAGAAGCATAAATAAAACATAGATGAACTGCAAAAGTCCCCATAGTGGATTGTCCAAAGCCATAGTTCAAAACAGGAAAGTCCAAGCAATACATTTCTCTTCTTCAAGCTGGATGTTAAGGTTGGTCAAGCTGCTGTGTTCCCTCCCTGTGGACCTGGCGGGGGGGGGGGGGGGGGGGGGGAACGGAAGAAAAGAAGACGAAAGAAAAGTAGAGTCAGACATAAAGCCTGAGTAAGTCTAGTACTATTTTGTCTATGAATAAAGAACTGGGTATGATAAGTATAAACAAGAAGTGGGCAAGCACAATAAACTTGGTCAAGTTGTCTAGGGTCGAATATACTATCGTACCCCATGTTAATCTCTGAACCCATTTAACTAGTTTCCAATTGGCACCCCATAATCAGGGTGAAGTGATCCATCCTATGATGATCGGCTCCTACTCGCATAGTTACATGTGTCTTACGGCCCCCGATGTTGTAGTTACCTATGATGGTCCCACCATGGGGTGTATCAAGTCCCATGGTGGCGGCCCGACACAACCTTAGAGTGCACAGGTATGCTACTGGTGTCCAGTGCCTTATTTTTCTGCGCCGGAGTGTGTGCACGCCCGCACCCCGTTAGAACCTACACTGCTACACCACCGCCGTCGCTTTGACCTCTTACAATCAGCCCAGTAATCGTGCCCCACCCTGCCTAGTTTCAGGGTATCCTGATACACCTTCTAGGGTTACTGCTGAAAAGGGTCCCCCGTTACTAGGTTTTCTATCTCTAGCCAACATGCTAAGTTGGTTAAGTGTTTCCCTAACCTAACCCCACCAGTCCGTTTAGTTTAGCATGTTCCATTTTGATTAAGTCTTTCGTTCACTTAATCCTAACAATCCTGACTCAGCCTTAATTGTCTTATTAAGCCCTGACCTCTCACATTAGACAGGTATTGTTGTGGCTGCCTGTTGCCGGTTGGTTCCGGGCAGTCTTACGCCACAACTCAGTCTAACCTCGGGTCCTTATTGGGCTCCATGTTTAACCTCCCACATTGGATAGGTATTGTTGTGACTACTGGACAGTCGGGCGGTTCCGGGCAGGTTTACATCACAACTCAATCCAACCTTGGGTTAAACACATCGTATGTTCTACATTTACATATTTTGTCATTCTTCTTTATTTCTTATATGTAAATATTTGCGGCCCATTATTAAGTTAATGGTGTAAAGGTTACACCAATCATGGGCCCAACCCATACTTGAACTTGGGCCCTTCTATTTTATATTTTCATTCATTAGTAATTTTAACCCAACGTTATTTCCCCCGTTTTACACGTCCGTTTATTATATATATTGGGCTTAGCCTTTTAAAGCCCAATTTAGCCATGCGAAAAGGGGAGGCTTAAAGCGTGATACACAAAGAGGGGAATGTGAGCGCATGAACTTGCAATATGACGTTGGAAATACAAAATAGAAACTGGTGTACTTGCATATATACTTTGGTCATAAAGCATAGGTGACATGAATCAAACCATGTAAACTTAAGATAAGAATCTAAATTAGGTGTCACATAGTCTTAACTACAACATAGACCTATGTTCTCATTTAGGCATAATGTCAAACATAAACAAGTCATGTTCATAAGGTTTCTACATGTTTACAAAGGGGATACTTTGTTACTAACACAAAAGCATAGTTCAACTTAATCATGATTTAAGTCTAATCACATAACGATGGTATAAATATACTTATGCATAAATATTCCTAAACATGGTGTTTGCTTTAAACTTGCAAAAAGGGATTTTTGAGTCTAACCTAGCCATGTCTCACATATGTCATCATATAATTCTTGCTAACAATATAGAACTAACTTGGTCAAATATCAATCATAGCCTAGTCATATTCATAAGTTTGCACATAGGTTTTCTAATACAAAGCATGGCTTAATACATAGACCATGATGCCCAATTATCAACATAACTTCATATGGATTATAACAACCTAAACTTATTCCAATTTCCTCACCAAAATGATGTTTGTGTAAAAATACACATTATGATGGCATAGTAGCAAAACCCCAAACTTGCATGATTTTCAATTTAACAACTACATACATGTAGCTTCAACATAAATTACATATTTTGCGAATATCCAAACGTCATACTTGCATAAAACTACCGCATGTAGTTTTTCATAATGAACAACATAATTCAAGAATATCCAAACGTATACAATATTCCAACGCACAAATATGAATTACTTTGTCGCCACAAATCAAGTATACATATCTACACAATCATTTGTTCATACCAAAGTAATACTCTACTTACAATGGTTGCGGCGAATTCTCTAATTTAGGAATAAGAAGATGCGGTTTGATTTGATTTGCTTGAATTGCTTTAGGCTTTAGAATTTTCCTCCTAATCCTCTCTCCAAATTTGGTGGCTACTCCTAGACGCTCCTCAGCAACATGGCGGCTTTGTTTTTATTTATGAATGAATAGATTAGGGTTTAGTCTAGGGTCCTTTTTATAGGGTTTATGAATTGATTAGAGCCATTGATGTTGCCTGGATTGATCATAGCCATTCATCCTAAGGAGAGACCAATTAGAGCTTGCCACCTAGCCCTAATGACAAAGCAGACCACAAAAAATCGACCAACATAGAATAGGCCAGCCAGGTTAGACTGGGCTCGACCTGGTCTGGACCAGGTCGACACCCCTGTCGACAGCCCTGTCGACAGGCCTGTCGACCTGGTTAGACCAGGTCGACAGCCCAGTCGACCTGGGTGCGTCAGGCGGGTGTTTATCCGCCCTGGCCCATTGGGCCCCATTTTTGAATTCAAATTTGATTTTCTGAGCTTATTTTATTCTGTTTTAATTTTAAACTTAATTCTCAAACTTCCGAAGGCCATATCTTCTTCATACGGACTCCGTTTTTCGAAAACTCGGACTCTATTTCGCGTATTTTTCCGAGACGAACGCAATGGCGTATCCCGTTTCCCTTAGTTCTTTGATTTGAAATTAATTATACTTTAATTTGTTAATTTCACAGTTATAGAGTTTTTTCGGGGTGTTACAACTATATTCGATAATCTCTCTTTCGAATAACTAGATTCGAAAACCATTCTTCGAATAAACTATATTCGATTTACTCTTATCAATTAACTCTATTGGATTTTACTCTTTTTGATTAACTCCATCGAATAACTAAATTCGATAACTCCTTCGAATAACCAATATTCTGTAACTCACTTCGATTAAACTAATCGATAACTCTTTTCGATTAAACTATAATCAATAACTCATTTCGATTAACAAATAATCGATAACTCCTTCGGTTCACTAATAATCGATAACTCCTTCCGAATAACCAAATTCGATAATTCCCTTCGAATAAACTATATTCGATAATTCCCTTTGAATAAACTATATTCGATAACTCCTTTAATTCTATCCGAATAACCAATATTCGATTTAACTCCATCCGCTTGACTCTAGATCGCAGCGATCACAATGGTTACGCCTGATTCCCCCAGGAAACATCCGACCGCCCTAGGCTATCTTCAGCCCTGCGAATTACGCTAGCAGTCGTATGAAATGGCAACTTATTCAGAGTAACTATGTTTGACTAACTCTATCTCAATTACTATATTCGATCAACTTTAATTGAATAACTAACATTTAATTAAATCCTAATTCGATTAACTATGTTCAATTAACTCTATCTGGTTAACTCTTAATTTGAATAACAAATATTCGATAAATTCTAATTGAATAACTAATATTCAATTAACTCTACGGATTAACCCTAACTGATTAACTCTAACTGGATAATTCTTACTCTAATCGATTTATTCTAACTCTAATCGATTATTTCTAACTCTAATCGACTTCTCCTATTCGAATAACTCTTATTGGATAACGTTTCTTCATTTATAAAGATTTACTTTTAGTAATGGTTCTTCACTTTATAAATGTTCTCTTTAATAACGTTACTTCACTTATACAAGTGTTGTGTACCCCCTTCTATTTAAAACAATCGGTGTTAAAAACCAATATCTCTTCTCTATATAAGCTCAGACTTATATATTCCATTTATCGAATGATAAATATTTAATTTAATTTATAAACTGTTATTTATAAATTAATCTTTTCTATTTATCTGTTAAAACAGATTTCCATTTTTTTATTCACCTTCTAAATATTCCTTTGATTAATTATATTTATTTAACAAATAAATATCTCATTTATAACATTCTATTTATTTTCTATAAATAAATATTTCCATTTAATCTATTTGTAAATGTTTTACAAATATTTCCTTCTAAATTCTATTTGTAAATGTTTTTTTTACAAATATTCCTCCTCCTATTTGTTTGCACATAACTTCCTTTGTATTTGTGTTACAATTATATTTCTTTTATTCACACCCAATTCATATTTCACATTGATTTTACTCAATTTATTCATTTCGATCCATTTAACTTACTTAAGTTAAATTTAATTTCAATCATTCAAATTCCCATTAACTAGTTGCTAATTAACCGTTTTGCCTATTTCACCCTTTTTTATTTGAATATCACTTGTTCAAATATATTTCAACTTAATTATAAACTAATCTAATTATATTTTCAACTCGAGTTATATATTCGATTTCGAATATAAATTCTCAATCTGTTTCACTTATTCAAAAACCCAATTTCGATTCAAAATTCCTTTAACTAATTATTTTCCAATTTAGTTAATTCTATTTAACCATTTAAATATGATTTTTGTCTTAAAAATCATTTCACTTACTTCATTGGAGTTCATATTCATTTTATATCTCCAGTCTGGATTTTTCTAATGGCAAATTCGGATTTTATTTCCTAAAAATCCTTATATTTATTTAATTAAACCGTTATGGTTTTATAATGGTTCTGGCGCTACTTTTCTAAAAATTTGATTTTGACATAACTCAAAATCTATACGACGAAATCCAGATTTTTCTCATTCATTAGAAAACTATTGTTCAATCGGTCCCGACGATTCTTGTTTCAAAGAATTCCGGCTTCAATTGAGTTCTGTATACTAAATTGAAGTTCGAATCGACAATTTTCAAACAGCTGCGCTACGGCGAGCTCGTTTTAATTATATTTATAAATATAAACGTTTTAACTTTGTTTATAATAAATTCAACTCCATTCTGATATATTTTTAATATGTATCAAATCCATTTTTTCATTTCAACATAATATTCCCGATCTATTTCACTTCTAATATTCAAATCCTATATATAAATTTAAAATATTCAAATTCCATTTGAATTTCTTTATTCAAACTCTATATTATTTCCTTCTATTCAATTTCTATTTGAATTTTCTTCTATTCAAATTCTATTTGAATTCCTTTGTTCAATTTCTATTTGAATTTCTTATCTTCAATTCCTATTTGAAATCCTTCATTTCAAAACCCATTTCAAATCCCTTATTCAAATTCCATTTGAAATCCTTTATTCAGTTTCTATTTAAATTCCTTATTCAAATTCCTATTTGAAATCCTTTGAATTTAAATTCTATTTTAACTCATTTGAATTCAAATTCTATTTAACTTCACTTTGAATTCAAATTCTATTTAAACTCCTTTTATTTTCTTTGAATTTTAATATTCAACCTCCACTTTATATTCTCTTTGAAATTCTATTTAACCAAATTCCATTTGAATTCTAATATTCAAATCACTATTTGACTTTTCTTTATTCAAATCCATTTGAATTCCTTTAAATTCAAATTCCATTTCAATTTTTCTTATACAATTTCTATTTGAATTTTCTTTATTCAAATCCTATTTAAATTTCTATGTTCAAATTCTATATTTGAATTCCCTTATATTTTACTTCTATTTGAAATCTATATTTCAATTCCCATTTCACTTCTATTTGAAATCTATATTTCAATTCCCATTTCAAAATTCCTTTGAAGTAATATAAATATATACATATATTTATACCTATCCCAAATTCAAAACATTTGAATTTTCAAACAACTTGTTTCTTTTCAAACAAATTTCCATCAAAACTTTTCTAAGGCAGCAATTCATCACTTAGAAACTCGAAAATGAACACTGATGATGTTGCGACCATCATCAGAATTATTTCCCAGCCACTGAAGTGAGTTCAGTGCTATATCACTTGACATTCATTTTAAAAAAATATTTTCCAAACTCCCAGGATTTTAAATACTTAATTCTGGTTGGAATTCAATTTCCTATTCATCTCATTTGTATATTTGATTTCATATACAAATTCCATTGGTTATATATATAACTATTTCTGTTTTAATCTAATTTGATTATAATCCTAACAATCAACTCAACTATTTAAAACAATATCGTGTCCAATCTCATGTTCAAGTGTTTATAAACTCCTATCGACATTGTGGCGTCCCACGATTCGACCAAAATTTATAATCCACTCAACAGACTAGTCAACACAATATAAAACAGTTTTCATATCAAATAACAAGTACGCTCTCTCGTATATATATACGCTCAACTCATTCTAGGATACTATTGATCCTATCTCTAATGAGCACATTCCAACAAGCCTAGGTATTCGCTCAACCTAAGCTCTGATACCAACTGTAATGACCCAGATTTCCGTAACATCAGAGTTGACTATATACATCATACGTCCAACCCAAATATCACGAAAATACGAAACATTTTTTTTTAGAAGAAAGAGATAGAAGAAGAACAGAAATACCAACACAGAATCTCACATCGCAGCGGAACAAAATATAATATATCATATCTTTGAAATACAAAATCTCAACTGTATGACATGTACTTATCAGAGTACAACACTTACAACACAACGGAACCACTATAACTAGATAACGCTGAAGCCTCCTGCTCCAAGCTCCTTTAGATATATCTGAAAAATCCTGAACTACTTGACTGCCCATACAAATTTAGGCACCCAAGAGTTTAGGTAGAACAAAACAAATAAACTCCAGGTCAGTCATGGGACTTATGAGTAAACAGTATAAAACAGTTTCAGAAAACTAAATGATATCTCATAAGACCACGCCATATAACACGGAACGGGTTTTTCCCTTATGAGAATCCAAACACTTGACTTATCTTTATATCAAAACTCTTTGATATTATAATAATGTCTAAATCAAGTAAATAACAATCTAGTGGAACGTTTTCATCTCACGTTCCACATATGTAATATACAATTATAAACCGCAAGCACGTATTGGGTATTTGATTTCCAACTATGACAAGGTATGGAACCACCTTCCGCTGGTATATTTCTAGAGGAGAATACACCGAGTTCAACAAGAACATCTTGCAACTCAGCCACACATGACCGACCACTCATTTCGCTTGAGTGTATCGAATGTATATCCCCAACGGTTGGGATCAGCAACCGTTTCCCGAATGGGACAGCATCGACAATAGATTTTTAGAAGTAAATGAAACTCTAGATCAAGTGATTATACAGCCTAATAGGTGCGACCTACATAGCCATGCTGCTTTCCCGATTTCTGTCATTTACCGGTTGATGAGGCTTGAAGCTACGCTTTATCATCACACCAGATTCACTTCGAATGTCACATCGTCAGATCCATCGAAAATCACTAATTGACGTCTACAACAGTACATTACGTGTCAGCTAAAAGAAGTTTCCTCCTCCGCTTCCACTCTTGGTACAGTTGAAGAAATCAATGTACGTGACCTTTCTGGAATTACTCTGTCAGACATTCATCCATACAAGTCACCCAGGAACAGGATGAACCGAAGACACTATTTTTATTAATAGAAAAAGTCCTTGCACTCTACTCCGTCTTCGATTATCTTTATATAATCTGATTCGCACGCTACTGCCGATATGGAGTGGTTCTTCGGATAATAATCCAGCCGGTCTCTCCATATTGACAACGATGGTCAAAACTTCGATAGTCTGTGATTTAACTATCGAATAAAAACAAGTGTTTCGATAGTCGATGATTTAACTATCGAATAAAACAAGTGTTCATCCAAACATCCAACAATCACTGAGCCTTTAATTAATATTCCATTAATTAAATCTCTTCTCTATTTCTTATCAATATTTGTTAACCAAATATTTTCAATAAACATATTGGCCTTATACGTTATTTGGAAAACATTTCCATATATCGCCTTCTTTTATTTTATAAACTTTAGAAAATATATGTTATTTATAATTGGAAAATATTCCAATTACTTAGCTCTTTTCCAATCTCGTTTATTCCTATACTTAGGAAATATTTATTATTCTATTTCCTAGCTTACACTTATTTGGGTTAAAACAGATGTTGTGTAAAACATCGTTACGACAACCCAAATACTATATTCAACTAACTCTTATCTAACATTGATCTTTGAGCCTGAAATCTTACTGTTCATTTGTTAATAATGAAATCAATCAAGTTGGGGTATAACTACCTCTCAGACATTGACTGAATAACATTTATAACGTCAAAACAGACATGACTACTTACTCGAAAAATCAATACCATACAACTACTTCTTCACTTTTAAACACATATATACTTCCCTTTTCTATTCTTACTAGATTTTATTCTTATACTTCCTTTTTGATTATACTATTCTATTTCTAAGTTCGTTTTCTTATCGACTTCTATATATTTTGATATGTTGATTTCTAACTATCAAATTATCTTAAAAATATTCTATCTCCTTAAATTTCCGGAAAAATTCGCCATAACCTCCTTTGTACCGAGAGCATCGGGAAAACCCCCAAACTGCCACACAGGCCTCTCTGATCAAAAAGAAAAAGGAAAAGCCAAGCGGCTTGCCGATACGGCGCATAAAATCTCATATATGAATTAAATACGTACCTTTTTGTCGGGCACTCTATTTATATACCTTCTAACACTTTATTCCAACCCTGTCTTCTGTACGTCTATACCTTTCCAATCTATTTTAACTATACCAATCGTTTTAACTCAATTTGTTAATTAAATCTGTTAATTAACTTCTTAGTCTAATCCACTTCTATTTATCCAAATCTATTTATTATAAATCCCATTTGAATTTCTATGTTCAAATTCCATTTGAAGTACTATATTCAAATTCTATAGTTAAACTCCATTTGAATTCTATTATTCAAATTCTATTTCAATTCCTTATATTCAAAGTCCATTTGAATTCTCTGCATTATTTATAAACAACGTTTATAAATTCAATTCAAATCCCATATTTTCATTTATAAACAAAGTTTATAAATTCGATTCAAATCCCATATTTTCATTTATAAACAAAGTTTATAAATTCGATTCAAATCCCATCTTTTCATTTATAAACAAAGTTTATAAATTCAATTACTTGTTTTATATACCTTCAAACAAGTTAATATTTTCTATAGTCTTATTTAAAATTCAAATTCTATTTATAAAAATAGAATTTCCTTTTTAAAATCTCAAATACCCTTTTCGATATTTTTATAGATCAATATTCAAGCCCCATTGATATTTTAAACAATCAAATCAACCAATTTTCAATCATTTGATTTTTAACACATCATATATGAATATATATGAAATCAAACAAACAACAGATAATATATATTTTTGAGGAATCCAGTTGGATTCCTCCAACCTGTTTCCTGCATCCACAGACGTTAGTCAACATAGTAATACCCATCCTGCTTCGAGGCAGGATATCGCGGTATAGAAGGTCATCCACTAATCATAGCGTGGGGGCGTATAGGGTAATCATCCGCTAATGATACCGCGGGCATCCGCTAATGAAACTGCGGGAATCCAACCAATCATCAACCCAATATATATATATATATATATATATATATATATATATATATATCCTAAATAACTAATATATATATATATAAATCAACCAGAAAAAAATCCAAACAAGCAATAGAAGTTTTTTTTTAACGACATAAAAATAATTCTAATAAAGGTGAGTGAGATTTACTCACCGGAATTTTCCATTGCTGAATATCCTGTTATAATTCGGTACCGGTGCCGCTACGAAACTCGAGTTGAATCTGTCTTGTACCTTAATCTCATTTAACCTTGCTTCTCTACCATGATAAAATTCGAACCCTTCTTTACTGTACTAAAATTTGAACCCCTTCTTCCTGAAAATCTCAACTTCAGACAGAACAAGCTCGGCCTTATTCATGCCAATGAGTTAATCATCTCAGCCTTCGAACAACTCCAGTACCCTAAGATCGGACACCGAACACCTTCAACCTTGGCGTCACTCCCCAGAACCCTGCTCTAGTCATCTTCCACATCGCGGTTTTCCCAAGCACCCAAAACCGTCGTTACTCTTCAGATAAGTCCAATCGCACCCTCAGTTCTTCCCCTAAACGGCCTTCGAGTCCATCTCCTTGCAATCACCTCGCGACGTCCCCCTCGAGTCCCAACAGAAGCCACGACTCCAGAACGATCACCTCTACTTACTGTCGAGTTTCAAAGACACGGAGTCTTAAATCCCGAACCGCGATCCTCCTTTTGTTTCAACTCGCGATTCCAGGAATTGTTCAATTCCATGGCGATTTGACTTAATATTGAATTTAGAAGGACTGAAGAGGATATCGGCCTTGGGTGTTTTATTTCGTTCAGGAGAAATCAAATGAAAAGGGAAGTTGGATATTTCCTCCATTCGATTTTAAAAAAAAGAACGAGCAGATAAATCTCGAGGCTTTCGATCTTATAAGGAGGATTCACGGTTAAAGAAAGGCCACGCTTGTTTAATTCTGTGGAGGAGAAAGGAACACTCAACGGTTTTATAAAGAGGAAGGGATGGAAAAGAGAAGCCCACGTTTGATTTTGGTTTGTGGAGAGGGAAGGAGCCACGGCTGTTATACTTAGTGGAGGAAAGGAAGCCTTGTTTTGGTCCATACCAAAAAAAGATTTATTATATTTTTTTTATTTTAAAATAAACCGATATCCTTTAAATTGAAATATTCCTTGACTGCGAACTCGTTTCTGAACCCAACGAGTGACAATCTTAGGGTAATACCCCTGTTCCGGACACACTGGGACAGGTCACGAAGTCCAATTCGATCTTCTGGAGAAGATAATAATTTAAATCGATAAATTAAATTCAAAGCAATTTTAATTCTTCGAAAATAAATTATTCTTATCGAATTCTATTTAAATTGAAATCCCTATAAATTATCTGAATTGTTTTCAATTTAGTTTTAACTTCAAATTCGGTTATTCGCTGATTCCTTATTTTGATAATTTAATATATACGATATTAAATTGAAATCGATATTTAAATCGATAACAAAAATATAAAAATTCATTTATATTATCCACTAAATATTTAAATTAAATACTAAATATTCAAAATTAACCCATAAGAAATCCGGGTCATTACAATCTTCCCCACTTAAAATAATTTCGTCCTCGAAATTGCTAAGGTAGGAAAAGTGCTACAAACCCATTTATCTTTTCAAAACTTATTTATGTTGATACTCAACATTTCAAACTTCCTTACGTAACTCTCTTTCGAATAAATCCCTATTCGATAACTCCTCCCTTTGAATAACTATATTCGATAATCTCTCTTTCGAATAACTAGATTCAAAAACCTTTCTTCGAATAAACTATATTCGATTTACTCTTATCAATTAACTCTATTGGATTTTACTCTTTTTGATTAACTCCATCGAATAACTAAATTCGATAACTCCTTCGAATAACCAATATTCTGTAACTCACTTCGATTAAACTAATCGATAACTCTTTTCGATTAAACTATAATCGATAACTCATTTCGATTAACAAATAATCGATAACTCCTTCGGTTCACTAATAATCGATAACTCCTTCCGAATAACCAAATTCGATAATTCCCTTCGAATAAACTATATTCGATAATTCCCTTTGAATAAACTATATTCGATAACTCCTTTAATTCTATCCGAATAACCAATATTCGATTTAACTCCATCCGCTTGACTCTAGATCGCAGCGATCACAATGGTTACGCCTGATTCCCCCAGGAAACATCCGACCGCCCTAGGCTATCTGCAGCCCTGCGAATTACGCTAGCAGTCGTACGAAATGGCAACTTATCCTGAGTAACTATGTTTGACTAACTCTATCTCAATTACTATATTCTATCAACTTTAATTGAATAACTAACATTTAATTAAATCCTAATTCGATTAACTATGTTCAATTAACTCTGTCTGGTTAACTCTTAATTTGAATAACAAATATTCGATAAATTCTAATTGAATAACTAATATTCAATTAACTCTACGGATTAACCCTAACTGATTAACTCTAACTGGTTAATTCTTACTCTAATCGATTTATTCTAACTCTAATCGATTATTTCTAACTCTAATCGACTTCTCCTATTCGAATAACTCTTATTGGATAACGTTTCTTCATTTATAAAGATTTACTTTTAGTAACGGTTCTTCACTTTATAAATGTTCTCTTTAATAACATTACTTCACTTATACAAGTGTTGTGTACCCCCTTCTATTTAAAACAATCGGTGTTAAAAACCAATATCTCTTCTCTATATAAGCTCAGACTTATATATTCCATTTATCGAATGATAAATATTTAATTTAATTTATAAACTGTTATTTATAAATTAATCTTTTCTATTTATCTGTTAAAACAGATTTCCATTTTTTTATTCACCTTCTAAATATTCCTTTGATTAATTCTATTTATTTAATAAATAAATATCTCATTTATAACATTCTATTTATTTTCTATAAATAAATATTTCCATTTAATCTATTTGTAAATGTTTTACAAATATTTCCTTCTAAATTCTATTTGTAAATGTTTTTTTTTACAAATATTCCTCCTCTTATTTGTTTGCACATAACTTCCTTTGTATTTGTGTTACAATTATATTTCTTTTATTCACATGCAATTCATATTTCACATTGATTTTACTCAATTTATTCATTTCGATCCATTTAACTTACTTAAGTTAAATTTAATTTCAATCATTCAAATTCCCATTAACTAGTTGCTAATTAACCGTTTTGCCTATTTCACCATTTTTTATTTGAATATCACTTGTTCAAATATATTTCAACTTAATTATAAACTAATCTAATTATATTTTCAACTCGAGTTATATATTCGATTTCGAATATAAATTCTCAATCTGTTTCACTTATTCAAAAACCCAATTTCGATTCAAATTTCCTTTAACTAATTATTTTCCAATTTAGTTAATTCTATTTAACCATTTAATTATGATTTTTGTCTTAAAAATCATTTCACTTACTTCATTGGAGTTCATATTCATTTTATATCTCCAGTCTGGATTTTTCTAATGGCAAATTCGGATTTTATTTCCTAAAAATCCTTATATTTATTTAATTAAACCGTTATGGTTTTATAATGGTTCTGGCGCTGCTTTTCTAAAAATTTGATTTTGACATAACTCAAAATCTATACAACGAAATCCAGATTTTTCTCATTCATTAGAAAACTATTGTTCAATCGGTCCCGACGATTCTTGTTTCAAAGAATTCCAGCTTCAATTGAGTTCGGTATACTAAATTGAAGTTCGAATCGCCAATTTTCGAACAGTTGCGCTACGGCGAGCTCGTTTTAATTATATTTATAAATATAAACGTTTTAACTTTGTTTATAATAAATTCAATTCCATTCTGATATATTTTTAATATGTATCAAATCCATTTTTTCATTTTAACATAATATTCCCGATCTATTTCACTTCTAATATTCAAATCCTATATATAAATTTAAAATATTCAAATTCCATTTGAATTTCTTTATTCAAACTCTATATTATTTCCTTTTATTCAATTTCTATTTGAATTTTCTTCTATTCAAATTCTATTTGAATTCCTTTGTTCAATTTCTATTTGAATTTCTTATCTTCAATTCCTATTTGAAATCCTTCATTTCAAAACCCATTTCAAATCCCTTATTCAAATTCCATTTGAAATCCTTTATTCAATTTCTATTTAAATTCCTTATTCAAATTCCTATTTGAACTCCTTTGAATTTAAATTCTATTTTAACTCATTTTAATTCAAATTCTATTTAATTTCACTTTGAATTCAAATTCTATTTAAACTCCTTTTATTTTCTTTGAATTTTAATATTCCACCTCCACTTTATTTTCTCTTTGAAATTCTATTTAACCAAATTCCATTTGAATTCTAATATTCAAATCTCTTTGACTTTTCTTTATTCAAATCCATTTGAATTCCTTTGAATTCAAATTCCATTTCAATTTTTCTTATAATATTTCTATTTGAATTTTCTTTATTCAAATCCTATTTAAATTTCTATGTTCAAATTCTATATTTGAATTCCCTTATATTTTACTTCTATTTGAAATCTATATTTCAATTCCCATTTCACTTCTATTTGAAATCTATATTTCAATTCCCATTTCAAAATTCCTTTGAAGTAATATAAATATATACATATATTTATACCTATCTCAAATTCAAAACATTTGAATTTTCAAACAACTTGTTTCTTTTCAAACAAATTTCCATCAAAACTTTTCTAAGGCAGCAATTCATCACTTAGAAACTCGGAAATGAACACTGATGATGTTGCGACCATCATCAGAATTATTTCCCAGCCACTGAAGTGAGTTCAGTGCTATATCACTTGACATTCATTTTTTAAAAAATATTTTCCAAACTCCCAGGATTTTAAATACTTAATTCTGGTTGGAATTCAATTTCCTATTCATCTCATTTGCATATTTGATTTCATATACAAATTCCATTGGTTATATATATAACTATTTCTGTTTTAATCTAATTTGATTATGATCCTAACAATCAACTCAACTATTTAAAACAATATCGTGTCCAATCTTCTGTTCAAGTGTTTATAAACTCCTATCGACATCGTGGTGTCCCACGATTCGACCAAAATTTATAATCCACTCAACAGACTAGTCAACACAATATAAAACAGTTTTCATATCAAATAACAAGTACGCTCTCTCGTATATATATACGCTCAACTCATTCTAGGATACTACTGATCCTATCTCTAATGAGCACATTCCAACAAGCCTAGGTATTCGCTCAACCTAAGCTCTGATACCAACTGTAATGACCCAAATTTCCGTAACATCAGAGTTGACTATATACATCATACGTCCAACCCAAATATCACGAAAATACGAAACATTTTTTTTAGAAGAAAGAGATAGAAGAAGAACAGAAATACCAACATAGAATCTCACATCGTAGCGGAACAAAATATAACATATCATATCTTTGAAATACAAAATCTCAACTGTATAACATATACTTATCAGAGTACAACACTTACAACACAACAGAACAACTATAACTAGATAACGCTGAAGCCTCCTGCTCCAAGCTCCTTTAGGTATATCTAAAAAATCCTGAACTACTTGACTGCCCATACAAATTTAGGCACCCAAGAGTTTAGGTAGAACAAAACAAATAAACTCCGGGTCAGTCATGGGACTTATGAGTAAACAGTATAAAACAGTTTCAGAAAACTAAATGATATCTCATAAGACCACGCCGTATAACACGGAACGGGTTTTTCCCTTATGAGAATCCAAACACTTGACTTATCTTTATATCAAAACTCTTTGATATTATAATAATGTCTAAATCAAGTAAATAACAATCTAGTGGAACGTTTTCATCTCACGTTCCACATATGTAATATACAATTATAAACCGCAAGCACGTATTGGGTATTTGATTTCCAACAATGACAAGGTATGGAACCACCTTCCGCTGGTATATCTCTAGAGGAGAATACACCGAGTTCAACAAGAAAATCTTGCAACTCAGCCACACATGACCGACCACTCATTTCGCTTGAGTGTATCGAATGTATATCACCAACGGTTGGGATCAGCAACCGTTTCCCGAATGGGACAGCATCGACAATAGATTTTTAGAAGTAAATGAAACTCTAGATCAGGTGATTATACAGCCTAATAGGTGCGACCTACATAGCCATGCTGCTTGCCCGATTTCTGTCATTTACCGGTTGATGAGGCTTGAAGCTACGCTTTATCATCACACCAGATTCACTTCGAATGTCACATCGTCAGATCCATCGAAAATCACTAATTGACGTCTACAACAGTACATTACGTGTCAGCTAAAAGAAGTTTTCTCCTCCGCTTCCACTCTTGGTACAGTTGAAGAAATCAATGTACGTGACCTTTCTGGAATTACTCTGTCAGACATTCATCCATACAAGTCACCCAGGAACAGGATGAACCGAAGACACTATTTTTATTAATAGAAAAGTCCTTGCACTCTACTCCGTCTTCGATTATCTTTATATAATCTGATTCGCATGCTACTGCCGATATGGAGTGGTTCTTCGGATAATAATCTAACCAGTCTCTCCATATTGACAACGATGGTCAAAACTTTGATAGTCTGTGATTTAACTATCGAATAAAAACAAGTGTTTCGATAGTCGATGATTTAACTATCGAATAAAACAAGTGTTCATCCAAACATCCAACAATCACTGAGCCTTTAATTAATATTCCATTAATTAAATCTCTTCTCTATTTCTTATCAATATTTGTTAACCAAATATTTTCAATAAACATATTGGCCTTATACGTTATTTGGAAAAAAATTCCATATATCGCCTTCTTTTATTTTCTAAACTTTAGAAAATATATGTTATTTATAATTGGAAAATATTCCAATTAATTAGCTGTTTTCCAATCTCGTTTATTCCTATACTTCGGAAATATTTATTATTCTATTTCCCAGCTTACACTTATTTGGGTTAAAACAGATGTTGTGTAAAACATCGTTACGACAACCCAAATACTATATTCAACTAACTCTTATCTAACATTGATCTTTGAGCCTGAAATCTTACTGTTCATTTGTTAATAATGAAATCAATCAAGTTGGGGTATAACTACCTCTCAGACCTTGACTGAATAACATTTATAACGTCAAAACAAGCATGACTACTTACTCGAAAAATCAATACCATACAACTACTTCTTCACTTTTAAACACATATATACTTCCCTTTTCTATTCTTACTAGATTTTATTCTTATACTTCCTTTTTGATTATACTATTCTATTTCTAAGTTCGTTTTCTTATCGACTTCTATATATTTTGATATGTTGATTTCTAACTATCAAATTATCTTAAAAATATTCTATCTCCTTAAATTTCCAGAAAAATTCGCCATAACCTCCTTTGTACCGGGAGCATCGGGAAAATCCCCAAACTGCCACACAGGCCTCTCTGACCAAAAAGAAAAAGGAAAAGCCAAGCGGCTTGCCGATACGGCGCATAAAATCTCATATATGAATTAAATACGTACCTTTTTGTCGGGCACTCTATTTATATACCTTCTAACACTTTATTCCAACCCTGTCTCCTGTATGTCTATACATGTCCAATCTATTTTAACTATACCAATCGTTTTAACTCAATTTGTTAATTAAATCTGTTAATTAACTTCTTAGTCTAATCCACTTCTATTTATCCAAATCTATTTATTATAAATCCCATTTGAATTTCTTTATTCAGATTCCATTTGAAATACTATATTCAAATTCTATAGTTAAACTCCATTTGAATTCTATTATTCAAATTCTATTATTCAAATTCTATTTCAATTCCTTATATTCAAAGTCCATTTGAATTCTCTGCATTATTTATAAACAACGTTTATAAATTCAATTCAAATCCCATATTTTCATTTATAAACAAAGTTTATAAATTCGATTCAAATCCCTTATTTTCATTTATAAACAAAGTTTATAAATTCGATTCAAATCCCATCTTTTCATTTATAAACAAAGTTTATAAATTCAATTACTTTTTTTATATACCTTCAAACAATTTAATATTTTCTATAGTCTTATTTAAAATTCAAATTCTATTTATAAAAATAGAATTTCCTTTTTAAAATCTCAAATACCCTTTTCGATATTTTTATAGATCAATATTCAAGCCCCATTGATATTTTAAACAATAAAATCAACCAATTTTCAATCATTTGATTTTTAACACATCATATATGAATATATATGAAATCAAACAAACAACAGATAATATATATTTTTGAGGAATCCAGTTGGATTCCTCCAACCTATTTCCTGCATTCACAGACGTTAGTCAACATAGTAATACCCATCCTGCTTCGAGGCAGGATATCGCGGTATAGAAGGTCATACACTAATCATAGCGTGGGGCGTATAGGGTAATCATCCGCTAATGATACCGCGGGCATCCGCTAATGAAACTGCGGGAATCCAACCAATCATCAACCCAATATATATATATATATATTTATATCCTAAATAACTAATATATATATATATATATATAAATCAACCAGAAAAAAATCCAAACAAGCAACAGAAGTTATTTTTTAACGACATAAAAATAATTCTAATAAAGGTGAGTGAGATTTACTCACCGGAATTTTCCATTGCTGAATATCCTGTTATAATTCGGTACCGGTGCCGCTACGAAACTCGAGTTGAATCTGTCTTGTACCTTAATCTCATTTAACCTTGCTTCTCTACCATGATAAAATTCGAACCCTTCTTTACTGTACTAAAATTTGAACCCCTTCTTCCTGAAAATCTCAACTTCAGACAGAACAAAATCGGCCTTATTCATGCCAATGAGTTAATCATCTCAGCCTTCGAACAACTCCAGTACCCTAAGATCGGACACCGAACACCTTCAACCTTGGCGTCACTCCCCAGAATCCTGCTCTGGTCATCTTCCACATCGCGGTTTTCCCAAGCACCCAAAACCGTCGTTACTCTTCAGATAAGTCCAATCGCACCCTCAGTTCTTCCCCTAAACGGCCTTCGAGTCCATCTCCTTGCAATCACCTCGCAACGTCCCCCTCGAGTCCCAACAGAAACCACGACTCCAGAACGATCACCTCTACTTACTGTCGAGTTTCAAAGACGCGGAGTCTTAAATCCCGAACCGTGATCCTCCTTTTGTTTCAACTCGCGATTCCAGGAATTGTTCAATTCCATGGCGATTTGACTTAATATTGAATTTAGAAGGACTGAAGAGGATATCAGCCTTGGGTGTTTTATTTCGTTCAGGAGAAATCAAATGAAAAGGGAAGTTGGATATTTCCTCCATTCGATTTAAAAAAAAAGAACGAGCAGATAAATCTCGAGGCTTTCGATCTTATAAGGAGGATTCACGGTTAAAGAAAGGCCACGCTTGTTTAATTCTGTGGAGGAGAAAGGAACACTCAACGGTTTTATAAAGAGGAAGGGATGGAAAAGAGAAGCCCACGTTTGATTTTGGTTTGTGGAGAGGGAAGGAGCCACGGCTGTTATACTTAGTGGAGGAAACGAAGCCTTGTTTTGGTCCATACCAAAAAAAAAATTATTATATATATTTTTTTATTTTAAAATAAACTGTAACAACCCGTATTTTTGAATAACATGTTATAACATAAATGGAGGCAGAATTAAACTGTAAAATTTGAATCAAGGGAAACGGGCTGGGCCATTGCGTTCGTCTCGGAAAAATACGCGAAATAGAGTCCGAGTTTTCGAAAATCGGAGTCCGTATGACCAAGATATGGCCTCGCAAAGTTTCATGAAAAATTCACAAATTAATGTATACTTCATTAAGTGAAATGGGTTGCGCAGAGAAATATATATATATTGATATATATATATATATTGATATATATATATAATTGAAAATTAAATAAATAAATATGCAAAAATGTTCAAAACAGCGAATTGGGAGAGGGGAATAACCGAACCGGCCGATTTTTGAGGTCGACCCAAGCCCGCTGGGTCGACTAGGGGTTAATCCAGGGTGTTTGGCTGTCAACCCGTGGGCCGATTCGCTCAAATGCAGATTTTGCATTTGAATGGTTCTCATGGTTCAGCTTTAATCTAAAGGCCCTAGATGGTTCCTACACTTGACTTCTTCCCCAAGACATGCTTTGATGGCTTGGATTGAATCTAGGGTTAATCCTATGGCTAATATCACCCTAATCTTCTATAAAAAGGACTTAACACCTAGCCTAAATCATAATTATTCAATCCTATAACTAAACTATGCCAAAATTGTTCCTCTCATGGCCTCCACCCTCATGCTAAAATTCCTAAGTTTATTTCTATGAGAGATTGTGAGTTCATACAAGTGTTTTCAAGCTTGTATGAGTGTTCTTAGCTTGCATTCAAGTCAAGTTGCAACATTTCTATTTCAAAGCAAGGGTTTTTCATTTGGAGCTTGCATATTTGGGTTATTGGTGCTTGCATAAGGGCTTCGTCTCAATCTTTATAATAAATATTTATTTGTGTCTTCATAGCATTGTAAGCCCTTTTCTACTTTCTTTCTTTGAACTCTAAAGTTAAATGAATGATGCAAGTTTGGGGTTGATCATTATATGCAAGTTTGGTTGATCATTATATGCAAGTTTGGTTGGTCATTATATGCAAGTTTGGTTGATCATTATATGCAAGTTTGGTTGGTCATTATATGCAAGTTTGGATGATCATTATGCAAGTTGGTTTAATCATTATGTATGACACATGTTGCTATGTTATGCAAGTTTGGGTTGATCATGTTATCATGTTATGCAAGTTAAACTTGAGGTTTTGAGCATAAAGCTCCAAGCTTTATATTAAAGGTTGCATTTTGGCAACATGAAAGTTATCATATCCCTTTTGATAAATTGCATGTGAGGCCAAATGCGAACTTCTAGCAACTTCTACATGTTATTTATCACCATGTATCACTCATATGCTAAGTTTGGTTTTATGCATGCTTTTGAAGCCTAATAATGCAATATGCAAGTATATGAACATATGTACATTTCATATGCCACCATGTTAAACTTGTGGCTTCAACACCTTTATGTCATGGTTATGCCAAGTTTCCTATTATGTCCTTTATGCATTGTTGCGATTATGTAAACGATGGGATTACGTTGGGGTTGGGTAACATAATGACATGAACATGATTTTTGTAACATGACGTGATATGTTAACTTGTAATTATGTTTTGGAAACATAATGGACATGACACTTAGAAAATATGAGTGTGGCCAACTCGAGGTTGGGTTGAGTTTGTAGCATAAATCTACCCGGACCCGCCTAGCTTAACTAGTGGCTACAAACAATAGGACCCAATGTGAGAAGTTGGTCATGTTGTGCTCGAACCCGAGGTTAGACCTAGTTGTGGTATAAAGCTACCCGGACCCGCCGACTTAACTAGTAACCACAACAAAGTCTAATGTGAGAGGTTAAAGCGCATTAAGTTAATTAATGCCTCCTGATTAGGGTTAAGTCATGGACCACTTAATACTTAACCAATTTGGGCTTGATGGATTAATCGAGGTTAAGTCAGTAGCCTTGGGTACTCTTAACCTATTTAATCCACGTGTGGATCGGGTTAACCACATTTAACCCGTTAAGAAACCCTAGTTGCGTGGTCCTTTTCAGCAGTAACCTTCTAGGTTGTATCATAAGACCCTAGGACTAGGCTAGGGTGGGGCACGATTACTGGGCTGATTGTAAGAGACCAAAAAGAGACGGCTGAATAATGCCCCGGTTGTTCAGGCGGACCATGGTCGTGCACATCAAGTCCGGAGTTGAACACGGGCACCGGTAGGTTTGGACTGTGCATCCTGCAATGGTGTCAGAGGGTTACACCATAGGGCCTGATACACCCTAGGGTGGACCATGCACAGTCAACTACATTACATGATTAGGCCGTAAGACACAGACACTTGACGAGTTAGGCTTATAGGGAGTCGATCGACTAGACCGTGTAGTTGGACCTTAATTTAGGCCATCTCATGATGTTGGGCCAAGCTTGGGCCAAGGGATCAATTCTTGTTTTTACTTGACATGTTAGAATGCTAGTACACCCGTGGTGCAAAACTTAACCTTAATTATGCGATGACACCTTTATCTATCTTGTTAGTTAATCATCATGCCAGTATGTTGTTATCCTTATGTTCATCTCAGCTTCTCATGCCAGTTAACTTTACTAGTTCATAGACGGATAGTAGTAGGGCTTACCAGTCTTTTTGACTGACCTGTTTTCTTTCGCCTCTTGTCTTCCGTTCCCCCCCCCTCAGGTTCTCAGGGTGGGAACATTGGAGCTTAGCTTGGATCTTTATAGGTTGCTTACTGGATTGCTCATGTACGCTTTTGTACATTGAGCTAGCTATGGTTTATCACTTCACTTTGGGGATAGTACTTTATGTATTTCAGTTTTTCAGTTTATGCTTTTGTCTAGACTTTATTTGTTGGAAAATAATGATCAAGTACTTTGTTGTAATATGAATATGGTTTTGAAATGCTAGTTTTATCCGCTGCTTTATTTACTCTGTTTTACTTATATGTTCTGCCTTGTGATATCTGCATGCATGTTTACCTTGTTTAACGCCCCTCCAAAGCCAAAGTGCTTGCAAGAGTTACCCTGGCGGAGGTGGGGTGTTACATTTGGTATCAGAGCATAAGGTTTACAAGATTTGAGCAAAAGTGTTTTTGAAACTTACCTTTTGAAAAACTATTTTCAAAACCAATTAAGTATTTTCCAAGAAAAGTCTAGTTATTTTAAAAAGGCTATTCCCCAAAAGCCATAGCACTATCCTTCGTTTCTTCGTTCTGAATCTATCTTTTTCTTCGTTTTAGTATGGCCGATCGCTTTAACATCCCAGAAGGCGTACAAGTACCCGTCTGGTTCTGGAGATTTATGGAGGCAAGGGCGAATGAAGCCGGCCCCGCGAACATTCCTCCTCCTTCCCCCGTCGCTAACATCTCTCCTTCTCCCGTAGCGGAGGTTCCTTCTACCCCTCAGCATCCGCAAGAGGATTTCGCAAAGCTTTGCAAGGACTTTAAGGCGATGGGTTGCAAGAATTTTGTCGGAACGGAGACTTCTGTGGAGGCAAGAAACTGGTTAAAGGAAACTGAAGACCTCTTTGCTATCTTTGATGTGGAAGATCGTAGGAAAGTTCTGTTGGCGGTATGGCTATTGAAAGGGGAAGCTGCTTATTGGTGGGTAGTCACCACCACTACTAGACCCATCGAGACTTGGGATGACTTTAGGAGAAGGTTTGGACTAAAGTTTTTATCATCAGCAGAAGAGAACCTTCAGCTAGAGAGGTTCCTATCACTAAAGCAAGGGGACATGACCGTTAGAGAATACGTGGATAAGTTTAATCAACTTGCTCAGTTCGGTCTAGAATGGGTTAACACCGCTCGGAAGAAGGCCCTATGCTTTGCTCTAGGATTGAATGAGCCATTGCGTGGTTTGTCCATATCTCATATACCCCTGGGGGCGACCTTCGAAAATTTGGTGAATATGGTCTTACTTCAAGAGGAAGATAAGAGTGGCAAGAAGGAGGTCAAGGAAAATGAGTCCCAAGGCAAGAAGGAAGATACCGAGGAAAGAGATAAGAACAACCATAGCAAGAACAACAAGTCAAGAGAAAGGAGGAAGTGCAACTTCTGTGGGATTACTGGGCACATAGCCAAAGACTGTAGGAAGAAGAAGAGGAAGTTGGGCAAATGCTTTCACTGTGGAGAGCCTGGACATCTTAGCAAGGATTGCCCCAAGAAGCAAGGACAAGGGCAAGGGCAGAATCAGCGTGCAGGACCTTCTGGAGGGCTAGTGCATACTCTCAACATCGCTCCAGTTCTTGATCGAGGTAGTATTTCTGTAGAAAACCTTGTTTACATTTCTGATTTCCCTGTTCATACCTTGTTTGATTCTGGCGCATCGCATAGTTTTATTTCTGATTTTGTTGAAGGTTTGCACCTAAGTACTAGCCTAGTTGAGGATCCCGTTTGCGTTTCAAATCCAATTGGGGGTTCCGCCCATCTGTCTATGATTTGGGTGGATTTGAAAATTTCTATTTTGGCCGTAGAATTCACGTGTAGTGCTTATGTTCTCGGGGTCACGGGATATGGGTTGGTCTTGGGCATGGATTGGTTGTCCAGTTATGGAGCCATCCTCGATTGTGAGCATAGGGTGGAGAGGCTCATGACTCGCCTCGGTAATACCCTAGAAATTTCTTGTAATCCTAGAGGTCCCGTCATGTTATGTTATCTTGAATCTCTCGACTCGTCCATCGATGATCTGCAATCTGAAAGGGTGGTCCGAGACTATCCCGATGTCTTTGAAGAAGTTAAGGGGTTACCCCCTAAACGAGAGATAGATTTCCGCATTTATCTAGTCGATAATGCCAAGCCAGTATCATTGCCCGTTAGGCACATGGCCCCTCATGAAAGAAGAGAGCTCAGTAAGCAAATCAAGGAGTTGCTTGAGAAGAATTTTATTAGACGAAGCATTTCTGAATGGGGTGTTCCGGGGGTATTCGCTACTAAGGCGGATGGTTTGCTTCGTCTATGTGTTGATTATCGAGAATTGAACAAGCTGACAAAGAAGAATAGGCACCCGTTACCGAGGATTGATGATCTCTTTGACCAGTTTGTTGGTGCTTCTATTTTCTCTCAGCTCGATCTAGCTACTGGATTCCATCAGCTTAGAGTAGCTGAGGATAGTATTGATAAAACTGCGTTTAGGACTCCAGATGGATTCTTTGAATGGCTTGTCATGCCATTCGGTTTGACTAATGCACCCGCATACTTCGTAGACTTGATGAGTAGGGTGTTCAGGGAGTTCCTCAACAAGTTTGTTGTTGTCTTCGTGGATGATATTCTGATCTTCTCAAAGGATGAGGAAGAACATGCCAGACATCTCAAGGAAGTGATGGATACGCTTAGAGCGCATCATTTGAAAGCCAAGTTCTCCAAATGTCATTTCTGGAGAAGGGAAGTTCGGTTTCTTGGACATATAGTTTCTAAGCAAGGCATAGCGGTGGATCCCGCGAAAGTGGTTGTGGTTCAAGACTGGAAGACTCCGAGGAATGCAACCGAAGTAAGAAGCTTTCTCGGTCTGGCAGGATACTATAGGAAGTTCATCAGGGACTTCGCTAAGATTTCGGCCCCTCTTACTAAGTTGACGAAAAAGAACTTAGTCTGTGCATGGGACTTGGAGTGTGAGCTTGCTTTTCAAAGGCTCAAGAGAGCCCTTACCTCAGCTCCAATTTGGCAACGTGGATTGGCACTGTTTTCAAGAGATAGTTTTTTGCGTGGGATACCATATAGTATGTAAATGAGATCCAAGATTCACTAACGAATCTTGGAAAGCTTGCATGAACCATGAGCACGCAGTTATGTTTAAGCCAATTATTTTAGGCAAAGAATAAGTGGAAGTGGAACGAGAAGCAACGGTGAAATGAGTTCTAACTCATACTTTGGGAACAAGAATTAAGAACTACGGAATTGCGAAGATAAAAGACGGTCAGGGCACGATGGGATTAAGCACAAGAAAATGCGGCTTAGAAGATTGAAGTCTAGATACGCGCATTTAATCTCTTTCTATGAGTATATCCTTGATCCCTATTGTTCCGTAGAGCTTACTCGCATGCTACCTTTTAAGTATATCCTCTCAGTCCTATCCTCAATCTTAGTTCTGTTACAAACCCCCTAAGGAGTATGGCTAGCCTATTTGTGATATATGGTTGGGGTGAAGAAGTTCGCCACCAAACTATTTGGGCTTTATGGGATATGGGTAATAATTGATAGATTTACAAAGAGAGCCCATTTTATTCCGGTGAAAAGCAAGAGGACCGTATCGCAGCTAGCATCTGTTTATCTTCAAAAGATAGTACGGCTGCATGGAGTTCCTTCTAGCATAGTTAGCGATCGTGACGCAATTTTCACTAGCCAGTTCTGGAACAGTTTGCAAGAAGCAATGGGTACGCGATTGAATCTGAGTACAGCCTATCACCCACGGACGAATGGCCAAACCAAAAGGGTGAATAGAGTGCTAGAAGATCTTTTGAGGTTTTGTGTTCTCGACTTCGGTGGTACTTGGGAAGACCACCTTCCTCTTGTAGAGTTTGCTTATAATAATAACTATCAAGCCAGCATAGGGATGGCACCATTTGAAGCTTCGTATGGGAGGCCGTGCAAGCCACCAACATGTTGGTGGGAAGACGACGGATAAGCTTATAATTGAGCCCGACATGATAAGGGACACATCCGAGAGGGCTGAATTGATTCGAAGACGGATAAGAACGGCCCAAGACAGACAGAAATCCTATGCAGACAAGCGAAGGACAAACTTGGAATTTAAAATTGGAGATATGGTCTTTGTGAAGATTTCTCCTTTGCGAAATATGGTTCGCTGACACCAAGGATCGTAGGACCCTTCCCTACTATAGAAAGAGTCGGGAAGATGACTTCTATGGTGGAATTGCCGAGAAGCTAGCCGGAGTGCATAATGTCTTTCATGTCTCGCATCTCCGGAAGTGTTTGCACAGACCCGCCAAAGTGGTTGAACCAAGTATTCTTGAAGACATGGAGGTAGAGGATGAAGCAACCCTGAGACGAGCTCCGATTCGTATCATGGAAATGAAGACAAAGAAGCTATGAAGCAAAGAAGTTAAGCTTGTTAAGGCGCAATGGAGTGAAACAGAGGGAGACACAACTTGGGAAACCAAGGAGAAGAGGCGCGTGCTTTATCCATTTCTCTTGGAGGATACATTTTCAATCTCTTTTCCTAGATTGGTATATCTTCCCTTTGCTATCCATGCTTATCTAGTTTATCTTGTTTCGTAAATCTTGTCATGAGAACCTTAGGTAGAAACCCTTGGTTGAAACATGTATTTGAAACATGTTATGTTTGATGTTTGCAAGTGGTTGCAAGTGTTTGCAAGTGGATACTCGTGGATGCATAATACACGTTAGGCACTAAGATCGGCTCACACACTTTCATACCGCATATGCATGAGTGTTTATGCTTATTCATGGATGAAAACTTGTTATGCTATCACGTGGATGTTGCATATGGATGAATGTTATGTGCCCTCATGTAGAGATTATAAATTATGTTAGGAATTTGCATACATATGGACTCATTTCACTAACATACTTTGCATTAAGGGGGTTTACTGAATCGGTAACCTCCTGATTTTCGCATTAGATAAGTACATATACACACACCTTTGCATATGATCATACAGCATTTAGAACCTTTTAAGGACAATGATTGCTCGTGGATGATGTTTTGAGTAGATGGATGATGGATGGTAGGATACGTTTTTCCTAACTTAGAGATTTCGGGGACGAAATCCTTTAAGGAGGGGAGAATGTAACAACCCGTATTTTTGAATAACATGTTATAACATAAATGGAGGCAGAATTAAACTGTAAAATCTGAATCAAGGGAAACGGGCTGTGTCATTGCTTTCGTCTCGGAAAAATACGCGAAATAGAGTCCGAGTTTTCGAAAATCGGAGTCCGTATGACCAAGATATGGCCTCGCGAAGTTTCACGAAAAATTCACAAATTAAAGTATACTTAATTAAGTGAAATGGGTTGCGCAGAGAAATATATATATATTGAGATATATATATATATATATATATATATATATAATTGAAAATTAATTAAATAAATATGCAAAAATGTTCAAAACAGCGAATTGGGAGAGGGGAATAACCGAACCGGCCGATTTTTGAGGTCGACCCAAGCCTGCTGGGTCGACTAGGGGTTAATCCAGGGTGTTTGGCTGTCAACCCGTGGGCCGATTCGCTCAAATGCAGATTTTTCATTTGAATGATTCTCATGGTTCAGCTTTAATCTAAAGGCCCTAGATGGTTCCTACACTTGACTTCTTCCCCAAGACATGCTTTGATGGCTTGGATTGAATCTAGGGTTAATCCTATGGCTAATATTACCCTAATCTTCTATAAAAAGGACCTAACACCTAGCCTAAATCATAATTATTCAATCCTATAACTAAACTATGCCAAAATTGTTCCTCTCATGGCCTCCACCCTCATGCTAAAATTCCTAAGTTTATTTCTATGAGAGATTGTGAGTTCATACAAGTGTTTTCAAGCTTGTATGAGTGTTCTTAGCTTGCATTCAAGTCAAGTTGCAACATTTCTATTTCAAAGCAAGGGTTTTTCATTTAGAGCTTGCATATTTGGGTTTTTGGTGCTTGCATAAGGGCTTCGTCTCAATCTTTATAATAAAAGTTTATTTGTGTCTTCATAGCATTGTAAGCCCTTTTCTACTTTCTTTCTTTGAACTCTAAAGTTAAATGAATGATGCAAGTTTGGGGTTGATCATTATATGCAAGTTTGGTTGATCATTATATGCAAGTTTGGTTGGTCATTATATGCAAGTTTGGTTGATCATTATATGCAAGTTTGGTTGATCATTATATGCAAGTTTGGATGATCATTATGCAAGTTGGTTTAATCATTATGTATGACACATGTTGCTATGTTATGCAAGTTTGGGTTGATCATGTTATCATGTTATGCAAGTTAAACTTGAGGTTTTGAGCATAAAGCTCCAAGCTTTATATTAAAGGTTGCATTTTGGCAACATGAAAGTTATCATATCCCTTATGATAACTTGCATGTGAGGCCAAATGCGAACTTCTAGCAACTTCTACATGTTATTTATCACCATGTATCACTCATATGCTAAGTTTGGTTTTATGCATGCTTTTGAAGCCTAATAATGCAATATGCAAGTATATGAACATATGTACATTTCATATGCCACCATGTTAAACTTGTGGCTTCAACACCTTTATGTCATGGTTATGCCTAGTTCCCTATTTTGTCCTTTATGCATTGTTGCGATTATGTAAACGATGGGATTACGTTGGGGTTGGGTAACATAATGACATGAACATGATTTTTGTAACATGACGTGATATGTTAACTTGTAATTATGTTTTGGAAACATAATGGACATGACACTTAGAAAATATGAGTGTGGCCAACTCGAGGTTGGGTTGAGTTTGTAGCATAAATCTACCCGGACCCGCCCGGCTTAACTAGTGGCTACAAACAATAGGACCCAATGTGAGAAGTTGGTCATGTTGTGCTCGAACCTGAGGTTAGACCTAGTTGTGGTATAAAGCCACCCGGACACGCCCGGCTTAACTAGTAACCACAACAAAGTCTAATGTGAGAGGTTAAAGCGCATTAAGTTAATTAATACCTCCTGATTAGGGTTAAGTCATGGTCCACTTAATACTTAACCAATTTGGGCTTGATGGATTAATCGAGGTTAAGTCAGGAGCCTTGGGTACTCTTAACCAATTTAATCCACGTGTGGATCGGGTTAACCACATTTAACCTGTTAAGAAACCCTAGTTGCGTAGTCCTTTTCAGCAGTAACCTTCTAGGTTGTATCATAAGACCCTAGGACTAGGCTAGGGTGGGGCATGATTACTGGGCTGATTGTAAGAGACCAAAAAGAGACGGCTGAATGATGCCCCGGTTGTTCAGGCAGACCATGGTCGTGCACATCAAGTCCGGAGTTGAACACGGGCACGGGTAGGTTTGGACTGTGCATCCTGTAATGGTGTCAGAGGGTTACACCATAGGGCCTGATACACCCTAGGGTGGACCGTGCACAGTCAACTACATTACATGATTAGGCCGTATGACACCGGCACTTGACGAGTTAGGCTTATAGGGAGCCGATCGACTAGACCATGTAGTTGGACCTTAATTTAGGCCATCTCATGCTGTTGGGCCAAGCTTGTGCCAAGGGATCAATTCTTGTTTTTACTTGACATGTTGGAATGCTAGTACACCCGTGGTGCAAAACTTAACCTTAATTATGCGATGACACCTTTATCTATCTTGTTAGTTAATCATCATGCCAGTATGTTGTTATCCTTATGTTCATCTCAGGTTCTCATGCCAGTTAACTTTACTAGTTCATAGACGGATAGTAGTAGGGCTTACCAGTCTTTTTGACTGACCTGTTTTCTTTCGCCTTTTGTCTTCCGTTCCCCCCCCCCCCCTCAGGTTCTCAGGGTGGGAACATTGGAGCTTAGCTTGGATCTTTATAGCTTGCTTACTGGATTGCTCATGTACGCTTTTGGACATTGAGCTAGCTATGGTTTATCACTTCACTTTGGGGATAGTACTTTATGTATTTCAGTTTTTCAGTTTATGCTTTTGTCTAGACTTTGTTTGTTGCAAAATAATGATCAAGTACTTTGTTGTAATATGCTATGGTTTTGAAATGCTAGTTTTATCCGCTGCTTTATTTACTCTGTTTTACTTATATGTTCTGCCTTGTGATATCTGCATGCATGTTTACCTTGTTTAACGCCCCTCCAAAGCCAGAGTGCTTGCAAGAGTTACCCTGGAGGAGGTGGGGTGTTACATAAACCGATATCCTTTAAATTGAAATATTCCTTGACTGCGAACTCGTTTCTGAACCCAACGAGTGACAATCTTAGGGTAATACCCCTGTTCCGGACACACTGGGACAGGTCACGAAGTCCAATTCGATCTTCTGGAGAAGATAATAATTTAAATCGATAAATTAAATTCAAAGCAATTTTAATTCTTCGAAAATAAATTATTCTTATCGAATTCTATTTAAATTGAAATCCCTATAAATTATCTGAATTGTTTTCAATTTAGTTTTAACTTCAAATTCGGTTATTCGCTGATTCCTTATTTTGATAATTTAATATATACGATATTAAATTGAAATCGATATTTAAATCGATAACAAAAATATAAAAATTCATTTATATTATCCACTAAATATTTAAATTAAATACTAAATATTCAAAATTAACCCATAAGAAATCCGGGTCATTACATTTTGTCTGACCCAGATTTTTATGTCTCTTCTTATTACTCTGGGTGCTCTCACGAGCAGACTAGAGACAGGTTAGCTGGGTATACACGAGTAGCTGATCCGGAGACGAGCAGGAGGCTTCCGTGTATGATACATATAGATATTCTCCCTGTGTTGTTGAGGATCACTGCTTGGGCATTAGCAGTGCATCTTCTACTTTAGCTTTCTTTTGCTTTAGAGACAGTTTAAGTTGTATAATGATGTTGGATCATAAGCTGTATTTGGATTTCCGCTGCTATGTTGGTTTAATTTTCAGCTATTGCACTGTCCCGCCTGTTTTATGTCAATATTATGTTATTATTATATTTTGTTCCATGCGCTGTGAGACATTCTACAGGTTCCTTGTTATTTCATGCTCTTCTTTCTTTTCTTCTGACGACCGTTCCGTTCTTGCTGGGCATGTGTACAGCGCACTTACGGAGGAAATACCGGCTGGTGCGGGGCGGGCCGTCACACAATACTCCAAGCACTTCAAGCAGAGAGAATAAAAATCAAGCTCCTATGTTTCCACCCTGAGCACCTGGGGGGGAACAGAAAGAAAAGGGGCGAAAACAAATGAGGTCAGACATAAAGTCTGGTGAGTCCAGTGACTTCCAGCATATAAACAGATAATATTATCATGACATGTAAATAAAGCTGGATGAGAGATTACATCAACAGGAATAACATATATACTTTAAGTTAATAGAAGAAACAGAATGATGTAAACCAAGTTATGTTCCTTACTTACGTCTTACTTCTCTGCACTAATACTAGTATAACAGGGTTAGTAGTTACCCTAATGTCTAAACTGAAACAGAATCGAAACAGAATAATCTATATAGAAACAAAATGCTAGTAATGGGCCTTCACCACCCCCAACATACAGAAGGTACTGAAGCAGAATACTAATAATGGGCCTTTACCACCCCAACAGACAGAAGATATGGAAATAGAATACTAATAATGGGCCTTTACCAGGGCCTTTACCACCCCAACAAATAGAAGCTACGGAAACAGAATCGGGAACGGAATTAGAGACGGAAACAGAATAGTCCCTACGGAAATAGAATGTTAGAATTAGGTGTACACTATTAATGTGCCTGTACCACCCCAACAGACGGTACCAAGCAGAAACAGACAGGTGTTACCACCCAACAGAAACAGATGGCACCAACAGAAACAGACAGAACTAAGTGTACCCTAAGTCCTACCACAAGCGATCGGCTCCCTAATACATAAATACCCTGTGTCGACCCCACAGTAGGGTGTATCACTCCCTAAAGTGGCAACCTATTGGCACAGACCTATTTACAGATGTCACAGTGTCTTACATCCTCAGAGCAGACCGGATCCATGCACACACATGACCCGGTTGGAACGCACCATCAACAACCCTCGCCATTATCAGAATGAACAGCTTATAATTAGTTCAGTAAGCGTTCTCAGACCCCTACATAGCGTGGAGTCAAAGTTTTTGATACCAGAAAGGGTTACTGACTAATATGGGTCCCAAACAACAGATGACACAGGTATTTCCCCTCCTAACCTTGTGTCCCTAGACTAACAGATTTCAGATTAACTTGTTTACAAGTTTCAGACATATAGAGTTCAGATTTACTAGTTCACAGATCAGATAATCAAGTTAACAAGTTTTCAGACTAACGGATCAGATGTACAGTTTTAACAAACTTACAGATTGTCTAACTTTGTATTAGGCCTACAGATTCACGAAACGGGTTTGTTAAATTCATCAGTCCAGTTGGTTTAACCCTATCCACCCAACACGTTTTAGACATTATATTTATCTCAGATTTGCATTAATTAAATATTAATGCACAGACCTCTCACATTAGGTCTGTAGCTTGTGGCCGCTGGATATGCCGGGCGGTTCCGGGGAGATTTCTGCCACAAGCCAGACCTAATCTCGTGTCTAAGCATATTTTAGTTATGCCTATGACCTCTCACATTAGACTGACAGTTTGCGGTCGCTGGTTAAGCCGGTTGGTTCCAGGCAGGCTTCTACCGTAAACGGAGTCTAACCTTATGTCATATCCACTTTATTCCATTATAGAAAATATCAGACTAATTATGTCCATTTAGCAGATTTAACTTCTTTACAAGTTACGGCACATTATCCAAAGTTCTATTAACATGTTTTGCTCAATTTTAGATCGATCCTCCAAATTACAATTATTCAGCTTTCAACAGATTAAGCAATTCAACAGATTTAGCAGATAGCAGATCTAGCAGATTAGGAAATTTAGCAGATTAGTAGAACATGCAATTTAATAGATTTAGCAGATTAGGCAATTCAACAGATTAGCAGATTTAGCATTTCTTAAAAATTCTATTTACATATCTTGCCTAATCATAAATTAAGTCTAAACTTACATGCTCAAATCGGGGTCATAATTCATAATACAATATATGCCCCCAAATTTTCATTAAACTTTGTACAGTACAGAACACTCTCTAAAAGCCCCAAATCATGATATGAATTATGCCAAATTATAGCCTTTAATGCCAATATCCAAAAATCCATATTTACGTGCATTCACATTAATAGTTATCCTATTAATATAGGTCCTTACGCCTAAGTTTCATATTCCTTTTTCAAGTCATGAATCATTATATAAAACATACCCAAAAATCTAGATCTTTAAATTATATCCTCTCAAAATCAGATCTTAATTTTTATATGCATTATGTCCCCCCAAGTTTCAAGTCATATGTTATCGTTCAATGATTCCTCTTCTTCCAAATCACATAGTATGCACAGATCTAGATCTAATTTACAACATATGTCCTTTTATCAAATCAGTCACAGATCAGTTATGTCCAATTATGCATTATTCATTATCTACTCCAAAATTTAGCGTTCGTGCGTTAATCTCTTATGAGATTTGGCGCAGGATCGTAGTAGCCTGGCTATAGAACAAAAAAAAAGAAAGAGAATAGTCAAGAAAAACAGATCTTACAGATAAGAATATGCATAACCTCAGATTTAGATTTATAGCCATGTCAAGATCATAATTAAAGTTCATATCTGAAAATAACTGTACTCACAAAAAGGGAACGATTCTTGTATTCTGGAATCTGTATTCTGACACTGAATAGCTCTCCTTCGGTGTAGACTATCGATTAGATTAGAAAATAGTTGTTCTCTTTTAATTCTATTCAGATTGGAAGAAGATGCACTAGTTCTAGCTTAGATTTAAGCAAAGTAGCAATGCCATTATTTTATTTTAATTAGAATAGAGGCAGAGTATAGGAAGAATGAAATTGTGTGGAGAGAAAGTGAGGTTTGGGTGTGTTTTTATAGGAGAATAGGGTGATTTAGAGCCTTCAGAACAGTCCAGAAGTCATCAGAACCACCCAGCCCGAAGACAGGTCATCCAGCCACTCAGAAGAAGACATGTCATCACAGATCACTCCATAATTTGGTGCTGGATCGGTATGGGCGTACTTAGCAGGTGCGCCCGTGTATTTTTGTACTGGAGCACTTCACAAGTGCGCCAGTGTATTCTGGCTTGTTTCCGGTTTTTCTGCCTAACTTCGTTCGTCCATATCTTCTTCATACATTATACGTTTTTTGCAAACTCGAACTCTATCTCAAGCAGAATTTTGAGATGAACGTAATGGCGCAACCCGTTTCCCGTAATTCTTCTCCTAAAATTAAGTATACTTTAATTTTTTACTTATACGTTCACAGAAAATACAGGGTGTTATATATGGTGTAGTGGCCGCCCCACGTTCCCCCTCCTCGCCGACGAACTCGAGGGCCCCCTGTGCCTTGAATCGGCATGCAGTCGACTGCTATTTGGGCTCAAAAATCGAGCGCTTCAGGCAACAAGAAATCAACAACTCCATATAGATCTGAAGCTCACGGAATGCTCTGCAATCTTCACTTTATAAGTTATTGAAATTAGTTTGAGGTTTGGTTGATTTTAAGGAATTAAATCCCGAAGTTTTGGGCTCTCGAATTCCATTGTTGGCGGCGGCAGAAACGTTTTGGGGAGGGCTTAGGGTTTAGTATGTGTACTTATGTAATTTATATTATTATTTTATTCAATTAATTGTTTTAGTAGTAAAATTTGTATTCGAACTCTAAATGAAACCCAACGAATGTCGCCACTAGCCAAATACCCCCATTCTAGACACAACGGGATATGTTTCGTACCTTCAATTCCATCATTTTGATTAGTTTTTGTCAAAATTAAAATATAAATTAATATATGTTGAATTTAAACACACATTTTAATTTACCGGGGCCACATACTGACTCCAAAAATTACAGAAAAATAAATCTAGCTATGTTTAGACGATACAGTCCTAACAAAACTAATTTCGTTAAATTTTGATACCATTTGAAAAATGGTCATTTTCTGGTCGATCCAATTCAATTGAAATTGACAAAACACGTTTTATTTTGCCACGCTCACATATTAATTCCAAAGATTATGAAAATTGGAAACTAGCAATAATTTGACATTTCGGATCCAACAAAAGTGGTTTTGTCGAAAAAGGAGGTCATTTGCAAAATGGCTATTTTTAAGGGCAACACATTATATTAATATATATATATATATATATATTCCATAGCGACTATTTTAAATTTTATACTAGACATAACTTTCAATTTATATTATGAAATCTGAATTTTTCACATTCGTTAGAAATATATAATTAAACAAATCCAAATATTTTTGGTTTTCCTGAAATCTGATTTATTTTGAATCATGTACATTCATTTGAAATTTGAAATCGAATTTTCAAACCACCGCGCCATTTCAGGCTCTTTTTATAATTAAAATAAATTTATACGTTCTAACTTCGATTTAAATAAATTTTTAGTGGTTATTATTTAAAATAAATCATTTTAAATATTCAAAATCCATAAAAATAGCAAAAACACAAATTTTAAATTGGTTCTGAAATACCAAGTTGTTACAATCTCCTCCACTTAAAATCTTTTCGTCCTCGAAAAGGAACAGAGCAGAAAGCTGTTTAACCAACCAACTCAACATTCATTTTGGCTTTCGTTCTTCAACTTTTCAGTTTCTAAGAATTTTCTAATTTTTCAAAGATTTGGCTAACACCCTAAATTTAAAAAAAAACGCCATAACCTCCTTTTTACGGGAAGACCTTTGAAACCACAACTAGCCTCGCAGGGCCCTCATCAATCCAAAATAAAAAGAAAAAGCCAAGCGGCTAGCTAATCGGCTCATAAAACCATCAAAACCCAAGAAATACAATAAACATGTACCTATTTATCGGGCGTACAATTTTATTCCTCTTCTTAGCTTCCATGCCATGACCTGTTCATTATATATACATGTACATATATGCAGTTCCAATCAATTTTCAATTCAATTCAATATTTGTTCAATTTGGCTAAATTTACCATTCATTCACATATTGGTTAAATTAATTATCATTTCAATATTTTTATTAGTTATACTAATAATCACACATCACAACCAGCAATCAATTAGTTGGTTAACTTTTAAATCATATATCTTTAATATATTTACTCAAAAATCCAATTTTTAGTGCCAAATTACAACAATAAATCCTATCTAAGTTTTGGTTCTCGCACTAGTCAATTGGAAATATATAGATTTCCAACTTTCGAAACTCGAACATAAGCATTGATGATGTTTCGAACCATCATCAGAAACTTCTCCAAGCGACTAGAGTGTGATTCTATATCTATCCAGTATATTTGAGACTTCGAATATACGTTCATGACGCGTATATGCAATATCTTCATATACTCGATTGTCCAAATTCAGTATAAGATAAAACATTCAAATACCTATAATAAGGTTTAAATTCCCAAAACTAAATTTGTTTTCATTTTTTAAAAAAAATAACACTCTTTGAAGCTCATTCTAGGATACTACTGATCTCATCTCTAACGAATCATTCTCCTTGGATATTACTAATCCAATCTTTGATGAATTCTTTCGTTCGGTTCTAATGTGTCTTGTTCTCGAGCTCTGTAAACCAAAGCTCCGATACAAACTGAGACAACCCAAACTTCCCCTTACCGGAATGCCCGGATTGAGTTGCGAACATGACATATCAAAACACAAACAGAAGAATATTTCATTGCTTATTACAACAATTACATCAGAGTACAAGAATATAAAAGAGTATGAATAAATAATATACATCAGAAAAATATCAGAGATTTAAATTATAAAGCAGCAGAAAAATAATACATAACACATATGAAAGAGATACATGGATACAAAGCTTTCCGAATATAGCTCCAGCTATAAATCTAGGATCCTGTGAAAATAATATCTGCAAAACCAAAACTACTAGCTGCCCGTGCGGAAAATATGGGCACTCAGAGTTTAGGTTAAAACAATAAACTCCAGGTCAGTCATGGGACTATTGTGAGAACTAAAACAGTTATTTAAAACTTTACTTTAAAATAGAGTAAATCAAGGGACTACGCCTATAACACAGAACGGGTTTCCTCCCAAGAATACCAGTGCATAAAACAAACAGCGCAATGCTTTTTGGAAAAATGAAGCTATTATAAGACTCAGGTCTCATCACACAATGCAACGCAAGCTGGAGGATAGAGTTTTACCTTGTAATATCCAAACATGCTTGGTACGTTTAAAACAAAAATCATTTGATACTATTATATGTGTAAAGTGTATAAAAAAACTTCAAATATAAATGTATCAATCATAGACAGCATAGTACCCCATCCTACTATGTCGCCATACTAGTTCTACAATTAAAACCGAAATGTCACTTATTGGAAATTTGATTTCCGTCATCGGTAGAGGCAAGGGATGTACTCCTCGCCGGCTTCTAGACACTCTAGCAAATGCCTCAGGGTTCCCCGCAGTGAACCCTTGGATCCTCTAAGGCCGGTCCTTCCTTACGTTTGAGGATTAGCTATTCCTGAACACACGTTTCCTGGTCCTATAGGACCAATCCATCAGCCTCGTAGTGACTGATATATCCAAGGCGGCTCACTATCCATCATCCACATAGGTAAAAATAAATAAATGCCTGGGCTCTATACTATGACACCACCCACAGCTAGAAAGAAGCGTCATGCACTCCTTGTGTCCCTTATCCCGTTTTTGACTCATACCGAGGTGTAAGGCTCGTGAGTTAACGCTATACAGAAAGCTATGTTATTTAAAGTCGTGCTTTGATCATCGACCGTAGGACTCTGCTTTTCAATAGAAGCCTTGATCACTTGCATCTTAGCATGCCACACTGACAATTCACGCCATGCACCGATGTCTATCAATATATTACCTCTAAGCTCGTACGTCTCAGAGAAGGGTGTTAAGCAAGAGAATAAATTCTCCGCCACCAAACAAATATATATTTAATAGAAATCAATCAACACAGAATAAAATCCAATGTTAGACACACATATATTTACTAGTTCGTTCTGGGTATGAACGAAACGGAGGCACATTATTCCTCATCCCATATGTTCAATACAGGATAGAGGTCCTCCCATATCCGGTCGATCTCCAAGTACGTCTGGACGATCACGACTTATTACCTTGTCTTGAGTGTACAGCCAAATCAAGACATCGGTAATCATCCAAATGATGTGAAGATCTCCAGTCTTCAACCACCGCCTTCATCGTCGACTTTTCATCAAATCAGTTATTTAGAATGGGTATAAACTCGGACTTTCTGAATAACTCGCATATTTCATAAACAAGTGTTATAAAAACACAACATACGACTCATGCCAATTCAGAATATTCTTTTATTCAAATATTCACATCATTAGGGATAGGTTCCCTTTATTTTTATCAAAGATAAATTCTTTAAATTTATTTTTTAATCTTCCTTTGGATATCAGTTCAAACCAAATTAAGGATTATAAACTAGTCGGGATTATCGAACCATACTGAAGTAGTCATTTTTTTTATTTCCCAATCCCAATCTATACATCCCATGGAGCAAAACTGGTAATACTCCATTTCTAACACCATGGTGTTACCGGTAAAATTAATTACCATTTCATGTTCAAATCTAATTAAAGATTTAACTATCGCCTGGAGTAAAACTAGTGGTACTCCATTCTCGATCATTTCACAAATTTGATAATTTAAATTATCATATTCATATTCCAATTTAATTAAAGATTCATTAAAACTCCACTTAGTTTTTATCTTCCAACAATCATTATTTAATGATTATTTAACTTTGGAAACACAAACATGTCGCATCGACAATCTACACCTTACCATTGATTTCTGCCGATATACAACCTCTAAGCTCATATGTCTCAAAGAAGGGTGTTAATCAAGAGAATAAATTCCGCACCACCAAATAAATATATATTTATTGGAGATCAACAATATAGTTCGAAATACAATGTTAGACATGTAATACTGTCTTTAACTGGACTAAAGAACCAATGTCATTTAAAACAAAGTTCACGATAAACCCAAAATCACATTCCATTAATTATGGAATCTTCACGGAAAATAGATCAATATATAATCGATATCAATTTCCATATTAGACTAATAATATAAATGGAATAACGACAAAGCCTTTTAAATTCCATATATATTAACAGTCTTCCTCCACAGAAGCTCACTTCGATTATTACCAAATCAAATTCCATTCAATTCAAATTTAATATATTAAATTGGAAAACTTTACTTTGGAAAATTTCCATTAATCTTAGTTAGAAGATTTATGAATTTCAAATCATATCTTCACTGTTAATCGGGTTAAAGAATGAATGTCATTAAAAACACGGTTCACAATATACCCAATTCACATTCCATTTTATTCCAGTTACTAAATATAACTGGAAACTCTAATAATCTTAATTAAGAGATTTATTCTTTTCTCAGGGGGTTTAAGAACAGTGTTACTGAAGACACGATTCATGACAAACCCAAAATCCACTTTGATAATAAATATGAGGATTTAAACAGAAATTATATTGGCTTATATTCAATATCAAATTCTAAAACTAACACATATCGTATGGGGAATGACGATATATATCTATCTTCCAAATTTCTCCACAATATCCACATAGTCACGAAATCCAATATCGAAATATCCCGAAGATGAATTCTATTCAAATCCATTCCAATTTATAGATTGAAAATTTCTGTTTATATTTAAAACCCTTTATGAATCCAATTTTTTTATTTAAAAATTATTTGATTTCAAATCTAGTTAATAACTAGTTTGTTTTGATAAAAATATATTTTTATCCTTTAAAATATGGAATTTTTCATTCCAAATCTTTCCAAATTATATATTACGATTTTACACAAATTATTACTATTTTTAATAATTTTATCAAGGCCCGTACAGTCGGTTTCCAATAACGGCCACTAAACCGCATCCATAGCGACCTTTTCCAAAAAAAGTTGGATATAATTTCAAATCCAACCATTAAATTTCAGATCTCTTATATTCATTGAAAAGCTCTTTTCGATATGAACCCAATGGTTCTGTCTTTAGGGAATCTGACGGTCGGATCTCCCGTAATGTTAATTTGAAGTCAATGTTCGAAATTCGCGAACAGTCGCGGCACAGCGCATTTTATTCAGCCTATTAAGTATAATATATATACAAATATATCATATATATATATTTCGTCGATTTCCATTTAAAACGTATTTTATAAATCGTTTATAAATTCATTTTAAAATGATTCCCACTTTCATTTCAATTTTAAATCAAAATTGAATACTCCTTACCATTATAATATTTAAATGATAATATTTTCAAAATATCATATTTTAAAATAATTTCCTTTTCGATATTCATTAAATTGATATAAATATCATTCGCGTCAAAATGGCGCATAACTAATCAACAAGGCTTCACATATTTCAATATTTTCGTGTCCATCCCAAATCGGACATAAAAATCATATTTTAATCCTTTACAGAATATTATTTTAAAACATTCCTTATTTTAAAATATTCCTTATTTTAAAATATTCGTTCTTTTTGAATTGGAATCAGACATAGTCGATTACTATATAATGTTATTTATATGGATTTAATACACACAAATACTCAGCAATAATGATACACAGTCAACCATCATCCAGAGTACATTACACAACTGCATAAGCATTAAATATAAATAATTAATGCTTACAACAGTCTGTCAACCAATCCATTGACATACAGCTAAACTATTGGGATTAGTGTATGTCAAATATCATCCCAATACCCGTGTGGGGTTTAAACAAACAAACATTGAATATTATTTGTGCAGTTGGGCGATGCGTAAAATTATCGTCCCAATTAGTAACAGTTAAATGGGTGCACATAAGCAAATCGTCTGATTTGTAAATGAATATTCATTTTCATTTCAGGAGAATTTTATGTCGTTCATATATACATTAAAAACTATATTTTTAACGATAAAATATTTATTTCAACACTTGACTATTTTATATAGTTCATACTTACAATAAAAATGATATTTTTATTGTTCAAACATTTTATTCAACACATGAATATTTTATACAGTTCATATACACATTAAAAATTATATTTTTAATGAATAAATAATTATTTCAGAAAATTTCTGCATTATCGCGGCGCGATATTAAAACCGGAGTAATGTCTAGCATTACACCTCTCCTGATACTGGCTCGCGCCATACACAATCAATCCAATCAATCACAAAACCACAATACAATTCAATCCAAGTAACATACATGGTTTGTACAATAAATAGTGTCGGGGGCTTCTAAGCCCCATCTGCATCCTAGTATATATTTAACTGTAAAATAATTAGAGTGAGAAGGAGTTCTCACTTTGGGATCCAGTCCATCAGTCTTTAATTTTGATTTTATATTTCTGTACAGTTCAGATTTGAATTTGCCTCAAATTCTAGGTGGCTCCATTTTTGTTCTGGTCAGTTCCACTGCGAAGCTCTCATTTTTCTAGTTCCAATAAATCTAATTTTGCGCGATTCTGTTTTCATTTGCTAAAGTTACAAGGGTTTACATATCGATTACATTATCTAAATAATAAAGTTAATTAAAATTTCCTTAATCCTTTGTTAACCTCATCGTCTTCTTTATGTTGATATTCGAACCCAAGCACCAAACAAAAACCGAACGCTGCTCCCTCCCTCCATCATTGGATCGATCCGCCCCCGTGAAGCGCCGCCCCATGTTCCCCTTCCTCGCCGACCGCCGGCGAACTTGAGGCCCCCCACGCCTTGAATCAGCGTGCGACAGCCTGCTCTTAGGGCTCAAAAATCGAGTGCTTCAGGCAACAATAGATCGTTAACTCCATATAGATTTGAAGCCCACGAAATGCTCTACGATCTTTACTTTATAAGTTATTGAAATTAGTTGGAGGATTGGTTGATTTTAAGGAATTAAATCCCAAAGTTTTTGGCCCTTGAATTCCTTTGTTGGCAGCGACAGAAACATTTTGGGGTGGCCTTAAGCTTTAATATGTGTTTTATATAACTTATATTATTATTTTATTCAATTAATTGTTTTAGTAGTAAAATTTGTATTTGAACTCCAAATGAAACCCAACAAATGTCGCCCCTAGCCAAATACCCCCATTCTAGACATAATGGGATATGTTTCGTAAGCCAATCCTATTGTTTTGGTCAGTTTTTATCAAAATTAAAGTATAAATTAATATATATTGAATTTAAACTCACATTTTAATTTATCGGGGCCACATACTGACTCCAAAAATTACCGAAAAATAAATCTAGCCATGTTTTGATGATACGGTCCTAGTAAAACTAATTTCATCAAATTTGGAGACCGTTTGATAAATAGTCGTTTTTTGGTCGATCCAATTCAACTGGAATTGACAAAACACGTTTTAATTTGCCACTCTCACATATTAATTCCAAAAATTATGAAAATTAGCAATAATTTAACATACCGAATCCAACAAAAGTGGTTTCATCGAAAACCGAGGTCGTTTGCAAAATGACTATTTTTAAGCGCTATATATTGTATTAAAATATATATAAATTCCATAGCGACTATTTTAAATTTTAAACTGGACATAACTTTCAATTTATATTATGAAATATGAATTTTTTTCACAATCATTAAAGATATATAATTAAACAGATTCAAATATTTTTTTGTTTTACCGGAATCCGATTTATTTCGAATCGTGTACATTCATTTGAAATTTGAAATCGAATTTTCAAACTACTGCGCCATTTCAGGCTCATTTTATAATTAAAATAAATTTATACATTCTACCTTTGATTTAAATAATTTTTAGTCGTTATTATTTAAAATAAATCATTTTAAATATTCAAAATCCATAAAAATAGCAAAAATAAAAATTTTAAATTGGTTCTGAAATATCATGTTGTTACAAAATGTATATGGCATTACAAAAATGAATAAAAAATTGTTTTACATGCAAAACTGGATCGATACCGATTGTATTCATGTTTGACAATTTTACTTGTGTCTAGACTAGCACACAATGCTGATTGGCAATGATTTGATTTTGCTATTTGCTCAAACGTAAGTATATGTATTCAGACATATTGCTTGGTACAAAGTTGAGTTCATTTTGTATCATACACACACATACTTAGATATATATATATATATATATATATATATATTTATAATTGATATATAATTTATACTTTAATGTACTATTTGTATGATCCTCTATATATTGGAATTTTAAAATTCAAGTTATATTGCCCTATATTTCATATGATGGAATAAAACTTACAATAATACATATTGATGTATATATGTTGACGGGATAAAATAAAAGAGACTCAAGTTTTATATAATTATATGTGCCAATTATGTTATGATACCCCTTGTTTTTATTTGAATTAGAGTCTGCTGTTTTAAATATATTATGATCCATAACTCCAGATCAATTTACAAAATTTAATCTACAAGCAAACTTTTGTATGTAGGTTATCCCTGGATTAGTCTGAACCTATATATATATATATATATATATATATATATATATTTGTGTGTGTGTGTGTGTACACACACATATATATGGCATGATATATATAGGTATCAATAACAATAATTTTATAAAATTTGATCTACATGTATGTGCATGATTTCAGATAAACACTGCATTTATAAGTAAATGATAATCTGATATCCAGTAGAAACTTATATGTTATACCAGCAAAGAGTATATTTTGTATAAATGTTGTGATATGCTTATTGTACAATCGAACATGCTTTATATACACACACCACACCCCACCCCCACCCCCCACACTCACATAGTTGAACACCACCTAGTTTTCTAATGCTAGCCTAGAAAAAAGCATATGATTCTATCATATCCCATATTATTTTACAATCGTAAAATTATAGTTTATCATCAGTTCGACTAAGATGCAAACACAATTGGTTAAATATACAAGTAAAATTTGCAACCAGCCTTGTGAATATTGATATGCAGTTTATATATATATATATATATATATATACACACACACAATTAGTTAAATATACAAGCAAAATTTGCAACCAGTCTTGTGAAGTTAATATGCAGTTTATATATATATGTATGTTTGTGTGTATATATATATATGCATCTTCAGTTTCTTGAATTAGTAGTTGATCAAGATCCTACAAACCTAAGGTTGTATGATGATATGCTTCATGCAAAACACAAATTTCAAGTGCAACAGGGTTTGAAATTTGCAGGAGTTAGGCAAAAAGCTAATGTGGCTTGGCTTCGGCAAGGTGACATGAATTCTATGTTTTTCTACTCTAAGATGATAACTCGCCAGTTCTGCAGCAACATCCGATGCTTTATAGATTCTGCTGGTCATTTATTGCATAAGGACTCTCATATTGAACATGAGGCACTTGGATAGTACTCAACTTTGTTCAACGGTGATTCCAATATAGATTTTCCAGACTTATTCCCATATATACTATTAACTCCCAAGGCCAAACTTTCATGTTGCATGACATAACTCTGCCTGGAGTCAAGCGTGAAGCTTTTTCCATACACGACGACTCTAGCCCCGGTCCGGATGGCATGAATTCAAAATTCTATAAGCTTTGCTTAGAAAAACAAATCGCTTTTGGCAATGAATGATATCATGAATTCAGCAAAGTTGCTGAAAGGCTGCAACCATGCTTTTCTCAACCTCATCCCCAAAATGTAAAAACCTGCCAATATTTCACATTACCAACCCATTGCATGTTGTAATGTCTACTATAAGATTTCTACAAAAATATTGGCTTATAGGATTAAGCCATTTCTATCCTTTTTGATTTCTAATATCCCATGTGCATTCATACAAGATAGATATGTCGGAGACAACATCCTCCTTGCTCACGAACTCCTTCAAGATTTCAGGAAAAGTGGGATTTCACAATTTTGTGTAAAAGTTGATTTGCATAAGGCCCATGATCGATTTAACTGAGAATTATTATTACATGCTCTCTTGGATGGCATTACCCACGCCTTTTGTTAATATCATTTATGAATGCATTAGTACGCCATCATTGTAATGACCCGTATTTTTAACAGATAATAAATAATTTATTTAATGATTTAATTAATGGTTTGGTAATTTAAAATGATCAGAATTAAATAATATTGAATATTTAATTAATATAAATAATATAATAATATATTTGTTTATTTTTGAAATAATCGGAAATAACAGAATTCACAATATTGTGTGAATTGGGAAATTTAAAATATATAATTCATGTTAGAATTGAATTATATTAACGAATTTATTTATAAACAGCAGTTGAACGTATAATTATATTATAATTATAATCGAGCTCGAAATGACGCGGCAGTTCGTAATTTGGCGATTCGAACTTTAAACAAGTATACATAATCCGTTTTAAGCCGGATTTCTGTGAAACAAGAAATGTTAGGATCCGTTGAACGATATATTTCTAATGGAAGAGAAAAATCGGGAATTCGTTGTGTAGATTTAGAGTTATGTCCAAATATTTTTTTCGAAAAGTCGCTATGGAAATTCCATTATAATTTATAACAATTTATTTATATTATAAAAGGATTTTTTATATAAATTGGATACTGATTTAATCTGGATTTGAAATGTCGAATTAGAAATTCAGATAGGAATATTTTGGAGCTATATGATATATATTGTGAATATATACGATAATATTAATTTATCAATATTAATTTAAATTATTTTTAAATATATTAATATTTAAATGGGTTTAGTTAGAGCTTTAAAAATAGCCAGTTTTGCAAACGATCTCCGTTTTCGACGAAACTAATTTTGTTGGATCCGGAATTATTGTTAGATTTCAATTTTCCTAATTTTTGTAGTTAATATGTGGCCGTACAGGATTTTAATTTGAAAAACATATAATAATTTGACTTTAAAAATACGTTGTGTGAGCAAACAAAGTCGGAATTCGACGAAACAAGTTTCGTTGGGTCCATAATATCAAACTGTAGCTATATGCCCATTTTCGTCGAATCTGGATGTGTTATGTGATCACACGCATTTTAAATGACGAATACAAACAGCGTTTTAATAAAATAAAATAAAATAATTGAATATAAAAATAATAAATCATCATATAAATAGGATACCATTCTCCTAAACCTACTACTTCCCATTTCTCTGGTCAAAATTATATCCGCCATCATTTTCTTCCAAAAAACGAAAGAATTCGTGAGTTATAAATTTAAGAACAAATTGGATAAAATCTCTAAATTCATGAGACCGGTATTTTTGAGTTCCTCAGTTCATTCTCTTCATTATATAGGAGTTTAAGAGCGTTCGAACAAAATTGTTTTCGCTGTTATTTTACCAGCGTTAGCTAGGGTTGTTTTTTTGGAGTGTCGGTGCATCTATTCATGAAGTGGAGCATGGATTCGATATTTACGTGAAGAATAGCATCTGCGGTGAATGTTTGGAAGGATTCGAGGTAGGTTAAAGTCGCAAGTTTTTCACGGTAGGCACTGTTCAGTGCGACGGGATTTTTGAGAATTGTTCGTCGCTTTCTAATGAATCAAAAAAGCGCGAATTTTAAATTAAATACTGCAAGCGCACAGGTTTGTAGCATACAGGTCGAACATAGCGAGGTAGATTAAAATCAAATTATTTATTTAATCTATTGGGCGAGTTAGACGATTTTCGAGGTTGGTTTTTGAAAACAATAAAAATTGAAACTGCGATCCGATTCAGAACAAATCTAATTGAACCGACGATCAAATCACAATTATCAATTGGAAATCAAAATACAAAACAGAAATAAAATGCAGAAAGTAAAATTGCAGGAAAAGAAGAACAACAAAAAGTAAATTAGGATTGTCGTTGAAACTAATCAAACGACTAATCACTAACAAAATAATGTAAAATACAATTGGTGCTCTTCCAAAACTAATTGTGAAGACAACACTGATTTCTAAGAAAAAGAAAAAATGCAGAAATAATAAAAAGAAGAAGAACTTTTATTAATGGAGAAGAGAATATAGAATAGGATAGGATAGGATGGTGGCTACAATGACATTACAAGGGTATTTATAGGGAATAACCAAACCCTAACCCTAACCCTAATACAATGATAGATGGGCCTTAGGGAATTCACAAAAGAGTTTACAATAAGAGTTTCAAATGGGCCTTAGTTAAATCTATTAAATTTTAAGCCTTTCTTCTTTTCCTCTTGGTTCTTTGACAAGCTTCCCTTGATTTGATATGTGCATGGCCTTTTTATCAATCATTTTCTTGTCCAACATCAACTAGATGTGGGATCTTCATCTATAATTCTTCAAAATGTAAATATATAGCAATCTGATCTCTATTTCTCTACTTTTCTGGTTGCATGCGGGCTGGGTTGGAATATTTGTAAAAGTGACAAAATAATACCCAAGTAATATTTATTTATATACAAAAGATAAGATATAAGAGCATAAAATAAACACATTTCTATGTCAATCAAATACCCCCACACTTATCTTTTACTCGTCCTCGAGTAAAACAAAAATTAAAAACTAACTAGATAGGTCACACTTTCGTAGGAAACACGATTGCATTGAGCGTATGCAACAGGCCGTTAAACCTCTAGGTGTCCCTAGTAGGACGAGTGGTGTCTTGTGAGGGTTTTCAGCGGATACTACCCACAAAATCCAAATGCAGTATGTGTGGATCTAATGTAACTACATGAATGCAAAGGACTTATGCAATTGAAAACAAAAATTGAAAACACGACTTGTTTCAGGAAAGTGGTACAACAAATTAAGTTAACAATTTCTAATCAGTTTATTTTATTTTAGATACCTCAACTTGTCACAAATTTTCAATATAAATCAAGTTTTCAAATGTTAAATTCCAGTTTGGCCAGTTAGTTCGGTCGATAACATAGTGCAGCCATGAAATAGATTCTTAGTTTGCTTGACACAGTTTGTAAAGTGGTATTCTAATTTCCTTATGTATGGCTAGTCAAATCAATAAGGTCAAGAAGTGTTTGGGCATCATCGCTTATTCTTTATTCTATAAAATTTTAAAATTTATGAGTAAGTACATACACCTAACTTAGAAGACCAAGGTTTACCACCCATGCACTGCCTTGCGGACTAACGGAGAGTGGGTAAAGAGCTTGGCAGATTGTGCAGGCCGACTTTGACTTTGTCAACAACGTGTCGGTAATCCTTTGGTGTCCAATCTCATAAAATGAGACCAAGATATTCCAACGCTGACTTTGTCAACAACATGTCGGATAGAGCTTGGCGGGTTTGCACACCAACGCTTGATATACAAGCAATGTTGGATACCCTTGGATTACTATTATTATTATTGAATTTATAAGCACAAAAGAGAGTTACGCGAATTCAACTTAACATAACTTAGTTTTAAGGATTCGAAAAGCCAATATAAGTATTTTAAGTCCTCCACTTATTTAAACAAAGTCTACAATATAGAATAGATTTCATGGCCGTCACCTAAGAATCTCCCTATGTACCGGTCACACTATTATCCCTCAAAATTAAGCTTTTCATTATATTTCTTATTCGATCTAAGCTGAGAGAAAAAAATACTATCAACTGATTAATAATCCTTAACTTATTTTGTTATATCAAATCTAAAATGAGTCGTATTTTCAAAAAAAAAATGGCATGTTACTACAATCTAAAATTCATGATGGTCCTATTTAAATGGATGAAAATGAAAAGAAAGAAAAATAAAGAAAAAAAACGAAAATGAGTGAAATGCAGACTCCCCAACACTAGCACTAAACAGTGTCCACACTGTGAACGTTTCCTAAATTTGAAAGATCGTACTCAAAGGTGAATGAGATGCAAAATTATTTGAAGAATGAAATGCAGTCTAGCTATATGTAAGAATGGATCATATGTACAATGATATGTGTGTTTACGATGCATGCGATGCAAAGAATGCCACCATCTTTTTCCCTCACACTTGCTTCTAGCCCGATGAGTCCCATTCCCACTGGGTCTAGGCATGTTTTCTATTAAGCAAAAGTTTTTGAAAACTATCTCATCTTTATACCTCGATTTATAGTCCAGTAATTGAATGTTCAGGGTCGTCCTAACATGAAGTTTTTCAACAAAGCTAACATTCCAAAAATAGTTCATGTGTTCAACAAATTTATCAATGTAATTTTTCAAAAAATTGTGATCGTATATAAATTCAGTGAAATTTGAAATCTGAGTGTTGTTCAAGACTATGTGATCACATTTCTCATCATTAACTGACAACGTATTTTCGTAACTGACAATTTCAAGTTCGTTTGAAATTTTCTCAAAGTTAAAATTTTCGAACTCGTGATGTGAATCTACTTCTTCCACATTTGGCAACTCATCCTCATACAATCCAAAAAATTAATGTTCATTAAAATACTTTTTCAATTTTGAGTTTTCGAAAAATTCAACATTTCTATTCTGTTCAATTTCCAAAATTTTAAGTTTTTCGCAGCCCGGAAGAGGAAGATCAAAATCTAAACTTAAATCTTTTTCCTGAAAAGAATCGAAGTTTAAATCATTCATTGAATTTTGAACAACTTCATTTAGATCGTTATTCTCAATTTCGAAAGTTGTTGTTTGAAAATTTTCAATATCAGTAAAGAATGGATTATTTCCTGATTCATCGCATTAAATTTGATTTTGTTGCTCAAGTTGTTCTTTAAAACACGTCATTAAAGAAAGAAGTTCATCAAGTTGTCTATCTTTTTCACCAAACTGTCTATCTTGCTTTTCTACCCTCTCTCTTAGAATGTTAAGCTGATATTCTTCAGAATCATTAATTTGAGAGCTCTCATTTTGGATTTCTTGATTTTCAAAATTATAGTCCACATCAATTTCACAATCAATATTATTTCCAATGTGGTAGTTGTTTGAATTTTCAGAAAAATGATATCGGAAATCATATTGATTTTGAAAATTAAGTTCATAACCAAAAATGTCGAAATTCGAGGGAAAACTGCAATTTTGGTCATATTCAAGATGTGGATAGGAGTTGTTATTTTGAAGATTTTGATCGATTTGAAAATCATTTTCATTTTCAAAATTTATTTCGAAGTGATTTACAACCCCGTATTGATGTTGATCAAAGGTATATTGGGATTCAAAGCTTTTTTGATATGGATGTGGCCCTTAATCGTAATTATTGAAATTTGAATTGAAGTCGCCATTTCGATCATAACTTTGAAAATGTTGGTCATTTTAAAAATTTTGAAAATTTTTGACATTTGGGTCGCAAAATTTTGGAAAATCTTGCTTCATGAGTTGTAATTCAAAATCACACTCTTCAAGAGGACATCTACTCCGATTATTATCCCATATATCTCTCAATGATTTTTTCGAATCAGACATTTTAAAGAAGTCACGACAAGACAGAAATTATTCTCACTTCAAAATTGTATAAAATACTAAGTCGTGCCCTATTAATAAACTGACTCAATTGGAAGGGGGAAGAGGGTCTTATGGTCGTTCACGTATAGTATAAATACTAAGGGATATGACCAATGTTTTACGGGTAGTATGCAACCTCTTTTGCTAATAGTTCAATAAATTGAACTACTATATATCCGCGATCCAATTATACGAGACAATCAACTTCACAAAGCACCACTTTTCAATTATATTATTTTGAAATATCTAATCAGATTTTATCGTTGAGAAACGATGAGAATGATGACAGCAGTTATGGAAATTTCAACTCACAACAATCAAACAGAGTAATTGCATAAATTATAAATTGTACATAGCAAGCCATTGCCTCTGCAGAAGATTTTTACAAGCAATTTCTATATTTTTCAAGCAGCTATAAAACCTGTAGAGCTTAGAAAATTTTACAGAGCGGAGTATGGTTGTCCGTCCAGAAAGTTTGAGTAGTGCTCACGATTCAAATCAACTGCTTGCCTTGCTTGAACTTCGAACTTCTTTGTTTGTTGCTTAAACTCGTCCTCGCCTTGGTCTTTGATTTTTTTTCTTCTTTTCTCTCTTGCAAAATAAAATAAAATAAAAATTTAAACCAAACAAAAATCAAAAACTCAGACTCTTCTAAAAGAAATGAAAACAAAAACTAGACCCAAGGCAGACCATGCACCACTAACTTGCGCACTTGCTTCCTACCGAAATGAATTAACCACAGACCCCCCTCTTATTATCAAAAGCAACAAAAAAAAATTAAATAAAACCCTAGTCAAATGGTGGATTCACTAAACGTCCCTGTCAGAAATGAAGAAGGGAACAAATCATGCCATATAAGGCCACGCACTACACTGCAACTCAAAACACGCCAAATTCAGTCAACAAATACTTTCTCACCAAACCGACTCTCCAAACAAAATCACCTTTTAGGAAACAAATCCCCAATTTATTTATTTATTTTCCACGCAAATCAGATGGCTTTTAAATCGGGTTTGTGGTTTGAATTGCACTTCGGGTTTTCGAATTTGAGTTGTCTGGTTTGTAGAGAGTGGTTTCGGTTTGTATCGGGTTTGAGGCGATGGAGTTCGGGGTTGCTTTCGAACTGTGGTACTGGGGTTGTGAGAAGATCGGCTCGGGTTTGAATATGTGGTTAGGGTAGGAGTTAAATTCGATGGTGAAGAGCGAATGGTGTTCAACGGGTGTGAACAGTGGTCGGGAGATTGTGATGCAGTGCGATGGCTTGATGATTCCAATCTGGTGAATCTGGTTTGGGAAGCTTGCGGTACGAAGAGGATGATGTCGTAGGGTTGAAGGGAAGGGACTATGTGGTGATTTTTTTTTGTGAAGGTGGAGCTGTTCTGGAAACGTTATGGAAGTAGGCTATTGTTTGTCTACAAAAGCGGGTAAAGGGGATTGCTTTTGTGGAGTGTTTGTTGAGGTCAGTGGTGACTGTGTGGTTTTGATTGGATCAGAAGGGTTGTGGATGGTTTTGTGACCTTTGAGGATGGTCTTTGATGAAGCTGTAGGAGGTGTTGCTGGTGTTTGTAGCAGTGGAGAATCAGAACCTTAATGGTATTGTTTGCGGAGTATCGAAGGAGCGGTTTGGTACGGATTTCAGGTTTGATGAAGATGGGGGCTGAGTTTCACGTGTAGTTTGGTGAGCGAGTTGCAGAAAGATCGGATTGAAGGGAATGGAAGGGCGTAGAACGTTGAACTGTTGGTGCAAGATGGACGTGATGTTGTGAAGGGCGGTAGAAAAGAATATAGAGAAAGAAATTGTTTTTTTATTAACTACTCAGACGCCCCTTAACCAACGCAGCCCCCTTTTTTTTTTCAAAATGAACCATGCAAAAATAAAAGAAGGAAACAAATTAAAGAAAATCACGCTCAAAATAAGGAAATAATCCCAAATTTTTCACGCTACCAAACTTGGCTCCCCCTTCCGTTCTTAGGAAGAAAATCACGCATCAAATATTCCCCCTTTTTTTATTAATGAACTCCACAAACCAATCTCAGCAACAAAAGAAGAAGTCAAAGAAATATATGTCGCTCTTCCTCTTCCCAAATTAAATCACGTAAGAATTCTGTGTATTATTTTTTTGGGGGAATTAAATCGATCCCAAAAATTGATGATAGGTTTCGGTTGGGATTTCAAAATTCAAGAATGAGTGAATTACTGATGGTAAGGGGATATAGGAGTTGGTTCTTAGTGAACTGTTACGTAAAGCTTTAGATTGGTGGATGGTAAGAGATGCTGGGTGATGGATGTTTGTGGAAGCTGCACAGATGGGAAGATGTGTGTTTGTGTTGGTTGTTGATTGGCTTCAGGGGGAACTGTTGGTTTTTTTAATTATGAGGATGGTGGTATGGGGACGGGGTTGATGGATCTGTATTTGAATTGGAGAATAGGGTGGAAAAACAAGGGATGGGATGTGAGCAGTGATGAAGATGAGGTGACAAGAAATATAAAGATAAAAAATAGAAAATTTGGAATGTAAAGTCGAGGGTGGAGAAAGCAGAGCTGTATTTTTAATTAAAAGAAGACTTGTACAACATGGAAAGAAATGAAACGTAAAAGGAAAAGAAATAAATGAAAAGAGGGAAAGAGATTCTATTGAAAAGAGAAAAGGATGGTGAAAAGAAAGAAATCAAAGAAATTTGGCAATTTTTTGTTTTTTTTGTTTAGTGGATGATAACACCAATATAATCACTAGTCAGTTTTTTCTCTCTCAATATATACAAAGAGACAAAAGGAAATAAAAATAAAACTAACACGAATCAGAAATTAAATAGATAATAAAATTTAATCGTTACCTCCTCGGCAACGGCGCCAAAAACTTGTTCGTCACTTTCTAATGAATCAGAAAAGCGCGAATTTTAAATTAAATACTGCAAGCGCACAGATGTGTAGCATACAGGTCGAACACAGGGAGGTAGATTAAAATCAAATATTTATTTAATCTCTTGGGCTAGTTAGACGATTTTCGAGGTTGGTTTTCGAAAACAATAAAAATTGAAACTGCGATCCGATTCAGAACAAATCTAATTGAACCGACGATCAAATCACAATTATCAATTGGAAATCAAAATGCAAAACAGAAATAAAACGCAGAAAGTAAAATTGCAGGAAAAGAAGAACAACAAAAAGTAAATTAGGATTGTCGTTGAAACTAATCAAACGTCTAATCACTAACAAAAAAAATGTAAAATACAATTGGTTCTCTTCTAAAACTAATTGTGAAGACAACACCGATTGCTAAGAAAAAGAAAAAATGCAGAAATAATAAAAAGAAGAAGAACTTTTATTAATGGAGAAGAGAATATAGAATAGGATAGGATAAGATGGTGGCTACAATGACATTACAAGGGTATTTATAGGGAATAACCAAACCCTAACCCTAACCCTAATACAATGATAGATGGGCCTTAGGGAATTCACAAAAGAGTTTGCAATGAGAGTCTCAAATGGGCCTTAGTTAAATCTATTAAATTTTTGTTCTTTCTTCTTTTCCTCTTGGTTCTTTGACAAGCTTCCCTTGATTTGATATGTGCATGGCCTTTTTATCAATCATTTTCTTGTCCAACAGCAACTAGATGTGGGATCTTCATCTATAATTCTTCAAAATGTAAATATATAGCAATCTGATCTCCATTTCTCTACTTTTCTGGTTGCATGCGGGCTGGGTTGGAATATTTGTAAAAGTGACAAAAAATACCCAAGTAATATTTATTTATATACAAAAGATAAGATATAAGAGCATAAAATAAACACATTTCTATGTCAATCAAGAATAGAGATAGGTAGTGCGAGTTCGCGGTCAATGGGTTGGAGGGAAGTGGAGTTTGATGGAGAGGAGGATGGGAAGCGTTGCAGTAGATTTTGTTTGATTTGTAACTGAGAAGAGGAGTATACGAGCGAAGAAGTTACAATAATGGTGGTAGGAAGCGATGCTTGAATTTGTGAAGAGGAACGGTTATCTGTGGGTTGGGATAAAGAAGCAACATCAGGTTCAACGTTTTGCCTAGAAGGGAGATGTATTGTATAGGGTTTTACTGTGTCCGCTAGTTAGGATTGGAGAACACATTTTTCCTCTTGAGTGTGAGTTGGCTGATAGTAGATGAAGGGGGAAGAGGACGAGTTAAGAAAAAGCAGTTGTTGTTTTAGTGTTCGATTTCATGTAGTGGAGTGGTAGTTGTAGTCATTGAAAGCTTCTCGGTTTGGGAAGTAGAGACGAGAGTATACGATTTGGGATGAGTGTTTACTGAAGAATGAGTTATAGCTTTGAGGAAGGAGGTTTATTGCGAGTCTTAAGGGGTTAAGTGTTGTATTAGTGATGTAAATGAAGTGAGGTGTGGTGTAATGATTTGGATTTTTCCCGGACCTAATCGATCGTAGAATCAACTAAGACCGCTCAAAAACCCGAATGCGCTAACTTTGGGCATACAACACATCAGAACAAATAACAGAAGACTTTTATAAACATTACAATAATGTTACATCAGAGTACGGAATATATCGGAGTACATCGAATAAAATATAGTGGAAGATAAATTTACAATAGATTTAATACAATGCAGCGGAAGACTATCAATGCTCTGGACACAACTTTAAGCTTCGATCTAGAGTCCTACTCAAAAGATAAGTATCTGCAAAACAAGCTACTCGACTGCCCGTGCGGAAAATATGGGCACCCGAGTTTGCAAGTGAAACAAACTACAGGTCAGTCACGGGACTGGTATGAGAAATCTTTCCTAACTTATCTAACAATACGGCTAATCACAGGACCACGCCGCTAACGCGGAACAGGTTTATTCCATTGGATTGCCAGTGCATAAATTAAATAAATTTTCATTCAAAACAACGCAGTGATTTTTAGAAAAATGAAATCATTATAAGACTCAAGTCTGATCACACAATGCAATGCATACCGGAGGATAAAGTTTTACCTTATGATGATCAAACATGCTTGATACTTTGAAAATAATATTAATTAGTGTCTAATCAGTTTAAAATACTTCAAAGTAAATGTATTGATCTTAGATAGCACAGTACCCTATCCTACTATGTCGCCATATATAGGTTTACAATCAAAATCGTAATGTCGTATTGGAAGTTGGGTTTCCATCAAGAGTCAAGGCTAGGGACGATCTCCTTACCGATTCGAGACACTCTAGCAATGTCTCAGGATCCCCGCAGTGAACCCTTGGATCCTGCAGGGCCGGTCTACAAATATACCTTAGTGGATTGGAAATTCCTGAACACATGTTTCCTAGTCCTATTGAACCTATAATTTGGTCACTATCGACCAATAAATCCGAGGCCTCGTAATCCATCATCCACATAAGTAAAATGTCAGGGCCTGCAAAACCCTGATACCACATCTAGTTAGAAAGAAACGTGTGCACTCCTTCGTTCCCGTTTCTGACTCTTACCGGGGTATGAGGCTCACGAAGTAACGCTGTACACAAAGCTACGCCTAAACAGGTCGTTCTTTGATCACCAACCACAAGGCTCTGCTTTTCAAAAAAAGTCTTGATCATTTGCATCTTGGCATGCTACATTGGCAATCCACGCCATGCGATCGATAACTACCAATATATAACCGTTGAGCTCGTGCGTCTCAGAGAAGGGTGTTAAGCAAGAGAATAAATTCTCCGCCACCACAGATATATATTAAATAGAAATCAATTTAATTTACATGGAATTAAATCCAGTGTCAGATACACATCCATTTACATGTTTGTTCTGGATCTGAACGAAACAGGAGACACCTTGTTCCTCGTCCCGTATGTCCAATACGGAAGAGAGGTGCTCGCTTATCCGGACAATCAACAAGTACGTCCAGAAAACTACCACTATAACCCTTTACTGGGAGCTAACCAATGTCGGGCATCAGTAGTTATCCATTAGATGTGAAGATCGTCGATCTTCAATCGCCATCTTCAATATCTTTGATTTAAATCTTCGTATAATCATTTGAAATGAGATTGAACTCGGTCTTTTCAAATGATTCTCGCATATATATAATTTAAAACTATTTCATATCGTTAATGGTATTTAATAACGATTTATCACTATTTTTATTTGTATAAAAATAGCTCAATTTAATTCAATGACGCTTCAGGTCAATAGGCGGCCCTAGCACTATTTTTGTCAAAATTTGATTTACACATATCTCAAAATCAAATCGTTGGTTTTAAAAAAAATTATATCGTTGAAAAGATCTTCCTAAAGCGGTCCTAACGGTTCCAGTTTTGGGAAAATTTGACGGTCAGATCTTTCGATTTAATCGTTTAAAGTTACAATTCTGAAACGCGAACTACCGCGCATAATTCGTTTAATTTTAATATATATATATATATATATAAATCATTCGATGATTCCAAAAATGTGTTTGTAACGACCCGGGAAAAAGCGACCTTGGTTATCTGATATATAACACCTATCGAACAACCAAAAGTCGAAATTACCGGATAGTCCAAGAAAGAAATTAGAGGGTGAGGATAGATAAGATAGAAAATTAGAACAGAAGAAGAAGAAGAACACAACAACATCAGAGTAACACGAATCTCACAGCGGAACGAATAAAATATAATAGACAACATATCTTGAAATCAAAGTAGTATATGTATATCATACCATTATCAGAGTACAACACTTTCATCACAGCAGAATAATCAATAGCTAGAAAAATCTTGAAGCCTCCTGCTCCAAGCTCTTCAAGCATACCTGTAAATCTTGACTACTTGACTGTCCGTACAAATTTGGGCACCCAAGAGTTTAGGGAAAACAAAACGAAATAAAACTCTGGTCAGTCATGGGACTGGTGTGAGTAAACTCAAATCATTTGGTTTAACTTTTCAAAATCCTTTTCAAAAGAAAAGATAATCGTAAGACCAATCCACACATAAATACAGATGGCTTTTACCTTACGATAACCCAAAACACTTTGAAAATCATATATTATCTGATATTATAATAATGTCTAATCACAAGTAATTAAAATCTAGTAGAACGCTTGCATCTCACGCTCTACATATATAGTATACAAATCAAACTCGCGGGCACTTATTGGAGATTGGATTCCGACTTTGACAAGGTATGGGACCACCTGCCGATAGTGTATCTCTAGAGGCGAATACACTGGGTTCAACAAGAACATCTTGCAACCCGGCCCTCACATGACCGACCACTCATTTCGCTTGAGTGTATCGAATGTATATCACCAACGGTTGGGATCAGCAACCGTCTCCCGAATGGGGCAGCATCGATAGATTTAAGAAGCAATTGGAATTTCTCTAGATAGGTGATCATACATCCTAATGGGTGCGACCCACATAGCCATGTTGCCTGCCCGATTTTTGTCATTTCCCGGTTGATGAGGCTAGAGGTCATAACGTATCTTTTGACGGATCACACCTCCATTACTTTGAATGCCACATCGTCATACCCGCCAAATCACAAATTGATTTCACCAAAAATACCACGGGCATACAGCTAAGAGAAACGAATTCCTCCGCCACCAAACGTAAATACGTTTGAAGAGATCAACTTACGCGATCCTTTGAATATACTCTGTCAGACATTCGTCCATTCACGTTTGTCCTGGGACTAGACAAACCGAAGGCACTATTCTGTAAATAGGATAGCCCTTGCAGAACTCCCTCTTAAATATATTCAGCATACTTGATTCGCAACGCTTATGCCAATACGGAGTGGTTCTCTGGATAATAATCCAACCGGTCTCTCCATATTAACAACGTAAAATGGTCAAAAACTTTGATAGTCGGTGATTTAACTATCAAATGAAAACATGTCTGTGTGCAAACAACGATATTATTTCCAGATGGAAATTCTATCGATCAGTCATCATTCATCATCAAATTATCATAAATTTACCCTTTTCCTTATTCTTGTTTTCCTATATTTCTTATTTACTATATTTAGAAAATATACGTTATTAACAATGGAAAACAATTCCATTTCTCATTTTCTATATTCAGAAAACATTTCTGATTTTTCATTTGGAAGACATTTCCAAATCTCCTTCATTGGGTTTAAACTGATGTTTGAATAAACATCGCTATGCCAACACCAACCATTTCGCTCATTAACTAAATTCACTTAACCACTTTCACTCTCGAACCTTATCCACTTCTTAGTTAAAACGAAGTCAATCAAGTTGGGGTATAATTACCTCTCAGACCTTAACTGAACAACATTTCTAACTTCGAAATAGACAGAGTTCAAACTTCACTCTTTAAGAAACTTCCTTGCGAACTCTCGGATTCTATTTATGAATCCACTTCCTTTACTGAATCATTTGATTATAACTATAAATGTTATAATTCCATGCTTTCAAAATATGTTAACTTAAATATATTTCCATATCTTAATTTGGATAAATAAACAACCAACTACTTTATTAACAGATAATTAAAACTTGATTTGAAATGGAAAGTAAACATTACTTCCCTTGATTCGATATAATCGAATTTCCATGTATGATTCACTCTCGAATAATCACTATCCGATAATTCTCTTTCGAATAAACTATATTCGATTCCCCTGTTCGAATAACTAATATTCGTAATCCTTTTCTTCGAATAACTAATATTCGAAAAATCTCACTTCGAATAAACCATATTCGATAATTCTCTCCTTTGAATAACTATATTCGATTTAACAAACTTCGAACGAACTATATTCGATTACTCTTCTCGAATAAACTATATTCGATAACTCTACTTCGAATAGGTGATATTCGATTAATTCCCTTTTTGACTAACCCTACTTAATTTACTAATACTCGACTAACTTGACTTAATTAACTTCTATTGATTAATTACTATTTGATTTAACACCATTTGCTTGACTCTAGATCGCAGCGATCACAATGGTTACGCCTGATTCCCCCAGGAAACATCCGACCGCCGTAGGCTATCTGCAGCTCTGCGAATTACGCTAGCAGTCGTGCTAAATGGTAATTCATCCTTAAATAACTTTGTCTATTTTTAACTCTATCTCGAATAATTAGATTCGATCAATTCTAATTGAATAACTAATATTCAATTAACCCTTGTTCGATTACTATATTTGAATAACTCTAGTTCGATTTGACTCAAAACGATTAACTCTAACTGATTAACTCTAACTGGTTAATTCTAACTGAATAACTCTAACTGGATAACTCTAACTGAATAACTCTAACTGGTTAACTCTAACTAACTCTAACTGTTTAACTTTACGGTTTAACTCTGACAGTTTAACTTCAACGGTTTAACTCTAACAGTTTAACTCCAATTGTTTAACTCTAACAGTTTAACTCCAACTGTTTAACTCTAACAGTTTAACTCCAACGGTTTAACTCTAGTTGATTAACTCTTTTGAATTAATCCCTTTGACTTTTCTCTTTTGAATAATTCCTTTGGAATAATTCCTTTGAATTACCTCCCTTGAATAGATTCTTTTTCTATTCGTTTACTCAACAAATAACTATTCTCTTTCCGCTTCTATTTATTTAACAAATAAATATTCCCTTTAACTTTTCTATTTATTCAACAAATAAATATTTCTTTTAACTTTTCTATTTATTTAACAAATAAGTACTTCTTTCAACTTTTCTTTATTCCCTACATGAATATTCCCTTTTCAATTCCATTTGTAAATAATTTTACGAATGTTTCCCTTTTTATTTCTATTTGTAATCGTTTCACAAATATTTCCCTTCTATTTGATTTCACCAATATTTTCCCTTCTATTTGATTTCACCAATATTTTCCCTTCTATTTGATTTCACCAATATTTTCCCTTCTATTTGATTTCAATAATATTTTCCCTTCTATTTGATTTCAACAATATTTTCCCTTCTATTTGATTTCAATAATATTTTCCCTTCTATTTGATTTCAACAATATTTTCCCTTCTATTTGATTTCACCAATATTTATTTTTTTAACAAAGGCTTTGATTCTATAATCATTTTCTCTCATGAAATTCTATTCCTTTTATATATAAAATCTATTTATTTTATATAAATAATTTATTTTCAAAATAAACTTTGAAAATCCCTTTTCACTTTCTAGTATCACTTATGGTATAAAAATACCAAATCAAAAGTTTCAATCATCATCCAAACACACAGGCTCAACAACAGATGATATAACACATCATATATCAGAATATATGAAAAACGGTAAATAAATGTTGAGGAACCCAGTTGGGTCCCTCCGACCTATTTCCCTGCATCCACAGATGTCAGTCAACATAAATAACATGAGTATAAAAATATTCTGATAACAGAATCAATATTTCGATACGATTTATATATATCATTATCGATGTTTTCAATCAACTGACTAGCAGTTCAACCAAACAGTCAACACACAGCAATTCAATCAATATTTATCAATTCTAAAAATACTTTATAAAAATATAAAGCGTTCAGAGTTAGTGAGATTTACTCACCTTGGTCGAGAATCGTTAAATAACGATATTCGTCCATTGGTTCAGATCGGACAATTTATTTTGCAATAAATTGTAATGGGCTCCAATCCACTCGCGGTCAGTTCCATTGTGTAGTGCTCGTCCATACGATCCCAACGGATCCTGTTTCGTTAAATTTCGTTAATGTATGCAAAAGTTATGCTGTTTACAATATTTACCTAATTTAAATAGATATATATTTAATTAAATTAATTAAATTATTTTTATCTTAATTAATTTCTAATTGCGTTATAAGCCAAATTACCTTCCCTGCCCTTCTAAAAAATCATACTTTCCCATCTCTAGCCATATCCAATTTTTCTTTAAAATTGAAAAACCATTTTAATATTAATTAAATTTAATTTTCAAATAAAATATTTAAAAATATTCATTTAATTATAACTTAAAATTTTTAACCCGGATCAAAAATCTGCTTCCACTCATTTTAAAGTATTTTTCGATAAGAATCCAACGGTCCTTGTTTCGTGGAAATCCGACTGGTTTTGAAAAAGTTATAAGCTTTTAAAGTTTATGGTTAAAAATTACGAAAATGCCCCTGGTCTGTTTTAAATTCAAATTAGATTTTAAATTTAAATTTAAATTAATCATCCCATCCGTCGGATCAGTTAGGGATAGCCAGGGAGAGCAGGAAACTATATTTTCCAAACTCAAGCCTTAGACACTATCCTCTCTGTCATCCTTAGAATGTTCTGATATTTATTTTTACAAATTCTATTTTAATTAATATATATATATATTACACAAATAAATAAAATAAATAAATATTATTTAAAAACTTACCCCGCGAAGCCCAAGCCTCTGCCTAAGAGTCCCTAGCTCCCCGTCTTGCCCTCCTTTCTCCCTTTCTTCCCTTTTCCCTATTTCCTAATATTTTATTATTATTTCTGCCATTGCCAAAGCTTAAAAGAGGAGGAGGAGGAGTGAGTTTAAAATGAAGGGGGGGCTATTTATAGCCGAAGGAGTCACATGGATTGCTGAGGTGGCGCGAATCTAACGGTCGAAAATGGATGGCTAGGATTAATCCTTAAATTAATTAAATTATAAATAAATTTAATAATTTATGAATAGTAAAGTGTGTTTTCTCAACCCTATTCGGACGTTAATTTGACTTACTTATTGATACCTTATCCAAAATCTTTTTCAATCATGTTGTTCAATTTTTCTTGCTCTTCAATAATATATAAAAATATTTAAATTTTGAATTCGTTTGAACTTTCAAATAATTTAAATTCAAATTCAAAATAGTGTTTTGTGTTAGTTTCAACACCTTCCGGTCTCATGTTGGAGTATCAAACGATAACGGTTTTCGGAAATTCTTCCACCATCTGGTCCGGTTTTTAACGTACTTCAATCCTATGTGTTCAAATCAAAAATCGGAGTTCGTTTAGATTTTCAAATAATTTATTTAAATTTTGTTTCCTTAATAACTTTCTATATCCGTTATAGGATTTTCCCAGATTTCATATATAGCTAATATCCTATGTTTAGAATTTTCCTGGATAGGTCACAGGTTCCATTTTTGCCATTAGCATTAGCAAATTCCAATTACCGTCAAAATTTAGTTCAAATTTTGGCCTTTTATTTTTTTTCTTTTCCACATACGGATGCCATTTTTGACGTAACTTGGTTGGTTACCTAATTTCATCATTTCGGATTTAATGAAACTGATTTCATCGAAATCCGAGTTCGTTAGCTACTACATCCTTTGTAAACGTACTATTTTAAATTAAAAATTTATCCTTTTATACTGCCAGTTCACATTATATTGCAGATCCACTAAATTTCTACCATTTCGGAATAACCTAAAATATTCAAAATTATTGAAATTAAACCATTTAAACTTCCAAAACAATAAAAAAACATTTTTAAATAATAACTAAATGGTCAAAAAATCTGGGCCGTTACATTCTTTCCCCCTTAAAATAATTTCGTCCTCGAAATTGCTAAGGTAGAAAAATGAACTTTATAACTAGGTTAAAATTATTTATTTACTCCGGTTTCCCTAAACCAATTAATTCTAATTAATTTATTTCTATAAAGGAAAATTTTCAAAAATTCTTAAAATTTTCTAACACCTGAAATTTTCGAAAAATTTCGCCAGCACCTCCTTTGTACCTGGAGCATCGGGAAAATCCCCAAACCGCCACACAGGCCTCTCCAATCCAAAAGAAAATCACACAGCCAAGCGGCTTGCCAAATAGGCTCATAAAACTCATATCCAATATAAAAATATAAACTCGTACCTTTTTGATGGGCATATCAACTTTTGCTATCAATTTAGCATATACCAATATATTCCCAACCAATCTCCAATCATTTTTATCTCCAACACAGCCATTCGCATATCCAAACCAAACTCCAATCAAACTGCAATTCCAATCTCATTCCAAAAATCTTACTCAACAATTCATTTCTATTCCAGATGATTTCTAATCCAGTCCAATTCTACTTGACACCAATCTATTTCAATTCAATTTCAACTGAACGGGTTGCAATTAACTTCAAATTTGCTTTCACAAATTTCTATTTAATTTGTGTTTATTTCAAATTATCTTTACCTGGGAGTTTCAAATAGCTTCACTTTTTTCAAAAATCAAATATCCCTTTTCTAAAATTTCAAAACAACTTGTTTTCTCAAAACAATTCAAAAAACAAAATCTTTGGCGGTAATCCGTCACTTACAAACTCGAAAATGAACACCGATGATGTCCGGATCATCATCGGAATCTATTTTCCAGCTATCGAAGTGAGTTCAATACAATGTCACTTTCAAAACCATTTCTAAATATTTTCATTTTGAAATCCATTTCAAAATATCCCTTCCAATACTTATAACAAATTTAAAATCTCCCAGGATTTTAAAATTCACATATATTTAATTTAATTCCATTTACAACGCTTATTCAAATTTTAGCAATTTTAATTCCGATTCTGAACTTAAATTCAGATTTAATTCATCTGATTTCATATATTTCACTTCTATGAATTTTGATTTGTTATTTACATAACCATTTCACATTTTATAATCTTATTCGATTATAATCACAACCAACACATTCAATATACTATAATAATTTCAAATATCTATACTTTGCTTATATCAAAATATAATTTGGGTAAAATTATTTCATTTACCCTTTTTTCAAAACATATCGTGTCGACCCATCGTATTCAAGTGTTTATAAACTCCTATCGATACAATGGATCAAACTGATCGACTAGAACTCATAAACAACTCAACCAATAAATCTCCACAATATAAAACCATTTTTATATCAAATAACAAATACGTTCACTCGTATATATACACTCAAACTCAGTCTAGGGCATTACTAACCCCATCTCTACTGAGTCACGCCACAGAGCCAAGGTAAATCACCTAACCTTCAGCTCTGATACCACTGTAACGACCCGGGAAAAAGCGACCTTGGTTATCTGATATATAACACCTATCGAACAACCAAAAGTCGAAATTACCGGATAGTCCAAGAAAGAAATTAGAGGGTGAGGATAGATAAGATAGAAAATTAGAACAGAAGAAGAAGAAGAACACAACAACATCAGAGTAACACGAATCTCACAGCGGAACGAATAAAATATAATAGACAACATATCTTGAAATCAAAGTAGTATATGTATATCATACCATTATCAGAGTACAACACTTTCATCACAGCGGAATAATCAATAGCTAGAAAAATCTTGAAGCCTCCTGCTCCAAGCTCTTCAAGCATACCTGTAAATCTTGACTACTTGACTGCCCGTACAAATTTGGGCACCCAAGAGTTTAGGGAAAACAAAACAAAATAAAACTCTGGTCAGTCATGGGACTGGTGTGAGTAAACTCAAATCATTTGGTTTAACTTTTCAAAATCCTTTTCAAAAGAAAAGATAATCGTAAGACCAATCCACACATAAATACAGATGGCTTTTACCTTACGATAACCCAAAACACTTTGAAAATCATATATTATCTGATATTATAATAATGTCTAATCACAAGTAATTAAAATCTAGTAGAACGCTTGCATCTCACGCTCTACATATATAGTATACAAATCAAACTCGCGGGCACTTATTGGAGATTGGATTCCGACTTTGACAAGGTATGGGACCACCTGCCGATAGTGTATCTCTAGAGGCGAATACACTGGGTTCAACAAGAACATCTTGCAACCCGGCCCTCACATGACCGACCACTCATTTCGCTTGAGTGTATCGAATGTATATCACCAACGGTTGGGATCAGCAACCGTCTCCCGAATGGGGCAGCATCGATAGATTTAAGAAGCAATTGGAATTTCTCTAGATAGGTGATCATACATCCTAATGGGTGCGACCCACATAGCCATGTTGCCTGCCCGATTTTTGTCATTTCCCGGTTGATGAGGCTAGAGGTCATAACGTATCTTTTGACGGATCACACCTCCATTACTTTGAATGCCACATCGTCATACCCGCCAAATCACAAATTGATTTCACCAAAAATACCACGGGCATACAGCTAAGAGAAACGAATTCCTCCGCCACCAAACGTAAATACGTTTGAAGAGATCAACTTACGCGATCCTTTGAATATACTCTGTCAGACATTCGTCCATTCACGTTTGTCCTGGGACTAGACAAACCGAAGGCACTATTCTGTAAATAGGATAGCCCTTGCAGAACTCCCTCTTAAATATATTCAGCATACTTGATTCGCAACGCTTATGCCAATACGGAGTGGTTCTCTGGATAATAATCCAACCGGTCTCTCCATATTAACAACGTAAAATGGTCAAAAACTTTGATAGTCGGTGATTTAACTATCAAATGAAAACATGTCTGTGTGCAAACAACGATATTATTTCCAGATGGAAATTCTATCGATCAGTCATCATTCATCATCAAATTATCATAAATTTACCCTTTTCCTTATTCTTGTTTTCCTATATTTCTTATTTACTATATTTAGAAAATATACGTTATTAACAATGGAAAACAATTCCATTTCTCATTTTCTATATTCAGAAAACATTTCTGATTTTTCATTTGGAAGACATTTCCAAATCTCCTTCATTGGGTTTAAACTGATGTTTGAATAAACATCGCTATGCCAACACCAACCATTTCGCTCATTAACTAAATTCACTTAACCACTTTCACTCTCGAACCTTATCCACTTCTTAGTTAAAACGAAGTCAATCAAGTTGGGGTATAATTACCTCTCAGACCTTAACTGAACAACATTTCTAACTTCGAAATAGACAGAGTTCAAACTTCACTCTTTAAGAAACTTCCTTGCGAACTCTCGGATTCTATTTATGAATCCACTTCCTTTACTGAATCATTTGATTATAACTATAAATGTTATAATTCCATGCTTTCAAAATATGTTAACTTAAATATATTTCCATATCTTAATTTGGATAAATAAACAACCAACTACTTTATTAACAGATAATTAAAACTTGATTTGAAATGGAAAGTAAACATTACTTCCCTTGATTCGATATAATCGAATTTCCATGTATGATTCACTCTCGAATAATCACTATCCGATAATTCTCTTTCGAATAAACTATATTCGATTCCCCTGTTCGAATAACTAATATTCGTAATCCTTTTCTTCGAATAACTAATATTCGAAAAATCTCACTTCGAATAAACCATATTCGATAATTCTCTCCTTTGAATAACTATATTCGATTTAACAAACTTCGAACGAACTATATTCGATTACTCTTCTCGAATAAACTATATTCGATAACTCTACTTCGAATAGGTGATATTCGATTAATTCCCTTTTTGACTAACCCTACTTAATTTACTAATACTCGACTAACTTGACTTAATTAACTTCTATTGATTAATTACTATTTGATTTAACACCATTTGCTTGACTCTAGATCGCAGCGATCACAATGGTTACGCCTGATTCCCCAAGGAAACATCCGACCGCCGTAGGCTATCTGCAGCTCTGCGAATTACGCTAGCAGTCGTGCTAAATGGTAATTCATCCTTAAATAACTTTGTCTATTTTTAACTCTATCTCGAATAATTAGATTCGATCAATTCTAATTGAATAACTAATATTCAATTAACCCTTATTCGATTACTATATTTGAATAACTCTAGTTCGATTTGACTCAAAACGATTAACTCTAACTGATTAACTCTAACTGGTTAATTCTAACTGAATAACTCTAACTGGATAACTCTAACTGAATAACTCTAACTGGTTAACTCTAACTAACTCTAACTGTTTAACTTTACGGTTTAACTCTGACAGTTTAACTTCAACGGTTTAACTCTAACAGTTTAACTCCAATTGTTTAACTCTAACAGTTTAACTCCAACTGTTTAACTCTAACAGTTTAACTCCAACGGTTTAACTCTAGTTGATTAACTCTTTTGAATTAATCCCTTTGACTTTTCTCTTTTGAATAATTCCTTTGGAATAATTCCTTTGAATTACCTCCCTTGAATAGATTCTTTTTCTATTCGTTTACTCAACAAATAACTATTCTCTTTCCGCTTCTATTTATTTAACAAATAAATATTCCCTTTAACTTTTCTATTTATTCAACAAATAAATATTTCTTTTAACTTTTCTATTTATTTAACAAATAAGTACTTCTTTCAACTTTTCTTTATTCCCTACATGAATATTCCCTTTTCAATTCCATTTGTAAATAATTTTACGAATGTTTCCCTTTTTATTTCTATTTGTAATCGTTTCACAAATATTTCCCTTCTATTTGATTTCACCAATATTTTCCCTTCTATTTGATTTCACCAATATTTTCCCTTCTATTTGATTTCACCAATATTTTCCCTTCTATTTGATTTCACCAATATTTTCCCTTCTATTTGATTTCAATAATATTTTCCCTTCTATTTGATTTCAACAATATTTTCCCTTCTATTTGATTTCAATAATATTTCCCTTCTATTTGATTTCAACAATATTTTCCCTTCTATTTGATTTCACCAATATTTATTTTTTTAACAAAGGCTTTGATTCTATAATCATTTTCTCTCATGAAATTCTATTCCTTTTATATATAAAATCTATTTATTTTATATAAATAATTTATTTTCAAAATAAACTTTGAAAATCCCTTTTCACTTTCTAGTATCACTTATGGTATAAAAATACCAAATCAAAAGTTTCAATCATCATCCAAACACACAGGCTCAACAACAGATGATATAACACATCATATATCAGAATATATGAAAAACGGTAAATAAATGTTGAGGAACCCAGTTGGGTCCCTCCGACCTATTTCCCTGCATCCACAGATGTCAGTCAACATAAATAACATGAGTATAAAAATATTCTGATAACAGAATCAATATTTCGATACGATTTATATATATCATTATCGATGTTTTCAATCAACTGACTAGCAGTTCAACCAAACAGTCAACACACAGCAATTCAATCAATATTTATCAATTCTAAAAATACTTTATAAAAATATAAAGCGTTCAGAGTTAGTGAGATTTACTCACCTTGGTCGAGAATCGTTAAATAACGATATTCGTCCATTGGTTCAGATCGGACAATTTATTTTGCAATAAATTGTAATGGGCTCCAATCCACTCGCGGTCAGTTCCATTGTGTAGTGCTCGTCCATACGATCCCAACGGATCCTGTTTCGTTAAATTTCGTTAATGTATGCAAAAGTTATGCTGTTTACAATATTTACCTAATTTAAATAGATATATATTTAATTAAATTAATTAAATTATTTTTATCTTAATTAATTTCTAATTGCGTTATAAGCCAAATTACCTTCCCTGCCCTTCTAAAAAATCATACTTTCCCATCTCTAGCCATATCCAATTTTTCTTTAAAATTGAAAAACCATTTTAATATTAATTAAATTTAATTTTCAAATAAAATATTTAAAAATATTCATTTAATTATAACTTAAAATTTTTAACCCGGATCAAAAATCTGCTTCCACTCATTTTAAAGTATTTTTCGATAAGAATCCAACGGTCCTTGTTTCGTGGAAATCCGACTTGTTTTGAAAAAGTTATAAGCTTTTAAAGTTTATGGTTAAAAATTACGAAAATGCCCCTGGTCTGTTTTAAATTCAAATTAGATTTTAAATTTAAATTTAAATTAATCATCCCATCCGTCGGATCAGTTAGGGATAGCCAGGGAGAGCAGGAAACTATATTTTCCAAACTCAAGCCTTAGACACTATCCTCTCTGTCATCCTTAGAATGTTCTGATATTTATTTTTACAAATTCTATTTTAATTAATATATATATATATTACACAAATAAATAAAATAAATAAATATTATTTAAAAACTTACCCCGCGAAGCCCAAGCCTCTGCCTAAGAGTCCCTAGCTCCCCGTCTTGCCCTCCTTTCTCCCTTTCTTCCCTTTTCCCTATTTCCTAATATTTTATTATTATTTCTGCCATTGCCAAAGCTTAAAAGAGGAGGAGGAGGAGTGAGTTTAAAATGAAGGGGGGGGGGGCTATTTATAGCCGAAGGAGTCACATGGATTGCTGAGGTGGCGCGAATCTAACGGTCGAAAATGGATGGCTAGGATTAATCCTTAAATTAATTAAATTATAAATAAATTTAATAATTTATGAATAGTAAAGTGTGTTTTCTCAACCCTATTCGGACGTTAATTTGACTTACTTATTGATACCTTATCCAAAATCTTTTTCAATCATGTTGTTCAATTTTTCTTGCTCTTCAATAATATATAAAAATATTTAAATTTTGAATTCGTTTGAACTTTCAAATAATTTAAATTCAAATTCAAAATAGTGTTTTGTGTTAGTTTCAACACCTTCCGGTCTCATGTTGGAGTATCAAACGATAACGGTTTTCGGAAATTCTTCCACCATCTGGTCCGGTTTTTAACGTACTTCAATCCTATGTGTTCAAATCAAAAATCGGAGTTCGTTTAGATTTTCAAATAATTTATTTAAATTTTGTTTCCTTAATAACTTTCTATATCCGTTATAGGATTTTCCCAGATTTCATATATAGCTAATATCCTATGTTTAGAATTTTCCTGGATAGGTCACAGGTTCCATTTTTGCCGTTAGCATTAGCAAATTCCAATTACCGTCAAAATTTAGTTCAAATTTTGGCCTTTTATTTTTTTTCTTTTCCACATACGGATGCCATTTTTGACGTAACTTGGTTGGTTACCTAATTTCATCATTTCGGATTTAATGAAACTGATTTCATCGAAATCCGAGTTCGTTAGCTACTACATCCTTTGTAAACGTACTATTTTAAATTAAAAATTTATCCTTTTATACTGCCAGTTCACATTATATTGCAGATCCACTAAATTTCTACCATTTCGGAATAACCTAAAATATTCAAAATTATTGAAATTAAACCATTTAAACTTCCAAAACAATAAAAAAACATTTTTAAATAATAACTAAATGGTCAAAAAATCTGGGCCGTTACAGTGTTTAACATGCCAAATAAAATATAATTCATTTTTGTGACATTTTCCTAATGTACGTTTTGGCGATAAAAATGTCACTAGATTTATACACAAATTCTAATATATATTTTGGCGATATAAATATCACCTAGATTTATATAAAATTCTAATATATATTTTGGCAATAAAAATATCACCTGGACTTATATACAAATTCTAATGTATATTTTGATGGTTTCATTTTGTTAACAATTCTATGTTGACAAAATGTATAAAAGGAATGTTTTCATTTCCCTCTTTTCTAGCATGTTAAAAATAATGTTTTTAACATACAAATATTTTCTAGCAATGTTAAAAATAATGTTTCTAACACTTTTATAATTTCTAACATATGTTTTCTAACATGTTAAAAAATATGATTGTTAACATTTTTGTATCTTCTAACATATGTTTTCTAATAAATCACTTTTTCACTAAAAATGGAATTCTTAATATTTCAACATTTTTATTCAAACAGTAAATATCTCTAATGAATCAAACTTTACCTTAACAAATATGACTTTTAATGCTTTTAACACTTTTATTCTAAAATGAACAATTTTCATATGAATCATTCTTTTTTATAAAAATGAGATTTTTAATGTTAACATGCTTTTATGTTAAAATGAACATTTTCTAGTGATTCATTCATTACATTAAAAATAAGGGTTTTTATGTTATCATGTTTCTATATTTAACATGAACATTTTTCCTAGTTTCTTACATTACATTAAAAATGTGGATTTTTAATGTAAACATGTTTTTATTTCAAAACATAAACATTCTTCTATTTTCTTACATTACATTAAAAATGTGGATTTTTAATGTAAACATATTTTTCTATTTTTATTCTAATTCAACAAAATGATAGAAATTGATATTTCATCTATGTTGAAAATTCTAATTCAACAAGAATGGCAAAATTTGGTATTTCATTTTTATTGAAAACTCCAGTTCAACAAAATGATAAAATTTGGTATTTCATTTTTTTTATTGAAAATTCTAATCCAACAAAATGACCAATAAGTGATATTTCATTTCGCATATAAATTCTAATATATGCATTTACAATAAAATGATGTTTTCATGTTGCATATAAATTCTAATATATGCGTTTACAATAAAATGATGTTTTCATGTTGCATATAAATTCTAATATATGCATTTACAATAAAATGATGTTTTTATGTTGCATATAAATTCTAATATATGCATATACAATAAAATGATGTTTTAGTTAACAGAAATGTTTATTTTGGTTTAATCCTTTTTTTAATGAACAATTTTTTGATCTTTATTTCAACTCATATGTTTTGACAAAATGTATCTTTTTATTTCAACTTATATGTCTTGACAAATCTAATGCGACTAAAATGGTAATGTTTGTGTAACACCCCGTAAATTTCAATGTTAATGTTCACAAATTAAAGAATAACTAATCTCAGACGTGAGAATTAAGGGAAACAGGTTGCCCCATTGTGTTCGTCTCGGAATTCCGATTGAGGTAGAGTCTGAGTTTGCGTGAATTGGACTTCGTATGAAGAAGTTATGGCCATCGGAAGTTTCAGAAAATTCAAAATAGATTTCAAAAATTCAAAATTCAGAGTCAGATGGGCTAGGCTGGAAAATTCCCGCTAGGGCCAGGTCGACCATAGGGTCGACCTACCCCAACCAGGCCGACCATAGGGTCGACCTTGGGGTCGACCAGCCCCCCTCCCCCCTTGGGCAGATTTGACTAATGACATGTTTTTTACTGTATGCTGACTCATTAGGGTTTCTGATCTGCTCTGATTGGCTGGGATTAATGTTGGGTTGATCGGATGGCCTATATTAATCCTAAAATCTATAAAAAGACATGTACACTCAAACCCTAAAATCAAATCAAAATTAGATCAATGGCCGTCATGTTGTCACTCCAAACCCTAGAGTAGCCACCACCAAATAGAAGCAAATCAAAGACAACAATTCAATTTAAATCACGCCTAAAACTACAACAACGAAATTGTCTACAATAAGGGAACGCTAATCAATTACAGAATTCAGATCCAGAACTCAAGACCCCTTTTTCAGTGAGTTCTAGTCACTTTTAGGTTTAAATAAATAAAAGTGAATCATGGTAGACTATGGTTTGGGTATATGTTGTTTGTAGTTATGCAAGTTTATTATTGTTGTGGATCATGAAATTATGCAAGTTTATTGTTATTGTTGATCATGAATTTATGTAAGTTATTGTGTGATGAATTCATGAGTCTATGCAAGTTGTTATCACGAATCTATGCAAATTGTTATGAGATCATGCAACTCACCTATACAAGTTATTATTCATGAACCTATGCAAGTTATTATTCATGAAACTATGCAAGTTGTTATGTTATGCAAGTTGTTAAATATGTTGTAAATCATGAATCTATGTGAATTATTAATTATGTTGTTAATTCATGAACCTATGCAAGTTGTTATGTTGTGAATCATGAACCTATGTTAGTGTTAGTTATGTTGTTAATTCATGAACCTATGCAAGTTGTTATGTTGAAAAATCATGAATCTATGCAAGTTGTTAATTATGTAGTGAATCATAATTATATGCAAAGTTGTCATGTCATTTTCCCTAGTTGCCATGCTTATGCCAAAATTGTACTGAAAACAATGACCTTGTCATTCCCTTTATTTTACTGCTATGGCGAGGCTACCTTGTAGCCTCGATGACGCCAAAAACGCAAACGGTTACGCTAGTTAAGAAACGAGGAAAAAGGGGAATTTGTAATAGGCATAGTGATTATGTAAATTGGACACATGATTCTAGTGTGGAAACATATAAATAATTACCTATTATGACATGGGTAAAATTGGGTAAAAACGGTATAATTTGAATATGACCATTTATGGATAGGAAATTCAAATTGTTAATAAGATAGGTATTGACACCTATAAAAAGTAAAAGATTAATTAATTAACTTAATTAATCAAAAGAGGAATGTTTAAGCAATTGAAGTCTGAAGATTTAATATTGAGAATTCGCATAAATGCCTTAAATGGCATAAAATAAATTTGTGATGAAATTGGTATGATTTTACATATCATAAATAGATGGACATAATTGAGTCAATTATGGCCATAGTTAAATTTGGAATTGATTGATAATTTGAATAGGGAGATTAATTCAAATTGGGGAATAATTAATTTTGTGTAATTAATCGTCTAAGACACGAGGTTAGGCTCTTTTGTGGAGTAAGACTCCCCGGACCCTCTCGGCAAATCCAGCTGCCACAAGTGCCAGTCTAATGTAGGAGGTCTTAGGCATAAATTAAATGCGTGACAGTTGTAAAGACATGAGGTTAGGCTCTTTTGTGGTGTAAGACTGCCCGGACCCGCCCGACAAATCCAGCTGCCACAAATGCCAGTCTAATATGGGAGGTCTTTATAAGGTTACGGTCCTAATGAATTAAGAAACACTTAACCAGATAAACATGTAGTGGGACATGAGGGGTTAAGTGGGTGCCTTGGGTGGCATGGGGAATCAAGTGGGTGCCTAGGGTGACATGTGAAATACGATTAGGTGTCTCAATAATTAATTAATTAATGTTGATTAAAGCCTACTTAACCTAACTTAATACATATGGACTGTATGATGATAGACATAAGTTAGGGTTAAGTAAAACGAATTGGATTGTGGGTGGGTTAAGTACAACTAATGGGTAGGTGGGTAGTATTAATATATAGGCCCACAAACTTAACCATTAAATAAATAGGATTAAATCAGTGGGAGGGTTAAGTACAACTGAAGGGTAGGTGGGTAATATTAATACATATAGGCCCACAAACTTAACCGGATAAAAAGGGTTATGTAATTAAAGACACCTAATGGTATACATAACCGGGGCAAAATAGTAAAGTTATGTATTAAAGACACCCTTAGGGGTACGCATAACTAATGGGAATAGATAGAGTTATGTATTAAAGACACCTATAGGTACGCATAACCGATAGGTAGAATAGGGGTTATGTATTAAAGACACATATAGGTACACATAACTGATTGAGGGCTATGTAATTAAAGACACCTTAGGGTATACATAGCCAGTAGAAAACCTAGTGGGGATACAAGACATAGGGGAGAGCTTGTATCATGTTGTGTGGAACCCATTTCAGTCAGTTACCCAGAGGGGTATCAAAGTAAAGAACTCCGTACTAGGCGGGGAAGGGGAACGCTTACTTATTGATTGTAAGAGATCCATAACGAGACGGATGGTGTGGGTGGCGTAAACCGACTGGGGACATGTGCGTGCATGGGCTGGACAGAGGGGGACAAGACGACTGTGACACCAGTAGGTATAACTGTGCACACCTTAGGTTGCCAATTTAGGGAAGTGATTCCCCCTAGTTGTGGGACCAGCATAGGATATCTACAGAGTAGGGAGCCGATCGATTAGGGTAGTGGTTAGGGTATACTCGGACGTATGCCCTAAGTCCACCAATTTATAGTAGGAGGGTAGTGGTTACGACTAGTTAAGATAGGAGTAGACGACACCTATGACAGCAGCTAGGAATACACGAAACTACCACCATCGTTATCATTAGCGGAAGGGATCATCCCATCTTGATTTGACTAGTAATAGTGCAGAGTAGTTAGTAGTGAAGCATGCATACACCTTACCTTATTTGTCCTGTCATAGCTGTCATCTGTACCGTGAATCCTCTTATCCACTTTGTATGCCTGTCATGTTTACCTTTATTTATTTACTGGCTAAAAGTTACTGGACTCACCAGACATATGTCTGACCTAGTTTGTTTCGCCTCTTTTCTTCCGTTCCCCACAGGTTCTCAGGGGGGAAACACACAGGTCTAGTCAGGATTTGGATATCATCTTCTAGGAGCTACTTCTGAAGTATGTCTCGAGTCTCTGTCTCTTATATGGTTGCTCTTTAATATGGGGAATGATGTTTTTCTTTTAAATACCTAGGTACTCTGATGATGTAAGACATAAGTGTTTTTATGGTTTTATGACTCATGGTATTATGTAACAAAGTATTTTGGTGATTTAATAAAGTTGTTTATTTTCCGCTGCAAATTTTTTATATCTGTCTTGTGATATTCTGTGTCTGTTTACCAAAAACGCTCTGCTGAAGTTATGGCATTCCCTTTGTGAGTGACCTTAATGGAGGTGGGGTGTTACACTTGGTATCAGAGTTGAAGGTTACCAGATTAGATAAATGTTTTGAAAATATTTTTCAAAAAGGTTTTAAAAGAAAGTATTTTCAAAAAAAGGAAAGCCTGTTTTGAAAAACATTCCCCGAAAAGCCATATGTAGTATCTTTCGGTCCTTTTTCCAAAAATTCTCCCTTTTTCTTCTTAGCATATCTGAGGATCTTAACCTTCCAGAAGGTGTACCAATACCAGGATGGTTTAGGAGGTATTTGGAAGCTAGGGCCACCGCCGCAGGTCCAGCAAATGTTCCTCCTCCCCCAGCTGCACCCGTTCCTCCTCCTCCCCCTCCTCGTGTTGATATTTTTGCAAAGATATGTAAGGACTTTCAGGCAATGGGCAGGAAACCTTTTCACGGGTAGGAGACGTTTGTTGAAGCTCGAAATTGGCTAAAGAAGGTGAAAGAATTGTTTGGAATCTTCGAGGTAGAAGATGGAAGAAAGGTCCAGTTAGCTGCCTGGTTAATGAAGGATGAGGCCTCGTTTTGGTGGGAGGTCACTAATTGAGAGCGTCCAGTTGATACATGGCCAGATTTCAGGCGTAGGTTTGACGCGAAATTTCTCTCATGAGCAGAATAAAATCTATACATGGAAAGGTTCTTGGCATTGAAGTAGGGGGATCTGTCAGCAAAAGTGTATGTCAACAAGTTCAATCAGTTGGCGAGGTTTGGCTTAGACTTGGTGAACACACCTGAGAAGAAGGCTCTGAGATTTGTTAAAGGCTTGAATGAGTCGCTACACGGATTGGCTATGACCCACGTTCCCATGGGGGCCACTTTTGAAAAGCAGGTGGATATGGCCCTAATGCATGAAGAGGACAAAGGAGCAAATAAAGAGGAAAAAGTTGAAGGGACATTGAAAAATGAGAAGGCGGGACCCAAGAAAGGACAACAACAGCAACAACAGAAGAAAGGTGAGAATAATGACAAGGGAAAGGATAAGAGGAAATACCAATATTGTGGGAAATAAGTTCACCTAGTCAAAGAATGTAAAAGGAGCAAGTTCAATTGCTTTAAGTGCGGAGGGGTCGGACACTTCTCCAAGGAATGCCCGAAGGTGCAGGGATCGCAAGGGATTTCTGGAGGGCAGGCGAATGCTCTCGTGGCAGATGGATAGGATAGAGATAGGAAAAATTTATGTAAAAGGTTTAATTTCCTTATGAAGTTAAGACTCTTTTGGATTCTGGCATTTTGACTTTGTAATTGAGACTCTGCACTTTAATACTAGTCTTGTTTCTGATCCCGTAGTTGTTTCAAACCCCTTTGGTGGTTCAGCTCATTTATTGGTGATTTGTAAGGGGTTGAAATTATCTGTGTTAGGCATCAAAAATTTGAATGTGATATTGGTGTGCTCAAGTTTATGGGCTATGGGTTGGTTCTCAATGGACCAGCTTTCTAAGTAGAGGGTCGTTCAATATTTTGAGAGGAGGGTCATTAAGTTTCTAACCTGTCATGGGAAGACCCCAAAAAATTTCTTGTGACCCGCAAGGGTCTGTTATGCTTAGCTTTCTGAGAATCATTCTGTAATCTGATCTGTATCAGTTGTCTGTAAGTATCTGGATATTTCTGAAGGATAGGGATTTCTACTCAAAGCATGAAGTAGATCTCCAGTTTTGACATTGTTTAATGAGGGTAATTCTTTGGGTGTCAGTTTGATGTTGATTTCAGTTTTCGGGGCTAAGACTTAGGGAATTATTCTCTTAACCAATGTCAAATGGGAAGAGAGCTTTTGTTTTAGTTATATCATTTGTTTATATCCTATCGACCGGATCTTCGACCTTTAGATAGGAAATCCATGGATGTAAACATGTACTTGGGACATGTTATGTTTGATGGTTGCAAGTGGATGCAAGTGTTTGCTAGTGGTTGCTCGTGGATGCATTTACACACACATTAGGCACTAGATCGGCTTAAATCGCTTTCATATTGCTTATAAATGTGTGTGCATATTTAGGTTAATGGATGAACAATGGTTGTGTTATCATATGAATGCTGCGTTTTGATGAATGGTTGTGCACACATGTAGAAATAACATGTAACGTTAGGATTCCTTCGCATACATAATGAACGCATGACACTATCATGATTTGCATTAAGGAGGTCAACTGAATCAGTAGACCGCCTGATTTTGCATTAGATAGAGAACATATACACACACTTTTTTCATATGTTCATACAACATTAGGAATTTTATAAGGACAGTGGATGCCTGTGTTTAATGGTTGTTTGGATGTTAGGATATGCATTCTCCTTAACTTGGTGACATCGGGGGCGAAATGCTTTAAGGAGGGGAGAATGTAACACCCCGTAAACTTCAATGTTAATGTTCACAAATTAAAGAATAACTAATTTCAGATGTGAGAATTAAGGGAAACAGGTTGCGCCATTGTTTTCGTCTTGGAATTCTGGTTGAGATAGAGTTCGAGTTTGCGTTAATTAGACTTTGTATGAAGAAGTTATGGCCATCGGAAGTTTCAAAAAATTCAAAACAGATTTCGAAAATTCAAAATTCAGATTCAGATGGGCTAGGCGGGAAAATTCCCGCCAGGGCCAGGTCCACCATAGGGTCGACCTGGGGGTCGACCTGCCCCCCGGGGCAAATTTGAGTAATGACCTATTTTTGACTGTATGCTGACTCATTAGGGTATCTGATCTGCTCTGATTGGCTGGGATTAATTCTGGGTTGATCGGACGGCCTAAACTAATCCTAAACTCTATAAAAAGACATGTACACTCAAACCCTAAAATCCAATCAAAATTAGATCAATGGCCGTCATGTTGTCACTCCAAAGCCTAGAGTAGCCGCCACCAACTAGAAGCAAATTAAAGACAACAATTCAATTCAAATCATGCCTAAAACTACAACAATGAAATTGTCTACAACAAGGGAACGCTAATCAATTACAGAATTCAGATCCCAGAACTCAAGAACCATTTTTCGGTGAGTTCTAGTCACTTTTAGGTTTAAAAAAATAAAAGTGAATCGTGGTAGACTATGTTTTGGGTATATGTTGTTTGTAGTTATGCAAGTTTATTATTGTCGTGGATCATGAAATTATGAAAGTTTATTGTTATTGTTGATCATGAATTTATGTAAGTTATTGTGTGATGAATTCATGAGTCTATGCAAGTTTATGAATCTATGCAAATTGTTATGAGATCATGCAAGTCACCTATACAAGTTATTATTCATGAACCTATGCAAGTTATTATTCATGAAACTATGCAAGTTGTTATGTTATGCAAGTTGTTAAATATGTTGTAAATCATGAGTCTATGTGAATTGTTAATTATGTTGTTAATTCATGAACCTATGCAAGTTGTTATGTTGTGAATCATGAACCTATGTTAGTGTTAGTTATGTTGTTAATTCATGAACCTATGCAAGTTGTTATGTTGCAAAATCATGAATCTATGCAAGTTGTTAATTATGTAGTGAATCATAATTATATGCAAAGTTGTCATGTCATTTTCCCTAGTTGTCATGCTTATGCCAAAATTGTACTGAAAATAATCACCTTGTCATTTCCTTTATTTTATAGCTATGGCGAGGATACCTTGTAGCCTCGATGACGCCAAAAACACAAACGGTTACGCTAGTTAAGAAACGGGGGAAAAGGGGAATTTGTAATAGGCATAGTGATTATGTAAATTGGACACATGATTCTAGTGTGGAAACATATAAATAATTACCTATTATGACATGGGTAAAATTGGGTAAAAATGGTATAATTTGAATATGACCATTTATGGATAGGAAATTCAAATTGTTAATAAGATAGGTATCGACACCTATAAAAAGGAAAGGATTAATTAATTAACTTAATTAATCAAAAGAGGAATGTTTAAGCAATTGAAGTCTGAAGATTTAATATTGAGAATTGGCATAAATGCCTTAAATGGCATAAAATAAATTTGTGATGAAATTGGTATGATTTTACATATCATAAATAGATGGACATAATTGAGTCAATTATGGCCATAGTTAAATTTGGAGTTGATTGATAATTTGAATAGGGAGATTAATTCAAACTGGGGAATAATTAATTTTGTGTAATTAATCGTCTAAGACACGAGGTTAGGCTCTTTTGTGGTGTAAGACTCCCCGGACCCGCCCGGCAAATCCAGCTGCCACAAATGCCAGTCTAATGTGGGAGGTCTTAGGCATAAATTAAATATGTGACAGTTGTAAAGACACGAGGTTAGGCCCTTTTGTGGTGTAAGACTGCCCGGACCCGCCCAGCAAATTCAGCTGCCACAAATGCCAGTCTAATGTGGGAGGTCTTTATAAGGTTACGGTCCTAATGAATTAAGAAACACTTAACCAAATAAACATGTAGTGGGACATGAGGGGTTAAGTGGGTGCCTTAGGTGGCATGTGAAATACGATTAGGTATCTCAATAATTAATTAATGCTAATTAAAGACTACTTAACCTAACTTAATACATATGGACTGTATGATGATAGACATAAGTTAGGGTTTAGTAAAACGAATTGAACTGTGGGTGGGTTAAGTACAACTGATGGGTAGGTGGGTAATATTAATATATAGGCCCACAAACTTAACCATCAAATAAATAGGATTAAATCAGTGGGAGGGTTAAGTACAACTGAAGGGTAGGTGGGTAATATTAATACATATAGGCCCACAAACTTAACTGGATAAAAAGGGTTATGTAATTAAAGACACCTAATGGTATACATAACCGGGGCAAAATAGTAAAGTTATGTATTAAAGACACCTATAGGTACGCATAACCGATAGGTAGAATAAGGGTTATGTATTAAAGACACCTATAGGTACGCATAACTGATTGAGGGCTATGTAATTAAAGACACCTTAGGGTATACATAGTCAGTAGAAAACCTAGTAGGGATACAAGACATAGGGGAAAGCTTGTACCATGTTGTGTGGGACCCATTTCAGTCAGTAACCCGGAGGGGTATCAAAGTAAAGAACTCCGTACTAGGTGCGGAAGGGGCACGCTTACTGATTGATTGTAAGAGATCCAAAACGAGATGGATGTGTGGGCGGCGCAAACCGACCGGGGACATGTGCGTGCATGGGCCGGGCAGCGGGGGACAAGATGACAGTGACACCAGTAGGTTTAACTGTGCACACCTTCGGTTGCCACTTTAGGGAAGTGATACCCCCTAGTTGTGGGACCAGCATAGGGTATCTACAAAGTAGGGAGCCGATAGATTAGGGTAGTGGTTAGGGTATACCCGAGCATATGCCCTAAGTCAACCAATTTATAGTAGGAGGGTAGTGGGTACGACTAGTTGAGATAGGAGCAGACGACGCCTATGACAGCAGTTAGGAATACATGAAACTACCACCATCGTTATCATTAGCGGAAGGGATCATTCCATCTTGATTTGACTAGTAATAGTGCAGAGTAGTTAGTAGTGAAGCATGCATTCACCTTACCTTATTTGTCCGGTCATACCTGTCATCTGTACTGTGAATCCTCTTATCCACTTTGTATGTCTGTCATGTTTACCTTTATTTATTTACTGGCTAAAAGTTATTGGACTCACCAGACGTATGTCTAACCTAGTTTGTTTCGCCTCTTTTCTTCCGTTTCCCCCAGGTTCTCAGGGAGGAAACACCCAGGTCTAGTCAGGATTTGGATATCATCTTCTAGGAGCTACTTCTGAAGTATGGCTCGAGTCACTGTCTCTTATATGGCTTGCTCTTTAATATGGGGAATGATGTTTTTCTTTTAAATACCTATGTACTCTGATGATGTAAGATAGAAGTGTTTTAATGGTTTTATGACTCATGGTATTATGTAACAAAGTATTTTAGTGATTTAATAAAGTTGTTTATTTTCCGCTGAAAATTTGTATATCTGTCTTGTGATATTCTGTGTCTGTTTACCAAAAATGCTCCACTAAAGTTAAGGCATTCCCTTTGTGAGTGACCTTAATAGAGGTGGAGTGTTACACTTTGTTTTGACAAATCTAATGCGACAAAAATGATTATTTTGTTTTGTAAATTCTAATACAACAAAAATGATGATTTTTTGTTTTGTCCGTTCTAATTCTTTTTATCTAACATATATGATAAAGGTGATGATTCAATGCCGAATCAAACTTTAATAAACTAATTTTCATTGTCAAATCTTTTAGTGGAAACAAAATTACATTAAAAATGTAATCTTTCTAATCTAATCTTCTTAATGAAAACAAAATTGCATTAAAATGTAATCTTGCTAGTTTACAAAAAATGAATGTTTTTGTTCATATATACGATAAAAAGAATAATCTTTATGGTAAAACAAATTTTAACAATTCATATGTTCCTACATATAATAAAGGACTATTTTTATTATAAAACAAATTATAACAATTCATATGTTCCTACTTGACAATAAAAGACTATTTTTATTATAAAGAAATTATAACAATTCATATGTTCCTACTTAAAAGACTATTTTTATTCTCTAACAAATCATGACACTTCTAATGTTTCTACATAACAATAAAAGAATAAATTTTTTTTGTACAAACAAATCTAACAATCTTCATGATTCGATTCAATCTAATCGATCAACGCAATCAAAATCAATCCAATTAAACCTCGTACATCATACATGTGAATTTTAACAACATATATAGAAAGATGTCACATCGCAATTAAAATTAATTTAAATTTTAAATAAGAGATCTCACATTGGAATTTTGAATTCTTCAAAAATTTAGATTGCTCCATTTCGGCTTTGGTTTGTCCCATGTTGTAGATCTTGAATTTACAGTCGCAACGCTTTCAGTTTCATAAAATTCTGATTTGATATGAACAAGATACAACCATTTTTATAATAATCACATTAATAATTAATTGAATATATAATTAAATTGCTAATTACTTTGATTAAGAAACCACGGCCGCTCCCCTTTGTCATTTACAACTGGAACTGAATGAACCCAACACAACAAATTTCCCTTTGATTTTCGCATCCAATCTGACCGTCGAGAACCCAATCAGCTAGTGCCACGTCGACCGCCACCCGAAGACACACCAGCGCCCCAAGTCCCATGTCCCGCGGTTGCGCCATCCGCCCCAGAACCATCTCGAACCGCATGTTGTTCCTGTCCATTTTCTGGCGATTTCATGAAGCAAGTCGTATCATCATCCATGTGGATGTAAAGGGGATGGAGATGACTTTAATATTGTCTGAAGAATCGATGGATTTTGGTGAGTGGATTGAAAGTTTTTAGTGGAAGAAGATGGGAGCGTGACTGCCATCGATTAAGAACATGGCGGCTGGTGCGTTTCTAGTGTTTTAGATTAGGTTAATTCCTATATTTATGTAATATAATATTAATTTAATTCATTAATTAATAACAAAGCCTGATAACTCTTAATAAATCCAAATCCAGCCCAAACAATGTTATCCCTAGCCAAATACCCCTATTCTGGACACAATGGACTAGGTCCCGTCAGCTCGTTTGTTCGTCTCAACCCACTTTTCTTTAAATTAAAATATAAATCATTTAATTATTTAATTTGATTGTACATTTTAATTTACCGAGGCCACATACAAATTCTAAAAATTACAAAAAAATATCTCTAGTTATGTTTTGACGAAACAGTCCTAACAAAATTAATTTGTTGAATTTGGAGACCGTTTGAAAAATGGTCATTTTCTGGTCGATCCAATTTGACTTAAATTGACAAAAAACATTTTCTTATGCCATGCTCACATATTAATTCCAAAAATTATGGAAATTGGAATCTAACAATAATTTAACATTCCAGATCCAACCAAAGTGGTTTCATCGAAAACGGAGTTCGTTTGTAAAATGGCTATTTATACGGGCTATATGTTATATTAAATTCAAAAGCGACTATTCTGAATATTCATCTGACCATAACTTTTGATTTCCATTTTGAAATTTCAATTTTTCAGATTCGTTAGAAAGATTTTTTAAATAGATTTAAATATTTTCGGTTTTACTAAAATCCAATTTAATTTGAATCATGTACATTCAGTCAAAATTTAAATTTAAATTCTCAAATTACTGTGCTATTTCTAACTCCTTTTATAATTAAGATAAATATATTCGTTCTAAATTCGTTTAAATAAAATTTTAATTGTTATTATTTAAAATAAATTATTTTATATATACTAAATCCATTAATATTGCTAAAATAAAAAATTAAATTGGTTCCAAAATTCCGGGTTGTTACAAGTGGAAAGTTATGGCTATGTTGATAAAGGGGAACAATCGAACAAGGAGGAGCGGGATTTAATTTATTCATTCGAGGACATTAGCCAAGATGATTAAGGTATAAAATAGGTAATTAATGAAGTTAATTGTGACTAATAATAATAATATAATCAGTTAATTATTATATGGTTGTATTAAATCATGTAAATCTTGTGACGATAGTAACTTTGTCATATGTTATCAAAATTGGACAAAACAGGATCCGTTGGGATCGTGTGGACGGTGGCTACACCATGGAACTGATTGGGAGTGGATTGGATCTCGTTACAATTTGTGGCAAAATAATTATCTGTTTGAATCAATCGGCAGTTATCGTTATTTAAAGATGATCGTACAATGTAAATAAAACTCAGTAACTCTGTCAGTTTATATTTTCATAAATATAATCTAGTGTTGATAAATGATGATTGATAGCTGTGTGTTGACTGTTTGGTTCAGTTGTTGATTTATTGGTTGAAATTATAGATAACGATATATATATATATATCCTTAATGAAATATTGATTCTGTTTATCAGAATAATTCATATTGAAATGAAATTGATGTTAATTATATTGTTTAACATCTGTCGATGTAGGGAGATAGGTTAGAGGGATCCAATAGGATTCCTCAATATTTATAATACTGTTTGTTTTCATATATTGTGACATATGATGTGATATATAATCTGTGATTGATTATGGGTGTGTAGATGATGTTAATCATGGTTATTTGGTATTTTAAATAACATAAGAAATACTAGAATGTGAAAAGGGAATTTTCAAAGTGAACATTGAAAATAAAATATTTATATATGAAGTAAATAGGATATTATAAAAGGTAATATTAGGAAAACAAATATTGGAAAATATACTTAAGGAAGTATTTGGGAAATGAATATAATTATGTAAAAGGATTTATATAAAATGAATAGAATTACATAAAAGGATTTATATAAAATGAATAGAATTATATAAAAGGATTTATATAAAATGAATAGGATTATATAAATGGAATTATAAATGAGATTTAAGTATTAGAAATAAAAAGGAGATTTGTATGAATAATTCTACAAATAAAAATACAAATAGGATTTGGGTTTGAGATACTGTTTTAAATACGAAATCAAACTGTTTTGATTATATAAAAAAATATTATTCACATACTATGTGAAAAATTAGATTAAAGTAAATATTTTACAAATAAAATATTATAAAGGAATTTGGGGTTTGAATTAGGAATTAAGTGGAATTACTGAAATTAGAAACTAACTGGAAATTAGTTGAGTTAAATGGCATTCTGGGTATCGATCTGATGTTGGTTTCGGCCTTCGGCATTTATGCTTGGGAAGTTGTTCTCTTACTAGTTTACAGTTAGAGACTGAAAGAGGTGGAAAGATATTAATACGTGAATCAGAAATGGAAATGTTTTCCGAAGTTAATAACATATATTTTCTAATTTTAGAAAATACGGAACTTACAAATATATGGAAACGATAAATAGGAAATTGGGAAATGAAATGATGATTGATCGGTAAGATTTCCATTTGGGACTATGATCGTTGTTTGTACACATGTTTTCCTTTGATAGTTAAATCACCGACTATCAAAGATTTTGACCAATTCTATTGTCAATATGGAGAGACCGGGATCAGATATATTATCTAAAAACCACTTCGTATGGCATTAACGTTGCGAATCAAATATGATGAAGATAATTGAAGACGGGGTTATGCAAGGGCTGTTCAGTAAATCCTAGGTAGAAATTGCCTAAGATGGATTTACATAATAGTGCCTTCGGGTTGTCCAGTCCCAGGACGACCTGTATGGAAGAATGTCTGACGGAGTATATTTAATAGACTGCGTAAGTTGATCTTTTCAAACGTATTTACGTTTGGGGGCAGAGGAATTCGTTTCTCTTAGCTGTATACCCATGGTATTTTTGGGGAAATCAATTTGTGATTTAGCGGGTATGACGATGTGACATTCAAAGTAAATAAAGGTGTGATTTATACGTTATGGTCTCTAGCCTCTCAACTAGAAAATGGTATAAAATCGGGTAGGTCGCATGGCTAAGCGGTTAGCTTCCAATTAAGGTGTATTGTCACCTGATCTAGAGAAATTCCATTTGCTTCTTTATTCTGTTTCGATGCTGTCCCTTTCAGGAAATGGTTGCTGATCCCAACCGTTGGTGATAATACATTTGGTACACTCAAACAAACTGAGTGACCGGTCTTGTTTAGCCTGGGTTACAAGATGTTCTTGTTGAACCCGGTGTATTCCTCTCTAAAGATACACTGTCGGAAGGTGGTCCCATACTTTGTCGGTTGGAATCCATTACCCAATAAGCGCCCGCGTTTTTTGGTAATATATTATGTACGTGGAATGTAAGATGAAAGCGTTCTGTTAATGATTATTTAGTTGTGGTTGAAAGAGACTATTATAATTTCAAATTATGTTTCGATATAAAGATTATTGTTTCTTTCAAAAGGATTTTGAAAGTCAAATCAAGTATTTTGGATTCTCATAAAGGAAAACCCGTTTCGCGTCATACGGCGTGTTCTTATGAGATATCGTTTATTTTTTCAAACTGTTTTAAATTGTTTACTCACACTAGTCCCATGACTGACCCGGAGTTTATTTTGTTTTATTTTCCCTAAACTCTTGGGTGCCCAAATTTGTACGGGCAGTCAAGTAGTCAGGATTTTACTAATACTGAGAGCTTGGAGCATGAGGCTTCAGGATTTTATAGCAATTGTTTATTTCCACTATGTTGTAAGTGTTGTACTCTAATAAATGTTGTTGTATACGTATACTGGTTTTATTTCAAAGTTATGTTATACTTTATTCATTCCGTTCATTCCGCTATGAGATTCGTGTTACTCTGATTATGATATTGTATGTTCTTATTCTTCTTCTTCTATTCTAATTTTCTATCTTATATATCATTACCCTCTAACTTCTTTCAACTATCCTTTATTTCCTATGCTTGGATAGTCGACATTGAGTTTATGTCGATAACCAGGATCGCGAAAACTCGGGTCGTTATAGTAGTATCAGAGCTGAAGGTTAAGTAATTACCTTGGCTTTGTGGTGTAACTCAGTAGAGATGGGGTTTGTAATACCCTAGATTAAGTTTAAGTGTGTATATATGAGCGCATATTTGTTATTCAAAATGGTTTTATGCTGTGGATATTTATTGGTCGAGTTGTTTATGGGTACTGATCGATCAGTTTGATCCACTGTATCGGTAGGAGTTTACAAACACTTGAATACGATGGACCGACACAATATGTTTTGAAATGAGGGTAAATGAAATAAATTCAACCAAATCATATTTTGATATAAAAGTATGATTAACATTTGGAGTATTATCGTATGTTGAATGTGTTGGTTGTGATTATAATCAGATAAGGCTATAAATTGAATGGTTATGTAAATAACCAATCAGAATTCATATGAGTGCAGTATATGGAATCAGATGAATTAAATCTGAATTTAATACAGAATTGGAATTAAAACCATGGAAATTTGGAAATGAGTTTGTAAATGGATTCGGATTAAATATATGAGCATTTTAAATCTTGGGAGATTTTTAATTGTTTTACGAGCCTTGTGAAGGACATTTTGAAATGTATTTCAAAATGGAAATGGTTAGAAATGGTTTTGAAGGTGATATAGTATTGAACTCACTTCAGTTGCTAGGAAATAATTCCGATGATGATCCGGACATCATCGGTATTCATTTTCGAGTTCTAAGTGACGGATTACTACCAAAGAGATAATTTTTAAGATGTTTTGAGAAAAGTAAGTTGTTTTGAATTCGAAAAAGGGATATTTGATTTTTAGAAAAGGTAAGTTGTTTAAAACTCCCAGGAAGAAAATTATTTGATTTGAAAAAAAATTAAATTAGAATTTGTGAAAGCAAATCGAAAAATAAGATATAGAATAAAAATTGGATAGTGAGATAGGAATTTGGAATTTGTTGAATTGGTATGTGTAGAATTTGGAATCGAGGATATAAATCGAGTTTGAAATGTTATTATGGTTTGGATATAAGCAAATAATTGGTTGAGAATAAATTGATTGGTGATCAATTGGAATGGATACATTGGTATATGCAGAATTGGTAACAGGTGGGTGATATGCCCGACAAAAAGGTACAAGTTTATTTATATATGAGTTTTGTGATTTATGAGCCGATTTGGCAAGCCGCTTAGCTGTTTGGTTTTCTTTTGGGTTGGAGGAAGCCTGAGAGGCGAGTTGTAGTTGTACCGATTGAGTTGTACAAAGGAGGTGCTGGCGAATTTTTTTAAAAATTTAGGGTGTTAGAAAATTTTTGAACTTTTTTTTAATAGAAACGAATTAATATTCTAATTAAAATAAAGTGGTTCAGCTAAAACTGAAGTTAAGAGGTAAACAAATAATTTTTAATCCAGTTAATAGGGTTTGTTTCCTACCTTAGCAATTTCGGGGACGAAAATTATTTTAATAGGGGAAGAATGTAACGACGCGTATTTTTAACGGATAATAAATAATTTATTTAATTATTTAATTAATGGTTTGGTAATTTAAAATGATCAGAATTAAATAATATTGAATATTTAATTAATATAAATAATAGATTAATATATTTATTTATTTTCGAAAAAATAGGAAATAACAGAATTCACAATATTGCGTGAATTGGGCAATTTAAAATATATAATTCAGTTTAGAATTGAATTATATTAACGAATTTATTTATGAATGACAGTTGAACATATAATTATATTATAATTATAATCGAGCTCAAAATGACACGGTAGTTCGTAATTTGGCGATTCGAACTTTAAAAGAATATACAGAATCCGTTTAAGCCGGATTTCTGTGAAACAAGAAACTTATGATCTGTTGAACGATATTTTTCTAATGGAAGAGAAAAATCGGGATTTCGTTGTGTAGATTTTGAGTTATGTCCAAATAAATTTTTTAAAAAGTCGCTACGGAAATTCCTTTATAATTTATAACGATTTATTTATATTATAAAAGGAATTTTTTTATAAATTGGATACTGATTTAACCTGGATTTGAAATGTTGAGTTAGAAATTCGGATAGGAATATTTTGGAGCTGTATGATATATATTACGAATACATACGATAATATTAATTTATCAATATTAATTTATTTTATTTTTAAATATATTAATATTTAAATGGGTTTATTTAGAGCTTTAAAAATAGCCAGTTTAGCAAACGACCTCCGTTTTCGACAAAACTAATTTTGTTGCATCTGGAATATTAAATTTACTATTAGATTTCAATTTTTGTGATTTTTGGAGTCAGTATGTGGCCGTACAGGATTTTAATTTAAAAAATAGGCAATAATTAGACTTTAAAAATACGCTGTGTGAGCAAACAAAGTCGGAATTCGACGAAACAAGTTTCGTTGGGTCCGTAATGTCAAACTTTAGCTATATGCCCATTTTCGTCGAATTTGGATATGTTATGTGATCACATGGATTTTAAATGACGAATACAAACAGCGTTATAATAAAATAGAATAAAATAATTGAATATAAAAATAATAAATCACACTATAAATAGGATACCATTCTCCTAAGCTTAATACTTCCCATTTCTCTGATCAAAGATATATCCACCATCATCTTCATCCAAAAACCAAAAAATTCCTGATTCATAGATTCAAGAACAAATTGAATAAAATCTCTAAATTCATGAGACCGGTATTTTTGAGTTCCTCGGTTCATTCTCTTCATCCTATAGGAGTTTAGGAGCGTTCGAGCAAAATTGTTTTTGCTGTTATTTTAGCAGCGTTAGCTAGGGTTGGTTTTTGTGGAGTGTCGGCGAATCTATTCATGAAGTGGAGCATGGATTCGATATTTGCATGAAGAATAACATCTCCGGTGAATGTTTGGTAGGATTCAAGGTAGGTTAAAGTCACAAGTTTTTCACGGCAGGCACTGTTCAATGTGACAGGATTTTTGAGAATGGAGATAGGCAGTGCGAGTTCGTGATCAATGGGTTGGAGGGAAGGAGAGTTTGATAGAGAGGAGGATGGGAAGCGTTGCGATAGATTTTGTTTGATTTTTAATTGAGAAAAGGAGTATGCGAGCTATGAAGTTACATTAATGGTGGTAGGAAGCGATGCTTGAATTTGTGAAGAGGAACGGTTAGCAGCGGGTTTGGGATAAAGGAGCAACATCGGGTTCAACGTTTTGCCAAGAATGGAGATGTATTGTACAGGGTTTTACTGTGTCCGCCAGTCAGGATTTGAAATGACCTGAACTTCCCCGTAAAGAAAGCTCGGATTGAGTTGAGAACACGACAAATCATAACACAAACAGAAGAACATTTCATTGCTTATTACAATAATTTACATCAGAGTACAAGAATATACAGAGTATGAACAAATGATATACATTTGATAAATATCAGAGATTCACAATTTACAATGCAGCGGAAAATAATACAAAACACAACTGAAAGAAATTAACGGATACAGAGCTTTCCGAATGTCATTCCAGCTGTATACTAGGATCCTGTGAATATAAATCTGCAAAACCAAAACTACTGGATGTCCATATGGAAAATAGGGGATCCAGAGTTTAGGTTAAAACAATAAACACTAGGTCAGTCATGTGACTGGTGTGAGAACTAAAACAGTTATTTAAAACTTTGCTTTAAAATGGAGTATATCAAGGGACCACGTCGTATAACACGGAATGGGTTTCCTCCTAAGAATACCAGTGCATAAAACAAACAACGTAATGTTTTCTGGAAAAATGAAGCTAATATAAGACCCAGGTCCCATCACACAATGCAACGCAAGCCGGAGGATAAGGTTTTCCCTTATAATAGCCAAACATGCTTGGTACATTTAAAACAAATCATTTGATACTGTTATAAGTGCATAGTGTATAAAATAGCTTCAAATATAAATGTATCGATCCTAGACGGCATGGGTACCATATATCATGTCGCCAATACTAGGCTCTACAATCAAAACCGCAAAGTCACGTATTGGAAGTTGGATTTCCATCTGTGAACCAAGGCAATGGATAGTCCTTACCGCTTCGAGACTCTCTAGCCCGAGCCTCAGGATCAGAGCTCGAGTGACCCTTGGATCGTCAGGGCCGGTCCACACAAAGTGGATTAAAATGCCTGAACAATATGTTTCCCCGCCCTATGGGGCTTAAATTGGTCATATATCGACCAAACCATCCATTGGCACCGTAGTGACCGATATAACTGAGGCGCCTCTCTATCCATCATCCAAATAAGTAAAACGTCAGGGCTTGCAAAACCCTGGCACCACTCCTAGCTAGAAAGAAACGCATGTCCTCCCTAAGGTCCTCTCTCGTTTCTGGTTCACACAGGGGTGCGAGGCTCGCGAATTAACGCTATACACAAAACTATGCTATATTAAAGCCGTGCTTTGATCATCAACCACAAGATTCTGCTTTTCAACAGAAGCCTTGATCATCTGCATCCCAGCATGCCACATAGGCAATTCACGATATATAACTGATGTCTATCAATCACACAGAATGAAATCCAATGTCAGACACACATCCAACTACAAGTCATTCTGGGTCTGAACGAAACCGGAGGCAACTTATTCCTCGTCCCATATGTCCAATACAGGAGAGAGGTCCTCGCATATCCAGTCGATTTCCAAGTACGTCTGGACGATCACCACTTATTACCTCGTCTTGGGTGCATAACCCAATCAAGACATCGGTAATCATCCAAACGATGTGAATACCTTCGGTCTTCAAACACCGTCTTCATCCACGACATATCGTCGAATCAGTTTTTAGAATGGGATAAACCCGATCTTTTTGAATAACTCGCGTATAAAATAAACAAGTGCTATAAAAACACAACATACGCCTCATTCTAATTCTGAATATTCTTTTATTTAAATATTCATATCCTTTGGTAAAGGTTCTGTAATGTCCCGTATTTTTACGGTCGAATAACTAATTTATTTAATTATTTAAAATATGGTTTTGTAATTTAAATGGTTTAAATTAAAATAATTATTGAATATTTAATAAATGAAATAATGAAATAATATATTTAATATCTGAAATAGTCAGAAATAGCGAATTGACAATATAATGTGAACTGGACAATTCAAAATATATATAATTCAGTTTGGAATTGAATTTGAATAACGAATATATTATTTAAACGAAGTTTGAATGTACAATTATAATATAATTAAAATCGAGCTTGAAATGGCACGGCAGTTCGATATTTGGTGATTTGAACTTCAACTGAATATACAGGGTCCGTTTTAAATCGGATTTCTGTGAAACAAGAAACGTTCGGAGCTGGTGAAGTATATTTTTCTAATAGAAGAGAAAAATCAGGATTTCATGGTGTAGATTTTGATTTATGTCCAAATCAAATTTTAGAAAAGTCGTTATGGAATTCCCTATATAATTTATTTATATTTTAAAAGGATTTAAATATAAATCTAATATCGATATAACTCTAATGATGAAATATCGAGTTGTAAATCCATATATATTTATTCTGGAGCAGTATGATATATATTGTTAATATATACGATAATATACATTTATTGATATTTAATTTAATTATTTTTAAATATATTTATATATTTAAAAGGGTTATTTAGAGCTTTAAAATAGCCAGATTTGCAAATGAACTCTGTTTTTGATGAAACTAATTTTGTTGGATCCGCAATATTAAATTATTGTTATATTTCAATTTCCGTGATTTTTGAAGTCAGTGTGTGGTCGTACGGATTTTTAATGTAAAAAAAAGTCAGTATTTTGATGGTTAAAAATATGCTGTGTGAGCAAACGGAGTCGGAATTCGACGAAACTAGTTTCGTTGGGTCCGTAATGTCGAACTGAAGGTGTATGTCCACTTTTGCGATTTTTGGATATCATGTGCGATCACAGGAAATTTTAAAGACAAATAAAATTAGTTGTTGCTTAAAGTAAAATAAAATAATGAATATAAAATTATTTATAGCTTTCTATAAATACGCCTTATCCCATTCTAAACCTAATTCTACTCCTTCACCTGTCAAGAAAAATCGCGCCTCTAGTAGAAAAAGGAAACGAAGAAAAACCGATCTTCATAAAATCACAACAATCAAAGGAAAATTCCTAAAATCACCAAAGTGATATATTTGAATATCTAGCAAGTTACTCTCCACACTCGTACCCATTTCAATGGGTGCGATCATAATTTTTGTGGTTCCAGTTCATTCCCGTAGTTCTACGGTTGGTGCGCTTGATGATTTAAAGCATCAATTCGTTTTTTTGATGTCATTTTTGGGTTCAGAAGATGGAACCGTATCTGGCATGCAAATTTAGGGTGTTTCGATGATGGGAAGTGTCGCACCTGGCACTGTGTATCATGGGAAATTCAGTTCGATGCGTTTCAGTCCAGGAGCGTGGGTTGGATGAGGAGTACACGGAGTTGAAGAGGATGGTGAGAGATGATCATTGGTGTATTTTGTGGGTGGGATAATGGAGTATGTGAAGAGATGGATCGAAAGGAAGAATCGACAATGGTCGTGACAAATAGGGAGGAGCTATCTGGGTTGGTAGGAGATGAAGTGCGGACGGATTGGGTATTGGGTCGGTTGATGTGGTGAGGCCCAAAGTTTAAATGGATTTAAGTCAATTCAATTTAATTAGTGTGTATATAAACTTCGAAATTGAATAACTTTGTCATACGTTAACCAAATTCAGCGAAACAAGATCCATTGGGTTCGTAGGGACGGCGCCTACACACTAGAACTGACTGGGAGTGAATCGAAGCTCATTACAATTTATAGAGAAATAAATTGTCGGTCTGAATCAAGCAATGGTTAACGTTATTAACGATGATCGTCCAATGTGAGTAAACTCACTAACTCTTATCAGTTTATATTTTTAGAACTGATAAATATTGTTTGGTTGTCGTGTGTTGACTGTTTGGATGAACTGCTAGTCAGTTGGTTGAAATTATATATATATATAAAATAATTTTCAAATATATATATATATATATATAATTGATTCTGTTTAGCGGAATATTTCATAGTGAAATGAAATTGATGTTAATTATATTGTGTAACATCTGTGGATGCAGGGAAACATGTCAGAGGAATCCAATTGGATTCCTCAACATTTATTTTACTGTTTTTCATATATTGTAATATATGATGTAATATATAATCTGTGTTGATTATGTGTGTTTGAATGATATCGATCATTGTTATTTAGTATTGTAAATACCGTAAGAAACACTAGAATGTTAAAAAGGAAATGTTCAAATGTTATATTGAAAAAGAAAAATTTATAAAATCAAAAGATTTTATAAAAAGGAATATATTTTTATTAAATAAATAGAATCGAAAAGGGAATATTTATTTGGAAATAAATAGAAAGAATAAAGAAATATTTATTTTGAAAATAAATAGAGATAAAAGAAATATTTATTTAGGAAGTAAGTAAAGACGAAAAGGGGATATTTGTAAACCATTTACAAATAGAATTAAAAAGGAATTATTTGTAAAACATTTACAAATAGAGTTATAAAAGAGAATTTTATATTTGAAAGGTTCAAACCCGTGCTTCGCACACGGGTATAATATGATAAGGATTTAAAATAAATATGGAATAAAAATCTGTTTAAACAGATAAATGGAGAAGATTAATTTATAAATATTATTTTGTAAATTAAATAAAAATATTTATTATTGGATAAATGGGATATATAAGTCAGAACTTGTATAGAGAAGTAATAATCGATTTTTAACATCGATATTTGAAACTGAATATGAACGTAGGGTTAACATGACTTATCAATGGAATTTATTGAAGTGTTGAATATAAAATAAGATTTTATATGAATTGTTTATAAATAGAAGTATAAATAGAATTTGAAAATAGGATATTATCTTAAATATGAAACCAAATTGTTTAAATTATAAAAAGAATATGTTATTCATATCGAATACGAATAATGGATTAAGGCAAGTATTCTTGCAAAGAAGAAGATTATAAAAAAGATGTTATTCATATTTTATATGAATAAATGGATTAAATAAATGTTTGAAAATAAAAATATTTATAAAGAAAGATCGGATTTGAAATAGAATTCAAAGGGGAATTTGAATGAGATAGAAATATTAGTTATTCGAAAGGAGTTAAGAAATATTAGTTATTCGAAAGTAGTTATCATATATTAGTTATTCGAAAGGACTTAATCAAATATAGTTTATTCGAATAGAGTTAAAGGTGTTAATCGAATATAGTTTATTCGAAAGGAGTTAATCGAATATAGTTTATTCGAAAGGAGTTAATCGAATATAGTTTATTCGTAACAAGTTAATCGAACATAGTTTATTCGAAAGGAGTGAGTTGATAGGAGTTAATTGATAAAAGTTAACTGATTAAAGTTAATCCAGTAGAGTTAATCAAATAGAGTTAATAAAATAGAGTTAATCGAATAGAGTTAACTGAATAATGTTAATGGAATAGAGTTAATCGAATATGGCTATTCGAAGAGAGATTATCGAATATAATTTATTCGAAGGAGAGAATTAATCGAATATAGTTTATTCAAAATGAGAGTTACGTAAGGAAGTTTGTTAAAGGTTTAAAAGATAAACTTTGTCTATTCCGAAGTTAAAACTTTGTTCAGTTAAGGTCTGAGAGGTAATTATACCCCAACTTGATTGACTTCCTTCTTAACTAAGGAATGGCTAAGGTTTGATAGTTAAGGATAGTTAAGTGAATTTAGTCAATGAGTGAAATGGTTTGATTTGGCATTGAGATGTTGATTTAAACATCAGTTTAAATCTAGTGAAGGAGTTTTGGAAATGTTTTCCAAATAAGAATCAGAAATGTTTTCTGATAATAGAAAATAAGAATTTAGAATATATGGAAACATGAGACAAGTAAATTAATGAACGAAAGAGATAAATGTTAAATGATGATTGATCGATATAATTTCCATCTGGAAATAATACCGTTGTTTGCATACGTGTTTTTCTTTGATAGTTAAATCACAGACTATCAAAGTTTTGACCATTTTTCCACTGTCAATACGGAGAGACCGTTTGGATTATTATTCGAGAACCACTCCATATGGGCGTAAGATCGAAGACAAATTGAAGGAGTTTATACAAAGGTTATTCTAGCAATCCTAGGTAGAAATTGCCTAAGATGGATTTACAGAATAGTGCCTTAGGTTTGTCCAGTCCCAGGACAACTTGAATGGACGAATGTTTGACAGAGTATATCTGGTAGATCACGTAAGTTGGTCGTTTCAAACGTATTTACTTTGGTGGCAGAGGAATTCGTTTCTTTTAGCTTATACCCGTGGTATTTTTAGGGAAATAAATTTGTGATTTGACGGGTATGACGATATGGCATTCAAAGTGAATGAATGAGTAATCTGTTGAAAGATACGTTATGACCTCCAGCCTTATCAACTAGGAAATGAGTGAAATCGGGCAGGCAGCATGGCTAAGTGGGCCGCACCCAAGTAGGGTATATATCACCATCTAGAGAGTATTCATATTTGTTACTTCTTTCAATTTTGTATCTCTTGGGAGTGGTTATGTTGGTTTACCAACTGTAAGGTGACAATATATTCGATACACTCAAGCGAAATGAGTGGTCAATCATGTGTGGCCGAGTTGCAAGATGTTCTTTTTGAACTCCAGTGTATCGCTTCTAGAGTACAATAAGCGGTTGGTGGATCCATGCCTTCTCATAGTTGGAATCCATTCCCCAAATAAGAGCCCACGGTTTTGATTGTATATTATATATGTAGAACGTTAGATGCAAGTGTTTCTGGTAAATTTCTATTTACTTGATCTAGACATTGTTATAATATCAGATAAGTATCGTTTTAGAAATATTTTGGGTTATCATAAGGTAAAAGCCATCCATGTTTATGTGTGGATCGGTCTTATGATTATCCTTTGTTTCAAAAGAATTTTGAAAGTTAAATCAAGTGATTTGAGTTTACTCACACCAGTCCATGTTGCTTAACTGGTATGTCTGATAGGGGGTTCTCGCTTCGACGTTTGGTGGCGAACGTGAGACACTTACCCCTACAGGTCCTGCAATATAGCGGGTTGGTTGAGTCGAGAGGCTGGCCGTAAAGCATGGAGTTGGGGTACCTTTGTAAGCCACAGGGGGAGGTTAGCCCTTTGCCTTGGGGGATGAGGGATGGTTGAAAAGCCTACCGAATTTCCGGGACATTACAGTGGTATCAGAGCTAAAGGTTAAGTTATTACCTTAGCTCTGTGGTGTGACTCAGTAGAGATGGGGTTAGTAATACCCTAGATTGAGTTGAGTGTGTATATATGAGTAAACGTATTTATTATTTGATAAAAAAATATTGATTTTGTAACGACCCAGAATTTTGGGACCGATTTAAAATTTTTATTTTAGAAATTTTAAGGGAATTTTAATATTTAAATTAATTTACTTTAAATAAAAATGACTAAAAATTTATTTTAAAATGAATAAATTCAATTTAATTATAAAAGGTGTTTAAAATAGCGCTGCAGTTTGAAAATTTGAAATTGAACTTTGACTGACTGTACATAATTCATTTTAAATCAGAATTGAGCGAAACTAGAAATATTTAAATCTGTTTAACGATATCTTTCTAACGAATCTGAAAAACTGAAATTTCGTTTTAAAAATCAAAATTTATGGCCAGTTCAAAATCTAGAAAAGTCGCTATAGAATTTATATATATTTTAATATTATATATTGATCTTAAAAATAGCCATTTTTCAAACGACCTCGGTTTTCGACGAAACCACTTTTGTTGAAACCGGAATGTCAAATTATTGCTAAGTTTCAATTTTCATAATTTTTCGAATTAATATGTGAGCGTGGCAAAGGAAAACGTGTTTTGATAGTTTCGGTCAAATTTAATCGACTCGAAAATGGCCATTTTTCCAACAGTCTCAGAATTCGACGAAATTAGCCTCGTTAGAACCGTATCGTCAAAACATAACTAGAAATAATTTTTCTATAATTTTAAATGTCGTAAGTGGCCCCAGTAATTTAAAATGTACGTTCAAATTAAATATAAATTGATTTATAATTTAATTTATAGTAAAACATATCGTAACAGCCGAATTGGGTTATGAAACATATTCCATTATGTCCGGAACGGGGGTTATTAGCTAGGGGCGACATTCGTTGGGTTCGATTCGGAGTTAGTATCAATGAACAAATATTTTCTTGAATTAAATAATTAATTAAATTAAAATATACTATTTTAAATACGCTATATATATGGTGCATATACAGTAAACCCTAACTTCCAATACACCAACCGCCTTCTTCTTCTTCATCTCAATGGCCGATAGCCTTCGAATTTCCATCAACAAATTCTTTCAATCCACACCACGCTATTCGAATCTTCCAAAACCAAATCAAAGAGCTCTTCAAGCTCAACAATTTCAATGGCTATGATCTAATTTAGTTGACCGAGGTGGGTGGATTTTGGCCTGGAAGTCGGCGGCATCGGGGGGGGGGGGTGTGGCGCTAGGGCCCACTGAGTTCGACCTCGGTCTCGGCGACGAGGATCGGCGGTCGGGGCTTGGATGTGGCGAACTCTGATCGGAAGCAGGTGGTAGGAAATCGAGGCGCGGTGGAGGTTTATGTTTTGAGCGTGATGGGTTTCGAGTCCAGTAAACAATGAAGGAGGAGGAGAAAGATTAACGGTCTAATGATGTAATTAATATAATTAATTATATTTAATTTACAAATTGATGTATCAATGTTTAAAATCGAATAACTTGTCCAAATCAAAACAGAATTCAGCGAAATGACTTGCGTTGGACTCGTGTTGATGTGATCTACGCGATGGAACTGTCTACGACCAGAACAGAGCACTTTGAAATTTCAACCAAATTGGAACACGGACGAATTATGAAGACCAATCGATGTTAGATTTCTTCTTTTAAAATAATTAAAATTTAATTATCTGTCGTTATTTCAATTCCATGTGTGTATGATTATTAAATACAGATCGGTGATATTGTGTATGTTGTTGTGATTGATTTGTGATGCTCCTATGTTGTTAGATCTGTAATGTTAACTTTAGAATATTATTTTTAGTGTTTTGTCGAAGCAGAATGATCAACAAAACAAGAGTATCATTTTTGATCAATTAGGTTGAAAATAAAAATAACAATTTTTGATATGAATATACATTAGAAATGTTCATTTTTTTTAAAAACATGTTAGTTAAATTAGAACTATCATTTGTGTTAAACATGTTTATTGAAATCGAAATAACATTTTTGATTAAAATTGTGCTAGAAAAATAAAACAACATTTTATTAGAAATATGATTATGCAAATCAAAATGACATTTTTGATTTGAAATCTGTTATGAAAATAAAAACAACATTTTTATTTAAAGTTTGTTATGTAAAACAAAATTGACAATTTGATTGGAAGTTTGATTAGTGACAGAAATTTACATTTTTGTTAATTTGATTATAAAGAACAAAAATTAACATTTTTGTTAATTTGCTTACAAAGGACAGAAATTAACATTTTTGTTAATATTATAAAGAACAGAAATTAACATTTTTGTTAATTAGATTATAAAGAATACATATGATAAAAAGGACATTTTATGTTAAAGAATATACATCAGATTAAAGTAGCACTTTTGATTAAGAAATGTTTATTAGACAGAAATAACATTTTCATATAAATGTTAAATTAGCAAAGAAAATAACTCTTTTTGTCGAAAAGAAAGTTTAGTTGAGAAAATAACATTTTTGTGCATAAGATAGAGTATAAAACAAAAATATGCATTTTTGCCTGCATTAAAAAGAATTTGTCACAACATAAATGTCAAAAAAAAGGAAAATTAACATTTTTGTTTAATGAAAAAGAATGAAAATAGAATAACATAATTTTATCAAAATATGATTAGTAATTAAAAACAACATATTTTCACCGTCATTTATTGAAATTAAAAACAACATATTTTCACCGTCATTTTGTTGAAATTAAACAACATATTTTTTCAGTCATCTTGTGTTAAATAAAAAGTATCATTTTTGCATTAAAAGATTAGGATTAAAGGTTCTCACTTTTATTATATCAAAAAAAGATTCAAAACAAATTGGCCATTTTTGTTACATTGAAATTTAATAAACAAAAAGTGTCGTTTTTGGTTGCATTGAAAGTCATCAAACAAGTTAGTCATTTTATTACATTGAAATTTATAAAATAAATTTGTCGTTTTAGTTAAAAATGTTGTCTTAAAATATAATAACATTTTTTTAAAAAAAAATGCTGCCTTAGATAAAGTTATATATATTTTTTTACATTCTAGAAACAAAATTTACATTTTTGTTTGCATTAAAAGCTTATAAGCAGAATTCACATTTTGGTTTGCATTAAAAGTTTTGTAAACAAAATTTACATTTTTGTTAATTAGATTATTAAGGATAAAATAACTTTTTTGTTATGAAATGTTACACTAGACATAAAATAAAATTTTTGTTAAAAAAATGTTTATTGGATTAAAATCTGTTACTTTTGAAATGAATTAAAAATGTATATTTGTATACATTTTAAAGGAATGAGTTAAGAATGTATATTTTTATACATTAGAAAGAATGAGTTAGAAATGAACATTTTTGTTTACATAAAAAAAGAAATTAAAGAATTTACATTTTCCCATGTAAACAAAAGGAAGTAAAGTATTTACATTTTTTTATGTAAATAAAAGATTAAATAGAAAATTACATTTTTCTATGTAATTAAAGAATAAAGTTAGAGAATTACATTTTTATGTAAATTAGAATAAGAATGACATTTTTGTTTAGAAAATGTAAATTAAAATAAAAGGTGACATTTTCATTCTTATTCTATTATTCAATAGAAAGATTAGAATTAAAGTTATATTTTTTACATTCTAGATGTAAATAGAAGCATAGATTCTAAAGCTACATTTTTATTGCCATTATATATGTAATGAAAAGAATAGATGTAAATGTCACATTTTTAGTGTTAAAATAGAGACAAATAAATAGAATAGATTTTAAAATTTCATTTTCTATGTAATTAAAGAATGACAGGAAAAATTACATTTTTCAATGTCATAAGAGATTGGATAAAACACTACATTTTTCAATGTAATAAAAGAATGAAATAAAATAAGTAGAATTGAAATCATGGCTTTATGGCCATTTGATTTCAATAACAAGAGTGAACATTAGAAAATACATTTTTCAATGTAAAATAGTTTCATTGAGAAGAATTAATCATTTAAATATGATATTAGAGATGGTTTGAAATATACGGTTATTATATAGAAGTATTCGATGTACTAAAGATAAAGGTCGTGTATTCAAAATTGAATATTACACTCCCATTAACAAGTTACCCGACTTGTTTATGTGATTGGGACGATAATTTTCATACATCGCCCGAGTGCACAAATGAATTATTATTGCTTGATGGATGAAACCCCACACGGGTATTGGGATGATATTGGATACACACAAATCCCAATATTTAGTTATCTGTCAATCGATGGATTGACAGTCTGTGATGAGCGTTAGTTATTTACTTTAATGCTCACACAGTTATAGATTCCACTTTGGTCGTCATTTGGATGTTTGATAATTATTTATCATGATTGTTGATTCCATACAAATTATATGGTTTTCGGTTGAGTTACATTCCAATAAAGAATTTTCTAGAAAAAATATTTTAGAGAATATATTTTTGAAAGAATATTTTAGAAAAAGAATATATTTTGGGAAAATATATTTTTATTGAAATAAACTAGTTATTAACTAGAATAAATCATAAAATTTAGATTTAATAAGTTTTCCAATTTGTTAAGATTTAATTGAAGTTAAATTAAAATAAATTGGATTTTGGGTTTGTCGTGAATAGTGTCTTAAATAACACTGTTCTTAAACCCCATATGAAAAGAATAATCTTTTAATTTAGATTATTAAAGTTTTCATTTAGTAATTGAAATAAGATGAAATGTGAGTTGGGTTTATTGTGAACTATGTTTCTAAGCGACATTTGTTCTTTGACCCAACTGACAGCGAAAGTATGATTTGGAATTTATAAATCTTTTATTAAGATTTAAATGGAAATTTTCCAAAAGTAAAGTTTTCCAATTTAATACATTAAATTGGAATTGAATAGGATTCGAATTAATTATAACCGAGATAAGCTTCTATAAAAGAAGACCGATACTACATATGGAATTTAAGAGGCCTTGTCGTTATTCCATTTATATTATTGGTTGGATACAGAAATTTATAAAGATTATATATCGATTTGTTTTCTGTGAAGATTCCATATTTTATGGAAGATGATTTTGGGCTTACCGTGAACAATGTTTTAAATGACATTAGTTCTTTAACCCAGTTAAAGATAAGATAAATTTCTTAAATTTAAATAATCATTGAATAATGATTTTTGTTTTTAAAACCAAATTTGGGGTTTAATAAATCTTTAAAATTTAAGAATAAATTTGAAGAACTTATATTTGATAAGATAATGTGAGTATTTTATTTAAAAGGATATTCTGAATTGGAATGAGACGTTGGGTGTGATTTTATAGTACTTGATTTTTCATTATAAAATACGCTAGTTATTCGGAAAGACCGAGTTTAACCCATTCTGAGTAATTACTACGACGATGAAGAGTCGAAGATGAAGACGATGGGTGAAGACCGACGATCCTCACATTGAATGGATGTATTGCTACAGAGACCTTGATGGGAGTAGCTACATTGAAGGGGCTTCAGTGGTGGCCATCCGGACTATTGTTGATTGTTCGGATTTGGTTTTCGCTCAGACCCAGAGCATAAGCTAGTAAATGGATGCGTGTCTGACATTGGATTTCGTTCCATGTGAATTAAATCGATTTCTGTTAATGTATGTCTGTTTGGTGGTAAAGGATTTATCCTCTACTTAACACCCTGTTATATATTAATAGTGATTGATCGCATTGCGTGAATTTTCAATGTGGCACGCCAAGATGAAAATGATCAAGGGTTTTGTTGAAAAGCAGGGCCTTGTGGGATGATCAAAGCATAGCCTATTATGACATAGCTTTGTGTATATCGTGACTTCGCGAGCCTCACACCCCGGTATGAGTCAAAAACGGGATATGGACCGTATGGAGTGCACACATTTCTTTCTAGCTTGTGGTAGTGTCAGTTCTTTAACACGGCCTGACATTTTACTTATGTGGATGATGGATTTTGAGGCTCCTCGGATTTTTATAGGCCGATAGTGGTCGTATTATAGGTTCAAAGGAACCGGGAAACGTCTGTTCAGGCATAACCAATCCTCTGCCGATAGGCGGGGACCGGACCTACCGCATCCAAGGGTTCACTACGGGGGATCCTGAGGTATTTGCTAGAGTGTCTCGAATCGGAGAGGAGCTTGCCCCTAGCCTCGACTCATGATGGAAATCCAATTTCTAATATGACCTTGCAGTTTTGATTGTAGAACTAGTACGGCGACATAGTAGGATGGGGTACTATGCCGCCTATGATTAATACATTATGATTGAAATTGTTTTTGAAATATATACACCCATAGATATACACACTAATATTAACTCCGTTTTATCGTATCAAGCATTTTTGACCATTATAAGGTAAAACCCTACCCTCCGGTTTGCGTTGCATTGTGTGATGGGACTTGGGTCTTATAATGGTTTCAATTTTCTAAAAAGCATTGCGTTGTTTAACGTTTACTTTATTTTATGCACTGGCAATCCAATGGAGTAAACCCGTTCCGCGTTAGCGGCGTGGTCCTGTGATTAGCCTTATTGTTTAATAGGATAAGTAAGATTTCTCATACCAGTCCCATGACTGATCTGTAGTTTGTTTCACTAGCAAACTCGGGTGCCCTTATTTTCCACACGGGCAGTCGAGTAGCTTTTTGCAGATATATTTACAGGATCCTGGCTTACAGCTGAAGCAGTATTCGAAAAGCTCTTTACCCGTGTATTTCTTCCAGTTGTATATTTGTATTATTTTTCCGCTGCTATTTAAGTGTAATTTGAAACTCTGATATTATTTGATTTCTATTTGGTAATGAGTATTCATACTCTGTTATATTCTTGTACTCTGATGTAATTGTTGTAATCAACAATAAAATGTCCTTCAGTTTGTGTCCTGATGTGTGTTGTTCTCAAAGCAATCCAGCCTTTCCTTTACCAGGAAGTTTGGGTCGTTTCAGTTGGTATCAGAGCTTTGGTTTACAGAGCTCGAGAACAAGACACATTAGAACTGAACGAAAGAATTCATCAGAGATTGGATTAGTAATATCCAATGAGAATAACTCGTTAGAGATGGGATCAGTAGTATCCTAGAATGAGTGTGAAGAGTATTATTTTCTTTAAAATAAAAAAAATAATGAAAACAAATTTAGTTTTGGAAAATTTTATTTTAAAATACGTGTTTGAGTATATTATATTTTTATGTGGACAATCTAGTATATAAAGATTTCGGATATACGAGTAATTAACGGATATTCGAAGTTTTAATATACTAGATAGATATAGAATCACACTCTAGTCGCCCGGAGATAATTCTGATTATCGGTGCACCATCATCAGTACTTATGTTCGAGTATCGAAAGTGGGATTTCTATATATTTCCATTGACTGGTATGAGAAGCAACACTTAGTTAGTACACATTGTTGTGATTTGCACTAAAAATATAATTTTTGACTATATATAAAGTTATATATATTTGAAAGGTTAATCCCCTAATTGATTGCTGGTTGTGATGTTTGATAATTAGTTTCACTAATTAAAATATTAGAAATATAATTAATTGAAACCAATAAATAAAATTTAGTTGAGTTGGTTAATTAAACGACTTTTAGCTTCGTTCCTATTCGAGAACGAAAAGATTTTAAGTGGGGGCGATTGTAACGACCCGGAATTTTGGGGTCGATTTAAAATTTTTATTTTAGAAATTTTAAGGGAATTTTAATATTTAAATTAATTTACTTTAAATAAGAACAAATAAAAATTTATTTTAAAATAAATAAATTCAATTTAATTATAAAAGGAGTTTAAAACAGCGTTGTAGTTTGAATATTTGAAATTGAACTTTGACTGACTGTACAGAATTCATTTTAAATCAGAATTGAGCGAAACCAGAAATATTTAAATCTGTTTAATGATATCTTTCTAACGAATCTGATAAACTGAAATTTCGTTTTAAAAATCAAAAGTTATGGCCAGTTCAAAATCTAGAAAAGTCGCTGTAGAATTTATATATATTTTAATATTATATATTGACCTTAAAAATAGCCATTTTTCAAACGATCTCGGTTTTCGACGAAACCACTTTTGTTACAACCGGAATGTCAAATTATTGCTAAGTTTCAATTTTCATAATTTTTCGAACTAATATGTGAGCGTGGCAAAGGAAAACGTGTTTTGACAGTTTCGGTCAAATTTAATCGACTCGAAAATGGCCATTTTTCCAATAGTCTCAGAATTCGACGAAATTAGTCTCGTTAGAACCGTATCATCAAAACATAACTAGAAATAATTTTTCTATAATTTTTAGTGGTCGTATGTGGCCCCGGTAATTTAAAATGCACGTTCAAATTAAATATAAATTGATTTATCATTTAATTTATAGAAAAACAAATCGTAACAGCCGAATTGGATTACGAAACATATTCCATTATGTCCGGAATGGGGGTTATTAGCTAGGGGCGACATTCGTTGGGTTCTATTCGGAGTTAGTATCAATGAACAAATATTTTTTTGAATTAAATAATTAATTAAATTAAAATATACTATTTTAAATACGCTACATATACGGTGCCTATACAGTAAACCCTAACTTCCAATACACCAGCCGCCTTCTTCTTCGTCTCAATGGCCGATAGCCTTCGAATTTCCATCAACAAATTCTTTCAATCCACACCATGCTATTTGAATCTTCCAAAACCAAATCAAAGAGCTCTTCAAGCTCAACAATTTCAATGGCTATGATCTAATTTAGTTGACCGAGGTGGGCGGATTTTGGCCTGGAAGTCGGCGGCATCAGGGGGGGTTGTGGCGCTAGGGCCCATCGAGTTCGACCTCGGTCTCGGCGATGAGGGTCGGTGGTCGGGGCTTGGATGTGGCGAACTCTGATCGGAAGCAGGTGGTCAGAAATCGAGGCGCGGTGGAGGTTTATGTTTTGAGCGTGATGGGTTTCGGGTCCAGTAAACAACGAAGGAGGAGGAGAAAGATTAACGATCTAATGATGTAATTAATATAATTAATTATATTTAATTTACAAATTGATGTATCAATGTTTAAAATCGAATAACTTGTCCAAATCAAAACAGAATTCAGCGAAACGACTTGCGTTGGACTCGTGTTGATGAGATCTACGCGATGGAACTGTCCACGACCAGAACAAGGCACTTTGAAATTTCAACCAAATTTGAACATTGACGATTTATGAAAACCAATCGACGCGAGATTTCTTCTTTTAAAATAATTAAAATTTAATTATCTGTCGTTGTTTCAATTCCATGTGTGTATGATCATTAAATACAGATCTGTGATATTGTGTATGTTGTTGTGATTGATTTGCGATGCTCCTATGTTGTTAGATCTGTAATGTTAACTTTAGAATATTATTTTTAGTGTTTTGTCGAATTAGAATGATCAACAAAACAAGAGTATCATTTTTGATCAATAATGTTGAAAATAAAAGTAACAATTTTTGATATGAATATACATTAGAAATGTTCATTTTGTTTAAAAACATGTTAGTTAAATTAGAACTATCATTTGTTTTAAACATGTTTATTGAAATCAAAATAACATTTTTGATTAAAATTGTGTTAGAAAAATAAAACAACATTTTATTTGAAATATGATTATGCAAATCAAAATGACATTTTTGATTTGAAATCTGTTATGAAAATAAAAACAACATTTTTATTTAAAGTTTGTTATGTAAAACAAAATTGACAATTTGATTGGAAGTTTGAATAGTGACAGAAATTTATATTTTTGTTAATTTGATTATAAAGAACAAAAATTAACATTTTTGTTAATTTGCTTATAAAGGACAGAATTAACATTTTTGTTAATATTATAAATAACAGAAATTAACATTTTTGTTAATTAGATTATAAAGAATACATATGATAAAAAGGACATTTTATGTTAAAGAATATACATCAGGTTAAAGTAGCATTTTTGATTAAGAATGTATATTAGACAGAAATAACATTTTCATATAAATGTTAAATTAGCAAAGAAAATAACTCTTTTTGTCGAAAAGAAAGTTTAGTTGAGAAAATAACATTTTTGTGCATAAGATAGAGTATAAAACAAAAATATGCATTTTTGCCTACATTAAAAAGGATTTGTCAAAACATGAATGTCAAAAAAAAACGAAAATTAACATTTTTGTTTAATGAAAAAGAATGAAAATAGAATAACATATTTTTATCAAAATATGATTAGTAATTAAAAACAACATATTTTCACCGTCATTTATTGAAATTAAAAACAACATATTTTCACCGTCATTTTGTTGAAATTAAACAACATATTTTCTCAGTCATCTTGTGTTAAATAAAAAGTATCATTTTTGCATTAAAACATTAGGATTAAAGGTTCTCAGTTTTATTATATCAAAAAAATATTCAAAACAAATTGGCCATTTTTGTTGCATTGAAATTTAATAAACAAAAAGTGTCGTTTTTGGTTGCATTGAAAGTCATCAAACAAGTTAGTCATTTTATTACATTGAAATTTATAAAATAAATTTGTCGTTTTAGTTAAAAATGTTGTCTTAGAATATAGTAACATTTTTTTTAAAAAATGCTGCCTTAGATAAAGTTATATTTTTTTTTTTTTTACATTCTAGAAACAAAATTTACATTTTTGTTTGCATTAAAAACTTATAAACAGAATTCACATTTTGGTTTGCATTAAAAGTTTTGTAAACAAAATTTACATTTTTGCTAATTAGATTATTAAGGACAAAATAACATTTTTGTGATGAAATGTTACACTAGACATAAAATAACATTTTTGTTAAAAAAATGTTTATTGGATTAAAATCTGTTACTTTTGAAATGAATGAAAATTGTTTATTTGTATACATTTTAAAGGAATGAGTTAAGAATGTATATTTTTATACATTAGAAAGAATGAGTTGGAAATGAACATTTTTTTTACATAAAAAAAAGAAATTAAAGAATTTACATTTTCCCATGTAAACAAAAGGAAGTAAAGTATTTACATTTTTTTTATGTAAATAAAAGATTAAATAGAAAATTACATTTTTCTATGTAATTAAAGAATAAAGTTAAAGAATTACATTTTTATGTAAATTAGAATAAGAAGGACATTTTTGTTTAGAAAATGTAAATTAAAATAAAAGGTGACATTTTCATTCTTATTCTATTATTCAATAGAAAGATTAGAATTAAAGTTATATTTTTACATTCTAGATGTAAATAGAAGCATAGATTCTAAAGCTACATTTTTATTGCCATTATATATGTAATGAAAAGAATAGATGTAAATGTCACATTTTTAGTGTTAAAATAGAGACAAATAAATAGAATAGATTTTAAAATTTCATTTTCTATGTAATTAAAGAATGACAGGAAAAATTACATTTTTCAATGTCATAAGAGATTGGATAAAACACTACATTTTTCAATGTAATAAAAGAATGAAATAAAATAAGTAGAATTGAAATCATGGCTTTATGGCCATTTGATTTCAATAACAAGAGTGAACATTAGAAAATACATTTTTTCAATGTAAAATAGTTTCATTGAGAAGAATTAATCATTTAAATATGATATTAGAAATGGTTTGAAATATATGGTTGTTATATAGAAGTATTCGATTTACTAAAGATAAATGTCTTGTATTCAAAATTGAATATTACACTCCCATTTACAAGTTACCCGACTTGTTTATGTGATTGGGACGATAATTTTCACACATCGCCCAAGTGCACAAATTAATTATTATTGCTTGATGGATGAAATCCCACACGGGTATTGGGATGATATTGGATACACACTAATCCCAATATTTAGTTATCTGTCAATCGATGGATTGACACTCTGTGATGAGCTTCAGTTATTTACTTTAATGCTCACACAATTATAGATTCCACTTTGGTCGTCATTTGGATGTTTGATAATTATTTATCATGATTGTTGATTCCATACAAATTATATGGTTGTCGGTTGAGTCACATTCCAATAAAGAATATTCTAGAAAAAATATTTTAGAGAATATATTTTTGAAAGAATATTTTAGAAAAAGAATATATTTTGGGAAAATATATTTTTATTGAAATAAACTAGTTATTAACTAGAATAAATCATAAAATTTAGATTTAATGAGTTTTCCAATTTGTTAAGATTTAATTGAAGTTAAATTAAAATAAATTGGATTTTGGGTTTGTGGTGAATAGTGTCTTAAATAACACTGTTCTTAAACCCCATATGAAAAGAATAATCATTTAATTTAGATTATTAAAGTTTTCATTTAGTAATTGAAATAAGATGAAATGTGAGTCGGGTTTATTGTGAACTGTGTTTCTAAGCGACATTTGTTCTTTGACCCAACTGACAGCGAAAGTATGATTTGGAATTTATAAATCTTTTATTAAGATTTAAATGGAAATTTTCCAAAAGTAAAGTTTTCCAATTTAATACATTAAATTGGAATTGAATAGGATTCGAATTAATTATAACCGAGATAAGCTTCTGTAAAAGAAAGCCGATACTACATATGGAATTTAAGAGGCCTTGCTGTTATTCCATTTATATTATTGGTTGGATACAGAAATTTATAAAGATTATATATCGATTTGTTTTCTGTGAAGATTCCATATTTTATGGAAGATGATTTTGGGCTTACCGTGAACAATGTTTTAAATGACATTAGTTCTTTAACCCAGTTAAAGATAAGATAAATTTCTTAAATTTAGATAATCATTGAATAATGATTTTTGTTTTTAAAACCAAATTTGGGGTTTAATAAATCTTTAAAAATTAAGAATAAATTTGAAGAACTTATCTTTGATAAGATAATGTGAGTATTTTATTTAAAAGGATATTCTGAATTGGAATGAGACGTTGAGTGTGCTTTTATAGTACTTGATTTTTCATTATAAAATACGCTAGCTATTCGGAAAGACCGAGTTTAACCCATTCTGAGTAATTACTACGACGATGAAGAGTCGAAGATGAAGACGGTGGTTGAAGACCGACGATCTTCACATCGAATGGATGTGTTGCTACAGAGACCTTGATGGGAATTGCTACCTTGAAGGGGCTTTAGTGGTGGCCGTCCGGACTATTGTTGATTGTTCAGATTTGGTTTTCGCTTAGACCCAGAGCATAAGCTAGTAAATGGATGTGTGTTTGACATTGGATTTCGTTCCATGTGAATTAAATCGATTTCTGTTAATGTATGTCTGTTTGGTGGTAAAGGATTTATCCTCTACTTAACACCCTGGTATATATTAATAGTGATTGATCGCATGGCGTGAATTTTCAATGTGGCACGCCAAGATGCAAATGATCAAGGCTTTTGTTGAAAAGCAGGGCCTTGTGGGATGATCAAAGCATAGCCTATTACGGCATAACTTTGTGTATATCGTGACTTCGCGAGCCTCACACCACGGTATGAGTCAAAAGCGGGATATGGACCGTAGGGAGTGCACACGTTTCTTTCTAGCTAGTGGTAGTGTCAGTGCTTTAACACGGCCTGGCATTTTACTTATGTGGATGATGGATTTTTAGGCGCCTTAGATTTTTATAGGCCGATAGTTGTAACATCCCGATATTTTTGACCGTTCAAATCGACAATGATCCTCAATGTCGACATAACAAATCAAAAATAAGGATAGTTATTGGGATTTATATAAGAAAAAAAAAGAGAAGAAGAAGAAGAACAAATACAGAATCTCGCAGTGGAAGGACAAAATATAATAAATAAATAATAATTCATGAAGCTGTTAAAACATACATTTTTTTATATTTTACAATGATTATCAGAGTAAATTAACATACAACATACCAATGCATTGCAGCGGAATAATAATAATAATACGTCTGTTGAGCTCCATCTTCATCTTCATAATGGAATCTTCAAAGCAATGGAATCTTCGCTAACTGCAGCTCGGTCTGATCAAACAAGAAGAAGGATAAATAAAGAAATAAAATAAAAGAGAAGATCAGTAGATTTACCTTGCGAAGGATTTCTGAGTTTGGAAGAAGAAATGTTTGAAGGAGAGAGCAAACTGGTTTCTCAGCAAATGGAACGATTATACATAACGGCGAATAGGTTTACTCATAAAAGGAATAAATAATGTATATAATGGAACCATCATGTTATCAATTTTTCAAGACCTTTCAAATTTTCTAACGTCATTGATTCCTGAATTAATGGTTGAGTTGTCAAAAGCTTTCCTAATAAGCCAAGTTTTAAAAGGAAGGTGATAAATAAATTTTAAATGTTATTAATGTTCTCATTAACTATCAATCAAATTTTTTATGCGAACGTTAACATATTTTAAACGAAATAAATGTTCATAAATTTATACTTTCAAATTGCGCTAGGAGAATATAAAGTTCCCTATAATTCAACGTTCATATTTAGTTATTAATCATTCTATACTAGAAAAATGTCAACCGTACTTTGCATATACAAATTTCAAAATATTATCATACATACCATATTTTAATATTTCAAATTTATTAATTTAATTTTTTTCTATGTAAAAAAAATATCATGTGAAATTATGGGATGTTACACTCTCCCCCACTTAAAACTTTTCATCCTCGAAAAGGCGTAGTAAGAAGGTTGTCAATTCATATAACAAATCATATATATACATAGTAAACAATAGATGCAGAAATTATATAAGGATTAACAAATACACCTAACAAACTTCCAACTAGTATTCATTCAAAATTTTAACAAAAATTTCATTCATACTTTTTAATATCAATATTAAATCTATTACTCTACATTTCGTACGAATATACAATTGATTAACATTTATTGGTAGTATTCACTTTATTGCACATTAGTTGTTTTCATTCTATTTCAATTTGATTCATTTAAATTTTATTAGGTTTATATACATTTATTTTCTTACAATGAATTCATATTCAATTAACGCATATTACCTTATATCCAATCGACTCATTTACAAACATCTATGTTCACTATTTTTGTTTCACTTCACAAATTAGATTCATTACCATATTACATCAATTCCATTTCAATCGGCTTATTTTACCAATTTAAGCCTTTCCAAATTCATTTAATCATTTTCATTAATTTCCATAAATTAAATAAATTTAACAATACGTACACTAGTTTTAATTTATTTACCTTTCTTAGTCGAATTCAAATCCACAACATAACTAATTATATCATTTATTATCAGAATTTATATTTTATTGACACTTATAACCAATCAATTTTGCACGTTCATTATCCATTCTAATACGTGTGCATTATTTAATTGCTTATTCTTATAACATATAACTTCTTAATTAATTGGTAAGTTATTCATGCTATAGAAAAGAATTTATTATTACATAGGTTTCAATGGTTACCATTCATTTCAATTTATTATCCAATTCTTAAGAGTATTATTTTAATTATAACTTATTTTAATTATAACTCTCTTATATTCATAATATTCAGAAGTTTCAAAAGTTTAAGTTTATTTCATTTCATTAACTATTTAAGATTTCAAGAATTAAATTTCGGGTTTCTTTTCAAATCAATTGTTTTTTTTTGAAATGTTTCATATAATATATCATTTACATAAAACCATACTGTAAAACGATTTAAATAAAGTTCAATTTTGTAAAACAAAGTACAAAATATTAAATGTCTCCCTCCTTAGACTCTTGAAAATAAACATCGATGATGCGTGCACTCATCACCAAAATCATTTTCAAAGAAAAGAGGGTATACATTTTTTCCAATAATTCATTTAAAACAATTTCTATATGAAACACTTTTTAAAATATAAATATATTATTTCAACCATTTGCAAATCACCCGAAATCAAATTCTCAAATTCATATTTTACTTCTTATTTCATTATCAATAAATTTTCAATATTTGATTTTTCTTAAACCAATCAGCAACCAAAGGTTTTAATTATTAATTAATCGAGTAATAGATGATGAAAACTTAATATTATCATCGCTAAAATCAAAATTCATATAATTTCAAATAATTATATATATGCATAAAATATAATTTAAAACAATATTATGTCCATAAGTCCTATTCGAGTGTTTAGAAATCCCTATCGATACATTGGCGTCCCAAGTACCGACCAGAATTCATAAATACTCAACAGAACAAATCAACATAATACAAAACCATTTTATATCAAAATTACAAGTACGCTCTCTCATATGCACTCAAACTCATTCTAGGGTATTATTACCCTATCTCTAATGAGTTGCTCCCAAATAGAGCCAAGGTTTTCGCTAAACCAAAGCTCTGATACCAAATGTAACATCCCGATATTTTTGACCGTTCAAATCGACAATGATCCTCAATGTCGACATAACAAATCAAAAATAAGGATAGTTATTGGGATTTATATAAGAAAAAAAAAGAGAAGAAGAAGAAGAACAAATACAGAATCTCGCAGCGGAAGGACAAAATATAATAAATAAATAATAATTCATGAAGCTGTTAAAACATACATTTTATTATATTTTACAATGATTATCAGAGTAAATTAACATACAACATACCAATGCATTGCAGCGGAATAATAATAATAATACGTCTGTTGAGCTCCATCTTCATCTTCATAATGGAATCTTCAAAGCAATGGAATCTTCGCTAACTGCAGCTCGGTCTGATCAAACAAGAAGAAGGATAAATAAAGAAATAAAATAAAAGAGAAGATCAGTAGATTTACCTTGCGAAGGATTTCTGAGTTTGGAAGAAGAAATGTTTGAAGGAGAGAGCAAACTGGTTTCTCAGCAAATGGAACGATTATACATAACGGCGAATAGGTTTACTCATAAAAGGAATAAATAATGTATATAATGGAACCATCATGTTATCAATTTTTCAAGACCTTTCAAATTTTCTAACGTCATTGATTCCTGAATTAATGGTTTAGTTGTCAAAAGCTTTCCTAATAAGCCAAGTTTTAAAAGGAAGGTGATAAATAAATTTTAAATGTTATTAATGTTCTCATTAACTATCAATCAAATTTTTTATGCGAACGTTAACATATTTTAAACGAAATAAATGTTCATAAATTTATACTTTCAAATTGCGCTAGGAGAATATAAAGTTCCCTATAATTCAACGTTCATATTTAGTTATTAATCATTCTATACTAGAAAAATGTCAACCGTACTTTGCATATACAAATTTCAAAATATTATCATACATACCATATTTTAATATTTCAAATTTATTAATTTAATTTTTTTCTATGTAATAAAAATATCATGTGAAATTATGGGATGTTACAATAGTGGTCATATTATAGGTTCAAAGGAACCGGGAAACGTGTGTTCAGGCATAACCAATCCTCTGCCGATAGGCGGGGACCGGCCTTACTGCATCCAAGTGTTCACTGCGGGGGATCCCAAGGCATTTGCTAGAGTGTCTCGAATCGAAGAGGAGCTTGCCCCTAGCCTCGACTCATGATGGAAATCCAATTTCCAATACGACCTTGTGGTTTTGATTGTTGAACTAGTACGGTGACATAGTAGGATGGGGTATTATGCCGTCCATGATTAATACATTATGATTGAAATTGTTTTTGAAATATATATACCCATAGATATACACACTAATATTAACTCTGTTTTATCGTATCAAGCATTTTTGACCATTATAAGGTAAAACCCTATCCTCCGGTTTGCGTTGCATTGTGTGATGGGACTTGGGTCTTATAATGGTTTCATTATTCTAAAAAGCATTGCGTTGTTTAACGTTTACTTTATTTTATGCACTGGCAATCCAATGGAGTAAACCCGTTCCACGTTAGCGGCGTGGTCCTGTGATTAGCCTTATTATTTAATAGGATAAGTAAGATTTCTCATACCAGTCCCATGACTGACCTGTAGTTTGTTTCACTGGCAAACTCGGGTGCCCTTATTTTCCACACGGGCAGTCGAGTAGCTTTTTGCAGATATATTTACAGGATCCTGGCTTACAGCTAAAGCAGTATTCGGAAAGCTCTGTACCCGTGTATTTCTTCCAGTTGTATATTTGTATTATTTTTCCGCTGCTATTTAAGTGTAATTTGAAACTCTGATATTATTGTATTTCTATTTGGTAATGAGTGTTCATACTCTGATATATTCTTGTACTCTGATGTAATTGTTGTAATCAGCAATAAAATGTTCTTCGGTTTGTGTCCTGATGTGTGTTGTTCTCAAAGCAATCCAGCCTTTCCTTTACCGGGAAGTTTGGGTTGTTTCAGTTTTATATTGTGGTGATTTATTGGTTGAGTTGTTTATGAGGTCTGGTCGATCAGTTTGATCCACTGTATCAGTTGGGGTTTATAAACACTCGAACACGATGGGTCGACATGATATGTTTTGAAAAGAGGGTAAATGAAAATAAGTTTACCCAAAGTATACTTTGATACAGAGAAAATATATATATTGGAATTATAATATATTGGATATATTGGTTGTTATTATAATCGAGTAAGATTATAAATTAAATGGTTATGTAAATAGCCAATCAGAATTCATATAAGTGAAATACGTGAAATCCGATAAATTAAATCTGAATTTTTATCAGAATTGGAATTAAAACACTGGAAATTGGGAAAAGTGTTTGTAAATGGAATTGAATTGATTATATAAAAATTTTAAAATCCTAGGAGATTTTAACTTGTTTTACAAGCATTTTGAATGATATTTTGAAATGTATTTCAAAATGGAAGTGTTTAGAAATGGCTTTAAAAGTGATATAGTATTGAACTCACTTCGATCGCTGGAAAATAATTCTGATGATGACTACGCAGCATCATCAGTGTTCATTTCCGAGTTGTAAGTGATGGATTTCTACCAAAGTTTTTGTTTTTGAATTGATTTGATAAAAGCAAGTTGTTTGAATCCTGAAAAGGAAAGTTTGATTCTCGATATGGTAAAGTGTTTAAAATTCCCAGGGAAAGATTGTTTGGATTAAAACCAAATTTAAATTGAAATTAGTGAAAGCAAATTGAGATTGAATTAAAAGCCAGTCAAGTGAAAATTGAATTGTAATAGAATGATATCAAGAAAAATTGTATTCTTGAATAAAATTGGACCCAAGTGAATTGATTTTATTTTTGAAATAAAAATCATAATTGAATTATATGATAAAGATAATTGATTAGAGAAATTTACCAATTAATGAAATATGTGGATGGAACTTAACGAGGTTAAGTATATTGGGTTGATTAAGAATTTGAAAATCAATAATGTAACCTTGGTTTGAAATGGAATTCAACGTGGATATAAGAGAATGGTTGTGTTAGAGATAAAATTGAATGGAGTTCGACTGGGATAACACTGGTCTATGCTCAGTTGATAGCATATGGAAGTGATGGAGTTGATTAGCCCGACAAAAAAGTACCAGGTTATATTACATATGGGTTTGAGATAGTTGTGAGCCGCTTGGCTATTTGATTTTCTTTTGGGTTGGAGAAGGCCTAGAGAGGCGAGTTGTAGTTGTACCGATTGACCAATACAAAGGAGGTGCTGGCGAAAATTTTCGAAAATTTCGGGTGTTAGAAAATTTTCAGAATTTTTGAAAATTTTCATTAATAGAAATAAATTAATATTTTAATTGGAATGGATTGTTCAGTTGAAATGGGAGTTAAAAAGTAGACAAATAATTTGTAACCCAGTTGATAGGGTTGTTTTCCACCTTAGCAATTTCGAGGACGAAACTATTTTAAGGGGGGAAGAATGTAATGTCCCGTATTTTTACGGTCGAATAATTAATTAATTTAATTATTTAAAATATGGATTTGTAACTTAAATGGTTTAAATTAAAATAACTATTGAATATTTAATTAATGAACTAATTAAATAATATATTTAATTTCTGAAATAGTCAGAAATAGTGAATTGACAATATAATGTGAACTGGACAATTCAAAATATATATAATTCAGTTTGGAATTGAATTTGAATAACGAATATATTATTCAAACGAAGTTTGGACGTATAATTATAATATAATTAAAATCGAGCTCGAAATAGCGTGGCAGTTCGCTATTTGGCGATTTGAACTTCAACTGATTATACAGGGTCCGTTTTAAATCGGATTCCTGTGAAACAAGAAACGTTCGGAGCTGGTGAAGTATATTTTTCTAATAGAAGATAAAATTTGGGATTTCATTGTGCGGATTTTGATTTATGTCAGAATCAAATTTTAGAAAAGTCGCTATGGAATTCCCTTTATAATTTATTTATATTTTAAAAGGATTTAAATATAAATCGAATATCGATATAACTCTGATGATGAAATATCGAGTTGTAAATCCATATATATTTATTCTGGAGCAGTATGATATATATTGTGAATATATACGATAATATATATTTATTGATATTTAATTTAAATATTTTTAAATATATTTAAAAGGATTATTTAGAGCTTTGAAAATAGCCAGTGTTGCAAACGAACTCTGTTTTGGACGAAACTAATTTATTTGGATCTGCAATATTAAATTGTTGTTAGATTTCAATTTCCGTGATTTTTGAAGTCAGTGTGTGGCCGTACGGATTTTTAATGTGAAAAACGGTCAATATTTTAACAGTTAAAAATACGCTACGTGAGCAAACGGAGTCGGAATTCGATGAAACCAGTTTGGTTGGGTCCGTAATGTCGAACTGAAGGTGTACGTCCACTTTCGCGATTTTTGGATATCATGTGCGATCACAGGAAATTTTAAAGACAAATAAATTTAGCGGTTGCTTAAAGTAAAATAAAATAATGAATATAAAATTATTTATAGCTTTCTATAAACACACCTCATCCCATTCTAAACCTAATTCTACTCCTTCACCGGTCAAGAAAAATCACGCCTCCAGTAAAAAAAGGAAACGAAGAAAAACCGATCTTCATAAAATCACAACAATCAAAGGAAAATTCCCAAAAGCACTAAAGGGATATATTTGAATCCCTAGCGAGTTACTCTCCACGCTCGTACCAATTTCAATGGGTGCGATCATAATTTTTGTGGTTCCAGTTCGAACCCGTTGTTCTAGGGTTGGGGCACTTGAGTATTTAAAGCATCAATTCATTTTTTTGATGTCATTTTTGGGTTCGGAAGATGGAACCGCATCTGGCATGCAAACTTGGGGTGTTTCGATGATGGAAAGTGTCGCACCTGGCACTGTGTATCATGGGAAATTCAGTTCGACGCGTTTCAGTCTGGGAGCGAAGGTTGGATGAGGAGTACACGGAGTTGAAGAGGATGGTGTGAGATGATCATTGGTGTATTTTGTTGTGGATTAATGGAGTATGTGAAGAGATGGATCGAAAGAAAGAATCAACAATGGCCGTGACAAATGGGGAGGAGCGATCTGGGTTGGTAGGAGATGAAGCGCGGACGAACTGGGTATTTAGCCGGTTGATGTGGTGAGACCCAAAGTTTAAATGGAATTAAGTCAATTCAATTTAATTATTATGTATATAAACTTCGAAATTGAATAACTTTGTCATACATTAACCAAATTCAGTGACAAATCCGTTGGGATCGTAGGGACGGCGCCTACACACTAGAACTGACTGGGAGTGAATCGAATCTAATTACAATTTATAGCGAAATAAATTATCGGTCTGAATCAAGCGATGGTTATCGTTATTAACGATGATCGTCCAATGTGAGTAAAACTCACTAACTCTGATCCGCTTATATTTTTATAACGTATTTTTAGAACTGATAAATATTGCTTGGTTGCTGTGTGTTAACTGTTTGGATGAACTAATAGTCAGTTGGTTGAAATTATATATATATATATATATATATATATATTGATTCTATTTAGCAGAATATTTCATAGTGAAATGAAATTGATGTGAATTATATTGTGTAATATCTGTGGATGCAGGGAAACAGGTCGGAGGAATCCAACTGGATTCCTCAACATTTATTTTACTATTTTTCATATATTGTAATATATGATGTAATATATAATCTTTGTTGATTATGTGTGTTTGAATGATATCGATCATTGTTATTTGGTATTTTAAATACCGTAAGAAATTTTGGAATGTTAAAAAAGAAATGTTCAAATGTTATATTGAAAAACAAATATTTATAAAATCAAAAGATTTTATAAAAAGGAGTATTTATTTGTTAAATAAATAGAATCGAAAAGGGAATATTTATTTGGGAAATAAATAGAAAGAATAAAGAAATATTTATTTAGAAAATAAATAGAGATAAAAGAAATATTTATTTAGGAAGTAAATAAAGACAAAAAGGGGATATTTGTAAACCATTTACAAATAGAATTAAAAAGAAATTATTTGTAAAACATTTACAAATAGAGTTATAAAAGAGAATTTTTTATTTGAAAGGTTCAGACCCGTGCTTCGCACACGGGTATAACGTGATAAGGATTTAAAATAAATATGGAATAAAAATCTGTTTAAACAGATAAACGGAGAAGATTAATTTATAAATATTATTTTATAAATTAAATAAAAATATTTATCATTGGATAAATGGGATATATAAGTCAGAACTTATATAGAGAAGTAATAATCAATTTTTAACATCGATATTTGAAACTGAATATGAACGTAGGGTTAACAAGACTTATTAATGGAATTATTTGAAGTGTTGAATATAAAATAAGATTTTATATGAATTTTTTATAAATAGAATTATATATAGAATTTGAAAATAAGATATTATCTTAAATATGAAACCAAACTGTTTAAATTATAAAAATAATATGTTATTCATATCGAATATGAATAATGGATTAAGGCAAGTATTCTTGCAAAGAAGAAGATTATAAAGAGATGTTATTCATATTTTATATGAATAAATGGATTAAATAAATGTTTGAAAATAAAAACATTTATATAGAAAGATCAGATTTGAAATAAAATTCAAAGGGGAATTTGAATGAGATAGAAATATTAGTTATTCGAAAGGAGTTAAGAAATATTAGTTACTCGAAAGGAGTTATCCAATTTTAGTTATTTGAAAGGAGTTATCAAATATTAGTTATTCGAAAGGAGTTAATCGAATAGAGTTTATTCGAATAGAGTTAAAGGAGTTAATCACATATAGTTTATTCGAAAAGAGTTAATCGAATATAGTTTATTCGAAACAAGTTAATCAAATATAGTTTATTCGAAAGGAGTAAGTTGATAGGAGTTAATTGATAAGAGTTAATTGATTAGATTTAATCCAATAGAGTTAATCAAATAGAGTTAATAGAATAGAGTTAATCGAATAGAGTTAACCGAATAGTGAATATGGCTATTCGAAGAGAGATTATCGAATATAATTTATTCGAAGGAGAGAATTAGTCGAATATAGTTTATTTGAAAAGAGAGTTACGTAAGGAAGTTTGTTAAAGGTTTAAAAGATAAACTTTGTCTATTCCGAAGTTAAAACGTTGTTCAGTTAAGGTCTGAGAGGTAATTATACCCCAACTTGATTGACTTCCTTCTTAACTAAGGAATGGCTAAGGTTTGATAGTAAAGGATGGTTAAGTGAATTTAGTTAACGAGTGAAATGGTTTGAGTTGGCATGGAGATGTTTGATTTAAACATCAGTTTAAATCCAATGAAGGAGTTTTGGAAATGTTTTCCAAATAAGAATCAGAAATGTTTTCTGATAATAGAAAATATGAATTTTGAATATATGGAAACAGGAGATAAGTAAATTAATGAATTAAAGAAATAAATGTTAAATGATGATTGTTTGATATAATTTCCATCTGGAAATAATATCGTTGTTTGCACACGTGTTTTTCTTTGATAGTTAAATCACAGACTATCAAAGTTTTGACCATTTTCCTACGGAGAGACCGGTTGGATTATTATCCGAGAACCACTCCGTATGGGCGTTAGCGTTTCGAATCAAATAGATCGAAGACAAATTGAAGACGGAGTTCATACAAGGGTTATTCTGGCAATCCTAGGTAGAAATTGCCTAAGATGGATTTACAGAATAGCGCCTTCGGTTTGTCCAGTCCCAGGACAACTTGAATGGATGAATGTTTGACAGAGTATATCTGGTGGATCATGTAAGTTGATCGTTTCAAATGTATTTATGTTGGTGGTGGAGGAATTCGTTTCTCTTAGCTTATACCCGTGGTATTTTTGGGGAAATCAATTTGTGATTTGATGAATATGACGATGTGGCATTCAAAGTGAATGAATGAGTAATATGTTGAAAGATACGTTATGACCTCCAGCCTCATCAACTGGGAAATGATAGAAATCGGGCAGGCAGCATGGCTAAGTGGACCGCACCCAAGTAGGGTATATTGTCACCATCTAGAGAATATTCATATTTGTTACTTCTTTCAATTCTGTATCTCCCGGGAATGGTTATGTTGGTTTACCAACTGTAAGGTGACAATATATTCGATACACTCAAGCGAAATGAGTGGTCAATCATGTGTGGCCGAGTTGCAAGATGTTCTTGTTGAACTACAGTGTATCGCTTCTAGAGTACACTGAGCGGAAGGTGGATCCATACCTTGTTATAGTTGGAATCCATTCCCCAAATAAGAGCCCGTGGTTTTGATTGTATATTATATATGTAGAACATTAGATGCAAGCGTTTCTCCTAGATTTCTATTTAATTGATCTAGACATTATTATATTATCAAGCAAGTATCATATTAGAAATATTTTGGGTTATCATAAGGTAAAAGTCATCCGTGTTTATGTGTGGATCGGTCTTATGATTATCCTTTGTTTCAAAGGAATTTTGAAAGTTAAATCAAATGATTTGAGTTTACTCCCACCAGTCACATGACTGACCAAGAGTTTATTTTGTTTTGTTTTCCCTAAACTCTTGGGTGCCAAATTTGTACGGGCAGTCAAGTAGTCGGGATTTTACAGATACTTGAAGAGCTAGAGCAGGAGGCTTAAGGATTATATAGCTGTTGTTATTTCCGTTGTGTTGTAAGTGTCATACTCTAATAATGGTAGTGTATACAGATACTGTTTTATTTCAAAGTTATGTTATGAAATATATTTATTCGTTCCGCTGTGAGATTCGTGTTTACTCTGATGTTGTATGTTCTTCTTCTTCTATTCTAAGTTTTTATCTTAACTATTCTCACCCTCTAATTTCTTTCATGGACTATCCGGTATTTCCGATGCTTGAATAGTCAACATAGTGTTGTATGCCGATATCCAGGTGTAACGACCCGGATTTTTCGAATCAAATATTTAATATGGTTTTAAATATTTAGTTGATAATATAAATGAATTTTTATATTAGTTATCAATTTAATAATCGATTTCAATTTAATAACGAATGTATTAAATTATTGTAATACAAAATATAATTGAAATCAAAGTTAGAAACTGAATCAAAATAATTCAGGTGATCAATACAAATTTGCATTTGACTAAAAACGATAATAATAATATATTATCGAGAAAATGATTAGTTCTGAATTTAAATTATATTATATTAATTTAATATGGTATATACGTTCAATTTAAATTTCAGAATATATACTGTTCAATTTAGAGTAGCATTATAACATTTAAGTCAGTCGTTATGTTAAAATAGCGGTTCGTGAATTCAAGTAATGGACCCCGAGATATTTGTAGTGGATAAGATCGAAATCAAATCGATATCTATTTAAAAAGGATAAAAATCTCTTTATTTCAAATCGCATTAAATATAAATCAAATCGTATTTAATAACAATGTACTTTACCTATCACCTCTATGGTACCTTGCGCAGATAAATTACTTAATGACTAAGGATTCATTATTATAAAATCGGGCACAACTCTTTTTGTTTCCTCCTTTCAATTTTGTTCCTACTGAGAATCAAAGTCTTCAGTAAACAAAAATGTCGTTCCTTCTATAATAACCGCGAGTGAGTTTCCCCTTTTCTCAAATCAAAGTTGTTATTTTCCATCTTGCTCACAACCAAATCGAAACAGAAAGAAACCCGAAGATGTTTCCCTTTTTCCCCTTTCATTTAATTCTTCAAATTATTATATAAAATCATTTACTTCACATAACCATTTAAATATCAACTCATTACAATCCTCGAATCAGGGGCTTCAACGTGATACCCAAATCGTCCAACTCGGTCTAGGATACTGAAGCACGATTATGGTAATGACATCGGTTAAGGCTTTGGAATGCTCGAGAGGCATGTGTTGCTAAAGAGAGGAAAGAGAGATCGATGTCTGGAGAAGTTGTTGCCAACGCGATGAAGTCGAAGTTGATCTCAGGTGACTTAGTGGAGTTTGGCTATTCTGTGCGTGACCGGGGAGGATCTGAGAGATGCGACAGTGGAGTACAGGGAGTAGGATCTTTGTTTTTGTTGATACTGGTTAAGTCATGGTGGTGGGTATTGGAATAGCAGTAACAGAGTCGCGAAGTATGAAGTCGAGGCTGCGTTTAGAAAAAAAGCTGCGATACATGTTTCTGGAGTTTGATATTTTATGTTTGGATCAGCTTGAGGTTTGTTAGTGGTGTTTGAGTACTAAGGGATGGAGGCCGTAAGGTAAAGTAGAGAGAATGAAGGAGCATTGTAAAAGGGGAGCCCAGGTTTGATTTGCAGTAATGGTAAAGCTACAGACATCTTGGTTTTTTTCAGAGAGTAGAAGAGTTCAAAGATGAATCTGTATCGATTTTGGGCTGATGCAGTTTTGAGGATGGTGGATGCTCCTATGTGATTGATAGAGAGTTTAAACTTTGTTAAAAATACATTTGGGAATTGGTCGAGTAATTCGCAAGGTATAAATTTGATAATTAATGTAGTTAAGTTGCTTATTTTTATATAATCAAAATTCTTATATACGATATATTTAATGTATACAAGGTTGGAGAAGCGTGGAGAACACATTTGGAGTTAATCAAAATTTACCAGAATTTGTTGAAATCGAACGGTATTCGATTTAATTCAGGTTGGATATTCGACGAAAAATAAATCACGATGAGTAAATCTCACTCAATTTATTATTTCGAATTATTTTTAGTCGTTAAAAATAATCTATTATTGTTTGCTTGCATTAGAATATTACTATGGCTATTATTAAATATATATTAGTTATTTAGGATTTTGTTTGTGGTTATTATATATATACATATATATATATATATATATATTGGTGATTGGATAGTTCCCGCAGTACCATTAGCGGATGCCCGCAGTATCATTAGCGGATGACCCTATACGCCCCACGCTATGGTAGCGGATGACATTCTATACCGCGATATCCTGCCTCGAAGCAGGATGGGTATTATTTATGTCGGCTAACGTCTGTGGATGCAGGAAAATAGGTTGGAGGGATCCAACTGGATTCCTCAAAAATATCATTATTTGTTTGCTTTCGCATATATTATCATATATGATGTGTTGATTGATAATTGAGTGGTTTGATTGTTCAAAAATTACTGGGGCCAAAATGTTAAATTATAAAAATATTGTAAAATAGATTTTGAGATTTTAAACGGGAAATCCTATTTTTCTAAAAATAGAATTTTAAATTCGAATGGATTAAAAAAATTGATTTGTTTCGAATAAATAAAACAAGTACTGAAATTAATAAACAATGTTTATAAATTAAAACGTAACACCCCGTGAATTCTATAACGTTAAGTTTCACGAATTAAAGTATATTTAATTCTAAACGAAAGAATTAAGGGAAACGGGTTACGCCATTGCGTGCGTCTCAAAATTCTACTTGAGATAGAGTCCGAGTTTGCGCGAATCGGACTCCGTATGAAGGAGTTATGGCCTTCGGAAGTTTCTGAATCAAATTTAAATTCAAACAGCTCAGTTTTAAATTCAAAATTCGAAATTCAGGTTCAAACTGGGCTAGGCGGGAAAATTCCCACCCAGAGACCAGGTCGACCATGGTGTCGACCTGGTCAGCCCAGGTCGACCATAGTGTCGACCTGGGTGTCGACCTGGCTGGCCAGGTCTGGCTCTGGCTCGAATTTCTGATGCCCTGTGTGTCACTAGGGCTGACGTGTCACCTTTTGACTGGCTCTCTGAACTTTGAATGGCCTAGACTCCTCTTGTCTTCATCTGACGGCTCAAAACAACTTTAAAATTCATAAATACACCCTAACTCTCAACTGAAAATTCACAAAAAAATATGAGAAAGGAGTCGTCATGCTGCTAGGGAGGAATTAAACATAGCCGTCAAGAGAAAAGCCTAGAGACAAATCAAACTAAGAAGAAGATTAAAGTCTAAATCAAATTTATCAACGCAACATTAGTCTACCCAATGGAGCGCACCTCAATTTCAGAATTCAGAATCTAGAATTCAAGATTCTGCAATCGTTGTAAGTATAGTGACCTTTCAGAATATGAATAAGAATTGCGATGTGATTCGATATAAATGAAAATAGATTGTGTTATTGTATTGTATAAAATTCTATGTATTTTGATGATTCTATCATGACTTGTGTATTGACGTTGGTGGCATAAATTGATTGATGCAAGCCTATTGAACGATTGTATATGAAAACAATGACACTTGCAAGTTTATGGAAAAAAAATAGAACTGATCCCTTTATGTATATGTCGATGGCATGGACTATGTATATTCCCTTAGTCTAAATTAGAATTTATGTAAACATGATTTAGACTTGAAACCTTTTATGCCTACATGACCCAAAGCCTATGTTATCACTTTCATGTTTATTTGCAAGTATAATTGGATCTATGTTAAGCATCGTCTGGGTTTCATAAATCATGCAAGTTCATGTTTATTTGCAAGTGAAATTGGATCTATGTTAAGTATCATTTTTGTTTCATAAACTATGCAAGTTCATGTTGGAATAGGCTATGTGATTAAATGTTATAATTGGACCTTTTGGTGAATATACATCATGCTAGTTTTGTGTTTGACATTATGCAAAGTTAAACATGTTTAAACACAAGTTTGTATTAGCCTAAACTATGCCATCTCATATGCCACCTACTTAGTTATACGTTGATTTGAATGCAAGTTCACATGACTCATATTATATGTTGGTTGAATCGCTAAAATGCAAGTTCATGCGCCACACACCCTTATATGTTGTAAAATATTACATGTTCTCAATTTCCCCTTTTCTTACGCTTATAAAGTTGGGCTGAATTGTGTCGAGCCCAACATCTGTTATAACGTTGCGAACGTATAAACGGGGGTAATAACGTTGGGTGTAAAACATGAAAATATATGTTGGCATATTTGACACATGCCAATGACAATGACATTTAAACGGTATAAATTGTTATACCCAAAAATAAAAGATATGACATTTACATATATATTTGAGAAGTAATAAAATATGTAAATTTAGAAAACACGATATGCTTAACCCGAGGTTGGATTGAGTTGTTATGTAAACCTGCCCGGAACCGCCCGGCTGTCCAGTAGTCACAACAATACCTATCCAATGTGGGTGGTTAAGCATTGAGCCCAATAATGACCCGAGGTTAAACTGAGCTACGGTGTAAATCGGCCCGGAACCGACCTGTCTAATGTGAGTGGTCAGGTGCTCCTAAGAGGCTAAGGATAGATGGTAGGGTTAAGTCAACTATAACACTTAACCAAATTCAACATGTTAACAAGAATTGATGGGTGGGGTTAGGTAATTACAGACACTTAACCACTTAACATGTTTGACTAGAAAATCCTGGTAACGAGGGACCTGTTTCAGCAGTAACCCAATTTAGGTATCAACGGTACCCTGAAACTAGGCAGGGTGGGGCACGATTACTGGGCTGATTGTAAGCGGTCAAACGACGGTGGTGGGTGCACAGTGCAGGTCTAACGGGGTGTGGGCGTGCACACACTTCGGAGCAGACAACCAGGGTACTGGGGACACCAGTAGTATAACCTATGCCTTCTAGAATTTGTGTCGGGGGCCGCCACCGTGGGTCTTGATACACCCCATGGTGGGACCAGCATAGGTATCTACAATTCTTTGGGGCCGTATGACACATGCTAACGCGAGTAGGAGCCGATCTTTAAATAAATTTGGGGATCACTTCACCCTTACCATGGGGTGCCAGTTAGAGTAAACTCAAGTTGATGCAGAGATATAGTATGGGTGCGATAGTACGTACGAAACTTCCTTAGCTTGTGACACCATCCTATTTTTAGTATATATCCATCATGCCCTATTTTCTTATTCACATATTGAAGAGTTCCTAGATTTTCTCAGGCTTTATGTCTAACCCTATTTTCTTTTCATCTTCTTTTCTTTCGTTTCCCCCCCCCTCAGGTCCATAGGGAGGAAACAGCTCAGCTCAGTCAGGCTCTGTTCAAGCTCCAAGAACGTAGATGTATGATTCGGTTCTCTTTTGCTCGGACTATGGCTTTGGATATCACTATGGGGATTTTTGTCACTTTATTTATGTTTTATGCTTCTTTAATAATCAAGGCAGTTATGATGTTGTAATAATGGTAGTATTTTGAGACAATTATGAAATGTTTTGTTTTGAACACGTATTGAAGCAATAAAAGTCTGTTGGTTTCCGCTGTTTAAAATATGTGTATTTATATCTGTCTTGAGTTTATCTGTGGCTTTTACTTATAAACCTCCACCAAAATTAAGGCATTCTCATTGTGAGTGACCTTAACGGAGGTGGGGTGTTTCACTTGGTATCAGAGCCTAGGTTTACAAGATAAGATAATAGTTTTTGAAATCGTTTTCAAGAAGAAAATTTAAGGAAGCATTTTTCAAGAAAAAGTGTTATATTTATAAAAAGACAAAATCTCCCAAAACCATGTGCCCTATCAATCTCTCTCCATCCTTCATTTTGAATTTTTCCCTTTCTGTTTCAGCATGTCTGGAGACCTTAACCTCCCGGAAGGAGTGCCGATTCCCGGTTGGTTTAGGAGGTACTTAGAAGCAAGGGCCAATGGCACGGGCCCAGCAGACATCCCTCCTCCAGTGGCCATGGTTCCTCCTCCTCCTCCACCTCCCCGTGGAAATGCCTTCGCAAAAACATGTAGAGACTTCAAGGCAATGGGTGGAAAAGACTTTTATGGGACAAAATCCTTTGTAGGGGCAAGAAACTGGCTAAAGGAGACTGAGGATCTGTTTGTCATCTTTGGAGTGGATGACAGGCAAAAGATACAACTAGCGGTATGGTTGCTTAAGGATGAGGCTTCCTATTGGTGGGAAGTTACCAATGCTCAGAGGGCGGTGGAAACATGGGAAGATTTCAGGACAAGGTTTGAATTGAAATTTCTCTCCCAAGTGGAAAGAAGCCTGCAAATGGAGAAGTTCCTAACTCTGAAACAGGGAAGCATGACGATCAGGGAATATGTTAATCAATTTAATCAGTTGGCCAGATTTGGGTTAGACTTAGTAAACCCCAACACAAGAAGGCACTTCGCCTCGTCAAGGGTTTGAATGACCCTCTACATAGCCTTGCCATGATCCATGTATCCCCGGGGGCGACTTATGAAAGCTTGGTGGACATGGCGTTGCTACACGAGGAAGACCACGGCAAGAAAGAAACTAAGGGGGAAGAGAAGAAAGAGGGTCTACAAGCAAAGAAAATAGACTTCAAGAAAGGAGGAAAGAACAATAAGCCCCGTGAGAAGAGAAGGTGCAAATTTTGTGGCATTGTGGGCCATATATCAAAAGACTGCTGGAAAAGAAAGGCGAAGTTGTGTGGTTGCTTTCATTATGGAGAGACTGGGCACTAAGCTAAGGACTGCCCAAAGAAGAAAGGGCAGGGACAGAAAGCCGGATCTACTTCAGGGGGTCAGGTTCATGCGCTTGTGGCACCTCAACAGGAACGAGATAGTAATATTTCTGTAGAAAGTGCAGTCTATCTTTATGATCATCCAGTTCATACATTTTTTGACTCTGGCGTATCACACTCTTTTATTTCATCTGCCTTAGTAGAATCTCTGCATCTAGACACTAGTATGGTAGAAGATCCCTTAGTAGTTTCAAATCCAATTGGGGGCTCCGCTTACTTGTCAATGGTTTGTTTTGGTTTGAAAATCTCTATTCTCAGCGTTGAGTTTAGTTGTGATGCCTTTGTCTTAGGCTTCTCGGGATACGGTTTGATCTTAGGCATGGACTAGTTATCCAGTAATAGTGCCATCCTTGATTGTGAGAAGAGTAGTTAGGCTCTTGACTTGGCTTGGTAACACTCTAGAAATTTCTTGTAATCCCTTGAATGTTGTTATGCTAAGTTATCTAGAGTCGCTTGATGCTTCTGATGAGAATTTGCAATCGGTTAGAGTAGTCTGGGAATATCCGGATGTCTTTGAGGAGGTGAAAGGCTTACCTCCGAGGCGGGAAATAGACTTCCGCATATATCTTGTGGATATCGCAAAGCCTGTAGCTTTACCTGTCAGACACATGGCTCCAAGGGAGAAAAAGGAGCTCAGTATGCAGGTTAAAGAACTTCTCGAAAAAGGGTTCATTAGACGGAGCATTTCGGAATGGGGTGCTCTAGTGGTGTTCGCAACCAAAGCGGATGGTTCGCTTCGCCTTTGCGTCGACAATAGGGAGTTAAACAAATTGACCAAGAAAAATAGGCACCCTCTTCCCCGAATCGATGATTTGTTTGATCATCTTGTAGGTGCAACAGTCTTCTCCCAACTTGATCTGGCAACTGGGTTACATCAGCTAAGAGTAGCTGAAGATAGTATTGATAAAATGGCGTTCAGAACCCCAGACGGTTTCTTCGAGTGGCTTGTCGTGCCTTTCGACTTGACAAATGCACCCGCTTATTTCTAGACCTAATGAGCAGGGTGTTCAGAGAGTTCCTCAACAAATTTGTGTTGTCTTCGTAGATGATATCTTAATCTTCTCAAAGAATAAGGAAGAGCATGCTCAGCATCTAAAAGAAATCATGGAAACTCTCCGTTCACATCAGTTAAAAGCCAAATTCTCCAAGTGTCACTTCTGGAGAAAAGAAGTAAGATTTCTGGGGCATATAGTGTCCAAAGAGGGGTTGGTTGTGGACCCCGCAAAAGTGGTGGCAATGCAAGATTGGAAGACACCAAGAGATGCAACCGAAGTTCGAAGCTTTCTTGGGCTAGCCGGTTTTTACCGAAAGTTTATTAGGGATTTCGCAAAAATCTCAACCCCACTCACAAGGCTAACAAATAAGAATCTGGCGTTCACTTGGGATTTGGACTGCGAGTTTTCTTTCCAACGATTAAAAAGGGCTCTTACAACAGCCCCAGTTCTGACCTTGCCAGATGGAAGCAAAATGTTCACGGTATACATGGATGCATGTGGAACGAGACTAGGCGCTGTTCTAATACAAGAAGGAAGGGTAGTAGTGTATGGTGGAAGACAATTAAATGTTCATGAAAAGAACTACCCAATCCACGATCTTGAGTTAGCCGCCATCGTCTTTGCGCTTAAGTCTTGGCGCCATTATCTCCTAGGTGAGAAGTTCGAATTATACACTGACCATAAATCGTTGAAATATCTCTTCTCGTAGAAGGACCTTAACTTGAGGCAGCAAAGATGGATGGAGTTTCTTGCCTCGTATGACTTTGAAATTTCCTATACTCCCGGCAAAGGCAATGTAGTAGCAGACGCGTTGAGCCGAAAGAAACTGACTTTAAGCCCTCTCTTTGTGGAAAGGCAAAGCTTGGAGTGTATAGCCAGTTTTAACTTTAGGCCCTCCTCAGATTTTGTACCGGGTTTGCTAGCATCTCTCGAAGTACGCCCTACTCTCATGGACTCAATAGGGGCTGCACAACGTGAAGACCCTCAGCTCGTTGATGTGATTGATAAACTTATTAGGGGTGAGACTTCTACTCACCTCAGTAGGTACGCCATCGATGATAAGGGTTAGCTGAGGCAAGATGGAAGATTATGCGTCCCACAAGCAAGGGAGTTGACAAAGAAAGTTATCGAGGAAGCACATCATTCCAAGATGACTATACACCCTGGCGGTGATAAGATGTACAAGGATATAAAAAGGACTTTCTTTTGGAAAGGCATGAAGCAAGAAGTGGCAGATTTCATTTCTAAGTGCATGACCTGCCAACGGGTCAAGGCGGAACAGAAGAAGCCTGGAGGATTACTTCATCCTTTAGAGGTCCCACAGTGGAAGTGGGAGAGCATTTCAATGGACTTCATTGATGGACTGCCTAGGTCGAGAAGAGGCAATGCTAGCATTTGGGTAATAGTGGATAGGCTTACTAAGAGCGCCCACTTCATACCTATCAAGAGTAGAAGGACTGTCGCATCTCTAGCATCTCTTTATCTCAAGGAAATAGTTCGACTCCATAGGATACCCTCCAGCATTGTTAGTGACCGAGACCCTATCTTCACAAGCGAGTTTTGGCGGAGTCTGCAAGAAGCTGTAGGCACACAGTTATGTTTGAGCACGGCCTATCACGCCCAAACCGATGGCCAGACGGAAAGGGTGAATAGAGTTTTAGAGGATCTTTTAAGACTTTGCGTTCTTGACTTTGGAGCTACATGGGAGGATCACCTTCCTTTAGTGGAATTTGCCTACAACAACAACTACCAAGCTACCATCGGTATGGCGCCCTTCGAAGCCTTGTATGGAAGACCGTGCAAATCACCGACTTGTTGGTGGGAGTCTACAGATAAGCTTATACTTGGGCCGGATATGATTCGAGAGACTTCGAAGAAAGTGGAATTGATACGTAGGAGAATGAAGATTGCCCAAGACAGACAAAAATCCTATGCCGACAAAAGAAGGACCGACCTTGAGTTTGAGGTTGGGGACAGGGTTTTCCTTAAGGTATCACCTTTAAGGAACGTCGTTCGTTTTGGATCCGCAGGAAAGCTAGCACCAAGATTTGTAGGGCCGTTTCCTATCATAGAGAAGGTTGGAAAGATGGCCTATAGATTAGAGCTACCCGAGAGACTGGCCGGAGTTCACAACATCTTTCATGTTTCTCACCTTCGGAAGTGTTTGCATGAGTCTACGGAAGTGGTGGAACCTAGCATTCTAGAAGAAGCCGAAGTGGAATGTGAAGCAATTGTGACGAGATTTCCAACCCGCATCTTAGGAACTGAAGTGAAAAATCTACGCAACCGCGAAGTCAAACTCGTTAAAGTCCAGTGGAGCGACGCCGAGGAGGACACGACTTGGGAAACCGAGGACATAATACGCACTGCCTGCCCTCTTCTTTTTAAGGGTACATCTTTGATCTCTCTTTTTCCTTAAGTTATGCTTTATCATATTTTTTTAGGTATATCTCCTTGGTCCTTTTCCTAATTCCTTAGGTTGAAACAAATGGATGCAAACATGTATTTGAAAACATGTTATGGATGATGGCTGCAAATGGTTGCTAGTGGTTGCTCGTGGATGCATATACACACACCCTAGGTTATAGATCGGCTCAGTCACTTCATATTGCATATGCATATATGTATTCTCATTTGTATATGGTTGAAACTTGATATGCTGTCATATGGTTGTCGCATTTGTATGAACAGTTGTGCACTCATGTAGAATTATAAGTAGGAAAATTTGCATACATAATGGATTCATGACACTTACATGATTCGCATTAAGGAGGTCAACTGAATCAGTAGACCGGCTGATTTCTGCATTAGATAAGGACATTTACACACACTATGCATAAGATCATGAAGCATTAGAAGTCTTTTAAGGACAGTGGATGCCTATGTTTGTTGGTTTAGTAGATGGACTGTTGGATGGTAGGATATACATTCTTCCTAACTTGAAGATTTCGGGGACGAAATCCTTTTAAGGGGAGGGAGGAGAATGTAACACCCCGTGAATTCTATAACATTAAGTTTCACAAATTAAAGTATAATTAGTTCTAAATGAAAGAATTAAGGGAAACGGGTTAGTCCATTACGTGCGTCTCGAAATTCTGCTTGAGATAGAGTCTGAATTTGCGCGAATCGAACTCCGTACGAAGGAGTTATGGCCTTCGGAAGTTTCAGAATCAAATTTAAATTCAAACAACTCAGTTTTAAATTCAAAATTCGAAATTCAGGTTCAAACTGGGCTGGGCAGGAAAATTCCCACCCAGAGACCAGGTCGACCACAGGGTCGACCATGGTGTCAACCTGGTCACCCCAGGTCGACCACAGTGTCGACCTGGTCCCCCCAGGTCGAGCATAGTGTCGACCTGGGTGTCCACCGACCACGGTATCGACATGGTCCCCCCAGGTCGAGCATAGTGTCGACCTGGGTGTCCACCTGGCTGATCGACCTGGCTGCCCAGGTCTGGCTCTGGCTCGAATTTCTGAGGCCCTGTGTGTCACTAGGGATGACGTGTCACCTCTTGATTGGCTCTCTGAACTTTGAATGACCTAGATTCCTCCTGTCTTCATCTGACGGCTCAAAACAACTTAAAAATCTATAAATACACCCTAACTCTCAACTGAAAATTCACACAAAAATATGAGAAAGGAGTCGTCATGCTGCTAGGGAGGAATTAAACATAGCCGTCAAGAGAAAAGCCTAGAGACAAATCAAACTAAGAAGAAGATTAAAGTCTAAATCAAATTTATCAACGCAACGTTAGTCTACCCAAAGGAGCGCACCTCAATTTCAGAATTCAGAATCCAGAATTCAAGATTCTGCATTCGTTGTAAGTATAGTGACCTTTCAGAATATGAATAAGAATTGTGATGTGATTCGATGTGAATGAAAATAGAATTGTGTTATTGTATTGTATAAAATTCTATGTATTTTGATGATTCTATCATGACTTGTGTATTGACGTTGGTGGCATAAATTGATTGATGCAAGCCTATTGAACGATTGTATATGAAAACAATGACACTTGCAAGTTTGTGGAAAAAAAAATAGAACTGATCCCTTTATGTATATGTCGATGGCATGGACTATGTATATTCCCTTGGTCTAAATTAGAATTTATGTAAACATGATTTAGACTTGAAACCTTTTATGCCTACATGACCCAAAGCCAATGTTATCACTTTCATGTTTATTTGCAAGTATAATTGGATCTATGTTAAGCATCGTTTGGGTTTCATAAATCATGCAAGTTCATGTTTATTTGCAAGTGAAATTGGATCTATGTTAAGTATCGTTTGTGTTTCATAAACTGTGCAAGTTCATGTTGGAATAGGCTATGTGATTAAATGTTATAATTTGACCTTTTGGTGAATATACATCATGCTAGTTTTGTGTTTGACATTATGCCAAGTTAAACATGTTTAAACACAAGTTTGTATTAGCCTAGACTATGCCATCTCATATGCCACCTACTTAGTTATACATTGATTTGAATGCAAGTTCACATGACTCATGTTATATGTTAGTTGAATCGCTAAATTGCAAGTTCATGCGCCACACACCCTTATATGTTGTAAAATATTACATGTTCTCGATTTCCCTTTTCTTACGCTTATAAAGTTGGGCTGAATTGTGTCGAGCCCAACATCTGTTATAACGTTGCGAACGTATAAACGGGGGTAATAACGTTGGGTGTAAAACATGAAAATATATGTTGGCATGTTTGGCACATGCCAATGACAATGACATTTAAACGGTATAAATTGATATACCCAAAAATAAAAGATATGACATTTACATATATATTTGAGAAGTAATAAAATATGTAAATTTAGAAAACACGATATGCTTAACCCGAGGTTGGATTGAGTTGTGATGTAAACCTGCCCGGAACCGCCCGGCTGTCCAGTAGTCACAACAATACCTATCCAATGTGGGTGTTTAAGCATTGAGCCCAATAATGACCCGAGGTTAGACTGAGCTACGGTGTAAACCTGCTCGGAACTGACCGACATATCCAGTAACCGTAGCAATACCTGTCTAATGTGAATGGTCAGGTGCTCCTAAGAGGCTAAGGACAGATGGTAGGGTTAAGTCAACTATAACACTTAACCAAATTAAACATGTTAACAAGAATTGATGGGTGGGGTTAGGTAATTACAGACACTTAACCACTTAACATGTTTGACTAGAAAATCCTGGTAACGAGGGACCCGTTTCAGCTGTAACCCAATTTAGGTATCAACGGTACCCTGAAACTAGGCAGGGTAGGGCACGAATACTGGGCTGATTATAAGCAGTCAAACGACGGCGGTGGGTGCACAGTGCAGGTCGAACGGTGTGTGGGCGTGCACGCACTTAGGAGCAGACAACCAGGGCACTGGGGACACCAGTAGTACAACCTATGCGTTCTAGAATTTGTGTCGGGGGCCACCAGCATGGGTATTGATACACCCCATGGTGGGACCAGCATAGGTATCTACAATTCTTGGGGGCCGTATGACACATGCTAACGCGAGTAGGAGCCGATCTTTAAATAAAGTTGGGGATCACTTCACCCTTACCATGGGGTGCTAGTTAGAGTAAACTCAAGTAGATGCAGAGATATAGTATGGGTACGATAGTACGTACGACACTTCCTTAGCTTGTGACACCTTCCTATTTTCAGTATATATCCATCATGCCCTATTTTCTTATTCACATACTGAAGAGTTACTAGATTTACTCAAGCTTTATGTCTGTCCCTATTTTCTTTTCGTCTTCTTTTCTTTCGTTCCCCCCCCCCCAGGTCCACAGGGAGGAAACAGCTCAGCTCAGTCAGGCTCTGTTCAAGCTCCAAGAACGTGGATGTATGATTTGGGTCTCTTTTGCTCGGACTATGGATTTGGATATCACTATGGGGATTTTTGTCACTTTATTTATGTTTTATGCTTCTTTAATAATCAAGGCAGTTATGATGTTGTAATGATGGAAGTATTTTGAGACAATTATGAAATGTTTTGTTTTATACATGTATCGATGCAATAAAAGTCTGTTGGTTTCTGCTGTTTAAAATATGTGTATTTATATCTGTCTTGAGTTTATCTGTGACTTTTACTTATAAACCTCCATGAAAATTAAGGCATTCCCTTTATGAGTGACCTTAACGGAGGTGGGGTGTTTCATAAAATATACAGGAAATTTAAGTGACGAATTTATAAATGGTATTTATAAATAAATTGGAATGATTTTCATTGGAAAATTAGGGCATTAAAATGAATTTGTAAACGGTGTTTATAAATAAAGTGGAAAAATTATCAATTGATAATTTGAATATTTAAATTCAAATATGAATTTATAAATGGAAATGGGAAATTTTTTTAAAGAAGTAAAAGATGAAGTTTATTCTGATATTCAGAATATAAACTGAACTGAAATAAATCCGTAAGGATTTATGATGTGAATTCGATTAGTTCGAATTTATTTAACTAAAACATGTCTAGAAAATATTAGGATTTTATTTAAATATAAGTTAAATTTAAATTTGAAAATATATATATATATATATATATATATATGTTATAATATGCAGGATATTCCAAAATAAGATTTTGGTTTTAAATAGATTTCAAAATAGACTTGTTTAAATATAAAACAAGGAAATTTATAAAATGGTGTTTATAAGTATAATGAATTAATTATCAAGAGGTAATTGGTAACTTTAAATTCAAGTCTGAATTTAAAATAGAAAGTGGAAATCAGTTTGAAAAGGAAACAGGGGTTTTTATTCTGGAATTCAGAATATAAAAGGAGTTGGAATTCAAAAGGGATTTGAAATGGAAAACTTGTTTTAAATATATATAAAACAAGAAAGATGGATATACAAACGATGTTATAAATCTACTAAAATATATTATCATTGGATAATGTAGAAGTTCAAATTTAAGAAAGAATTTAAAAAGTGAAATTGGAAAACATGTTGAAAATAGAAAAAAATGATTATATTTCAGGATTTAGAATATAAACTAAATTGAGAAAATCTAAAGTAGTTATAATTGGAATACGATTATATCGAATTTTATAATTTATTTATAAAAGGAATTGGGATTTAAAATAGCAAATCGAGTATAAATAAATGTATAACCGAGTAAGGAAAAATCAGCGATTATGGATAATCAGAATTATTATGTTGAATTCGGAAAACTGATTTGATATATATTAAAAATATATCAAAATGGAGTTGAATTTATTTTAAACGAAGTTTAAACGTTTATATATATATATAAATATAATTAAAACGAACTCGCCGCAGCATGCCAGTTCGTAAATTTGCGTTTCGAACTTTAATTGAGTATATATAACTCAATTTGACTCAAAATTCTTTGAAACAAGAATCATCAGGACCGATTTGATAATAGTTTTCTAATGGAAGAGAAAAATCTGGATTTTGTCTTATAGATTTTGAGTTATGTCAAAATCAAATTTTCAAAAAAGCAGCGCTAGAACCATTATAAAACCATAACGGTTTATTATATAAATTAAAGGATTTTAAGTAAACAAAATCCAAATTTCACTAAAAAAATCCAGATTTGAGTTATAAATAATATCTGAACTCGAGTGGAGTAATGAAGTGATTTTTTGAAACAAAATCAAATCAGATGTTTAATTGTTGAGTAGAATTAACCAATTTGAAGAAAAAATTAGTTAATGGAATTTTAAATCAAAATTTGACTTTGGATCAGAAAAAGGGGTTTGTAAATTCATATTCGAAATCGAATATGAAACTTGAATTAGAAATGGCATTCAATTGTTTTATAACCAAATTAATTTATATTTGAACGTGATATTCAAACAAAAGGTGAATGAAATAGGCAAAAGAGTTAATTAGCGAATTGAGTTAAAATGACCAGATTGAGTTGGAATAAATTAGAAATGGACGCATATGTGTTAAATAGGTATGGAATGAAGAGAATGAAGTTTTTATTTTGTGTGCCCGACAAAAAGGTACACGTTTAAATTCCATATGAGGTTTTATGCGCCGAATCGGCAAGCCACTTGGCTTTTTGATTTTCTTTTTGAATGGAAAGGGCCTAGAGAGGCGAGTTGAGGTTTGAACTATTTGTCGGTACAAAGGAGGTTATGGCGTACTTTTTCGAAAATTTAAGGAGTTAGAATATTTTTTAGAAAATTTGATAGTTAGAAATCAATATATCGATATATATAGAATTCGATAAGGATAACTTAAAATAGAATATTATAAACAAAAAGGAAATCCATAATCTAGTAATAGAAAAGAGATGTATATACATTTAAAAAAAATGAATAATTGGCTTTATATGGTGTTGGTTATTCGAGAATAAGTGGTCTTGTCCGTGTTGAAGTTAACGATGTTTTCAGTCAAGGTCTGAGAGGTAGTTATATCCCAACTTGATTGATTTCATTTTTAACCAATAAATAACAAGATCCAGTCTCGAAGAGAAATTTTTGAGTAAGAGTTAGTTGAATGCATTATTTTGGGTTGTTGTAACGATATATTATACAACATTCGTTTTAACCTAAGTAAGTGGAAATTTGGAAATGTAATAGTAAATATTTCCTGAGTATAGAAATAAATGAATGGTCGTGGAAGAGATAAGTAATTGGAATGTTTTCCAATTATAAATAGAATATATTTTCTAAGTATAGAAAATAAAAGAAGGCGATATATGGAAATGTTTTCCAAATAGCGTAAGAGGTCAAGATGATTATCAAAAATATCGTGCTAACGAATATGGATAAGGAAATGGAGAAGTGTTTTTAATTAATGAAAAAATTTATTAAATGACCCTGTGATTTGTTTGATGCATTGAATGAATGTTTGCTTTCTTCGATAGTTAAATAACCGACTATCGAAGTGTTTGCCAATATCGTTGTTAATATAGAGAGACCGGTTGGATTATTATCTGTGAACAACTCCGTATTGGCAGTAGCGTTGCGAATCAGATTATATGAAGAAAATGGAAGACGGAGTAAAGTGCAAGGACTTTTTCTATTTATAGAAATTGTGCCTTCGGTTTCGTTCAATCCCAGAACGAACTTGTATGGATGAGTGTCTGACAAAGTATTTCCAATGATCGAATATGTTGTTCTGTATAAATATATATGGTGGCGGAGAATTTATTCTCTTAGCATAATATCAAGAATATATTTGTGCAAATCAATTAGTGATTAGCAGATCTGACAATATGGCATTCAAAGTGATTGTGCTATCAATGAATGATAAGAAATCGTAGCCTCAAGCCTCAACAACCGGGAACTGACAAAAATCGGGCAGGCAACATGGCTATGTGGGTCGCTCCCATTAGGGTGTATAATCACCTATCTAGAGAAATTCCATTTACTTCTTTAATCTATCGATGATGTTCCTTTTCGGGAAACGGTTGCTGATCCCAACCGTTGGGGATATACATTCGATACACTCAAGCGAAATGAGTGGTCGGTCATTTGTGGGCCGGGTTGCAAGATGTTCTTGTTGAACCCAGTGTATCCCCTCTAGAGTACACTGATCGGAAGGTGGTTACATACCTTATCATGTTGAAAATCCAATCTCCAATAAGCGCCCTGCGGTTTTTGATTTTATGTTATATATGGAGCGTGAGATGCAAGCGTTCCACTAGATTCTACTTATTTGATGTAGACATTATTATAATATCACTGGATTTGATATCAAAGATATTTTGGGTTATCGTAAGGTAAAAACCATCCGTGTTTATGTGTGGATCGGTCTTACGATTATCATTTCTTTCAAAAGGATTTTGAAAGTTAAACAATTGGTTGGAGTTTAGTCACACCAGCCCCATAACTGACCCAGAGCTTATTTTATTTTGTTTTCCCTAAACTCTTGGGTGCCCAAATTTGTACGGGCAGTCAAGTACTTGGGATTTTTCAGATTCACTTGGAAGAGCTAGAAGCATGAGGCTTCACCAGTTAGCTATAGACTATCATATTTACATTGTGTACTATGTTGTATCTGGAAACAGGTGTTTATAACTGTTCCAGGAATAACTGTTGTGCTCTGATAATGGTATGTACATACAGCTACTGATTTGTATTTCAAAAGTTATGTTATTTAATATATCTTATTCGTTCCGTTGTGGGATTTGTGTTCTTCGTTTTTCTTCTATTCTAACTTTTCTTTCTTTCTATTTCTCATCCTCTAACTTCTTTCTAATAATGGTTCGTATTTCTGTGCAATATGAGTTGGACGTGTGGTGTTATTAGTCAACTCAGATAGTACGGATTTGCGGGCCGTTACACCAGGATCACAAAATCCTCGGGTCGTTACAGGTTCCCATTAATTTTATCAATGATAAATTCTTTAAATTTATTCTTTAATCTCCCTTTGGATATCATTCCAAACCAAATTAAGGTTTATCCAAACTAGTCGGGATTAACGCACCTTACCAAGTAATCATTTGTTTAATTTCCTAATCCCAACCTATTCATCCAATGGAGCAAAACTGGTAATACTCCATATCTAGCACCACGGTGTCATCGGTAAAATTAATTACCATTTCACATCCAAATCTAATTAAAGATTTAACTATCGCTTGGAGCAATACTGGTGATACTCCATTCTCGATCATTTCTTGGATTTGATAATTTTAGTTATCAGATTCACATTTCAATCTAATTAAAGATTCATTAAAACTCTACTTCAGTTTTAATTTCCAACAATTATTACTTAATGATTTTCTTTTAATTTAAGAAATTAATCCTATCTTTAACTGTGTTAAAGAACTAATGTCATTTAAAACACAGCTCACGATAACCCAAAATCTCAATCCATTAACAATGGAATCTTCACGGAAAACAGATCAATATATATAATTGATATAAACTTCCATATCCAACCGATAATATAAACGGAATAACGAAAAAGCCTTTTAAATTCCATATATATTAACAGCCTTCCTCTACATAAGCTCACTTCGATTATTACCAAACCGAGTTTCATTCAATTCCAATTTAATACGTTAAACTGGAAAACTTTACTTTGGAAAATCTCCTTTAAATCGTAACAAAAGATTTATAAATTCCAAATCACATTTCTCTGTAAATCGGGTTAAAGAACGAAAGTCGTTAAAACACAGTTAACGATAAACCCAATTCACATTCCATTTTATTCCAATTATCGAATATAATTGGAAACTCTAACAATCTAAATTAAAAGATTTATTCTTTCCTCAACTAGGTTTAAGAGCGATGTTATTTAAGACACCGTTGTAACAACCCGAAAATCTGGGCCAGTTTAAAATTTTTATTTTGGCAATTTTAGTGAATTTTGATTATTTAAAATGAATTATTTTAAATAATATCGACGAGAAGTTTATTTTGAACGGAATTAGAACGTATATATTATATACGTCGTCGTTCGAATATAAATAATTATTTATAATAATAAAAGGAATTGAAAATGGCGCGGTAGTTCGATAATTTGATTTCAAACTTCAAATGAATGTACCGGGTGCAAAACAATCCAGATTTTAGTGAAACCAAAAATAATAGGATCTATTTGAAGATATCTTTCCAACGAATCCGAAAAATCGAAATTTCATAGCGGGAATCAAAAGATATGTCCAGTTGGAAATTCTAAATAGTCGCTATGGAATTCAGGCCCTTAAAAATGGAAATTTTGCAAACGACCTCGGATTTCGACGAAACCACTTTTGTTGGATCCGGGATGTAAAGTTATTGCTAGGTTTCAAATTTCATAATTTTTCGAATCAATATGTGAGCGTGGCAATGGAAAACGCGTTTGACCAGTTTCAGTTGATTTTAATCGACTGGAAATTGGCCATTTTTCAAACTGTCTCAGAATTTGACGAAACTAGTTTTGTTAGGACCGTATCGTCAATACAAAGCTAGAAAATATTTTTCGGGAATTTTTAGAGTTCGTATGTGACCCCGGTGAATTGAAATGCGCGTTCAAATTCAATATATAGAGTTATATGTTGATTTTAACGGAAACTGATCGTAACGATCGAATCAGCCTACGATACATATCCCATTGTGTTTGGAATGGGGGTAATTAGCTAGGGACGACAGGCGGTGGGCCTCGTTTCGAGGTCGAATATAAAAGTTGCTTTCTGAAATTTGAAATAAATAAATATATATAAATTATTATAGACCTCACCACATCCTCTCTCCTTCCTCCAGTCAACCATCGATTAGTTTAAATATAAAAAAAAGGGGCTTCATCGCGCTCAGCCACCCACCGCCGTGACGTCGGCGCTCCGCTCCCCTCGCCCCCCTTCGACGTCGGCCTCTCCGCCTTCTTCCTCGATCACGTTCGCCCCATCTCAGACGAACCCGCACCCCTACCAAAACCCCCAAACCCTATAGCCCGAAATCGAGACCACCGCAAACCCCTACCGCCTCTGAACACTCCTCCGACCTGTCGCAGCCTCCTCTTCCACCTGCTGATGGCGCCGCTCGTCCTCCAGTCAAGGTAGATCCGCTCCGGCAACGAAGATCTGGTTTTTATTGATAAAAGGTGAGTTTTCTTGTTTTTTTATTAGAGAGAGCAGTTTAAATTTATAGTTATATGAAGTTTAGATTTATAATTATACAAAGTTTAGATTTTTAGCAAGAAAAAAATCTGATTTTTGTTGAAAAATAAAAAGATTGGGTTTTGTTTGTAGAAAATGAACAGGATTTTCGTTCACGAGAAAGACTATATTTTTATAAAGTATAGAAATAAAAATTCGATTTTTATATATTGAATAGCGAAGTAAAAATTCGATTTTTATATATTGAACAACGAAGTAAAAATTCGATTTTTATATATTGAATAGCGAAGTAAAAAATCGATTTTTATATATTGAACAACGAAGTAAAAATTCGATTTTTATATATTGAATAGCATAGTAAAAATTCGATTTTTATATATTGAATAACATAGTAAAAATATGATTTTTATATATTGAATAGCATAGTAAAAATTCGATTTTTATATATGTAGTGGCTACGGGAGAAAGAAAGTGATAAGAGGCGAGAACAGTGAAGATTTCCTGCATTAGAAGTGCCGTGGAGTTAGGATAGCTATCGGTGAGAACTTCTCACTCTAAATTTCTTTTTCTAGTCATATATATATATACTAGGATGCAGACGGTGTTTAGTAGCACCCGACACCCGTCATCCACAGACCATGGATGGCTTGTTTGTTTGATTGTTTGGTTGTGTAGTTGGTTAGATTATTTGGTTTGAATTGAATTGTTTGGTGAAATGAAATTGATTTGATTGATGTGTGAATGGCGTGGGCCTTCACTAGACCGGGGATAAGGCTAGGCCTTGTCCCGTTTCTAGTATCGTGCCGTTATGCCGCCGATATTTTCTAAAAATAAGTTAGAAAAATAAAGATAACATTTTATTTAATAAATGAACCGAATAGAATATTCATAGGTTGAATAAAATAGTTTGATCGTTAAAAATATATTTTTTAACGTAAATGTGAATAAATAAATATTCATTTACAAACCGGACGGTTTGTTTATGTACACCTATTTGAAGGGCATTGATTGGGACGATAAATTTTACACATCGCCCAACTGCACAAATAAAAATCTGTGTTTGATTGCTTGAAACCCCACACGGGCATTAGGATGAAATTTGACGTACACTAATCCCGATTGTTTAGTTGTATGTCGATCGATTGATTGACAGGCTGTTATAAGCGTTGAATATTTATCTTTGATGCTTATAAAGTGTAGAATGCACTTTGGATGATGGTTGATTATTCATCGTTGTTGATATGTACATATGTTGTAGAAAATCCATATAATTAACATTATATGGTAATTGATTGGGCCTCATTCCAGTTTTGAAATAGAATATTTGAAAAAGGAAATATTTGAAAAGAAATATTTGAGATAGAAATATTCGAAATAGAATATTTGAAAATAGAAACATATGAAGCCGTGCTGGTTAGATTGACGCCATTTTGACGTGAACGATATTTATATCGATTTTATTCATTTTATAATGAATATCGAAAGTGATTTCAAAATCTGATTTTTTTTGAATATAAATGAATTCGAATTGAAATTGAATATAAATGAATTCGAATTGAAATGGAATATAAATGAATTCGAATTGAAATTGAATATAAATGAATTCGAATTGAAATTGAATATAAATGAATTCGAACTGAATATAAATGAATTCGAATTGAATATAAATGAATTCGAATTGAAATTGAATATAAATGAATTCGAATTGAAATGGAATAGAAATGAATTCGAATTGAAATTGAATTGAATTGAAAACGAACTGAAATTGAATTAGAAATCAATTTGAATTGAAATCGATTTGAAACGAATTTAAAATGAATATATATTGGAATATTCAATTTTGATTTGAAATTGAACATGAAGTTGAAACCGTTTTGAAAATGAATTTAAAACGATTTATAAAGCACGTTTTAAAAGGAAATCGACGAAGTATACATTATATATATAATCTAATGGCCTGAATAGAACACGCCGCGCCGCGGCAGTTCGCGAATTTCGACCATTGACTTCGAACGGATATTACGGGAGATCCAACCGTCGGATTCTCCTAAAACCGGAACCATTGGGTTCGTATCGAAAAGAGATTTCTAACGAATATTAGAAATTTGAAATCTAACGGTTGGATTTGGAATTATGTCCAATTCAAATTTGGAAAAGGTCGCTGTAAATGCAGTTCGATGGCCGTTGATGGAAATCGACTGTATGGGCCTTGATAAAATTATTAAAAGTAGTAATAATTTGTGTAAAATCATAAGAAATGATTTGGGAAAAATTGGGATGAAAAACTCCATATTTGAAAAGATAAAAATAGATTTTTATCGAAATGAACTAGTTTTGAACTAGAATTATAATTCTATTTATTTCTAAATAAATAAATTGAATTTGAAAAGGGTTTTAAAAATAACCAGAATTTCCAATAATTATATTGGAATGGATTTGAATCGAAATTGTCTTCGAAATATTTCGATATTGGATTTCGTGATGATACAGATATTGTTATGGGAATTTGAAAGATATAGATATATATATATATATTGTTATTTCCAATATGATATTTGTTAATCGTAGAATTTGATATTGAATATAAGCCGATATATTTTCTATTCAGAGCCTTGTATTAAATATCAAATGTGATTTGGGTTTGTCGTGAATGGTGTCTTCACTAACACTGTTCTTGAACCCAGTTGAGAAAAGATTAAATCTTTTTATTTAGGTTTAATGAAGAGTACCAATTAAATGATATTTAATAGGAATTGAAATAATATTGATTTTTGGGTTTATCGTGGACAGTGTTTTAAATAACACTCGTTCTTTAACCCGATAATTAATGGAATGTGATTTTGGGTTTATCGTGAACTGTGTTTTAAATGACACTGATTCTTTAACCCAGTTAACGATTAAAACTAAGTGGAGTTTTAATGAATCTTTAATTAGATTGAAATAATCGAAATGGAGTATCACCAGTTTTGCTCCAGGCGATAGTTAAATCTTTAATTAGATTTGAACGTGAAATGGTAATTGAATTTACCGATAACACCGTGGTGTTAGATATGAAGTAAGACCCGTTTTACTTCATGGGATGAATAGGTTGGGATTGGGAAATTAAAACCAATGATTACTTCGGTAAGGTTCGTAATCTCAACTAGTTGAATCGAAATTCAAAAGAAGATTAAAGAATAAATTCAAGGAATTTATCTTGGATAAAATTAATGGGAACCTTTCCCTATGAATGTGAAATTTAGAAACTAACTGTCAGTTAGCTAAGCAGAATGGTTTTTTGGATATTGATCTGATGTTGGTTTCGGCCTTCGGTGTTAATATTTGGGAAACTATTCTCTTGATTAATTTACGGTTAGTGACTGATGAATTGGAATGAGGCGTATGTTGTGTTTGTGTAACACTTATTTAAAATATACGCGAGTTATTTGGAAAGACCGCGTTTATCCCATTCTGAATAACTGATATGACGATAAGTCGAAGACGAAGACGATGGTCGAAGACCGGAGGTCTTCACGTTGTTTGGGTGATTACTGATGATCTTGATTGGGCTGTACACCCAAGAAGATGGAAACAGTTGGTGATCGTCCAGACGTACTTGGAGATCGATGGATATGCGGGGTACTAGGTGCCTCCGGTTTCGTTCAGACCCAGAACGGACTTGTAAATGGACTGTGTGTGTCTGACATTGGATTTTAGTCCGTGCGATTGATCTCTATTAAATATATATATCTGTTTGGCGGTGGAGAATTTATTCTCTTGCTTAACGCCCTTCTCTGAGACGTACGAGCTCAAGGGTTATATATTGATGGATATCAAACGCATGGAGTGAATTGCCTGTGTGGCATGCCTAAGTGGCAATTGATAGAGGCTTCTGTTGAAAAGCAAAGTCTTTTGGTGATGATCAAAGCACAGCCTGTGTGGCACAGCTTTGTGAAACATAAATTCGCGAGCCTCGCACCCCGGTTGTGAACCAAAAACGGGAGAGGACCTCAGGGAGGGCATGCGTTTCCTTCTAGCTAGGGTGGTGTCAGTGACCTACCAGCCCTGACATTTATATACTTTTCACCTGTGTAGTTGTTGCTGTTGCGAGGCGCCTCGGTTTGATCGGACAATCCGGGTCCGATGGAGTCATTCGTTGGCTCATTTACGCCCCAAAGGGCGGGGAAACGTAGTGTTCATGCATAATAATCCACATCGGTGGACCGGCCCTGACGATCCAAGGCTTGCCTGCGCGCTTGCCTGAGACACGGGCTAGAGCGTCTCGAATCGGTAGAGGACGATCCCTAGCCTCGGTTCATAGATGGAAACCCAATTTCCAAATACGTGACTTTGCGATTTTGATTGTATAACCTATATATGGCGACATAGTGTTATGGGGCATTCATGCCGCCTATGATTGATATTTATGATTTAAAGTTGTTTTATACACTATACACTTATAATAGTATCAAATGATTTGTTTTAAACGTATCAAGCATTCTTGGCTATTATAACGTAAAAACCCTATCCTCCGGCTTGCGTTGCATTGTGTGATGGGAACTGGGTCTTATAATAGCTTCATTTTTCTTTATTTAGCATTGCGCTGTTTGTTTTATGCACTGGTATTCTTGAGAGGAAACCCGTTCCGTGTTATACGGCATGGTCCCTTGACTTGCCTAACTTTAAAAATAAAGATTAATAACTGTTTTAGTTCTCACACCAGTCCCATGACTGACCTGGAGTTTATTGTTTTGACCTAAACTCTGGGTGCCCCTATTTTGACACGGGCAGCTAGTAGTTTTGGTTTTGCAGATTTTTATTCATAGGATCCTGGTTTACAGCTGGAACTATACCCGGAAAGCTTTGTATCCGTATATCTACTTCTAGTTGTGTATTGTATTATTTTCCGCTGCAATTTATTTAAATGTAATTTAAATCTCTGATATTTATCGAATGTAATGTTCATTTATACTCTATATATTTTTGTAATCTGATGCATTGTTGTAATATACAATGAAAAGTTCTTCCGTCTACGTTCTATTTTGTCGTGTTCTCATAACGATCAGGCGTTTCGAGCGGCCTGGGTCGGTTTAGCGACTGATTCGGACCGAGCGAAATTCCTTTTCGTCACAGTTGGTATCAGAGCTTTGGTTTACAAAGCAGAGAACAATGCACATTAGAACCATATGAAAGAATTCATCAGATATTGGATTAACAATATCCAATGAGAATGACTCGTTAGAGATGGGATCAGTAGTATCCTAGAACGAGTGTGAAGAGTATATTTTTGAAGTGAAAACAAATTTTGTTTTAAAATTTTAAATCAATTATTCGTATTTGATTATTTATTTGTATTGATTTGGACAGTCCAGTATATAAAGATTTTGCATATACGCCTTGCAAACGTGTATTTGAAGTTTTAATATACTGGATAGATATAGAATTACACTCTAATCGCCCGGAGATGATTTTGATGATGGAGCTCCATCATTAGAATTTATATTCGAGTGACGAACGTGTAATATCTATATATTTCCTATTGACTGGTGTGAGAACCAAAAATTAGATAGGGCCTATTGTTGTGATTTGGCATCAAAAATCTGATTTTCGACTATATATCAAAGTTATGCATTTGAAACGTTAATCCACTAATTGATTGATGTTTGTGTTGTTTGTCTATTCGCTTGCTAATTTTGAACCATTTAGCCTAATTGAACCGAATAGTGAATTGTATTGAGATTGGTCGCATTTGCTTGCATATACATGTGCTTACATTGAACAGGTCATAGCAAGGAGGCTAGAGCAGAGAACAAAATTTGTTTGCCCGATAAATAGGTACATGTTTACTACATAATTTACTGTTTTGTTTGGGTGATGATGATTTTATGAGCCTATTGGCTAGCCGCTTGGCTCTTTCTTATTCTTTTTGAGATCAGAAGGCCTATATGGCAATTTCGGGATTTTCCCGTGGCTCCCGGTGCAGGGGAGGTTATGGCGAAATTTTTCGAAAATTTAGGGTGTTAGCCAAATTTTTGAAATTTTAGAAAATTCTCAGAAACTGAAAAGTTGGAAAATGGAAGCCAGATCGAACGTAGAGTTGATTGATCAAACCACTTTCGACTTTGTTCCTTTTCGGGGACGAAAAGTTTTAAGTGGGGGAGATTGTAACAACCCGAAAATCTGGGCCAGTTTAAAATTTTTATTTTGGCAATTTTAGCGAATTTTGATTATTTAAATGAATTATTTTAAATAATATCGACGAGAAGTTTATTTTGAATGGAATTAGAACGTATATATTATATACGTCGTCGTTAGAATATAAATAATTATTTATAATTATAAAAGGAATTGAAAATAGCGCGGTAGTTCGATAATTTGATTTCAAACTTCAAATGAATGTACCGGGTGCAAAACAATCCGGATTTTAGTGAAACCAAAAATAATAGGATCTATTTGAAGATATTTTTCCAACGAATCTGAAAAATCGAAATTTCATAGCGGGAATCAAAAGATATGTCCAATTGGAAATTCTAAATAGTCGCTATGGAATTCAGGCCCTTAAAAATGGAAATTTTGCAAACGACCTCGGATTTCGACGAAACCACTTTTGTTGGATCCGGGATGTAAATTTATTGCTAGGTTTAAAATTTCATAATTTTTCGAATCAATATGTGAGCGTGGCAAAGGAAAACGCGTTTGACCAGTTTCAGTTGATTTTAATCGACTGGAAATTGACCATTTTTCAAACTGTCTCAGAATTTGACGAAACTAGTTTTGTTAGGACCGTATCGTCAATACGAAGCTAGAAAATATTTTTTGGGAATTTTTAGAGTTCGTATGTGACCCCGGTGAATTGAAATGCGCGTTCAAATTCAATATATAGAGTTATATGTTGATTTTAACGGAAACTGATCGTAACGATCGAATCAGCCTACGATACATATCCCATTGTGTTCGGAATGGGAGTAATTATCTAAGGACGACAGGCGGTGGGCCTCGTTTCGAGGTCGAATATAAAAGTTGCATTCTGAAATTTGAAATAAATAAATATATATATATATATTATTATAGACCTCACCACATCCTCTCTCCTTCCTCCAGTCAACCATCGCTTAGTTTAAATATAAAAAAAAGGGGCTTCATCGCGCTCAGCCACCCACCGCCGTGACGTCGGCGTTCCGCTCCCCTCGCCCCCCTTCGACGTCGGCCTCTCCGCCTTCTTCCTCGATCACGTTCGCCCCATCTCAGACGAACCCGCACCCCTACCAAAACCCCCAAACCCTATAGCCCGAAATCGAGACCACCGCAAACCCCTACCGCCTCTGAACCCTCCTCCGACCTGTCATAGCCTCCCCTTCCACCTGCTAATGGCGTCGCTCGTCCTCCAGTCAAGGTAGATCCGCTCCGGCAACGAAGATCCGGTTTTTATTGATAAAAGGTGAGTTTTCTTTTTTTTTTTATTAGAGAGAGCAGTTTAAATTTATAGTTATATGAAGTTTAGATTTATAATTATAAAAAGCTTAGATTTTTAGCAAGAAAAAAATCTGATTTTTGTTGAAAAATAAAAAGATTGGGTTTTGTTTGTAGAAAATGAACAGGATTTTCGTTCACGAGAAAGACTATATTTTTATAAAGTATAGAAATAAAAATTCGATTTTTAAATATTGAATAGCGAAGTAAAAATTCGATTTTTATATATTGAACAACAAAGTAAAAATTCGATTTTTATATATTGAATAGCGAAGTAAAAATTCGATTTTTATATATTGAACAACGAAGTAAAAATTCGATTTTTATATATTGAATAGCATAGTAAAAATTCGATTTTTATATATTGAATAGCATAGTAAAAATATGATTTTTATATATTGAATAGCATAGTAAAAATTCGATTTTTATATATGTAGTGGCTACGGGCGAAAGAAAGTGATAAGAGGCGAGAACAGTGAAGATTTCCTGCATTAGAAGTGCCGTGGAGTTAGGATAGCTATCGGTGAGAACTTCTCACTCTAAATTTCTTTTTCTAGTCATATATATATACTAGGATGCAGACGGTGTTTAGTAGCACCCGACACCCGTCATCCACAGACCATGGATGGCTTGTTTGTTTAATTGTTTGGTTGTGTAGTTGGTTAGATTATTTGGTTTGAATTGAATTGTTTGGTGAAATGAAATTGATTTGATTGATGTGTGAATGGCATGGGCCTTAACTAGACCGGGGATAAGGCTAGGCCTTGTCCCGTTTCTAGTATCGTGCCGTTATGCCGCCGAAATTTTCTAAAAATAAGTTAGAAAAATAAAGATAACATTTTATTTAATAAATGAACCGAATAGAATATTCATAGGTTGAATAAAATAGTTTGATCGTTAAAAATATAATTTTTAACGTGAATGTGAATAAATAAATATTCATTTACAAACCGGACGGTTTGTTTATGTACACCTATTTGAAGGGCATTGATTGGGACGATAAATTTTACACATCGCCCAACTGCACAAATAAAAATCTGTGTTTGATTGCTTGAAACCCCACACGGGCATTGGGATGAAATTTGACGTACACTAATCCCGATTGTTTAGTTGTATGTCGATCGATTGATTGACAGGCTGTTATAAGCGTTGAATATTTATCTTTGATGCTTATAAAGTGTAGAATGCACTTTGGATGATGGTTGATTATTCATCGTTGTTGATATGTACATATGTTGTAGAAAATCCATATAATTAACATTATATGGTAATTGATTGGGCCTCATTCCAGTTTTGAAATAGAATATTTGAAAAAGGAAATATATGAAAAGAAATATTTGAGATAGAAATATTCGAAATAGAATATTTGAAAATAGAAACATATGAAGCCGTGTTGGTTAGATTGACGCCATTTTTACGTGAACAATATTTATATCGATTTTATTCATTTTATAATGAATATTGAAAGTGATTTCAAAATCTGATTTTTTTTTTTGAATATAAATGAATTCGAATTGAAATTGAATATAAATGAATTCGAATTGAAATGGAATATAAATGAATTCGAATTGAAATTGAATATAAATGAATTCGAATTGAAATTGAATATAAATGAATTCGAATTGAAATTGAATATAAATGAATTCGAATTGAAATTGAATATAAATGAATTCGAATTGAAATGGAATAGAAATGAATTCGAATTGAAATTGAATCGAATTGAAAACGAGCTGAAATTGAATTAGAAATCAATTTGAATTGAAATCGATTTGAAACGAATTTAAAACGAATTTATATTGGAATATTCAATTTTGATTTGAAATTGAACATGAAGTTGAAACCATTTTGAAAATGAATTTAAAATGATTTATAAAGCACGTTTTAAAAGGAAATCGACGAAGTATACATTATATATATATAATATAATGGCCTGAATAGAACGCGCCGCGCCGCGGCAGTTCGCGAATTTCGACCATTGACTTCGAACGGATATTACGGGAGATCCGACCGTCGGATTCTCCTAAAACCGGAACCATTGGGTTCGTATCGAAAAGAGCTTTCTAACGAATATTAGAAATTTGAAATCTAACGGTTGGATTTGGAATTATGTCCAAATCAAATTTGGAAAAGGTCGCTGTAAATGTAGTTCGATGGCCGTTGATGGAAATCGACTGTACGGGCCTTGATAAAATTATTAAAAATAGTAATAATTTGTGTAAAATCATAAGAAATGATTTGGGAAAAATTGGGATGAAAAACTCCATATTTGAAAAGATAAAAATAGATTTTTATCGAAATGAACTAGTTTTGAACTAGAATTATAATTCTATTTATTTCTAAATAAATAAATTGAATTTGAAAAGGGTTTTAAAAATAACCAGAATTTCCAATAATTATATTGGAATGGATTTGAATCGAAATTGTCTTCGGAATATTTCGATATTGGATTTCGTGATGATACAGATATTGTTATGGGAATTTGAAAGATATATATATATATATATCGTTATTTCCAATATGATATTTGTTAATCGTAGAATTTGATATTGAATATAAGCCGATATATTTTCTATTCAGAGCCTTGTATTGAATATCAAATGTGATTTGGGTTTGTCGTGAATGGTGTCTTCACTAACACTGTTCTTGAACCCAGTTGAGAAAAGATTAAATCTTTTTATTTAGGTTTAATGAAGAGTACCAATTAAATGATATTTAATTGGAATTGAAATGATATTGATTTTTGGGTTTATCGTGGACAGTGTTTTAAATAACACTCGTTCTTTAACCCGATAATTAATGGAATGTGATTTTGGGTTTATCGTGAACTGTGTTTTAAATGACACTGATTCTTTAACCCAGTTAACGATTAAAACTAAGTGGAGTTTTAATGAATCTTTAATTAGATTGAAATAATCGAAATGGAGTATCACCAGTTTTGCTCCAGGCGATAGTTAAATCTTTAATTAGATTTGAACGTGAAATGGTAATTGAATTTACCGATAACACCGTGGTGTTAGATATGAAGTAAGACCCGTTTTACTTCATGGGATGAATAGGTTGGGATTGGGAAATTAAAACCAAGATTACTTCGGTAAGGTTCGTAATCTCGACTAGTTGAATCGAAATTCAAAAGAAGATTAAAGAATAAATTCAAGGAATTTATCTTGGATAATATTAATGGGAACCTTTCCCTATGAATGTGAAATTTAGAAACTAACTGTCAGTTAGCTAAGCAGAATGGTTTTTTGGATATTGATCTGATGTTGGTTTCGGCCTTCGGGGTTAATATTTGGGAAATTATTCTCTTGATTAATTTACGGTTAGTGACTGATGAATTGGAATGAGGCGTATGTTGTGTTTGTGTAACACTTATTTAAAATATACGCGAGTTATTCGGAAAGACCGGGTTTATCCCATTCTGAATAACTGATACGACGATAAGTCGAAGACGATGACGATGGTCGAAGACTGGAGGTCTTCACGTCGTTTGGGTGATTACTGATGATCTTGATTGGGCTGTACACCTAAGAAGATGGAAACAGTTGGTGATCGTCCAGACGTACTTGGAGATCGATGGATATGCGGGGTACTAGGTGTCTCCGGTTTCGTTCAGACCCAGAACGGAATTGTAAATGGACCGTGTGTGTCTGACATTGGATTTTAGTCCGTGCGATTGATCTCTATTAAATATATATCTGTTTGGCGGCGCAGAATTTATTCTCTTGCTTAACGCCCTTCTCTGAGACGTACGATCTCAGGGGTTATATATTGATGGATATCAAACGCATGGAGTGAATTGCCTGTGTGGCATGCCTAAGTGGCAATTGATCGAGGCTTCTGTTGAAAAGCAAAGTCTTGTGGTGATGATCAAAGCACAGCCTGTCTGGCACAGCTTTGTGTAACGTAAATTCGTGAGCCTCGCACCCCGGTTGTGAACCAAAAACGGGAGAGGACCTCAGGGAGGGCATGCGTTTCCTTCTAGCTAGGGTGGTGTCAGTGACCTACCAGCCCTGACATTTATATACTTTTCACCTGTGTGGTTGTTGCTGTTGCGAGGCGCCTTGGTTTGATCGGACGATCCGGGTCCGATGGAGTCATTCGTTGGCTCATTTACGCCCCAAAGGGCGGGGAAACGTAGTGTTCAGGCATAATAATCCAAATCGGTGGACCCGCCCTGACGATCCAAGGCTTGCCTGCGCGCTTGCCTGAGACACGGGCTAGAGCGTCTCGAATCGGTAGAGGACGATCCCTAGCCTCGGTTCATAGATGGAAACCCAATTTCCAAATACGTGACTTTGCGATTTTGATTGTATAACCTATATATGGCGACATAGTGTTATGGGGCATTCATACCGCCTATGATTGATATTTATGATTTGAAGTTGTTTTATACACTATACACTTATAATAGTATCAAACGATTTGTTTTAAACGTATCAAGCATTCTTGGCTATTATAAGGTAAAATCCCTATCCTCCGGCTTGCGTTGCATTGTGTGATGGGAACTGGGTCTAATAATAGCTTCATTTTTCTTTATTTAGCATTGCGCTGTTTGTTTTATGCACTGGTATTCTTGGGAGGAAACCCGTTCCGTGTTATACGGCGTGGTCCCTTGACTTGCCTAACTTTAAAAATAAAGATTAATAACTGTTTTAGTTCTCACACCAGTCCCATGACTGACCTGGAGTTTATTGTTTTGACCTAAACTCTGGGTGCCCCTATTTTGACACGGGCAGCTAGTAGTTTTGGTTTTGCAGATTTTTATTCATAGGTTCCTGGTTTACAGCTGGAACGATACCCGGAAAGCTTTGTATCCGTATATCTACTTCTGGTTGTGTATTGTATTATTTTCCGCTGCAATTTATTTAAATGTAATTTAAATCTCTGATATTTATCAAATGTAATGTTCATTTATACTATGTATATTCTTGTAATCTGAAGCATTGTTGTAAAATACAATGAAAAGTTCTTCCGTCTGCGTTCTATTTTGTCGTGTTCTCATAACGATCAGGCGTTTCGAGCGGCCTGGGTCGGTTTAGCGACTGATTCGGACCGAGCGAAATTCCTTTTCGTCACAACCGTTCACCACAAACCCAAAATCCCATTTGATATTAAATACAAGGCTCTGAATAGAAAATATATCGGCTTATATTCAATATCAAATTCTACAACCGACAAATATCGTATTGGAAATAACGATATAAATGTATCTTTAAAATTTCCATAACAATATCTGTATAATCACGAAATCCAATATCGAAATATTCCGAAGATAATTTCGATTCAAATCCATTCCAATTCATATATTGGAAATCTTAATTAGGCACACATGCCTAAAACGAAATTTAATTAGGCTCACATCCTGTCTAACTTTTCATGTAAATTAGGTCCCTATTTTTAAAAACATATAAAAAAATATAAAAAAAATCATGAAAAGTCATTATTAAATAAAACACGTTCACGCCAAAAAAATCAGGTGGTAAAACAATCGATAAACATGTCAAAATCAAAAAATACACAAAACAGTGGAAAATGCAGTAAAATGCATGAAAACATGCACATATTTCAAATATTTGTATACATGTATGCACGTATTGTCATGCCCTTGGTCTTTCGATGCATTACTACATACAACTATGCAGCTATTCTGAATAACTGCATACTTATATGCAACTATTCAGCAGGCATGCAGATTTTTTTTGCATGCGTATTTAAATAGTTGCATACATGTATGCAACTATTAGTAATAGTTGCATACATGTATGCAACTTTTTTTTTCGATTTGCGTGGATTGAGAGGAATATTTCTAGATTTTAGAATTTTTTTAATGCAAGAGCGCATTTTTTTGGTGCAAAAACGGAAAAGGCGAAGTGGTAGGCCGTTGGAAGTTGGAAGGGACAAAAAAAATTGGGCGCCAACTTAAAAAGAGGGGGCGGAAACGAAAGGGTAACTTTGTCCCTTTTTTTATTTCTCCTTTTTTGATTTTTTGAAGAAAAAAATGTGCTACAATGTAAAAAATAATAATCTAAAATCTGGAAATATTAGCAGAAGTTCACGGAAATTAAAAAAAACTTGCATACATGTATGCAACTATTTGACATACTTGCAAGTATTGCATGTAAAAATATGAAGTAAAAATTTTGCCTGATGATTGTTGCACACTAGTATGCAAGAATCTGTTTACCTTGCATACATGTATGCAAAAAAAACAAACGCACATTCAACATTTGAAAATACTTGCACAGATGAATGCAAGCATTGCAAATATGTGCATGATTTGATGCAAATTACTGCATTTTTCGCTGTTTTATTGTATTTTTTGATTTTGATGCATTTTTTGATTTTTTTTACGAGTTAATTTTTTAGGTGAGTATATGTTTGATTTAAATACAAATTTTCGTGATATATATATATATTAGTGTACTTTCAAAAAATAGGGACTAAATTTACATGAAAAGTTGGACCGGATGTGAGCCTAATTTTGAAACTTAATAGGGACCTGTGAAAAACGGACCCTATTTTTAAAACCATTTCAAAAATCCAATTTATATTATTTAAAAATTATTGGAAATCTAGTTAATAACTAGTTCATTTTGATAAAAATATATTTTTATCTTTTCAAATATGGAATTTTTCATCCTAATTATTTCCAAATCATTTATTATGATTTTACACAAATTATTGATATTTTTAATAATTTTATCAAGGCCCGTACAGTAGATTTCCATAAATGGCCATCGAACTGCACTTACAGCGACCTTTTCCAAATTTGATTTGGATATAATTCCAGATCCAACCATTAGATTTCAAATTTCATTTCAATACGAACCCAATGGTTCCGATTTTAGGAGAATCCGACGGTCGAATCTCCCGTAATGTCCATTCGAAGTCAATGGTTGAAATTCGCGAACTACCGCGGCGCCGCGCGTTCTATTCAGGCCATTAAATATATATAATATATTATATATATTTCATCGATTTCCTTTTGAAATGTATTCTATAATTCGTTTTAAAAACGATTTCAATTTCATTTCAAAAATCAAAATCAAATTTGAATATTCCTTAATAAATTCATTTTAAATTCATTTTAAAACGATTTCAATTTCATTTCAAATTTCATATCAAATTTTAATATTCCTTAATAAATTCCTTTTAAATTCCTTTTAAAACAATTTCAAATTCATTTCAAATTTGAATATTCCTTATCATTTTAATATTAAAATGATAATATTTTCCAAATATCAAATTTTGAAATCACTTTTCGATATTCATTGTAAAATGAATAAAATCAAAAAAATTCCCTTTCGTGTTAAAATGGCATTTAACTACTTAACACGGCTTCACATTTCAATATTCACTGAATATTATTTTAAAATATTCGTTAATTCTGAATTGGAATTAGACACAATCAATTACCATATAATTTTATTTATATGTATTTCACAAACACATGTACATGACAAAAATCAAACACAGTCAACCATCATCCAGAGTGCATTACACAACTGTATAAGCATTAAAAATAAATAAATAACGGTCATCACAGCCTGTTAACCCATCGATTGACTTACCACTAATTATTGGGATCAGTGTATGTCAAATATCATCCCAAAACCCGTATGGGGTTTTCAAACAACAAATACTGATTATTATTTGTGCAGTTGGGCGATGTGTAAAATTTATCGTCCGAATAAGTATCAGATAAATGAATGTACATAAACAAATCATCCAATTTATTTATGAATATTTATTTCATTACATGACTATTTCACAAAGTTCATATATACAATGAAAATGATATTTTTATTGTTCAAATATTTAATTCCATACATGAAGTTTTTATATAGTTCATTTATACAATAAAAAATATATTTTTATTGTTCAAATATTTTATTTCATTTCACGTCACAATCGCAATCAATTTCCACAACAAAATACAATCAAACAAGTCGTCCATGGTCAGTGGACAACGGGGAGCGGTTCATATATACAGTCATAAAATAATTAACTATACAAGAAATTATAGTGAGAAGCTCTCACCTTTGGTTTCCACTTCGCCATTCTTTATTGGACGGTTTGGATTCCGTTTTGATTTCCGTCTGTTCCATCGCCATCTGTTTCATGCGGTTGATATTAAAAATCACATTTTAAATACAGTGCTGTTTATTTAAAAGTCACGTTTTTATTCCGCTACTATATAAATAAAAATCACATTTTTATGTCGCCTTTCTATATATAAAAATCATATTTTTATATAGCTGCCCATATAAAAAATCATATTTTTATATTTTTTAAAACCATGCTATTTTTATATTTTAAAAATCATTGCTATTTTTATATTGCTACTTTCTAAATAAAAAATCACATTTTTATTTCTCTACTACATATATAAAAATCGTATTTTTATTTCAAAACCCTATGTATAAAGATCATATTTTTATATCAAATATATATATATATATATATAATATCATATTTTTAACTTCGTTTTCTCTATAAAAATCATACTTTTATAACAATGCTATATCTATACAAATCATATTTTCAAAATAAAGTTATTTATGTAAAAATCAATTTTTTTTTAAAACTAATCTATTTTTAAAACAAAATCTATTTTTAATACAATGATTACATATTTTTAGACAATGAATATATGTATTTTTTTAAAACAATGAATATATATATTTTAAAACAATGATATATATTCTTATAACAATGATATATATTTTTAAAACAGTAATCATATAATTTTAAAAACAATGCTTAAAAACGTTACCAATCCAGTCTTTGCGTTGCCTTTTCCCCTTTTGAAAATCGTCTTCCTCATCGTTACCCTTTTGGACATTACGAACCCACTGCTTCAAGCATAGGGCACGAATTTGCCATCACCACCATGCCCTTGGACCACATTCGTCGCCGCCACCTTGAAGACCCACGAACGCGTCACCCACACTAGGTGTTGGGCCTCACTCGCATGCCTGATTCACCCGGAATTTGGGTTCGAACTTCGCGCCTTTGAGCGCTGATAACTCGCGGAACTTTGAATGAGAAATCATCATACCCCGACCAATTGAAAGCCCTTTCAATCCTCTCCAGTTTTTGCATTGGAGATTCGGGAAAAGATTGTGTGGATTGGGGGATTTTTGGGTGCAAATTCCGGAGCATTTTGACGTCCAAGGAGGATGGCGGCGGCTCAGAACGATGGAAGAGGGAGTTAGGTTTTTGTGGCCAATGAAAATTTTCTATTTATATATATATATAATTTTAAATTCCAAAAATACCCATGTATTCGTACGAACTCCAAATCAAACCCAACGACTATCGCCCCTAGTTAGATACCTCCGTTCCGGACACAATCAGATATGTTTCGTAAACCAATTCGACTGTTTCGATCAGTTTTTATCAAAATTAAAATATAAATCAATATATATTGAATTTAAACAGACATTTTAATTTACCGGGGCCACATACTGACTCCAAAAATTTCTGAAAAAATAAATCTAGCTTTGCTTTGATGATACGGTTCGAACTAAACTAATTTCGTCAAATTTGGATACTGTTTCAAAAACAGTCATTTGCCAGTCGATTAAATTCAAACTGAATTTACCAAACACGTTTAAATTCACCACGCTCACATATTTATTCCTAAAATTATGAATATTGGAATCTAGCAATAATTTGACATTCCGGATCCAACAAAAAGTGGTTTCATCGAAAACGGAGGTCGTTTGCAAAAATCGCTATTTTTAAGGGTTAAATTCCATAGCGACTATTCTGAATTTTCAACTGGACATAACTTTTTATTCTCGCTATGAAATTTTGATTTTTCACATCCGTTGGAAAGATATTTTCAAATAGATTCAAATATTTTTGGTTTCACTAAAATCCAGTTTATTTTGAATCATGTACATTCATTTGAAATTTGAAATCGAATTTTCAAATTACCGCGCCATTTCCAGTTCCTTTTATAATTAAATTAAACATTTATATTCTAACTTCGATTTAAATAAATTTATACGTTCTAATCTTTTCAAAATAAATTTCTAATCGTTATTATTTAAAATAAATCATTTAAATATTCAAAATTCACTAAAATTGCCAAAATAAAAAAATTTAAATTGGTTCTGATTTTTTGGTTTGTTACAAGATTGGAGAACGCATTTTTCCTCTTGAGTGTGAGTTGGCTGATAGTAGATAAAGGAAGAAGAGGATGAGTTGAGAAAAAGCAGTGGTTGTTTTAGTGTTCAATTTTGTGTAGGGGAGAGGTGGTTGTAGTCATTGAAAGCTTCTCGGTTTGGGGAAATAGAGACGAGAGTATATGATTTGGGATAAATGTTTACTGAAAAACGAGTTATAGCTTTGAGGAAGGAGGTTTATTGCGAGTCTTAAGGGGTTAAGTGTTATATTAGTGATGTAAATGAAGTGAGGTGTGGAAAGTTGTGGCTATGTTGATAAAGGGGAACAATCGAACAAGGAGGAGAGGGATTTAATTTCTTCATTCGGGAAGAAATACATTGGCCTAGATGATTGATGTATAAAATGGGTAATTAATAAAGTTAATGGTGATTAATAATAATAATATAATCAGTTAATTATTATATGGTTGTATTAAATCATGTAAATCTTGTATTGATAGTAATTTTGTCATACGTTAACCAAATTAGACAAAACAGGATTCGTTGGGATCGCATGGATGGTGGCTACACCCTGGAACTGACTGGGTGTGGATTGGAGCTCGTTACAATTTATGGCAAAATAATTATCTGTCTGAATCAACCGACAGTTATCGTTATTTAACGATGATCGTCCAATGTGAGTAAAACTCAGTAACTCTGCCAGTTTATATTTTAATAAATATAATCTAGTGTTGATAAATGATGATTGATTGCTGTGTGTTGACTATTTGGTTGAATTGCTGATTTATTGGTTGAAATTATAGATAACGATATACATATATATATAAACCGTTAATCAAATATTGATTCTGTTCATCAGAATATTTCATATTGAAATGAAATTGATGTTAATTATATTTTTTGACATCTGTGGATGCAGGGAGACAGGTTGGAGGGATCCAACAGGATTCCTCAATATTTATAATACTGTTTGTTTTCATATATTGTGATATATGATGTGATATATAATCTGTGATTGATTATGGGTGTGTAGATGATGTTGATCATGGTTATTTGGTATTTTAAATACCATAAGAAATATCGGAATGTGAAAAGGGAATTTTCAAAGTGAATATTGAAAATGAAATATTTATATATGAAAAAAATAGGATATTATAAAAGGTAATATTTGGAAAACAAGTATTGGAAAATATAATTAAGGAAATATTTGGGAAATGAATATAACTATGTAAAAGGATATATATAAAATTAATTTAATTATGTAAAAGGATTTATATAAAATGAATAAAATTATATAAAAGGATTTATGTAAAATGAATAGAATTATATAAAAGGATTTACATAAAATGAATAGGATTATATAAAGGAAATTATAAATGAGATTTAAGTGTTAGAAATAAAAAGGAGATTTGTATGAATAATTCTACAAACAAATATATGAATAGAATTTGGGTTTGAGATATTGTTTCAAATACGAAATCAAACTGTGTTGATTATATAAAGAAATATTATTCACATTCTATGTGAAAAATTAGATTAAAGTAAATATTTCGCAAATAAAATATTATAAAGGAATTTGGTGTTTGAATTAGGAATTAAATGGAATTACTGAAATTAGAAACTGACTGGAAATTAATTGAGTTGAATGGCTTTCTGGGTATCGATCTGATATTGGTTTCGGCCTTCGGGATTTATGCTTGGGAAGTTGTTCTCTTACTAGTTTATAGTTAGAGACTGATAGAGGTGGGAAGATATTGATGCGTGAATAAGAAATGGAAACGTTTTCCAAAGTTAATAACGTATATTTTCTAATTTTAGAAAATAAGGAATTTAGGAATATATGGAAAAGATAAATGGGAAATGAAATGATGATTAATCGGTAAGATTTCCATTTGGGAATACGACCGTTGTTTATACACATGTTTTCTTTTGATAGTTAAATCACTAACTTCAAAGATTTTGACCATTTCCGTTGTCAATACAGAGAGATCGGGATCAAATATATTATCTGAAAACCACTTCGTATGGCATTAGAGTTGCAAATCAAATATGATGAAGATAATTGAAGACGGAGTTATGCAAGGGCTGTTCAATAAATCCTAGGTAGAAATTGCCTAAGATGGATTTGCAGAATAGTGCCTTCGAGTTGTCCAATCCCAGGACGATCTGTACGGAAGAATGTCTGACGGAGTATATTTAATAGATCATGTAAGTTGATCTCTTCAAACATATTTATATTTGGTGGCGGAGGAATTCATTTCTCTTAGCTGTATACCCATGGTATTTTTGGGGAAATCAATTTGTGATTTGGCGTGTATGACGATGTGACATTCAAAGTAAATAAAGGTGTGATCTGTATGTTGTGGCCTCTAGCCTCACAACCAGGAAACGGTATAAAATCGGGTAGGTCACATAGCTAAGTGGTTAGCTGCCAATTAGGGTGTATTGTCACCTAATCTTGAGAGAAATTCCATTTGCTTCTTTATTTTGTTTCTATGTTGTCCCTTTCGGGAAACGGTTGCTGATCCCACCATTGGTGATAATACATTCGTTACACTCAAGCGAACTGAGTGACCGATCATGTTTAGCCTAGGTTACAAGATGTTCTTGTTGAACCCGGTGTATTCCTCTCTAGAAATACACTGTCGGAAGGTAGTTCCATACCTTGCCAGTTGGAATCCATTACCCAATAAGCGCCCGTGGTTTTTGATTATATATTATGTATGTGGAACATGAGATGAAAGCGTTCTGCTAATGAATATTTAGTTGTGGTTGATAGACACTATTATAATATCAAATTAAGTTTAGATATAAAGATTATCATTTCTTTCAAAAAGATTTTGAAATCAAGTGTTTCAGATTCTCATAAAGGAAAAACCCGTTCTGTGTCAAACGGCGTGTTCTTATGAGATATCGTTTATTTTCTCAAACTGTTTTAAATTGTTTACTTACACCAGTCCCATGACTGACCCAGAGTTTCTTTTGTTTTGTTTTCCCTAAACTCTTGGGTGCCCAAATTTGTACGGGCAGTCAAGTAGTCAGGATTTTACAGATACTAAGAGCTTGGAGCAGGAGGCTTCAGGATTTTATAGCAATTGTTTATTTCCGCTGTGTTGTAATTGTTGTACTCCGATAAATGTTATTGTATACATATACTGGTTTTATTTCAAAGTTATGTTATATTTTATTCGTTCCGTTCTAAGATTCGTATTACTCTGATTTTGATATTGTATGTTCTTCTTCTTCTTCTTCTTCTATTCTAATTTTCTATCTTATCTTTCCTCACCCTCTAACTTCTTTCATTAACTATCCGGTATTTCCGATGCTTGGATAGTTGACATTGAGTTTATGTCGATAACTAGGATCGCGAAAACCCGGGTCGTTACAATCATTCTCCATCTTGTTTCAAGGCATCCCACATGGCTTCATCACATCGTATCGCGACATCGGTCAAGGAAACCAATTGTCACCGTATTTATTCATCGCAGTTGTGCAATACTTCTCATTCCTTCTTAACGAGGCTACTTCTCAAAATTTGTTTCAATTGGTTTTTTTTCATTCGATCAAGTGATTACTCCCTTGATCTACGTGGATGATTTGATGATATTTGGTAATCCCTCTCTGCAAAATGCATGCACTCTAGCAAATGTGTCTAATAAGCTTTCCACTCATGCTGGTTTACATGTGAATGAAGCCAAGACAAAACTCTTTTATAGTATTTCTACTGCTAACCTTCATCAAATTCGTCACTACCTACCTTTCAAAGTGGGTCAACTATCGGTTAAATATCTGGAAGTGCCACTCTCTTCGACATAACTCCACTATTCTGAGTGTGATGCATTGAATCCATATTCAGAATTAAGTACAAGGTTGGCCGGCTAAATATCTGAGTTTACCTAGATGTGCAAAGCTTATACAATCGGTTCTTACCCCCACTATTTTGTACTAGTTATTTGTGTACTAAATACCAGAATTTACACTTGATAAACTTCAAATAATTTATGCATATTTTTTTGGGGTAACTCTAAACATAAAGTTGCATGGGTTCTTTTACATAAACCCAAATCTGAAGGAGGGGGATTTAAATTGCGATATGATCTTAAGAAAATCTGTAGGGATTAAATTGCTCTGGGATTATTTTTCTAATCAAAGTCTGTGGAGTGCATGGATGAGGCGTAGATACTGTCACAACAAAAAAATTTGGACTATGGACATCGACAACAATGCATCTTCAATGAGGAAGTGTATGCTTCAACTACGCACATCCGGTAAACAACTATTAAATAAAGTGATAGTAGATGGTTCACGAACGTCTCTATGGTTTTAGCCTTGTCTAAATTGCAGGTTTTAGTTGATCTTCTTGGAATGCATCGATATCAAGCCATTGGTAATTCTAATGAAACAATCAACATGATTATCGCAAATTCACAGCTGGATCCTTTTCTATACCCCGCAATCAGGGAGGTTGTTGATGAATTCCAGACTATCCCTGTTTTCTCACATATGGTGAGAAGGAGGTTCTTTCTCATTTCATACAGCCTGTAACAAAGTTCAGAACACTGGTATTAGCAATCCCATCTATCGGGTCGTTTGGCATTGAAGGAGTAGTAAACGAATGGAGTTTATAACATACCTTGCACCCTTAGACAGATTGAACACCAGATCCAGACTTAATAGGTTTGGCATTATATCGAATAGACTTCACAGCATCTATTTTTCTCTTGCGACTACTCAACCTTCATATGGGTATCACTCAAACTGAAACTTAACTTACACCCTACGGTCCTAGATTCATTGGATGACGAGGCTCTCTAACTTCTTTCAAATTTCCACAATAAGGACCAACTTCAAGATGTAGCTTTTGGTTCTTTTACAACTTCAGTATACTATATTGGCACGAATGTAACTGTCGAATATTTTCAAACCACATTATTCCTTCAAACGTGAAGTTGCAGCTGATAGTGAGGGAGGTTTTCTATCTAGTTCAGGGGAATGGTAGCACTACCACTAGATCGTCGTTGAATGAATTATTGTTGAGGAGGTGGGGTATCGATCTTCTTGATTTGGGTTAGAGTAACATGATGGAGAAGACTAGTTATACAAGTTAGATTGGGCCGTGGGCCTTAGTTGTGTTATTTGTTTGGCTATTTTTATATATCAAACTTTGTAAATTAATATGTGGAACATATATGTACTCTTTTCCCTTGCAAGATACCTAGTGGGGGTCACAAGGTTTTGACGAGGCATATAAAAGAAGCATATGATTGGTTTTAATATAGTATATCAATTTTCAAATATATATACACATACACACACACACACACACACACACACACACACACATATATATATATATATATATATATATATATTGCGAATATTAATTGTTGTCTACAGCAATAATGAATTAATAGTTGATACTAATTGTATATTAATACTAAATTGATATAAAAGTCAAATTACAAGTTTTTGCATATATATATATATATATATACATATATATATGAAGGTTCGGTTCATGTTGCTAAAGGCAGTGCTCAACTAAGTTTATATACATTGGATGTATTTAACTTACCGCCTACATATTATATACACTTGATGTATTTAATCAACCTAACCCTATGAATTGGTTTTATACATACTGCATATGCATGTATACACATTTTAACTCAAGTATGACTTTATTTTATAAATGTGTGTATATATATATATTCACATTTGTCATCTGGACATTGAATAGGCACAAACAGAAAGTTTATATATTCCTGTATGAGTTGATATATGTTCATGTAACTGATACATGAGTCAATGTATGTATATGATAATTAATTGATTTATATAATACATGTCATGTTTATAAGCTACATGTATATATGTAGTTGATTGTTTATCATATGCCAAAATTTGTATAATTTTATATACAATGCCGGTTGCGATCAAACTATGTTGTTATTTCCAGATAGCCATCATAAGCTATGTTTTTATATTGAATACAGAATTCGTATTTCTGCCTGTGTGTATGCCAAATTTACAAAGCGTTTATGATTGAATATTTAAAATATGAGTTGTCTAAGTTGTATACTGGTTATATATATATATATATATATATATATATATATATATATATATACATACACACACTAATTTGGACTATAAATTTGTTTACCTTGCAATTTATTTATTTTCCTGGACATCGAATTAAGTTTTGAAACAAATAGGGCCTAGGTTTATGAAATTATGGGCTTGTAATTTGCTTAATAATACTTCATTGGGTCTGAATTTATATTAAGACCTGGAACAAAATGGCACATGCCTTTTTCCTTCAAATTCTATGCAATTGATATATTGTCATACTCCAGTAAATAATTTGCTGACTTACCCATTTATGATGGTGCAAAAGCTTCTACACAACTAGATTTTGATATAAACAAAAGAAAGTTGGCGGGAATGTGTGTGTGTGTGTGTATATATATATATATATATATATATATTTATTTATTTAACACTTAATAAACGTGTGTTATATAAATATAATTTTGTTGCATTTATATGCAATTAAAAACTACAATTGTAAAATACTTGTATTTTGTAATGTATGAATGTCACTAATATACTTACCTTCTCAAGTGTTAAATTCCTTTAAGCAAATTTTTATTATATTAGTTCATGGTGATGTCTTCAAATAAATACACTCGTTAATGCCAGGATCAAAAGATGTAGGTAATGCCAAAGCTTTAGTGCACTATTTTTTTGGTTATATGTGATATAATTGACATAAGATGTCTACCTAAAAGATTATATTTTGAGGATTAACCAAAGCTAACTCAAGGCATGATTATATATGGATCTTGGATCACTAAGATATGTATATACTGATATATACATATATAAATAGAGGGATGTTGATTTGAGTGGGAGCATATTTTAGTCTAAATTATATATTTATATTAATTTGCAATGATTTACATAATTTTGATTGTCAAAATTTGTATATAAATATTGCAAAATCATTTATTATTGTTGTATTATCTACTGTGGATATTATTAAAAAAAAAACTCTGATAATTTATTACTAAAATTGGTCCTTGAGAAGGTAAAACTGAATTAAATCAAAATTTCTTGACTAGCATCAAAATTTGAGGATTGTCCTCAAACAAAATTAAAATGTAATTGTTTTAACAAATATAAAAGATCAAAAAGGGAAAATTGAAGCATGACTTCAAGCAAATAAAGTATAAATGTTATAACTATCTACTTATATATCTCTGGTATTGGATACTAGATATGGATCACATATATGTATATGAATTTGTAGGAATTACAAAAGAGCAGAAGTTTGACAAAAAAAGAAGTGGACTTACAAATGGAAATAAAGCAAATGTTACCGCATTATCCATAAGAATCTGCTTTCTATTCTAATCGCCGGCTTAATTGAAGAATTAAAATATTATTATAATGAAATTTCGGTTTAAAAAAATGTTAATATGTATCTTGTTTAGACAAGTTTGAATTTCATTTGTAATAAAAAGACTAACGTTGTTCATTTAATTTAAATGAAATATCTTATGGAAATACTCACTTTGTTAACGATTTTATGAATCCTTAACTTTAATATGCTTGATTATGACATAAATATTAGGAATTTAAATCTAGTGATCCAACATATCTTGGCATTGTCGGTTAGGCCATATAAACAACAAACGCATATCAAAACTCCATAACGATGGAATATTGAAGTCATTTAATTTCGAATCATATAAAGAATTCAAATCTTGCTTATTAAACAAAATGATTGAAATACCTTTTACTGTACTCAGTGTATGGGCTAGTGATGTATTGGCTCTTATACATAGTGATGTAAGTGGACTAATGAGTGTATCTACTAGAGGTAGGTCTTATTACTTTATTACAATTACTGATGATATTTGTAAATATGGGTATGTGCATCTTATGAAACACAAATCAGAATCCTTTGAAAAGTTCAAAGAATTCAAAATGAAGTTCAAAACCAATTTTGAAAGAATATGAACATTCTTTGAAAAGATCGAGGAGAATAATTAAGCCAATAATTTAATGGCGATCAAAAGGAGTGTGAAATTGTGTCACAACTCACTCCAACTAGAATACCACAATGGAATGGTGTATCTGAAAGGAGAAGTCACATCATATAAGATATGGAACGATCAATGATGATTCATGCAGATCTTCTAATAAATATTGGGGTTATCACCTTGAAACAATTTCATTTTTATTTAATTGTAATCCTACTAAAATGATTCTGAAGATTCCATATAAGATATGAACTAGGAAATGTCCTAGTATATCTTTTATGAAGAACTGGGATGTGAGGCATTTGTTAAATGTCTCGCCTCTAACAAGCTTCGACCCAAATCCGATAAGTAATATTTTGTGGAATACCCGAAAGAAGTAAAAGGATATTATTTCTAAAAACCTTCTGAGAATAAAATGTTTATTGCTCGAATTGGTACCTTTTTTGTAAGGAGAACTAGTCTTTGAAATACCATTGGGATAAAGTAGAAATCGAAACGTCTCAGGAACCATAAAATACCAGTAAACCTTATGTGGACAAGGAACTGAGTGGGAGTGATAAAATAATTTTAATGTTATATATTGATAACATATTACTTATTGTAAATAATGTTAGTTTAGAACAAGATATGGATACTGGTTTTAAGAAAGAGGAAGTTTGGATTGAGAAGTTCATTATTGAACTTAATCCATTGTTGATCCAATGATTTTACGTTGTGATAATAATGGAGCTATTGATCAGACCTAGAAACCTAGATGTCATTATCGATCCAAACACATATTTAACAAATACAATTTCATTTCTGAAATTGTTCGCAGAAGAGATATACATATCTGCAAAGCACCATATGTTAAAGGCGTAGTGACTAAAACTCTATCGCAGCAGAAGTTTGATAGTCACACTAGTTTCATAGGTATATGATACATGATTGATTGACTCTAGTACAAGTGGGAGATTGTTAGAGTTTATTCCCTAGAAGTAATCCATTTGATGTGATTAATAACACTGTTGATGTTATTATTTTATTTTGAATAAAAAATTATATTATGTTATATTTACTATGTAATATAAATACTAACATAATAGAAGTCCTTAGAATAATAATACAAAATTATATAGTTTAAATAAGTGACTCGAACATGAGATTGTATAATATATTAGGTATTATAATTCTTAAATATCCCTAATCAAGTTTTATTGTATATATAGGACAACAATGAAGCGTTGAGACTAGTATGTTGATTGACTGATGATCGTATCTCGTTGATCATTAATATAAGTGATATTAATGTCAATGCATAAATACATATTAGAGAAAAGCGTAAACATGAGAAAATTTCATGGAATATGAATTAACAGTGTCATAAGTTATTCTCATAGTGACAGTGATGTAACAGTCCTCAAACATGAAATCATTATTCGAGGATATTTGTGTTTTGGTATCATCAAAAGTTACTTTTAACCAGGTAGACGATAAAGATGATTATCAGATATATCTCGAATTAATTGAAAATTATGAACGATCCAAATGGAATTTAACCCTACGTTATAAGTAGTGATATCCATGGGCCTCTTGATTGAGTGAAACTATGAATTGCATGGCTATGCTCAAATATTGATTTGTTTTATATAATCTACTCATTGATCAAGATAATAGGATTAAATTGTAAAGAGGTTGATATGTTCCATGCCTCGAGTTTAATCTTGGATATATTGGTTAAAGGGATTAAACTACATTGTAACACTGGTCATAGAAAAAGGTTGTGTCAAATTGTTGCTTTTATTATAACTTAGGTAGCAGTGATGTATTACTAGATGCCGCTCATTGTTTATAATTTTAAATATGATTTAAAATTATTTCTATTGTTGTAATAACGTATAGGGTTACAGAAAAGAACGCTCGAAAATTATTAACCGTCATTGACAAATGAAAATATCAAACGTCGACTTTTTATTTGTTTGAAATGGTAAAAACTGTGGGCTAAGATTTATCCCCTTTATATTTTTTATTCTCATGCAAATAAAAGGTGCTAACCTTTTATTTTATCTATTTTTTTAGAAAGATACAAAATAAAAATTGAGGGTAGATCGAAATCCATGGCGTTGGCTAGTATCACCTCCTTTGATCTTCGATTTCGTGTGACGTGATCGAACAGACATTCATGGATACTAATAGAGGCACCTAAATCAAGTGCTCAGATCAGTTCAATCTTTGCAGGCTACTTCGAATTCGCGAATCTGAAGAAGAATTGGTATGGTCTTAATTTCGATTTACTATATTTTCGCCTAGATTTAGTTTATATATTATTAAAAAAATTAAAATCTAGTTTCAATTAGATCGTATTAACCTTTCAAGTGAAGCTATAGAAGTAGTGATTTTATATTGAGTAGTTTGGGAAGCAACGATCTGTTGTTAATTAGTCTTAAATATTTGATCTATAGTTAGATCATAGTAAGTGCATATACAAGTTGTTAATTAAAGCAGGCATATGTGTGTTGACCCTTAAGTTAAGATCCAGGGAAATACATGGACACTTGTAAGGCACCCCTAGTATATATATGGTAGATTCAAAGTTAAAGGCTTATGGTCATCGAATATTATACACATACTCATTCACTAGATTTTTGTCTAATCAAGTGTTTTTCCTTTCTTTTTCACTACCACAGGAGGTCAAGGCAATATGTGATTGGGCCATTTCTAGTGCGTGGATACTGGAGAACCGGCTCTTCCTAGGAGTTGTTATCGTTTTTATTTATTCTCCATAAAAATATTATCTATCAGTACTTAGTTTTTTCTTTTCTGACTATAATTGATATATATTTTTCATATCCATTTTTCTAAGGCTGTGATTTAAGATATTTTCCTAGATGGTTTTCCCTATATTTATATTTTATTTCTTTTTGTGGTGAATTCTGAAATTGTTATATATCTTAGATCATATTCTTTCATGTTTAGTTTATGTAATTTAATAAAGTTGATAGCTCATACTTCTTAGCTCTGACGTGAGTTCAAAGGGTGCCATTGCCCTAGGATCAATGTCTTGGAGAGTGCAGGTTGTCACAGTGTGCAAAAAAAACAAGAAAGATTATTGATAAAGAAAACCTAATTTTCTAAGTTTTCTAATTTTTCTTTCTTGATACTTAATTCTTGCATTTCTCTTCTATACTACATCCCATTCTTCTTCTTATTCTTCCCCTTAACCAAATCTTCCATCGCACTACCTTCTACCTTCAAATTTTAATCCATTCTTTACTACTTCCATCATACTCTTTCACTGCATCTTCAAGAATCAATAGAAACCCTCAATCTTCGTACTGACTTACCATGGTTGGTCAAAAATATTCTATAAGAAGAAAAGTGCCTACCAAAATTATACCAAAGCCTCGTTGTGAGCAACATTTCAACCTTTATTTATCAAAAGACCCTATTTTGATTTAACATCTTGCATCAACATCGTTTCTAGTATTCGACGTGGAGCATTTATATTCCATCTTGGAATCAATGATGTTAGTTAGCATAATAATGTTCATCAAATACATAAAAAAATGATTTATTATGTTATTTATCACTTCAAAGCACTTATTAGCAAAATCTCATTCAAATTTTGAGAAATAAAAGGATCATTGGGCTTCCCAATAGAATCTGGAACATTTGCATCAAACTGATTGACAAGTGTCCAAAAGGTCATGATTATGTCTCACTGGTTTTGATTCTTACCCTGTAAATTTACACAAATTATCTATGAATTTTTATATTATAGATTTTTCTATTAAATCCTTTTCTCTTTAGTCACCTGTGATATTGATGTAATAGTTGTTTCTTTGTATGTCCAAATTTTAATAATCAAAAATGCATATAACATCGTCTCACAAAAATCAAGTGGAAATGTTAGCCAATATATCACAACTTTTGAAAATTTAGTTGGAGATGTCGGCTTCCTGTCCTATGCTATTGCTTGTTTAATGATCAAAATATAGCTAACTTTCTAACATTCTGAGATTCAGTTTAGTTATCATAATTTTACAGGAAAGATAATAAAAAAATGGAAGCCTATAGCAATCGTTTTTGACTAAAAGTTGACACTAAAACTACTTATCATGTTAAAGTGAATAGTGAGTTAACTAGTGCAAAAGGTTCATCTTATACACACACATACACACATCCTTTAATGTTATGTGTGTGATCCCCATTCTACATTTCACAAAAATGCAAGGAAACATCAATAATAAGGTTAACGCATGTTCTTATTGACCCAAAGCAAAAGTATTCATAATTGCATAAAAGGTTTTTGTAACGAACCAGTTTTTGGGCTAATTCCGTTAGATAATAATTTATTGATTTTATTAAGTGATTAATATAGTTAAATAAATTCAATTTGATTATTAGATTAAATTAAATAATATTTTTATAATTCTATGTATATATTTATATTATTTTCCTTAACATATGGACATATGTATATGAACAAGTATTAAATGTCTTGTACATATTTGTTTTGTATTTTATAATAGTTCTAAGCTTATGTAAATTAAAAATAGATATCACTTATAAAATATAAATTACTTCATATTTAAGAAATTCTTCATTTTTAATGATGTAACATTTTTTGCACTTTAGATCTAAAACAAATAAATGGAGAAATGTGTCTTGTGCCATAGATATATCATTTAAGACATCTATAGAGTGCATGTTCATAGGTATTTCATATAGGCTACACACAAATGTGCTTTTAATAGTTTGTATGCTTAGCAACTAAGCTCTTTTTCTATAATATATAAGTATATATAGGTTGCATACATACTTTTGACCTATTTGCATAGCTACATGTTCACATGTACTTCACCTGGGTTGTGCACATCCATTCGCACCTCATATGTGCACATGACCATGCATTTATACACCTTCCTGGAAAGATTTGTGTGCATACCCATTTCAATCACTAGGTGCTGCAGCTAACACTACAATTTCATTTCATTCAGTCAAGCAAACACAACCTCTTTTCAATCAAGGTTTTATATGCTGCTAAACTTATTTACACATGCCTAGCTATATATGTAGGGTTTGTACTTTATTTTAATTCAATTTTTGCATATGGCCGAGTACATGTGTACTTCATCTTTCTTGGCTACCAGTAATTGATATTTAAAGCAATTTGAACTAGAGCCTAACCTTACATCTCATTTCAATCATCAACAAGAGGCTGCATAATATGGTACCTCATATAGACTACAATGAATTGTCATCTAAAGTGAAATAGACCCGTCTATATACCCTAAGATATATTCTCCTCTTACATCAACTACAAAGCTAATTGTAGTTGCCTTCTTTTCAAATCAAACTAGGCTCCCAGGGAATTGTATTTTCAATTTAAATAGTTATATTCATAGCCTACTCCTCCTTTCAATCAAAAAACCCAAGCACGGTTACTGCATTTTTTCAATCAACATATCAACAGAAGCTATGTTGTATTCCATAACCAGTACACTTAACTTCCCCATACACCCATGTGCTACTCTGGTTTTTTAATCATTTATTAGCATCTATAAATACACATTAGTTTCTGCAAGCATTCACCATTCATTTGAACCAAACTAGAATTTAAAAATGAAAGTCAGATGGAAGAAAATCTAGAACCTGCAAATGGGAAAAAAAGTAAGAAAACGGGGGACACATATTAGGTGAGTGAATTTCTCCTTTTTCCCCCATTTATCTATTACTGATTTAATATTATATAACGTAGAAATAGATCCATGAATATATGTCTTTGAATGGATTGTATTTATCTAATTTGATCTCCATATAAGTTCTGGAAAACAGATCATAAAACAGAGAATTATTTCTTTGAGTAAACTTCAATTGTATCCCTCATTTGAAAACATGTTATGGTTGCATAATCAATACATAAACGCAAGTTTATCTACAAATAAATGAGCAGTCGCAATGAAACTTGAACAATAACAAATGAAGTGGAAATATCTGGTTGGAAACCGAGAAATTTTGATTTGAGGGGTATTTAGCATAAAAATGTGGATGGTCAAATTATGAAACCAGCAATTGATAGTATGTATACATGAAACACCTAATGATAACCAGTAGTGCTCCGTTATCATATAAATAGTATATTTATTACATCACGATTGTATAAGACATGGATTATTTGTATATATTTCTATTGTGGAGTTGTTCTGAAGCAAAACAAAAACTACATGAAGTTTTGCAAAGAATAGTTGGCATGTTGAATTTATAGTTATTCAACGCTTTTAGCATAAGGCTTTATTTTTTTATTTTTATTTTTTTGAATAGTAAAGGATGAATGTTGCTGATAAATATCAAAACTTTAATCTACTGCAATAAAGCATTAAAATGAACTCATGGTTAATATGATGCAGCAAATAAGTAGTTAAAACCGTGAATTAAGAATAAGAATTAGTACATGACTTTGATGATGTTTTGCTTGAAATAACCAATATCTCTACCTCCATTTACCTTATCTGATAAGTTCTCTTATGAATGAAATATAAGAAGAGAATAATTCTTCATCATAGCTACATACCTCTAGTAACAATACCTTAAGGATGAATTATGCAACCAGATAACATTTGCATGTCTCTATTGACGCAATCTGGGGAATTTAGACAACCATACAGTATAAGATTTTATTTATTTAACTAGCTTTTTTTACTTTTGAATTCTGATTTCTGAAATAATCTTTCACAACATTACCTAGCAATTGGAATATGGTTATATGTGCACTAGCTCTTAACCAGACAAATGAATCATTTCAATGAAGATTAATGGTCACATATGAAGTGTACACTATTCATTTTACCACAACAAAAGGAAGAAGAGGGGAATGCATTTTTCTTCTACACAGCATGGGTGTGTGTATGAGAGTGTGTTTACCTTTGTATGATCGGTCTGTGCATGCATGACGGTGTAAGGGCATGCGTATGAGTCATATAGATACATGCGTGTGTTGTGTTTTCAGGTTGAGATGTTTGTGAGTGTGTGCATGCACATGTCATGTGGGTTCATGGTTGGGCATTCGTTTACATGTATAGGTCTGGGCATTTTTGTGCACTAGCTGTGTTAAACCAAGTTCCATAATACAATTGAGTCTGCTTAAGAAAAATCAGTGAATCCATTTTGATATTTTAGGATGTCTTTGTTTTGTATTTATGGATCAGTTTTTTTTTTTAGAATCTTGGGAGATAAAGGAATTTGGTGGCTTGGTTGGGTCAGTCTAGGTTCGAGCCACTGGTAGAAAAAAAAGGAAAGGAAAAAAGAGATGGTGTAAGTAGATCGAATAAAATAAGAGAGGGAAGAAATGGTGTAGGCAAAATATAACAGCTACAGTCAAAAATAGATGTAAAGAAAAGGAAGAGTGTGGGCATGGTTGGTGCGTGCAAAGGTTGGGTGGGCTATGGGCCGAGATAATGAAAAAAAAGAAAAAGGGTTAAAGAAATAAAAGGGATTAAATATGGGCCGAATGATGGTTTTGGACGGCGAACCAGTAAATAAAGGGAAGAATTGAAAATGAAGAAACCATAAAAGATTTCATTAAAAGTATTATTTAATATGTATATATATGTATATATATATATAATAGAAATAAAAGAAGAACGATTAATATGGTTGATGAAATTGGGTAAGCAGATGATAGCTGATCAAACAGAGATCGTTGTAAATAGAATTGTGCTTGGTCAGACGTAACCAAGTTATTTTAAATAAATGGAGATAAATTGTTTCTTTTTGAATTAATTAAATAAGAAGAATATGGGTCCACTTATTTATAAAAACCCAGATAATTTTTTCAAGTCGTATTAGTTGAACTATAATTGACGATATGTCATAAGTAATAAATGATGGTTGATCATCGTAATATTGTGTTATCATGAGCTCTAATTGTTTGAAATGAGCTGTTATTTTAAATTGTAATCGACTTAGGTCAATAAATTTATTTTATATCCAGAAATGATTTAAAAGTTGAATTAACGGTGACTAAACCAAACACCGAAATCCATCTAAATTGTGAATTTATATAGTAACTAGATAAACAACATTTGACTATACTAGTATTTATAACTGAAATCAAGTCGATGTGATTAAATGGGTCCAGACTGAATGATATTCACAATCCAAAAGTGAATAGCATTGGTAGAAAATGTTTTGCAGAAAAGAATGGCTGTAAAGAGGAAATTGGTTGACCAATAACTATGGGATTATTCTGGAGTTCAGAAAATAAATGGAATAGCGATGAATTGGATAATGACATTGGACATATAGTAAGTTGAGTTTCGGAAGTTATTCGTTTGCTTTCTGTTTTAAATAAAGATTTAAGTTAATTATATATTGAATTATTTATTCATCTAAAGAATAAAACAGTAGTTATATTTTTAAGTCGCATATATGGAAGTATGGGTTATAACGATACTGTTATAATAAATGAAATAAAAGGATTATTAAAACTAAAATAAACCTAAGATGTATATGATTTGGAAATAATTATTTTTCAAAATTAAATGATTTATGAATGACGATTATTTGAATTTTTGAATTGTGGTAGATCTGTGTGATAGTTATTTTATTTGATTGTAATGTTGTGATATGACCAATAGACTTATTCAGTTTAATTTAATCATTTACACGTTTTATTTAGATAATATCTAACTACTGTTGAAATCTAGAATTTTATAGATAAGTCCTAATAATTGACTAATAAATATTGAAATTTGTTTAATATGATAACCTGATTCCTTTAAGTATCAATTGGCCCTAAAAGATATTAATGTTCATCAATTCAAAGAGACCGGAATAGGATTTCTAAATGAAATCCAAATACCACTTTGTTTCAACCTAGGTGATTAATTTGAAGTCAAGTTGAAGACCATTGAAGACGGAGTTATGCAAGGGCTGTTCTGTCTATCCTAGATAGAAATTGCCTAAGATGGATTTACAGGATAGTGCCTTCGGTTTATCCAGTCCCAGGACAACCGGTGTAACACCCCACCTCCGCTAAGATCACTCACAAAGGGAATGCACTAGGTTTGGTGAAGCATTATCGAGGTAAACATGCACAGAAATATTACAAGACAGAACATATATAAAACAGCGGAAGTAAAGCAAATTTCATTACCTTATAAAATAAGGGTCAAAAGCCTTTTACATCAGAATACATCAAAACCTGTCTTGCAACAGTAAAGAAGCATAAACCATTTCATAAATTATTCCCCAAGTAAAACAGTAAGGTAGCCATAGCCAAGAAAAGTCCAATCCATGCATGATGACCTTCAAGCAGAGGAAGTCCGAACTAAATAACAGTGTTTCCTCCCTGAAACCTAGGGGGAAAACGGAAGACAAAGAGGCAAAACAAAACGGGGTCAGTCATAAAGACTGGTAAGTCCTATCTACTTCTAGTATAAAAACAGGTAAAGGTAACATGACATGCATAAACTGAAAGTAAACATAAGGATGATGACAAGATAGATAAGCTAAACCAAGATAACTGGATGAACTACTGTAGCAAGATAAACTAAGGTATCATGATAAACTACAGTGTCAAGATAAATCAAGGTATCACATCGTCAGGTTCCTATAAAGTATACTATCCCAAGGTATCTATCATGTATAACATCCTACGGTATCTATCACATATAACGTCCCAAGGTATTTATCATGTATATTCACTCTGCACCTCTCGTACTAGTATCCCAACCCGCGTCATGTGTTAACTATGAATGTCCCTTGCCCAACGTCATGTAATGGTACATGTCAACCTAATATATAGCATATGTAGGTTTTCCCAACTCATATGTTTCTTTCCATGTATAAGTTCAGTCCTTTGCCGTAGGCCGTACGGGCTTTCCCATGTAAATCTATACCACCTCAACGTAGTACCATTTTATCCTTGAAGTCGTTTTGGCTGCTACCCTTGATCTAGTTATGTTTTCTTACCATGAACTATTGCGTGTTCACTTAGGATTTATGCCACCTAGGACCACTAGGGATTATGCTATCTAATGAACGTTCCCGTGTCTCGGTTTGGGTTCAGGCCACCTAGGGCCACTAGGGATTATGCCACCCGTCAACCGCGCCCTTTATCCCACGTATGTATCGTGAATCGTTTTCCATGTCTACATGCACATGTATCTCAATGTGCCATCCGAGTTTCGTGCCAGGGCAAATCAAGAAATACGGAACTCGGTCGGGAGCTTTAAGTCGTCTGTTAATGCAGATATCAAGGTCTATTTTTGTATCCGTGGCTATGGTCCCACGTGACCCCTCCCTCAACTACTGAAAGGCAATCCAAGAAAAATCATGTATGAGAACCATATCCCGGCCCCACTATAGCCCCACTTTCCTATGGGCCAACCTCACCCATGACTCGATAGCAAGAACATGGTCTGTTGGGGGTTCCCTGCCTTTCCGTTCGTACACGATTGACTAAAGATGGTAGGTAGTCGGTGACGTGCTATCCAGGGAAAAATCAAGTATCGTCGACTCCACACTAATCCATCCCAGTCTTTAGGTCGCTCGCATAGCAACCAAGGCATACTCTTGGCTCTTCTATCGCAGACCTTAACCTCTGTGAGGCCGGGTTTCATGGACCACCTGCCACCTCACAGAGGGATACCAAGAGTACCCTCACGTCCCTCGAAGCTACCGCTTCGTCACCCAGTTCGTTGGAGTCCTTATCCAAGTCGGATAATTTGCTCCTCCTCGTGTGTTTAAGCAATGACCTGCCATATCGGGTTACTCATCCATTCATGAACTAGTCCCATGTCCTTGGCTAAGAATTATTACTTAGTTATACTTAACTAAGGTTTACCACTTAGCTTCTTTTTTCGGTTACCCTTGATTAACCACGATTTTCTACCTAGTTCCTCTCATTAGGGTTTTGCCTATTGGGTTAAGTGTTGTTATTCAGGTTCATGACTTAGCCCACCTACGAATCACGTCAAGATTGGCTAAGTATTTACATTCAAGGCTTAGCCCTACAAGTTGGTTAAGTATACCAAGAAGCGCATGACTTAACCCTATCAAGTCAAATTGGTTAAGTATTGGTTTGTCTTAACCCTATCAGATTATCGTGTTAGATTGATTAAGCATAAATTATCTAAATCGCATCAGATCATCGAGCCGGATTGGTTAAGTATGGGTTAGCTTAACCTCATCCACTAATCGTACTACAAGGGTTAAGTATATTCAAAGGGTCTTGTGACTTAACCCTATCAAGTCCACATGTTAGATTGGTTAAGTATAGGTTACTTAACCTCATCAAATCATCATGTATAATTGGTTAACTATAAGTTACTTAACCCCATTAAATTATCATGTTAAGTTGGTTAAGTATTGGTTGCTTAACCTCATTGAATTACCAAGTTTAGATTGGTTAAGTGTTTAACTTAACCCCATCGAATTACCGTGTTTAGATTAGTTAAGTATAGGTTACTTAACCCCATCTAATTACCGTGTTTAGATTAGTTAAGTCTAAATTACTTAACCCCATCTAATTACCAAGTCGGATTAGTTAAGTGTAAATTACTTAACCCCATCTAATTACCAAGTCGGATTAGTTAAGCGTAAATTACTTAACCCCATCCCCTAATTGTCTTGTATGGTTAAGTGTCATTAAGAAATCAAGCCCGGTTCCACTTAACCTACCCATTCGTGTCATATCGGTTAAGTGTCATTAGTCAAATTTACTTAACCTTATCATGTGGCATTAATTTAATTAATGCACTCTCAACCTCTCACATTAGACCTTGTTGTGGTTACTAGTTAAGCCGGGCGGGTCCGGGTAGTTTTACACCACAACCTAGTCTAACCTCGGGTTTTAAGTGCTATGTGACCAACTACTCACATTGGGTCCTATTGTTTGTAGCCACTAGTTAAGCCGGGCGGGTCCGGGTAGATTTATGCTACAAACTCAACCCAACCTCGAGTTGGCCACATTCATGTTTGGTCTAGTGTCTTATTACACTTACAACCCACCCATGTCTAGTTCAAGTTCCATGTTTTCCCACGTGTCATGACCATATTTAAATGTATCATGAATGTCATGTTCTCATGTAAACCCCATGTCAAGTTTTTCATGTCATACCCACGTTTTTCCTAAGCTACCTAAACGTATTTCCAACCCAAGTGGAAGTGATTCACATAGTAGGGTATTATGCCAACATATTGGCCACAAACATGCATAGTATCATAAGGGAATTTGGCCACAAGCATGCATAGTTTCATAAGGGAATTTGGCCACAAACATGCATAGTATCATAAGTGAATTTGGCCACAAACATGCATAGTATCATAAGGGAATTTGGCCACAAGCATGCATAGTTTCATAAGGGAATTTGGCCACAAACATGCATAGTATCATAAGTGAATTTGGCCACAAACATGCATGATACATAAGGGGTTTGGGTTCATTTATATGCATAAGCCCCAAAGTCGAGTCTTTGCCCATGTTACATAAGTCAAGTGGTTCCCAAAGGTTCATGCTAACATTCCATAGATAAAGATTCAAACTTGCAAGATATACTAGGTTAAACATAACACGAATGGCATGATTAAGTCGCTACAACTTAGCCCAAAGTCATGAGTTCAAGCAAAAGAGACATGACAAGGTTCATATAGGCTAGCATACTTATATTTCATCTCATTTTATCCCATGTCATATTAGAACCACCGTTAGAATCTACAAGTAGCTAGAACTTACATAGCGAGGCTTAGGGAATGAGCATGATCCGTCTTAACGAAGAAAGGTGGCTCCTTTGTCGAAGAATCATCATGGAATTTGCGTAGCAACGTTGATCTCTCTTCGATTTGGTGTAGCAAGCTTGCACCTTTTGATTCGGATCCGATTTGAATGCATAAGTTCTTGGAGTTGGAGATGGAGGCCATGATCAAGTGGCATTTGGGCAGCACTTCGTTGCATGAATGAGTTTTAGTGATTTAGGTTAGGTCCTAGGGTATTTTTATAGAGATTAGGAGTAGTTTAGGCCCTTAGATTAACCCTAGGATAGATCCAAGCCCTCAAAAATCGTCACAAGCCTCCAAAACAGGACCCAGGAGCCAAAACAGGTGCACAAGGCCGACCTGGCCGACCAGGGAGGTCGACACCCAGGTCGACCCCCAGGTCGACTCTAGAGTCGACCTGGTTGGGGGGGAGGTCGACCCTAGTGTCGACCCCCCTGTCGACCTGCCTAGGAAGGATTTTTCCCGCCTACTCTGAATTCTGAAAATTTGAATCTGTTTTCGAATTTGAATTTTTCGTGAAACTTTGCGAGGCCATATCTTGGTCATACGGACTCCGATTTACGAAATTTCGGACTCTATTTCGCGTATTTTTCCAAGACGAACGCAATGACACAACCCGTTTTCCCTGATTCAGAATTTAACATTTAATTATGCCTTGATTCTTGTCTTAACACGTTATTAAAATTCGGGTTGTCACATTCTCCCCTCCTTTAAGAATTTCGTCCCCGAAATCTCCAAGTTAGGAAGAACGTATCCTACCATCCATCATCCATCTACTCAAAACATCATCCACAGGCAACCATGGTCCTTAAAAGACTCCTAATGCTTTATGAACCCATGCAGAAAGTGTGTGTATATGTTCCTTAGCTAATGCTAATAATCAGGCCTGAATGATCTTTCTAATGCAAAATATGTTTAGTGCCATGAGTCCAACATGTATGCAAATAGTCCTAGTCATATAAGTACTATATGCGTGCACAAACATTCATTCATATGCAACATCCGCATGATAACACATTCAATTTCATCCATAAACAAGTATAAATACTCGTGCATATGCAACATGAATCGTGACCGCGTCAATCTAGTATCTAATGTGTATTCGCGCATCCACGAGCAACCACTTGCAACCATTTGCAACCATATCAATCATAACATGTTTCAAATACATGTTTACATCCATAGAGTTCTATCTAAGTTTCCCAAGATAAGATCGAGGAGATAAACAAGACAAACTCCTTATGGGGTTTGCAACAGAGACAGGACCGAGAGGATATCCATCAAGCGATAGCACGCAAGTAAGCCCTACCGGTGAACCAAGGATCAAATATATACTCTTAAAAAGAGACATGATGCGCGCGTCTAAGCCGCATTTCCATGAGCTTAATTCCATTGTGCCTTGACCGCCTTTGACTTCATGATTTCGTAGCTCCTTGATTCCTATTTCCAAGGTATGAGTCGGAACTCATTTCATTGTCGCCTCTCGTTCCACTTTCACTTATTCTTTCCCTAGTATACTTAGCTCAACCATATCTGCGTACTCATGCAAGCTCTCCAAAATTCACTAGTGAATTCTGGATCTCGTTTACCGATGCCAATCCATGTTACCACGTGCACTTACTAGGGTGATTCCTATACCACATGCTTAAGCAGAATGAACCATCCGCCTTATTGGCGAACGTTACTCGATCAGATCAGAGATTTCCGATAAATGCATCAAGAGATTCTAGGTAACTAACCATGACAGAACCCAAAAGGTTACACGAGACTTCGAGGGTATTACCAAGGCAAGTTAAGAGTTTAACTACCCTCCTTTCAAAACCGAGAGTGGCTTCCCTTTACTGGTAACCACTTCACCCCTAGAATCCATCCATAGCTCAACAATAGAAGCATTGCTTCTAATCTCAACACTTGGCATAGACGTTCTCAAATCCAACAAGTCATGAATAAATGGACCGACTCTCCAACCAGATTTTGGGACTAAAGTGGGATCTTCTACCATGCTAGTACTAAGGTGCAGATACTTAACTATCGAGGCATACTTAAATGATGCGATGATCAAAACAAAGTCTAGACGGGACGATAGAAAAGAAAGGCTAAGCCTTTAACAGAAACGGTACCATTCCTCTTAGGTACGCTAGAAATGAGAGCATACAATTGCCCTCTCGCTGATCTTGTCCTTATCTTCCTTTGTGGATCAATCCATACCAACAAGTTGCTTATTCTTAAGCTCGTGTCCTTTATCCTTGCTCTTATTATCCCTTCTTATAACTTCGGTAACAGGTCTCTCGAGAACTTCCTCCATCGCACGGGAAAACACTTACGTAGCTAGACAAGGATTGGTCGCAGTTAAAACTACTATGACTACAGATGGAGGAAAGAAAGGAAAAGAGGTTCAATCAAGGAAACAAAGGGTGGTGCTAATGGATTTTGGGAAATAGCCTATAAAAACAAAATTTTCTTGAAAAATGCTTCTTTGTAAACGGTTTTTCAAATAGTTTTCAGAAGGTTTTAAAAACTTTTGCCCAGTCTGGTAACCTGGCTCTGATACCAAATGTAACACCCCACCTCCACTAGGGTCACTCACAAAGGGGTCAGTCATAAAGACTGGTAAGTCCTATCTACTTCTAGTATAAAAACAGGTAAAGGTAACATGACATGCATAAACTGAAAGTAAACATAAGGATGATGACAAGATAGATAAGTTAAACCAAGATAACTGGATGAACTACTGTAGCAAGATAAACTAAGGTATCATGATAAACTACGGTGTCAACATAAATCAAGGTATCACATCGTCAGGTTCCTATCAAGTATACTATCCCAAGGTATCTATCATGTATAACATCCCACGGTATCTATCACGTATAACGTCCCAAGGTATTTATCATGTATATTGGCTCTGCACCTCTCGTACTAGTATCCCAACCTGCGTCATGTGTTAATTATGAATGTCCCTTGCCCAACGTCATGTAATGGTCCATGTCAACCTAATATATAGCATATGTAGGTTTTCCCAACTCGTATGTTTCTTTCCATGTATAAGTTCAGTCCTTTACCGTAGGCCGCACGTACTTTCCCATGTAAATCTATACCACCTCAACGTAGTACCATTTTATCCTTGAAGTCGTTTTGGACTGCTACCCTTGATCTAGTTATGTTTTCTTACCATGAACTATCGCGTGTTCACTTAGGATTTATGCCACCTAGGACCACTTGGGATTATGCTACCTAATGAACGTTCTCGTGTCTCGGTTTGGGTTCAGGCCACCTAGGGCCACTAGGGATTATGCCACCCATCAACCGTGCCCTTTATCCCACGTATGTATCGTGAATCGTTTTCCATGTCTAGACGCACATGTATCTCAATGTGCCATCCGATTTCCGTGCCACGGCAAATCAAGAAATACGGAACTCGGTCGGGAGCTTTAAGTCATCTGCTAATGCAGATATCAAGCTATGTTTTTGTATCCGTGGCTATGGTCCCACGTGACCCCTCCCTCAACTACTGAAAGGCAATCCAAGAAAAATCATGTATGAGAACCACATCCCGGCCCCACTATAGCCCCACTTTCCTATGGGCCAACCTCACCCATGACTCGATAGCAAGAACATGGTCTGGTGGGGGTTCCCTGCCTTTCCGTTCGTACACGATTGACTAAAGATGGTAGGTAGTCGGCAACGTGCTATCCAGGGCAAAATCAAGTATCGTCAACTCCACGCTAATCCATCCCAATCTTTAGGTCGCTCGCATAGCAACCAAGGCATACTCTTGGCTCTTCTATCGCAGACCTTAACCTCTGTGAGGTCGGGTTTCATGGACCACCTGCCACCTCACAGAGGGATACCAAGAGTACCCTCACGTCCCATGAAGCTACCGCTTCGTCACCCAGTTCGTTGGAGCCCTTATCCAAGTCGGATAATTTGCTCCTCCTCGTGTGTTTAAGCGATGACCTGCCATATCGGGTTACTCATCCATTCATGAACTAGTCCCATGTCCTTGGCTAAGAATTATTACTTAGTTATACTTAACTAAGGTTTACCACTTAGCTTCTTTTTCCGGTTACCCTTGAATAACCACGATTTTCTACCTAGTTCCTCTCACTAGGGTTTTGCCTATTGGGTTAAGTGTTGTTATTCAGGTTCATGACTTAGCCCACCTACGAATCACGTCAAGATTGGCTAAGTATTTACATTCAAGGCTTAGCCCTACAAGTTGGTTAAGTATACCAAGAAGCGCATGACTTAACCCTATCAAGTCAAATTGTTAAGTATTGGTTTGTCTTAACCCTATCAGATTATCGTGTTAGATTGATTAAGCATAAATTATCTAAATCGCATCAGATCATCGAGCCGGATTGGTTAAGTATGGGTTAGCTTAACCTCATCCACTAATCATACTACAAGGGTTAAGTATATTCAAAGGGTCTTGTGACTTAACCCTATCAAGTCCACATGTTAGATTGGTTAAGTATAGGTTACTTAACATCATCAAATCATCATGTATAATTGGTTAACTATAAGTTACTTAACCCATTAAATTATCATGTTAAGTTGGTTAAGTATTGGTTGCTTAACCTCATTGAATTACCAAGTTTAGATTGGTTAAGTGTTTAACTTAACCCCATCGAATTACCGTGTTTAGATTAGTTAAGTATAGGTTACTTAACCTCATCTAATTACCGTGTTTAGATTAGTTAAGTCTAAATTACTTAACCCCATCTAATTACCAAGTCGGATTAGTTAAGTGTAAATTACTTAACCCCATCTAATTACCAAGTCGGATTAGTTAAGCGTAAATTACTTAACCCCATCCCCTAATTGTCTTGTATGGTTACATTAAGAAATCAAGCCCGGTCCCACTTAACCTACCCATTCGTGTCATATCGGTTAAGTGTCATTAGTCAAATTTACTTAACCTTATCATGTGGCATTAATTTAATTAATGCACTCTCAACCTCTCACATTAAACCTTGTTGTGGTTACTAGTTAAGCCGGGCGGGTCCGGGTAGTTTTACACCACAACCTAGTCTAACCTCGGGTTTTAAGTGCTATGTGACCAACTACTCACATTGGGTCCTATTGTTTGTAGCCACTAGTTAAGCCGGGCGGGTCCGGGTAGATTTATGCTACAAACTCAACCCAACCTCGAGTTGGCCACTTTCATGTTTGGTCTAGTGTTTTATTACACTAACAACCCACCCATGTCTAGTTCAAGTTCCATGTTTTCCCACGTGTCATGACCATATTAAAATGTATCATGAATATCATGTTCTCATGTAAACCCCATGTCAACTTTTTCATGTCATACCCACGTTTTTCCTAAGCTACCTAAACGTATTTCCAACCCAAGTGGAAGCGAGTCACATAGTAGGGTATTATGCCAACATATTGGCCACAAACATGCATAGTATCATAAGGGAATTTGGCCACAAGCATGCATAGTTTCATAAGGGAATTTGGCCACAAACATGCATAGTATCATAAGTGAATTTGGCCACAAACATGCATAGTATCATAAGGGAATTTGGCCACAAGCATGCATAGTTTCATATGGGAATTTGGCCACAAACATGCATAGTATCATAAGTGAATTTGGCCACAAACATGCATGATACATAAGGGGTTTGGGTTCATTTACATGCATAAGCCCCAAAGTCGAGTCTTTGCCCATGTTTCACAAGTCAAGTGGTTCCCAAAGGTTCATGCTAACATTCCATAGATAAATATTCAAACTTGCAAGATATACTAGGTTAAACATAACATGAATGGCATGATTAAGTCGCTACAACTTAGCCTAAAGTCATGGGTTCAGGCAAAAGAGACACGACAAGGTTCATATAGGCTAGCATACTTATATTTCATCTCATTTTATCCCATGTCATATTAGAACCACCGTTAGAATCTACAAGTAGCTAGAACTTACATAGCGAGGCTTAGGGAATGAGCATGATCCGTCTTAATGAAGAAAGGTGGCTCCTTTGTCGAAGAATCGTCATGGAATTTGCGTAGCAACGTTGATCTCTCTTCGATTTGGTGTAGCAAGCTTGCACCTTTTGATTCGGATCCGATTTGAATGCATAAGTTCTTGGAGTTGGAGATGGAGGCCATAATCAAGTGGCATTTGGGCGGCACTTCGTTGCATGAATGAGTTTTAGTGATTTAGGTTAGGTCCTAGGGTATTTTTATAGAGATTAGGAGTAGTTTAGGCCCTTAGATTAACCCTAGGATAGATCCAAGCCCTCAAAAATCGTTACAAGCCTCCAAAACAGGACCTAGGAGCCAAAACAGGTGCACAAGGCCGACCTGGCCGACCAGGGAGGTCGACACCCAGGTCGACCCCCAGGTCGACTCTAGAGTCGACCTAGTTGGGGGGGAGGTCGACCCTAGTGTCGACTCCCCTATCGACCTGCCTGGGCGGGATTTTTCCCGCCTACTCTGAATTCTGAAAATTTGAATCTGTTTTCGAATTTGAATTTTTCGTGAAACTTTGCAAGGCCATATCTTGGTCATACGGACTTCTATTTACGAAATTTCGGACTCTATTTCGCGTATTTTTCCGAGACGAACGCAATGGCACAACCCGTTTTCCCTGATTCATATTTTAACATTTAATTCTGCCTTGATTCTTGTCTTAACACGTTATTAAAATTCGGGTTGTCACAACCGGTATGGACGAATGTCTGACAGAGCATGCCTAACAGATCATATGATTGATCTCTTCAAACTATTTTTTGTGGTAGAGGAATTCGTTTCTCTTAGCTTTATACTTGTAGTCTTAGGGAAGCCAATTTGTGATTCGACGGGTTTAACGATGTGGCATTCAAAGAGAATGAAGACGTGACATATCTAATAGGTAAGTATAGCCTCTAGCTTCGCAACCAGGAAATGAAAAAAATTGGGCAAGCAGCATAGCTAAGTGGGTTGCTCCCATTATGTTGTATTATCACCATTTAGAGAAATTCCTTTTGTTTCTTATTCTATCGATGTTGTCTCGTTCGGGAAATGGTCAACCATTGGTGATAAAACATTCGATACACTCAAGAGAAATGAGTGATCGGTCACGTGTGGCCAGTTTGCAAGATGTTCTTGTTGAACCAAATGTATTCCTCTTTAGAGATACGCTATCAGAAGGTGGTTCCATACCTTGTCATAGTTGGAAATCTGTTATCCCTAAGCGCCAATCAGTTTTTTATGTAGACTATGTAGGTGAAATGTGAGATGCAAGCATTTCGCTAGATTCTAGTTATATTTGAAAACCCTAGATACTATCATAATATTTGATTTTGATATGCAAAAATGTTTTTTTGTTTATCATAAGGGAAAAACCCGTTCTGTGTTTATGTGTGGCACGGTCTTATGAGAGACCTTTTATTTCTCAAACTGTTTTAAAATCGCTTACTCACACCAGTCCTATGACTGACCCAGAGTTTATTTTTCTATTTTTTTTCCTTAAACTCTTGGGTGCCCAACTTTGTACGGACAGTCAAGTAGTTTAGGATTTCACAGATATTCTTGGAGAAGCTTGGAGCAGGAGGCTTCAAAATTATATATATATATATATAGAGAGAGAGAGAGAGTTTATACTCCGCTGTATAGTATATATGATGTACTCTGATGATGTATGTCAGTACAAATGCAGTTTTGTATTTCCAAAATCAAATATATATTATATTTGATCCCACTGCGATTGTAAGATTTTGTGTTGTTCAGTCCCTTCTTTTATCTTATTTCTTCTATTATAATTTTCTATCTTTTCTATTTTCTCATCCTCTAACTTCTTTATATTAATGATTCCTTTTTTGTGCAATTTGGGTTGGACGTGTGTTGTTATCAGTCGACTCAAAGGGTACGAAAATTTGGGACATTACATTTTTTTAGTGCATAAATTAGTTATTGGTATAAGAAAGGTGTTCATTTTGACATGGTTGTTAATAAATTTGATGCAAAGTGCAATATTAGGGTGTGGTCCACATATGGTACTAATCTCAGCTGTAAAGATTTACATAATCTATTTAACCTATATAATATGGATCAGTATTAAGGACAAGTTTGTTTTGAAAAGGACAGGTATTATTAAAGTTGAATTCTTTAGACACTTGATTGAATATCTGATCTGCAACATTCAACCAAACCTTTAAGCTATTATGCAAGGCATATTTACTCGACTGATAGCTACAAAGGATTAGAATGGCTAGATTATTGGAGTGAGTCAATAGTTCATTATATTTGCAAACTACCATGAGAAACATGTGTGTGTGTGTGTGTGTGTGTGTGTGTGAAATTCTACTTAACCACAAAATTTTGACACGAATTGAGTGACATAAATTTTCAACCATTGAATTGCCCCCTGCTTTCCACTTCTCACATAAGGAAAAATTAATCTAACTGTTGAGATTTTATGTCCCCGGATTAATGTCAAATATTTGTATCCAAATAACCGCTCCCTATATATACACACTAATTAATATTCACACACATATGTACACACACACACACACATATATATATATGTTAAATAATAGTAATATGTTAGAGTTTCTAAATTTTTTAATTATAGGAGCCTTTATCTACCCTCGTCTCGTTAAATACTATCACTTTATAGTTATCTTAATAACTTCTTACTGCCAATTTGCATTGAATGTGTAAATTTACAAATATCTTCTTAATTTCGATAATATTGTGCATATATGTTTGCATATTTAAATTAATTACATAATTCAAAGTTAAAACCATTTGATATATTAAATTTTGCGACACTAAATGATAGAATTAAAGTGGTTGGAAGTAGCTTCTTAACGGAGAAGACGGTTCATAAATCATAGCTTATAGAGGAAATTATTGAAAAAAAAGGCAGAGCATGATTAAGTTGGAAAGGGGTCAGTCGTTTGGCAATATGGTCAAGTTCTGACCATAAGGAAATTGCTACTGAAGAGTTGTTCTAAACATCTGATTTGTGGATTAGATATTTGAGCTGAAATAAAAGACATGCCAAAAGTTTGAAAAAATGGTGTTAGACGTCTGGTCTTATGGGGAAATTTTTTCCCCACGGTTAGAGACAAAGTCTAGCCTAAACCCCCGGCATCTGAGGCGACTTCTACATCTTTTCCGAGCTTTTGACTCATTATGCTGATTTGTGCAGGTTTAAGGGGCAATTTGGTAAATTGCCAAAGATTAGTGTCCCCCTATATATGTTGGGAAATGCAGATCATGGATCTTAAGGTAATCTTAACACTAGATAGGGGATAAATAGTATTTAATGGAATTTATGAATTTTATGAAATCTTTTTGAATATATCAGAAACAAAAGCAAATCACAAACATGAAACAGTCACAAAATCAGACACAGATGCAAAACAAATACAAAATCACACAAAGATGCAAAATAAATAGTAAAAGAAGTAAAGCAAATGAACACCAAATTTTTTATACTGGTTTGAGCTTACCCTGTATCTAATTCCATACAACTCTAGGTTAATACAGATTTCTTGTCAAATAATCTTCAAATTCCACTCCTCGATTTCACAGACACAAGGTACACCCCACTTGCTTCCGGAGTATAGTGATATTCAACTGATTTCCCGAGCAACAATCACACACAACTGATTTATGAGCTGCAATCACATCGTGTTGAATTAAACGGGCTACAATCACACATTTTCATTATTTGTTGGGAAGAAAGATGCGACAGAACTTTAGTCTTGCAATATTTGATTAAAATACTCCAATTACTCTAAATAGCACTTGATTCTTTGAGAAATAATGGTAGAGAATCAAACTAGAAATAAAATTGGTTTAATTCTCTTTGAATTTCAATAAAGTTTGATTATAAAACTTGAAATTTAAGAGTAATAATAGAGGAGAAAAGAGAGGAAGAAGATTATGAAAAGTGGTTTATAAAATTGAATTTAGATAGGCATTCATAAGTGTTTGATAGTCATGTCTCTTCGGGAAAAGTTTTTTAAAAAAATAGACACTTCTTTTGAAATTTTGAAAATAACGGTCACCATCTCGACATGGGGGGTAGGGGATGTCGACATGTCTTAGAAAATTTTGATATTTAAAATCTTGGAAAATAATGTAAACGACGTTGAAATAAATTAAGATAATTATGGGTTTTAAACAAACTATTGTCCTATATATAAAACTTGTACAATCAATGTTAGACGAAAAAGTGGTTATAACACCCAACTGACTGATAATCTTAGAGAATAATAACTCAAAAATGAAATAAAGAGAAATCAACACACAAGATGTATAGTGGTTCAGCATTAACGAGCCTACGTCCACTTTATACTTCTTTGATTGATGAATCGATCACAAATACAATGATAATTGCCACTCAATCTCACTAGTACAATCAATAATCTCTCTAATTTCATAGGAATATTCTTAAGAATTTAAAGAATAATCTGAATAACCAAAGAAATATCATTGGTGATGAGTTTGAGTAGATGGAGAGCCAAAAGATCCTCAAAAATGTTAAGTTGAGGTGTATTTATAGGCTAAGAATGCACGCGGGTCAGATGCCATGTGGGTCCCATCCCGTAAATCTTGGATTCGGATGTTCCATCGTTAGGACAACACATCAACAATGTGGGTAGGTGGGTGGTAACCGCTTCAAGTTTGTAGCGCAGTGGTGTGCAACCGTCTTGACGGATGAAGGAGATAGGGTAGCGACAAGCGATTTGGATCGGTGTTCATCTAAACCAACCCGTTTTGGCAGGAGAAGAAGGCCACGCCTCTTCGTGTATTAGGGGGATCGGGTGTTAAATCTTCGAACCGAACTGGTTCTTGTTTATTGAGGTGGAGTCCTCTTGTATTTGCAAGGGAAGCGGATAGGAATCAAATCCCCGAACCGATTTGTCTCGAACTAACACCTAACTCTATGTAATTTTCTTCTTTGACTTGAGGTTCTTTCCTTGGTTCCATTTTATTCTATTACTCATAGGTGGTTATTCAAACTTTGTATGGCCGGGCTACAAAGCAGGCCAACATTTTCCCCCCATGAAATATGTTCCATTAGAGATAGGACGTGCTTCGAAATTGAAACACCCCACCTCCGTTAAGGTCACTTACAAAGGGAATGCATTAATTTTGGTGAAGCATTTTAGGTAAAAGACACAGATAATTTACAAGACAGACATATAAGCAACGGAAAACTGAAATTATTTATTAAATAGCATGATTCAGTCAAAACATTATAAGCATTGTCTCAAAACCCAACTTTTAAATTATTACAACAAAATATTTGTCTTGATTTAGATCTCCAAGTACATAAAGAAGCATAAAACAGAAGTAAAGTAGCATAAATCTCCAATAAAAGTGTAACCACAGTCATAGCCCAAGAAAAGAGAATCCAAGCAATACATTTACTCTCTTCAAGCTTGAAAAGGTCTGCACTAAGCTGAAGTATTCCCTCCCTGCGGACCTGGTGGGGGGGGGGGAACGGAAGAAAAGAAGGAGAAAGAAAACGGGTCAGACATAAGTCTGGTAAGTCCAGTGATTATTCAGCAGGTAAACAGGTAAAAAGGATCATGCCATGAATAAACCGAACATAGGACAGTACTATAGAAATAAGTTAACACAAGATAAGATAAACTGAATATGCTATCACACTCATTTCTATTTCTCTGCACCTACTACGAAGGTTCCAACTACCATCATGTGTTCATAACAAAGTGATCCCTTTCCCGATTGGCTCCTACTCGTCTGCATTTCTTACTTGTGTCACTAAGCCCCGCTTGATTGTAGATACCTGTGCTGGTCCCACCATAGGGTGTATCAATTCCTACAAAGGCAACCCGACACAAATTCTAGATGCACATTGTATACTACTGATGCCCAGTGCCTACTTTTCCTACTCCGGAGCATGTGCACGCCCGTACTCCATCGAGACCTACACTGCTACACCACTCGCCGCTATTTTGACCGCTTATAATCAGCCCAGTAATCGTGCCCCACCCTGCCTAGTTCAGGGTAAAGTGATACATCTATTTGGGTTACTACTAAAATGGGTCCCCATTACAAGGGTTTCCTAATCAACATGTTATAATGGTTAAGTGTTCTCAAATTAACCAAATCCCATCCATCTGTTAAATTAACATGTTGTATTGGTAAAGTGTTGCCTTAATTAACTTAACCCTACCATTCTTAGCATGTCTGTTTCTTAGCTTTAATTCATTCATTAAAGCACCAACCTCTCAAATTAGATCTATATTGCTGCGATCGCTGGATGTGCCGGGTGGTTCTGGGCAGTCTTACACCGCAGCTCAATCTAACCTTGGGTTTTTGGGCTTAATGCGCTAACCTCTTACATTAGATCTATATTGTTACGGTTGATGGATGTGCCAGGAGGTTCCGGGTAGTCTTACACCGTAACTCAATCTAACCTCGGGTTAGGCATATTCATCTTTTAATTAATTTACATATTTACAATTTATGTTCATATGTAAATTATCCACAAGTGTTGTCAATTCAAGTCATGCCCCATTTACCCTCTAAATTATGTCCATAATTCTAGGTATACAAATTCTACCATTTCATGCTACTAATCATTTACATGATTATGAGCCAATCTATGCCAATAGCATGTAGTTTAATATTTTTTCCCAATGTCTCCCCCGTTATTCGTTCGTAGTACGTTAGGCTCGCAAATTAGCCTAACTTATAAGCAAAAGGGAAAAGAAAGGTACATGTAGCATTCCAACAGGCATAAAACAACATAGATCAATATGCGTAATATAAATTCGGCATGGAACGACATAAATTTACTTAAGCATATAGGCGTGATATTGCATTTAAATTAGATCCAATTAGCATGCGAACTAGCATAAGTTTAATTGTATAAACGTGAACTTATATAGATCTCAAACATGGGTACTAGCTTAGATCTAACATATAACATGTATGAACATAACTTAGCATGTAACTTACATACATAAAAGAACCACAAATTTAATACAACATGATAGGTCCAATGGTATCAGTCCCAATAGTCTCATAGGCGTGATAGGTTTTACTATGTCAGTCACAACAGTCCATTTGGCATGATAGGTTTTACTATGTCAGTCACATCAGTCCAATAGGCATGATAGGCTTTACTATGTCAATCCAACAGTCCAATAGGCATAAGCAATTCAGAATTTAGAAAAGGATAAGCATGAATAGAATTAGGCATAGTTCTAGATCCAGTTATTACAGTCATGATTTCTTATTAGGTAATCACATCTAAAAGATAACTATACTTATAGAAAAAGGACGGATCTTGATTTCTGGGAACTGATTTCTAAATTTGAAAAGCTATCATTTGATGTAGACGTTTGATTTGAGGTTCTTCTTAATCGATTACTAGTTTGGATTTTATTTTATAGTTTGGAGAAGATGAAAGAGGCTAGGCTAGCTTGTAGACGAACAACATGACTGCACCATAGTCTTAAGGTTATGAGGTTAGAGTCTAGGTTTGGCTACATATATATAGATGTCTAGGATTAATTCTAGCCTTTATATTAGTCTAAGGGAAATCAGGGCCATCAAATCAAAGAGATGTGTAATCCATCCAACCATAGCATGACACATAAGCCCTAATACCTCAGAAATTAGTCATCGGCCAATCAGAGAAGGCCACATCAGCTCAAGACTATCAAAATTCGTCACAGGAAGTAGATATGGGCGGGGTCGACTCCCTACTAGGGGAGGGGGTTACCTATGTCGACTCACCTATAGGGGGTCGACACCTATGTCGACTCCCCCTTGGGGGGTCGACACCCCTGAGCGGGAAATTTCCCGCTCAGGCCGCTCTTACCGGATTTTGAAATTTGAACTATTCTCTAATTTTAATTTATTATTATATTTAACTTCTGTTTAAACTTGAAAACTTCTGAACTCCATAAATTCTTCATACATAGTCCAATTCACGCAAACTCGGACTCTATCTCAAGAAGAATTCCGAGACAAACGAAATGGCGTAGCCCGTTTCACCCGATTCCTCTTTTAAAAATTAAGTGTTTTTAGATTTGTTAATTTTGATGTTCACAGAAAATACGGGGTGTTACATTCTCCCCTCCTTAAAGGATTTCGTCACCGGAATCTCTAAGTTAAGAAGAATGTATCCTAACATCCATCATCCATCTACCCAACCATCAATCACGGGCATCCATTGTCCTTAAAAAGATTTCTAATGCTTTCATGATCATATACATTGTGTGTATATGTCGTTTTCTAATGCAAAATCAAGCGGTCCACTGATTCAGTTGAACTCCTTGATGCGAATCATGTCAGTGCCATGAGTTCATTATGTATGAAATTATTCCTAATTATACTTTCTACATGAGTGCACAATCATTCATACAAATGCAATGTCCACATGATAACACATCAAGTTCTAATCCATATATAAATACATATATGCATATGCAATATGAAAGTGACAGAGCCGATCCAGTACCTAGTGTGTGTATATGCATCCACGAGCAACCACTAGCAACCACTTGCAACCATCAATCATAACATGTTTCAAATACATGTTTACATCCATTGCCTTCAACCTAGGGATCAAGAATAGGACCTAGGAGATATACTTAAAAGGATAGATATAATCATGCATAAACTTTATGGAAAAGAAGAGATCAAAGATGTACCCTCAAAATGGTAAGGGTAGGTTGCGCGTGTCTTGTCCTCAGTCTCCCAAGTCGCGTCTTCCTCTGCATCACTCCATTGTACTTTAACTAGCTTGACTTCACGATTGTGTAACCTTTTAACTTCTGTACCCAAGATACGAGTTGGAACTCTTCTCACCGTCGCTTCTCGTTCCACTTCTATTTCCTCTAGTATGCTTGGCTCCACAACTTCTGCCAACTCATGTAAGCACTTTCGTAGATGAGAGACATGAAAAACATTATGAACTCCAGCCAATCTTTCGAGTATCTCTACTTTATAAGCCATCTTCCTAATCCTTTCAATCATAGGAAATGGCCCTACAAATCTTGGTGCCAATTTTCCTACAGATCCAAAGCGAACGACATTCCTCAAAGGAGATACTTCAAGGAAAACCATGTCTCCAACCTCAAACTCAAGGTCGGTCCTTCTTTTATCAGCGTAGGACTTCTGTCTATCTTGTGCAATCTTCATTCGTCTTCGTATCAAGTCCACCTTCTCTGAAGTTTCTCTGATCATGTCAGGCCCAAGTACGAGCTTGTCTGCAGACTCCCACCAACAAGTTGGTGATCGGCATGGTCTTCAATATAAAGCCTAGAAGTGTGCCATGCCTATGGTGGCTTGGAAGCTATTGTTGTAGGCGAACTCCACCAAAGGAAGGTGATCCTCCCATGTTCCCCCAAAATCAAGAATGCACAATCTCAAGAGGTATTCTAATACTCTGTTCACCCTTTCCGTATTACCATCAGTTTGAGGGTGATAGGCAGTGCTTAAGCATAGCTGTGTGCCTACATCCTCTTGCAAACTCTTCCAAAACTCACTCGTAAAGATAGGATCTCGATCACTTACTAAGTTGGAGGGTATTCCATGCAGTCGAACCACCTCTTTAAGATAAATGGATATTAATAATGAGGCAGTCCTTCTACTCTTTATAGGTATAAAGCGAGCACTTTTAGTGAGCCTGTCCGCTATTACCCAAATGCTGGTATTGCCCCTTCTTGACCTAGGCAACCCATCATTAAAGTCCATCGATATGTTCTCCCATTTCCATTATGGGACCTCTAGAGGATGAAGCAGACCACCAGGCTTCTTCTGTTCCGCCTTGACTTGCTGGCATATCAAGTATTTAGAGACAAACTCATCTACATCCTTCTTTATGCCATTCCAAAAGAAAACCCTTTTTATGTCTTTATACATCTTGTCTTCGCCTGGTTGTATGGTCATCTTAGAATGGTGTGCTTCTTTGAGAACCGTCTTCACCAAATCCCTTGCTTGTGGGACGCATAGTCTTCCATCTCGTCTCAACCAACCCTTGTCATCGATGGAGTTGAGGTGACTAGAAGTCCCACCTCTAATTAGCTTATCCACCACAATAACAAGATGAGGATCTTCACGTTGCGCGGTTACTATTGAGTCCAAAAGCGTAGGCCAAACCTCTAGTGATGCTAACAAACCAAGTAAAAATTCAAAGGAGGGTCTAAAGTCGAAGTTTGCTATGTACTCCAAGCTTTGCCTTTCTACGAAGAGAGGACTCAAGGTCATCTTTTTCCTACTCAAGGCGTCTGATACCACATTGCCCTTGCCAGGGGTATAAGCAATATCAAAATTGTATGAGGCAAGAAATTCCATCCACCTTTGTTGACTTAAGTTAAGATCTTTCTGTGAGAAAAGGTACTTTAATGACTTATGGTCAGTAAACAATTCAAACCTTTCTCCTAGTAGGTAATGACGCCATGACTTAAAAGCGAAAACAATGGCAGCTAGCTCTAAATCATGAGTTTGGTAGTTCTTCTAATGTACTTTCAACCGCCTTCCTCTATAGCAATCTACTTTACCTTCTTGCATCAAGACAGCGCCTAATCCTGTACCGCATGCGTCTATGTATACGGTAAACATCTTGCTTCCGTCAGGCAATGTCAGAATTGGGGCTGTTGTCAGAGCCTTTTTCAATCGTTGGAAAGCAATGTCGCAATCCAAATCCCAAGCAAAAGTTACGTTCTTCTTTGTCAGTCCCGTAAGTATGGCTGAGATCTTCGCAAAGTCCTTAATGAGCTTTCTGTATAAGCCTGCTAGCCCGAGAAAACTTCATCCTTCGGTTGCATTCCGTGGAATCTTCCAATCTTGCACCGCAACTACTTTTGCGGGATCCGCAGCTATCCCCTCTTGGGACACCACATGTCCAAGAAATCTTACTTCTTCTCTCTAAAAATAACATTTGGAGAATTTTGCTTTCAGCTGGTGTGCACGAAGAGTATTCATAACTTCCCTTAAATGCAGAGCATGTTCTTCCTCACCTTTTGAGAAAATCAAAACGTCGTCCATGAAGACCACTACAAATTTATTAAGGAACTCTCTGAACACCCTACTCATCAGATCTATGAAATAGGCCGGAGCGTTTGTCAAGCCGAAAGGCATGACAAGCCATTTGAAGAAACCATCCGGGGTCCTGAACGCCGTCTTATCTATGCTGTCTTCAGCCACTCTTAGCTGATGAAATCTGATGGCCAGATCTTGTTGGGAGAAAACCGAGGCACCTACGAGTTGGTCAAAAAAGTCGTCTATTCTAGGAAGTGGGTGCCTATTCTTCTTGGTTAGCTTGTTTAGCTCCCTATAGTCCACGCACAGGCGAAGTGAACCATCTGCTTTGGTTGCAAACACCATTGGAGCACCCTATTCAGAAATACTCCGCCTTATGAACCCTTTTTCAAGCAACTCTTTAACTTGTTTCTGAGCTCTTTCCTTTCCCTAGGAGCCATATGTCTAATAGGTAAAGCAACAGGTTTTGCATTATCAACAAATACATGCAAAAGTCTATCTCTCCCTTTGGAGGCAAACCTTTTACCTCTTCAAAGACATCCGAGTATTCATGGACTACTCTAACAGATTGCAAGTTTTCAACAGATCATCAAGAGATTCTAGATAGCTAAGCATAACAGAATTCATGGGATTACAAGAGATTTCGAGATTATTACCGAGGCGAGTCATAAGTCTAACCACTCTCTTTTCACAACCGAGGAGGGCACCATTACTGGATAACTAATCCATTCCTAGAATCATCCCATAGCCTGTGAAGCTCAAAACATAAGCATTGCATCTAAACCCAACGCTTAGTATAGAAATTTCCAAATCCAAACAAATCATTGACAAGTAAGCCGAACCCCCAATTGGATTTGAAACAACCATGGGATCCTCTACTATATTGGTATCTAAGTGCAGAAATTCAACTAAAGCAGTAGATATAAAAGAGTGCGATGCGCCAGAATCAAAAAGAGTACGAACTGGATGATCAAAAAGATAAACTAAACTCTCAACAGAAATATTTCTACCTCTTTCTTGCGAAGGTGCAATGAGAGCGTGAACGTGCTCTCCAGAATTGGATCCAGTCCTCTGCCCTTGCCTTGCCTTTTTGGGCAATCCTTAGCCATATGTCCTGTCTCGCCGCATTGAAAGCAACCACCCATCTTCCTCTTCTTCTTCCTGCAGTCTTTAACTAGATGTCCAGGTATGCCACAAAATTAGCACTTCCTCTTGTCACAGGGGTTGTTATTCCTCCGGCATTTCTTGGAATTTGTCTTCTTATTCTGCGATCCCTCTACTTTCTTGTCCATAGGTTCTTCCACCTTTGCCTCTTTCTTTCCATTCTTGTCTTCCTCATGTAACAGTGCCATGTCCACCAGTCTCTCAAAAGTCGCACCCATAGGTATATGGGACATAGCTAGGCTATGCAGTGGTTCATTCAACCCTTTAACAAAATAGAGAGCCTTCTTATGCATAGTGTTTACTAACTCTAGTCCGAATCTAGCCAGCTGGTTGAATTGGTTGACGTATTCCTTAACTGATAGGCTTCCCTACTTGAGTGCTAAGAACTTCTCAGTCTGTAGGCTTCGTTCAGCTTGTGAGAGGAACTTCATTTCAAATCTCATTCTGAAATCCTTCCAAGTTTCAACTGGTCTCTCATCATTAGTAACTTCCCACCTGTAAGAGGCCTCATCCTTAAGTAACCATACGTCCAATTGTATCTTCTGCCTATCGTCTACTTCGAAGATAACAAACAAATCTTCTGTTTCCTTGAGCCAGTTTCTTGCTTCCACAAATGACTCAGTCCCATTAAAATTCTTTCCACCCATGGCTCAAAAGTCTCTACATGTCTTCAAGAAAGCATTCACATGAGGAGGAGGAGGAGGAACAGTTGCAACTGGGGAAGGAGGAACGTCTGCTGAGCCTACGTCATTAGCCCTAGCCTCCATGTAACTTCTGAACCAACCAGGTACCGGTACGCCCTCAGGAAGATTAAGATCCCCAGACATGCTGAAACGAAAAGAAAAGGTTCAAAACAATGGATAGAGAGATAGTGCATATGGCTTTGGGGATTATGCCTTTATAATAAAACAACACTTTTTCCTGAAAATGCTTCTTTAAACTTCTTTTGAAAAAAATAGTTTCAAAACTTTTATCTGATCTGGTAAACCATCGCTCTGTTACCAAGTGAAACTCCCCACCTCCGTTAAGGTCACTCACAAAGAGAATGCATTAACTTTGGTGAAGAATTTTAGGAAAAAGACACAGATAATTTATAAGATAGACATATAAGCAGCGGAAAACTGAAATTATTTATCAAATAGCGTGGTTCAGCCAAAACATTACAAGAATTGTCTCAAAACCCAACCCAATTATTACAACAAAACATCTGTCTTGATTTAGATCTCTGAGTACATAAAGAAGCATAAAACAGAAGTAAAGCAGCATAAATCCCCAATAAAAGTGTAACCACAACCATAGCCCAAAAAAAGAGAATTCAAGCAATACATCTACTCTCTTCAAGCTTGAAAAGGTCTAAACTAAGCTGAAGTATTCCCTCCCAATGGACCTTGGGGGGAACGGAAGAAACGAAGGAGAAAGAAAATGGGTCAGACATAAGTCTGGTAAGTCTAGTGATTATTCAGTAGGTAAACAGGTAAAAAGGATCATGACATAAATAAACCGAAAATAGGACAAAACCATAGAAATAAGATAACACAAGATAAGATAAACTGAATATGCTATCGCACTTATTTCTATTTCTCTGCACCTACTACGAAGGATCCAACTACCATCATGTGTTCATAAAAAAGTGATCCCTCTCTCGATCGGCTCCTACTCGCATGCATTTCTTACTTGTGTTATTCGGCCCCGCTTGATTGTAGATACCTATGCTGGTCCCACCATAGGGTGTATCAATTCCTATGGAGGGAACCCAAAACAAATTCTAGATGAACAATGTATACTATTGATGCCCAGTGTCTGCTTTTCTCGCTCCGGAGCACGTGCATGCTCGTACTTCGTCGAGACCTACACTGTCGCACCACCCGCGGCTATTTTGACCGCTTATAATCAACCCAGTAATCGTGCCCCACCCTTCCTAGTTCTAGGTACCGTGATACATCTATTTGGGTTACTGCTGAAATGGGTCCCCGTTACTAGGGTTCCCTAATCAACGTGTTATAATGGTTAAGTGTTCTCAAATTAACCTAACCCCATTCATCTGTTAAATTAACATGTTGTATTGGTTAAATGTTGCCTTAAATAACTTAACCCTACCATTCTTAGCTTGTTTATTTCTTAGCTTTAATTCATTCATTAAAGCACCAACATCTCACATTAGATTTATATTGTTGTGATCGTTGGATGTGCCGGGTGGTTCCGGGCAGTCTTACACCGCAGCTCAATCTAACCTCGGGGTTTTGGGCTTAATGCGCTAACCTCTCACATTAGATCTATATTGTTATGGTTGTTGGATGTGCCGGGCGGTTCCGGGAAGTCTTACACCGTAACTCAATCTAACCTCGGTTTAGGCATATTCATTTTTTAATTAATTTACATATTTACAATTTATGTTCATATGTAAATTATTCACAAGTGTTGTAAATTCAAGTCATGCCCCATTTACCCTTTAAATTATGTCCATAATTCTAGGTATACAAATTCTACCATTTCATGCTACTAATCATTTACATGATTATGAGCCAATCTATGCCAATAGCATGTAGTTTAATATTTTTTTCCCAACGTCTCCCATGTTATTCGTTCGCATAGTGCACATAGAACGTTAGGCTCGCAAATTAGCCAAACTTATAAACAAAAGGGTAAAGAAAGGGACATGTAGAATTCCAACAAGCATAAAACGACATAGATCAATATGTGTAATATAAATTCGGCATGGAACGACATAAACTTAATTAAGCATATAGGCGTGATCTTGCATTTAAATTAGATCCAATTAACATGCGAACTAGCATAAGTTTAATTGTATAAACATGAACTTATATAGATCTCAAACATGGGAACTAGCTTGGATCTAACATATAACATGTATGAACATAACTTAGCATGTAACTTACATACATAAAAGAACAACAAATTTAATACAACATGATAGGTCCATTGGTATCAGTCCCAATGGTCTCATAGGTGTGATTGGTTTTGATATGTCAGTCACAACAGTCCATTAGGCATGATAGGTTTTACTATGTCAGTCACATCAGTCCAATAGGCATGATAGGCTTACTATGTCAATCCAACAGTCCAATAGGCATAAGCAATTCAGAATTGACAAAAGGATAGGCACGAATAAAATTAGGCATAGTTCTAGATCCATTTATTACAGTCATGATTTCTTATTAGGTGTTCATATCTAAACAATAACTATACTTACAAAAAAAGGACGGATCTTGATTTCTGGGATCTGATTTCTGAATTTGAAAAGCTATCCTTTGATGTAGACGTTTGATTTGATGTTCTTCTTAATCGATTACTAGTTTGGATTTTATTTTCTAGTTTGGAGAAGATGAAAGAGGCTAGGCTAGCTTGTAGACGAACAACATGACGTCACCATAGTCTTAGGATTATGAGGTTAGAGTCTAGGTTTGGCTACATATATATAGATGTCTAGGATTAATTCTAGACTTTAGATTAGTCTAGGGGAAATCAGAGCCATCAAATCAAAGAGATGTGTCATCCAGCCAACCATAGCATGACACGTGAGCCCTAATACCCCACAAATTAGTCAATGGCCAATCAGAGAAGGCCAAATCATCTTAGGACTGTCAAAATTCGTCACTGGAAGTAGAATTGGGAGGGGTCAACTCCCTACAGGAGGTCGACACCTATGTCGACTCCCCCTGGGGGGTCGACACCCCTAAGCGGGAAATTTCCTGCTCAGGCTGCTCTTACTGGATTTTGAACTATTATTATATTTAATTTCTGTTTAAACTTGAAAACTTCTGAACTCCATAACTTCTTTATACAAAGTCCGATTCACGCAAACTCGAACTCTATATCAAGTAGAATTCCGAGACGAATGCAATGGCGTAACCCGTTTCACCCGATTCCTCTTTTAAAAATTAAGTGTTCTTAGATTCGTTAATTTTGATATTCACAGAATATACTGGGTGTTACAGAAATTATCAACCCGTCTGTTCCCAAATCGATGCTGATCAATAGTTACGCCCATTTGCGGAGTCACAACGCTTGGCGAAATCATACTTCCTGGTTCTTGTGTCATGTATAAATAGAATACCTGACTTATTGCCATCTTTGTTATAGTCAACACCTCGAAGCCTTTAGCTATGATATAATCGAGTTTCCAAGTAAGATCTCTGATTCTTGTTATCTCAAGAAGTTATAGTCGCTTAATCTAATGAAAGCATCCCCTCTATACATACTCATGTGTTTACATTATATTAAGTAATTTTCTTTAGCAATCTTTTGCTTTCAAATTCATCTGAATTCACTTTTACATTGTCTAACTAGATTCTTAATAGCAGGTCGAGTTATAATCACCCGATCCACTTATATACACTAAAAACAATTGTATATTGGCCCATTCCTATCTCTGAGCCATCAGGTCGGATTAGACCATTACATCAGGGAATACTAATAGCCTGTTTGACCCGATATATATAATCTACCCTAATATTCTTTCTCTCCTTCACTTCTTTTACTTTATCTGCACCGCACTATTCTTGCTCAACCAAAAACCTAATCCCCTTTTCTTTGATTTTTGCTTCAATTCTTAAACTCAAACATAGGTAGGTGCTTGAATCCTTTACCTTGTGTGTTTTAAACTTCGGTTTCGTGTAATTAGTGCTTAAATCTCTACGTTAATCAATGCCGCTTTAGCCGAACCAACGGAGAGCCAATATCAGAGTTATCTTGACCGCCACCATCGATGTGATGTCTCTGTCGCTTCCAAGCGGAGGTGCAGGCGAATTGTGCTCGACATCGAGTGGATTGGTTGTAGGATTGGCTTCTTGTTTTTTATGAGAAAGAAAGGATGATGGAAGATTGGTTTTTGGTGAAGTGGAAGAGGATAAGAGATGATAAATTAGAATGAGTAGGAGCGGGTCGGTTCGGGAAATCGATGATTTTAGAACAAATTCAAAAAATGTTAAAGTGAGGGCTTCGGGCTGTGGTAAGATGGTTCGGCTTGGGTGTGATTTTATTAATCTGCTTCGAGAGGTCTGGCTCGACCCGAACATACACAATCTTTTACATGACTCCGATCGGAACCGAAGCAATTTCTCTTTCACACTCTAGTCCGAGCAGTTATTTATTCCTTTGAAGCCCCGAACAAATCCGTTGTTACTTCCTTTTTAACTCTGATCCGAGCCGATACCCTCGATGTTGAATACGCATATTACTTGATACCATCATGTTTGGCTGAAACTGAGACTTTAACAACGATGACTTCTAATATATTTTGGCATATGATCCCACTAAACTTGAACACGACTTACAAATTCGTGGACAGTTAGGATAGAGCCCTATGAACTGGACATTCTTGGGCTAAATGTAGCTAAATCTTCCTATATACTGCATTTTATTCTACTTACTTTGTACTTTCTGATTTCGGCACTACACACACCGGCACTGATTAGCACACACACTCACGGAGGACATGGGCAATCATACTCTAATTTTTGTCATCTCTTGGATCGTACAACGATCATGCCTGGAGGATGTTCAACTAGAATGACAGAGAAGACTGAAACTTTAGTGCCATATAAAAACACCAATCTCGAATATGTTTCATCTACTTTAGAATTAGAATGGGATATCATAGGCTCAGACTATAAGATAATAATTCACGAAAGTGGTGAATCGTCTAGAAGTGAAGTTCCATGGATGGGGAAGGAGGAGTGGGAGACAATCGTGCTCCTGACGAGTTTGTGAGTGCAACTATCTTAGAAGTGCCTATGGACTCTGTTCATTCAGCAATTGATGATCCCAAACATAGATGCTTATGCGTAAAACATGGGATTCTATGGAAAGATACCAAGGTGGCTACCAAAACAGATCAGCCTCATAATCCATCCGAAGGACACATGGAAATCAGCCGGTTGATGTGTATTGTAGGGGCCATCCCACTATTTCCACCATTCGTCGTCAATTTTCTAAGACGAATGTGAATTGGCCCCAGGAAACTTCATCCCAACGCTTATGACTATATGTACGCATTATATATCACCTACAGGGAAATTTTGGGGGTAGATCTTACGTTTGAAGATGTAAACTTATTCTATCATTTTAAATACCAAACAAAAGAAACTCCATCTTTCATGTACTTCGAGTCTATGCCCAAAAAGAAGATTATTGACGAACCATTCAGCAATAAAGTAGGTGATGTGCAGCCCGAATGGTTCTATATCAAGCATCAACAGGGACGCGCTAGGCAATGGCTTCAATCAAGTAAGCTTCAGACTTTGATGTTATAACATTAATTGCTACCGTAAATGTACTGACTTGTCTTATTCTTTCGTAGTTGCTAACCTGAAATGGAGAAGCACCAAGTATACTTTGATTGCATGAACCGTCTGCTTAATGGTGATCCAAAACTGCTAACCTTCAAAAAATGTCTACTAGACGACTATCTTCATCGTCATCATATACTTGCTATGACTCAGAGCATTGGACACAAAAGTGATCCTTATGTATATGTGCCCCCAAGTGAGGGATAGACTGCAACTTTGGTCGAGAAGGGAGAGAGCTCGAAAGGTCAAGAACTTGTAGGCTCCAACCAGGAATTGCAGTTAGGAGATAAAGGAATAATAGAGGAGGAAAATCCGATTGTACCCCCGCGAAGTCCTTCTCTATTGTCGGCTCGAGATGACGGAACTTTGAATATATATGCCTGTGATAAACAACAAGACGATAACCATAAATATTCTTCTATTGATGAAAGGCAGCCGTCTCCAAAGACTCCCTCTCCTGTTAGGTCACCCATTGGTGGATCTTCTCCCATAGACCCCATATTTGGGGGCTTGGCAAAACCTCCTATTCCTGATAAAATCTACACTTCTAAAGATATCGGCACAGGGTGATTTTTTCTTTCTTCTGAGGAAGAAACCACTCCTATAAAAGCAGGGGGACGGCGTATACAAGCCTAACTCCGGGCTCCAGTCTATCGGGGGAATCACTTAGGACATATACACTAAACTTGCATTGCACGTCACAACACTTGTCTACTATGTTATTCCTGGTTTCTAATGTTTGTTTTATGCAAATTCGCAGGAGATATGCCACACCACAGCTATTTTCTTAGAGATGTTCATTCTAGTATGCCTAGGTTTAACTCAGTTGTAGAGTATGATCGAGGCGATAGTCGTGAGAGGGATAGCAGGAAACATCATGATTCCAACCGTCCTTATTCTTCATGTTCTCGTTCTCCTAATCGGTTAGATAGTAATAAGCATAAGAGCCATCAGGACCGTCGTGAAGGAGAAAAATTACTACCCAAGGTTCCAACCCTCCCGAAAGAAACACACCATCAGGAAAGGCTACCACCGAAGCATTCCGACCCCTAGGATAAAACCAAAATTTCTGACAAGGGCAAGAGAAAGGAAAAACGACCCTTGTACCTACTGGGTGACGAAAACCCGAGCTATCAGCAACAAAACCTGTGACATTTGACTTTGAGATTAAAGCGAAATTGTAAATTCTGAAGAAGAAATTTCCAAATCATCACTTCGGGAACATGCTTTTCGTTCCTGCTCTCGAGCCAGTGCCTCCGAAGTGGGCGGACGAAGTCAAGGCTAATATAGACTTAGTGGATAAGAAATATAAGGAAATGTAAAAGTTTTCTCGAAATCCTTCCAAAATAATTCGAGATTTATTAACCGACGTCAGTCACATTAAAGAAATAGCCGAGTATGATGAGAGTATCTTGGAGAACACAGAAAAGAAGTGGAGGACGCACAGGCTCAACTTGCTCTTGCACAATGTGGTATTGGCAACTACAAGAAACAATATGAAGAGTTAAAGCAGCGTTACCATACCGAGCTCGATTCTCATAGCAAGTAACACATAGATTTGAACAAGAAAATCGACAATGCTAAGTCTGAGAACATCAAGGAAAAGTCATCTTTCTCCCGCCTTAAGCAGGAGAAGGCAAGAAGAATGCCGATCTGGAGGCCAAACTGGTGAAAACTGAATCAAGGGCTATTCTAGCTGAGGGGAACACGAAGATTGCTATTAAGTCTGCCGCCAACGCTAATGTGCAACTTGCCGAAGCTCAAAAGGAATTGGCCAATTAGAGTGAGCTCATGGTAGAATTCTTTGCTCAGGTGATTCGCTATCTGGAAATTTCCAAGATCAAAGAATATCCGACGACATTGGTCTATGTGTGGGATCAAGTTGTTGATTGGGAAAACGACAACTCAAGATGGATACCATCGATGAGGAAGAACTCATGAGAAAATATAGGAAGGGTGAGGAGCCGAAACGCTTAGCTAAAGGGCGTAAACTAATTTTTGTTGCTATGGAGGAGGAGACACATCGGATCAAGGGAAAAGAAACTATCGAAGATGGTTCCTCATCCGCTGCCTCTAGGGCTACTAAAGCAGAGGGGTATGATCCCGAGAATCCAGGACTCCCCAAGGCAGCTTTCCTGTCTACAATTGTTGAAACATCTCAGGAAACCTCTATCACTCCTACCGAAAAGTCATCTAAAGGTATCTCCACCTTTTCACCACAATTTGTTAAAGCCATTTCAACTTTTAGTCGTATCGTAGGGCAAACGGTCGAAGAACTCGAGTTTTCCCCTAAGCTAATAACTGCTACTTCTCGTTCTTTAGACACACAACCGGCTGAGAAGACCGAGGAGAAACAAGAAGAAGTCACTAGTAAAACTATTATGCCGTCCAATACTGAGACTCCCAAAGATAGCGATATGATAGAAGCTTTGAAGTACGACGACGACAATGATGGAAACGAAGGAGATGATGGCGTTGCTGTAACTGGGGACTCGGGATAGGTTGAGAACATGACTTTTGCTGAAATGAAGGCAAAGTAAGATGAGCTTATGAATGCTAAGATCAAGGAAAAAACCAAAGAACCCATCAACGTCAATCCCTTTCAGGCAATCTCTCCCTCTGGATTGGTTGTCAAGCTTTCTGCTTGATCAATAACTGGAAGTTTAGCCTAGAATTCCCATACTAATCTGAAAGCACCTTCCGTATACATAGGAAGAAACAAACGAATCCTTACTGAAGTTGAGCAAGAGGAGAAAGCTAGGCTTAAAGCTTCCAAAAATCCAAAAGCTTCCTCGATGCCCAAGCGAAATGTAATTCATTCTTTTCATTTTGTTTTCTATTGGCCTTTTGCTGTTGTAGCGAGTGCGGCCTCGCATATTTTGATTAGTCTCCTCATGTAAACCTGCACTTATGTAAATAAAGTAGCTTATTTCCCTACAATTTGAAATGCTTGCAAGTTTGTCATTTGTTTCAATCAAGTGCATTAATAGTCAATAACAAATGATAAATGACATCACAGATCAAACGAAAGGTTCCATACAAGCTTCCCTGCAGACGGTAATCTATGAAATGTATAAGATCGTTACTAAACTAGATAGCAAACAACAAGGGGTGTAATGTGTATGCCTCCAGTCAGTCTTGAATAAAATGCCTGGTATGGGCTTGCTTAGGATTGATTAGGATCGACATTAGATTACCCTTACTCTTTTAGTGGGGTAATGGTCCTTTTTCTTTGGCACTTGTTCCCAGTGCCTTTATACTTTCTTGTCGTATGCCCATATCAGAGAGTGGTCAAGGCGGTCTTCAATTGTGGTGCACCATCATGCCTTAGGGAAGTCGTCTTCCTGTCCTCTATACTCTCTCTCTCGAGTCATGAGAGTTAGATTCTAGGACGTTGTCTTCCCATCCTTCATACTCTTCTCTCGAGTCATGAGAGTTAGAGTTTGGGACGTCATCTTCCCATCCTTTATATTAAATCATGAAAATGGTCATCTTGTTCACTCCGGCTTTCCTTCTACACTGTATTCTTTGAGGCGGAGTCTCACCGGTTTGAGTGCCAAACTTGCTCTTAATTCTAATTCAAGTTCTATATTTTATGCCTAGAACAAAAAAATCATAGGATATAAAAGAATAAATTCATTAAAGGTAAATGATGTGCAATATTTTATAGTGGTTCGGCCAAATCATTGCCTACATCCACTTTATAATCTTTATTTATATCAACTAGACTGTTCTAGGCAAGTCATGCCTTTGTACATAGTTTATAAAACAAAAAAACAATAAAATCTTAAGTCAAATAATGTCGCAAGTGTTGGGCATTCCACGCTTTGGGGATTTCGTTGCCATCTATGGCCATTAGCTTGAAAGCTCCTTTGTCAAGTTTCCGTTGAATGGCATATGGTCCTTCCCATTTCAAACCAGGAACACAGGGGTCGGGAAGACACGTTTCAACCCCAAGTCTCTAGGTTCAAAGGTTCGGGGTCGATCCTTCCTATTGTAATATCGAGCAACTTGGTGTCGGTACCTCGAGGTGCCTAATTTTTCTTCATCTCTCTTTTCATCGTTCATGTTTAAGGACTCAAGAAGAAATGCTTTGTTCGTCATCAGATCATAATATGTTGTTCTGTGAGAGGGAACTTCCAACTCCACTGGAATGACTGCTTCTGATCCGAATGAAAGTGAGAAGAGGATATGACTAGTCATTGATTTGTAGTTGTTCTGTAAGCCCATAAGGCTAGGGGAAATTCATCGACCCATGTAATGCCCCGTATTGTTGATAGTCAAATATTTAATTATTTTATTATTTTAAACATCATATTTGGGAATATTAATCGATTTTAATATTGAATTCGTTTATTAAAACAAAGTTTAAACATTAAATTTATATTTAATTTAAAGCGAGCTCGAAATGGCGAGGTAGTTCGAAATATTGAGTTTTGAACTTCAATTGAATATACAGGATCCGTTTTAAGTCGAATTTCTGTGAAACAAGAGATGTTAGAATCTTGTTGATTATAATTTTCATATAAAAGAGAAAAATCCAGATTTCGTTTTACAGATTGTTGGTTACATCCAATTCAAATTTTAAAATAGTTGTTGTGGATTACGTTGATAAACGATAACGTTTATTAATTAATTTGGATACTATTTAGCTCGAAAATGGTAATATTAAGGTATATAATTATATGGTAATTTTATTTGGATAAATAGGATGATAATAATTTACTATTATTTTTATCTGATTATTTTGGAATGTAAATAATATTTTAATCGATAATATCATAAGCCTTAAAAGTGGCGATTTTGCAAACATAGTCCGTTTTCAATGAAATTAGTTTTATTGGAACCATAACATCAAATTATTATACGGTATTAAATTTTGTGGTAAACCAACGTCGTATGTGACAACGGCAATCGTAAACGCCCATCCATTTTCTATAACGTGTAATTAAATTAAATTAATTTAATAGAGGGATATTTGTGTATAATTTCTGCAGACGATCGAATAAAGCCATGAAACCAATTCCATTGAGTTTGTATCAACGTTTAGAGTCTGAATCGGCAGGTAGTTTTTATTTTTGGACATTGGGTATATTGGTATCTAGAATAGTGTTGTTTGGCATGTAAAAATAACATGCCGGGAAACAATCTTGGAATGCGATGAAATTTGTGCCGTTGGATTTTTATAATTAATTATTATAAGATTTCAGTTTATGTGTCAATTGGAATTACCATTTGACAATGGCAATGATAAATGCCTTAATTAATTATATTATTTTGTCCAATTTAGGCAGGGGTGACTTTGGAGGAATAAATGACCGGACAGATGAACTCCGATTTTAACAAACAAATTTCATTGGATCCGTAAGGAAGAGTTCAAGTAGAATTTCATAGTTTCAAGTTGATTGGATTTATTTTGTGATCGTGGGAATTTTAAACGCGTGATTTTTAGCCTGTGATTTATAACGGACTTTTTACAAATGATCTCGAAATTTGATGAAACATGTCCCATCGGGTCTGAAATATGTTTTTATGCTAGGATTAGGAGTTTCAATTCAATTTGAAGTAGGTTCGTTTTATAATATAATAATATTATTACAACCGTATAAAGAGCACAAAACAGTCAAACCCTAAAACGATTTCTCAGCTTAATCAACCAACAGTTTGGCCTCTACTACACTAAAACAAACACAAGAAAAAAATTCAAAACAAATCGAAAACAAAATCCAAAAAATCACGGTGTATGTTTCTTTGAATTTTTGGGATAGTTAGCTGCACATTGTTACTTGTTTTATTTGGTGCGATTGTGATCTCCAAATTCTGATCGTGGTCTGTGAGCCTTGGTCCCTCGCAACTAGGGCTGCTCTTTTCTCAACGATGGTGGAACGATGGGCGGAGCACTGTCAAAAAGAAGGGAAGAAGTGAGGCAGCTTGGTCCATCGACCGTTTTTGGTAACCTTTGATCACTAGAGGAGGATGGGAGGGCATCTCAAAGAAGTTTCAGTTCGGGTGGGTTCTGTGGAAATAGACAGTGTCTGGGATAGCAAGGCTTTGACTATGGGTAGAGTCAACTGCGGCGCGGCTCTTGGCAGTGGGCGATGACCTACAGTCGGTACGATGGTTCGAGAATGGCTGGGTAGCGTGGTTTAGGAAGAAGCAAGCAGCGCAGTATGAGGAGGAACAACTATCGGGAGGCTGAAAGAATTGGATCGGATGGATACAAACACAAAGGAAGTGGGTGACATTTTTAAGTCAAAGGTGATTTTGAAGGAGCCTGGAACCAATTTAAATTAGCCCTGGTTATTTCTCAACCAACGTAAATTACGTATTTACTTATTTTAATATGATTAATTATTATTAGAAAAACGTATTTACTTATATCATATGTTGTTGCAGGCGTGTGTGAACAATTGAGAACAAAGTTGCAGGAAGTAAAAGAGAAATCAGACCGTGTTTACTCAAAGAAAATAAGAGTCGGGCCATGTTTTAAATAAGTAATTAGTTAATGATAATCTTATATTAGGGAGTTTAATTAATTATATTATATGGTGAATAACTAAAATGTTAATAAATTTTGTTGCAAGGTCTAAAATGAATGAAATAGGTAGCAGCGAGATGGAATTCATTTCGAAGGAGCAGTGTATTGAGGAAATTATCAGCCGATTTTTTTCCACTAATCAATATAATTATATTAAATTAGTAAATTAATTAAGAATTATATTATTTAAATTAACAACGTATGCTTATAATCTGTGTAATTCATACCAATGTTATCGGAATTGGATCAGGAAAGTGACGTCCGGACTGTATGGGAGAACCCAACATTTTGGAACTGATTTGGACAGATCTGAGAACTACTGGAATTTCTAATTAAATCAAACGTCTGTTTAATTTAACTAGAACTAAACCTCTTAAGCAAAAAATGAAATCAGGTGAGTTAAACTCACTCAGTTCATTCCACTTATATAAGGCGGGTTTTATAATTGTGTGCTATGGTTGCTAATGATTGAATGTTTGTGTAATGTCCCGCATTTTTATCGGTTTGTATTTGAATATTTAAATTAGTTAAATATTGAATTTGTAATATAAGTGGATTTATATATTAATTAAAATGAAGTTGAACATATAAAAATATATATTAAATATAATCGAGCCCGTAATATCGCGGTAGTTCTTAATTTAACGTTATGAACTTTAACTGAGTGTACAGGACCCGTTATTAATCGGATTTCTTTGAAACAAGAAACGTTCAAAACCATTGAACGGTATTTCTCTAATGGAAGTGAAAAATAAATATTTTGGATATATATTGTAAGTTATGTCCAAATTAAATATTCAGAAAAGCAGCGGCTTATTCGTTTATGGCCATAACAGTTATTAAATATATTTAAATATCGGTTTTGAATTTAGACAAGATTCTTTTGAGACATAGTGATGATTTAATTTTACAGTAATTTTTAATTAATTAAATACGCAACCTTTTTATTTGGAGTATTTTGCACCCTGCATCAATATTTTGGTGTTTCACAATATGAGTTAACCTACCGATATTATTGTATTTTTGGAATCGTGGCACCTCACTGGATACGACTGTATTTTATTTCTGTCCGTAGTTGCTTGTACAAAAACACCGGAGAAGTTCTTTAATTCACTAAGAGTAGTTCTTTAATTCACTGACCCTCTTTTACGTTGGGAAACTATATATGCCATTAAGTTTTACTCGTTATTTGTATAAAGCAACTAGCAAGAGCCAAATTCTAAGGCTAAAACTACACCCAACATATTGTGCTAAATCAAACATAAGAATGTAAATCAAAATTCATTTATATATATAAAATCATGTGGCATGTTACTTCTGACCTATTGCTTCCTAATAAAGCAAACGATCCATAATCTATAGTCTATAACCATACCCTAAGTATTCACATGTACAAATTACGTCTGTATCAACTTAAATGAATCCACTAACTTACATTGAAGAAATGGCATCTAACCTATCGTCCTATTTGCATTGCCATCACGCCGCCTTGATTTATAAATACATGGCTTCAGCAAGCCATATGAAAGTTGAAAAACTCCAAAAGAAATAACAAAATGCAAACACCAAATACTAAATAGTTTTAGCAGCAAATCTCGTGTAATGGTACACAAACAACCGGAGGGACGAGCGGCAGTGCATATTAGAGTTTGATGACATGAGTCTGGGAAGCGTCAAGACCGAGCCTCCATATTTCGCTCTTGTTTTGGGTCAACCTGTAGCAAATGGGTAGAGTGTTTTGGACGGAGCAGAATTCAGTGATGGAGGGCGTTGGCAGCAAATAAAGGAAAGTGTTCGAACTGTGTAAAGCTGGAAGAAGTATATAGCGTAAATTCCGGTTTGTGAAGAGGACTTTGTGGTGTAGAGTCATGGAGAGCATGAAGTGAGGAGATGATATATTGCAGGGATGTTCATCCTTGTAGCATGAAGAGAAGGGAGACTGTTCGCAGCATTGAAGAGTGGGTGAAGGAGCCTAAGACAAATCGGTTGCATGTCCTTGTGAGCTGCGGCAGTTTTGTTCTTCAATATAGAAGATGAGGTATAGCAGTATATGCGTGGAAATAAGGAAGAAGGGAGTAGCAGGTTTTGTGAAAACTGCCTAGAGCATTCACGTTAACAGGAGAATAAGATGGTGCTATTGTTCGTTTGTTTTGATTAGCATGAATACTGGCACATGAATAAGGCTCGAGCACGAGCTGTGTAGGTCGAAGGGAGGTACTGAAGTGGGGGTTATGTGAGTATGGTTTATTGGAGAACGTGGAGGTAGGGGCTAACATAGGATTGTTTTTATGTTTTAAATGTAAGTGGATAGAGATATAACACCGAAATAGGGTGGGTAGCAGTGGGATTACTGTTGGATAGGAGCAGTACATTTATTTTGACGTTTGAGCAGTGATTGTGATGGCAATAATGAACGGGTCCATGCACGCATGAGAAAATTGTGGTGGTAAGCATTAATACCGAGGAGGACTGGTTCAACGCTACTGAGAGGAGTTGTTTGGCATTTGCATGGTATGGAATGGGGTGTCCAGATATTCTCGTGGTACTCTATGTTTGTGGAGTATGGCGTCATTTCATGAAAGGAGGCGCAGGTTGATGGTTTCGGTGATATAGAGGTGTTTGTGTCGATGTTAAGATGGGAGGATGCGGGTTAGCTTATTCCGATGATGGGACAATTTAGAACTAAGGACCGTTGGTCGCGTTGGAATTGAATGGACGCTGGCCACATACTGAAAATGATCCGGAGCAGCTTAGAGCTCATTGGAAATTATAGCAGAATTAAACGTGGGTATAATCAACTGACGCAAATCGTTAAATAATGGTTAACGCGCAGAGGTGAGTAAACTCACTAACTCAAAATATTTTAAAATATTATAATTATATTAGTTGAATGCTTTGTGATGGTCGTTTAGGTAAATTACAGTTAAATTGGTTGAATAATATATATATATATATATATATATATATATATATCATTGCATATATATATACATCATTTATTGGAACCAATTCTATTGAATAATCCATGGTTGATTCTTGCTTGTTTGGATATTGAATTACACTGGCCCCTAGAATAACGGTTCTTTAATTACCGTAAATACATTGGCAAGGAATTCAAGTTTAAAAAAGATCTATTATTTAAATAATAGAAATTTAATTGGGCTAAAATACAATAACCTATGTTAGTTATATTAAACGAATAGTTTGATTGTAAACTATACTTAGAGATAAAATTGGAATAGTTATAAATAAATAAATTAGGAAATATAACAGTGTATTGCATTAGTTATAACGGGGAATATAGCAGCGTATTAAACTAGTTATAAAGGGTAATATGGCCGCGTATTGCATTAGTTATAAAGGGGAATATAGCAGCGTATTGAATTAGTTATAAAGGGTAATATGGCAGCGTGCTGCATTAGTTATAAAGGAAAATATGGCAGCATATTGCAGTAGTTATAAAAGGCGAATATAGCAGCGTACTGCATTAGTTATAAAGAGAAATAAGAAGAGTTTATAAAAATATGGGAAACTAGAAAGTTAGTATCAAATAAAAGGGCCAGTGTTTGTGTGATGTTTGGTTGTACATTTGAATGGATGTTTGTTTTACATCGATAGTTAAATAACCGACTATCGAAGTGTTTGACCATCGTTGTCAATACGGAGAGACCGGTTGGATACATTATCCGGAAACCACTCCGTATAGGCATAAGCGCTGCGAATAAGATGATGCTAAAGACAATTGAAAATGGAGTGAAATGCAAGGGTCGTTCTGTCCCAGAATGGTGTTTTCTGTTTGTCCAATCCTAGGACAACTTGTATGGACGAGTGTCTGACAGAGTATACCTAACAATCAGATATAATTGATCTCTTGAAGGTATTACGTATGGTGGCGGAGGAATTCATTCTTCTTAGCTTTTTATACCCGTGATATGTTTGGGAATCGATTAGTGAACTGACGGGTTTAACGATGTGGCATTCAAAGTGAGGGGTGATCAGATGGTCTGAAGATAGACGTAGCCTCTAGCCTCCCAACCGGGAAATGACAGAAGCTGGGCAGGGCAACATGGCTAGTTGGGTCATACCCAAGAAGGGTGTATTGTCACCGATCTAGAGAAAATTCATATTTGTTCTTCTTTCGACTTTGTATCTTCGGATGACGGTTGGATGGACAACAACCGTAGGTGGCAATATATTTGATACACTCAAAGCTAAATTAGTGGTCGGTCATATGTAGCCGGGTTGCAAGACGTTCTTATTGAACCCCAGTGTATACCCTCTAGAGTACACTGATCGGAAGGTGCTCCCATAACTTGTCTATTGGAATCCAATCTCCAATAAGCGCCCTACGGTTTATGATTTTATACTATATATGTGGAGCGTGAGATGCAAGCGTTCTGCTATTTGCTTATTTATATGATTAGACATTATCATAATATCACTGGATTTTAATATCAAAACGGTTTGGGTTATAGTAAGGTAAAAACCGTCCATGTTTATGTGTGGGCTGGTCTTACTATTATCCTTTTGTTTCTAAAAGGATTTTCAAAGTTAAACAGTATGGTTGGAATTTACTCACACTAGTCCCATGACTGACCCAGAGTTTATTTTGTTGTTTTTCCCTAAACTCTTGGGTGCCAAAATTTGTAATAACCCGGAAATGCGAGCCAATTTAAAATTTTTGTTTTGGCAATTATAGCGAAGTTTGAACATTTAAAATGAATTATTTTAAATAATATCGATGAGAAATTTATTTTGAATAGAATTCGAACGTATATATTTATATACGTCGTCGTTAGAATATAAATAATTATATATAATTATAAAAGGAATTGAAAATGGCGCGGTAATTCGATAATTCGATTTCAAACTTCAAATGGATGTACAGGATTCGAAATAAACCGGATTTTAGCGAAACCAAAAATAATAGAATCTATTTGAGAATACCTTTCCAACGAATCCGAAAAATCAAAATTTCATAGCGGGAATCAAAAGTTAGGTCCAAATGAATTTTCAGAATAGTCGCTATGGAATTCAGGCCCTTAAAAATAGCCATTTTGCAAACGACCTTGGAATTCGACGAAACCACTTTTGTTGTATCCGGGACGTATGGTTATTGCTAGGTTTCAAATTTCATAATTTTCCGATTCAATATGTGAGCGTGGCAAAGGAAAACGCATTTGACCAGTTTTAGTTGATTTTAATCGACTGGAAAATGGCCATTTTTCAAACGGTCTCAGAATTTGACGAAACTAGTTATGTTAGGACCGTATCGTCAATATGAAGCTAGAAAATATTTTTCTGGAATTTTTCTAGTTAGTATGTGACCCCGGTAATTTGAAATATACGTTTGAATTCAATATATGTGGATTTATATTTTAATTCAAATGAAAACTGATCGTAAAGATCGAATTGGCTTACGATACGTATCCCATTGTGTTCGGAATGGGGGTAATTAGCTATGGACGACAGGCGGTGGGCCTCGTTTAGAGGTCGAAAATAAAAGTTGCTTTTCAAAGTTAATTTAATAATAAAATATATATATTTATATAAAGGCCCCCCATTTCTCTCTTCCACAATCAGATTTTAAAATAAATAAATAAAAAGAAAAGAAAGAGGACGGAGGCGGAAGACCACCACTACGACGCCCTCTAGGCCGATGCGCCACCGTCGGAGGCGCCAGGCCCTCCCCGCTCTCGCCTCCCCTCCTCCCGTTCATTTCCTCCCCCTCGCGACTCTCTCTCCTCCCCTCTTTCTTCTTCCTCTCCCTCGCCTCTGGAATCCGCCGCCAGTACGAAGCCCGCACCTCCTCTAACTCTCGCGCCAGAGCGCGCACACCGCTCCCTCCGACCTCGAGTCAGCCATCCTCCACCCCCTTCTCTCCTCCGCGCTTCGCTTTCTTCCTCTTCCCTTCAATTTCCGCCATCGATCCACCCACTCGCACCACCCCTCTACCCAATTCTGACGCCTCCAGAGCGCAGACCAACCCCCTTTTTGCAAACCGTATTTTTTTAATTTTTCCTTCTTATTATTTATTTTGTTTCAGTTTTTTTTACAGTAATCTTTGAAAATAAAAATGTGATGTATATGTATAAATCGCTGAATTTATTCTTAGTTTCTAAAGCGATAAAAATTTGATTTTTATTTTGTTTTAGAAGCGATAAAAGTTTATATTTTATATAAAGAAAGTTTCGATTTTTATCGATATAAAAAGATTATATTTTTAAAAGTATAAAAATTATATTTTTAAAAAAAGGTTAAAAAGATTATATTTTTAAAAGTATAAAGATTATATTTTAAAGTTAAAAAGATTATATTTTTATAAGTAGAAAGTTAGAATTTTTATAAGAAGAAAGGTCAGATTTTTAATTTAGAAAAGGTCATATTTTTAATTTAGAAAAGGTCAGATTTTTAATTTAGGAAAGATTAGATTTTAAATTTAGAAAAGATCGGATTTTTAATATGTGAAAGGTCGGATTTTTATTGTTGAAATGACGAAGTAAAAAATATAATTTTTATATAGAAATTAGCGTTGTAAAAATATATGAAATAAAAATATGATTTTTATTTATTTGAATGAAGCAATAAAAATATAATTTTTATCTGAACAGCGTGAAAAGAACTGCATTGAAATTGCAAACAGATTCAGATGATTCAACAGTTCAAAAGCAAAGCACGTCGGAGTGGAACCCTCTGTGAGAACTTCTCACTTTAACTTTTCTTTTCTAGTTATATAAATATATACTAGGATGCAGACGGTGTTTAGTAGCACCCGACACCATCGTCCACAGACCATGGACTTGTTTGTTTGGTTGTGTAGTAGGTTAGATTATTTGATTTGAATTCGATTGTTTGGTGAAATGGAATGGATTTGATTGATATGTGTATGGCGTGGGCCATTATTAGACCGGGGATAAGGCTAGGCCTTGTCCCGTTTCTAGTATCGTGCCGTTATGCCGCCGAGATTTTCTAAAATAAGTTAGAAAAATAAAGATATCATTTTATTTAATAAATGAACCGAATAGAATATTCATAGGTTGAATAAAATAATTTGGTCGTTAAAAATATAATTTTCAACGTGAATGTGAATAAATAAATATTCATTTACAAACCCGACGGTTTGTTTATGTACACCTATTTAAAGGACATGGATTGGGACGATAAATTTTACACATCGCCCAACTGCACAAATAAAATCTGTGTTTGATTGTTTGAAACCCCACACGGGTATTGGGATAAAATACAACATACACTAATCCCAGTAATTAGTTGTATGTCGATTGATGGATCGACAGGCTGTTATAAGCGTTAGATATCTGTATTTGATGTATATACAGTGTAGTGCACTTTGGATGATGGTTGATTATGTATCGTTGCTATTATATACATGTGTTGTATGGAATCCATATAATTAACATTATATGGTAACTGATTGGGCCTCATTCCAATTTAGAAAATAAAGAATATTATAAAATATAGGTTCATGTGTTGACCGTACTCATCCGTTGAGATTCGTCATGTGTTGAACGAAATGTTTTAACAATAAAATTTACATCTTTATCATATATAAAATTAGAAACTAACTGGAAAATAGATAAGATGAGTGGTCTCTTAGATATTGATCTGAAGTTGGTTTCCGCCTTTGGGGTTAATATTTAGGGGATCGTTCTCTTACTATTTACGGTTGGAGTCTGATTTGAAATCAAACGATAGATACCATAATTTTAAAAAATATATTGAATAACAAAAATAGTCACATGTGGACAGTACTCATTTGTTGAGATTAGTCATGTGTTGAAATATATATTCATTTGTTGAATAGAATAACGAAGTTATTGAAAAATATAAAGCCGAGTTGATTAGAGATGCGCTATTTTGACGCAAACGATAATTATATCGATTATATACGAATTAAAATGAATATTGAAATAGAATTCAAATTAAAACGAATATTGAAATAGAATTCGAATTGAATCGAATAGAAATAGAATTCGAATTGAATTGAATAGAAATGAAATTCAAATTGAATTGAATAGGAATGAAATTTGAATTGAATTGAATAGAAAACGAATTCGAATTGAATTGAATAGAAAACGAATTCGAATTAAAATGAATATTGAAATAGAATTCAAATTGAATTGAAATGAATTTAAAACGAATTTATAAGGAGAAATTCAATTTTGATTTGAATTTGAAATGAAGATTGAAATTAAATTGAAACGAATTTAAAACAATTTATAAAATTCGTTTTAAAATGGTAATCGATGAAATATATATTATATATATAATATAATGTCCTAAATTGAACGCGCCGCGCCGCGGCAGTTCATGAATTTCGACCATTAATTTCGAACGGACATTACGGGAGATCCGACCGTCGGATTCTCCTGAAACCGGAACCTTTGGGTTCATATCGAAAAGAGCTTTCTAATGAATATTAGAAATTTGAAATCTAACGGTTGGATTTGGAGATATGTCCAAATCAATTTCAGAAAAGGTCACTGTAAGTGCAGTTCGATGGCCGCTGATGGAAATCGACTGTACGGGCCTTGATAAAATTATTAAAAATATCAATAATTTGTGTAAAATCATAAGAAATTATTTGTGAAGAACTGGGAAGAAAAATCCCATATTTCTAAAGATAAAAATGGATTTTTATCAAAATGAACTAGTTTTGAACTAAATTTAAAACCCAATTATTTTTAAATAAATAAATTGGATTTAAAAGGGGTTTTAAATAATCGGAATTTCTAATATATTTGATTGGAATTGAATTAGAAGTGATTTGTGGGTTTATCGTGAACGGTGTTTTAAATAACACTTGTTCTTTAACCCGATAATAAATAGAATGTGATTTGGGTTCATCGTGAACTGTGTTTAAAATGACATTAGTTCTTTAACCCAGAAAAAGGAGTTTTAACGAATCTGCAACAAGATTGAAATGGGAATTGATAATATAAATTATCAAATTTGGAAAATGATTGACAATGGAGTATCACCAGTTTTGCTCCAAAGCGATAGTTAAATCTTTAATTAGATTTGAACGTGAAATGGTAATTAATTTTACCGATAACACCGTGGTGTTAGATATGGAGTATTACCAGTTTTGCCCCATGGGATAAATAGGTTGGGATTGGGAAACAAAATAATAATTACTTCGGTGTGGTTCGCTAATCCCGACTAGTTTGGAAAACCATAATTTGGTTTGATATGACATCCAATGGAAGATTAAAGAATAAATTTTAAAGAATTTATCTTTGATAAAATTAATGGGAACCTTTCCCTAAGAATATGAAATTTAGAAACTAACTGGGGATCAGTTAAGTAGAATGGTTTCCTGGGTATTGATCTGATGTTGGTTTCAGTCTTCGGGGTTAATATTTGGGGAATTGTTCTCTTACTAATTTACGTTTAGTGACTGATGAATTGGAAGGAGGCGTAGGTTGTGTTTGTGTAACATTTGTTTATTTTATACACGGGTCATTCCAAAAGGCCGGGTTTATACCCATTCTGAATAACCGATTCGACGATAAGTCGAAGATGATGACGGTGGTCGAAGACCGGAAGTCTTCACATCCTTTGGATAATTACTGATGATCCTGATTGGGCTGTACACCCAAGAGGAGGGAAATAGTTGGTGGTCGTCCAGACGTACTTGGAGATCGATGGATATGCGAGGAAAGTGCCTCCGGTTTCGTTCAGACCCAGAACGAACTTGTAAATGGACTGTGTGTCTGACATTGGATTTTATTCTATGTTGATTGATCTCTATTAAATATACATCTGTTTGGCGGCTGAGAATTTATTCTTTTGCTTAACGCCCTTCTCTAGGACGTACGAGCTTAGAGGTTGTATATCGATGGACATCAGTCGCATGGCATGAATTGCCAGTGTGGCATGCCTAAGTGGCAAATGATCAAGGCTTCTGTTGAAAATCATAGTCTTGTGGTTGATGATCAAAGCACGGCCTACGTGACGTAGCTTTGTGTATGACGTGAATTCGCGAGCCTCACACCTCGGCATGAGTCAAAAACAGGATAAGAACTGCAGGGAGAGCACGACATTTCTTTCTTGCTTTGGTGGTGTCAGTGACCTACCAGCCCTGACATTCATATACTTTTCACCTATGTGGTTGTTGGATGAGGCACCTCGATTTTAGGTCCGTAAGGACCAGGAAACGTGTGTTCAGGAATTGCCAATCCTCAAACGTAAGAGATGACTGGCCCTGAAGCATCCAGGGGTTACCGAGAGTGTGTAGCCCCGAGGCATTTGGTAGAGTGTCTCGAAGCGGAGAGGAGCTTTCCTCTTGCCTCGACTCATGACAGAAATCCAATTTCCAATACGAGATATTTCGTTTTTATTTGTAAAGCCTAGTATGGCGACATAGTGGTATGGGGCACTTATGCCGTCTATGATTGATATTTATGATTGAAATTGTTTTAAAACTATACACTTATAGTAATATCAAAATGATTTGTTTTAAAAGTACCAAGCATGTTTGGCTATTATAAGGTGAAAACCCTATCCTCCGGCTTGCGTTGCATTGTGTGATGGGACCTGGGTCTTATAATAGCTTCATGTTTAGAAAAATCATTGCGCTGTTTATTTATATGCACAGGTGTTCTTGGGAGGAAACCCGTTCCGTGTTATATGGCGTGGTCCCTTGAATTACTCTCTTTTAAAGTAAAGTTTTAAATAACTGTTTTAGTTCTCACACCAGTCACATGACTGACCTGGAGTTTATTGTTTTAACCTAAACTCTGGGTGCCCCTATTTTCCACATGGGCAGCTAGTAGTTTTGGTTTTGCAGATTTATATTCACAGGAACCTGGTTTACAGTTGGAATGATATCCGGAAAGCTCTGTATCCGTATATCACCTTCAGTTGTGCTTTGCATTATTTTCCGCTGCTATGTAATTTATTGTAATCTCTGATATTTGTTGAATGTAATTTATTCATTTATACTCTGTATATTCTTGTATCTGATGGAATTGTTGTAATAAACAATGAAATGTCTTCTGTCTGCGTCCTAATTTGTCATGTTCTCAAAATGATCAAGGGTTTCGAACTGTCTTGGTCGGTTTAACAATCGATTCGGATCGAGCGAAATTCCTTGACGTTACATTTGGTATCAGAGCTTTGGTTTACAGAGCTTGAGAACAAGACACATTAGAACCATACGAAAGAATTCATCAGATATTGCATTAATAATATCCAATTAGAATGACTCGTTAGAGATAGGATCAGTAGTATCCTAGAACGAGTGTGAAGAGTATATTTTTCAAATGAAAACAAATTTTGTTTTCATTTGAAATTTAAATCGTTTTATACGTATTTGAATATGTTATTTAATTTGAATTTGGACAATCCAGTATATAAAGATTTTGCATATACGCGTCATGAATGTATATTCGAAGTTTTAATATACTGGATAGATATTGAATCACATTCTAGTCGCCCGGAGATGGTATTGATAATTGTCATGACATCATCAATATTTATGTTCGTGTTCCGAAGGTGTGATTTCTATATATTTCCATTATACTGGTGTGAGAACCTGAACATAGTTGGAATACATTGTTGTGATTTGGCACCAAAAAAATGATTTTCTGTATATATATCAAAATTATTAATTTGAAACGTTAATCCAATAATTGATTGATGGTTGCGTTGTTTGTTTATTTGTTTGAAAATTTTGGAACATTATGCCAAATTGAACCGAATATTGAATAGTATTGAAAATTGGTCACATTTTCATGCATATACATGAATATCTATTGAACAGGTCATAGCAAGGAGGCTAGAGCAGCAGAATAAAATTTGTTTGCCCGACAAATAGGTACATGTTTACCATAATTTACTGTTTTGTTTGTGTGATGGTGATTTTATGAGCCGATTGGCTAGCCGCTTGGCTTTTTCTTTTTCTTTTTGAGATCAGAGGGCCTACATGGCAATTTCGGGATTTTCCCGGTGCTCCCGGTGCAGGGGAGGTTATGGCGAAATTTTTCGGAAATTTAGGGTGTTAGCCAAATTTTTGAAAAATTTGAAAAGTTCTTAGAAACTGAAAAGTTGAAGAACTTAAGCCGTAGTCAAAATACTGGAAGTTGAGTTGATTTGTTAAACAACTTTCAGCTTCGTTCCTTTTCGGGGACGAAAAGTTTTAAGTGGGGGAAATTGTAATAACCCGGAAATGCAAGCCAATTTAAATTTTTTATTTTGGAAACTATAGCGAAGTTTGAACATTTAAAATGAATTATTTTAAATAATATCAACGAGAAATTTATTTTGAATAGAATTCGAACGTATATATTTATATACATCGTCGTTAGAATATAAATAATTATATATATTTATAAAAGGAATTGAAAATGGTGCGGTAGTTCGATAATTCGATTTCAAACTTCAAACGGATGTACAAGATTCAAAATAAACCGGATTTAGCGAAACCAAAAACAATAGAATCTATTTGAGAATATCTTTCCAACGAATCCGAAAAATCAAAATTTCATAGCGGGAATCAAAAGTTAGGTCCAAATGAATTTTCAGAATAGTCGCTATGGAATTCGGGCCCTTAAAAATAGCCATTTTGCAAATGACCTCGGATTTCGACGAAACCACTTTTGTTGGATTCGGGATGTAAGGTTATTGTTAGGTTTCAAATTTCATAATTTTCCGATTCAATATGTGAGCGTGGCAAAGGAAAACGCGTTTGACCAGTTTCTATTGATTTTAATCGACTGGAAAATGGCCATTTTTCAAACAGTCTCAGAATTTGACGAAACTAGTTTTGTTAGGACTGTATCGTCGATAAGAAACTAGAAAATATTTTTTTGGAATTTTTCTAGTTAGTATGTGACCCCGGTAATTTGAAATGTACGTTTGAATTCAATATATGTGGATTTATATTTTAATTCAAATGAAAACTGATCGTAACGATCGAATTGGCATACGATACGTATCCCATTGTGTTCGGAATGTGGGTAATTAGCTATGGATGACAGGCGGTGGGCCTCGTTTAATGGTCGAAAATAAAAGTTGCTTTTTGGAGTTAATTTAATAATAATATATATATTTATATAAAGCCCCCCCCCCCCGTTTCTCTCTTCCACAATCAGATTTAAAAAAAAAAAGAGGACGGAGGCGGAAGACTGCCACTATGACGCCCTCCAGGCCGATGCGCCGCCATCGGAGGCGCCAGGCCCTCCCCGCTCTCGCCTCCCCTCCTCCCGTTCATTTCCTCCCCCTCGTGACTCTCGCTCCTCCCCTCTTTCTTCTTCCCCTCCCTCGCCTCTGGAATCCACCGCCAGTACGAAGCCCGCACCTCCTCTAACTCTCGCGCCAGAGCGCGCACCACCGCTCCCTCCGACCTTGAGTCAGCCACCCTCCACCCCTTTCTCTCCTCCGCGCTTCTCTTTCTTCCTCGTCCCTTCAATTTCCGCCATCGATCCACCCACTTGCACCACCCCTCTACCCAATTCCGATGCCTCCAGAGCGCAGACCAACCCCCTTTTTGCAAATCGTAAGTTTTTTTAAAAATTTTCCTTCTTATTATTTATTTTGTTTCAGTTTTTTTTACAATAATATTTAAAAATAAAAATCTGATGTATATGTATAAATCCTGAATTTATTCTTAGTTTCTAAAGCGATAAAAATTTGTTTTTTATTTTGTTTTAGAAGCGATAAAAATTTATATTTTATATAAAGAAAGTTTCGATTTTTATCGATATAAAAAGATTATATTTTTAAAAGTATAAAGATTATATTTTAAAAAAAAAAGTTAAAAAGATTATATTTTTAAAAGTATAAAGATTATATTTTAAAGTTAAAAAGAATATATTTTTATAAGTGGAAAGTTAGAATTTTTATAAGAATAAAGGTCAGATTTTTAATTTAGAAAAGGTCAGATTTTTAATTTAGAAAAGGTCAGATTTTTAATTTAGAAAATATCAGATTTTTAATTTAGAAAAGATCGGATTTTTAATATGTGAAAGGTCGGATTTTTATTGTTGAAATGGCGAAGTAAAAAATATAATTTTTATATAGAAAGTAGCATTGTAAAAATATATGAAATAAAAATATGATTTTTATTTATTTGAATGAAGCAATAAAGCTATAATTTTTATCTGAACAGCGTGAAAAGAACTGCATTGGAACTGCAAACAGATTCAGATGATTCAACAGTTCAAAAGCAAAGCACGACGGAGTGGAACCCTCTGTGAGAACTTCTTACTTTAACTTTTCTTTTCTAGTTATATAAATATATACTAGGATGCAGACGGTGTTTAGTAGCACCCGACACCATCATCCACAGACCATGGACTTGTTTGTTTGGTTGTGTAGTAGGTTAGATTATTTGATTTGAATTCGATTGTTTGGTGAAATGGATTGGATTTGATTGATATGTGTATGGCGTGGGCCATTATTAGACCGGGGATAAGGCTAGGCCTTGTCCCGTTTCTAGTATCGTGCCGTTATGCCACCGAAATTTTCTAAAATAAGTTAGAAAAATAAAGATATCATTTTATTTAATAAATGAACCGAATAGAATATTCATAGGTTGAATAAAATAATTTGGTCGTCAAAAATATATTTTTTAACGTGAATGTGAATAAATAAATATTCATTTACAAACCGGACAGTTTGTTTATGTACACCTATTTGAAGGACATTGATTGGGACGATAAATTTTACACATCGCCCAACTGCACAAATAAAATCTGTGTTTGATTGTTTGAAACCCCACACGGGTATTGGGATAAAATACAGCATACACTAATCCCAGTAATTAGTTGTATGTCGATCGATGGATCGACAGGCTGTTATAAGCGTTAGATGTCTATATTTGATGCTTATACAGTGTAGTGCACATTGGATGATGGTTGATTATGTATCGTTGCTATTATATACATGTGTTGTATGGAATCCATATAATTAACATTATATGGTAATTGATTTGGCCTCATTCCAATTTAGAAAATAAAGAATATTATAAAATATATGTTCATGTGTTGACCGCACTCATCCGTTGAGATTCGTCACGTGTTGAACGAAATGTTTGAACAATAAAATTTACATCTTTATCATATATAAAATTAGAAACTAACTAGAAAATAGATAAGATGAGTGGTCTCTTAGATATTGATCTGATGTTGGTTTCGGCCTTCGGGGTTAATATTTAGGGGATCGTTCTCTTACTAATTTACGGTTGGAGTCTGATTTGAAATCAAACGATAGATACCATAATTTTATAAAATATATTGAATAACTAAAATAGTCACATGTGGACAGTACTCATTTTTTGAGATTAGTCATGCGTTGAAATATATATATTCATTTGTTGAATAGAATAATGAAGTTATTGAAAAATATAAAGCCGAGTTGATTAGAGATGCGTTATTTTGACGCAAACGATAATTATATCGATTATATTCGAATTAAAATGAATATTGAAATAGAATTCAAATTAAAATGAATATTGAAATAGAATTCGAATTGAATCGAATAGAATTGGAATTCAAATTGAATTGAATAGAAATGAAATTCGAATTGAATTGAATAGAAATGAAATTTGAATTGAATTGAATAGAAATCGAATTCGAATTAAAATGAATATTGAAATAGAATTCAAATTGAATTGAAATTTGAATTGAATTGAAATGAATTTAAAATGAATTTATAAGGATAAATTCAATTTTGATTTGAATTTGAAATGGAGATTGAAATTAAATTGAAACGAATTTAAAACGATTTATAAAATTCGTTTTAAAAAGGTAATCGATGAAATATATATTATATATATTATATATATAATATAATGGCCTGAATAGAACGCGTTGTGCCGCGGTAGTTCATGAATTTTGACCATTAATTTCGAACGGACATTACGGGAGATCCGACCGTCGGATTCTCCTGAAACCGGAACCGTTGGGTTCATATCGAAAAGAGATTTCTAATGAATATTAGAAATTTGAAATATAACGGTTGGATTTGGAGATATGTCCAAATCAATTTCAGAAAAGGTCGCTGTAAGTGTAGTTCGATGGCCGCTGATGGAAATCGACTGTACGGGCCTTGATAAAATTATTAAAAATATCAATAATTTGTGTAAAATCATAAGAAATGATTTGTGAAGAACTGGGATGAAAAATCCCACATTTGTAAAGATAAAAATGGATTTTTATCAAAATGAACTAGTTTTGAACTAAATTTAAAACCCAATTATTTTTAAATAAATAAATTGGATTTAAAAGGGGTTTTAAATAATCGGAATTTCTAATATATTTGTTTGGAATTGAATTAGAATTGATTTGTGGGTTTATCGTGAACGGTGTTTTAAATAACACTTGTTCTTTAACCCGATAATAAATAGAATGTGATTTGGGTTTATCGTGAACTGTGTTTTAAATGACATTAGTTCTTTAACCCAGAAAAAGGAGTTTTAATGAATCTGCAACTAGATTGAAATGGGAATTGATAATATAAATTATCAAATTTGGAAAATGATCGGGAATGGAGTATCACCAGTTTTGCTCCAAAGCGATAGTTAAATCTTTAATTAGATTTGAATGTGAAATGGTAATTAATTTTACCGATAACACCGTGGTGTTAGATATGGAGTATTACCAGTTTTGCCCCATGGGATAAATAGGTTGGGATTGGGAAACAAAATAATAATTACTTCGGTGTGGTTCGCTAATCCCGACTAGTTTGGAAAACCATAATTTGGTTTGATATGACATCCAGTGGAAGATTAAAGAATAAATTTTAAAGAATTTATCTTTGATAAAATTAATGGGAACCTTTCCCTAATAATATGAAATTTAGAAACTAATTGGGGATCAGTTAAGTAGAATGGTTTCCTGGGTATTGATCTAATGTTGGTTTTGGCCTTCGGGGTTAATATTTGGGGAATTGTTCTCTTACTAATTTACGGTTAGTGACTGATGAATTGGAAGGAGGCGTAGGTTGTGTTTGTGTGACATTTGTTTATTTTATACGCGGGTCATTCCGAAAGGTCGGGTTCATACCCATTTTGAATAACCGATTCGACGATAAGTCGAAGATGATGATGGTGGTCGAAGACCGGAAGTCTTCACATCGTTTGGATAATTACTCATTATCCTGATTGGGCTGTACACCCAAGAGGAGGGAAATAGTTGGTGGTCGTCCAGACGTACTTGGAGATCGATGGATATGAGAGGAAAGTGCCTCCGGTTTCGTTCAGACCCAGAACGAACTTGTAAATGGACTGTGTGTCTGACATTGGATTTTATTCTATGTTGATTGATCTCTATTAAATATACATCTATTTGGCGGCGGAGAATTTATTCTTTTGCTTAACGCCCTTCTCTGAGACGTACGAGCTCAGAGGTTGTATATCGATGGACATCAGTCGCATGGCACGAATTGCCAGTGTGGCATGCCTAAGTGGCAAATGATCAAGGCTTCTGTTGAAAAGCAAAGTCTTGTGGTTGATGATCAAAGCACGGCCTGCGTGGCGTAGCTTTGTGTATAACGTGAATTCGCGAGACTCACACCTCGGTATGAGTCAAAAAAGGGATAAGGACTGCAGGGAGAGCACGACGTTTCTTTCTAGCTTTGGTGGTGTCAGTGACCTACCAGCCCTGACATTTATATACTTTTCACCTATGTGGTTGTTGGATGAGGCGCCTCGATTTTAGGTCTGTAAGGACCAGGAAACGTGTGTTCAGGAATTGCTAATCCTCAAACGTAAGAGAGGACCGACCCTGAAGCATCTAGGGGTTACCCAGAGTGTGTAGTCCCGAGGCATTTGCTAGAGTGTCTCGAATCGGAGAGGAGCTTGCCCCTTGCCTCGACTCATGACGGAAATCCAATTTCCAATACGAGATATTTCGGTTTTGTTTGTAAAGCCTAGTATGGCGACATAGTGGTATGGGGCACTTATGCCATCTATGGTTGATATTTATGATTGAAATTGTTTTGAAACTATACACTTATAGTAATATCAAAATGATTTGTTTTAAAAGTACCAAGCATGTTTGGCTATTATAAGGTGAAAACCCTATCCTCCGGCTTGCGTTGCATTGTGTGATGGGACCTGGGTCTTATAATAGCTTCATTTTTAGAAAAAGCATTGCGCTGTTTATTTATATGCATAGGTGTTCTTGGGAGGAAACCCGTTCCGTGTTATATGGCGTGGTCCCTTGAATTACTCTCTTTTAAAGTAAAGTTTTAAATAACTGTTTTAGTTCTCACACCAGTCACATGACTGACCTGGAGTTTATTGTTTTAACCTAAACTCTGGGTGCCCCTATTTTCCACATGGGCAGCTAGTAGTTTTGGTTTTGCAGATTTATATTCACAGGAACCTGGTTTACAGCTGGAATGATATCCGGAAAGCTCTGTATCTGTATATCACCTTCAGTTGTGCTTTGTATTATTTTCCGCTGCTATGTAATTTATTGTAATCTCTGATATTTGTCAAATGTAATTTATTCATTTATACTCTGTATATTCTTGTATCTGATGGAATTGTTGTAATAAACAATGAAATGTCCTTCTGTCTGCGTCCTAATTTGTCCTGTTCTCAAAACGATCAGGGGTTTCGAACGGTCTTGGTCGGTTTAACGATCGATTCGGATTAAGCAAAATTCCTTGGCGTTACAAAATTTGTACGGACAGTCAAGTGTTCAGGCTTTGCTGATTCACTTGGAGGAGCTCGAAACAGGAGGCTTCACCAATTAGTTATTTAGAGATTATTTCCGCTATAATGTATATGAGTTAGACTCTGATATGGTATGTATATATACAAGTTCAGATTTGTATTTCAAAAACCTGTTATATAATATATTTTATTGTTCCGCTGTGAGATTTGTGTTTACTCTGATTCTGTTCAGTTGTGTTCTTCTTTCCCTTCTATTCTATTCGTTCTATCTTTCCTATCTCATCCTCTAACTTTTTTCTATTAATGATTCGAATTTTCGTGCACTTTGAGTTGAATGTGTAGGATGTTAGTCAGCTCAAATTGGTACGGACTTTCGATTCATTAAAGTTGGTATCAGAGCGAAGGATAAATTATTACCTTGGCTCTGTGGCGTAATTCAATAGAATAGAGTTAGTAATACTCTAGATTGAGTTGAGTGCATATATATGAGCGTGTATTTGTAAACCAATATAAAAACTGTTTTATATTGTGTTGATTGATCTAGTAAGTGGTATGTAAATTCGAGATCGACGCGTTTAGCTAACGTGGTTGATAGGGATTTATAAATGCTTGGATAGAGAATTTCGACATAGTATTGTTTTGAAAGAGGGTAAATGAAATAATTTACCCAAATATATTTATATATAAAAAGAAGTATATAACTTGATATTATTGGATGTGTGGTCATTATTATAATCAAATAAGACCATAATTGAGTTGGTTGTGTAAAATAACCAAACTGTATCGTATAAGTGTAATATATAAAATACGATAAATTAAATCTGAATTTAAGAAAGATTTGGAATTTAAAATCCTAAATGCTTGGAAAAGTGTTTGGAACTAGAATTTGGGTTAAATATATGGGAATTTTAAAATCTTGGGAGATTTGAAATTGTTTTCCAAGCATTGTGAAAGATATTTTGAAGTAAAATTCTAAATGTAAGTGTTTTAAAATGAATTTTGAAAGTGATATAGTATTGAACTCACTTCGATCACTGGAAAATAATTCTGATGATGACGGCCGCATCATCAGTGTAATTTTCAAGTTTCTAAGTGATGGATTACTACCAAAGATTTTGTTTTTGAATTATTGTGAGGAAACAAGTTGTCGGAAATTCAATTGTTTTGAATAATATATGATTTCAAACTGATTTGAAAAATCCTAGGAATTTGAATTCTGAAATAAAGATTTAACTTATGGAGTTAAAATGTTAAAAGTGGAACTTAAACTAGGACAAACAGAATTGGACTGAATTTGGAACGATCCAGAATGGAAATCGTAAAAGAGAAATATTAGAGATTCAAGTTATTAAAATGAATTGATTCTTGGAAAATAAGAATCAAATTTTGAATTTGGAGATGAAGATAACTGATTTGAGAAATAAATCAGTAAATGGAATGGGAGTTGAAATAGAAATTTGACTTAGTAAAAGCGAAAGAGTGGTTTGAGAATGGATTGATGGGAGATCAACCAAGGATGTTTGGATATATGTTAAAGTGATAACAAATGGAAGAGATAGAGTTAAATGGCAACAAAAAGGTACATGTGTATATTTTATACGAGTAGGAGATTTTATGAGTCTGTTTGGAAAGCCGTTTGGCTGTTTGTTTTCTTTTTGAATTGAGGAAGGTCTAGAGAGGCAAGTTGTAGTAGTACCGAATGAGCCGTGCAGAGAAGATGCTGGCGAAACTCTCCGAAGATTTAAACTGTTAGGAAATTTTTAGAATTCTGAAAATATTCGTTAATTAGAAAGAATTGATATAGAAATTAATTGATCCAATCGAAACACAAATTAAGAGTTAGAACAAAAGATTTTTAGCCTGGTTGTAATTTGAATTGTAACAATTTTTCCTACCTTAGTAATTTCAGGGACAAAATTCTTTTAAGGGGGAAGGAATGTAACGTCCCGCATTTTTATCGGTTTGTATTTGAATATTTAAATCAGTTAAATATTGAATTCGTAATACAAGTGGATTTATATATTAATTAAAATGAAGTTGAACATATAAAAATATATATTAAATATAATCGAGCCCGTAATATCGCAGTAGTTTAACGTTATGAACTTCAACTGAGTGTACAAGACCCACTATTAATCGGATTTCTTCGAAACAAGAAACGTTTGAAACCATTGTACGGTATTTCTCCAATGGAAGTGAAAAATAAATATTTCAAATTATATATTGTAAGTTATGTCCAAATTAAATATTTAGAAAAGCAGCGGCATATTCGTTTATGGCCATAACGGTTATTTAAATATATTTAAATATCGATTTCGAATTTAGACAAGATTCTTTTGAGACATAGTGATAATTTAATTTTACTGTAATTTTTAATTAATTAAATACGCAACATTTTTATTTGGAGTATTTTGCACCCCGCATCTATATTTTGGGGTTTCACAATATGAGTTAACCTACTGATATTATTGTATTTTTGGAATCGTGGCACCTCACTGGATACGACTGTATTTTTATTTATGTCCTTAGTTGCTCATACAAAAACATCGGAGAAGTTCTTTAATTCACTAAGGGTAGTTCTTTAATTCACTGACCCTCTTTTATGTTGGGAAACTATATATGCCATCAAGTTTTACACGTTATTTGTATAAAGCAACTAGCAAGATCCAAATTCTAAGGCTAAAACTACACCCAACATATTGTGCTAAATCAAACGTATGAATATAAAACAAGATTCATATATATATATATAATCATGTGGCATGTTACTTTTGACCTATTGCTTCCTAATAAAGCAAACGGTCGATACTCTATAGTCTATAACCATACCCTAAGTATTCAAACGTACAAATCACGTCTGTATTAACTTAAATGAATCCACTAACCTACGTTAAAGAAATGCCATCTACCCTATCGTCCTATTTGCGTGGCCACCACGCCGCCTTGATTTATAAATACATGGCTTCAGCAAGCCATATGAAAGGGGAAAAACTCTAGAAAAAATAACAAAACACCAAATACTAAATATTTTTACCGGCAAATCTCGTGTAACGGTACAAAAACAACTGGATGGACGAGCGGCAGTGCATATCAGAGTCTGATGACATGAGTCAGGGAAGCATCGAGACCGAGCCTCCAGATTTCGCTCTTGTTTTGGGTCAACCTGGAGTAAATGGGTAGAGTGTTTTGGATGGAGCAGAATTCGGTGATGGAGAGCGTTGGCAGCAAATAAAGGAGAGTGTTCGAACTGTGTAAAACTGGAAGAAGGATATAGTGTAAATTCTGGTTTGTGAAGAGGAGTTTTTGGTGTAGAGTCATGGAGAGCATGAAGTGAGGAGATGAAGTATTGCAGGGATGTTCAACTCTGTAGCATGAAGAGAAGGGAGACTGTTCATAGCATTGAAGAGTGGGTAAAGGAGCCTAAGACAAATCGTTTGCATGTCCTTGTGAGCAGCGGCAGTTTTTTCTTCAATAGAGAAGATGAGGTATAGCAGTATATGCGTGAAAATAGGGAAGAAGGGAGTAGCAGGTTTTGTGAAAGGTGCTTGGAGAATTCGCGTTAACAGGAGAATAAGATGGTGCTACTGTTCGTTTGTTTTGATTAGCATGAATATTGGCACATGAATAAGGCTCGAGCACGAGCTGTGTAGGTCGAAGGGAGGTACTGAAGTGGGAGGAATGTGAGTATGTTTTATTGGAGAACGTGGAGGTAGGGGCTAACATAGGATTGTTTTTGTATTTTAAATGTAAGTGGATAGAGATATAACACTGAAGTAGGGTGGGTAGCAATGGGATTACTGTTGGATAGGAGTAGTACATTTATTTTGACGTTTGAGGAGTGATTGTGATGGCAATAATGAACGGGTCCATGCACGCATGAGAAAATTGTGGCGGTAAGCATTAATACAGGGGAGGACTTGTTTAACGTTGCTGAGAGGAGTTGTTTGGCGTTTGCATGGTATGGAATGGGGTGTCCAGATATTCTAGTGGTACTCTATGTTTGTGGAGTATGGCGTCATTTCATGAAAGGAGGCGCAGGTTGATGGTTTCGGTGATATAGAGGTGTTTGCGTTGATACTAAGATGGGAGGAAGCGGGTTAGCTTATTCCGATGATGGGACGATTTAGAATTAAGGACCGTCGGTCACGTTGGAATTAAATGGATGCAGGCCACGTACTGAAGTTAATCCGGAGGAGCTTGGAGCTCACTGGAAATTATAGCGGAATTAAACGCGGGTATAATCAACTGATGCAAATCGTTATTTAATGGTTGACGCGCAAAGGTGAGTAAACTCACTTAATCTGATTATTTTAAAATATTATAATTATATTGGTAGAATGCTGTGTGATGGTCGTTTAGATAAATTACAGTTAAATTGGTAGAGTAATATATATATCGTTGCATATATATACATCATTTATTGGATACCAATTCTATTGAATAATCCATGGTTGATTCTTGTTTGTTTGGATATGGAATTACACTGGCCCCTGAAATAACGGTTCCTTAATTACCGTAAATACACTGGCAAGGAATTCAAGTTTAAAAAGGTTCTATTATTTAAGTAATAGAAATTTAATAGGGCTAAAATACAATAGCCTATGTTAGTCATATTAAACTAATAGTTTGATTATAAATGATATTTAGAGATAAAAATGGAATAGTTATAAATAAATAAATTGGGAAATATAGCAGCATATTGCATTAGTTATAACAGGGAATATAGCAGCATATTGAAATAGTTATAAAGGGTAATATGGTAGCGTATTGCATAAGTTATAAAGGGGAATATAGCAGCATATTGAATTAGTTATAAAGGGTAATATGGCAGCATGTTGCATTAGTTATAAAGGAAAATATGGCAGCATATTGCATTAGTTATAAAAAGGGAATATGGCAGCATATTGCATTACTTATAAAGGGAAATAAAGAAGAGTTTATAAAAATATGGGAAACTAGAAAGTTAGTATCAAATAAAAGGGCCAGTGTTTGTGTGATGTTTGGTTGTACATTTGAATGGATGTTTGTTTTACTTCGATAGTTAAATAACCGACTATCGAAATGTTTGACCATCGTTGTCAATACGGAGAGACTGGTTGGATGCGTTATCCGAAAACCACTCCGTATAGGCATAAGCACTACGAATAAGATTATGCTGAAGACAATTGAAGACGGAGTGAAATGCAAGGGTCATTCTGTTCCAGAATGGTGTTTTCTGTTTGTCCAGTCCTAGGACAACTTGTATGGACGAGTGTCTGACAGAGTATACCTAATAATCACGTATAGTTGATCTCTTAAAGGTATTACGTCTGGTGGTAGAGGAATTCGTTCCTCTTAGCTTTTTATACCCGTGATATGTTTGGGAATCGATTAGTGAATTGACGGGTTTGACGATGTGGCATTCAAAGTGAAGGGTGATCAGATGTTCTGAAGATAGATGTAGCCTCTAGCCTCACAGTCGGGAAATGACAGAAGTTAGGCAGGGCATCATGGCTAGTTGGGTCATACCCAAGCAGGGTGTATTGTCACCGATCTAGAGAAAATTCATATTTGTTCTTATTTCGACTCTGTATCTTCGGATGACCGTTGGATAGCCAACAACCGTGGGTGGCAATATATTCGATACACTCAAGTTAAATGAGTGGTCGGTCATGTGTGGCCAGGTTGCAAGAGGTTCTTGTTGAACCCCTGTGTATACCCTCTAGAGTACACTGATCGGAAGGTGATCCCATACCTTGTTTGTTGGGATCCAACCTCCAATAAGCGCCCTGCGGTTTATATTTTTATACTATATATGTGGAGCGTGAGATGCAAATGTTCTGCTATTTGTTTATTTATATGATTAGACATTATCCTAATATCATTGGATTTTGATATCAAAATGGTTTGGGTTATAGTAAGGTAAAAACCGTCCATGTTTATGTGTGGGTTGGTCTTACTATTATCCTTTTGTTTCAAAAAGGATTTTCAAAGTTAAACAGTATGGTTGGAATTTATTCACACCAGTCCCATGACTGACCTAGAGTTTATTTTGTTATTTTTCCCTAAACTCTTGGGTGCCCAAATTTGTACGGGCAATCAAGTGTTCAGGCTTTGCAGATTCACTTGGAGGAGCTCGAAACAGGAGGCTTCACCAATTAGTTATTTAGAGATTATTTCCGCTGTAATGTATATGAGTTAGACTCTGATATGGTACGTATATATACAAATTCAAATTTGTATTTCAAAAACCTGTTATATATATTTTATAGTTCCGATGTGAGATTCGTGTTTACTTTGATTCTGTTTAGTTGTGTTCTTCTTACCCTTCTATTCTATTAGTTCTATCTTTCCTATCTCATCCTCTAACTTCTTTCTATTAATGATCCGAACTTTCGTGCACTTTGAGTTGAATGTGTAGGATATTAGCCAGCTCAAATTGGTACAGATTTCTGGGCGATTACAGTTTGTTTATTTGTTAAATATATATTCATATATTGATTGAACCGATGAAATTAATCGTTGTTTAATTTCAGTGAAAATCAAATCGTTATTTTAACGATTGGACCCAATTAAGGTAACTTACCTCGTTGGTCACGTTTATTTAATAAACAAGTTTAATTTAGTGAATTATTTAAATTATTTTCTTAGTTGGTTGATTATAAATAGGCATTATTTATTGTTATTGAAATAATCAGTTAAAATGAATTTATGTGGGATAATCTATTTCAATACAGGGAAAAACATGTTGGAGGGTTCCAACGAGATTCCTCGAATATATATATTATTATTGTTTATTTTCATATTATCAACATATGAACTGTTCTGATTGATTTGATTGTTGAACGTTGACCTAAAATTCAATGGTTGTTTTTTTTAATCAGTGGGCAATATTGGTTGAGTAATTGGCAGTATATGACCTATAAATCAATCGTTTTCCAAATATAGATTTACCGTCAGGTGAATCGATAGAAGTGAGGTTATAAATTTTATTTTATAACTGAAAATAGATTTTAAAATCTATTATTTAAATAAAATCTATCTAAATGAAAACAAATATTTATTATTTAAGTTCATATATGAAATTATTAAATGATTTTATGAAGTGAATTCTGATGTTTATCAGATTTATGAGTAAGAGAGTATAAAATTAACCTAACGGTTAAGAATTTAAATAATTTGTTTTAAGAAGTAATTAAATGAAATTATTCAAATTAGTTATATTATTAATTAATTTAAAGGAAGGATTATAATTGGAATTGGTTAACGAATATTTTTTTAATTTTAAATAGATTTTATAAAGGAAATGTACTATTTATTTTGGTTAATAAAAAATTAACTACTTCTACTATAGTTAATAATTAAAGTAAATTATTATTTTAATTAATAATAATTTAAGAGATTACTTTTCAACTGAAATGCATTTAAAAAGTAATTGAAGTTGAAATTAAATCTAATTGAAATGTGAAAGGAGCTATGAACGGTTTTTATATTAAAACCCAAGTTTTATAACGAAGTTATAAAAAGAATTTTAAAAGAATATGATAGTTTAAACTAAATGTTTACTTAATACTTAAATTAAGTAAAGGAAATTAAGACAAAAGGGGTATTATACTAAAGCTGGGTTTTGTAAACAAGGCTTATAAAAAGAGATGTGAAGTTAAAGAGTTAATTTTAAATTAACGTTCTTAAATAATGAAATCGAAAGAAGTGAATGGAATCAAAATGAGATTTTTAAAAAGAAAAGATTAAAAAGAGATTTTAATTGAATTTGGAAAAAGATTTTGTAATGGGATTTGGTAATAATAATTCGAGTTATTAAATGAACTCTTTGAAAGAAAATAAGGTTAAGAAGTGATTCTATTAAGAAATTACTTAATCAATATATTAAGTAATAATAAGTTATATTTAAAAAGAGATATTTTCCCAAGTAAGGAGGTTTTACAAACCATGTTTTAAATGAAATTGTTTAATGGGATTTGGTTTGATATTAGAATAAATATCAGTTTTTGAATTACAACTCATATCTATCTTAGGATAACAATGTTGTTGATCAAGTTCTGAGAGGTAAATAAATACCCCAACTTGAACGACTTCAGAATTACCTGAGGATGATATTAGTTTGTAAAGAGGAAAGAGGTTAATAATAATTTATTATTTCCATATGTCAAAAAATAATACAATGTTAATTAATCGCAAGATTTGAGAATATATATTGAGATTTCAAAAGTTCAGAAATAAAAAGGGTTTGAGAATATTTGTAATGAGATTTCCAAAGTAACGGAAATAGTAAGATTTGAGAATATATATATATATTGATATATATATATATATATATAACGATATTTCCAAAAGTAATAGGAAATAAAATTTAAGTTTTGGAATGAGTTTATTCTGAAAGAATACGAGTCGGGTATTGTTTTTCAAGTAACGATGTTTTATGCGAAATATGATAAAGCCAAAGTGGGAATATATATATATATATGATTTAATTCTAAGTAAATAAAATAGTTTTGAAATAATCTTATGTTAAATAAGAAGTGAAATGTTATGTTGATATATTGAAAAGATTTTTAAGTTTTAAATTAACCATTCGTTAATTATTTTAATCAAAGAGGCTAAGTAATGCCGATATTGAATCAGTGAGCTCATTTTATTCTCGTGATATTTATTTGATAGTTAAATAATCGACTATCAACTCTAACCCCTACGATTGTTGGTACGGAAAGACCGGGATCGAATTTGTATTTGAAAATCATTCTAAACCAGCAAATACGTGAAGATGTTGATTGAAGGTGGAGTAATTGAAGACCGTTGATCTTCATAAGCGGAAGAACTACTTGTTGAATTTCTCTGGTTAACTCCCAGAGATATTTCAGCAGTGATTCGGTCGTGATTGGAATCCACGAATTGTAAGGACTGCTCGCTACTAATACTTGGGGTGATACCTATATAGGATGTGTTAGAAGGGTGCCTTCGGCTCATCCGGTTTCTGGATGACTTGTATGGACGAATGTCTGACGGAGTATTTCTTAAGAATCATGTACGTTGATCTTTACAAACATAATTCTGTTAGTGGCAGAGAAGGGCACTTCTTTAAGAGTAACGACCAGAATATTTTTATGGACGTCAATTAGTGGTTTAACGGATCTGACAATTTGGCATTCAAAGTGAATGGTGATGTGATGTTCTTAAGGTAATTATAACCTTAAGCCTCATCAACCGGGAAATGGTATAAAATCGGGTAGGTCGCATGGCTATGCGGGTCGCACCCATGAAAAGGGTATATCATTACCTAATCCGGAGAAATCAAATGTTCAGTTGTCCCTTTATTTATTTATTTATTTTTGTATGCTATCGGTTCGGTTGGCTGGCTCCCAACCGTAGTGGTGATATATTCGATACTCTCAAGCGAAGTAAGGGTCCGGTCATGTTTAGCCTGGGTTGCAAGATGTTCTTGTTGAACCCCAATGTATTCATCTCCAGAGGTACATTATCAGAAAGGTGGTTGCCCATACCTTGCCATGTAAATCCATTCTCCCAATATGTGCCTGCAGTTTTGATTGTATACTATATATGTAGAGCGTTAGATGCAAGCGTTCTGCTAGATTAATATTTATTTGTGTTTAGACACTATTATAATATCAGAAAAGATATAGATTTCAAAAATATTTTGGGGTTATCGTAAGGTAAAAACCGTCTGTATTTATGTGTGAATTTGGTCTAATGATTATCCTTTTCTTTTGAAAATATTTCGACTTCAAAATCTGGTTGGATGATACCTTTAAATTTAATGTGTTTTTCTCACTCTAGTTCACCAGAATGATTTGACGTTTGTAATGCTCGGGTCCGACCGGGTTGTACAGGTCAGCTTATCGGATGCTGCGAAGTCCAGAGATGAGATGGATGTGTTCAAACATACAATATCTAGTATTTATTCCGCTGTCTGACTGTATATGAGGACAGGTTATTATAACTATCTAGATGTATTGATGTACTCTGAAGATTGTAAGTTTTATTTAAAGCTCTCAATAAAGATTTATTTCTATATTATATTTTGTTCTGCTTTGATGTGAGACTTTATGCTGTGTTTGTTCTTGTTCTTCTTCTTCTATTCTAATATTTCTTTCTTATCTCACCCTTTAACGTCTTTCTAATAACTATATGTGTTTCGATACTTGAGTTTTGGCAAGTAATATGGTATTTATGTATTATTGTCAGAATTTGGGCATCGGATTCCCGCAGGTCGCTACAACCCACATGGCTTTTGTCTGCTTTAATCGCTTCTTAAGAATGGACTTGATAATCTTGTTTACTGCTTCAACTTACCCATTCGATTGTTGGTGAGCTACTGCGGTATATCTCTTCTCAATATCGTATTTTTGGCAGAAATCTTTGAATTCGGTACTGTCGAATTGGGTTCCATTGTCGGTAATAATGGATTAAGGAATTCCAAATCGGCAGATTATGTTTCTAACAACAAAATTGAATACCCGCTGTGTCGTGAGCGTAGTTAATGGCTCAGCTTCCGCCCATTTGGTAAGGTAATCTAAGGCCACGATTACGTACTTTGCTCCGCCTTTGGCGATTGGTAGGCTTCCAGTGATGTCTATTCCCCATACAACGAATGGCCAATGGGTTCACCATTGAATTAAGTTCACTTGAAGGTGCTCTAGGAATCTTCGCAAATTTCTAGCACCGATCGTAGCATCGTGAGTAATCAGTTGCATCCCTGTTTACGGTAAGCCAGAAGTAGTCATACCGTAATATTTTCTTTGCCAATGTTTGACCTTCAGTGTGGTCTCCACATTCACCCTTGTGCACTTCTTTTAGTACACATTTGGTGTTGTCATGTGCTACACATTGAAGCAAGGGTACGGAAAATCCTTATTGGTAAAGGACTCCGTCCTGTATGACATATCTTGATACTTTACAAACCATAGTCCGTCTTTCACTCTTTTTCATCGGGCGTGTTCCATTTTGTAGGAAACCCTTTGTTGGCGTCATCCATGATTCACTTTTCAGTTCAGTTTCTAGCACTGGGTCAATTTCCATCTGATCAATGCTTGGAGATGTTAATACTTCAGTCGAGACCATTTCTATTTCTTCTGGGTTATCTATAACGACCCGTATTCTACGCATCATAGGATCGTAGAATATGTATTTCTTTCACGCATGAATTCGTATGGTCATGTAACTTTGGGAGACGATTATGGGGGTCATTTCCCATGTTCATGATTTTTTTTGTCGATTTTTAAATGACCATTTTACCCCTAGTTAGTACTGTTTTGGCCATAACTTTTGACTGGAAAGGAATTTTGACCTGAAACCACTTCCATTGGCTCCGGATGATGGTTTACAATTCTGTAGAGTGGTCACATTAGCCAAACGGACACCCCGTTTGGGAGATATGGCTGAAACAAGTTTCAGATAGTGAAAAACATCTTAATTGGGCTTAATCGGGTAATTAGCAGCTAGGCCCAAAGGGAATTTCGGGATTTGAGATGTATAGGGGCTGATTAGGGTTAGAAAACATTTCCTTCAGCCACCACTTTCTTTCTTGCAACCCTAGCAATGGCCTCCAACACCCAAATCACCTTCTAATCACTTTCTATTCAAGTTTTGGCTTAATCTACATCAAATTAAGGAGAGGAAACACGAAAGCAAGGTTAGAGCTACTGTTAGACATCAATATTCACCCAAATCAGCAAGGTTTCAGTACTGAGAAATTTATTTGTGGCCAAGGTGAGTGATTAGCATCGTTTTGACACTAATTACAGTTAATTAAGGGTAATTAGTGAAGATTAGCGAATTCATACACTAATAGATTCTGGAAAAATGTCTATAAATTCGAAAATAATATTTTATGCCTCTGGTAGAAATTTGGTTTAATTTGATTAAGTTTTGTTAACCCAATATTAGTTTTTCTTAAACATGCTTAAGGGAAATTATGGGGTTTTGGGTATACTTGATCCATTTTGACATGTAAATTCATTGTTTTGGTGTTTGTGGTTAGTTTGTTATGTTGCTATGACTGTTGGCATGATTTGTGATTGATTAGTATAGTTAGATTTGTCGAAAACTTGGTCGAATGGCGTAAACTAGTTGCTGGAAAAAGTTGCAGAAAGTTGTGTAGGGTTTCGGATCAGATCGGATATGGGCTCGGATCGGATAGGAGACCTGGGCAAGGAACTTGACACTTGGGAGAACTAGCAAGAGGAAAGGCCACGCTAATTGGACTAGGATCGGATCAGATGAAGAAGGAGGGATCGGATCGGAGCACGTGAAGAACGAGGGAGCGGATCGGAGCTGAAGCGCAAACAGGAAGGGAGATGGCACCCGATCCGACCCGGAGGAGGACACCCGACCTGACCCGAAGTGGAGCACCCGACCTGAACCGATGCAACGCTGTGGACCCGAACCGAACTGCTATAGGGGAAGACTACGAACAAAGCCAATTCAAAGTAGAGGACCCGACCCGAACCGATGGCTAGGAGGGGAACCCGACCCGACCCAGTATTGACCAATAACTCGAGATGCAAAGGTAGTCCAATATGGGAAGTTATAGCTCAGAATCCAGTTGGGAACCGATGAATTCACTTCATGATTGGGCTTTGCTGCGGGACGTGTGCCAAGGGGCAGTCGATGTTTATGACTTTGGATCACTATGTATGGGAAGTACGTGAACGGATTCAAGGCTGAAATGGCCTAGGTACGACTAAAGGGCTATAAACCAATGAAGTGGGGTCATTTGTAAAGATTTGGTCATGACTCCATGTGGTAAGCTTGGTAGTAGCAATAGTTGTACAAGTCGAACTCCATCACTACTTCGATGGGTCTAGTGATTGATAGTGTTGGACATCGTATGCTTTACGCACTAAGTGAGAGATGTGAGGATGGTTGCTATGGATGATTTGTTTGCTATCATTATGACATGCACACCCCACCCCCGTATTCTTTACACTATTTATTATGGTGCCTTAGAGTACTGAACGGTATGTGGTACTAACTCTTTGGTTGCAGGTCCAGGTTCAGGTATGGTTTAGTATACCTGTTATTGTTCTGTTTAGATGCTTATCGCTCATACCAGGCTTTATGTCTGACCCAGAGTTTTATGTCTCCTCTTATTACTCTGGGTGCTCACACGAGCAGACTAGAGACATGTTAGCTGGTGATGCACGGGTAGATGATCCGGAGACGAGCAGGAGGCTTCCACGTAATATATATAGTATTCTCCCTGTGTTGTTGAAGATCACTGCTTGGGCATTAGTGGTGCATCTTCTACTTTAGCTTTCTTTTGTTTAGAGACAGTAAATTTGGAAAGTTGTAATAAGTTGTATTTTGATTTCCGCTGATCTAATGTTGATGTTGGTTTTAGTTATTAGCTTATGCACTGTCTCACCTGTTTTATGCCAAGTATGTTATTATTATATTTTATTCCATGCGTTGTGAGACATTCTACAGGTTCCTCGTTAGTTAATTCCCTTCTTCCCTTTCCTTCTGACGACCGTCCCGTGCTAGTCGGGCATGTGTACAACGCACTTTCGGAGGAAATGCAGGCCAGTGCGGGGCGGGCCGTCACACTTGGTATCAGAGCTCTAGGTTGCGTAGTTAACCTAGGAAAAGACGCTGGGGAGAGATAGTACGTATATGAGAGCACGTATTTGTGATTACTTTGGTTTTTAAAAGCTATATATATATATACACTATTTGTAGTATAAGAATGAAGTTGTACTGCACTAGCACCACTATGGGGTCGTTAATCGTTTCCTTTTCCAGATTGACGATGAGCCGATATTTTAGAGGTACCGGTAGAGGGGCCAATAATGGGAATGCTGCTGACATGAGGACGATGTTTACTGACCTCATGAGAGAGATGCTTAGGGATGTGCAGAGGGCAGTTCCCAATGGTGGAAATGGTGGTGGTCTAATAACGCAGACGCCGAGAGTCGACTTCGCCAAGCTGAATAAGGATTATACTAGTCTTGATGGGAAGTCGTTCCACGGAACGGAGTCGGCTACGGATGTTCAGGATTGGTTGGATAGTTGCGAACGTATCTTCGAGGATTTGGGTATCGAGGATGCGATGAAGAGAAAGCTAGCATCCCGTCAGCTGCAAGGGCGGGCAATGAATTGGTGGAATGCTATAAAGGCAGCTACTCCCGAAGATCAGATTACTTGGGAGCAGTTTAAGGCTCGCTTTAGCGAGAAGTTCATTCCAGCTGCTCAGAAGTCAGTGCTGTTTAAGAAATTCTTGGAGCTCAAGCAGAATGGCAGAGCTGTGTCGGAGTATATTGCTGAATTCGACACTTTGTCAAAATATGGGTTATCTCTTATTGATACTGCCAAGAAGAAGAATGAGAAATTCATAACTGTTTTGGATCAGTACTTGGGGGAAAGGCTTATTAACCACATCGATGAGACGTTTGAATCGATTGTGGGGAAAGCATTGAGATCAGAAAGTCTCTACGCTAAGCCGAAGATTGAGGTTGCATCCGCAGATGAGCCAAAGCCACAAGCAAGTGGTGGAGGTAAGGGTGGTTCCCAGAATAAGAGAAAGCAGAATCAGACTAAGGATGGTTAGAAGAAAAAGAATAAGCAAGATGTGGAGTGCTTCAGCTGTGGTAAGAAGAGCCATTATGCTAGTAATTGTCGGGCCAAGCCAGCGGATAGGAAGTGCTTCAACTGTGGCCAAATGGGACATCACAAGGACAAGTGTCCGCAACCCCCTAAAGAAAAGCAAATGGTGAAAGCCTATGCCCTTAATGTTATTCCTTCTTCGTCAAATGCCCCAACTGCGGCGGAGAAGGGAAAGAATGTCGTCATTCAAGGTATGCTTTCTGTTTATGATGTTCCTGTTAGAGTTTTGTTTGATACCGGAGCTTCCAGTTCTTTCATATCTAGTGACCTGGTAGATAGGTTGGGATTGGAGCCCGAGATTATCGATAGACCTATAGTAGTGATGAACCCGATTGGTCGTTCGACTAGCCTTAGCATGATTTGTCTTAATGTGGTCTTATCGAGTCATGGATGCATGTTTGTTTGTGATTGCTTTGTTTTGGGCTTTACTGCGTTTGGCATTATTTTGGGAGTAGATTGGCACCGAAGATACGGGGTGGTGGTAGATTGTGAGGGCTTTTTGGTGACAGCTAGAGCAGATGATGGGCGGAGAATAGTGTTTGGTGGTCTACCCAGTGAGGGGTATTGGCTAGTTTTCTAAACTCCCTCGACATTCTGCATAGTGAGTTGTCAGGTTTGCCCGTGGTTGGCCAGTATCCGGATGTTTTCGAAGAAGTGACCGGGCTTCCACCACACCGAGAGATTGAGTTCCGTATTGATTTGGTAAAAGATGCCAGACCTATAGTGATGCCAATTCGTCGTATGGCACCAAGGGAGCAGCGAGAGCTCGAGGTGCAAGTCAGCGATCTTTTGAAGAAGGGATTTATCAGAAGGAGTGTTTCTGAATGGGGAGCACCAGTTGTGTTTTCTACCAAGGCGGATGGTTCCCTTCGTTTGTGTGTAGATTACCGCGAGTTGAATAAAGTGACGAGGAAGAACAAGTATCCTCTACCGCGGATAGATGATTTGTTCGATCAGTTGAGTGGCACGAGAGTATTTTCTCAGTTGGATTTCACGACAGGTTTTCATCAGCTTAGAGTGGAAGCTGAGAGTATAGCTAAAACGGCATTTCGGACGCCGTCTGGGTTTTATGAGTGGTTGGTCATGCCATTCGGGCTGACCAATGCCCCAGCATATTTTGTGGATCATATGAATAGGGTATTCAGATATCAGTTGAATAAGTTTGTCCTTGTGTTCGTTGATGATATTTTGGTCTATTCGAAGACAGAGGAAGAACACAAGGAACATTTAAGAATAGTGATGGAGGTGTTCAGAAAACACCAATTGAAAGCAAAGTTTTCTAAGTGTCACTTGGGGAGGGAAGTGAGGTTCTTGGGCCATGTTTTTTCCGAGAATGGTATTGTCGTGGACCCGGCGAAGGTGGCTACGATACAGGATTGGCCTACGCCCAAGAATGCAACAGATGTAAGAAGTTTCTTGGGGTTAGCTGGATATTATCGTAAGTTTATCCAAGGTTTCTCCAAGATAGCAGTACCATTGACCCAGTTGACCAAGAAGAATCAAGCTTTTGTCTGGGATGAAAGGTGCGAGAATGCATTCAGGAGTCTAAAGGACAAGTTGACATGCGCACCAATGTTAGTCATTCCTAAGGGGAATGAAGAGATGACGGTATACACGGATGCCTGTGGTACCGGACTAGGTGCTGTATTGATGCAAGGCGGTAGGGTTGTAGCTTATGCAAGTCGGCAATTGAAACCGCACGAGAGAAGATACCCTACCCATGATTTGGAATTGGCAGCGATCGTGTTCGCGTTAAAGATGTGGAGACACTATCACTTAGGGGAAAGATTTGAGCTGTTTACAGATCATAAGTCGTTGAAGTATCTCTTCTCCCATAAGGATTTAAATCTCCGGCAACAAAGGTGGTTAGAATTCTTGGCTTCCTATGATTTTGACATCGCATATACACCGGGAAAGGGCAATGCGGTGGCTGATGCATTGAGTAGGAGACATGCCAGTTTAGGAGCTATGTTTCTAGAATGGAAGCAACTGAAGTACATCGCTGGGTATGATTTCAGACCAAAGTGCGAATTGGATCCAGGAGTGCTAGCAAGTTTGATGATCAGACCCACTTTGATTGAGCGGATCGGCTCTAGTCAGAGGGACGATCCTAACCTATTGGAAATCATCTCCAAGTTAGAGATGGGTATCGATGAGGAGATGAACAAGTATGAGCTTGATCGAGAAGGATGGCTTAGAAAGAATGGAAAGCTTGTTGTACCCAATGTCAATGGATTGAGGGATGAAGTGCTTAGAGAGTGTCATCACTCAAAACTGACTATACACCCCGGTGGTAATAAGATGTATCGAGACATGAAGCAGACCTACCACTGGGAAGGGATGAAAAGAGACATTGGGAGGTTTATATCCAAATGCATGAATTGCCAGCTAGTTAAAGCCCAGCAAAAGAAGCCTAGTGGGTTGTTGCAACCATTAGAAATTCCTGAATGGAAATGGGAGCAAGTCTCGATGGATTTCATCGATGGTTTACCAAGGACTAGATCGGGACATGATAGCATTTGGGTGATTATGGACCGATTGGCTAAAAGTGCAAGATTTATACCAGTCAAATTGACCAGAACGGCAGCTAAGTTAGCTGAATTGTATATGAAGTGGGTAGTGAGATTTCATGGAGTACCTAAAAGCATTGTGAGTGACCGAGACCCGTTGTTCACTAGTGGGTTTTGGAAGAGCTTACAAGAGGCTCTAGGGTCAGAGTTACATCTCAGTACCGCATATCATCCTCAGACCGACGGTCAAACGGAGAGGGTGAATCGTATTTTGGAAGATCTCTTGAGAGCATGTATATTGGACTTTGATGGATCATGGGATGACCATTTTCACCTAGTAGAGTTTGCATATAACAATAGCTACCAATCCAGTATCGGTATGGCTCCGTTTGAAGCTTTGTACGGAAGACCGTGCAACTCACCATCATGTTGGGTAGAGACTGGCGAGAAGTTTATGCTTGGACCAGATGTGGTGAGGGAAACTTCAGAAGATCAAGATCATTCAGCAACGAATGAAAGCTGCCCAAGATAGGCAGAAAAGTTATGCTGATAAGAGGAGAAGAGACTTAAGATTCTCCATTGGCGACTTGGTGTTTGTCAAGATTTCTCCGTTGAAGAGCGTAGTACGATTTGGTAGGAGAGGCAAGTTGGCACCAAGATTTGTTGGCCCATTCCCCGTTCTTGAACTAGTCGGGAATTTGGCATATAGAATTGACTTACCAGAGAAGATGACGGGAGTTCACAACGTATTTCATGTTTCCCAACTAAGGAAGTTCGTTCACGACCCAGATATGACTATTTCACCTGATCAGTTAGAGGACTTCGAAGTAGAACCCGAGGCGGTTGGGAACCGCAAGCCGGCCCGTATTGTCGAGCACGACATGAAGCAACTTCGAAGGAAGGCAGTGATGCTAGTCAAGGTTCAGTGGAGCGAGGACGAGAATGATTGTACTTGGGAGACAGAGGAGAACATTAAGAAGACATATCCAGAACTCTTTGCCTGGTAAGATTTTGACTTCGATTTAGTTTTCCGCATGCTAGGATAGGTCTGTTTGCTTGTTTTGCATGTTTGATTGTTGTATGTGGCTGTTAGGCATGCGGGATCTTTTGTATGTTTTGGGTTAAGAATTTCGGGGACGAAATTTCTTAAGGGGGGGGGGGGGGGCGAGAGTGTAACGACCCGTATTCTACGCATCATAGGATCGTAGAATATGTATTTCTTTCACGCATGAAGTCGTATGGTCATGTAACTTTGAGAGACGATTATTGGGGTCATTTCTCATGTTCATGATTATTTTTGTCAATTTTTAAATGACCATTTTACCCCTAGTTGGTACTGTTTGGCCATAACTTTTGACTGGAAAGGAATTTTGACCTCAAACTACTTCCATTGGCTCCGAATGATGGTTTACAATTCCGTAGAGTGGTCACATTAGCCAAACGGACTCACCGTTTGGGAGATATGGTTGAAACATGTTTCAAATAGTGAAAAACAGCTTAATTGGGCTTAATCGTGTAATTAGCAGCTAGGCCCAAAGGGGATTTCAGGATTTGAGATGTATAGGGGATGATTAGGGTTAGAATCCATTTCCTTCAGCTGCCACTTTCTTTCTTGCAACCCTAGCAACGGCCTCCAACACCCAAATCACCTTCTAATCACTTTCTAATCAAGTTTTGGCTTAATCTACATCAAATTAAGGAGAGGAAATACGAAAACAAGGTTAGAGCTGCTGTTAGACATCAGTATTCACCCAAATCAGCAAGGTTTCAGTACTGAGAAATTTATTTGTGGCCAAAGTGAGTGATTAGCATCGTTTTGACACTAATTACAGTTAATTAAGGGTAATTAGTGAAGATTAGCAAATTCACACACTAATAAATTCTGGAAAAATGTCTATAAATTCGAAAATAATATTTTATGCTTCTGGTAGAAATTTGGTTTAATTTGATTAAGTTTTGTTAACCCTATGATTAGTTTTACTTAAACATGCTTAAGGGAAATTATGGGGTTTTGGGTATACTTGGTCCATTTTGACATGTAAATTCATTGTTTTGGTGTTTGTGGTTAGTTTTTATGTTGCTATGACTGTTGGGATGATTTGTGATTGATTAGTATAGTTAGATTTGTCGAAAGCGTCGTCGAATAGCGTAAACAAGTTGCTGGAAAAGTTGCAAAAAGTTGTGCAGGGTTTCGGATCGGATCAGATATGGGCTCGGATCGGATAGAAGACCTGGGCAAGGAACCCGACCCGAACGGGAGCCTGGCACTAAAGAGGCTTGGCAAAAAGGAAGGCCATGTTGGTTAAGCTGGGGATCGGATCGACTTTGGGACGAAGGGCTCGGATCGGAACTTGACACTTGGGAGAACTGGCAAGAGGAAAGGCCACGCTAATTGGACTAGGATCGGATCAGATGAAGAAGGAGGGATCGGATCGGAGCATGTGAAGAACGAGGGAGCGGATCGGAGCGGAAGCACAAACTGGAAGGGAGATGGCACCCGACCCGACCCGAAGGAGGACACCCGACCCGAACCGAAGTGGAGCACCCGACCCGAACCGATGCAACGCTGTGGACCCGAACCGAACCGCTACAGGGGAAGACTATGAACAGAGCCAATTCAAAGTAGAGGACCCGACCCGAACCGATGGCTAGGAGGGGAACCCGACCCGACCCAGTATTTACCAATAACCCGAGATGCAAAGGTAGTCCAATATGGGAAATTAGAGCTCAGGATCCAGTTGGGAACCGATGAATTCACTTCATGATTGGGCTTTGCTGCGGGACATGTGCCAAGGGGCAGTCGATGTTTATGACTTTGGATCACTATGTATGGGAAGTACGTGAACGGATTCAAGGCTGAAATGGCCTAGATACGACTAAAGGGCTATAAACCAATGAAGTGGGGTCATTTGTAAAGATTTGGTCATGACTCCATGTGGTAAGCTTGGTAGTAGCAGTAGTTGTACAAGTCGAACTCCATCACTACTTCGATGGGTCTAGTGATTGATAGTGGTGGACATCGTATGCTTTACGCACTGAGTGAGAGATGTGAGGATGGTTGCTATGGATGATTTGTTTGCTATCATTATGACATGCACACCCCACCCCCGTATTCTTTACACTATTTATTATGGCACCTTAGAGTACTGTACGGTATGTGGTACTAACTCTTTGGTTGCAGGTCCAGGTTCAGGTATGGTTTAGTATACCTGTTATTGTTCTGTTTAGATGCTTATCGCTCATACTAGGCTTTATGTCTGACCCAGAGTTTTATGTCTCCTCTTATTACTCTGGGTGCTCACACGAGCAGACTAGAGACAGGTTAGCTGGTGATGCACGGGTAGATGATCCGGAGACGAGCAGGAGGCTGCCACGTAATATATATATATAGTATTCTCCCTGTGTTGTTGAAGATCACTGCTTGGGCATTAGTGGTGCATCTTCTACTTTAGCTTTCTTTTGTTTAGAGACAGTAAATTTGGAAAGTTGTAATAAGCTGTATTTGGATTTCCGCTGCTCTAATGTTGATGTTGGTTTTAGTTATCAGCTTATGCACTGTCTCACCTGTTTTATGTCAAGTATGTTATTATTATATTTTATTCCATGCGTTGTGAGACATTCTACAGGTTCCTCGTTAGTTAATTCCCTTCTTCCCTTTCCTTCTGACGACCGTCCCGTGCTAGTCGGGTATGTGTACAGCGCACTTTCGGAGGAAATGCAGGCCAGTGCGGGGCGGGCCGTCACATTATCGGAGCTAGCTAGCTTGGCTAAACTCTCAACCTTTTGATTTTATGTCCATGGAATATGGGATATTCTATAACATTCTATGTTGTCCAATAACTCCTCTACTTTTTCCAAGTAAGCAACACGTCGAGATCCTATTGCTTGAAACTCTTTCTGAACCTGACAAACAACGACTTCAGAGTCATAGAAGATATCCAGTGCCGCTATTCTTAGCTCCTTAGTGAGCTTCAGCCCGACAAGCAGGGCTTCATACTCGAAATCATTATTAGTAGCTGAAAATTTCAGTTGGAGAGCGTAGTAAATCGGTCTTTTTCAAGAGTTATTAATACAACTCCGACGCCAAACCATAGGTCATTTCTAGCACCGTCCGTGTACAGCTTCCATGTGCTAGACTCTAGCTTTGGTTCAAAGGGGCTGGTTTCTTCATCTGGCACATCATCCTCGGGGATCGTGAATTCAGCGATGAAGTCGGCTAATGCTTACCCCTTTATTGACTTTCTGGGTCGGAAGTTTAGATAAAACTAGCTTAGCTCAATATCCCACTTAAGTAACCGTCCAGATGCTTTATGTCGTTGTAAGACCCGTCGGAGTGGTTGATCAGTATACACAACAATTGGGTGAGCTGGGAAATAATGGCGAAGTTTTCTAGAAGCAATCAGTAAGCTATAAGCAAGTTTTTCTATATTTTGATAGTTGTGTTCTACTGCTGCCAATTTCTTGCTCACATAATATACCGGCTTTTACACCTTATCTTCCTCTCGTACCAGGGCTGAACTAATGGCGTAAGATGACATTGCCAAATATATGAACAAATCTTCATGGTCCACCAGCTTAGATAATACTGGAGGTTTTTCCAAAAGTTCTATCAGGTTTTGTAAGGCTTCAAAGTAATCTGGGATCCACTTCAAATTGCGATTCCCACGTTTTATCAAATTGAAGAAAGGAACGCCTTTGCCTATAGCCTTAGAAATAAACCTGCTCAATGTCTTGACCTTCTCTGCTAAACTATAGACGTCTTTGATCATTCGTCGTTTTTCAGTATTCCTAATTGCTGCAATCTAATCAGGATTAATCTCGATTCCGCGAGAGCTGACTATGAAACCAAGGAATTTTCTTTACACTACTCCAAACGGGCACTTCAGCAGATTTAACTTCATTTTGTATCATTGGAGAATTTCAAACATCTCTGGCAAGTCTATTGTGTGGTCGAACAATCGCTTGGACTTCACATGCATATCATCCACATAAACTTCCATTGTCTTCCAAATTTGGTTGTAAAACATCCGGTTCACTAAGCACCGACAGGTGGCTCCAACATTCTTTAACCCAAATGACATCACCATGTAGCAGTACAACCCCAAGTCCATAATAAAACTGGTATGTTCTTGATCCAGTACATGCATGGAAATCTGGTCATACCCTTAATATGCATCCATGAAAGAGAGAAGTTCATGTCCCGACGTTGATTCTACCAATTGGTCAATTCTAGGGAGTGGAAAGCTATCATTCGAGCAGGTTTTGTTTAGGTCAGAAAAGTCAGTCCATGTTCACCACTTCCCATTGGATTTCTTGACTAGGACGGGGTTTGATATCCAGTTAGGATATATTGAATCTCTGATGAACCCGTTATCTCTTAACTTCTAAACTTCCTCTCTCAAGGCGGCCGACCTCTCCTGGCCCAGTATACGCCACTTTTATTTCACAAGAGGATGTTTTGGGTTTGTGCTCAGTGAATGGATCATAAATGAGGGAGAGATTCCACACATATCAGCGTGGGTCCAAGCGAACACATCTAGGTTCACTTTAAAAAAGTCTATTAATTCCCTCGTCTGGAGGGGGTCCAAGTGGGGTTCGATTTTCAAGACCTTTGTCGGGTCGTTGTTGATCGGAATATCCACAGTTGCTTCATTAGGTGTTGCCTTCCTGTATCCTGGTTCTTTGTCCTCTCCAGGATTGATGTCTTCGGGAAGGTTGTCAGGAGACTCCTTTAGTGGTATTCTCTTTACTTGTTATGCCGAGCCCTCTTCAGTAGGAAGGGAAGCACTCTTGGACTCTGTGTCTTTTCCGTTGTGCATCATCTTTAATTCTGCCATATAACAGGCTCAACCAGTGACCTAGTCGCCTTGTACCATTCCCACTCCAGTTTTAGTTGGAATTTCATTAATAGTCACTAGGGTGCGATGTAGGCCCTAAATTCTGCAAGGGCCGGTCGGCCTAAGAAATCATTATAAGGTGAGTCAATATCCATAATTATGAATGGGAGGATCCTTACTCTTCGGCGGTCTCCCTCTCCTAATTCTATAGACAATTCTATCATACCAATCGGAGTAGTTGATGATCCATTAAATCCACCTATCCAAGCCCCATATGGCTTAAATCCTTCATTTCTAACTTTATTTGATCAAATGATTTTTTAAACAAGATATTGACGGAACTCCCACAATCCACCAAGACGTTCCGTACCAATGCAGGTCCGATAGTGGTAGTTATCACCAATGGATCGACATAAGGTGCTTCAACTCCTATAATCTCTCTGTTTTGGAAAATGACATCGTCCGTTGCTGTTTTCTACTATTTCACGGGTGTGTGTCCTCAAAATTGCTGAACTCACCCACCTCTGGGTGTTTGGCCGCATTAACATATTGCCCCATGGTCTTATTGTTGAATCTAGTCGGATGTGGTCCCTCGATGATGGTATTAATGACTATACCTTTTCCCTTTTGCTGGGAAGTGGGCTTAGGAGCAGGTAGATTTTGGTTTGGAGCTTGTCCTCCTTGCCCCCTGTCCTTTGGGGTAACTTTATATTCATCCAGCTTGCCTGCACAAAGTAACTTCTCTACAACATCTCTTAGAGGGCAACATTCATTTGTAGAATGGCCGTAAGTTTTGTGAAATAAGCAAAACTTCCCAGTTTCATGCCCTTTTTCGGTCGAATTACGGTGAGGAGTTTTGTTATATAAAACAACGTTATATGTGCCCAAATAGATATTTTCCAAAGTGTTGCTCAACGGCGTCAAATTTTCAAAAGTCTGAAATCGAGGTCTCTTTTTGGAATCGTTTCTCAGATTTTGATTTCTCTTGCTACCATTTCTTCCCTGGCGATCATTCACTTCTTTCTTATTGCCAACATTCACTTCAACCTTTCCTGCAGTGTCTCTGGATTGCTCGATGGCCACATTGCTCAAAATGTCCTCTCTGGGAACTCCATCAGATTTTCTTTTTCGGTTGGCATATATTTTCTCTCGTCGTAGACGAATATTTGCCTTTTCATAGAATAGCTCCCTAGTTAATGGTGGTTTTCCAACCAAGTATCCCCCGAACTCCGTGTCCTTGTCAACCCTATCTATTAGCGCCATTAGGATGGTCTTCTCATCCGGGTAACTTACCTCTGTAACTGCCAGATTGAATCGATCCAAATACGATTTTAGGGTTTCCCCAAGAGCTTGCTTGATCGTAAACAACTCAAAGACACTTTTAGACTTCCGGGCATGCAGTCGGAACTGGTTCATAAAACTCTCACTTAGTTCTTTAAAAATGGAGATTGATCGAGGAGGAATTCGGGAGAACTACATCAATGTGACGTCTTCCGGATATATTGTGAAAGCTTTGCATTTTACTGCATCAGGGGTTGCAGCTGCATTGATATACCAAGATTACCTCATCAAATGTTATCGTGGATCAGTTTTTCCTCCATATCGATCCATTGTGGGCAGATTAAATCGTCTGGGGAATTGAAAATCTAGAATATCGTCAGTGAAAGGGGTATGGCTATGCTCAATGCCCCAATCTTCCTTGGTGTAACATCTACTATCATCCATAATATGGCATACCATTGCTTCCACCTCAGCATTGGTTAGTGTTGGCTCCTTCTTGTTCTTCTAATATATCTAGTTCCCATATCAGGTCGTGTTCCCTGACTCCTTGCGGGAGTGGGACTCTCTCGCCTCCTAGGTTCTCGGTCATTCACAGGATGAGTAGGCTAAAGGAGTTGTCTCTAAGTAGGATTAGTAATATTGGGATCTCTGGGAAGGACACGAGATCCCTGCATTGGAAGCAAAATTAGTTCTCCCAGACTTGGGTAATCAGATCCTAAGACACGAGTTGCGTCTTCACGAGATCCCAATGAATCAAATATCACTTGCTTAATGTTCTCGGTCTTTTGTATGGCCTTCTCTGGCATGGATGCCTTTCCTTCGAAGAAGATGAATGATCTGCAGCGAGATGATGAGTCGGAGTGGGTGTTCTCTGCCAACGAAGCTCGTCTATCTGTATACTCATAGCTTTCGTGTTTTCCCTCATAGCAACATTATCACGTCTTCGGGCTTCTAAAGTGCATTAGTTCTATCCAACATATCAACCAGATGCGAGAAATCCATGTGTGAGGCAGGGAAGAGGCAGTAAGCTGATTACTAGTTGTCGTGACCGGCATTGGAGCATTCGCATTGGCTCGAGTAGAAGTACCACCCTCGGCTATAGTTGGTCTAGATCGGATAGCAATAGTGTCACTGGGTCGGATTGGAGGAGTATCAATGGGTTCATTCGAGTTGCTGGATCGGATCGGTATAGTGCTATCAGTTCGGCTCAGGTTCTCCCCTTCAGTTCGGTTTGGATCCGAACCAAACCCATGAGACCTGGTAACAATAATCGACTGTTGATCTTCACCTGCCTCGTTTTCTCGAGAAGTTTGAGGTTCCTTTCCTTTTCTTGGAGCAATGAAAATTGAATCTTTTAAGATCAACAAAAACTTCAAAAACAATGGAAATGTTGACTAACTTCTTTGGACTTGGAAATCCAAACAGTAGAACGATAATCCGGAATGCTGAGAATTCAAATTTCTCAGTGAAAGTACCAAAATGTTAGACCAAAAAGTGGTTCTAGCACCCAATTGGCTGACAATCTTAGAGAATAATAACTCCAAAATGAAATAAAGAGCAATCAACACACAAGATTTATAGTAGTTCGACGTTAACGAGCCTACGCCCACTTCATACTTCTTTGATTGATGAATTGATCACAAATACAATGGTAGTTTCCACTCAGTCTCAGTAGTACAATCAATAATCTCTCTAAATTCGTTGGAATATTCTTAAGAATTTAAAGAACAATCTGAAATAACCAGAGAAATATTGTTGTTGATGGAGTTTGAGTGGATGGAGAGCCAAAAGATCCTCAAAAATGGCAAGCTGAGGTGTATTTATAGGCTAAGAATGCAGGCAGATCGGATGCCACGTGGGTCCCATCCCGTAAGTCTTGGATTCGGATGCTCCATGGTGGGGACATCACATAAACAATGTGGGTAGGTGGGTGGTAACCACTCCGGGTTTGTAGCGTAGTGGTGTGCAACTGTCTTGATGGCTGAAGCGGATAAGGAAGCAGGCAAGCGGTTCGGATCAGTTTTCATCCGAACTAATTTATTTTGGTAGGAGAAGAAGGCCATGTCTCTTTGTGTATTGGGGAGCTCGGGTTTTGAATCTCCAAACTGATTTGGTTCCTATTTATTGAGGGGGAGTCTACTTGTATCTGCAAGGGGATCAGATAGGAATCAAATCCCCGAACCGATCTGTCTCGAACTGACACCTATCTCTATGTGATTTTCTTCTTTGACTTGAGGTTCTTTCATTGGTCCCATTTTATTATATTGCTCATAGGTGGTTATTCAGACTTTGATGGTTGGGCTACAAAGCAGGCCAACAATAAAGTAAAAAATATATCTTTAAATATTTATATTTTGTAAAAGTTATATTAAAACTTAATAAAATTATAAATATAAATATAATCAATTTAAATCTTCAGATGTAAAACTATAATTATAAATACAAGGAGGTTAAAACTTAAGTATACATAAACTTATATATATACATATGTTAAAACTTAATATCAAACATATATTATAAATAAGAAAATCTAAAATATTTAAATCATGAGTTAGATTCAATTCAAGAAATAAATTTAAATATTAGAAAATATATTTTATATAGGAAATAATTTTGAAATCAATTTGAAAATAAAGAATAAGAAAATTATAAGATAAAAATAGGAAGAGAATTGGAATAAAGATTTAGAGCTATTATGGAGTTTTAACAAAAATTCTAGACTCTATAACTTATCATGATTTCTTGAGCTCTTGAACTTTTGTTACTTATGAGTCTTCAATCTTGAATTCTTCTTCTTTGCAATCTTGAATCTCTAAACTGTACTGTCCTCAATTATCAATACCTACATATACATCTTACATATATATATATATATATATATATATATATATATATATATATATATATGCACGCACATATTTCTAGACAATAGTGTTTGTGTAAAATAATAATAGTTAAAACAAGGTTGTTGTCATCAAAATCATTATCCCCACTTCTCGGTTCCTAACAATCTCCCCCTTTTTGACGATGATATCCTTTGTTTATAAAAGATTCATACCTGATACCAATTGCTCCCCCTATCTCCAACAACTCCTTTTGGAACTGCTAACTACCCCTTAATCCAAGCCCTATTTTATAATTCTCCCCCTTTATCAACAAAAAGAATTATTTACTTTAATTTGTAATACTCCTCCTAAAACTTAAACTAGAGTAAAAAAATTACTCTAATTCTCCCCCTAAAATTATGGTACGGCTAATGTCAGTGATATCAAGATTAAATCAAGTTAATATAATTGTATTAAACATTTTTATATTATTACTTTACATATGATACCAAACAACAAGTACGTAATTATACAATTTAACATTTATGAACATAATTAAATTAAATTATACAACGAACATTTTCGAATACACGTAATCTATCTAGTGAGTGCTTTTTGGCAGTGTGTGGTTTGTGAATTGGACAATTTGGATAATGGAGACAACATTCTCCATTTTGTTCAATTGCATTTCCATCTTTATCAATATGAACTTCGCTAATGCATATAACTTGATCGTCTTCTTCTATTTGAACACCTAGTTCTTCTTCTTCATCCTCTTCTCTTTCCTCTACTTCTTCTACCTCCTCCATTGGACTATAAACTTGAATATCATGCAAAGCATCTTCGATAACGATTGGATTATAATGATTATCCAAAAGAAAATTTTGGAGATTTCTAATGATTTTTCTTTATTTCTCTTATTCCCTAGCCATTCGTATTTGCATTTGTTAGATTTCAGTGAGCATTTATTGGTATTGGATGACTTGTGTAAGCATGGTATGTTGGAATGGTCCATGAGGGGATGAAGAAAAGGAAGAAGTGTTGTTTTTATTGGTATTGGATGAGGAGGCCAATAAATTATAGTTTTCACAAGTTTATTACCAAAAAATGCGTGAAGAGATAGAAAATTTCGAATTAAGGAGTTTCATAAGTATAAAAACTGATTTTGGAGGGAATTTTAATTTTAAAATTTGACTGTTACATGTCGACATAGGGGTAGTACATGTCGATGTGAATTTTGAATTTTTTTTCTTTTTTTTCTTTTATATTCTAATATATGTACAAATATAAAATCGAGTACATTATAAAAAAATTGATTAACATGTTGGGTATTCGGGAGTCAAAAACTCATTAATTTTAAGTTCTAGTTATTATATTTTAGTTAATGAATAAATACCTAGTTCTCTTCTTAATTTTGGTAAACGTTGCTTCGGTCAAAGGTTTAGCTAAAATATCTACAAGTTGATTTTCAGTTTTAATAAATTCTAGTAATTTTTTTTTACCTACAAGTTGATTTTCAGTTTTAATGAATTCTAGTAAAAACCAGGGAATGTTTTAAAAAATGACAAGTTTCACTTGTACTTTTTCGGCCTGACTGACAACCGACATAGCCAGCATTGTAGTACGAAATTAAATTAATTGAATCATCATTAGAGTAAAATAATCCAAAATATAATGTGTGTTTGGCACGTTTTACAGCTTTTAAGTGAGTTTCCTTAGGCGGAAACTGGTATCTTGCGCAAAGACAAACGCTATGCATTATATCTGGTCTACTCGCAGTTATATATAATAGTGAACCTATCACACCCCTTATAATTTTTTATCTACACCTTTTGACGAGTCATATTTGCTTAAAGCTTCATTATATGCTATTGGAGTGGATTTGTAACGGCCCGAAAATTTGTACTATATAAGTTGACTAATACAACACACGTCCAAGCCAAATAATACAGAAATTCGAGTCATTAGGGTTAAAGAAATAGAAATAGATAGGGTATTGAATAAAAGAAAAACATCAGAACCTCACAGCGGAACGAACAAAATATATTATATAACATAATCGTTTGAATACAAAATTTTGTATCATATATACATACCATCATCAGAACACAATACATATTTGATACAGCGGAAATAACTCTAAATAACTCACGGTGAAGCCTCCTGCTTCAAGCTCCCCCAAGTATATCTGTAAAATCGTGAAATACTTGACTGCCCGTACAAATTTGGGCACCCAAGAATTTAGGGAAAACAAACAAAATAAACTCTGGATCAGTCATGGGACTGGTGTGAGTGAACTCCAACCATATTTTCTAACTTGGAAAAACCTTTTGATAGAAAAGGATAATAGTAAGACCAGCCCACACATAAAAATGGATGGTTTTTACCTTACTATAACCCAAAACATTTTGATATGAAAATCTGATGATATTATAATAGTGTCTACATCAAATAAATAACAATAGTAGAACGCTTGCATCTCACGCTCTACATACATAATATGAAATAAAAAACCACAGGGCGCTTTTTGGAGATTGGAATATAACTATGACAAGGTATGGGACCATCTCCCGATCTGTGTACTCTAGAGGGGATACACTGGGGTTCAGCAAGAACATCTTGCAACCCGACCACACATGACCGCCCACTCATTTAGCTTGAGTGTAGCGAATATATTATCACCCACGGTTGTCGGCCACCCACCGTAATACATAAGATACAAAATCAAAAGAAGAACAAATAATGAATTTTTTCTAGATCAGTGACAAACATACCCTGCTTGAGTATGACCCAACTAGCCATGTTGTCTGCCCGATTTTTTTCATTTCCCGATTGTGAGGCTTGAGCTATGTTTAACTTTTAGAACATCTGGCCACCATTTACTTTGAATGCCACATCATCGAACCATCGAATCACTAGTTGATCTTTTCAAAACCATGGGTATATAAAAGCTAAGAGAAACGAATTTCTCCGCACCAGACGTAATATATTGAAAAAACTGTCTTATGTGATCTATTAGGAATACTCTTTTAGGAATTCATCCATACAAGTTGTCCTGGGTCTGGACAAACATAACAGCCCTTGCATTTCACTCTATCTTCCATTATCTTTTGCATAATCTAATTCGCAACGCCTATGCCTATACAAAGTGGTTTTCAGATATTAAATCCAACCGGTCTCTCCGTATTGACAACGATGGTCAAAAAAAAATCTTTGATAGTCGGTGATTTAACTATCAAAGGAAAACAAATAACCATCAAACAATTACTGGCCTTTTCTAATATTAATTAAACTACTTTCCAGATTCCTTATCGAATTCTATATATTGATATATTGATTTCTAGTTATCCAAATTTCTTAAAAATATTCTAACTCCTTAAAATTATGGAAAATTTCGTAAGCACCTCCTTTGTATTGGTCAATAGCGCAAACCACAACTCGCCTCTTTACGCCCTTTTCATTCAAAAAGAAAATTAAAAAGCCAAGCGGCTTGTCCCATTGGCTCATAAAATCTCATATGGAAATTTAAACGTGTACCTTTTTGTCGGGCACTTAATCTTCAACTCTCTTCCTACTCTTCATCCCATACCTGTTAATCTACGCATATTCCCATTTCCAATCTGTCTCACACCGATCCAATCATTTTAACTCGAATTGGCTAATTTAATTTCAAATTAGCTTATTCGCTTATTCTAATTTTACTCTGAACATCTCATGTTCGAACATACTTTTGTTCGCTTATATGAATTCAATCTCCATGTCAAAATTCCAAGATGTAACTCAAGTTCCATATTCGGATCCCCAAATTCAATTAATAAATTCAAATTACTTAAACAGAGTTAAATTTGGCCAAAACTCTATTAACTAATTTCGAGGAAATTAGTTATCTTCATTCGATAATTAAAAATCTGATTTTTTTTCTTTTCAAAATCACTTCATTCACTCATCTTGAGTATACATATATTAGATAACTCAAATCTGGATTTTTAAAATAAGAAATCGAATTTCATTCACTTAAATCTTTTTTTTATTGAATTAACCGTTATGGTTTATAAACGATTTTACAGCGACTTTTCTAAAATTTGATTTTGATATAACTCAAAATCTATACGACGAAATCAAGATTTTTCTTCCATTTGGAATTATCATTTAATCAGTCTGGGCGTTTCTTGTTTCATCGAATTCCGACTTATATTGAGTTCTGTATTCCCAATTGAAGTTCGAATTGCCAATTTAGGAACTATCGCACTGCGGCAAGTTCGTTTTGATTAAATTAAATATAAACTTTAAACTTCGTTTATTAATATAAATTTCAAATCCACTTTTAATATTTTAAAAATATTTCAATCCCATTATCCAGATCTGATTAGAAAATCCAGATTATTCAAACTTGCCGATTTTTTTATTCTACATTCATAACTCGGTTATGAATTTATTCAAAACTCAATAATATTATGTAGAATTCTTGGAAATAATTTATTATATAAACCCAATGGCTTTATCCAACTCCAAATTTCGACGATTATAACTAATTTCAAGATAAACTAATTTTAATATCCTTTAACCATTTCAAACCTATATCATCCGTTGATAATAGTGAAGTCGTTCAAGTTGGGGTATTTTAATAACCACTCAGACCTTGATCGACAGCGTTCTTATCTTGAGATGGATAAGAGTTTGTAATACAAAACTGACATCACTTATCGTAAAAATTTCCTTTTCTATCTCATTTAAAATATAATTTTTAAATATCATTCTTATATTTATAAAAATCTATTTCTAGTTTATCCAATGAAAATTACTTCAGTATATTTATAAACATTGTTTATAAGTCAATTTCCTTATTTTATATTTAAAGCCTCCATTTAAAATTCCATTTAAAATTCGATTCCTTATTTGAAATATTTTATTATTATAACTTATATATATAAGCATAAAATCTATTTTCATATTAAAATTCTAAATTTTTATTTAATAAGTTCCAATATCTTTTGAAAATAATATTTTATTTTCTATAAATCCGACTCCATTGAATTCAAATAATAAATCTACATAGATTTATTTCAATCCAATTTATTCCGAACATCGGAATAAATTTCATCGTTTTCTTCTTTAACGATTCCAAACTCACTTATCAAATTCATACTTGAATTAATATTTCAAATTATACAATAATAATTTTTTTTCTTTATTTCTAATTATCTTTATAAATTTCATTTCTTGTTTTAAATACTAAAAAAAGTTTCGATTTCAAATTTCATTTGCAATCCAATTTCCACTACGGAAAATAAGGTTTTTTTCCCTTTTAAATTCATTATGAATTTTTAATTTAAATATTATCAAATGATAATTTTCTTCCATTTATAAACATCATTTATAAACTCAATACTTTCTTTATTATTAAAACAAGTTATAATTTTCTTAGCCTATTCAAAATTCAAATTTTATTTCGAAGAATAAAATTTCCTTTTTAAATCTAAAAATCCCTTTTTATGATATTTTTAAATATAAATATCTAGGGCCAGTGATATTTAAATATCCAAATACACAAACCATCAGTCCAATCCAACACATCACACACATGTAAACAGTAATAAATAAATTTGAGGAATCCAGTTGGATCCCTCCAACTTGTTTTCGCTACATCCAATGATGTTAGTCAACATAAATAATACCAATCCTGCTTCGAGGCAGGATATCGTGGTATAGAAGGTCATCCATTCATATATCATGGGCAATAGGGTCATCCGCTAATGATACTACGGGCATCCGCTAATGGTACTACAGGAAATATCCAATATATATATATATAATAACCACAATCACCAAGCCTAAATAACTAATATATATTATATATAATAACCACAATGATTCATAATCCATGCATGCATCCAAACAGGCAACAATTTATTTTTACCAATAAAAATAAATTAAATATGACTTGTGAGTGAGATTTACTCACCTGATTTTTGAATATCCAAAGTTCGAATTTTTCTAAATCCTCGGATGACTCCAAAAAATCCCAAACCACTTCCAGAATAAGTATTTCACAACTATGAATCAACTCAACCTATTTTTGTGATTTTTAAACGTCATGTACACACCGTACAAATTTTATAAGTACGTATTATATGAACTAAATTAAATTCTGAAATTTTATATAAATAAAAAATTACCATATTATTTACTCTTCCCTACGAAAATAATACCAGCTTGCTTCAGTAACTGGCCCAAAAACAGTCATGACTTTCAACTACTACTCCTTCTCTTCCACCTATACACGCTGCCAGTTTCTCAAATTCAATCCATTCACTGATCAATAATCCAACTCCAGTACATTACCAAATTGTTGCACCACTCCAGATCAACTAAAAACACACCAGTAAATCGAACTCACACTCAATCCCTACTGCGCACAAACCACATAAGGACTTCCCCCATTGCTTCACTCCCGAACGACAGATCATATTCGAATACACACCATCCAAATCTTCACTTCAACGCAGAACGGACACCCCCAAATCACCATTTGAAAGAGAATAAATCGAACTCTAGTATGAACCCTACCTCAATTACCATTGCCGAACTCCACACAGTCCATTCGAACGCACCCATCGACATAACCTACTTCATTCTAAATCACGAAGCGCCTTAACCATGGTGTCAAGCTTCTGGTCGGTCGCGACTTCGATTCCTCTCCTTTCTGCAAAGACTCGGCTCAACACAATGATAATGACGTGATCATTTCCTGGAAATCGCGAGTAATTATAGGTGGCTCGAGCTCGATCTGATGAGTTGAATCGTGATTTGAATCGATTTCTGATTTTAGGAATTTGCGGGAATTGAATTTTAATTTTAAAAATGAAGATGAAAGTACGGGTGTTTCCCCTTTTCAAATGAACAAAAAAAAACGAGAAGGAGAAAGAAAACAAAGAGGAAAATGAGGAGGGATATGCATGCTTATATAGGAGAAAATGGAAACCATTGGTACATTGCCATTGAATTCATGTCTACTAGATAACGAAGGCAGAAGACAATTTCTCCAATTCGATGCAAAATATAGGTTGCGCGATTTAGTTCTTAGGTCTGCTGATTTCAGATTTTATTTGATTATATTATATAAAATATTTCAAAATATCTCGTGGCCCCTAAATAGAACTCTCAAACCACTATTCAACCAAAACGACCAGCGTCTGCTACTAGTTATAAAGCTATTCTGGACTCAATGGAATGGGTTCTAAAGTTTTTATTCGATCGCCTGCAGGAGATATTAATTTAAATTAATGATTTAAATTAAACTCGATTTTAAAATATAAATTGATTTCAAACAATTAAATTCATCGAAAAGAAATTATTATTATCATTATAATCGATATAGAATTTATATTGATCTACTGAAGGGTTTTGATACAGTTCTAACTGCAAATCAATCATTAATCGTTTTCTAATTACAATAATTCAATATACTCGATATTAATTCGTATATTGATTATTAAATTGATAAATTCATTTAAAACCCGTTTACTATTCCAAACCAATATTTAAAAAAAAAATGTTAAATGGCTAAAAACCCGGGACGTTACAGGATTTTCCTTTGGTATTAGTCATGTTATATTTATTGACTAAATCTCTAGCATATTTTTTGTGATTAGCAAAAATACTATTATCCAGTTGTTTTATTTATCTCAAAAAGAAAGTGAGTTCACCCATATGACTCATTTCAAATTCTTTTACCATAATCTTAGAAAACTCCTGATTCATTTCATTATTTGTTGATCCATAAATAATGTCATCTACATGGATTTGTAATAATTGAATACCATTTTTACTTCTTTTAATAAAAAGAGTATTATCTACTTTACCAATTTCTGTTTTTGATTGTAATAAATAGAATCTAGTCTATCATACCAGGCTCTAGGAACTTGTTTTAGACCGTATAGAGCTTTCTACAATTTAAACATGATTTGGAGATTTTTCATCTTTACATAGCAAGGGTTATTCAACATAAACATCTTCTTTAACAAATCCATTTAAATTGCACTTATTACATCCATTTGAAATAATTTGAAATTATTGTAATTAGCGTAAGCAAGTATCCATGAATCATCAAATAATGCTTCCTTTGGATTTTTAGGTTTAATTGTTGATATAAAATCAATATTACTCATTTTATTTAATTGATTTCTTGTTCTAACTACATATTAAATATTTCCTAGTATATTTTCTACAGAATTATCTTTTCGAAGTGTAATTCTTTTGTTTGGTTAGTTGATTTCATAATTTATTTCATTTAAATTATTATTTTCGTTATCAAATTTTTCTTTATTATTTATTTGTCCAATATCTTTAAAATTTTCATAAAAAATATATGCATTATTTCTTTAATAGTGTTAGTTTTTAAGTTGAAAACTTTGTAAGCTTTACTTCTATTTGAATATCCAATAAAAATTCTTTTATCTGATTTGGGATCAAATTTATCAAATTTCGTTTAATATTTAAAACAAAACATTTACTTCCAAAAATTCTAAATAAGATACTTTGGTTTCTTATTATGAAGGACTTACGCATAGTGCCTTAATTGTTAATGGTCTGATTAATATTCTGTTTAAGATATAACAAGCCGTAGCTACTACTTCTGCCCAATTTGTTTTGGTAAATTACTATCAGAGAGCGTAGTCCTAGCATACTCTTGAATCATTCTATTTTTACGTTTAACTACTCTGTTTTTTTGTGGAGTTCTGGTAAAAGAAAATTATGAGTAATTCACTTTTAATTACAGAAGTTCTCGGAATTTTAATTTTCAAATTCTCCATCATGGTCACTACGTAAAATTTTATTTTTTAAGAATTTCGTTTTCAAAATTTTTAAATAAATCAAAAACATCACTTTTATGTTTGAGAAATAAAGTCCAGATGTATCTAGAATAATCATCTATAATAACAAAACGTATTTACTATGATTTATTGACAGAATTTGTGATGAATCAAATTAATTCATATAAAGTCACTCTAAAGGTTTTGAAGTAGAAATTTCATCTTTTAGTTTAAATGAACTTTTCCTTAGTTTTCCTAGTTGACAGGCATCACGTGTACCATATATTTAAAAATTCATTTTAGAAGTCCTCTTACCAAATCTAGCTCCGAAATTTTATAAAAGAGTTTGAATTTAAATTCCCAAATTGTAACATCCTGCATTTTTATCGGTTTGTATTTGGATATCTAAATCAGTTTAGATATTGAATTCGTAATATAAGTGGATTTATATATTAATTAAAAACGAAGTTGAACGTATAAAAATATATACTAAATATAATGAAGCCCGTAATATCATGGCAGTTCGTAATTTAACGTTCTTAAATTCGACTGACTGTACAGGACCCATTTTAAATCGGATTTCTTCGAAACAAGTAACGTTCGAATCCATTGGACTGTATTTTATAATGGAAGTGATAAATCGAGATTTCTGGATTATATATTATAAGTTATGTCCAAATTAAATATTCAGAAAAGCAGCGGCATATTAGTTTATGGCCATAACGGTTATTTAAATATATTTAAATACCGGATTCGAATTTGGACAAGATTCTTGGTCATAACGGTTATTTAAATATATTTAAATATTGAATCCAAATTTGGACAAGATTCTTTTGAGATGTAGTGATAATTTAATTTTTAGATTTTTACTGTAATTTTTAATTAATTAAATAAGCTACTTTTTATTTGGAGTATTTTGCACCCAATATCAATATTTTGGGGTTTCACAATATGAGTTAATCTACCGATATTATTATATTTATGGGATCGTGACACCTCACTGAGCACGACTGTACTTTTACTTCTGTCTGTAGCAACTCCAACATGAACGAAAATTTAAGTAATGGAGTACGCATATTTTATAATGTAAACATATCTATATGTTGTGCCACCCAACGACTAAAAACGTGAAGTCAAAATAATATCTAACCTAGGCAAAATGACAACGCAGCTCCTATTTCCAAGAAGACTTCATGGCCATATTCTTTACTGTCAAAAGCCATAAATTCTACCATGTTTCTCGAAAAAGAAAAGGTTGTATATGTTTTCACATCAGAAGCCTGGTAACCGTGCCTACGCTATTCTACTACATGACTACACCTTACTCTACTCGTCTTTTCACATCGAACTATACCAAGAAATGAACATGGCTACTCTACTGGATGGTTATACCATACCCCTATTGCTTAAAACTTAAGCAATGAAATGGCCTTACCCTAATCTACAGCAACTCCCTAACACATGAATGGTCATCTATCCTACCAACCTATGTGCCAACATATTACTTCATCCTCTAGGAGTTAAAACAATATAAATACACCATTCTGATTTTTCACTTTTCTTCTCAAAAAAACACACTGCTCCTGTATATATAAAATAAAATGAAAACTCCCATCTCTCGATATAGATAAGAATATACATGGCTTCCTCGTTTTAAACCTCCGTCGGTCTCGTTTATTTGCAGCGGAGAGAGGGGAGATGTTGACGGGAACATTGAGTTAATGAGGAAGTTTCGTCAGGACATTGTCTTTTACGTAGGAGGTAAGAGAAGGGTGCGGATCGTGCAAGCATATTATGTCTGATGTGAAGGAGTTATTGGGTGAGAATTATGTATGGGCGGAAAGTAGTAATGATGGAAGCAAGAGGGGACTTCGGAAGTCACTGTGAACGATGGAAAGTTCAACTTGAAAAGACAAAAAAGAAGAAGAAAGGGTATATAGTATAACTATATGCATGGGATCGTCCAGGGTAATGTTTGTAGAAGGGTGCACTGTGTAATGTACTGTGTACACATGAAACAGGAGAAGTTGTTTTGTTTTAAAGGGGAGGAGCCAACGGTTCTGTGAATGAGTGGTAAAGGGTTATGCATTTGTGTGTACAGCTCAGAGTGGATGGCTTGAAAAAAGGGGTTTGCAAGGGAACATGTAGTTCAAGATAGAAGAGGAAACTGGAACGTGAGAATAAGAGTGTGGAGTAGCATGCGAAGGATGTTGTGGCCAACTTTAGTGTGAAGGGAGATGCGAGCTTCATACAGGTGATTAAGGAGTGAAGAAGAAGGGCTCAACGTTAAAAACAAAAAGAAAGAAATGGTACTTTCTTGGAGCAGGCTTATTACTTAGAGGAAGGAGAATGCTATGTATTTTTAACGTGAAGAATAAAAATGTTAATATCTCCTGTAGCCGAGCTTCAAGCCTATGTAGAAACGTTGGGGCCATGTTGAGTTTGTCTACTGTAGAGTGTGTGAGATACATGATGGGGAAGGAGTTGCAAGTTATTTCGGAGATGGAAATGAAGAGATATATAAGAGAAGGCAAATGGTGAGCTCAGTTCGAACATTAGTGGAAGAAGGAAGTAGTTAATAGTAGCAGCAAGTTTCAGTAGCCCAGATGATGGAAGAAGAGTTTGTTAGGTGGGTCTGTAGAGTATTGGGCCGACGTGAACGAATGATGAGGCCCATATGTATAACGTGAGGCTCAAATAGAAATTTAGAGGAAAGATGGGGGTAAACTCGCAAGAATGGCGAGTTTCAAAGAACAGGTCCCGGCTATACACGTAAAGGGGACTGTTTTCCAGTTTGAAAAGCAAATGGGCTGAGGAAAATGGTAAGGCCCGATTATATTAATCAATATACATTTAATCTTAATAACATACGAGATGTGCAAACCCCATAACTTATGCAGACGTTATCCAATTTCAGTGAAACTGGATCCGTTGGGATCGTACGGACGAGTGCCACACAATGGAACTGATTGGGAGTGAATGGGATCTCGTTACAATTTATAGCAAAATAAATTGTCTGTCTGAATAAACTGATGCAAATCGTTATTTAACGGTTAACGCGCAAGGTGAGTAAATTCACTCACTCCGATCTATTTTAAAATAGTATAATTATATTTTGATATTGGTTGAATGCTGTGTGATGATCGTGTAGGTGGATTACAATTAAATTGGTTGATATATATATATATATATATATATCGTTGCATATGTACACATCCTCGGTTGGATACTGATTCTATCAATTATAATATTCCCTAGTATAGAGTTAGTGTTAATTGCGTTGACTAACATCTGTGGATGCAGGAAACCGATTGGAGGAATCCAACCGGATTCCTCAATATTTATATGTACTGTTTGTTTTATATTATTTATATATACACTATTTGAATCCAAACGACATTTAAAACTCTGTATGGGTATTGACAAAATCAATAAACGATATCGATTAAAAAAGTGACAGCAACTGACCATAAATCCATTGTTTGGTTAAGAAATTGATTGGCAGTTAAGAAAATCAAAGAAGTTAAATTATAAAAATTATATTTTTATAATTGAAAGTGTATTATTAAATTATAATAGAAATTCTATTACAAACATTCTATAGTCAGTTTTATAGAGTAAATATAAACGATTGTTTGACAGTTTATATAGGGCTATACGTAAGTGAAGTTATAATTACCGTATAAGCTAATATTTTAGGATAAACATTTTTTGATAAATGGATAAGTAGTGTTTTAGACCAATTATATTAAACTAATGGTAAGAAGTAATTAAGGCCGGTAATAAATTAACTGATGATTTGAAGTTGATCAAATCAACTGTTTTGTTAGAAAATGATTATTTGATTAATTGATCTTCAATTAATAAAGTGATAATAGCTTAGAAATTAGTTGTTTAAATCAATAAGATTTTCTTAATTAATAATTACCGTTTGTTTAATGGAGTTTAAATGGTTGTTGAACTAATACAATTAGTTAATATGTGTAAGATAAGCAACTAATCTGTTTTAAATTAATAAGCAAGTAAACTGTTTACTTCCGCAATGATGAAGTTAATTAATTATTTAATTCTTTAATTAAAGAAATTATTCTTAAATGGAATTCATTTAAGATAGTATTGATTTTGTATGAGAGGTTTACTTGAATTTGGTAAAATGATTCGAATGGAAAGTATAACGTTAATTACAAATGGAATTGTATAAGGATGAAGCGAAGAGTTAATGTTTAATGTAAATAATCATAATCAACCGAGCTTTCAAAGTAAGGATATGGTTTTATAAAACCATATCCCAAAATAAAATGAGAAATACCGTTTAGGGGATATTAAAGTAATATGAAGTTAGAGTTACGTACTTTTATCTATCCTAAGATAAGAACATTGTCGATCAAGGTCTGAGAGGTAAATAGAATATCCCAACTTGAACGACTTCACTATTATCGAGGGATAGTATTAGTTTGTTACGGAAAGAGACGTCGAGATTAGTTATAAAGTGAAATATAGCAGCGAATTTCAAGTTTTGAACTATAACGATAAAATAACGTTGTAGACTAGGCATAAGCATGAATATTATGTCAATATTAGTTATAAAGGGGAATATTACAGCGTATTGCAAGTTTTTACCATAACGATAAATTAACGTTGTTAACCAAACTTGAGCATGATTATTATATATAATACTATTCTCTAGAAAGGTTGGGAATTCACTTATCCCAAGTAATAAGAAAATAATTATGTTTTTCCCCGAAGAAGTGTAAATGAATTATACGAAGTTGGAAGTAGAAGTAAATAATTGAGGTCTGATATACATTACCCGTATTGAAGGGAACTTGTAATGTCCTATATTTTTACGGTATAATAATCAATTTATTTAATTATTTAATTAGTGATTTAGAGAAATAAAGGGTTGTTTAATTAAATAATATTGAATATTTAATTAATTTAAATAATAGAATAATATATTTAATTCTGAAATAGTCGGAAATAATGAATTGACAATATAATGTGAACTGGACAATTTAAAATATTTAATTCATCTTAAAATTTGATTAGAATAACGAATATATTATTTGAACGACAGTTGAACGTATAATTTATATTATAATTATAATCGAGCTCGAAATGGAGCGGTAGTTCGTAATTTGGCGATTCGAACTTTAAACGAATATACAGAAGTCGTTTTAAATCGGATTTCTGTGAAACAAGAAACATTCAGAGACGGAGAAGTATATTTTTCTAATGGAAGAGAGAAATCGGGATTTTGTAGTGTAGATTATGAGTTATGTCCAAATGAAATTTTTGAAAAGTCGCTATGGAATTCCTTTATAATTTGTAGCGATTTATTTATATTATAAATGGATTTTCAATATAAATCGAATATCGATTCAACCGGGATTTGAGTATCGAGTTATAAATACCATTTGGAGCTGTATGATATTCTATTGTGAATATAAACAATAATATTTATTTATAAATATTAAATGTAATTATTTTTAAATATATTAATATTTAAAAGGGTTTATTTAAAGCTTTAAAAATAGCTAGTTTTGCAAACGACCCCCGTTTTCGATGAAACTAATTTTGTTGGATCCGTAATAATTAATTATTGCTAGATTTCAATTTTCGTGATTTTTAAAGCCAGTATGTGGTCGTACGGATTTTTAATGTGAAATACAGTCGATAATTTGACTTTAAAAATATGTTGTGTGACCGAACGAAGTCAGAATTCGACGAAACCAGTTTCATTTGGTCCGTAATGTCGTACTGTAGCTGCAAGTTCATTTTCGTGATTTTCGGATATCGTATGTGATCACAGGAATTTTGAAGGACGAACAGAGTTAGCGATTGATTGAAATAAAATAAAATAATCAAATATAAAAATGATATAGTTATTCTATTAGTACCACAACACCTCTAACCCTAATTATAACTCTTTACCTTGGTCAACAGAAGGAGCCGCCGGGTTTTCCTCCTCAATACCAATTTCGAGAGTTTAGAAAATATATAGAAAATCAAAGTAAAATTTAAAAATGATGTTATATATATATATGGAATCGTATGATGATTCTCTACAGTCTGGTGTATGATTCAAGGGATACGATTCTTGTTTAAAGGGATCAACGATGTACAGCGTATAAACGAGCTAGGGTTCATGATTTCGAGTTTTATAAACATCGATACGAGTTTTAGACATCGGTTTGGAGTTTCTAAGATGAAATGAAGTCTTGCTGCAAATTTTTTGTGGTACTGGAGATTAAAGATGTCGATGATTTGTTGTACTGTGACTTGAGAAGCCCGGTTCGCGACTCACGGGTGTTGTTCGAGTTGAACGTAGATGGTATGGTGGTGATGAGCATTCGAAGAGAGGAAAGTTGATGTTGTCGATTTGTGAAATGGTTGAGAGACGATGGAGTTGGGTTAGGAGTTCAGCACTGTCTAAGGAGGAGGAGCGGAGTTTTACTACGGGGAAGATGAAGTGCTGAAGCAGAGGATGCGGGTTCTATTTTTGTTTTGGGTTGGATTGGTAAGAAGGCCCAATAATAATTAATTTAACTTTGTGTTAATTTAAATAATCGTATAAACTTGTAGTCGTTATAACTTAAGCATACTTTATCAGAATTTCGAATGGTTGGATCCGTTGGGATCGTAGGGACGACGGCTACACAATGGAACTGACTGGGACTGAATTGGAGCTCGTTGCAATTTATAGTAAAATTAGTTGTCCATCTGAATCAAGCGATGGTTATCGTTATTAACGATGACCGTCCAATGTGAGTAAATCTCACTACTCTGATCAGTTCATATTTTTTTAACGTATTTTTAGAACTGATAGATGATGGTTGATTCTGTATGTTGACTTTTTGGTTGAACTGCAAATTGATTGGTTGAAAATATCGATATAGTTATATATATCGTTAATCAAATATTGATTCTATTTATCAGAATATTTCATATTGAAATGAAATTGATGTGGATTATATTATGTAACATCTGTGGATGCAGGGAAATAGGTCGGAGGAATCCAACTGGATTCCTCAACATTTATTTTACTGTTTTTCATATATTGTATTATATGATGTGATATGAAATCTATTGTTGATTTTGTATGTTTGAATGATACCGATCATTGTTATATAGTACGTTAAATACCATAAGGAATACTGGAATGTTAAAAAGGAAATTTTCAATGTTATATTAAAAAAGAAATATTTATAAAATCAAAAGATGTTATAAAAAGAAATATTTATGAAACAAATAGAAAAAATATAAAAGGAAAATATTTGTGAAACAAATTGAAAAGGAAGTATTTGTAAACCGTTTACAAATAGAATTGAAAAGGAAGTATTTGTAAACCATTTACAAATAGAATTTAAAAGGAAGTATTTGTAAACCATTTACAAATAGAATTGAAAAGGAAATATTTGTAAACCATTTACAAATAGAATTGAAAAGGAAGTATTTGTAAACCATTTACAAATAGAATTGAAAAGGAAGTATTTGTAAACCATTTACAAATAAAATTGAAAAGGAAGTATTTGTAAAAACATTTACAAATAGATTATAAATGGAAATATTTATAAATAGAGTAATAAAGGTAATTATTTATAAAATAAATAAGATTTTATAAAAGGAATATTTTGAAAATGAATAGAATTATTAAAAAGGAGATTTAAAATTATAAAAGAAAATTTGAGAGGATTTATTTAAATTAGATATTAAATAAAAATATGTTTTAACAGTTGAATTGAGAGGGATAACTTATAAATAATATTTTATAAATTAAATAAAATGTTTATCATTGGATAAATAGAATATATAAGTCAGGACTTATATAGAGAAGTAAGAATCGATTTCAACATCGATATTTGAAACTGAATATGGACGTAGAGTTAATCAAAGGAGTTAATAAAAATGTGTTAATCAAAATGAGTTAGAAGAGTTAATCGAATTATAGTTAATCGGTTAGAGTTAGAGTTAATCGATTAGAGTTAGAGTTAATCGATTAGAGTTAGAGTTAATTGAAAAAGGTGTTAATCGATTAGAGTTAGAGTTAATTGATTTGAGTTAGAGTTAATTGATTAGAGTTAGAGTTAATTAAAAAGGAGTTAATCGAATATAGTTTATTCAAAAGGAGTTAATCGAATATAGTTTATTTGAAAAGGAGTTAATTGAATATAGTTTATTCGAAAGGAGTTATCGAATGTAGTTTATTCGAAAGGAGTTAATCGAATATAGTTTATTTGAAAAGGAGTTAATTGAATATAGTTTATTCGAAAAGAGTTAATCGAATTAGTTATTCGAAATAGAGTTAAATCGAATATAGTTTATTCCAAAGAGAATTATACATTCGGGTTCGATTATATCGAATGTAAGGAAGTACTATTTACTTTCTGGTTTTTAAATCAAGATTTATTTATTAAATAAATCGTTTATTTATTTATTTAAATTAAGGTATAAAACTGTTTATTTAAAACTAGATATTTAGGAAGTAGGGATTATAACACTATTGTTATAATCAAATGATTTCTGTAAAAGAAGTGGATTCGTAAATAGAATCTGAGAGTTTCGTAAGGAAGTTTATTAGAGGTTTAAAAGGTGAACTTTGTCTATTTCGAAGTCAGAAATGTTGTTCAGTTAAGGTCTGAGAGGTAGTTATACCCAGCGTGATTGGCTTCGTTTTTAACTAAGGAATGGTTAAGGTTCGATAGTGAAGGTTGGTTAAGTGTAATTAGTAAATCAATGTAATGTTTTGAGTTGGCATAACGATGTTTTATTTAAACATCTGTTTAAATCCAAATGTAGGAGTTTTGGAAATGTTTTCCAAATAAGAATCAAAAATGTTTTCTAATATAGAAAACAAGAAATGGAAATATTTCCCAATGTTAATAACATATAATTTCTAAATTTAGAAAATGGGAAATGTTGCATATATGGAAACAGGAGATGAAAAATGAACTAAAGAGATAAATGTTAAACGATGTTTGATCGATATAATTTCCATTTGGAAATAATATCGTTGTTTGCACACGTGTTTTTCTTTGATAGTTAACTCACCGACTATCAAAGTTTTTGACCATTTTTCCCTTGTCAATACGGAGAGACCAGGATCAGATTCATTATCTGAAAACCACTCTGTATGGGCATCAACATTGCGAATCAAATATGATGAAGATAATTGAAGACGGAGTTATGCAAGGGCTGTCCTGTTTACCGAATAGTGCCTTTGGTTTGTCCAGTCCCAGGTTCACCTGTATAGAAGAATGTCTGACATAGTATATTTAATGGATCATATAAGTTGATCTCTTCAAACGTATGTACGTTTGGCGGTGGAGGAATTCGTTTCTCTTGGCTGTATACCCATTGTATTTTTAGGGAAATCAATTTGTGATTTGGCGGGTATGACAATGTGACATTCAAAGTGAATAATTGTGTAATTTGTCAGAGATAAGCGTGGCCTCTAGCCTCACAAGTGGGGAATGACAAAAATCGGGCAGGTAGCATGGCTACGTAGTTGGCTTCCAATTAGGGTGTATTATCACCTATACAGAGATATTCATTTCATTCTTTAATCTATTCGATGCTTTCCCTTTCGGGAAACGGTTGCTGATCCCAACCGTTGGTGATATACATTCGATACACTCAAGCGAATTGAGTGGTCGATCATGTGTGGCCAGGTTGCAAGGTGTTCTTGTTGAACCCAGTGTATTCCTCTCTAGAGGTACACTATCAGAAGGTGGTTCCATGCCTTGTCATAGTGGGAAATCCATTATCCAATAAGTGCTCGCAGTTTTTGATTGTATACTATGTACGTAGAACGTGAGATGAAAGCATTTCTGCTAAATGATTATTGTTTTGTGATCGATAGACACTAATATAATATCAAAAGAGTTTTGATATAAAAGATCATTGTTTCTTTCAAAATGATTTGAAAGTTAAATCAAATTGATTTGGATTCTCATAAGGGTAAAACCCATTCCGTTCAACGGGTGGTCTTATGAGCTATCATTTAATTGTTCAAACTATTTTAAAATTGTTTTACTTACACCAGTCCCATGACTGACCCAGAGTTTGTTTTGTTTTCCCTAAACTCATGGGTGCCCAATTTTGTACGGGTAGTCAAGTAGTCAGGATTTTTCAGATGTACTTGGAGAGCTTGGAGCAGAAGGCTTCAGGATTATATAGCTATAGTTATTTCTATTGTGTTCTAAGTGTTATACTCTGATAATGTTACTGTATACATATATTGATTTTATTTCAAAATTTTATATCTATTATATGTTGTTCGTTCCGTTGTGAGATTCGTATTTACTCTGATGTTGTATGTTCTTCTTCTTCTATTCTTAGTTTCTATCTTATCTATTCTCACCCTCTGTTTTCTTTCTATTAGTTTTCTGGTTTCCAGTGTAATTTGGGTTGGACTTGTGTTATTTGGTCATCTCAATTTGTACCGGAATTTCGGGACACTATAGTTGGTATCATAGCTGAAGGTTAAGTAATTACCTTGGCTCTGTGGCGTGACTCGGTAGAGATGGGGTTTGTAATACCCTATATTGAGTTAAGTGTATTTATACGAGTGAGCGTATTTGTTATTTGATATAAAAATGATTTATATTGTGGAGATTTATTGATTGAGTTGTTTATGAGTTCTGGTCGATTAGTTTGATCCACTGTATTGGTAGGGGTTTATAAACACTCGAATACGATGAACCGACACAGTATGGTTTGAAAAGAGGGTAAAATAAAATAATTTTACCCAAAATATATTTTGATACAAACAAAGTATGGATATTTGAAATATTATCATATACTGGATGTGTTGGTTGTGATTATAATCAGATAAGATTATAATTAAAATGGTTATGTAAATAACCAATTAAAATTCGTATAAGTGTTACGACATGAATTAAATCTGAAATGAAAATCAGAATGGGAATTGAAATTCCCAAAATCTGGAAAAGTGTTTGTAAATGGACTTGGATCGATATAAGAGAATTTTAAATTCCTGGGAGATTTTAAATTGTTTTACAAGCATTGTGAATGGTATTTTGAAATATATTTCAAAGTGGAAATGTTTAGAAATGGTTTTGAAAAGTGATATAGTATTTAACTCACTTCGATAGCTGAAAAATAGATTCTGATGATTATAATGACATCATCATTGTTCATTTCCGAGTTCTAAGTGACAGATTACTATCAAAGATATTGATTTCGAATTGTTTTGGCAGAACAAGTTGTTTTGAATCCTAAAAAGGAAAGTTTGATTTTTGAAAAGCAAAGTTGTTTAGAAACTCCCAGAAATGGATTGTTTGAATTAAAACAAATTAGATGGAAATTTTTGAAACTAAATTGAAAATTAAGAATGGTAGTTGAGATTGATAATGGAATTTGGCTTGGATAAATAAATGGTTGTGTTGGAGATAAAAGTGATTTGAGTTTGATTGGGATGATATTGGTATATGCTGAATTAGCAGCAAATGGAAAGGATATAATGATATGCCCGGCAAAAAGGTACCAATTTATATTTATATATGGGTTTGAGATTTTGATGAGCTGAATTGGCAAGCTGCTTGGCTGTTTGATTTTCTTTTGGGTTGGAGAAGGCCCAGAGAGGCAAGTTATAGTTGTACAGATTGAGCCGTACAAAGGAGGTGCTAGCGAAATTTTTCGAAAATTTCGGGTGTTAGAAAATTTTGAAAATTTTTGTTAATAGAAAGGAATTAATATTTTAATTGAAATTAATTGGTTTAGTTGAATCTAAAGTCAAGAAGTAAACAAATAATTTTTAGACTAGTTAATAGGGTTTGTTTTCTACCTTAGCAATTTCGAGGACGAAATTATTTTAAGGGGGAAGAATGTAATGTCCCGTATTTTTATGGTATAATAATTAATTCATTTAATTATTTAATTAGTAATTTAGAGAAATAAAGGGTTGTTTATTTAAATAATACTGAATATTTAATTAATTTAAATAATAGAATAATATATTTAATTCTGAAATAGTCGGAAATAGTGAATTGACAATATAATGTGAACTGGACAATTTATAATATTTAATTCAGCTTAGAATTTGATTAGAATAACGAATATATTATTTGAACGACAATTGAACGTATAATTTATATTATTATTATAATCGAGCTCGAATTGGCACGGCAGTTCGTAATTTGGCGATTCGAACTTTAAAGGAATATATAGAAGCCGTTTTAAATCGGATTTCTATGAAAAAAGAAACGTTCGGAACTGGTGAAGTATATTTGTCTAATGGAAGAGATAAATCGAGATTTTGTCGTGTAGATTTTGAGTTATGTCCAAATGAAATTTTTGAAAAGTCGCTATGGAATTCCTTTATAATTTATAGCGATTTATTTATATTATAAATGGATTTTCAATATATATCGAATATCGATTCAACTGGGATTTGAATTTTGAGTTATGAATCCCATTTGGAGCTGTATGATATTCTATTGCGAATATATATGATAATATTTGTTTATAAATATTAAATTTAATTATTTTTAAATATATTAATATTTAAAAGGGTTTATTTAGAGCTTTAAAAATAGCTAGTTTTGCAAACGACCTTCGTTTTCGACGAAACTAATTTTGTTGGATCCGCAATATTTAATTATTGCTAGATTTCAATTTTCGTGATTATTAGAGCCAGTATGTAGTTGTACGGATTTTTAGTGCGAAATACAATTAATAATTTGACTTTAAAAATATGTTGTGTGAGCAAACAAAGTCGGAATTCGACGAAACTAGTTTCGTTGGGTCCGTAATGTCAAACAGTAGCTGCATGTCTATTTTCGTGATTTTTGGATATCGTATGTGATCACAGGAATTTTTAAGGACGAATATAGTTAGCGATTGATTAAAATAAAATAAAATAATCAAATATAAAAATAATATAGTTATTCTATACGTACCACAACACCTCTAACCCTAATTATGACTCTTTCTTGTGGTCAACAGAAGGAGCCGCCGGGTTTTCCTCCTTAATACCAATTTCGAGAGTTTAGAAAATATATAGAAAATCAAAGTAAAATTTATAAATGAAGTTATATATATATATATATGGAATCGTATGATGATTCTCCACAGTCTTGTGTATGATTCAAGGGGTGTGATTCTTGCTCAAAGGGATCGACGGTGAACAGTGTGCGTATGAACGAGCTAGGGTTCATGATTTCAAGTTTTATAAACATTGATTCGATTTTTATACAACGGTTTGGAGTTTCTAAGATGAAATGAAGTCTTGCTGCAAATTTTTGGCGGAATTGGAGATTAAAGATGTCGAAGATTTGCTGTACCGTGACTTGAGAAGCCTAGTTCGCGACTAGTGGGTGCTGTTCGAGTTGAACGTAGATGGTATGGTGGTGACGAGCATTCGAAGAGAGGAAAGTTGATGTTGTCGGTTTGTGAAATGATTGAGAGACGATGGAGTAGGGTTGGGAGTTCAACACTGTCTAAGGAGGAGGAGCGGAGTTTTGCTATGGGGAAGATGGAGTACTGAAGCAGAGGATGCGGGTTCTATTTTTGTTTTGGGCTGGATTGGTAAGAAGGCCCAATAATAATTAATTTAACTTTGTGTTAATTTAAATAATCGTATAAACTTGTAATCGTTATAACTTGAGCATACGTTATCAAAATTTCGAACGGTTGGATCAATTGGGATTGTAGGGACGATGGCTACACAATGGAACTGACTGGGAGTGAATTGGAGCTCGTTACAATTTATAGTAAAATAAATTGTCCGTCTGAATCAAGCGAGGGTTATCGTAATTAACGATGATCGTCCAATGTGAGTAAATCTCACTACTCTGATCAGTTCATATTTTTATAACGTATTTTTAGAACTGATAGATGATGGATGATTCTGTGTGTTGACTGTTTGGTTGAACTGCTAATTGATTGGTTGAAAATATCGATATAGTAATATATATATATATATCATTAATCAAATATTGATCCTATTTATCAGAATATTTCATATTGAAATGAAATTGATGTGGATTATATTGTATAACATCTGTGGATGCAGGAAAACAGGTAAATAGGTGGAGGAATCCAAGTATGTTTGAATGATACCGATCATTATTATATGGTACGTTAAATACCTAAGGAATACTGGAATGTTAAAAAGGAAATTTTCAATGTTATATCGAAAAAGAAATATTTATAAAATCAAAAGAAGTTATAAAAAGAAATACTTATGAAATAAATAAAACAAATAAACAAGGAAAATATTTGTGAAACAAATTAAAAAGGAAGTATTTGAAAACCATTTACAAATAGAATTGAAAAGGAAGTATTTGTAAACCATTTACAAATAGAATTGAAAAGGAAGTATTTGTAAACCATTTACAAATAGAATTGAAAAGGAAGTATTCGTAAACCATTTACAAACAGAATTGAAAAGGAAGTATTTGTAAACCATTTACAAATAAAATTAAAAAGGAAGTATTTGTAAAAATATTTACAAATAGATTATAAATGGGAATTTTTATTTATGAAATAAATAGAGTAATAAAGTAATTATTTATAAAATAAATAAGATTTTATAAAAGGAATATTTGGAAAATGAATGCAATTATTAAAAAGGAGATTTAAAATTGTAAAAGAAAATTTGAGAGGATTTATTTAAATTAGATATTAAATAAAAATATGTTTTAACAGATGAATTGAGAGGGATAATTTATAAACAATATTTTATAAATTAAATAAAATGTTTATCATTGGATAAATAGAATATATAAGTCAGGGCATATATAGAGAAGTAATAATCGATTTCAATATCGATATTTGAAACTGAATATGGACGTAGAGTTAATCAAAGGAGTTAATCAAAATGTGTTAATCAAAATGAGTTAGAGGCGTTAATCGAATTATAGTTAATCAGTTAGAGTTAGAGTTAATCGATTAGAGTTAGAGTTAATCGATTAGAGTTAGAGTTAATCGAAAAAGGAGTTAATCGATTAGACTTAGAGTTAATTAATTTGAGATAGAGTTAATTGATTAGAGTTAGAGTTAATTGAAAAGGAGTTAACCGAATATAGTTTATTCGAAAGGAGTTAATCGAATATAGTTTATTCGAAAAGGTGTTAATCGAATATAGTTTATTCGAAAGGAGTTATCGACTATAGTTTATTCGAAAGGAGTTAATTGAATATAGTTTATTCGAAAAGGAGTTAATCGAATATAGTTTATTCGAAAAGAGTTAATCGAATTAGTTAATCGAAAATAGTTTATTCGAAAGAGAATTATACATTGGGGTTTGATTATATCAAATGTAGGGAAGTACTATTTACTTTCCGATTTTTAAATCAAGATTTATTTATTAAATAAATCGTTTATTTATTTATTTAAATTAAGGTATATAAGTTTTTATTTAAAATTAGATATTTAGGAAGTAGGGATTATAACACTATTGTTATAATAAAATGATTTCTATAAAAGAAGTGGATTCGTAAATAGAATCTGAGAGTTTCATAAGGAAGTTTATTAGAGGTTTAAAAGGATAAACTTGCCTATTTCGAAGTCAGAAATGTTGTTCAGTTAAGGTCTAAGAGGTAGTTATACCCCCAACTTGATTGGCTTTGTTTTTAACTAAGGAATGGTTAAGGTTCGATAGTGAACGTTGGTTAAGTGAAATTAGTACATTAGTGTAATGTTTTGAGTTGGCATAACAATGTTTTATTTAAACATCAGTTTAAATCCAAATGTAGGAGTTTTGGAAATGTTTTCCAAATAAGAATCAGAAATGTTTTCTAATATAGAAAACAAGAAATGGAAATGTTTCCCAATTTTAATAACGTATATTTTCTAAATTTAGATAATAGGAAATGTTTCATATATGGAAACAGGAGATGAAAAATGAACTAAAGAGATAAATGTTAAATGATGTTTGATCGATATAATTTCTATCTGGAAATAATATTATTGTTTGCACACGTGTTTTTCTCCGATAGTTAACTCACCGACTATCGAAGTTTTTGACCATTTTTTCGTTTTCAATACGGAGAGACCGGGATCAGATTCATTATCTGGAAACCACTCTGTATGGGCATTAGCATTACGAATCAAATACGATGAAGATAATTGAAGACGGAGTTATGCAAGGGATGTCCTATTTACAGAATAGTGCCTTCGGTTTGTGTAACGACCCGAAATTTTTGCCATTTAATTCTTAATATTTAAATTGGTTTTAAATATTTTATTTGAAATATAAATCGATTTTTAATAGTCTGAATGTCATTTTAATTTGAAATATCGAGTTTGACATAATCGATTTCTAATAGTCTGAATGTCATTTTAATTTGAAATATCGAGTTTAAAATTCAAATTAGATTATTTTGAAGCTATATTTAGATTGGATATGTAATTTATTTGTTAATTGGGGATTGGTTTGATTTAATTTCCAAATGATATAAGATTTTAATGAAATTAATTTTATAAAGTCCAAAATAGATTATTCTAGCAAGAGTGTAGTTATAATTTAATTTTTAGAATTTTACTGTAGTTTTTATTTTTGAAAAATAAACAACTTTTTATTTGAAGTATTTTACACCCTATATCAGCTTTTTGGGATATCAAAATATAAGATAACTTGTCTATATTATTATATTTTTGAGATCATTGCACATCGTTTAACACAATGTTATCTTTACTTCTGTCGTTCCCTGCTGATGTTTGAACAAAGAAAATAAAGAGCACTCATTAAATTATCATAGTAAAACCACTTTAATCACTTTCCATATAAAGATCTAATCATGTTGAAAAGCAATGGAATGAATCTGTGCATATAATACCTTGGTAGTCGTAGTTCATTGTTATTTTGGCAACCATACAACTCATGATAATTCTCAGTTACATAGGTGCTTTGAATTTTTTTACTTTCCTGAAGCTATATTATTGCTGTCACCCTCAAATAGCGACAGCCTAGGAATAAAGATCACATGCGTAGTATTAACTGTTGATCAGAAAATAATATAAGAAGATGAAAACCAGCAACGTGCTCTCCACGCCATTTTATTTCCGTGCTTTCCAAGACAATTGATTATCGTGAGTGCCAAGCTGCTATATTATGTGCCAGTCAAGGCATTTCTTCTTTAAAACTGGGTAATGCCATTCAAAGAAAAATGTGAAGAAAACCCCTTACCAAAATCAATTAAAATTCAAAAGAAATTCTACCAATCGAAATCCTGTATACCCGAACTCTTCATTCTTTTCTCTTCAATCGCATGACAGCATTGCTGAACGCGAACCATTTTCTCCCATTGGCAATAAGACAGCGGCAACAAGCTTCCATCTTTAGAGAAATTAAAGTTTAAATTCACGAGATAATGTTATATTCGGATTCATGGGGAGAAATCGTAGTTGTATGCCAAGTTTTAGGGGAGATGGTGATATTTTTGTTCGTTGGTTTTGGCTATAGCAGCGTGCGGTAGATCTAAAACCGCGTGGAAGGAGGTGACTTGCGGTTCAGTATGGTGGAGGGACTAGTATACGGGCTCGGTCCTTGGTAAGCTTCAACGTCGGCAACAGTGAGTGTGGGTGAAGGTTGGTCCTACATGGACATGGTGGTGTGTTGTTTCCAGCGCCATAGTAGATGGTGGAAGGGCGTACAAAATGGGGTAGTTTATCGATGAACAGTGATTGAGTTGCGATTTTCACTTTAGGGACTAAAGTGTGCCGAAGTCAGAGTAGTGTTCAGGCAGAGCAACGTGTTGAAATGGGTGGACTCGTATCGTTTTTTCCTCTTTCCTGCGGAATATCACGTTTTGAGATAGGGGAAGAAGGTGGACATGCTGAGTTCATGATGGGGTCGACGTACGGGTAGCATGTGTATGTCAAAGGAGAAAGGGTGTGCGAAGAGGAGTGGGGAAGTGTTTCAAGCATGGCAGATGGTGGTTCAAACTGGCGATGGGCTGAAAATAGCGTTGGGTTCCAGTCATCGGGATTTGGTGTGAATTAGTAAGCTACCATGTATGTAACACCCCGTAAATTTCAATGTTAATATTCACAAATTAAAGAATGACTAATCTTAGACGTGAGAATTAAGGGAAACGGGTTGCGCCATTGTGTTCGTCTCGGAATTCTGGTTGAGATAGAGTCCGAGTTTGCAACTATCGCCTGGAGCAAAACTGGTGATACTCCATTTTCGATCATTTCAATCTAATTAAAGATTCATTAAAACTCCACTTAGTTTTAATCTTCGACTGGGTTAAAGAATCAGTGTCATTTAAAACACGGTTCACGATAAACCCAAAATCACATTCCATTAATTATCGGGTTAAAGAACGAGTGTTATTTAAAACACTGTTCACGATAAACCCAAAAATCAATATCAATTCAATTCCAATTAAATATCATTTAATTGGTGAACTTCATTAAATCTAAATAAAAAGATTTAATCTTTTCTCAACTGGGTTCAAGAACAGTGTTAGTGAAGACACCATTCATGATAAACCCAAATCACATTCGGTATTCAATACAAGGCTCTGAATAGAAAATATATCGGCTTATATTCAATATCGAATTCTACGACTAACAAATGTCGTATTGGAAATAACGATATAAATATATATCTTTCAAATTTCCATAACAACACCTGTATAATCATGAATTCCAACATCGAAATATTCCGAAGACAATTTCGATTCAAATCCACTCCAATGCAATCATTGGAAATTTTGGTTATTTTTAAAACCCTTTTCGAATTCAATTTATTTATTTAAAAATAAATAGAATTATAATTCTAGTTCAAAACTAGTTCATCTCGATAAAAATCTATATTTATCTTTTCAAATATGGAGTTTTTCATCCCAGACTTTCACAAATCATTTCTTATGATTTTACACAAATTATTACTATTTTTAATAATTTTATCAAGGCCCGTACAGTCGATTTCCAACAATGGCCATCGAACTGCACTTACAGCGACCTTTTTCGAATTTGATTTGGACGTAACTCCAAATCCAACCGTTAGATTTCAAATTTCTAACATTCATTAGAAAGCTCTTTTCGATACGAACCCAACGGTTCCGGTTTTAGGAGAATCCGACGGTCGGATCTCCCGCAATGTCCGTTTGAAATAAATGGTCGAAATTCACGAACTGCCGCGGCGCGGCGCGTTCTATTTAGGCCATTATATTATATATATAATATATATAATATATACTTCGGCGATTTCTATTTAAAACGAATTATATAAATAGTTTTGAATTCGTTTCAAAAGCAATTTCAACTTCCTTTTCAATTCAAATCAAAATTGAATTCTTCTTTATAAATTCGTTTCATAATTCATTTCTATTCAATTCAAATTTCAATTCAATTTGAATTCATTTCAATTTGCTTTCAATTCAATTTGAATTCGTTTTCAATTCATTTCGAAATCGTTTTCAATTCAATTCATTTCGAAATCGTTTTCAATTCAATTTGAATTCGTTTTCAATTCAATTCATTTCGAAATCGTTTTCAATTCAATTTATTTCGAAATCGTTTTCAATTCAATTCATTTCGAAACCACTTTTAATTCAATTCACTTTGAAATCACTTTTAATTCAATTCACTTCGAAATCACTTTTAATTCAATTCACTTTGAATTCGTTTTCAATTCAATTCATTTCGAAATGAATAAAATCGATATAAATATCGTTCACGTCAAAATGGCGTCAATCTAATCAACACGGCTTCATAAATTTCTATTTTCAAAATAGTTGTTATTATCAAAATATTTCGTTCAACACATGACCAATCTCAATGAATGAGTACTGTCAACACATGAACTTTTATTTTATATCGATAAAGATGTAAATTTTAATATTAAAATATTTCGTTCAACACATGACCAATCTCAATGAATGAGTACTGTCAACACATGAACTTTTATTTTATAATATTCTTTATTTTTCAAATTGGAATGAGGCCCAATCAATTACCATATAAAGTTAATTATATGGATTTTCATACAACACATGTATATAATAACATTGAAAATAATCAACCATCAACCAAAGTGCACTACACTGTAAAAGCATCAAATATAGATATTCAACGCTTATAACAGCCTGTCAATCAATCGATCGACATATTTAATCAATCAGGATGAGTGAACTTCAAATTTCATCCCAACACCCGTGTGGGGTTTCAAACAATCAAACAAATATTTTATTCGTGCAGTTGGGCAATGTGTAAAATTTATCGACCCAATCAATGTCCTTCAAATAGGTGTACATAAACAAACCGTCTGGTTTGTAAATGAATATTTTATTTTATTCACTTCACGTTAAAAATTATATTTTTAACGATAAAACATTTTATTTCAATCTATGAATTTCTATTCAATTCATTTATTCTATAAAATGATATTTTTATTTTCTAACATATTTTAGAAAATTTCGGCGGCATAACGGCACGATACTAGAAACGGGACAAGGCCTAGCCTTATCCCCAGTCTAGTGAAGGCCCACGCCATTCACACATCAATCAAAATCACCAAACAACCAAATTCAAATCACATCATATAACTAATCTATGCAACCAAACAAACAAGTCCATGGTCTGTGGACGATTGTGTCGGGTGCTACTAAGCACCGTCTGCATCCTAGTATATATATATAAATAGAAATGAAATTGAAAGGTGAGAAATTCTCACTTTTAGCTATCCTAGCTCCACGGCACTTCTAATGCAGGAAATCTTCGCCAACTCGCCTTCGTTGCCCGTATTCTCTACATATGTAGAAATTGAATTTTTACGATGCTATTCAATATATAAAAATATGATTTTTACTTTTGCTTTCAACATATAAAAATATGTTTTTTTCTTTTGCTTTCAACATATAAAAATATGTTTTTTGTCTTTTGCTTTCAACATATAAAAATATGTTTTTTTACTTTTGCTTTCAACATATAAAAATATGTTTTTTTCTTTTGCTTTCAACATATAAAAATATGTTTTTTTCTTTTATTTCAAAAACAGTTTTATTTCTTTTTAAAAATTCAGTTTTAAATTGCTTTTAAAAATAACAGTTTTAACTTTAAAAAAATTCAGTTTTAAACTTTATAAAAATTTCTGTTTTAACTTTAACAAAATCGGTTTTTAAATTTTAAAAACAAAACAGTTTTTATAAATGTAAAAAAAACAGTTTTAAATTCTTTAAAATCGGTTTATAAATGTATAAAAATAAAATCAGTTTAAAGTTCTTTTAAAATCTGTTTTAAACCCTTTAAAAAAAATCGGTTTTTTTATACCCAAAATCGAAATTATTTTTAATGAATTAAAATAAAAATAAAATACCATAAAATACTTACAGTATTCAGAAGAAGGGGGGGATTTCTCTGGTGGCGGTCGGCTTCAGCTTCGCGAGCGAGGGGGGAGAAGATGTCGTCGGCGATTGCGATCTGGGGGGCTTCGGGTCTTCGTCGATGGAGGCGGGGGCTTCGGGGCTCGATCGATGGAGGCGGTGATGTCTTCGTCGACGTCGAGACGAGGGGGCGGGCGTCGCGATGCTTAGGTTTTCTTTTTTTTAATCCTAAATCGATTTCTGATAAGTGATTCGGGGGGGGGGGCAACGAAGAAGAAAAGGGGGGAAAGGTAATTTTTTTTATTTATTTTATTATTATTTAATTATTAAATTTTGCAAAAGGGTTGACTTTTACATACGACCTCGAAACGAGGTCCACCGCCTGTCGTCCATAGCGTTTTACCCCCATTCCGAACACAATGGGATATGTATCGTAAGCTGGTTTGATCGTTACAATCAGTTCCCGTTGAATTTACATTTAAATCCTTATATTGAATTTTAAACGTACATTTCAAATTACCGGGGTCACATACTAACTAGAAAAATTCCAGAAAAATATTTTCTAGTTTCGTATTGACGATACGGTCCTAACAAAACTAGTTTCGTCGAATTCTGAGACCGTTGGAAAAATGGCTAATTTCCAGTCGATTAAAATCAACCGAAATGGTCAAACGCGTTTTCCTTTGCCACGCTCACATATTGATTCAGAAAATTATGAAATTTGGAATCTAGCAATAACTTAACATCACGGACCCAACAAAACTGGTCTCGTCGAAATCCGAGGTCGTTTGCAAAATGTCCATTTTTAAGGGCCTTATATATATAAAAAAATATATATAAATTCCACAGCGACTATTTCTAATTTTAAACTGGACATATCTTATCATTTCTATGATGAAATCTCAGTTTGTTAACTTCGTTACAAAGATATAGTTATACAGATTCAAATATTTCTTGTTTCGTTCAATTCTGACTTATATTGAATTCTGTATATTCATTTGAAATTAGAAATCGAATTTTCGAACTACCGCGCCATTTTCTATTCCTTTTATAATTATATATAATTATTATATATTCTAACGACGACGTATATAATATATACGTCGAATTCTATTCAAAATAAATTTCTCGTCGATATTATTTAAAATAATCTATTTTAAATAATCAAAATTCGCTAAAATGGCCAAAATAAAAATTTTAAACTGGCCCGCATTTTACGGGTTGTTACAACTTTGTATGAAGAAGTTATGGCCATCAGAAGTTTTAGAAAATTCAAAACAGATTTCGAAAATTCAAAACTCAGAGTCAAATGGGCTAGGCGGGAAAATTCCCGCTAGGGCCAGGTCGACTTACCCTAACCAGTCGACCATAGGGTCGACCTGCCCCTCCCCCCCCCCCCCCCCCCCCACGGGCAGATTTTAGTGATGACCTGTTATGACTGTATGCTGACTCATTAGGGTTTCTGATCAGCTCCGATTGGCTGGGATTAATTATGGGTTGATCGGACGGCCTAAACTAATCCTAAACTCTATAAAAAGACATGTAGACTCAAATCCTAAAATCAAATCAAAATTAGATCAATGGCCGTCATGTTGTCACTCCAAACCCTAGAGTAGCCGCCACCAACTAGAAGCAAATTAAAGACAACAATTCAATTCAAATCAAGCCTAAAAATACAACAACGAAATTGTCTACAACAAGGGAACGCTAATCAATTACAGAATTCAGATCCCAGAACTCAAGACCCCTTTTTCGGTGAGTTCTAGTCACTTTTAGGTTTAAATAAATAAAAGTGAAACGTGGTAGACTATGATTTGGGCATATGTTGTTTGTAGTTATGCAAGTTTATTGTTATTGTTGATCATGAACCTATGCAAATTGTTATGATATCATGCAAGTCACCTATACAAGTTATTATTCATGAACCTATGCAAGTTATTATTCATGAAACTATGCAAGTTGTTATGTTATGCAAGTTGTTAAACATGATGTAAAACATGAATCTATGTGAGTTGTTAATTATGTTGTTAATTCATGAACCTATGCAAGTTGTTATGTTGTGAATCATGAACCTATGTTAGTGTTAATTATGTTGTTAATTCATGAACCTATGCAAGTTGTTATGTTGCAAAATCATGAATCTATGCAAGTTGTTAATTATGTTGTGAATCATATTTATATGCAAAGTTATCATGTCATTTTCCCTAGTTGTCATGCTTATGCCAAAATTGTACTGAAAACAATCATCTTGTCATTCCCTTTATTTTGTTGTTATGGCGAGGATACATTGTAGCCTCGGTGACGCTAAAAACGCAAACGGTTACGCTAGTTAAGAAACGGGAAAAAAGGGGAATTTGTAATAGGCATTGTGATTATGTAAATTGGACACATAATTTTAGTAGGGGAACATATAAATAATTACCTATTATGATATCGGTAAAATTGGGTAAAAATGGTATAATTTGAATATGACCATTTATGGATAGGAAATTCAAATTGTTAATAAGATTGGTATTGACACCTATAAAAAGGAAAGTATTAATTAATTAACTTAATCAAAAGAGGAATGTTTAAGCAATTGAAGTCTGAAGATTTAATATTGAGAATTGGCATAAATGCCTTAAATGGCATAAAATAAATTTGTGATGAAATTGGTATGATTTTACATACCATAAATAGATGGACATAATTGATTCAATTATGGCCATAGTTAAATTTGGAATTGATTAATAATTTGAATAGGGAAATTAATTCAAATTGGGGAATGATTAATTAGGTGTAATTAATCGTTTAAGACACGAGGTTAGGCTCGTTTGTGGTGTAAGACTGCCCGGACCCTCCCGGCAAATCCAGCTGCCACAAATGCCAGTCTAATGTGGGAGGTCTTAGGCATAAATTAAATATGTGACAGTTGTAAGGACACGAGGTTATGCTCTTTTGTGGTGTAAGACTGCCCGGAGCCGCCCGGCAAATCCAGCTGCCACAAATGCTAGTCTAATGTGGGAGGTATTTATAAGGTTACGATCCTAATGAATTGAGAAACACTTAACCAGATAAACATGTAGTGGGACATGAGGGGTTAAGTGGGTGCCTTGGGTGGCATGTGAAATACGATTAGGTGTCTCGATAATTAATTAATGCTGATTAAAGACTACTTAACCTAACTTAATACATATGGACTGTATGATGACAGACATAAGTTAGGGTTAAGTAAAACGAATTGGATTGTGGGTGGGTTAAGTACAACTGATAGGTAGGTGGGTAATATTAATATATAGCCCCACAAACTTAACCATTAAATAAATAGGATTAAATCAGTGGGAGGGTTAAGTACAACTGAAGGGTAGGTGGGTAATATTAATACATATAGGCCCACAAACTTAACCGGATAAAAAGGGTTATGTAATTAAAGACACCTAATGGTATACATAACCGGGTAAAAAATAGTAAAGTTATGTATTAAAGACACCCTTAGGGGTACGCATAACTAATGGGAATAGATAGAGTTATATATTAAAGACACCTATAGGTACGCATAACCGATAGGTAGAATAGGGGTTATGTGTAAAAGACACCTATAGGTACGCATAACTGATAGAGGGCTATGTAATTAAATACACCTCAGGGTATACATAGTCAGTAGAAAACCTAGTGGGGACACAAGACATAGGGGAGAACTTGTATCATGTTGTGTGGGACCCATTTCAGTCAGTAACCCGGAGGCGTATCAAAGTAAAGAACTCCGTACTAGGCGGGGAAGGGGCACGCTTACTGATTGATTGTAAGAGATCCAAAATGAGACGGATGGTGTGGGCGGGGCAAACCGAACGGGGACATGTGCGTGCATGGGCCGAGCAGAGGGGGACAAGACGACCGTGACACCAGTAGGTATAACTGTGCACACCTTAGGTTGCAACTTTAGGGAAGTGATACCCCCTAGTTGTGGGACCATCACAGGGTATCTACAGAGTAGGGAGCTGATCGATTAGGGTAGTGGTTGGGGTATACCCGGATGTTTTCTCTAAGTCTACCAATTTATAGTAGGAGGGTAGTGGGTACGACTAGTTGAGATAGGAGCAGGAGACACCTATGACAACAGCTAGGAATACACGAAAGTACCACCATCGTTACCATTAGCGGAAGGGATCATCTCATCTTGATTTGACTAGTAATAGTGCAGAGTAGTTAGTAGTGAAGCATGCATATACCTTACCGTATTTGTCCTGTCATACTGTCATCTGTACCGTGAATCCTCTTATCCACTTTGTATGCTTGTCATGTTTACCTTTATTTATTTACTAGCTAAAAGTTACTGGACTCACCAGACGTATGTCTGACCTAGTTTGTTTCGCCTCTTTTCTTCCGCCCCCCCCCCCCTCCCCAGGTTCTCAAGGAGGAAACTCCCAGGTTTTGTCAGGATTTGGATATCATCTTCTAGGAGCTACTTCTGAAGTATGGCTCGAGTCTCTGTCTCTTATATGGTTTGCTCTTTAATATGGGGAATGATGTTTTTATTTTAAATACCTATGTACTCTGATGATGTAAGACAGAAGTGTTTTAATGGTTTTATGACTCATGGTATTATGTAACAAAGTATTTTGGTGATTTAATAAATTTGTTTATTTTCCGCTGCAAAAATTTTATATCTATCTTGTGATATTCTGTGACTGTTTACCAAAAACGCTCCACTGAAGTTTAGGCATTCCCTTTAATGATTGGCTTCTACTCGTACGCATTCATGTCATATGTCATTCGGCCACGCTTGACTGTAGCCACCTGTGCTGGTCCCACCATGGGGTGTATCAATCCCTCTGGTGGCAACCCGACACGATTCAAGATGCACAGTGTACACTACTGATGCCCAGTGCCTGATTTTTCCACTTCGGAGTACGTGCACGCGCATACTCCGTCGGAACCTACACTGGCCCACCAACCACTGACGTTTTGATCGCTTATAATTCAGCCCAGTAATCGTGCCCCACCCTACCTAGTTTTAGGGTACCATGATATATCTATGTGGGTTACTGCTGAAATGGGTCCCCGTTACTAGGGTTTTCTAATCAACATGTTTGTTTGGTTAAGTGTCCAGGTTTACCTAACCCGCCCATTCATTTTGTTAACATGTTGAATCGGTTAAGTGTTTTCCTAAATTGACTTAACCCTACCAATCCTGACTTAGCTTTAATTTATTAAAGAACCAACCACTCACATTAGACAGGTCTTATTGTGGTCACTGGATGTGCGGTCGGTTCCGGGTAGATTAACACCACAACCCAGTCTAACCTCGGGTTCTTTTTAGGCTTGATGCACTAACCACCCACATTAGACAGGTCTTGTTGTGGTCACTGGATATGCCGGTCGATTCCGGGCAGATTTACACCACAACTCAGTCTAACCTCGGGTTAGGCATATTCATCTTGTCTAAATTCATATTTTCCTATATATGTCAAATTTCTTTATGTAAATTAATTTTATTTTACTCATGCCATAATTATCTTTTCAAATATTGCTCACAATAAATGGTATATCTAATATACCATTTTATGAACAAACCTATGCCATGAATTTTCACGTTTTCTCATCGTTATCCCCGTAGAACGTATGTATGAATTACATAAAATGTTGGGCTAGCAAATTAGCCCAAACCCATAAACAAAAAGGGGTAATAAACAAGGAACATGAAATAAACATCACATGTAACTTGGCATATATGTATCATTATCTTAACTAAACAGGTAGAGGTGAACTTGTAACTAAGTTGGATCTAATTTTCATGTAAACTTGATATGGGTCTAACATGGAGGTTTAACATATAAACACAATTTTAAACCACAATTTAGCATACTAACTTATGTATGTCAAAACATAAGAAAGCCACTATAAACATATTTAAATCACAACTTAGCATGATAACTTATGTGTTAAAACATAAGAGGACTACAAATCTAATCTTGCAACATAAATAGATTCAACTTGACATAGTTCTAAATATTCATAAATGTTAATCTAACATGTAAGCATGTGATTTAGATCCTAAACTTGCAAATAACCACCAATTTATAACATGACATGTTTTGCCAATTTGTTGGCATAATAAGTTCTTTATCCAATCGTAATAGATTCTAATAACATACAATGTTGTTCATCACCACAAGCATATAGACATAAAATATACAACATGTTCATCGCCATAAGCATATAGACATGATTAATTATAATGATACTTTAAGATAAATGAGAAGCAATTCTAATAGATAAGCATCATTCTATATCCCAATTACAACATGTCATGATTCAAGTGAAATAATGTTTAAATCTACGTAATAACCCACTTACAAACTAAAAAGAATTCTTGCGTTCTGAAATCTGAATTCTGAAATTGGAGATGCGCGCCTTTGAAGAAGATCGTTGAATTAGACTAATTTTTATTTTGATTTTAGATGTAAGCTTTTAACTCGTCTTTGAATTGAAAAAGGGTGACGGCTACACCAAGTTCTCTACTGACGGCATTTCAGTTCTAGGATTATTTTTCTGTGTGTGTTTAGGTTGAGAATTGAGTTGTTTATATAGAATTCCAATTTAATTATAGCCGTCAGATGAACCTAGGGTTAATCACAGCCACTTAGACCTGATCAGGACCATCCCGAAACCCTAGTGACTCAGCAGCATGTCATCAGTCGTTCAAATTTCAGATCTGGCTGGAGGCCAGGTCGACCCTAACGTCGACCCCCAGGTCGACCTCTAGGGGGAGGTCGACACTAGGGTCGACCCCCTGGTCGACCTGCCTGGGCGGGAATTTTCCCACCCAGCCCGCTTCTGGCTTCTGTTTGAATTTGAACTTGTTTTTCTTCGAGCTGTTTGAATTTATTTGAATTTCTGAAACTTCTGGAGGCCATAACTTCATCATACGAAGTCCAATTTACACAAACTCGGACTATATCTCAACCAGAATTCCGAGACGAACAAAATGGCGTAACCCGTTTCCCTTAATTATCGTATTTTAAATTAAGTATTCTAGGTTTCATTATTATAACGTTAATAGAAAATATGGGGTGTTACATTCTCCCATCCTTTTAGGATTTCGTCCCCGAAATCCCCAAGTCGAGAAGAACTTATATCATACCATCCAAACACCCATCTACTCAACCATCAAACACAGGCATCCATTGTCCTTAAAATATTTCTAATGCTTCATGATCATATGCATTGTGTGTGTATATGTCCTTATCTAATGCAAAATCATGCGGTCTACTGATTCAGTTGACCTCCTTAATGCAAATTATGTCAGTGCCATGAGTCCATTATGAATGCAATTTTTCGTACTCGAAATTTCTTGCATGAGTGCACAATCATTCATACAAATGCAACGTCCGTATGATAACACATCAAGTTTTAATCCATAAACCAACACATATATGCATATGCAATATGGAAGTGACTGAGCCGATATAATATCTAATGTGTGTGTATATGCATCCACTAGCAACCACTAGCAACCATTTGCAACCACTTGAGGAAAAAGAGATAAAAGACGTACCCTCAAAAAGAAAACGGTAGGTTGCGCGTATTCTATCCTCAGTTTCCCAACTCGCGTCTTCCTCGGTGTCGCTCCATTGAACTTTGACGAGTTTAACTTCCCGGTTGCGTAGCTTTTTGACCTCTGTTCCCAAGATAGGGGTTGGAGCTCTCCTCACAGTTGCTTCATGTTCAACTTCAACTTCTTCTAGCATACTTGGTTCTACCACTTCCGTAGACTCGTGTAAGCATTTCCGCAAGTGAGAGACATGAAAGACATTATGTATCCCGAACAATCTTTCGGGCAGCTGTACTCTATAAGCCATCTTCCCAATCTTCTCGATGATAGGGAATAGCCCTACAAATCTTGGTGCTAGCTTTCCTGCGGATCCAAAGCGAACGACGTTCCTCAAAGGAGATACTTTAAGGAACACCTTATCTCCAACTTCGAACTCAAGGTCAGTCCTTCTTTTGTCTGCGTAGGACTTCTGTCTATCTTGGGCAGTCTTCATTCTTCTTCGTATCAAGTCTACTTTCTCTGAAGTCTCCTTAATCATGTCTGGTCCAAGTATGAGCTTGTCTGTGGACTCCCACCAGCAAGTTGGTGACCTGCACGGTCTTCCATATAAAGCTTTGAAAGGTGCCATGCCTATGGTGGCTTGGTGGTTGTTGTTGTAAGTGAATTCCACCAAAGGTAGATGATCCTCCCATGTTCCTCCGAAGTCGATAATGCATAACCTCAAGAGGTCTTCTAATACTCTGTTGACTCTTTCCATCTGGCCATCAGTTTGAGGGTGATAGGTCGTGCTTAAGCATAACTTTGTGCCTACAACCTCTTGTAAACTCTTCCAAAACTCGCTCGTGAAGATAGGGTCTCGATCACTCACTATGCTGGAGGGTATCCCATGGAGTTGAACTATCTCCTTAAGATATATGGATGCTAGATATGAGGCAGTCCTTCTACTCTTGACGGGTATAAAGTGGGCACTTTTTGTGAGCCTTTCCACTATTACCCAAATGCTGGTATTGCCCCTTCTTGATCTAGGCAACCCATCTATAAAGTCCATCGAGATGCTATCCCATTTCCACTGTGGGACCTCTGGTGGATGAAGCAGACCTCCAGGCTTCTTCTGCTCCGCCTTGACTGTTGGCATATTAAACACTTAGAAATAAATTCAGCTACGTCCTTCTTCATGCCATTCCAAAAGAAAACTCTTTTGATGTCTTTATACATTTTGTCCCCGCCTGGGTGTATGGTCAGCTTGGACTGGTGTGCCTCTTCTAGAACCGCCTTTAACAAGCCCCTTGCTTGTGGGACACATAGTCTTCCATCTCGTCTCAACCAGGCATTGGCATCCATGGAGTATCTATTGAGGTGACTAGAAGTCTCACCCCTAATTAATTTGTCCATCACTTCGACTAGCTGAGGGTCTTCTCTTCACGCGACTCCGACTGAGTCTAATAGAGTTGGTCGCACTTCTAATGTTGCTAGCAAGCCAGGTACAAAGTCAGTGGAGGGTCTGAAGTTAAATCTTGCTAAGAACTCCAAGCTTTGCCTTTCCACAAAGAGAGGGCTTAAGGTTAGTTTCTTTCTACTCAAGGCATCAGCTACTGCATTGCCCTTGCCAGGACTGTAGGTGTAACACCCCGTATTTTCTGAGAATATTAAAATTACAAATTAAAGAATAATTTATTTGAAAAAGAGGAATGAGAAAAGAATGATGTTTAGCATTGTTCTAAGGTTTGTAAGCAAAAGACTTAGTAGCTCATTTGGTTAGAACATGTGGCTTGCATACAAAAGGTACAGAGTTCGATCCCCGCCAGCGCTATATTTTGTTGTAGGGGAATGGCTAAAAAGTGGCTTAGTGTGAACGCAGTTCAAAAAGTAATTTAGTGTGAAAATGGTTAATTATGAAGAAGTTATTAAACCATGAAGTTTGTATGCATATGAGATAAATATATAAATATATAGACATATATAAAAATTAAACAAATATTCAAAAAAAAGTTCAAAACAGCGAATCGGGAGGGGGAATAGCCGAACCGCACCATTTTTGGAGTCGACGCGAGCCCTGCTGGGTCAACTAGAGGTCAATCCAGGGTGTTTGGCTGCCAACCCGTGGCCCGATTCGCCCTAAGGGCTGATATGGCATCTGAGTGGTCCAGATCAATTCTAGGGTTAATCCTAAGGCCTAAATAACTTCCTACACCTATATATACACCCTAAGACCTAACCCTAATTCATAAATATTATCTATGACACCATTATACTATAAATTCTCTCTTAAATCCTAGCCGCCGCCTCTAAATCAAATCTCAAGTGTTCAACTTCAACTCAAATTAAAGATTAGAGCTTCTACAACAATTCAAGAAGATAAATCAGCAACACTGCAACGTTTCTACACCAATTTCAGTGCATAATTCTATTCTTTAACCACGAAAGGTGAGTATGGTGATTTTCACAATATAATGGGATTAAAAGTAACATGATGAAGTTGTAAAGAGGATTCATATGTATGTATGTAATTTAAATCTCATCCAAGTCTTCACCTTTTTGATTCATGTCATCATATGCCTATGTTTCTATGTAAAGTTCATACCTTTATCAGTTTATTCATATTGAATCTGTCATTATGCCTCTATGCCAGTTTACATTCCCCTTTATTTCATGATGTTCTGTTAATTCCAATTTTCTGTGATTTGATTCTCTCTTCTTATCCCTATTCCTTTTATTTTTGGATCTAGGCTACCTTCGAGCCTATGTTAAAAATACGCGCGAATGCAAATACGTGGGAACGATGGGAATATGTGAAATATGGAAAATTGTATATTATTGGATATTTTGGATAATTGGATAATATGTGAAATTGGCATATTTGGGTATGAATTACATGGAATTGATGAAATTGCCTATAATTGTAAATTCGTAATTGAGGCTAATTAATATGTAATTAGTGACAATTTGGAATAGGCAATGTTATAAACATGATTATATGTTAAATTGGATATACATGACATGAAAATTGGGTATGGGTGAAATACGATTATTAATAAACCTTTGACATGAGGTTAGGCGCAATTATGGCGTAAGACTACCCAGAACCGTCCGGCAAATCCAGCTGCCACAATTGGACGTCTAATGTGAGAGGTCGAAGGAATGAATTGTAGGCGCAACGGTTAATGACACGAGGTTAGACCCGCTTTGTGGCGTAAGACGGCCCGGAACTGCCCGGCAAAGCCAGCGGCCACAAAGCGTTCGGTCTAATGTGGGAGGTCATGCACCATTCGTCATAAGGAATGAATTAAAAAATACTAACCATAAAAAGACATGGGTATTGTTAGAGGGTTAAGTGGGGTGACATGTAAATTATGACATGTAAATACGGATTTAACCGGTAAGACATGTAAATTATGACATGTAAGTATGGACTTAACCATAGCATGTGTAAGACATGGACATTTAAATTAAAATGGTTAAGTGGGAGAAAAACCTAGTGCGGACCAAGCATAGGTAGGAGGCTTGTGTCGGATGGGGGACCCGTTTCAACTAGTAACCCGTTTGAGTATCTAATTGGGCCCAGTACTAGGCCGGGGTTGGGGAACGCTTACTGGACTTGAATGTAAGAGGTCAAAACGTGAATAGCGGTGGCAACGCGAGTCCAATGGGTTCATGTGCGTGCATGGGCCCGGGCTGGTAGGTAAGAAGTTGTTGCATCATGTAGGTATGGTCGTGCATTTTAAGTTGGTATCAGGGTTGCCCCTTTGGGGAGTGATACACCCCACTGTGGGGCAAACACGGGTGCCTACAGGGTTTATGGAGCCAATCGAATGGGTAGGGTAAGGGTACCTTAGCGGTGGTAGGAGCAAGCCGGCACCTGCGATAGCAGCTAGGTACAAGTAACTACCAAGTTTGTCATGTGGGTACAGTTAGTGGGAAGGGATCAACCTTTAGTAAATAGAGACTAGTAGATGTGCGGTGTAATTAAGTAATATGGTGTAACTTAGCAAAAGTGTGGTGTAATGAAATACATGTTGGTTGAGTTGGATAGTCCTTTGGGAGCTAGTCTGATGTTGACTTCGGTCTTCGGGGTTAGTACTTGGAGGGTTGTTCGCTTAGCCAAGGTGTAGGATTGTCTTAGTACTTAGGAACGGAATCATCTTGTCCATCCTTTTTATCTGCCTTATCTATGTTACAGCTATATCATGATGCCTATTTATGTCTTGATCATTTACCTTACCTATTATTTGTTAAAATTACTGGACTCGCTAGACTTTATGTCTGACCCTTTTTGTTTCCACCTCTTTTCTTTCCTTTCCTCCCTCAGGTTTGCAAGGAGGGAATACTACAGATTAGTGCTGATTTCTTTCAGTTGCTTGAAGAGAGTAGATGTATCGCTTTGGACTCTCTCATCTTTATGGCTCTGCTTATGCTCAGTGGGGATTTATGCATTTATGTTATTTAAGTATTTGCTTCTTTATGTACTTTGAAGTTTTTGGAAAAGACAATTGATCCTGTTGTAATGGTTTTTGGAGACTACTTATGTAAGCTTGTTTTGAAGTTATGATGCTATGAAATAAGTTTTATCTTCTACTGCGTTTTATTTATTTATTCTCGTAATTTATCTGTTTTATACTACTATAACGCTTCATGACATTAATGCATTCCCTTTGTGAGTGACATTAATGGTCATGGGGTGTTACACGTGGTATCAGAGCGAGATTGCAAGAACAGATAAAAAGTTTTGAAAAGTATTTTCAAAAGTATTATTTTCATAGAAAGTATTTTCAAGAACTTGTTTTAAAGAAGCTATTTTCAAGGAAAGTTTACTTTAAAGAGCATAATCCCCGCAAGCCATACATCTCTCTTTCGCTTCCCTTGTTTTGAAACTCTTTCCTTTTCTATTCAGCATGTCTGGAGCATCTGAGATACCAGAGGGTGTTCATGTACCAGGTTGGTTTCGTCAATATCTCGAGGCTAGGGTCGCTGCCGCGGGTCCGGCCGACGTTCCTCCTCCTCCTCCCCCAGCTCCTGTAATTCCTCCATGTGGAGATGCTTTCTCCAAGATATGTAAAGACTATCGTTCGATGGGTGGAAAACCTTTTAGTAGGTCTGAAACGTTCGTTGAAGCTAGAAATTGGTTGAAAGAAGTGGATGATCTATTTGGCATTTTTGATTTGGACGATTGTGAGAAGGACCAATTGGCTGCTTGGTTGATGAAGGATGAAGCTTCGTTTTGGTGGGAGGTTACTAATGGAGAGCGTGTTGTAGAGACGTGAGCAGATTTTAGTGGAAGTTTTGAGTTGAAATTCCTTTCTCAAGCTGAGGAGAGAATGTACATGGAGATGTTCTTGACATTGAAGCAGAAAAATTTGACCGTGAAGGAGTATGTGATTGAATTTAATAAGTTGGCGAGATTTGGGCTATAGTTGGTGAATACACCTCACAAGAAGGCCTTGAGGTTTGCAAAGGGCCTAAATGAACCGCTTCACAGTTTGGTTATGTCCCACATTCCAATGGGGGCTACATATGAAAAGCTCATTGATATGGCATACATGCATGAAGAAGAGAAGGGTGTAAGTACTTTTAGGCTGCAAGATAAGAAGGAGGATCCAAAGAAAGCCCAACAACAAAAGAAAGGTAGTAAAGAAAAGAGGAAGTGTCATAACTGTGGGATACCCGACCATTTGAAGAAAGACTGTAGGAAGAAGAAGAAGTTCGTTTGGTATCATTGTGGTGATCCAGGTCATGCTGTCATGGACTGTCCTAAGAAGCAAGGGCAGAGGGAAGGTTCTACTTTGGGAGGGCAGGTTCATGCTCTCATGGCTTCGGGGCAGGAAGAAGGTAGAAAAATTTCTGTTGAAAGTTTGATTTTCTTGTTTGATCATCCTGTCCGTACTTTATTCGATTCTGGCATATCACATTTGTTTATCTCTACATCATTAGTAGAAACACTGCACTTAAATACTAGTCTCATTGTGGATCCCATTATAGTCTCAAATCCTGTTGGTGGGTCGGCTCATTTATCCATGGTTTGTAGGGATTTGAGATTGTCTATCTTAGGCATTGGTTTTGAATGTAATGCTTTTGTGCTTGGTTTCATGGGATATGGGTTGATTCTAGGGATGGATTGGCTAGCCAGACATGGTGCCATCCTAGATTTTGAACGAAGGGTAGTAAAATTGTTGACTCGTAGTGGAAAGACCCTTGATATTTCTTATGACCCTAGAGGATCGGTTATGCTTAGTTATCTTGAGTCACATGACGCATCCAATGATGATTTACATTCTGTTCGCATAGTCCGTTAATATGTTGATGTCTTCGATGAGGTGAGGGGTCTACCCCCAAAACGTGAGATAGACTTTCGTATTTATCTTGTAGACAATGCAAAACCCATATCTCTGCCAATATGTCACATGGCTCCTTGTGAGAGGAGGGAACTCAATAAGCAAGTAGGGGAGTTGCTTGAGAAGGGGTTCATAAGATGTAGTATATCGGAGTGGGGTGCTCTAGTAGTATTTGCCACGAAGGCGGTGTTGGTTACAATTTAGGGTTTCAAGATAATTTAGCAGCGGCAAAAACTAAACCCTAAAAGGATCTTGTATGAAAATAACAGATTGAATTAAAATCGTACCTTAGGTTTTAGGAAATCGATTAACCCCAATTTTTATTCAATTGTAGAATCTCGCCGAAAGCTGGATCGAATCAAACCATAACGAAAATGCCCTGGCCTCCATAGTTATCCATGTGAACACCATCATCAATCGTCGAACAGATCAAAGAAGAAAGGAGAGCTCAGCGGTGCTAGCCGCCATTCTTGTTTTGATCTAGGGTTTTTTTATTTCTAAAAATGTCGGTTAAAAAAAAATATTCAATACCCAGTGTTATAAAAAAGGTGTAGACCCCCTTTTAATCAATACACGTATACATGAAACAAGGAACAATTCCTTATACTCTTTCAACCACAAATATAAACGGTTGATATTTTATTTTATCCAAAATCAAAACAGTGTTCCCCTTACAATGTTCTAAGCGTGTGACCCTATAGGTTATTACAACGTTGGCAATGATTTTAAATCGTATTTAAATCATAAACAGTGATTGGTGTCTAGCAATACGTCGCTGCTACCCAAGTTATAATAAGATCAACGATTCGATACAACCTTTTCGTGACTAGTGTATCAATGTAATATAATCCTTTTAACCAATATATCCAGGATTAAACTAGAGGCATGGATCGTATCATCCTCGTTATAATTTAATCCGTTTTTCTTGATCGATGAGTAGACTGTTTAAAACAAATCAATATTTGAGCACGGCCATGCATTTCACAGTCTCACTCAATCAAGAGGCCCATGGATATCACTACAAGTATATCGTAGGGTTAAATTCCTTCTAGATCATTCATAATTTTCATTCGATTCGAGATATATCCAATAATCACCGTTATCATTACTCTGTTACGAAATAACTTTAGATGATATCAAAATACAAATATCCTCGAATAAAATTATAATGATTTCAGGTTTGAGGACCATTACATCACTGTTACTATGAGAACAACTTATGATACTGTTGATTATATTCCATGTAGTTATCTCATGGTGGGTCAGCCCAATACGCTATTCTCCAATACGTATTTATATCTTGACTTTAACATCATGTATATTAATGATCAATAAGACGTGATCATCAGTCAATCAATATACTAGTCTCAACGCTTTATTGTTGTCCTATATAAACAATAAAACTTGACTAGGGACATTTAAGAATTATAATACTTATCATATTATATAATCTCAAATTCAAGTCTTACTCGAACTATATAATTCCGTATTACAATTCTAAGGACTTCTATTATATTAATATTTATATTACACAGTAAATATAATATAATAGAATATTATTTTATTCCAAATAAAACAATAACATCAATAGTGTTATCAATCTCATCAAATGAATTGCCTCTAGGGCATAAACTCTAACAATCTCCCACTTGCACTAGAGTCAATTATTCATGTATCATATACGCATGAAACTAGTGTGACTATTAAACTTCCGCGGCGACAGAGTCTAATTCAGCAGGTCTGCAACATTACAACTTTTGCAAATTTGCATATATGTTCATTTCTTTTGTGAACAGCTTCACATAAGAATTATATTTCTTAAATATATGTTTGGATCGATAATGAGTTTAACGTTTTAGGCCTGAGCAATAGTCACATTGTTAATGCAATGTATATCATTGGATCAACAATGAATTAAGTTCAATTATGAACTTCTTAATCCAAACATTTTCTTTCTTAGAATCAGTATCTGTTTTTGTTTTAAAACTAACATTATTAACAATAATTAATGTGTTATCAATATATAACATTGTAATTATTTTGTCACTCCCAATCAATTTCTTGTCTATACAAGATTCAATGGTATTTTGTGGTCTCCGACATTTCAGATTCTATTTTATTCTCATTAGTATGGTAGAGACTGACTCTCCTTTATAAGGATACCAATTCGAGCAATAAACATTTTATTCTCAGAGGATTTATAGAATTAGTATCCATTTTCTTCTTTCGGATATTCCACAAAATATTTATTTGATTTGGGTCTGATATTATCAAAGGAATGACGTTTAACAAGCGCCATACATCCCAAATCTGTGCATTTAGATATACTAGAACATTTCCTAATCCATATCTTATATGGCGTCTTTAGACTTGTTTTAGTAGGATTAATTTAATTATTCTCAATTTATTTTATTGGAAGATCTATATGACTTATCTTGGTCGTACCATATCTTATAAGGTGTGATTACTCCTTTCAAGCGCACCATTTCAACATGGTGTTCTAAGTGGTTGAGTTGTGAAACAATTTCAAACTCATCTGGATAGTCATTAAATTTATTGGCTTAAATATTCTCTTTCGAACTGTTCGAAAAGTATTTATATTCTATTAATATTGATTTTGAAGTTTTTATTTTATTTTATTTTTGAATTCTTTGAACTTTTCAAAGGATTCTAATTTGTGTATCATAATATAGACACATCTATATCCACTGACATCATCAGCAAATGTATGAAGTAATAAAACCTACATCTAGCTTATGTATTCATTGCTCCAGATACATCATTATGTATGAGACCCAATACTTTATAGTCTATTCACTGTGTCAAGTGAAATGTGATTCAGATATTTTGTCATATAAACAAGATTTGCATTCTTCATATGATTCAAAATCAAATGACCTCATAATTCCATCATTATGGAGTTTTGATACGTTTTTCTTGTTTATATATTGGTTAACTGACAATGCTAAAGATGTGTTGGATTTAAATTATTAAATTTAATCCACTATGTGTTTATGTCAAGTACATTATAGTTAACAATTAATAAAGATCATTAACTGTTTGTGAAATTCCATAAGATATTTCATTTAAATAAAATGAATAACAATTGTTCTTTTATTACAAATGAAATTTAATATTGTCTGAACAAGATTTATAATAACATTTATTTTAAATGGAATCTCATAATAACAATTATTTTAATAAATTTATTAAGCTAGTATACACAACAAGAATCAACTTTCTATGGATAATTCAACAACTTTTGTTTCATTTCCATTCGTAAGTCCACTTGTCATTTTATCAGATTTCTACTTATTTTGCGATTTCAGTAAATTAACATACATTTATGTGATTTATATCTAGTATCTAATGCTAGAAATGTATAAGTAGATTGTTATAACATTTATATATTATTTGGTTGAAGTCACACTTTAACTTTTATTTTAGATCCTCTATATTTGTTAGAACAATTACATTTTAATTTGTTTGAGGACAATCCTCAAATTTCAATGTTAGTCAAGAAATATGATTTAATTCAATTTATCCTTCTCAAGAACAAATTCAAATTATCGGAGTTATCTGTTATTTAATATCTACAGCGGATAATAAATGTGAACTGATTCTATTATATTTATTTATTTAATATAAATACAAAATTTTGACAATCAAACTTTATATTTATATTAAAATATAATTTAAACTAAAATATGCTCCCACTCAAATTAACATCCCTTTGTTTATATACATATATCAGTATATATAAATATAATGGTGTTCCAAGATCCATATCTAGTCATGCCTTGACCCAGCTTTGGCTCAACCCAAAACACAACCTTTTAGGTAGACATCTTATATCAATTATATCATCTATATAACTCTTGGATCGCATGTTGAACATTTTGTTCAGTATTATTCATTTGCTCAAAATTGACTAATTCATGCTTTTGTCTCTAAGGCCATAATCCTATTATGCAGCCTAGTTAAGTCAAACCCAATAATAGGTTGGAGCACCACATTTTACTCCATCGGATATAACCAAAATAAAAGGTGCACAACGCTTTGGCGTTAGTTACAACCATTAATCTTGGACAGTGATGAGTATATTATTGGAAGACGTCACCATGACTTAATATAACAAAATTTGCTATAAAGGGAATTTATAATTCGTAGTGGCGAACAATATCAGAGTTACTTACATATATCCAAATATATGTATTTTATACGATAATTTCTTTTAATTCCATATAAATGCAATTATAAAGACATTACACCTTTGAGCATTCAACACGTTAAATAGTAATAGTGTTTAAAGGAATTAAATATTATCTGCCGTTGTTTTTGAACATTTCAAAACATACCTTGCAGTTTTAACATTACTGCAACAATTTACTAGACTAATTATTCCACTATAGCTTTTAAAAGGTATAAGTGGAGTACATGTAACTTTTATTTAATCAGACCTAATCATTTATTATGGCCCAATTTATATATACATAACAAAACATAGACTGCTTATTTCAAACTTAAGCAGAAAATATAAATAAATATATATATATATCTCACATTATTCATACATAAGTTATCGGACATATATGTATACACATACATTTATTATATATCTAAATCATTAGCTAACACTGGCATATGAACAAAAGGCAATACAACACGTTTCAAAAGCATACAAAAACCATATTTCCAGTTAAGTGGCATGTTACAAAGGCTATGTATACAATAAAATACAGATAGTTTTGACTTTCATAAGTTAGTACATGAATACATATAACATTTTATATACACTCTATAACAAATGAAATCTGTATATTAATTGCACGCAGGCTAAATGAAAATTCTGCAATCCATGTAATTACAGTTGCTTCATAAGTAGCATTATTTTGCATTGGCATATCCATCTTAGTGCAAGCATTAGTACCATTCACAATGGACCATGTTGCATTCGTCTGGATCATCACTATCTGAAACGATTTCAGAACTTATAAAATAAGTAGCCTACAAGATGATCATATCATAATAAGCCATTCAGTTAAATACAATTAGTGCATTATACTTATATATATATCATATATATATATACACATATTTATATAATAGTGTTCAAGCTTAATAACGTATCTGCATATACAAATACAGTTTTCAGGAGTCATATTCACCAGTGGTGTCATATGTTGTTATACAAAATATATGAGCCATTTTATAAAGTTTTACTGTATCTAAATACAGGAATGTAGACATATATAAGCAATATTACCTATCCATGTTATATATAGGTGTGTAATAGTGAATGATTCAGTAGGTACATTCAGCAGTAAATAGTGTTTAAGTCCCTTCTTATGTCAATATCTTGGTGATCAATATCAAGCATCAAGATTTGTTAGACAAACAAGTATGTAATTATACAGACATATAGCATGTTTGAAAGCACTCGCAAGTCATAATTATATTAACTATTAATTACTTACAGCATTACAGTGTATTTATCCATAGATTAAAATTTAATTATCCCATGAAATAACCAAGTCAAACTTCGCTTTTCTAGCAAAAAGACTAAGGTTATAGTTGCTAGTATAACCTGTATGTGACTAAACATTTAAGAATTTATTAAAGTCTATGTGCTATTTGAATGAAAGTTTTGAAACATATAATGTTCATGTATAAAAGTATGCAAACAGTTTGCACTTAACATCATATAACTAATATGTTTATAAAAGGGACTTAAATTGCAAAACAAACTGTAACTAATCATGAATCAGCACAGAAATATATTTGCTTCTATAAGTGTTGACCCATGACCAAAACAAGTTTGCATTATATTATACATATATATAATGCATTTCAAAATTTACACAATCAGGGTGCGTAATTTTCTGTAAATCACATTTACACAGTTCATATATCCATATATATCATTGGATTATCATATGAGGTATTAATATATATACCAATAATAACTTAGATACTCAATATATATACATATTTATCATATATATATAATTGTATATAAAAAAAATTACAAGGGATTTCAGTTATGTGTATAACCTTTTAAACTTAGCACAATAACCAAAATTCACCAATCAGGTTCAAAATCATTCAAAATGATTTCCACAACCTTTTAACTAAGCATAACAAACAAAGTTAATAGATCAGTTTACAATTCATTGAAATGCATTGATATAGCGCCAAGATTCAAAATAATTCAAGTAATAATGGTCATCAATGAAATATTAAAGGTGTGAGTCATTAAATACAGAACAGGTTCATGTATTCATGATCTTCCGAACAATATCATAGTACTGAACCAACATTTGATCAGTAGTGTATCATGTTATAATAGAAAGTAATTAAATCAAGCCTGGACTGCTGCATGTTAATATGTAAACATTTTACACATTATAAATGGATATAAAACACCCTGCTTATCAATATAAGATTTTAGCAATGTTACAAATTGAATCAAATTGCATATAACAAAGCCAGATTGAATTTTAGTTTCAAACATTTTGTACAACATCATAAGCATTATGCTTATATGTCAAAAGAATTCAATATAGGAATTAAATCCAAGATTAATTCATGAGAAAGGATAGCATCATCCATTCACTGTCCAACAGAGAATGATTTTAATTCAAAACATGTTGAATTATGTTTACAGTTAATGTAACATACATGCACAAAAGATTTAATAACATATAGGATCTGGCAGTCTATCCAGTCTGATTTATTACAAATTAATATACATATAATCAGTTTTAGATTTTGAACAGATGATACATTAATTCAAAATCATAGATTTTCAATAACTCTAATTACTGTCTAACAGTATCATATTAGTTCAAAACAAATATGTATGAAATTATATTAAAACAAACAGAGGTAATAGTTAATCAATACATATGTATATCATATATATACTTATCCAAAGTTAAATAAATAAGTGTTTCATAACACCTAACAGTTGTAGATAACTTAAGTCATACTTATATTAACCAAACAGGTTTTACTTGCTTAAGTATATGTGAATACATATATTTATACATACATATATATACATATACACACACACACACACTTGCAGTAACAGGTACATGTGAAAAACCAATTTTTCATCACAGACTTAAAACAATAGGGTGCTGACTTGCATGTATATAGAATATACAACTGTCATATTCATGTATAAAAAAAATCATAGAGTTCATCTTAACAAACTTGCAATTATAAATTTGATTTCAGAAAATCAAAACTGATTTGAAAAGTAACCTTTCGGATTTGTTAATTAAAATTTTGGGGTTTTTAATAATTCCAGGAAAAATGATTTAACAAATTTCCAAATAATTTATATACAAATCCATATAAACAGATCAATACTGTTTAATTATCAATCAGACAAATTTGATTTTAAGATTGATATTGTTTATTCATATAAACAGATCATTACAATCTTTTAAACTAAATCCATTTTTCATGATCTGATTATCTCAAATTCGTAAACAGATTTAATAACTGATATAAATTCGTATTTTAAATTAAACAACTTTAATTTCAAAATCAAACCCATACAGCAAACTCAATTTGAATATTTCAGACTTAATTCTGAAACTTTCACACATACAACGATTCAAACAGGAGCAAAATAACAACAATTTGAGTTCAATCTATTATATCTCGTATAACCTAATGCTCTGATACCATTGTTGGTTACAATTTAGGGTTTCAAGATAATTTAGCAGCGGCAAAAACTAAACCCTAAAAGGATCTTTTACGAAAATAACAGATCGAATTAAAATCGTACATTAGGTTTTAGGAAATCGATTAACCCCAATTTTTATTCAATTATAGAATCTCACTGAAAGCTGGATCGAATCAAACCATGACGAAAACGCCCTGGCCTCCATAGTTATCTATACGAACACCATCATCAATCATCGAACAGATCGAAGAAGAAAGGAGAGCTCAGCGGTGCTAGCCGCCATTCTTGTTTTGATCTAGGGTTTTTTTATTTCTAAAAATGTCGGTTAAAAAAATATATTCAATACCCAGTGTTATAAAAAAGGTGTAGACCCCCTTTAATCAACACACGTGTACATGAAACAAGGAACAATTCCTTATACTCTTTCAACCACAAATATCAACGGTTGATATTTTATTTTATCCAAAATCAAAACAGTGTTCCCCTTACAGTGTTCTAAGCGTGTGACCCTATAGGTTATTACAACGTTGGCAATGATATTAAATCGTATTTAAATCATAAACAGTGATTGGTATCTAGCAATACGTCGCTGCTACCCAAGTTATAATAAGATCAACGATTCGATACAACCTTTTCGTGACTAGTGTATCAATGTAATATAATCCTTTTAACCAATATATCCAGGATTAAACTAGAGGCATGGATCATATTATCCTCCTTATAATTTAATCCGTTTTTCTTGATCGATGAGTAGACTGTTTAAAACAAATCAACATTTTAGCACGGCCATGCATTTCACAGTCTCACTCAATCAAGAGGCCCATGGATATCACTACAAGTATATCATAGGGTTAAATTCCTTCTAGATCATTCATAATTTTCATTCGATTCGAGATATATCCAATAATCACCGTTATCATTACTCTGCTACGAAATAACTTTAGATGATATCAAAATACAAATATCCTCGAATAAAATTATAATGATTTCCAGTCTGGGGACCATTACATCACCGTCACTATGAGAACAACTTATGATACTGTTTATTATATTCCATGTAGTTATCTTATGGTGGGTCAGCCCAATACGCTATTCTCCAATACGTATTTATATCCTGACTTTAACATCACGTATATTAATGATCAATGAGATGTGATCATCAGTCAATCAATATACTAGTCTCAACGCTTTATTGGTGTCCTATATAAACAATAAAACTTAACTAGGGACATTTAAGAATTATAATACTTATCATATTATATAATCTCAAATTCAAGTCTTACTCAAACTATATAATTCCGTATTACAATTCTAAGGACTTCTATTATATTAATATTTATATTACGCAGTAAATATAATATAATAGAATATTATTTTATTCCAAATAAAACAATAACATCAACAGTGTTATCAATCTCATCAAATGAATTGCCTCTAGGGCATAAACTCTAACAGGCGGATGGGTCCCTTATACTTTGTGTGGACTATAGAGAAATTAACAAGCTTACTAAGAAGAATAGGCACCCACTGCCGGGGATTGACGATCTCTTCGATCAGTTAGTTGGCGCCTCAGTGTTTTCGCAGTTGGACTTAGCCACTTGTTTCCATCAGTTGAGAGTGACTGAGGATAGCATAGACAAGACTGCATTTAGAACTCCGGACAGTTTATATGAGTGGCTTGTGATGCCCTTCGGTTTGACAAACGCTCCCGCATACTTTGTTGACTTGATGAGTAAGGTGTTTATGGAGTACCCTAATAAATTCGTGGTGGTCTTTGTGGATGACATCTTGATCTTTTCTAAGAGTGAGGAAGAGCATGCCCTACTTCTTAAGGAAGTGTTGGAGACCCTTCGAGTGCATAACCTTTAAGCTAAATTTTCTTAATTTCAATTTTGGAGGAAGGAAGTGTGATTCTTAGGGCACGTGGTTTCCAAAGAAGGGATAGCTATGGATCCCGCGAAGGTGGTGGCCATCCAAGATTGGAAGGTCCCTAAAAATGCTACCGAGGTGAGGAGTTTCTTGGGGTTGGCTGGCTACTATTGGAAATTTATCAAGGACTTCGCAAAGATATTAGCCCCATTGACACGCTTGACGAAGAAGAACCTAGTTTTCACGTGGGACGTAGATTGTGATGATGCGTTCCAACGTTTAAAGAAAGCTTTGACCACAGCCCCAGTCTTAGTATTGCCAAATGGGAGTAAGCCATTTACCGTTTATACCGATGCATGTGGGACAGGACTAGGCGCAGTGTTAATGCAAGAGGGGAGGGTAATAGCCTATGGAGGAAGGCAGATGAGAGTGCATGAGAGAAATTACCCTACACATGACCTAGAGTTGGCCGCTATTGTCTTCGCGCTTAAGTCTTGGCGCCATTATCTTCTTGGCGAGAAATTCGAATTGTTCACATTCCACAAATCGCTAAAATACTTGTTCACTCAGAAGGACTTGAACTTAAGGCAGCAAAGGTGGATGGAATTCTTAGCGTCCTACGATTTCGAGATAGCATATACCCCTGGCAAGGGTAACGTGGTGGCAGACGCCTTAATCAAGAAAAGGTTGTCCTTGAGTCTGTTGTTTGTTGAGCGGCGAAGCTTAGAGTTCATCTCTACGTTGTCTTTAGACCTTCCATTGACATTGTACCTGGTTTGCTAGCATCCTTAGAGGTCAGACCTACACTTTTGGGACGGATTGGTGAGGCACAGCGAGATGACCCACAGTTGGTTGAGTTAATAGAGAAGCTCATAAGGGGGGAGTCATCGAGCCATCTCAGTAGGTATACCCTAGATGATAAGGGTTGGTTACGTAGGGATGGTAGACTTTGTGTATCATGAGACGAGAACTTGAGGAAGACCATTCTTGATGATGCACATCGTTCGAAGATGACCATTCATCACGGTGGGGACAAGATGTACATGGACATGAGACGAGTTTACTTTTGGGCCGGTATGAAGAGGGATGTGGCCGAGTTTGTCGCTAGATGCTTAGTGTGCCAACAAGTAAAAGCAGAGCAAAAGAAGCCCGGTGGGTTGCTTCACCCATTGGAGGTCCCACAATGGAAGTGGGAGAGTGTCTCGATGGACTTTGTTGATGGGTTACCAAGATCAAGGAAGGGTAATACTAGGGATTTGGGTCATGATAGACAGACTTACTAAGAGCGCCTATTTCATTCCCGTGAAGAGTAAGAGAACTGCTCCATGGTTAGCCTCCGTATACATTCGAGAGATAATTCATTTGCATGGTGTTCCTTCTAGCATAGTGAGCGATCGCAATCCTATCTTTACTAGCGAGTTTTGGAAGAGCTTACTTAGAGAGGTGGAAATAGAACGTGATGCGACGATTCGACGAGCTCCTACATGCATTCTTGGGTCAGTGTTTAAGAAGTTGAGGAATCGAGAGGTCAAGCTAGTCAAAGTGCAATGGGGAGATGATGAGAGCGACGCTACTTGGGAAACGGAAGACAAGATGCGTTCATTGTACCCTTTTCTTTTCGAGGGTATGTCTTTTGATTTTTCCTTTATCGCTTAGCTTGTTCTATCTTTAGTATGTCCTCTCACTAGTATCTTTGACCTTTAGATAGGGTAGTCCTATGGTTGAAACAGGTGTTTGAGACATGCTATGTATGGTGGATGCAAGTGTTTGCTAGTGGTTGCTCGTGGATGCATATACACACACTTAGGCACTAGATCGGCTCAGTCACTTTCATATTGCACATTGCATATAAATGGATGTATTTAGTAAAACGAATGTACGTTGAATGTGTGTATCATATGGATGTTGCATTTAAATGAATAGTTGTGCACACATGTAGTAATGATATGTATAGGGTTCTTTGCATACATGATGGATACATAGCACTATGATTATTTGCATTAAGGAGGTCGACTGAATCAGTGGACCGCCTGATTTTGCATTAGTATACGGACATATACACACACTATGCATATGTACATGAAAAGCATTAGAAATCTTTTAAGGATCACGATTGCTAGTGATTGATGGTTGAGTAGATGGATGATTGGATGGTAGGATACGTTCTTCTTGACTTAGAGATTTCGAGGACGAAATCCTCTAAGTAGGGGAGAATGTAACACCCCGTGTTTTCTGAGAATATTAAAATAAAAAATTAAAGAATAATTTATTTGAAGAAGTGGAATGAGAAAAGAATGATGTTTAGCATTGTTCTAAGGTTTGTAAGCAAAAGACTTAGCAGCTCATTTGGTCAGAATATGTGACTTGCATACAAAAGGTACAGAGTTCGATCCCCGCCAGCGCCATATTTTTGTTTTAGGGGAATGGCTAAAAAGTGGCTTAGTGTGAATGCAGTTCAAAAAGTGGTTTAGTGTGAAATGGTTAACTATGAAGAAGTTATTAAGCCATGAAATTTTTATGCATATGAGAGAAATATATATATATATATAGATATAGATATATAAATTAAATAAATAAATATTCAAAAACAGGTTCAAAACAGCGAATCGGAAGGGGAATAGCCGAACCGCACCATTTTTGGAGTCGACCCGAGCCCTGCTGGGTCGATTAGAGGTCAATCCAGGGTGTTTGGCTGCCAACCCATGGCCCGATTCGCCCTAAGGGCTGATATGGCATCTGAGTGGTCCAGATCAAATCTAGGGTTAATCCTAAGGCCTAAATAACTTCCTACACCCATATAGACACCCAAAGACCTAACCCTAATTCATAAGTACTATCTATGACACCATTATGCTGTCAGATTCTCTCTTAAACCCTAGCCGCCTCCTCTAAATCAAATCTCAAGTGTTCAACTTCAACTCAAATTAAAGATTAGAGCTTCTACAACAATTCAAGAAGATAAATCAGCAACACCCTAACGTTTCTACATCAATTTAAGTGATTATTCTATTCTTTAACCACGAAAGGTGAGTACGGTGATTTTCACAATATAATGGGATTAAAAGTAACATGATGAAGTTGTAAAGAGGATTCATATGTATGTATGTAATTTAAATCTCATGCAAGTCTTCACCTTATTGATTCATGTCATCATATGCCTATGTTTCTATGTAAAGTTCATACCTTTATCAGTTTATTCATGTTGAATCTGTCATTATGCCTCTATGCCAGTTTACATGCCCCTTTATTTCATGATGTTGTGTTAATTTCGATTTTCTGTGGTTTGATTCTCTCTTCTTATCCCTATTCCTTTTATTTTTGGATCTACGCTACCTTCGAGCCTATGTTAAAAATACGCGCGAATGCAAATACGTGGGAACGATGGGAATATGTGAAATATGGAAAATTGGATATTATTGGATATTTTGGATAATTGGATAATATGTGAAATTGGCATATTTTGGTACGAATTACATGGAATTGATGAAATTGCCTATAATTGTAAATTTGTAATTGAGGCTAATTAATATGTAATTAGTGACAATTTGGAATAGGCAATGTTATAAACATGATTATATGTTTAATTGGATATACATGACATGAAAATTGGGTATGGGTGAAATACCATTATTAATAAACCTTTGACACGAGGTTAGGCGCAATTGTGGCGTAAGACTGCCCGGAACCGCCCGGCAAATCTAGCTGCCACAATTGGACGTCTAATGTGAGAGGTCAAAGGAATAAATTGTAGGTGCAACGGTTAATAACACGAGGTTAGACCCACTTTGTGGCGTCAGACTGCCCGGAACCTCCCAGCAAAGCCAGCGGCCACAAAGCGTTCGGTCTAATGTGGGAGGTCATGCACCGTTCGTCATAAGGAATGAATTAAGGAATACTAACCATAATAAGACATGGGTATGGTTAGAAGGTTAAGTGGGGTGACAGTTAAGTTATGACATGAAAATATGGACTTAACCGGTATAAGATAAGACATGTAAATTATGACATGTAAGTATGGACTTAACCATAACATGTGTAAGACATGGACATTTAAATTAAAATGGTTAAGTGTAACGACCCGAACTTCCCCGGTCTCCGAAGAGAAGAGAAAGAACGAATTGTTTTGAGAACACGACAATACAGAACGCATATAAAAGAACATTTCATTGTATATTACAACAATGCATCAGAATACAAGAATATATAGAGTATAAATGAATATTACACAGAAATATCAGATATTTAAATTACATTTAAATACATCGCAGCGGAAAATAATACAATACACAACTAGAAGAGATATATGGATACAAAGCTTTCCGGATATCGTTCCAGCTGTAAACCAGGATCCTGTGAATATAAATCTGCAAAACCAAAACTACTAGCTGCCCGTGTCAAAATAAGGGCACCCAGAGTTTAGGTTAAAACAATAAACTCCAGGTCAGTCATGTGACTGGTGTGAGAACTAAAACAATTATTAATCTTTGTTTTTAAAGTTTGGTAAATCAAGGGACCACACCGTATAACACGGAACGGGTTTCCTCCCAAGAATACCAGTGCATGAAACAAACAACGCAATGCTAAATAAAGAAAAATGAAGCTGTTATAAGACCTAGGTCCTATCACATAATGCAACGCAAGCCGGGGGATAGGGTTTTCCCTTATAACAGCCAAAGAATGCTTGATACGTTTTAAAACAAATCATTTGATACTATTATAAGTGCATAGTGTATATAACAACTTCAAATCATAAGTATTAATCATAGGCGGCATGGGTACCATATATCATATCGCCATACTAGTTCTACAATTAAAACCGCAAATGTCACGTATTTGCAAGTTGGGTTTCCGTCTGTGAACCGAGGCCAGGGATCGTCCCCTACCAATTCGAGACAATCTAGCCCATGTCTTAGGCAAGCGCGCATGCAAGCCTTGGATTGTCAGGGTCGGTCCACCGATGTGGATTATTATGCCTGAACAATACGTCTCTCCACCCTTTGGGGCGTAAATGAGCCAACGAATGGCTCCATCGGACCCGGATCGTCCAATCTAACCGAGGCGCCTCGCAACAGCAACAACCACACAGGTGAAAAAGTATATAAATGTCAGGGCTGGTAGGTCACTGACACCACCCTAGCTAGAAAGAAACGCATGCCCTCCCTGAGGTCCGTCTCCCGTTTTTGGTTCACAACCGGGGTGCGAGGCTCACGAATCAACGTTACACAAAGCTATGCCACATAGGCTGTGCTTTAATCATCACCACAAGACTTTGCTTTTCAACAGAAGCCTTGATCATTTGCATCTTAGCATGCCACACAGGCAAACCACTCTATGCAACTGATATCAGTTACACAGAATGAAATCCAATGTCACACACACAGTCCATTTACCAGTTCGTTCTGGGTCCAAACGAAACCGGAGGCACCTAGTACCCCGCATATCCATCGATCTCCAAGTACGTCTGGACGATCACCAACTGTTTCCATATTCTTGGGTGTACAGCCCAATCAAGATCTTCAGTAATCACCCAAACGACGTGAAGACCTCCGGTCTTCGACCATCGTCTTCATCTTCGACTTATCGTCGTATCAGTTATTCAGAATGGGATAAACCCGGTCTTTCCGAATAACTCGCGTATATTTTAAATAAGTGTTACACAAACACAACATACGCCTCATTCCAATTCATCAGTCACTAACCGTAAATTAATCAAGAGAATAATTTCCCAAATATTAACCCCGAAGGCCGAAACCAACATCAGATCAATATCCAGAAAACCATTCTGCTTGGCTAACCGACAGTTAGTTTCTAAATTTCACATTCATAGGGAAAGGTTCCCATTAATTTTATCCAAGATAAATTCCTTGAATTTATTCTCTAATCTCCTTTTGAATTTCGATTCAACTAGTTGAGATTAACGAATCTTACCGAAGTAATCATTGGTTTTAATTTCCCAATCCCAACCTATTCATCCCATGAAGTAAAACGGGTCTTACTACATATCTAACACCACGGTGTTATCGGTAAATTCAATTACCATTTCACGTTCAAATCTAATTAAAGATTTAACTATTGCCTGGAGCAAAACTGGTGATACTCCATTCTCGATCATTTCAATCTAATTAAAGATTCATTTAAACTCCACTTAGTTTTAATATGTGACTAGGTTAAAGAATCAGTGTCATTTGAAACACGGTTCACGATAAACCCAAAATCCCATTCCATTAATTATTGGGTTAAAGAAAAAGTGTTATTTAAAAACACTGTTCATGATAAACCCAAAAATCAATATCAATTCAATTCCAATTAAATATTATTTAATTGGTACGCTTCATTAAATCTAAATAAAAAGATTTAATCTTTTCTCAATTGGGTTCAAGAACAGTGTTAATGAAGACACCATTCATGACAAACCCAAATCACATTTGATATTAAACACAAGGCTCTGAATAGAAAATATACCGGCTTATATTCAATATCAAATTCTACGACTAACAAATATCGTATTGGAAATAACGATATATATATCTTTCAAATTCCCATAACAATATCTGTATCATCACGAAATCCAACATCGAAATAATCCAAAGACAATTTCGATTCAAATCCATTCCAATATAACTATTGGAAATTCTGGTTATTTTCAAAACCATTTCTAATCCAGTTTATTTATTTAAAAATAAATAGAATTATAATTCTAGTTCAAAACTAGTTCATTTCGATAAAAATCTATTTTTATCTTTTCAAATATGGACTTTTTCATCCCAATTCTTTCTAAATCATTTCTTATGATTTTACACAAATTATTACTATTTTTAATAATTTTATCAAGGCCCGTACAGTCGATTTCCATCAATGGCCATCGAACGGCACTTATAGCGACCCTTTTCAAATTTTATTTGGACATAATTCCAAATCCACCCGTTAGATTTCAAATTTCTAATATTCGTTAGAAAGCTCTTTTCGATACGAACCCAACGGTTCCGGTTTCAGGAGAATCCGACGGTCGGATCTCCCGCAATATCCGTTCGAAGTCCATGGTCGAAATTCGCGAACTGCCGCGGCGCGGCGCGTTCTATTCAGGCCATTATATTATATATATATATAATATATATAATATATACTTCGTCGATTTCAATTCAATACGTGCTTTATAAATCGTTTTAAATTCATTTTCAAAACGGTTTCAACTTCATATTCAATTTCAAATCAAAATTGAATATTCCAATATAAATTCGTTTTAAATTCATTTCAAATCGATTTCAATTCAAATTGATTTTAATTCAATTCAATTCAATTCGAATCCATTTTAAATTCAATTCAACTCGAATTCGTTTTACATTCAATTCAATTCGAATTCGTTTTACATTCAATTCAATTCGAATTCGTTTTACATTCAATTTAATTCGAATTCGCTTTACATTCAATTTAATTCGAATTCGTTTTACATTCAATTCAATTCGAATTCGTTTTGCATTCAATTCAATTCGAATTCGTTTTACATTCAATTTAATTCGAATTCGTTTTACATTCAATTTATTTTGAATTCGTTTTACATTCAATTCGAATTCGTTTTACATTCAATTCAATTCGAATTCGTTTTACATTCAATTCAATTCGAATTCGTTTCTATTCAATTTCAATTCGAATTTCAATTCTTTTCAAAATATCCGATTTTGAAATCATTTTCGATATTTATTATTAAATGAATGAAATCGATATAAATATCGTTCACGTCAAAATGGCGTCAATCTAATCAACACGGCTTCATATATTTCGATTTACAAATATTTCTTTTTCAAATATCTCTATTCAAATATTTCTTTTTCAAATATTTCTATTCAAATATTTCTTTTTAACTATTTCTATTCAAATATTTCTTTTCAAATATTACTTTTCAAATATTTCTATTCAAATATTTCTATTGCAAAACTGAAATGAGGCCCAATCAATTACCATATAATGTTAATTATATGGATTTTCTACAACATATGTATATATCAACAACGATGAATAATCAATCATCATCCAAAGTGCATTCTACACTGTATAAGCATCAAATATAAATATTCAACGCTTATAACAGTCTGTCAATCAATCAATCGACATACAACTAAACAATCGGGATTAGTGTACGTCAAATATCATCCCAATACCCGTGTGGGGTTTCAAACAATCAAACACAGATTTTATTGGTGCAGTTGGGCGATGTGTAAAATTTATCGTCCCAATCAATATCAGTCAAATGGGTGTATATAAACAAATCGTCCAATTCGTTTTTATTTATTTCACTTCATATACACGTTAAAATTTCTATTTTTAACTATAAAATATTTTAACTATATAAATATTTTACTTCATTTCACATCACATCACACAATCAACTACACAGCAAAATCAAACAAACAAGCATACAAGCCGTCCATGGTCAGTGGACGATGGGTGTCGGGTGCTACTAAACACCGTCTGCATCCTAGTATATATATTAATTAGAAATAGAGATTGAAGAGTGAGAAATTCTCATAGATAACTATCCGATGCCACGACTCTTCTTATGTAGAAATCTTCGTCGTTCTCGCCTCTTGCCACTTTCTTTGCCCGTATCCTCTACACATATAAAAATCGCATTTTTACTTCGCTATTCAATATATAAAAGTCGAATTTTTACTTTGCTATTCAATATAGAAAAATCTAATTTTTACCTTGTTATTCAATATAGAAAAATCTAATTTTTACCTTGTTATTCAATGTAGAAAAATCTAATTTTTACCTTGTTATTCAATATAGAAAAATCTAATTTTTACCTTGTTATTCAATATATAAAAATCGAATTTTTACATCGCTCTACTTCTAATAAAGATTATATTTTTATATCAAAGATATTTATATTCAAATCAATGAGGTTTTTATTTTTCAATTCAAAGATATTTTTAAATCAAACAGATTTATATTTTTTCAAAGAGGTGTTATTTTTATTTTCAAAAAGGTATTATTTTTCAACACAATGCTATTCATTTATTTAAAAACAAAACTTTAAATAATTTTCATTTCAAAACAATGATATTTATTTTCATTTCAAAACAATGATATTTATTTTCATTTCAAAACAATGATATTTATTTTCATTTCAAAACAATGATATTTATTTTCATTTTTCAAGCAATGTATATTTTTTTCTTTCAATTTAAATCACTTAATAAAGTTAAATTCACCTTCTTGCTTCTTTAATGATTTCTAGCCGACATCAGGAACCCATCGTTCCCAACAAGAAACCACCGCACTCCCTAATCCGCACCACCGGAGGATGATCAGAGACACTCCCTCGAATCGCCTATGGAAGAGCCACCCTCGCCCTTCGTCACACCACGCTCGGTGGTCCCCACACCTCCAGAAATCCACTCGAAGTTCGCCACTTTGAGTTGCGATTGCCACCAAATCCTGCAACGATATATGATCACAACCATACGAAATCGAAGCTCCTTAAACTCTCTTTCATTTTTGCTTTATAAATGTATGATAATATTAAGTGGAATTTGCAAATTCGTTGGAAGAAATTTAGTGCGTTTGGGGCCATTCGGTTTTGGGGGCTGACGGCTTGGAAAGCGTTTGACCACGGGGATAAAGAAACAAGGGTTTGACTAGGGTTATATATTTATTTATATATTATTTAATTTTCAAAAGTAGAGACTTTGCATTCGAACCACAAATCAAACCCAACGACTGTCGCCTCTAGCTAATTACCCCCATTCCAAACACAATGGGATATGTTTCGTAATCCAATTCGGCGGTTACGATCAGTTTTTCTTTAAATTAAAATATAAATCAATATTATAGTCAAACTTGATTTTAACGCACATTTTAATTTACCGGGACCACATACGGACTCTAAAAATTCCAGAAAAATATTTTCTAGCATCGTATTGACGATACGGTCCTAACAAAACTAATTTCGTCAAATTCTGAGACCGTTTGAAAAATGACCATTTTCCAGTCGATTAAAATCAACTGAAACTGGTCAAACGCATTTTCCTTTGCCACGCTCACATATTGATTCGAAAAATTATGAAATTTGAAACCTAGCAATAATTTGACATCACAGATCCAACAAAAGTGGTTTCGTCGAAATCCGAAGTCATTTGCAAAATCTCCATTTTTAAGGGCCTGAATTCAATAGCGACTATTCAGAATTTTCAACTGGACATATCTTTTGATTCCCGCTATGAAATCTTGATTTTTCGGATTCTTTGGAAAGATATTCTCAATTAGATTCTATTATTTTTGGTTTCACTAAAATCCGGTTTATTTTGCACCCGGTATGTTCAATTGAAGTTTGAAATCGAATTATCGAACTACCCGCCATTTTCAAGTCCTTTTATAATTATATATAATTATTTATATTCTAACGACGACGTATATAATATATACGTTCAAATTCCATTCAAAATAAATTTCTCGTCGATATTATTTAAAATAATTCATTTTAAATAATCAAAATTCGCTAAAATTGCCAAAATACAAATTTTAAACTAGCTCAGATTTTCGGGTTGTTACAATCTCCCCCACTTAAAACTTTTCGTCCCCGAAAAGGAATAAAGTCGAAAGTGGTTTGATCAATCAACTCTACGTTCGATCTGGCTTCCATTCTCCAACTTTTCAGTTTCTGAGAATTTTCAAAAATTTGGCTAACACCCTAAATTTTCGAAAAATTTCGCCATAACCTCCCCTGCACCGGGAGCCACGGGAAAATCCCGAAATTGCCATACAGGCCTTCTGATCTCAAAAAGAAAAAGAAAAAGAAAAAGCCAAGCGGCTAGCCAATCGGCTCATAAAATCATCATCACCCAAACAAAACAGTAAATTATGTAGTAAACATGTACCTATTTGTCGGGCAAACAAATTTTATTCCCTGCTCTAGCCTCCTTGCGATGACCTGTTCAATGTAAGTACAAGTATATGCAAGCAAATGCGACCAATTTTCAATACAATTCACTATTTGATACAATTAGGTGTAATGGTTCAAAATTATCAAACAAATAACAAACAACACAAACATCAATCCTTTAGTTGATTAGCTTTTGAAATTCATAACTTTGATACATAGTCAAAAATCAGATTTTTGATGCCAAATCACAACAACAGGCCCTATATAATTTTGGTTCTCACACCAGTCAATAGGAAATATATAAAAAGTCCACTTTCGTCACTCGAACATGAATTCTAATGATGGAGTTCCATCATCAAAATCATCTCCGGGCGATTCGAGTGTAATTCTATATCTATCCAGTATATTAAAACTTCAAATACACGTTTGCAAGGCGTATATGCAAAATCTTTATATACTGGACTGTCCAAATCAATACAAATAAATAATCAAATGCGAATAATTGATTTAGATTTTCAAAACGAAAATTGTTTTTACTTTTAAAAATATACTCTTCACACTCGTTCTAGGATACTACTGATCCCATCTCTAACGAGTCATTCTAATTGGATATTACTAATCCAATATCTGATGAATTCTTTCGTATGGTTCTAATGTGTCTTGTTCTCCGAGCTTTGTAAACCAAAGCTCTGATACCACGATGAAACGACCCGAACTTCCCCGGTCTCCGAAGAGAAGAGAAAGAACGAATTGTTTTGAGAACACGACAATACAGAACGCATATAAAAGAACATTTCATTGTATATTACAACAATGCATCAGAATACAAGAATATACAGAGTATAAATGAATATTACACAGAAATATCAGAGATTTAAATTACATTTAAATACATCGCAGCGAAAAATAATACAATACACAACTAGAAGAGATATACGGATACAAAGCTTTCCGGATATCGTTCCAGCGGTAAACCAGGATCCTGTGAATATAAATCTGCAAAACCAAAACTACTAGCTGCCCATGTCAAAATAAGGGCACCTAGAGTTTAGGTTAAAACAATAAACTCCAGGTCAGTCATGTGACTGGTGTGAGAACTAAAACAGTTATTAATCTTTGTTTTTAAAGTTAGGTAAATCAAGGGACCACGCCGTATAACACGGAACGGGTATCCTCCCAAGAATACCAGTGCATGAAATAAACAACGCATTGCTAAATAAAGAAAAATGAAGCTGTTATAAGACCCAGGTCCTATCACACAATGCAACGCAAGCCGGGGGATAGGGTTTTCCCTTATAACAGCCAAAGAATGCTTGATACATTTTAAAACAAATCATTTGATACTATTATAAGTGCATAGTGTATAAAACAACTTCAAATCATAAGTATCAATCATAGGCGGCATGGGTACCATATATCATGTCGCCATACTAGTTCTACAATTAAAACCGCAAATGTCACGTATTTGGAAGTTGGGTTTCCGTCTGTGAACCGAGGCCAGGGATCGTCCCCTACCGATTCGAGACAATTTAGCCCATGTATCAGGCAAGCGCGCAGGCAAGCCTTGGATTGTCAGGGCCGGTCCACCGATGTGGATTATTATGCCTGAACAATACGTCTCTCCGCCCTTTGGGGCGTAAATGAGCCAACGAATGGCTCCATCGGACCCGGATCGTCCGATCTAACCGAGGCGCCTCGCAACAGCAACAACCACATGGGTGAAAAAGTATATACATGTCAGGGCTGGTAGGTCACTGACACCACCCTAGCTAGAAAGAAACGCATGCCCTCCCTGAGGTCCGTCTCCCGTTTTTGGTTCACAACCGGGGTGCGAGGCTTGCGAATCAACGTTACACAAAGCTATGCCACACAGGCTGTGCTTTGATCATCACCACAAGACTTTGCTTTTCAATAGAAGCCTTGATCATTTGCATCTTAGCATGCCACACAGGCAAACCACTCTATGCAACTGATATCAGTCACACAGAATGAAATCCAATGCCAGACACACAGTCCATTTACCAGTTCGTTCTGGGTCTGAACGAAACCGGAGGCACCTAGTACCCCGCATATCCATCGATCTCCAAGTACGTCTGGACGATCACCAACTGTTTCCATCTTCTTGGGTGTACAGCCCAATCAAGATCATCAGTAATCACCCAAACGACGTGAAGACCTCCGATCTTCGACCATCGTCTTCATCTTCGACTTATCGTCGTATCAGTTATTCAGAATGGGATAAACCCGGTCTTTCCGAATAACTCGCGTATATTTTAAATAAGTGTTACACAAACACAACATACGCCTCATTCCAATTCATTAGTCACTAACGGTAAATTAATCAAGAGAATAATTTCCCAAATATTAACCCCGAAGGCCGAAACCAACATCAGATCAATATCCAGAAAACCATTCTGCTTGGCTAACCGACAGTTAGTTTCTAAATTTCACATTCATAGGGAAAGGTTCCCATTAATTTTATCCAAGATAAATTCCTTGAATTTATTCTCTAATCTCCTTTTGAATTTCGATTCAACTAGTCGAGATTAACGAATCTTACCAAAGTAATCATTGGTTTTAATTTCCCAATCCCAACCTATTCATCCCATGAAGTAAAACGGGTCTTACTTCATATCTAACACCACGGTGTTATCGGTAAATTCAATTACCATTTCACGTTCAAATCTAATTAAAGATTTAACTAACGCCTGGAGCAAAATTTGTAATACTCCATTCTCGATCATTTCAATCTAATTAAAGATTCATTTAAACTCCACTTAGTTTTAATCTGTGACTGGGTTAAAGAATCAGTGTCATTTGAAACACGGTTCATGATAAACCCAAAATCCCATTCCATTAATTATCGGGTTAAAGAACAAGTGTTATTTAAAAGCACTGTTCACGATAAACCCAAAAATCAATATCAATTCAATTCCAATTAAATATTATTTAATTGGTACGCTTCATTAAATCTAAATAAAAAGATTTAATCTTTTCTCAACTGGGTTCAAGAACAGTGTTAATGAAGACACCATTCACGACAAACCCAAATCACATTTGATATTAAACACAAGGCTCTGAATAGAAAATATACCGGCTTATATTCAATATCAAATTCTATGACTAACAAATATCGTATTGGAAATAACGATATATATATCTTTCAAATTCCCATAACAATATCTGTATCATCACGAAATCCAACATCGAAATAATCCAAAGACAATTTCGATTCAAATCCATTGCAATATAATTATTCGAAATTCTGGTTATTTTCAAAACCATTTCTAATCCAGTTTATTTATTTAAAAATAAATAGAATTATAATTCTAGTTCAAAACTAGTTCATTTCGATAAAAATATATTTTTATCTTTTCAAATATGGAGTTTTTCATCCCAATTCTTTCTAAATCATTTCTTATGATTTTACACAAATTATTACTATTTTTAATAATTTTATCAAGGCCTGTACAGTCGATTTCCATCAATGGCCATCGAACTGCACTTATAGCGACCCTTTTCAAATTTGATTTGGACATAATTCCAAATCCACCCGTTAGATTTCAAATTTCTAATTTTCGTTAGAAAGCTCTTTTCGATACGAACCCAACGGTTCTAGGTTCAGGAGAATCCGACGGTCGGATCTCCCGCAATATCCGTTCGAAGTCCATGGTCGAAATTCGCGAACTGCCGCGACGCGGCGCGTTCTATTCAGGCCATTATATTATATATATAATATATATAATATATACTTCATCGATTTCAATTCAAAACGTGCTTTATAAATCATTTTAAATTCATTTTCAAACGGTTTCAACTTCATATTCAATTTCAAATCAAAATGTAATATTCCATTATAAATTCGTTTTAATTTCATTTCAAATCGATTTCAATTCAAATTGATTTTAATTAAATTCAATTCAATTCGAATCCGTTTTAAATTCAATTCAACTCGAATTCGTTTTACATTCAATTCAATTCGAATTCGTTTTACATTCAATTCAATTCGAATTTGTTTAACATTCAATTCAATTCGAATTCGTTTTACATTCAATTCGAATTCATTTTACATTCAATTTAATTCGAATTCGTTTTACATTCAATTTAATTCGAATTCGTTTTACATTCAATTCAATTCGAATTCGTTTTACATTCAATTCAATTCGAATTCGTTTAACATTCAATTCAATTCGAATTCGTTTTACATTCAATTTAATTCGAATTCATTTCTATTCAATATCAATTCGAATTTCAATTCTTTTCAAAATATCCGATTTTGAAAACATTTTCGATATTCATTATAAAATGAATGAAATCGATATAAATATCGTTCACGTCAAAATGGCGTTAATCTAATCAACACGGCTTCATATATTTCGATTTACAAATATTTCTATTTCAAATATTTCTATTAAAATATTTCTTTTTCAAATATTTCTATTCAAATATTTCTTTTTAAATATTTCTATTCAAATATTTCTTTTCAAATATTTCTATTCAAATATTTCTATTGCAAAACTGGAATGAGGCCCAATCAATTACCATATAATGTTAATTATATGGATTTTCTACAACATATGTATATATCAACAACGATGAATAATCAATCATCATCCAAAGTGCATTCTACACTGTATAAGCATCAAATATAAATATTCAACGCTTATAACAGTCTGTCAATCAATCAATCGACATACAACTAAACAATCGGGATTAGTGTACGTCAAATATCATCCCAATACCCGTGTGGGGTTTCAAACAATCAAACACAGATTTTATTGGTGCAGTTGGGCGATGTGTAAAATTTATCATCCCAATCAATATCAGTCAAATGGGTGTATATAAACAAATCGTCCGATTCGTTTATATTTATTTCACTTCATATACACGTTAAAATTTCTATTTTTAACTATAAAATATTTTAACTATATAAATATTTTACTTCATTTCACATCACATCACACAATCAATTACATAGCAAAATCAAACAAACAAGCATACAAGCCGTCCATGGTCTGTGGACGACGGGTGTCGGGTGCTACTAAACACCGTCTGCATCCTAGTATATATATTAATTAGAAAAAGAGATTGAAGAGTGAGAAATTCTCACAGATAGCTATCCGATACCACGACTCTTCTTATGTAGAAATCTTCGTCGTTCTCGCCTCTTGCCACTTTCTTTGCCCGTATCCTCTGCAGATATAAAAATCGCATTTTTACTTCGCTATTCAATATATAAAAATCGAATTTTTACTTTGCTATTCAATATAGAAAAAACTAATTTTTACCTTGTTATTCAATATAGAAAAATCTAATTTTTACCTTGTTATTCAATGTAGAAAAATCTAATTTTTACCTTGTTATTCAATATAGAAAAATCTAATTTTTACCTTGTTATTCAATATATAAAAATCGAATTTTTACATCGCTCTACTTCTAATAAAGATTATATTTTTAAATCAAAGATATTTATATTCAAATCAATGAGGTTTATATTTTTCAATTCAAAGATATTTTTAAATCAAATAGATTTATATTTTTTCAAAGAGGTGTTATTTTTATTTTCAAAAAGGTATTATTTTTCAACACAATGTTATTCATTTATTTGAAAACAAAACTTTAAACAATTTTCATTTCAAAACAATGATATTTATTTTCATTTCAAAACAATGATATTTATTTTCATTTCAAAACAATGATATTTATTTTCATTTTTCAAGCAATGTATATTTTTATCTTTCAAAACAATGATATTTATTTTCATTTTTCAAGCAATGTATATTTTTATCTTTCAATTTAAATCACTTAATAAAGTTAAATTCACCTTCTTCCTTCTTTAATGATTTCTAGCCGACATCAGGAACCCATCGTTCCCAACAAGAAACCACCGCACTCCCTAATCCGTGCCACCGGAGGATGATCAGAGACACTCCCTCGAATCGCCTGTGGAAGAGCCACCCTCGCCCTTCGTCACACCACGCTCGGTGGTCCCCACACCTTCAGAAATCCGCTCGAAGTTCGCCACTTTGAGTTGCGATTGCCACCGAATCTTGCAATGATATATGATCACAACCATACGAAATCGAAGCTCCTTAAACTCTCTTTCATTTTTGCTTTATAAATGTATGATAATATTGAGTGGAATTTGCGAATTCTTTGGAAGAAATTTAGTGCGTTTGGGGCCATTCGGTTTTGGGGGCTGACGGCTTGGAAAGGGTTTGACCACGGGGATAAAGAAACAAGGGTTTGACTAGGGTTATATATTTATTTATATATTATTTAATTTTCAAAAGTAGAGACTTTGCGTTCGAACCACAAATCAAACCCAACGACTGTCGCCTCTAGCTAATTACCCCCATTCCAAACACAATGGGATATGTTTCGTAATCCAATTCGGCTGTTACGATCAGTTTTTCTTTAAATTAAAATATAAATCAATATTATAGTCAATCTTGATTTTAACGCACATTTTAATTTACCGGGCCCACATACGGACTCTAAAAATTTCAGAAAAATATTTTCTAGCATAGTATTGACGATACGGTCCTAACAAAACAAATTTCATCAAATTCTGAGACCGTTTGAAAAATGGCCATTTTCCAGTCGATTAAAATCAACTGAAACTGGTCAAACGCATTTTCCTTTGCCACACTCACATATTGATTCAAAAAATTATGTAATTTGAAACCTAGCAATAATTTGACATCACAGATCCAACAAAAGTGGTTTCGTCGAAATCCGAAGTCATTTGCAAAATCTCCATTTTTAAGGGCCTGAATTCCATAGCGACTATTCAGAATTTTCAACTGGACATATCTTTTGATTCCCGCTATGAAATCTTGATTTTTCGGATTCTTTGGAAAGATATTCTCAATTAGATTCTATTATTTTTGGTTTCACTAAAATCCGATTTATTTTGCACCCGGTATGTTCAATTGAAGTTTGAAATCGAATTATCGAACTACCGCGCCATTTTCAATTCCTTTTGTAATTATATATAATTATTTATATTCTAACGACGACGTATATAATATATACGTTCAAATTCCATTCAAAATAAATTTATCGTCGATATTATTTAAAATAATTCATTTTAAATAATCAAAATTCGCTAAAATTGCCAAAATAAAAATTTTAAACTGGCCCAGATTTTCGGGTTGTTACAATCTCCCCCACTTAAAACTTTTCGTCCCCGAAAAGGAATAAAGTCGAAAGTGGTTTGATCAATCAACTCTACGTTCGATCTGGCTTCCATTCTCCAATTTTTCAGTTTCTGAGAATTTTCAAAAATTTGGCTAACACCCTAAATTTTCGAAAAATTTCGCCATAACCTCCCCTGCCCCGGGAGCCACGGGAAAAACCCGAAATTGCCATACAGGCCTTCTGATCTCAAAAAGAAAAAGAAAAAGCTAAGCGGCTAGCCAATCGGCTCATAAAATCATCATCACCCAAGCAAAACAGTAAATTATGTAGTAAACATGTACCTATTTGTCGGGTAAACAAATTTTATTCTCTGCTCTAGCCTCCTTGCGATGACCTGTTCAATGTAAGTACAAGTATATGCAAGCAAATGCGACCAATTTTCAATACAATTCACTAATTGATACAATTAGGCGTAATGGTTCAAAATTATCAAATAAACAAACAACACAAACATCAATCCTTTAGTTGATTAGCTTTTGAAATTCATAACTTTGATACATAGTCGAAAATCAGATTTTTGATGCCAAATCACAACAATAGGCCCTATATAATTTTGGTTCTCACACCAGTCAATAGTAAATATAAAGAAAATCCACTTTCGTCACTCGAACATGAATTCTAATGATGGAGCTCCATCGTCAAAATCATCTCCGGGCGATTCGAGTGTAATTCTATATCTATCCAGTATATTAAAACTTCAAATACACGTTTGCAAGACGTATATGTAACAACCCGTATTTTCAATAACCTGTTATAACATAAATTGAGGCAGAATTTAATTTAAAAATCTGAATCAAGGGGAAACGGGCTGTGCCATTGCGTTCGTCTCGGAAAAATACGCGAAATAGAGTCCGAGTTTTCGAAAATCGGAGTCCGTATGACCCAGTTAAGGCCCATTGAAGTTTTCAGAAATTTCCATATTAAAAACAGATTTAAATTTTAAGTTAAAAATAAGGGTTAGGGCACAACTGGCGTCAGGCGGGAAAACTCCCGCCAAGACCCCCAAGTCGACAGGCATGTCGACAGGGGTCTAAGGGTGTCGACTGCCCTGTCGACAGCCCTGTCGACACGGGGTGGCCGGGCAGTTTTGCCTGGCGCACCATTTCTGATCTGGGCTTGGTTGTGCGGCTTGGTTCTGGAGAATTCCGAAATCTGATGGACCTAATTCAACTAGGGTTTAATCCTATGGTCTAAATCACTAGCCTAATCTATAAATAAGACCCTAACCTACCCTAAATCACTCATTATTCATTCTAGCAACTAAACTATGTCAAAATCAAACCTCTCATGGCCTCCACTCTCTTCATACAATTCCTAAACAAATTTCTAAGAGATTTCCATGCATACAAGTGTATTTAGGCTTGTATGATCCTCTTTAGCTTGCATTAAAGTCTTGTTTCTCTATTGGAATCATAAAGGAGGAGTCTTGATCAAGTTTTCTTGCATTTTTGGGGTTTTAATTTGTTGCATAAGGGGTTTCTTACATTTGCTATACTCATTTGAGTCCGCAAAAGCATAGTAAGCCCTATTCCTCTCATACTTGAACTTTGAAGTTAAAAGCATGATATGCAAGTTGTCATAGGTTATGCAAGTTTATTTATGCAAGTATGATATGCAAGTTGCCATAAGTTATGCAAGTTTGTTTATGCAAGTATGATATGCAAGTGTCATATGTTGTGCAAGTTTGTTTATGCAAGTTTGTTTATGTAAGTATGATATGCAAGTTGACATATGTTATGCAAGTTTTATTATGCAAGTTTGATATGCAAAGTTGTCATATGATATGCAAGTATGCTTATGCAAGTTTGGGATGGTCATGTGGTTCATGTTAACATGTTATGCATGCTTTTGGGCCTAAAAATGTAATATGCAAGTGTATGAACACATGAACCTTTCATATGCCACCATGTTGAACTTGTGGCTTTAACACTTTTATGTCATGATTATGCCAAGTTCCCTCTTTCTATCCTTTATGCGCTATTGCGATATGTAAGCGATGGGATTGCGTTTGGGGTTGGGTAAACTTAAAAGACATAAAAACATGAGCTTGGGAATTTACCTATTAAGTTAGGTCTACCCATTGGGAATTTACCTATTAAGTTAGGTCTACCCAATTGCTTGAAAACTTGTAATAAGATGGACATGACACTTAGAAAAGATAAGTGTGGCCAACTCGAGGATGGGTTGAGTTTGTAGCGTAAACCTACCCGGAACCGACCGGCTTAACTAGTTGCTACAAACAATAGGACCCAATGTGAGAAGTTGGTCATGTTGTACCTTGGACCCGAGGTTAGACCAAGTTGTGGTGTAAAGCTACCCGGACCAGCCCGGCTTAACTAGTAACCACAACAAAGTCTAATGTGAGAGGTTAAGGCGCATTAATTAATTAATGCCTCAGGATTAGGGTTAAGTCATGGACCATTTAATACTTAACCAATTTGGGCTCGGTTGATTAATCGGGGTTAAGTCGTAAACTCACCGTTACACTTAACCAAGTTAATCCATGATTAGTGGAAGGGTTAAACCATACTTAACCCACTAGAGAAATCCTAGCAATGGGGGTCCACTCCTTCAGTAATCCCTAGTTTGTATCATCATGGCCCTAGGGACTAGGCTAGGGTGGGGGCACGATTACTGAACTGGAGATAAGGGGCCAAAAAGCGACGGCCGTGGTACGCCGGTGTAGTTCTGGGCGGACTCTGGTCGTGCACATAGTCCGTAGCCGGAGAAAACAAGCACGGGTACCGGTAGGGCGAGACTGTGCACTCATGTTTATGGTGTCCAGGGGTTGACACCGTAGGGCTTGATACACCCGACGGTGGACCCGGCACAGTTCGACTACATTCATGGTTGGGCCGTATTGACACCAACACGTGACGAGTTAGGCTTAGGGAGCCGATCGATTAGACCGTTGGGTTGGACCTCGTGGTAGGGTCACTTCATGTTATTGGACCTAGTATGAGGGTCACTTCATGTTATTGGGCCAAAGCTTGGGCCGTGGGATCAATACTTGTTTAATCAAGTCATGTTAGTTTGCTAGTACACCCGTGGTGCAAAACCTTAATCTTGATTATGCGATGACACCTTTATCTACCTTGATAGTTAATCATCATGTTGTTATCCTTATGTTCATACTTGCTGCTCATGACAGTTAACTTTATCAGTTTACATTGATTGTAGTAGGGCTTACTCAGTCTCTTTGACTGACCTGTTTTCTTTCGCCTCTTTTCTTCCGTTTCCCCCCCCCCCCCCAGGTTCTCAGGGAGGGAATACAGGAGCTTAGCTTGGATCTTACCTGCTTTTCTTGGATAGCTCATGTATGCTTTGGACTTGAGCTCGCTATGGTTTTTCTGCTTTGGGGATAACTACTTATGTTTTTCTTTTCAGTTTTCAGATGATGTTGTTTATGTACTAGACTTATTTTATTTGGAAAATTGACATGATGTTGTACTAAGACTTGATTTGAAATGGTTTGAAAATCTTCCGTTGTTCTATCCATGTTATTTACTCTGGTTACATATATATACATGTTCTTGTTCTGCCTTGATATATCATTATGCATGTTTACCTGATTCAAACGCCCCTCCAAAGTCAGAGTGCTTGCAAGAGTCACCCTGGCGGAGGCGGGGTGTTACAATTTGGTATCAGAGCATATGGTTTACGAGAAGGAACAAAAAGGTTTTTAGAAAACTTTTTGAAAACTATTTTCAAAACCAAGTATAAAGTATTTTCCAAAGAAAAGTCTAGTTTATTTTAAAAGGCTATTCCCCAAGAAGCCATTAGCAAAATTCCTTCGTTTTTCTCCATTCTGAATCTGTCTTTTTCTTTTTCAGTATGGCCGATAACTTTGTTATTCCGGAGGGAGTGCACGTGCCTGTTTGGTATGGGAGACTTTTGGAGGCTAGGGCGACCGAAGCCGGCCCCGCAGATGTCCCTCCTCCTCCTCCTCCGGTAGTTAATATTCCTCCTCCCGTTGCTAATGTTCCTCCTCCACCTGTTGCTGAGGTTCCTCTTCCTCCTCCCCCTCAGCATCCTAAGGCTGACTTTGCCAAGATTTGCAAGGATTTCAAAGCAATGGGTGGCAAGAACTTTCAAGGCACAGAGACTTTTGTAGAAGCCAGAAATTGGTTGAAAGAGACCGAGGATTTGTTTGCTATCTTTGGGATAGATGATCAGAGGAAGATCTTGTTGGCGGTTTGGCTTATGAAGGATGAAGCCGCTTATTGGTGGGAGGTCACCAATGGTACTAGGCCTGTTGAGACTTGGGCCGATCTCAGGGCAAGGTTTATGCTTAAGTTTCTATCTTCCGCTGAGGAGAATTTGCAGATGGAGAGATTCATAACTCTGAAGCAAGGAGATATGTCTGTCAAGGAGTATGTGAACAAGTTTAATCAGTTAGCTCGTTTTGGCTTGGATATGGTGAATACTCCTCAGAAGAAGGCTCTTCGTTTTGCTAGGGGATTAAATGAGCCGTTGCAGGGATTGGCCATGTCACATATTCCTCATGGGGCCACGTTTGAGAGCTTGGTTGATATGGCGTTACTTCAGGGAGATGTCAAGAAGAATGATACTCAAGTCAAGAAGACCGATTCCCAGGGAAAGGGAAATCAGGGTAATACTAGTGGTCAAAGCAGTCAAGGCAATCAGAGCAAGAACAAGGGTCAAGGAAACAAGGGGAACAACAACAAGGTCAAGAACAGCAAGGGGAAATGCCATTATTGCGGTTCAGTTGGGCATCTTGTCAAGGATTGTAAGAAGAGGAAAACGAATAATGGTGAATGCTTTTTATGTGGGAAGACTGGACATTTCAGCAAGGATTGCCCAAAGAAACAGGGGCAAGGCCAGGGTCAGACTCAGCGTGCTGGACCCGTAGGAGGGCAAGTTCATGCTCTCGCTACCGCTCCAGTTCCCGATCGAGGTAGTATTTCTGTTGAGAGCCTTGTATATATTTCTGATTTTCCAGTTCGTACCTTGTTTGATTCTGGTGCATCGCATAGTTTTATCTCATTTGATCTTGTTGATAGTTTGCACCTTAGTACTAGCTTGGTAGAGGATCCCGTTTGTGTCTCAAATCCTATTGAGGGTTCCGCCCATTTGTCTATGATATGTGGGGATTTGAGGATCTCTATACTGAGTGTAGAGTTCTTGTGCAGTGCTTATGTTCTTGGTTTCAGGGGATACGGATTGATATTGGGCATGGATTGGCTGTCCAGATATGGAGCCATTCTTGATTGTGAGCATAGGGTTGTGAGGCTCGTGACTCGCCTCGGGAACACCCTAGAGATTTCATGTGATCCGAGAGGTCCCGTCATGTTGTGCTATCTTGAATCACTCGACTCGTCAGTGGAGACTCTTCAGTCTGTGAGAGTGGTTCGAGAGTATCCGGATGTTTTTGATGAAGTTAGGGGATTGCCCCCTAAGCGAGAGATTGATTTCCGCATTTATCTGGTGGATAATGCAAAGCCTGTTTCTTTGCCTGTTCGGCACATGGCTCCGCGTGAAAGGCGGGAGCTGAGCAAGCAAGTGAAAGAGTTGTTTGAAAAGAACTTCATTAGACGAAGTATATCTGAGTGGGGAGCGCCTGTGGTATTTTCTACCAAGGCGGATGGTTCTCTCCAACTATGTGTTGACTATCGAGAGTTGAATAAGCTGACTAAGAAGAACAGACACCCGTTACCGAGGATCGATGATCTCTTTGACCAGCTTGTCGGTGCTTCTGTTTTCTCTCAGCTTGATCTTGCTACTGGATTCCATCAGCTCAGGGTAGCTGAGGATAGTATAGACAAGACTGCGTTCAGAACTCCAGATGGATTCTTCGAATGGCTTGTCATGCCGTTCGGCTTGACGAATGCACCCGCATATTTCGTGGACTTGATGAGTAGGGTGTTCAGGGAGTTCTTGAACAAGTTTGTCGTGGTCTTCGTGGATGATATTTTGGTCTTCTCTAAGGATGAGGAAGAGCATGCAAGACACCTCGGGGAGGTGATGGATACGCTTAGAGCGCATCAGTTGAAGGCCAAGTTCTCCAAGTGTCACTTTTGGAGAAGGGAGGTTAGATTCCTTGGGCATATAGTGTCTAAGCAAGGCTTAGCGGTGGATCCCGCTAAGGTGGTTGCAGTTCAGGATTGGAAGACTCCAAGGAATGCAACCGAAGTGAGAATTTTTCTAGGTCTTGCGGGTTTTTACCGGAAGTTCATCAAGGACTTCGCGAAGATTTCTTCTCCTCTCACTAAATTGACAAAGAAGAATTCAGTTTTTGCTTGGAGCTTAGAGTGCGAGCTTGCTTTTCAGAAGCTCAAGAAAGCTCTCACATCAGCACCCGTTCTAGCTTTGCCCGATGGAGGGAAGTTATTTACAGTATACACCGATGCGTGTGGCACGGGGTTGGGAGCTGTTCTGATGCAAGAAGGAAGGGTGATATGCTTTGGCGGTAGACAACTCAAAGTGCATGAGAAGAATTATCCCACTCATGACTTAGAGTTGGCAGCAATAGTATATGCCCTCAAGGCGTGGCGCCATTATCTTCTGGGAGAAAGATTTGAGCTTTATACCGATCACAAGTCATTGAAGTATCTCTTTTCTCAGAAGGATCTGAATCTGAGGCAGCAAAGATGGATGGAATTCTTGGCATCCTATGATTTTGAGATAGCTTATACCCCTGGCAAGGGGAATGTGGTGGCTGATGCATTGAGTAGAAGATGGTTGACCCTAAGTCCTCTATTCGTTGAGATGAAGAATTTAGAGTATGTGGCAACCTTTGATTTCTCTTTGGCGATGGAGTCGATGACCGGTTCTTTAGCATCTCTGGAACTCAGGCCTACCCTTCTTGATCAAGTTGGGGCTTCACAGAGAGAAGACCCTCACATAGTTGAGATTATGGATAAGCTGACTCGAGGAGAGACGTCTAGTCACCTCGCTCGATATTCTGTTGATGACAAGGGTTGGCTGAGGAGAGATGGAAGGTTATGTGTTCCCATGGTAGAAGATTTAGTAAGAAAAGTTCTGGAAGAAGCGCATCGCTCTAAGTTGACTATACATCCAGGCGGGGATAAGATGTATAAAGATATGAAGCGTATTTTCTTTTGGCCTGGGATGAAGAAGGATGTGGCAGAGTTTGTCTCTAGATGTATCATTTGCCAGCAAGTTAAGGCCGAGTCAAAGAAGCCCGGTGGGCTATTGCATCCTCTAGACGTTCCACTTTGGAAGTGGGAGAGTATCTCCATGGACTTTATTGATGGGCTTCCAAGGTCAAGGAAAGGGAATACGAGCATTTGGGTTATTGTAGATAGACTTACGAAGAGTGCTCATTTTATTCCGGTGAAGAGCAAGAGGACCGCATCTTGGCTAGCATCCGTATATCTTCGTGAGATTGTGAGACTTCATGGAGTCCCTTCTAGTATTGTCAGTGACCGTGACCCAATCTTTACAAGTCAGTTCTGGAATAGCTTGCAAGAGGCTATGGGCACGAGGTTGAATCTGAGTACTGCTTATCACCCACAGACGGACGGCCAAACCGAAAGGGTGAATAGGGTACTCGAGGATCTATTGAGGCTTTGTATTCTGGACTTTGGTGGTACTTGGGAAGACCATCTTCCTCTTGTTGAGTTTGCATATAATAACAGTTATCAGGCAAGCATAGGGATGGCACCATTTGAAGCTTTATATGGGAGGCCGTGCAAGTCGCCTACATGTTGGTGGGAGACTACCGATAAGCTCATACTTGGGCCTGATATGATCAGAGATACATCCGAGAAGATCGAGTTGATTCGGAGACGAATGAAAGCGGCCCAAGACCGACAAAAATCCTATGCTGATAAGCGAAGATCCGATTTGGAGTTTGATGTTGGGGATATGGTTTTCGTAAAGGTTTCTCCTTTGCGGAATGTGGTCCGATTTGGAGCCGTTGGGAAGTTAGCACCGAGATTTGTTGGACCCTTCCCTATTATAGAGAGGATCGGGCAGATGGCTTATAGAATGAAGTTGCCCGAGAAGCTTGCCGGAGTACACGATGTTTTTCATGTCTCGCATCTCCGGAAGTGTTTACATGAATCAGCAGAGGTTGTGGAGCCAAGTGTTTTGGAGGATGTGGAAGTAGAGAGAGAGGCTACCTTGAGGAGAGCTCTGATTCGTATCTTGGGGACAGAGACCAAGAAGCTAAGGAATCGAGAGGTCAGGCTGGTGAAGGTTCAGCGGGGTGAAGCCGAAGAAGACGCAACTTGGGAAACCGAGAAGAAGATGCGTGGGCTTTATCCATTCCTTTTTGAGGGTACACTCTCAATCTCTTTTCTTTGTGAGCGTATCTTTCTCTTTGCTATCCATATTTATCTAGTTTATCGTGTTAATCTTGTCATGAGAACCTTAGGTAGAAACCCTTTGGATGAAACATGTGTTTGAGACATGTTATGCTTGATGGTTGCAAGTGGTTGCAAGTGTTTGCAAGTGGTTGCTCGTGGATGCATTATACACAATTATGCACTAGATCGGCTCGCACACTCCTCATATTGCATATGCATGAGTGTTTATGCTTATTCATGGATGAAAATTGTGTGTTATCACATGGATGTTGCATATGGGTGTATGTTATGTGCACACATATAGATGATATACATTATGTTAGGAATTGCATACATATGGATTCATTTCACTAACATAATCTGCATTGATGATATTTGCATTGGATAAGTACATATACACACACCTTTGCATATGTTCATCCAGCATTTAGAATCTTGTAAGGACAATGATTGCTCGTGGATGATGCTTTGAGTAGATGGATGTTGGATGGTAGGATACGTTCTTCCTAACTTGAAGATTTCGGGGACGAAATCCTTTAAGGAGGGGAGAATGTAACAACCCGTATTTTCAATAACCTGTTATAACATAAATTGAGGCAGAATTTAATTTAAAAATCTGAATCAAGGGGAAACGGGCTGTGCCATTGCGTTCGTCTCGGAAAAATACGCGAAATAGAGTCCGAGATTTCGAAAATCGGAGTCCGTATGACCCAGTTAAGGCCCATTGAAGTTTTCAGAAATTTCCATATTAAAAACAGATTTAAATTTTAAGTTAAAAATAAGGGTTAGGGCACAACTGGCGTCAGGTGGGAAAACTCCCGCCAAGACCCCCAAGTCGACAGGCATGTCGACAGGGGTCTAAGGGTGTCGACTGCCCTGTCGACAGCCCTGTCGACACGGGGTGGCCGGGCAGTTTTGCCTGGCGCACCATTTCTGATCTGGGCTTGGTTGTGTGGCTTGGTTCTGGAGAATTCCGAAATCTGATGGACCTAATTCAACTAGGGTTTAATCCTATGGTCTAAATCACTAGCCTAATCTATAAATAAGACCCTAACCTACCCTAAATCACTCATTATTCATTCTAGCAACTAAACTATGTCAAAATCAAACCTCTCATGGCCTCCACTCTCTTCATACAATTCCTAAACAAATTTCTAAGAGATTTCCATGCATACAAGTGTATTTAGGCTTGTATGATCCTCTTTAGCTTGCATTAAAGTCTTGTTTCTCTATTGGAATCATAAAGGAGGAGTCTTGATCAAGTTTTCTTGCATTTTTGGGGTTTTAATTTGTTGCATAAGGGGTTTCTTACATTTGCTATACTCATTTGAGTCCGCAAAAGCATAGTAAGCCCTATTCCTCTCATACTTGAACTTTGAAGTTAAAAGCATGATATGCAAGTTGTCATAGGTTATGCAAGTTTATTTATGCAAGTATGATATGCAAGTTGCCATAAGTTATGCAAGTTTGTTTATGCAAGTATGATATGCAAGTGTCATATGTTGTGCAAGTTTGTTTATGCAAGTTTGTTTATGTAAGTATGATATGCAAGTTGACATATGTTATGCAAGTTTTATTATGCAAGTTTGATATGCAAAGTTGTCATATGATATGCAAGTATGCTTATGCAAGTTTGGGATGGTCATGTGGTTCATGTTAACATGTTATGCATGCTTTTGGGCCTAAAAATGTAATATGCAAGTGTATGAACACATGAACCTTTCATATGCCACCATGTTGAACTTGTGGCTTTAACACTTTTATGTCATGATTATGCCAAGTTCCCTCTTTCTATCCTTTATGCGCTATTGCGATATGTAAGCGATGGGATTACGTTTGGGGTTGGGTAAACTTAAAAGACATAAAAACATGAGCTTGGGAATTTACCAATTAAGTTAGGTCTACCCATTGGGAATTTACCTATTAAGTTAGGTCTACCCAATTGCTTGAAAACTTGTAATAAGATGGACATGACACTTAGAAAAGATAAGTGTGGCTAACTCGAGGTTGGGTTGAGTTTGTAGCGTAAACCTACCCGGAACCGACCGGCTTAACTAGTTGCTACAAACAATAGGACCCAATGTGAGAAGTTGGTCATGTTGTACCTTGGACCCGAGGTTAGACCAAGTTGTGGTGTAAAGCTACCCGGACCCGCCCGGCTTAACTAGTAACCACAACAAAGTCTAATGTGAGAGGTTAAGGCGCATTAATTAATTAATGCCTTAGGATTAGGGTTAAGTCATGGACCATTTAATACTTAACCAATTTGGGCTCGGTTGATTAATCGGGGTTAAGTCGTAAACTCACCGTTACACGTAACCAAGTTAATCCATGACTAGTGGAAGGGTTAAACCATACTTAACCCAGTAGAGAAATCCTAGCAATGTGGGTCCACTCCTTCAGTAATCCCTAGTTTGTATCATCATGGCCTAGGGACTAGGCTAGGGTGGGGGCACAATTACTGAACTGAAGATAAGGGGCCAAAAAGCGACGGCCGTGGTATGCCGGTGTAGTTCTGGGCGGACTCTGGTCGTGCACATAGTCCGTAGCCGGAGAAAACAAGCACGGGTACCGGTAGGGCGAGACTGTGCACTCATGTTTATGGTGTCCAGGGGTTGACACCCTAGGGCTTGATACACCCGACGGGTGGACCCGGCACAGTTCGACTACATTCATGGTTGGGCCGTATTGACACCAACACGTGACGAGTTAGGCTTAGGGAGCCGATCGATTAGACCGTTGGGTTGGACCTCGTGGTAGGGTCACTTCATGTTATTGGACCTAGTATGAGGGTCACTTCATGTTATTGGGCCAAAGCTTGGGCCGTGGGATCAATACTTGTTTAATCAAGTCATGTTAGTTTGCTAGTACACCCGTGGTGCAAAACCTTAATCTTGATTATGCGATGACACCTTTATCTACCTTGATAGTTAATCATCATGTTGTTATCCTTATGTTCATACTTGCTGCTCATGACAGTTAACTTTATCAGTTTACATTGATGGTAATAGGGCTTACTCAGTCTCTTTGACTGACCTGTTTTCTTTCGCCTCTTTTCTTCCGTTCCCCCCCCCCCCCAGGTTCTCAGGGAGGGAATACAGGAGCTTAGCTTGGATCTTACCTGCTTTTCTTGGATAGCTCATGTATGCTTTGGACTTGAGCTCGCTATGGTTTTTCTGCTTTGGGGATAGCTACTTATGTTTTTCTTTTCAGTTTTCAGATGATGTTGTTTATGTACTAGACTTATTTTATTTGGAAAATTGACATGATGTTGTACTAAGACTTGATTTGAAATGGTTTGAAAATCTTCCGCTGTTCTATCCATGTTATTTACTCTGGTTACATATATATACATGTTCTTGTTCTGCCTTGATATATCATTATGCATGTTTACCTGATTCAAACGCCCCTCCAAAGACAGAGTGCTTGCAAGAGTCACCCTGGCGGAGGCGGGGTGTTACAGTATATGCAAAATCTTTATATACTGGACTGTCCAAATCAATACAAATAAATTATCAAATACGATTAATTGATTTAGATTTTCAAAAAGAAAATTGTTTTTACTTTTAAAAATATACTCTTCACACTCGTTCTAGGATACTACTGATCCCATCTCTAACGAGTCATTCTAATTGGATATTAATAATCCAATATCTGATGAATTCTTTCGTATGGTTCTAATGTGTCTTATTCTCCGAGCTTTGTAAACCAAAGCTCTGATACCACGATGAAACGACCCGAACTTCCCCGGTCTCCGAAGAGAAGAGAAAGAACGAATTGTTTTGAGAACATGACAATACAGAACGCATATAAAAGAACATTTCATTGTATATTACAACAATGCATCAGAATACAAGAATATACAAAGTATAAATGAATATTACATAGAAATATCAGAGATTTAAATTACATTTAAATACATCGCAGCGGAAAATAATACAATACACAACTAGAAGAGATATACGGATACAAAGCTTTTCGGATATCATTCCAGCTGTAAACCAGGATCCTGTGAATATAAATCTGCAAAACCAAAACTACTAGCTGCCCGTGTCAAAATAAGGGCACCCAGAGTTTAGGTTAAAACAATAAACTCCAGGTCAGTCATGTGACTGGTGTGAGAACTAAAACAGTTATTAATCTTTGTTTTTAAAGTTAGGTAAATCAAGGGACCACGCCGTATAACACGGAACGGGTTTCCTCCCAAGAATACCAGTGCATGAAATAAACAACGCATTGCTAAATAAAGAAAAATGAAGCTGTTATAAGACCCAGGTCCTATCACACAATGCAACGCAAGCCGGGGGATAGGGTTTTCCCTTATAACAGCCAAAGAATGCTTGATACGTTTTAAAACAAATCATTTGATACTATTATAAGTGCATAGTGTATAAAACAACTTCAAATCATAAGTATCAATCATAGGCGGCATGGGTACCATATATCATGTCGCCATACTAGTTCTACAATTAAAACCGCAAATGTCACGTATTTGGAAGTTGGGTTTCCGTCTGTGAACCAAGGCCAGGGATCGTCCCCTACCGATTCGAGACAATCTAGCCCATGTGTAACACCCCGAATTTTAGTTAATACTAAAATTCACTAATCATAGGATAAATAATCTCAGATGTGGGAATTGGTGGTAACGGGCTGCGTTATTGCGTTCGTCTCGGAAAAATACGCGAAATAGAGTCCGAGTTTTCGAGAATCGGAGTCTGTACGGCCCGGTTATGGCCCAATGAAGTTTGCAGAAAAATTTAAAACTTAAAAACAGATTTAGAAATTTAAATTAGGATTTGAAATTAGAACCAGCGGGGCCAGGCGGGAAGATTCCTGCCCTGACCATGTCGACAGGGCTGTCGACAGGGGTGTCGACTTGATTGTCGACTTGCCTGTCGACACGGCGTGTCGAACCAGGGTGCTTGGGTGCACCAGATCTGGTTTTCTGGCTAGGGCTGGGCTTGGTTCTAGAGGTTTCCTAAATCTGACGGACCTAAATTAATCTAGGGTTAATCTAAGGGCCTAAAACACTACCTAATCCTATAAATAAGACCCTAACCCTACCCTAATTCATTCATAATTAAATCTTGTAACTAAACTATGGCAAAATGAAACTTGGTCATGGCCTCCACAAATCAAATGAAGAGAGTTGCAAGCTAATCAACCCCTAATCATCTTCTTCTTCATATTTGGCAACTAGTTTTACTTCATTGATTTGCTAATCTTGGTTTTGGTGAGTTTCTATGGCTTTAATAATCAATTGTTAAATTGATTATGGTAGGATGTGATAAGACATGGCTATGTTTGTGGATAAATGTGTTTATGCAAGTTTGTATGATATGTGATTTGCAAGTTTTATGTTAAATGCAAGTTTAAAGCCATGTTTTATGATGCAAAACACTATGTTGAACATTTATGCATATGTAACATGTTATACAAACTATATGTGAGAATATATGCAAGTTATATGTAACATGATATGTAAGTTATGCATGTGATTTTATGCATGCTAAGTAGTTGGTGTTATGCATGCTAAGTATTTGATGTTATGCATGCTAAGTATTTGATTGTATGCATACTAAGTATTGGGTTTTATGCATGTTAAGTGTTTGGGTTTATGCAAGTTAAGTGGTGGGTTTATGCATAATAAGTATTTGATTTTATGCATGATAAGTAGGTGGTTTTATGCATACTAAGTGTTTGGTATTATGCATAAATCATGACATGCAAGTTTACCCTTTTAAAAATGGTGTATACATATGCAAGATGGCACCCTTATATGTTATGCATGTTTACCCTCCTTTAAGATGCAAGTCACATATGCAAGTTCGACATATTATGCAAGTGATGCTTACATGCAAGCTCAACATGTTATGCGAGTTATGTGCATGATGTTATGTAAGTTATGTGCACGTTGTTATGCAAGTTCATATGCAAGTTATGTGTATAAGGGTATGCAAGTTATGTGCATGGTGTTATGCAAGTTAAGTTTGTGAGATTATGCAAGTTATGTGCATGGTGTTATGCAAGTTAAGTTTGTGAGATTATGCAAGTTATGCGCATGATGTTATGCAAGTTAAGTTTATGAGATTATGCAAGTTATGTGCATAATGTTATGCAAGTTATGTATATGCTTAAATGCGAGCTTAATGTGATATGCAAGTATGTGAATGTTTATGCAAGTATATGAATGCCCATGCAAGTATGTGAATGCTTATGCAAGTTATGTGTAGGCTTAAATGCATGTCTAACATGTTATGCAAGTTATGAGAATGCTTATATGCAAGTTCAACATGTTATGCAAGACATGTGTATGATAATGTGCAAGTTTGGGTTAAATGTGGTTAGGTTAATATATGCTCATATATGCAAGTTGACATCCTCTTAACCCATGACAAAGTTGTATGCTAAACCTATGATATTTGTGATGATCTTCCCCTTTTGTTATTTCATGAAATGAGAACGATTTACGTGGGGAAACGATGGGGTTGGTAAATATGTTAATTAAAGCATGGTAGGGTATGATTAAGCATACCATAAAAATAAATTACCATAAGTGGGAATTTACCTATTGAGTTAGGTCTACCCCATGGGAATTTACCTATTGAGTTAGGTCTACCCATGTTATGGAAAACTTGATATTAATTAGGGATAATTAATATGGGGGTGATTAATTAGGTGTAATTAATCGACTAAGACACGAGGTTGGACTCATTTGTAGTGTAAAACTGCCCGGACCCGACCGGCTTAACCAGTTGCTACAAATGTTAGCCCGATGTGGGAGGTCTTAGCCATAAATTAAATACGTGATTAAAGTAAAGACACGAGGTTAGACTCTGTTATGACGTAAGACTGCCCGGACTCTACCGGCTTAACCAGGCGGTCATAACAGCCAGTCTAATGTGGGAGGTCTTTATGGGAGATCACGGTCTTAATTAATTAAGAAACACTTAACCATATTAGCATGTAGTGGGACATGAGGGGTTAAGTGGGTGCCTTGGGTGGCATGTAGTAACTAGTGGGGGTGCCTTGGGTGGCATGAGGAAACTAGTGGGTTGCCTTGGGTGGCAATAGAAAATACGATTAGAATACTTAACCAAAGTGGAACATGTAATTAAACATGATTAAAGGGTTAAGTAAGTGCCTTGGGTGGCATGGGGGGAAACAAGTAAGTGCCTTGGGTGGCATGCGGAAATCTAGTGGGCGCCTTAAGTGGCAATTGAAATATAATTAGATGACTTAACCAAACCTTAACGTGTAAGGGGGCATGATTATAAAAAGAGGTTAAGTGGGATGCACTAGATTAAATGACAAGCTTAAGTAGTAGCTTGTGGGGGCCCATTTCAACCAATATCCCAAACGTATCTTTGTGGGCTCGACCCATGTCGAGTGACGGGACACGCATATTGGGCTTGATTATAAGAGGCCAAAACGGGGGTAGCGGTGGCAACGCAAGTCCAACGGGTTTCATATGCGTGTGTGGGCCCGGGCTGGTAGATAAGCCGTTGTTGCATCGTGTAGATATAAAGCCGTGCACCGTTGATATTATCAGGTGGCCACTTTAGGGGAGTGATACACCCCACTGTGGGACCAGCACGGGTATCTACGTTAGGGAGCCGATCGCTTGGGAGTAGTGGGTACACTTAGTAAAGATAGGGGCAGACGGCACCTATGTAGGGGAACACGAAACTACTGGGTAAGATTACTAGGTACACCTAGTGGAGGTAGGGGCAGACGGCACCTACGTGGTCAGTTATACACCTAGTGGAGGTAGGGGCAGACGACACCTACGTGGTCAGCTAGAAGTACCAGAAACTACTAGTTATATTTTCTAAGTCTTCAGATGGGATCAACCTTTAAGTAGGAATTACTCTTGGTTGGTAGAACTGGTGTGGTGCAGTGTAGGAATTACCCTTGGGTGGGTAGGTCTGGGGTGGTGTAAGCTAGTAATTATCCTTGGGTGGATAAATACGTTGTTCGGTTATCGTAGTACATCCTGTGTTTTGTGGGCTACTTAGTGTAGTCATTATCCCCAAAGGTACCGTATCTTGTTTATATCATACCCTAATTACTTTAATGATTGTATTGTTAGGGTTATAGGACTCACTCAGACTTATGTCTGACCCCGTTGTTGTTTATCTTTTTCCAACCCTCAGGTTATCAGAGTGGGCCTAGCACTAATGAGCTTGGACCAGACCGCTATATCTATCTTTTGGGGCTTGGACCGTAGAAGTAAAGCTCGATTTATCTTTTCTATTTTGGCTATTATCTATGTAAAGGGATTATGTACTTCTATTTTATCAGGATGGATATTATGTACTTGACTCTTGTTATGGTTTTGTGATGTAACCAAACATGTTTTGTTAATGGAAATAATGTTTTAAATTTTCAAGTATGACTTATATCTATCCTGTTGTAATTTTTCTGTTCTATACTCACTAAAAATACTCCACCAAAACTAAGGCATTCCCTTAGTGAGTGACCTTAGCGGGTGTGGGGTGTTACACGTGGTATCAGAGCTTAAGGTTACCAGAACAGATAAAATTTTTAGAAAAACTATTTTCTAAGAATATTTTTGAAGGGAGTATTTTCAAAAACATGTCTTTTGAGAGAAGAGTTTTTGAAAGAAAAGCATAATCCCCAATAGCCATATCTATATCTTTCGAATTCTCCATTTTGAATCTCTTCCTCTCTCTCATTTTGAGTTTCCCCTCCGCGTATAGATGATCTTTCTAAGATGGATAAGGATGGAAAACCACTTCAAGGGACTTAGACGTAAATCTGGTTAGAAGTTGGTTCAAGAAGAGAGGAAGGCTCAAATAGTTGTTTGGTTAATGAAGGATGAAACCTCATTGGTGGGAGGTTACGAGTGGAGAATAGGGAAGAAGAAGGCTAGTAGTTATCCTTTTGGGAGGAATAGGACACGTTATTAGGATTGTCCAAAGAAGCAAGGGCAAGGTATGGAATCTTCTGGAGGGTAATTGTATTCCCTCACGACTAGGGTACCAGATGGGGATAAGACCGTCTAGGTTGGAATTTGGATTTCTTTATTATCCGATTCAAACTTTATTTGATCCTGATATATCGAGTTCGTTTATCTCACCATTGATAGTTGAGTCACTGCACTTAGACACCAGTTTGGTAGATGATCCCTTAGTTGTTTCAAACCCAATTGGGCTCCATGATGTGGTTGGGTTTGAAAGTTTCTATACTTAGCGTTGAGTTTAGATGTGATGCTTGTTGGGCTTCACGGGCTATGGGTTAGTTTTGGGCATGGACTGGTTATCCAGTAGGGGTGCCGTTTTTGATTTTGGAGGGAGAGTTGTTAGGCTTATGGGCCGCTTGGGTAACACTCTCGAGATCTCTTGTAATCCCATAGAATCTGTTATGCTAAGTTATCTAGAATCGCTTGACATGTCGGTCTAGAGTTTGTGATCTGTTAGAGCGGTCCGGGAATACCCGGATGTGTATAAGGAGGTGAAGGGCTTACCTCCGGAGCGGGAAGTTGACTTCCAAATATATCTGGTGGGTAAGGCTAAACCAGTGTCTTGGCCAGTGTGCCACGTGGCTCCTCGTGAGAGGAGGGAACTCCATAAGTAAGTAGGCGATTTGCTTGAGAAGGGGTTCATAAGACTAAGTATATCGGAGTGGGGCGCTCCGGTAGTTTTTGTTACGAAGGCGGATGGGTCCCTCAGACTTTGTGTAGGCTAAAGAGGACTAAATAAACTCACAAAGAAGAATAGATACCCATTGCCGAGGATTGATGATCTGTTTGATCAGTTAGCTGGCGCCTCAGTATTTTTATAGTAGGACTCAGCCACGGGATTTCATCAGTTGAGAGTGGCTGAGGATAGTACAGAGAAGACTGCCTTTAGGACTCCGGATGATTTTTTTTTATGAATGGCTGGTGATGCCATTGGGTTTGACGAACGCCCCCGTATACTTTGATGATTTGATAAGAAGGGTGTTCAAGGAGTACCTAAATAAGTTGTGATGGTCTTTGTGGATGACATCTTGGTCTTTTCTAGGAGCAAAGCCAGTTGGGGAAAAATGGTGGTTTTGGAGTAAGACTGGCGAGGACATCCAGGGTTGGACAAGGGGCTTAATTATTTAGCCGTTTTTACTAGTATCATCTCATGTAGGTCGTCTGAATTCGAAGGAGGTATCCCTTGGGTGTTTGTCTGATATTGGTTTAGGCCTTTGGGGCTTGCATTTGGGGGAATGCCGAGTTCGACTAGGGTGGTCTGCGTGAGGGATGGATAGTTGTGATGATTTTGGATGATATCCTGGTGGAGAAGAGCATGCCCTACATCCTAGGGAAGTGTTGGAGGCTCTTCGAGCGCATAATCTTAGGCCAATAAAAGTGGATGGGATTCTTAGCATCCTATGGGTTTGAGATAGCATATACCCCTGGCAAGGGTAACATGGTAGCGGACACCTTAAGTAGAAAAAGGGTTGTCCTCGAGTTTGTGGTTCGTTGAACGACGGAGCCTAGAGTTTATTTCTATGTTGGATTTCAGACCTTCCGTTGATTATGTACCCGGTTTGCTAGCTTCCTTGGAAGTTAGACCTACTCTTTTGGGGCAAATTGTAGAAGCACAGAGGGACGACCCACAGTTGGTTGAGTTAGTAAAAAAGCTCATAAGGGGGAAGTCGTCCAGCCATTTGAGTAGGTACACCCTAGATGATAGGGGGTGCTTGTGTAGAGATGGTAGACTTTGTGTACCGCAAGACGAGGGTTTGAGGAAGGCTATTCTTGATGATACACACCGTTCTAGGATGACCATTCATCCCGGTGGGGACGAGATGTACCAAGACATGAAAAGGACTTTCTTCTGGGCCGGTATGAAGAAAGATGTGGCCGAGCATGTCGCTCGATGCTTGGTGTGCCAACAAGTGAAGACGGAGCAAAAGAAACCAGGTGGGTTGCTTCACCCATTGGAGGTTCCGCAATGGATGCGGGACAGCATCTCGATGGATTTTATTGACGGGTTACCCAGATCGAGAAAGAGTAATACAGGAATTTGGGTGGTGGTAGACAGACTTACTAAGAGCACCCATTTCATACCTGTGAAGAGTAAGTGGACTGCTCCATGGCTAGCTTCTGTATATCTTCGAGAGATAGTTCGATTTCATGGGGTACCCTCTAGCATAGTGAGTGATCGAGATCCTATCTTCACTTGAGAGTTTTGAAAGAGTTTGCAAGAGGCGGTAGGGACTCAGTTGCGTTTGAGTACTGCATATCATCCTCAGACGGACGGCCAGACCGAGAGGGTGAATCATATTTTAGAAGACCTTTTGAGGCTATGTATCTTGGATTTTGGAGGTACATGGGAGGAGCATCTTCCATTGGTGGAGTTGCCCGACAGACTTAGTGGTGTACATGATGTATCCCATGGGAGGAAGTGCCTACATAAGACCGCAGAGGTGGTAGGGCCAAGTTTGCTTAGAGAAATGGAAGTAGAGCGTGATGCGACGATTCGACGAGCTCCTACTTGCATCCTTGGGTCAGAGATTTGGAAGATGAGAAACAGAGAGGTTCAACTAGTCAAAGTACAAAGGAAAGATGAAGAGAGCGACGCTACCTGGGAGACGGAAGCGAAGATGCGTTCGAGGTACCCTTTTCTTTCGGAGGGTATGTCCTTTTGCTTCTCCTTCATCGCATATCTTGTGCTTATCTTATCTTTAGTATGTCCTCTCATTAGTACCTTTGACCTTTAGATAGGGTAAACCTATGGTTGAAACATGTGTTTGAGACATGTTATGGTTGATGGATGCAAGTGGATGCAAGTGTTTGCTAGTGGTTGCTCGTGGATGCATATACACACACTCTAGGCACTAGATCGGCTCAGTCACTTCATATTGCATATTGCATAAAATTGTGTGTAGGAAGCTATATCTATGGATGTATAATGATTGTGTTATCATATGGATGATGCATTTTGGTGAATGATTGTGCACTCATGTAGATATTGTATGTGTCGATAGGGTTCTCTCGCATACATAATGGATGCATGACACTATCATGGTTTGCATATGTTCATACATTAGATAGGGAACATATACACACACTTTTTGCATATGCTCATACATCATTAGAAATTGTTTTAAGGACAATGGATGCCCGTGGTTGATGATTTGAGTAGATGGTTGTTTGGATGGTAGGATATGCATTCTCCTTAGCTTAGAGATTTCGGGGACGAAATCCTTTAAGGAGGGGAGAATGTAACACCCCGAATTTTAGTTAATACTAAAATTCACTAATCATAGGATAAATAATCTCAGATGTGGGAATTGGGGGTAACAGGCTGCGTTATTGCGTTCGTCTCGGAAAAATACGCGAAATAGAGTCCGAGTTTTCAAGAATCGGAGTCCGTATGGCCCGGTTATGGCCCAATGAAGTTTGCAGAAAAATTTAAAACTTAAAAACAGATTTAGAAATTTAAATTAGGATTTGAAATTAGAACCAGCGGGGCCAGGCGGGAAGATTCCCGCCCTGACCATGTCGACAGGGCTGTCGACAGGCCTGTCGACAGGGGTGTCGACTTGCCTGTCGACTTGCCTGTCGACACGGCGTGTCGAACCAGGGTGCTTGGGTGCACTAGATCTGGTTTTCTGGCTAGGGCTGGGCTTGGTTCTAGAGGTTTCCTAAATCTGACGGACCTAAATTAATCTAGGGTTAATCTAAGGGCCTAAAACACTACCTAATCCTATAAATAAGACCCTAACCCTACCCTAATTCATTCATAATTAAATCTTGTAACTAAACTATGGCAAAATGAAACTTGGTCATGGCCTCCACAAATCAAATGAAGAGAGTTGCAAGCTAATCAACCCCTAATCATCTTCTTCTTCATATTTGGCAACTAGTTTTACTTCATTGATTTGCTAATCTTGGTTTTGGTGAGTTTCTATGGCTTTAATAATCAATTGTTAAATTGATTATGGTAGGATGTGATAAGACATGGCTATGTTTGTGGATAAATGTGTTTATGCAAGTTTGTATGATATGTGATTTGCAAGTTTTATGTTAAATGCAAGTTTAAAGCCATGTTTTATGATGCAAAACACTATGTTGAACATTTATGCATATGTAACATGTTATACAAACTATATGTGAGAATATATGCAAGTTATATGTAACATGATATGTAAGTTATGCATGTGATTTTATGCATGCTAAGTAGTTGGTGTTATGCATGCTAAGTATTTGATGTTATGCATGCTAAGTATTTGATTGTATGCATACTAAGTATTGGGTTTTATGCATGTTAAGTGTTTGGGTTTATGCAAGTTAAGTGGTGGGTTTATGCATAATAAGTATTTGATTTTATGCATGATAAGTAGGTGGTTTTATGCATACTAAGTGTTTGGTATTATGCATAAATCATGACATGCAAGTTTACCCTTTTAAAAATGGTGTATACATATGCAAGATGGCACCCTTATATGTTATGCATGTTTACCCTCCTTTAAGATGCAAGTCACATATGCAAGTTCGACATATTATGCAAGTGATGCTTACATGCAAGCTCAACATGTTATGCGAGTTATGTGCATGATGTTATGTAAGTTATGTGCACGTTGTTATGCAAGTTCATATGCAAGTTATGTGTATAAGGGTATGCAAGTTATGTGCATGGTGTTATGCAAGTTAAGTTTGTGAGATTATGCAAGTTATGTGCATGGTGTTATGCAAGTTAAGTTTGTGAGATTATGCAAGTTATGTGCATGATGTTATGCAAGTTAAGTTTATGAGATTATGCAAGTTATGTGCATAATGTTATGCAAGTTATGTATATGCTTAAATGCGAGCTTAATGTGATATGCAAGTATGTGAATGTTTATGCAAGTATATGAATGCCCATGCAAGTATGTGAACGCTTATGCAAGTTATGTGTAGGCTTAAATGCATGTCTAACATGTTATGCAAGTTATGAGAATGCTTATATGCAAGTTCAACATGTTATGCAAGACATGTGTATGATAATGTGCAAGTTTGGGTTAAACGTGGTTGAGTTAATATATGCTCATATATGCAAGTTGACATCCTCTTAACCCATGACAAAGTTGTATGCTAAACCCATGATATTTGTGATGATCTTCCCCTTTTGTTATTTCATGAAATGAGAACGATTTACGTGGGGAAACGATGGGGTTGGTAAATATGTTAATTAAAGCATGGTTGGGTATGATTAAGCATACCATAAAAATAAATTACCATAAGTGGGAATTTACCTATTGAGTTAGGTCTACCCCATGGGAATTTACCTATTGAGTTAGGTCTACCCATGTTATGGAAAACTTGATATTAATTAGGGATAATTAATATGGGGGTGATTAATTAGGTGTAATTAATCGACTAAGACACGAGGTTGGACTCATTTGTAGTGTAAAACTGCCCGGACCCGACCGGCTTAACCAGTTGCTACAAATGTTAGCCCGATGTGGGAGGTCTTAGCCATAAATTAAATACGTGATTAAAGTAAAGACACGAGGTTAGACTCTGTTATGACGTAAGACTGCCCGGACTCTACCGGCTTAACCAGGCGGTCATAACAGCCAGTCTAATGTGGGAGGTCTTTATGGGAGATCACGGTCTTAATTAATTAAGAAACACTTAACCATATTAGCATGTAGTGGGACATGAGGGGTTAAGTGGGTGCCTTGGGTGGCATGTAGTAACTAGTGGGGGTGCCTTGGGTGGCATGAGGAAACTAGTGGGTTGCCTTGGGTGGCAATAGAAAATACGATTAGAATACTTAACCAAAGTGGAACATGTAATTAAACATGATTAAAGGGTTAAGTAAGTGCCTTGGGTGGCATGGGGGGAAACAAGTAAGTGCCTTGGGTGGCATGCGGAAATCTAGTGGGCGCCTTAAGTGGCAATTGAAATATAATTAGATGACTTAACCAAACCTTAACGTGTAAGGGGGCATGATTATAAAAAGAGGTTAAGTGGGATGCACTAGATTAAATGACAAGCTTAAGTAGTAGCTTGTGGGGGCCCATTTCAACCAATATCCCAAACGTATCTTTGTGGGCTCGACCCATGTCGAGTGACGGGACACGCATATTGGGCTTGATTATAAGAGGCCAAAACGGGGTAGCGGTGGCAACGCAAGTCCAACGGGTTTCATATGCGTGTGTGGGCCCGAGCTGGTAGATAAGCCGTTGTTGCATCGTGTAGATATAAAGCCGTGCACCGTTGATATTATCAGGTGGCCACTTTAGGGGAGTGATACACCCCACTGTGGGACCAGCACAGGTATCTACGTTAGGGAGCCGATCTCTTGGGAGTAGTGGGTACACCTAGTAAAGATAGGGGCAGACGGCACCTATGTAGGGGTACACGAAACTACTGGGTAAGATTACTAGGTACACCTAGTGGAGGTAGGGGCAGACGGCACCTACGTGGTCAGTTATACACCTAGTGGAGGTAGGGGCAGACGGCACCTACGTGGTCAGCTAGAAGTACCAGAAACTACTAGTTATATTTTCTAAGTCTTCAGATGGGATCAACCTTTAAGTTGGAATTACTCTTGGTGGGTAGAACTGGTGTGGTGCAGTGTAGGAATTACCCTTGGGTGGGTAGGTCTGGGGTGGTGTAAGCTAGTAATTATCCTTGGGTGGATAAATACGTTGTTCGGTTATCGTAGTACATCCTGTGTTTTGTGGGCTACTTAGTGTAGTCATTATCCCCAAAGGTACCGTATCTTGTTTATATCATACCCTAATTACTTTAATGATTGTATTGTTAGGGTTATAGGACTCACTCAGACTTATGTCTGACCCCGTTGTTGTTTATCTTTTTCCAACCCTCAGGTTATCAGAGTGGGCCTAGCACTAATGGGCTTGGACCAGACCGCTATATCTATCTTTTGGGGCTTGGACCGTAGAAGTAAAGCTCGATTTATCTTTTCTATTTTGGCTATTATCTATGTAAAGGGATTATGTACTTCTATTTTATCAGGATGGATATTATGTACTTGACTCTTGTTATGGTTTTGTGATGTAACCAAACATGTTTTGTTAATGGAAATAATGTTTTAAATTTTCAAGTATGACTTATATCTGTCCTGTTGTAATTTTTCTGTTCTATACTCACTAAAAATACTCCACCAAAACTAAGGCATTCCCTTAGTGAGTGACCTTAGCGGGTGTGGGGTGTTACACCATGTCTCAGGCAAGCGCGCAGGCAAGCCTTGGATCGTCAGGGCCGGTCCACCGATGTGGATTATTATGCCTGAACAATACGTCTCTCCGCCCTTTGGGGTGTAAATGAGCCAACGAATGGCTCCATCGGACCCGGATCGTCCGATCTAACCGAGGCGCCTCGCAACAGCAACAGCCACATGAGTGAAAAAGTATATACATGTCAGGGCTGGTAGGTCACTGACACCACCCTAGCTAGAAAGAAACGCATGCCCTCCCTGAGGTCCGTCTTCCGTTTTTGGTTCACAACCGGGGTGCGAGGCTCGCGAATCAATGTTACACAAAGCTATGCCACACAGGCTGTGCTTTGATCATCACCACAAGACTTTGCTTTTCAATAGAAGCCTTGATCATTTGCATCTTAGCATGCCACACAGGCAAACCACTCTATGCAACTGATATCAGTCACACGGAATGAAATCCAATGTCAGACACACAGTCCATTTACCAGTTCGTTCTGGGTCTGAACGAAACCGGAGGCACCTAGTACCCCGCATATCCATCGATCTCCAAGTACGTCTGGACGATCACCAACTGTTTCCATCTTCTTGGGTGTACAGCCCAATCAAGATCATCAGTAATCACCCAAACGACGTAAAGACCTCCGGTCTTCGACCATCGTCTTCATCTTCGACTTATCGTCGTATCAGTTATTCAGAATGGGATAAACCCGGTCTTTCCGAATAACTCGCGTATATTTTAAATAAGTGTTACACAAACACAACATACGCCTCATTCCAATTCATCAGTCACTAACCATAAATTAATCAAGAGAATAATTTCCCAAATATTAACCCCGAAGGCCGAAACCAACATCAGATCAATATCCAGAAAACCATTCTGCTTGGCTAACCGACAGTTAGTTTCTAAATTTCACATTCATAGGGAAAGGTTCCCATTAATTTTATCCAAGATAAATTCCTTGAATTTATTCTCTAATCTCCTTTTGAATTTCGATTCAACTAGTCGAGATTAACGAATCTTACCGAAGTAATCATTGGTTTTAATTTCCCAATCCCAACCTATTCATCCCATGAAGTAAAACGGGTCTTACTTCATATCTAACACCACGGTGTTATCGGTAAATTCAATTACCATTTCACGTTCAAATCTAATTAAAGATTTAACTAACGCCTGGAGAAAAACTGGTGATACTCCATTCTCGATCAATTCAATCTAATTAAAGATTCATTTAAACTCCACTTAGTTTTAATCTGTGACTGGGTTAAAGAATCAGTGTCATTTGAAACACGGTTCATGATAAACCCAAAATCCCATTCCATTAATTATCGGGTTAAAGAACAAGTGTTATTTAAAAACACTGTTCACGATAAACCCAAAAATCAATATCAATTCAATTCCAATTAAATATTATTTAATTGGTACGCTTCATTAAATCTAAATAAAAAGATTTAATCTTTTCTCAACTGGGTTCAAGAACAGTGTTAATGAAGACACCATTCACGACAAACCCAAATCACATTTGATATTAAACACAAGGCTCTGAATAGAAAATATACCGGCTTATATTCAATATCAAATTCTACGACTAACAAATATCGTATTGGAAATAACGATATATATATATCTTTCAAATTCCCATAACAATATCTGTATCATCACGAAATCCAACATCGAAATAATCCAAAGACAATTTCGATTCAAATCCATTCCAATATAATTATTCGAAATTCTGGTTATTTTCAAAACCATTTCTAATCCAGTTTATTTATTTAAAAATAAATAGAATTATAATTCTAGTTCAAAACTAGTTCATTTCGATAAAAATATATTTTTATCTTTTCAAATATGGAGTTTTTCATCCCAATTCTTTCTAAATCATTTCTTATGATTTTACACAAATTATTACTATTTTTAATAATTTTCTCAAGGCCCGTACAGTCGATTTCCATCAATGGCCATCGAAGTGCACTTATAGCGACCCTTTTCAAATTTGATTTTGACATAATTCCAAATCCACCCGTTAGATTTCAAATTTCTAATATTCGTTAGAAAGCTCTTTTCGATACGAACCCAACGGTTCTGGGTTCAGGAGAATCCGACGGTCGGATCTCCCGCAATATCCGTTCGAAGTCCATGGTCGAAATTCGCGAACTACCGCGACGCGGCGCGTTCTATTCAGGCCATTATATTATATATATATATATATATATATAATATATATAATATATACTTCGTCGATTTCAATTCAAAACGTGCTTTATAAATTGTTTTAAATTCATTTTCAAAACGGTTCCAACTTCATATTCAATTTCAAATCAAAATGTAATATTCCATTATAAATTCATTTTAAATTCATTTCAAATCGATTTCAATTCAAATTGATTTTAATTCAATTCAATTCAATTCGAATCCGTTTTAAATTCAATTCAACTCGAATTCGTTTTACATTCAATTCAATTCGAATTCGTTTTACATTCAATTCAATTCGAATTCGTTTAACATTCAATTTAATTCGAATTCGTTTTACATTCAATTTAATTCGAATTCGTTTTACATTCAATTAAATTCGAATTCGTTTTACATTCAATTCAATTCGAATTCATCTTACATTCAATTTAATTCGAATTTGTTTTACATTCAATTTAATTCGAATTCGTTTTACATTCAATTCAATTCGAATTCGTTTTACATTCAATTCAATTCGAATTCGTTTTACATTCAATTCAATTCGAATTCGTTTTACATTCAATTTAATTCGAATTCATTTCTATTCAATATCAATTCGAATTTCAATTCTTTTCAAAATATCCGATTTTGAAAACATTTTCGATATTCATTATAAAATGAATGAAATCGATATAAATATCGTTCACGTCAAAATGGCGTCAATCTAATCAACACGGCTTCATATATTTCGATTTACAAATATTTCTATTTCAAATATTTCTATTCAAATATTTCTTTTTCAAATATTTCTATTCAAATATTTCTTTTTAAATATTTCTATTCAAATATTTCTTTTCGAATATTTCTATTCAAATATTTCTATTGCAAAACTGGAATGAGGCCCAATCAATTACCATATAATGTTAATTATATGGATTTTCTACAACATATGTATATATCAACAACGATGAATAATCAATCATCATCCAAAGTGCTTTCTACACTGTATAAGCATCAAATATAAATATTCAACGCTTATAACAGTCTGTCAATCAATCAATCGACATACTACTAAACAATCGGGATTAGTGTACATCAAATATCATCCCAATACCCGTGTAGGGTTTCAAACAATCAAACACAGATTTTATTGGTGCAGTTGGGCGATGTGTAAAATTTATCGTCCCAATCAATATCAGTCAAATGGGTGTATATAAACAAATCGTCCGATTCGTTTATATTTATTTATTTCACTTCATATACACGTTAAAATTTCTATTTTTAACTATAAAATATTTTAACTATATAAATATTTTACTTCATTTCACATCACATCACACAATTCCCTACATAGCAAAATCAAACAAACAAGCATACAAGCCGTCCATGGTCTGTGGACGACGGGTGTCGGGTGCTACTAAACACCGTCTGCATCCTAGTATATATATTAATTAGAAAAAGAGATTGAAGAGTGAGAAATTCTCATAGATAGCTATCCGATGCCACGTCTCTTCTTATGTAGAAATCTTCGTCGTTCTCGCCTCTTGCCACTTTCTTTGCCCGTATCCTCTACACAAATAAAAATCGCATTTTTACTTCGCTATTCAATATATAAAAATCGAATTTTTACTTTGCTATTCAATATAGAAAAATCTAATTTTTACCTTGTTATTCAATATAGAAAAATCTAATTTTTACCTTGTTATTCAATGTAGAAAAATCTAATTTTTACTTTGTTATTCAATATAGAAAAATCTAATTTTTTACCTTGTTATTCAATATATAAAAATCGAATTTTTACATCGCTCTACTTCTAATAAAGATTATATTTTTATATCAAAGTTATTTATATTCAAATCAATGAGGTTTATATTTTTCAATTCAAAGATATTTTTAAATCAAACAGATTTATATTTTTTCAAAGAGGTGTTATTTTTATTTTCAAAAAGGTATTAATTTTCAACACAATGCTATTCATTTATTTAAAAACAAAACTTTAAACAATTTTCATTTCAAAACAATGATATTTATTTTCATTTCAAAACAATGATATTTATTTTCATTTCAAAACAATGATATTTATTTTCATTTCGAGACAATGATATTTATTTTCATTTTTCAAGCAATGTATATTTTTATCTTTCAAAACAATGATATTTATTTTCATTTTTCAAGCAATGTATATTTTTATCTTTCAATTTAAATCACTTAATATAGTTAAATTCACCTTCTTCCTTCTTTAATGATTTCTAGCCGACATCAGGAACCCATCGTTCCCAACAAGAAACCACCGCACTCCCTAATCCGCGCCACCGGAGGATGATCAGAGACACTCCCTCGAATCGCCTATGGAAGAGCCACCCTCGCCCTTCGTCACACCACGCTCGGTGGTCCACACACCTCCAGAAATCCGCTCGAAGTTCGCCACTTTGAGTTGCGATTGCCACCAAATCCTGCAACGATATATGATCACAACCATACGAAATCGAAGCTCCTTAAACTCTCTTTCATTTTTTCTTTATAAATGTATGATAATATTGAGTGGAATTTGCGAATTCATTGGAAGAAATTTAGTGCGTTTGGGGCCATTCGGTTTTGGGGGCTGATGGCTTGGAAAGGGTTTGACCACGGGGATAAAGAAACTAGGTTTTGACTAGGGTTATATATTTATTTATATATTATTTAATTTTCAAAAGTAGAGACTTTGCATTCGAACCCCAAATCAAACCCAAAGACTGTCGCCTCTAGCTAATTACCCCCATTCCAAACACAATGGGATATGTTTCGTAATCCAATTCAGCTGTTACGATCAGTTTTTCTTTAAATTAAAATATAAATCAATATTATAGTCAAACTTGATTTTAACGCACATTTTAATTTACCGGGCCCACATACGAACTCTAAAAATTCCAGAAAAATATTTTCTAGCATCGTGTTGACGATACGGTCCTAACAAAACTAATTTCGTCAAATTCTGAGACCGTTTGAAAAATGGCCCTTTTCCAGTCGATTAAAATCAACTGAAACTGGTCAAACGCATTTTCCTTTGCCACGCTCACATATTGATTCGAAAAATTATGAAATTTGAAACCTAGCAATAATTTGACATCACGGATCCAACAAAAGTGGTTTCGTCGAAATCCGAAGTCATTTGCAAAATCTCCATTTTTAAGGGCCTGAATTCCATAGCGACTATTCAGAATTTTCAACTGGACATATCTTTTGATTCCCGCTATGAAATCTTGATTTTTTGGATTCGTTGGAAAGATATTCTCAATTAGATTCTATTATTTTTGGTTTCACTAAAATTCGGTTTATTTTGCACTCGGTATGTTCAATTGAATTTTGAAATCGAATTATCGAACTACCGCGCCATTTTCAATTCCTTTTATAATTACATATAATTATTTATATTCTAACGACGACGTATATAATATATACGTTCAAATTCCATTCAAAATAAATTTATCGTTGATATTATTTAAAATAATTCATTTTAAATAATCAAAATTCGCTAAAATTGCCAAAATAAAAAATTTAAACTGGCCTAGATTTTCGGGTTGTTACATTAAGTGGGAGAAAAACCTAGTGGGGACCACGCATAGGTGGGAGGCTTGTGTCAGATGGGGGACCCGTTTCAACCAGTAACCCGTTTGAGTATCTAATTGGGCCCTGTATTAGGCCGGGGTTGGGACACGCTTACTGGACTTGAATGTAAGAGGTAAAAATGTGAATAGCGGTGGCAACGCGAGTCCAACGGGTTCATGTGTGTGCATGGGTCCGGGCTGGTAGGTAAGACATTGTTGCATCGTGTAGGTATGGTCGTGCATCTTATGTTGGTACTGGCGTTGCCACTTTGTGGAGTGATACACCCCACTTTGGGGCCAGCACGGGTGCCTACGGGGTTTAGGGAGCCGATCGAATGGGTAGGGTAAGGGTACCTTAGCGGTGGTAGGAGCAAGCCGGCACCTATGATAGCAGCTAGGTACAAGTAACTACCAAGTTTGTCATGTGGGTACAGTTAGTGGGAATGGATCAACCTTTAGTAAATAGAGACTAGTAGATGTGTGGTGTAATTAAGTAATGTGGTGTAACTTAGCAAAAGTGCGGTGTAACGAAATACATGTTGGTTGAGTTGGATAGTCCTTTGGGTGCTAATCTGATGTTGACTTTGGTCTTCCGGGTTAGTATTTGGACGGTTTTTTCGCTTAGCCAAGGTGTAGGATTGTCTTAGTACTTAGGAACGGAATCATCTTGTCCATCCTTTTTATCTACCTTATCTATGTTACAGCCATATCATGATGCCTATTTATGTCTTCATCATTTACCTAACCTATTATGTGTTAAAATTACTGGACTCGCCAGACTTTATGTCTGACCCATTTTGTTTCCATCTCTTTTCTTTCCTTCCCCCCCTCAGGTTTGCAAGGAGGGAATACTACATCTTAGTGCCAATTTCTTTTAGTTGCTTGAAGAGAGTAGATGTATCGCTTTGGACTCTCTCATCTTTATGGCTTTGCTTATGCTCAGTGGGGATTTATGCATTTATGTTATTTAAGTATTTGCTTCTTTATGTATTTTGAAGTTTTTGGAAAAGACAATTGATCATGTTGTAATGGTTTTTGGAGACTACTTATGTAAGCTTGATTTGAAGTTATGATGCTATGAAATAAGTTTTATCTTCCGCTGTGTTTTATTTATTTATTCTTGTAATTTATCTATTCTATACTACTATAACGCTTCATGACATTAATGCATTCCCTTTGTGAGTGACATTAATGACCATGGGGTGTTACAGTAGGAAATCTCAAAATCGTATGAGGCAAGAAACTCCATCCATCTTTACTGCCTCAAGTTGAGATCTTTCTGCGGGAATAAGTATTTCAACAATTCATGGTCAGTATACAGTTCAAATTTCTCACCTAGGAGATAATGGCGCCGAGACTTAAGCGCAAAAACGATGGCTGCCAATTCTAGGTCATGGGTTGGGTTGTTTTTCTCGTGTACTTTCAACTGTCTTCCACCATAAGCCACTACCTTCCCTTCTTGCATCAGAACAACACCTAGTCCAGTTCCGCATGCATCGGTGAATACTGTAAACATATTGCTTCCATCAGGCTATGTCAGAACTGGGGCTGTTGTTAGAGCCCTTTTCAAACGTTGGAAAGCAATATCGCAATCCAAATCCCAATTGAAAGCTAGGTTCTTCTTTGTCAATCTTGTTAGTGGAACTAAGATTTTTACAAAATATTTGATGAACTTTCGATAAAATCCTGCTAGCCCGAGATGCAATCCAAATCCCATTCGAAGAAACCATTTGGGGTCCTGAACGCGGTCTTATCTATGTTGTCCTCAGCCACTCTCAGTTGATGAAATCCGGTGGCCAGATCTAGTTGGGAGAACCAAGGCACATATGAGCTGGTCAAACAAGTCGACTATTCTAGGAAGTGGGTGCCTATTTTTCTTGGTCATCTTGTTTAGCTACCTATTGTCCACGCACAGACGAAGTGAACCATCCCCTTTGGTTGCAAACACCACTGGAACACCCCATTCAGAAATACTCCGCCTTATGAATCACTTTTCAAGCAACTCTTTAACTTGCTTGCTGAGCTCTTTCCTTTCCCTTGGAGCCATGTGTCTAACGGGTAAAGCAACAGGTTTTGCATTATCAACAAGGTACATGCGGAAGTCTATCTCTCGCTTCGGAGGCAAACCTTTCACCACTTCAAAGACATCCAAGTATTCACGGACTACTCTAACAGATTGCAAGTTTTCAATAGACGCATCAAGAGATTCGAGGTAACTAAGCATAACAGAATTCATGGGATTACAAGAGATTTCGAGAGTGTTACCGAGGCGAGCCATAAGTCTAACCACTCTCCTTTTACAATCAAGGATGGCACCATTACTGGATAACCAATCCATGCCTAGAATCAACCCATAGCCCATGAAGCCCAAAACATAAGCATTACATCTAAACCCAACGCTTAGTATAGAAATTTTCAAATCCAAACAAATCGTTGAGAAATAAGCCAAACCCCCAATTGGATTTGAAACAACCATGGGATCCTCTACTATACTGGTATCTAGGTGCAGAGATTCAAAAAAAGCAGTAGATATAAAAGAGTGCGATGCGCCAGAATCAAAAAGAGTACGAACCAGATGATCAGAAAAATAAACTAAACTCTCAACAGAAATATTTCTACCTCTTTCTTGCAGAGGTTCCATGAGAGCGTGAAACTTCCCTCCTGAGGTAGATCCAGTCCTCTGCCCTTACCCTTGCCTTTTTGGGCAATCCTTAGTCATATGTCCTGCCTCGCCGCATCGAAAGCAACCACCCATCTTCCTTTTCTTCTTTCTGCAGTCCTTAATAAGATGTCCAGGTACACCACAAAATTTACACTTCCTCTTATCACGGGGTTTGTTATTCTTCCCGCCTTTCTTGGAATCGGTCTTCTTATTATGCGATCCCTCCACTTTCTTGTCTAGAGGTTCCTCCAACTTTGCCCCTTTCTTGCCATCCTTGTCTTCCACCTGTAACAGTGCCATGTCCACCAGTCTCTAAAAAGTCGCACCCATAGGTATATGGGACATAGCTAGGCTGTGCAGTTGCTCATTTAACCCTTTAAAAAATCGGAGAGCCTTTTTATGTGGAGTGTTTACTAACTCCAGTCCGAATCTAGCCAGCTGGTTGAATTGGTTGACGTATTCCTTAATCGATAGGCTTCCCTGTTTGAGTGCTAAGTACTTCTCCATCTGTAGACTTCGTTCATCTTTCGAAAGGAACTTCATTTCAAATCTCATCCTGAAATCCTCCCAAGTTTCAACTGGACTCTCAACATTAATAACTTCCCACCAGTAAGAGGCTTCGTCCTTAAGTAACCATACAGCCAATTGTATCTTCTGCCTATCGTCCACTTCGAAGATAACAAACAGATCTTCTGTTTAATTGAGCCAGTTTCCTGCTTCCACAAATGACTCAGTCCCATTAAAGTTCTTTCTACCCATAACTCGAAAGTCTCTACATATCTTCAAGAAAGCATTCACAGGCAGTGGAGGAGAAGGAGGAACAGCTGCAACTAGGGGAGGAGGAACGTCTGCTGGCCCTGCGACATTAGCCCTAGCTTCCAGATAACTTCTGGACTAGCTTGGTATCGGTACGCCCTCAGGAAGATTAAGATCCCCAAATATGCTGAAACGAAAAGAAAAGGTTCAAAACAAAGGATAGAAAGATAGTGCATATGGCTTTGGGGATTATGCCTTTAAAATAAAACAACACTTTTCTTGAAAATGCTTCTTTAAACTTCTTTTTGAAAAATAGTTCTCAAAAACTTTTATCTAATCTGGTAAACCTTCGCTCTGATACCAAGTGAAACACCCACCTCCGTTAAGGTCAGTCACAAAGGGAATGCATTAACTTTGGCGTAGCATTTTAGGTAAAAGGCATAGATAATTTACAAGACAGACATATATATATATAACAGCGGAAAACTGAAATCATTTCATAAATAGCGTGGTTCAGTCAAAACATTACAAGCATTGTCTCAAAACTCAACTTCTAAATTATTAAAATAAAACATCTGTCTTGATTTAAAATTCTATAAATAAGCATAAAACAGTAGTAAAGCAGCATAAATCCCTAATAAAAGTGTAACCACGGCCATAGCCCAAGAAAAGAGAATCCAAGCAATACGTCTACCCTCTTCAAGCTGGAAAAGGTCTGCACTAAGCTGAAGTATTCCCTACCTGCGGACCTGGGGGGAAACGGAAGAAAAGAAGGTGAAAGAAAACGGGTCAGACATAAGTCTGGTAAGTCTAATGATTATTCAGCATGTAAACATGTAAAAGGATCATGACATGAATAAACTGAACATAGGACAATACTATAGAAATAAGATAACATAAGATAAGCTAAATATACTATCGCACTCATTTCCATTTCTCTGCACCTACTAACAAATGTTTCAACTACCATCTTGTGTTCATAACAAAGTAATCCCTTTTCCCGATCGGCTTCTACTTGCATGCATTTATTACATGTCATTCGGCCCCACTTGATTGTAGATACATGTGTTGGTCCCACCATAGGGTGTATCAATTCCTATGGTGGCAACCGACACAAATTCTAGATGCACAGTGTATACTATTAATGCCCAGTGCCTGCTTTATCCACTCCGGAGTACGTGCACACCTATACTCCACCGAAAACTACACTGCTGCACCACCCGCCGCTATTTTGACTGCTTATAATCAGCCCAGTAATCGTGCCCCACCCTACCTAGTTCAGGGTATCGTGATACATCTGTGTGGGTTACTGCTGAAATGAGTCCCCGTTACTAGGGTTTCCTATTCAATATGTTATAATGGTTAAGTGTTCTTAAATTAACCTAACCCTACCCATCTGTTTAATTAACATGTCATATTGGTTAAGTGTTGCCTTAATTAACTTAACCCTACCATTCTTAGCTTGTCTGTTGCTTAGCTTTAATTCATTAATTCATTCATTAAAGTATCAACCTCTAACATTAGATTTATATTATTGCGGTCGCTGGATATGCCGGGCGGTTCTGGGCAGTCTTACACGGCAACTCAATCTAACCTCGGCTTTTCGGGGCTTAATGCGCTAACCTCTCACATTTGATCTGTATTGTTGTGGTTGCTGGATATGCCGGGCGGTTGCGGGCAGTCTTATACTGCAACTCAATCTAACCTCAGGTTAGGCATGTTCATGTTTAGCCGATTCACATATTTGTCATAAGTCTCAATGTTTATGCCTTTTATGCCAATATTTTCCAAGTGTAGTCAGTACAAGTTTATGCCACATTCACATGCTGTGCCCAAAATTTAATCAATAAAATTATACCCAATTTTCCTTGTGTTATAATCGCACGTACAACGAGATTCAATCTAAGTTCCGAATGAACTTAGTATTCACAAAAGCAAGTAAAAAGGAAAAAATAGAGAAGGAGCATAAGAATTGATATAAGGAAAAATAGGCATGTAACGATGTACCCAATTCAAGAATCATGTTTCAATGTTGTACATTAACAATATGTGTAGACAAGCTAAGTAATTTACACCATAGGTATAAAGATTAGATAGAATTGGAATTAAGAGAATCACCAATTTTAATGTACAACATGATAAGTCCCATTATATAAATCACAATAGTCTTATAGGCATAGGATGCACAACATGATAGGTTCCATCATATAAATCACAACAGTCTCATAGGCATGATAGGTTCCACTATGTCAGTCCAATAGTCTCATAGGCATGATAGGTTTTATTATGTCAGTTACAACAGTCTCATAGGCATGATAGGTTCTATTATGTCAGTCCAACAGTCTCATAGACATGATAGGTGTCATTACATCAATCACAATAGTCTCATAGGCATGGTAGGTTCTATCATGTTAGTCCAACAGTCTCACAGGCATGATAGGTGTCATTACATCAATCACAATAGTCTCATAGGCATAAGCAATTTAGATTTGACAAAAGGATAGTCACGAATCAGAATTAGGAATCGTTCTATATCTGATTATTACAGTCATGATTTCTATTAGATGTTTAAATCTAAATGATAACTGAACTTACAGAAAAAGGACGGATCTTGTATTCTAGAATCTGATTTCTGAATTTATTTAGCTATCCTTTGATGTAGACGTTTGACTCTCTAGTTTAGATTTTGTTTGGAGCTTTCTACTTGATTTATAATTTGGAGAAGATGGAGGCTAGGCTAGCTTAGGGATGGACAACATGACGGCTTCATTGTGAGGTCTAAGGTTGAGGTTTGGGGTGATTATATAGAAGTCTAGGATTAATTCTAGCCTTTAGATTAGTCTAGGAGAAATCAGGGCCATCAAACCAAAGAGATGTGTCATCCAACTAACAATAGCACAACACATAAGCCCTAATACCTCAGAAATTAGTCATCGGCTAATCAGGGAAGGCCACATCAGCTCAGGGTTATAAAAATTCGTCACTGGGTCTGGATCTCAAAAGGGGTCGACTCCCTACAGGGGGGTCGACTCTCCCTAGGGGGGAGGGGGTGTTGACACCCCTGACCGGGAAATTTCCCGCTCAGCTGTTTTGGCCGATTTTCGAATTTTAAATTGTTTTCATTATTTAATTATTATTTTCTGTTTACACTAGAAATCTTCTAACCTCCATAACTTCTTCATACAGAGTCTGATTCATGCAAACTCGGACTCTATCTCAAGTAGAACCCGGAGACGAACGCAATGGCGTAACCCGTTTCCCTTAATTGTTCTTCTAAAAATTAAGTGTTCTTAGAATTGTTAATTTTAATATTCACAGAAAATACGGGGTGTTACAACATTAAGTTATAATGGATATTATTATCTAAATAAAGAATTATTTGATAAATGAAAACAGATTTCTATAAATCTTCACATTTCAAAGTGAATAAGGTTTTAAAAAGCAAATGTTTGCAGATTAAGTAGGTAAATGGAAATTGGAAATGTTTTCCAATATAAATATCGTATATTTTCTAATATACCGGAAATAAGAAATATAAAAAGATGAGAATGTTTTTCGAACATTAACAATATATATATATATATATATATATGTAGATATATATCTGGAATATGGGGGAATAAAGGTTTATAATAATTGGAAATGTTTTCCAAGAAATATGAAGGGCTAAAAGGGTTTGGAAAATATCTGGGGAGATATGGAAAATTTTGAAAAGGTATGTTAAATAAAAGGGCCAGAGAGTTGTTTGACGCTTAGCGTAAATTTGAATGGATGTTTGTTTTCCTTTGATAGTTAAATAACCGACTATCGAAGTGTTTTGACCATCGTTGTCAATATAGAGAGACTGGTTGAATTTATTATCCAAAAAACCACTCCTTATAGGCATAAGTACTACGAATTAGATTATACTGAAGACAATTGAATATGGAGTGAAATGCAAGGGTCGTTCTGTTCCAGAATGGTGTTTTCTGTTTGTCCAGTCCCTGGACAACTTGTATGGACGAGTGTTTGACAGAGTATACCTAACAAATCATGTACGGTTGTTCTCTTAAAGGTATTATGTCTGGTGGCAGAGGAATTCGTTCCTCTTAGCTTTTTATACCCCTGATATTTTTGGAAATCGATTAGTGAATTGACGGGTTTGACGATGTGGCATTCAAAGTGAATGGTGATCAAATGTTCTGAAAGATAGATGTAGCCTCTAGTCTCACAGTCGGGAAATGATAGAAATCGGGTGGCCAGCATGGCTAGTTGGGTCATACCCAAGCAGGGTGTATTGTCACCAATCTAGAGAAAATTCATATTTTTTCTTCTTTTTAATTCTATATCTTTGGATTACAGTTGGATGGCCAACAACCATAGGTGATAATACATTCGATACACTAAAGCTAAACGAGTGGCTGGTCATGTGTGGCCGGATTGCAAGACGTTCTTGTTGAACCCAGGTGTATACCCTCTAGAGTACACTGATCGGAAGGTGATCCCATACCTTGTCTGCTGGAATCCAATCTCCAATAAGCACCATGAGGTTTTTCATTTTATACTATATTTGTAGAGCATGAGATGCAAGCGTTCTGCTATTTGGTTATTTACTTGATTAGACATTTTTATAATATCACTGGAATTTGGTATCAAGTAATTTGGGTTATAGTAAGGTAAAAACCATCCATGCTTATGTGTGGGTCGGTCTTACAATTATCCTTTTGTTTTCAAAAAGGGTTTCAAAGTTAAAATGATATGGTTGAAGTTTACTCACACCAGTTCCATGACAGACCCAGAGTTTATTTATTTGTTTTTTCCCTAAACTCTTGGGTGCCCAAATTTGTACGGGCAGTCAAGTGTTTCAGGCTTTTATAGATACATCTGGAGGAGCTCAAAGCAGGAGACTTCACCATTAGTTATGTAGAAATTTTTTTCCACTGTAATGTATATGAATTATACTCTAATATGGTAAATTCAGTTTTGTATTCCAAAGTGATGTTATATGTAATATATGTTATTCATTCCATTGTGAGATTCGTGTTTACTTTGATTCTGATGTTCTTCTTATTCCTTTATTATATTAGTTCTATCTTATCTTTCTCATCCTCTAACTTCTTTCTATTAATGATCTGAATTTTTGTGCACTTTGAGTTGAATATGTAGGATATTAGTCAGCTCAAATTGGTATGGATTTTCGAGCCGCTACAGTTGGTATCAGAGCTGAAGGTTAAGTGATTACCTTGGCTCTGTAGCATAACTCAATAGAGATGGAGTTAGTAATACTCTAGATTGGGTTTGAGTGTATATATATGAGCGCGTATTTGTAAATTAATGTAAAAACTATTTTATATTGTGTTGACTAGTCAATAGAGTGGTTTTTGAATTCTGGTCGATAAAGTAATGCAAACTGCATCGATAGGTGTTTCTAAACTCTTGAATAGAGTAATTCAACACAGTATGTTTTGAAAAGAGGGTAAATGAAATAATCTTACCCAAAATATATTTTGATATAAAGAAAGCATATATATTGGAATTATCTAATATATATTGAATGTGTTGGTTGAAATTATAATCGAATAGGGTTATAATTGAATTAGTTATAAATAACCAATAAGAATTCACATGAGTATAATATATAAATCAGGTGAATTGAATCTGAATTTAAAACCAGAATTGAAATAAACCTCTGGTAATTTGGAAAAAGGATTGTAAATGAATTTGGATTTAATATATGGAATTTTAAATCCTGGGAATTTAAAAATGTTTTTCCAAGCATTTTGAAAGAATATTTTGATGTAATTTCAAAATAAAGTGTTTAAAAATGAGTTTTGTAAGTAATACAGTATTGAACTCACTTCGATGGCTGGAAAAAAAATTCCGGTGATGATCCGGACATCATTAGTGTTCATTTTCGACGTTCTAAGTGACGGACTACTACTAAAAATTTTGTTTGAATTATATTGCAAAAGCAAGTTGTCAAGAATTCAATTGTTTTGAATTACCATTATTATATGCAAATATATATTATTTCAAACTGATTTTAAATAAAACGCAGGAACTGGAATTCGAAAATTAATTAAAATGATAAAAGTGAATGAATAGATTAGAGTTTAACTTAAAACTAAGTTAAATAAATTTGGAATTGAATTGAAGCCAATTAAGTGGAAATCGTATTGGAATAGAAATTAAATTAGTGAAGTAATTAAATATGTGAAATAAGACTTTGGAATGGAACTTAACTTGGTTATGAAATTGGATTGTTGAGTAAGAGTTTGGAATTGAGACTTGAATTGGAAATTGAAATGAATTTTGGCTTGGATATAAGAGAATGATTGAATTTGAGGATAAATTGTTTAGAGATCAATTCGAAACGCATGGATATATGCTGAAGTGATAATAAATGAAAGAGATATAGTTGGATGCCTGACAAAAAGGGTACATATTTATATTATATGTAATGTCCCGTATTTCTACAGCATGATAATTAATTTATTTAATTATTTATATAGTAATTTAGAGATTTAAAATGGTTTAATTAAATAATATTGAATATTTAATTAAAATATAATATAAAAATATATTATAATTCTGAGTTAGTCGAAAATAACTGAATTCACAATATTTTGTGAATTGGATCATTTATGATATTTAATTCAGTTTAGAATTGAATTATAAAAGGGAATATTTATTTGAAAATAAATAGAAAGTAAAGGAAATATTTATATGAAATAAAATAAAATTTTATAAAGGAAATATTTATGAAATGAATAGAATTATATATAAAAGGCTTTGTATATAATACTGTAATGACCCGGGTTTTCACGATCCGGGTTACCGACATAACCTCAATGTCAACTATCCAAGCATCGGAAATACCGGATAGTCCATGAAAGAAAATACAGGGTGAGAATAGATAAGATAGAAACTTAGAATAGAAGAAGAACAAGAACATACAATATCACAGTACACACGAATCTCACAGCGGAACGAATAAATATATTTCATAGCATAACTTTGAAATAAAACAGTATCTGTATACAATACCATTATTAGAGTATAACACTTACAACACAGCGGAAATAACAATAGCTATATAATCCCGAAGCCTCCTGCTCCAGCTCTTCAAGTATCTGTAAATCCCGACTACTTGACTGCGCGTACAAAATTGGGCACCCAAGAGTTTAGAGAAAACAAAACAAAATAAACTCTAGGTCAATCATGTGACTGGTGTGAGTAAACTCCAATCATTTGTTTAACTTTTAAAATCTTTTCTAAAGAAATGATAATCGTAAGACCAATCCACACATAAACACAGATGGTTTTTACCTTACGATAACCCAAAACATTTCTTTAAAATCAATATCTTCTGATATTATATTAATGTCTAAATCAGATAAATAGCAATCTAGTGGAAACGCTTTCATCTCACGTTCCACATATATTATATACAATCAAACACCGCGGGCGCTTATTGGGTAATGGACTTCCAACTGTGACAAGATATAGAACCACCTTCCGATCAGTGTACTCTAGAAGCGATACACTGGAGTTCAAATAATATATTCGTTATTCTAATTCAATTCTAAACTGAATTAAATATCATAAATGATCCAATTCACACAATATTGTGAATTCAGTTATTTTCGACTAACTCGAATTATAATATATTTTTATATTATAAATTTTAATTAAATATTCAATATTATTTAATTAAACCATTTTAAATCTCTAAATTACTATTTAAATAATTAAATTAATTAATTATTATACCATAAAAATACGGAGCATTACATTCTTCCCCCCTTAAAATAATTTCGTCCTCGAAATTGCTGAGTAGAAAATAGCCCCTATTAACTGGGTTAAAAATTATTCTTTTGAGATTTATAGGCTTTTATTTCATTTTCTATGATTTCTTAAAACTCACGAAACGATTTCTGGAAGAAAAACAATTGCGGCGGACTTAGGTGTAACACCCCACCTCCGCTAGGGTCACTCACAAAGGGAATGCACTAGGTTTGGTGAAGCATTATCGAGGTAAACATGCACAGAAATATTACAAGACAGAACATATATATATATATATATATATATATATATATATATATATATATATATATATATAACAGTGGAAGTAAAACAAATTTTATTACCTTATAAAATAAGGTCTAAAGCCTTTTACATCAGAATACATCAAAACCTGTCTTGCAATAATAAAGAAGCATAAAACCATTTCATAAATTATTCCCCAAGTAAACCCGTAAAGTAGCCATAGCCAAGAAAAGTCCAAGCCATGCGTGATGACCTTCAAACAGAAGAAGTCCAAACTAACAATAGCATTTCCTCCCTGTAACCTGGGGGGAAACGGAAGACAAGAGGTGAAACAAAACGGGGTCAGTCATAAAGACTGGTAAGCCCTATCTACTATCAGTATATAAACTAGTAAAGTTAACTGGCATGACGAACTGAGATGAACATAAGTATGATGACAAGATAGATAAGCTAAACCAAAATAACAGGATGCACTACTGTACCAAGATACACGAGTGTGTCATGATAAACTACGGTGTCAAGATAAATCAAGGTATCACATTGTCATGTTTCTATCAAGTATACTATCCCAAGGTAGCTATCCTGTATAACATCCCACGGTATCTATCATGTATATTTCCCCTAGTTCTAACATGTATATTTGCTTTGCACCTTTCGTACTAATATCCCAACCCGCGTCATGTGTTAACTATGAATGTCCCTTGCCCAATGTCATGTAATGGTCCATGTCAACCTAATATATAGCATATGTAGGTTTTCCTAATTCGTATGTTTCTTTCCATGTATAAGTTCAGTCCTTTGCCGTAGGCCATACGGGCTTTCCCATGTAAACGTTTTATCCTTGAGGTTATTTTGGACTGCTACCCTTGATCTAGTTATGTTTCCTTATCATGAACTATCGCGCGTTCACTTAGGATTTATGCCACCTAGGACCACTAGGGATTATGCTACCTAATGAACGTTTCCGTGTCTCGGTTTGGGTTCATCCACCTAGGGCCACTAGGGATTATGCCACCCGTCAACCGCGCCCTTTATCCCACGTATGTATCGTGAATCGTTTTCCATGTCTAGATGCACATGTTCCTCAATGTGCCATCCGAGTTCCGTGCCAGGGCAAAACAAGAAATACGGAACTCGGTCGGGAGCTTTAAGTCGTCTGTTGATGCAGATATCAAGGTCTGTTTTTGTACCCGTGGCTATGGTCCCACGTGACCCCTCCCTTAACTACTGAAAGGCAATCCAAGAAAAATCATGTATGAGAACTACACTAAGGCCCATCGATGCCCACTTCCAGATAGCCAACCTCACCCATAACTTGATAGCTAGTATATGGTCTTTTGGGAGTTCCCTGCCTTTCTGTACGTACACGATTGACTAAAGATGGTAGGTAGTCGGCGACATGCTATCCCGGGGCAAAATCAAGTATCGTCGACTCCACGCTATTCCATCCCAGTTTTTAGGTCGCTCGCATAGCAACCAAGGCATACTCTTGGCTCTTCTACCGCAGACCTTAACCCCTGTGAGGCTGGGTTTCATGGACCACTTGCCACCTCACAGAGGGATACCAAGAGTACACTCACGTTCCCCCAAGCTTCTGCTTCGTCACCCAGTCCGCTGGAGCTTTTATCCAAGTCAGATAACTTGCTCCCCCTCATATACTAAGCGATGACCGACCATACCAGGTTACTCATCTCTTTATGAACTATTCCCATGTCCTTAGCTAAGAATTATTACTTAGTTACCCTTACTAAGGTTTACCACTTAGCCCCTCTTTCCGCTATCCTTGTTAACTACGATTCCCAACCTAGTCCCCTGAGCTAGGGTTTTGTCAAATGGGTTAAGTGTTGTTATCCAAGTTCATGACTTAACCCGCCTACGAATCATGTCAAGATTGGCTAAGTACTCAAGTTCAAGGCTTAGCCTACAAGTTGGTTAAGTGTACCAAGAAGCTCGTGACTTAACCCTATCAAGTCAAATTGGTTAAGTATTTATTTGTCTTAACCCTATCAGATTATGATGTTAGATTGATTAAGCATAGATTATCTTAATCCCATCAGATTATCGAGTCGGATTGGTTAAGCATGGGTTAGCTTAACCCCATCCACTAATCGTATTACAATGGTTAAGTTTATTTAAAAGATCTTGTGACTTAACCCTATCAGGTCCGCATATTAGATTGGTTAAGTATAGGTTACTCAACCTCATCAAATCATCATGTATAATTGGTTAAGTATAAGTTACTTAACCCCATTAAATTATCGTGTTAAGTTGGTTAAGTACTGGTTACTTAACCTCATTAAATTACCGTGTTAAGTTGGTTAAGTACTGGTTACTTAACCTCATTGAATTACCACGTTTAGATTGGTTAAGTGTTTAACTTAACCCCATCGAATTAACGTGTTTAGATTAGTTAAGTGAAGGTTACTTAACCCCATCTAATTACCGTGTTTAGATTAGTTAAGTGAAGGTTACTTAACCCCATCTAATTACCAAGTCGGATTAGTTAAGCGTAAATTACTTAACCCCATCCCCCAATTGTCTTGTATGGTTAAGTGTCATTAAGAAATCAAGCCCGGTCCCACTTAACCTACCCATTCGTGTCATATCGGTTAAGTGTCATTAGTCAAACTTACTTAACCTTATCATGTGGCATTAATTTAATTAATGCACTCTCAACCTCTCACATTAGACTTTGTTGTGGTTACTAGTTAAGCCGGGCGGGTCCGGGTAGTTTTACACCACAACCTAGTCTAACCTCGGGTCTTAAGCGCGTCATGACCAACTTCTCACATTGGATCCTATTGTTTGTAGCCACTAGTTAAGCCGGGCGGGTCCGGGTAGATTTATGCTACAAACTCAACCCAACCTCGAGTTGGCCATTTTCATGTTTGGTCTAGTGTCTTATTACACTTACAACCCATACATGTCAAGTTTTCAAGTCCCATGCTTATAGCCAAAGTTACATGTTGTCATGTTTATACCCATTTACCCAAATCATGTTTCACGTCATTAAAGTTTTACCCATAACGTAACCCAACGCTTTTAAACTCGCATATACATTCGCAACAATGCATAATGGATTAAAAGAAGGAACTTAGCAAAGGCATGACAAAAAGGGGTATAAGGCCACAAGTTAAACATGGTGGAAATGAGGCATAAATGTGCTCACAAACTTGCATGTTACATTGTCAAGCCTCAAAAACATGCATAACATTCAAACTTGGCAAATAGGTGATACATGGTCATAGATGACATGAAATGATGACAAGTAACTCGCATATAACATCACATAAGGGTTATGACTTCATATGCAAGTTAACCTAAAGGTTATGAGGGTTCTCATGTTGCATAATGCAACATTTCAACATAAAGGTTATAGCTTTTAACCCACAAGATCAAGGTAATGACTTTATAGACTTGCATAACATGATAGCATGTATCATACTTAATGATCAAACCCAAACTTGCAACATTCATTTAACTTTATAGTTAATATCTAAGAGTAGGAGGGGGCTTACAATGCTATGAAGGCACAAATCAACATATAAAATAAAGATTGAGACAAAGCCATTCATGCTATCACCCAAAAACCCCAAAAGAACAAGCTCCAAATGAAACCCTTGAGCAAATATCAATAAAAATCCTTGCTTTGAAGAAGAAAGGTTTCAACTTTGGCTTTGAATGAAGCTTATGAGCTCTCATGCAAGATCCTTGCTTTTTGGTCAAGAAAAGGTTGCAACTTTGGCTAGAATGCAACTTATGAACTCACATACAAACATGAAATCACTCAAATGATCATAGAATCTCTCATGAATGAAGAAAAGAGGCTCCTTTACTTTGAAACTAGCTTAGAACACTTAAGCTATCATGAAGAAGAAGATGGAGGCCATGGGTTGAAGTGGAGGCCATGATGAGGAATCATTTTGGCATAGTTTAGCTATAGGATTGAATAATAAGCATTTAGGTTTAGGTTAGGGGTCTTTTTATAGAAGACTAGGATAGTTTTAGCCATAGGATAAACCTTAGTTTAGATCCTCGCCATCAAAGCATGTCTTGGGGAAGAAGTCAAGTGTAGGAACCATCTAGGGCCTTTAGATTAAAGCTGAACCATGAGAACCATTCAAATGCAAAATCTGCATTTGAGCGAATCGGCTCACGGGTTGACAGCCGAACACCCTGGATTAACCCCTAGTCGACCCAGCGGGCTTGGGTCGACCTCAAAAATCGGCCGGTTCGGTTATTCCCCTCTCCCAGTTCGCTGTTTTGAACATTTTTGCATATTTATTTATTTAATTTTCAATTATATATATATATATATCAATATATATATATATATATTTCTCTGCGCAACCCATTTCACTTAATTAATTATACTTTAATTTGTGAATTTTTATGTTCAAATTACGGGGTGTTACATTCTCCCCTCCTTAAAGGATTTCGTCCCCGAAATCTCTAAGTCAAGAAGAACGTATCCTACCAACCAAACAACCATCTACTAAACCATCAAACACTGGCATCCATTGTCCTTAAAATTTCTAATAACGTATGAACATATGCAAAAAGTGTGTGTATATGCTCCCTGTCTAATGCAAAATTAGGCGGTCCACTTATTTAGTTGACCTCCTTAATGCAAACCATGATAGTGCCATGCATCCAATATGTATGCGAAAGATCCCTATCGACACATACTATCTCTACATGTGTGCACAACCATACACCAAAATGCATCATCCATGTGATAATACAACCATTATACATCCATTAATATAGCTACCTACACACAATTTTATGCAATATGCAATATGAAGTGATTGAGCCGATCTAGTGCCTAGAGTGTGTGTATATGCATCCACGAGCAACCACTTGCAACCATATCAATCATAACATGTTTCAAATACATGTTTACATCCATAGAGTTCTATCTAAGGTTCCCAAGATAAGATCGAGGAGATCAACAAGACAAACTCCTTACGGGGTTTGTAACAGAAAACGGACCGAGAGGATATCCACCAAGCGATAGCATGTAAGCAAGCTCTACAGGAGAACCAGGGATCAACGATATACTCTTACAAAGAGACACGATGCACGCGTCTAAGCCGCATTTCCTCGAGCTTAATTCCAGTGTGTCTTGACTGCCTTTGACTTCATGATTTTGTAGTTCCTTGATTCCTATTTCCAAGGTATGAGTCGGAACTCTTTTCACTGTCGCTTCTCGTTTCACTTTCACTTATTCTTTCCCTAGTATGCTTGGTTCAACCATATCTACGTACTCATGCAAGCTCTCCAAAATTCACTAGTGAATTCTGGATCTCGTTTACCAATGCCAATCCATGTTAACACGTGCACTTACTAGGGTGATTCCCATGACTCATGCATAAGCGGAATGGACCATCCGCCTTAGTGGCGAACGTTACTCGATCGGATCAGGGATTTCTAATAAATGCATCAAGAGATTCTAGGTAACTAACCATGACGGAACCCAAAAGGTTACCCGAGACTTCGAAGGTATTACCAAGGCAAGTTAAGAGTTTAACTACCCTCTTTCCAAAACCGAGAATGGCACCCCTTACTGGATAACCACTTTATCCCTAGAATCCATCCGCAGCCGAGACATGTTATTCTCAAATCCAAACAAGTCGTGAAGAAATGGACCAACTCTCCAATCAGAATTTTGGGACAAAAACTGGGATCCTTTACCTTGCTAGTACTAAGGTGCAGAGACTCAACTATCCAAGCAGACTTAAATGATACGATGATTAAGACAAAGTCTGGACAGGATGATAGAAAAGAACGACTAAACCTTTACCAGAAACGATACCATTTCTCTTAGGTACACTAAAAGTGAGAGCATACAATTGCCCTCTCCGATGATCTTGTCCTTGTCCTCCTTGATGGACTAAGTCATACCAACAAGTTGCTTATCCTTAATCTCGCGTCCTGTATCCTTACTCTTATTATCCTTCCTTGTACCATGGCAATAGGTCTCTCGAGAAACACCTCCATCGTACGGAAAACACCTACGTGGCTAGACAAAGATTAGTCACAGTTAGAACTACTGTGACTACAGATGGAGGAAAGAAAGGAAAAGAGATTCAATCAAGGAATCAAAGGATAGTGCTAATGGCTTTTGGGGAATAGCCTTTAAAAACAAAACTTTTCTTGAATAAATGCTTCTTTGTAAAACGGCTTTTCAAACAGTTTTCAGAAGGTTTTAAAAACTTTTGCCCAGTCTGGTAACCTTCTGCTCCGATACCAAATGTAACACCCCACCTCCGCTAGGGTCACTCACAAAGGGAAAGCACTAGGTTTGGTGAAGCATTATCGAGGTAAACATGCACAGAAATATTACAAGACAGAACATATATATATATAACAGCGGAAGTAAAACAAATTTTATTACCTTATAAAATAAGGTCTAAAGCCTTTTACATCAGAATACATCAAAACCTGTCTTGCAATAATAAAGAAGCATAAAACCATTTCATAAATTATTCCCCAAGTAAACCCGTAAAGTAGCCATAGCCAAGAAAAGTCCAAGCCATGCGTGATGACCTTCAAACAGAAGAAGTCCAAACTAACAATAGCATTTCCTCCCTGTAACCTGGGGGGAAAACGGAAGACAAGAGGCAAAACAAAATGGGGTCAGTCATAAAGACTGGTAAGCCCTATCTACTATCAGTATATAAACTAGTAAAGTTAACTGGCATGAGGAACTGAGATGAACATAAGTATGATGACAAGATAGATAAGCTAAACCAAAATAACAGGATGCACTACTGTACCAAGATACACGAGTGTGTCATGATAAACTACGGTGTCAAGATAAATCAAGGTATCACATTGTCAGGTTTCTATCAAGTATACTATCCCAAGGTAGCTATCCTGTATAACATCCCACGGTATCTATCATGTATATTTCCCCTAGTTCTAACATGTATATTTTCTCTGCACCTTTCGTACTAATATCCCAACCCGCGTCATGTGTTAACTATGAATGTCCCTTGCCCAATGTCATGTAATGGTCCATGTCAACCTAATATATAGCATATGTAGGTTTTCCTAATTCGTATGTTTCTTTCCATGTATAAGTTCAGTCCTTTGCCGTAGGCCATACGGGCTTTCCCATGAAAACGTTTTATCCTTGAGGTTATTTTGGACTGCTACCCTTGATCTAGTTATGTTTCCTTACCATGAACTATCGCGCGTTCACTTAGGATTTATGCCACCTAGGACCACTAGGGATTATGCTACCTAATGAACGTTTCCGTGTCTCGGTTTGGGTTCAGCCACCTAGGGCCACTAGGGATTATGTCACCCGTCAACCGCGCCCTTTATCCCACGTATGTATCGTGAATCGTTTTCCATGTCTAGATGCACATGTTGCTCAATGTTCCATCCGAGTTCCGTGCCAGGGCAAAACAAGAAATACGGAATTCGGTCGGGAGCTTTAAGTCGTCTGCTGATGCAGATATCAAGGTCTGTTTTTGTACCCGTGGCTATGGTCCCACGTGACCCCTCCCTCAACTACTGAAAGGCAATCCAAGAAAAATCATGTATGAGAACTACACTAAGGCCCATCGATGCCCACTTCCAGATAGCCAACCTCACCCATAACTTGATAGCTAGTATATGGTCTTTTGGGAGTTCCCTGCCGTTCCATACGTACACGATTGACTAAAGATGGTAGGTAGTCGGCGACATGCTATCCCGGGGCAAAATCAAGTATCGTCGACTCCACGCTAATCCATCCCAGTTTTTAGGTCGCTCGCATAGCAACCAAGGCATACTCTTGGCTCTTCTACCGCAGACCTTAACCCCTGTGAGGCCGTGTAATAACCCGAAAATCTGGGCCAGTTTAAAATTTTTATTTTGGCAATTTTAGCGAATTTTGATTATTTAAAATGAATTATTTTAAATAATAGCGACGAGAAATTTATTTTGAATATAATTCGAACGTATATAATATACGCGTCGTCGTTAGAATATAAATAATTATATATAATTATAAAAGGAATTGAAAATGGCGCGGTAGTTCGAAAATTCGATTTCTAATTTCAAATGAATATACAGAATTCAATATAAGTCAGAATTGAACGAAACAAGAAATATTTGAATCTGTATAACTATATCTTTGTAACGAAGTTAACAAACTGAGATTTCATCTTAGAAATGATAAGATATGTCCAGTTTAAAATTAGAAATAGTCGCTGTGGAATTTATATATATATTTATATATATATAAGGCCCTTAAAAATAGCAATTTTGCAAACGACCTCGGATTTCGACGAAACCAGTTTTGTTGGGTCTGTGATGTTAAGTTATTGCTAGATTCCAAATTTCATAATTTTTCGAATCAATATGTGAGCGTGGCGAAGGAAAACGCGTTTGACCAGTTTCAGTTGATTTTAATCGACTGGAAATTGGCCATTTTTCAAACGGTCTCAGAATTCGACGAAACTAGTTTTGTTAGGACCGTATCGTCAATACGAAGCTAGAAAATATTTTTCTGGATTTTTTCTAGTTAGTATGTGACCCCGGTAATTTGAAATGTACGTTTAAAATTCAATATAGCGATTTAAATGTAAATTCAACGGAAACTTATCGAGACGATCGAATCAGCTTGCGATACATATCCCATTGTGTTCGAAATGGGGGTAAAACGCTATGGACGACAGGCGGTGGGCCTCGTTTCGAGGTCGTATGTGAAAGTCAACTTTTTATAATTAAATAATATAAAATAAAATAAAATAATAATAAAATAAAAAAATATTCCCTCCTCCCCTTTTATCCTCCTGCCCCCCCCCCCCCCCCCCCGTTCGTTTTAATTTCAAACTAAGAATAAAAAAAAAAAAGAGAACCGAATCCCTAATCGACGTTGACCACCGCTACACCCTCCGGCTCAGGCGTCCACAACTCCACCTCCTCCCAAGTCGTCGACGATGATCCCCTCCTTCCTCTGGAACCCGCTGCAACTTCGGAAATCGCGCCCAAATCGCGAGGCCATCGAGGCGTCGAGTTCAACCGTGGGTGGTGGCGCCGGAGCAGGGAAGAATGGCGGAGGTCGTGGCGGCATCAAATTGAGGCCTCGCGCCTCGAGATGCGTGAAATCTGAAGCCCTAGGGGTTGAGAGTCTTCGACAGGCAACGTCCAGAACTGGAAGGAGGAAAGGGTAATTAAAACTTTGTTTTATTTATTTAGAAACATTATTTTTGAATCTGAAAACATTATTTTTAAATCTGAAAATGTGGTCTTTAAATTTGAAAATAAAAATAAGCATTGTTTTTGAAAATAAAAATAAGCATTGTTTTTGAAAATGAAAAAGAAAAAAAGAGATTTTAAAAACTGATTTAAAAATTTGAAAACTGGATTTTTAAAAGATTTAAAAACTGTATTTAAAAAGAAAAAAAAGAGATTTTTAAAGGTGAAAAGGCGAGATTTTTAATATGGAAAAAGATTAGAACTTTGAAAGGTGAAAAGATAGGATTTTTATTTGGTAAAAGGTATGATCTTTATATTTTTAAAAGTGATTAAAAATATGATTTTTATATTTTTAAAGTATTAAAAATATAATCTTTACTATATAGAAATATTAAAAATATGGTTTTTATATTTTTAAAGTATTAAAAATATAATCTTTATAGGATAGAGAACATAAAAATATCATCTTTGTGTATGTAGCAAAATAAAAATCTGGTTTTTATTTTATATACGTTGAAATGAAGTGTTTATTTTTATAAAGGCGAAACCTTTATTTTTGAAAGGGCGAAATCTTTATATGAAGAATAAGGTGATAAAAATATAATCTTTATCTATATAGAGCGTGATAGTAAAAATATGATTTTTATATATTGAATAGCATAGAAAAAAATTCGATTTTTAAATATATGAAGTGATTATAAAAATAGGATTTCTAAATTGAAAGGGAATAAATAAAAATGTGAATTTTATTTTAAAGATATCGAAATATAAAAATGTGTGATTTTTATATATATAGTGACAAGAAGGCGAAACGACGAAGACTTCTGCAAAGGAAGTGCCGTGGAGCTTGGATAGCTATCTGTGAGAACTTCTCACCTTTCAATTTCATTTCTATTTATATATATATATACTAGGATGCAGACGGTGCTTAGTAGCACCCGACACAATCGTCCACAGACCATGGACTTGTTTGTTTCATAGCAAAAATTAGTTAGATTATTTGATTGAATTTGAATTGTTGGGTGAAATTGAATGGATTGATTGATATGTGAATGGCGTGGGCCTTCACTAGACCGGGGATAAGGCTAGGCCTTGTCCCGTTTCTAGTATAGTGCCGTTATGCCGCCGAAATTTTCTAAAATATGTTAGAAAAATAAAAATATCATTTTATTTAAAGAATGAACTGAATAGAAATTCATATGTTGGAATAAAATGTTTTTATCGTTAAAAATATAATTTTTAACGTGAATGTGAATAAATAAAATATTCATTTACAAACCGGACGGTTTGTTTATGTACACCTATTTGAATGACATGGATTGGGACGATAAATTTTACACATCGCCCAACTGCACGAATAAAATATTTGTTTGATTGTTTGAAACCCCACACGGGTGTTGGGATGAAATTTGAAGTTCACTCATCCTGATTGGTTAAATATGTCAATCGATTGATTGACAGGCTGTTATAAGCATTAGATATCTATATTTGATGCTTATACGGTGTAGTGCACTTTGGTTGATGGTTGATTATTTATCGTTGCTATTATATACATGTGTTGTATGGAAATCCATATAATTAATTTTATATGGTAATTGATTGGGCCTCATTCCAATTTGAAAAATAAAGAAAATTTGAAAATAGAAATTTATGAAGCCGTGTTGATTAGTTTGACGCCATTTTGACGTGAACGATATTTTTATCGATTTTATTCATTTTAAAATGAATATTGAAAAGTGATTTCGAAATCGACGATTTCGAAAAGAATTGAATTGAAAACGATTTCGAAATGAATTGAATTGAAAACGATTTCGAAATGAATTGAATTGAAAACGATTTCGAAATGAATTGAATTGAAAACGATTTCGAAATGAATTGAATTGAAAACGATTTCGAAATGAATTGAATTGAAAACGATTTCGAAATGAATTGAACTGAAAACGATTTCGAAATGAATTGAACTGAAGACGATTTCGAAAAAAATTGAATTGAAAACGATTTCGAAATGAATTGAATTGAAAACGATTTCGAAATGAATTGAATTGAAAACGATTTCGAAATGAATTGAATTGAAAACGATTTCGAAATGAATTGAATTGGAAACGATTTCGAAATGAATTGAAAACGAATTCGAATTGAATTGAATTGAAAACGATTTCGAAATGAATTGAATTGAAAACGATTTTGAAATGAATTGAATTGAAAACGATTTCGAAATGAATTGAATTGAAAACGATTTCGAAATGAATTGAATTGAAAACGATTTCGAAATGAATTGAATTGAAAACGATTTCGAAATGAATTGAATTGAAAACGATTTCGAAATGAATTGAACTGAAAACGATTTCGAAATGAATTGAACTGAAGACGATTTCGAAAAAAATTGAATTGAAAACGATTTCGAAATGAATTGAATTGAAAACGATTTCGAAATGAATTGAATTGAAAACGATTTCGAAATGAATTGAATTGAAAACGATTTCGAAATGAATTGAATTGAAAACGATTTCGAAATGAATTGAAAACGAATTCGAATTGAATTGAAAGTGAATTGAAATGAATTGAAATTGAATTGAAATTTGAATTGAATAGAAATGAATTTTAAAACGAATTTATAAAGAAGAATTCAATTTTGATTTGAATTGAAAAGGAAGTTGAAATTGTTTTTGAAACGAATTCAAAACTATTTATATAATTCGTTTTAAATAGAAATCGACGAAGTATATATTATATATATTATATATATAATATAATGGCCTGAATAGAACGCGCCGCGCCGTGGCAGTTCGCGAATTTCGACCATTTATTTCAAACGGACATTACGGGAGATCCGACCGTCGGATTCTCCTAAAACCGGAACCGTTGGGTTCGTATCGAAAAGAGCTTTCTAACGAATATTAGAAATTTGAAATCTAACGGTTGGATTTGGAGATACGTCCAAATCAAATTTGAAAAAGGTCGCTGTAAGTGCAGTTCGATGGCCATTGGTGGAAATCGACTGTACGGGCCTTGATAAAATTATTAAAAATAGTAATAATTTGTGTAAAATCATAAGAAATGATTTAGAAAGGATTGGGATGAAAAACTCCATATTTGAAAGGATAAAAATAGATTTTTATCGAAATGAACTAGTTTTGAACTAGAATTATAATTCTATTTATTTTTAAATAAATAAATTGAATTTGAAGAGGGTTTTGAAAATAACCAAAATTTCCAATGATTGCATTGGAGTGGATTTGAATCGAAATTGTCTTCAGAATATTTCGATGTTGGAATTCGTGATTATACAGATGTTGTTATGGAAATTTGAAAGATATATATTTATATCGTTATTTCCAATACGACATTTGTTAGTCGTAGAATTTGATATTGAATATAAGCCGATATATTTTCTATTCAGAGCCTTATATTGAATATCAAATGTGATTTGGGTTTATCGTGAATGGTGTCTTCACTAACACTGTTCTTGAACCCAATTGAGAAAAGATTAAATCTTTTTATTTAGATTTAATGAAGTGTACCAATTAAATAATATTTAATTGGAATTGAATTGATATTGATTTTTGGGTTTATCGTGAACAGTGTTTTAAATAACACTCGTTCTTTAACCCGATAATTAATGAATGTGATTTTGGGTTTATCGTGAACCGTGTTTTAAATGACACTGATTCTTTAACCCAGTTAACGATTAAAACTAAGTGGAGTTTTAATGAATCTTTAATTAGATTGAAATAATCGAAATGGAGTATCACCAGTTTTGCTCCAGGCGATAGTTAAATCTTTAATTAGATTTGAGCGTGAAATGGTAATTGAATTTACCGATAACACCGTGGTGTTAGATATGAAGTATAACCAGTTTTACTTCATGGGATGAATAGGTTGGGATTGGGAAATTAAAACAAATGATTACTTCGGTAAGGTTCGCTATTCCCGACTAGTTTGAATTGATATTCAAAAATAGATTAAAGAATAAATTCAAGAAATTTATCTTGGATAAAATTAATGGGAACCTTTCCCTATGAATGTGAAATTTAGGAACTAACTGTCGGTTAGCCAAGCAGAATGGTTTTCTGGGTATTGATCTGATGTTGGTTTCGGCCTTCGGGGTTAATATTTGGGGAATTATTCTCTTGATTAATTTACGGTTAGTGACTAATAAATTGGAATGAGGCGTATGTTGTGTTTGTGTAACACTTATTTAAAATATACGTGAGTTATTCGGATATCCCATTCTGAATAACTGATACGACGATAAGTCGAAGATGAAGACGATGGTCGAAGACCGGAGGTCTTCACGTCGTTTGGGTGATAACTGATGATCTTGATTGGGCTGTACACCCAAGAAGATGGAAACAGTTGGTGATCGTCCAGACGTACTTGGAGATCGATGGATATGCGGGGTACTAGGTGCCTCTGGTTTCGTTCAGACCCAGAACGGACTTGTAAATGGACTGTGTGTCTGACATTGGATTTTAGTCCGTGTGATTGATCTCTATTAAATATATATCTGTTTGGCGGCGGAGAATTTATTCTCTTGCTTAACGCCCTTCTCTGAGACGTACGAGCTCAGGGGTTATATATTGATGGATATCAAACGCATGGAGTGAATTGCCTGTGTGGCATGCCTAAGTGGCAATTGATCGAGGCTTCTGTTGAAAAGCAAAGTCTTGTGGTGATGATCAAAGCACGGCCTTTGTGGCGTAGCTTTGTGTAACGTTTACTTCGCGAGTTTCACACCCGGTATGAACCAAAAACGGGAGACGGACCTCAGGGAGGGCCTGCGTTTCCTCCTAGCTAGAAGTGGCGTCAGTGGTTTTACACGCCCTGACGAGTTTGACTTATGTGGTTGTTGCTGTTGCGAGGCACCTCGGTTAGATCGGACGATCCGGGTCCGATGGAGTCATTCGTTGGCTCGCTTACGCCCAAAAGGGCGGCGAAACGCAGTGTTCAGGATTTAAGTTTAATCCACATCGGTGGACCGGCCCTGTCGCTCCAAGGGTCGATGCGTTCTGATCCTGAGACTCGGGCTAGGCAGTCTCAAATCGGTTGAGGACTATCTTTTGCCTCGGTTCATAGATGGAAATCCAATTTCCAAATACGTGACATTTGCGGTTTTATTTGTAAACCTATATATGGCGACATGATATATGGTACCCATGCCGCCTATGATTGATACTTATGATTTGAAGTTGTTTTATACACTATGCACTTATAATAGTATCAAATGATTTGTTTTAAACGTATCAATCATTCTTTGGCTGTTATAAGGGAAAACCCTATCCCCCGGCTTGCGTTGCATTGTGTGATAGGACCTGGGTCTTATAACAGCTTCATTTTTCTTTATTTAGCATTGCGCTGTTTGTTTTATGCACTGGTACTCTTGGGAGGAAACCCGTTCCGTGTTATACGGCGTGGTCCCTTGATTTACCGAACATTAAAAATAAAGATTAACTGTTTTAGTTCTCACACCAGTCACATGACTGACCTGGAGTTTATTGTTTTAACCTAAACTCTGGGTGCCCCTATTTTGACACGGGCAGCTAGTAGTTTTGGGTTTTGCAGATTTATATTCACAGGATCCTGGTTTACAGCTGGAACGATATCCGGAAAACTTTGTATCCGTATATCTCCTTCTAGTTGTGTATTGTATTATTTTCCGCTGCTATGTATTTAAATGTAATTTAAATCTCTGGTATTTCTGTGTAATATTCATTTATACTCTGTATATTCTTGTAATCTAATGCATTGTTGTAATATACAATGGAATGTTCTTCTGTATGTGTTCTGTTGTGGTTTGTTCTCGAACTATCCGACACTTTCCTTTACGGGGAAGTTACGGGTTTTCACAGTTGGTATCAGAGCTTTGGTTTACAAAGCTCGGAGAACAAGGCACATTAGAACCATACGAAAGAATTCATCAGATATTGGATTAGTAATATCCAATGGGGATGACTCGTTAGAGATGGGATCAGTAGTATCCTAGAACGAGTGTGAAGAGTAAATTTTTAAAGTGAAAACAAATTTTTGTTTTGAAAATTTAAATCAATTATTCGTATTTGATTATCTATTTATATTGATGTGGACAATCCAGTATATATAGATTTTGCGTATACGTCTGATCCGCGTGTATTCGAAATTTTAATATATTGGATAGATATAGAATCACACTCTAGTCGCCCGGAGATGATTCAGATGATGAGGCCTCATCATCAGAATTTATATTCGAGTGACGAACGTGTAATACCTATATATTTCCATTAGACTGGTGTGAGAACCAAAAATTAGATAGGATTTATTGTTGTGATTTGGCATCAAGAATCTGATTTTTGTATATGTATCAAAGTTATGAATTTCAAACTCTAATTCACTAATTGATTGATGTTTGTGTTGTTTGTTCATTTGTTTGCTAATTTTGAACCATTTAGCCTAATTGAATCAAATATTGAATTGTATTGAAAATTGGTCGCATCTGCTTGCATATACATATATATCATTGAACAGGTCATAGCAAGGAGGCTAGAGCCAGAGAATAAAATTTGTTTGCCCGACAAATAAGTACATGTTTACTACATAATTTACTGTTTTGTTTGGGTGATGATGATTTTATGAGCCTATTGGCTAGCCGCTTGGCTTTTTCTTTTTTCTTTTTGAGATCTGAAGGACCGGGGAAGCTATTTGAAATTCCCCGATGCTCCCGGTGCAGGGGAGGTTATGGCGAAATTTTTCGAAAATTTAGGGTGTTAGCCAAATTTTTTGAAATTTTGAAAATTCTCAGAAACTGAAAAGTTAGAGAATGGAAGCCAGATCGAATGTAGAGCTTATTAATCAAACCACTTCCAACTTTGTTCCTTTTCGGGGACGAAAAGTTTTAAGTGGGGGAGATTGTAATAACCCGAAAATCTAGGCCAGTTTAAAATTTTTATTTTGGCAATTTTAGCGAATTTTGATTATTTAAAATGAATTATTTTAAATAATAGCGACGAGAAATTTATTTTGAATATAATTCGAACGTATATAATATACGCGTCGTCGTTAGAATATAAATAATTATATATAATTATAAAAGGAATTGAAAATGGCGCGGTAGTTCGAAAATTCGATTTCTAATTTCAAATGAATATACAGAATTCAATATAAGTCAGAATTGAACGAAACAAGAAATATTTGAATCTGTATAACTATATCTTTGTAACGAAGTTAACAAACTGAGATTTCATCTTAGAAATGATAAGATATGTCCAGTTTAAAATTAGAAATAGTCGCTGTGGAATTTATATATATTTTTATATATATAAGGCCCTTAAAAATAGCAATTTTGCAAACGACCTCGGATTTCGACGAAACCAGTTTTGTTGGGTCTGTGATGTTAAGTTATTGCTAGATTCCAAATTTCATAATTTTTCGAATCAATATGTGAGCGTGGCGAAGGAAAACGCGTTTGACCAGTTTCAGTTGATTTTAATCGACTGGAAATTGGCCATTTTTCAAACGGTCTCAGAATTCGACGAAACTAGTTTTGTTAGGACCGTATCGTCAATACGAAGCTAGAAAATATTTTTCTGGAATTTTTCTAGTTAGTATGTGACCCCGGTAATTTGAAATGTACGTTTAAAATTCAATATAGCGATTTAAATGTAAATTCAACGGAAACTTATCGAGACGATCGAATCAGCTTGCGATACATATCCCATTGTGTTCGAAATGGGGGTAAAACGCTATGGACGACAGGCGGTGGGCCTCGTTTCGAGGTCGTATGTGAAAGTCAACTTTTTATAATTAAATAATATAAAATAAAATAAAATAATAATAAAATAAAAAAATATTCCCTCCTCCCCTTTTATCCTCCTGCCCCCCCCCCCCCCCCGTTCGTTTTAATTTCAAACTAAGAATAATAAAAAAAAAAGAGAACCGAATCCCTAATCGACGTTGACCACCGCTACACCCTCCGGCTCAGGCGTCCACAACTCCACCTCCTCCCAAGTCGTCGACGATGATCCCCTCCTTCCTCTGGAACCCGCTGCAACTTCGGAAGTCGCGCCCAAATCGCGAGGCCATCGAGGCGTCGAGTTCAACCGTGGGTGGTGGCGCCGGAGCAGGGAAGAATGGCGGAGGTCGTGGCGGCATCAAATTGAGGCCTCGCGCCTCGAGATGCGTGAAATCTGAAGCCCTAGGGGTTGAGAGTCTTCGACAGGCAACGTCCAGAACTAGAAGGAGGAAAGGGTAATTAAAACTTTGTTTTATTTATTTAGAAACATTATTTTTGAATCTGAAAACATTATTTTTAAATCTGAAAATGTGGTCTTTAAATTTGAAAATAAAAATAAGCATTGTTTTTGAAAATAAAAATAAGCATTGTTTTTGAAAATGAAAAAGAAAAAAAGAGATTTTAAAAACTGATTTAAAAATTTGAAAACTGGATTTTTAAAAGATTTAAAAACTGTATTTAAAAAGAAAAAAAAGAGATTTTTAAAGGTGAAAAGGCGAGATTTTTAATATGGAAAAAGATTAGAACTTTGAAAGGTGAAAAGATAGGATTTTTATTTGGTAAAAGGTATGATCTTTATATTTTTAAAAGTGATTAAAAATATAATTTTTATATTTTTAAAGTATTAAAAATATAATCTTTACTATATATAAATATTAAAAATATGGTTTTTATATTTTTAAAGTATTAAAAATATAATCTTTATAGGATAGAGAACATAAAAATATCATCTTTGTGTATGTAGCAAAATAAAAATCTGGTTTTTATTTTATATACGTTGAAATGAAGTGTTTATTTTTATAAAGGCGAAACCTTTATTTTTGAAAGGGCGAAATCTTTATATGAAGAATAAGGTGATAAAAATATAATCTTTATCTATATAGAGCGTGATAGTAAAAATATGATTTTTATATATTGAATAGCATAGAAAAAAATTCGATTTTTAAATATATGAAGTGATTATAAAAATAGGATTTCTAAATTGAAAGGGAATAAATAAAAATGTGAATTTTATTTTAAAGATATCGAAATATAAAAATGTGTGATTTTTATATATATAGTGACAAGAAGGCGAAACGACGAAGACTTCTGCAAAGGAAGTGCCGTGGAGCTTGGATAGCTATCTGTGAGAACTTCTCACCTTTCAATTTCATTTCTATTTATATATATATATACTAGGATGCAGACGGTGCTTAGTAGCACCCGACACAATCGTCCACAGACCATGGACTTGTTTGTTTCATAGCAAAAATTAGTTAGATTATTTGATTGAATTTGAATTGTTGGGTGAAATTGAATGGATTGATTGATATGTGAATGGCGTGGGCCTTCACTAGACCGGGGATAAGGCTAGGCCTTGTCCCGTTTCTAGTATAGTGCCGTTATGCCGCCGAAATTTTCTAAAATATGTTAGAAAAATAAAAATATCATTTTATTTAAAGAATGAACTGAATAGAAATTCATATGTTGGAATAAAATGTTTTTATCGTTAAAAATATAATTTTTAACGTGAATGTGAATAAATAAAATATTCATTTACAAACCGGACGGTTTGTTTATGTACACCTATTTGAATGACATGGATTGGGACGATAAATTTTACACATCGCCCAACTGCACGAATAAAATATTTGTTTGATTGTTTGAAACCCCACACGGGTGTTGGGATGAAATTTGAAGTTCACTCATCCTGATTGGTTAAATATGTCAATCGATTGATTGACAGGCTGTTATAAGCATTAGATATCTATATTTGATGCTTATACGGTGTAGTGCACTTTGGTTGATGGTTGATTATTTATCGTTGCTATTATATACATGTGTTGTATGGAAATCCATATAATTAATTTTATATGGTAATTGATTGGGCCTCATTCCAATTTGAAAAATAAAGAAAATTTGAAAATAGAAATTTATGAAGCCGTGTTGATTAGTTTGACGCCATTTTGACGTGAACGATATTTTTATCGATTTTATTCATTTTAAAATGAATATTGAAAAGTGATTTCGAAATCGACGATTTCGAAAAGAATTGAATTGAAAACGATTTCGAAATGAATTGAATTGAAAACGATTTCGAAATGAATTGAATTGAAAACGATTTCGAAATGAATTGAATTGAAAACGATTTCGAAATGAATTGAATTGAAAACGATTTCGAAATGAATTGAATTGAAAACGATTTCGAAATGAATTGAACTGAAAACGATTTCGAAATGAATTGAACTGAAGACGATTTCGAAAAAAATTGAATTGAAAACGATTTCGAAATGAATTGAATTGAAAACGATTTCGAAATGAATTGAATTGAAAACGATTTCGAAATGAATTGAATTGAAAACGATTTCGAAATGAATTGAATTGGAAACGATTTCGAAATGAATTGAAAACGAATTCGAATTGAATTGAAAGTGAATTGAAATGAATTCAAATTGAATTGAATAGAAATGAATTTTAAAACGAATTTATAAAGAAGAATTCAATTTTGATTTGAATTGAAAAGGAAGTTGAAATTGTTTTTGAAACGAATTCAAAACTATTTATATAATTCGTTTTAAATAGAAATCGACGAAGTATATATTATATATATTATATATATAATATAATGGCCTGAATAGAACGCGCCGCGCCGCGGCAGTTCGCGAATTTCGACCATTTATTTCAAACGGACATTACGGGAGATCCGACCGTCGGATTCTCCTAAAACCGGAACCGTTGGGTTCGTATCGAAAAGAGCTTTCTAACGAATATTAGAAATTTGAAATCTAACGGTTGGATTTGGAGATACGTCCAAATCAAATTTGAAAAAGGTCGCTGTAAGTGCAGTTCGATGGCCATTGGTGGAAATCGACTGTACGGGCCTTGATAAAATTATTAAAAATAGTAATAATTTAAGTAAAATCATAAGAAATGATTTAGAAAGGATTGGGATGAAAAACTCCATATTTGAAAGGATAAAAATAGATTTTTATCGAAATGAACTAGTTTTGAACTAGAATTATAATTCTATTTATTTTTAAATAAATAAATTGAATTTGAAGAGGGTTTTGAAAATAACCAAAATTTCCAATGATTGCATTGGAGTGGATTTGAATCGAAATTGTCTTCGGAATATTTCGATGTTGGAATTCGTGATTATACAGATGTTGTTATGGAAATTTGAAAGATATATATTTATATCGTTATTTCCAATACGACATTTGTTAGTCGTAGAATTTGATATTGAATATAAGCCGATATATTTTCTATTCAGAGCCTTATATTGAATATCAAATGTGATTTGGGTTTGTCGTGAATGGTGTCTTCACTAACACTGTTCTTGAACCCAGTTGAGAAAAGATTAAATCTTTTTATTTAGATTTAATGAAGTGTACTTTAACGACACAAATTTTTGACCGTTCAAATCGACAATAAACCACACATGTCGACCTAAACAAATCGCAAATGCAGGTAGTTATTGGGAAAAAGAAGAAAAAGAAAGAAGGAAAAAAAACCAAATCACAGAATCTCACAGCGGAAGGACAACATATAATAAATAAATAGCAGTTAAAGCAGTTGAAATGTATACATTGGTTATAACATTCAAATGAATATCAGAGTTACACATATACAGATGTACATAATAAGCAGCGGGAATAAATGCAGTGGTTAAACCATACTCATAATAGATATATACGTCAAACTTCGTCTTCGTCCTCCAAAGCAAGGAAATCTTCGCTAACTGCAACATCTGCTGACCCGAGCATATTGCATAAAAGAAAACACAACAAACACTCGGATCAGCACTAAATCATCTCATATTAGTCAAATTAAAATATGAAATAACATCAGTATCATGGGTGCAGTAACTCAAGAGATGTTACGGTATTTTCCATCTCTCAAGGATCCGTTAAACTAATACATACATAGTATAATACGCTATTATGATAATGTCTATCCAGTAAAGTATAAATACTGAAAATAGCGTAAGCGGGATTACCATATTACCCTTACGCCGTTTATAGGCATCAACAGTCTATACAATACCGTAAATTCACCGTACTGGTGTTATCAGAGGGCACTCCATAGAAGGCAATGCTAAATCAAAATCGTATGGGCTCGATATGGATATAATATGACAAGGCACTCGAGGCAATGCCCAGGGTAGGATTCTACCAATTGCACTCCCGGACCGGTGGTAACGCATAGCAGCCACTACCGCCCACCTCGGAACACAGTCCCATAATCATAAAATTAAATGGGCCCAAATCATCATCATCATAGTCATATAAACAGCATCGAAGAAGTGTGTCCGATCAAAGGCGCTAACCTCAATTAGTCACGGTATAGCTCCTGTTTTAGTCATTTCAATTCTGACCCGAAGGTCAGAGCTATTTCGTCATCGTACATCTTCTTCGATTCAATAATCGCCTCCAAGTCATCATACTCATTCTGGATACGTCATAACGTTCACAGTTGTCAAAGTGGTATCGACACTGACAGAGAGTATGCCTTATGTCGACTCCGGTCTCTTTAACAACCAACGCTTACATCTTTTCACATCGGTCGGTTCTTTTATATTTGAAAGGTTCGCTTTCATATCAAAATATCATATTTTGTTTCGAACCAATTTATATTCAAATAAAATAAAATTTCATATTAAAATATCATAAATCATTCCAAGCCGATTTTTATTCTAAATTAGAATATATCCCATACCATTATATTATAATCATATAATATTTCCAAAACGAAATATTCAAATAGAATATAATTTTACCTCAAGGGTTTCCAATTATCTCGGATTCTCATCTCAACTCCATTTGAACCAGTGGTTCAAACTCAAGCATTTCCATTCGGAAGAATTTAAAATTTGAGAAAATACTTGTAAACTAAATGTTCATATAATAATAATAATAATAATAAATTTTTATAAAATAAACATATATAGATGTATATATATAAAATATAATAGTTAAGATAAATTAGTAATTTAAATATTAAATATAAACTTAAAATAAGATTTACTAGAAACCTTTGAAAATGAATTATAAGTAAATTATTTAAATACAATAGTATTAAGTAAAAGTAATTAATAGTTTTAAAACTAGAATAATTATTTAGAATTAATGCATAAATATTAAAATAAATTTCTCAAATCAAAACCTTTCTTCCTTCCAAATTTTCAAATACTTGAATTTATCCTCCGGTCTCAATGGAGTTCACTTAGTTCCCTATCTCGTTTCAACCTTGTTCAAAACAACTACTTGATTTCAAGAGTTCCGAGATATATATTCCAACTGGGTTAAAACAACTCAGATACCCTTGATTTCTAATTTCCCAACATTTGATTTCTATAAGAATTCTTCCTTCTAATCCAACTCTTATTTTGGAAAGTTTTCAATTCATATTCAAACCCCAATTTAGATATTTCTATTTTGGTTTGGAAATTTCCTTCAACCCTTTTTATCATCATCCCAGTTCAGAATCTTTAAAGAATTCAAAAATCGAGTATCGACACATTCTTTTATGTGAAATTCTATCAAATAAAATTTCAAATATTAAAATCATTTAATCAACCGATGTCTGTATATAATTATCTATCCAACGACCAAGTGATTTTAAATTTAAGTTTCTCGATACTTCAGGGATGGATCTATCATTTCAATCCAAATCAGGGTCACAGAGATTTATCATTTCACTCTGTGTTCTTAATTCATTTTTATCGATAAATCCCGGGTTCATTAGATGCCCGCAACATCAAGGGTACAAATGAGATTTATCGTCAAAACCAACATGCAATACGATATACTGAATATGGGCATAAGCAGTGTCAATATCAACAGTAATAAAATCCAACCAAACATCCATCACATCATTCCATTCAACTGATCAGCATTAACTGTTCCAGGATTAACAAGGGTTCGAATTTCAACTAGAGATTTAAATTAAATTAAATAACTAATCATTTACTTAGATTGCATGTTAACACACTTGCCTGTCAAATTAAACAACACACCAACAATCCAACACAACCATGCAACCAAACTTATTTCATAATTTAATTCAATGAATATGGGAATAATTCAGTATTTCGTGAGTGGAAAAATCACTCACCTTTGCGTCCATAGTGGTTCGGACATCCGAAAGAAGCCCAAAATTTTACAGTCTCTAAATGCAACCAAACCAGCGCCAAAACGTCCGCAATTCCGTCATGATCCCAACGCAACAAACTGCGTGTCAATCTGAGGTCGTATGAAGAAGTTATGCTTGTTTTACCGTTTGAAATTTAAAAATATAAAAATTAATATTATAATTCCTCACCCAACAGTTAAATGCCACGTCAGCACCTCCTTCAAACTCCCGCTCCTCTCTCCACGCGCTACAGTAACCAGCGAATGAACCCAAACCCTCCCGTACTTTGACCATTAAATCCACTCATCTCCGACCGAATTAGAAGCTCTGGCCACCAGCATATCAAAGCCCGTCCCAAGCCGCACCTACCAGTATCGCATACACCGCCTCCGGCGGTCCCTAGCTCCGCCGCCGAATCAAAGAAAGCAACGGGTTTCGAACCCTAAAACGAAATTTCCCGTCGATCTACACAACGATAATTGACGAGATCAAGTTCGTTCCACTCCCAACAATAATCCGCACAAAACCCATATTTTAATTTCTGCAATTAAGGCCAACATCGAAAATACCCAATTTTTGCTTTAGGGTTCCGAAAAACTAAAGTTTGACCACCCGATTCCGGCCGGTCTGAGCACTGCATGTCGAAAAGGATGGTAGATCTGGGTTCTACTCGTTGAAAGCTTCGAAATGATATATAATACGTTGGGATTTGAAGAGATTTCAAATTTGAAGTTGAAATTTTGTTTTCTAGGGTTTTGGAATTTATTTCAGCCATGAACGATGAATTTAGATGGAGGAAAAATGAACGTATCATAGAAATGAGTTGATGAGTGAAGGAAGGGATTTTTATTTATAATCATAAGGCCCAAACATGAGAAATACCCAATTATCCATTTAAAATGCTCTCGTTCACATTTTCTCTCGTACGATCAAACGGTAAGTCGGATTGTAACGCAAATTGAAATCTTATCATAATTCACCGTTCCGGTTCTGATGGCGCCAGTTTCGTCGAATTCTGAGACCGTCGCCAAAACAGTTAAATTTCACTGTTAATTAAAAAAAAATCTTAGAATTTCAATTAACTATTTGTAATCCAAATTAAATACTAAAAAAATTCCATTTTAATCCAATTAAGACTTAAATAAATTTCACACATTTCTAAATCTAAATTTGATTTTTGATTTTTTTCCTTTGATTTGAATTTCAGTTATTATATCTCAACTTAGAATTCTTCATCTACCAATTAAATTTGAATTCCCATTTATACTCAATGCAAATTTACTTTATTACTATTACCATAAAAATTTATTTTTAACAACCTTGTAAATATATTTCAAGTATTTAGATTCCCAAAGTTGATATTTGAATTTAGACTTGAATTCTAAATTTTAACTTAAACAACTTAATTTTATTAAATCATTTAAATAAAGATCCCAAATTCACAACCTTTCTAAATAAGACTAGAATTGAAAATCTATTTATATTCAATGCAAATAATCACCATCATAAATCAACAGGATTTGATTTTTATCTTAATACATCCCAATTTACTTATTTTAAATTGAAATTTAAATATACTGAAAATTATGGGATGTTACACTCTACCCCACTTAAAAATCTTTTCGTCCTCGAAAAGAGAACGAATCGATATTAAGCACATATCTATTTTAAATTCATACTTAAAAATAGCCTTTATAAAGTAAGTTATATTTGTAAAACTCATAAATTTTCTAACTCCCGAAATCACGGAAAATTTCGGCAGCATCTCCTTTGTACGGAGAGCTCCGGGAAAATCCCGATATATAAATATCAATCCAAAATATACATCTCATCAACGATGAGACATCCCTGAACCAGGGGAAAACAAAAACAAAACCACCAAGCTTATATGTAACAACCCGTAAAATGCGAGCCAGTTTGAAATTTTTATTTTGGCCATTTTAGCGAATTTCGAACATTTAAAATAGATTATTTTAAATATAATCGACGAGAAATTTATTTTGAATAGAATTCGAACGTATATATTATACGCGTCGTCGTTAGAATATAAATAATTATATATAATTATAAAAGGAATTGAAAATGGCGCGGTAGTTCGATAATTCGATTTCAAACTTCAATTGAATGTACCGGGTGCAAAACAATCCGGATTTTAGTGAAACCAAAAATAATGGAATCTAATAGTGAATATCTTTCCAACGAAGTTAACAAACTGAGATTTCACTTTAGAAATGATAGGATATGTCCAGTTGAAAATTCAGAATAGTCGCTGTGGAATTTATATATATTTTATATAATATATAGCCCTTAAAAATGGACATTTTGCAAACGACCTCGGATTTCGACGAAACCAGTTTTGTTGGATCCGCAGTGTCAAGTTATTGCTAGGTTTCAAATTTCATAATTTTTCGAATCAATATGTGAGCGTGGTAAAGGAAAACGTGTTTTGACCATTTCAGTTGATTTTAATCGACTGGAAATTGGCCATTTTTCAAACGGTCTCAGAATTCGACGAAACTAGTTTTGTTAGGACCGTATCGCCAATACGAAGCTAGAAAATATTTTTCGGGAATTTTTCTAGTTAGTATGTGACCCCGGTAATTTGAAATGTACGTTTAAAATTCAATATAAGGATTTAAATGTAAATTCAACGGAAACTGATTGCAACGATCAAACCGGCTTACGATACATATCCCATTGTGTTCGGAATGAGGGTAAAACGCTATGGACGACAGGCGGTGGGCCTCGTTTCGAGGTCGGATATGAAAGTCAACCCTTTGGCAAAATTTAATAATAAAATAATAAAATAAAAATAAAAAAAATATAGAATTCCCCCCTTTTTCTCTTCTGTTTGGCCCCCCCCCCCCGTTTCATTATACCAGAAAGAAATAAAAAAAAAAAAAAATATAGAAAACCCTAAGTTCATCGAATCGCGCCGCCCCTGACCTCGACCCGCCGACGAACTCTTCACCGAACACCACCTTCGACGCATCGAAGCAGCGCCTCCTCCCTCCAGACATCCGCGACGCAATCGGAGCCTCCACCTCGAACACCACCTCGCGACACCTCCGAACGCCACCAGAGCCGCCAACTCTCCTCCTCCCATTCGAAATCTCGGTGAGTGTTTAAGTTATTTTGTTTTGTTTTTATTTTTGTTTTAACAGTGAATTGAAAACTGTATTTTTCTTTTAGATTTAAAAACAGGATTTTTAAAAGAAAAGGAAAACAGAATTTTTAAAAGATAGGAAGACAGAATTTTTAAAAAAATATGAAAACAGAATTTTTAAAAGATTTAAAAACAGATTTTTTAGAAAAAGATTTAAAAACAGGATTTTTAAAAGAAAAGAAAAACAGAATTTTTAAAAGATATGAAAACAGAATTTTTAAAAGATAGGAAAACAGAATTTTAAAAAAAATTTGAAAACAGAATTTTTGAAAGAAATAAAAACAGAATTTTTGAAAAGAAATAAAAACTGATTTGATAAAGTTTAAAAACTGTTTTGAAAAGAATTTTGAAGACTGATTTTTAAAGAAAATAAAAACGGAGTTTATTTTAAGGTTAGGAAAAAAGGGGTTTAAACTTTGAAATTAAAAAGGTTGAATCTTTTAAAAGAAAAAGATTTGAACTTGCAAAAATAAAGATCATATTTTTAAAAAGAGAAAAGTCGGAATTTTTGATTAGTAGAAGAAGTAAGATATGATTCTTATATTTTTAAAGCAATAAAAATATAATTTTTACATCATAAGAATATTAAAAATATAATCTTTGTTTTTAAAATATGATCTTTATATATTGAATAACATAGTAAAAATGCGATTTTTATCTATGTAGAGAATACGGGAAACGAAAGCGACAAGAAGACGAAATAGGCGAAGAGTTCCACATAGGAAGAGTTGTGTTATTGGATAGCTACTGGTGAGGATTTCTCACTCTTCAATTTCTTTTTAAAATTTTATATATATGTGTTGAAAGTGGAAGTGAATTGCTATATATAAATATCTATATAGATATATATACGCCCCTCGTCCACAAACCATGGACGATATTTATTGGTTGAAATTGTTGTGAAAATTGATTGATAGCGAAGTGAAATAACATATATATGAAAAGTGAAATTTATATATATAGCGAAGTGAAATAACATATATATGAAGGGTGAAATTTATATATATAGCGAAGTGAAATAACATATATATGAAGGGTGAAATTTATATATATAGCGAAGTGAAATAACATATATATGAAGAGTGAAATTTATATATATATATAGCGAAGTGAATATCGAATATATTGAAAGTGAAAATATCGAATATATTGAAAGTGAAAATATTCGAATTGAAAACAATGTATATGAAATATTCGAATTGAAAACGATATATATATATGTATGAAATGAAAACAATGTATATGAAATATTCGAATTGAAAACGATATATATATATGTATGAAATGAAAACAATGTATATGAAATATTCGAATTGAAAACGATATATATATATATATATGAAGTGAAAACGATATATATATTGAAAGTGAAAATATCGAATATATCGAAAGTGAAAATATTGAATATATTGAAAGTGAAAATATTGAATATATCGAAAGTGAAAATATCGAATATATTGAAAGTGAAAATATTGAATATATTGAAAGTGAAAGTATCGAATATATTGAAAATGAATATATCGTATATATTGAAAAATGAATATATCGTATGTATTGAAAATGAAAATATCGTATATAGTGAAAGGTGAATATATATATATATATATGAATTGAAAACGATGTATATGAAATATATATATGAATTGAAAACGATGTATATGAAATATATATATGAATTGAAAACGATGTATATGAAATATTCGAATTGAAAACGATGTATATGAAATATTCGAATTGAACTGAATAGAAAACGAATTCGAATTGAATTGAATAGAAAACGAATTCGAATTGAATTGAATAGAAAACGAATTCGAATTGAATTGAATAGAAAACGAATTCGAATTGAATTGAATTGAAAATTGAATTGAATAGAAAACGAATTCGAATTGAATTGAATAGAAAACGAATTCGAATTGAATTGAAAACGAATTCGAATTGAATTGAATAGAAAACGAATTCGAATTGAATTAAATAGAAAACGAATTCGAATTGAATTGAATAGAAAACGAATTCGAATTGAATTGAATAGAAAACGAATTCGAATTGAATTGAATAGAAAATGAATTCGAAATGAATTGAATTGAAAACGAATTCGAATTGAATTGAAATTTGAATTGAATAGAAGTGAATTTTAAAACGAATCTATAAAGAAGAATTCAATTGTGATTTGAATTGAAAAGGAAGTTGAAAATGTTTTTGAAACGAATTCAAAACTATTTATATAATTCGTTTTAAATAGAAATCGACGAAATATATATTATATATATTATATATATAATAAATGGCCTGAATAGAACGCGCCGCGCTGCGGCAGTTCGCGAATTTCGACCATTGACTTCGAACGGACATTACGGGAGATCCGACCGTCGGATTCTCCTGAAATCAGAACCGTTGGGTTCGTATCGAAAAGAGCTTTCTAAGGAATATTAGAAATTTGAAATCTAACGGTTGGATTTGGAGATACGTCCAAATCAAATTCGGAAAAGGTCGCTGTAAGTGCAGTTCGATGGCCATTGATGGAAATCGACCGTACAGGCCTTGATAAAATTATTAAAAATAGTAATAATTTGTGTAAAATCATAAGAAATGATTTGTGAAGAATTGGGATGAAAAACTCCATATTTGAAAAGATAAAAATAGATTTTTATCGAAATGAACTAGTTTTGAACTAGAATTATAATTCTATTTATTTTTGAATAAATAAATTGAATTCGAAAAGGGTTTTGAAAATAACCAAAATTTCCAATGATCGCATTGGAATGGGTTTGAATCGAAATTGTCTTCGGAATATTTCGAAGTTGGATTTCGTGATGATACAGATGTTGTTATGGAAATTTGAAAGATATATATTTATATCGTTATTTCCAATACGACATTTGTTAGTCGTAGAATTCGATATTGAATATAAGCCGATATATTTTCTATTCAGAGCCTTGTATTGAATATCGAATGTGATTTGGGTTTGTCGTGAATGGTGTCTTCACTAACACTGTTCTTGAACCCAGTTGAGAAAAGATTAAATCTTTTTATTTAGATTTAATGAAGTGTACCAATTAAATAATATTTAATTGGAATTGAATTGATATTGATTTTTGGGTTTATCGTGAACAGTGTTTTAAATAACACTCGTTCTTTAACCCGATAATTAATGGAATGTGACTTTGGGTTTATCGCGAACCGTGTTTTTAGATGACACTGATTCTTTAACCCAGTCACAGATTAAAACTAAGTGGAGTTTTAATGAATCTTTAATTAGATTGAAAAGATCGAGAATGGAGTATCACCAGTTTTGCTCCAGGCGATAGTTAAATCTTTAATTAGATTTGAACGTGAAATTTAGAAACTAACCGTCGGTTAGCCAAGCAGAATGGTTTTCTGGATATTGATCTGATGTTGGTTTCGGCCTTCGGGGTTAATATTTGGGGAATTATTCTCTTGATTAATTTACGGTTAGTGACTAATGAATTGGAATGAGGCGTATGTTAAATTTGATTGATTGATGGTTTGGATTGTGCTCGACCAGTTTATGAGCAGAATATGCTTTTACATTTAGCATTGGGTTGGGTTGAAAATATCTGTGTGCTAACGCCTTGTGAAACACTTCACGATTTGACGATAAGGTGTTTAGCGATGTTGTGTTCATTTCAAATTTAACGAATGATTGTGAAATGATATTTTTCTTAAGTGAAAAGAAATGTATTCCCGATTTTGGACAGGGAATGTTTTATAAAAATGTTTTATAAAACAGAAAGGATTTCGAGGCCCAAAACCCGATGATTTCTAAAGTGATTTAGAAATGTATTATATGTTACATTGTGATTATTATGTTGTGAAATGATTTTCCCTACTTCGGGATATGAAATGATTTAGTATGTGACTAAAGATTCGGGTAACCCTGAGACTAAAAGTATGGGTGAGAGGGCGGTGTATGCTCTCCTGAGTGGGAGGTGCATCGTCGGTGTAGCCTACTCCTATGTGGGGTAGGTGCACATATATATATCGAGTTGCGAGGTGCGTACCCTTTGCCTTGTCGATGGGGAGCACGATATTTGGTTGCATACTTGTTTGTATGCATTGTTATGTTTTGGAATTCATATTTCCAAATGATTTGATTTGAGATCCCGAAGTGAAATCTACTTTGATATAGAAAGTTAGATATGTATTTCAAATGATTTGAAATAAGAAATCGGGAATAAAATCCAAAGGAATAATTTCTGTAAATTGAATTGGATTTGGAAAATCTAAGTGTGGTGATTAATCTAAATGGGTAGATTGGGATATTGCATGTTGATTGATGCATAGTAGATCCATATATCTATATTGATTGTTGTTTATACACTGGCTTTCATGGGGGTAAACCCGTTCCCCGTTCCGCGAAAGTGGCGTGGTCCCGTGATTTGCCTTATTTTTGAACAAAGTTAACAACTGTTTTTGAGTTCTCACACCAGTCCCATGACTGACCTGTAGTTTGCTTTTCCCTTGCGAACTCGGGTGCCCCTATTTTCCACACGGGCAGTCGAGTAGTTTTATTTTGCAGATGTTTTGAGCAGGATTCTGGATTGAAGCTTTAAGCTGTGTCCAGACATTTACAGTCTTCCGCTGTGTAGTTTATATTTCCGCTGTGCACTGTTTTACATTTATGTAAATTTATCTTCCGCTGTGTATTATATTTCGATATACTCTGATATTCTGTACTCTGATGTAACATTATTATGATGTTTATTGAAGTCTTCTGTTATTTGTTCTGATGTGTTGTATACCCAAAGTTAGCGTATGCGGGATTCGAACGGTCTTGGTCGGTTTAACGATCGATTAGGTCCGGGCGAAATCCGTGTCGTTACAACGTGGTATCAGAGCTTTGGTTAAACTCAAATCTTTGGGGTACAACTCGTTAGAACTGAACAAAAGACTCATCAGAGGTAGGATTAGTAATGTCCTATAAAAGAATCCTCATTAGAGATAGAATCAGTAGCATTCTAGAATGAGTGACTCGTTAGAGATGGGGTTAGAAATGCCCCAGAATGAGTCGAGAGTTATTTGTTTATAAATAACGTATTTGTGATTATATATATAATCTGATTTTCGTATATATATCAAATTACGAATTTGAGACTCTAATTCACTAATTGATTGATGTTTGTGTTGTTTGTTTAATTGTTTGATAATTTTGAACCATAATGCCTAATGGTATCAAATATTGACTTGTATTGAAATTTGGTCGCATTTGCTTGCATATACATGTATATCATTGAACAGGTCATAGCAAGGAGGCTAGAGCCGAGAATAAAATTTGTTTGCCCGACAAATAGGTACATGTTTACTACATAATTTCCTGTTTTGTTTGGGTGATGATGATTTTGTGAGCCTATTGGCTAGCCGCTTGGCTTTTTCTTTTTCTTTTTGAGATCTGAAGGACCGGGGAAGCTATTTGAAATTCCCCGATGCTCCCGGTGTAGGGGAGGTTATGGCGAAATTTTTCGAAAATTTAGGGTGTTAGCCAAATTTTTGAAGTTTTGAAAATTCTCAGAAACTAAAGAGTTGGAGAATGGAAGCCAGATCGAATATAGAGTTGAATTATCAAACCACTTTTGACTTTGTTCCTTTTCGGGGACGAAAAGTTTTAAGTGGGGGAGATTGTAACAACCCGTAAAATGCGAGCCAGTTTGAAATTTTTATTTTGGCCATTTTAGCGAATTTCGAACATTTAAAATAGATTATTTTAAATATAATCGACGAGAAATTTATTTTGAATAGAATTCGAACGTATATATTATACGCGTCGTCGTTAGAATATAAATAATTATATATAATTATAAAAGGAATTGAAAATGGCGCGGTAGTTCGATAATTCGATTTCAAACTTCAATTGAATGTACCGGGTGCAAAACAATCCGGATTTTAGTGAAACCAAAAATAATGGAATCTAATAGTGAATATCTTTCCAACGAAGTTAACAAACTGAGATTTCACTTTAGAAATGATAGGATATGTCCAGTTGAAAATTCAGAATAGTCGCTGTGGAATTTATATATATTTTATATAATATATAGCCCTTAAAAATGGACATTTTGCAAACGACCTCGGATTTCGACGAAACCAGTTTTGTTGGATCCGCAGTGTCAAGTTATTGCTAGGTTTCAAATTTCATAATTTTTCGAATCAATATGTGAGCGTGGTAAAGGAAAACGTGTTTTGACCATTTCAGTTGATTTTAATCGACTGGAAATTGGCCATTTTTCAAACGGTCTCAGAATTCGACGAAACTAGTTTTGTTAGGACCGTATCGCCAATACGAAGCTAGAAAATATTTTTCGGGAATTTTTCTAGTTAGTATGTGACCCCGGTAATTTGAAATGTACGTTTAAAATTCAATATAAGGATTTAAATGTAAATTCAACGGAAACTGATTGCAACGATCAAACCGGCTTACGATACATATCCCATTGTGTTCGGAATGAGGGTAAAACGCTATGGACGACAGGCGGTGGGCCTCGTTTCGAGGTCGGATATGAAAGTCAACCCTTTGGCAAAATTTAATAATAAAATAATAAAATAAAAATAAAAAAAATATAGAATTCCCCCCTTTTTCTCTTCTGTTTGGCCCCCCCCCCCCCGTTTCATTATACCAGAAAGAAATAAAAAAAAAAAAAAATATAGAAAACCCTAAGTTCATCGAATCGCGCCGCCCCTGACCTCGACCCGCCGACGAACTCTTCACCGAACACCACCTTCGACGCATCGAAGCAGCGCCTCCTCCCTCCAGACATCCGCGACGCAATCGGAGCCTCCACCTCGAACACCACCTCGCGACACCTCCGAACGCCACCAGAGCCGCCAACTCTCCTCCTCCCATTCGAAATCTCGGTGAGTGTTTAAGTTATTTTGTTTTGTTTTTATTTTTGTTTTAACAGTGAATTGAAAACTGTATTTTTCTTTTAGATTTAAAAACAGGATTTTTAAAAGAAAAGGAAAACAGAATTTTTAAAAGATAGGAAGACAGAATTTTTAAAAAAATATGAAAACAGAATTTTTAAAAGATTTAAAAACAGATTTTTTAGAAAAAGATTTAAAAACAGGATTTTTAAAAGAAAAGAAAAACAGAATTTTTAAAAGATATGAAAACAGAATTTTTAAAAGATAGGAAAACAGAATTTTAAAAAAAATTTGAAAACAGAATTTTTGAAAGAAATAAAAACAGAATTTTTGAAAAGAAATAAAAACTGATTTGATAAAGTTTAAAAACTGTTTTGAAAAGAATTTTGAAGACTGATTTTTAAAGAAAATAAAAACGGAGTTTATTTTAAGGTTAGGAAAAAAGGGGTTTAAACTTTGAAATTAAAAAGGTTGAATCTTTTAAAAGAAAAAGATTTGAACTTGCAAAAATAAAGATCATATTTTTAAAAAGAGAAAAGTCGGAATTTTTGATTAGTAGAAGAAGTAAGATATGATTCTTATATTTTTAAAGCAATAAAAATATAATTTTTACATCATAAGAATATTAAAAATATAATCTTTGTTTTTAAAATATGATCTTTATATATTGAATAACATAGTAAAAATGCGATTTTTATCTATGTAGAGAATACGGGAAACGAAAGCGACAAGAAGACGAAATAGGCGAAGAGTTCCACATAGGAAGAGTTGTGTTATTGGATAGCTACTGGTGAGGATTTCTCACTCTTCAATTTCTTTTTAAAATTTTATATATATGTGTTGAAAGTGGAAGTGAATTGCTATATATAAATATCTATATAGATATATATACGCCCCTCGTCCACAAACCATGGACGATATTTATTGGTTGAAATTGTTGTGAAAATTGATTGATAGCGAAGTGAAATAACATATATATGAAAAGTGAAATTTATATATATAGCGAAGTGAAATAACATATATATGAAGGGTGAAATTTATATATATAGCGAAGTGAAATAACATATATATGAAGGGTGAAATTTATATATATAGCGAAGTGAAATAACATATATATGAAGAGTGAAATTTATATATATATATAGCGAAGTGAATATCGAATATATTGAAAGTGAAAATATCGAATATATTGAAAGTGAAAATATTCGAATTGAAAACAATGTATATGAAATATTCGAATTGAAAACGATATATATATATGTATGAAATGAAAACAATGTATATGAAATATTCGAATTGAAAACGATATATATGTATGTATGAAATGAAAACAATGTATATGAAATATTCGAATTGAAAACGATATATATATATATATATGAAGTGAAAACGATATATATATTGAAAGTGAAAATATCGAATATATCGAAAGTGAAAATATTGAATATATTGAAAGTGAAAATATTGAATATATCGAAAGTGAAAATATCGAATATATTGAAAGTGAAAATATTGAATATATTGAAAGTGAAAGTATCGAATATATTGAAAATGAATATATCGTATATATTGAAAAATGAATATATCGTATGTATTGAAAATGAAAATATCGTATATAGTGAAAGGTGAATATATATATATATATATGAATTGAAAACGATGTATATGAAATATATATATGAATTGAAAACGATGTATATGAAATATATATATGAATTGAAAACGATGTATATGAAATATTCGAATTGAAAACGATGTATATGAAATATTCGAATTGAACTGAATAGAAAACGAATTCGAATTGAATTGAATAGAAAACGAATTCGAATTGAATTGAATAGAAAACGAATTCGAATTGAATTGAATAGAAAACGAATTCGAATTGAATTGAATTGAAAATTGAATTGAATAGAAAACGAATTCGAATTGAATTGAATAGAAAACGAATTCGAATTGAATTGAAAACGAATTCGAATTGAATTGAATAGAAAACGAATTCGAATTGAATTAAATAGAAAACGAATTCGAATTGAATTGAATAGAAAACGAATTCGAATTGAATTGAATAGAAAACGAATTCGAATTGAATTGAATAGAAAATGAATTCGAAATGAATTGAATTGAAAACGAATTCGAATTGAATTGAAATTTGAATTGAATAGAAGTGAATTTTAAAACGAATCTATAAAGAAGAATTCAATTGTGATTTGAATTGAAAAGGAAGTTGAAAATGTTTTTGAAACGAATTCAAAACTATTTATATAATTCGTTTTAAATAGAAATCGACGAAATATATATTATATATATTATATATATAATAAATGGCCTGAATAGAACGCGCCGCGCTGCGGCAGTTCGCGAATTTCGACCATTGACTTCGAACGGACATTACGGGAGATCCGACCGTCGGATTCTCCTGAAATCAGAACCGTTGGGTTCGTATCGAAAAGAGCTTTCTAAGGAATATTAGAAATTTGAAATCTAACGGTTGGATTTGGAGATACGTCCAAATCAAATTCGGAAAAGGTCGCTGTAAGTGCAGTTCGATGGCCATTGATGGAAATCGACCGTACAGGCCTTGATAAAATTATTAAAAATAGTAATAATTTGTGTAAAATCATAAGAAATGATTTGTGAAGAATTGGGATGAAAAACTCCATATTTGAAAAGATAAAAATAGATTTTTATCGAAATGAACTAGTTTTGAACTAGAATTATAATTCTATTTATTTTTGAATAAATAAATTGAATTCGAAAAGGGTTTTGAAAATAACCAAAATTTCCAATGATCGCATTGGAATGGGTTTGAATCGAAATTGTCTTCGGAATATTTCGAAGTTGGATTTCGTGATGATACAGATGTTGTTATGGAAATTTGAAAGATATATATTTATATCGTTATTTCCAATACGACATTTGTTAGTCGTAGAATTCGATATTGAATATAAGCCGATATATTTTCTATTCAGAGCCTTGTATTGAATATCGAATGTGATTTGGGTTTGTCGTGAATGGTGTCTTCACTAACACTGTTCTTGAACCCAGTTGAGAAAAGATTAAATCTTTTTATTTAGATTTAATGAAGTGTACCAATTAAATAATATTTAATTGGAATTGAATTGATATTGATTTTTGGGTTTATCGTGAACAGTGTTTTAAATAACACTCGTTCTTTAACCCGATAATTAATGGAATGTGACTTTGGGTTTATCGCGAACCGTGTTTTTAGATGACACTGATTCTTTAACCCAGTCACAGATTAAAACTAAGTGGAGTTTTAATGAATCTTTAATTAGATTGAAAAGATCGAGAATGGAGTATCACCAGTTTTGCTCCAGGCGATAGTTAAATCTTTAATTAGATTTGAACGTGAAATTTAGAAACTAACTGTCGGTTAGCCAAGCAGAATGGTTTTCTGGATATTGATCTGATGTTGGTTTCGGCCTTCGGGGTTAATATTTGGGGAATTATTCTCTTGATTAATTTACGGTTAGTGACTAATGAATTGGAATGAGGCGTATGTTAAATTTGATTGATTGATGGTTTGGATTGTGCTCGACCAGTTTATGAGCAGAATATGCTTTTACATTTAGCATTGGGTTGGGTTGAAAATATCTGTGTGCTAACGCCTTGTGAAACACTTCACGATTTGACGATAAGGTGTTTAGCGATGTTGTGTTCATTTCAAATTTAACGAATGATTGTGAAATGATATTTTTCTTAAGTGAAAAGAAATGTATTCCCGATTTTGGACAGGGAATGTTTTATAAAAATGTTTTATAAAACAGAAAGGATTTCGAGGCCCAAAACCCGATGATTTCTAAAGTGATTTAGAAATGTATTATATGTTACATTGTGATTATTATGTTGTGAAATGATTTTCCCTACTTCGGGATATGAAATGATTTAGTATGTGACTAAAGATTCGGGTAACCCTGAGACTAAAAGTATGGGTGAGAGGGCGGTGTATGCTCTCCTGAGTGGGAGGTGCATCGTCGGTGTAGCCTACTCCTATGTGGGGTAGGTGCACATATATATATCGAGTTGCGAGGTGCGTACCCTTTGCCTTGTCGATGGGGAGCACGATATTTGGTTGCATACTTGTTTGTATGCATTGTTATGTTTTGGAATTCATATTTCCAAATGATTTGATTTGAGATCCCGAAGTGAAATCTACTTTGATATAGAAAGTTAGATATGTATTTCAAATGATTTGAAATAAGAAATCGGGAATAAAATCCAAAGGAATAATTTCTGTAAATTGAATTGGATTTGGAAAATCTAAGTGTGGTGATTAATCTAAATGGGTAGATTGGGATATTGCATGTTGATTGATGCATAGTAGATCCATATATCTATATTGATTGTTGTTTATACACTGGCTTTCATGGGGGTAAACCCGTTCCGCGAAAGTGGCGTGGTCCCGTGATTTGCCTTATTTTTGAACAAAGTTAACAACTGTTTTTGAGTTCTCACACCAGTCCCATGACTGACCTGTAGTTTGCTTTTCCCTTGCGAACTCGGGTGCCCCTATTTTCCACACGGGCAGTCGAGTAGTTTTATTTTGCAGATGTTTTGAGCAGGATTCTGGATTGAAGCTTTAAGCTGTGTCCAGACATTTACAGTCTTCCGCTGTGTAGTTTATATTTCCGCTGTGCACTGTTTTACATTTATGTAAATTTATCTTCCGCTGTGTATTATATTTCGATATACTCTGATATTCTGTACTCTGATGTAACATTATTATGATGTTTATTGAAGTCTTCTGTTATTTGTTCTGATGTGTTGTATACCCAAAGTTAGCGTATGCGGGATTCGAACGGTCTTGGTCGGTTTAACGATCGATTAGGTCCGGGCGAAATCCGTGTCGTTACATTATATAACCCCCAAATACTTACCTCTTTAAGCGTTTATTTGCATTTTGATTTACCTTAGCATTTTAGTATTTAGCGCACGCGAGCTCCAAGCGTAGTTCCGACTCCTTGCACCTACTAAAACACTCAAACATGCCTAAGAATCAAATATATAACAATATATGGCGAATTTATATAGCTTACACAACATATACAAAGTAATTTAACCACAAAACCAAGATCTTCATAGCGGACCAGCGAACAAATCATTGATTATCACCCTTTAAAAGTTGGAATTTGACTAAAACATACTAGGCAAAAGTTGTAGCATTTGTTTCAGGCTTTCCGAATTGTCCGGATTCGTCGAATTTCGAAAATTCTCTCAAAAGTTATGACTATTTTAGTGAAGGCGAACATCTCAGCCCGTACACTGAAAAATGCAGATCTGAATTGTTCAACCCAGTTTTTAACCCTCTAAACATCAGAATTTGACTCATCATATTAAGAGAAAGTTTTAGTTTACATTCTGGCCTTTCCGAATTGTACTCGCACATCAAAATCCGATACTCGGTTAGAGAGTTATGGTCAAAACAATATCGATATTCAGTTCAGATTTTTATTTTCTGCGCATACGACTTTGACTAAATCTTAAATTTCAACATGTAGGCTTGAAAAATCTGATGAGGCTCTATTCATGACAATTCTAGTTCAGATTCTAAGGTTTCTGAAAAGTCCAGAATCGCCCGATTCTGATCATCCATACAAAAGTTATGCTCATTTTGTTTCAGCTTATTGAATACTTCAATTTTACGCATCAACCTTGACTCATTTATTTTGGAACTTCCAACTTTCGGATTCTAAATTTTCTAATTTTAAGTCTTCATCATTCCAAAACTAGTGGTCACTTCTTTATTCAAGAAATGAATTCATATTCATTTGCTTATTCAATCTCGATATATTTCTATTCGCTTCATTTTCAAGCATTCAATTTCAAACAACATTGAATTCTTTTTTTTTTTTTTTAATGTTTCCAACCAACCCGATTTAAATAAAACATAATTTCATAAATATAAATTAAGTTGCCACTTCATTACTTATTCAAAGTTACTTTATCCTTTTTCGTTGAATAATATCTTGTTTACCCACATTAGCTTAACCATTCACTTGAACTAGTTCAGATTCATTTATTCTGAACTAGCTCAAGTTCATTCACATTCACTCCTTTCACTTGTGTCTGCATCTCGCTATTCTTATGTTGGTACTTCCTTCATATATTAACCACTCTCTTCTTCACCTATCTAAATTTAATCTTCTTACTTCAACGTCCTTCCGATATTCTAATTTAACAAATTAGACTTGGTTTACATTTTTATCACCTTATCTCATATTCTAAACCTCAAGTTTATTTCAGTTGCTCCCTCATTTGGGTTAACTTTGAATCTATATAACGGGTTAAGGTTCGTAATGGTTTTATATAAACCATTTTTATTTCATCCCGTTTATTAACTCTACTTGACTCGCCTACTCATCCATTACTTTTCTTTTTATTTCAAGTAGATCCATGATTTTAATTAAATCAATGTTGTTCATGATTTTAAACTTAGACTTAGTCTCCAATCATCATTACTCACTTCCTGAAGTTAAACCTTTTATAAGATTTCCATTTCTAAACTTATATATTAATAAAGTATATATGAATATATAAATTCCATAGCGCTATTTCTAAATTTTAATTTAGTCATAACTTACCATTTATAAAGTAAAAACTAAATTTCTTACATTCATTAGAAAGATATGGTCAATTCGATCCTAGAGTTTCTCGTTTTATCCAATTCCGACTTATATTGAATTTTATATATTTATTCAAAGTTAGAAATCGAATTTTCGAACTACCGCGCCATTTCAGGCTCGTAATATAAATTTTATAAATCTCGAATTCAAAATTTCGCTTTAAATAGATTTATAGTTGTTATTAGTTGAGGTAAACTCAATACTCGATTCCGGATTTTCAAATCAAGTTTAAAATAACATACATATATACTTATATAATTTATAAAAAAAAAACTTACCATATACAATTTTAAAACCAAATCTTTGGTCATCAAAGAACTCAAATTCAAATTCTGGTTTTTAAACTCAAATTCATCCTTCAAATATTATATATTAATACCTTTATATAAGTTTATACTATATGGAGTTAAATTCAAAATCCTTTGTCAAAACTGATTTTATAATAATCATTGAGTGGTCTCTCCCCCACTTAGACTCTTCGGAGTAACATCGATAATGTGTGCACTCATTACCGACATCATTTCTAAGGTCCAAGGAGGGATTATACCACTTTGAATAATCTTTAAAACCATTTTTTTTCGATCATACCTAAAATATAGTATTATTTAAAACTTTGGCAACTATTTCCAAAGATACCCCAGGATCAAGTTTCAAGTTCATTTATATTTAAATCTCAATCTTTCTCACCCAATTTTATCTTGGATATCATTTCATTTTCAAATTGTTCTCATATATCATTTGAATTTCCCTTATAAAATTTATTATCGAATCAACCATATTAGGTAATAGCTTAAAATTACCACCTACTAAAACGATTTCACATATACTTGAACCAATATTATATTTGATATATAAATATTTAGAATATGAACGAAAACCATATTATGTCGATCCATTCTGTTCGATTATTTAGAAATTCCTATCGATGTGATGGCGTCCCATATATCGACCAGAACCCATAAATATTCAACAGAACAAGCCAACACAATAAAGACCATTTTTTTATATCAAAAATACAAGTACGCTCTCTCATATCACTCAAACTCATTCTAGGGCACTACTAACCCTATCTCTAATGAGTTAATTCCCAACAGAGCTAAGGTTATCGCGAACCATCGCTCTGATACCAACTTTAACGACCCAAATTTTTGACCGTTCAAATCGACAATAAACCACACATGTCGACCTAAACAAATCGCAAATGCAGGTAGTTATTGGGAAAAAGAAGAAAAAGAAAGAAAGAAGGAAAAAAAACCAAATCACAGAATCTCACAGCGGAAGGACAACATATAATAAATAAATAGCAGTTAAAGCAGTTGAAATGTATACATTGGTTATAACATTCAAATGAATATCAGAGTTACACATATACAGATGTACATAATAAGCAGCGGAAATAAATGCAGTGGTTAAACCATACTCATAATAGATATATACGTCAAACTTCGTCTTCGTCCTCCAAAGCAAGGAAATCTTCGCTAACTGCAACATCTGCTGACCCGAGCATATTGCATAAAAGAAAACACAACAAACACTCGGATCAGCACTAAATCATCTCATATTAGTCAAATTAAAATACGAAATAACATCAGTATCATGGGTGCAGTAACTCAAGAGATGTTACGGGATTTTCCATCTCTCAAGGATCCGTTAAACTAATACATACATAGTATAATACGCTATTATGATAATGTCTATCCAGTAAAGTATAAATACTGAAAATAGCGTAAGCGGGATTACCATATTACCCTTACGCCGTTTATAGGCATCAACAGTCTATACAATACCGTAAATTCACCGTACTGGTGTTATCAGAGGGCACTCCATAGAAGGCAATGCTAAATCAAAATCGTATGGGCTCGATATGGATATAATATGACAAGGCACTCGAGGCAATGCCCAGGGTAGGATTCTACCAATTGCACTCCCGGACCGGTGGTAACGCATAGCAGCCACTACCGCCCACCTCGGAACACAGTCCCATAATCATAAAATTAAATGGGCCCAAATCATCATCATCATAGTCATATAAACAGCATCGAAGAAGTGTGTCCGATCAAAGGCGCTAACCTCAATTAGTCACGGTATAGCTCCTGTTTTAGTCATTTCAATTCTGACCCGAAGGTCAGAGCTATTTCGTCATCGTACATCTTCTTCGATTCAATAATCGCCTCCAAGTCATCATACTCATTCTGGATACGTCATAACGTTCACAGTTGTCAAAGTGGTATCGACACTGACAGAGAGTATGCCTTATGTCGACTCCGGTCTCTTTAACAACCAACGCTTACATCTTTTCACATCGGTCGGTTCTTTTATATTTGAAAGGTTCGCTTTCATATCAAAATATCATATTTTGTTTCGAACCAATTTATATTCAAATAAAATAAAATTTCATATTAAAATATCATAAATCATTCCAAGCCGATTTTTATTCTAAATTAGAATATATCCCATACCATTATATTATAATCATATAATATTTCCAAAACGAAATATTCAAATAGAATATAATTTTACCTCAAGGGTTTCCAATTATCTCGGATTCTCATCTCAACTCCATTTGAACCAGTGGTTCAAACTCAAGCATTTCCATTCGGAAGAATTTAAAATTTGAGAAAATACTTGTAAACTAAATGTTCATATAATAATAATAATAATAATAAATTTTTATAAAATAAACATATATAGATGTATATATATAAAATATAATAGTTAAGATAAATTAGTAATTTAAATATTAAATATAAACTTAAAATAAGATTTACTAGAAACCTTTGAAAATGAATTATAAGTAAATTATTTAAATACAATAGTATTAAGTAAAAGTAATTAATAGTTTTAAAACTAGAATAATTATTTAGAATTAATGCATAAATATTAAAATAAATTTCTCAAATCAAAACCTTTCTTCCTTCCAAATTTTCAAATACTTGAATTTATCCTCCGGTCTCAATGGAGTTCACTTAGTTCCCTATCTCGTTTCAACCTTGTTCAAAACAACTACTTGATTTCAAGAGTTCCGAGATATATATTCCAACTGGGTTAAAACAACTCAGATACCCTTGATTTCTAATTTCCCAACATTTGATTTCTATAAGAATTCTTCCTTCTAATCCAACTCTTATTTTGGAAAGTTTTCAATTCATATTCAAACCCCAATTTAGATATTTCTATTTTGGTTTGGAAATTTCCTTCAACCCTTTTTATCATCATCCCAGTTCAGAATCTTTAAAGAATTCAAAAATCGAGTATCGACACATTCTTTTATGTGAAATTCTATCAAATAAAATTTCAAATATTAAAATCATTTAATCAACCGATGTCTGTATATAATTATCTATCCAACGACCAAGTGATTTTAAATTTAAGTTTCTCGATACTTCAGGGATGGATCTATCATTTCAATCCAAATCAGGGTCACAGAGATTTATCATTTCACTCTGTGTTCTTAATTCATTTTTATCGATAAATCCCGGGTTCATTAGATGCCCGCAACATCAAGGGTACAAATGAGATTTATCGTCAAAACCAACATGCAATACGATATACTGAATATGGGCATAAGCAGTGTCAATATCAACAGTAATAAAATCCAACCAAACATCCATCACATCATTCCATTCAACTGATCAGCATTAACTGTTCCAGGATTAACAAGGGTTCGAATTTCAACTAGAGATTTAAATTAAATTAAATAACTAATCATTTACTTAGATTGCATGTTAACACACTTGCCTGTCAAATTAAACAACACACCAACAATCCAACACAACCATGCAACCAAACTTATTTCATAATTTAATTCAATGAATATGGGAATAATTCAGTATTTCGTGAGTGGAAAAATCACTCACCTTTGCGTCCATAGTGGTTCGGACATCCGAAAGAAGCCCAAAATTTTACAGTCTCTAAATGCAACCAAACCAGCGCCAAAACGTCCGCAATTCCGTCACGATCCCAACGCAACAAACTGCGTGTCAATCTGAGGTCGTATGAAGAAGTTATGCTTGTTTTACCGTTTGAAATTTAAAAATATAAAAATTAATATTATAATTCCTCACCCAACAGTTAAATGCCATGTCAGCACCTCCTTCAAACTCCCGCTCCTCTCTCCACGCGCTACAGTAACCAACGAATGAACCCAAACCCTCCCGTACTTTGACCATTAAATCCACTCATCTCCGACCGAATTAGAAGCTCTGGCCACCAGCATATCAAAGCCCGTCCCAAGCCGCACCTACCAGTATCGCATACACCGCCTCCGGCGGTCCCTAGCTCCGCCGCCGAATCAAAGAAAGCAACGGGTTTCGAACCCTAAAACGAAATTTCCCGTCGATCTACACAACGATAATTGACGAGATCAAGTTCGTTCCACTCCCAACAATGATCTGCACAAAACCCATATTTTAATTTCTGCAATTAAGGCCAACATCGAAAATACCCAATTTTTGCTTTAGGGTTCCGAAAAACTAAAGTTTGACCACCCGATTCCGGCCGGTCTGAGCACTGCATGTCGAAAAGGATGGTAGATCTGGGTTCTACTCGTTGAAAGCTTCGAAATGATATATAATACGTTGGGATTTGAAGAGATTTCAAATTTGAAGTTGAAATTTTGTTTTCTAGGGTTTTGGAATTTATTTCAGCCATGAACGATGAATTTAGATGGAGGAAAAATGAACGTATCATAGAAATGAGTTGATGAGTGAAGGAAGGGATTTTTATTTATAATTATAAGGCCCAAACATGAGAAATACCCAATTATCCATTTAAAATGCTCTCGTTCACATTTTCTCTCGTACGATCAAACGGTAAGTCGGATTGTAACGCAAATTGAAATCTTATCATAATTCACCGTTCCGGTTCTGATGGCGCCAGTTTCGTCGAATTCTGAGACCGTCGCCAAAACAGTTAAATTTCACTGTTAATTAAAAAAAAATCTTAGAATTTCAATTAACTATTTGTAATCCAAATTAAATACTAAAAAAATTCCATTTTAATCCAATTAAGACTTAAATAAATTTTTATAAATAAATTTCACACATTTCTAAATCTAAATTTGATTTTTGATTTTTTTCCTTTGATTTGAATTTCAGTTATTATATCTCAACTTAGAATTCTTCATCTACCAATTAAATTTGAATTCCCATTTATACTCAATGCAAATTTACTTTATTACTATTACCATAAAAATTTATTTTTAACAACCTCGTAAATATATTTCAAGTATTTAGATTCCCAAAGTTGATATTTGAATTTAGACTTGAATTCTAAATTTTAACTTAAACAACTTAATTTTATTAAATCATTTAAATAAAGATCCCAAATTCACAACCTTTCTAAATAAGACTAGAATTGAAAATCTATTTATATTCAATGCAAATAATCACCATCATAAATCAACAGGATTTGATTTTTATCTTAATACATCCCAATTTACTTATTTTAAATTGAAATTTAAATATACTGAAAATTATGGGATGTTACATGTACCAATTAAATAATATTTAATTGGAATTGAATTGATATTGATTTTTGGGTTTATCGTGAACAGTGTTTTAAATAACACTCGTTCTTTAACCCGATAATTAATGAATGTGATTTTGGGTTTATCGTGAACCGTGTTTTAAATGACACTGATTCTTTAACCCAGTTAACGATTAAAACTAAGTGGAGTTTTAATGAATCTTTAATTAGATTGAAATAATCGAAATGGAGTATCACCAGTTTTGCTCCAGGCGATAGTTAAATCTTTAATTAGATTTGAGCGTGAAATGGTAATTGAATTTACCGATAACACCGTGGTGTTAGATATGAAGTATAACCAGTTTTACTTCATGGGATGAATAGGTTGGGATTGGGAAATTAAAACAAATGATTACTTCGGTAAGGTTCGCTAATCCCGACTAGTTTGAATTGATATTCAAAAATAGATTAAAGAATAAATTCAAGAAATTTATCTTGGATAAAATTAATGGGAACCTTTCCCTATGAATGTGAAATTTAGGAACTAACTGTCGGTTAGCCAAGCAGAATGGTTTTCTGGGTATTGATCTGATGTTGGTTTCGGCCTTCGGGGTTAATATTTGGGGAATTATTCTCTTGATTAATTTACGGTTAGTGACTAATAAATTGGAATGAGGCGTATGTTGTGTTTGTGTAACACTTATTTAAAATATACGCGAGTTATTCGGACAGAGCGGGTTTATCCCATTCTGAATAACTGATACGACGATAAGTCGAAGATGAAGACGATGGTCGAAGACCGGAGGTCTTCACGTCGTTTGGGTGATAACTGATGATCTTGATTGGGCTGTACACCCAAGAAGATGGAAACAGTTGGTGATCGTCCAGACGTACTTGGAGATCGATGGATATGCGGGGTACTAGGTGCCTCCGGTTTCGTTCAGACCCAGAACGGACTTGTAAATGGACTGTGTGTCTGACATTGGATTTTAGTCCGTGTGATTGATCTCTATTAAATATATATCTGTTTGGCGGCGGAGAATTTATTCTCTTGCTTAACGCCCTTCTCTGAGACGTACGAGCTCAGGGGTTATATATTGATGGATATCAAACGCATGGAGTGAATTGCCTGTGTGGCATGCCTAAGTGGCAATTGATCGAGGCTTCTGTTGAAAAGCAAAGTCTTGTGGTGATGATCAAAGCACGGCCTTTGTGGCGTAGCTTTGTGTAACGTTTACTTCGCGAGTTTCACACCCGGTATGAACCAAAAACGGGAGATGGACCTCAGGGAGGGCCTGCGTTTCCTCCTAGCTAGAAGTGGCGTCAGTGGTTTTACACGCCCTGACGAGTTTGACTTATGTGGTTGTTGCTGTTGCGAGGCGCCTCGGTTAGATCGGACGATCCAGGTCCGATGGAGTCATTCGTTGGCTCGCTTACGCCCCAAAGGGCGGCGAAACGCAGTGTTCAGGATTTAAGTTTAATCCACATCGGTGGACCGGCCCTGTCGCTCCAAGGGTCGATGCGTTCTGATCCTGAGACTCGGGCTAGGCAGTCTCAAATCGGTTGAGGACTATCTTTTGCCTCGGTTCATAGATGGAAATCCAATTTCCAAATACGTGACATTTGCGGTTTTATTTGTAAACCTATATATGGCGACATGATATATGGTACCCATGCCGCCTATGATTGATACTTATGATTTGAAGTTGTTTTATACACTATGCACTTATAATAGTATCAAATGATTTGTTTTAAACGTATCAAGCATTCTTTGGCTGTTATAAGGGAAAACCCTATCCCCCGGCTTGCGTTGCATTGTGTGATAGGACCTGGGTCTTATAACAGCTTCATTTTTCTTTATTTAGCATTGCGCTGTTTGTTTTATGCACTGGTACTCTTGGGAGGAAACCCGTTCCGTGTTATACGGCGTGGTCCCTTGATTTACCGAACATTAAAAATAAAGATTAACTGTTTTAGTTCTCACACCAGTCACATGACTGACCTGGAGTTCATTGTTTTAACCTAAACTCTGGGTGCCCCTATTTTGACACGGGCAGCTAGTAGTTTTGGGTTTTGCAGATTTATATTCACAGGATCCTGGTTTACAGCTGGAACGATATCCGGAAAACTTTGTATCCGTATATCTCCTTCTAGTTGTGTATTGTATTATTTTCCGCTGCTATGTATTTAAATGTAATTTAAATCTCTGGTATTTCTGTGTAATATTCATTTATACTCTGTATATTCTTGTAATCTGATGCATTGTTGTAATATACAATGGAATGTTCTTCTGTATGTGTTCTGTTGTGGTTTGTTCTCGAACTATCGGACACTTTCCTTTACGGGGAAGTTACGGGTTTTCACAGGCCGGGTTTCATGGACCACTTGCCACCTCACAGAGGGATACCAAGAGTACCCTCACATTCCCCGAAGCTTCCGCTTCGTCACCCAGTCCGCTAGAGCTTTTATCCAAGTCAGATAACTTGCTCCCCCTCGTATACTAAGCGATGACCTACCGTACCAGGTTACTCATCTCTTTATGAACTATTCCCATGTCCTTAGCTAAGAATTATTACTTAGTTACCCTTACTAAGGTTTACCACTTAGCCCCTCTTTCCGCTATCCTTGTTAACTACGATTCCCAACCTAGTCCCCTTAGCTAGGGTTTTGTCAAATGGGTTAAGTGTTGTTATCCAAGTTCATGACTTAACCCGCCTACGAATCATGTCAAGATTGGCTAAGTACTCAAGTTCAAGGCTTAGCCTACAAGTTCGTTAAGTGTACCAAGAAGCTCGTGACTTAACCCTATCAAGTCAAATTGGTTAAGTATTTATTTGTCTTAACCCTATCAGATTATCATGTTAGATTGATTAAGCATAGATTATCTTAATCCGATCAGATTATCGAGTCGGATTGGTTAAGCATGGGTTAGCTTAACCCCATCCACTAATCGTATTACAATGGTTAAGTTTATTTAAAAGATCTTGTGACTTAACCCTATCAGGTCCGCATATTAGATTGGTTAAGTATAGGTTACTCAACCTCATTAAATCATCATGTATAATTGGTTAAGTATAAGTTACTTAACCCCATTAAATTACCGTGTTAAGTTGGTTAAGTACTGGTTACTTAACCTCATTAAATTACCGTGTTAAGTTGGTTAAGTACTGGTTACTTAACCTCATTGAATTACCACGTTTAGATTGGTTAAGTGTTTAACTTAACCCCATCGAATTACCGTGTTTAGATTAGTTAAGTGAAGGTTACTTAACCCCATCTAATTACCGTGTTTAGATTAGTTAAGTGAAGGTTACTTAACCCCATCTAATTACCAAGTTGGATTAGTTAAGCGTAAATTACTTAACCCCATCCCCCAATTGTCTTGTATGGTTAAGTGTCATTAAGAAATCAAGCCCGGTCCCACTTAACCTACCCATTCGTGTCATATCGGTTAAGTGTCATTAGTCAAACTTACTTAACCTTATCATGTGGCATTAATTTAATTAATGCACTCTCAACCTCTCACATTAGACTTTGTTGTGGTTACTAGTTAAGCCGGGCGGGTCCGGGTAGTTTTACACCACAACCTAGTCTAACCTCGGGTCTTAAGCGCGTCATGACCAACTTCTCACATTGGATCCTATTGTTTGTAGCCACTAGTTAAGCCGGGCGGGTCCGGGTAGATTTATGCTACAAACTCAACCCAACCTCGAGTTGGCCATTTTCATGTTTGGTCTAGTGTCTTATTACACTTACAACCCATACATGTCAAGTTTTCAAGTCCCATGCTCATAGCCAAAGTTACATGTTGTCATGTTTATACCCATTTACCCAAATCATGTTTCACGTCATTAAAGTTTTACCCATAACGTAACCCAACGCTTTTAAACTCGCATATACATTCGCAACAACGCATAATGGATTAAAAGAAGGAACTTGGCAAAGGCATGACAAAAAGGGGTATAAGGCCACAAGTTAAACATGGTGGAAATGAGGCATAAATGTGCTCACAAACTTGCATGTTACATTGTCAAGCCTCAAAAACATGCATAACATTCAAACTTGGCAAATAGGTGATACATGGTCATAGATGACATGAAATGATGACAAGTAACTCGCATATAACATCACATAAGGGTTATGACTTCATATGCAAGTTAACCTAAAGGTTATGAGGGATCTCATGTTGCATAATGCAACATTTCAACATAAAGGATATAGCTTTTAACCCACAAGATCAAGGTAATGACTTTATAGACTTGCATAACATGATAGCATGTATCATACTTAATGATCAAACCCAAACTTGCAACATTCATTTAACTTTATAGTTAATATCTAAGAGTAGGAGGGGGCTTACAATGCTACGAAGGCACAAATCAACATATAAAATAAAGATTGAGACGAAGTCATTCATGCTATCACCCAAAAACCCCAAAAGAACAAGCTCCAAATGAAACCCTTGAGCAAATATCAATAAAAATCCTTGCTTTGAAGAAGAAAGGTTTCAACTTTGGCTTTGAATGAAGCTTATGAGCTCTCATGCAAGATACTTGCTTTTTGGTCAAGAAAAGGTTGCAATTTTGGCTAGAATGCAACTTATGAACTCTCATACAAACATGAAATCACTCAAATGTTCATAGAATCTCTCATGAATGAAGAAAAGAGGCTCCTTTACTTTGAAACTAGCTTAGAACACTTAAGCTATCATGAAGAAGAAGATGGAGGCCATGGGTTGAAGTGGAGGCCATGATGAGGAATCATTTTGGCATAGTTTAGCTATAGGATTAAATAATGAGCATTTCGGTTTGGGTTAGGGGTCTTTTTATAGAAGACTAGGATAGTTTTAGCCATAGGATAAACCTTAGTTTAGATCCTAGCCATCAAAGCATGTCTTGGGGAAGAAGTCAAGTGTAGGAACCATCTAGGGCCTTTAGATTAAAGCTGAACCATGAGAACCATTCAAATGCAAAATCTGCATTTGAGCGAATCGGCCCACGGGTTGACAGCCAAACACCCTGGATTAACCCCTAGTCGACCCAGCGGGCTTGGGTCGACCTCAAAAATCGGCTGGTTCGGTTAGTCCCCTCTCCCAGTTCGCTGTTTTGAACATTTTTCCATATTTATTTATTTAATTTTCAATTATATATATATATATCAATATATATATTTCTCTACGCAACCCATTTCACTTAATTAATTATACTTTAATTTGTGAATTTTTATGTTCAAATTACGGGGTGTTACATTAGGTTTGACCAGAGAAAATGTATAAGGGTTAGATAGGAATATTTATAGGATATATGATAGCTTACTAGGTAAGCTACTTATTTTATATTAATTTATATTTGATTTTCAAATCGATTTATCATTCTAAAAATTCCTATGATCACACACGATATCCAAAAATCACGAAAATGGACATGCACCTTCAGTTCGACATTACGGACCCAACGAAACTGGTTTCGTCAAATTCCAACTCCGTTTGCTCATAAAACATATTTTTAACCGTTAAAATATCGATTGTTTTTCACATTAAAATTCGGCACGGCCACATACTAACTCCAAAAATCACGAAACTTGAAATCTAACAATAATTTAATATTCTGGATCCAACAAAATTAGTTTCATCGAAAACGGAGCTCGTTTGAAAAAGTGGCTATTTTTAAAGCCTTAAATAACCCCTATTTTTAAATATTAGTTAAACAAATGATTGGAGTTTACTCACACTAGTCACATGACTGGCCCTGAGTTTGTTTTGTTTTGTTTTCCCTAAACTCTTGGGTGCCCAATTTTGTACGGTCAGTCAAGTAGTCAGGATTTACAGATACTTGAAGAGCTGGAGCAGGAGGCTTCAGGATTATAGCTATTTTTAATTCCGCTGTGTTGTAAGTGTTATACTCAAATAATGGTATTGTATACAGATACTGTTTTATTTCAAAATTATGTTATGAAATATAATTATTCGTTTTGTTGTGAGATTCGTGTTTACTCTGATGTTGTATATTCTTCTTCTTCTATTCTAATTTTCTATCTTATCTATTCTCACCCTCTATTTTCTTTCATGGACTATCTGGTGTTTCTGATGTTTGGATAGTCGACATAGTGTTTGGTGCCGGTTAACCAGGATCACGAAAATTCAGGCGTTGATAACCAGGATCGTGAAAACCCAGGTCGTTACATTATATTGAGTAGAAAATTTATGAGCCTGTTTAGCAAGCCGCTTGGTTGTTTATTTTCTTTTGGATTGGAGAAAGCCCAGAGAGGTAAGTTGTAGTAGTACAGAATGAGCCGTGCAGAAGAGATACTGGTGAATTTCTCCGAAAATTTAAGCAGTTAGGAAATTTTCAGAATTTCTGAAAATATTCATTAATAAGAAGGAATTAATATTTTAAATGGGAATTAATCGGTTCAGTTGAAACTAAATTTTAGATATTAAATAAAAGATTTTAACCTTATTATAATATGGATTGTAGCATTTTCCCTACCTTAGTAATTTTGGGGACGAAATTCTTTTAAGGAGGAAGGAATGTAACATCCTGCATTTTTATCGGTTTGTATTTGGATATTTAAATCAGTTTAAATATTGAATTCGTAATATAAGTGGATTTATATATTAATGAAAAACGAAGTTGAATGTATAAAAATATATATTAAATATAATCAAGCCCGTAATATCACTGCAGTTCGTAATTTAACGTTCTTAACTTCAACTGAGTGTACATAACCCATTTTAAATCGGATTTCTTCGAAACAAGAAATGTTCGAATCCATTGGACTGTATTTTATAATGGAAGTGATAAATCGAGATTTCCGGATATATTGTAACTTATGTCCAAATTAAATATTCAGAAAAGCAGCGGCATATTCGTTTATGGCCATAACGGTTATTTAATTATATTTAAATATCGGTTTCGAATTTGGAAAAGATTCTTTTGAAACGTAGTGATAATTTAATTTTTAGAATTTTACTGTAATTTTTAATTAATTAATTAAGCTACTTTTTATTTGGAGTATTTTGCACCCTATATCAATATTTTGGGGTTTCACAATATGAGTTAAGCTACCGATATTATCATATTTCTGGGATCGTGACACCTCACTGAGAACGACTGTACTCTTACTTATGTCTGTAGCGGCTCCGACATGAATGAAAATTTAAGTAATGGAGTACGCATATTTTATAACGTAAACAAATCTATATGTTGTGCCACCCAACGACTAAAAACGTGAAGACAAAATAATATCTAACCAAGGCAAAATGACAACGCAACTCCTATTTCCAAGAAGACTTCATGGCCATACTCTTTACTGTCAAAAGCCATAAATTATACCATCTTTCTTAAAAAAGAAAACGTTGTATATGTTTTCACATCAGAAGCCTACAAGGGTAACCGTGCCTACGCTATTCTACTACATGACTACACCTTACTCTACTCGTATTTTCACATCGAACTACACAAGGAAATGAACATGGCTACTCTACTGGATGGTTATACCATACGTCTATTGCTTAAAACTTAAGCAATGAAATGGCCTTACCCTAATCTACAGCTACTCCCTAAAGCATGAATGGTCATCTATCCTACCAACCTATGTGCCAACATATTACTTCATCCTCAAGGAGTTAAAACAATATAAATACACCATTCCAATTTTTCACTTTTCTTCTTAAAAAAACACACTGCTCCTGTATATATAAAATAAAATGAAAACTCCCATCTCTTGATATAGATAAGAATATACATGGCTTCCTCGTTTTAAACCTCCATCGGTCTCGTTTCTTTGCAGCGGAGAGAGGGAAGATGTTGACGGGAACGTTGAGTTAATGAGGAAGTTTCAACAGGACGTTGTCTTTTACTTAAAAGGTAAGAGAAGGGTGCGGATCATGCAAGCATATTATGTCTGACATGAATGAGTTATTGGGTGAGAATATGTATGGGCGGAAAGCAGTAAAGATGAAAGCAAGAGGGGACTTCAGAAGTCACTGTGAACAATGGAAAGTTCAACTTGAAAAGACAAAAAAAGAAGAAGAAAGGGTATATAGTATAACTGTTTGCATAGGATCGGCCAGGGTAATGTTTGAAGAAGGGTGCACTGTGTAGTGTACTATGTACACATGAAATAGGAGAAGTTGTTTTGTTTTAAAGGGGAGGAGCTGACGGATCTGTTAATGAGTGGTAAAGGGTTGTGCATTTGTGTGTACAGCGTGGAGTGGATGGCTTGAAAAAAATGGTTTGCAAGGGAATAGGTAGTTCAAGATATAAGACGAAACTGGAACATGAGAATAAGAGTGTGGAGTAGCATGCGAAGGAAGTTGTGGCCGACTTTAGTGCGAAGGGAGATGCGAGCTACATGCAGGTGATTAAGGAGTGAAGAAGAAGGGGTCAACGTTAAAAACAAAAAGAAAGAAATGGTACTTCCCTAGAGCAGGCGTATTACTTAAAGGAAGGAGAATGATGCGTATTTTTAACGTGAAGAATAAAAATGTCAATATCTCATGTAGCTGAGCTTCAAGCCTATGTAGAAACACTGGGGCCATGTTGAGTTTGTCTATTGTAGCATGTGTGAGATACATGATGGGGAAGGAGTTGCAAGTTATTTCGGAGATAGAAATGAAGAGATATATAAGAGAAGGAAAATGGTGACCTTAGTTTGGACGTTAGTGGAAGAAGGAAGTAGTTAACAGTAGCAGCAAGTTTCAGTAGCCCGGATGGTGGAAGAAGAGTTTGTTAGGCGGGTATGTAGAGTATTAGGCCGACGTGAACGAATGGTGAGGCCATATGTATAACGTGAGGCTCAAATAGAAATTTAGAGGTAAGATGGGGGTAAACTTGCGAGAATGGTGAATTTCAAAGAACAGGTCACGGCTATACACGTAAAGGGGACTGTTTTGCCGGTTTGAAAAGAAAATTGGCTGAGGAAAACGGGTAAGGCCCGATTATATTAATCAATATATGTTTAATCTTAATAACATACGAGATGTGAAAACCCATAACTTATGCAGACATTATCCAATTTCAGCGAAACTGGATCCGTTAGGATCGTACGGACGAGCGCTACACAATGGAACTGACTGGGAGTGAATGGGAGCTTGTTACAATTTATAGCGAAATAAATTGTCTGTCTGAACCAACTGATGCAAATCGTTATTTAACGGTTAACGCGCAAGGTGAGTAAATTCACTCACTCTGATCTATTTTAAATTATTATAATTATATTTTGATATTGGTTGAATGTTGTGTGATGGTCGTGTAGGTAGATTACAATTAAATTGGTTGATATATACATATATATATATATATATATATATCATTGCATATGTACACATCATCGGTTGGATACTGATTCCATCAGTTATAATATTCCCTAGTATAGAGTTAGTGTTAATTGTGTTGACTAACATCTGTGGATGCAGGAAACCAGTTGGAGGAATCCAACCAGATTCCTCAATATTTATATGTATGTTTGTTTTATACTATTTATATATACACTGTTTGAATCCAAACGACATTTAAAACTCTGTATGGATATTGATAAAATCAATAAACGATATCGATTAAAAAAGTGACAGCAACTGACCATAAATCCATTGTTTGGTTAAGAAATTGATTGGCCGTCAAGAAAATCAACGAAGTTAAATTATAAAAATTATATTTTTATAATTGAAGTGGAGTTTTAAATTATAATAGATATTCTATTATAAACATTGTATAGTCAGATTTCTAGAGTAAATATAAACGATTGTTTGACAGTTTATATAAGGTTATACGTAAGTGAAGTTATAATTACCGTATGAGCTAATATTTCAGGATAAACATTTTAAGATAAATCGTTAAGTAGTGTTTTAGACTAATTATATTAAACTGATGGTAAGAAGTAATTAAGGTCGGTAATAAATTAACTGATGATTTGAAGTTGATTAAATCAACTGCTTTTTTAGAAAATGATTATTTGATTAATTGATCTTCAATTAATAAAGTGATAATAGCTTAGGAATTAATTGTTTAAATCAATAATATTTTCTCAATTAATAATTACCTTTTATTTAATGGAGTTTAAATGGTTGTTGAAATAATATAATTAGTTAATATGTGTAAGGTAAGCAACTAATCTGTTTTAAATTAATGAGCAAGTAAACTGTTTACTTCAGCAATGATGAAGTTCATTAATTATTTAATTCTTTAATTAAAGAAAATGTTCTTAAATGGAATTCAAATAAGATAGTATTGATTTTGTATGAGAGGTTTACTTGAATTAGGTAAAATGATTTGAATGGAAAGTATAACATTAATTACAAATGGAATTGTATAAGGATGAAGCGAAGAGTTAATGTTTAATGTAAATAAACATAATCAACCGAGCTTTCAAAGTAAGGATATGGTTTTATAAAACCATATTCCAAAATAAAATAAGAAATACCGTTTAGGGGATATTAAAGCAATAAGAAGTTAGAGTTACATACTTTTATCTATCCTAAGATAAGAACATTGTCGTTCAAGGTCTGAGAGGAAAATAGAATACCCCAACTTGAATGACTTCGCTATTATCGAGGGTAGTTTGTAACGGAAAGAGATGTCGAGATAAGTTATAAAGTAAAATATAGCAGCGTATTGCAAGTTTTGAACTATAACGATAAAATAACGTTGTAGACTAGGCATAAGCATGACTGTTATGTCGAGATTAGTTATAAAGAGGAATATTACAACGTATTGCAAGTTTTTACCATAATGATAAATTAACGTTGTTAACCAAACTTAAGTATGATTATTATATATAACACTATTCTCTAGAAAGGTTGGGAATTAACTTATCCTAAGTAATAAGAAAATAATTATGTTTTTCCCTGAAGAAGTGTAAATGAATTATACGAAGTTGGAAGTAGAAGTAAATAATTGAGGTCTGCTATATATTACCCGTATTGAAGGGAACTCTTTAAAATATGGGAATGTGATAAAAACATTTGAGTTTATATAACATGTCATTCGACATTGCTCTGGATCATATAAGAAATGGCAATTGAATATTGAACAAATAATATATAATGTTATTTTCGAACTAAAGGAAGGATAAACGAGTTTTAATCAAATATGAGGCCAACATTAAGTTATAATGGATATTATTATCTAAATAAAGAATCATTTGATAAACGAAATCAGATTTCTATAAATGTTCACATTTCAAAGTGAATAAGGTTTTAAAAAGCAAATGTTTCAGATTAAGTAGTTAAATGGAAATTGGAAATGTTTTCCAATATAAATAACATATATTTTCTAATATACCGGAAATAAGAAATGTGAAAAGACGAGAACATTTTTCGAACATTAACAATATATATATCTGGAACATGGGAGAATAAAGGTTTATAATAACTGGAAATGTTTTCCAAGAAATATAAAGGGCTAAATGGGTTTGGTAAATATCTCGGGATGTAACACCCCACCTACGTTAAGGTCACTCACAAAGGGAATGCCTTAACTTTTGATGGAGCGTCTTAGTAGACAGAACAGAAATTTACAAGACAGATAAAACAGTACTTGAAAATTTTATAACTTTATTACAACAGAAACCGAAGTAAGTTTGGTTACATCTTTTCAAATCACAATATCAGAATTCAAGTACAAAATATCAGTCTTGTACAAAAGCCTTCAGAATGCATAGTTTTTAAAATCATAATCCCCAACATATACTACCATGCCAAAGCCAGACGATACTTCAAGCAAAGAAGATCCGAATCAAGCTCCTAGATTTCCACCCTACAAACCTGGGGGGAGACGAAAGAAAAGGGGGGCGAAAACAAGCAAGGTCAGACATAAAGTCTGGTGAGTCCAGTGATTTCTAGCATACGAACAGATAATAATAATCATGGCATGCAAATAAAACTAGATGCGAGATAACAGTAATAGGAGTAGCGGATATACTTAGGTTAAACAAAAGAAGCAGAATGATATAAGCTATTACTTTTCACTTCTCTGCACTAATACTAGTATAATAGGATTAGGTGTTACCCTAATGTCTAAACAGAAATAGAATAATGGGCCTTTACCACCCGAACAGAAGGTACAAAAACGGAAACAGAATAATCCGTACGGAAACAGAATGTTAGAATCAGGTGTACACTAGTAAATGGGCCTTTACCACCCCAACAGACAGTACCACGCAGAAACAGACAGGTGTTACCACCCAACAGAAACAAACGGTACCCCAACGGAAACAAACATAACTAAGTGTACCCTAAATCTACCCCAAGCGATCGGCTCCCTAATACATAAATACCCTGTGCCAGCCCCACAGAAGGGTGTATCACTCCCCAAAGTGGCAACCTTTAAATGACGCAGACCTATTTACAGATGTCACGGCGTCTTACATCCTCAGAGGCAGACCGGGATCCATGCACGCACATGACCCGGTTGAAACGCACCATCAACACCCCTCGCCATTATCAGAATGAACCGATTATAATTAGTTCAGTAAGCGTGCCCGGACCCTACCTACTGTTGGGTTATAGTTTTGATACCAGAAAGGGTTACTGACTAATATGGGTCCCAAACAACAGATGACACAAGTATTTTCCCTCCTAACCTCATGTCCCCAGACTAACAGATTTCAGATTAACTTGTTTACAAGTTTTCAGACATACAGAGTTCAGGTCAACCAGTTCACAGATCAGAAAATCAAGTTAACAGGTTTTCCAACTAACGGATCAGATGTACAGTTCTTAACAGACTTACAGATTGTCTAACTTTGTATTGGGCCTACCGACTTACGAAATGGGTTTGTTAAATTCATTAATCTGGTTGGTTTAACCCTATTCACCTGAAACGTTTTAGACATCATATTTATCCCAGACTTGCATTAATTAAATATTAATGCACAGACCTCTCACATTAGGTCGGTAGCTTGTGGCTGCTGGATATGCCGGGCGGTTCCGGGCAAACTTCTTCCACAAGCCAGACCTAACCTCGTGTCTAAGCATATTTTAGTTATGCCTACGACCTCTCACATTAGACTGATAGTTTGCGGTCGCTGGTTAAGCTGGTTGGTTCCGGGCAGGCCTCTACCTCAAACAGAGCCGAACCTCGTGTCATAGCCAATTCATTCCGATACAGATTTTTCAGATATCAGACTAATTCTGTTTATTTAACAGATTAAACTTCTTCACAGGCTATAACATATTAATCAAATTTCCATGTTTTACTAAATCTTAGGTCGAGCCTACGGATTTCCATACCCAGATTACCATTATCTAGTTTGCAACAGATCAGACAATTCAACAGATAGTAGATCTAGCAGTTTAAGCGATTCAACAGATTTAGCAGATAACAGATTTAGCAGTTTAGGCGATTCAACAGATTTAGCAGATAACGGATTAGGCAATTTAACAGATTTAGCAGATAACAGATTTAGCAGATTATATATATCTAAAACTCTATTTACATATCTTGCCTAATCATAAATTTAGCCTAAACTTACATGCCCAAATCAAGGTCATAATTCATAATGCAATATATGCCCCAAATTTTAATCTTAATATTCCCATTTACAGTTCATGTCAAATCTAGATTTAATATTCTAGTTTACCATTTTTGTCCAAGACTAATACACATGTAAATCATTCTCTATTATAGCCAATTCAGATTATGCCAACATATTTGTTATGCCAAATTAACTTAATTAAGCTGCGCCCAATCCCCGTATAACATGTTTCCACAAATTCTCTAAATACTCATGAAATGGCTCTAACAAAAGGAATAGGGGATAAGCACAAGAATTGATATAAAAGAATAGGCATGCAATAATGAACCAAATACAATAATAATGGCCCCAATAGGCTCGATGTACATAACAGTGAATGGGAATAAACTAGCAAAGATACATACTAAATATGAGATCTAACATCATTAAGGGAATAGGCATAAGAAACTAACTACAATAGTTATAGGCAACTAACCACAATAGTCATGGGTGACTAATCAAAATAGTTTCTTATTCAATGTCCTAGGCAATAGTCTCATAGCTCATGAATCATAGTCATAGGCAATTGTCTCATAGGCGTGAACCATCGTCATAGGCAATAGTCTCATAGTCACGAATCATAGTCATAGGCAATAGTCTCATAGATGTGAACCATAGTCATAGGCAATAGGCAATAGTCTCATAGTCATGAATCATAGTCATAGGCAATAGTCTCATAGGCGTGAACCATGGTCATATGCAATAGTCTCATAGGCAACAGTTTCATGTCCAATTATGCATTATTCATTATTTGTACCAAAATTTAGCGTTCGTGCGTTAATCTCTTATGAGATTCGGTGCAGGCTCGTAGTAGCCTGGCTATAGAACAAAAAGAAGAAAGAGGTACATAATAGTCATAGAGAAACAGATTCGACAGATAAGAATATACATAACCTCAGATTCAGATTTATAACCATGTCAAGATCATAATTAAAGTTCATATCTAAAAATAATTATACTCACTATCAAAAAGGAAAGTCTTGATTTCTGGTTTTTGAGTTCTGACACTGAATAGTGTTCCCTTGGCATAGACTATCGATTAGATTTGATTCGTGTTTTACTTTAGTATTGGCTTGTCTCTAAGCTTTCTAACTGACGGCCACTCCTAGTTTCTTTCCAACATCATGACGGCTTTACTATTATATTATTTGTGTGAATTTAGGGTTAGACTTGAGTTGCATTTATAAAATTTTAATCTGATTAGAGCCGTCGATGAAGCTAGAGTGAATCCAGACCATCCATCTCAAGAGAAGCCAATCAGAAAGTGACATGTAAGCCCTAGTGACTCAGCCAAGCCTCAGAAATCGACCAGAACCTGACCAGGCTAGCCAGGGCCTGACCAAGCAGGTTTTCTGGCCTGGGCGCACTTGGCAGGTGCGCCAGTGCTAAAATTGTACTGGCGCACTTCCCAAGTGCGCCAGTGCAATTTTGTTCTGGCGCACTTCCCAAGTGTGCCAGTGCATTTTGACCCATTTCTGGTTTTTCTGCCCAACTTCGTTCGTCCGTATCTTCTTCATACGGTATCCGTTTTACGCAAACTTGGATTCTATCTCAAGCAGAATTTCGAGACGAACGCAATGGCGTAACCCATTTCCCTTAATTCCATCATTTAGAATTAATTATTCTCTGATTTGCTACTTATACGTTCACAGAAAATACGGGGTGTTACATTCTCCCTACTTAAAGGATTTCGTTCCCGAAATCTTCAAGTTAAGAAGAATGTGTCCTACCATCCAGTCATCCATCTATTCAACCATCATCCACAAGCATCCATTGTCCTTAAAAAAAATTTAATGATGTATGAACTTATGCAAGAGTGTGTGTATATGTACTTATTTAATGCAAAGATCGGGCGGTCCACTGATTCAGTTGACCTCCTTAATGTGAATTATGTCAGTGCCATGAGTCCAACATGTATGCAATTTTCCTATTTGATACATATCATTCTAATATGAGTGACAACCATTCATTCATATGCAACATCCATGTGATGAGTCAATCATTTTTCATCCACAAAAAATGAAAATGCTCACACATCCATATGCAGTATGAGAGTGTTTTCGAGCCGATCTAGTGCCTAGTGTGTGTATATGCATCCACGAGAAACCACATGCAACCACAAACATAACATGTCTCAAAAACATGTTTACACCCATTAGTTTCTACCTAAAGTTCGAAGATTCGATCGATAGGATATAGTCGAATGATGAAAGCGAGTACAGATAAAACAAAAACTTGGTTCCCATTAGACATTGGTTGAGAGAATAATTCCCCTAAATATCAAACCCGAAGACCGAAATCAACATCAGATTGACACCCAGAGGATTACCCTCTTTAGACAATGTCAAAACTAGAAATCTTAACCTTTTCAGGAATATCCAGATGCTTACAGACTACTAATACAGATCAGATTATCGAATGATTCTTAGAAAACTAAGCATGGGAAAATCCCACCATATCCCTCAAAAACCCAGAATGTATGCATTACAATCGACTTGACGCCTAACACATATACCCTCAAACCCCAACCTATCACCAACAGATGAGTCGTAACCCCTATGGGGTTTGAGACTATAACCAGATCAGAAACAAGATTAGTATTAAAGTGCAGAGACTCGACAACAGAATCAGAATGCCATAATCGGAAAGAGTTCTAACTCAATAATCAGATAAGGAAACTAAACTCTCTACGGAAATTTTCCTACTTCTATCCTATCCACCAACTATGAGAGCATTCGCCTGCCTTCCCGAAGTAGGTCATGTCCTCTGTCCTTGCCACCGTTTCTTCGGGCAGTCCCTAGTGAAGTGTCCCATCTCACCACAGTTGAAGTGAGTGTCCTTCCTCTTTCGGCAATCCTTGTTCAGATGAGTCAATCTTCCATAAGTAAAGCACTTTTCTCCTCCTTTATCTTTAGTCTTTTTTCCTTTTTGCCTCCTTTGTGAACCAAGTCCATATCCATGAGTTTCTCATCCTTGGGTTGTGCTCCTTAGCCAAACTCCCTCATTCTCATCTTTACCATCCGTGTGTAACACGTTGACAAGTCCCTCAAAAGCGGCCTCCATTGCACGGAAAATCCTACAAAGCTCGAAAGAAAATTAGCCGTAGGTGAGTCTAATGCGGCTACAGATGGAAGTCGGGCGCTTATTTTCCCTTTGACCAGTGTCGTAGTCTTATCAAGCCTACAGAACCATGCCGCGATGAGGTTACCTCCCAGAAAGCCGGGAGCCCCGGAGAAAGAAGGGAACAAAGATTCAAACAGAGGATCAAAAGAAAGATATATGGCTTTTGGGGATTATGTTTTTCAAAAATAAGCTTTACTTTTGAAAATACTTCCTTTTTAAAACCTTTTTGAAAATAGTTTTCAAAACTTTTTATCAAATCTGGTAACCTTCAGCTCTGATACCAAGTGTAACACCCCACCTCCGTTAAGGTCACTCACAAAGGGAATGCCTTAACTTTTGATGGAGTGTTTTAGTAGACAGAATAGAAATTTACAAGACAGATAAAACAGTACTTGAAAAATTTATAACTTTATTACAACAGAAACCGAAGTAAGTTTGGTTACATCTTTTCAAATCACAATATCAGAATTCAAGTACAAAATATCAGTCTTGTACAAAAGCCTTCAGAATGCATAGTTTTCAAAATCAAAATCCCCAACATAAACTGCCATGCCAAAGCCAGACGATACTTCAAGCAGAGAAGATCTGAATCAAGCTCCTAGATTTCCACCCTACAAACCTGGGGGGGAAAACGAAAGAAAAGGGGGTGAAAACAAGCAAGGTCAGACATAAAGTCTGGCGAGTCCAGTGATTTCTAGCATATGAACAGATAATAATAATCATGGCATGCAAATAAAACTGGATGCGAGATAACAGTAACAGGAGTAGCGGATATACTTAGGTTAAACAAAAGAAACAGAATGTTATAAGCTATTACTTTTCACTTCTCTGCACTAATACTAGTATAACAGGATTAGGTGTTACCCTAATGTCTAAACAGAAATAGAATAATGGGCCTTTACCACCCGAACAGAAGGTACAGAAACAGAAACAGAATAATCCTTACGGAAACAGAATGTTAGAATTAGGTGTACACTAGTAAATGGGCAGTTACTACCCCAACAGACGGTACCATGCAGAAACAGACAGGTGTTACCACCCAAAAGAAACAGACGGTACCCCAACGGAAACAGACAGAACTAAGTGTACCCTAAATCTATCCCAAGTGATCGGCTCCCTAATACATAAATACCCTGTGCCAGCCCCACAAAAGGGTGTATCACTCCCCAAAGTGGCAACCTTTAAATGACACAGACCTATTTACAGATGTCATGGCGTCTTACATCCTCAGAGGCAGACCGGGATCCATGCATGCACATGACCCGGTTGGAACGCACCATTAACACCCCTTGCCATTATCAGAATGAACCGCTTATAATTAGTTCAGTAAGCGTGCCCGGACCCTACCTACTGTTGGGTCATAGTTTTGATACCAGAAAGGGTTACTGACTAATATGGGTCCCAAACAACAGATGACACAAGTATTTTCCCTCCTAACCTCGTGTCCCCAGACTAACAGATTTCAGATTAACTTGTTTACAAGTTTTCAGACATACAGAGTTTAGGTCAACCAGTTCACAGATCAGAAAATCAAGTTAATAGGTTTTCCAACTAACGGATCAGATGTACAGTTCTTAACAGACTTATAGATTGTCTAACTTTGTATTGGGCCTACCGACTTACGAAACGGGTTTGTTAAATTCATTAATCCGGTTGATTTAACCCTATTCACCCAAAACGTTTTAGACATCATATTTATCCCAGACTTGCATTAATTAAATATTAATGCACAGACCTCTCACATTAGGTCGGTAGCTTGTGGCTGCTGGATATGCCGGGAGGTTCTGGGCAGACTTCTGCCCAAGCCAGACCTAACCTCGTGTCTAAGCATATTTTAGTTATGCCTACGACCTCTCACATTAGACTGACAGTTTGCGGTCGCTGGTTAAGCCGGTTGGTTCCGGGCAGGCTTCTACCGCAAACAGAGCCTAACCTCGTGTCATAGTCAATTCATTCCAATTCAAATTTTTCAGATATCAGACTAATTTTGTTTATTTAACAGATTAAACTTCTTCATAGGCTACAACAGATTAATCAAATTTCCATGTTTTACTAAATCTTAGGTCGAGCCTACGGATTTCCATACCCAGATTACCATTATCTAGTTTACAACAGATCAGACAATTCAACAGATAGTTAATCTAGCAGTTTAAGCGATTCAACAGATTTAGCAGATAAAAGATTTAGCAGTTTAGGGGATTCAACAGATTTAGCAGATAACGGATTAGGCAGTTTAACAGATTTAGCAGATAACAGATTTAGCAGATTATATATATCTAAAACTCTATGTACATATCTTGCCTAATCATAAATTTAGCCTAAACTTACATGCCCAAATCAAGGTCATAATTCATAGTGCAATATATGCCCAAAATTTTAATCTTAATATTCTCATTTATAGTTCATGTCAAAACTAGATTTAATATTCTAGTTTACCATTTTTGTCCAAGACTAATACACATGTAAATCATTCTCTATTATAACCAATTCAGATTATGCCAACATATTTGTTATGCCAAATTAACTTAATTAAGCTACGCCCAATCCCCGTATAACATGTTTCCACAAATTCTCTAAATACTCTTGAAATGGCTCTAACAAAAGGAATAGAGGATAATCACAAGAATTGATATAAAAGAATAGGCATGCAATAATGAACCAAATACAATAATAATGGCCCCAATAGGCTCGATGTACATAACAGTGAACAGGAATAAACTAGCAAAGTTACATACTAAATATGAGATCTAACATCATTAATGGAATAGGCATAAGAAACTAACTACAATAGTTATAGGCAACTAACTACAATAGTCACGGGCGACTAATCAAAATAGTTTCTTATTCAATGTCATAGGCAATAGTCTCATAGTCATGAATCATAGTCATAGGAAATAGTCTCATAGGCGTGAACCATAGTCATTGGCAATAGTCTCATAGTCATGAATCATAGTCATAGGCAATAGTCTCATAGGCGTGAACCATAGTCATAGGCAATAGTCTCATAGTCATGAATCATGGTCATAGACCATAGTCTCATAGGCGTGAACCATAGTCATAGGCAATAGTCTCATAGGCAACAGTTTCATGTCCAATTATGCATTATTCATTATTTGTCCCAAAATTTAACGTTCGTGCGTTAATCTCTTATGAGATTCGGCGCAGGCTTGTAGTAGCCTGGCTATAGAACAGAAAGAAGAAAGAGGTACATAATAGTCACAGAGAAACAGATCTGACAGATAAGAATATATATAACCTCAGATTCAGATTTATAACCATGTCAAGATCATAATTAAAGTTCATATCTAAAAATAACCGTACTCACTATCAAAAAGGAAAGTCTTGATTTCTGGTTTCTAAGTTCTGACACTGAATAGCGTTCCCTTGGCATAGACTATCGATTAGTTTTGATTCGTGTTTTACTTTAGTATTGGCTTGTCTCTAAGCTTTCTAACTGACGGCCACTCCTAGTTTCTTTCCAGCATCATGACGTCTTTAGTATTATATTATTTGTGTGAATTTAGGGTTAGACTTAAGTTGTATTTATAGAATTTTAATCTGATTAGAGTCGTCGATGAAGCTAGAGTGAATCCAGACCATCCATCTCAAGAGAAGCCAATCAGAAAGTGACATGTAAGCCCTAGTGACTCAGCCAAGCCTCAGAAATCGACCAGAACCTGACCAGGCCAGCCAGGGCCTGACCAAGCAGGTTTTCTGGCCTGGGCGCACTTGGCAGGTGCGTCAGTGTTAAAATTGTACTGGCGCACTTCCCAAGTGTGCCAGTGCAATTTTGTTCTGGCGCACTTCCCAAGTGCGCCAGTGCATTCTGACCTGTTTCTGGTTCTTCTACCCAACTTCGTTCGTCCATATCTTCTTCGTATGTTATCCGTTTTATGCAAACTTGGACTCTATCTCAAGCATAATTTCGAGACGAACGCAATGGCGTAACCCATTTCCCTTAATTCCATCATTTAGAATTAATTATTCTCTGATTTGCTACTTATACGTTCATAGAAAATACGGGGTGTTACACGGGACATACGAAAAAATTTGAAAAGGTATGTTAAATACAAGGGCCAATGATTTTTTTGATGCTTAGTGTAAATTTGAATGGATATTTGTGTTACTTCTATAGTTAAATAACCGACTATCAAAGTTTTTTGACCATCGTTGTCAAGACAGAGAGACCGGTTGAATTTATTATCAAAAAAACCACTCTGTATAGGCATAAGCACTGCGAATTAGATTATGCTGAAGACAATTGAAGACAGAGTGAAATGCAAGGGTCGTTCTGTTCCAGAATGGTGTTTTCTGTTTGTCCAGTCCTAGGACAACTTGTATGGATGTGTGTCTGACAAAGTATACCTAATAAATCACATACGGTTGATCTCTTAAAGGTATTACGTCTAGTTGCGGAGGAATTCGTTCCTCTTAGCTTTTTATACCCGTGATATTTTTGGAAATCGATTAGTGAATTAAGAGGTTTGACGATGTGGCATTCAAAGTGAATGGTGATCAGATGTTCTGAAAGATAGACGTAGCCTCTAGCCTCATAGCCGGGAAATGACAGAAATCGGGCGGGCAACATAGCTAGTTGGGTCATACCCAAGCAGGGTGTATTGTCACCGATCTAAAGAAAATTCATATTTGTTCTTCTTTTCGATTCTGTATCTTCGGATTACGGTTGGATGGCCAACAAACGTGGGTGATAATATATTTGTTACACTCAAGCTAAATGAGTGGGCGGTTATGTGTGGCCGGGTTGCGAGATGTTCTTGTTGAACCCAAGTGTATACCCTCTAGAGTACACTGATCGGAACGTGATCCCATACCTTGTATGTTGGAATCCAATCTCCAATAAGCGCCATGCGGTTTTTGATTTTAGACTATATATATGGAGCGTGAGATGCAAGCGTTATGCTATTTGGTTATTTACTTGATTAGACATTTTTATAATATCACTGGAATTTGATATCAAGTAATTTGGGTTATAATAAGGTTAAAAACGTCAATGTTTATGTGTGGGCCGGTCTTACTATTATCCTTTTGTTTTCAAAAAGGTTTTCAAAGTTAAAATGATATGGTTGAAGTTTACTCACACCAGTCCCATAACTGACCCAGAGTTTTGTTTTTGTGTTTTCCCTAAATTCTTGGGTACCCAAATTTGTACGGGAATTCAAGTGTTTCAGGCTTTTACAAATACATTTGGAGGAGCTCAAAGCAGGAGACTTCACCATTAGTTATATAGAGAATTTTTTTCCATTGTAATGTATATGAGTTATACTCTGATATGGTATGTATACAAATTCAGATTTGTATTTCAAAGTGATGTTATATGTAATATATGTTATTCGTTCCGCTGTGAGATTCGTGTTTACTCTGATTCTGATGTTCTTCTTATTCTTCTATTCTATTAGTTCTATCTTATCTTTCTCATCCTCTAACTTCTTTCTATTAATGATCTGAATTTTCATGCACTTTGAGTTGAATGTGTAGGATATTAGTCAGCTCAAATTGGTACGAATTTTCGGGCCGCTACACAAATCTTTTATGCCAAATTCAAGGATCACTTGTATTGGCCAGACATTTGTTATCATTTGAAATTTTCGTGCTTAGGATATAAGTATTTTTCTTTCTAATTCCTTCAAATATAATTTTTGAATTATTACCTTCGATGTAGCACTTATCCTTTTCAACTTTAATTTTATGACCTTTATCACAAAATTGACTTATGCTAAGTAAGTTATGTTTTAAATTCCTAACTAAAAAACATCAGACATAATAGGAGTTTTGGACTCATCGGCATTGCTGATGCCAATAGTATACCCTTTTGATTTTTCTCTCAAATTAACCGTTCCTCCATCTTCCTAAATTATATCATTTAATATCTCTAAATTTCCAGTCATATGTCTTGAGCAGCTACTATCAAGTATCCATTTGTCTTTTTTGATTTGCATCTTTTATCCATTGAGTATCGAATCGTCAAGAGCCATATAATACATCTTTCGTGTACAACACACTAATTCAACGGGTTACTTGATTTTTAAAAATAATTAAATGTAGATTCATGAAACGATGATGAATTGAATATATTTGAATTAGTGTTAAAATAATCTAAAAAAATCCATTTTAAACTTTTTCAAAAATCAGATTATGAATACTTTTAAAACCAATGCTCTAATACCAATAGTTTGGAAATGCTGATTACGGATCTTAAAGCAATCTTAACACTAAAGGGAGGTGAATAGTATGTAATGGAATTTATGAATTCTTTTTGAATATATCAAAACCAGATGCAAATCACAAAATCAGACACAGATTCAAAATAAAAAGTAAAAGCAATAAAGGAAAGAACACACCGAGAATTTTATACTGGTTCTGAGTTACCCTACATCCAGTTCCATACAACTCTGGGTTGATGTAGATTTCTTTCAAATAATCTTCAAATTACAATCCTCGATTTCACAGGCCACAAGGTACACCCCACTTGTTTCCAGATTATAGTGAGACTCCATTGATTTTCCAAGCTACAATAACATCAAATGATTTACTAGCTACAATCACACCCAGTTGATTTAAACAGGCTACAACCACACTTATTCAGTATCAGTTTGGAAGAAAGACCCGATAGAACTTTGACCTTGCGATTTTTGATCTTACGATTTTTGATCTAGCAATTTTTGATCTTGTGATTTTTTATTACAAATACTCCTACAACTCGGAATAGCACTTGATTCTTTGATAGAGAACGGTAGAGAATCAAACTAGAAATTAATTGTTTAATTCTATTTGAATTTCAGTAGAGCTTGATTATAAAAACTTGAAATTTAAGAGTTATAATGGAGTGGAGAAAAAGGAAGAAGATAATGGAAAGTTGTTAAAAAATCGAATTTAAATGGATATTTATAGGTGTATAATAGTCATGTCCCTTTAGGAACAGTTTTAAATAAATAGACACTTCTTTCGAAATTTGAAATTTTAAATGGAACGGTCACCATGTCGACATGGGGGTAGGGGATGTCGACATGTCTTAGAAAAATTTGAAATTTAAAACCTTTGTAAACAGTGTAAATGACACTGAAATAAATTAAGGTAATAGTGGAGTTTTAAAAAATGATTTACCCGTATATTACAACAGTATAATAAAGTAAAAATATATCTTTAAAAACATGTCTTTATAAATTATAAAAGCGATATTAAAACTTAATAAAATTGTAAGTATAAATATAAGCAATTTAAAACTTAAGATATAAAACTCTAAATGTGAATACAAGTAAGTTAAAACTTAAGAAAACATAAACTTTTATATATATTAAAATTAATATCAAACATAAATTATATAAGAAAATCTAAAAAAATTAAACTAGGAGAAAGATTCAAATTAAAGAAAAAATTTAAAGACTAGGACATATATATTTCAAACAGGAAATAATTTTGAAATCAATTTGAAAATAAATAATAAGAGAATTATAAAATAAAAATGGAGAGAGATTTGGAATAAAGATTTAGTGTTACTACAGAGTTTTAACAAAAATTCTAGACCCTATAATTTATTTGAACTCTTGTTAGTTATGAGTCTTCAATCTTGAATTCTTCGTCTTTGTAATCTTGAATCTCTAAACTGTACAGTATTCAATAATCAATACTTGCATAAGATACCTGCATTTACATGCATATATATATATATATATAGAGAATAGTGTTAGTATACCGTAATAATAGTTAAAATAAGGTTGTTGCCATCAAAACCATTATCACCATTATCTCAGCTCCTCATAATATAAGTTATTATCAAATTCGAAGAATGATGAGAACGTTTTTGAATAGGTTTATTCTAATTAGGGTTTTAAGAATCCTAATCTTCTTCAATTCTCATATCAGCAAAATCATATTTTCCTGTTGAATTTTGATCGTTGTATTCAATCTCTTGTACTCTTCAACTGGTATATAATATAAGCACTCTCTCAAATTGGACGTACACCAAAAAGATGTTAGCTGAACTACTATAAAATGTTGTTTGATTTATTTTTAATTATTGCTTTATTATATCTCTCTTCTGGTGATTGTGATTGGTTGTTGATTTGTGTTGAGATGATTTTAGGATATTGATTAATTGTTTTTGCACTTCTACCACGATCTCATCTCCGTTATGCTTGGGGATTTGATTTGAGAGGTCTTGAGTCGAAATCCTCCACAAAAATTGGTATCAAAGAATTGGTTTTGGTAGATATTTGTAAAAATGTCGGAATCAAAATCAAATAGTCCTCCGACAGCTAGTCCAAGTGGTGTAGCTACTTATGTACGCGGTTCGTTCACAGTTTTTGGATCACAATTGGTTATGTACAAGTGAAATGTAGACAACGACTTTGAAATTTGCATGTGAAAGGGGATCAGATTGGAATCAAATCTCCGAACCGATCTATCTCAAACTAACACCTATCTTTATGTGATTTTTTTTTGACTTGAGGTTCTTTCCTTAGTCCCATTTTATTCTATTACTCATAGGTGGTTATTCAGACTTTGTATGGCCGGGCTACAAAGCAGGCCAACAATAAAGTAAAAAAATATCTTTAAATATTTATAATTTATAAAAATGATATTAAAACTTAATAAAATTATAAATATAAATATAATCGATTTAAATCTTTAGATGTAAAACTATAATCATGAATACAAGGAAGTTAAAACTTAAGTATACATAAACTTATATATATATGTGTTAAAACTTAATATTAAACATATATTATAAATAAGAAAATCTAAAATATTTAAATCAGGAGTTAGATTCAATTCAAGAAATAATGTTAAATATTAGGAAATATATTTTAAATAGGAAGAAATTTTAAAATCAATTTGAAAATAAAGAATAAGAAAATTATAAGATAAAAATAGGAAGAGATTTGAATAAAGATTTAGAGCTATTATGAAGTTTTAACAAAAAATTTAGACTCTATAACTTATCTTGATTTCTTGAGCTCTTGAACTCATGTTAATCACGAGTCTTCAATCTTGAATTCTTCTTCTTTGCAATCTTGAATATCTAAACTGTACAGTCTTCAATTATCAATAACCGCATATACAGCTTATATATATATATATATATATATATACATACATACATATATACCAAGATAATAATGTTAGCTAAAATAATAACAATAGTTAAAACAAGGTTGTTGTCATCAAAATCATTATCCCCATTTCTCTGTTCCTAACAATCTCCCCCTTTTTGACGATGACAACCTTTATTTATAAAATATTCTTACCTGATATCTTGATATTTCAATTACTCCCCCTATCTCCAACAACTCCTTTTGGAACTACTAAATACCCCTTAATTTAAGCCCTATTTTATAATTCTCCCCCTTTGTCATCAAAAAGAATTATTTACGTTAATCTATAATACTCCTCCTAAAACTTAAACTAGAGTAAAAAATTACCCTAATGCTCCTCCTAAAACTATGGTACCGCTAATGTCAGTAATATCTAGATTAAATCAAGTTAATATAATTGAATTAAACATTTTTATTGTAACGACCCGTATTTTCAAAGATATAATAATTAATTAATTTAATTATTTAAATAGTGTTTTAGAGTTTTAAATGGTGTTTAACTGAATTATATGTAATATTTAATTATTATAAATAATAGAATAATATATTAAATTCTGAAATAATCAGAAATTGCTGAATTCACAATATTGTGAATTGGATTATTTATATTATATATTTCTGTTTAGAGTTGAAATATATTCACGAATATATTATACAAATGAAGTTTGAACGTATAATTATATTATAATTAAAATCGAGCTCGAAATGGTGTGGCAGTTCGTTATTTGGCGATTTGAACTTCAAATGGATGTACAGAATCCGTTTTAAGCCGGATTACTGTGAAACAAGAAACGTTCGGAGCTAGTGAAGTATATTTTTCTAATGGAAGAGAAAAATCGGGATATCATCATGTAGATTTTGATTTATGTCCAAATCAAATTTTAGAAAAGTCGCTATGGAATTCCTTTGAAATTTATAAATATATATATTTATATTATAAAAGGATTTAAATATAAATCAAATATCGATTTAACACTTGATTGGGAATATCGAGTTGTAAATCTTGATATATTTATTTTGGAGTTATATGATATTGTATGTGAATATATATACGATAATATTTATTTATAAATATTTAATTTTTTTTAAATATATTTATATATTTAAAAAGGTTATTTAGAGCTTTAAAAATAGCCAGTTTCGCGAATGAACTCCGTTTTCAATGAAACTAATTTTGTTGGATCCATAACATTAAATTATTGTTAGATTTCAAGTTTCGTAATTTTTGGGGTCGCTGTGTGGCTGTACGGATTTTCAATGTGAAAACAGTCAGTATTTTGATGGTTAAAAATACGCTGTGTGAGCAAACGAAGTCAGAATTCTACGAAACCAGTTTTGTTGGGTTCGTAATGTCGAATTGTAGTTACATGCCCAATTTCATGATTTTTGGGGATTGTATGTGGTCGTATGAATTTTTAAATAGCAAATGCAAGTAACGATTGAATAAAATCAAATAAATTATTGTATAATTTCCTATAAATACTCTAACACATTGCCTAACCCTAAATTTCTTTCTACATGGTCAAACACTTGGTACCCGCCACAGGGAAAAAGAAAACATGAAAATAAAAGTTCAAAAATCCAAAACAAATACAAAGAAAATCCTATAAATCACTATAGGTATATATTTCGATTCCTTGGAGTATGTTATTCAACTTATTCAAGGTTTATATGGTGCGACGGTGCTTTCCTAATGCTCGAAATGTACAACGGGAACTAAGGTTCGATTTATGGAGAGATGTGAGCAATGATTGATGAAATTGAGTTCGTATTAGGATTCAGAAGATCGAATAGCATCTGGTTGCATTTTTCTGAAGGATTCTGTTCTGTTTTGTGTCGCTGTTTTTCCAAAGCGACGGAGGAAAACCCTGTTGACGCGATTCTTGGTTCAGGTGAGAGTTCGTCCTTATTGGGATGGAGATGAAGAGTGATAGACGAGAAGGAATTTGGTATTTTTAGTTTCAAGAATCATCAGGAGAAGGAGGAGCTGTGGGAGTTCGAACATCGGTTAATGGCTTGGAGAATACAAGAGGTTACGGCCTGCAGAGAAGAGGAAGAAAGGGATTTCGGGTATGGGTTTCAAAGCAGGGGTATGGGCCAGGAATTTGGGTGAGGCCCAAGTTTTTAATAGAAATTAGTTTATTTTGATTTAAATTGTATGGTAACTTCTAAATATCATAACATTGCCATACGTGATCCAAATTCAGCAAACCAAGATCCATCGGAATCGTGGGATTATGAGCTACAACATGGAACTGACTGGGACTGAATTGGAGTCTGTTACAATTTATAGCAAAATAAATTGTCCGATCTGAATTGACAATGGTTATCGCTATCTAACGATTTCCGACCAGTGTGAGTAAATAACACTAACTCTGCTCAATTTATATTTTTATAAAATATTTTTAGAATTTATAAATGATGCTTGTTTGCTGTATGTTGGCTGTTTGGTTGAACTGCTAGTTAATTGGTTGAGAATATAGATAACGATATAGATATAAATCGTTAATCGGATATTAATTCTGTTTATCAGAATATTACATATTCGTGTTATTCATGTGATTAACATCTGTGGATGCAGGAAAACCGGTCGGTGGGATCCAACTGGATTCCTCAACATTTATTTTCACTGTTTTTCATATATTATGATATATGATGCGATTTATAATCTGTTGTTGATTATGAGTGTTTGATCATTGTCATTTGGTACTTTTAAATACCAAAGGAAATACTGGAATGTGAAAAGGGAAATTCAAACTATAATTTGAAATAAAATATTTATATAAATCAAAGGGTTTTATATAAAAAGGGAATTTGAAGTGGATATTAAATTATGAAAGTTTATAAAATCAAAAAGGGTTTTATAAAAAGGAATTTGTGAAGTGCATATTGAAATAAGATTTTATGAAATCAAAAGGTTTTTTTAAAAAAAAATGGATATGTGGAAACTAAATAAGAAACTTCTATATAAAATTATTAACAGTTATATGGAAGTTTAAAAGACCGTTTTGGGTAAATTACTTAATAGAAGTAATAAGAAGTAAGTGAAGAAATACATGGAAGGAGATATTTATATGAAATAAATAGGATATTATAAATGAAATATGTGGGAAACAAATATAATTAAAAAAAGGGATTATTTGGAAAATAAATAAAATTATAAAAGGAAATGGGCGAGATATTTAAGAACTATGAGATGGTGGATTTAAAGGAGATTCTTAAATAGAAATCTGTTTTAATAGATAAACCGAGCAGATAAATTTATAAATGATGTTTATAAGTTAAGGAAATATTTATCTTCGGATAAATGAATATATAAGTCTAAATTTATATAGAGAATTACAAATCGGTTTTAACACCGATATTTCTAATAGAATGTGAACTCAGCATTTATAAAGGGAACTAAATGAGATTTAAGTATTAGAAATAAAAAGGAGATTTCGTATGTATAATTCTAAATAGAAGTGTAAATAGAAGTTGGAAAATGGGATATTGTTTTGAAATATGAAATCAAACAAGGAATATTTTTCACATTTGGCATGAAAAATGGATTTAAGTAAAGATTTTGCAAATAAACCCATTTATATAGGAAAGTGGATTTTTGAAATAGAAATTTAACAGAAATGGAATTTAAAATAGTTAGAAATAAATAACTTGTTTAAAAATGAAGACAAGTGTTGTGATTTATAAACAATGTTTGTAAATGAATTAAAAATATAATTATCAGTGGATAATTGAGATTTCAAATCCAAAAGTGAGTGTAAAATGGGAAGGTTGAGTTGTTTTAAAAAGGAAAGGATGGAATGTATTTCGATGATCGAAATATGAATAGAAATAAATAAAATATATAAAGATTGGTAATTAGAATTCAACTGGGCCAGATGTTATGAAATAATTTATTTAAGGAAGTATATATTGAATAAAAATCAGGATTTAACCAGATAATGAGTACTCGGTTGAAAACCGATATTTGATAATCGAATATAAGTTATTGAAGAAGAGAATTAATCGAATATAAGTTATTCGAAGAAGAGGGATAGAGTTAATCGAATATGGTTATTCGAAAGGGAGTTATCGAATAGAGATTTTTCAAGAGAGAGAATTATAAGTTGAAATTCGATTGTATCAAATTAGGAAAAGTACCAATTACTTTCCATTTTAAAACCAAGATTTATTTATTCATTAATAAATTAGCTATTTGTTTATTTATCCAAATTAATAAGGAAGAGTTATGTTTAAGTTATTTTATTTCGGAAGTATGGGATTATAACACCATCGTTATAATCAAATGATTTTGGTAAAAGAAGTGGATTCGGAAAAAGAATTCGAGTTACGTAAGGAAGTTGGTTAAAAGATTTAAAAGGGTGAACTTTGTCTATTTTGAGGTTAGAAATGTTGTTCAGTTAAGGTCTGAGAGGTAATTATACCCCAACTTGATTGACTTAGGTTTTAACTAATGGATGGGTACGATTCAATGGTGAAAGTTGGTTAAGTGAATTTAGTTAATGAGTGTAATGGTTTGAATTGGCTTAGTGATGTTTTATTTAAACATCTATTTAAATCAAATGAAGGAGTTTTGGAAATGTTTTCCAAATAAGAATCAGAAAATGTTTTCTAATATTGAAAATAAGGAATGGAGCAAATAAGGAAATGTTTCCAATGATCAATAAAGTATGTTTTCTAAATCTAGAATTAAGAATTTACGAATCTATAGAAATAGGTAAATGGATAAATTAATGATAATTTAATCTAAAGAGATAAATGTGGAATGATGATTGATTGGTAGATTTTCCATCTGAAAATAATATCGTTGTTTGCACACATGTTTTTCTTGGATAGTTAAATCACCGATTATCGAAGTTTTTGACCATTTTTCGTCGTCAATACAGAGAGATCGGGATCAGATTTATTATCTGAAAACCACTCTGTATGGACGTTATCGTTGCGATCAAATATGATGAAAATAATTGAAGACGGTGTTATGCAAGGGCTATCCTGTTTACAGAATAGTGCCTTCGGTTTGTCCAGTCCCAGGACAACATGAATGGACGAATGTCTGACAAAGTATATCTAACGGATCGCGTAAGTTGATCTCTTCAAACGTACTTACATTTGGTGGCGGAGGAATTCGTTTCTCTTAGCTTTATACCCGTGGTATTTTTGGGGAAATCAATTTGTGATTTGATGGGTATGACGATGTGGCATTCAAAGTGAATGGTGGTCAGGTGTTCCAAAAGATACGTTATGACCTCAAGCCTCATCAACTGGGAACTGACATAAATTGGGCAGGCGGCATGGCTATGTGATTCGCTCCCATTAGTCACCTATCTAGAGAAAATCCATTTCATTTTTTTATCTATTTTCGATGCTGTCCCTTTTCGGGAAACGATGGGTAGCTCCCAGCCATTGGTAATATACATTCGATACACTCAAGCGAAATGAGTGGTCGGTCATATGACGGTCAGGTTGCAAGACGTTCTTGTTGAACCCAGTGTATTCGCCTCTTGAGATACACTATCGGTAGGTGGTCCCATACCTTGTCATAGTCGGAATCCAATCTCCAATAAGCGCTCGCGGTTTTGTTTGTATACTATATATGTGGAACGTGAGATGCAAGCATTCTGCTAGATTGTTAATTACTTGTGATTAGACACTATTATAATATCATAAAAGTATTGATTTTGAAAGTGCTTCGGGTTATCGTAAGGTAAAAACCGTCCGTATTTATGTGTGGATCGGTCTTACGATTATCATTTCTTTTGAAAAGGATTTTGAATAGTTAAACCAAATAATTTGAGTTTACTCACACTAGTCCCATGACTGACCCAGAGTTTATTTTGTTTTGTTTTCCCTAAACTCTTGGGTGCCCAAATTTGTACGGACAGTCAAATAGTTTAGGTCTTTACAGATATGCTTGGAGGAGCTTGAAGCAGGAGGCTTTAGGATTATATAGCTATTGTTATTTCCGCTGTGTGTAAGTGTCGTACTCTGATAATGTTATTATATATATATATATATATATATATACTGTTTTATTGCATAGTTATGTTATATATTTTATTCGTTCTGCTGTGAGATTCGTGTTACTCTGATTCTGTTCTGTGGTGATCTTCTTCTTCTTTATTCTAATTTTCTATCTTATCTATTCTCACCCTCTAACTTCTTTCTATTAATGATCAGGAATTTTCGATGTCTGAATAGTCAACATGGTAGTTTTGTGTTGACTTTCGGAGTAGAAAATCCCCGTTCTTTACATTTATATTGTTACTTTACATACGATACCAAACAACAAGTACGTGATATACAATTTAACATTTATGAACATAATCAAATTAAACAAAGAACATTTTCGAATACACTTATTCTATCTAATGATTGTTTTTTGACAATGTATGGCTTGTGAATTGGACAATTTGGATAATGGTGACAACATTCTCCGTTTTGTTCAATTACATTTCCATCTTTATCAATACGCACTTCGCCGATGCATATGACTTGATCGTCTTATTCTATTTGAACGCCTGGTTCTTCTTATTCCTCCTCTTCTCTTTCCTCTACTTCTTCCTCCTCCATTGGATTATAAACTTGAATTTTAGGCAAATAATCTTCGATAACGATTGGATTATAATGATTATACAATAGAAATTTTTGGAGATTTCTAATGATTTTTCCTTATTTCTCTTGTTCCGTAGCTATTCATATTTGCATTTGTTAGGTTTCAGCGAGCATTTACAGAGAATACTTTATAAATTCTTCCACTTTGATCACTTGTGTAAGCGTATTACGTTGGAATGGTCCTTGTGGGGATGAAGGAAAGGAACAAGTGTTGTTTTTATTGGTATTGGATGAGAAGGCCAATAAATTATAGTTTTCACAAGTTTATTACAGAAAAAAATGTGTGAAGAGATAGGAAATTTCGAATTAATGATTTAAATAAGTATAAAAACTAATTTTGGAGGGAATTTAATTTTAATATTTGACTGTTACATGTCGACATAGGGGTAGTACATGTCGACATCTCTATGTGAATTTTGAATTTTGAATTTTGAATTTTTCCTTTTATATTTTAATATATATACAAATATAAAATCGAGTACGTTATAAGAAATTGATTAATCAGTTGGATATTCAGGAGTCAAAAACTCATTAATTTTAGGTTCTAGTTATTACATTTCAGTTAATGAACAAATATCTAGTTCTTTTCTTAATTTTAGTAAACGATGACTTGGTCAAAGGTTTAGTAAAAATATCTACAAGTTAATTTTTAGTTTTAATGAATTCTAGTGAAATATTTTTTTACCTACAAGTTGATTTTCCGTTGTTGGTTATAACCAGGGAATGTTTTAAAAAATGACAAGTTCCACTTGTACTTTTTCGGCCTGACTTACAACTGACATAGCCAGCATTGTAGTATGAAATTAAATTAATTGAATCATCTTTAGGGTAAAATAATCCAAAACATAATATGTGTTTAGGTTATATTAGAATAAGTTTTACATCTTTTAAGTGAGTTTCCTTAGGTGGAAACTAATAACTTGCGCAAAAACAAATGTTATGCATTATATCTGGTCTACTCGCAGTTATATATAACAGCGAACCAATCACACTCCTTATAATTTTTTTATCTACACCTTCTGACGAGTCATATTTGCTTAAAGCTTCATTATATGCTATTGGAGTGGATTTTCCTTCGATATTAGTCATGTTATATTTATTGACTTAATCTCTAGCTTATTTTTAGTGATTAACAAAAATACTGTTATCCAAATGTTTTATTTATCTAAAAAGAAAGTGAGTTCACCCATATTACTCATTTCAAATTCTTTTATCATAATCTTAGAAAAATCATGATTCATTTCATTATTTGTTGATCCAAAAATAATGTCATCTACATAGATTTGTACTAATTGAATACCATTTTTACTTCTTTTAATAAAAAGAGTATTATCTACTTTACCAATTTCAAATTTTGATTGTAATAAATAGGATCTTAGTCTATCATACCAGGCTCTAGGAGCTTGTTTTAGACCGTACAGATCTTTCTATAATTTATAAACATGATTTGGAGATTTTTCGTCTTCACATAGCAAGGGTTGTTCAACATAAACACCTTCTTTAACAAATCAATTTAAATTGCACTTTTACATCCATTTGAAATAATTTGAAATTATTGTAATTAGCGGAAGCAAGTAAAATTCTAACAGCTTCTAATCTTGCTACAGGGCAAAGGTTTCATGGTAATCTTTTCCTTCTTCTTAACAATAACCCTATGCGACTAATCCTGCCTTATTTCTAACGACCTCAGCAAGTTCATCCATTTTATTTTTATTCATTTAGTTCCTATTATAGTTTTATCCTCAGATCTAGAAAAAAGTTCACATACATCGTTTCTGGAAAATTAATTCAGTTCTTCTTGCATAGCAAGTATCCATGAATCATCAAATAATGCTTCCTTTGGGTTTTTAGGTTTAATTGTTAATATAAAATCAATATTACTCATTTTATTTAACTGATTTCTAGTTCTAACAACATATTAAATATTTCCTAGTATATTTTCTACATGATGATCTTTCCAAAGTGTATTTCTTTTGTTTAGCTAGTTGATTTCATAATTTATTTCATTTAAATTATTATTTTCATTATCAAATTTTTCTTTATTATTTATTTGTCCAAAATCTTTAAAATTTTCATAAAAAAATATATGCATTATTTATTCAATATGTTAGTTTTTAAGGTGAAAAACTTTGTAAGCTTTACTTCTATTTGAATATCCAATAAAAATTTCTTTATCCAACTTGGAATCAAATTTACCAAATTTCGTTTAATAATTAAAACAAAACATTTACTTCCAAAAACTCTAAAATAAGATACTTTTGGTTTCTTATTATGGAGAACTTCGTATGGTGCCTTATTGGTTAATGGTCTGATTAATATTCTATTTAAGATATAACAAGCCGTAGCTACTACTTCTGTCCAAAAATTTCTTGGTAAATTACTATCAGAGAGCATAGTTTTAGCATACTCTTGAATCATTCTATTTTTACGTTTAACTACTCTGTTTTGTTGTGGAGTTCTGGGAAAAGATAAGTTATGAGTAATTCCCTTTTAATTACAGAAGTTCTCAGAATTTTAATTTTCAAATTCTCCATCATGGTCACTACGTATAGTTTAAATTTTTAAGAATTCCTTTTGCAAAAGTTTTAAATAAATCAAAAACATCACTTTTATAGAATTATCATCTATAATAACTAAATGTATTTACTATGATTTATTGACAGAATTTGAGATGAACCAAATTAATTCATATGAAGTCACTCTAAAGGTTTTGAAGTAGAAATTTTATCTTTTATTTTAAATGAACTTCTCCTTAGTTTTCCTAGTTGACAGGCATCACGTGTACCATCTATTTAAAAATTTATTTTAGGAGTCCTCTTACTAAATCTAGCTCATAAATTTTAAAGGAGTTTGAAATTTAAATGCCCAAATCTTTTATAGAAAATTCAAGGATCACTTGTATTAGCCAGGCATAGGTTATCCTTTGATATTTTCATGCTTAGGATATAAATATTTTTCTTCCTAATTCCTTCAAATATATTTTTTGAATTATTACCTTCGATGTAGCACTTATCCTTTTCAACTTCAGTTTTATGACCTTTATCACATAATTGGCTTATGCTAAGTAAGTTATGTTTTAAATTCCTAACTAAAAAAACAGACATAATAGGAGTTTTAGAGTTATCGACATTACCGATGCCAATAGTATACCCTTTTGAGTTATCTCTAAAATTAACCATTCCTCCATCTTCATAAATTATATCATTAAATATCTCTAGATTTCCAGTCATATGTCTTGAACAGCCATTATCAAGTATCCATTTGTCTTTCTTGATTTGCACCATTTGTCCGTTGAGTATCAAATCGTCAAGAGCCATATAACACATCTTTCCTGTACAACACACCAATTCATTGGGTAACTTGATTTTTCGGAATAATTAAATGTAGATTCATGAAACGATGATGAATTGAATATTCTTGAACTAGTATTAAAATAATTTAAAAAAATACATTTTAAACTTTTTCAAAAAGCAGATTATGAATACTTTGAAAACCAGTGCACTAATACCAATTGTTAGGAAATGCGGATTATGGATCTTAAACCAATCTTAACACTAAAGGAAGGTGAATAGTATGTAATGGAATTTATGAATTATTTTTGATTATATCAAAAACAGATGCAAATCACAAATATGAAACATGTTGTATATAACGTTTTTGTGTACACAATTATATGAATTTTCTTTGATGATAACAACCAAATATATTTTATTATAAACGTGTTTGTTACTGTACTGTTTTATATATACATTACAGACAGGAATATTATATTTAAATTTAAATAAAATACAACTGTACAGAAATTCATATATTCATACAGTATTTTATTTAAATTTAATATTCTATTTCAACATTCAAATAATACAGCTATTTAATACTCCACTATTTAAATACATTCATAGAATACCTGTACTTGTAAATTGGCTGAATAAAATAGACAAGTTTGTTTGACAACAATAAAATAATATTTTATTTCAAACGATTTTTTTTATTACAAATAACAGTACAATTCATATATACATACATTTTCACTGTCTGACTTATATACAGTTCACCCTACACTCTTTGTACATTCATTTACATTCACTCTGTATAATTTCATTTTACACTCATTCACTGTCATTTTTCTTGTCTTGTGTTTTCTGAATGCTTCACTATCAGTTCAGTCACTATCTTCTGACCTCGGTCTTCTATCTTCACTGCTCACTGTCCGTCCAGTCGTCATCTTCATACCTGTCATATACAGAAACAAACACAAAGTATATGGAACAAAAATAATTTCATACTCTAGCAAATATATATTTTTAATTTTATTTGCTTCTGTTTTCTGGTGTGTTTCTCATCATTTTTCTGACTCGATCTGATTAATCCGACTGCGTCTAGACATCTTGTGATATTCATAGTGATACACTGTAAATATCACAAGGCAGACAACATATATATATATCTCAATGCAGGGACAGGAAAACTTCACTAATGGCTGCGTATACACACGTGTATAAATATACACGTGTGCACTGCCTTGCCAATCAGCGAGCAACTGAGGAGTAGCCACAAGGACCATCTCAACTCAGTGCATCACTCAAATATCAATGCAAACAGGAGTTTAATGGACGAGCACAATGGCACAGCAAATATATGTAGCAGCCCATGTGTCGAGCAAAGAAATTCAAAGTGAAAAGTCATGTACAAAGTGTAAATGTCAAACATTCAAAATGGTTAAGGTAAAGGCCAAGGTGCAACAATCTTTGGAGTAGCAAACAAGTATAAGCAGAATGGTGCAAGGATGTATACATGCAAACTTCAGCATGATGACATGAAGAACAGGCAAATACATAGCCAACTCAAAAGCAACAGCAAGGAGGAATTGTGCAAATAAATTTCTAGAAGTGAAATATAATCACAATTGCTCAATCAAATACATGTGGCATGGCAAACTACAAGTACAAAACATGGTAGTAAACATGCGTGTAGCAAAGTGGTCGAGGAACTATGAATGGTCATAACTGCATGGTGATGGAGCAGCTAAAATTACATGTCATGGGCCATAGTGAACATGCAAAGCAGCATTACAAATGAACATATAACATAGTTCACACAGGAGTCAAGTTCAAAGCAGAAAATTCATGTCAGGTCTGACATGTAATATGGTTGAGACAGTAGTGCTATAAGGTCAGGTAAGAATAGTGGACAAGCATACAAGAGATACAGTCAAGAAACAACATGGAGTACACAGGAAGAATAATGTGAAAGTGCCTAGCAAAGCTCCCAAATGTTTCGACATACTCAAGTTCAGACCACAAATTAGGAACAGTTCACAACATCAATTTGGTATAGAAATTAGGTCCAGTTTTCAAATGTGTAAATGGACAGTGCGGCTATAATGAGCAGGTCCAGTATAGTAAAGCAAATCAGTCCATTCTTTTAGCTAAGAAGAACTATATTTCCAAACATTCATGGTCGAATTTGTGGCAATAAATTTTAGTGAGTTTGGATTTTAGGAATGCATTTTTCTTTTCAGGTAACAAAGTAAATCGAGTGTGCAAATATACATGTATATATGGCAAGTGCATTGATGGTTCTTGAATAACTTCCAAGAAACAATCAATCAAGCAAATTCAGAAAATACATGCAAGGATTTTTTTTCAAAGGGGCAAGTATCTTTCCAGAAAATCATTCATATTCATCCAACAAATCAATTCGAGTAAGTTTCCCACCATTTTAGAAAATCACGCAAGCCATTTCAGTCAAGATTTCAAAAGAGGAAAACACAACAAATCAGGGCTTTTACACGCAAGCATTCAGATCAAATCATTTTCACGAAATCAGAGATTATAGGCTTTCCAAATCCTATATTATACACCATATCATCATCGACAAAAGAAGCATCGAAACCACAAACAATAAAAAAGATGTCAGTAGACAAAATTCAAGAGAACTCACAATTTTTCCTCATGAGTTTCGATCACTGATTCCCCAAATCAGAGAAAGCCAAATCTGCCTTGAAGCAAGCAGTAAGAACTAAAAGCACTAGTGAATGAAATCGTCAACTGATTGAACAAGATTCAGAGGATTTCAGAAAAACCTAGTTTACAATTCGGCCGCCACATTTTTCATTGCAAAAGGAAAGTGATCGGGCTAGATAAAATAAAAGAGGGTTCCACCCTTATCACAAATGGCCGGTCAACTTATCGCTTAAAGGGGAGATTTAAATCTCTTTTAAATCCTAGGGTTTTAAATTTGGTTTTTTTATTTTGTATTGTTTTTTTAATTCTGTCTTCTTTGTAAACAAACAAACAGTTTCTAGTGTCTGTAAAATACTAGGGTGATCCAGTCAGGGTGTAGACTGACAGTTGCTAGAGTCTGTAAAATCTAGAATTTACTAGTTACGAGGTTGTAATCAGGGGGAATCTGATCTAGGGGTTTAGATCAGTCTACGGTTTTGAGCATAGGGTTAGAATAGGAGCAGGGTTTGCGAGTGTACATGGTCTTATATGCGGGATCTGTTCTATCACCTAATAGAAACTTTAGAAATGCAGCAGTAGGAAGGGTTTTACCGAAGCTGGGTATATTTGTGTGTGGATTGTTTTCTGCATTTCTGTTTCTGCTATATTCTGTGATCTATTTATTATTAGATTTTTAACTCAGTTAAAAACTATGATAAACCCTATTCACCCCCCTCTAGGGTTAATCTAGATCCAACAAAACAATCACAAAATCAAACACGGATTCAAAATAAAAAGTAAAAGCAGTAAAGGAAAGAACACAATAGGAATTATATATTGGTTCTGAGTTACCCTACATCCAGTTCCATACAACTCTGGGTTGATGTAGGTTTCTTTCAAATAATCTTCAAATTACAATCCTCGATTTCACAAGCCATAAGGTACACCCTACTTGTTTCCAGAGTATAGTGAGACCCAATTGATTTTCCAAGCTACAATCACATCCAAATGATTTACGGGCTACAATCACACCCAGTTGACTTGAACAGGCTACAACAACACTTTTTCAGTATCAGTTTGGAAGAAAGACTTTATAGAACTTTGGCCTTGTGATCGTCGATCCTGATCTTGCGATTTTTTATTACAAATGCTCCTACAACTCTGAATAGCACTTGCTTCTTTGATAGAGAATGGTAGAGAGTCAAACTAGAAATTAATTATTTAATTCGTTTTGAATTTTACTAGAGCTTGATTATAAAAACTTGAAATTTAAGGGTAATAATGGAGTGGAGAAAAAAGAAGAAGATAATGGAAAGCTATTAAAAATATTTGATCTTAAATGGATATTTATAGGTGTCTAACAATCATGTCTCTTCAGGAACAGTTTTAAATAAATAGACACTTCTTTTGAGATTTGAAAATTTAAATGTAACGGTCATCATATCGACATGGGGGTAGGGGATGTCGACATGTCTTAGAAAAAACTGAAATTTAAAACCTTTGTAAACAGTATAAATGACATTGTAATAAATTAAGGTATTTATGGAGTTTTAACAAATGATTTACCCATATATTACAGTAGTATAATAAAGTAAAAATGTATCTTAAAAACATGTATTTATAAATTATAAAAGAGATATTAAAACTTAATAAAATTGTAAGTATAAATATAAGCAATTTAAAACTTAAGATATAAAACTATAAATGTGAATACAAGAAAGTTAAAACTTAAGCAAACATAAACTTATATATATATTAAAATTAATATCAAACATAAATTATATAAGAAAATCTAAAAAAAATAAATCGGGAGATAGATTTAACTTAAAGAAAAAATAAATTAAAGACTAAGAAATATATTTCAAACAGGAAGTAATTTTGAAATCAATTTGAAAATAAATAATAAGAGAATTATAAAATAAAATGGAGAGAGATTTGGAATAAATATTTAGTGTTATTACAGGGTTTTAACAAATATTCTAGACCCTATAATTTATCTTGATTTCTTGAACTCTTGTTACTTATGAGTCTTCAATCTTTAATTCTTCATCTTTGTATTCTTAAATCTCTAAACTGTACAGTTTTCAATAATCAATACTTGCATAAGATACCTACATCTACATGCATATATATATATATATATAGACAATAGTGTTAGTATACTATAATAATAGCTAAAATAAGGTTATTGCCATCAAAACCATTATCTCAGTTGCTCACAATATAAGCTATTATTAGATTCAAAGAATAATGAGAATGTTTTTGAATAGGTTTATTCTAATTAAGGTTTTAAGAATCCTAATCTTCTTCAATTTTCATATCAGCAAAATCATATTTTTCTGTTGAATTTTGATCGTTGTATTCAATCTCTTATACTCTTTAATTGGTATATAATATAGGCTCTTTCTCAAACTGGACGTACACCAAAAAGATGTTAGTGGAACTACTATAAATTTTTGTTTGATTTATTTTTAATTATTTCTTTATTAGATCTCTCTTCTGGTGACTGTGATTGGTTGTTGATTTGTGTTGAGATGATTTTAGGATATTGATTAATTGTTTTTGCACTTTTACCACGATCTCGTCTCCGTTGTGCTTGGGGATTTGATTTGAGAGGTCTTCAGTCGAAATCCTCCACAACAATTGGTATTAAAGAATTAGTGTTAGTAGATAGTTGTAAAAATGTTGGAATCAGAATCAAATAGTCCTTTGACATCTAGTCCAAGTGGTGTAGCTCCTTATGTACATGGTTCGTACACAGCTTTTGGATAACAATTGATTATTGACAAATGAAATGTAGACAATGACTTTGAAATTTGGAATTTTGGATCACAACTTCTGGATGACAATTGGTTATTGACAAGTTCTTAGACAGAATCGAGTCCGTCGAGTGTTGTTTGATACACGTTTACTGCCAACAGATATCTCAGATACAGAGAGAGAGAGAGAGCGGGAACGAAAGAGTAGGCATTCACTACACTCAAATTTTCTATATGAGAAAATGTTATCTCTGAAATTAGTGGTGAGAAGATTACTAAAGGAATTTGGGATAAGTTGAAGGAATTATATATGAAGAAGTCATTTATAAATTGTTTGATCTTGTTGCAAACATTCTCTACATACAAGATAAAGAAAGGAGCTTCATTAAGGGCACACTTAAATGTGTCTGATGATTTGCTAATGAAAATAAAGGCAGTAGATTTGTAAATCAAGGAACAAAAAAGGCGACGATATTATTGTGTTTGTTGCCGGAACATTACATGGGCTTCTTAAATAGTTTTATCTATGACCAAGAAACATTGACTCTTGATGACATCAAAACCAATGAGAAATTACAAGATCAAATGAAGAAGTATAGTGGTGAAAGTAGTGGTTTAGGAAATGATTGTGGTTTATTTGTGGAAAATGAGAGATATGATAAGAAGGGAAACTGGGAGTATTCTAAGTCAAGAAAGCCCGGTTGTAGAGGATAGTCGAAAGAAAGAAATAGCAAGTTCTTCATTTGTAAGAAATCTGGTCTGTTGATGTGGGGAAATAGGATTCAGCACATGCCAATCCTCAAAGTGTATGTGTATTATGAACACAATAATCAAAATAAAGTAACGTGGGAGAACACAACTTTTTATAGTAGTTCAGCACTAATGCCTATGTCCACTTCGTAGTAATCACATATGATAGTTGATTACAATTGATGTACAAGTTTGGACAATATTTAAGTACAAAGCGTTACAATAAAATAACAAAATGATTGTTAATTCTGAACGTTGTCTAAAAAGTTCTTCTCCTTCTTCTTCATTGAGTGAAAAGTGTGTTGACTCGGTCAACAACGTCCAAGAAATAGTTTCAATGTCCAAGAAATCCAAAATATATCCAAAAAAGTCCTGAAGTAGTGTAATTGTTCTTGTAAATGTCCAAATGTTGATGGAAAATGTTTTTTTCAATGTTCTAGTGGTCTATGCGAAGTCCAATAGCCATGGAGAAGGAGATGGCAACCATTAATGGTGCTTAGGAGCTCCAAGAAGTCAAAAATTCCAAGGAAAAAGATCCATATGAAGGCTAAGCTTGGGGGTATTTATAAGTGAGTGGGTTAGGTAGGAGTAGGTAGGATTTGGGGTCCACTGTCATAAAATCGCATCCTACAGAGCCCACACACGAAAATCACATCATATAATGTTTGGATATGAAAAATCACATCACAAGCCTCGTCGCATCAAAAAATCGCATCTGAGGCTTGCTAGAGTGAAAAAATCGTATCTTAGCAATCATGCCAGATCGCATCACCAAAAGCGATGATCATCACGTGCGGATCCACTGAAATTGCATGATCCTCACGCCATTTCCACTTTGCCAAAATATTTTAGCATGTTGCCAAGCCAACCTCGCATCAAGAAAATCGCATCGGAATTCACGTGTGTGGCTTGAAGAAAAACCGCATCGCATCAATGCGCACACCATGATTTTGCATCCGGATTCTTTCCAAATTCCGACTTGTGCCCAGGAAAAATTGCACTATATCATCGGTTGCGATGCAGTAAAAAATACAAATCACTTGATGTGGATACGAATGAAATTGCATCGCCTCCTAGGCCAGTCCATCGCCTTCCCATGTCAAGCCAGAAAAATCGCATCGTGTCAGATGCGATGCGGAGTCGTCCTTTTTTGTGCAAGGGTTGATGCGCTGCTGTGGAAATCACATTAGATCTGATTCGATGTGATGGGGAAAATTAGTCGAGCCATTTTGTTGAATTGATCTGGCACAATGCACGCACGCCAAAACTAAGTGATCCATTGTGTTGTGCAAGGGATTTTAAACATGCCAAATGCTAGATTTTCCAATTTTCCTATGTGATCGACTAAGGTTTTCACCGTGGTTTTTCATGATTTTCACGTGCCGATCAGGCCATTTTGACGTCCCGAATCAGCTTTTGCCAGTTTACCAGATTTGACGTCGTGAGTCACGCAAGCCATTTTCGTGATCGACTTGTGTAACACCCCACCTCCGCCAGTGCCACTCTTGCAAGGGCACTGACTTTGGAGGGGCGTTTGAATCAGGTAAACATGCAAAATGATATATCAAGGCAGAACAAGAACATATGTATATATGTAAATAGAGTAAATAACATAGATAAAACAGCGGAAGATTTAAACCATTTCAAAACAAGTCTGGTACAACATAATATCAATTTTCCCAATAAACAAGTCTAGATAAAACAACATCATCTGAAAACAGAAATACATAAGTGCTATCCCCAAAATACGTGAGAACCATAGCTAGCTTCATGTAGAAAGCGTACATGAGCTGAAATCCCACAAGCAATCAGAAATCCAAGCTAAGCTCCAGTATTCCCTCCCTGAGAACCTGGGGGGGGGGGGAAACGGAAGAAAAGAGGCGAAAGAAAACAGGTCAGTCAAAAAGACTGAGTAAGCCCTACTACAATCAATGTAAACTGATAAAGTTAACTGGTATGGGCAGCAAGGGATGAACATAAGGATAACAACATACTAGCATGATGATTAACTATCAAGGTAGATAAAGGTGTCATCGCATAATCAGGATTAAGGTTTTGCACCACAGGTGTACTAGTAAACTAACATGCCTTGAATAAACGAGTATTGATCTCTTGGCCCAAGCTTTGGCCCAATAACATGAAGTGACCCCAATACGAGGTCCAAAGTGTAAACAAGAAGTGATCCCCAGGCCCAAGTTTGGCCCAACATCAAGAATGACCCAAACCAAGGTCCAACTAGCACGGTCTAGTCGATCGGCTCCCTATAAGCCTATCTCGTCAAGTGTCTGTGTCATACGGCCCAACTACGAAGTGTAGCTAAACTGTGCTAGGTCCACCCTAGGGTGTATCAAGTCCTAGGGTGTCAACCACCGACACAAACCAAGCACGCACAGTTTAAACCTACTGGTGCCCGTGCTTGCTTTTTCAACTCCGGACCATGTGCACGATCATGGCCCGCCTAAACCCACACCGGCGCACCTACACAGCCGTCGTTTGGTCGCTTACATGGCATCCCAGTAATCGTGCCCCTCCCTAGCCTAGTCCCTAGGGTGTCATGATACAACTAAGAGGGTTACTGGTGCAAAGGACCACGCAACTAGGGTTTCCTTAATGGGTTAACGCGGTTAACCCAACTCATTCAAGTACCAAGTTGGTTAAGTGTACCCAAGGTTCATGACTTAACCCTACCAACCCATCGTGTTTAATTGGTTAAGTATTCAAGCGGTCCATGACTAAACCCTACCATGTGGCATTAATTAATTTAATGCACCCAACCTCTCACATTAGACCTTGTTGTGGTTACTAGTTAGGCCGGGCGGGTCCGGGTAGGTTTACACCACAACTTAGTCTAACCTCGGGTCTCACGTGCAACATGACCAACAACTCACATTGGGTCCTATTGCTTGTAGCCACTAGTTAAGCCGGTCGGTTCCGGGTAGGTTTATGCTACAAGCTCAACCCAACCTCGAGTTGGCCATTCTCATGTTTTCTAAGTGTCATGTCCACCATGTTTCCAAAACACATTACAAGTTTTTCAAGCAATTGGGTAGACCTAACTTAATAGGTAAATTCCCAATGGGTAGACCTAACTTAATAGGTAAATTCCCAAGCTTACGTTTTTATGTCTTTTAAGTTTACCCAACCCCAAACGCAATCCCATCGCTTACATACCGCAATATCGCATAAAGGATAGAAAGAGGGAACTTGGCATAATCATGACATAGAGGTGTTGGAGCCACAAGTTAAACATGGTGGCGTATGGGACAAAGATGTGATCATAAACTTGCATATCTTGTTATCAACTTGCAAAATATTCATGAGCATGCATAACATCATTTTAACTTGCATAGTGTTCATATGCATACATAACATGGTTTTAACTTGCATAAAGTTCATATGCATGCATAACATCATTTCAACTTGCATAGTGTTCATATGCATGCATAACATGATAGCATGAACAAAATGTTCAACCCAAACTTGCATAACATACTTGCATACCATAACATGACATACTTGCCTATAAACTTGCATATTACAACATGATAAACTTGCATATCAACTTGCATATTACAACATGATAAACTTGCATATCAACTTGCATAACATATGACAACTTGCATATCAAATTTGCATAATAAAACTTGCATAGCATATGACAACTTGCATATCAAACTTGCATACAAAACTTGCATAGCATATAACAACTTGCATACCATACATTTAACTTAAAAGTTCAAGTATGAAAGGAATAGGGCTTACAATGCTTATGCGGACTCAAATGAGTTTAGCAAATGTAAGAAACCCCTTATGCAACAAATTAAAACCCCAAAATGCAAGCAAACTTGATCAAGACTCCTCCTTTATGATGCCAATAGAGAAACAAGACTTTAATGCAAGCTAAAGAGGATCATACAAGCCTAAATACACTTGTATGCATGGAAATCTCTTAGAAATTTGATTTACGAATTTATGAAGAGAGTGGAGGCCATGAGAGGTTTGATTTTGACATAGTTTAGTTGCTAGAATGAATAATGAATGATTTAGGGTAGGTTAGGGTCTTATTTATAGATTAGGTGAGTGTTTTAGGCCCTTAGATTAACCCTAAATTAGATTAGGACCCTTAGATTTCGGAGCCTTCCAGAAACCAGCCCTAAGACCAAGCCCAAACCCCCAAACTGGTGCACCCAACCACAGAACTCTCTAGAAACTGTGCAGGTTTTCTGGCTCGACACGGGCGCACTTCCCAAGTGCGCCAGTGTAAAAATGTGCTGGCGCACTTAACAAGTGCGCCAGTGCATAAATTGTGTTGGCGCACTTCACAAGTGCGCCAGTGCATTCTGGCTAGTTTCCGGGTTTTTCTGCCTAACTTCGTTCGTCCATATCTTCTTCATACGGACTCCGATTTTCGAAAACTCGGACTATATTTCGCGTATTTTTCCGAGACGAACGCAATGGCATAGCCCGTTTCCCTTGATTCAGATTTTAGAATTAAATTCTGCCTCAATTTATGTTATAACAGGTTATTGAAAATACGGGTTGTTACAACGTGTGTCGATTAGTTTTTGAGTATGCAGCACTCTTTTTTGCCAAACCATGTATTTTTGCGCAACGAGTTTTTCCATGTGATCGGACCAATGCACTCAACCTTTTTAAGCTAATCGGATCGTGTTGATCACATATTTTTACTACGCTAGATTTTCCGAGTCCATCAACGACGATTTTATGAACCGATGTGATTTCCAACCCTTTTTCGAACACATCGCGGCTTTGACCAAATCGCTTTGTGCTTCCTGACGATGATCTCATTGCTTGAGCGCATTGCTAACTAGAAATTTGACGTGCGACAGCTTCAACCAAAAAACATGTCAACATGGTCAGTGGCAGAATGAATTTCCAGATTAAAAGTAGGGAAAGAATAAAGTAGCATCCTCATCAGGTGCAGTGGTGAGTGGATTTGGTAAAGGTGACGTAAATGTTTTGTCGGCAGTAACATCATATTTTTAGGGTAGCTAACGGGTGCTGGATTCCGGGGATTCTTATCATATAATTCCAAATAGGAATTGTTTTTCTTCTTGTGCTAACAAAGAAACAAATTCAACTGTTATGGGAAATAGTTTTATTTGTAAGTCGAAGGGCATTGGACCTATGCAAATTTTAATGTTTGACGGAGTGATTCGAACCTTCATTAATGCCCGCTATGTTCCAGGACTTCAGAAGTCACCTTTCTCATTGGGATAGCTGAATTCTTTAGGCTGCAAGATCACTAGTGAGAGCGATTTAGGATTCCAAAAGGTGCATTTGCGGATATGAAGTCTGCTAGGACTCATGGTGCATATTTTCTTCAACGAGTGACCGTGGAAGGTGAAATAAGTGTGGGTGTTGATAATTATAGGGAGTTGGAGCAACTTGATGTGAAAACCGCCTTCTTGCATGGTGACTTGGATGAAGACATCTACATGAAGCAACCATAAGGGTTTGTAGTATATGGTAAGTCAAATTTGGTTTTCAAGTTAAAGAAATCAATCTATAGCTTGAAGCAATCACATAGGCAATGGTACAATAGATTTAATCATTTTATGCTTGAAAATGGTTTTAATAGAAGCATAAATGATGCTTGTGTTTATTTCGAAAAGTTACAAAATGACTATTGGGTGTATTTACTCTTGTATTTGGATGACATGCTCATAGCTCTAAATACAAAAAATGAAATTAATAAATTAAAACTGAGTTTAAAATCAGAATTTGAAATAAAGGATCTAAGAGAAGTAAGAAGAATTTTGGGCATGGAAATTGTTAGGGATCCTAAGTATTTTTTGACTCAAAAGGAACATATTAGAAAAGTGCTTTGCTGATTTAGAATGGATAATGCAAAGGCATTAAATACACATTTACCTTTGCATATGAATCTTTTAAGTAAGGGATCAGCTATCGAGAAGAAAAACAAGGCTTATATGGAAAATGTGTTATATACTAGTGCGGTTGGAAATTTGATTATATAATGGAGTGCAGATGGCCCGATACTGCAAATACCATCAGGATGGTTAGTCGTAATATGGATAATCCATGGAAATCACGTTTGGAAGTCATGAAGGATATTTTGAGATATTTGAAAGGTACAACTTCACATAGTCTTGTTTTTGGGCGTATGGAGAAGAATTGGAAGTTGGTTATTGTGATTTGGACTATGCTGATGATAGAGATCTGAGCAATTCAACTTACGGGATATGTCTTCACTCTTGGTGGTGCTGTCATAAGTTAGAGCTCAAGATTACAAAGCAAAGTTGCTTTATCCACTACGGAGGCAGAGTTGATAGAAGGCGGAAGCGGAAGAAGAGACACTCTATTTGAAGCGATTGTTGTATGACTTGGGCTTTGAACATGATAGTATCGATTTTCAGTATGATAGCCAAAGTGCTATCCATTTAGCAGAGAATTTTGTGTTTAGTTCTCGCATAAACCATGTGGAAGTAAGAGATTCATTTTTAGTAGTCATGCATGAAGACAAGCAAGTATGTCTTCGAAAGGTACACACAAAGGAAAATGTGAAAGATATGTTTACTAAAGCATTGTCGGTTGGGAAGTTCGCGCATTGCTTGAACTTATTTCGTTTGTAGAAGTGTAAAGTGCCATGGGGTGGCACGGTTGAGGGAGAAGTCTAGTTATGGAGGATGAGGAGTATTAATGAGAGGTCGGAGTTCTATCTTCTATGTATATACTAGTTTATACTCTCGAGTATGTTCGTCTTATGGTGAGACTGATTATGGAGTTTGTTGTTTTCAACACTTCGTTGGTGGATAATGGATTTGCCTGAAATCATCGTTGGAATGCAATTGGGCGTTGGCTATGCCGGAGATCATTGGGAAAACACCCAAGGTTGTTTGGTAGAAGATAGAAGACGGTTTGGTACCATGTGTTATGGTGTTTGAGATGGATATAGTGCCAAGGTGGAGTGTTGAATTTTGTGACACTATATGGTAGAATTGAAGTGGTTGGAAGTAGCTTTGTAATAGAGAAGATGGTTTGAAAATCGAAGCTCGTAAGAAGAAGTTATTTGTAAAATGATGGAGTAGAATTTAGTCGGAAAGGAGGTCAATCGTCTGATAATTGGGTCAGAAGTCTACCATATAAAGATTCCAACTAGAGAATTGCGCCAAAAATATGATTTTTGAATCAGATGCCTAACCTAAAACCAAAGGCAAGCCACTCGTTTGGAAAAATGGCCACATGTCTGTTCTTATAGGGAATTTTTTCCCCAAGGTTAGAGACAGACGCATGGCCCAAACGCTACACGTCTGAGGTGATTTCTACAAAAAAATTGGGCTTCTGACTCAATACGTTTATTTGTGAAGGTTCAAGGGGTAATTTGGAAAATTACCAAGGATTAGTCTCTCCTTATGTCAGCTATTCTCTAATTCAAGGAATGATGAGAATGGTTTTGAATAAGTTTATTCTAATTAGGGTATCAGAAACCATAATCTTCTTCAATTCTCATCTCCATAAAATCAATTATTTTTAGTCAGTTTTGATCATCGTATTTGGTCTCTTGTATTTTTCTATTGGTATAAGGCTCTCACTCAAAGTAGACGTACACTAACGAGACGTTAGTGGAACCACTATAAATCATTATGGATTTATTTTTCATTGTTGTTGTATTATATCTCTTGTTTGGTGATTGTGATTGGTTATTGAATTGGGTTGAGATTGTTTTGAGATATTGATTGATTGTTTTTGCACTTTTATCATGATATTGTCTTGTGCATGTGTATATATGTATATAATATTTTTTAACAATGTTCCAATGTGAAATGTACATAAGGCACATTCATTAGGAAGCACGTAGAGAAAAATGCAACCTAGCTTCTTTATTCAAGGAAATATCCTTTAACAAAACTGGACATATATGTTGAAAGTAGGTTGTATAACCCTTTGGCTAGTGGTTTTATTAATCTTTAGCTATATATATGGATATACACACACACACACACATGGTAAAGTCTACTTAGACACAAAACACAGATACAATTGTAATAAAATGAATCTCCATCATTGAATTGCGTTTGAATTCCACCTTCCGCATATAGACAAAAAGATCCAGTGGCTCAAATATTTTATGTCACCATTTGTGTTTAATTTTGTGTTCAAATAACCACCTCTTAAAAATAAAATTGCACATTAGTGTCCTACATTTCAAATAATTTTACAATGTATTTTTCTTTACTTTGACGGAATCCTTACTGTTGAGGGTACTTTAAGAGGATGCAGTTTACAAATATGCTTATGTGAAGATAGAAAAAAGAGTCAAAAAGCTCCAACTTCTTTGATTAAGTGTATTTCAACCAAATATGGTTACCAAAAATAAAAGAGAATTGTGAAACGAATAAGTTTGTCACCTGGTTGTTATTTACAAAAAAACAATAAACCAAACTCAGTGTTTTATATAAGTAATACAAGATAATATAAGCCATTTTTTGATAATTACAATGATAATATATTAAGACAACCAAGACCAAAAATCTGAACTATCCTATGGAAAAATATGGTTCCATATAACTTGTCTTCCTTTTTGTCCACTACACCTATCCAAATATATACCATTTGGATCATTAAGACATCATTTTATAAAAGTTAGATACCATAAACTTAAAAGAATGTTGCTCTACATAAATGACATTAACAAAAGATGTTAACATCTCATATAGCTAGAGTCTCGTTATCTGTTCCAAAATTAAGTTGTCTAGTCTTTCTTCTCCTTATCCTACCCTGATTCCCTATAAGATTGGTCCACTTCAGTCGGACGACATCACCTAGACCCAATATTCCACGTTCCCATGGACCCAACCAGTAGCAGCCCCTTGATTTCCTCCATTTTGCAGTTAAACCCCTGAAGTAATATGAGTTTAATTGCAAAATGGGAAAATCAGGGGGCTGTGATTGGTTGGGTCCATGGGAACGTGGAATATTGGGTCCGGACGATCCGCTCTCCACTTCAGTAGCCTAATTTTTTTTCCCCTCTTATATGATACTATAATCACGGACTTATGGGTTCCTACTACATATTAAGATTTATTTTCTTTGTTTATCTTTACCACCTGACTTGCTCTTAACATAATATAGTCTGCTGGATTGTAGAAAGAAGTATAGCAGATTATTGAAAATGCAAGAGTGTGCTTGGTCAATGTTTATCTAATTTTGGGCTTTCGTACATATAAATGTACGAATGATGCATACATATCATGAAAAATTATCATTTACAAAATGAAGTTAACACATAAAACTAAAAACAATTTTATATTATTTTTCGTATTTTAAAAAACAATGGAAGAATGACAGCAAATTCATCCTTCAATCATCCCTTCGTCTCCTCCATCGACCTCTCCGTCTTTGGTCTGTCACCTCCTTTATCTTTCAAATCTTTACATCTTTTGAAATTAATGTACAAAACTCAAAACTCAAAACACAAAATAAACCAAATAAAACCTAAACTTTTCTTTTAATTTATGTAAAATTCTATATTAGCATAATTTTAGAAACATTAAGCTTCCAAATAAAAGCAATAATTTACGTCACCTTGGCAATTCAGAAATAATGTGTTTAATGCTCAATTTCTAAAATGTGGCGATCACTATTAGGTACCTTATCCTGGAAATGTTATAGGAAAATTCACATGTGTAGACCTGCTTTTGAAACTTAGTACAGATTTAACCATGTTTCCAACATAATTACATATGATGTAACACCCCGTAATTCTGTAACACTAAGATTCACAAATCAAGGCATAATTAAATTTTAAATTCAAAATCAAGGGAAACGGGCTACGTCATTGCGTTCGTCTCGGAATTCTGCATGAGATGGAGTCCGAGTTTGCGTTAATCGGACTCCGTATGAAGGAGTTATGGTCTTCAGAAGTTTCATAATTCGATTTAATATTCGAACAGGTCAGAAAACGAGTTCAAAATTCAAAATCGGACCTAGATTGGGCTGGGCGGGAATTTTCCCGCCCAAGACCCAGGTCGACTGGGTAGTCGACCTAGGGCACCCAGGTCGACTGGGTAGTCGACCTAGGGGTCGACCTCCCTGCTTGTTCCAGATCTGCAGTCTGGTTCGTTTTTCTGTATCTGGACGACATTCTGACAAGATTCGTTGACTTCTACACTATATAAACAGCCCTAGTCTCCTTCTCTATTCACAATTCTTTTCTATCCTTATGCTGCCTCTGAGAAAATGTATAAATAAATAAAAATAAGAAAATAATACGAAAATCAAGACGAGGAAATGCTGCTCGAGACTTTCAAGAGGAGATTCAAGTCAAGCTAGGATTCAAGTGAAGATTCAAATGACTTCAACGACTGTTTTTCTACGAATCTAATCTAATCTCTGTAAGTCGGTTACTTTTTAGATTTGAACGTTTTCTCTATTCATGACATGAAATTAAAGGAATAAAAGAATATGCCAAATCTTTCTATTCGAATCACTGCTTATACTCTTGGACCTAATTAAGAACTGTATGATTCGAGGACAAATAAGACTGTGACTATGAAACTATGGACCTTAAAACCATATGCCTCTTTGACTATGAACATTGCCTATGAACACTGCCTATGACTGTGACTCGTGACTGTGAGAACTATTTTCCTTTGACTATGAACATCGCCTATGACTGTGATTCATTAACTGTGAGGATTTATTGCCTATGACTATGGATATAAGATTATTATTTATGCCCATGACACTATAGTTACAAAACCATGTTGTACCCAAACTGGCATTATATTGGACCTAGGCTTGACTTTCTATTTCAGTTTATTCTTAGATCTTGATCATGGGAATTTACCTATTAAGTTAGGTCTACCCATGTTCTTGAATCTATACTATTCAACCCTTTTCATGTCGTAATCTATATGCCTGTGAATTATCATCTTATGCCAGTTGTTATGTCCGTTCTTTCATGGCATTTTGGTTCATTCCCTTTTTTCCATGAATCTAGCTTTATTTATGATCTAGGTTGAATCACGATTATACGAACGATGGGAATACGTTTTGGGGAAAAACATGAAATTGACTAGACTTGGGAATTGGCATAATTTGGGAACATGCATTATAGCATGACTATTAAGATGAAAATAAGAATAATAAGTCTAGTTTTGAAATGAACTGAAAATTAGAATATTAAATCAGAATTGGGTGGCTAAATTAAGCATGATAAGTATATTAGCGTAATTTACATACATTGGGCGTAAATGGTAAATGGTTAAATGGGCCACAAAATAGGTAGTTGGTATGCAAATTAAGTTTTGGGCATAAACGGTGAACTAGAACATGAAATCTAGTTTGGCATAAGCTGTAAACTAGAATATACAATCTAGTTTTGGCATGAACTGTAAATGGGGTTGTTGGATCTAAATTGCTGTAAACTGTAAGATAGGCAAATCAAGATTTGGGCCTAGAATACAAGTCCAATTAGTAGGCATGGCAAATGTATAGGGTATAGGCCAAATTCATTTTAAAAGGGGAAAATGGACTTTGAGGATAAGTGGTTAAACTTTGAGGATAAATTGTTAACAATTTATTTATATAAAAGAAAGGTTTATTAATGACATCTCTTTTAATAATACATACACTAGAAAGTTCTAGGGTGACAGAGAGGATAGTGTCTAGGCTTGGGTTTGGAAAATACAAGTTTCTTGCTCTCCCTGGCTATCCCTAACCGATCCGACGGACAGGATGGTTACTTTCAAAACCTGATTTGAAAATTAATCAAAACCCTTTGAACTTAGAAAACACGAATATGCCTAACCCGAGGTTAGACTGAGTTGCGATGTAAACCTGCCCAGAACCAACCGGCACATCCAGTATTCGCAACAATATCTGTCTAATGTGAGTGGTCGCGGCTTTAATTTATTTAGTTAAAGCTAGAACAAGAATGGTAGGGTTAAGTTAACTAAGACACTTAACCAATTCAACATGATAACCAGACCGGTGGGTGGGGTTAGGTTCATACAGACACTTAACACAGTTAAGCTAGAATGGGAGGGTTAAGTCCATAGGAACACTTAACCAACTTAACACAGTTAAGCTAGAATGGGAGGGCTAAGTCCATAGGGACACTTAACCAAATTAACATGTTAACTAGACTAGAAGGCGGGGTTAAATAAAGTTGATACACTTAGCCAAATTAACATGTTAACTAGACTAGAGGTTGGGGTTAAGTAAAATACACTTAGCCAATTTGATATGTTAGCTGGACTAGACTGTAGGGTTAAGTAAACTTGAGCACTTAACCATCAGATTGTGATAAAGGAATAGGGTTAAGTTTAAAACATGAAGGGATAATACTTAACCATTGATAACATGTTAAAACAGACGGGCAAGGTTAAGTTAAAAAGGAACACTTAACCAATACAGGATTAATGGGTAGGGTTAAGTAATAAGAAATACTTAACCAATATAACTTGGTTTGTGGTAGGGTTAAGTCAACATGAATTACTGATAACACTTAACCAGTTTAACAGGATAAATGAAGAGGGTTAAGTTAGCTTGAATTGACTAATGACACTTAACCAATCCAAATTGACAGGGAAGAGAACTAAGCAGTAAACCTTAGTTAAAAAGGAGCTAAGTAGTAAACCTTAGTTAAGGAAACAACGATTCTGGAAACTAAGTGGTAAACCTTAGTTTGCAAAACTAAGTAGTAATTCTTAGTATAACACGGGAATGAGCGAACGTCCGTCTGATTAAAACGAAGGCTCCAACGAATTGGGTTACGAAGCCCGAGGCTTTGAGGGGACGTGAGGGTACTCTTGGTTGCAATATATGGCAACCTAAAGACTAGGATGGACCGGCGTGATTCGGCGAGAAAACGGTAGCCCTGTGATAGCAACTTGTCGTCTACCATCCATCTTGAGCCAATAGAGATACGTGAAGCGGAAAGGCGGAGAACTCCAAAAGACCATATACTTGCTATCTAGTTATGGGTGAGGATGGCCATAGGTTAGTGGGGGCATCGGGGGCCTGCGTATAGTTCTCATTTTTCAAGGTGTGCCTTTCATTAGTTGAGGGAGGGGTCGAGTGGGACCATAGCCACTGGAATAAAAACAGACCTTAGCATCTGCATCAGCAGATATCTGAAAGCTCCCGACCGAGTTCTGTGTTTCTTGATTTGCCCTGCCACAGGACTCGGGCCGCACATTATAGGACATGTGCATCTAGACAAGCGATAACGATTCGCGATGCATGCGTGGGGAAGTATAGGAACAAATACCACTCTAGGTAGTGTGTCCTGGACTTGGGGGCATCGTTCGACATGTAGCATGATCCCTAGTTGTACTAGGTGGCATAAGCCCTGAATCCGAGAAGCGTTCAGCAGATAGCGTAAACTCTAGTTGAATCTAGAAAGCACTTGATAGAAAACCCTAGATTAGATCTAGGTGATAAATAATAAATGTATGCCTGAAGGCAATGGGATTGGGATCACGTTATCGTTACTAGTTGGGACACTAGTTAGTTGGTGCAGAGATATAGAAATCAGTACAACAAGGAAATAGCGAAGCAGTGAAAGTATTAGAGCATATCCAGTTTATCTTATCTTAGCATATCTTGTGATTATCTTGTCTAGTCTTGCTGACCCTATCGTCATGGTGTTATCTTGTATTCAGTTAATTCATGTCGTTTTGTTCTTCCATGTTCACATGGTAGAAGTTACTGAACTTACTCAGGCTTTATGTCTGACTTTGTTTTTCTTTCGTCTTCTTTTCTTTCGTTCCCCCCCCCCCCCCCAGGTAGTAAAGGAGGGAATAGTATAACTCAGGTTAAGTCGGACTGTCACTCTTTCCCAGCTTGAAGATTTGCCAAAGTTTTTCTTGGATTCTCTCTTCAGATGCTATGGCTGGCTCTTGCTACAATTGGGGAATATAAATGTTGTTTTATGCTTCTTTATTTTATAAGACAGATGATACTCTGATATTGTAAAGAAATCGTTGTACAAACCATTTTATCAATAAAGCAAAGTTTTATTTTCCGTTGTTTAATTTTTGTCTATCTTGTAATTTATCTACATCTTTTACCTTAAAATGCTCCACAGAACTTAGTGCATTCCCTTTGTGAGTGACACTAACGGATGTGGGATGTTACATATGTAGACGTGTTTTGGTCTGGGTAGTCTAAAGGCGAGTTTAGGAAACACGCCTTCGGTTTTGAACTCTTTAAAAACTATTTTAAGCAGACCAAATTTTTTTAGACAAGAACAACATATATCATACAAACCGCGTTCATCTAATTCGATAAAAACATAGTAGTACAACCCAGTACAATATCAGACCGAACATAACTTAGACCCAACAATACAACATAACTTAGACCCAACGATACAACGTAACCACGACCCAATACAACATAACTACGACCCATAGCTTCGGAATGAACCGTAGCACCTATGAAGCATTTCATTCTTAATTGCCGCATTCATTCTTTCCAAACGATTAACCTCAGCTTGCATCTCAAGTGTGTATCGGACTCTTCTCTCTGTTAAAGGTGGATCATACCATGAAAAAAATTACAACTCTGCAACCCTTGGTGGTTCTATGCATGAATGTACGCTTTGCAACCACAAAAGCGACGACCTGCATTCGTTTGACTTTTAGAAACAAGCACATTACATTCGACTCCACAATAGCAAAGGACTGAATCACCCGTCATGCTGGAGCTTGACCTATCGGGGTTCTGTCGAGCAAGAACATCCCTCAACTGAGCATTGAGGGATTTTTGAACCGGCCCGATGCACTGGACTGCAATTTTTGGTTGCGTTGCACTAAAAATTTCAGATCGACCTCTACGGCATCTACTTGGACTCCTATTTGCATTTTGGGCTCAAATTCGACATGCGGGTTGTTTACCCTATTCATACTCATTGTACATTTGAACCATGGTATCATCTTTATACGCCCAGTTAGTCATTTTGATAGTGAACTACTCTATAAAAACCCAAGGAGTGATGAAGAGAGGAAGAGAGGTTGGTTGTTCTTTAATAAGGGAGAGAGGAAGAGAGGCTGGTTTGAAGCATGTGACGACCCATAAATCAAGGAGTGATATCTCTCCTGATAAGAGTAGTCAGTATGGGACTAAAGCATAGGACCATGATAGAGAATCTCCATTGTAGCCATGATAGACAATCTCCACTATACACTATGCAATTTTCACTGTCCACTGTAGCTGTGATAGAGAATCTACACTGTAACCATACTATATACATTTTGGACTGAAGCATGATACAATTTTCCTAATAAGAGTAGTCATGATAGAGAATCTCCACTGTAGCCATGATATAGAATCTCCACTGTACACTATGCAATTGTCACTGTAACCATACTATATACATTTTGGCCTGACATGCTGTGAGTTCCTAGGCATTTTTCAACAATAATGCTCATGTGGATAGGGACACCCTGTTTTTATGTAATGAAATGTTTAAAATATATATGGTTGGGGACAACCTGATTTTTCGCTATATATAGCGGCTTCTATGAATCCGGCTAAACCCTCATTCGCAATTTCTTTTCTTCCAGCCGCCGCCTCATTCCTCTTTCACCATGTCAAAACAGGGAAAAGAAAGTGTAGGCTCCCCATGGACAAATGGGAAAACGATGATGAATCAGTAGTAAATCAACGACCTGGAAAAGAAAGGGTAGTTGCAGGGCACGTTGTCCAGCCACTAGATCCGGATGGATCCAACCCTATTTGCCGTTGTGGAGAAGTATCGGTCGCGGTTGTTTCAAAAATCAATAAAAATGCTGGTTGTTGATTTTTCGGCTGTGAATCCTACGAGGACCACAAGGTTTTTCATGATGAAATTGATTGCTGTTACTTTAAGCAATGGATTGACCCTCCGATGTGCGAACGTGGAGTTCACTCACCTGGAGCTAGATTTCAACCACGCTCGTGGTAGGTTTATGTGAAAACTACCTTAATGTGTTTTATTGTACTTCGAATTTGATGTTCGTGTGTTCCTTTGTTGTAGTCCATATGATTGTAGTTTGCATTCCTTGATGTTGTAATTGTCGTTGTTGTAAACTTTTCAGTTATGTAATGCAAAATATTAAAATTCCTGGAAGTATGAAAATTGCTAGAAAAAACCGTGAACCTTGATGCAAACTAAGCAGTGTACATGTGACGACCCCTTAAACCAAGGAGTGAAGAATCTCTCCTGATACGATTAGTCAGTACAGGGTTAAAGCAGATTCGATACAGTATTATGTTAGACAAAACATTGTCGTGCATCACGTAAAGCAAAGTGTACCAGTGACCGTTCACATCATTCTTTGTTTTACCATTTATTCACTTGTACACTACGCAGCTATACATCTCTATCGAATTACTCACAACTTACCTCACTCCAACAACTTTGTTTCCATCTGCTCTATGCTTTACCACAACTATGTCGCCTTAGCCATCATCTCCAGACTCTGATGAACAGGTGTATGAACAGATGCGACTTCAGGAGCTTGTAGATGAACTCCAATTTCTAAACGAACTAAGACTTTAGGTTGAACCACCATCTCAACAGCGAAACGTCCAACCTCCACATCAAGCCCAAGTACCAAATGTTCAACACACGTATGAACAGTCGGTCATTATACCATGGCAAGAAGTTGCTAATTATCAAGTACCACATGCTCCAATTCCTTATGAACAGGAAGGTGAATCTTATCAAGTTTGTTGCTACTTTGGTTGTCCTGTGGAAGTTGTGGTTTGAGCAGATGGAAACAATATGCTGTCGCATTCAGAAACGTCAATTCTACCTGAATGGATGTACTTACACAGAATGGCTAGACGAAACGCTATGCCTAAGGGGAATAACATATGCAAACGAACTCGAACAAGAAATTAGACGTCTTTAAAACGTTATTGAACAGTTGCGGTTTAACCGTAATGATTAGGCAACTTCACATCCCAAGAGAATGAACATGAGATGTAGTTTGGTAGCGTACTATTTTCCGTTGTAGCATCTGTTGTATCCCAAGAGCATGAATGTGAGATGTAGTTTGGTAGCATCTGTATTTCTTATGTTTCGAATTTATCTGTCCTTAACCAAACTATGTATCTCTCTTATATTTGAATGTTAGAATTTGGTATTTGTTTTATGTTGTTTGGTTAAGCTATATATACTATTTAAATATCATGGTAGTTCATAGTTTAACGTTTACAGCTTCACTCAAATATATAGGAATCGTTATACGTTGGATTCCATTGAAACACAAAACATTCAAATCTATAGAACTATAATTTAGTAATGGAATAGAAAAATGGAAATTTCATATCATATATATTGAGTTATGTCCAAATCAAATTTCAAGAAAGTCGCTATGGAATTTAAAAACATAAAGTATAGAGGCAATTTTTGAAAACTCACCTTTGTGCGAGTTTTGAAAAGGCGTCTTCATTATTTCAAAACAGGTCTATTTCTTTAATTACTTTCAAACAAGTCTGTTTGCGTCATAAATTTTAAAAACAAGGCTAACATAGTGAATTATCCAATGATATATAGACTTCATTTCATGCTAGATATAATAGAATTTGTATGAAACCTCACTTGAATTGGTCTTGTGATTATTATAATCAACACCTAGAACCTATTTAGCATTTGCCAAAATATACATGGTTCAAGTGATTACAAATCTTACCTTTAATAACATTACATCAATTAGTAAATATGTAAATTGTAGAAACACCTTGCAAACAAAAACGAAGAAAAAGCTTATACATAGTCACATAGTGAAGCATAATTACAACACATAAAAAACCCAACAAATATTAAATTTATAAATTTAAGAACATTAAATATAAATAAAGTCTACAACTTTGAAGCAAATTCTAATTCTTCTCATCTTCTTCTCTTCTTCTTAGCATACATTAAAATGAAGGCATCATCTAGCATTGTTTCTTAGATGAAAGCCATTTCCAGTTGTCCCAAATGCTGGGAAAAAAACTCAAAACATACTAGCCAGTCTAAAATCGAAGTATATATTATTATATTCCATTTTCTTGATCATAACATCAAAATAAAAAATGCATGTATAAAATGTGAAGTACAAGTAAATTAACAATGTTGTTGTCATTGGATTTAATATTATGTTATCTATAACGTGTGCAATATGAAAAAACTTAGAATGACATGAAATAAGCTTGTGTTTAAATGCAAAAATATACATCTACTTAGTCAAATATACTATGTAGACTTACATTCATAAGCTCAAAGTAAAAGTATCAACAAATGTTATTTTACTTCTTTCAAATTCTTTTAATATTGTAGATTTACATGAAACTATTATGACATGAGTTCTCTGACTCATTCTTCTATTTACTTTTAAAGAACCACTTAATTATCTATATATAAGAACATAAAGATGAAACCTTCATCTGAAATTTTTGAATTGTCCAACTTATTTTTATCATTTTTACCATATGAGTGGTTATTTTAGTCATTGTATTTCAAATCCTACAACACTGTATTTTTGTTACATTAAGTGTTTATTTTTGTTAATTATGTGTTGCCATTATTTCGCCTTATATATAATGGGAAAATTTTTGTTTCAAGCTTTTAAATTATCAATTATGACTTTTATAATTTTTACTACATTGACTATTAGTTTTGTTATTGTATTTTATAAATGTTTATAACACTATATTTTAAATACGTGAAGTGATTATTTTTGTTTATGATTTTTCACCCTCACTTCATCTTAAAAGTAGCATTCGCATAGTTTTACTAGCACCCGTCTGACATACGTCCTTTGTACATTGGTAGTACATAATCTAATTCAATATAGCAGACCTTCTACAAAAGTTGCATGTTAATAAACTTTATTTACTAACACATATACTTTCCATGTTAATTTTTAAAGCTAGTTCATATTCTAGAGTTAAATATGTGAACTAAACTATAATTTTGACATCTAAAAATCAAAACATCAAATAGAAGCATATAAGATTGTAACATCCCAGAAATTGGCATTAATTAAACTAGTTATTTAGTTATATTCCAAAAAGGGAATTTGAAAAAAATGATAGAATTTGACCACGAAGCTTGCCTCTTTGCGTTCATGATGGAATTTTAGTCGACCTTCATGTTTGGAACTTTGCAAACGAAATCTATATGAAAAAGTTACGGATGAAATATGAAAATAGAAGAAAGATAATTAGTCAGCAATATATATATAATTGGTAATTAATATTACCATTTAGCACCATGTTTCCACATAAGGCAGGTCGACCAGGCAGTCAATCTCCCCTACGACTTGTTGGTCGCAGCTTCTTGTGGCAGGTTGGGTTTAAGTTCTATATTCTAAATATAAACAGATAGTTTTTGTTAAAAATAATCTAATGGTTTATGGTCATTTAAATGTGTTTAAATAAAGGCCTAGACCCTCTACTTTTTGTTCATATTTTCTAAAGTTAGCAACGAAGCTCGGCCATTTCCATTTTCTAGTCTCTTCCAAAACTTCTAAAATATAAATTGGTTTCCTTCGAATAAGATAAGAATTGAACAAGATGAATCTAAAAATATGAGTAAAGGCTGGATTCAGTGTATTAGGTTCTCTTTTTTCCTTTTTCTAATTCTTTTTCAGATCTATAAATCCAAATATGTATACATGTCCCCTTTTATACATATTATAGATTTATAGGGATTTGGAAATATTAGCCTCAAAGTTGTGTTCAGATTTGGATTTGAAATGGCTTTCAGGTGAGTAGGAAATCTATTCATTTTTAATAACATCATATTTGCTTCATTTCTGTTAATATGAATTTGTATGTTTATCAATCTGATATGTGTTTATTTGCTTTAAGTTTTAGTATTCATTTTTTGCCTACAGTTCTTTTATATCTTGGTTTTATTGTGAACACCCTAAATTTGGAAATAAGTCCCTCAATGTTCATAGATTTGTGTAGTTGTTTATTCCATATTTGTAGGACTGGGTGCAATTTGTAAGATTTATGCAGTTTGCTATCTTAGAATTGTAAATGTATTTGTGTTTGATATTGTTTGGTCTTTTTGCTTGATTTTTGTAAATTAATCCTTTTGGTTTTTTAAAATAAAAAGACACTGTTTGATATCTGCAAGAAATATTAACAAAACAAAGGAATAGATGTGTAAATTCATGTATTGTGTACGTCGTTTGCATCATCTATCCCAAATTAAATAGTACTATTCCTTGTGACTCGAAATGTGTAAATATTTCTACTTTTAATTGATTAGGAAAAATTTACAAGAATTAGAGTAAATAACTTTTTTATCAGAGTTTGAATCTCAGCAAGATTGAAAAAAAAAGATTGTTTTAGTCACTAATTTAGACTAGAATGTAAAATAATAAAAATTTATAAATAACTAGTAGCTACGTAAATATCGCGCTATAAATATACATATATATTATAATTCTATCCGTCCAAAAATATACGTAATAATATTATTATAAATAATTAGGTGAATATGTGTTATAAGTTTAAATTCAAATAATTTTCCGCTAATAACGAGTTTATAGGAGTATTCCCAAAATGAATAGAAATAAATGTTTTGTAACTGTTATATTTATTAGCAATAAATATGGAGTTAATTGCTATAATTCCAAAGGTTACAGATAAATAAAAGGGAATTAAGATTATAGCCATGAATGTCGTGGGGAAAATTAATAAGGAAATATATGTCAGTTTGGTTATAATTTAAAATTGAATAGGAATAAATGTTGTAACTCCATTTAGGGAAATTTATATAGTAAACTCACATATGTTATTTATATGTATGTGGAAACTAATAATAAATAAATGGGATTTACAATAAGTTTAATTAATGTGATAAATGGAACGAATATTAATGACATTGAATAGGTTCTCCATTGCTTTAGGAAATGTGACCATTATGGTTGTTAGTGACATGAGACCATTATAAAAATTAATTGGGCCACTGCCTTTGCGGAATGTGACCGTCATGTTCACTAATGGAGTGCGATCGTTATAATAATTAACTTAATTAGTGGGGAATTCGGGTACTAATTACCTAGTTAATACTAAGTCTAATAAATAAATAAGTAATCTTAAAGCCGTGAGTCTTAACAAAATCTTCCTTTTCTTATTTCTAGTTTAATTCTAGAAAAATATCTTTAATTAATATTAGAACTGGACTTAGTACGTTAATGATAAGTGGTCAGTTGCGTTATTCGACAGAAATCTGCACTTTCAAACAGTCGAATATATGAACAACTAGTGTGAGATATCATTGACCATAAAAACTCGTGACAATAATTATTTACGTAACGCAAATTTATCCTAAAGGTCACTTCAAGTGTTGAGGTATAAAGTGGTTGCAGGGCCCACCTCCTTTCTGAAAGAAGAAACTAAAAGGAATAACTTGATAACATAGTATATTTTAGGGTTAGAGATATTAAGTAGTAGGACCCGCCTATTGGGTATTAAGTGATTGGATTCAAACTTCCACATAAGGGTAGAGTCATAAGGTCCGCCCTTACTAGGTCTTAAGTGATCAGATAACTCACCTCCATATAAAGAAGAAGTATTAAATGGCTAGTTGGGTGCGAGATCGATAATCTTCGCGATAGTCCGCTTCCTCTAGGTTGTAAGTGATTGGGTTAGAGTTTGTCTTAGAATTTGTCTTAGAATAAGGTATTAAATGGCCACTACGTAGATACCATAGGTTTGCCTATCCTAGGGGAAGTATTAAGTGACTTGGGATTATCTAATAAGGTCAGCTAGATAGTAACACAGAGGGCTGTATGGGGAAGGTCGTAAATGACAGTTAGCCTTCCATATATCTTATAGGTAATAAGTGACTACTTACTATCTCTCACCTTATGCGGGGTTGGGATATGCGTAAATGATGAAAGTTGTAATTAGTAGGACTTAGTAGCTAGTGTCCTCTAATTTATAATAGTGTGTTATAAACCACCTAGTAAAGTATTAAGTAATCAATGATCCGTCTTGGGCTTTAAGTGATCATAGGAATTCGCCTTATACATTATTGTGAGTGAAATAATAAGTGGCTGTAAAACCAGCCTCCGTTATTAGCAGGGTATTAAGTACTTTGAAAGCCTGCCTCCGTTATTAGTAGGGTATTGATTACTTTGAAATCCTACCTCTTAGTTTTGGTATTGGTTTGCATGGTGCTGGTTTAAAGGATTTATATTTATACATAAAGTTTTGTTTTAGTATACTACGATAATTTATCTATGGAAAGCACTACCTTGAGTATAGTAGCTAAATCATTGTACGTAATCTTCATAAGGTTAGGTTAGAATCACTAGCCCTGTTAAACATATGATTTGGGTGAAACCAAATGAGATACATTTGTATATTGTAGACCGTGTTATACATTTCTACTCACCAGGACTTGTTGTTATAACTCCTCCTCATAATAACTCTCAAGTTTATCTTGGCGCAGACAAGTCTTTGCAAGTATTCAAGTTTTGTTTTCTATTCTTGTTTTCTCATGCTCGATATTGATGTGGTGGTTTGCTATTAAGGTAGTTTCCTTAGTCAATACTTGGTATCTTATTTTGTTTTCGCTATGAGCTAGTTTTATTGTACTCTGATTATAATCATTCTCATTATTTGTAGGTACCAGATTCACAATATCCATGCTAAGATGGATTTGAGTTTTGATTTTTATTAAATTTGGGCTCAAAAATGTATGGGGTGTTATATTTGGTATCAGAGCCTAGGTTTAGATGCTTAAAGGAATTAATAAATTAGGATGTAATGAGAGAACGTTTTCAATCTTTCTTTTCTTTTTTTCTTTGATCTTTAGCATTGAATCTAAATAAATTTGATGATGAAGTAGTCGTGAATCTATTTATTAAAGATGCGAGTTAGAAATATTTTTGAGTTTGAGTTTCTTGCTAATCCTGATTTACGCCACGGTGCGTTTGGTGATTTGTCTTGAAGAGCATGAGGAAGACATATGGTGAATCCCATGAACTTGAGCTTTTTGATTGTACGAAAAGCTAGTTACAACCGAGATAGTCGCGATTTCTAGTTTTTTATTTCGTTTGAGAGTTCCAGTTGAAAACCTTTCTCAATTTTGTAGTTAAACGGGAGATTCATGTGAATATGTCGTATTAATCCGAAGGTATATTAATGAGGTATACCCATTCGATACATTGTTATGGAAATTTTTATATTCTTTTATTTGAAAATATCTCTTTGAGTTCTTAGTCTTATAGTCTAGACAAAAATTATTTTTAAACTTGTTTTTAAAAATTGGTTACAAAGATTTTAAATTATTTTCTAGAAAAATTAATTCTTATGCAAATAAGATTTGGTTTTAAAAGGAATAATAATATAAACATATAATGCGAAACCCTTAGTTTATATACAGGATTGAATTTCTAAAAGTTTTCTAAATTTTTCTCTCAAATGGACTAAAGAGAAAATTTGTTTAGCTTGGGGTATTTGATTTCTTAAATCTTTGTTTCTACCCATCAGGTAGAAAAGGGGATACGTTTGTATTAAATTTAATATGAATTACTAGCTGAATTATTTTTTGGTATTCTTGAAGACGACTGTGCGGTCGCAACCTTTTATTAAGATTACTTTGAATCTTTGGAGGTCGGTTCGGAATTTGACAACGGTCTACTACCGTGAAGAGGAAAGTATTTTTGGGATCATTTCAAATCTTAAGAGATGACACGGGACAATTAATATTCTAATCCGACCACAATAGGGGCAAAGTTCAACCTTTATCTTAAGCTCCTTCAGCAGTTAGCTGTCTAGTGTTATACCAAGAGAAGTCAACTAGTTGATGAGTTTTGGTACAACTTAAACCTAGGACTCAACCATAAAAGTTAAGTCCAAATTTCCTTCCCTAAATTTCTTTCTTCTGTCCTTCCTTCCTCATCTCGCTGACCATATCTTTATTTTCTTCTCTTTCTTTTTACCCACCTCGTCTCTTCCTTTTTCATGCTAATTTGCGGATTAGACATCACCTCACTATTACTCCAAGATCTAAACCCAATTTCTTCCCTCCATACATTTCTTAGCCTATAACACCTATTTGTACTATTTGATCTTCCTCGTGTCATTTAGGCCTCATCACTAGCGAGATTATTTGGCTGGATCGGAACGAACATAAGGTTACATCACTTTAGAACTAAAAAATAATCATAGTAGCAGGATTTGCACCGGTCCTTTGCTTCGAGGTTTTTCAATAAGCTTATTACCCGTGCTACATCTTATTGGAATAGATTTTGACATAACAATTATTGTCTTAGAGATGGATATTAAGCTATCTTTGAATGGTTTTTTTGAGGAGAATCTTGTGAAGATTTTAGAGGCATTCATGCTATACATGGACATGAATGATCTTTGGTTTTAGCGACTTTAGGGATTTTGGAGCATAAATCTTTTTCTTAGGTGTCCGTTTTTGAATTGGATGATCTATGTTCAAACTGCCCATGTCGATATATGACTCATTTGGCACAATATTTTGAAAATGTGAAGTTACAACTAGATTCGTCCTATAATATGGAAATCGATTTTTGCTTCGATCGGTGGTGTAACCATCAATTTGTACCACATCATCATTGATTCAGCTTGTTGGTCTATTGTGCTATTTCATGGAGTTGCTTTCTATACTTTCACCTATTGTAACACCCCACTCCCGCTATGATCACTCACTAAGGGAATGCCATAGCATCGGTGGAGTATTTTACTGAATATAGAACAGAAAAATTACAACAAGACAGATATAAATAGTACTTGAAATTTAAAACATCATCTCATAACAGCGGAAGTAAAACATGTCTGGTTACATCATAAAACCACAATAAAAGTCAAGTACAATATCCATCAAAATAAAGAAGTACATAATCCCACTCTCATACAATAGCCATTACAAAAGAAAAGATAACTGGGTAACTGGAGCTTTACATCTATCCAAGCTCCTAAAGACTGGAACAGCAATCCGATCAAGCTCCACTACTGCTAGGATCCACCGTAGGACCTGAGGGTTGGGAAAAAAAGATAAAAACAACGGGGTTAGACATAAGTCTGAGCGAGTCCTATAACTTTAACAATACAATCGTTAAAGTAACCAGAGAAGACATAAACTGATATACGGTAACTAATGGGGATGAATGGCTACACTAAGCAGTCAACTAAACTAAGATAAAAGATAAAGACGCATCTACCCTTCCAAAGGTAAATTACTAAACTGCACCACACCAGTCATTCCTAACTTAAAGGTTGATCCCACCCATGGACTTATAAAATTAACTTAATAGTTCTCGCGTACCCCTAGGTGACTGAGTAGACGCCACGGGGCCCTACAATCCACTAGGTGTACACACTACTCCCCATTCGATCGGCTCCCTAACGTAGATACCCGTGCTGGCCCCACCGTGGGGTGTACCATTCCCCAACGTGGCAACCTGATAAAATTAACGGTGCACGGCTTATATCTACACGATGCAACAACGTCTTATTTACCAGCCCGGGCCCACACACGCATATGAAACCCGTTGGTCATGCGTTGCCACCGCTAACCCATTTTGGCCTCTTATAGTCAAGCCCAGTATGCGTGTCCCGTCCTCGACATGGGACGAGCCCACTAAGATACGTATGGGTTACTGGTTGAAATGGGCCCCCAGCACAAGCCATCCCCCTAAGCTTGGCCCACACACTAGTGTTTCCCACTTAACCCTTTAATCATGTTTAATTACAGGTTTCATCTTGGTTAAGTATTTTATCATATTTTCTGTTGGCAACCACTAGCAATTTCCACATACCACCCAAGGTACCCACTTAACCCCCATGCCCCACTACATGCTTATCTGGTTAAGTGTTTCTTAATTGATTATCACCGTAACCGTGTAAAGGACCCCTCACATTGGATCGTCATTTGTAGATGCCTGGTTAAGCCGGTAAACTCCGGGCAGTCTTACACTACAAACAGGTCCAACCTCGTGTCATTTACCCTTGTTACGTATTTAATTTACGATTAAGACCCCTCACATTGGACCGTCATTTGTAGATGCCTGGTTAAGTCGGTGAACTCCGGGCAGTCTTACACTACAAACGAGTCCAACCTCGTGTCTTAATCGATTAATTACTCCCATAATTTGTGTTAATTATCATGTTTATTTTAGGAATATGGGTGCACCTAACTTAATAGGCAAATTCCCAACTCCAAAGTGTGGGTACACCTAACTTAATAGGCAAATTCCCAACACATAGTATGGGTACACCTAACTTAATAGGCAAATTCCCATACTATGTTCATTTATTTTATGTTATGCATAATTATATTAATTTCACACAATCTTATTAACGTATGCATTTAATTAACCCCATCGTTCCCACGTAATTTCGTTCTCATGACATAACACATATAAAAGGTGTCAACTTGCATATGTATGAACATGTTTCAAAGGTGCCATCTTGCATATTAACAAACACATAACTTGCATATGAACTTGCATAACATGTCACATAACTTGCATATAATCTTGTATAACATGTCACATAACTTGCATATAATCTTGTATAACATGTCACATAACTTGCATATAATCTTGTATAACATGTCACATAACTTGCATATTAACTTGCATAACATGTTACATAAACTTACATATTAACAAATACATGACTTGCATATGAACTTGCATAATATGTCACATAACTTGCATATGAACTTGCATAACATGTTACATAACTTGCATATGAACTCATAAACTTGCATATGAACTTGCATAACATGTTACATACTTGCATATGAACTCATAAACTTACATATGAAGAAACATACAACTTGCATAATTATCATACATGTAACTTGCATATTATCATACATGTAACTTGCATATTAACATATGATCACAAAGCACAAAACTTGCATAACCCACATACATTAGCAAACTAACATCATATCATATGACTTAAAACCCATTAATCCCCAAACAAAATCATATGATCTCATCATATCTCATCTACTTAGTTTAGCAATTGATCATTAGAGTGATAGAAACTCACAACTAGCCAATTTGCACTCCAAATGAAGAAGATTAAGATGCTTAGAATGGATTAGAGGTTGATTAGAGAGTGATTAGATTGCAACCCTCTTCATAAATTAGTGGAGGCTCCTTCTAAGATTTAATTTGGCGGCATGTAGCCCTCAATTCTATTTTCAGTATGGATTAGGGTAGGTTTAGGGTGTATTTATAGATTAGGTGAGTGTTTTAGGCCCTTAGATTAACCCTAAATTAGATTAGGACCCTTAGATTTCGGAACCTTCCAGAAACCAGCCCTAAGACCAAGTACAAACCCCAAACTGGTGCACCCAACCACAAAACTCTCTAGAAACTGTGCAGGTTCCCTGTCCCGACATGGGCGCACTTCCCAAGTGCGCCAGTGTATTTTTGTACTGGCGCACTTCACAAGTGCGCCAGTGCATTTATGGCCTGTTTCGGGTTTTTCTGCCTAACTTCGTTCGTCCATATCTCTTTCATACGGTACCCGTTTTACGCAAACTCGGACTCTATTTCGCGTATTTTTCCGAGACGAACGCAATGACGCAGCCCGTTTCCCCTGATTCTCACATCTGAGATTATTTATACTTTAATTACTAACCATTAGTGTTAATTGAAATTCGGGGTGTTACATTCTCCCCTACTTAAAGGATTTCGTCCTCGAAATCTCTAAGTCAAGAAGAACGTATCCTATAAACCAAACAACCATCTACTAAACCATCAACTACAAGCAACCATTATCCTTAGAAACTTCTAATGATGTATGAACATATGCAGAAAGTGTGTGTATATGTCCGTATACTAATGCAAAATCAGGCGGTCTACTGATTCAGTTGACCTCCTTAATGCAGACCATGATAGTGCCATGCATCCAATATGTATGCGAAACCCTATTGACACATACAATTTCTATATGCGTGCACAACCATACACAAAAATGCATCATCCACATGATAACACAGCCATGATACATCCATCAATCTAACTACCACATCCATTTATGCGATATGCAATCATGAAGTGACTGAGCCGATCTAGTGCCTAATGTGTGTGTATATGCATCCACGAGAAACCACTAGCAAACAATTGCATCCACATGCATCCATCAACCATAACATGTTTCAAACACATGTTTCAACCATAGGTTTTACCCTATCTAAAGGTCATAGGTACTAGCGAGAGGATATACTAAAGATAAGATAAGTACCAGACAAGCGATAAAGGAGAAGTTAAAAGACATACTCTCAAAAAGAAATGGATACAAAGAACGCATCTTCGCTTCCGTCTCCCAAGTAGCATTGCTTTCGTCATCTCCCCATTGCACTTTAACTAGCTGAACTTCTCTGTTCCTCAACTTCCTAGTTTCTGACCCAAGGATGCGAGTAGGAGCTTGTCGAATCGTCGCATCACGCTCTACCTCTACATCTCTAAGCAAGCTCGGCTCTACCACCTCTGCGGTCTCATGTAAGCACTTCCTCAAATGTGATATATGGAATACATCATGAACACCACTAAGTCTGTCGGGCAACTCCACCCTATATGCCATCCGTCCAATCCTTTCCTTAATAGGAAACGGCCCAACAAACCTCGGTGCTAACTTCCTAACGGACCCAAAGCGAACAACATTTCTCAACGGAGATACTTTGACAAAAACCATGTCCCCAACCTCAAACTCAAGATCCGTCCTTCTCCGATCCGCATAAGATTTTTGTCTATCTTGCGCTGCTTTCATCCTTCTTCGAATCAAATCAATCTTCTCTGAAGTCTCTCTAACCATATCTGGCCCAAGCAAGATCTTATCCGTAGATTCCCACCAACATGTAGGAGATCGACAAGGCCTTCCATAAAGAGCTTCGAAAGGTGCCATGCCAATACTAGACTGAAAGCTGTTATTGTATGCGAACTCCACCAAAGGAAGATGTTCTTCCCATGTACCTCCAAAATCCAAGATACAAAGCCTCAAGAGATCTTCTAAGATACGGTTCACCCTCTCGGTCTGACCGTCCGTCTGAGGATAATATGCGGTGCTCAAACACAACTGAGTCCCTACCGCCTCTTGCAAACTTCTCCAAAACTCACTAGTGAAGATAGGATCTCGATCACTCACAATGCTGGATGGTACGCCATGCAATCTAACAATCTCTCTAACATAGACTGAAGCAAGCCATGGAGCGGTCCTCTTACTCTTCACGGGTATAAAATGGGCACTCTTGGTAAGTCTGTCTACCACAACCCAAATTCCCGTATTGCCCTTCCTCGATCTCGGTAACCCATCGATGAAATCTATCGAGACACTATCCCACTTCCATTGCGGAACTTCCAATGGGTGTAGCAACCCACCGGGTTTCCTTTGCTCCGCTTTAACTTGTTGGCACACTAAGCATCTAGCCACATACTCGGCCACATCTTTCTTCATACCGGCCCAGAAGAAAACTCTCTTCATGTCTTGGTACATTTTGTCTCCACCGGGATGAATAGTCATCCTTGAACGATGTGCATCATCCAAAGTAGCCTTCTTCAAACCCTCATCTTGCGGTACACAAAGTCTACCGTCTCTATGCAACCATCCCCTATCATCTATGGTGTATCTACCCAAATGGCTGGACGACTCCCCCCTTATAAGCTTCTCTACCAACTCAACCAACTGTGGGTCGTCTCGCTGAGCCTCGCCAATCCGTCCCAAAAGAGTAGGTCTAACCTCCAAGGATGCTAACAAACCAGGTACAAAGTCAACAGAAGGTCTGAAGTCGAACAAAGAAAGAAACTCCAAGCTTCGTCGTTCCACGAACAATGGACTCAAAGATAGCCTTTTTCTACTCAAGGCGTCCGCCACCACGTTACCCTTGCCAAGGGTATACGCTATCTCGAAATCATAGGATGCTAAGAACTCCATCCACCTTTGCTGTCTTAAGTTTAAATCCTTCTGAGAGAATAAGTACTTCAATGATTTATGGTCAGTGAACAACTCGAATCTCTCACCAAGAAGATAATGGCGCCAAGACTTAAGTGCGAAAACAATCGCGGCCAACTCTAGATCATGGGTAGGGTAATTCTTCTCATGCACTCTCAATTGCCTCCCTCCATAGGCTATTACCCTTCCCTCCTGCATCAAGACTGCGCCTAATCCTGTCCCACAAGCATCGGTATAAACAACAAACGGCTTACTCCCATCTGGAAGCACTAAAACTGGAGCGGTGGTCAAAGCTCTCTTTAACCGTCGGAAAGCATCATCACAATCTACATCCCATGAGAAAACCAGATTCTTCTTCGTCAAGCGGGTTAATGGGGCTGATATCTTCGCGAAGTCTTTGATGAACTTCCTATAATATCCTGCCAACCCCAAGAAACTTCTTACTTCGGTAGCATTTCTAGGAACTTTCCAATCCTGGATAGATACTATCTTTGCGGGATCCACAGCTATCCCTTCCTTAGAGACCACATGCCCTAAGAATCGCACTTCTCTTCTCCAAAAATGACATTTAGAGAATTTAGCTTTAAGACTATGTGCTCGAAGAGTCTCCAACACTTCTCTGAGATGTAAGGCATGCTCTTCTTCACTCTTGGAAAAGACCAAGATGTCATCCACAAAGACCACTACAAACTTATTCAGATAATCTCTGAACACTCTACTCATCAGATCAACAAAGTATGCAGGGGCGTTTGTCAACCCAAATGGCATCACAAGCCACTCATAAAAACCATCCGGAGTCCGGAAAGCAGTCTTCTCTATACTGTCCTCCGCCACTCTCAACTGATGAAACCCTGTAGCTAAGTCCATCTGCGAAAACACTGAGGCGCCAACCAACTGATCAAAGAGATCATCTATCCTCGGTAATGGGTGTCTATTCTTCTTCGTGAGCTTATTAAGTTCTCTATAATCCACACAAAGTCTGAGGGACCCATCCGCCTTCGTGGCAAACACTACTGGAGCTCCCCACTCCGATATACTTCGCCTTATGAACCCCTTCTCAAGCAACTCCCCTACTTGCTTATGAAGTTCTCTTCTCTCTCGAGGAGCCATGTGGCGCACTGGCAAAGACACTGGTTTGGCATTATCCACCAAATAAATTCGGAAATCTATCTCCCGCTTCGGAGGCAAACCCTTCACCTCTTCAAACACATCCGGATATTCCCGGACCACTCTGACAGAACGCAAACTCTCGACCGAAGCATCGAGCGATTCAAGATAACTTAGCAAAACAGATTCCATGGGATTACAAGAGATCTCGAGAGTATTACCCAAGCGGGTCATAAGCCTGACAACTCTCCTTTCACAATCAAGAACGGCACCATTACTGGATAACCAGTCCATGCCCAAAATCAACCCATAGCCCGTGAAGCCCAATACAAAAGCATCACATCCAAACTCAATGCTAAGTATAGAAATCTTCAAACCCAAACATATCATAGACAGATATATGGAGCCCCCAATTGGGTTTGAAACAACCAAGGGATCATCAACTAGACTGGTATCTAAGTGCAGTGACTCAACTAACGATGATGAGATAAAAGAATGCGATGCGCCAGAGTCAAACAAAGTACGAACTGGATGATCAAACAGAAAAACCAGACTTTCAACGGAAATAGTTCTACCTCTCTGCTGAATCGGTGGAACTGAGAGAGCCTGAACTTGCCCCCCTGCCTGAGCTGGTGCCATAAGAGCTTGCACCTGACCTCCTGAGGTAGACCCCGTCTTCTGCCCCTTCTTTGGGCAGTCCTTCACAAGATGTCCTGCTTCACCACAATGAAAGCAACCGGTCTTCTTCTTTTTGCGACAATCCTTGCTGAGGTGGCCTGGGGTCCCACAATTGAAGCACTTCTTCTTCTTCTTCTTCTTCCCCTTGTCACCATTGCCTTTTCCACCCTTGCCTTGTTGTTGTTGTTGCGGTTTCTTCTGATCCCCCTTCTTCTCTGGTGCCTTAGAACTCTTATCATCCTCATGCATAAGTGCCATGTAGACAAGCTTCTCAAAGGTGGCCCCCATAGGAATGTGAGTCATAGCTATTCCTTGCAATGGTTCGTTCAAGCCTCTAACGAACCTCAAAGCCTTCTTCTCCGGTGTATTCACCAACTCTATGCCAAACCTTGCTAATTGATTGAATTTGTTGACATATTCTTTCACCGTGAGATTCCCTTGCTTCAAATTCAAGAACTTCTCCATAAACAGATTCTCTTCCGCCCTTGAGAGAAACTTAGCCCCAAACCTTTGCTTGAAATCTGCCCAAGAGTCAACAGGGCGTTCTCCATTAGTGACCTCCCACCAGAATGAGGCCTCTCCCTTCATTAACCAAGCCGCCAACTTGACTTTCTTTCCCTCTTCCACTTCAAAGGTATCTAGCAACTCTTCCACTTCCTTAAGCCAATCTCTAGCCTCGACGAAAGTCTCTGAACCTAGAAAAGGTTTTCCTCCTATAGCCTTGAACTCCTTGCAAATCTTAGCAAAATTATCCACTCTAGGCTGAGGAGGAGGAGCGGTTGCCTCTGGTGTAGTAGCATTGGCTGGACCCGCAGCCGCAGCCCTAGCCTCTTGTAACCTCCTATACCATAGTGGTATAACTAAGCCCTCCGGGATGTTAAGATCTTCAGCCATGCTGAAACGAAAGAGGAAAGATTCAAAAAGGAGATTCCGAAAGATAAAGATATGGCTATTGGGGATTATGCTTTTCTTTTTCAAAAACTTTTCTCTTAAAAGACATGTTTTTGAAAATACTTTTTCCAAAAATAATACCTTTACTATTTTAAAAAAAAAAGTATTTTTCTCAAAAATTTATCTGTTCCGGTAACCTTCAGCTCTGATACCACGTGTAACACCCCACTCCCGCTATGATCACTCACTAAGGGAATGCCATAGCATCGGTGGAGTATTTTAGTGAATATAGAACAGAAAAATTACAACAAGACAGATATAAATAGTACTTGAAATTTAAAACATCATCTCATAACAGCGGAAGTAAAACATGTCTGGTTACATCATAAAACCACAATAAAATTCAAGTACAATATCCATCAAAATAAAGAAGTACATAATCCCACTCTCATACAGTAGCCATTACAAAAGAAAAGATAACTGGGTAACTGGAGCTTTACATCTATCCAAGCTCCTAAAGACTGGAACAGCAATCCGATCAAGCTCCACTACTGCTAGGATCCACCGTAGGACCTGAGGGTTGGGAAAAAAAAGATAAAAACAACGGGGTCAGACATAAGTCTGAGCGAGTCCTATAACTTTAACAATACAATCGTTAAAGTAACCAGAGAAGACATAAACTGATATACGGTAACTAATGGGGATGAATGGCTACACTAAGCAGTCAACTAAACTAAGATAAACGATAAAGACGCATCTACCCTTCCAAAGGTAAATTACTAAACTGCACCACACCAGTCATTCCTAACTTAAAGGTTGATCCCACCCATGGACTTATAAAATTAACTTAATAGTTCTCGCGTACCCCTAGGTGACTGAGTAGACGCCACGGGGCCCTACAATCCACTAGGTGTACACACTACTCCCCATTCGATCGGCTCCCTAACGTAGATACCCGTGCTGGCCCCACCGTGGGGTGTACCATTCCCCAACGTGGCAACCTGATAAAATTAACGGTGCACGGCTTATATCTACACGATGCAACAACGTCTTATTTACCAGCCCGGGCCTACACACGCATATGAAACCCGTTGGTCATGCGTTGTCACCGCTAACCCATTTTGGCCTCTTATAGTCAAGCCCAGTATGCGTGTCCCGTCCTCGACATGGGTCGAGCCCACTAAGATACGTATGGGTTACTGGTTGAAATGGGCCCCCAGCACAAGCCATCCCCCTAAGCTTGGCCCACACACTAGTGTTTCCCACTTAACCCTTTAATCATGTTTAATTACAGGTTTCATCTTGGTTAAGTATTTTATCATATTTTCTGTTGACAACCACTAGCAATTTCCACATACCACCCAAGGTACCCACTTAACCCCCATGCCCCACTACATGCTTATCTGGTTAAGTGTTTCTTAATTGATTATCACCGTAACCGTGTAAAGGACCCCTCACATTGGACCGTCATTTGTAGATGCCTGGTTAAGCCGGTAAACTCCGGGCAGTCTTACACTACAAACGGGTCCAACCTCGTGTCATTTACCCTTGTTACGTATTTAATTTACGATTAAGACCCCTCACATTGGACCGTCATTTGTAGATGCCTGGTTAAGCCGGTGAACTCCGGGCAGTCTTACACTACAAACGGGTCCAACCTCGTGTCTTAATCGATTAATTACTCCCATAATTTGTGTTAATTATCATGTTTATTTTAGGAATATGGGTGCACCTAACTTAATAGGCAAATTCCCAACTCCAAAGTGTGGGTACACCTAACTTAATAGGCAAATTCCCAACACATAGTATGGGTACACCTAACTTAATAGGCAAATTCCCATACTATGTTCATTTATTTTATGTTATGCATAATTATATTAATTTCACACAATCTTATTAACATATGCATTTAATTAACCCCATCGTTCCCACGTAATTTCGTTCTCATGACATAACACATATAAAAGGTGTCAACTTGCATATGTATGAACATGTTTCAAAGGTGCCATCTTGCATATTAACAAACACATAACTTGCATATGAACTTGCATAACATGTCACATAACTTGCATATAATCTTGTATAACATGTCACATAACTTGCATATAATCTTGTATAACATGTCAGATAACTTGCATATAATCTTGTATAACATGTCACATAACTTGCATATTAACTTGCATAACATGTTACATAAACTTACATATTAACAAATACATGACTTGCATATGAACTTGCATAATATGTCACATAACTTGCATATGAACTTGCATAACATGTTACATAACTTGCATATGAACTCATAAACTTGCATATGAACTTGCATAACATGTTACATACTTGCATATGAACTCATAAACTTGCATATGAAGAAACATACAACTTGCATAATTATCATACATGTAACTTGCATATTATCATACATGTAACTTGCATATTAACATATGATCACAAAGCACAAAACTTGCATAACCCACATACATTAGCAAACTAACATCATATCATATGACTTAAAACCCATTAATCCCCAAACAAAACCATATGATCTCATCATATCTCATCTACTTAGTTTAGCAATTGATCATTAGAGTGATAGAAACTCACAACTAGCCAATTTGCACTCCAAATGAAGAAGATTAAGATGCTTAGAATGGATTAGAGGTTGATTAGAGAGTGATTAGCTTGCAACCCTCTTCATAAATTAGTGGAGGCTCCTTCTAAGATTTAATTTGGCGGCATGTAGCCCTCAATTCTATTTTTAGTATGGATTAGGGTAGGTTTAGGCCCTTAGATTAACCCTAAATTAGATTAGGACCCTTAGATTTCGGAACCTTCCAGAAACCAGCCCTAAGACCAAGCCCAAACCCCAAACTGGTGCACCCAACCACAGAACTCTCTAGAAACTGTGCAAGTTCCCTGTCCCGACATGGGCGCACTTCCCAAGTGCGCCAGTGTATTTTTGTACTGGCGCACTTCACAAGTGCGCCAGTGCATTTCTGGCCTGTTTCGGGTTTTTCTGCCTAACTTCGTTCGTCCATATCTCTTTCATACGGTACCCGTTTTACGCAAACTCGGACTCTATTTCGCGTATTTTTCCGAGACGAACGCAATGACGCAGCCCGTTTCCCCTGATTCTCACATCTGAGATTATTTATACTTTAATTACTAACCATTAGTGTTAATTGAAATTCGGGGTGTTACACCCATCCACTTTCATCCTTGGTGTTAGGTGAATCTCCATGGAAAACTGTTTTGTGGTAGATTACTTTTTTCATCGCTAATTCTCTCTTGGGAGAGGTAGTGATGTAGAAACCTACGACAACACCAAAATTGTCTACAACATGAGATTTAGAATTAAGATACCATGCTACGACAAAACAAAGGTCGTGGAAATGGTTTGAGCTTCAGCTACGGAACAAGACATCTCATTATTTATAGGCAATGTTTTGGAGTTTCAGTGTTTTTATTTTTGTTTTTTCCTCTTTCCAGCATTTGTTTCTTGGCTTTGTGGTAGTCCATGCTTGTAATTGTTAGTGTTTGTTGTATTTGTAAAATCTCACAATGACATATGAAATTTCTGATGTTTGAGAATATTTTGTATCATTCGCGCTTATCTATAATTTGAGTCGGAAATGAAATCTCATTTTTCTTTATTTGAATAACAGTTATTTTAGAGCTAGAAAAAATATATTTCTATGGTAGATAAATTTTAGTAAATGCTAAGTTATGCATAGCTTCGTCACGAGTATTATTTTTAATTTTCACCTGTTCCTTAGAAGCTAAAATTTATTTTTGGGTGTGTACATTTTCTAAAAATGTCTTATTTTGAATTTTACTTGTGGTTTCGCTTTGCGTAATTTTCTAAGTAATTGACTTCCATCTAAGCTGAAACGTGACTTAAATCTTTTAAATTTTCACAAATTAATTTTGAAACTCTTTGCAAATGTCATTTGAGGAAAAAAAGACAAAGAAGGACTTTTAAAAATTTTAAATTTTCAAGTTTAAATTTTTGTAAAAGAGTACGCGTTTCGGCGTTTTGACAAACTTTTACAAAATTAACATGAAGTATTAAGAAGCGGAAATTTACTTTCATGGTTTATGGTCACATGTGAGACATAGGGAAGATTTTAGTTAGTTAGTTTTGCGGTTTTAGCGGTGCAATTGGAGTGGAGATACGATAAAAACGTTAACGGTAATAAGGGAAAAGTTGGATTAGCCTTGAAATGTTATTTCCATACCTTATTGACAATGCATGCGAGTTATTATTTAACTCGTTTCCATTTTAGAGCATATTTAAGCCTCCTTTGCAGTCTACATGTCAAATTGTTTGGAGTATTTTTGGGCAAGTGAGGTAAAATTTCGCTATAGGATGGGATTAGCAAAATTTATGAGCGGTAAGAACGTTGAATTCTGCGCTTTAATTTTCTTTTTTTGATGTAGGAGAAAATTAATAGGAATAAAATTTAGATGTGTTGACGTGCTGGATGTTAGGATTTGAATGCAAAATTAGTTACTTCACACTTCTATGTATTCATAGTCGTGTGAGGGATTTAGATGAAAAATGTTTTCAAAAAGTTACATTCACATGGAACTGCCTGTATATTTTAGGATGTTTGCATTATGGTTTTTTGAAATGTTTTCCAAATAAAATGCATACATATAGGAGGATCCGATTTGGAATCCTTATTCATGCATATTTTGTGGTTACGACTCATTTTGTACTCTGTGCACATGTGCATGTCTGTTTTCGAAATTTGGATGCATAAAAACTGGTTATGCAGTATAGGAAAATTGGTGTCAACACCATGACTCAGTCGTTGGTAAAATTTCAGAATGAAACACCTTGGAATTTAACGTCCATTAAACTAGTTAATAAATTATATTCCAAAAATGGCATTTGAGCAAACAATAGAATTTGAACACAAAATTGCACTTTTTCATTCATGATGGATTCTGGTCAACGTTCATGTTTTGAACTTCACAAACGGAGTCCGTATGAAATGTTATAGGCGAAATACGAAAACAGACAAAAACAAATTAATCAGCAATATATATAATAGGTAATTAATATTACCATTTATCTCCCTGCCTCCATAGGAGGCAGGTCGACTAGGCTGTCGACCACTTTTGTGACCTACAAGTCATAGCTTATTGTGATGGCTATGGTTTTTAAGTTCAATATTTTTAACATAAACGGACAAACCTTTATTAGAATAAATCAAAAGGTTTAGGGTCATTTAAGTATCTATAAATAAAGGACTAGATCCCTTAGTTTTTGTTCATATTTTCTGGAGGCGGCAGCGAAGCTCTGTGGTTTCCACTTCTCCAATCTCTTCCAAAACTTCTAAAATATAAACGATTTTCTTTCAAACAAAATAAAAATTGGAGAAGACGAACCTAGAAATATGAGTAATGTTGGATTGATCATTTTAGGTGTTTTCTCTTTCCCTTTTACCTTTTTCCAGCTCTTTTTCAAATTTGTAAATCTAAATATGTACATATGACTCCTTTTTATACATATTATAGACCTGTAGGGATCTGAAAGTATAAGCTTAAAAGTTGTGTTCAGATTTGAATTTGGAATGGCTTTCAGGTGAGTGAGTAATATCAGATTTACTTTGTTTGTGTTAATCTCAATTTGTATGTCTAAAAATATCAGATTTACTTCATTGGTGTTAATCTAAATTAACATGTTTATGAATCTGATATGTGTTTGTAGGCTTTCAGTTATAGTATTCATTTCTTTCCTATAATTCTTTTATATATTAGGTTTATTGTGTACAACCTAAATCTGGAAATTAGTCCATTAATATTCATATATTTGTGTAGTTGTTTATTCTAGATTTGAAGGATTGGGTGTAATTTGTAAGATTTGTGCAGTTTGCTACCACGACACCATAACAGCCAGCTTGGCACAGATGGATGCGGAGATATAATACGGGTTAAAGCCGTATCATATTCGATAGTGCTCAAATCCGTATCAATCTAGATTTTGTGATCCACACCACCCCAAACACCCTAAATCTGACCGTCCATCAACGAATCCCCGGATTAGTTAATTTGATATGACTTTGGGCCAAATCTAATTTGTATCATATTGTGCATCGCATTAGACACCCGGAATAAAAAAAATTGGCCACTCCCTTTTCCATTTGTTTTACTTTAATGGTGACCGAAAACCCAAATTAGTGTTTTCGGTCACCAAATTGTGCCTCCACCTTCGACAGAGACGAACAACCCTCTCCTTCGGCAGAAATGCAGCAACCCTTAGTCTCCCTAGCCCTCCTTCAACAGCGCAGGTATGTGTTTCAATTAATTTTTGGCATGCATGGCAGATAGTACGGAACAAATTGAAATCTTTATGTGATAGTTGATTGCTACTTTGTGTTAGTGTGTTTGATGTTTCAATTGAATTGGTTTGTGTAAGTGTGTTAGCTAATTGCTACTTTGGTTAGGGACGTTGGTTATACCCAAAAATCAGATAAATCAAATTTGAATCATGTTTTGTGATAATGTAAAAAAAACATCTGAATTGCTATTGGAAACATATATGTTATAATTTTAGATTGTGGTATATCCATGGAACAAAGAAATAACAATGAGTTAGTCATAAGGATGCAGTAACCTTTACTAATGTTAAGATGTTTAATGTCAATTGTCCATAACCTTATTCTATTTGTAATAGCCATTTGATGAAATGTTATTTAGATCATTTGCCACGTTGAATCTGAAATGTGGCGGAAACTGAGCTAATGGAAAATTATAGTTCAATATTTAATCATGATTTCATTGTCATTTGACTGTTTGTTTGCCTTATGCTTGAAATTTAAATTGGGTTGTCTTATAACAAGTATACTCTGTTTTGAGAGATAACATGTGTACTGAAAATATATTTTCAGCAGGTTTGTTGAAAATTTTGGTAGATGGATAATTGCTAGATTTTCTGGTTAATATTTTAATAGGCGATCCACCAGGTGGATGCATTCTAGCTCACACGTAGGGTCAGGTATCCATGCTTATTAGGTTTATCCAAATATCAGATGTTGCTGCACTTAACCTTAGTAAAAAAAAAACTGCTTTCACTTACAACTTTTCGCTGCTTTGTAGCAGACTAGTGTAAGTTAACTTGCACTACATAGTTTGCTTTAAAAAAACTGAAAGTTGCAAGTGAAAGCAGCTTTTTCCAAAGGTTAAGTGAAGGGGTATTCGACATTTGGATAAAGCTAATAAGCGTGGATTACTTACCCTGCACGTGAGCTAATATGCATCTACCAAGTGGATCGCCCAGTAAATTCTTAATTAGAAAGTCTAGTATGTGTGTCATCCGAAGATGGTGATTCGATATCTTTAGACGTTGGAGCAGGTATATATTATTTTACACTTAATCAGAAAGCCCAGTAAATTCTTAATCAGAAAGTCGACATTTGGTTTATTTCTTCCTTTTTGTGTGTATAGGAGGATGTTCTGTATGGTAGGGTACGAACTACCGGTGCTGCAGATCGACTACAGTTCAGGTGATTTTTCTTTTAGGTTTGCATTTTTAATGACTATCAATTTTCCATTCCTATGTACAGTTAATTTCATTTAAAAGCCTATGGTCATAGCAAAACCAGTTTATAATGTGTATTCATTCATTTTTACTTTGTATATACTAATCAAACCGAATGCTATTTTAGTTTCTCTGTATTCATGTTTACAATGTCGATCTCCTATATACGATGTTGGAGGTCATGTTAAACCACAAAGCATGTGAGATGATGGTATCTTTCTAGGTTGTCTACGCAAGTTCACTGTTATCAGTATGTTTCCAAGTATTTGTACACAAACACACTGACCGACTACCATGAAATTACACAAACGCACTGATCGACATGATATGCCCTTCACTGTTATTGGTGTCCAATGAAATTACACAAACACACTGATCGAATGGTCGATTCGAACCCCTTACAGTGATCAACTACCGGTGTATACAAACACACTGATCGACATACACTTATCTCTGTATTCATGTTTGCATCTCAGTCACAGTGAGTTACAATGACGATCTCCTGTCCAGTGAAGTATTTGTAACTTGTTTCTTGTATTTTATAGGCAGTCCTATTAGAGATTTTGGTGCTTTTGTGCTGCTGGAACTTAGGATGCAGGCTATATATCACGATTCAGTTTTGCTGCCAAATGAAACTTGAACTCAGGCTAGCTATCACGCTCAATCTTCCCGGCCTCGACTGGAGTTTTATCAGGTTGATTTTTTTTAACCTTTTTTTGTTAGTTCGTAATGTGATGAAAATCTTTGATAGTTTCCTTTAATTGTATATGTTTATACGTAGATTATGTTCGTTTTATGACAAAACTTGTAATGCTTTGTGTGTGTGTATATAAATTGTGTTATTCCTGTGTATAATTTGTGGTATATATGCTCTGTGTTGTGAAAAATATGTGCTACAGTTTTTGTTTTTTTATGTATACACACACACATATATATATATACACACACACACATACATGTGTATATATGTGTACACACACATATATATATATAGATACGGTCAAAGGTCGTGTTTGATTACACTTTAGATACGACTAAGAGCCATATGTAACTTCAAGTGAGATACGGTTTATAGTCGTATCTAATAATTTAACACGTCATATTACTTGCCAAAACCCAAGTATCGAAAACATCAGATAGTTAATAAAAATAAATTAGAGGGAGAGAAAAGAAAAAAAAGAAATATTAGAATAGAAAAGGAAGAAGAACAACAACATGACAACACATCGCAACAGAATAAAATATAAAATAGAAATAAATTTTATTGAAAGTCTGAAATAAAACTTAAAATCACCAGAGTACAACCTACAATCAACACATCTGGACAATTATAATAACCTGTCCTCATATACAACACACATAGGAATAGATACTAATGCGTCAGAACTCCTCCAACATGTCTTCAGGAGTCTGTGATATCCTAACCTGAAAATGTAAAACTCGGTCTTACCTAAGCATTGCAAATGCCAGGATCAGTCTGGTGAACCAGAGTGGGAAAACCCATTAAGTTTGTAGGTATCATCCAACTTGATTTTAAACTCAAAACTGTTTCTTTTTGAAAGAAAAGGGTAGTTGTAAGACCAGTCCACACATAAACACGGACTGTTTTTAAGTTACGATAACCCAAACCATTTTGAAATCATATCTATTTTGGTATTATAATAGTGTATAAATCAAATAAATAACAATATAGCAGAATGCTTGCATCTCACGCTCCACATACTTAGTATATAATCAAAACTATGAGCTTTTATTGGAGACTGGATTTTGACTATGACAAGGTGTGGAACCTGTAACACCCCTAAATTTTAAAGAACACTATAATGATAAATTGAAGAATACCTAATTAAGTATTGGAAATTAAGTAAAATAGACTAAATCATTGCGTTCGTCTCGAAATTCTGCTTAAGATGGACTCCGAGTTTGCGTAAAACGAACATCGTTTGAAGAAGTTAGTAAGCTTAGAATTTTTATACGTATAAGAGAAATATATATAAACAAGTCAAGTCAGAAAATTCAAAACAGTTCAAAATCGAAGAAGGAAAGGGACGCGGGATTGAGACCCAATGGGGGTCGACCCACGCCCTAGGGGCGTCGACCCATGGGTCGACACACTCAAGGGGGGAGTCAACCCTAGGGTCAACACAGGGGTCGACCCATCCCAGGCTATATATAGAACCTCATTTCTATTGTTTTACACATAAAAAACAATGGAGGACGAGATGCTGCCCCTGCTTGGATTGAGTGAGCCTATTTTTCTTCAACAACAGCCTATACGCATACAAGAAATTCTTCTACAACATTTGCTTGTTATTCTCTATTCTTTAGATCCAATCTCTATGCGTTCATGTTATTTTTAGATATAAACATTTAACAAGTAATCCTGACATGTTTATAAATCTGGATCTAAACCTATGCCTGTTAAGAATCTAATTCACATCTAAACAGATCTGCCATTACATGTACACCTGATCTACTATTCAGTTCTTATATGCCTATTTATTATATGGCTATTTCTGTTATTATATGCCTATTCTGTTATTATGCCTATTTCTGTTCTTTTCTCTCCCTCTTTCTCTTTTTATTTTTATAGCCTAGGCTACCTTCGAGCTAAGCCTATCGCTGAAATATGTGAATGAACGAAATTGGGAATGGTTGGGAAGGATAAATTGGGGGCATATCTTGTATTATGAATCATGACTGGGATTTGGGGGCATAACCTATATTATGATGTAAGACTAAAATTTGGGGCATATCTTATACTGTGATTTATGACTTGAGGTTTGGGGGCATGTGAATCTGTAAGCTTAATAATTAGATTAAACGAAACATGTAATGAAACTGTAATACTTAACCTATTTAAATTTGTGGGGGTTATATGAACCTGATAAATTGTGTAGGGGTTAAGTAAACCTATTTGAATCGGTAGGGTTAAGTAAATATGTTAAATCTAGGGGGGTTATACGAACCCGATAAACTTAACCTGTTTTATATGTTGGGGTTATGCGGGGTTGTTAATCTGTAAGGCATAACCTATCAAAATCCTAGTAGTTGGGGATACAAGCCTAGTGGGTGGCTTCTGTCATCTGTTACGTAGGACCCGTATCAGTCAATAACTCATTCTGGTATCATAGGGGGACCCCGAACTAGGTAGGGGTCAGGGCACGTTTACTGAGTTGATTATAAGATGTTCATATGGGTAGAGGTGTTCTGATGGCGCGTTCCAAGCGAGTCATGTGCGTGCATGGGTCCGGCTTGTTCGAGAAAATAAGAGGTTGTAACACCAGTAAATAGGTCTGTGTCCTTCTAGGGGTTGTCACTTTAGGGAGTGGTACATCCTACTATGGGGACGACACAGGGTATTTACGGGATAAGGTGCCAATCGATTAGGGGTAGTAATTAGGGTACATCGAGTACTGCTTGTTTAGGTGCCCGTGGTTTATGGTTGGGGTAACACCCATTATTACCATTGGGGTACCTTTTATTACTGTTTGGGATAAAACCCGTTACTAGAAGTACAACTAAGTCTACCATATGTTTCTATTAGGATCATATTTGTTATACTAGTATTAATGCAGAGAAAAGTATTTGAGAAGCGTAATCTGTTCAATTCATTTTGCTTATCCTGTTAATACCTGTTTTATGATGTTGTTACCCCTCATCCAGTTTATATGTCTATCATGATACTTTTACTTATCTATATGCTAAAAGTAACTGGACTCGCCAGACTTTATGTCTGACCCGTTCTGTTTCCTTTCTCTCTCTTCTTCCCCCTAGGTTGTCAGGATGAGAACGCTCGGGCTTGATTAGGATTCTCTCTCTTCAGTTTCAGCTTGGATTTTGGATATTGAAAAAACACACATAAAAATAAGAAAAAGAAGTTCTTTAGAGGTTATTTATTATATACCATAATTTGATTCTGCCAATTGAATACAATCAATTCTAGATGATACAACAAAAAAAAGAAGATGGCTAGAAAAACTTATTAGATACCAGAGTTGATGGTATCTAATAAGTTCTACCTACTATTGGAACCGCTTTGACTATTTGTCTACTCTATTATGGCTCTTTTTGGGGACTATGATTTTATATTACCATACTCTGATGGCTTTAGTACAAGGCATATACTTTTATTTGATGTAGTTGGTTTTCAGTATTTCAGAGTAATGTTGTAACTGGATTTTGGACCACGATGTTTTCTGTTGGTAAAATAAAGTTTCAAATTTCCGCTGTAATTTTTATATATCTGTCTTGTGAGATTCTGTTTCTGTTTACCTATAATGCTTCACGGAACTTAATGCATTCTGTTAAAGAGTGACATTAACGGATGTGGGGTGTCATATGAAGAAGAGAGGAAAAAATTATCTCGTGAAAAATAAATGAGAAGTGCTGAGAAAGAAAACACGAACTTAACTTGTCAAAGCCTCTACAAATTCATATGTGAAATATTAATGAGGTGTGATGTGACAAAACTTTCCCAAGAAGCTAGAGGAGGATTACAATACATTATTCAGAAAAAGAATAACAATAAAAATCACATAAACATCATTTGCTTTGCGCACTTTTCACTTAAAAGATCATATTTGACTCACAAATGGAAGCGGATTTTGATAAATGAAAAATGCTAAATACACAAAATAAAAAGTAGAATCATAAGAAGAAAAAAAACTTTCGGAATTTCTATTTTTTTTAAAAATAATAATTTCAATTCATATTCAGATTTTGACCAAAATTAACTTATTTAGAAAAGTTTATTATAATAGATTTAGCAACTACACTACTCAATATTACATCTTTATTATTTAAATTTAAATTTTAAAAATGAACTTGCATTCAAGTAATAATATAAATCATGTTAACTCACAATGAAGGTCTACATTGACGGCCATTAAATTTTCATTGTAAAATTATCCATACTCATGTTTTAATACAGGACTCCAATTCATTCATTTTATATAATTCAATAATAAATTAAACCTTAAACTTTTGAAATTTCAATTTCAATTAATTTATCATTTTAAAAAATTCAAAATTTCAGCTTGTTAATTGTTATTGACACTTCAACAATAATTAAGGGGGACACGTCCGAAAACAATATTCGGCATACATCCACCGCTTTTTTTTTTTTTTTTTTTTTTTTCCATTTTCGGTAGTTTTTTGTTGAATTTAAGGGTGAAATTCAGCCACATATGGTTGAATTCCATAAATAATTACGGTAAAGTCTAGTGGAATTTTATCCATGTTCCGCAACTATTTTTGAAGGGTCAATAGATAATAAATTTAGCCCAAGGAATACGAGAGAGACTATCCATGTGCTTTTTTCTTACCCGCTGTATCTCATTCCCTTTAGCCCGTACTTCAATTACTAGTTTACTACCTTCAAACAGCAGCTCGGTCTATACTTCTTCCATCGTATTCCCTCGCTACTTCAAGAATCGACAAAAACCCTCAAACATAGCACTGACTTATCATGGTTGGTCCAAATTCTTCTTTAAGAAGAGAAGCGCCTACTGCATCGGTGCTGTTCACATCAGAATTCCAACCCATACCAAGATGTTTGAACCAATAAAATAAAAGTTCTGAATTAATGCAATTTTATTTGAAAGCGGATGCCGAAATTTCCAGTTAGAAAAAGCTTGATTGCTTGAGTTTCTGAGTAGAAGCGTCTAAAATCTAGGAAGGTAAAGAGCAGTTCAGGAATAGGCAAGGGACGAAGAGTGATTAATGGGGATTTTCGGCAATCTGTCTTGATTTTCTGCAAATCAAAACCACCTTACACTAGAGAACCCCACCTGCCCGCTTCGCCCATCAGGCATGCCGACTCTCGTCACTGAAAATTCCAGAACCCACCTTTGTTTAGCTAGAGTGTGATATGTTCAGCTTCTAAAAGGTGAGTTCTACCTATGGGCCGTATCAAAGTGTCGCCGGCAAACGCAATATTCATTTCCTAATCCACCTTCTTTCATTGATCAGTTACACTTCAATAAAGTCGCTCCAACATCTTAGAGTTTCAGAAACAGTAAGAATCGAGCTAGAGTTCTTCACAGGAACGGTCGCTACTGTGAAACTCCAAGACAATGGAGATTGGAAGATTACAGAGAGTAAAATGATGTTTGAGGTTTTTCTTTGGATAATTCGGCATAGGCAACTAAGAATATTGGCGTTCGTGGAGGTTTGGAGCATGGAAATGATCAAATCCCTGAGGCTTGGAAGGCTATGAATATTGGATCAGGCATCGGATTTCCGGGATGCTCCTAAATCCTAGGTGAACATTGTTCACTATAACTACCAAAAACACTTCTTTGGTTACCGTATCTGTTCACTTATATGCTTATTTACTTGTATGTTTGGTAGAGAATTATTTCCATTCTTGCTCCATTAAAAATAAGTAAACGCTTGTGGACCAAATTACCTTATTACTGATTACCTTTGAAATAAAATATATGCTATGTAAATATTTTGTTTTCCAGTGTTTAATTTGATCAATGGTACGGCTGGTTGATTATTTACTGTAATATTTGCACATTTGTTTTTCAACCAAGCCCTCTTTTGAAAATTGATCAATTATTTGGTATGATCGATTATTTTGGTTTATATATGTTTTCAATGCTTGATTTTTGAATATTAATTGTTTGATCACTTATATGTTTTAATTTTTGAATTTTTTTAGAGTTTAATTTTCATTTGGTATAAGTCTTTGTGGTGTTTCAGTTGTTAAGAAGAATTAGAAAGAAGTTAAGAGCATACCCAGCAGCATGTCCATTTCAGTGTGTGGAAGGAGAGAAAATAGCGTGAATCCTTCCCACTCACCCAGCAGCGAGTGGGAAGAAAAATAAAATTATTAAAGCATTAAACGGCAATTACTTTGCCGTTTAAGACCGGAAATTAGCTTTTCCCTCTCTAAACGGGAATCAGTTTCTGATTCCCGTTTAGAGCCCACGCTCAGAAATAAAAGTGGCGCAAATCGCCATTCTTTCTTCCTCCTCACACTTCAACTTACGCTGCTGTAGCGCGATGGTGAGAAGTAGAGCGTCGATCCTCCCCACTTTTGCACAAATCCACACCGCTGGGTATGCTCTAATAGTATGAAAAGGAGGATGTAAAGAGTAGTATTAATGAGTAGGGTGAGCACTGAAATTGAGTGGGGGTGTTGCAAAAAATCTAACAGAAATGAGTGGGATGGTGATAGAATTACCCATAAATAAGTGTTATATAGATTCACTTTTCCTTCAGAAAAATGGACACCAGGTGGATACAATTATCCTAGGGACATATGTTGAAAACAAGAAGCACAACATTTGAAATATTGAAAGAATTTATGCACATTACCTTGATAATTGCTTGTCCCAAAAAAAATTCCTGTTACATAGAGAGGTTAACATTGAAAAAAACAAATGTCATTTTGTGAGATTGAAGCAAACTGTCAAACCCATATTATTCAGTTGTGTCTAGAATTAGCGTGTGGAATTGTGCTCTCACATAAAGTCCGGCTACCACCATTACAAAATGAGACTCTGGACAATGAAGCAAATCCAAGCAGTTTTACTATTCTAGCTGTACTTGGATGCAATGGGATGAAAAAAACTGCAGGATATCCGGAAATTAAGATTATAAATCAAAAAATATAAAATATAAAAAAAATCAGACGACACAGATATGCAGTGATATAGAATACTACAATATTTTTGTAGCAGAATTTCACAGAGGAATCAGTAGTCACAATGAAGAAAATCTGATGCTGAGTTCATGGGAGTCATCTATTACATGAAGCGCTGGAAGGGTAAATGAACATGAATTTGTACATGGTTCAAAATGATTCGTTTTTAGCAGGCTGTATGCTTACATTGCATTACATATTTGCATTTTTACCCTCTTTGTCTTCTCGTTTTTTATCAGTAAATTTATGTATATAAACAATGTAAATAAATAAATAAGAAACCAATCTGAAAATAAAAAAAACTCATACTTTATGAAAATGTCTCTAATAACAAATATACCGATAATTGCTATTTTTCACACCATGTAAAGACAGTTGTATGGTTTCAGCTTTCACAAATCAAGGGGGAACCTCACAGTTTCTTTTCCCTCCTCTCTCTCCCTTCTCTCTTTCCCCCTCTCTCACCCCCTCCCCCCGGAGAAATGAGCATGAACGCGAAATCATGGTTGTAGTAACCAACTAACTTTTTCTTTTGCATTGTCTCCAGAAGTAATCATGAACATCTCTGGCAAAGATGACTCGGTAACTCTACACTTTGATGGGAGACACATGCTAACATGCTACAATGCATCCTCAGGATTATCAGATGTCTTCTCTTGGGACAACGATAGCCCCCTCCATTTTTCTGTTCCTCTCCTCTTAGCTCAAGTCAGCTTGATATTCGTGACAACTCAAGTTACCCACTTCTTCCTTCGCCGCATTGGACAACCTCAAGTTGTTTCTCAAATCATTGTATGCTCGCTTCTTCTCCCCCTTTCTAATTGCAATTTTTAATAGTTATAGTATTCGTATTAAAATTTTAATTCTTTTCAGGGAGGCATCATCCTAGGCCCTTCAGTTCTATCAAATAAAGGAGGATTTGTATCAAAAATATTCCCCCAGAGAAGTTGGGTCCCGCTAAACTGCCTCTGCCTTCTCACATTTATACTCTACGTATTCGTCATTACTGTGAAAACCAACATTCGTTTCTCTCGCAGCTCTGGTAGAAAGGCATTCGTCATTGCCCAAGTATCGACAATTATACCTTACATTGTAGTCACCCAGATTGCTGATTCATACTTCCCCAGTGATATTAGCGACACTAATCATAGAAAACACAATTTCTTCTTAAATATCATGACTGGGAGGTGGGCTACTACATCCCATATTGTGCTATCATGTGTACTTGCAGAGCTTAACCTGCTAAGTTCGAAGCTTGGAAGGCTTGCCATGACTACTTCTTTAATTGGAGAACTAGAGAGCACATTTTATAAAGCTATTCTTGGTGCATTTGTGGCAACGATGCCAAATTTCTCATTTGCAACGTTGGGGTACTCGTTTCTTGCATTGACGATTTTGTTAATAGCGATTATCTTTGTGGCAAGACCTATAGTTCTTTGGATGATTAGAAGGACCCCAGAAGGAGTGCCTATGGATGAAGGGTACCTGATTGCCGTGTTGATTATGGCAGTCATATTTGGGTATGTGCAGCATTTCTTTAAGATGAAATTCCAGCTAAACTAAACATTTTGCAAAAACTCCTGAAATGATGTGCATTCCTCAATACCTACACCGGATTATTCAAAGGAACTAACATATCTCATTGTACCTGTATTTGAGAACATGGTTTTCAAAATTGGATCTAAATCATTTATCATAGTCACAGAATGCATGTTTAATGTGTATATACTGCACGGTAAAATTTTTGCTCCTATGTTGGATATGAAATGACGTATAACGCGTTAGAATGTCAATCAATCTATTAGCTTAGATTGACTTAGATCTTTAGCTTCTTGATCTTGAACTAATTTTTGTTGTTCAGCTATTATTTTGTTTTGGAAATAATTTAATGTATGTATATTATACGGTAGAAATTTGGCTCTTATGTTGGATATTAAATGACATAAATATGCGAAAACATCAATTTAATTTTTCGAAGGAGTAGTTTGTATTTTTGAGCCCGGAAAGCCGTGGGAATAGTACCAGGACGGGAGACTGACCTGGGAAGTCCTCTCGCGCTTGAGTACGGGAGCCTTTGGCACTGGGTATCCACCTTATTTTAATTTTTTAGCTTCTACAACTAGAAATATTTTTTATTGTATCACTATTAGTTTGTTTTGCAAACAATATATTTGAATGTAGATCCAAATATTTTGATATTTTAATTTAGAATGAAATGAATGGATCATCTACCTTTCCCAGCGTCCCAGTAAGCAATCTAAATGACTGGCCTTACCATAGACAGGGACGAAGCTAGGAAATTGACAACAGAAGGTCATTTTTTTGCTGCCATTGAGACACCAACAAATAAAGCAGTCGCATGGGCAATTGCAATGACTATTAGCCCAGCATGGTCCAGTGCTGCATCAGCAGTTAGTTTAGCTGCAAACATATTCACACGTTTGACAAGAAATTACCATTTGTGGCATTGTTACGGACAATTTCAGGTTTTTTTTTTAATGTATAATTTTGACGTAACTTGATACTATGTAAGTAATCGTGGCTTATCTAAAGCAACATCTGAACCAGCACTCCTCGTATGACTTATTTTAAAATTTTGGGGGTGAGGAGGCATGGCCCCTACTTACCTGGGCTCTCTGCAACCCCCCACCCCAGGTGGGGGGAGCACAGGTTTTGTCCCTGACCATAGACATTTGGGTCATAGTCGGGAAGCGCCATAGTCGGTAGTTGTGGATTCAGAACCAAGTCAATCAAGGAAACATTGCCCTTGTTACATCTTTTTTAAAGGAAAACCTTCTTATTTTTAGTTAGATTATCATGCGGAATGTGTGAATCAATTTGTACTTGATGAGATTCAACTTGAAACGACATTCAAATCATAACATTTATGATTTGTTAAGTTCGAATTACTCTATGCAAGTTTCGAACCTACGACCTCTTGCATCCAAGTTGGAGTGCCTAACTACTATAGGACAAGGGTTCTCTTTAATATTTTTATGGTGAAGTGCAACCATTAGTTAAAAAGTTCAACCATCTTTTAGAGCGATTTATTAACAAGAATCTCATTGATGTATTCCTAAAGGTTGGCGGGAGAAGTGATAGGTCAACACGTGGCAATGGGATCGATGTTGTTTGGATTAGTTCTTCCAGGCGGCCCACCACTAGGATCGACCTTAGTCGATCGTATGGAAAAATTCACATCTGGTGTGTTTATTCCTGTTTATGCTGCAATATCAGGTCTAATGGTCAATGTATATTCCATCCAGTATGGAAAGCTGTATTGGTTCTCTGTGAGTTTGGTTGCAATGAGTGTGGCAGTCAAGATCGTAGCTGTCATTGGCGCGACCATGTATTATGGATTTTCGGTCAAGGAGTCGGTGATAGTTGCACTTATGCTCAATTGTAGAGGTGTCATTGAGCTGTACACTTTTCGGGCCTGGCAAGAAGGCAATGTAATTACTTTTATTGTGCTAATATTCATGTTATAAGCTATATCAGATTCAATTATGCTAAAACTAGGATTTTCTCCCATTTAAACCAATTAAATCGAGAAATATCTGCGAATACATAGCGCTTTCTGCATACATGGCAAATAATGAAATTTTATATTGCAGTCAATGACATATTTAGAATGTCACTGCTATTCGGTGTGCATGCAGAAATTGGTCTAGTTTCTTATAGATATTTGGGATAATCTTCTAATATTTGACTTGTTAGAACAACTAGTTTCGGCTTTAAACCTCTTCAGCAAGTATTATGAAAATAGGTCTATTTTGTCACTACACCAGCATTCTGAATGTACGCACTTTGTAGATGCAGTCACTTTATTTTTAAATAATTTTGCACACTTTGAGAAGACACAAATACAAACTATAAATTTATGACTACACCAGGCTCAATTTTTTTTTTTTTTTTTTTTTTTTTTTTAGTGTAATGCTGGTTAAAGCATTAAACCTCTGACCTAATGGCTGATGTTTTCCTTCCCTACATATGTAGGTTGCCGATGCAGAAACATATGCAATCCAAATCATTGCGCTAGTCTTCGTAGGCGGCTCCACCTCTCTAATCATAAAACTCCTTTACAACCCATCAAAGCACTTCATCAACTCAAAAAAACGCAGGTCGATCACAAACATCAGCCCGATCGATGAGCTCCGAGTCCTGACATGCGCACATGATGAATACAACGCTCCCTCCCTCATCTCCCTCCTCGAGGCCTCCCTCCCCAGCCCCACGTGCGTCTACCTCCTCCACCTCATCCCTCTGGTCGGCCGAACTGACTCCATCCTCTACCCTTACAAACGCAACTCCAAAAAGATAAACACCTCCGAAATGTCCTCTGTCTCAGACCACATAGTGAATGCCTTCAAGTATTTTGAGATCTGTCATGCCGGTTACCTCACCGTCCAACCGTTCGTTGGTGTATCTCCGTACTCGACCATGCACGATGACGTTTGTCAACTCGCGTTCGACAAGAAGAGCGCACTCATACTCCTTCCGTTCCACAAGCATGTTAACCTTGAAACCGGGGTCGCATCTGTGTCTGCCTCGGTGAGATCGATGAACGTCCACGTACTGCACTATGCTCCTTGTAGTGTGGGGATATATATAGATTTCGGTACACTCTTCAACCACTATCTATTTTTTTCTTCCTTTTTACAAAATGTTAAGAATGTTTGTGTATATAAATACAGACACATAAACACACGAGGAAGGCTTTATGACGCTCTTCTATTGCTGCACCTATTTAGCAACCCACAATATTTTAAGTTAGACAATTTAAAATGTCTCAAAATTTGTAGATGTTTAATCCACATTATCAATATAATTCTTACAACAGTTAAGGTCGATTTGAAATTTCTAGCCTTCTAAAAATAAGTCAATAATAATTGTTGATGCATTTACTTGAAGTATTTATGTAATTGTGTTATAATTATTTAAATGAGCTCAGATTTTGTGTATAGAATTTTAAATATTATGTGAATCACTCACAAAATCTTTTAACATTTGCAATAATGTAGCATAATATATGATAAAGGTGCTATAGAGATGCTTTAGATTTTGTGTATATCGGATCGGAGTGATTTTATTTTATTTTTCCCAAAGATATTCGTTTTTTGTTAGTAAGGTCATAAATGCGAAATTTTGAAATGTTTGACCGTTTTAAAATAGGTACGGGGAGTGCACCACGCCAATTGCGAAGCGTGGCAGTGTACTTCCTAGGGGGGACGGACGACCGGGAGGTGCTGGCGTACGCGGGAAGGATGGCAGGGAACGAGGAGGTGGGGATATCGGTGATGCATCTGGTGCTGCCGGCGGACATGAGGGAGGAGACGGACGAGGAGATGATGGATGAGGAGGCGATTAACGTGTTCAAGATGATGACAGAAGGGAACAAGAGGGTGGTGTTCAAGAAGGTTGAGGTGAAGGACGGGGCGGCTATGATCGAGATGATAAAGGAGACGAGCGTCGACTATAGCTTGGTTATGGTCGGGAGACGGGAAGGGGAGATGTCGAGGTTGACGACCGGGTTGGATACGTGGAGCGAGTACCCTGAGTTGGGGGTCGTCGGGGATATGCTCGCTAATACTGATTTAGGTGGGAAGGTGTCCACGTTGGTCGTGCAACGTATTCCTAGTAGGTCTGTTAGTTTTACTTTGTAGTTGATCGGTATGCATAGAAGAAACGAAATAGTTCAGCTACTAGCTTACAATAAAAGCACAAAATGAGACAAAGTATATGTTAACTTATAGGATGTTTCTTTTTTTCAAAGAATTAATTGATATTGGTATTTTGTTATAACAATAGATGCTAGTGTGAGAATGATGCACAGAGAGATGCAGGTAGTGTGTGTATTGACTATTAAAGCTTCAAAATATCAACGAGATGGGTTTTGAAGCAAGCTTCAAAATATTATTGGCTACGAGAATAGGATTATGTTAACCAAGGAGCATTTTATTAGGAATCATTAATTTACACTTCTCCTTCCGAAGGGTGCCAGAGTAAATATTATTCCAAAACTGAAGGATTGGGATAACTACATTACTTGTACTGGTGAAATTACATACTGCCCTGGCAGCAAAGGACTGGAAAATTTATTCTTCCCTACAGATCCTGGTTAGGCTGGTTTAGAAGAGTATACAAGCATTCGGCTTGATGCTTTCTTCATTGTTTTCGCAGCATTATAGCGTTGAAAGCTTTGTCCTTTTCTTTTTCTATATTTCTGAAAATTTGGACTTTGATTCATAATAAAATAAGTAGGGTAATGTGTACAGTAGCTCCCCAAATACTTTAGTATTGCTATGGAGAAATTAATTTATTGAAGTAATTTTTCAAAATAGTTTGCAGAAGTTATAAATTAGTAAAGTTAAAAGCAGTGACGAAGCCAGAAAAGTTTCCTGAGATGATCACGTTTTGGTAACTTACACTAGTAAGGTTAACATAATAGAAAATTTTCCGTAGTCAGAGAAAATTTATGTTTACTAATTTGCTTAGATACCCAATTTGCAATACTGTTGTAAAGTTTATGTCTTACTTTATACTGTTGGTCACACGTCAAGTTTGTAGCTGCAAAATGTATGTCTCCTGTTTTCAAGATACATAGCTATAGATTTATGCATTTCATACATTTGCTGAAAATTTCTAGGAGGGTCACTTGCTTATCCCAGTTGTAAGGTGGCTCTGCCCCTGATTAAAGCGGGCAAGTCCCTAAAATTGAACTTTATAAAAGATGAAGTTCCAAAATTGTAGCAACATTGTTTTCGCTATTTTTTGCTTCAATGCTCAGAAAAAATGTAAATATTAAAAAATACATGAATTTTCGCATTTATTGTGAAAAAAATACATATATGTATGTAACTATTACTTCTGTATAAGCATGCATGCATGACTTACATGTCTGCAATTCTTCAATAAAGTCGCATTTTTGTAGGACTGTCAATGAATACCCGAAAAATCTAAATTCATCCGCATTTATATCCGAAAAGCAGACAAATATCCTATATTTGAAAAAACGAACGCGGATACAGATATATAGATATCTGTATTCGAAGATTATCCATCCGATTTTTTAACATTATGCTTAATATTATATGTATTTTAGTACAATGAATGAGATTTATTTATTGCTTTAATAAGTCGAAGGTTTGTATTAAGGTCCGTTTGACACAGGTCCTTATTAAGTTTCAAAATTAGGCTCACATCCGGTTCTAAACTTATTATAAATTAGGTCCCTATTTTTTGAAAATTCATTAAAAAAAACACTTAAATTTCTATTTAAATTAAACATGCATTCACAAAAATTTCAGATCAAAAAACTTTCAAACAACGCAGCAAAAACAAAAAATAACAGAAAACAGTGAAACTGCAATTAATTGCATACTAACATGCACGTATTTTTAATTTCATGCATACATCCGTGCAAGTATTTCAATCATACATCTGTGTTGTTTTTCTTGAATATTGACATGCAAATATTATAGAAATCTTGCATACAAGTGTGCAAAAATTCACATGCATACAAATAACTTCATATTTATTTGCATACATGCATGCAGGTATTTCATAATATTTGCACACATGTGTGCAATAATACGCAGACATATATTTCAACGTGAAACCTTCATGCAATATTTGGATACTGTTAGACCAAAAAGTGGTTCTAACACCCAAATTGATTAAAAGCAGAATGAAATGAGATAAAAAATAAGAATGAACACACAGGATTTATAGTGGTTCGGCGAAGAAATGCCTACGTCCACTTATCTTTCACTATTTTCAATGATTTAGTTGCAAATATAATGAAATATTCACTTGATTTCTCTCACAACTCACTTACAATCACTCAATTGTCTAAAAACAAATAATGAAAGAAGATTTGGATTTTCCGGGAGTGTTGGAATTCGGGTTATGAAGGTGGTTGAACTCTCAAATTGTCAGAAAAAAAGATCCTTTTCTTTGCCTCCAGACGGGGTATTTATAGGTGAGAATTTGCTCTGAACCCGATCCGGATCGGAGCCACGTGTCATCCATCCCGTCAGCCTCGGGTTCGGATGAATTTCTATGTTGACAACGCATCAGAGTAGTGGACGTTGAGGGTAGGAACTGGTCACAGCCGATCCGAATAACCAGGCGCTCATGCAGGAGAGTGACGTGGAAGACAGACTCGGGTTGGAGGGGTATGCACAAGGGGTTCAGATCGGAGTACCCGATCCGACCCGGATTGACTTAGGACTAATCCCTGTTTTTACTCCGCTCCGCTCAAATCTGTTGCTCTCCGCTCTAGCTAGAAATAGATTGCTCTCCGATCCGAACAGGCGTGCCTCTCTGATTCCAACAACAATAGTTCACCGATCCGAATAGAAGACTTTATCCGATCCGAACCGCTATACTGCTCCGATCCGACCCGCTTCAGTGTTTTTCAAGCTCTTCAATATTTCATATCTTGACTTTGTGTTGCCCAGTTCACAAAGTGGGCTAACATTTTGCCCCCTCAAAGGATGCTTCTGTTGGAGACGGAGGATGCTTTGATCATCATGGCACAGCGCTCTTCAAGGTGATTTTTCTTTTGATTTTCCTTGTGTTTTCATCTTTTTCTTCAGATTTCAATTTAATTCGTTGCTGAGCTAAAGAACTCGGTTCGGTTCGGATTCCGATCCGAACAGATCCCTTCTCCTTTCTATTTTTCACTGGATTGTTGGGCCAAACTTCGCTTCTGGACTGTCCATCCGATCCGAACGGGGGTTCTTCTACTGGGCTGCCGATCCGAATGGGGAGACGAATGGACACCCTACTCCCCTATATAAACTGATTCTTCATCCCTCTCTCATTCTTACTGTTTTACTCCCCGAGTTCTGTAAAACGAGAAAGAAAAACCTAACCCCTGAAGCATCAAAATTCCCTTTAATTCTCGAAGTAATTACATTGGTAGGTCATGAAACTTTAGATAATTCCTTCTTTAATTGCTCTCGATTCGGATTCGTAAACGATTAGGATGATTTGAGTATGAAATTTGGACAACTTCGCCACCGTGACCCCCCCTCGTCATCATCACCAGTAAACTCGTCGTCGTCTCGAGGTTGGAACGGAGGAGATTATAATCCGTTGTTGAGTGCACCAGCATATAATTGCTTGACTTTGATTTGAGTGACTGGCACGAAATTGGCCTTGGCGTCGGTTAGGGAAGAAAGAGGGTGAAGGAGAAGAAGAAGATAATAGGGAATCGGTTCGGTTCGGAGGGATATGGAAGGTAAAAAAACAAAGGAAGAAGGAAGGAAATTCAGGAGGTCGGACCGGGTCGGGGTAAGCAAAGAAAGAAAGAAGAAAAGAAATCCAGGAGATCGGATCGGGTCGGAGCAAGTATTTAAGGAAGGGGGAAAGGAGCCTACCTAACTGGATCGGGTCGGACCGTAAGATGATGGAGGAGAAGTATAACTACATGATCCGATCCGAACCGTTAGGGGACTTTGCTTCCGATCCGATCCGATTTTGATTTCTGAGTTTCAATGAGATATCCAAGCCTAAGGCCACGCCCCCGATCCGATCCCAATGAATGCACCCGAACCGAACCGAAGCACAGTCTACCTTAATGCATAAAAACTCGTCTAACTGACCCAATCAACTTTCGGCATAATCTTCAATTTAATGGACAGTTAGGATAGTGCCTTGCAAACGTAACTGGACATCAAGAACTACTTCAACTCTTTATATTTTGCCAAACTTTTTCGTCGCACTTTTAAACATTTACTTTGCACTTTCCGTATATACTGTTTACACTTTAGTTTGCACACATGCACGGGGGGGGGGGGGGGGGATACGGGCTAATTTGCTCTAATTTGTGCTATTGCTTCTTCAATAGTTTTATGACCATGAGACCCAGACGCTCTTCCAGACTAGCTGAGAGGAAAGAAGCCCCGGAAACTTCTAACAAAATTACTCTCGAGGACATATCTTCTCCGTCGGATCGAGAATGGGACAATGAGGGTTCAGACTACGACGTCAGAAATCGTAAAAGTGACGAAGTGTCTTCAGAGAATGAAGTTTCTTTAGGTTTTGAGGAGGAAGGAGGGATTGGTGACGATCGAGCTCCTGATGAGTTTGAGTCGGCTATCATATTGGAATCGCCCCAACATTCCGTTGAATCAACTATCGATAACGACCGACTTACCCGAATTTGTTTAAAATACGGGATAATGAAAAGGGACACTCTAGTGCCTTCAAGATCTGACCGTCCTCACAACCCTCCAGAAGGATATACGGCGGTCACTCGGTTGATGTGCATGGTCGGCGCTATCCCTCCATTTTCTCCCTTCATCATTGATTTTCTAAGACAAATGCGGATTGCCCCCATGCAGCTGCATCCCAATTCTTATGCCTACTTGCACACTTTATACATAGCATACTGTGAGATCTTAGGCATAGAGCTCACTTTCGATGACGTTCATTTCTTCTATAACTTCAAGCATCGGACTCGAGAGACTCCATCTTTTTGCTATTTTGAGTCTGTTCCTAAGAGGAAGATAATCTCAGTGCCATTCAGCAGTAAAGCTGGAGATTCCAGACTGGAATGGTTCTATGTGAAGCGACAGCCTGGATGTGCCAGGAGGTGGACGAAATCAAGTAAAGCACTGATTTTCTAAATCCGGGCTCTATATACTCGAGTCATCACCTTAACTTGTTTTCCTTTTTGTTTGCAGTCGACAATCCAAAACAAATATCAAATCAGGTGTTCTTTGACCGGATGCACCAGCTTCTTAATGGCGATCAAAAATTCTTGACTATCGATGAAGTCCTTAAGGACGAATATCTTCACTTTCATGGGCTGTTATCCGTTTTTCGTAGTATTGGTCATGGGACGGCTCCATACGTATATATTCCTCCAGTGGATGTAGTCCCAGAGACAGGAGAAGGCTCGGGAGTTCCTACAGTGCCTCTTCAAACTTCACCTTCTCCATCTTCTACTCAAGATGACAAATTGGCTAATTTGGCCGAAAAGCATCGTGAAGGGTATACTGCCCCCGAGGAGGCTACTTCTCTGGAAAAGTCAACATCCTCCAAAGAGTCGCCACTTAATGCTTCCGAGGGAGATGTCCCTAGTACTGATGACCAAATATTTCAGGGTTTGGGGGATCTCCCCTTACCTGAAACTATATACACTTCAGAGGATTTTAGGAAGGATCCTTTAGTCTTCACCTCTTCTGAAGAGACCACTCCTGCTAAGGCCAAAGAGCATGCCCGTACTAGTCTAGCTTCAGACTCGGGTTGGTTGGGGGGAAACACACCACTTAGGACACACTTTATACAACAGCATTAGCATTCATTGCACCTCTTTCTCTGTGAATCCATTGATTCTGAATTTTGTTTATCTTATTGTGCAGGCACGATGTCTCGATCTTACTATGATATCAGGAAGCTTCGCCGCAGCATGTCTAATCCACCTAAGGATATCGAGTATGATCGCCGCGATGATCGTGGTAGGGAGGAGAGAAGGCCTTATGATCCCTATCGCTCTCGACCCTCACGTTCTCGCTCTCCCGTTCGGTCGGATCAAGAGAAATACAGAGGCTATCAAAGCCGTAAGGAAGAGGACAGGCCACAATCGAAAGACTCCACCTCTTCCCACGAAAAGCGTAGCAGAGAGAGAAGTCCTCCAAAAGATACTGAGTCTCGAAGTAAACGCAAGGTCCCTGCTACTAAACGACCTAGAACAGACAAAGAAACTATTGAATCCTCCACACACAGGGACACTGAATTAACGATCCCCGCTCCTCCACCACTAGATGCGGAGGCTGCAATCAAGCTGGCGTATTTGGAGGAGCAATTTCCTGAACATTACTTCGAGACTTTGACTTTTTTACCTGCCCTCGAACCTATTTCTTCTAAGTGGGCAGATGATGCCAAAGCAAAGATAGACGCAGTTGAAAAACAGTATTCTGAGATGTTTAAATATTCACGCAATCTTTCCAGAATTATCCGTACTCTAATCACGAATGCTGATTCAATGCAAAAAACCGCGGAAGAAGATGCTAAGGCCTTAAAGAACCTAGGTAAAGATTTGGAGGACACACAGGCCCAGCTTGCTATTGCTCAGAGGGACGCTACCAACTTCAAACAACAATTTGAGGATATGCAAAAACGCTATCATGACTTGCTTGAATCTCACACTCACGAGCGTTCTGAGTTAAAAAAGCAAGCTGATGATGCTAAGTCAGAAGCTGCTAAGACGCGCCTTGCTTATACTGACCTCGAATGGAAAAATGCCGAGTTAGCAAAGAGGAATACTGAGCTAGAAAAGAAGAATGCTGACTTGGCTTCAAAGCTATTGGAGGCAGAGAACAGAGCTACCCTGGCGGAGGGCAATGTTGAGTGTGCTATCAAATCTGCGGAGGAAGCCCGCAAACAATTGTCAGAGGCAGAGGATGATATTCAGGGTTTTGGCGAATTAATGATTGAATTCTTCGCACATATCATCCGTCGCCGAAACATTTCTTGGATCGAAGATTACCCGTCCTGTGACAGCCCGTCCCGCACCAGCCTGCATTTCCTCCGAAAGTGCGCTGTACACATGCCCAGCTAGCACAGAACGGTCGTCAGAAGAAAAGAAAGAAGAGAATGAACTAATCAAGGGACCTGTAGAATGTCTCACAGCGCATGGAATAAAATATAATAATAATAACATACTTGACATAAAACAGGTGAGACAGTGCATAAGCTGATAACTAAAATCAACATCAACATCAGAGCAGCGGAAATTCAAATACAGCTTATTACAACTTTCCAAATTTACTGTCTCCAAACAAAAGAAAGCTAAAGTAGAAGATACACCACCAATGCCCAAGCAGTGATCTTCAACAATACAGGGAGAATATTATGTATATATTTCACGTGGAAGCCTCCTGCTCGTCTCCGGATCATCTACCCGTGCATCACCAGCTAACCTGTCTCTAGTCTGCTCGTGTGAGCACCCAGAGTAATAAGAGGAGACATAAAACTCTGGGTCAGACATAAAGCCTGGTATGAGCGATAAGCATCTAAACAGAATAATAACAGGTATACTAAACCATACCTGAACCTGGACCTGCAACCAAAGAGTTAGTACCACATACCGTACAATGCTCTAAGGTGCCATAATGAATAGTGTAAGAATACGGGGTGGGGTGTGTATGTTAAACAATCAAGCATAGTAACCATCCTCACGTCTCTCACTCAGTGCGTAAAGTATACGATATCTACCACTTTGGAACACTAGACAAAATGAGGTAACGACGAATCCCGACTTGTAGAAACCCCGCTGTGACCAAGCCAAACACTTGGAGTCATGACCAAACATTTCAATGACCCACTTCATTGGTCGTAGCCCTTGGTTCTACCGATGCCATAATGGCCCTGAATCCGCCTTCGTACCTCCTACCATAGTGGTCCAAAGCTATAGACGTCGATAACTCCTTGACACGCGTCCCGCAGCAAAGCCCAACCATGAAGCGAACTCGTTGATTCCCATCTGAATCTTAAGCTCTAACTTCTCATTTGGACTTCCTTTGCATCTCGGGTTTGATCGAATTGGAGTTGGTCTTCAGAAGAGTCACCACGGAGTAGTAAAAGTACACGTCCGGTTCGGCCCGGTCACCCATGCTTCGGTTCGGATACGTTCCCCGGTTCGGTTCGGAGTGCCACCATCTTCTGGGTTCGGGTCCTTCTCCCTCATGCGGTTCGGTTCGGTGCTCTCCCTCATGCGGTTCGGTTCGGTGATTCTGAAGCGGTTCGGTTCGGATACTCCATAGCTTGAGTGCCTCCGTCTCCGTCTCGTCAGCATCAGTTCGGTTCGTGTATTGCTCTCGGTTCGGTTCGGAATATAGTATCCATGCTCCTCTTCCTTCCACTTCAGTCCTCCTTGTTCCTTCCGATCCCACGCTGCGCCCCTCCGATCCGACCAGGCCTTCCTTGTTGCCTCTTCACGTTGTAATGTCCTGCATTTTTATCGGTTTGTATGTGGATATTTAAATCAGTTTAAATATTGAATTCTTAATATAAGTAGATTTAAATATTAATTAAAACGAAGTTGAACGTATAAAAATATATATTAAATATAATCGAGCTCATAACGACGCTGCAGTTCGTAATTTAACGTTCTGAACTTCAACTGAGTGTACAGAAACCAGTTTAAATCGGATTTCTGCAAAACAAGAAATATTGGAATCTGTTGGACTGTATCTTTCTGACAGTAGTGAAAGATCGAGATTTCGCGTTATAGATTGCGAGTTATATCCAAATCAAATTTTCAAATAGTCGTTGTAGAATCGTGATCGACCGTAACGGTTTATTTGAAATAACTGCATATCGGTTCCGAATTTAGACAAGGTTCTTTTGAGGCGTAGTGATAATTTATTTTTTTTGAATTTTAATGTAATTTTTAATTAATTTAATAAGCAACTTTTTATTTAGAGTATTTCGCACCCTATATTAATATTTTGGGATTTCACAATATAAGTTAATCTACCGATATTATTATATTTTTGGGATTGTGGGGCGTTGGTCGACACAACGGTATTTTTATTTGTGTCGATGCGACCCTTAAATGATAAATTTTGTATAGTGCCACGGTACCCTAAAACTCTAATGTATACACTGACTTTTATGACCACAAACATCTATTCACATTTTATACGGTATATTGCCCTCATTAATAAACAATGCGAAAATCTTTAAGCCATTTCTCTACAAGATAGATTTCGTGTAGAAGATAAATATATAAGAAGATATCTCTGTCTCGTCCCTGCAAATCAAACATATAAACTAACATTATCCGCCAATCAACATTGGACTAAGGAAGATTTGCACCCTCCAGAGTATGCCAGCGCCATGCGACTTTGTAAATAAGCATCAAATGTAAAAAGGAATTAAATAATAGTTCAAATCACAAGCTACCCTGCAAACCCAAATGCTACAGTGCTCCTACACCCCAACGTACATGTAAATGTGTACAACAACCTCCCCTATACTACCCATCAGTTCATACGGACCTGTCCCCTTTTCTAAAAATAATAAAAAACTTCATGCTGAAGAAAAATAGCACTCCTATGTCAAAGCACATCAAACTGAAACCTATAAAGGAAAACACAATTCATAGCAGTAGAAGCTACCCTATGGTCTACTACGTGCTTGCCAAGTTTTATACATCTATAAATACAGGGGCAGCGTCATTTCTTAAAACAATAATTCAAGCCAAAATACTCAGTAGTAAAATACAGTACATATATATATATTTGGATCTCTAATGAGATGATCTTCGTTCTTATATTAGTTCATAAGGTTCGACACTAATTTCCTTTCGTTGTGCATCGAAGCGATGACCGAAGTACAAGGCGTTGAGTAGTGAAGCTAGTGTATGCTTGGCAAAATGTGGAGTAAAAGGAAATAATGGAGTGAAGCATACAAGAATTGGCCATGGGAAAACTTTACTGGAGCTTACGGCTGTTGATTACTGGGGACTTAACAGTGTTAACTGTTTTGTATAGAAATGTTGAGCTTGGAAGATGAGTTTCAATAGAGTGTGGAAGGCCAGTTGAAGGGACATAACGCACGGCATATATATGGAGCGGGTTTCTTTTACTCATGATATGAATACGGGTTAGAGAACCGTGTGGTGTAGGAAGTACGGGCGTTGTTGTTTAAATGGGTACTGATGTTTTGAGAAGGGCGGTTGGTGGTTATGGGAAAAGGAAGTGAGAACATACAGTGCACTGTGCATGCATGCATGAAGAAGCATGGAGAGACATAAGGGTAGCACGCTTGTTTTGTCTGGAGTGGAGAGACAAATCTACAGTACATCCGTGGGTATTTAAAGGATTTGGGCTATATTATTATAAAAAGAAAAGGGGAAATCCCATTAGAAATGGGACGTTACCAGAGGAGCGGGATTCTTCTTTTTGGGAGGCGGAAGATCACTATATGATTGTCTGGAGAGGGAGAGCATATGGTACAGTGAAGACGTGAGTTTAATTGGGCCTAATGAAAGCCCAGTTTCCAAAGAGGAAAAAAAAAAAAAAAAAAATGGGGAAAAGCCGGGAATGGGTAATTGGCTACTAGCATTGACCGTGGTATATGTTTGAACATTTCAGTTGAGTATGGCTTCAGCTTGCAGAACGTTGAAGATCCGTCTATTGCGTTTGAACTTTTCGAGGGCAATCTACGTTATGAAAATGGTTTTGAGGCGTTTGGAGCTCGCTGGATATTATAGCATAATAAAACGTCTGATCCGGTTACCGATGCAAATCATTTTTTAACGGTTAAAGCGCCAAGGTGAGTAAATTCACTAACTCTGTTTTATTTAAAATATTTTAATCATATTTTAAATAATGGTTGAATGCTGTATGATGGTTGATTAGATAAATTACAGTCAAATTGGTTGAAATAAATATATATCATTGCATATGCACACATCATTGGTTGGATACTGATTTGGATAACACCTATGGATGCGGAAATCGGTTGGAGGAACTCAACCGGATTCCTAAATACTTAGATGTACTGTTTGTGCACTGTTTGAACCATGTTGAATGGAAATTAAACGTTATATTGATTTGGTAAACAAACGATATCAGCGACAGTCAACCATAAACCCATTTTGTTAAGAAGTTGGTTGACCGTCTGACAAATCAACGAAGTTAATTATAAAAATTATATTTTTATAATTGAAGCGATGTTTAAATTATAATAGAAATTCTAGTATAAACTGGTATTAAGTTGTATTGAGACGTTTTATTGAGTTGGGTATCAAAATACGAATAAGAAGTAAATTGCCAAAAGGACAAAGAACGTGATCGAGTTTAGATAAGAGAAGTCTAAAGAGAAATGTTTAAGGAAGATGGAGTGAAGGGTTAATGACCAATGTAACTAATTTTGAACCGAGTTTTCAAATAAGGATATGACATCATAAAATCATATTTAAAAAGCCAAGATTTTTGTAACGGAAATAAAAGTCAAGATTTTTGTAACGGAAATAAAAGCCAAGATTTTTGTAACGGAAATAAAAGCCAAGATTTTTGTAACGGAAATAAATGCCAAGATTTTTGTAACGGAAAAAGGATATCAAGACTTTTGTAACGGAAAGAGGCGTTGAGATTAATCATAAAGTGGAGTATAATAGCATATTGCAAGTCTGTGAACTATAGCGATAAAATAACGCTGTTGAGGTTTAGGTGTGACTGTTATGTCAAGATTAGTTATAAAGGAGAATATTACAGCGTATGACAAGCTTTGATCTATAACGATAAATTAGCGCTGTTAAACAAGCTTAAGTGTGATTTTTGCATATAGCATTACTACCTAAGGAATGAAAAGAATTCGGTTTGAAATCTACTTATTTTAAAGTAATAAGTAACGATGATGTCCAAGGAATAAGAGTTTTAATAACTGAGAATGCTTTCCAAGAAATATAAAAAGGGCTAAAACGGGATTTGAGAAATATCTGGTAAGATATGGAACTTCGATGATGACGAATGTTAAATAAAAGTACCATGGTTGTGTGATTTGAATGGATGTTTGTTTTTACTTCGATAGTTAAATAACCGACTATCGAAGTGTTTTGACCATCATTGTTAATACGGGGAGACCGGTTGGATATATTATCCGAGAACCACTCCGTATAGGCATAAACGCTGCGTATTCGATTATGCGGAAGAAAATTGAAGACGGAGTGAAATGCAACGGTCGTCCTGTTTTCAGAATGGTGTTCTCTGTTTGTCCAGACCCAGGACAACTTGTATGGATGAATGCCTGACAGCGTATTCTTAGAAGATCACCTAAGACGTTCTTTTCAAGGTATTACGTCTGGTGGCGGAGGAATTCGTCTCTCTTAGCTTTTATACCCGTAATATTTTTGGGAAGATCAACTAGTGATTTGACGGGTTTGACGATGTGGCATTCAAGGTGTATGATGGCCAGATGTTCTAAAAGGTAGACGTAGCCTCAAGCTTCACAACCAGGAAATGACAAAAATCGGGCAGGCAGCATGGCTATGTGGGTCGCTCCCATTAGGGTGTATAATCACCTATCTAGAGAAATTCCTTTTGTTTCTAAATCTATCGATTCTGCCCATTCGGGAACGGTGGTTTGAGTCCAACCGTTGGTGATATACATTCGATACACTCAAGCGAAATGAGTGGTCGGTCATGTGTGGGCCGGGTTACAAGATGTTCTTGTTGAACCCAGGTGTATTAGCCTCTAGAGATACATCATCGGAAGGTGGTCCCATACCTTGTCATAGTTGGAATCCAATCTCCAATAAGCGCCCTGCGGTTTTTGATGTTATGCTATATATGTAGAGCGTGAGATGCAAGCGTTCTACTATTTGGTTATTTATTCGATTAGACATTATCATAATATCACTGGATTTTGATATCAATGATGATTTGGGTTATAGTAAGGTACAAACCGTCCATGTTTATGTGTGGGCTGGTCTTACTATTATCCTTTTTGTTTCAAAAAGGATTTTCAAAGTTAAGCCATATGGTTGGAATTTACTCACACCAGTCCCATGACTGACCCAGAGTTTATTTTGTTTGTTTTTCCCTAAACTCTTGGGTGCCCAAATTTGTACGGGCAGTCAAGTGTTTCAGGCTTTTACAGATAAGCTTGAAGGAGCTAAAAGCAGAAGGCTTCACCGTTAGTATTTAGAGACTATTTCCGCTGTGATATGATGTATTGTACTCTGATAATGGTATGTATATACAATACAGTTTTGTATTTCAAAGTTATGTTATATAATATATTTTATTCGTTCCGCTGTGAGATTCGTGTTTACTCTGATTATGTTCAGCTGTGTTCTTCTTCTTCTCCTATTCTATTAGTTCTATCTTTTCTATCTCATCCTCTAACTTCTTTCTATTAATGGTCCGATATTTTCGATGTCTGAACAGTCGACGCTGGGTTTTGTGTCGATTTTCGGAGTTGAAAATCCCTGGGTCGTTACAGTTGGTATCAGAGCTGAAGGTTAAGTGATTACCTTGGCTCTGTGGCGTGACTCAATAGAGATGGAGTTAGTAATACTCTAGATTGAGTTTGAGTGTATATATACGAGCGCGTATTTGTAAATTGATTTAAAAACTGTTTTATATTGTGTTGATTGATCTGTTGAGTGATATATGAATTCCAGATCGACGCGTTTAGCTGACGTGGTCGATAGGGATTTATAAACGCTTGGATAGAGAATTTCGACATAATATTGTTTTGAAAGAGAGTAAATGAAATAATTTTACTCGAAATATATTTTGATATAAAGAAAACATATATATTGGAATTATCTAATATATATTGAATGTGTTGGGTGAACTAATGATCGAATAAGATTTATAATTGAATTGGTTATATAAATAACCAATCGAAATAATTTATAAATATAATATGTAAAATCAGATGAACTGAATCTGAAACTTAAACCAGAATTGAAATAAAAATTCTGAAACATGAAAATGTTTGTAAATGAAATTTGAATTAAATATATGGAATTTTAAGATCCTGGGGAAATTTTGAAATATTATCCAAGTTTCGAAAAGATATTTTTGAAGTAATTTCAAATAAAAGTATTTGAATATGAGTTTTGAAAGTGATATAGTATTGAACTCACTTTGATCGCTGGAAATAAATTCCGATGATGAAGTCGACCATTATCGGTGTTCATTTTCGAGTTCTAAGTGCCGGATTACTACCAAAGATTTTGTTTTTGAATTATTGTGAGGAAACAAGTTGTCAGGAATTCAAATGTTTTGAATTGCTATGTTATGAATATATATATGTATATTATTTCAAACTGATTTGAAATGAAAACCCAGGAATTTGAATTTCGAAATTTAAAATCTACTTATGAAGTAAATAAACAGAGAATTTAAATAAGTCAAATAAAAGTGGAGTTGAATTGAAGCCAAGAAAGTGGAAATTGTATTGGAATAAGATTAAACTTGGTAAAGTAATTGAATTTGTGAAATAAGAGTAGGAATGGAACCAAACTTGGTTATAAAATTGGATTGTTGAGTAGAAGTTTAGGATCGAGATTTGGAGTGGACGTTGAAGTGGAAATTGACTTGAGTATAAAAGAATCATTGGATTGAAGGTAAATTCAGTAGAGATGGATTGATATGGCATTTGTACATGCTGAACTGATAGCAGGTCAAGGAGACAGAGTTGAGTTCCCAACAAAAATGTACAAATAAGTAAGAGATTTTGGCGATCCAATTTGGCTGTTTGATTTTCTTTTGATTGGAAAATGCCCAGAGAGGCAAGTCATAATAATACCGAATGAGCCGTGCAGAGGAGATACTGTTGAATTCTCTGGAAATTTAGCTGTTAGGGAATTTTCAGAATATTGAAAATATTCGTTAATAAGAAGAAATTAATATTTTAATTAAAAATTAATCAGTTCAGTTGAAACTGAAATTATGGAGTAAACCAAAAAGTTTTTAACATGTTTACAACAGAAATTGTAGCATTTTTCCTACCTTAGCAATTTCGAGGACGAAATTATTTTAAGGGGGAAGGAATGTAATGTCCTGCATTTTTATCGGTTTGTATGTGGATATTTAAATCAGTTTAAATATTGAATTCTTAATATAAGTAGATTTAAATATTAATTAAAACGAAGTTGAACGTATAAAAATATATATTAAATATAATCGAGCTCATAACGACGCTGCAGTTCGTAATTTAACGTTCTGAACTTCAACTGAGTGTACAGAAACCAGTTTAAATCGGATTTCTGCAAAACAAGAAATATTGGAATCTGTTGGACTGTATCTTTCTGACAGTAGTGAAAGATCGAGATTTCGCGTTATAGATTGCGAGTTATATCCAAATCAAATTTTCAAATAGTCGTTGTAGAATCGTGATCGACCGTAACGGTTTATTTGAAATAACTGCATATCGGTTCCGAATTTAGACAAGGTTCTTTTGAGGCGTAGTGATAATTTATTTATTTTGAATTTTAATGTAATTTTTAATTAATTTAATAAGCAACTTTTTATTTAGAGTATTTCGCACCCTATATTAATATTTTGGGATTTCACAATATAAGTTAATCTACCGATATTATTATATTTTTGGGATTGTGGGGCGTTGGTCGACACAACGGTATTTTTATTTGTGTCGATGCGACCCTTAAATGATAAATTTTGTATAGTGCCACGGTACCCTAAAACTCTAATGTATACACTGACTTTTATGACCACAAACATCTATTCACATTTTATACGGTATATTGCCCTCATTAATAAACAATGCGAAAATCTTTAAGCCATTTCTCTACAAGATAGATTTCGTGTAGAAGATAAATATATAAGAAGATATCTCTGTCTCGTCCCTGCAAATCAAACATATAAACTAACATTATCCGCCAATCAACATTGGACTAAGGAAGATTTGCACCCTCCAGAGTATGCCAGCGCCATGCGACTTTGTAAATAAGCATCAAATGTAAAAAGGAATTAAATAATAGTTCAAATCACAAGCTACCCTGCAAACCCAAATGCTACAGTGCTCCTACACCCCAACGTACATGTAAATGTGTACAACAACCTCCCCTATACTACCCATCAGTTCATACGGACCTGTCCCCTTTTCTAAAAATAATAAAAAACTTCATGCTGAAGAAAAATAGCACTCCTATGTCAAAGCACATCAAACTGAAACCTATAAAGGAAAACACAATTCATAGCAGTAGAAGCTACCCTATGGTCTACTACGTGCTTGCCAAGTTTTATACATCTATAAATACAGGGGCAGCGTCATTTCTTAAAACAATAATTCAAGCCAAAATACTCAGTAGTAAAATACAGTACATATATATATATTTGGATCTCTAATGAGATGATCTTCGTTCTTATATTAGTTCATAAGGTTCGACACTAATTTCCTTTCGTTGTGCATCGAAGCGATGACCGAAGTACAAGGCGTTGAGTAGTGAAGCTAGTGTATGCTTGGCAAAATGTGGAGTAAAAGGAAATAATGGAGTGAAGCATACAAGAATTGGCCATGGGAAAACTTTACTGGAGCTTACGGCTGTTGATTACTGGGGACTTAACAGTGTTAACTGTTTTGTATAGAAATGTTGAGCTTGGAAGATGAGTTTCAATAGAGTGTGGAAGGCCAGTTGAAGGGACATAACGCACGGCATATATATGGAGCGGGTTTCTTTTACTCATGATATGAATACGGGTTAGAGAACCGTGTGGTGTAGGAAGTACGGGCGTTGTTGTTTAAATGGGTACTGATGTTTTGAGAAGGGCGGTTGGTGGTTATGGGAAAAGGAAGTGAGAACATACAGTGCACTGTGCATGCATGCATGAAGAAGCATGGAGAGACATAAGGGTAGCACGCTTGTTTTGTCTGGAGTGGAGAGACAAATCTACAGTACATCCGTGGGTATTTAAAGGATTTGGGCTATATTATTATAAAAAGAAAAGGGGAAATCCCATTAGAAATGGGACGTTACCAGAGGAGCGGGATTCTTCTTTTTGGGAGGCGGAAGATCACTATATGATTGTCTGGAGAGGGAGAGCATATGGTACAGTGAAGACGTGAGTTTAATTGGGCCTAATGAAAGCCCAGTTTCCAAAGAGGAAAAAAAAAAAAAAAAAATGGGGAAAAGCCGGGAATGGGTAATTGGCTACTAGCATTGACCGTGGTATATGTTTGAACATTTCAGTTGAGTATGGCTTCAGCTTGCAGAACGTTGAAGATCCGTCTATTGCGTTTGAACTTTTCGAGGGCAATCTACGTTATGAAAATGGTTTTGAGGCGTTTGGAGCTCGCTGGATATTATAGCATAATAAAACGTCTGATCCGGTTACCGATGCAAATCATTTTTTAACGGTTAAAGCGCCAAGGTGAGTAAATTCACTAACTCTGTTTTATTTAAAATATTTTAATCATATTTTAAATAATGGTTGAATGCTGTATGATGGTTGATTAGATAAATTACAGTCAAATTGGTTGAAATAAATATATATCATTGCATATGCACACATCATTGGTTGGATACTGATTTGGATAACACCTATGGATGCGGAAATCGGTTGGAGGAACTCAACCGGATTCCTAAATACTTAGATGTACTGTTTGTGCACTGTTTGAACCATGTTGAATGGAAATTAAACGTTATATTGATTTGGTAAACAAACGATATCAGCGACAGTCAACCATAAACCCATTTTGTTAAGAAGTTGGTTGACCGTCTGACAAATCAACGAAGTTAATTATAAAAATTATATTTTTATAATTGAAGCGATGTTTAAATTATAATAGAAATTCTAGTATAAACTGGTATTAAGTTGTATTGAGATGTTTTATTGAGTTGGGTATCAAAATACGAATAAGAAGTAAATTGCCAAAAGGACAAAGAACGTGATCGAGTTTAGATAAGAGAAGTCTAAAGAGAAATGTTTAAGGAAGATGGAGTGAAGGGTTAATGACCAATGTAACTAATTTTGAACCGAGTTTTCAAATAAGGATATGACATCATAAAATCATATTTAAAAAGCCAAGATTTTTGTAACGGAAATAAAAGTCAAGATTTTTGTAACGGAAATAAAAGCCAAGATTTTTGTAACGGAAATAAAAGCCAAGATTTTTGTAACGGAAATAAATGCCAAGATTTTTGTAACGGAAAAAGGATATCAAGACTTTTGTAACGGAAAGAGGCGTTGAGATTAATCATAAAGTGGAGTATAATAGCATATTGCAAGTCTGTGAACTATAGCGATAAAATAACGCTGTTGAGGTTTAGGTGTGACTGTTATGTCAAGATTAGTTATAAAGGAGAATATTACAGCGTATGACAAGCTTTGATCTATAACGATAAATTAGCGCTGTTAAACAAGCTTAAGTGTGATTTTTGCATATAGCATTACTACCTAAGGAATGAAAAGAATTCGGTTTGAAATCTACTTATTTTAAAGTAATAAGTAACGATGATGTCCAAGGAATAAGAGTTTTAATAACTGAGAATGCTTTCCAAGAAATATAAAAAGGGCTAAAACGGGATTTGAGAAATATCTGGTAAGATATGGAACTTCGATGATGACGAATGTTAAATAAAAGTACCATGGTTGTGTGATTTGAATGGATGTTTGTTTTTACTTCGATAGTTAAATAACCGACTATCGAAGTGTTTTGACCATCATTGTTAATACGGGGAGACCGGTTGGATATATTATCCGAGAACCACTCCGTATAGGCATAAACGCTGCGTATTCGATTATGCGGAAGAAAATTGAAGACGGAGTGAAATGCAACGGTCGTCCTGTTTTCAGAATGGTGTTCTCTGTTTGTCCAGACCCAGGACAACTTGTATGGATGAATGCCTGACAGCGTATTCTTAGAAGATCACCTAAGACGTTCTTTTCAAGGTATTACGTCTGGTGGCGGAGGAATTCGTCTCTCTTAGCTTTTATACCCGTAATATTTTTGGGAAGATCAACTAGTGATTTGACGGGTTTGACGATGTGGCATTCAAGGTGTATGATGGCCAGATGTTCTAAAAGGTAGACGTAGCCTCAAGCTTCACAACCAGGAAATGACAAAAATCGGGCAGGCAGCATGGCTATGTGGGTCGCTCCCATTAGGGTGTATAATCACCTATCTAGAGAAATTCCTTTTGTTTCTAAATCTATCGATTCTGCCCATTCGGGAACGGTGGTTTGAGTCCAACCGTTGGTGATATACATTCGATACACTCAAGCGAAATGAGTGGTCGGTCATGTGTGGGCCGGGTTACAAGATGTTCTTGTTGAACCCAGGTGTATTAGCCTCTAGAGATACATCATCGGAAGGTGGTCCCATACCTTGTCATAGTTGGAATCCAATCTCCAATAAGCGCCCTGCGGTTTTTGATGTTATGCTATATATGTAGAGCGTGAGATGCAAGCGTTCTACTATTTGGTTATTTATTCGATTAGACATTATCATAATATCACTGGATTTTGATATCAATGATGATTTGGGTTATAGTAAGGTACAAACCGTCCATGTTTATGTGTGGGCTGGTCTTACTATTATCCTTTTTGTTTCAAAAAGGATTTTCAAAGTTAAGCCATATGGTTGGAATTTACTCACACCAGTCCCATGACTGACCCAGAGTTTATTTTGTTTGTTTTTCCCTAAACTCTTGGGTGCCCAAATTTGTACGGGCAGTCAAGTGTTTCAGGCTTTTACAGATAAGCTTGAAGGAGCTAAAAGCAGAAGGCTTCACCGTTAGTATTTAGAGACTATTTCCGCTGTGATATGATGTATTGTACTCTGATAATGGTATGTATATACAATACAGTTTTGTATTTCAAAGTTATGTTATATAATATATTTTATTCGTTCCGCTGTGAGATTCGTGTTTACTCTGATTATGTTCAGCTGTGTTCTTCTTCTTCTCCTATTCTATTAGTTCTATCTTTTCTATCTCATCCTCTAACTTCTTTCTATTAATGGTCCGATATTTTCGATGTCTGAACAGTCGACGCTGGGTTTTGTGTCGATTTTCGGAGTTGAAAATCCCTGGGTCGTTACACACGTCATGCTCCAGAAAGTACCACGCCCCGGTCCGGTTCGGATATGTCCGATCCGATCCCCTACCCGATCCGATCCGTATCTCTGCAGTATTTCCTGCAACTTTTCTAGCGAGTGTTTGCGCCATACGACGGCGTCTTCGACCAATCTAACTATTCTAATCAATCATAAAACATACCATAGAGTCATAGCAATATGTAAGAGCAACCATAAACACCAAACAACAATCCAAATGAATCAAAATAGATCAAAAGTGGCTAAAACCTCACATTTTCCCATAATCCTTCTTAATCATGTTTAAGCACATACTTAGTAAAACTTAATCAAATCGTCTAAATTTTATAACAGAGGCATGAAATATTATTTAAGAATTTCTAAACATTTTTCCAGAATTTATTAGTGTATAAATTCGCTAATCTTCACTAATTACCCTTAATTAACTGTAATTAGTGTCAAAACGATGCTATTACTCACCTTTGCCACAACTAGAACCCCAAAACTGAAATATTCTCTGATTTGGCGTTGTTCCCAATCTTATACAGCAGCTCCAACCTTGCTTTGGTGCTTTTTCTTCTTAATTTGATGTTTTCTAAGCCTAATCTTCAATTAGAAAGTGATTTTTGGGTGTTTTAGAGAGATTTAGAGAGTGGAGGCCATGGCTAGGTCAAGAGGAATGAAAGTGGCGGCTGGAAAATGTCTAAAGAAATGTTTTCTAACCCTAATCAGCCCCTATATACCCCTAAACCCGAAATTCCCCTTGGGCCTAGCTGCTAATCACCCGCTTAAGCCCAATTAAGCTGTTTTTCACCATCTGAAACTTGTTTCAGCCATATCTCCCAAACGGTGAGTCCGTTTGGCTAATGTGACCACTCTACGGAAAGAGAAACCATCATCCGGAGCCAATAGAAGTGGTTTCAGGTCAAAATTCCTTTCCAGTCAAAAGTTATGGCCAAAACAGTGCCAACTAGGGGTAAAATGGTCATTTAAAAATCGGGAAAAATCATGAACATGGGAAATGACCCCAATAGTCGTCCCCCAAAGTTACATGACCATACGACTTCGTATGTGACAGAAATAAATATCCTACGATCCTATGATGCGTAAAATGCGGGTCGTTACACTCTCCCCCCCTTAAGAAATTTCGTCCCCGAAATTCCTTAACCCAAAACATACAAAGGATCCCGCATGCCTAACAACCACATACAACAATCAATCATGCAAAACAAGCGAACAAGCCTATCCTAGCATGCGGAAAACTAAATCGAGGTCAAAATCTTACCAGGCAAAGAGTTCTGGGTGTGACTTCCTAATGTTCTCCTCTGTCTCCCAAGTACAATCATTCTCGTCCTCGCTCCACTGTACCTTGACTAGCTTCACCGCCTTCCTTCGAAGTTGCTTCATGTCGTGCTTGACAATACGGGCCGGCTTGCGGTTCCCAACCGCCTCGGGTTCTACTTCGAAGTCCTCCAACTGATCAGGTGAAATAGTCATATCTGAGTCGTGAACGAACTTCCTTAGTTGGGAAACATGAAATACGTTATGAACTCCCGCCATCTTCTCCGGTAAGTCAATTCTATATGCCAAATTCCCGACTAGTTCAAGAACAGGGAATGGGCCAACAAATCTTGGTGCCAACTTGCCTCTCCTGCCAAATCGTACTACGCTCTTCAACGGAGAAATCTTGACAAACACCAAGTCGCCAACGGAGAATTTTAAGTCTCTTCTCCTTTTATCGGCATAACTCTTCTGCCTATCTTGGGCAGCCTTCATTCGTTGTTGAATGGTCTTGATTTTATCTGACGTTTCCCTCACCACATCTGGTCCAAGCATAAACTTCTCGCCAGTCTCTATCCAACATGATGGTGAGTTGCATGGTCTTCCGTACAAAGCTTCAAACGGAGCCATACCGATACTGGATTGGTAGCTATTATTATATGCAAACTCTACTAGATGCAAATGGTCATCCCATGATCCACCAAAATCCAATATACATGCTCTCAAGAGATCTTCCAAAATACGATTCACCCTCTCCGTCTGACCGTCGGTCTGAGGATGATATGCGGTACTGAGATGTAACTCTGACCCTAGAGCTTCTTGTAAGCTCTTCCAAAACCCACTAGTGAACAACGGGTCTCGGTCGCTTACAATGCTTTTAGGTACTCCATGGAATCTCACTACCCACTTCATATACAATTCTGCTAACTTAGCTGCCGTTCTGGTCGATCTGACTGGTATAAATCTTGCACTTTTGGTCAATCGGTCCATAATCACCCAAATGCTATCATGTCCCGATCTAGTCCTTGGTAAACCATCGATGAAATCCATCGAGACTTGCTCCCATTTCCACTCGGGAATTTCTAAGGGCTGTAACAAACCACTAGGCTTCTTTTGCTCGGCTTTAACTAGCTGGCAATTCATGCATTTAGATATAAACTTCCCAACGTCTCTTTTCATTCCTTCCCAGTAGTAAGTCTGTTTCATGTCTCTATACATTTTATTACCACCGGGATGTATAGTCAACTTTGAGTGATGACATTCTCTAAGCACTTCATCCCTCAATCCATTGACATTGGTTACAACAAGCTTTCCATTCTTTCTAAGCCATCTATCTCGATCAAGCCCATACTTGTTCATCTCCTCATCGATACCCATCTCTAACTTGGAGATGATTTCCAATAGGTTAGGATCGTCCCTTTGACTAGAGCCGATCCGCTCAATCAAAGTGGGTCTGATCGTCAAACTTGCTAACATTTCTGGATCCAATTCGCACTTTGGTCTGAAATCAAACCCCGCGATAAACTCCAGTTGCTTCCATTCAAGGAACATAGCCCCTAAGCTGGCATGTCTTCTACTCAATGCATCAGCCACCGCATTGCCCTTTCCTGGTGTGTATGCGATGTCAAAATCATAGGAAGCTAAGAACTCCAACCATCTCTGCTGATGGAGATTTAGATCTTTCTGAGAGAAGAGATACTTTAACGACTTATGATCTGTAAACAGCTCAAATCTTTCTCCCAAGAGATAGTGTCTCCACATCTTTAACGCGAACACGATTGCTGCCAATTCTAAATCATGGGTGGGGTATCTTCTCTCGTGCGGTCTCAATTGCCGACTTGCGTAAGCTACAACCCTACCGCCTTGCATCAATACAGCACCCAGTCCGGTACCACAGGCGTCCGTGTATACCGTCATCTCTTCATCCCCCTTAGGAATGACTAACACTGGTGCGCTTGTCAACTTGTCCTTTAGACTTCTGAATGCATTCTCGCACCTTTCATCCCAGACAAAAGCTTGATTCTTCTTGGTCAACTGGGTCAATGGTGCTGCTATCTTGGAGAAACTTTGGATGAACTTACGATAATATCCCGCTAACCCCAAGAAACTTCTTACATCTATTGCATTCTTGGGCGTAGGCCAATCCTGTACCGTAGCCACCTTTGCTGGGTCCACGGCAATACCATTCTCTGATACAACATGGCCCAAGAACCTCACTTCCCTCTTCCAGAAGTGACACTTAGAAAACTTTGCTTTCAATTGGTGTTTTCTCAACACCTCCATCACTACTCTTAAATGTTCCTTGTGTTCTTCCTCTGTCCTCGAGTAGACCAAAATATCATCAACGAACACAAGGACAAACTTATTCAACTGATCTCTGAATACCCTATTCATAAGATCCACAAAATATGCTGGGGCATTGGTCAGTCCGAATGGCATGACCAACCACTCATAAAACCCAGACGGCGTCCGAAATGCCGTTTTAGCTATACTCTCAGCTTCCACTCTAAGCTGATGAAAACCTGTCGCGAGATCCAACTGAGAAAATACTCTCGCGTCACTCAACTGATCAAACAAATCATCTATCCGCGGTAGAGGATACTTGTTCTTCCTCGTCACTTTATTCAACTCGCGGTAGTCTACACACAAACGAAGGGAACCATCCGCCTTGGTAGCAAACACAACTGGTGCTCCCCATTCAGAAACACTCCTTCTGATAAATCCCTTCTTCAAAAGATCGCTGACTTGCACCTCTAGCTCTCGCTGCTCTCTTGGTGCCATACGACGAAGTGGCATCACTATAGGCCTGGCATCTTTTACCAAATCAATACGGAACTCAATCTCTCGGTGTGGTGGAAGTCCGGTCACTTCTTCAAAAACATCCGGATACTGGCCAACCACGGGCAAACCTGACAACTCACTATGCGGAATGTCAAGGGAGTTTAGAAAACTAGCCAATACCCCCTTACTGGGTAGACCACCAAACACTATCCTCCGCCCATCATCCGCTCTAGCTGTCACCAACAAGCCCTCACAGTCTACCACCACCCCGTATCTTTGGAGCCAATCTACTCCCAAAATAATGCCAAACCCAGTAAAGCCCAAAACAAAGCAATCACAAACAAACATGCTTCCATGACTCGATAAGACCACATTACGACAAATCATGCTAAGGCTAGTAGAACCACCAATCGGGTTCGTCACTACTAAAGGTCTATCGACAATCTCGGGCTCCAATCCTAACCTATCTACCAGGTCACTAGATATGAAAGAACTGGAAGCTACGGTATCAAACAAAACTCTAACAGGAACATCATAAACAGAAAGCATACCTTGAATGACGACATTCTTTCCCTTCTCCGCCGCAGTTGGGGCATTCGACGAAGAAGGAATAGCATTAAGAGCATAGGCTTTCACCATTTGCTTTTCCTTAGGGGGCTGTGGACACTTGTCCTTGTGATGTCCCAATTGGCCACAATTGAAGCACTTCCTATCCGCTGGCTTGGCCCGACAATTACTAGCATAATGGCCCTTCTTACCACAGCTGAAGCACTCCACATCCTGCTTATTCTTTTTCTTCTGGCCATCCTTAGCCTGATTCTGCTTTCTCTTATTCTGGGAACCACCTTTGCCTCCACCACTAGCTTGTGGCTTTGGCTCATCTGCGGATGCAACCTCAGTCTTCGACTTAGGGTAGAGACTTTCTGATCTTAATGCTTTCCCCACAATCGACTCAAACGTCTCATCGATGTGGTTAATAAGCCTTTCCCCTAAGTACTGATCTAACCCAGTTATGAATTTCTCATTCTTCTTCTCGGCAGTATCAATAAGAGATAACCCATACTTTGACAAAGTGTCGAATTCAGCAATATACTCCGAGACAGCTCTGCCATTCTGCTTGAGCTCCAAGAATTTCTTAAACAGCATTGACTTCTGAGCAGCCGGAATGAACTTCTCACTAAAACGAGCCTTAAACTGTTCCCAAGTAATCTGATCTTCGGGAGTAGCTGCCTTTATAGCATTCCACCAATTCATTGCCCGCCCTTGCAGCTGACGGGACGCTAGCTTTCTTTTCATCGCATCCTCGATACCCAAATCCTCGAAGATACGTTCGCAACTATCCAACCAATCTTGAACGTCCGTGGCCGACTCCATTCCGTGAAACGGCTTCCCACCAAGACTAGTATAATCCTTATTCAGCTTGGCGAAGTCGACCCTCGGCGCCTGCACTATTGGACCACCACCATTTCCACCATTGGGAGCTGCCCTCTGTACATCTCTAAGCATCTCTCTCATGAGGTCAGTAAACATCGTCCTCATGTCAGCAGCATTCCCATTATTGGCTCCCCTACCAGCACCTCTAGTATATCGGCTCATCGTCAATCTGAAAAAGGAAACGATTAACGACTCCATAGTGGTGCTAGTGCAGTACGACTTCATCCTTATACTACTAATAGTGTATATATATAGCTTTTAAAAACCAAAGTAATCACAAATACGCTCTCTCGTATACGTATCTTATCTCTCCCTGATAACTTCCCTAGGTTAACTACGCAACCTAGAGCTCTGATACCAAGTGTGACAGCCCGTCCCGCACCAGCCTGCATTTCCTCCGAAAGTGCGCTGTACACATGCCCAGCTAGCACAGAACGGTCGTCAGAAGAAAAGAAAGAAGAGAATGAACTAATCAAGGGACCTGTAGAATGTCTCACAGCGCATGGAATAAAATATAATAATAATAACATACTTGACATAAAACAGGTGAGACAGTGCATAAGCTGATAACTAAAATCAACATCAACATCAGAGCAGCGGAAATTCAAATACAGCTTATTACAACTTTCCAAATTTACTGTCTCCAAACAAAAGAAAGCTAAAGTAGAAGATACACCACCAATGCCCAAGCAGTGATCTTCAACAATACAGGGAGAATATTATGTATATATTTCACGTGGAAGCCTCCTGCTCGTCTCCGGATCATCTACCCGTGCATCACCAGCTAACCTGTCTCTAGTCTGCTCGTGTGAGCACCCAGAGTAATAAGAGGAGACATAAAACTCTGGGTCAGACATAAAGCCTGGTATGAGCGATAAGCATCTAAACAGAATAATAACAGGTATACTAAACCATACCTGAACCTGGACCTGCAACCAAAGAGTTAGTACCACATACCGTACAATGCTCTAAGGTGCCATAATGAATAGTGTAAGAATACGGGGTGGGGTGTGTATGTTAAACAATCAAGCATAGTAACCATCCTCACGTCTCTCACTCAGTGCGTAAAGTATACGATATCTACCACTTTGGAACACTAGACAAAATGAGGTAACGACGAATCCCGACTTGTAGAAACCCCGCTGTGACCAAGCCAAACACTTGGAGTCATGACCAAACATTTCAATGACCCACTTCATTGGTCGTAGCCCTTGGTTCTACCGATGCCATAATGGCCCTGAATCCGCCTTCGTACCTCCTACCATAGTGGTCCAAAGCTATAGACGTCGATAACTCCTTGACACGCGTCCCGCAGCAAAGCCCAACCATGAAGCGAACTAGTAGATTCCCATCTGAATCTTAAGCTCTAACTTCTCATTTGGACTTCCTTTGCATCTCGGGTTTGATCGAATTGGAGTTGGTCTTCAGAAGAGTCACCACGGAGTAGTAAAAGTACACGTCCGGTTCGGCCCGGTCACCCATGCTTCGGTTCGGATACGTTCCCCGGTTCGGTTCGGAGTGCCACCTTCTTCTGGGTTCGGGTCCTTCTCCCTCATGCGGTTCGGTTCGGTGCTCTCCCTCATGCGGTTCGGTTCGGTGATTCTGAAGCGGTTCGGTTCGGATACTCCATAGCTTGAGTGCCTCCGTCTCCGTCTCGTCAGCATCAGTTCGGTTCGTGTATTGCTCTCGGTTCGGTTCGGAATATAGTATCCATGCTCCTCTTCCTTCCACTTCAGTCCTCCTTGTTCCTTCCGATCCCACGCTGCGCCCCTCCGATCCGACCAGGCCTTCCTTGTTGCCTCTTCACGTCATGCTCCAGAAAGTACCACGCCCCGGTCCGGTTCGGATATGTCCGATCCGATCCCCTACCCGATCCGATCCGGATCTCTGCAGTATTTCCTGCAACTTTTCTAGCGAGTGTTTGCGCCATACGACGGCGTCTTCGACCAATCTAACTATTCTAATCAATCATAAAACATACCATAGAGTCATAGCAATATGTAAGAGCAACCACAAACACCAAACAACAATCCAAATGAATCAAAATAGATCAAAAGTGGCTAAAACCTCACATTTTCCCATAATCCTTCTTAATCATGTTTAAGCACATACTTAGTAAAACTTAATCAAATCGTCTAAATTTTATAACAGAGGCATGAAATATTATTTAAGAATTTCTAAACATTTTTCCAGAATTTATTAGTGTATAAATTCGCTAATCTTCACTAATTACCCTTAATTAACTGTAATTAGTGTCAAAACGATGCTATCACTCACCTTTGCCACAACTAGAACCCCAAAACTGAAATATTCTCTGATTTGGCGCTGTTCCCAATCTTATACAGCAGCTCCAACCTTGCTTTGGTGCTTTTTCTTCTTAATTTGATGTTTGCTAAGCCTAATCTTCAATTAGAAAGTGATTTTTGGGTGTTTTAGAGAGATTTAGAGAGTGGAGGCCATGGCTAGGTCAAGAGGAATGAAAGTGGCGGCTGGAAAATGTCTAAAGAAATGTTTTCTAACCCTAATCAGCCCCTATATACCCCTAAACCCGAAATTCCCCTTGGGCCTAGCTGCTAATCACCCGCTTAAGCCCAATTAAGCTGTTTTTCACCATCTGAAACTTGTTTCAGCCATATCTCCCAAACGGTGAGTCCGTTTGGCTAATATGACCACTCTACGGAAAGAGAAACCATCATCCGGAGCCAATGGAAGTGGTTTCAGGTCAAAATTCCTTTCCAGTCAAAAGTTATGGCCAAAACAGTGCCAACTAGGGGTAAAATGGTCATTTAAAAATCGGGAAAAATCATGAACATGGGAAATGACCCCAATAGTCGTCCCCCAAAGTTACATGACCATACGACTTCGTATGTGACAGAAATAAATATCCTACGATCCTATGATGCGTAAAATGCGGGTCGTTACACGTCCACTCTAGTTCAAGTATGGAATTAGATCGTTGAGTGGGAAAAAGAGGAGCTCAAAGTCGATTCCATCGATGAGGATAAGCTAATGGAAAAATACTTGAGGGATGATGAGCCAGAGCGCCTAGCTGAAGGGCGCCGCCTCATTGCTGAGGCTATGGAAGAAGAGAGGCGGAGGACTAAACAGAAAAACATTCCCGAGACTGGTTCCTCTTCTGCTGCCCCCGCGACTTCGGAAGTAGAGGGGTATGACCCCGAAAATTCGGGAATCCCCCGAACAACTCTGCTATCTCCAATCCCTGAAATGGCATCAGAGACAGCAGTTACCCCCGCCGAGAAGTCTTCGGAAGGTATCCCTACCTTTTTTCCTCAATTTGTCAAGGCTATTTCTACCTTTCGCCACGTGATTGAGCAATCGATGAAAAACCCATTGTTTTCGCCTGAGTTGATAACTGTTGCTTCTCATTCTGTAGGTATTGAGCAATCCGGAAAGACAGATGTGACTCAGGGAGCCACCGCTGGGGCAGAGCCTACGGAAAAGGCAAAAGGAGGGGAGGACAAGGCTGCTCCTATAGACTTGGGAGAAAGAAATGAGCCGACTGAGGCCGACACTCCCCATGATGAAGAAATGATAGCAGCTTTAAAGGATGATGGCGGTGACGGAGGTCATGAGGAGGAACCAGAAGTTGCAATAGTCGGGGAGTCAAAAAATGCTGATGATGTTACTTTGGCTGCAATGAAAGCTGATCAAGACAAACGCTTGCAATTAAAAGCCGAAGAACTAGACCCCGAAGCCCTCAAGCACCTCGCAGTTGTGGATGCGGGATCAAGGTTAGTTGTTAAGCTCTCAACTAGATCTATTACAGAGGAACTTGCTAAAAAATCTTCTCTTGATTCCAGCGCTCCGCCCTCCGGGAAGAAGTCTACCGGTTCCAGCACCGCATCTTCAGGAAAGAAGAAATCAAAACGAATCTTGACAGAGGCCGAGAAAGAAGCAAAGGATGCGGAGAAAGCCGCCAAGAAGTCCAAGGCTCACTCGAAATCTAAATAGTGAATTGCCTTGTGTCGTTTCAGCATTTAGCGAACCAACAATTGCTGCTACAAGAGTGGCTCTTGCACCTTCTTTTTTAGCTATTTTCCTGTACAAATTCATTCATTTATAAATAAAAAGTAATTCATTTTCTGCAATGTCTGTTTGTCAGTAGTTCTGCACTTATGTTAAAATGCCTGTCATACTATAGTTATGAAATGAAGTTACGGAGCAAGGAAATATGTGTATACACATATGCCCCCAGTCAATTCTCACAAATTATTTAAGGCTTAATCAAGCAATCTGAATGCTCCTGATTTTCTGACGGGATAGCATTTCCGGTGTCGCCAGTGCCTGTCGTTTTTTCTGGCATTTCTTTTATACTCTCTCTCTCTCTCTGGAGAGTTAGAGTTCGAGCTCAGCAATCTATTCATTCCCCGGTCTTTCAGCGGGGAAGGATCTCTTTCTCAGCGCTCAGTCGGAGACGCTTTTATACTCTCTCTCTCTCTCTCTCTGGAGAGTTAGAGTTAGGGGAAGGATTTCTTTTTCAGCGCTCAGTCGGAGACGCTTTTATACTCTCTCTCTCTCTGGAGAGTTAGAGTTAAGAATGTCGTTTTCTCATTCTTTTATGCCTTGTCGCACAAATAGTCGTTGTGCTTTTTCTTATGTTTAAACTGTCTTCAACCTTCTCAGGTTTTGAATCATCTTGTATTCCATAATCACAACAGAATAGTCGATGTATGTATATATATAATGCATAAAAGTAAATAACACACGATATTTTTATAGTGGTTCGGCTAAGTCGTAGCCTACATCCACTTTATAGTCCTTTATTCATATCATCAGATTTTCCCAAGGCAAGTCGTGCCTTTTTACAAAGTTCATAAGAAAAATAACAAAGAGTACAACATTTCTAATCCAAATATCGCATTAAGTGTTGGGCATTCCATGCTCTAGGGACTTCTTCGCCATCTACGGTCGTTAACTTGAAGGTTCTTTTTTCAAGTTTCCGTTGGATGACAAAGGGTCCTTCCCACTTTGGACCGAGGTGAGGAAGGGATGGAAAGACTCTCTTTAGCACCAAATCTCCTGGTTCAAAAGTCCTGAGGCGAACTTTTTTGTCGTAATAGCGTGCCATATGACGTCGATGTCTTGCCGCACGCAAATCTGCTTCGTCCCTTTTTTCTTCGACTTCATCAAGAGACTCAAGTAGGAGTGCCCGATTCGTCATCGGGTCATAATACGTCACCCTGTGGGAAGGAACTTCCAGCTCAACTGGAATTACTGCTTCTGAGCCAAAGGAGAGAGAGAAAGGGGTGTGACCAGTAGCCGTCTTAAATGTTGTCCGATACGCCCACAAAGCTAGGGGCAATTCGTCAACCCATTTTGCCTTTGCGCGCTCTAACCGTTTCTTGAGGATGGATTTTATTACTTTGTTTATTGCCTCAACTTGCTCATTCGACTGCGGATAAGCAACCGCAGTGTATCGCTTGTCGATCTTATATTTCTGGCAGAAATTTCTGAATTCAGTACCATCAAACTGGGTTCCGTTGTCAGTTATAATGGTCCTTGGGATCCCAAATCGGCATATAATATTTCTAACCACGAAACTTATCACTTTTCTTGCCGTGATTTTGGTCAAGGGCTCAGCTTCCACCCACTTCGTAAAATAGTCCACAACGACTATTGCATATTTAGCTCCTCCTTTAGCAATCGGTAGAACTCCAATGATATCAATTCCCCACGTGGCAAATGGCCAAGGACTCACCATTGATTTGAGTTGGGTTGACGGTGCTCTGGGGATTTTGGCGAATCTCTGGCACTTATCGCAGCGTCGTGAATAATCAGCTGCATCTTTATTAATTGTGGGCCAGAAGTATCCATATCGCAATATCTTTTTTGCTAAAGTCTGACCTCCTATATGATCTCCACACTCACCTTCGTGCACTTCTCTTAGTACACGTTTGATGTCGTCGTGTGCAATACATCGTAACAGGGGCATAGAAAATCCTTGCCTATAAAGAATATCATCTTGTATGACATCTCTGGTAGCCTTGCGAACTATAGCCCTTTTCTCACTCTTCTTTGACGGGAGTGTCCCATTCTTAAGGAAGTTCTTAATTGGGGTTATCCACGACTCCTTCTCCGGTTCCGCTTCGAAAGCGAACTCAATTTCCATCAACTCAAAGCTTGGCGATTCCAATGTTTCAATTGGAATTATTTCAGTTTCTTCTGGATTGTCGGAACTAGCTAGCTTTTCTAACCTGTCCGCCTTCTGGTTTTCGGCCCTTGGGATATGTGTTATATTGTACCGCTCCAAGTTGCTCAATAGCTCTCTCACTTTCCCGAGGTAGGCGATAAGTCGAGGTCCCCGAGCCGCAAATTCCTCTCGCACTTGGCAAACAACGATTTTTGAGTCACAGAATATGTCCAACATTTTTACTCCGAGGTCTTTAGCAAGCTTCAGCCCGGCAATCAGGGCTTCGTATTCAGAGTCATTGTTAGTCGCCGAAAATTCTAATCGTAGAGCGTAATATAACGACCGTCCTTCAGGAGTGACTAAGACGATTCCAGCTCCGGACCTTCGGTCGTTCTTGGCTCCATCTGTGTATAGCTTCCATGGATCTATTTTTAACTCATCCTCGGACTTAACCACTCTGTCATCGATTACTTCCTCCTCTGGGATGGTGAATTCTGCTATAAAGTCTGCCAGAGCTTGCCCCCTGATCGACTTTCGTGGTTGAAAATTTAAATCAAACTGACTTAATTCTATATTCCACTTGATCAACCTTCCCGATGCTTCGGGTCTCTGCAACACCTGCCTCAGGGGTTGGTCAGTGTATATGGTTATTGGACGTGCTTGGAAATAATGACGAAGTTTTCGGGATGCGATTAGGAGGCTGTAAGCGAGCTTCTCAATCTTTGGGTAGTTGCGCTCTGCTGCTGCTAATTTCTTGCTTACATAATATACTGGCTTTTGCACTTTGTCTTCTTCTCGGACCAAGGCTGTGCTAACGGCGTGAGCTGAGACTGCCAAGTAAACAAACAATTCTTCGTGATCCACTGGCTTTGACAAAATCAGTGGTTTTTCTAGTAGTTCCAATAAATTTCGAAAGGCCTCAACACAGTCCGGAGTCCACTCAAAGTTCTTCTTTCCTCTTTTAATCAAATCAAAAAACGGAACACATTTGTCTGTGGCTTTGGAGATGAATCTACTCAGCGCAGCTACTTTCCCTGCAAGACTTTAGACATCTTTAATTCTCCTCGGCTCTTCAATGTTTCTAATCGCTGCTATCTGGCTAGGATTTATTTCAATTCCTCGGGAACTCACAATGAAGCCTAGGAACTTTCCCGATTCCACTCCAAATGAGCATTTCAGAGGATTCAACTTCATCCGATACTTTCGCAGGATACCAAACATTTCCGACAAGTCTTGCGTATGGCTGGAGGACTGTTTCGATTTGACAAGCATATCATCCACGTAAACTTCCATAGTCTTCCCTATTTGATTATAAAACATTCTGTTCACCAAGCGCTGATAAGTGGCTCCGGCGTTTTTCAATCCGAATGGCATTACGACATAACAATATAATCCCAAATTCGTAATGAAGCTCGTATGTTCTTGGTCTGGCACGTGCATAGGAATTTGGTTGTACCCAGAATATGGATCCATGAAAGAGAGAAGTTCATGACCTGCTGTCGAATCTACAAGCTGGTCAATCCTGGGAAGTGGGAAACTATCTTTTGGGCAAGCTTTGTTCAAATCTGAAAAATCAATGCAAGTCCGCCACTTTCCATTCGGCTTCTTTACCAAGACGGGATTCGATATCCAGTCAGGATATGTCGAATCTCGAATAAATCCGTTCTGCTTCTCCACTTCCTCTTTGAGAGCAGCCGACCTCTCTGGGCCCAGCATACGTCTCTTTTGCTTCACAGGTGGATGTTTCGGGTTTACATTTAATTTGTGACTTATAATGGATGGCGATATCCCGCACATGTCAACGTGGGTCCAGGCAAACACGTCCAAGTTTGCCTTCAAGAAGTCCGTTAGTTCTTTGGCTCGACGTGGATCCAATTGAGATCCAATCTTCAAAACTCTTGTTGAATCAGCTTCATCAATGGGAATTTCCACTGTCGCTTCATTAGGAGTTGCACTTCTAGTCTCTGGTTCCTCGTCTTTTCTGGGATCCAGGTCTTCAGGCGTTCCTTTGGGCAACTCCTTCGGGGTCGATTTCTCTAATTGCTACGCCGAGCCCACCTTTGGGGGAGGGGAGGCATCTTTACTCTCGATGTTAAGTCCTTTCATCAACATCTTTAATTTGGCAACATAGCAGGCTCGTCCGGAAACTTGATCCCCTCTCATTACTCCAGTTCCGGCTTCGGTTGGGAACTTAAGCAATAAACACCAAAGGGCGATACAAGCTCTGAACTCAGCAAGGGCAGGCCTCCCCAAAAATGCATTATAGGGCGAATCTACGTCCAACACTACGAACTGAAGCATCCGCACTCTTCTGCGTTCTCCTTGCCCCAAGGTCACGGGCAATTCTATGTATCCCATGGGAGCTGTTGACGCCCCGTTGAAGCCTCTGATCCATCCTTCACATGGCTTCAAATCTTCAGATTCAAGCTTCATCTGATCGAAAGACTTTTTAAACAAAATATTGACGGAACTTCCGTTGTCTACTAACACCTTATGAACCAAGGCCGACCCAATGGTGGTAGTAATGACCAACGGATCATCAGTGGGTGATTGAATCCTAGTATTATCTCTGCTGCGGAATACCACGTCGTCAAACATTGTCTTCTGTTGTTTTATGGGGGCGATATCTTCCAAATCATCACCTTCATTCACATCTACGTGTTTGGCAGCATTTACATATTGATCCATTGCTCTAAAGCTATGGATTGCCGGGTGAGGTCCACCCACTATGGAGTTGATAACAATTCCCTTGCCTTTCTGTTGCGCTGTAGGCTTGGGAGCAGGTAGAATCTGTTTTGGAGCCTGCTCTCCTTGCCCCTGTCCCTCGGGGCAACTTTATATTCATCCAGTTTCCCTTCACGCAGCAGCTTCTCAATCACATCTCTCAAATGCCGACATTCATTGGTTGAATGCCCATGAGTTCCATGAAACAAACAAAACTTCCCAGTTGCCATTTCTTTCTCGGTCGAGTCACGAGGTGGCGGTCTTTTGTATTGCAAACTATTGTATGTATCCAGGTAAATATTCTCAAGAGTGTCGTTCAACGGTGTATAATTCTCATAAGTCTGGAATCGGGGCCTTTTGCTAGGATCACTTCCCCTATTTCTATTTCTTCTGTTACCGTTCGCATTACGGTTATTGTTGTTGCCCCCGTTTCCAGCATTGTTGTTTCCACCCTTGTTTCCCACATTTACTTCAACTTTTCCGGAGCTTTCCCCAGACTGCTTCACGGCGACGTTACTCTGAACATTCTCTTTTGATGTCGCTTCAGACTTTCTCTTTCGGTTTGCCCTGGCCTCCTCTCGTCTTAAATAAATATCGGCTTTTTCATAGAATATCTCTCTTGTGGAGGGTGTCTTCCCAGAAAGGTAATCCCCAAACTCGGATTCAGGGTCGACTCCTTCCTTTAATGCCATCAGAATGGTGGGCTCATGCGGGTCACTAACTTCAGTCACGGCTAAGTTAAAACGGTCAAGATATGACCTCAAAGACTCTCCTGGCACCTGCTTAATTCTTGATAATTCAATAACACTCTTGGACTTTCGGGTATGGAGTCGGAACTGATTCATAAAACGTTCGCTCAGCTCCCTATAATTTGAAACCGAACGAGGGGGAAGTCGGGTAAACCAGAACAGTGCCACATCTTCTAAATAGATCGGGAATGCTTTACACTTCACTGCATCAGGGGAAGCAGCAGCATTCATGAGCCACGAGTATCGCATCAAATGCTGTCCCGGATCAGTTCTCCCATTGTACTTGTCCATCTGCGGCAGGTTAAAACGCCGGGGAAACTGAAAGTCGAGGATATCGTCAGTGAAAGGAGTATGGCTTCCCTCAATGTCATAATCTTCATTGGTATAGTTCCGGCTTTCGGACATAATCTGGCGCACCATTGCCTGCACATCAGCATTAGTTAGGGGTCGTTCAGGTTCTTTGGCCCTGGTATCTGGGTTCCTTCTGGGCTCTTGTTCAGGAGATGCCCTTCTTCTTCGAGCTGCTTCTGCTCTATTCCGTTCCCTACGCTCCCGGTCGATCTCGGGAGGAGGGGACTGGAGCCTTTGCCCCTGAGTGGGATCATTTCTTCCTAGTGCTCGTGCAATATCCTCGCGAGACCCCAAAGATCCGAATGTCAGCTGCTCCAAATTCTGAGGTCGTTCGAGCGGCCTTCATTCACGGGGCCGCTCTTCCTCGGAAGAAGAAGACTGATCCACTGGTGTGTGATGAACCGGTGAGGGGGTTCTCTGTCTACGGAGTTCGCTAATCTCCCTGCTCATGAGTCTCATATTCTCCTGCATCATGAGATTGGTGCGCTCGTGGACTTTCATAGCCTCCCTAGTACTCTCAAGCATGTCAAGTAGGCGTGAGAAATCTCCTTGAGTAATGGGCGCAGATGGATTGACCTGATCACTGACCCTGGTGGCTGGAATCGGAGCATTCGTTGGAACTCGAGTAGAGGTTCCAACATCACCAAGTGTCGGGTCGGATCGGAGATGGGAGATCGGGTCGGTTCGGAGCTGGGGAGCCTGGTCGGGTCGGTACATGGCAAGCTGCTCGGGTCGGTTCAGGTTGGGGGAATGCACTACTTCAGAATCTCCTACCCGGATCGGATCGGAGCTCTCCCCTTGAAGGCGGTTCGGGTTTCCTGCATCGGTTCGTCCTGCTGCTGAACTCTGCCCACGAGACCTTGTTACAACCGCATTTTGCTGATCTTCGCTAGCTCCATTTCCTCGACCATATTGAACTTCTTTGCCTTTTCCTTTGGCCATGATTCTTCAACAATCACTTCAACAAATATCCAAGGGCGTTGAAACTTGAGGATTAACTTCTTTGAACTCAACGGTCCAAAAAGTAGAACGATAATCCCGAAAAACAAAGAATTCAGATGATTTCTCAGTGAAAGCACCAAAATGTTAGACCAAAAAGTGGTTCTAACACCCAAATTGATTAAAAGCAGAATGAAATGAGATAAAAAATAAGAATGAACACACAGGATTTATAGTGGTTCGGCGAAGAAATGCCTACGTCCACTTATCTTTCACTATTTTCAATGATTTAGTTGCAAATACAATGAAATATTCACTTGATTTCTCTCACAACTCACTTACAATCACTCAATTGTCTAAAAACAAATAATGAAAGAAGATTTGGATTTTCCGGGAGTGCTGGAATTCGGGTTATGAAGGTGGTTGAACTCTCAAAGTGTCAGAAAAAAGATCCTTTTCTTTGCCTCCAGACGGGGTATTTATAGGTGAGAATTTGCTCTGAACCCAATCCGGATCGGAGCCACGTGTCATCCATCCCATCAGCCTCGGGTTCGGATGAATTTCTATGTTGACAACGCATCAGAGTAGTGGACGTTGAGGGTAGGAACTGGTCACAGCCGATCCGAATAACCAGGCGCTCATGCAGGAGAGTGACGTGGAAGACAGACTCGGGTTGGAGGGGTATGCACAAGGGGTTCGGATCGGAGTACCCGATCCGACCCGTATTGACTTAGGACTAATCCCTGTTTTTACTCCGCTCCGCTCAGATCTGTTGCTCTCCGCTCTAGCTAGAAATAGATTGCTCTCCGATCCGAACAGGCGTGCCTCTCTGATTCCAACAACAATAGTTCACCGATCCGAATAGAAGACTTTATCCGATCCGAACCGCTATACTGCTCCGATCCGACCCGCTTCAGTGTTTTTCAAGCTCTTCAATATTTCATATCTTGACTTTCTGTTGCCCAGTTCACAAAGTGGGTTAACAGATACATATGTGCAAATATTTGAAAATAGTTGCACACATATATGCAAGAATTCATGTTCAACGTAATCAGCTTTGTGAATACTTGCATACATGCGTGCAACTATTGTGAATACTTGCACACAAGTATGCAAGGTTTTTTATGTTTCCGTGGTCTTCTGAGAATATTTGCAGAATTTAGATTTTTTTTTAATACTGACCAGCGCCTTTCTTTTTTTTTTTTGGAAAAACACGTAACTAAGAAATAGGGACCGGGTTTGAAAAGAAACTTGGGGAGCGAGGTCGTTTATATTTCAAAACATAATAGGGATGCTACACTAATTTTCACTTTGTATTATATGACTAAATGCATATTAGCCACTCAAATTTATTTAATTCCATCATATATGTTTGTTTGTAACATATTTGTGATCAATGAAATTAAAAAAAAATGTTTAACTAAAAAAATTTCATTTATATTTCTTTGTTTATCGATCGTTGGTGGATAGGATAATTATTCGATATCCCTCCGTATCCACGGATATGGATATCCGATATCTAAAAATGATTTCAAATATGGATACAGATATAGCACTATCCGTATCTTAAAGTATCCGTTGACAGCCCTACATTTTTGTTTGCGTTTTTTTTTTGAAAGTGAGCTATTTTTCAACTGTAATGGTCCGCAAATCCATACTATATGAATTGACTAAAACAACACACTTCCAACCCAAATAATACAGAAATATGAGTCATTAAGGTTAAAGAAATAGATAAAAGAAGAACAAAAATAACAAAACAGAATCTTACAGCAGAACAAATGATATATTATATAACATAACTTTTGAAATACAAATTTTGCATCATATATATATATATATATATATCATTATCAGAGTACAACACGTATACATCATAGTGGAAACCACTCAAAATAATTAACGGTGAAGCCTCCTACTTCTAGCTCCTTCAAGTGTATCTGTAAAAGCCTGAAACACTTGACTGCTCGTACAAGTTTGGGCACCCAAGAGTTTAGGAAAAACAAACAAAATAAACTCTGGGTCAGTCATGTTACTGGCGCGAGTAAACTCCAACCATATTGTTTAACTTTGAAAATCCTTTGAAAGAAAAGGAATAATAAGGCCAGCCCACACATAAATATGAGCGGTTTTTACCTTACTATAACCCAAAAAATTTCTAAAATTGTAGCAACATTGTTTTGGTTATTTTTTGCTTCAATGCTTAGAAAAAATGTAAATATTAAAAAATATTACTAAAAAAATACATGAATTTTCGCATTTATTGTGAAAGAAATACATATATGTATGTAATTATTACTTCTGTATAAGCATGCATGCATGACTTACATGTCTGCAATTCTTCAATAAAGTCGCATTTTGTAGGACTGTCAATGAATACCCGAAAAATCTAAATCCATCCGCATCTATATCCGTAAAGCAGACAAATATCCTATATTTGAAAAAACGAACGCGGATACAGATATATAGATATCTGTATTCGAAGATTATCCATCCGATTTTTTAACATTATGCTTAAAATTATATGTATTTTAGTACAATGAATGAGATTTATTTATTGCTTTAATAGGTCGAAGGTTTGTATTAAGGTCCGTTTGACACATGCCCCTATTAAGTTTCAAAATTAGGCTCACATCCGGTTCTAAACTTATTATAAATTAGGTCCTTATTTTTCGAAAATTCATTAAAAAAATTAAAAAAACACTTAAATTCATATTTAAATTAAACATGCATTCACAAAAATTTCAGATCAAAAAACTTTCAAACAACGCAGCAAAAACAAAAAATAACAGAAAACAGTGAAACTACAATTAATTGCATACTAGCATGCACGTATTTTTAATTTCATGCATACATCCGTGCAAGTATTTCAGTCATACATCTGTATTGGTTTTCTTGCATATTGGCATGCAAATATTACAGAAATCTTGCATACAAGTGTGCAAAAATTCACATGCATACAAATAACTTCATATTTATTTGCATACTTGCATGCAGACATTTCATAATACTTGCACACATGTGTGCAATAATACGCAGGCATATCTTTCAACATGAAACCTTCATGCAATATTTGCATACATATGTGCAAATATTTGAAAATAGTTGCACACATATATGCAAGAATTCCTGAAGATTTTCAACGTAAACAACTTTGTGAATACTTGCATACATGTGTGCAATTATTGTGAATACTTGCACACAAGTATGCAAGGTTTTTTTTTTGTTTCCGTGGTCTTCTGGGAATATTTGCAGAATTTAGAGACTTTTTTTTTTTTGGAAAAACACGTAATTAAGAAATAGGGACCGGGTTTGAAAAGAAACTTCGGAAGCGAGGTCGTTTATATTTCAAAACATAATAGGGATGCTACACTAATTTTCACTTTGTATTATATGACTAAATGCATATTAGCTACTCAAATCTATTTAACTCCATCATATATGTTTGTTTGTAACATATTTGTGATCAATGAAATTTAATATATATATATATATTTAACCAAAAAAAAAATTCATTTATATTTCTTTATTTATCAATCGTTGGCGGATAGGATAATTATCCGATATCCCTCCGTATCCACGAATATGGATATCCGATATCAAAAAATGATTTCGGATATAGCACTATCTGTATCTAAAAGTATCCGTTGATAGCCCTACATTTTTGTTTGCGTTTTTTTTGAAAGTGAGTTATTTTTCAACTGTAATGGTCCGCAAATCCGTACTATCTGAATTGACTAAAACAACACACTTCCAACCCAAATAATGCAGAAATATGAGCCACTAGGGTTAAAGAAATAGAAATAGATAGAAGAAGAATAGAAATAACAAAATAGAATCTTACAGCAGAACAAATGAAATATATTATATAACATAACTTTTGAAATACAAATTTTGCATCATATATATATATCATTATCAGAGTACAACACGTATACATCACAGTGGAAACAACTCTAAATAACTAATGGTGAAGCCTCCTGCTTCTAGCCCCTCCAAGTGTATTTGTAAAAGCCTGAAGCACTTGACTGCCCATACAAATTTTGGCACCCAAGAGTTTAGGAAAAAAAAACAAAATAAACTCCGGGTCAGTCATGGTACTGGTGTGAGTAAACTCCAACCATATTGTTTAACTTTGAAAATCCTTTGAAAGAAAAGGATATAATAAGGCCAGTGTAACATCCCATATTTTCTGTATATTTAATATTCAATTTTGAATTAATAAAATGGTATAATATTAGAGAAAATAAAATTTTATTGATCTTAAGGATGATGATTAATTGAATGAAGTATAAATAGATTTTTTTTTTAATTTAGTTTATACTTAGGATTGTGAAAATTTGAGAATTGATATTTTTATTTATTTAAATAAATTTGAGTTGTTAATTTATAATGGAAATGCAAATTTAATTTGAAATGGTGGAATTTTAAATCGCTGAATTATAACTGAAATTCAAATCCAAGATTTAAATAATCAAATTATGATTTAAAAATGTGTGAACTTTATTTGTAGAATTTATTTAAGTTACAATTTGGGATTTGATATCGAATAACTCATTTATTTGAAATTTGCAGTTCAAATTTAAATTTGAGAAATAATCAAATGTGGGAACCTGGAAGGTGTGAAATAAATTTATAGAATTTATTTAAATTGCAATTTGGTTTAAAATTTGAATTTTATGAATATTTAAATTTATTTAAACAGTTACATGAATATTGAATATTTTATTAATTATTTAACTGTGAACTTTAACCGTTTTGGCGACGGTCTCGGAATTCGACGAAACTGGCGCCATTGGATCCGGAACGGCGAATTATTGTAGGATTCCAATTTTTAGAATAATCCGACTTACCGTTTGATCGTACAAGAGAAATTATGAACGAATCAATTTAAATGGATAATTGGGTATTTCTAATATTGGGTCTTATATATATTGAATAAAACCCCATATCCATCTCATTCAGACCATTCTTCACTACGTATACCTTCCTCCATCAGATTTCTTTTTTCTAATGGCTGAAAATGAAATTTTAAAAACCCTAGAAAATAAAATTCATAGCTTGAAAATGAAACCTCTTCAAACACTAGCTTATTATATATCAAAACGAAGCTCTCGACGATACGAAGCTACGGGACCTCTCTGTTTCGACATGCAGTGAGCGGGTTGGCCGGAATTCGCAGTCAAAGCTCTGAAATTTCGTAACCCTAGATGTTGATTTGGAGTTTTTCGATTTTGAGCCTAATTGAAGATTCTGACTTATGGGTATTGAAGAGATGGGCCATCCGAGTTCAACGGTGGTGTTCATGTGGTTTATTATGGACTAGATCATCGGAATTTCTCGTTTTAGGGTTTAAAACCCTCTTCGTTGATAGTGGCGCCGACGGTCAAAGGATCGACCGGAAGGAGTGGCTCAGGGCTAGTTGGAGGCGGCGTGTGAAGAGCTTCGAGTTGCAGGCACTTCGAGGTTTTACCTTGGTCGGAGGTGATAGGAATTGATGGTCAAAGTAACGCGGGTTGGGTACTTTTCACGTTGGTTTTACTGTAGAAGAAGAGATGGCGAGCGGGAAGAAGGGTGACCAGATGCTGAGGTGTCAAAAATTTGTGTGAGTGAGAATTTTTTTTTTATTTAAATTTCAGATAATAAAATGCTGATAACTTTCTCGTTTTAACTCGGATTTGGACGCGGTTTGTTGCGTTGGGATCGTGGCGAAATTGCGGACGTTTTGGCGCTGGTTTGGTTGCATTTAGGGACTGTGAAATTTTGGGCTTCTTTTGGACGTCCGATCCATTAAGGACCCAAAGGTGAGTGGTTTTCTCACTCACGAAATACTGAATTATTCCCATATTTATTGAATTAAATTATGAAATAAGTTTGGTTGCATGGTTGCATTTGATTGTTGATGTGTTGTTTAAATTTGACATGCAAGAGTGTTAACATGCAATCTAAGTAAATGATTAGTTATTTAATTTAATTTAAATCTCTAGTTGAAATTCGAACCCTTGTTAATCCTGGAACAGTTAATGCTGATCAGTTGAATGAAATGATATGATGGATGTTTGGTTAAATTTTATTACTGAATTGGTATTGTCACTGCTTATGCCCATATTCAGTATATCGTATTGCATGTTGATTGTGACGATAAATTCCATTTACCCTTGATGTTACGGGCATCTAATGAACCCGGAGTTTATCGATTGAAATGAATTAAGAACACAGAGTGAAATGATAAATCTCTGTGGCCCTGATTTGGATTGAAATGATAGATCCATCCCTGAATATTGAGGAATTAAATTTAATTCACTTGGCCATAGGGTAGCAAATTATATATGGATATCGGTTGGGTAAATGATTTTAATATTTGGAATTCTATTTTGATGGAAAATTCAATTAAGGGAAATGTATCGATTTCGATAGGTTTTATTTTTCCTTTGAAAATCTGAATCTGGAATATCATTTGGAAGGATTTAAGAAATTTTCCCAGAGTGAATTCGAAGTGTTAAAGATTTAAAATTTATATGATTCGGGATTTTCAAGGATTGGGCAGACTCAGATTTAATAAATGCTGATTGAATTTAATTTTTGGGAATAAAGAAAATCGAGAATACTCGAAATGTTTTTCAAACTTGATACGAGTATGATTTTAAATCCTTGAATTTGAAATGAGTTAAAGTGGGATTTTAGACAAGTCCTTTGAGCGAGGCAACTCCATTGAGACTGGAATTTGGATTCAAGCATTGAAGTTCGGAAGAAAAAGTTAGTTTTAGTTAAAGAATTATCTTATGTATATTTATACCGTTTGATTTCAAATAACTGTTTTTATTTTTACAAATTTTTCTTATATTCTATTATTAAATTATTTAGTAAACTTTCAATTTACAGATATATAATGTTTTACAATTTATCTTATCCTATTCTAAATATAATATATCTATTAATTATTTATATTAAGGTCTTCCTTATAAACATCTATTTTTTTTTTAAAATTATATATTTTATAAGTATAAGTTCTTTCGAATGGAAATGTTTGGGTTTGAACCGCTGGTTTGAATAGAGTTGAGCTAAGAATCCGTAATAATTTGAAATCTTTGAGACAAATTATATCCTATTTGAATATAAGTCGTTTAGAGATATTATACGAGTATAACATAATGACATGGAAATATATTCTAGTTTGGAGTATAATCGGTTTGGGAATGATTGGGATATTTTGATATGAAAGTATATTCTATTTTGAATATAAATGGGTTCGAAACAAAATATGATATTTTGATATGAAAGCGAACCTTTCAAATGTAAAAGAACCGACCGATATGAAAGATGTAAGCGTTGGTTGTTAAAGAGACCGGAGTCGACATAAGGCATACTCTCTGTCAGTGTCGATACCACTTTGACAACTGTGAACGTTATGACGTATCCAGAATGAGTATGATGACTTGAAGGCGATTATTAAATCGAAGAAGATGAACAATGACGAAATAGCCCTGACCTTCGGGTCAGAATTGAAATGACTAAAACAGGAGCTATACCGTGACTAATTGCGGTTAGCGCCTTTGATCGGACACACTTCTTCGATGCTATTTATATGACTATGATGATGATGATTTGGGCCCATTTAATTTTATGATTATGGGAGTGTGTTCCGAGGTGGGCGGTAGTGGCTGCTATGCGTTACCACCGGTCCGGGAGTGCAATTGGTAGAATCCTACCCTGGGCATTGCCTCGAGTGCCTTGTCATATATATCCTTATCGAGCCCCATACGATTTTGATTTAGCATTGCCTTCTATGGAGTGCCCTCTGATAACACCAGTACGGTGAATTTACGGTACTGTATAGACTGTTGATGCCTATAAACGGCGTAAGGGTAATATGGTAATCCCGCTTACGCTAATTTCAGTATTTATATTTTACTGGATAGACACTATCATAATAGCGTACTATATTATGTATGTATTAGTTTAACGGATCCTTGAGAGATGGAAACCCCGTAACATCTCTTGAGTTACTGCACCCATGACACTGATGTTATTTCACATTTTAATTTGACTAATATGAGATGATTTAGTGCTGATCCGAGTGTTTGTTGTGTTTTCTTTTATGCAATATGCTCGGGTCAGCAGACGTTGCAGTTACTGAAGATGACTGTGCTTTGGAGATCGAAGACGAAGATTTGGTATATCTATTATCTATACATATGTATATCCGCTGCATTATTTTTCCGCTGCTTATTATGTACAGCTGTATGTATATGTAACTCTGATAACTATTGATGTTATAGCCTATTGTATATGCATTTCAACTGCTTTAACTGCTATTTATTTATTATATGTTGTCCTTCCGCTGTGAGCTTTCTGTGATTTGGTTTTTCCCTTCTTTCTTTCTTTTTCTTCTTTTTCCCAATAACTACCTGCATTTGCGATTTGTTTAGGTCGACATGTGTGGTTTATTGTCGATTTGAACGGTCAAAAATATGGGTCGTTACAGTTGGTATCAGAGCGATGGTTAGCGATATCCTTGGCTCTGTTGGGAATAAACTCATTAGAGATAGGGTTAGAAATGCCCTAGAATGAGTTTGAGTGATATGAGAGAGCGTACTTGTATTTCGATATAAAATGGTTTTATAATGTGTTGGCTCATTCTGTTGAATGTTTATGGATTCTGGTCGATATATGGGACGCCATAGAATCGATAGGAATTCCTAAATAGTCGAATAGAATGATCGACATAATATGGTTTTCGATTATATTTTGTATATATTATATATACTATTAGTGGTTTATAAAGGTATAAGCACTGGTCGTTGGTAGGTAATAATATTAAGTTGTTACCTATTATGGTCAATTTAATAATAAATATAATAAGAAAAGCTAGCTGGTTTTATAAAAATATTCGAGAATGATATATCGTAAGCCTAGTTGGCTATAAATTATGTCTGTAACTTAAATAGAAATGAATTTGAAACTTGATCCTGAGAATACTTTTGAAATAAGTTTTGTCAAGTTTGAAATAGAAATCATATTATAAGTATTATCAAAAAGGATGGAGTTTTCACAAGTCTTTATAAAAGAGTGTATAATCCCTCGCTCAGATCTTCGAAATAGCCTTGGTAATGAGTGCACGCATTATCGATGGTTATTCTGAAGAGTCTAAGTGGGGGAGAGACCACTCAATAATGATTATAATTAGGTTTGCCACAGAAGTTTTGGATTTAACTTTATATCGTATAAATTTTATAAAGGCATTAGTTTACTATATTCAAAGTTTAATTTAAAATTTAAACCCAGAATTTAAATTTCTTGCTTAAATTAAAGTTCGGAATTGAATTTCATATAGTATGGTTTATAAAATATATAAGTATATATGTTGTTACTTTAAACTTAGTTTGAGACCCGGAATCAAGCAATTTAAAATCACCTTAACAAATGACATTGACTCAAGGATTAAAGTAACTCGAGTCATTGAGATTTTGGATTTAAACGTTGAGGGAAAGGAACCATCGCTTAGATTTAATCGGGGACGATAATAGAGTTAAATAAGTTACTAGTTTGGTTGATAAAGGTGTAGGGAAGTTGAAATTCGCTTCGAAGAAAAATTTATACCTAATTTAATTTAAAATGAATAGAAATATTAAGTGGTGTAATAAAAATGATAACCCATGACTTGAATGATCAATAAGTATATTGAGTTAATCCGAGAAGGAGTTGGAAGAAATTCTTGTTTATTGATAATATGTGATGGCCGATAAACTAAAAATGAAGGAATTGAATGCTGAATCATTATGCACGTGAAATGAAGGTATAGAGAATCTGAACGGGGTAAACTCATTGGACAATACCTCGAATGTAAACCTGAGTACGAATAGTGAAGGGAACGAATACAAAGCTTTTGTCGAATGAAATATAATTTAAGTCGAGTGGGAAATCGAGCTAAATGAAGTTTAGCTCAGGAAGCCGAATAAGATCAATTTGATAATTAACATTTGAGTTAATGGAATGAAACTTAATATAAAAGAAAAGGAATTGATAATATATCGGAATGGAGTGAGCAAATTTGGTGTAAATCGCATTTGAATCATATATCGAATATAAATCTAGGTGTGAAAACGAAAAAAAAAGGGAAATATAAATACTTTTGGTCAATTGAATATAACTAAAATTGAGTAGGACAATCAAGTTAAACAAGTTAACTTAAGAATCGAATAATAATTGATTAGAGAACTAAGTATAAGTTTGAGTTATGGACCATCCTTGATTCGAACCAAGACTTGAGAGTCGAATAAATAAGTAAATTGACTCGATGAAAGTTAACTCAAGTGGCCGGGCAAAGATCAATTGGGAATAAAGCACTTAGGAAGAGAATAAGTAATGAAATTGGAAATTGATGTAAATGAGTTTGGTAAATTGATTCATGTAAAATGAGTTAAGGATTTAAAATAATTAAGTTTGTAGTAAAGGTTAAAATAAATCCAAGTTTGAACTCGAACTAATGCTTGAAAATGAAACAAGAAACGAATAAAAATTTTGTTGGATTAATTAAGCGATTGAATGAAAAAAAAAAATCAATCAAATTCTTGGATTATGAAGTAAATGTAAATGATTTAATGAACGAATAAATAAGTTGGAAATGAACATGAGTATACTTAAGCAATAAGGGTGAAACATACTCGAGCATAATGGAATGATAAATTTAGATGGTTAAAGCTTGGCTTAAATTTTTAAATTGGAAAGTTTGAACTTGAAATAAAATCGATCAATGTTTATGCCAAAAATCTGAAATAGTCAATAGGTTGTAGTAATATGGACATAACTTTTGAATGGATGATCGGAATCAGACGATTTTGGACTTTCCGGAAACTTAGAACCCGAACTAAAACTTTCGTCTATAGAGTCATGTTGGAATTCTCATGTTGCTAAGTCGAAATTCAAGTCTAACCATAATAACATGTGCAGGAAATTTTAAAGCTGAGATGTATATCAATATTATTTTGACCATAACTTCCTAACGGAGCGTCGGATTTTAATCCATGAGTACAATTCAGAAAGATCAGAATATAAACTAAATTTTCTTTTAATATGCTGAGCCAAATTTTGAGGTTTAGAGGGCTAAAAACTGGGTAAAAAATTTCAGATCTGCATTTACAGTGTGCGGGCTGAAGTGTTCGCTTTTATTAAAACAATTATAACTTTTGAACGAATTGTCGGAATTCGACGAATACGGACAATTCAGAAAGCCTGAAGCAAATACTACAACTTTTACCTAGTGTGTCTTAGCCCAATTCAATCATTTAAGGGGTGTTATACCCCAATTTGTTCGCTGGTCTGATGTGAGTATGGCGGTTTAATAATTGAAATATTCGATTTATGTTATGTAAGTTGCATATGTTTGTTATATATTGTATAGATGCTTGAATCTCATGTGTATGTTAGTTGTAACAGGTGTAAGGAGTGTGCGCTACGCTTTGGAGCTCGCTTACGCTAAATAGTTAAAGTGCTAAGGTAATAAAAATACAAATAAACGCTAAAGGAAGGTACGTATTTGGGGTTATATAAAGCTTGGTGGTTTTTGTTTGTTTTCCCCTGGTTCAGGGATGCCTCATCTTTGATGAGATGTATAATTTGGATTGATATATGTATCGAGATTTTCCCAGGGCCCTCCGTACAGGGGAGATGCTGCCGAAATTTTTCGTGATTTCGGGAATTATAAAATTCATTAGTTTTACAATTATATAACTTATTTTACAATTGTTTTGATGTGAATTTGAAATAGATATGTGCTTAATATCGTTTCGTTCTCTTTTCGAGGACGAAAAGATTTTTAAGTGGGGGAGGATGTAACATCCCATATTTTATGTATATTTAATATTCAATTTTGAATTAATAAAATGGTATAATATTAGAGAAAATAAAATTTTATTGATCTTAAGGATGATGATTAATTGAATGAAGTATAAATAGATTTTTTTTAATTTAGTTTATACTTAGGATTGTGAAAATTTGAGAATTGATATTTTTATTTATTTAAATAAATTTGAGTTGTTAATTTATAATGGAAATGCAAATTTAATTTGAAATGGTGGAATTTTAAATCGCTGAATTATAACTGAAATTCAAATCCAAGATTTAAATAATCAAATTATGATTTAAAAATGTGTGAACTTTATTTGTAGAATTTATTTAAGTTACAATTTGGGATTTGATATCGAATAACTCATTTATTTGAAATTTGCAGTTCAAATTTAAATTTGAGAAATAATCAAATGTGGGAACCTGGAAGGTGTGAAATAAATTTATAGAATTTATTTAAATTGCAATTTGGTTTAAAATTTGAATTTTATGAATATTTAAATTTATTTAAACAGTTACATGAATATTGAATATTTTATTAATTATTTAACTGTGAACTTTAACCGTTTTGGCGACGGTCTCGGAATTCGACGAAACTGGCGCCATTGGATCCGGAACGGCGAATTATTGTAGGATTCCAATTTTTAGAATAATCCGACTTACCGTTTGATCGTACAAGAGAAATTATGAACGAATCAATTTAAATGGATAATTGGGTATTTCTAATATTGGGTCTTATATATATTGAATAAAACCCCATATCCATCTCATTCAGACCATTCTTCACTACGTATACCTTCCTCCATCAGATTTCTTTTTTCTAATGGCTGAAAATGAAATTTTAAAAACCCTAGAAAATAAAATTCATAGCTTGAAAATGAAACCTCTTCAAACACTAGCTTATTATATATCAAAACGAAGCTCTCGACGATACGAAGCTACGGGACCTCTCTGTTTCGACATGCAGTGAGCGGGTTGGCCGGAATTCGCAGTCAAAGCTCTGAAATTTCGTAACCCTAGATGTTGATTTGGAGTTTTTCGATTTTGAGCCTAATTGAAGATTCTGACTTATGGGTATTGAAGAGATGGGCCATCCGAGTTCAACGGTGGTGTTCATGTGGTTTATTATGGACTAGATCATCGGAATTTCTCGTTTTAGGGTTTAAAACCCTCTTCGTTGATAGTGGCGCCGACGGTCAAAGGATCGACCGGAAGGAGTGGCTCAGGGCTAGTTGGAGGCGGCGTGTGAAGAGCTTCGAGTTGCAGGCACTTCGAGGTTTTACCTTGGTCGGAGGTGATAGGAATTGATGGTCAAAGTAACGCGGGTTGGGTACTTTTCACGTTGGTTTTACTGTAGAAGAAGAGATGGCGAGCGGGAAGAAGGGTGACCAGATGCTGAGGTGTCAAAAATTTGTGTGAGTGAGAATTTTTTTTTATTTAAATTTCAGATAATAAAATGCTGATAACTTTCTCGTTTTAACTCGGATTTGGACGCGGTTTGTTGCGTTGGGATCGTGGCGAAATTGCGGACGTTTTGGCGCTGGTTTGGTTGCATTTAGGGACTGTGAAATTTTGGGCTTCTTTTGGACGTCCGATCCATTAAGGACCCAAAGGTGAGTGGTTTTCTCACTCACGAAATACTGAATTATTCCCATATTTATTGAATTAAATTATGAAATAAGTTTGGTTGCATGGTTGCATTTGATTGTTGATGTGTTGTTTAAATTTGACATGCAAGAGTGTTAACATGCAATCTAAGTAAATGATTAGTTATTTAATTTAATTTAAATCTCTAGTTGAAATTCGAACCCTTGTTAATCCTGGAACAGTTAATGCTGATCAGTTGAATGAAATGATATGATGGATGTTTGGTTAAATTTTATTACTGAATTGGTATTGTCACTGCTTATGCCCATATTCAGTATATCGTATTGCATGTTGATTGTGACGATAAATTCCATTTACCCTTGATGTTACGGGCATCTAATGAACCCGGAGTTTATCGATTGAAATGAATTAAGAACACAGAGTGAAATGATAAATCTCTGTGGCCCTGATTTGGATTGAAATGATAGATCCATCCCTGAATATTGAGGAATTAAATTTAATTCACTTGGCCATAGGGTAGCAAATTATATATGGATATCGGTTGGGTAAATGATTTTAATATTTGGAATTCTATTTTGATGGAAAATTCAATTAAGGGAAATGTATCGATTTCGATAGGTTTTATTTTTCCTTTGAAAATCTGAATCTGGAATATCATTTGGAAGGATTTAAGAAATTTTCCCAGAGTGAATTCGAAGTGTTAAAGATTTAAAATTTATATGATTCGGGATTTTCAAGGATTGGGCAGACTCAGATTTAATAAATGCTGATTGAATTTAATTTTTGGGAATAAAGAAAATCGAGAATACTCGAAATGTTTTTCAAACTTGATACGAGTATGATTTTAAATCCTTGAATTTGAAATGAGTTAAAGTGGGATTTTAGACAAGTCCTTTGAGCGAGGCAACTCCATTGAGACTGGAATTTGGATTCAAGCATTGAAGTTCGGAAGAAAAAGTTAGTTTTAGTTAAAGAATTATCTTATGTATATTTATACCGTTTGATTTCAAATAACTGTTTTTATTTTTACAAATTTTTCTTATATTCTATTATTAAATTATTTAGTAAACTTTCAATTTACAGATATATAATGTTTTACAATTTATCTTATCCTATTCTAAATATAATATATCTATTAATTATTTATATTAAGGTCTTCCTTATAAACATCTATTTTTTTTTTAAATTATATATTTTATAAGTATAAGTTCTTTCGAATGGAAATGTTTGGGTTTGAACCGCTGGTTTGAATAGAGTTGAGCTAAGAATCCGTAATAATTTGAAATCTTTGAGACAAATTATATCCTATTTGAATATAAGTCGTTTAGAGATATTATACGAGTATAACATAATGACATGGAAATATATTCTAGTTTGGAGTATAATCGGTTTGGGAATGATTGGGATATTTTGATATGAAAGTATATTCTATTTTGAATATAAATGGGTTCGAAACAAAATATGATATTTTGATATGAAAGCGAACCTTTCAAATGTAAAAGAACCGACCGATATGAAAGATGTAAGCGTTGGTTGTTAAAGAGACCGGAGTCGACATAAGGCATACTCTCTGTCAGTGTCTATACCACTTTGACAACTGTGAACGTTATGACGTATCCAGAATGAGTATGATGACTTGAAGGCGATTATTAAATCGAAGAAGATGAACAATGACGAAATAGCCCTGACCTTCGGGTCAGAATTGAAATGACTAAAACAGGAGCTATACCGTGACTAATTGAGGTTAGCGCCTTTGATCGGACACACTTCTTCGATGCTATTTATATGACTATGATGATGATGATTTGGGCCCATTTAATTTTATGATTATGGGAGTGTGTTCCGAGGTGGGCGGTAGTGGCTGCTATGCGTTACCACCGGTCCGGGAGTGCAATTGGTAGAATCCTACCCTGGGCATTGCCTCGAGTGCCTTGTCATATATATCCTTATCGAGCCCCATACGATTTTGATTTAGCATTGCCTTCTATGGAGTGCCCTCTGATAACACCAGTACGGTGAATTTACGGTACTGTATAGACTGTTGATGCCTATAAACGGCGTAAGGGTAATATGGTAATCCCGCTTACGCTAATTTCAGTATTTATATTTTACTGGATAGACACTATCATAATAGCGTACTATATTATGTATGTATTAGTTTAACGGATCCTTGAGAGATGGAAACCCCGTAACATCTCTTGAGTTACTGCACCCATGACACTGATGTTATTTCACATTTTAATTTGACTAATATGAGATGATTTAGTGCTGATCCGAGTGTTTGTTGTGTTTTCTTTTATGCAATATGCTCGGGTCAGCAGACGTTGCAGTTACTGAAGATGACTGTGCTTTGGAGATCGAAGACGAAGATTTGGTATATCTATTATCTATACATATGTATATCCGCTGCATTATTTTTCCGCTGCTTATTATGTACAGCTGTATGTATATGTAACTCTGATAACTATTGATGTTATAGCCTATTGTATATGCATTTCAACTGCTTTAACTACTATTTATTTATTATATGTTGTCCTTCCGCTGTGAGCTTTCTGTGATTTGGTTTTTCCCTTCTTTCTTTCTTTTTCTTCTTTTTCCCAATAACTACCTGCATTTGCGATTTGTTTAGGTCGACATGTGTGGTTTATTGTCGATTTGAACGGTCAAAAATATGGGTCGTTACAGCCAGCCCACACATAAATATGAGCGGTTTTTACCTTATTATAACCCAAAACATTTTTGATATGAAATCCGGTGATATTATAATAATATATAATCAAGTAAATAGTCAAATAGTAGAACGCCTGCATCTCACGCTCTACATACATAGTATAAAATCAAAAACCGCAGTGCGCTTATTGGAGATTGGATTCCAACTATGACAAGGTATGGGACCACCTCCCGATCAGTGTACTCTAGTGGGGATACACTGGGGTTCAACAAGAACGTCTTGCAATCCGGCCACACATGACAGCCCACTCATTTAGCTTGAGTGTAGCGAATATATTGTCATCCACGATTGTTGGCCATCCAACCGTAATTCGTAAGATACAGAATCGAAAGAAGAACAAATAATGAATTTTCTCTAAATCGATGACAAATATACCTTGCTTGGGATGAACCAACTGGCCATGCTGCCTGCCCGATTTTTGTCATTTCCCGGTTGTGAGGCTTGAGGCTACGTCTATCTTTTAGAACATCTGGCCACCGTACACTTTGAATGTCACATCATCAAATCACTAGTTGATCTTCCCAAAAATATTACGTGTATAAATCTAAGAGAAACGAATTTCTCCACCACCAGACATAATATCTTGAAAAGATCGTCTTATGTGATCCGTTAGGAATACTCTGTCAGACATTTGTCCATACAAGTTGTCCTGGGTCTGGACAAACAGATCAGCCCTTGCATTTCAGTTCGTCTTCAATTTTTTCAACATAATCTAATTCGCAACGTCTGTGCCAATATAGAGTGGTTTTCGGACATTAAATCCAACCGGTCTCTCTATATTGACAACGATGGTCAAAAAATCTTTGATAGTCTGTGATTTAACTATCAAAGAAAAATAAAACATCCATCAAAAAATCACTGACCCTTTTAATTAATATTCTACTTTCCAAATTTCTTATAGAATTATATATATATACATATATATATATATATATACATACATATATATATATACATATATATATATATATATATATATCAATTTTTGGTTATCGAAACTTCGTAAAATTTTGCCAGCACCTCCTTTGGACCGATCAATAGTTCAAATCCCAACTCGCCTCTCTAGGCCCATTCCATTCAAAAAGAAAATCAAAAAGTCAAGTGGCTTGCCCAGTAGGCTCATAAAATCTCATATGGAAATTGAAACATGTATCTTTTTGTCGGGCACTTAAATTATAACTTTTCAAATTCTCTTCCTACTCTTCATCCCATGCCTGTCAAATATACGTCCACCTGCACTTCCAGTTATTTGAAAACCATACAACTATTTTGATTTTACCACATTCAATCCCATTAAATAATTCTTTAACTAATTCAACTACTCCATTCACTTATAGTTTGAATCTATAGTGTTCAACTTATATTTTAATTCACTTATAAACAATTCGAATTTCATTTATAACTCCTTGTCTCATAGCTGATTTCAAATTCTAATTTACAAGTCCAATTTATTTAACCCTCATCAAGTTCCATTCAAACCACATTAATCAACTTCTTTTATTATTTAATTAACATCATTCCGTAACTCAAAATCTGATTTTATTATAAAAAAATCACTTTATTCGACTTACTTGAGTTCATATTTAATTTATAACTGAAGTCTGGAATTTACTAATGGAAATTCGGATTTTTATTCACTCAAATCCCTTTTTTTCAATTTAATAAACCGTTATGGCTGTTTTTCTGTAAAATTGATTTTGACATAACTCAAAATCTATACGATGAAATCTAGATTTTTCTCTTTCATTAGAAAACTATTATTCAATAGATCTGAACGTTTCTTGTTTCATCGAATTCCAACTTGTATTGAGTTTTATATACTCAATTGAAGTCCGAATCATCAAATTACGAACTACTGCGCTACGGCGAGTTCGTTTTAAATATAAATTAATGTAAACTTTTAAACTTAGTTTATTAAATAAATACCAACTCTATTTTCAATATTTTAAAATAATTCAAGCCCGTTATCCAAATCTGACTTAACAATTTAGGTTATTTGTAACGACCCGCGTTCTACGCATCAGAAGATCGTAGAATATTTATTTCTTTTTCATATGAAGTCGTATGGTCGTGTAACTTTGGGGAACGACTATTGGGGTCATTTCCCATGTTCATGATTTTTGGCGATTTTTAAATGATCGTTTTGCCCTTAGTTGATCTTGTTTCGGACATAACTTTTGATTGAAAAGGAGTATTGACTTGAAACTACTTCTATTGGCTTCGGATGATGGTTTACAATTTCGTAGAGTGGTCACATTAGCCAAACGGACTCACCGTTTGGGAGATATGGCTGAAACAATTTTTAGAAGGTGAAAAACAGCTTAACCGGGCCTAATTAGGGTGGTTAGTGAGAGGGCCCATAACTCATTTCTGGATTAGGAAACGAATTTTATTTCATTTTTCAGCCTTCTAAAACCATTCCGTAACCCTAGCCATGGCCTCTACCTTCTAAAATCATCCAAAATCGCTCTCTAATCAAGGATTAAGCTTAGCAACGCCAAATCAAGGAAGATCTTTACCAAATTAGTGTTAGAGCCGTTGTTAGACATTAGTATTCGCCCAAATCAGCGAAGTTTCAGTTCTGAAAATTTTAATTGTGGCAAAGGTGAGTGATTTGCATTGTTTTTCACTAATTACGGCTAATTAGGGGTGATTAGTGATAATTAGCGAAATTATGGCTCAGAAAAATCTGGAAAATTTTGTAAAATTCTTAAATATTATTTCAGGGCTCTGATAAAAATTTGGGTTAATTTGGAAATGTTTTACTAATTGTATGGTTAAGTCATGATTAAGGAGATTAAGTGGAAAATCATGCTTTTTGGGTATATTTGATCTAAAATATTTCATGTGAATGATGTTTTAATGTTTTTGATTGATTCTATATGTAGTTACTGCTGTTTGGAATGTTTTGTGTTGTCATAGAATGGTTAGAATGGTTGAAAACGCCGTCGTTTGGCCAAAATAGCTTGCTGGAAAAAGTTGCAGATTTTCAGAACCGATTAGGAGGAACACCCGATTCGATCCGGATAGGAGCAAGACACCCGATCCGATCCGGATAGGAGAAAGACACCTGAACCGATCTGGATAGGAGGAAGACACCCGAACCGAACCGGATAGAAGGAGGAGACCTGAACCGAACCGGATAGGAGAAGGTGAGAAGGAGACCCGAACCGAACCAGATAGGAGGAGGAGACCCGAACCGAACCAGATAGGAGGAAGAGACCCGAACCGAACCGGGTAGGAGGAAGTCCCGAACCGAACCGGATAGGAGGAAGAGACCCGAACCGATCCGGAGGAGACCAAAACCTGAGATGCAAGGGTTGTCCAAATGGGAAGTAGAACTCAGGATCCAGTTGGGAACCAACGAGTTAGAGTTGGGCTTTGCTGCGGGACGCGTGCAAAGGGGTTATCGATGTCTATAGCTTTGACTCACCACGGAAAGACGGATATTGGTTACGAATCAGTGTAGTGAAGTTGTCATGACTTCATGGGGCAGAGTGACCGTAGCAAGGTTATGAGCCAGTGCAGTGGAGCCATCATGACTCCATGGGGGCAGAGTGGACATAGCAAAGGATTAGTGGCTATGGATCAGTGCAGTGGTGTCATTACGACTCCATAGGGCAGAGTGATCATAACAAGGCATGAGGTGGTCAAAGTGGTAGATATCGTATGCTTTACGCACTGAGTGAGAGATGTGAGGATGGTTGCTATGCTTGATTGTTTGCCATCACTATGACATGCACACCCCCACCCCCGTACATTACACCATATGTTAGTGGCACGTTAGAGTATTGTACAGTATGTAGTGCTAACTCTTTGGTTGCAGGTCCAGGTTCAGGTATGGTTTAGTATACCTGTTATTGTTCTGTTTTGCTGCTTATCGCTTATACCAGACTTTTGTCTGACCCAGAGTTTTATGTCTCTTCTTATTACTCTGGGTGCTCTTAAACGGGAAGACTAGAGACAGTTTAGGTGGTATGCACGAGTAGTTGTACCGGAGACGAGCAGGAGGCTCCCACGTATGATATATATAGATATTCTCCCTGTGTCGCTGCTGGTCACTACTTTGGGCATTAGTAGTGTACCTTTCCTTTACTTTGCTTTAGAGATAGTTTTCAAAAGTTATAATAATGATGATGTGGAACATAAACTGTATTTGGATTTTTCGCTGCTATGATGTTTAGTTTTCAGCTTATGCACTGTCTCGCCTGTTTATGTCAAAGTATGTTATTATTATATTTTATTGCATGTGTTGTGAGACATTCTACAGGTTCCTTATTAGTTCAAATTCTTTTCTTTTTATTTCTTTGGCGACTGTCCCGTGCTGGTCGGGCATTGGCACAACGCACTTTCATTGGAAATGTCGACTGGTGCGGGGTGGGTCATCACATTTGGTATCAGAGCTCTAGGTTGCGTAGTTAACCTAGGGAAAGACATCAGGGAGAGATAGTATACGTATATGAGAGCGCGTATTTGTGATTATTTTGGTTTTCAAAATCTATAGATATATATACTATTAGTATAGCTAAGCTAAGGATGAAGTTGCACTGCACTGACACCACAAAGAAGATGGTTAATCGTTTTCTCCTTACAGATTGAACGATGAGCCGACATATGAGGGGTACTGGTAGAGGAGCCAATAATGGGAATGTTGCTGACATAAGGACGATGTTCACTGACTTCATGAGAGAGATGCTTAGGGATGTTCAGAGGGCAGTTCCCAATACTGCTAATGGTGGTGGTGCAGAGATGCAAGTGCCTAGGGCCGATTTCGCCAAGCTCTGTAAGGATTACACTAGCCTTGGTGGGAAGCCGTTCCACGGAACGGAGTCGGCTACGGATGTTGATGATTGGTTGGATAGCTGTGAGCGTATCTTCGAAGACTTGGGTATTGAGGATGCGATGAAGAGAAGACTAGCATCCTGTCAGCTGCAAGGACGGGCTATGAATTGGTGGAACGCTATTAAGGCAGCTACTCTAGAGGATCAAGTTACTTGGGATCAGTTTAAGGCCCGATTCAGTGATAAGTTTATCCCAGCTGCCCAGAAGTCAGAATTGTTTAGGAAGTTCTTGGAGCTTAAGCAGAATGGTAGGGCAGTCTCGGAATATATTGCTGAGTTCGATACTTTATCGAAATATGGACTATCTCTTATTGATACTGCCGAGAAGAAGAACGAGAAGTCCATAACTGGTTTGGATGGATACTTGGGGGAAAGGCTTATCAACTACATCGATAAGACGTTTGAATCAATTGTGGGGAAAGCATTGAGGTCGGAGAGTCTTTACCCTAAGCCAAAGACTGAGGTTGCTATTGTACCTGCAGGGGAGCCAAAACCGCTAATAGGCGGTGGAGGCAAGAATAACTCGCAGAATAAGAGAAAACAGAACCAAGCTATGGATGGCCAGAAAAGAGTAAGAAAGATGTTGAGTGCTTCAGCTGTGGTAAGAAGGGCCACTATGCTAAAGAGTGTCGGGCCAAGCCAGCGGATAGGAAGTGCTTTAACTGCGGCCAAGTGGGACATCACAAGGATAAGTGTCTGCAACCCCCTAAAGAGAAGCAGATTGTGAAAGCATATGCTATCAATGTTGTTCCTTCTTCGTCGAATGCCCCAACTGCGGCGGAGAAAGGAAAGAATGTTGTTATTCAAGGTATGCTTTCTGTTTATGATGTTCCAGTTAGAGTGTTGTTTGATACCAGAGCTTCCAGTTCCTTCATATCTAGTGACCCGGTAGATAGGTTGGGATTGGAGCCCGAGATTGTCGATAGACCTTTAGTAGTGATGAACCCGATTAGTGGTTCGACTAGCCTTAGTATGATTTGCCGTAATGTGGTCTTATCGAGTCATGGATGTATGTTTGTGATTGCTTTGTTTTGGGCTTTACTGGGTTTGGCATTATTTTGGGAGTCGATTGGCTCCAAAGATACGGGGTGGTGGTAGACTGTGAGGGCTTTTTGGTGACAGTTAGAGCGGATGATGGGCGGAGGGTAGTGTTTGGTGGTTTACCCAGTGATGGGGTAATGGCTAGTTTTCTAAATTCCCTCGACACCCCGCATGATGAGTTGTCAGATGTGCCCGTGGCTGGCCAGTATCCGGATGTCTTCGAGGAAGTGACCGGACTTCCACCATACCGAGAGATTGAGTTTCGTATTGATTTGGTGAAAGATGCCAGACCTATAGTGATGCCACTTTGTCGTATGGCACCAAGGGAGCAGCGAGAGCTCGGGGTGCGAGTGAGAGATCTTTTGAAGAAGGGATTTATTAGAAGAAGTGTTTCTGAGTGGGGAGCACCAGTTGTGTTTGCTACCAAGGCCGATGGTTCCCTTCGATTGTGTGTGGACTACTGCGAGCTGAATAAGGTGACGAGGAAGAATAAGTATCCTCTACCGCGGATAGATGATTTGTTTGATCAGTTGAGTGGCACGAGAGTGTTCTCCCAGTTGGATCTCGCGACAGGTTTTCATCAACTTAGGGTGGAAGCTGAGAGTATAGCTAAAACGGCATTTCGGACGCCACCTGGGTTCTATGAGTGGTTGGTCATGTCATTCGGATTGACCAATGCACCAGCATATTTTGTGGATCTTATGAATAGGGTATTCAGGGATCAATTGAATAAGCTTGTTCTTGTGTTCATGGATGATATCTTGGTTTATGCAAGGACAGAGGAAGAACACAAGGAACATTTGAGGGCAGTGATGGAGGTGTTGAGAAAACACCAATTGAAAGCAAAGTTTCTAAGTGTCACTTCTGGAAGAGGGAAGTGAGACTCTTGGGCCATGTTGTTTCAGAGAATGGTATTGCCATGGACCCTGCGAAGGTGGCTACGGTACAAGATTGGTCTACGCCCAAGATTGCAACGGACATAAGAAGTTTCTTGGGATTAGGGGGATATTATCATAAGTTTATCCAAGACTTCTCCATGATAGCAGCACCGTTGACTCAGTTGACCAAGAAGAATCAAGCTTTTGTTTGGGACGAAAGGTGCAAGAATGCATTCAAGAGTCTAAAGAAAAAGTTGACGCGTGCACCAGTGTTAGTCATTCGTAAAGGGAATGAAGAAATGACAGTATATACGGACACATGTTGTAACGTCCCGGAAAGTTTTCGACTTTGGTCATCGACATAAAACCCACGTCGATTATCCAAACATCGAAAATACCGGTAGTTAATGAAAGAAATTAGAGAGTGAGAATAGATAAGATAGAAACTTAGAATAGAAGAAGAACATACAACATCAGAGTAACACGAATCTCACAGCGGAATGATCAACATATAATAGATAACATATCTTTGAAATAAAATCAGTATATGTATGCAGTAACATTATCAGAGTACAACACTTACAACACAGCGGAAATAACAATAGCTATAATCCTGAAGCCTCCTGCTCCAAGCTCTCCAAGTATATCTGTGAAATCCCAACTACTTGACTGCCTGTACAAAATTGGGCACCCAAGAGTTTAGGGAAAATAAAACAAAATAAACTCCGGGTCAGTCATGTGATTGGTGTGAGTAAACTCAAATCATTTGTTTAACTTTAAAAATCCTTTCAAAAGAAAGAATAATCGTAAGACCGATCCACACATAAACACAGATAGTTTTTACCTTACGATAACCCAAATCATTTATAAAACAATATTATTCTGATATTATAATAATGTCTAACACAAGTAATATCAATATAGTAGAAACGCTTGCATCTAACGTTCTACATATATAATATACAATAAAAACCGCGGGCTCTTATTTGGGGAATGGATTCCAACTATGACAAGGTATGGATCCACCTTCCGCTCAGTGTACTCTAGAAGCGATACACTGGAGTTCAACAAGAACATCTTGCAACTCGGCCACATATGACCGACCACTCATTTCGCTTGAGTGTATCGAATATATTGTCACCTTACAGTTGGTAAACCAACATAACCATTCCCGGGAGATACAGAATTGAAAGAAGTAACAAATATGAATATTCTCTAGATGGTGACAATATACCCTACTTGGTTGCGAACCACTTAGCCATGCTGCCTGCCCGATTGCTGTCATTTCCTAGTTGATGAGGCTCGAGGTCAAAACGTATCTTTTAACAGATCACTCCTCCATTTACTTCGAATGCCACATCGTCATACCCGTCAAATCACAAATTGATTTCCCCAAAAATACCATGGGTATAAGCTAAGAGAAACGAATTCCTCCGCCACCAACGTAAATACGTTTGAAACAATCAACTTACATGATCCACCAGATATACTCTGTCAAACATTCGTCCATTCAAGTTGTCCTGGGACTGGACAAACCGAAGGCACTATTGCGTACACCCATCCTAGGCAATCTCTACCTAGGACTTATACAACAGCCCTTGAACTTTACTCCGTCTTCAATTTGTCTTCGATCTATTTGATTGGAAACGCTAACGCCCATACGGAGTGGTTCTTTGGATAAGAATCCAATCGGTCTCTCCGTATTGACGACGGAAAAATGGTCAAAATTTTGATTGTCTGTGATTTAACTATCAAAGAAAAACACGTGTGCAAACAACGATATTATTTCCAGATGGAAATTTTATCGATCAATCATCATTTAACATTTATCTCTTTAGTTCATTAATTTACTTATCTCCTGTTTCCATATATTCTAAATTCTTATTTTCTATTATCAGAAAACATTTCTGATTGTTATTTGGAAAACATTTCCATTACTCCTTCACTGGATTTAAACTGATGTTTAAATCAAACATCGCCATGCCAACTCAAACCATTTCACTCATTAACCAAATTCACTTATCCATCCTTCATTATCAAACCTTACCATTCCTTAGTTAAGAAGGAAATCAATCAAGTTGGGGTATAATTACCTCTCAGACCTCAACTAAACAACGTTTTAACTTCGAAATAGTCAAAGTTTATCTTTTGAATCTTTAACAAACTTCCTTACGTAACTGTCTTTCGAACAAATATCTATTCGATAACTCTTTCCTTCGAATAAACTATATTCGATAATCTCTCTTCGAATAGCCCTATTCGATTAACTCTATTCAATTAACACTATTCGATTAACTCTAATCGATTTACTCTTATCAGTTAGCTCTATTTGATTAACTCTATTTGATTAACTCTATTGGATTAACTCTATTGGATTAACTCTATTGGATTAACTCTATTTGATTAACTCTATTGGATTAACTCTATTCAATTAACTCTAACTAATTTACTCTTATCAATTAACTCATTTCGAATAAACTGTATTCGATTAACTCCTTTCGAATAACTAATATTCGATAACTCCTTTCGAATAACTAATATTCGATATTTCCTTTCGAATAACTAATATTCGATAATCTCTCTTCGAATAACTAATATTCGATAATTTCTTTCGAATAACTAATATTCGATAAATCCTCTCGAATAACTAATATTCGATAATCTCTCTTCGAATAACTAATATTCGATAATTTCTTTCGAATAACTAGTATTCGATAACTCCTTTCGAATAACTAATATTCGATAATCTCTCTTCGAATAACTAATATTCGATAATTTCTTTCTTCGAATAACTAATATTCGATAGTTCTAATCCGACTAACTCTAATTCAATTAACTCTATTCGATATAACAAATATTCGACTAACTCTTGTTCGATTAACTCTATTCGAATAACTCTAGTTCGATTTAACTCTAATCGATTAACTCTAACTGATTAACTCTAACTGGTTAACTCTAACTGGTTAACTCTAACTGATTAACTCTAACTGGTTAACTCTAATTGATTAACTCCAACTCTAATCGATTAACTCTAACTCTAATAGATTAACTCCTCTAACTCATTTTGATTAACACATTTTGATTAACTCCTTTAATTAACTCTACGTCTATATTCAGTTTCAAATATCGATGTTGAAATCGATTCTTACTTCTCTATATAAGTACTGACTTATATATTCTATTTATCCAATGATAAATATTTTATTTAATTTATAAAATATTATTTATAAATTAATCTTCTCAATCTATCGGTTACAACAGATTCTATTTAAAATCTTTGCTTTAAACCCATATCATGTTATACCCGTGTGCGAAGCACGAGTCTAAACTTTCCTGATGTAAAATTCTATTCATTTGCCAAATATTTCCTTATACGACATTCTTTTTCATTTCCTAATAAATCCCTTTTATAGCACTATTTATTTTCTAAATAAACATTTCCTTTTTATAACTCTATTTATTTTCTAAATAAACATTTCCTTTTTATAACTCTACTTATAAATGTTTTACCAATATTTCTCTTTCTGTTTTATTTGTAAATGTTTTAAAAATATTTCTCTTTCTATTTGTTTTACAAATATTTCCTTTTATATTTGTTTTACAAATAATTTCCTTTATATTTTTTTTACAAATAATTTCCTTTAAAAAATCCCTTGATTTTATAAATATTCCTTTATATAAAATCCTTTGATTTTATAAATATTCTATTCCAATATACAATTTGAAATCTTCCTTCTATATAAAATCTTTCGATTTTATGTAATATTTTATTTCAATATAGTTATTGAAATTTTCCTTTTTCATCCCAGGGTTTTCTTACGGTATTTAAAATACCAAACAACAGTGATCGATATCATTCAAACACACATAATCAACAACAGATTATATATCACATCATATATCACAATATATGAAACAAAATAGTATTTTATATATTGAGGAACCCAGTTGGGTCCCTCCAACCATTTCCCTGCATCACAGATGTTAAACAATATAATTAACATCGATTTCATTTCACTATGAAATATTCTGCTAAACAGAATCAATATTTGATTAACGATTTACATATATATATCGTTATCTATAATTTTAACCAATACATAAGCAATTCAACCAAACAGTTAACACACAGCAATCAGTAGATAATTATCAGTTCTAAGAATATATTATAGAAATGTAACTGTTCAGAGTTGGTGAGTTTTACCCACATCGGAGTCAGTATGACCAAGTTATGACCCTTCGAAGTTTCAGGAATTTTCAAGTTCAAAAACAGCTCAGAATTCGAATTCAAATTTTGAATTCAAACCCCCGAACGGATTGGGCGGGAAATTTCCCGCCCAGGACCAGGTCGACCTGGGGTTCGCCCATAGTGTCGACCTGCCCAAGACCATGTCGACCAAAGGGTCGACCTGGGTGTCGACCTGGTTGCCGAGCCCATTTTTGAGTCAGAGTTCACTCTGATGTTTCTAGTCCGATTTCTGTCTAAATTCGTTGGCCTGACCGGCTAACCCTATATAAACAATCCCTAACTCTAGTCTCTCTACACAAATTCTCTCTGACCTTATGCTGCTAAAACTCTGGTTGAAAAGTTAGAGAAAAGGGATTGCTTCTTCTCCAACAAGGCTACGTGTAGAGTATTGCTGTTTGGGGGATTTCTGTTAGACTCGAGATTCAACATCGCCTCTTTGTTTTCTAATTCTCAAACCACGATCTGTAAGCCCCAGTTACTTTTAGATCTAAACTTTAAACTTAATATGGACATGTTGTAAATTGAAATTGAACCTAAGTATGATAATTATCTTGGATCTATCATTGTATATCTTGGGTCTATTATTGTTCCTTTTGGATCTATTATTTTGGATCTACTATTATTCACCTTGGATCTATTCATCTTGAACCGTGACTTGTGGAAATATTTATATGAAATTGATTTGGGGCCTAAACATGCTATAAACCTAAACCCCTCATGTCCATGATGTTAACATGCCTGTGATGTTGAATTAGTTGTTATTCACAAGTTTGGGGTTATTATCTTATGTCAACTGTTACCATGACTATCACCCTATTTTGCTAGGTTAGATATTTGAAACCACTATTCCATATGCTAGTATTGTTGTAGTCATTTATCTCAAGTTATACCATGCTTGACTTATAATCACTTTTGCCACCTTATGCCCGTTCTTTTTATGTTATTCCCTAATTAGATTTGTTTGTATCGATTCGAATTCAGGTGCAATGGGAATACGATTTGGGTAGTTTAGACAAACCTGAATTTACTATAAACTTGAAATGTGAACATGGTTATAACTTGAACCTGGATATGGACATGAACTTGACACGATTTGACATGAAACATGACATGAAAACTTGACATGAATTTAGACTCGAAACTTGAACCTGGACATGACACTTAGAGTAAACTTGAACATGGCCAACTCGAGGTTGGGTTGAGTTTGCAGTGTAAATCTGCCCGGAACCGCCCGGCGAATCCAGTGGCTGCAAACAATAGGATCCAATGTGGGTAGTTGGTCATATCGCACCTAAAACCCGAGGTTAGACTATGTTGTGGTGTAAATCTGCCCGGAACCGCCCGGCAAATCCAGTGACCACAACAACTAGTCTAATGTGAGAGGTTGGGGTGCATTAATGAATTTATGCTACATGATAGGGTTAAGTCATGAACCACTTGAATATACTTAACCAACTTGATACATGATTGGATATGGTTAAGTCACGAATTTGAATGATAATACTTAACCCATTAGAAACCCTAGTTACGCGGTCCTTTTCAGCAGTAACACACTTGGATGTATCACGATACCCTGGGACTAGGAAGGGTGGGGCACGATTACTGGGCTGATTGTAAGCGACCAGAACGACAGCTGAGTTGGTGCGCCATTTAGGTTCAGGCGGACTATGGTCATGCACGTAGTCCGGAGTTGAAAAAGCAGGCATTGAGCACCAGTAGGTTTACACTGTGCGTGCTTGATTCATGTCGGTGGTTGGCACCCTAGGGCTTGATACACCCTATGGTGGACCTAGCACAGGTGACTACATTTCGTGATTGGGCCGTATGACACAGACACATGACGAGCTAGAACTTGTAGGGAGCCGATCGATTAGTAGATCGTACTGTAGGACCCCGTAATGGGTCATTTCATGATACTGGGCCAAGGGATCATTTCATGGTTAATACTTGACATAGGTTAGAATACTAGTACAGTTGGTGCAGCGAATCTTGAATATGCGATGCTAGGCTTGACTTATCTTGTTATCTTAGTTATCATACCAGTCCTGTTATCATCCTTATGTTTAATTCCAGTTTTCACATGTCATGTTACTTTTACTAGTTTTTATGCTGAAAGTCACTAGGGCTTACCAGTCTTTATGACTGACCCTTTTTCTTTCGCCTCTTTTTCTTTCGTTCCCCCCAGGTTCTCAGGGAGGAAACGCTAGCTCTTAGCTTGGATTTAGCTTGCTTTCTGTCAGCTCATGCACGGTTTGGTCTTGAGCTACGCTATGGCTGCACTTGTGCTATTTTGGGGAATAATTTACTTTTGTTATCTTAAGTTTATGCTTCTTTATTTAGAACCTGATGAAATGGAATAATTTGTACTTTGGATATATGAGGTTTTGACTCTTTTCTTGAAAGTAATGAAATTTGGTTTTTCAATTTCTACCGCTGCTTTATTTATGTTCTACCTTGTGATATCTCTGTGTATGTTTACCTAGATAATACTCCACCAAAACTAGTGCATTCCCTTTGTGAGTGACCCTAGCGGAGGTGGGGTGTTACATTTGGTATCAGGGCAGATGGTTACCAGACGGGGCAAAAGTTTTAAAAACCTCCTAAAACTATTTTCCAAAACCGTTTATAAACAAGCATTTTTCAATAAAAGTTTTATGTTTAAAAAGGCTATTCCCCAAAAGCCATTAGCACTTTCCTTTGCTTCCTCATTTGAATCTTTTTCTTTTTGTTTTTCAGCATGTCTGATCTTAACCTTCCTGAGGGAGTACCCGTACCTGAATGGTTCTGAAGGTACTTAGAAGCTAGGGCCAACGGCGCGAGCCCGGCAGACATCCCTCCTCCTCCTCCCCCAGTGGCCGCGGTTCCTCCTCCTCGTGGTACCACGTTTGCCAAAATATGCAAAGACTTTAAAGCAATGGGAGGCAAGAACTTCGTTGGAACTGAAACCTTCGTTGAGGCACGAAACTGGCTAAAGGAAACCGAAGACTTGTTTATTATCTTCGATGTGGAGGATCATAGGAAAGTTCAGTTGGCAGCATGGTTTTTGAAAGAGGAAGCTGCATTTTGGTGGGAAGTCACCAACGCTACCAGGCCAGTTGAGACTTAGGCAGACTTTAGAGAGAGGTTTGAGCTTAAATTCTTATCGTCAGCAGAAGAGAACCTTCAGATGGAGAGGTTCCTAGCACTTAAGCAAGAGGACATGACCGTTAGGGAGTACGTGAATAAGTTTAATCATCTTGCTAGGTTCGGATTGGACTTGGTTAACACAGCTCAGAAGAAGGCTGTACGCTTTGCTCGAGGATTAAATGAGCCACTACACAGTTTGGCCATAACTCATATACCCATGGGGGCGACCTTGAAAGCTTGGTGGATATGGCTCTACTTCATGAGGAAGAAAAGAATAGCAAGAAGGAGGTTAAGCCTAATGAGACTCAGAATAAGAAAGTTGACTTCAAGAAGGGAGGCAACAAGAATAACAAGAATAACAAGGGCAACAACAACAACAATAACAAGGCACGTGAGACAAGGAAGTGTAACTTTTGTGGTATTACGGGGCATATAGCCAAGGACTGTAGAAAGAAGAAGAGAAAGTTGGGGGAATACTTTCATCACGTGGATATTGGACACTTCAGTAAGGATTTCCCTAAGAAGCAAGGACAGGGGCAAGGGCAGACCCAGCGAGCAGGACCTTATGGAGGGCAGTTGCATGCTCTCAACACCACTCCAGCTCTTGACCAAGGTAGTAATATTTCTGTAGAAAGCCTTGTTTACATTTCTGATTTTCCTGTTCGAACCTTATTTGACTCTGGCACATCACATACTTTTATTTCTTCTGATATTGTTGAAAATCTGCACCTAAGTACTAGTCTAGTTGAGGATCCCGTTAGTGTTTCAAATCCAATTTGGGGCTCCGCCCATTTGTCTATAATGTGTGTGGATTTGAGGATTTCTATCTTAAGCATAGAATTCACGTGTAATGCTTATGTTCTCAGATTTATGGGATATGGTTTGGTCCTAGGTATGGATTGGCTGTCCAATAATGGAGCCATTCTTGATTGTGAATGAAGGTTAGTGAGGCTCATGATTCGCCTTGGTAATACCCTTGAAATTTCTTGTAACCCTAAGGGTCCGGTCATGTTGTGTTATCTTGAATCTCTTGACTCGTCCATCAACAATTTGCAATCTTTAAGAGTGGTCCGAGAATATCCAGATGTCTTTGATGAGGTGAAGGGGTTACCTCCTAAACGCGAGATAGACTTTCAAATTTATCTTGTTGATAATGCCAAGCCAGTTTCATTGCTCGTTAGGCACATGGCCCCGCTAGAAAGAAGAGAGCTCAGTAAACAAGCTAAGGAGTTGCTTGAGAAAAATTTCATAAGACGAAGCATTTCTGAATGGGGTGCTCCGGTGGTATTCGCTACTATGGCAGATGGTTCGCTTCGTCTATGCGTAGATTATCGTGAGTTAAACAAACTAACTAAGAAAATAGACATCCACTACCAAGAATCGATGATTTGTTTGACCAGCTTGTGGGAGCATCTGTTTTCTCTCAACTCGATCTAGCCACAGGATTCCATCAGCTTAGAGTGGTTGAGGATAGCATTGACAAAACTGCGTTTAGGACTCTAGATGGGTTCTTCGAATGGCTCGTCATGTCGTTTGGGTTAACGAATGCACCCGCGTACTTTGTAGATTTGATGAGTAGGGTGTTTCGGGAGTTCCTTAACAAGTTTATAGTGGTTTTCGTGGACGATATTTTGATCTTCTCAAAGGATGAAGAAGAGCATGCTAGACATCTCAAGGAAGTCATGGATACGCTTAGAGCACACCAGTTAAAGGCTAAGTTCTCCAAATGCCATTTTTGGAGGAAGGAAGTTCGGTTTCTTGGACATGTAGTTTCTAAGCAAGGCATAGCCGTGGACCCCGCAAAGGTAGTTGCGGTGCAAGACTGGAAAATTCCTAAGAACGCAACGGAGGTGAGAAGCTTTCTTGGTTTGGCAGGCTACTATAGGAAGTTCATTAAGGACTTCTCTAAGATTTCAGCCCCTCTTACTAGGTTAACAAAGAAAAACCTAGCGTTTGCATGGGGCATAGAATGTGAGATTGCTTTTCAGAGACTCAAGAGAGCCCTCACCACAACTCTAGTTTTGGCATTACCCGACGGAAGTAATATGTTTACAGTGTACACAGATGCGTGTGGCACAGGATTAGGCGCTATCCTAATGCAAGAAGGGAAAGTGATTTGCTACGGGGGTAGACAACTTAAAGTTCATGAGAAGAACTATCCCACACATGACTTGGAGTTGGCGGCGATCGTTTTTGCACTTAAATCTTGGCGTCATTATCTTCTAGGGGAGAGGTTCGAGCTGTATACCAACCACAAATCGCTTAAGTACCTCTTCTCACAGAAAGATTTGAATCTGAGACAACAGCGGTGGATGGAATTCTTGGCATCATATGACTTCGATATAGCTTATACCCCTGGCAAGGGTAACGTGGTGGCGGATGCGCTAAGTAGGAAAAGGTTGACCTTGATCCCCTTGTCTGTTGAAAGGAAATGTCTAGAGTTTATAGCAACCTTTGATTTTCACCTGCTGTTGAGTCATTGACTGGTACATTAGCATCTCTTGAGTTAAGACCTACACTTCTAGATCAAGTAGGGACTTCACAGAAGGAAGACCCACAGATAGTCGAAATCATGGACAAGCTGATTAGTGGTGAGACGTCAAGTCACCTCGGTAGGTATGCCATAGATGACAAGGGATGGCTAAGGCGTGATGGAAGGCTATGTGTCCCATAAGTGGGAGAATTAGTAAATAAAGTTCTCGAAGAGGCGCATCACTCGAAGATGACTATACATCCCGGAGGGGATAAGATTTGCAGAGATATGAAACGCATTTTCTTTTGGGCTGGAATGAAAAAGGACGTGGCAGAGTTCGTTTCAACGTGCATGGTGTGCCAACAAGTAAAGGCTGAGTCAAAGAAGCCCGGTGGGCTATTACATCCTTTGGAGGTTCTGCAATGGAAATGGGAGAGTATCACGATGGATTTCGTGGATGGACTGCCTAGGTCAAGGAACGGAAATACTAGCATATGGGTTATAGTTGATAGACTCACGAAAAGTGCTCACTTCATTCCGGTGAAAAGCAATAGGACCGCATCATGGCTAGCGTCTATTTACCTTCGAGAGATAGTACGGTTACACGGGGTTCTTTCTAGTATAGTTAGTGATCGTGACCCGATTTTCACTAGCCAATTTTGGAATAGTCTACAAGAAGCAATGGGTACACGACTAAGTTTAAGCACGGCCTATCACCCACAGACGGATGGACAAACTAAAAGGGTAAATAGGGTACTAGAGGATCTTTTGAGGCTATGCATTCTTGACTTTGGTGGTACTTGGGAAGACTATCTTCCTCTCGTGGAGTTTGCATATAATAATAGTTACCAGGCTAGCATCGGAATGGCACCGTTCGAAGCCCTGTACGGAAGACCGTGCAAGTCGCCAACTTGTTGGTGGGAGACGACAGACAGGCTTATACTTGGGCCCGACATGATAAGGGACACTTCTGAGAAGGTTGAGTTGATACGAAGACGGATGAAAATGGCCCAAGACAGACAGAAATCTTATGCGAACAAGAGAAGGACAGACCTAGAGTTCGAAGTCAGAGATATGGTCTTTATAAAAGTTTCTCCTTTACGCAATGTGGTTCGTTTTGGAGCGGTTGGAAAGCTAGCACCAAGGTTCGTAGGACCATTCCCTATCACTGAGAGGATTGGGCAGATGGCCTATAAGGTAGACTTACCCGAGAAGCTGACCGGAGTACACAATGTCTTTCACGTCTCGCATCTCCGAAAGTGCTTACATGAGTCGGCCGAAGTGGTTGAGCCAAGCATCCTTGAAGGCGTAGAAGTGAAAAAATAAGCAATATTGAGGCGAGTTCCGATTCGTATCTTAGGAACGGAGATCAAGAAGCTAAGGAATCGAGAAGTCAAGCTAGTTAAAGTACAGTGGAGTGAAGCCCAAGAAGACGCAACTTGGGAAACTGAAGAGAAGATACGCGCGCTTTACCGATTTCTTTTTGAGGGTACATTCTCGATCTCTTTTCCTATAAACTTGAAAACCTTTTGTATCATGCTTTTACTACCAGTGTTTGCCTTGTTATCTTCTCGATCTTATCTTGAAAACCTTAGGTAGAACCATATGGATGTAAACATGTGATTGAAACATGTTATGGTTGATGTTTGCAAATGGTTGCAAGTGTTTGCTAGTGGATGCATGACACACATTAGGCACTAGATCGGCTCAGTCACATTTTCATGTTGCATATGCATGAGTGCTTATACTTGTACATGGATGGAACTTGTTATGTTATCACTTGGATGTTGCATATGAATGAATGTTTGTGCACTCATGTAGAGATTATAAATTATGTTAGGAATTTGCATACATGTTGGACTCATTACATTAACATTTTTTGCATTAAGGAGGTTTACTGAATCAGTAACCGCCTGATCTTTTGCATTAGATAAGTACATATACACACACTTACTGCATATGTTCATACATCACTAGAAATCTTTTAAGGACAATGGTTGCCTGTGGATGATGTTTTGAGTAGATGGACGATTGGATGGTAGGATATATTCATTCTAACTTAGAGATTTCGGGGACGAAATCCTTTAAGGGGGGAGAATGTAACAACCCGTATTTTAATAACGTGTTATAACCATAAATCAAGGCAGAATTAATTTTTAAAATAAGAATCAAGGGCAACGGTTACACCATTACGTTCATCTCGAAATTCTGCTTGGAAACGAGTCCGAGTTTTCGAAAATCGGAGTCCGTATGACCAAGTTATGACCCTTCGAAGTTTCAGGAATTTTCAAGTTCAAAAACAGTTCAGAATTCGAATTCAAACCCCAGAACGGGCTGGGCGGGAAATTTTCCGCCCAGGACCAGGTCGACCTGGGGGTCGACTATAGTGTCGACCTGCTCAGGACCAGGTCGACCATAGAGTCGACCTGGGTGTCGACCTGGTTGTCGAGCCCATTTTTGAGTCAGAGTTTACTCTGATGTTTCTAGTCCGATTTCTGTCTAAATTCATTGGCCTGACCCTATATAAACAGCCCCTAACTCTAGTATCTCTACACAAATTATCTCTGACCTTATGCTACTAAAACTCTGGTTGAAAAGTTAGAGAAAAGGGATTGCTTCTTCTCCAACAAGGCTACGTGTAGAGTATTGCTGTTTGGGGGATTTCTGTTAGACTCGAGATTCAACATCGCCTCTTTGTTTTCTAATTCTCAAACCACGATCTGTAAGCCCCAGTTACTTTTAGATCTAAACTTTAAACTTCATATGGACATGTTGTAAATTGAATTTGAACCTAAGTATGATAATTATCTTGGATATATCATTGTATATCTTGGGTATATTATTGTTCCTTTTTGATCTATTATTTTGGATCTACTATTATTCACCTTGGATCTATTCATCTTGAACCGTGACTTGTGGAAATATTTATATGAAATTGATTTGGGGCCTAAACATGTTGTAAACCTAAACCCCTCATGCCCATGATGTTAACATGCCTGTGATGTTGAATTAGTTGTTATTCACAAGTTTGGGGTTATTATCTTATGTCAACTGTTACCATGACTATCACCCTATTTTGCTAGGCTAGATATTTGAGACCACCATTCCATATGCCAGTATTGTTGTAATCATTTATCTCAAGTTATACCATGCTTGACTTATAATCACTTTTGCCACCTTATGCCCGTTCTTTCTATGTTATTCCCTAATTAGATTTGTTTGTATCGATTCGAATTCACGTGCGATGGGAATACGATTTGGGTAGTTTAGGCAAACCTAAATTTACTATAAACTTGAAACGTGAACATTGTTATAACTTGAACCTGGATATGGACATGAACTTGACACGATTTGACATGAAACATGACATGAAAACTTGACATGAATTTAGACTCGAAACTTGCACCTAGACATGACACTTAGAGTAAACTTGAACATGGCCAACTCGAGGTTGGGTAGAGTTTGCAGTGTAAATCTACCTGGAACCGCCCGGCGAATCCAGTGACTGCAAACAATAGGATCCAATGTGGGTAGTTGGTCATATCGCACCTAAAACCCGAGGTTAGACTATGTTGTGGTGTAAATCTTCCCGGAACCGCCCGGCAAATCCAGTGACCACAACAACTAGTCTAATGTGAGAGGTTGGGTTGCATTAATGAATTTATGCTACATGATAGGGTTAAGTCATGAACCACTTGAATATACTTAACCAACTTGATACATGATTGGATAGGGTTAAGTCACGAATTTGAATGACAACACTTAACCCATTAGAAACCCTAGTTACGCGGTCATTTTCAGCAGTAACCCACTTGGATGTATCACGATACCCTGTGACTAGGCAGGGTGGGGCACGATTACTGGACTGATTGTAAGCGACCACAACGACGGCTGAGTTGGTGCGCCATTGTAGGTTCAGGCGGTCTATGGTCGTGCACGTAGTCCGGAGTTGAAAAAGCAGGCATTGGACACCAGTAGGTTTACACTATGCGTGCTTGATTCGTGTCGGTGGTTGGCACCCTAGGGCTTGATACACCATATGGTGGACCTAGCCCAGGTGACTACATTTCGTGATTGGGCTGTATGACACAGACATATGACGAGCTAGAACCTGTAGGGAGCCGATCGATTAGTAGATCATACTGTAGGACCCCGTATTGGGTCATTTCATGATACTGGGCCAAGGGATCATTTCGTGGTTAATACTTGACATGGGTTAGAATACTAGTACAGTTGGTGCAGCGAATCTTGAATATGCGATGCTAGACTTGACTTATCTTCTTATCTTAGTTATCATACCAATCATGTTATCATCCTTATGTTTAATTCCAGTTTTCACATGTCATGTTACTTTTACTAGCTTTTATGCTGAAAGTCACTAGGGCTTACCAGTCTTTATGACTGACCCTTTTTCTTTCGCCTCTTTTTCTTTCGTCCCCCCCCCCCCCCCAGGTTCACAGGGAGGAAACGCTAGCTCTTAGCTTGGATTTAGCTTGCTTTCTGTCAGCTCATGCACGGTTTGGTCTTGAGCTACGCTATGGCTGCACTTGTGCTATTTTGGGGAATAATTTTGTAATGACCAGAACTTTTTACACAGCACTGACACAAATTCTGATTGATCGTAAGTACGTGTTTGTAAATACGATTTAAAACCCAATCTTTATAATTTCAGAACATGTTAATTCTTGTGTAACAGCATTTATATAAGTGTATAGCACAGCGTTTACCAAAACATTTTTACACATTCCTGTCTGATAGCATGAGTTCAATAGCGTTTGTTTGTTTATTTTACAAATGTATAAAGAACAGCACTTAAACACAGCATGTTTTAGTAATGCCATTTTTTTTCACATGTTTGTTCTTTATTTTCAAAGTGTTTAAGAATTAAGTTTTTGCAAATTTTTTGATTTAAAGGCTTTTAACTTTTGAATTTTTGAACATGTCAACAATCATTTTGTTGTTCAAGGGAAAGTTCAAAAAAGCAAAGTTCATATTCACAAGAATACACATCAAAGCATATTTCATATTAAATATTCAAAAGAGATATTTGCATTTTTGTATACATTAAATCAAACATGTATTGTCTATCACCACCATAAAATTTATAGCAAAGATATCTAAAGGAGAGTGATTTGCATATGCATAGAAACAAGAGCAAGAAGGGTCAAATCTTCTTGACAGCTCATGATCACATCTACACCAAGAATCATGCTACTAACTAGGTTTTAGGCACATTGACAAATCAATTTAAATAGGAGCATTTTCAGTTTTGATTTCCTTCCCTTTGATTTTTCTGAAAATTTGTCACCTCATTTATGTTTTCAAAAACATGCTGGTATTGTCAATGAGCATATGCATCAAGGGATTTGCAAAATCTTGCATTTATCACATGGATTTTTGCCTACACTTGATATGTACAAACTTATAGATTTTCTAAGATTTTCTTATGCCAATATCTTCACATGGCCGAGGACTTTTTGCACAAAATTTTTTCAGATTTGTGTTGCCTTGAAAGGTAAGCAAAAATATTTATAGGTTGTGGTTAAATCATGATTGACATGTGAGATTTTGAGGTGAAAATTCTTGGCAAAACTGATTTGAAATGGTACCAAGATGATGTTTTAAATTTGTTAGAAACCAAGGAAAGATAGTGAAGATCATAGATGGTACTTAAGCATTTATGAGTGGTATGTCATAGAAATCTATGGGGTAAGGGAAAGGGCATGAACATAGGGGTTTAGGGGGTGAGTCTAGGCTGAGTAAGCCATGTGAGCCTAAGATTTTGTACTAAGATTTAGTGAGAGAAGAAAATATATATTGAGCTGTCAAAACAGAAAATCTGAAAACAGATTTTTCACCTTACAAAAACAGTTTTAAAATGACCTCATCACTATAAATAGGTCACAAACACATATAATTTCACTCACACAAACCCTTCAGTATGATCAATAAAGGAGGAGTAAAGCCAGAGGTTTCAAGCATTTTATTTTTGTGAGTAAAACTTGTTTTTTGTAAATTTCTGTTTTGCCTGCAGTTTCATTGCTTGAACCATGTCCAACACTTGAGTTGCTTTTCATTTTTGATTGAGTAAGGTATCTTGTGTGATTGCTGATTTGGTAGGATAGTAGAATCATTGGTTGCTAAGGAGATATCCTAAGTAACATAGGGTTAGGAAAATGTATGGTCTGTCATTAGATTCCAGATCCTAGTATTTTGTTTGGATCTTGCAAAATCTGAATGGAATAATAAAATCCATGTTAGTGAATTCGAACAAGATGGGATACCATGTTTTTAAGACCCTTATATAATCATTTGAGTGTTTATAATGAGATAAACACTTACAAAAACCATTACTGCTACTTAAGAAATGACAGTATTGCTCTCTGGATCACAAAATCAAACTTGACTTTCAATCACCATAACACCTTGTTTTTAGTTTACAGATGGAATAATGGATCAAAATCATGAGTTTTAAAAGAAAAATCCAGATTTTTAGTTATCTAAATCATGAGAATTTAGAAGATGATCAGAATTGGGGCTTTTCGAAAATTCCGATCATCTGTATCACCGGAGGGCGCATGGGTGATGAAGGGGTTTCATCTGGGTTCAAGGGATCGGGGAAAAATACAAACCAATTTTTCTGATGTATCGATTTTGAGAAATCGATGGAATTAGGTTTCAAACTGTGTTTTACGTTCATGGGTTTTGGCGCGTCGTATGGGGCTCCACACGCGATCGAGCAGGCCAGAATTGGGGGAGGAGATGCGCCTCAGGTCGGAGGAGGGGTCGGAACTGGTGTCGGCACTTCCGGCGGTCGGAGGTGACGGGGAGAGGCTGTTTTGTGGTGTTGACCTGGGAGTGTGTTCATCTGTTAATGGTAGTTAGAGAGTGTTTTGGAGGAGGAGACTTGTGGGGACCCTGTAGTTGATCAGTGGTGATCAGGAGGGGCGGGCTGACTGACTGGAGGGGGCGTGACAGTCGTTGGTTGGCCGGAGCGTTGGTGCACGTGCACGGATGTGCGTGCATAGGTGAATGTAAAAAGGAGGAATCAGACATAGTGGTTTTGATAAATTTTTGGGTTTGAGCACAGTCACCAGGGGGGTTGGTACTTGGCATTTGTGTAGTGCCAGGGTGGTGCTGGATAAACAAAGTGGTACTTTGAAACGTGGGGTCTGGGGGTTGTGAGCAAACGCCGTGACATGTTTTTTTTTGAAGTGGTATTTTTATAAAGTGGTACTTTGTTTTCTTTTTAGTTTAAAGTGAAGATTTTCAAATAAAAAATTAAATTTAAACTTGTTTTAAATTAAATAAGGTTTATATAAATAGGGAAAGAAAAATATTTAAATAAAAATAATATTTTTATTTGATTGACAGGAGAAATAGGAAAAGAGTAAATCATGATTTTTAAAATTCAGTTTCATCAAAACTGTAAATAAAGTTCAGAGGTGAAAATTAAATTAAATTAAAAATTTAATGATTCTCAAATGAAAATTTCAAACTGTAGAGTAAACAAAAAGGATCAAGTGTGAAAGATATGATCCGGTTCACGACAAAAGTCGAGAAATCAGCACGGAAGCTGTGATCTTTCTGAATTATAATTTTATTTTATAATTTAAATAGAATTTATCTTCTGGGAAAATATTTAAAAGAGTAAATAAACGAGGTAGAGAAAACCGTATGCAGCCCATACGATTTGTCAATCTAACCAGTAGTCTGAACGTCCGGATACCAGTAACTTAACAGGAACAGTCCTGTAATGTATAAGAAATGTAATTGATATTTTGGATTAAAAAGAGAAAATAAATATTTAAATAAAAATTATAGGATTTTATTTAAATAGCAAGTCGAGACAGAAAGTGGAATCAGGATTTAAAAGACAATTTTGTCAGGATCTGAAATTCAATAACAAAAACTGTAGTTTAAATTAAATTATAAATTTAATTTATATTAAATTAGAAATGATTTTTCTAATGAGATATTGAAACTGTAAGATCGAAAGAAGTCGATCAAGGGAAATGGATCGAGTAAGGTTTTAACAAAAGACGAGAAGTGAACACAGCAACTGTAATTATAAATTTTTAATTTTTAATTTAAATTTTGAATTTATTTTCAAATGAAATGTTTATTTTCAAATGAAATAGAAACTGTATGTAACATATATGGTAGGATTGTCAGTTTTTATCTGATAGCTGAAATATCTGATATAAAAACTGATCATCAACAGTTCTGAACTGTACAAAAGAAGAACTGTGAATAAATGTTTTAACCGTGTTTAGACTGATAATAAAAAGAAGGAATTTTATCAGTATGGGAAGAAGAACTAGATCAAGAATAAAGGATCAAAAAGGGAATTTGACAAGAAAATACCAAGTGTAGAAGAGATAAAATAAATGATTTAATCATAATCGTGTATGAGTGATCAGATAAATGAAAAATGATGACTAATATTTTTCTGAAGAAAAATAGAGTAAGAATTCATTTTAAAGATAATGAACGACACGGAAAGAAAACCCATGCGACGCACACACTAAAATGGACCATTTTGAAGAGATGATCAATATACCAGATATTGAAAAGATAATCATGTACTGTTTGGTTTGACTATAACTGTATATGCTGATTAGATTATAATTCTGTTTAGATTTATAATTTAAAGTGAAAATGTTCGTTGATCATTCCAAAGAGACCGAAATTTATATTCCACTTTGATTTGATTATACACCGCGCATCAGAGATTGTTGAATTGAAGACGGCGAGATACAAGGACTATTTTTGAATAGTGCCTTCGGTTTGTCCAGTCCCAGGACAACTTGTATGGACGAATGTCCGACAGAGTATCTCCAACGGTCACGCCGTTGATATTACGAATATACCAAGTTGGTGGGGAGAAGGTAACTTCTCTTTATTTTACACCCAGTGTGTGTTTGTATAATCAGTATGTGATCACGGATTTGACGATGTGGCATTCAAAGTGAATGGTGACCAGATGTTTTGGAAGAGAAACGTAGCCTCAAGCCTCACACCCAGGAAATGATGAAAATTGGGCTGGCAGCATGGCTATGTGGGTCGCTCCCATTAGGGTGTAGTATCACCTATCTAGAGAAATTCCTTTTGTTTCTTAATCTATCGATTCTGCCCATTCGGGGATGGTTGCCGTACACAACCATCGGTGATATACATTCGATACACTCAAGAGAAATGAGTGGTCGGTCATGTGAGGGCCGGGTTGCAAGACGTTCTTGTTGAACCCAGATGTATTTGCCTCTAGAAATACATCAGCGGAAGGTGGTCCCATACCTTGTTAGAGTTGGAAATCCAATTTCCATAAGTGCCAAGCGATTTGTATTTGTATACTATATCGGAGAATGTGAGATGCAAGCATTCTTCTAGATTCTAAATTATTTGTGGAAAACTTATATGATAATATCTGTTTTCAAGTATACAAAGTGTTTTCGATCTCATAAGGTAAAAACCCGTTCCGTATTCACGGCGTGGTCTTATGAGATATTTTGATTTCTTTAAACTATTTAAAACTGTTTACTCATACCAGTCCCCTGACTGACCCGGAGTTTATTTTCTGTGTTTTCCCTTAAACTCTTGGGTATTCATAACGCTTGTTATGAATAGACAAGTGAATCAGGATTTGGATAAACTTGTGAAGCTGGAATGAAGATTTTGATGTGTGATGGTCCATCTATCTACTGTATGATTAAGTCAAGAAGTTTGGATATCTATGATATGCATAATTATTGATGAATGGGTTGTATCACTAGTTCTGTAAGCTCTGATGTAATGTTTTCCGCTGTGTAATATTATAAAGTATTATCTTTTTGTGAAAAATTCCGCTGTGAAATTCTGATGTTTCTGTGTTTTATCTTCTATCTATTCTTATTTCTTATTAATGGCACAACTTGAGATGTGTTCGAAAGTTGGGTCGTTACAAATTTACTTTTGTTATCTTAAGTTTATGCTTCTTTATTTAGAACCTGATGAAATGGAATAATTTGTACTTTGGATATATGAGGTTTTGACTCTTTTCTTGAAAGTAATGAAATTTGGTTTTTCAATTTCTACCGCTGCTTTATTTATGTTCTGCCTTGTGATATCTCTGTGTATGTTTACCTAGATAATACTCCACCAAAACTAGTGCATTCCCTTTTTGAGTGACCCTAGCGGAGGTGGGGTGTTACAGATCTTGTTTCACGCAATTCTGATTTCGAATGGATAAGATACAGCTTTTACAAGTTGATACGATATTAAAATTTAAAAATAAAACTAATTCCATTAGACTTGGGCTTACCCACTTGAAACCGGCCCATACCACCTCAATACCGACCCGCGTATTGTACAGTCTTCTTCCTTCAACGAAGAACGCAACCTGCTCCTCGTTTCTTCGCCATTACCGTATGTTTTCAACCCCAAACTCCTCCATCTCGCAATCGAAACCCAAAACAGATTATACCATCGAACCTCTCTTCATCTCCTCTACCTTTTGACGCCCTCCTTCCTCAACCCGCCTTCACCCTCCCCACCTGCGACTACAGGAACCCGCGCAGCCCCCAGCAGTACATCAAAAATAATTAAATCCATAAAATCCCCAAAAAATCACACAAGTGCGGTTTTGTCCGCTCAATCCAAAAACAACATCGAATCCAAACAACACCACCTCGTTTTGATCAAACCTTGAACCCTAGTTCTAATGTATCCGCTGTACCAAATTTTCAGCGATGGAAACCATGTCGAACTCGCCCAAAATTTACATGAATACGAAGAGAATCACCTTGTGAGTCTAAATATATATATATATATATATATAATTTGATTTATAGGAATTGTTTTGATTTTCATTTGATTTTTCAAAGAGAGAACCCTCACGTTGAAAAAGGAAAACACACGACGGATGATATTTTAAGGAAGTGAATTAGGTCAAAAGTGTTAAAGGGGTATATATAGGGAATTTAGATATTTTTAGATATTTTAGGATATTTTATTTTAATCATTTTATATCCATTTCTACATTCTAAAAATTCCTATGAACACACATGATATCTAAAAATCATGAAACTGGTCATGCAGCTACAGTTCGACATTACGGTCCCAACGAAACTGGTTTCTTCGAATTCTGACTCCGTTTGCTCACACAGCGTATTTTTAACCGTCAAAATACTGATTGTTTTTCACATTAAAAATTCGTACGGCCACATACTGACTCTAAAAATCACGAAAATTGAAATCTAGCAATAATTTAATATTGCGGATCAAACAAAATTAGCTTCGTCAAAAACGAAGTTCGTTTGCAAAACTGGCTATTTTTAAAGCTCTAAATAACCCTATTAAATATATAAATATATTTTAAAGCAATTAAATTAAATATTTAAAAATAAATATTATCGTATGTATTCACAATAGAATATCATACCGCTCCAATTGGATTTATAACTCGATATTTCAAAATTCCTAGTTATATCGATATTCGATTTATATATAAAATCCTTTTATAATTTAAATATAGATTTATAAATTTCAAAGGAATTCCATAGCGACTTTTCTAAAATTTGATTTGGACATAAATCAAAATCTACACAATGAAATCCCGATTTTTCTCTTCCACTAGAAAGATATATTTCCCCAGCTCCGAACGTTTCTTGTTTCACAGAAATCCGATTTAAAACGGACCCTGTATATTCAGTTGAAGTTCAAATCGCCAAATAGCGAACTGCCGCGCCATTTCGAGCTCGACTATAATTATATTATAATTATACATTCAACTGTCGTTTATATAATATATTCGTTAGTCGAATCAAATTCCAAACTGAATTATATATATTTTGAATTGTCCAGTTCACATTATATTGTCAATTCACTATTTCCGACTATTTCGAAATTAAATATATTATTCTATTATTTATATTAATTAAATATTCCATATTATTTAATTCTGGTCGTTTTAAATAACCAAACCATTATTTAAATAATTAAATAAATTATTTATATACCGTAAAAGTACCGGTCATTAATTCTTCCTCCCTTAAAATAATTTCGTCCTTGAAATTGCTAAGGTAGAAAACAAACCCCACTAACTGATTAAAAATTATTTGTTAAATTTTTAAATTCCAGTTTCACTATACCAATTAATTTTAATTAAAATAATAATTAATTCTTATCAACGAAATTTTCAAAAATCCTGGAAATTTTCTAACACCTTAACTTTTCGAAAAATTTCGCCAGCACCTCCTTTGTACTGGTCAATTGCTCAAACTCCAACTCGCCTCTCTGGGCCTTCTCCAACCCAAAAGAAAATCAAACATCCAAGCGGCTTGCCAATTCGGCTTATAAATTTCATACCCATATAAATATAAACTGGTACCTTTTTGTCGGGCATATCATTATATCCTTTCCATCTGCTATTAATTCAGCATATACAAAGGTTATCCCAATCAAACTCAAATCACCTTTATCTCCAACACAACCATTCGCTTATCCAAGCCAAATTCGATTTCAATTTCAAATTTCATTTTCGATTCCAAACTCATAATCCAATTTTTCTCGATACCATTCTATTCCAATTCAATTTCCATTTAATTGGTTTTCATTGCAATTTATTTCCATAAATTTTTATTTAAATTTGTTTTTAATTCAAACAGTCTCTTCTGGGAGTTTTAAACAACTTTTCTTTTCTCAAAAGTCAAACTTTCCTTTTTCGGATTTAAAACAACTTATTTTGCCAAAACAATTTGAAATCAATATCTTTGGTAGTAATCCGTCACTTAGAACTCGGAATGAACACTAATGATGTCGCGATTCATCATCAGGGTTATTTCCCAGCCATCGAAGTGAATTCAATACTATATCACTTTCAAAATCACTTTTAAACTATTCCATTTTGAAATACATTTCAAAATACCATTCATGTAACACCCCGAATTTCGGTTAATGCTAAAATTCACAAATTAAAGAATAAATAATCCCAGATGTGGGAATTATGGGAAACGGGTTGCACCATTGCGTTCATCTCGGAAAAATACGCGAAATAGAGTCTGAGTTTTCGAAAATCGGAGTCCGTATGAAGAAGATATGGACGAACGAAGTTAGGTAGAAAAACCGAAAAAAACTAGCCAGAATGCACTGGCGCACTTGTGAAGTGCGCCAACACAAAAATGCACTGGCGCACTTGTGAAGTGCGCCAACACATTTTTACACTGGCGCACTTGGGAAGTGCGCCCGTGTCGAGCCAGGAAACCTGCACAGTTTCTAGAGAGTTCTGTGGTTGGGTGCACCAGTTTGGGGTTTGGGCTTGGTCTTAGGGCTGGTTTCTGGAAGGTTCCGAAATCTAAGGGTCCTAATCTAATTTAGGGTTAATCTAAGGGCCTAAAACACTCACCTAATCTATAAATACACCCTAATACTACCCTAATTCATACTAAAAATAGAAATGATGCCACCATGCCGCCAAAATCAAACTTGAGAGGAACCTCCACTAGTTTATGAAGAAAGTTGCAAGCTAATCAACCTCTAATCATCATCTTCTTCTTGTATAGCAACTAGTTCTACTACATAAGTTTGCTAATCTTGGTTTTGGTGAGTTTCTATAGACTTAACAATCAATTGTTAAATTGATTATGATAGGATAAGATAAGATATGGCTATGTTTGTGGAATCAATGTGTTTATGCAAGTTTAGTATAGTGTATGTTGTGTGCTATATGCAAGTTTAATGCTATGTTTTATGATGCAAAACACTATGTTGAACATTGATTCATATGTAACATGTTATGCAAGCTATATGGGAGATTATATGCAAGTCTATATGTAACATGTTATGCAAGTTATGTATTTGGTTTTATGCATGCTAAGTATTTGGTTTTATGCATGCTATGTATGTGGTTTTATGCATGCTAAGTATTTGGTTTTATGCATGCTAAGTGTTTGGTTATATTCAAGTTTGTCTCTTTTTATGATATGCATAATATATGCAAGTTTGTCTCTAAGTATGGCATGTTATGCAAGTTCATATGCAAGTTATGATGCAAGTTCATATGCAAGTTATGATGCAAGTTCATATGCAAGTTATGATGCAAGTTCATATGCAAGTTATGATGCAAGTTCATATGCAAGTTATGATACATGTTTATATGCAAGTTATGATGCAAGTTCATATGCAAGTCATGATGCAAGTTCATATGCAAGTTTATGTGCAAGTTCATATGCAAGTTATGATACATGTTCATATGCAAGTTATGATGCAAGTTCATATGCAAGTTTATGTGCAAGTACATATGCAAGTTGTCTCTTTTATGATATGCATAATGCAAGTTTGGGTTAATTACTAGTTGGGTTTAATGTATGTTCATATATGCAAGTTGACACCTTTTGAACCCATGATAAAGTTACATGCTATGTTGGCTAAACCCATGACATTTGTGATGAATCTTCCCTTTTATTATGTCACGTTACGAGAACGAATTACATGGGGAACGATGGGGTAAATATGCATGTTAATAAAATGATGTGGAATGGGTATGCTTAAGAGTAACATAAATTAAATGAACATAATTGGGAATTTACCTATTGAGTTAGGTCTACCCATATTATGGAGTTGGGAATTTACCTATTGAGTTAGGTCTACCCATACTACGGAGTTGGGAATTTACCTATTGAGTTAGGTCTACCCATATTCTGGAAAACATGATTAATTAATTAGGGATAATTAATATAAATTATGAGGGTGATTAATTAGGTGTAATTAATCGACTAAGACACGAGGTAGGACTCAGTTGTAGCGTAAAACTGCCCGGACCCAACCGGCTTAACCAGTTGCTACAAATGTTAGCCCAATGTGAGAGGTCTTAGGCACAAATTAAATACGTGATTAAAGTAAAGACACGAGGTTAGACCCTTTTATGACGTAAGGCTGCCCGGACCCAACCGGCATATCCAGCAGTCATAAAAGACGGTCTAATGTGAGAGGTTTTTATGAGGTCATGATCTTAATTAATTAAGAAACACTTAACCATATTAGCATGTAGAGGGATATGAGGGGTTAAGTGGGTGCTTTGCGTGGCATGTAAAAATCTAGTGGGTTGCCTTGGGTGGCAATAGAAAATACGATTAGAATACTTAACCAAAGAGGAACATGTAATTAAACATGGGTAAAGGGTTAAGTAAGTGCTTTGGGTGGCATGTGGAAATCTAGTGGGTGCCTTAAGTGGCAATTGATATATGATTAGATGACTTAACCAAACCTTAACATGTAGGTGGGCATGATTATAACAGGGGTTAAGTGGGATACACTAGATAAAATAACAAGCTTAGGTGGTAGCTTGTGGGGGCCCATTTCAACCAATATCCCAAACGTATCTTAGTGGGCTCGACTCTAGTCGGGTGACGGGACACGCATATTGGGCTTGACTATAAGAGGCCAAAATGGGTTAGCGGTGGCAACGCATGACCAACGGGTTTCATATGCGTGTGTGGACCCGGGCTGGTAAATAAGACTTTGTTGCATCGTGTAGATATAAGCCGTGCACCGTTAGTTTTATCAGGTTGCCACGCTGGGGAATGGTACACCCCACGGTGGGGCCAGCACGGGTATCTACGTTAGGGAGCCGATCGAATGGGGAGTAGTGTGTACACCTAGTCGATTGTAGGGCCCCGTGGCGTCTACTTAGTCACCTAGGGGTTTGCGAGAACTATTAAGTTAATTTTATAAGTCCATGGGTGGGATCAACCTTTAAGTTAGGAATGACTGGTGTGGTGCAGTGTAGGAATTACCCTTGGGTGGGTAGATCTGGGGTGGTGTAATCCAGTAATTATCTTTGGGAGGATAAATGCGTCTTTTCGGTTATTTTAGTACATCCTGTGTTTAGTTGGCTACTTAGTGTAGTCATTATCCCCAGAGGTACCGTACCTTGTTTATATCATACCCTAATTACTTTAATGATTGTATTGTTAGGGTTATAGGACTCACTCAGACTTATGTCTGACCCCGTTGTTTTTATCTTTTTTCCCAACCCTCAGGTTATCAGAGTGGGCCCAGTACGAGTGGGTTTAGATCAGGCTGCTTTATTCTCTTTTGGAGCTTGGACCATAGATGTAGAGCTCAACTTACCCTTTCTTTTATGGCTATCAGTTCATGTATTGGGATTATGTACTTTTATTTATTAGGATGGATATTTTGTACTTGACTCTTATTATGGTTTTGGTGATGTAACCAAACATGTTTTACTTTCCGCTGCAATGAAATGATGTTTTAAAATTTTCAAGTATTACTTATATCTGTCTTGTTGTAATTTTTCTGTTCTATATTCACTTAAAATACTCCACCGATGTTATGGCATTCCCTTAGCGAGTGACCATAGCGGGTGTGGGGTGTTACACGTGGTATCAGAGCGAGGTTACCAGAACAGATAAAATTTTTAGAAAAACTATTTTCTAAGAATATTTTTGAAAGGAGTATTTTCAAAAACATGTCTTTTAAGAGAAAAGTTTTTGAAAGAAAAGCATAATCCCCAATAGCCATGTCTATATCTTTCGAATTCTCCGTTTTGAATCTCTTCCTCTCTCGTTTTGAGTTTCCCCTCCGCGTATAGATGACCTTTCTAAGATAGATAAGAACGGAAAACCACTTCAAGGGACTTAGACGTTAGTCAGATTAGAAGTTGGTTCAAGAAGGAGGAGGACTGGTAGGTATCTATTGGATAGACGATGGGAGGAAGGCTCAAATAGTTGTTTGGTTAATGAAGGATGAAACCTCATTGGTGGGAGGTTACGAGTGGAGAATGGGATGAAGAAGGCGAGTAGTTATCCTTTTGGAGGAATGGGACACCGTATTAGGATTGTCCAAAGGGGCATGGGCAAGGTATGGAATCTCCTGGAAGGTAGTTGTATTCCCTCGCGGCTAGTGTACCAGATGGGGATAGGACCGTCTAGGTTGGAATTAGGATTTCTTTATTATACGGTTCGAACTTTATTTGATTCTGACGCATCGAGTTCGTTTATCTCATCATTGTTAGTTGAGTCACTGCACTTAGACACCAGTTTGGTAGATGATCCCTTAGTTGTTTCAAACCCAATTGGGGCTCCATGATGTGTTTGGGTTTGAAAGTTTCTATACTTAGCATTGAGTTTAGATGCGATGCTTTTTGGGCTTCACGGGCTACGGGATAGTTTGGGCATGGACTACTTATCCAGTAGGGGTGCCCTTCTTGATTTTGAAGGGAGAGTTGTTAGGCTTATGACCCGCTTGGGTAACACTCTCGAGATCTCTTGTAATCCCATGGAATCTGTTATGCTAAGTTATCTAGAATCGCTTGACACGTCGGTCGAGAGTTTGCGATCTGTTAGAATGGTCCGGAAATACTCGGATGTGTTTGAGAAGGTGAAGGGCTTACCTCCGGAGCGGGAGATTGACTTCCGAATATATCTGGTAGACAATGCTAAACCTGTATCTTTACCAGTGCGCCACATAGCTCCTCGCGAGAGGAGGGAACTCCATAATCAAGTAGGTGAGTTGCTTGAGAAGGGGTCCATAAGACAAAGTATATCGGAGTGGGGTGCTCCAGTAGTTTTTGCTACGAAGGCGGATGGGTCCCTCAGACTTTGTGTAGGCTAAAGAGAACTAAATAAACTCACAAAGAAGAATAGACACCCATTGCCGAGGATTGATGATCTCTTTGATCAGTTGGTTGGCGCCTCAGTATTTTCGCTGTTGGACTCGGCCACGGGGTTTCGTCAGTTGAGAGTGGCTGAGGATAGTATAGAGAAGATTGCCTTTAGGACTCCGGATGGTTTTATGAGTGGCTGGTGATGCCATTTGGTTAGACGAACGCCTCCGCATACTTTGTTGATTTGATAAAAAGGGTGTTCAGGGAGTACCTAAATAAGTTCGTGATGATCTTGGTGGATGACATCTTGGTATTTTCTAGGAGCGAAATAAGTTTTCGTATGTGCTCAATAGGTTGAGCAAAGCCCGTTATGGGATAAACGGTGGTTTTGGAGCGAGACTGGCAAGGACATCCAGAGTTGGACAAGGGCTTAATTATTTAGCCATTTTTACTAGTATCATCTCACGTAGGTCGTCTGAATTCGAAGGAGGTATCCCTTGGGTGTTTGTCTGATATTGGTTTAGGCCTTTGGGGCTTGCATTTGGGGGATGTCGAGTTCGACTAGGGTGGTCTGCGTGAGAGATGGATAGTTGTGACGATTTTGCATGGGATAATATCCTGATTTTCTCTAGAAGTGGAGAAAAGCATGCCCTACATCTTAGGGAAGTGTTGGAGACTCTTTGAGCGCATTGTCTTAAGACAAAAAAGGTGGATGGAATTCTTAGCATCCTATGAGTTTGAGATAGCGTATACCCCTGGCAAGGGTAACGTGGTGGCAGACGCCTTGAGCAGAAAAAGGCTGTCTTTGAGTCCATTGTTCGTGGAATGGCGAAGCTTAGAGTTTATTTTTATGTTTGACTATAGACCTTCCGTTGACTTTGTACCCGGTTTGCTAGCCTCCTTAGAGGTTAGGCCTACTCTTTTGGGCGGATTGGCGAGGCACAGCGAGACGACCCACAGTTGGTTGAGTTAGTAGAGAAGCTCACAAGGGGGGGGGGAGTCGTCCAGCCATTTGAGTAGGTACACCCTAGATGGTAAGGGGTGGTTGCGTAGAGATGGTAGACTTTGTGTACCGCAAGACGAGGGTCTGAGGAAGGCTATACTTGATGATGCACATCGGTCGAAGATGACCATTCATCCTGGTAGGGACAAGATGTACCAAGACATGAAGCGAGTTTTCTTTTTGGGCCGGTATGAAGAAAGATGTGGCCGAGTATGTGGCTAGATGCTTGGTGTGCCAGCAAAGGAAAGCGGAGCAAAGGAAACCCGGTGGGTTGCTACACCCATTGGAAGTTCCGCAATGGAAGTGGGATAGTGTCTCGATGGATTTCATCGATGGGTTACCGAGATCGAGGAAGGGAAATACGGGAATTTGGGTTGTGGTAGACAGACTTACCAAGAGTGCCCATTTTATACCCGTGAAGAGTAAGAGGACCGCTCCATGGCTTGCTTCAGTCTATGTTAGAGAGATTGTTAGGTTGCATGGCGTACCATCCAGCATTGTGAGTGATCGAGATCCTATCTTCACTAGTGAGTTTTGGAGAAGTTTGCAAGAGGCGGTAGGGACTCAGTTGTGTTTGAGCACCGCATATCATCCTCAGACGGACGGTCAGACCGAGAGGGTGAACCGTATCTTAGAAGATCTCTTGAGGCTTTGTATCTTGGATTTTGGAGGTACATGGGAAGAACATCTTCCTTTGGTGGAGTTCGCATACAATAACAGCTTTCAGTCTAGTATTGGCATGGCACCTTTCGAAGCTCTTTATGGAAGGCCTTGTCGATCTCCTACATGTTGGTGGGAATCTACGGATAAGATCTTGCTTGGGCCAGATATGGTTAGAGAGACTTCAGAGAAGATTGATTTGATTCGAAGAAGGATGAAGGCAGCGCAAGATAGAAAGAAATCTTATGCGGATCGGAGAAGGACGGATCTTGAGTTTAAGGTTGGGGACATGGTTTTTGTCAAAGTATCTCCGTTGAGAAATGTTGTTCGCTTTGGGTCCGTTGGGAAGTTAGCACCGAGGTTTGTTGGGCCGTTTGGAAAGGATTGGACGGATGGCATATAGGGTGGAGTTGCCCGATAGACTTAGTGGTGTTCATGATGTATTCAGTGCTTAGATGAGACCGCAGAGGTCGTAGAGCTTAGCTTGCTTAGAGATGTAGAGGTAGAGCGTGATGCGACGATTCGACGAGCTCCTACTCGCATCCTTGGGTCAGAAACTAGGAAGTTGAGGAACAGAGAAGTTCAGCTAGTTAAAGTGCAATGGGGAGAAGACGAGGGCAATGCTACTTGGGAGACGGAAGCGAAGATGCGTTCTTTGTACCCATTTCTTTTTGAGAGTATGTCTTTTAACTTCTCCTTTATCGTTTGTCTAGTACTTATCTTATCTTTAGTATGTCCTCTCATTAGTACCTTTGACCTTTAGATAGGGTAAACCTATGGTTGAAACATGTGTTTGAGACATGTAATGTTTGATGGATGCATGTGGATGCAAGTGGTTGCTAGTGGTTGCTCGTGGATGCATGTATACACACTCTAGGCACTAGATCGGCTCAATCACTTCATATTGCATATTGCATAAAATTGTGTGTAGGAAGCTATATTTATGGATGTATAATGATTGTGTTATCATATGGATGATGCATTTTGGTGAATGATTGTGCACTCATGTAGATATTGTATGTGTCGATAGGGTTCTCTCGCATACATAATGGATGCATGGCACTATCATGGTTTGCATATGTTCATACATTAGATAGGGAACATATACACACACTTTTTGCATATGCTCATACATCATTAGAAACTGTTTTAAGGACAATAGATGCCCGTATTTGATGGATTAAGTAGATGTTTGTTTGGATGGTAGGATATGCATTCTCCTTAGCTTAGAGATTTCGGGGACGAAATCCTTTAAGGAGGGGAGAATGTAACACCCCGAATTTCGGTTAATGCTAAAATTCACAAATTAAAGAATAACTAATCCCAGATGTGGGAATTAGGGGAAACGGGTTGCACCATTGCGTTCGTCTCGGAAAAATACGCGAAATAGAGTCTGAGTTTTCGAAAATCGGAGTCCGTATGAAGAAGATATGGACGAACAAAGTTAGGCAGAAAAACCGAAAAAAACTAGCCAGAATGCACTGGCGCACTTGTGAAGTGCGCCAACACAAAAATGCACTGGCGCACTTGTGAAGTGCGCCAACACATTTTTACACTGGCGTACTTGGGAAGTGCGCCCGTGTCGAGCCAGGAAACCTGCACAGTTTCTAAAGAGTTCTGTGGTTGGGTGCACCAGTTTGGGGTTTGGGCTTGGTCTTAGGGCTGGTTTCTGGAAGGTTCCGAAATCTAAGGGTCCTAATCTAATTTAGGGTTAATCTAAGGGCCTAAAACACTCACCTAATCTATAAATACACCCTAATACTACCCTAATTCATACTAAAAATAGAAATGATGCCACCATGCCGCCAAAATCAAACTTGAGAGGAACCTCCACTAGTTTATGAAGAAAGTTGCAAGCTAATCAACCTCTAATCATCATCTTCTTCTTGTATAGCAACTAGTTCTACTACATAAGTTTGCTAATCTTGGTTTTGGTGAGTTTCTATAGACTTAACAATCAATTGTTAAATTGATTATGATAGGATATGATAAGATATGACTATGTTTGTGGAATCAATGTGTTTATGCAAGTTTAGTATAGTGTATGTTGTGTGCTATATGCAAGTTTAATGCTATGTTTTATGATGCAAAACACTATGTTGAACATTGATTCATATGTAACATGTTATGCAAGCTATATGGGAGATTATATGCAAGTCTATATGTAACATGTTATGCAAGTTATGTATTTGGTTTTATGCATGCTAAGTATTTGGTTTTATGCATGCTATGTATGTGGTTTTATGCATGCTAAGTATTTGGTTTTATGCATGCTAAGTGTTTGGTTTTATGCAAGTTTGTCTCTTTTTATGATATGCATAATATATGCAAGTTTGTCTCTAAGTATGGCATGTTATGCAAGTTCATATGCAAGTTATGATGCAAGTTCATATGCAAGTTATGATGCAAGTTCATATGCAAGTTATGATACATGTTTATATGCAAGTTATGATGCAAGTTCATATGCAAGTCATGATGCAAGTTCATATGCAAGTTTATGTGCAAGTTCATATGCAAGTTATGATACATGTTCATATGCAAGTTATGATGCAAGTTCATATGCAAGTTTATGTGCAAGTACATATGCAAGTTGTCTCTTTTATGATATGCATAATGCAAGTTTGGGTTAATTACTAGTTGGGTTTAATGTATGTTCATATATGCAAGTTGACACCTTTTGAACCCATGATAAAGTTACATGCTATGTTGGCTAAACCCATGACATTTGTGATGAATCTTCCCTTTTATTATGTCACGTTACGAGAATGAATTACGTGGGGAACGATGGGGTTAATATGCATGTTAATAAAATGATGTGGAATGGGTATGCTTAAGAGTAACATAAATTAAATGAACATAATTGGGAATTTACCTATTGAGTTAGGTCTACCCATATTATGGAGTTGGGAATTTACCTATTGAGTTAGGTCTACCCATACTACGGAGTTGGGAATTTACCTATTGAGTTAGGTCTACCCATATTCTGGAAAACATGATTAATTAATTAGGGATAATTAATATAAATTATGAGGGTGATTAATTAGGTGTAATTAATCGACTAAGACACGAGGTTGGACTCAGTTGTAGCGTAAAACTGCCCGGACCCAACCAGCTTAACCAGTTGCTACAAATGTTAGCCCAATGTGAGAGGTCTTAGGCACAAATTAAATACGTGATTAAAGTAAAGACACGAGGTTAGACCCTTTTATGACGTAAGGCTGCCTGGACCCAACCGGCATATCCAGCAGTCATAAAAGACGGTCTAATGTGAGAGGTCTTTATGAGGTCATGATCTTAATTAATTAAGAAACACTTAACCATATTAGCATGTAGAGGGACATGAGGGGTTAAGTGGGTGCCTTGGGTGGCATGTGAAAATCTAGTGGGTTGCCTTGGGTGGCAATAGAAAATACGATTAGAATACTTAACCAAAGAGGAACATGTAATTAAACATGGGTAAAGGGTTAAGTAAGTGCTTTGGGTGGCATGTGGAAATCTAGTGGGTGCCTTAAGTGGCAATTGATATATGATTAGATGACTTAACCAAACCTTAACATGTAGGTGGGCATGATTATAACAGGGGTTAAGTGGGATACACTAGATAAAATAACAAGCTTAGGTGGTAGCTTGTGGGGGCCCATTTCAACCAATATCCCAAACGTATCTTAGTGGGCTCGACTCTAGTCGGGTGACGGGACATGCATATTGGGCTTGACTATAAGAGGCCAAAATGGGTTAGCGGTGGAAACGCATGACCAACGGGTTTCATATGCGTGTGTGGACCCGGGCTGGTAAATAAGACGTTGTTGCATCGTGTAGATATAAGCCGTGCACCGTTAGTTTTATCAGGTTGCCACGCTGGGGAATGGTACACCCCACGGTGGGGCCAGCACGGGTATCTACGTTAGGGATCCGATCGAATGGGGAGTAGTGTGTACACCTAGTGGATTGTAGGGCCCGTGGCGTCTACTTAGTCACCTAGGGGTACGTGAGAACTATTAAGTTAATTTTATAAGTCCATGGGTGGGATCAACCTTTAAGTTAGGAATGACTGGTGTGGTGCAGTGTAGGAATTACCCTTGGGTGGGTAGATCTGGGGTGGTGTAATCCAGTAATTATCTTTGGGAGGATAAATGCGTCTTTTCGGTTATCTTAGTACATCCTGTGTTTAGTTGGCTACTTAGTGTAGTCATTATCCCCAGAGGTACCGTACCTTGTTTATATCATACCCTAATTACTTTAATGATTGTATTGTTAGGGTTATAGGACTCACTCAGACTTATGTCTGACCCCGTTGTTTTTATCTTTTTTCCCAACCTTCAGGTTATCAGAGTGGGCCCAGTACAAGTGGGCTTTGATCAGGCTGCTTTATTCTCTTTTGGAGCTTGGACCATAGATGTAGAGCTCAGCTTACCCTTTCTTTTATGGCTATCAGTTCATGTATTGGGATTATGTACTTTTATTTATCAGGATGGATATTTTGTACTTGACTCTTATTATGGTTTTGGTGATGTAACCAAACATGTTTTACTTTCCGCTGCAATGAAATGATGTTTTAAAATTTTCAAGTATTACTTATATCTGTCTTGTTGTAATTTTTCTGTTCTATATTCACTTAAAATACTCCACCGATGTTATGGCATTCCCTTAGCGAGTGACCATAGCGGGTGTGGGGTGTTACAATGCTTGTAACAAATTTAAAATCTCCCAGGATTTAAAATTAACATATATTTAACCCAGATTCATTTACAAAAACTTTTCAAATTTTCAGGGTTTTAATCCCAATTCTGATTCAGATTTCAGATTCAATTCATCGGATTTCATATGCTTCTCTTATATGAATTCTGATTGGTTACTTACATCCATTTCAATTTATAATCTTACTCGATTATAATAACAACCAATATATCCAATATATTATAATTCCAATATATATAATTTCTCTATATCAAAATATACTTTGAGTAAAACTATTTTCAATTACCCACTTTTTAAAACATATCGTGTCGACCCATCGTATTCGAGCGTTTATAAACTCCTACCCATACAGTAAATCAAACTGATCGATCAGAACCCATAAACAACTCAACCAATAAATCAACATAATATAAAACCATTTTTATATCAAATAACAAACACGCTCACTCGTATATATACACTCAACTCAATCAAGGATATTACTAACCCTATCTCTACCAAGTCACGCCACAGAACCAAGGTAATTACTTAACCTTAAGCTCTGATACCACTGTAACGTCCCGGAAAATTTTCAACTTTGGTCATCGACATAAAACCCACGTCGATTATCCAAACATCGAAAATACCGGTAGTTAATGAAAGAGGGTGAGAATAGATAAGATAGAAACTTAGAATAGAAGAAAAAGAACATACAACATCAGAGTAACATGAATCTCACAGCGGAATGATCAACATATAATAGATAACATATCTTTGAAATAAAATCAGTATATGTATACAGTAACATTACCAGAGTACAACACTTACAACACAACGGAAATAACAATAGCTATAATCCTGAAGCCTCCTACTCCGAGCTCTCCAAGTATATCTGTAAAATCCTGACTACTTGACTGCCCGTACAAAATTGGGCACCCAAGAGTTTAGGGAAAATAAAACAAAATAAACTTCGAGTCAGTCATGTGACTGGTGTGAGTAAACTCAAATTATTTGTTTAACTTTAAAAATCCTTTCAAAAGAAAGAATAATCGTAAGACCGATCCATACATAAACACGGATGGTTTTTACCTTACGATAACCCAAATCATTTATAAAACAATATTATTCTTATATTATAATAATGTCTAACACAAGTAATATCAATCTCGTAGAAACGCTTGCATCTAACGTTCTACATATATAATATACAATCAAAACCGTGGGCTCTTATTTGGGGAATGGATTCCAACTGTGACAAGGTATGCATCCTCCTTCCGCTCAACGTACTCTAGAAGCGATACACTGGAGTTCAACAAGAACATCTTGCAACTCGGCCACACATGACCGACCACTCATTTCGCTTGAGTGTATCGAATATATTTTCACCTTACAGTTGGTAAACCAACATAACCATTCCCGAGAGATACAGAATTGAAAGAAGTAACAAATATGAATATTCTCTATATGGTGACAATATACTCTACTTGGTTGCGAACCACTTAGCCATGTTGCCTGCCCGATTTCTGTCATTTCCCAGTTGATGAGGCTCGAGGTCAAAACGTATCTTTTAACAGATCACTCCTCCATTTACTTAAAATGCCACATCGTCATACCCGTCAAATCACAAATTGATTTCCCCAAAAATACCACGGATATAAGCTAAGAGAAAAGAATTCCTCCGCCACCAACGTAAATACGTTTGAAACGGTCAACTTACATGATCTACCAGTTATACTCTGTCAAACATTCGTCCATTCAAGTTGTCCTGGGACTGGAAAAACCGAAGGCACTATTGCGTACACCCATCCTAGGCAATCTCTACCTAGGACTTATTCAACAGCCCTTGCACTTTACTCCGTCTTCAATTTGTCTTCGATCTATTTGACTCGAAACGCTAACGTCCATACAGAGTGGTTCTTTGGATAAGAATCCAACCGGTCTCTCCGTATTAATGACGGAAAAGTGGTCAAAACTTTGATAGTCTGTGATTTAACTATCAAAGAAAAACACGTGTGCAAACAATGATATTATTTCCAGATGGAAATTTTATCGATCAATCATCATTTAACGTTTATCTCTTTAGTTCATTAATTTACTTATCTCCTGTTTCCATATATTCTAAATTCTTATTTTCTATTATCAGAAAACATTTCTGATTCTTATTTGGTAAACATTTCCAAAACTCCTTCACTGGATTTAAACTGATGTTTAAATCAAACATCACCATGCCAACTCAAACCATTTCACTCATTAACCAAATTCACTTATCCATCCTTCACTATCAAACCTTACCATTCCTTAGTTAAGAAGGAAGTCAATCAAGTTGGGGTATAATTACCTTTAAGACCTCAACTGAACAACGTTTAAACTTCGAAATAGTCAAAGTTTATCTTTTAAATCTTTAACAAACTTCCTTACGTAACTCTCTTTCGAATAAATCTCTATTCGATAACTCTTTCCTTCGAATAAACTATATTCGATAATCTCTCTTCGAATAGCCCTATTCGATTAACTCTATTAAATTAACACTATTCGATTAACTCTAATCGATTTACTCTTATCAGTTAGCTCTATTTGATTAACTCAATTCTATTAACTCTATTTGATTAGCTCTATTGGATTAACTCTATTTGATTAACTCTATTGGATTAACTCTATTTGATTAACTCTATTGGATTAACTCTATTCAATTAACTCTAACTAATTTACTCTTATCAATTAACTCCTTTTGAATAAATTATATTCGATTAACTCCTTTCGAATAACTAATATTCGATTAACTCCTTTCGAATAACTAATATATGATAACTCCTTTCGAATAACTAATATTTGATAACTCCTTTCGAATAACTAATATTTGATAATCTCTCTTCGAATAACTAATATTCGATAATTTCTTTCGAATAATTATTATTCGATAACTCCTTTCGAATAACTAATATTCGATAATCTCTCTTCGAATAACTAATATTCGATAATTTCTTTCGAATAACTAATATTCGATAACTCCTTTCGAATAACTAATATTCGATAACTCCTTTCGAATAACTAATATTTGATAATCTCTCTTCGAATAACTAATATTCGATAATTTCTTTCGAATAACTAATATTTGATAATTTCTTTCTTCGAATAGCTAATATTGGATAATTCTAATCCGACTAACTTTAATTCAATTAACTCTATTCGACATAACAAATATTCGACTAACTCTTGTTCGATTAACTCTATCCGAATAACTCTAGTTCGATTTAACAGTAATCGATTAACTCTAACTGATTAACTTTAACTAGTTAACTCTAACTGGTTAACTCTAACTGATTAACTCTAACTGTTTAACTCTAAATGATTAACTCTAACTCTAATCGATTAACTCTAACTCTAATCGATTAACTCCTCTAACTCATTTTGATTAACTCCATTGATTAACTCTACGTCCATATTCAGTTTCAAATATCGATGTTGAAATCGATTCTTACTTCTCTATATAAGTCCTGACTTATATATTCTATTTATCCAATGATAAATATTTTATTTTATTTATAAAATATTATTTATAAATTAATCTTCTCAATCTATCGGTTACAACAGATTCAATTTAAAATCTTTGCTTTAAACCCATATCATGTTATACCCGTGTGCAAAGCTCGGGTCTAAACTTTCCTGATGTAAAATTCTATTCATTTGCCAAATATTTCCTTATATGACATTCCTTTTCATTTCCCAATAAATCCGTTTTATAACTCTATTTATTTTCTAAATAATCATTTCCTTTTTATAACTCTATTTATTTTCTAAATAAACATTTCCTTTTTATAACTCTATTTATAAATGTTTTACCAATATTTCTCTTTCTGTTTTATTTGTAAATGTTTTACAAATATTTCTCTTTCTATTTGTTTTACAAATATTTCTTTTTCTATTTGTTTTACAAATATTTCCTTTTATATTTGTTTACAAATAATTTCCTTTATATTTGTTTTACAAATAATTTCCTTTATAAAATCCCTTGATTTTATAAATATTCCTATATATAAAATCCTTTGATTTTATAAATATTCTATTCCAATATACAGTTTGAAATCTTCCTTCTATATAAAATCTTTCGATTTTATATAATATTTTATTTCAATATAGTTATTGAAATTTTCCTTTTTCATCCCAGGGTTTTCTTAGGGTATATAAAATACCAAACAACAGTGATTGATATCATTCAAACACACATAATCAACAACAGATTATATATCACATCATATATCACAATATATGAAACAAAACAGTATTTTATATATTGAGGAACCCAGTTGGGTCCCTCCAACCTGTTTCCCTGCATCACAGTTGTTAAACAATATAATTAACATCGATTTCATTTCACTATGAAATATTCAGCTAAACGGAATCAATATTTGATTAACGATTAATATATATATATATATATCGTTATCTATAATTTCAACCAATACATAAGCAATTCAACTAAACAGTTATCACACAGCTATCAACAGGTAATTATCAGCTCTAAGAATACGTTATAGAAATATAACTGTTCAGAATTGGTGAGTTTTACTCACATTGGCAGTTTATAGTTAAATATCGATAACCGTTGTCGATTCAGATCGGACAATTTATTTTGCCATAAATTGTAACGAGCTCCAATTAACTTTCAGTCAGTTCCATTGTGTAGTGTCCGTCCATACGATCCCAACGGATCTTGTTTCACGCAATTCTGATTTCGAATGGATAAGATACAGCTTTTACAAGTTGATACGATATTTAAATTTAAAAATAAAACTAATTCCATTAAACTTGGGCTTACCCACTTAAAATCGGCCTGTACCACCTCAATACCAACCAGCGTACTGTACAGTCTTCTTCCTCCAACGAAGAACGCGACCTACTCCTCGTTTCTTTGCCATTACCATATTCTTTCAACCCTAAACTTCTCCATCTCTCAATCGAAACCCAAAAAAGATTATACCATCGAACCTCTCTTCATCTCCTCTACCTTTTGACGCCCTCCTTCCTCAACTCGCCTTCACCCTCCCCACCCGCGACTACAGGAACCCGCGCAGCCCCCAGCAGTACATCGACAATAATTAAATCCAGAAAATCCACAAAAAATCACACAAGTGCGATTTTATCCGCTCACTCCAAAAACAACATCAAATCCAAACAACACCACCTCGTTTTAATCAAACCTTGAACCCTAGTTCTAATGTATCTGCTGTACCAAATTTTAGCGATGGAAATCATGTCGAGCTCGCCCAAAATTTACATGAGTACGAAGAGAATCACTTTGTGAGTCTATATATATATAACTTGATTTATAGGAATTTTTTTGTTTTTCATTTGATTTTTCAAAGATAGAACCCTCACGTTGGAAAAGGAAACAGACGACGGCGGATATTTTGAGGAAGTGAATTTGGTTAAAAGTGTTAAAGGGGTATGTATATATAGGGAATTTAGATATTTTTAGATATTTTAGGATATTTTATTTTAATCATTTTATATCCGTTTCTACATTCTGAAAATTCCTACGAATACATACGATATCTAAAAATCATGAAACTGAACATGCAGCTAAAGTTCGACAGTACGGTCCCAACGAAACTGGTTTCATCAAATTCCAACTCCGTTTGCTCACACAACATATTTTTAACCATCAAAATACTGGCTGTTTTTCACATTAAAAATTCATACGGCCACATACTGACTCTAAAAATCACGAAAATTGATATCTAGCAATAATTTAATATTGCGGATCCAACAAAATTAGTTTCGTCGAAAACAAAGTTTGTTTGCAAAACTGGCTATTTTTAAAGCACTAAATAACCCTATTAAATATATAAATATATTTAAAAACAATTAAATTAAATATTTAAAAATAAATATTATCGTATATATTCACAATAGAATATCATACAACTCCAGTTGGATTTATAACTCGATATTTCAAAATTCCCAGTTATATCGATATTCGATTTATATATAAAATACTTTTATAATATAAATATATATTTATAAATTTCAAAGGAATTCCATAGCGACTTTTCTAAAATTTGATTTGGACATAAATCAAAATCTACACAATGAAATCTCGATTTTTCTCTTCCACTAGAAAAAAATACTTCCCCAGCTCCGAACGTTTCTTGTTTCACAAAAATCCGATTTAAAACGGACCCTGTATATTCAGTTGAAGTTCAAATCACCAAATAGCGAACTACCGCCACATTTCGAGCTCGATTATAATTATATTATAATTATACATTCAACTGTCGTTTATATAATATATTCATTAGTCGAATCAAATTCCAAACTGAATTATATTTTTTTTTGAATTTTCCAGTTCACATTATATTGTCAATTCACTATTTCCGACTATTTCGAAATTAAATATATTATTCTATTATTTATATTAATTAAATATTCCATATTATTTAATTCTGGTCATTTTAAATAACCAAACCATTATTTAAATAATTAAATACATTATTTATATACCGTAAAAGTACGAGTCATTACACATGTGGTACCGGACTAGGTGCTGTGTTGATGCAAGGATGTAGGGTTGTAGCTTATGCAAGCCGACAACTGAAACCACATGAGAAAAGATACCCTACCAACGATTTGGAATTAGCAGAGATCATGTTTGCGTTGAAGATGTGGAGACATTATCTCTTGGGAGAAAGATTTGATTTGTTTACTGACCATAAGTCGTTAAAGTATTTTTTCTCTCAGAAGGATCTAAATCTCAGTCAGCAAAGATGGTTAGAGCTCTTGGCTTCCTATGATTTCGATATCGCATATACACCAGGAAAGGGCAATGCGGTAGCTGATGCATTGAGTAGAAGACATGCTAGTTTAGGGGCCATGTTTCTTGAATGGAAGCAATTGGAGTACATCGCAAGGTATGATTTCAGACCAAAGTAATTGGATCCAGAAATGTTAGCAAGTTTGACGATCAAACCCATTTTGATTGAGTGGATTGGTTCCAGTCAGAGGGATGATCCTAACTTATTGGAAATCATCTCCAAGTTAGAGATGGGCATCAATCAGGAGATGAACAAGTATGGGCTTGATCGAGATAGATGGCTTAGAAAGAATGGAAGACCAGTTGTACCCAACGTCAATGGATTGAGAGATGAAGTGCTTAGAGAATGTCACCACTCAAAGCTGACCATACATCCCGGTGGTAACAAAATGTATCGAGACATGAAGCATATCTACTACTGGGACGGGATGAAAATAGACATTGGGAAGTTTATATCCAAGTGCATGAATTGCCAGTTAGTTAAAGCTGAGCAAAAGAAACCTAGTGGTTTGTTACAACCGTTAGAAATCCCAGAATGGAAATGGGAACAAGTTTCGATGGATTTCATCAACGGTTTACCAAGGACTAGATCAGGTCATGATAGCATTTGGGTAATCGTAGATTGATTGACTAAAAGTGCAAGGTTCATACCCGTCAAGTCGAATAGAACTACAACTAAGTTAGCGGAACTGTATATGAAGTGGATAGTGAGATTTCATGGAATACCCAAAGGCATTGTAAGTGACCGAGATCCGTTGTTTACTAGTGGATTTTGGAAGAGCTTACAAGAGGCGTTGGGATCATAATTACATCTCAGTACCGCGTACTATCCTCAAACCGACGGTCAGACATAGAGGGTGAATCGTATATTGGAGGATCTCTTGAGAGCTTGTATATTGGATTTTGGGGGATCATGGGATGACCATTTGCATCCAGTAGAGTTTGCCTATAATAACAGTTATCAATCCAGTATCGGTATGGCTCCAATTGAAGCTTTGTATGGAAGACCGTGTAACTCATCATCATGTTGATTGGAAACCGGTGAGAAGTTTGTGCTTGGGCCGGATGTAATAAGGGAAACTTCAGACAAGATCAAGATCATTCAACAGCGAATGAAGACTGCCCAAGATAGGCAGAAGAGTTATGCTGATAGAAGGAGAAGAGAAATGAAATTCTCCGTTGGTGACTAAGTATTTGTCAAGATCTCTCCATTAAAGAATGTTATTCGATTTGGTAGGAGAGAAAAGTTGGCACCAAGATTTGTTGGTCCATTCCTAGTTCTCGAGCAAGTTGGGAATTTGGCATATAGAGTCGAGTTGCCTGACAAGATGGCGGGAGTTCACAACGTATTTCATGTTTCCCAGTTAAGGAAGTTCATGCACGACCCCAATATGACAATTTCATCTGATCAGTTGGATGATATCGAAGTAGAACCCGAGGCGGTTGGGAATCACAAGCCGATTCATATTTTCGAGCATAATACGAAGCAACTTCGAAGGAAAGCGGTGAAACTAGTAAAGATTCAGTGGGGCGAGGATGAAAATGACTGTACTTGGGAGACAGAGGAGAGCATTAGGAAGGCGTATCCAGAACTCTTTGCCTGGTAAGATTCTACTTGCGATTTAGTTTTCCGCATGCTAGGATAGACTTGTTTGTTTGTTTTGTATGTTAATTGCTGTAAATGATTGGTAGGCATGCGGGACTCTTTGTATGTTTTGGTCAAGGAATTTTTAGGACGAAATTTCCTAAGGGGGGAGAATGTAATGACCCGCGTTCTACGCATCGGAAGATCGTAGAATATTTATTTCTTTTTCATATGAAGTCGTAAGGTCGTGTAACTTTAGGGAACGACTATTGGGGTCATTTTCCATGTTCAAGATTTTTGCTGATTTTTAAATGACTGTTTTGCCTCTAGCTGATCTTGTTTTGGTCATAACTTTTGATTGAAAAGGAGTTTTGACCTAAAATCACTTCCAATGGCTTTGGATGATGGTTTACAATTCCGTAGAGTGGTCACATTAGCCAAAAGGACTCACCGTTTGGGAGATATGGCTGAAACAAGGTTTAGAAGGCAAAAACAGCTTAACCGAGCCTAATTAGGGTGGTTAGCGAGAGGGCCCATAACCCGTTTCAGGATTAGGGTTATGAGGAGGCTGAGAACAGTAGGGAAACAAATTTTATTTCATTTTTCAGCCGTCTAAAACTATTCCTTAACCCTAGCCATGGCCTCTACCTTCTAAAATCATCCAAAATCGCTCTCTAATCAAGGATTAAGCTTAGCAATGCCAAATCAAGGAAGATCTTCACCAGATCAGTGTTAGAGCTACTATCAGACACCAGTATTCGCCCAAATCAGTGAAGTTTCGGTTTTGAAAATTTTAATTGTGGCAAAGGTGAGTGATTTGCACTGTTTTTCACTAATTACGGCTAATTAGGGGTGATTAGCGATAATTAGCGAAATTATGGCTCAGAAAAATCTGGAAAAATTTGTAAAATTCTTAAATATTATTTCCGGACTCTGATAAAAATTTGGGTTAATTTGGACATGTTTTACTAATTGTATGGTTAAGTCATGATTAAGGGGATTAAGGGGAAAATCATGTTTTTTGGGTATATTTGATCTAAGATATTTCATGCGAATGATGTTTTAATGTTTTTGATTGATTCTATATGTTGTTACAGCTGTTTGGAATGTTTTGTGATGTCATAGAAAGGTTAGAATGGTTGAAAACGTCGTCGTTTGGCGAAAATAGCTTGCTGGAAAAAGTTGCAGATTTTCAGAACTGGTTAGGAGGAACACCCGATCCGATCCGGATAGGAGCAAGACACCCGATCCGATACGGATAGGAGAAAGACACCTGAACTAATCCGGATAGGAGGATGACACCCGAACCGAACCAGATAGGAGGAGGAGACCCGAACCGAACTGGATAGGAGAAGGAGAGAAGGAGACCCGAACCGAACCGGATAGGAGGAGGAGACCCGAACCGAACCAGATAGGAGGAAGAGACCTGAACCGGACCGGATAGGAGGAAGACCCGAACCGAACTGGATAGGAGGAGGAGATCCAAAGTGAACCGGATAGGAGGAGGAGACCTGAATCGATCCGGAGGAGACCAAAACCTGAGATGCAAAGGTAGTCCAAATGGGAAGTAGAGCTCAGGATCTAGTTGGGAACCAACGAGTTAACTTCATGAGTTGGGCTTTGTTGCGGCACGCGTGCAAAGGGGTTATCGACATCTATAGCTTTGACTCGCCACAGAAAGACGGATATTGGTTATGGATCAGTGCAGTGAAGTTGTCATGACTTCATGGGGCAGATGATCATAGCAAGGCTATGAGCCAGTGCAGTGGAGCCATCATGCCTCCTTGGGGCAGAGTGGACATAGCAAAGGATTAGTGGCTATGGATCAGTGCAGTGGTGTCATTACGACTTTATGGGGCAGAGTGATCATAGCAAGGCATGGGGTGGTCAAAGTGGTAGATATCGTATGCTTTACGCACTGAGTGAGAGATGCGAGGATGGTTGCTATGCTTGATTATTTGCCATCACTATGACATGCACACCCCCACCCCCGTATCTTTACACCATATGTTAGTGGCACCTTAGAGTATTGCATTGTATGTAGTGCTAACTCTTTGTTTGCAGGTACAGGTTCAGGTATGGTTTAGTATACCTGTTATTGTTCTGTTTTGCTGCTTATCGCTCATACTAGACTTTTGTCTGACCCGGAGTTTTATGTCTCTTCTTATTACTCTGGGTGCTCTTAAACAGGCAGACTAGAGACAGGTTAGGTGGTATACACGAGTAGCTGTACCAGGGACGAGCAAGAGGCTCCCACGTATGATATATATAGATATTCTCCCTGTGTCGCTGCTGGTCACTACTTTCGGCATTAGTAGTGTACCTTTCCTTTACTTTGGTTTAGGGATAGTTTTCAAAAGTTGTAATAATGATGATGTGGAACATAAGCTGTATTTGGATTTTCCGCTGCTATGATGTTTAGTTTTCAGCTTATGCACTGTCTTGCTTGTTTATGTCAAAGTATGTTATTATTATATTTTATTCCATGCGCTGTGAGACATTCTACAGGTTCCTTGTTAGTTCAAATTCCTTTCTTTTTCTTTCTTTGGTAACCATCCTGTGCTGGTCGGGCATTGGCACAGCGCACTTTCATGGGAAATGTCGACTGTTGCGGGGCGGGCCATCACATTATTCAACTCGTCGATTATATTATTCTATATTCATAACTCAGTTATGAATTTATTCAAAACTCAAATTTATACATTCAATACCAATTCTCATCGAATTAGATTATTTATAAAATAATGATATCATCGAATTCCAAATCATAAATTCTTTTTGTACAAATAATTAATTAATTCAACATCCCTTACCATTACAAACTAATACCATCTCTTGATAATAGTGAAGTCATTAAGGTTGGGGTATTTTTTTACCTCTCAAACCTTGATCGACAACGTTCTTATCTTGATACGGATAAGAGTTTGTAATACAAAAACTCGATTTAAAATCCTACCTTTTATTCCATTTCTTAAATTTGGAAATATGTTTCCAAATTACTTAATGAAAATTTCTTCATCACATTTATAAACGTTGTTTATAAATTAAACTTTCTTACTAAAACAAACTTCCATTTAATAATCTATTTAAAACTCGATTCCAATTTTGGAATTTTTTATTTTCATAACTTATATATATATATATCACTATGGAATCTATTTTTATATTTAAATTTAAAATTTAGTTTTATTCAATATAATCCGGATATCTTATCTGAAAATAAATTTATTTATTTTATAAATTCGACATGGTCGAATTCTAATCATAAATCTATATGGGTTTATTTCAATTCATTTGCATTCTGAACATTGGAATAAATTTCATCGTTTCCCTTCCCTGAATGATTTCAAATTATAAATCCCTTTTTAAGTTCACACTTGAATCTAAATAAATTATCCAGTAAAAATGTCCTTCTTTTATTTATAAACATCGTTTATAAATAACAGTTCTTGTTTCAAATATTAAAACAAGTTTTCGATTTCAAATTTCTATTTTCGGAAAATAAATTACCTTTTTAAAATTAACATTTGAATTTTCATTTCCAAATTATCCAATAATAAATTTCTATTCAATCATAAACATTGTTTAAAAATTCGAGTACTTGTTTTATTATTAGAAACAAGTTATAGTTCTAATCCATTCGAAATTTGATTTCTATTCGGAAAATAAATTTTCCCTTTTAAATCTAGAAATCTCTTCTTATGATATTTTGAAGTATAATATCTAGGGCCAGTGATATTCTAATATCCAAACACACAAATCATCCATTCAATTCACACATCACACAAATGTTAGACAATATAAATAATACCAAACCTGCTTCAAGGTAGGATATCACTGTATAAAAGGTCATCCACTCATATATCGTGGGGGCAATAAGGTCATCTACTAATGATACTGCGGGAAATCCAATATATATATATATATATAATAACCACAACCACCAAGCCTAAATAACTAATATATATGATAACCACAATTTATAAATAAACAGCAATGCAACCAACCAATAAACAAACAACATATAAATATTTATTACATAAAAATTCGATTATAATAAATTGTAATCGAACAAAGGAACGGGTTTACTCACCAAATTTATTCATGCCGAATATCCTGTTAATTTTCGCATCATCGCAGCTGTGAATCTACTCACACTATGCCATAGATGGCCTACGGCAACCCCAGAGAAGTGACGTAGTAGGTGGCAAAAAGTGTTGCTACGGGCAAAAAATAATATGTGGCAACACTTTTGGGGTTACCTTTTGCCGCGTTGCCTTATAGTCAAAGGCAACGCCTTTTCGACTCTATGGCAATATCGGTACAGGTGTTGCCACAGGTACCAATACAATAAAAAAAATACTCTTTCGTAGCTGCCAAAAATAGTTGTAATATGTTTAGTACAGCTGGCAATTGTAATAAGGTCAATCTTTTTTACAACTGTTTCTAGCAGTTGTTAAAGTTTGTTTTATAGCTGTTAAAAGTAATTACACTTCAACTGCTATTAATCAAAGATTTCATAATATTATAATAAATATTATTATAATACAGTATTTTATTCAAATAAATATTTTATTTTAACATTTCAAATGGTACAAATTTTTGACTCCACTATTGTACATACACTCGTATATTATACAATCATTCATATTTACATACATTCCTCACTACATTGTCACTCGATTCACTGATATACAGACTCACACACACAATCATAAACAAGAAAAAATACACAAAAATGATTAAATAGTGGTAAATATACTTCAGATCTGGCTCTTTATACTTTACCCCTTTCACTATTGTATTTGTAGCCATCACGAACTTCATGTAACAAAATTCTCCTTACAAGCAGATGGAAAGTCTTTATCTGCTTAATAGTGGTAAATATTCGATCATAGGAATGTTGGAAAAAAACTTACCCGTAACAGTATTATGCAGTTTATGCAAAAAAGAAACTGACAGCAAATGGAAATTCACTCACACCTGTAATTCAGACTAGAAAAGTAGAATTTTATTAATTAGAGATTCTTTTGGCTGGTCCCGCTGTGATTTACGTTCAAAATTTATCTAACTGTAGGAAATAGACATGAGACTATTTAAATGAGTAGGCCAATCGAACTAATCTCCGATGAGTTATCGTAGGGAAAATTAACACTGTTCTATTCAATCAAGACAGACTGAACCAAGGGGTATATAATTCAATCAAGACAGACTGAACCAAAGAATAGCAAAAATCATTAAAGACCGGTCAATACTACATTATCATAACCAAAACCAAGTGCTTTCTTTACCAACTTGTCCAAGCACTTCACTCAATACTACATTATCCATAACCAACTACCTATCCCAATCATCTAGTGTAACTTGCAAAGTTGAAAGTTCCAAGTGATTTTGTCATGAATAAAAAAGAAAATGTACCTGACCGAAAAACCATTAATCGATTTCCCAATTTTCAAAGCCTTAACATCAGCACAAGCGGGCAAAGCTGATACCAAGGTAACTGAATCAGGTCTCACTCCTTCACTGTGCAATCTAGAAACCACGTCTAGAGCGTCCAAAGCAAATCCATTTTGAGCATACCCAGAGACAAGCATTCCAAGCAATCAAATCTTTTTCAGGCATTCTATCGAACATTTTCCTAGCATCATTCATTCTTCTACATTTTGCATACATATTCTCTAATGCAGTCATTGCATACACGTTAGAATCCAGCCGAATCTTTTCTAATAACCATCATCTGATGTCCATAAATTGAGTGATATTTTGACCAGATCTCACATGTCCACTAGAGCCTTGATCTTAAGTAAGATGACATTAATAAGCGATCTGAAAGGTATTTGAAATGGTAGGTAGCGGCACAGGTTTGCTTGAGATGAAAAGTCGATTGGATGAACCCTCATTTTGCTGAATGAATTTTCTCTAATTTGTTTGTAGAGAGGCAGATTTGGATAACGAATTTATTATGTAGAAGGAATCGCAAATTAATTAACTAATTTAGCAAAAAGATTGACTTACAAATGAATTTTGAGAATAGTGAGAATTAGGTTCGAGCGGGAAAATGAAAATTTGGAGCAAAGTGAGAATTATGTTCCAGCGGGAAAATTAAAGTTTAGAGTTAAGTAGTTAAGGCGGCAAAGGAAAATTCTGATTGACACGGATTGCTAATCTGGACCGTTGGATCGTGTTGATGCAGATTGATAATTTTTTTCATGCGGCTACTGCAACACATGTAGATATCTATACTAACACATTGAAGCATGCATTGCAATAGAAAAAAACAACATAGCAATGGAAACATTGCAGCCAGCAACACCATGGGTTTTCGTTGCAATAGGCTATCTATGGCGTAATGTCAACTTGTCTTGAATACATTTTATTTTGTACCTATGATAATTTATTTTTCTTATCAGTTAACCATTTATTTAATTTAAATTGACTTACTAAAATAAATAAATAAATATCCTATGTATATTTACTTTTTGTAAAACATGTATACCTTAGTGCCTTATTGCTACTACACATTACTTTCCTCTACAATTCCAAGTTCCGGCTGCCTTGAACACCGCTGTACAATGCTGACAACAACATCATACACCACTACAACCATGCATTCACCATCTCATTCTGACATTTCACCAAACGCCTTGCAGACAAATCTCCATTCTTTGCTACCACATATTATCCATACTGCTGAACTCTCCATAGACCAATATAGTCACCCATCATCCCAAAAACAATACAGACCGATCTCAAATTGCCTACTGCCATTACCAGATTAACCCGTTCACCATCAAGAAATGCGAACTCCACACAGTTTCCCTCTCTTTGAGCACCACCGTCTTATTCACAGAAATCCAAACTTCTCCCCAAATCACCTGTCCATCATCAGGTTCTTACTGTAAAAAAAACACTATCGAACTCCAAAATATCACCCAGTCCACCTCTCAGACACCGTGCTTCCTCTTCTGAAATCCACACATTAGCTGCCCTTTCAGCCTTCTCCCAAAAACACTCAACTTCCGAACCAAATCAATCACCTCCAAAAAGAAATTTCTGAATTCAAAATCACATGCTTCCATATCGTCCTTTCCAGAAACCTTCCCAATCGCTCATCTCATAAGAACTACAACCAAAATCCCTCTACGACTTGTTGTCGCATCCCCCTGAACCACCATAATAGCTTCGAATTTCACCTCAGCGCCTAATCCTTGTTTACCCCCATGAATCAAACACCATCGTGTACCACATCCACCAATCGCACCTCCCCAAAATCGGCAAAAATCCCTACTCAGAACACCCCACTATGATGTTGAATCGGCAGTCTTCCCTGAAAGAGTAAATCGATGCATGGGGTTGACCCATTCACAGCTTCGAGAACTCCCATCAACGTCGCACGCACCCCTTCCCATCGTGATGCCTCATCTCGTCTTGTATTCGATTTTTTTTAATAAGTGAATGACAGTTTAACTTTTTTGGTTGAGAGGAAAAAGGGAAGAACAGGTGGAATCGATTTGGATTGTGAGAATGGTGAAATACGAAGGCTTGGGCTGGTTTATATGGATACGAACGGAAACATACAGTATCGAAACCATTAATTTGTTGTTCCTTTGATATCAAAGAAGGAGGCCAAAATTTCTGCTCAAGGAAAAGGAAGTTTCTGCGCGATTAAATGAAATGTTAAGGCGTTGTCTGTACTTAGGGTAGATGATTGATTTTGTTTTAATCAAAAACTAAAATATCTCGCGGTCCCTTAATTTTAAACCCCGAACAGCTATTTCAACGCAACAACTGACATTAAAAGTTTATACTGCTATACTGAACTCCATGAAACCAATTCTGAAATTTAGTTTGCATGTATAGAAGAGATAAAAATTTAAATTGATGATCGAATATAAATCGATTTCAAAAACTTAAATTCATTGAAAATAAATAATTATTATCATTTCTAATTCAATATAGATTTTATTTTAATCGACTGAACCATGTTGATTAAATTTTAACTTCGGATCCAATTGTTTGTTGTTCCCATATTACGATGATTCAATATATTCGATATTATATCGTAATATTGATTATTAAATCGATAAATTCCATATAAAATCTGTTTATTAAACCAATTCAATATTTAAAACAATTTAAATATTTAATATTAAATTAAAAAAAACTGGGACGTTACATTCTTTCTCCCTTAAAAGAATTTCATCCCCGAAATTACTAAGGCAGAAGAAATGTTACAGACCTGTTAACTTTTGAAAAGCCCATTTCAATTTAATTCCAAATCAGTTTATCCATTTCAATTCATTTAACTTGCTTAAGTTAAAGTTTTAGAACTCAAATTCCTGGTATTCATTTCAAATTCCTTTGAAATCATATAGATATACACGTAGATATATTTATAACCATTTCAAATTCAAAACATTTGAATTTTCTAAAACAACTTGTTTTCTAAAATAAATTTCCATTGGAAATCTTATTATGGTAGCAATCCATCACTTAGAAACTCGTAAATGAACATCGATGATGGCGCGCTTCATCATCAGAATTATTTTCCCGTGTCCGAAGTGAATTCAATGCTTTATCATTTTCAAAATCCATTCAAAACTATTTTTATTCAAAAATCCTTCTAAAACAATGCTATGTTAATTATAACACTTTAGAAAATAATTTTCGAACATCTGAGATTTAATTTCCAAATTTTAATTTTAATTCAACTCATTTGTATATGTTATTCATATACAAATTCTATTTGATTATATATATAACCATTTCAATTTTATAATCTCATTTGATTATGATAATACAACCAATACATCTGTATATTATAGTAATTTCAGAAAATTATTCTTTCTTATAAAAATATAGTTTAGGTTAAATTATTTCATTTACCCACCTTTTAATACATACTATGTCGAATTACTCTGTTCTAGTGTTTAGAAACATCTATCAATATAGTTGTGCATTCTATATCGAACAGAATTCATAAACCACTCGGCAAACCAATCAACACAATATAAAAAAAATTATATCCACTTACAAATACGCATTCTCATATATACTTTCTCATACTCATTCTAGGGTACTACTGGCCCTATCTCTAATGAGTAAACCCCCACCAAGCCTAGGTGTTCGCTCAGCCTAAGCTCTGATACCAACTGTAATGACCCGCAAATCCGTACTATCTGAATTGACTAAAACAACACACTTCCAACCCAAATAATATAAAATCACGAGTCATTAGGGTTAAAAAAATAGAAATAGAAGAAGAACAGAAATAACAAAATAGAATCTCACAGCGGAACGAAAAAAAATATTATATAACATAACTTTTGAAATACAAATTTTGTATCATATATACATATCATTATCAGAGTACAACACGTATACATCACAACGGAAATAACTCTAAATAACTAATGGTGAAGCCTCCTGCTTCTAGCTCATCTAAGTGTATCTCTAAAAGCCTGAAACACTTGATTGCCCGTACAAATTTGGGCACCCAAGAGTTTAGGAATAACAAACAAAATAAATTCTGGGTCAGTCATGGGACTGGTGTGAGTAAACTCCAGCCATATTATTTAACTTTGAAAATCCTTTGAAAGAAAAGGATAAGAGTAAGACCAGCCCACACATAAACATGAGCGGTTTTTGCCTTATTATAACCCAAAACATTTTTGATATGAAATCCGGTGATATTATAATAATGTCTAATCAAGTAAATAGTCAAATAGTAGAACGCTTTCATTTCACGCTCTACATGCATAGTATAAAATCAAAAACCGTAGGGTGCTTATTGGAGATTGGACTCCAACTATGACAAGGTATGGGAGCACCTCCTGATCAGTGTACTCTATAAGGGATACACTGGGGTTCAGCAAGAACGTCTTGCAACCTGGCCACGCATGACCGCACTCATTTAGCTTGAGTGTAACGAATTTATAGTCACCCACGGTTGTTGGCCATCCAACCGTAATCTGTAAGATGTAGAATCGAAAAAGAACAAATAATGAATTTTTTCTAGATCGGTGACAAATATACCCTGCTTGGGTATGACCTAACTAGCCATGCTGCCCACCCGATTTTTGTCATTTCCCGGTTGTGAGGCTTGAGGCTACGTCTATCTTTTAGAACATTTGGCTACCATACACTTTGAATGCCACATCTTCAAATCACTAGTTGATCTTCCCAAAAATATTATGGGTATAAAAGCTAAGAGAAATGAATTTCTCCGCCACCAGACGTAATATCCTGAAAAGATCATCTTATGTGATACGTTAGGAATACTCTGTCAGAAATTAGTCCATACAAGTTGTCCTGGGTCTAGACAAACAGATCAGTCCTTGCATTTCACTTCGTCTTCAATTTCTTCAACATAATCTAATTCGCAACGTCTATGACAATACGGAGTGGTTTTCGGATATTAAATCCAACCGGTTTCTCTGTATTGACAACGATGGTCCAAAAATCTTTGATAGTTGGTGACTTAACTATCAAAGAAAAATAAAACATCCATCAAACAATCACTGGCCCTTTTAATTAATATTCTACTTTCCAAATTTCTTATCTAATTCTATATATATATATATATATATATATCGATTTATCGATTTTTGGTTATTGAAACTTCTTAAAAATATTCTAACTCCGAAAATTTTCAGAAAATTTCGCTAGCACCTCCTTTGTACCGGTCAGTAGTTCAAATCCCAACTCGCTTCTCTAGGCCCTTTTCATTCAAAAAGAAACTCAAAAAGCCAAGAGGCTTGCCCAATAGGCTCATAAAATCTCATATGGAAATTAAAACATGTACCTTTTTTGTCGAGCACTTAAATTATAACTTTCAAATTCTTCCTACTCTTCATCCCATAACTGTCTAATATACGTCCACCCGCAATTCTAGTTATTTCAAAACATTACAACTATTTTGATTTTACCACATTCAATCCCAATGAATAATTATTTAACTAATTCAATCGCTCCATCCACTTATAGTTTGAATCAATAATGTTCGACTTATATTTTAATTCACTTATAAACAATTCGAGTTTCATTTATAACTCCTCGTCTCATAGCTGATTTCAAATTCTAATTTACAAGTCCAATTTACTTAACCCTCATCAAGTTCCATTCAAACCACATTAATTAAATTCTTTTATTATTTAATTAATATCATTCCGTAATTCAAAATCTGATTTTATTATCAAAAATCACTTTATTCGACTTATTTGAGTTCATATTTTATTTATAACTGAAGTCTGGAATTTACTAATGGAAATTCAGATTTTTATTCACTCAAATCCCTTTTTTTCAATTTAATAAACCATTATGGTTTAAAACTATTATGGCGTTGTTTATCTGAAAATTTGATTTTGACATAACTCAAAATCTATACAACGAAATCCAGATTTTACTCTTCCATTAGAAAACTATTATTCAATAGATCTGAACGTTTCTTGTTTCATCGAATTCCGACTTGTATTGAGTTTTATATACTCAATTGAAGTCTGAATCATCGAATTACGAACTACTGCGCTACGGCGAATTCGTTTTAAATATAAATAAATATAAACTTTTAAACTTAGTCTATTAAATAAATTCCAACTCCATTTTCAATATTTTAAAATAATTCAAGCCTGTTATCCAAATCTGACTTAACAATTTAGGTTATTCTACTCGTCGATTATATTATTCTATATTCATAACTCAGTTATGAGTTTATTCAAAACCCAAATTTATACATTCAAGTCCAATTCACATGGAATTAGATTATTTATAAAATATCGATATCATCGAATTTCAAATTATAAATTTTTTTTTACAAATAATTATTTAATTCAACATCCCTTACCATTACAAACTAATACCATCTCTTGACAATAGTGAAGTCGTTCAAGTTGGTGTATTTTATTTACCTCTCAGACCTTGATCGACAACGTTCTTATCTTGAGACGGATAAGAGTTTGTAATACAAAAACTCGATTTAAAATCTCGCCTTTTATTCCACTTCTTAAATTTGGAAATCTGTTTCCAAATTACTTACTGAAAATTTCTTCATCACATTTATAAACGTTGTTTATAAATTAAACTTTCTTATTAAAACAAACTTCCATTTAATGATCTATTTGAAACTCGATTCCAATTTTGGAATATTTTATTTTCATAACTTATATATATATATATATCACTATGGAATCTATTTTTATATTTAAATTTCAAATTTATTTTTATTCAATATAATCCCGATATCTTATCTGAAAATAAATAAATTTATTTTATAAATTCGGCATGGTCGAATTCAAATCATAAATCTACTTGGGTTTATTTCAATTCATTTACGTTTAGAACATTGGAATAAATTTCATTGTTTCCCTTCCCTGAACGATTTCAAATTATAAATCCCTTTTTAAGTTCATACTTGAATTTAAATAAATTACCCAATAAAATTCTCCTTTTTTTATTTATAAACATCATTTATAAGTAACGGTTCTTATTTTAAATATGAAAACAAGTTTTTGATTTCAAATATTTATTTTTGGAAAATAAAATCCCTTTTTAAAATTAACACTTGGATTTTCATTTCCAAATTATCCAATGATAATTTTTCTATTCAATCATAAACATTGTTTAAAAATTCGACTATTTGTTTTTTTTTATTAAAAACAAGTTATATTTCTAATCCATTCGAAATTCAATTTCTATTCGAAAAATAAATTTTCCCTTTTAAATCTAAAAATCTCTTCTTATGATATTTTTAAATATAATATCTAGGGCCAATGATATTCTAATATCCAAACGCACAAATCATCCATTCAATTCACACATTACACAAACGTTAAACAACATATATAATACCAATCCTACTTCAAGGCAGGATATCGCGGTATAAAAGGTCATCCACTCATATATCGTGGGGCGATAAGGTCATCCGCTAATGATACTGCGGGAAATCCAATATATATGTGTGTGTGTGTATATATATATAATAACCAAAACCACTAAGCCTAAATAACTAATATATATGATAATCACAATTTATAAATAAACAGCAACGCAACCAACTAACAAGCAACATTTAAACATTTGTATTACATAAAAGTTCGATTATAATAAGTTAAAATCGAATAAAGGAGTGAGTTTACTCACCTGATTTATTCACGCCGAATATCCCGTTAATTTCCGCACCATCGCAGTTGTGAATCTACACAAATGGTCTTGAATACATTTTATTTTGTACTTATGATAATTTATTTTTCTTATAGGTTAACCATTTATTTAATTTAAATTGACTTACTAAAATAAATAAATAAATAAATATCCTATGTATATTTAATTTTTGTAAAACATGTATACCTTAGTGCCTTGTTGCTATTACACATTACTCTCCTCCACTGTTCCAAGTTCCGGCTGCTCCAAACTCTGTACAATGCTGACAGCAACATCATACACCACTACCACCATGCATTCACTATCTCATTCTGACATTTCACCAAATGCCTTGTAGACAAATCTCCATTCTTGGCTACCACATATTATCCATACTGCTGAACTCTCCATAGACCAATACGGTCACCCATCATCCCTAAAATAATACAGACCGATCTCAAACTGCCAACTGCCATTTCTTGATTAACCCGTTCACCATTAAGAAATTTGAACTCCATACAGTTTCCCTCTCTTTGAGAACCACCATCTTATTCACACAAATCCAAACTTCTCCCCAAATCACCATGTCCATCATCAGGTTCTTACTGTCCAAAAAAAAAACACTATCGAACTCCAAAATATCACCCAGTCCACCTCTCAGACATCGCGCTTCCACTTCTGAAACCCATACATTAGCCGCCCCTTCAGCCTTCTCCCAAAAACACTCAACTTCCGAACCAAATCAATCACCTCCAAAAAGAAAGTTCCGAATTCAAAATCATCGGCCTTTCCCGACCCCTCCTAATCGCTCATCTCACAAAAACTACAATCAAAATCCCTCTTCGACTTGCTGTCGCATTCCCCTGAACCACCACAACAGCTTCTACTTTCACCTTAGTGCCTAATCCTTGTCTACCCCCATGAATCGAACACTATCGCGTACAACATCCTCCAATCGCACCTACCCAAAATCGATAGAAATCCCTCCTCAGAACACCTCACTATGATGTTGAATTGATAGTCTTCCCTGAATGAGTAAATCAAAGCATGGGGTCGACCCTTTCATAGCGTCAAGAACTCCCATTAACTTCGCACACACCCCTTCCCATCGCGATGCCTCATCTCGTCTTGTATTTGAGTTCGATTTCTTTTTTTTAATAAGTGAATGGCTGTTTAACTTTTTTGGTTGAGAGGAAAAAGGGAAGAATAGATGGAATCGATTTAGATTGTGAGAACGGGGAAATACGAAGGCTTAGGTTGGTTTATATAGATATGAACGGAAACATACAATACCGAAACCATTAATTTGTTGTTCCTTTGATATCAAAGAAGGAGACCAAAATTTCTGCTCGAGGAAAAGGAAGTGTCTGCGCGATTAAATGAAATGTTAAGACGTTGTCTGTACTTAGGGTAGTTGATTGATTTTGTTTTAATCAAAAACTAAAATATCTCGTGGTCCCTTAATTTAAAACCCCGAACCGCTATTTCAATGCAACGACTGACATTACAAGTTTATAATGTTATTCTGAACTCCATGAAACCGATTCTGAAATTTAGTTTGCATGTATAGAAGAGACAAAAATTTAAATTGACGATAGAATATAAATCGATTTCAATAACTTAAATTCATTGAAAATAAATAATTATTATTGTTTCTAATTCAAAATAGATTTTATTTTTAATCGACTGAACCATTTTGATTAAATTTTAACTTCGGATCTAATTGTTTGTTGTTCCCATATTACGATAATTCAATATATTCGACATTATATCGTATATTGATTATTAAATCGATAAATTCCATATGAAATCTTTTATTAAACCAATTCAATATTTAAAACAATTTAAATATTCAATACTAAATGACAAAAAAACCGGGACGTTACATCAACTGTATGTAATTTACATATTTTTTTACTGCAATAATGTGTTTTGAATAAGTGCACATATTAAATTTGAAATTTTAAAACATTCAGGAAAAAATGAATAAAAGTATGAAATTTTTATTTTTAATTACATTAACATATGTAGTTTTTCGAAAAACAAATGTTTTCCTTCAAATCTTGTTAAAGCGTGATTTTTTCGTTTTGTTTTTATTGCTTTTTTTTATTTTCTTACATAAATACGAAGATGATTATAAATTGAATTAGGTTTTGAAGTTTGGCAGTGTTTTCACGTTGATTTTTTGTGTTCTTTTGATGATTTTCAAAAAAGATAGACTTAATGTACATGTGTCTCTTAACAAATATGTGCCTTTTTAAAACTTAATAGGAACCTTTGTAAATAATCTTAAAATTATTAGTTCGAAGAAATTAATATAACTGTTATATTTTTTGATAAAGATGAGTGATCCTCCATACAAAGGAGAGAATTCATGTGATTTTATTTTGACACTTAAAATATAGTTGTCATCAAGTTTTGTATCTGGCTATGAACCTATACAAACTAAACAAATAAATAAAATATGTCCAATAAACCTAGAAAAATATGAAAAACAAACATATAAAAAGAGAAAAAAAAGATAAAATTCAAAGTTCGAGCAGTGGAAGGAGGAGTGAGACCTCAATGAGAGAGAGGCTTTGTCAAATGTCCAGAATGGGCTAAGGAAGACCCGGGGGGATTTGAAAACTCAACACATCTGGACTTTGGAATGTACTATCCAAATCCACAGCTAAAAAAAACCCAGAAAAATCAATAAATAATATGAAGTTGGAATTTTTTTTTGAAATGAAAGATGAAACATATATATTTATATAAGTCATCTATCTATTAAATCTATTACATTGTTTTACAGTCAAATACTTACATTTAAAAAATTATACAATTATTTACAAATATTTCTTAGTTTTCTTCCAATATTTTACATTAAGCCACACATTTAAATTAATTAATTGACCTAAAATTTAAACTAATCGATAAAATTAACCAAATTATGTTTCGAAAATTGCAATATGCACTACAGACACGTCAAAAAAATTAGTAAAAATGCCATTTAGATATAGAAACATATAAATCGCATAATGCAAATTGTATAAGTTAATGATAATAACATTTTTTTAAATAATTCATTCACAAGTTTATCATATATTAAAATGCAGAATTTCATTAACTTCAATATTTTTTTTTTACAATTGCCTAGAAAATCTTCTCTGTTCTCTTTAAATATTTTACGTTTAAGTCCATATATTTAACTAGTCGAGTAAATCTTAAATTTAAACTATTTAAATATTTGATTAACTATCATTCCCTAGTCTATATAATAAATCCTAAGCATACAATAATTTCAGTATATGCAATATTCCTATATAACTAAAAATAATAATTTCTTCAGTCAAATGAAGTAACATAATTGTATACTTAAATATAATATCTCTTGTAATTCAAATATTAAAAGTTCGGATCTGATAAAAGGTCATTAATGGCATCAGGGGATTTCCCCCTATATTCTCTTCTCCCGAATCTCACAACTGCGCTCTTCTCCTCCTCGTTCCCTGCTTTCGCCTGCATTGCCTAGTGTTGGATCCTCAATTTTCTCTGTTTTGACTTAACCCCTCAGCTCCAAATTTCCACAACTTTTTCGATCCTCTCCTTGATTGCACTCAAATAACTTACTCGCTTTAACCACCCCTTCTCCTTTTGTGTGTGGCGACCTTCTCCTGAACAACTCGTGCTTTCTGTCATGCCTCGACATTGTGCTTCAACAACCACCAATCGTATGATTCATGTAATGTGCTACGCTAGGAATCCTAGCGAGTCTGATCCTTACATTGTTAGGTGTCCATTGTTCGGTCTTAGTCTGACGAAGTCAAGAGGATAGGGATGACTCTGGGGGTTGTTTGGGACATCTGTAATAGGTTACTAGTTGGATTTGTTTTGTCCTGGTTGGTTTCGGCTTGCGTAGGACGTGAAGGTTTTGGTTTCCTATATGGAGCTTCCTGGGTAAGTAGCAACTTCTTGCCTTGTCTTTGCTCAGCTTCTTCCCGTTTTTGGTCGTGATGGTGCAAAGGTATGGTCTGATATTCAATGATTATTTTGGATGTCGTCTTGTAGGCTTTTGAATCGTGGTTGTAGTGGTGTTCTGGGTGTTAGTTTTTTTGCTTGAGGAGTTTGTGGTCTGGTTCCTTTAAAGTTTGGAGTTGTTTTTTTGGTGTGTGATGTTGGTTTTGGGAGATGAGTGATGCTGGATTTTCGACTATCATGGCATGCTAGGTAAAGCCCCGACTCTCGATAATGTTGGGTATGATTGGAGGTACTTATGTGCTTGTTTTTGTGGCTGACACATTCTGGTGATGGCCTGGCATTCGGCTTAGTCACTGCCTTATTAGAGTTTTTATGTCATACATATGGAAGTCACTTCCCTGCACTATTGGCTCATGATGGGGCTTTTACTTTGAATGTCCTTTCATGTGGACTTGTGCTTGGTGTGGTGCTCGAGAGGCCACTGTGTGGTCCAATCTATGTTAGTTGTCTTGTACATCTTAAAGTTCTGGAATTGTACCATGTTATGTTGCTGCATTGTCTTGTGTAACACTGTCATTTTCTGTTATAAATTGTAATAGTATAAGAAATTTCCTCCTTGTGTGGAGCATGTAATTAGTACTCTAGCTTTAGTGTCTAGCTCCTGTGCTATAACCTAGATAGGATGGTGATGGACGGTCCATCTTAAAAGCTGAATGTAGTAGTTAAATAGTTTATTCAACACCTGTAATAATGTAATTATTATTTGTTATAACAAAAAGTGTCTATGGTCACTTTAAAAGCTAGTCGGCTTTGCCAAAAAAATAATAATTTTCATTTCATTCCCAAAAAAGTTTGTATTCATTGCGTAATGTACTTCTATTTTTAACAACTTAAAAAAACATTCATATTTTATAACATTAAGATGTGAATGCATAGTTGATAAAAATATATATTAACGTTTCCTCTTTCATTGCATAATGTTGGATAGTTGAACTCTAAATGCAGTAATTCATTTCTCATCATCTCTCAAATCCATGTAACTCAATAAGAGTGAAGGAAAATACATACCGCAAGTGTAATAGGACCCATATGCGAACTAAGATCTTGCATGAAAGGCCCACCTATTTTGAACTCATCGATGGGAGTAATTAACCAAATTGCAGTTGGAGGATTGGAAGAAATCCAACCATGAACTCGGTTTTCCTCGTTATTTTTTGAATAATGATGCTTGTCATCCACCTAAAAGAAATTAGTGTGTTGATGAATGAAATACGTCGACCAAACATATAATAACAATTTCATAACTAATTTTCACCTCTCCTTTTGAGGCCAGGATTGATAGGATTAACTAAACAAACAGGTTCTTTATAAGCCAATGGTTCACTTCTTACTTGCATCCGATCCTTAGGCATAGACATAATCATTTGTCTATCATCTGTTAATGCCATATAGTGGAACCTAATTATCAAAAGAAAAGTCATTAATATTCATTTATAAACATGCAAGTTCCCATTTCTGTTGATCCAAAAAATAAATTTGTCATATTAGATATCCCACTGCATTGAGGATCAATAATAAACTACAATTCAATGTCAAAACTTAAGTTGAATAAATATGGCCTATCAAAAGTAAAAACAAATACATGTACTAAAAGAATGCATATACATTCATATAACACAGTTCCGTTTGTTCAAATTATAAAAGTAGACATAACAAAAATTCATCATATTTGGATCAAATCCATCATATTTGGATCTCCCAGCATTGCTGTCTCTTTTCAACTGATCTGGTTAAGATTACCCAAAAATCCGCTACCTTCTTTAAGCTATAGGGTTCCACGATTCTAAGGAAATGTTGTAGCTTCTAGTAGACATAACAAAATGATATTACAAAATTGTAATTATAAAAATCACCATTAAGTATAGATCAATAACCATCATCCATCTAGAATCAAATCAGACTATTATTTGAAACTGAGAGAGAAGAAACAATAAAATAGTTCAAATTGCAGAAGCACCTTTTTCTTTTTGATTGATTAGTCAAAATCAACCAACAAAAGCTTAACTTGCTAATCCATTTTGGGAAGCCTGTAAACTTCAGTTTGTTGGTTTTAACCAATCCTTCTGAATTAAGGACAACAATTACATTTTTAACTCCACCATAGTTTCGAATTAAACTCTGTAACTTTAGATTCTTATTCCAGACTCTAACCATACCAAATCCATAGATTGGAAATCAAAATCGAAATCTAAATAGACTTTGAAATTGAATTTTAAATTGATTTCTTAATCAATATGTAACATCAAAAAATTTAAATCAATCTAAAATACATAATCGACAATGGAAAAGAAGATTCAATTACCTGAGGATGCAGAGCAGTACAATCAAAATGGAGGAAGACATAAAATGGACTAGGTTCTGGGGAAAAGATAAATTGCAAGATGGATTGAAATCGTAGGTGGGGAAATTACATGAAATCAAGATCAGAAATTGAAAACCAAGGAGAGGAAATGACAATTGTGTTATGAGATGGGAAATTGGGTTATTTTCGAACATACGCGGGATTACGAGGTAGCAAACTGAAATGTTTTTTCGGTGTTCAGACCTCGAAAATAATTCACTAAACGTATTTTTACCGCATTCCGCTTTTAATGCTGAGAATGAATGCAATTAAAAGCCATTTCTCTTATAGTGTAATGGGGTGTAAAGAACGTCCAGATTCAAACCTAATCGGGTACTTATGGGATGTAAAGGATGTTTGGATTCAAACCTAATCAAGTACTTCTGGAATGTAAAGGACATACGGATTCAAACCTAATTGTGTACTTGTGGGATGTAAAGGATGTCTGAATTCAAACCTAATTGAGTACTTATGGGATGTAATGGATGTCTGAATTCTAAACCTAATCGAGTACATTTGGAAACAAAACTATATATCCTAGATATATTGTTTAACCGAACAAGCTAAAAAAATCAAAAGATGTGTGTATTTAAAATCTAATCGGGTACTTATGGGATGAAAAAATGGTTCGGATTCAAAACTTAATTAGGTACTTATGGGATGTAAAAGACATCCAGAATCCAAACCTAATTAAGTATATATATGATGCATATGACACAGTTTTATGTTGCATGTTAAATATGTTTTGTGCTACCATGATTTAGGATGTATAATGATATAAATAAAATGATAGCTTCATATAACATATTTGTAATTGTATCATTTCTAGTATCATGTTTGTCCCATGTGTAATGATAATTTCATATGACATATTATTGTGAAATTACCGAGAGTATTGGTACCTGTTGACACCCTTTTAGTCAAAGCTGTCACACATCAAGTATTTGGTTATCAACGCGCTCAATCATGAAGAACATCGTCGGGAAACACGAAGCGATTTGGTCGAAGTCGCGCCGCGAGCGAAGAAGGTCCGAAGCTCATATCAGATGACATTTTTTGGGCCCGAGAACGTCTACTATAAGGCTTTGCACTATGACTCTTAGGCGAGCCGTCAGCCGAGCCGAAGGCGGGTCCAGGCACAGCGCCGGTGGGGGTCCGGGGACCTACAGTCTCGGCAGCGATCGACCTGAAAGGGTACAAACAAAACCTCGGATTCCCTCACTTTGCATTCTGGAACTTCAATTCCCTCAACAACATGATTTCGACCCCCTCCTCCATCAATTTCGTATCCACTGAAAGGGGACGAAATTCATATCCTCCCATGGGTATGAGTTTTGTATCTCCTGAGGGGTTCGAATTTCGTACCCCTCCAGGGGGTATGAAATTCGTGTCCCCCTGAAGAGGTACGAATTTCGTATCTCCCCAGGGGATACAAATTTTGTATCTCCTGGGGGTACGAATTTTGAACCCCTCACCAGGGGTTACAAATTTCCTAATTTATAACTGATTCAAGGGTCCAAAAATCTTGTTTGTGGTCCCTATTTCATACCAACTCCCACCCAACCTCCCTCCTATAAATACTCCAAGCCTTGGCCTTCATTTATATCTTTCTCTCTTGGAATTTTTGGACTTCTAGAGCTCTAGACACTCATTAATGACAGCTACCTTCTTCTTCTTGGCCATTGGACATGGCAAAGCCTACATGTTTTTCATCAACACTTGGACATTCACAAGGATAATTATGCAACTTTCGGCCTTTTTGGACTTCTTGGAGATTAAGGATAAACTTGGACATAGTTGACCAAGTCAACTCATCTAAAGGAGGAAGAAGAACATTGTTCTTCTATTATAATATTTTGTACTCGAATATTGTCAAAACTTGTACAATATTGTAATCGAATATCATATGAGAACGATCATTATAAAGTGGACGTAGGCGTTAGTGCTGAACCACTATAAAAGCTATGCCTCCCCCCATTTACATTATTTACTGCTTATTTGGATATTTGTGCTGTTCGTACCACATACACCTTTGGGTGTTGGAATGCGGACAATTTTCCCCGTCAATAGTACATTAAAAATGATAGTTTAATATAGCATTATTAACAATGTTCACTAGCATGTTTACTATATTTGAAATGATAGCCTTTTATCACAATTTATTGTGTCATTATAGTTACTAGTTTTAATGGTATTTCAAATGATAGTTTGGAGTGACATTTAGTTGTGGAGTGAACTGCTTTTTGGTGGAATGATGAGTTATTGGGCAACTGTGAAAAAAGCTGTAAGACAACTTGAAATAAAACAACAGTAAGTTATTTCTTGTTATTTTCAATTATACTAAAAAGATAGTTTCATATATTATATATAATTCTTTGGTGAATTTGTCTACCACTAATCTGATACTGTCATGTAATATTAACATGTAAAATCTATATATGTACAGAAATATGTAGCAAAAAATAAAAGAAAATGAAAAAGATCAAAGGAAGAGAAAGAAGCCGATACAAATCAGTATCGTTGTAGTTCAATGGCCATGATCGAGACATTGCAAAAAAATAAAAATAAAGGGAAAGGTTTTACAGTGGATCAACTAGAAGTAATTGACCAAACACCTTTTCATGAATTCAAAATTTCTGTATATGAAGGTTTTGTAACTTTGAAAGAATGTAGAAAATCAGCTTTGACGGTGGATATTTTATCAGTACATTTTCTGTTAAAAATGAAGAATTCAAAATTTGGCCAAAAAAGTAAAAAAGCAGAATCAAGATATTGCACTTTTGTTTGGTTTTTCTTTACAAGGAAAAAACATGCTTCCTCTACTAAAACTTCTTTTCAAAACTTATTTGATGATTGTAAAGACTGTCATTAGGAATTTTGGAAAAGTCGAGCATACTATAAAAAAAAGTACCATTGCCAGAATTGACCTTGTTTATGAAAATGAAAATTACCATTATCAAACCAATTTACCCAAACCGATAATAATTCTTGCAATTAAACTTTCTTTTCCCCAAATAATCGAAGGTATTTACCTTGGGGTTATTTACAATACTTAATTTGTGAAGAAAAAGTGTTTGATGTATCATGGTCATTAACTATTCAATGTTCACTCTTACGATCATCGAAAGTATTCAACTCCAAGTCGCGTCAAATATCTGGATATTCCATGCTTATTCCGGTAAGAGGTTTCCTTTTCTCTTAGTTATTCTATTGCAAACTTCTATTTTATGAATTTGGAGATTTATCTGAAATGGTTGTAACACCCCACCTTCGCCAGGGTGGCTCTTGCAAGCACTCTGACTTTGGAGGGGCGTTTTGAATTAGGTAAACATGCATAATGATATATCAAGGCAGAACAAGAACATATGTGTACACGTAAACAGAGTAAATAACATAGATAAAACAGCGGAAGATTTCAAACCATTTCAAAACCAGTCAGGTACAACATAATGTCAATTTTCCAAATAAACAAGTCTAGATAAAACAACATCAACTGAAAAACTGAAATACATAAGTAACTAATCCCCAAAAGAAGTGATAGCCATAGCTAGCTTCATGTCAAACCGTACATGAGCTAAATCCCTCAGCAAGCGGTCAGAAATCCAAGCTAAGCTCCAATATTCCCTCCCTGAGAACCTGGGGGGGGGAACGGAAGAAAAGAGGCGAAAGAAAACAGGTCAGTCAAAAAGACTGAGTAAGCCCTACTACAATCAATGTAAACTGATAAAGTTAACTGGCATGAGCAGCAGGGATGAACATAAGGATAACAATATACTAGCATGATGACTAACTAACAAGGTAGATAAAGGTGTCATCGCATAATCAGGGTTAAGGTTTTGCACCACAGGTGTACTAGCAAACTAACATGACTTGAATAAACAAGTATTGATCCCTTGGCCCAAGCTTTGACCCAATAACATGAAGTGACCTTAACCCGCGGTCCAATAACATGAAATGACCCTAATACAAGGTCCAACCAAACGGTCTAGTCGATCGGCTCCCTAAGCCTAACTCGTCACGTGTTGGTGTCAATACGGCCCAAACATAATTGTAGTCGAACTGTGCCGGGTCCACCCTTCGGGTGTATCAAGCCCTAGGGTGCCAACCCCTGGACACCATAAACATGAGTGCACAGTCTCGATCTACTGGTACCCATGGGTGACTTCTCCAAATACGGACTACGTGCACGACCAAAGTCCGTCCGGAACTACATCGGCGTACCACACGGCCGTCGTTTATTGGGTCGCTTACCTCCAGCCCAGTAATCGTGCCCCCTCCCTAGCCTAGTCCCTAGGGCCTTAATGATACCAATTTTTAGGGATTTACTGCGGAGTGGGCCCCCCCATTGCTAGGAATTTCTAGTGGGTTAAGTACGGATTAACCCTCTTGCTAATCATGGATTAACTTGGTTAAGTGTAACGATAAGTTCACGACTTAACCCCGATTAATCTACCAAGCCCAAGTTGGTTAAGTATTAAGTGGACCATGACTTAACCCTAATCACGAGGCATTAATTAATTTAATGCGCCTTAACCTCTCACATTAGACCTTGTTGTGGTTACTAGTTAGGCCGGGCGGGTCCGGGTAGCTTTACACCACAACTTGGTCTAACCTCGGGTTCAAAGTACAACATGACCAACTTCTCACATTGGGTCCTATTGTTTGTAGCAACTAGTTAAGACGGTCGGTTCCGGGTAGGTTTACGCTACAAACTCAACCCAACCTCGAGTTGGCCACACTTATCTTTTCTAAGTGTCATGTCCATCATGTTTCCAAAACATGTTACAAGTTTTCAAGCAATTGGGTAGACCTAACTTAATTGGTAAATTCCCAATGGGTAGACCTAACTTAATAGGTAAATTCCCAAGCTTATGTTTTTGTGTCTTTTAAGTTTACCCAAACCCAAACGCAATCCCATCGCTTACATATCGCAATAGCGCATAAAGGATAGAAAGAGGGAACTTGGCATAATCATGACATAAAGGTGTTGAAGCCACAAGTTTAACATGGTGGCATATGAAATGTTCATGTGTTCATATACTTGCATATTACATATTTTGGCCTCAAAAGCATGCATAAAACCAAACTTGGCATATTGATGATACATGGTGCTAAATGACATGTAAACATGGCCATAAGTTCGCATTTAGCCTCACATGCAAGTTATCATAAGAGATATGATAACTTACATGTTGCCAAAATGTAACCTTTGGCATAAAGCTTGAAGCTTTATGTTCATAAACCCAAAATAAGCTTGCATAACATGATAGCATGAACAAAATGTTCAACCCAAACTTGCATAACACAACTTGCATATCATATGACAACTTGCATATCAAACTTGCATAACATAACATGATGAACTTGCATATCATATCATAGCATACTTGCATAACATGATAAACTTGCATATTACATCATAGAAAACTTGCATAACATGATAAACTTGCATATAAACTTGCATTTCATAGCATAGTAAACTTGCATATAAACTTGCATATCATACATTTAACTTTAGAGTTTAAGTATGAAAGTAGAATAGGGCTTACAATGCTTATGAGGACTCAAATGAGTATAGCAAATATAAGAAAGCCCTTATGCAATCAATAAAACCCAAAATGCAAGCCAAAATGATCAAAACCCTTCCTTTATGATGCAAATCTAGAAACTTGACTTGAATGCAAGCTAATGATGCTCATACAAGTTTAAAAACACTTGTATGCATGGAAAATCTCATAGAAATGACTTAGGAAATTTTATGAAGAGAGTGGAGGCCATGAGAGGATTGATTTTGCCATAGTTTAGTTGTAGGATAGATTAATGATGATTTAGGGTAGATTAGGGTCTTATTTATAGATTAGCCAAGTGTTTTAGGCCATAGGATTAAACCCTAGTTCCCATCTCAGCCTTAAAACCGAATCTGGCCCCCAAACTCAACACAATCTCAAAATGGTGCACCAGGCTAAACAGCCCGGCTGGACCAAGTCGACAGGGCTATCGACTTGGGCCTAACCAAGTCGACTCCCAAGTCGACAGGGCTGTCGACTTGGGTGTTCTGGCGGGAATTTTCCCGCCTGGCCCAAACTGGCCCAATTTTCAAATTCAAGTTTGAATTTGAAATCTGTTTTTACTTAGAAATTTTTTGAAAACTTCGTTGGGCCTTAATCGGATCATACGGACTCCGATTTTCGAGAACTCGGACTCTATTTCGCGTATTTTTCCGAGACGAACGCAATGGCATAGCGCGTTTCCCTTGATTCAGATTTTAGAATTTAATTCTGCCTCGATTTATGTTATAACAGGTTATTGAAAATACGGGTTGTTACATTCTCCCCTCCTTAAAGGATTTCGTCCCCGAAATCTTCAAGTTAGGAAGAGCGTATCCTACCATCCAATCATCCATCTACTCAAAACATCATCCACGAGCAATCATTGTCCTTACAAGATTCTAAATGTTGTATGAACATATGCAAAGGTGTGTGTATATGTACCTATCTAATGCAAATATCATCAATGCAGATTATGTTAGTGAAATGAATCCATATGTATGCAATTCCTAACATAATGTATAACATCTATATGTGTGCACATAACATACATCCATATGCAACATCCACGTGATAACACAAAAATTTTCATCCATGAATAAGCATAAACACTCATGCATATGCAATATGAGGAGTGTGTGAGCCGATCTAGTGCCTAACGTGTATAATGCATCCACGAGTAACCACTTGCAAACACTTGCAACCACTTGCAACCATCAAGCATAACATGTTTCAAACACATGTTTCATCCAAAGGGTTTCTACCTAAGGTTCTCATGACAAGATTAACACGATAAACTAGATAAACATGGATAGCAAAGAGAAAGATATGCTAGCAAAGAAAAGAGATTGGGAGTGTACCCTCAAAAAGGAATGGATAAAGCCCACGCATCTTCTCATCGGTTTCCCAAGTTGCGTCTTCTTCGGCTTCACCCCATTGAACCTTCACCAATTTGACCTCTCGATTCCTTAGCTTCTTGGTCTCCGTCCCCAAGATACGAATCGGAGCTCTCCTCAAGGTAGCCTCTCTCTCCACTTCCACATCTTTCAGAACACTCGGCTCAACAACCTCTGCTGATTCATGTAAACACTTCCGGAGATGCGAGACATGAAAAACATCGTGTACTCCAGCAAGCTTCTCGGGCAACTTCACTCTATAAGCCATCTGCCCGATCCTCTCTATAATAGGGAATGGTCCAACAAACCTCGGTGCCAACTTCCCAACGGCTCCAAATCGGACCACATTCCGCAAAGGAGAAACCTTCACGAAAACCATATCCCCAACATCAAACTCCAAATCAGTCCTTTGCTTATCAGCATAGGATTTTTGTCGGTCTTGGGCCGCTTTCATCCGTCTCCGAATCAACTCGATCTTCTCGGATGTATCTCTGATCAGATCAGGCCCAAGTATAAGCTTATCTGTAGTCTCCCACCAACATGTAGGTGACTTGCACGGCCTCCCATATAAAGCTTCGAATGGTGCCATCCCTATGCTTGCCTGATAACTGTTATTATATGCAAACTCAACAAGAGGAAGATGGTCTTCCCAAGTACCACCAAAATCCAGAATACAAAGCCTCAACAGATCCTCGAGTACCCTATTCACCCTTTCGGTTTGACCGTCCGTCTGTGGGTGATAAGCCGTACTTAGATTCAACCTCGTGCCCATAGCTTCTTGCAAGCTATTCCAGAATTGACTTGTAAAGATTGGGTCACGGTCACTGACTATACTAGAAGGGACTCCATGTAGTCTCACAATCTCACGAAGATATACAGACGCTAGCCAAGATGCGGTCCTCTTGCTCTTCACCGGAATGAAATGAGCACTCTTCGTAAGTCTATCCACAATAACCCAAATGCTCGTATTCCCTTTCCTTGACCTTGGTAGCCCATCGATAAAATCCATGGAAATACTCTCCCACTTCCAAAGTGGAACGTCTAGAGGATGCAATAGCCCACCAGGCTTCTTCGACTCGGCCTTAACTTGCTGGCAAATGATACATCTAGAGACAAACTCTGCCACATCCTTCTTCATCCCAGGCCAAAAGAAAATACGCTTCATATCTTTATGCATCTTATCTCCGCCTGGATGTATAGTCAACTTAGAGCGATGCGCTTCCTCCAGAACTTTTCTTACTAAATCTTCTACCATTGGAACACATAACCTTCCATCTCTCCTCAGCCAACCCTTGTCATTAATAGAATATCGAGCGAGATGACTAGACGCCTCTCCTCGAATCAGCTTATCCATAATCTCAACTATCTGAGGGTCTTCTCTCTGCGAAGCCCCAACTTGATCAAGAAGGGTAGGTCTGAGTTCCAGAGATGCTAAAGAACCGGTCATCGACTCAATCGCCAAAGAGAAATCAAAGGTTGCCACATACTCTAAATTCTTCATCTCAACGAATAGAGGACTTAGGGTCAACCTTCTTCTACTCAATGCATCTGCTACCACATTCCCCTTGCCAGGGGTATAGGCTATCTCAAAATCATAGGACGCCAAGAATTCCATCCATCTTTGTTGCCTCAGATTCAGGTCCTTCTGAGAGAAGAGATACTTCAATGACTTGTGATCGGTATAAAGCTCAAATCTTTCTCCCAGAAGATAATGGCGCCAAGCCTTGAGCGCATATACTATTGCTGCTAACTCTAAGTCATGAGTGGGATAATTCTTCTCATGTACTTTGAGTTGTCTACCGCCAAAGCATATCACCCTTCCTTCTTGCATAAGAACAGCTCCTAACCCCGTGCCACATGCATCGGTGTATACTGTAAATAACTTCCCTCCATCGGGCAAAGCTAGAACAGGTGCTGATGTGAGAGCTCTCTTGAGCTTCTGAAAAGCAAGCTCGCATTCTATGCTCCAAGCAAAAATTAAATTCTTCTTCATCAATTTAGTGAGAGGAGCGGATATCTTTGCGAAGTCCTTGATGAACTTCCGGTAAAAACCCGCAAGACCTAGAAAACTTCTCACTTCGGTTGCATTCCTTGGAGTCTTCCAATCCTGAACTGTAACTACCTTAGCGGGATCCACCGCTAAGCCTTTCTTAGATACTGTATGCCCAAGGAATCTAACTTCCCTTCTCCAAAAGTGACACTTGGAGAACTTGGCCTTCAACTGATGCGCTCTAAGCGTATCCATCACCTCCATGAGATGCCTTGCGTGCTCTTCCTCATCCTTAGAGAAGATCAGAATATCATCTACGAAGACCACGACAAACTTGTTCAAGAACTCCCTGAACACCCTACTCATCAAGTCCACGAAATATGCGGGTGCATTAGTCAAGCCGAACGGCATGACAAGCCATTCGAAGAATCCATCTGGAGTCCTGAACGCAGTCTTGTCTATACTATCTTCAGCTACCCTGAGCTGATGAAATCCAGTAGTAAGATCAAGCTGAGAGAAAACAGAAGCACCGACAAGCTGGTCAAAGAGATCATCAATCCTCGGTAACGGGTGTCTGTTCTTCTTAGTCAGCTTATTCAACTCTCGATAATCAACACAAAGTCGGAGAGAACCATCTGCCTTGGTAGCAAATACCACAGGCGCTCCCCATTCAGATATACTTCGTCTAATGAAGTTCTTCTCAAGCAACTCTTTCACTTGCTTGCTTACTTAGCTCCCGCCTTTCACGCGGAGCCATGTGCCGAACGGGCAAAGAAACCGGCTTTGCATTATCCACCAGATAAATGCGGAAATCAATCTCTCGCTTAGGGGGCAACCCCCTAACTTCATCGAAAACATCCGGATATTCTCGAACCACTCTCACAGACTGAAGAGTTTCCATTGACGAGTCGAGTGATTCCAGATAGCACAACATGACGGGACCTCTCGGATCATAAGAAATCTCTAGGGTGTTTTCGAGGCGAGTCACGAGCCTCACAACCCTATGCTCACAATCAAGAATGGCTCCATATCTGGACAGCCAATCCATGCCCAATATCAATCCGTATCCCCTGAAACCAAGAACATAAGCACTGCACAAGAACTCTACACTCAGTATAGAGATCCTCAAATCCCCACATATCATGGACAAATGGGCGGAACCCCCAATAGGATTTGAGACACAGACGGGATCATCTACCAAGCTAGTACTAAGGTGCAAACTATCAACAAGATCAGATGAGATAAAACTATGCGATGCACCAGAATCAAACAAGGTACGAACTGGAAAATCAGAAATATATACAAGGCTCTCAACAAAAATACTACCTCGATCGGGAACTGGAGCGGTATTGAAAGCATGAACTTGCCCTCCTGAAGGTCCAGCACGCTGAGTCTGACCCTGGCCTTGCCCTTGCTTCTTCGGGCAATCCCTACTGAAATGTCCAGTCTTACCGCAGAAAAAGCATTCACCATTCTTCCTTTTTCTCTTCTTACAATCCTTAATAAGATGCCCAACTGAACCGCAATAATGGCACTTCTCCTTGTTGTTCTTGCCCTTGTTGTTGTTCCCCTTGTTGCCTTGACCCTTGTTCTTGTTCTGATTGCCTTGACTGCTTTGACCACTCGGATTTCCCTGATTTCCTTTCCCCTGGGAATCAGTCTTCTTGGCTTGAGTATCATTCATCTTGACCTCTTTCTTGACATCTCCCTGAAGTAACGCCATATCAACCAAACTCTCAAACGTGGCCCCATGGGGAATATGTGACATAGCCAATCCCTGCAACGGCTCATTCAATCCTCTAGCAAAACGAAGAGCCTTCTTCTGAGGAGTATTCACCATATCCAAGCCAAAACAAGCTAACTGATTGAACTTATTCACATACTCTTTGACAGACATATCTCCTTGTCTCAAAGTTATGAACCTCTCCATTTGCAGATTCTCCTCAGCAGAAGATAGAAACTTAAGCACGAACCTTGCCCTGAAATCGGCCCAAGTCTCAACAGGCCTAGTACCATTGGTGACTTCCCACCAATAAGTGGCTTCATCCTTCATAAGCCAAACCGCCAACAAGAGCTTCCTCTGATCGTCTAACCCAAAGATGGCAAATAAATCCTCGGTCTCTTTCAACCAATTTCTGGCCTCTACAAAAGTCTCAGTGCCTTGAAAGTTCTTGCCACCCATTGCTTTGAAATCTTTGCAAGTCTTTGCGAAGTCAGCTTGAGGATGCTGAGGGGGAGGAGGAAGAGGAACCTCAGCGACAGGAGGAGGAGGAACATTAACTACCGGAGGAGGAGGAGGAGGAACATTAATTACTGGAGGAGGAGGAGGAGGGACATCTGCGGGGCCGGCTTCGGTCGCCCTAGCCTCCAAAAGTCTCCTGTACCAAACAGGTACGTGTACTCCCTCCGGAATAGCAAAGTTATCGGCCATGCTGAAAACGAAGAAAAAGACAGATTCAGAATGGCGAAAAAAAAATGAAGGAATTTCGCTAATGGCTTTTTGGGGAATAGCCTTTAAAATAAACTAGACTTTTCTTTGGAAAATACTTTATACTTGGTTTTGAAAATAGTTTTCAAAAGTTTTCTAAAAACCTTTTTGTTCCTTCTCGTAAACCATATGCTCTGATACCAAATGTAACACCCCACCTCCGCCAGGGTGGCTCTTGCAAGCACTCTGACTTTGGAGAGGCGTTTTGAATTAGGTAAACATGCATAATGATATATCAAGGCAGAACAAGAACATATGTGTACACGTAAACAGAGTAAATAACATAGATAAAACAGCGGAAGATTTCAAACCATTTCAAAACCAGTCAGGTACAACATAATGTCAATTTTCCAAATAAACAAGTCTAGATAAAACAACATCAACTGAAAAACTGAAATACATAAGTAACTAATCCCCAAAAGAAGTGATAGCCATAGCTAGCTTCATGTCAAACCGTACATGAGCTTAATCCCTCAGCAAGCGGTCAGAAATCCAAGCTAAGCTCCAATATTCCCTCCCTGAGAACCTGGGGGGGAACGGAAGAAAAGAGGCGAAAGAAAACAGGTCAGTCAAAAAGACTGAGTAAGCCCTACTACAATCAATGTAAACTGATAAAGTTAACTGGCATGAGCAGCAGGGATGAACATAAGGATAACAATATACTAGCATGATGACTAACTAACAAGGTAGATAAAGGTGTCATCGCATAATCAGGGTTAAGGTTTTGCACCACAGGTGTACTAGCAAACTAACATGACTTGAATAAACAAGTATTGATCCCTTGGCCCAAGCTTTGGCCCAATAACATGAAGTGACCTTAACCCGAGGTCCAATAACATGAAATGACCCTAATACAAGGTCCAACCCAACGGTCTAGTCGATCGGCTCCCTAAGCCTAACTCATCACGTGTTGGTGTCAATACGGCCCAAACATAATTGTAGTCGAACTGTGCCGGGTCCACCCTTCGGGTGTATCAAGCCCTAGGGTGCCAACCCCTGGACACCATAAACATGAGTGCACAGTCTCGATCTACTGGTACCCATGGGTGACTTCTCCAAATACGGACTATGTGCACGACCATAGTCCGTCTGGAACTACATCGGCGTACCACACGGCCGTCGTTTATTGGGTCGCTTACCTCCAGCCCATTAATCGTGCCCCCTCCCTAGCCTAGTCCCTAGGGCCTTAATGATACCAATTTTTGGGGATTTACTGCGGAGTGGGCCCCCCCCCCCCATTGCTAGGATTTTCTAGTGGGTTAAGTACGGATTAACCCTCTTGCTAATCATGGATTAACTTGGTTAAGTGTAACGATAAGTTCACGACTTAACCCCGATTAATCTACCAAGCCCAAGTTGGTTAAGTATTAAGTGGACCATGACTTAACCCTAATCACGAGGCATTAATTAATTTAATGCGCCTTAACCTCTCACATTAGACCTTGTTGTGGTTACTAGTTAGGCCGGGCGGGTCCGGGTAGCTTTACACCACAACTTGGTCTAACCTCGGGTTCAAGGTACAACATGACCAACTTCTCACATTGGGTCCTATTGTTTGTAGCAACTAGTTAAGCCGGTCGGTTCCGGGTAGGTTTACGCTACAAACTCAACCCAACCTCGAGTTGGCCACACTTATCTTTTCTAAGTGTCATGTCCATCATGTTTCCAAAACATGTTACAAGTTTTCAAGCAATTGGGTAGACCTAACTTAATAGGTAAATTCCCAATGGGTAGACCTAACTTAATAGGTAAATTCCCAAGCTTATGTTTTTGTGTCTTTTAAGTTTACCCAAACCCAAACGCAATCCCATCGCTTACATATCGCAATAGCGCATAAAGGATAGAAAGAGGGAACTTGGCATAATCATGACATAAAGGTGTTGAAGCCACAAGTTTAACATGGTGGCATATGAAATGTTCATGTGTTCATATACTTGCATATTACATATTTTGGCCTCAAAAGCATGCATAAAACCAAACTTGGCATATTGATGATACATGGTGCTAAATGACATGTAAACATGGCCATAAGTTCGCATTTAGCCTCACATGCAAGTTATCATAAGAGATATGATAACTTACATGTTGCCAAAATGTAACCTTTGGCATAAAGCTTGAAGCTTTATTTTCATAAACCCAAAATAAGCTTGCATAACATGATAGCATGAACAAAATGTTCAACCCAAACTTGCATAACACAACTTGCATATCATATGACAACTTGCATATCAAACTTGCATAACATAACATGATGAACTTGCATATCATATCATAGCATACTTGCATAACATGATAAACTTGCATATTACATCATAGAAAACTTGCATAACATGATAAACTTGCATATAAACTTGCATTTCATAGCATAGTAAACTTGCATATAAACTTGCATATCATACATTTAACTTTAGAGTTTAAGTATGAAAGTAGAATAGGGCTTACAATGCTTATGAGGACTCAAATGAGTATAGCAAATATAAGAAAGCCCTTATGCAATCAATAAAACCCAAAATGCAAGCCAAAATGATCAAAACCCTTCCTTTATGATGCAAATCTAGAAACTTGACTTGAATGCAAGCTAATGATGCTCATACAAGTTTAAAAACACTTGTATGCATGGAAAATCTCATAGAAATGACTTAGGAAATTTTATGAAGAGAGTGGAGGCCATGAGAGGATTGATTTTGCCATAGTTTAGTTGTAGGATAGATTAATGATGATTTAGGGTAGGTTAGGGTCTTATTTATAGATTAGGCAAGTGTTTTAGGCCATAGGATTAAACCCTAGTTCCCATCTCAGCCCTTAAAACCGAATCTGGCCCCCAAACTCAACACAATCTCAAAATGGTGCACCAGGCTAAACAGCCCGGCTGGACCAAGTCGACAGCCAAGTCGACAGGGCTGTCGACTTGGGTCCAACCAAGTCGACTCCCAAGTCGAAAGGGCTGTCGACTTGGGTGTTCTGGCGGGAATTTTCCCGCCTGGTCCAAACTGGCCCAAATTTCAAATTCAAGTTTGAATTTGAAATCTGTTTTTACTTAGAAATTTTCTGAAAACTTCGTTGGGCCTTAATCGGGTCATACGGACTCCGATTTTCGAGAACTCGGACTCTATTTCGCGTATTTTTCCGAGACGAACACAATGGCATAGCCCGTTTCCCTTGATTCAGATTTTAGAATTTAATTCTGCCTCGATTTATATTATAACAGGTTATTGAAAATACAGGTTGTTACAATGGTAGTTTCACTTGTAAAAAATATTTGCTTCAGGTCAAGCACATGAAATCAATTCTTGTTAATCTCAGTTACACTTAAATTCTAGTTCCACCTATCATTATTTTGTATTATTTTTTGCTCCAGATTTAAACACTGAAACCTACTTTTTATAATGTTTTATGTTTAATAAATTAAAAATAAGAGTTCATTTTTTAAGTCAATGGTTTTTTAAACTATTACACTAAAATATAGAATGATAGTAGTTTCACATATCATTTTATATCACCTTCTTTTCTCAACTATTAATGATTTATTAACATAGAAATAAAATTTATGTATTTTTTTCGGTTATATAATACATACCTTTTGTTTGTAGATGAAAATGATAGTTGAACATATCATTTTATTAATGCTGACATTTACATTGCATACTTTTATTTTCAAATGAATGATTGTAAAATTAGCATATGATAATTAGAACTAGAAATGTTACTCAAACATAGCAATTTATCAAATGTTTTTATTTGTACTTTTGCAATATTTTCCTTGTGAACGTATTGTTTTTATTTAGGGAAAGGCAAAATAAAACAAGTTGAAGGCATATTTTCTATTATATAGTCACGAAGGATGCATTAAGAAGAATGGATAATAAAAAGATAATATTCATTTTATATTTTGTAATGTAAATTTAGTATAAAAAATTGATAGGCTATCATAATTATTGTTATTGAACAGGTTTTCGAAAACTTGAGAAATGTAAGTGAAAAGGAAAACATTTTGTTGCAGCAAAAGAAAAAGATTATACCAAATTTGCAACTACAACAAGTTGAAGGCAGAACTAAAATGGGGGGAAAAAAATCTGAAAATGATATTCAAATTGATTCTCTTCATCACTACATACAAGAACTAGAAAATAATCTACGAAATACTGAAGAAGATTTGAAAATTAAGAGAGATGAAAGAAAAAAAAAGATGATTATGAAACTAGAAAAAGAAATTGATAACTTGAAATAAAAACCAAACAACACAGAAAAAGTGGAAGAAAGCCAAAATGAAGATAATAAAATGAAAAAGTTTTAGCATCTCCAACATTTGATCTTAAAATCACACAACAAGTGCAACTGCTACAAGAAGAAAAAAGGGAAAATCAAAGCGAAAAAAGAAAATAACTCCAAGCTTATTGGTTAGAAGAGTGAAAATAAGAACAATCAAAAGAAATTAGACGTTGTGGGAAAAAATGAGGAAGGAAAAAATGAAAATGAAGAAACCATATAACAAATTGGTCTAATAAATGAGAAGGAAGTTCAAAACGAAAATACTATAGAGCAAGAGAAGGAGAGAGAATTGAAAGAACTAGCAAATAGTGAAGATGAAAGCTTTGACAGGGATCGTACCCGTTCCCAAGATACAGTCACACTAGTAGATGTGGATGCATACTCGCCGAGTAGGGAAGAGTATCAATCAAATGCAAAAATCATAAAAAGCAAATTTTGAAATCTTCTTGGAAAAAACAAGAGAAACATAGTTATTTTATTTTATTGGAAAAATTGAAAATGAAAAGTAATAATTATATCATAATAAATATTTTACATTATAATTTCATTAAAATGATATATACTAACTTGTTTTCTCTTTATTTAAAATGCAGCACTGTGGATTTCATAGCATTTGATAATAGAAGTGGTGGGGTTACAATTTTTAAATTAATGCTTCAAGATATTTTGCTAGATCAGTTCAAAGACGGGCAATTATATTTCCTTTTTTATATTACTTATTGTCCTATTTGATAGGCCGAAAAATTTGACAACAGACATGTATGTTCAAAATGATATATAAACTTATTAGTTTGATATATAACCTTTACTACACAAAGTATGAATATTTATACTGAAAAAATAGTGTCATACGTGTTATGATGATAGTTGTGATATGATTATCAGGAAAAATTGAAAATAAACTAGTGTACTTAAAATGATATATAAGCTTGATATTTGGATAGAAAGCCACTACCACACCTGGAAAAATAATAACATACATACCAATATTTGTATTGGTTGAACAAGGGAAAATAAAGATAGACATATATTTTCAAATTGATATATAAACTTTTCATTTTTGTATAAATCCACTAACATAGGTATATTTGTTTTTTGATCTATCAGATAATAGACTGGTTTGTCAAAACCAAGAGTTGTATGAGTACAACTATATCTTCAGCACTATAATGATGGTAAATCTAACGTTTTTTAACAGTTGTAACGACCCAAGGTTTTCGATGTCTAAAATATATAGTTTATTTAGATTTAATATTGAAATTAATGTTTATGCTAGTAATTCATTTTAGAATTTCAAATCTAGTCTATTTTAGCTTGTTTTGAATAAGTTTTATAGGTATAAATTTAATTTTGGTTTTTGAGTCTAAATGGTTTAGTTGAAATTAAGCGTTATTAACATTTTAATGAACTAAAATATATTGTTTGAATGTTTGTCAATTTTGATTTTTAAATTTAATTTGAGAATTTATAATCTGAATTATTTTACCTTTGAATTTGATTTTAATTTAAATAAAAATTTGTTTGGCAACCTTATTTTCAAAGTTATATGTAAAGCCCTCATTGTCTAGGTTTTACTGTAAAACAGGTCCTTGTTTTACTATAACAACGTGTTTTTTTTGCGCTACTGCATAAAAATAAAAAATTGTAAATATTCATGGAAGTATTCTACATAAAAAATCTGAAATATCAACAACTTCAGTGAATAATTGCTGATATTTCAGCAATTATTCACCCAGTATATAGTTGAAAGGTGGACGAATAATTGCTAATATATCAACAATTACTCATATATACTTGATGGTATATCAGTACTAGTTTTATAGTAGTTGCAACAAAATGAAAAAGTTGTTGAAATATAAGCAATTTTAGTAAAATATTGCTGATATTTCTACAATTATTCACACAATATATAGTTGAAAGAAGATGAATAATTGTTGAAATATCAGCAAATAGTTGCAACATTTGTAGCAGTTTACAAGAGTTGAATTATTTTCGTTGAGCAAAAGTTGCATAAAATTCTGCAATTTTTTGAATTAATTGCTGCAATCTCAGCAATTATACGAAAATTTGCATAAAAAATTTGTAACATGCGTTTTTTTGGATCCTTTTTTGTAGTTTTAATGCATGAATACGATGATGATTATGCGTTGAATTAAATTTTGAAGTTTGCATTTTCTTACGTTGTTTTTGTTGATTTTCGAAAAATAGGGACCTAATTTATAAAGTTTTTAGATAGAAAGTTTTTTGTATTTTGAAACTTAACAGGGAACTGAGCCAAATTGTCTCTTAAATTAATTTAAGGGATGTATTTGAAAATGTGCATAATAAATTTGTGTGTTGTGTACTTATAAAATACAACGGATAAATACTTGTTAGTATTTTGTAATAAATTAAGCTATTTGTAAACTTGGCTGAAATTTTTTAACACTTGGTGAAATTAAAAGTAATACTGTAAACACGTGTTACCATGCTTCTGAATATAACAAGCATGGCCTTCCTTTGTCCCCTCTTCCCTTCTTTTACTTCAGCCAAATCCTTCCCCTCTTCTTCATTTCATTCTCTTTTCAGTCGAAACGAAAACCTTTCCCCAAAATCAAAATAATGGCCTCCACCATCGCAATTAAATCCTTCCCCAAATCAAGGAAAATTGCTTTTCTTTTAAATTAAATTTCCCCCCTCTTCTGTGCTCAAACCTCAAAGCTACCAACCACCGTAACTTCCATATCCTCCAATTCGCTTTCCAGATCCGAGTAGAAGAGGGGTTGAGTTCTTCATATCATCATTTGGGAGTTGCTATTCAATTGGACTGCAGAGCATCATTTCAGTTTTCATCTGTTTGGATAACACGACAAATAGGTGAGTTTTTTAGCTCATGGTTTTTCTTTATTCAATTTTCAACCTCAATGTAAAACTGAAATATATTCGTGAATGTCTTTGTCATATACTCACCATGTTGTCATGTTGGTACTATTTAAAGCTGATTATGTTGCACATTTGATTGACTGCATATTTGGTATTGTTTGTTCACCATTCTTGATGCCATAGTTACACCTGACGTCCAAGATACCCTTGTGAATTTTTCTTGTTGTCCATCTCTTACACTTCGTATGTTTAAAACTGGTGGCCCTGCTTGCCTTCATATTTTGACTGAGTCTTTACTGATATATATAGGCTGCCATATTTGTTAAGATACTCGACCTAACCAGTATGGATTTAGGTTCACAGCATGATTGGTAATGGTTTTTGTAGCAGATTAAGATGAATGGTGATTAAGTATAACTATCCATTTTTTCTCTTTCATTTTCACACTCATCTTTCTATAGCTTCATGACTATTTTATTGGTGGATGTATGTATAAATGTTTAGAGAAAAGAAACAGTGTTAGATTTATTTGCATGTCAAAAAGGCTCAGTTGCATGTTGCATGTTGCTGTTTTACAAGTAAACCAAACGTGGTTGGGGATTTTCTATGATACTTGTCACTGTTACGCTTTTTTATATACGGTTGATCTTATGGTTAATTGGTCACTACACTATTTTGTGTTATATTCCTGAAACACCTTGCATGTTGTTGATGTTGTATTTGTTTATATGTCAATTGCATGTGACTTGTTGTGTTGTCATTACATCCTCATTGTTTTTGTGTCTTCCTCATGCTTGTCACTACCTTTCCGAAGAACTTTACAATCTAGCTTATACAACACTGTAATAGTACATTGTGCATTATTTTTTTCATGCTTTGGAAAATATATGAACATATATTGTATTTGCACTTTGTTACTTCTGCCTTTTCTATTAACTTCCATTGATAAGAACATGTACTATAATTTGATTTTTGACATAGAGATACTTCAAACGGATGCTACACTTGTTTACTGCACTATTTCAACAGATGTTACACTTGTTCACTGCACTTGTTCAACAGATGCTACACTGACCTTTTTTACTTAAGCACTTGTTTATTCCGTTGCTATATGCTTGGGTATAAATATCAACCATTTACATGCTTCACTCTTGCACCTATAAATTTCTTGAGTTTCTGTCACCATGCTTGCTCTGTTTCTCTTGATGCTAGTGTCATACTTGTTGTATACACTTTGTACTTGACATTTTATGTGTTGCACCTTTGTGTTTGTTAACCTGCCTAGAACCTTTGTTTGCTGGCCATATTAGAACCTATTTTGAAGTAGTGATTCCCCACATTGAATGTACTTGAGGCATTTTCCATCTTCATCTTTGGTCATCATGCTTGAGTCATTCCTTGTACTTATGTACAATGTTATGCATCTTGTTTTAAACATAGCCATTGCTACGAGAATGTTGTTACTGGTTTGACTTGCAATTGTTGTGACCATTTGAGCTGTATATTCTTTAAACCATGACCTTGGTTTGCTGCACCTCTTATTGCCATATCCAACCTATGCTTATCTGCCCAGTTTTGATCCATTGTGACCTAGTTCACTTGTTATTGATTTGTAGCATGCTATGTTGACTTCTCTCTGAAACCCCTTGGTTTTTTACCCTGCCTTGTTGAAAACTGAAACTTTATTTGTTACTATCCCCTGCCTTGACTATGAACCGCCATGAACTTTGATCTGGTACTGGTCTTTTGCCTTGGCTTGCACCCTTGAAACGATTGTGCCATGACTGGAATATGTATTGTGATGCCTGGTCAAATTTACCACCTGCCTTGCTTAAAATTTGGAAACACATCTTGTTCACATTTTGATTCATTTACCTCTGACTTATTTTGTAAACTCTTGAACCCTCTTCCTTATTTTTTTATACTAATTTATTTTTGGAATTTTGGACATACTCGAGAATTTATGTCCCCTGGTTATTGCATGTACCAAACACTTTAATTGTATGGATGTGTTGAACTAATTCATAAGTTCGCCTTATCAACTAAATTTATTGCTATGGGTATATGTGTCGGCAAAGGTATATATATTTATATGTGTATATATTTTTATTGGCACACATGTACAAATAGTTATACGTAAGATTCATGATGGATAAAGGCTAGTTCATCCTGCTACCGTGTCTGTAAAACTGAAAATACACCATTGTTTATTTTTGAAACCTAAATTTTAAGGTGCTATTGAAGTTGTTTAACCTGGCACATGGAAATGGAAATTTCATTTGTGGCTGCTCCTATTTAGGCTACATGTTGTACGAACGTGCTTGGTTTGACCATTTATAACAATACTTTATGAGTATTCTTGCCCCAGTTGTACAAAAACAGAGTGAATGGTTTATCTTTCCTTATATTTCTTTGGTTGCGGAAGCAACCATATTGTGACACCCCACGTCCGTTAATGTCACTCTTTAACAAAATGCATTAAGTTTCGTGAAGTGTTATAGGTAAACAGAACAAAACTCACAAGACTAATATATAAAATAGCAGCGGAAATTTAAAACTTTATTTCCAACAGAAAACATCATGGTCTCAAAACCAGTTACAGCATCAGACTAAAATACTGGAATAAAGTACATCAAATAAAAACATCTGTCTCATACTAAAAACCATCAGAGTACTGAAGTAAAAAGCCATAGTCCCCATAAGTAGCCATAAAAAGTAGACAAAAAGTCAAAGTGGTACATCGAAGTAAATCCAAATCCATGCAGAAACATAAGAGAGAAGCCTAATCAAGCCTGAGCTTTCCTACCCTGAGAACGGGAGAGGGGGAGGAAGAGAGAGAAAAGGAAACAAAATGGGTCAAACATAAAGTCTAGCAAGTCCAGTTACTTTTAGAATATAAATAAGTAAAAGCATAATGATAGGCATATAAACCGGATGGGAGATAACAGTATCATATAACAGGTATGAATAGGACAAGCAGAATGAACTGAACAGATCAAATACTTTTATCTGCACCGATACTAGTATAACAGATATGATCCCAACAGAAACATAATGGTAGACTTAGGTGTACTTCTAGTAAAGGATTTTACCCCAAACAGTAATAAAAGGTACCCAAACAGAAATAACGAGTGTTACCCCAACCAAAAACAACAGTCACCTAAACATGCAGGACTAGATGTACCCTAATTACTACCCCAGTTGATCGACTCCCTATCCCGTAAATACCCTATGTCGGCCCCATAGTAGAATGTATCACTTCCTAAAGTGGCAACCCCCCAGAAAGCATAGACCTATTTACTAGTGTTATAGCGGCTTATTTTCCCAAGCAAGTCGATCCCATGCATGCACATGACTCCGTTGGAATGCGCCATCAGAACACCTCCACCCATATGAACCTCTTATAATCATCTCAGTAAGCGTGCCCTGACCCCTACCTAGTAAGGGGTCCCCCTTGGATACCAGAATGGGTTACTGAATAATACGAGTCCCATGCAACAGATGACACAAGCCACCCCCTAGGCTTGTGTCCCCAAATACTAGGATTTTGACAGGTTATGCCTAACAGATTAACAAGCCCGCATAACCCTAAAAGATAAGACAGGTTAAGTTTAACGGGTTTGTGTAACCCCCACAGATTTAATAGATTTACTTAACCACCACAGCTTAACAGGTTCATATAACCCCCACAGATCTAAACATGTTCCATATGTTGTTTACAGTTTCATTACATGTTCCGCTTAATCTAAAAATTAAGCCTACAGATTTTACATGCCCAACCCTCAAGTCATAATTCACAGTATAAGATATGCCGCAAATTTTAGTCATACATCATAGTATAGGTTATGCCACCAAATCCCAGTCATGATTCATAATACGAGATATGCCCCAGTTTATCTTTCCCAACCATTCACAATTTCGTTTGTTCGCATATTTCAGCGATAGGCCTAGGCTCGAAGGTAGCCTAGGCTATAAAAATAAAAAGGGAAAGAGGGAGATAGTGAACAGAAATAGGCATAATAATATAATAGGCATATGATAACATAAATAGCCATATCAGAAATAGGCATATTAGAACTGAACAGCTGATCAGGTGTATAGAGGAATACATGTAATGGCAGATCTGTTTAGGTATGAATCAGATTCTTAACATGCATAGGTTTAGATCCAGATTTATAAACATGTCAAGATTACTTGTTAAATGCTTATATCTAAAAATAACATGAACTCACAGAGACTGGATCTAAAGAACAGAGAATAACAAGCAGATGTTGCAGAAGAATTCTTGTATACGAATAGGCTGTTATTGAAGAGCAAATAGGCTATTTCAATCTAAGCCGGGGAAGCATCATGCTTTCTCCATTATTTTTTAGGTGTAAAAACAATAGAAATGAAGTCCGATTAATAGCCTATTGTCAACGAACCAAGCCAAAAAAACAAGTCCACGTTCAGAACAATGAACTGCGACAGATCCCGGCTGGGTCGACCCTCCCCGACCTAGGCCGACCCATGGGTTGATCCACCTCCCTTGGGTCGACCCAGCCAGGTCATGGGTCGACCCCATGGGGCAGTCCCCCATTTCTCCCGCTTCCTTTGCTGTTAGATTTATTTTGAAAATTCTGACTTAGTTTGTATATATATAATTCTCTTATACGTATACAAACTTCTAAGCTTAATAACTTTCACATATGTCTGTTTTATGCAAACTCGGCGTTTATCTTTAACAGAATTTCAAGAAGAATGCAATGGTACAGTCCGTTTTATTTAATTCTCGATAATTAATTAAGTATTCTTTAGTTTATCGTTATAGTGTTCTTTAAAATTACGGGGTGTTATACATATATGTGTAAAATCTTACTGTGCCTTAACGCATGCAGTACCCTATATTGGACTGAAACATATGTAGTTTGAATCCTATGCATACTAACTTTAAAATTTATGTTAGGATTAACTATTATATATATTGTTTTATGGAAGTTGATTTATTTGAATAAAGTTAATCCTGACTCGAGTGTTATTTGTTTTGCATGGAACGCTTGGGTTAGGCCGAGTGTTGCAGATTTTAAAGATTTCAACTACCAAAGTCGGAGACTGATGAAGATACTCGCTTTGGGTTCGTCAATTCTATAATTTTATTTTAATTACAATTTCGTGTATTAAATTGTAATTATCCGGCAAAGGAATTCGACGCCTGAATGTATTGCCCTACCTCTATATCCACTATCGTCCAGTTCATTTCAGAGAAATGTCGTAGACCATAATGGAGAATGAGGTTTGTGAAGGGTGACCGATTGTATAATTGCTCCATGTAAGGAATGCACATCGAATTCTGATACCGATTAAATATTTCGACATGACCATTCAGCACATAGAGAAACTACACAACGGCTATATGCAATCCGGAAAGCAGTATAAAATAGCCAACAACAACAATATAAATATGGTATGTCTCATAGCCAGACACAGAATAATCATATCACAAAGGCAGAATAGATATGAATAAACCAAGGATGTATACAACAAGATAGTGGTCAACAAAGATCCACTAAACCCAAAAGAATAGATACATGTACGATGATCTAAGTAAAAGAAAATGTACACAACGATAGATAAAGTCATAGGTACAAGAGTACATAAAACTGCAGAGACAGAGTAGCATGCTGAAAGCGGAAGATCAATCCAGCGATGAGGCCCAAAGGAGCACCTAAAATGACTCGGCCTGACCCGAGTATTATTTATAAGAAAATAAACAATAAACGGATCAGTCTAGCTGTACTTATCAAATAAACCGAGATAATAAGAGATATAACAAAAGATGACATGAACATGGCATGTCGACACAATCAGGAAATGACAATGGAATGTCATCACACCATTATCTCTAAATAATCTCCAAGCTAATGTAGAATGCAACATTCAAATAATAGCACACAACAGGAAATGACAATGGAAATGAATCTCATGACACTGAGCACACAACAACAACAAGAATCCAGAAATCATTAGAAATTCAGAAAACATCATAAAAAGTGGTACTCCCTAGATTAGAAACGGTCCAGAGAACATCATAAAAAGTGGTACTCCCTAGATAAGGAACGATCCAGTGGTAACTCCTCAAATAAGGAACGATCCAGAAAACATCATAAAAGGTGGATACTCCCCAGATGAGATACGATCTCTAGGTAGAGAACCCATTTGTTTGAGCCGAAGCTCCACCACGGAGCCGGGTCGTGACCCCGAAGAAGGAAAATACATAAATCATAGAAAGTTGGACCGAAGTCCCAGAAGTGAAATCCAAGATCGTAAATCCCACTAGGGCGATTGAGGACCACAAAACATAAATCATACAAGTTCACATCGATCCAGGTGAATAGAAATTACTCCGAGCTAGTTAATATAAGGAAATAGCGACATGTCCCATAACCACATGCTATTCTCGAATATTTACAAACCCGTAATTGGTTTCTATCAAAACAGAGAAAATCACCACATATGCTCGAACGCACGAGTCCAAGAGTTATTCGCCGAAGTAAACGTATAAGGGGTCATAGTCCTCAGTTTTACTAAGGTAAATAAACTAAATTTCTCGTCCAATCAATAGGATAAGGAATCATATATAAATCAATAGAATCAGAACCGGGTTTAGAAACAGAATTTATTTTAAAAGGATTTGAATTTAAAAACTGATTAAACGTTGGTCCGATGCCCATTGACAATATAAAACCCCATTATACATTGTCGTTCAATTATTCATGAAAACTGTCGCCGTAGCAAATAGAACACAAACATCATGAAACATAAACTCATATCACAACAACATACAGGAAATCAAGGGATCACGATTGTAATTTCGATTATCGAACGAATCGAAGTCCCAAATTAGCACCCGAAGGTTTTGAACTACATCGGAATAGACTCGAAGGATATCGAGTCGATAATTCACATTTTAGAGGCGTGAATCATCTTAACAAGAGTATCGAATAAATTCGATATACAAAATAGAGCGCACGGGCTTTAGAATGATCAATTATTCAATTCACCTCATAAACAAATGTGAATCGGCCAAGAAGGATCAACATTGGAAGAATCAAATGAGAATCAAAGTCGATGAATCGAGCTGTTGGAATCTATGAATTCGTAAAGCTAAAGTTCACAAACGAAGTCCGAACGGGCCGAGCTCTGGCCGGGAAAGAGTCTGGATGAGCCTAAACTGTTGACCATGGTCTCCACCTGTCAACAGCAGATTTTCAGTGACAGACGTCTGTCACCCTAAGGACAGATGTCTGTTGTCAGGAAAACTATTTCCCCAGAGTTTGGAAGACGTCTGTCCATTTTTGGATTGATGTCTGAGCTGAAGAAATTATTTATTTTGCTTCCTAAACAATGACACACATCTGTCCCCCTTCCGGATAGACGTCTGAGCTGAAGTGTGGTCATTTTTGCTTAGGAAATGAGGTGCAAACGGCTCTCGGACGAGGATGGATCAATGGTGATGGCTTATAACATTTTCTAAGTGAAAATGAAGCATTAAAAACATGTCGAAGCAACTCATAACACCAAACAAACATGCACAAACATATATATATGGGATTGCTATGATTTCGATTATATATTCAAAAATGAACAACCAAAGCAATCGAATATGATTCAAGCGACTTGTGAAGGATTAGAACTATGTCGGGGGACAACGGAGCTTCACAACATCACCAAATCAACTCAAAACATATGCATAAGATCGTGTAAACAATCCTACTTATAATTTCAACACAATGGAACATAAACATTTGAAATCGGCTAAGTTACACTACCATAACCAATTCACTAGCCCATGCAAACACATATGAACACTAAATTACACTTGTACAAGCACCAAGGCTTGAGGCATAGATGTGAGTTCAAAAAGAACTCACCTTGGTTTCAAACGACGAAGAACAAGCTCCAATTCAAGCAAAGAACCCATCTTTCTTCGTTAGCTCCTCCAAAATCACCTCACGAACATACATAAGGGAATATATGTTTTATGGCAAGAGAAAAAATCCGAAATTGATGAACTATGGAGATAGAGAAGAGGATAGAGAAGCTTACCCATATCTTAGAATTGGATTTGCAAATGAATTTAGCTTTAGATTGAAAACCCTAGCTTAGGGAATTTCAATTTCCCTTTTCACTCTCCATTTTTCTATTTTTTGAAGTATGAGGAAGAATGAATGAAGGAGGAGGGAGCTAGGAGAGTCATAAGAGTTGGCTAGTGTGACACCCCACGTCCATTAATTTCACTCACAAAGGGAATGCATTAACTTCTATGGAGCGTTTTAAGTGTGCATAGAACAGAAACTTAACAACAAGACAGATATAAAACAGTACTTAAAATTTTAAAACTTCATTCATTGCAGCGATAAATAAATAAGTTGGATTACATCATCTAAAACCAAAGACTAGAGTCAAGTACATAGTATCCATCTTGACTAAATCAGAGTACATAAAATGTAAGATATAATCCCCACATAAAATAGCCATAAATAAATAAGATAGGCTAAACTTTTACTTCAACGATCCAAGCAACTTCCAAAAGAAAGAGATAAAGCTGTCCAAATCAAGCTCCACTAGTACTAGTCCCATCCTGAGCACCTTGGGGAGGGAGGAAGAAAAAGGTGGAAACAAAGGGGTCAGACATAAAGTCTAGCGAGTGCGATAACTTTAACAATATACTCATTAAGTAACTAGGATAAGGCATAAGCTGGAAAATAAGGAAATGACTATGAACAAATGGGTATGACAGAGCAAACAAAGAAAATAAGATGAACAAAGATAACGTTAAAGGCGTACCTAATTACTATAGGATAATTACTACACTGCACCACACCAAACACCCTAAAAGTTGATCCCACCTACAGAACTTAATAATGATAATGGTAGTTTCATGTACCCCTAGCTGCCTTCATAGGTGTCGTCTGCCCCTATCTACACTAGGTGTACCCACTACCCCCATTCAGTCGGCTCCCTAACTCGTAGATACCCGTGTTGGCCCAACAGTGGGGTGTATCACTCCCCAAAGTGGCAACCCGATACCACCAAAAATGCATGACGTATATCTACACGTTGCAACAACGTCTTACCTACCAGCCCGGGCCCACACACGCATATGACTCCGTTGGACTTGCGTTGCCACCGCTAACCCGTTTTGACCTCTTACAATCAAACCCAGTACGCATGTCCCGTCCTCGACTTGGGCCGAGCCCACAAAGATACTTAATGGGTTACTGGTTTGAAAAGGGCCCCATGCATGACACAAACTTTCCACCTATGCTTGGTCCCCTCTAAAGTTTTTCCCCACTTAACCCCATTCTTATTCATGTCTTCTTACATGTTTCAATCTTGGTTAAGTGCATCTAATCGTATTTCACATGCCACCCAAGGCACCCTCTTAATTTCATAAGCCACCCAAAGCACCCACTTAACCCCCTCATGTCCCACCACATGTTTATCTGGTTAAGTGTTTCTTAATTCATTAACACCGTAACCTTGTAAAGACCTCTCACATTAGACTGGCATTTGTGGCAGATGGATTTGCCGGGCGGGTCCGGGCATTCTTACACCACAAACGAGCCTAACCTCATGTATTTACATTTATTACGCATTTAATTCATGCCTTCGACCTCTCACATTAGACTGATATTTGTGGCTGCTGGATTTGCCGGGCGGGTCCGGGCAGTCTTGCACCACAAAAGAGTCTAACCTCGTGTCTTAGGCGGTTTATTATTACACATCTTCATTTAACCCCAAATTGGATTAATATCTCTATTCAAATTTGTCAAAGAATTCCAAACATACTTATGTCCATAATTGTCTCAATTATGTCCATAGATACCAATTCTTCCAATTAATGTCTTAAATTAATTATATGCCTTTTTCAAGGCCATTATGACAATTCTCAATATGTGTATATTCAATATTACCCCCATCGTCCCCACGTTGTTCGTTTGTTTATCATGACACATATGTATATTAGACTAGCAATTAGTCTAGCACATAAAAGGGAAGAAACATTGAAATTTTGCATAACACACAAAATGGATCTAATCTTGCAAATAAGGATTACAACATAACTTGCATAAACTTTGTATTGTCATGAATCTAAACATAGGCCTAAAGGTGTGAACTTACATATATATATATATATATATATAGTTTTCATCCAAAACTTGCATAGGCCATAGTCACAAACTTACATAAAACTATGTACATCATAGATCTAAATCTAAAGGTGTAAATTACTTGCATATATGTGAATCCAATTTCTACCTAAACTTGCATATAGTCACTTTATTTGATTCATATGTAAACTTGTGTATAATTCATATAGAAACTAGCATATAATCTACACCCAAACTTGCATATAAAATGATGTCAAACATGATACAAGTTGAACATAGGTGATTTGGCATATAAAAAAAGAGATCCGAAATTATCATTATGAACAACTAGCATATATTCACAAAATATCACATTTTTTAATGTTTCACAAACATAGCCATATAACCCAATTTATAACTCAACCTAATTATCTTATTAATTATCTTATTAAAGAAATTGAACTCACAACTCACAGAAGGTCTTGAGTTCTGTAATCTGAGTTCTGAAATTGATTTAGCTCGCCTTTGAAGTAGACAAATTTGTTGTTGTTGTTGCTATAGATTTGAGTTGAATTGAGTTGATTAGCTTCACTTTTCCTCTAGTTGGCGGCGGCTACTCTAGGTTGCAAGGTGATAGCATGACGACCATGGTTCTAATTTTGATTAGGTTTTAGGGTTTGAGTCTACACGTGCTTATATAGAATTTAGGATTAATTTAGGCCATCCAATCAACCTTGAATCAATCAAGACCATTCAGACCAGATATAAACTATCCAGAAACCCTAATGACTCAGCCACAAGTCATAAGTAGTCATCTTTCATATCTGGCCCGGGGGGGCAGGTCGACCCCCAGGTCGACCCCTAGGTGGGGGGAGGTCGACACTAGGGTCGACCCCCTGGTCGACCTGGGTCCTGGGCGGGAATTTTCCCGCCCAGCCCGCTTCTGACTTCTAATTTGAAATTTGAATCTGTTTTGAGCTATTTGAATTTATTTGAATTTATTCGAATTTTCTGGAAACTTCCGACAGCCATAACTTCTTCATACGAAGTCCAATTTACGCAAACTCGGACTCTATCCAAGACGAACATAATGACGTAACCCGTTTCCCTTGATTCTTACATTTAAAATTAAGTATTCTTTAATTTGTCAACTTTAATATTTAAATTTACGGGGTGTTACATTCTCCCCTCCTTAAAGGATTTCACCCCCGAAATCTCCAAGTTAAGGAGAATGCATATCCTAACATCCAATCATCCATCTACTCAACCATCAAACACATGCATCCATTGTCCTTACAAAATTTCTAATGCTGTATGAACATATGCAAGAAGTGTGTGTATATGTTCCTTATCTAATGCAAAATCAGGCGGTCTACTGATTCAGTTGATCTCCTTAATGCAAATCATGATAGTGTTATGCGTCCATTATGTATGCGAAAGAATCATACCAATGCATATTATTTCTACATGTGTGCACAACCATTCATCAAAATGCAGCATCCATATGATGACACAACCATTATATATCCATTTAATTAAATATGCACACACATTTATATGCAACATGAGGGTGATTGAGCCGATCTAGTGCCTAAGGTGTGTGTATATGCATCCACGAGCAACCACTTGCATCCATTCGCATACATCAGACATAACATGTCTCAAACACATGTTTCAACCATAGGGTTCTTCCTAACTAAAGATCGAAGATGTCATCGCAAAGATAACACTAAAATATAGGACAAGTATCAACCAAGCGGTAGAAAAAGGAGAAATCAAAACATACCCTCAAAAAGGAAAGGGTACAATGTACGCATATTATCTTTCATCTCCCAAGTCGCGTCTCTTTGATTATCTCCCCATTGCACTTTGACCAACTTGACCTTTTTGTTGCGAAGCTTTTTGACCTCCGATCCGAGAAAGCGTGTAGGAGCTTGTCTGATCATGGCATTGCGCTCTACTTCCACTTCTTCGATCGTGCTCGGCTCTACCACTTCCACCGTATCGTGTAAACACTTACGCAAATCTGAAACGTGAAACATGTCATGAACTCCGCTGACCTTCTCTGGTAATTTTACTCTGTACGCCATCTTCCCAATCCTCTCTGTAATTGGAAAGGGTCCTATAAACCTTGATGCCAACTTCCCTACTGATCCAAAGCGGACTACGTTTCTTAATGGTGACACCTTAATAAAAACCGTGTCCCCAACATCGAACTTGAGATCGGTTCGTCTCTTATCAGCATATGACTTCTGTCGGTCCTGTGCCGCCTTCATTCGGCGTCGAATCAGGTCTATTTTCTCTGAAGTCTCCCTAATCATGTCGGGTCCAAGCAAAACCTTATCCGTGGATTCCCACCAACATGTAGGCGATCGGCACGGTCGTCCGTAAAGAGCCTCAAAAGGTGCCATGCCAATGCTAGCCTGAAAACTATTATTATAGGCGAACTCTACTAGTGGAAGGTGTTCTTCCCATGTTCCTCCAAAGTCTAGAATGCATAGCCTTAGAAGGTCTTCTAGAATCCGATTCACCCTCTCGGTCTGGTCATCCGTCTGAGGATGATAAGCGGTACTTAAGCATAATTGCATTCCAACCGCCTCTTGTAAGCTCTTCCAAAATTCGCTTGTGAAAATAGGATCTCTGTCGCTCACAATGCTGAAGGGTATGCCGTGCAAGCGGACTATCTCTCGAAGGTAAACGGATGTTAAGCATGCGGCGGTCCTTCTACTTTTAACGGGAATAAAATGGGCACTTTTAGTAAGTTGGTCTACAATTACCCAAATCCCCGTATTACCCTTCCTCGATCTTGGTAACCCATCTACAAAACCCATGGAAACGCTTTCCCATTTCCAAAGCGGAATCTCTAAGGGATGGAGCAAACCTCCGGGCTTCTTTTGCTCCGCCTTGACTTGCTGGCATACTAAGCATCTAACAACGAACTCGGCCACGTCCTTCTTCATTCCGTCCCAAAAGAAAACTCGCTTCATATCCCTATACATCTTATCACCACCGGGATGTATTGTCATCTTAGAGCGATGTGAGTCTTCAAGAATTGCCTTCTTCAAACTTTCGTCTTGTAATACGCAAAGTCTTCCATCTCTGCGTAGCCAACCTCTTTCATCTATTGCATATCTATTCAGATGACGTGCCTACTATCTCAACCAATTGTGGGTCGTTTCGCTGTGCCTCTCCAACTCGACCCAAAAGTGTAGGTTGCACCTCTAATGATGCCAACAATCCGCGTACAAAATCCACAGATGGTCTGAAGTCAAAGGAAGATATATACTCCAAACTCTGTCGCTCTACAAACAAAGGACTTAAAGTTAACTTCTTTCTACTTAGGGCGTCAGCTACAACGTTACCCTTGCCAGGAGTATATGCGATCTCAAAATCGTAGGATGCCAAAAACTCCTTCCATCTCTGTTGCCTCAAGTTTAGGTCCTTCTGAGAGAATAAGTATTTTAGCGACTTGTGGTCTGTATATAACTCAAACTTCTCGCCAAGAAAATAATGACGCCGCGACTTAAGCGCAAAAACTATGGCCGCCAACTCCAAGTCGTGGGTAGGGTAATTTTTCTCGTGGGTTTTCAACTGTTTTCCACCATAGCATATCACCCTTCCCTCTTGCATTAAAACTGCGCCAAGCCCTATCCCGCAAGCATCGGTATATACAGTGAATGTCTTACTCCTGTCTGGTAAAACTAAAACTGGAGCGGTCTTCAAAGCTCTCTTCAGACGTTGGAAAGCATCATCACAGTCAACGTCCCAAGTAAAAGTCAAATTCTTCTTCGTTAATCGAGTGAAAGGGGCTGATATCTTCGCGAAGTCCTTAATGAACTTCCTATAATAGCCAGCCATAAAAAAGCTTCTTACTTCGGATGCGTTCTAAGGCGTTTTCCAATCTTGGATTGCCACTATCTTAGCGGGATCCACAGCAATCCCTTCCTTAGAGACCACGTGTCCTAAGAACCTCACTTCTTTTCTCCAAAAATGGCACTCGGAGAACTTAGCTTTTAGCTGATGTGCTCGTAGGATCTCTAAGACTTCCCTAAGATGTAGGGCATGCTCTTCTTCATTTTTAGAGAAAAACCAGAATATTGTCTACAAAGACTACCACAAACTTGTTCAGAAACTCTCTAAACACCCTACTCATTAAGTCAACAAAGTATGCGGGTGCATTCGTCAAACCAAAAGGCATGACGAGCCACTCGAAGAAACCGTCAGGAGTTCTAAATGTAGTCTTATCGATGCTATATTCAGCCACCCTTAGCTGATGAAATCCTATAGCTAAATCCAGTTGCGAGAAAACCGAAGCTCCCACCAACTAATCGAATAAATCGTCTATCCTCGGTAACGGGTGTTTGTTCTTCTTTGTTAGCTTATTCAGCTCTCTATAGTTCACACACAATCTAAGTGAACCATTGGCTTTTGTAGCAAAAACGACTGGAGCACCCCACTCTGAAATACTTCTTCTTATGAACCCCTTCTCAAGCAATTCTTTCACTTGCTTACTGAGTTCTTTTCTCTCTCTCTCGGAGCCATGTGGCGTACTGGTAATGCAACTGGCTTTGCATTATCTACTAAGTATATTCGAAAGTCTATCTCACGCCTCGGGGGTAAACCTCGAACTTCATCGAAGACATCCGAGTATTCACGGACCACTCTAACAGACTGCAAATTCTCAACAGAGCGTCAAGCGATTCTAGATAACTTAGCATAAATGAATTCATGGGATTACAAGAGATTTCGAGAGTGTTGCCTAAGCGAGTCATAAGCCTAACCTCTCTCTTTTCACAATCTAGGACGGCTCCATTACTGGATAGCCAATTCATGCCCAAAATTAACCCATAGCCTGTGAAGCCCAAAACATAAGCATCACATTTAAACCCAATGCTAAGTATAGAAATTTCCAAATCTAAACAAATCATCGACAAATAGGCTGAGCCCCCAATTGGATTTGAAACAACTAAGGGATCCTCTACTATACTGGTGTTTAGGTGTAGTGTCTCAACTAAAGCAGTGGATATAAAAGAGTGCGATGTGCCAGAATCAAAGAGTGTGTGAACAGGATGATCGAAAAGATAAACTAAACTTTCAATGGAAATCGCTCTACCTCGTTCTTGTAGCGGTGGGACCACGAGAGCCTGGACCTGCCCCTTGCCCGCCCTGGTGCCATGAGAGCCTGAATCTGCCCTCCAGAGGTAGGCCCTGCCCTTTGCCCTTTCTTTGGGCAGTCCTTAATCAGATGTCTTGCCTCGCCATAGTGGAAACAACAAGTCTTCTTCTTCCTACAGTCTTTGCTTAGATGGCTTGGTGTCCCATAGTTAAAGCATCTTTTCTTTCCCTTACCATTGTTGTCATTACCACCCTTCTTGTTCTGCTGTTGCTGTTGTGGTTTCTTTTGATCCCCTTTCTTCTCAGGTGCCTTATTAGCATTGGCGCCTTTCTCCTCTTCATGCATAAGCGCCATGTCAACTAGTCTCTCAAAGGTGGCCCACATAGGGATATGGGTCATAGCTAACCCATGTAGCGGCTCATTCAATCCCTTAACAAACCTCAGGGCCTTCTTTTCGGGTGTATTCACCAAGTCCAAGCTAAATCTTGCCAACTGATTGAACTTGTTGCTGTATTTTTTCACTGATAGATTCCCCTGCCTTAACGCCAAAAACCTTTCCATGTATAGATTCTCTTCAGCCCATGAGAGAAACTTGGCCTCAAACCTACGCCTGAAATCCGGCCATGTATCAACTGGACGCTCTCCATTAGTGACCTCCCACAAAAATGAGGCCTCATCCTTCATTAACCAGGCAGCTAACTGGACCATCCTTCCATCTTCTACCTCAAAGATTCCAAACAATTCTCCATCTTCTTTAGCCAATTTCAAGTTCCAACAAACGTCTCTGACCCGTGAAAAGGTTTCTCGCCCATTGCCCGAAAGTCTTTGCATATCTTTGCAAAAGTGTCAACACGGAGAGGAGGAGGAGGAGGTTGCTGAGCCTACGACATGGACCCTAGCTTCCGGATACCTTTTAAACCATCCTAGTATCGGTATCTTCTCGGGTATCTTGGGAATTCTAGACATGCTGAAAAGAAAATGAAGAGATTCAAATGAAGAATTCGAAAGAAAGATATATGGCTCTTGGGGTTATGTTTTTAAAGTAAACCTTTCTCTTAAAGATATTCTCCTCAAAACATACTTTTGAAAGTATTTCTTTATAAAATGCTTTTTAAAAAATAGTTTTTCAAAATATCTTATCTGTTTTGGTAACCTTCAGCTCTGATACCACGTGTGACACCCCACGTCCATTAATGTCACTCACAAAGGGAATGCATTAACTTCTATGGAGCGTTTTAAGTGTGTATAGAACAGAAACTTAACAACAAGACAGATATAAAACAGTACTTAAAAATTTTAAACTTCATTCGTTGCAGCGGTAAACAAATAAGTTTGATTACATCATCAAAAACCAAAGACTGGAGTCAAGTACATAATATCCATCTTGACTAAATCAGAGTACATAAAATGAAAGACATAACCCACACATAAAATAGCCATAAATAAATAAGATAGGCTGAACTTTTACTTCAGCGATCCAAGCAACTTCCAAAAGAAAGAGATAAAGCTGTCCAAATCAAGCTCCACTAGTACTAGTCCCACCCTGAGCACCTTGGGGGGGAAGGAAGAAAAGTGGTGGAAACAAAGGGGTCAAACATAAAGTCTGGCGAGTGCAATAACTTTAACAATATAATCATTAAGTAACTAGGATAAGGCATAAGCTGGAAAATAAGGAAATGACTGTGAACAAATGGGTGTGACAGAGCAAACAAAGGAAATAAGATGAACAAAGATAACGTTAAAGGCGTACCTAATCACTATAGAATAATTACTACACTGCACCATACCAAACACCCTAAAAGTTGATCCCGCCTACAGAACTTAATAATGATAATGGTAGTTTCGTGCACCCCTAGCTGCCTTCATAGGTGTCGTCTGCCCTTATCTCCACTAGGTGTACCCATTACCCCCATTCGATCGGCTCCCTAACTCGTAGATAGTCGTGCTGACCCCACAGTGGGGTGTATCACTCCCCAAAGTGGCAACCCGATACCACCAAAAATGCACGGATTATATCTACACGATGCAACAATGTCTTATCTACCAACCCAGGCCCACACACGCTTATGACCCCGTTGGACTTGCGTTGCCACTGCTAACCTGTTCTGACCTCTTACAATCAAACCCAGTACGCGTGTCCCGTCCTCGACTTGGGTCGAGCCCACAAAGATACTTAATGGGTTACTGATTTGAAAAGGGCCCCCATGCATGACACAAGCTTTCCACCTACGCTTGGTCCCCTCTAAAGTTTTTCCCCACTTAACCCCATTCTTATTCATGTCTTCTTACATGTTTCAATCTTGGTTAAGTGCATCTAATCGTATTTCACATGCCACCCAAGGCACCCTCTTAATTTCATAAGCCACCCAAAGCACCCACTTAACCCCCTCATGTCCCACCACATGTTTATCTGGTTAAGTGTTTCTTAATTCATTAACACCGTAACCTTGTAAAGACCTCTCACATTAGACTGGCATTTGTGGCAGTTGGATTTGCCGGGCGGGTCCGGGCAGTCTTACACCACAAACAAGCCTAACCTCGTGTCTTTACGACTGTTACGCATTTAATTCATGCCTTCGACCTCTCACATTAGACTGGCATTTCTGGCTGCTGGATTTGTCGGGCGGGTCCCGGCAGTCTTACGCCACAAAAGAGTCTAACCTCGTGTCTTAGGCGGTTTATTATTACACATCTTCATTTAACCCCAAATTGGATTAATATTCCTATTCGAATTTGTCAATGAATTCCAAATATACTTATGTCCATAATTGTCTCAATTTTGTCCATAAATGCCAGTTCTTCCAATTAATGTCTTAAATTAATTATATGCCTTTTTCAAGGCCATTATGTCAATTTTCAATATCTGTATATTCAATATTACCCCCATCGTCCCCACATTGTTCGTTCGTTTATCATTACATATATGTATATTAGACTAGCAATTAGTCTAGCACATAAATGGGAAGAAACATCGAAATTTTTCATAACACACAAAATGGATCTAATCATGCAAATAAGGATTACAACATAATATGCATAAACTTTGTATTGTCATGAATCTAAACATAGGCCTAAAGGTGTGAACTTGCATATGTGTATATATATATATATATGATATAGTTTTCATCCAAAACTTGCATAGGCCATAGTCACAAACTTACATAAAACTATGTACATCATAGATCTAAATCTAAAGGTGTAAACTTGCATATATGTGAATCCAATTTCTCCCTAAACTTGCATATAGTCACTTTATTTGATTCATATGTAAACTTGTGTACAATTCATATAGAAACTAGCATATAATCTACACCCAAACTTGCATATAAAATGATGTCAAACATGAATCAAGTTGAACATAGGTGATTTGGCATGTAAACAAAGAGATCCAAATCTATCGTTATGAACAACTAGCATATATTCACAAAATATCAAAATTTTCCAATGTTTAACAAACATAGCCATATAACCCAATTTATAACTCAACCCAATTATCTTATTAAAGAAATTGAACTCACAACACAAAGAAGGTCTTGAGTTTTGGAATCTGAGTTCTGAAATTGATTTAGCTCGCCTTTGAAGTAGACAAATTCGTTGTTGTTGTTGTTGTTATAGATTTGAGTTGAATTGAGTTGATTAGCTTCACTTTTCCTCTAGTTGGCGGCGGCTACTCTAGGTTGCAAGGTGATAGCATGACAGCCATGGTTCTAATTTTGATTAGGTTTTAGGGTTTGAGTCTACACGTGTTTATATAGAATTTAGGATTAATTTAGGCCATCTGATCAACCTTGAATCAATCAAGACCATTCAGACCAGATCAGAACTATCCAGAAACCCTTGTGACTCAGCAACAAGTCATAAGTAGTCATCTTTCAGATCAGGCCCGGGGGGGGGCAGGTCGACCTATAGGGGGGAGGTCGACTTGGGTCCTGGGCGGGAATTTTCCCGCTCAGCCCGCTTCTGACTTCTGATTTGAAATTTGAATTTGTTTCGAGCTGTTTGAATTTATTTGAATTTTCTGGAAACTTCCGATAGCCATAACTTCTTCATACGAAGTCCAATTTACGCAAACTCAGACTCTATCTCAACCAGAATTCCGAAACGAAAACAATGGCGTAACCTGTTTCCCTTGATTCTTACATTTAAAATTAAGTATTCTTTAATTTGTAAACTTTAATATTTTAATTTACGGGGTGTTACAGCTAGGTTAGCTAACTCATGACCCAACCAAGGTACCAGAATTCTGAAGCTCGTAATATATCGAAGTTTATACTTTTCGAACTCTTGAACGACATTTTGAACTCAATGGAAGTGGTTTCGAGTCCAAATTCGTCCATATACAAAAAGTGATATTTTGGTCATACATCAAATGAAAATGACCAAATTCGCCCAATTCAAAAGGTGTCGATGCTTATAGTAAAAAAGGTTGTAAACGATGATCCGGACCCAACAGAAGTGGTCCCCAGTCCTAATTTTATCATTTGTGAAAAACGACTTTTTGAGTGACACATCGGATACGAAGATATATTTAAATAAAATATTTAAATCTATTATCATGGAACTAGCGGGTTGTTACAGACTTCTCCCCTTAAAAGAATTGCGTCCCCGCAATTCCTTAAGATTGAAGTAATGAGTAACAACCAAAAATAATAGCACGGAGTGGTACCACAAGAACCGACATGATATGAAAAGATCACACCAATGGCTAGGTGAGATCCCAATTTCGTGTCACAAGATCATAAAAATTAGAGTTCAATCTCGAATTCAATTAACCATAAACGTAGTCATCCCAAACGGGTAAAATAATTTCAGAAAAATTCATAAGCGCTATGAATTCAAATAGACTCGCCTTTCTTCGTATGATTCTCAAGGGAATGAGAATCAATAGAATGCACAAAAACCAAGTGAATCTAATTAGGAATTTCAAGGAGCAACGGGACTGCATCCTACAGATGCGAGATATCAATAGTAGATATTTCTCTTAGGGTATGAAATGGGAATTTACGATGGTTGACTAATCCATTCCCAAAACTCAATCACGACGATGCAGCGAACACCGATCTTCAGCACTTTCGTCTTGCGACAAGGTGGATGATACCAACAAAGCACAACATAGAGATTCCAATGAATTTAGCTAAGGAAAGCAATTTTGAAAGGAATAATCAATTTTAATATCAATGATTCAAGGTTGGTAACGGAATACCGAGGAACTACTCGGGGAAATCGATTTCTAATCAGGTACTAAATCTCATTTAGTAACCATAAGAACAAATCGTTAGGAATTATACTAAATTCCCAATATTCAGAAACTTGAGTGTCGATTTTAGGAAATCAGAAACATCAAGAAGATGACGGATAATTAGTGCACAACTTACCACTTTGGAATAATGGGATTTAAGATAATTTTCTGCCAAAAATCTCAGATCGCAAAAACATCAGCAATTAATCAAAGAAGCGATAGACAATTTCTATAACAAGATGAGATTAAACCAAAGAGGTCATAATCCCAACAATTTGATTGACAAGGGTTAACAAACATGTGGAGACAATTGTCAATCCAAATGATTCAAATAAACAAAGAAGGCATATCAAAAGAGCTCATCCTTTCGATATTCATTTCTAAGAAAAACACAAGGCTATGTCCATAAGTGAATTGACTATAGCACTTCCGGATGATCGACTAGATCATAGATTCAAAGTAAGGAATTATTGAGTTTGTCGTGGATCGCAAAAACTCAAATTTTCCTCCCTCCACTGGAATAACGCAAGATTCCCAATCATTAAAAAATTTTGAGAATCAAAGAACTGAAATCCAGAAATTAGAGACATAAATAAACAATTTGAACCACTCAAAAACAAGGATTAGGAATAATGTGAGACTCCGAATCCTGGAGTTGTTTATTTACTCAAAGAAAAGATTCAAGATAATTTCTAATTAAAAATCTTGAACCACTCAAATTCTTGGAATTGCTCCAAGGAAATCTAGAAATAAATTATCTAGAAACATACAAAATGATTACAAAAATCGTAATAAATCCAAAATATCATTGTTTTGATTAACTTATTAATGGTTAATTTAATTTTATGGATCATTTCAAATGTCGAATTGTCACATAATGATGTTTAGGAATTCAGAACTACAACATGGCGTCCCACGTCTCGTTCGAGATCGTTAACGCACCCAACAGACAGGTAAACACAAGAAAGTCCTCAAAATTTCTAAAATTCACGCAAATCTCGCGAAAATATAAAATTTTAATAAATCATTAGGGATGGCATAAAGGAAATAAAATTCCTTTATCAACTTACGAATAAAACACAAATGATATCTTCTGATAACAAAGAGCACGGTCGATGTATATCAAAAGAACATAAATCAAATAATCTCAAAACAAGGTAAATGACATTAAGGAATTAATGACACGTACTTTGACTCAAGAAGAGGGACCACAAGAAGTGGGATACTTTCCCTCATTCTTGATCTTGAGTTTGGAACACAACGATACATTTGTTTTAGCAAAATGCTTGGTGACTCACACCGGCACAACGAGGTAACAAATGAGTTGTTTTAGCCCGAAGGCTTGGTGATCTCACACCGAACTATAACTATATAGCTGACAACAAGGGTGTAGATTTAGTCACAAAGACGTGGTATCTCCATACCGACTGATAAGTGATCAAAAGACCATGCTAGGTATGTAACGACGTACGAAACAATCTTAACTAGAAATCAAGAAATATCAGGATCAAAGGCGCTTACGACGTGCGTAATGACGCACTGGCAAGATATCCAATGATCAATCAACTACAAGGATCATAAATGATTAACAAGATTAGTGTGATACACAATAGGCCAAACAGACATCGATTAGCAACTCGAGTCAAAGAATGAAACAGAAGCACCACTAGAGCACACGGGCCCTAGATGGACTATAGAAATCAACCCGAAGCGGACGAGTCGATCACTATTCTAATAGACTAAAAATAGGCTACTTGAGACATATCACCCCTCCCGTAGGAGGTACACTGGGTGAACCGGCATTTGCACGGCTACGACCAACTATTTCACTTCTTTAAGAAAAAATAAGGAGGAAAAACGTAGCCTCAAGTGGAATTCAAACGACATGAATTCAACAGAAATGGAATCGTATAGGAAGATAAGCTATGACGGGTCTTAAGACTCTAACTAAAATCCTAAAGCACGATTCGCGAGAGAGGCTAAAGACAATACCATCGTCATACTATCTTACATTGTTCCCGAAAGTGGCTCTGATACCAAACTGTCACGCCCTGCCTCTATACCCACTTCATCCAGTTCATTTCAGAGAAATGTCGTAGACCATAATGGAGAATGAGGTTTGTGAAGGGCGACCGATTGTATAATTGCTCCGTGTAAGGAATGCACATCGAATTCTGATACCGATTAAATATTTCGACATGATCATTCGGCACATAGGGCAACTACACAACAGCTATATGCAATCCGGAAAGCAGTATAAAATAGCCAACAACAACAATATAAATATGGTATATCTCATAGCCAGACACAGAATAATCATATCACAAAGGCGGAATAGATATGAATAAACCAAGGATATGTACAACAAGATAGTGGTCAACAAAGATCCACTAAACCCAAAATAATAGTTACATGTACCATGATCTAAATAAAAGAACATGTACACAACGATAAATAAAGTCATAGGTACAAAAGTACATAAAACTGCAGAGACATAGTAGCAAGCTGAAAGCGGAAGATCAACCCAGTGATGGGGCCCAAAGGAGCATCTAAAATGACTCGGCCTGACCCGAGTATTATTTATAAGAAAATAAACAATAAACGGACCAGTCTAGCTGTACTTATCAAATAAACTGAGATAATAAGAGATATAACAAAGGATGACATGAACATGGCATGTCGACACAATCAGGAAATGACAATGGAAAGTCATCACATCATTATCTCTAAATAATCTCCTAGCTAATGTAGAATGCAACATTCAAATAATAGCACATAACAAGAAATGACAGTGGAAATGAATCTCATGACACTGAGCATACAACAACAACAAGAATCCAGAAATCACTAGAAATCCAGAAAACATCATAAAAAGTGGTACTCCCCAGATGAGAAATGATCCAGAAAACATCATAAAAAGTGGTACTCCCCAGATAAGGAACGATCCAGTGGTAACTCCCCAAATAAGGAACGATCCAGAAAACATCATAAAAGGTGGATACTCCTTAGATGAGATACAATCTCTAGGTAGTGAACCCATTTGTTTGAGCCGAAGCTCCACCACGGAGCCAGGTTTTGACCCCTGAGAAGGAAAATACAAAAATCATAGAAAGTTAGACCGAAGTCCCAGAAGTGAAATCCAAGAATCGTAAATCCCACTAGGGCGATCGAGGACCACAAAACATAAATCATACAAGTTCACACCGATCCGAGTGAATAGAAATTACTCCGAGCTATTTAATATAAGGAAATAGCAATATGTCCCATAATCACATGCTATTCTCGAATATTTATGAACCTATAATTGGTTTCTACACAAAGAAAATCATCACATATGCTCAAACGCACTAGTCCACGAATAATTCACCGAAGTAAACGTATAAAGGGTTATAGTCCTTAGTTTTACTAAGGCAAATAAACTAAATTTCTCGTCCGATCGATAGGATAAGGAATCGTATATAAATCAATAGAATCAGAACCGGGTTTAGAAACCGAATTTATTTTAAAAGGATTTGAATTTAAAAACTGATTAAACGTTGGTTCGATGCCCATTGACAATATAAAACCCCATTACCCATTTTGGTTCAATTATTCATGAAAACCGTCGCCGTAGCGAATAGAACACAAACATCATGAAACATAAACTCACATCACAACAACATACAGGAAATCAAGGGATCACGATTGTAATTTCGATCATTGAATGAATCGAGGTCCCAAACTAGCACCCGAAGGTTTTGAACTACATCGGAATAGACTCGAAGGATATCGAGTCAATAATTCACATTTTACAGGCATGAATCGTCTTAACAAGAATATTGAATAAATTCGATATACAAAATAGAGCGTACGGGCTTCAGAATGATCACTTATTCAATTCACATAATAAACAAATGTGAATCGGCCAAGAAGGATCAACATTGGAAGAATCAAATGAGAATCAAAGTCGATGAATCGAGCTGCTGGAATATGTGAATTCTTAAAGCTAAAGTTCACAAACGAAGTCCGAACGGGACGTGCTCCAGCCTAGAAAGAGCCTTGATGGGCCTAAACTGTTGACCGTGGTCTCCATCGGTCAGCAGCAGATTTTCAGTGACAGACGTCTGTCCCCCTAAGGATAGACGTCTGTTGTCAGGAAAACTGTTTTCTGAGAGTTTGGACAGATGTATGTCCATTTTTGGATAGACGTTTGAGCTGAAGCAATTATTTATTTTGCTTCCTAAACAATGACAGACCTCTATCCCCCTTCCGGACAGACGTCTGAGCTGAAGTGTGGCCATTTTTGCTTAGGAAATGAGGTGCGAACGGCTCTCGGACGAGGCCAGATCAATGGGGATGGCTTATAACATTTTCTAAGTGAAAATGAAGCATCAAAAACATGCCGAAGCAACTCATAACACCAAGCAAACATGCACATATATATATATGGGATTGCCATGATTTCGATTATATATTCAAAAATGAACAAATTCTCTAACCAAAGCAATCGAATATGATTCAAGCGACTTGTGAAGGATCAGAATTATGTCGGGGGGGACAATGGAGCTTCACAACATCACCAAATCAACTCAAAACATATGCATAAGATCGTGTAAACAACCCTACTTATAATTTCAACACAATGGAACATAAACATATGAAATCGGCTAAGTTACACTAATATAACCAATTCACTAGCACATGCAAACACATATGAACACTAAATTAAACTTGTATAAGCACCAAGGCTTGAGGCATAGATGTGAGTTCAAAAAGAACTCACCTTGGTTTCAAACGATGAAGAACAAGCTCCAATTCAGGCAAAGAACCCATCTTTCTTCATTAGCTCCTCCAAAATCACCTCATGAACATACTTAAGGGAATATATGTTTTAGGGCAAGAGCAAAAATCCGAAATTGATGAACTATGGAGATAGAGAAGAGGATAGAGAAGCTTACCCATGTCTTATAATTGGATTTGCAAATGAACCGAGCTTTAGATTGAAAACCCTAGCTTAGGGAATTTAAATTTCCCTTTTCACTCTCCAGTTTGAGGAAGAATGAATGAAGGAGGAGGGAGCTAGGTGAGTTATAAGACTTGGCTAGGTTAGCTAACTCATGACCCAATCAAGGTGCCAGAATTCCGAAGCTCAGAATATATCGAAGTTTGTACTTTTCAAACTCCTGAACGACATTTTAAACTCAATGGAAGTGGTTTCGTGTCCAAATTCATCCATATACAAAAAGTGATATTTTGGTCCTACATCAAATGAAAATGACCAAATTCGCCCAACTCAAAAGGTGTCAATGCTTATTGTCAAAAAGGTTGTAAACGATGATCCAGACACAATGGAAGTGGTCCCGAGTCCTGATTTTATCGTTTGTGAAAAACGACTTTTTGAGTGACAAATCGGATACGACGATATATTTAAATTAAATATTTAAATCTATTATCATGGAATGAGCGGGTTGTTACACCGAATTCCGAGAATAATACATAAACCCGTATTACTTGCCAAAACTCAAGTATTGAAAACACCAAATAGTTATTAGAAAGGGATTAGAGGGCGAGAAAAGAAAGGAAGAAATATTAGAATAGAAGAAGAACAAGAACCAACACAACAAAGAGTCTCACATCGTAGTGGAATAAAATATAATATAGAAACAAATCTTTATTGAGAGCTTAATATAAAATTTATGATCATCAGAGTACAAAACATCTTGACAGTTATAACAATCTGTCCTCATATACAATCATACCGCGGAATAATACTATACTATCATATGTCTGAACTCTTCCAGCTCGTCTCTTCGCAGTCATTTGGAAAGAAAGCTATTTCTAAGGCTTATATAATATCGATAAAATATTATTAAACCTAAAACAATTCAATGATAACCTTGACTTATTAACTTCCATAGCTGCACTACCAGGATTATATTTTTGCAAAGCCTCCAAATACTTGTTTATAACATAGCGTCTTTCCCATATATTTCTTTCAAAGCCAGTGATTTCCACTATAAGCATAATAATATGAAAGATTAAAGTTGTACTCTCTTCTAAACTCTTTCATAATATCTCCTGGCTTCTTCATTGGAGCATCACAAACTTGATCAATAATCAATGATATTACAAATATACTTAGAATGTCCACTTCATTAACATTCCTAAGACCAGCTCTACGTGAATGGTCAAACTTATAAGTCCTAATAAAGAAACGAGAAAGTTGTCCAAGATCCGAAGAAGCATTAACATAAAAATCACAACCATCTTTTTCCATGAACAAATAATCGAAATCCTTTCAGGGGCATTTCTAATATAAATGATATCATATCTATTTTTAATTTGATAAGACATTAAAAATTCTCTAAAATCCTTAGCTCCATTAAAACAAACACCAAGAAAATCCACAAGACTTTTTTGAAAACCTCCTTATAGCAAATCTTTCAAATAGCAGGAAGAAGCAACATAGTTATCATTGCCAATAGTAGAACTATTACTAATCGAAGTGCTATGAACACTAGAATCACGTACAGGACTATCACAAATGTCAAACTCCAAACCATAAACAATTGATTTGACAATAAACTTAAAATATTAACACTTCTTCTACAATTGAAAGCACACATACTGAGAAAATCTGAATCGGTGTCAGCAACTGCAATCTTATTCTCAATAGAACAAGATATTTTAATGGAAAATGGGTTTAGTTGTGACCAAAATTCACAAAATCCAGTCTTAACTGAAAATAGAGAAGAATCCATAGTGAGTCGAGCAGAATATGAATCCTAATTATAATAAAATAACAAGCAAACTCTTTCGTCCAACACTGCTAGTACCATTGCAAAAAAAAAAAAAAAATATACAAAGCTATTTAAGAACAGACAAAATAATACTATACATAGGAATTAAAATATAATTAAAGACAATAAGAGGTTTCTCACATAAAAAGATACATTCACATAGCATTACAATGAAAACTCGCTTGCCAAAATAATAAACGATGCATGAAAAATGAAATAAAATCACAAAATAATTGCATGCTTGGAAAGTTGAAAATTTGTACTGGGCGATCTCAAATCAACCATGGATCATCAAATAACCAAAAATTACAATTAAATTATAACAAATGCATATACATTAAAAGACTAATGAAAATAATACCTAATTCGGATTGGTTGAGAAATCATCGATGCATGGAATCGATAACATAGAATAAGGAAGAAACCTAAATTTAATTTGACATGAAAAATATAAGGAGAGGATCTATAGATCTGAAATTGAGGACGAAAGTTGAAGAGCGTGATTATTTTAAATTTCAGAAGATTTATTTTCTTAAGGAAAAAATAAAAAACCGCTTTCGACTAACAAAAAAAAAAGGCCGCGTCCTCTAATTGAAAAAAAAACACTATGTATTTCCTCCAGCACATTTTACTATTTGCAATAATTATGTCAAAGTTGGGAAATAAATTAAGAATAGAAACTAAAATATACCTATTGAAATAAGAAGTTAGGAATAACCTTGGTAAATTGGTTAAGAAAAAAAGATATATATTTCCATAGTTTGGTTTGTAAGTAAAACAACAAACATAATTGCAAGAATAAATGAAAAAGTAATTAGATTAGTGTGAAATAGATATTTAGCCATATTGCGCACTATCCAACAGCTCGGAAATAATTAAAAAATATGTTTGGCAATTACAAACTTGTACGGTTGTTTTATTTTTGACTATGAAAATAAATTTCAGTACATTTCAGTAAGTATAACTTCCTAAAAGAAAAACTTACAAAGGCAGTAAGTAAAAGAGTAATAAAAATGAAATATGTTATTCTTAAAAAGTAAATAAGTGATAGAACGGTATATGTAATGTTCTTCTTATAAAATATAATTCGGCCATTCACCATAAATTTAGTTCTGATTCCCTCCTCATAACAAACTTGAAGGTTAGATTGATGGTAGAGATTTTACAAGTTAGTGACACTTGCTAGTCAGTGCCATTATGGTAAGTATTTACTTATTATCATATTTTGCTCAGTTCCGCTGTGAGATATTAATTATGAGCTCTGATCTGTTTATCTTTACCTTTCTGCAGGATACCATATAAAATAATCGACCTGGATTTTAGCATTTTGTGAATAATTCAAGCATATTGGAATTTGGGTTGTAACATTTTCCATTAGAAGTTATGGACAAAACAAGATTCGTTAGAGGTGAAACGGTTATAGGAAAATTCACCAAATCCTGAAGATGATAAATTACCATATTAGTCATTTCTAAGAATAATAGAATCATACGACCTTACATGAGAATAATTTAAGTATTATATGATCCTTTGATGCGTAGAATATAAATCGTTACATTCATGTTGCATTTCTAAATTGTTTTGTGAAGTTGCCTAATTGTTTTTTTTTTTTTTTTAATTTCGATTGATTTTGTATGTGTTGAACTGTTATTTAAAATTATATATAGTCACAGAGATCCATATCGATCTCCAGCTTATAGGGGAAGTGCCAATCTGTACCTAGTCAACTCCAGGATGCCATTTGTTAGAGTTTGCTTGACCATTGCCTCGTAATCTTGTATGTACTTGGTTTTCAAGCTTAGCAAATGTCTCTTCAAACTTCCTGCCTCAACAATTGCTGAGTCGTTTTAGTTGAATCTAGATGCATGCTTCCCTGGTCCAAAGGTGGTTTAATACTTCCCCCCAAATCATGTCTCCTAATATGAAGGTGCTCTTTGTTAAAAACAAATACAAAATTTAATGCTTTATTGATAACCAAAATTTCCAATCTTTGGCCGTTTAGGGTAGCATGAGTCATCCCATGTTTTCCTAGGAGTAGACATTTGCATGTCAATGCCTTAATCTCTTTGGATCTCCAATTGAATCTTGCGACTATTCTAAGCCAATAATCAATTCAATGGTCTCGTCCGATCTTTTACTAAATCCATAGTCGTTCAAAGATGTTAGTTAAATTCATGATTATGCCAGCTTATTAGCCTAATCCGTAGTTGTTTAGGACCAGTAAATGAATAAGCTATTTCATCGAATCATTAATCAAAATCTATGGTCTCACCTGACCGATAGCCACGTTTATGGCCCCTCAAGATTAATAAATGGTTCATGGCCTCTACAAGCCAATAAATGGTTCATGGATCCTTCGGCCGATAAATGGATCGTGGCATCTTTAGGTCGATAAATGGTTCGTAGTCTCTCTAGGCCAATAAATGGTTCATTGCCTCTCTAGGTCGATAAATGGCCTCGTTGAACCTTGCTAAGCCCAGTTTAGTTACTCCTAGACCAAAGAGACTTAATGTGTGTAGGTCAATCTTGTCACTCTTTGACAATGTGACCCACTCCTATTACTCTAGCCTCGACACTCCGACGGAACATATAATGGTATCGTGGTCTCTCTAGGCAGATAATGGTCTCTCTAGACCCTTGTTAAGCCTAATCCTATCGCTCTTCGGTGAGGAACACTTAACGATGGGTAAGTCGATCTGGTCGCTCTAAAGTGAAGCAACCCACTCCTTACACTCTGGCCATGACACTTTGGAGGGACATTAAGCGATGCTTTCTCAATTCCTCGCTCTTTGGCAAAGAACCCAACAATAGTAGGATGATCATGTTGCTTTCTTACGAAGTGAATTGCTTCTTGCTCTCTGAATCTGTCTCTTAGATGAAAAAAGATACAATCAACATCCTATTGATCCATCCTCCTACTCTCCTATAAGGGGGCTCACATTTTTTATTTTAGCCCAAGATCTCAGGGCGGGGGACTTATCCGAATTGTATAAGTCCCACTACTTGCTATTTGGTGAGGAGACTTGCATCTGTTTCTATATTTTGGTTCCGACAGTCTGGTGAAGGCCTTATAGTTATCTATGTTATACGAGTATATCCACTCACTCTTCGATGACTTGCGCTTTGCGATTTTCGCCTCGTCTATCTGATTAAGGCTACCATGACCTGAATCTATGCCATCCATAGTGAGAGATAATGATCCATGCCCCCGAACCCTTGGGGATTAGTATTGATTCCTCATGGATTAATTCCAACGCATAAGGTCGACTTGAGGGTTTCTTTGGTTTGTTTCATTATTCTTTTCAGCCTTTCCCCTAACTATTCGAGGGAATTCTGATACGTTCTCCTTCTTTCGTGCACCCATAGTCCAATTCACATCAATTTGCCTGAGACAAACATCTCGGCAAACAACATTCCTTTTGAGACTAACCGGAGACATGTCTCCATATACTCAGGGAATCAATACTGAATGCTAAGGGATTTACACCGCCCCCTAAAACATAGCAAAGGTATGCCCTTGGTTTCTCCTTTCCATTCTCTGGGGCGTTAGTTCCTGCTCCATGCCTTTGATTACGTTTTCCATCTTCTATATCTTGTCATATCCTTCTAAGCAAGTATTCCATCATATCCTCTTGTTGTGCAACCATACTAACATGCATTTCATATATGATTGTCAATATTTCCTTATTAATCATGCAGATAGATGAGTTGTTAGATCTTGAGGACGCCTTATATTTGCTTTACTATCGAGTTCCTCTGATGAAATATTTTCTAGTAGATTTTCTAGTCACCTTGAATCCTTTCAAACCTCGATTCGACGGATGTAAGTATCTCCCAGTGACAACATAAAATATTCACATAAAAAATGGCCCTAACGCCTAATAAAACGTAGAAGAGACTAAAAAGCGAAGAAAGTAAGTTAAAAATAGTAAGTAATGAACACACAAGATTTATAATGGTTCGGCTTATTCTACCCGATTTCCACTCGAAAATATTTTCTTTTATTCATACCGTATATTATAGTTGCAGTTTTTTAATTTATGAATTGATAAAAAATGGTAGTGTCGGCATGACAGATGAAGAAGAAATCCTTAGTAATATGTCATCCATCTTATGTTTATAGCCAAAGACATGTAAGTATCTTGCCTTAAAATCCTTATTAGAATATCCAAAAGTAGACATGACCCTCAAGAAAAGATATGCCTCTTTGGGCCCAACGTTGGGGATATGTATCAATCTTTACATAGGGATCAGTACTGATCCCTAATGAAGCATGGTTGAACCTTGCGACTTCTCATGGTGGTTACTCCCGATGCATATGTTGCATTTCTAATGTTTTTTTTTTTGAAATTATTTAGTTGTTTTTTTGGAGATATCAATCGATTTATAATGATTTGAAGAACTAATTTAAGTTGTCCATAGACTCAGTGGTCCATACTAATCCCCTGCTTAGGGAAAGTACCAATCTATACTTTTCTAATTCTTGGATGTCATTTGTTTGAGTCCACTTAATCGTTTCCTTGCAACCTTCTTTGTACTTAATTTTTGGACCTAGCAATCATCTCTCAAGCTTCCTACCTCGACAACCATTGAGTCTATTTAGTTGAATCTGATTGTATATTGTCTGGTTCAAAGATAGGTTAACATATATATACACACAATTTTATTTGTCGAAAATTTTAAGATAAGTACGACACACACATATCTATTACTTATACTGGACTGCTGGAACCAAATCATTTCTATTGTGACATCTGTCCTTTTTTCTTTTTCGCACATCTTTCTTCTCAACTTTTCCTTTCTTAACTGACAGTTGAACCGCTTTCCATTCCCGTCTCTCGACATTCCATTCTTCCACCACCATATTATCGCCATTTTCACCCAAATTAAACATCCTACACAGCCAACTTATCGATCGTTGTTGCTCCTCCACTACAAATTCCAATTTACTGGCACTAAACCAACGTCCGATAATAGAACTCCTCCCTCTTCGAACTCCGCTCCATTCTGTTCCCTCTCCTCCTCCTACAGTATCGTCTTCCGCAATCGATTTGTGCCCCTTCATTCTTGTCCAATTTAACACCCCTCTCTGCCCTAACAAACCAACAGACGATAGTACGTGTTGGCTAGCTTTTGGACCAAGCCACCAAGATTCATTGACCAAGAAAATACGGAACCTCGCTCGTTAGGACCCTCAGAATCTCGATCATGGTCACCACATCATCTTTGGCTCGTGGTCCACCATCACGACCCCTGCTTGTGGCACCCAACACGACTCGCGATCGCCCCATGTAGCCATGATCCGACCCGTCCTTGCTATAGCTCCACAACCCGATCCAACCTTAGAAGCTAAGATGAAGATCACGACCCGATCCGTTCACAGCAGAACAATCCGATCTGTCCCCTCTGCCTCTTCACGGTCCGACCCTAGAAACCAAGATAAAGGCCGAGACAAAGTCTACCACGATCCGAGAATGCAGGATCTCACGACATCTGTCCATAACGGCTATTTTGACTATTTCATCATCAAGCCATGAACCAGTCTGAGATCCTCGGGATTTGTGCCACGTATGACCGCGATCCGTCTGCAAATATTAGCTATAAATAGCCTTAGACTTGGCATTTTCAGGATCTTTTTGGCAATTCTGAGCTCTGATTCCACCATTATTATATCTCTATTATTCTTGTTCAGAGTTGTCCTGAATTTACTGAGTGAATCAACATTGTAAAAGTGAAGTTGAGGGATAAATCATTGATTGTACTCGAATTTTAAGTATAATCATAGATATAAAGTGGACGTAGGCTCGTTAATGCCGAACCACTATAAATCTCGTGTCTTTCCTGCTTTTCTTGCATTCTTTCTGATATTAATCTCTGCATAATTGAACAACTTGGGTGTTGGAGCCAATTTTGGATCTAACATTTTGGTGCTTTCACTGAGAACAAAGTCTCAGCATATTGGATTATACTTCTATTATTTGGATAGTCAAGTCCAAAGAAAACAGTCCAAAACTCCACCGTTTCAATTTTTGAAGATTTCAGTAAAGCTCAGATATCATGGCTGGAAAGAAGTTTGAGGAAGTACGAGCTTCCCAAGCGACTGAAACTACGAACGAAGCAATTGAAGAGAGCGTTCAGGAGCAGGTCGAAGTTCTATCCCCGGATCATGGAGAGGAGGGGGCGATCTGATCCAATGAGGGCATGGCGACCCGAGCAGTTGAGGGTGTCACGACTAGATCCCAAGATAACGTCGCCATCCCCCCTACTAACACTTCCGCGATCCGATCCCAGGGAACTGTCACGAACCGACGCCAGGAGGGTACCACGAGCCACCAGCCTAGGAGGACCACGATCTGAACTGACAATCAGACTACTACCCGACCTGGGAAGGAAATTATGGCTCGTTCCGATCGTGCTGGAACTTCTGCTCAACCCGGTTCAAGTTCCTTGCGTATAAGAGAAGATGAAGATGACCAGTTCGACCCTTATGCCCCAGTTACCAAAGGACATCTGACTCGAATACTTGAAGCATTGGACAGGAAAACTGATGAACTGGAAGCTCAAAGGCAGGAGAGCTCGTTGCTGCGTCAAAATATTACTGCCCAAGGCAGATGAATTGACGATATTCAAAGGCAGGTTTCACCACCTCCAGCTCACCCTTTCTCCCCGGAACATACGTCGTCGTCTGAAGAACCCCGAAGGAACCGACGATGGCCCCCATTAGAAAGGGCTGAGGACATAGAGCAGCTTCGATTTGGGTCACTTCCATCTCGAGAAGAAGAGGCACTTAATCAGGGAGCTAGTAACCGCAACTTAAATGAGCCCGCTCTACCACCAAGGAACGGCGTGCCTCCCGCTCGTCTCATGATCGACCGCGGCAACAGGGGGCAAGGGAGTTCTGCTCAGGGCCCAGACTTTGTAGCAGCATGTTAAAGAAATGCTGGAGGATGCCGTCGGGCAAGAAGAGCTGATCCCGAATGTAACGAGTTGGATTTTTCCCGGCCTTAATCGATCGCAAAATCGACCAAGACCGTTCAAATCCCGCCTACATTAACTTTGGGAATACAACAACATCATAACAACAACAGCAGACTTTTATTACATCATAATAACGTAACACCAGAGTACAGAATATCAGAGTACATTGAATAAAATTACAGCGGAAGATAAATTTTACATGATTTTAATACATTGCAGCAGAAACAAAATAACTAAGGCAGCGGAAGACTTCCAATGTTCTGGACACAGCTTTAAGCTTCAATCCAAGGTCCTGCTAAAGAGATAAACCTGTAGACAAACTGCTCGACTGCCCGTGTAGAAAAGAGGGCACCCGAGTTTGCAAAGGTGGAAACAAACAACGGGTCAGTCATGGGACTGGTGTGAGAATTCTTAACTAATTTAACTAATAGTAATGAGGCAAATCCAAGGACCACGCCGCTAACGCGGAACGGGTTTACTCCAACGGATTGCCGGTGCATAAATATGTCAGAACAAATAATAAGTAAATCGTACAACAACGTCATGCTTTTGAGAAAAAATGGAATCACCATAAGACCCAGGTCCCATCACACAATGCAACACAAACCAGAGGATAGGGTTTTACCTTATAGTGATTAAGCATGCTAAATACGGCAAATACGAGTTTAATATTATTATTAGTATATATCAAAACATTTCAAAGTAAATGTATAAATCCTAGGAAGAATAGTATCCCATACTACTATGCCTCCATACTAGTAATGCAATCAAATTCGTAGGGTCGTATTTGGATTTTGGTTTCCATCATGAGTCAAGGCTAGGGAGGAGCTCCTACCAATTCGAGACACTCTAGCTAATGTCTCAGGATCCCCCGCAGTGAACCCTTGGAAAGCTGCAGGGCCGGTCCACCATACGAGTTGCGGATTAGTTATTCCTGAACACACGTTTCCCGGTCCTATAGAACCTATCATCCGAGGCGCCTCATTCCATCATCCACATAAGTAAAATGTCGGGCCGTGTTAAAACCCAAACACCACTTCTAGCTAGAAAGAAACGTGCTGCTCTCCCTGCGTTCCCTTCTCCCGTTTAGACTCCGCCGGTGTGTGAGGCTCGCGAAGTCACGCTATACACAAAGCTATGCCTAAACAGGCTATGCTTTGATCATCCCACAAGGCCTTCTTTTCAACAAAGCCTTGATCATATGCATCTTAGCATGCTACATCGTCACTCCATATCACACTACCAATCCTTTGCCGAAATATATGAATGAGTGTTAAGCAAGAGAATAAATTCTCCGCCACCAAACATCCATACATTCGACAGAAGATTAATAACATGATATTTAATGGAGTACGATGTCAGGCACACAATCCATTTATAAGCTTATGCTCTGGGTCTGAGCGAAAGCCAAATCCGTACAAATCAACACAACGTCCGGACGGCCACCACTGTAGCCCCTTCATGGTAGCTACTCCAATCACGGGCATCAGCAGTCGTCGTCCATTCGATATGAAGATCGTCGGTCTTCAATCGCCATCTTCAACTCTTGAATTTTAAACGTCGTTCAAATTATTTGGAATGACATAGACTCGTACTTTCCAAATAATTCTCGTATATATATTTGAAAACCCGTTTCATATTGTTATTAGTAATTTATAACAATTTTAATCCTACTTTATTTCAATAAAAAAATAACTCGTTTTATAAAAACGACGTTTCAGGTCATATAAGGTTTTAGCGCTGCTTTTGTGAAATTTTGAATTTCACATTTCTCAAGATCCAAAAATACAAATATAGAATATAATTCCTTTTCTTCTATTTTGTTTACATATAAAATGGCAAACAACATATGTAATTCTTTTTCTGTATTTTGTTTGCATCTAGAAATGCAAACAAAAATATGTAATACTTTTTCTAAGTTTTGTATTGTATTTACACTAAATAGTGAATAAAAATGTCCCCTTTCTTATATCATGTTTTATTTACTCTGAAGTAAATAAAATGTCCTATTCTTTTATGTCATGTTTATTGACACTAATTGTGAATAAATTATTCTTTTCTTTATCCTATTTACAAAATAAATGTAATAAATGTATTCTTTTATTTTACATTGAAAATGTAAATATCTATTTCATATTCTATTTACATATAGAGTGTGAATTCCTATTCATCCTTTATTTACATTGAAAAATGTAAATCTCTATTCCTTCTTTCATTACATATAAATATAATCTTTTTCTATTCATTCTTTCACATTTAACAAAAAGTTTTTTTTTCTTTTTTATACATATCATATACACAAAATGTATATTTTGTGTGTCATTCCAATTACAACAAAAATGAATATTTTTGTACGTCATTTATAATCTAACAAAAATGAGTATTTTTGTGTCATTCAACTTCTAACCAAAAATGCAATATATTTTGGTGTCAACTTCATTTCTATACAAATGAATATATTTTTGTTTGTTTAATTTCAGTGTAACAAAAATAATACTTTTGCTATTCATTTAATGTCAAACAAAAGTAATAATTTTTCTTATCTCTTTCAATGCAAAACCCAAAATGATCGTGACTTTTTATAATGGCAATGTAAATTCTATTCTTAGGTGACATTATAAAAATGTAATTTTAATTTACAATGTAATATCATACTTTAATTACATAATAAAAATGTAATTCTAATTTACAGTGCAAATTCTCATTTATAGTTACATATAAAAATGTAAATTTTGGTCGCTTGCCAAATTTCATATCATAGCTACATTGGGAAAATGTAAATAACATTTTTATTTTTCAAAAATGTTAAAATAGAATTTCATATCATAGTTACACATAAAAATATAATTTTCATTTTCATCGCCAATTGCATATCATAGTTTCAAATAAAAATGAAATTTTTATTTGCATAGCAAATATTATATCTTTAGTTCAAATAAAAATGTAATTTTTATTTGCAATGCAAGTTCTCATTCTAAGTTACATAATAAAAATGTAATCTTTATCATCAATGCACATTCCTACTTTTGTTTACATATAAAAATGTAAATTTTATTTACAATGCAAGTTCATACTTTTGTTTACATAATAAAAATGTAAATTTCATTCTTATGCATATTTTTGTCATTCTCTTACAATTGTCAAAATGAATCTTTTGCCATTCTTGTATTTTTATCTTTCTTTTATATTTGACAAAAAGAATATTTTGTCATTCTTTTAAATTTGATAAAAATGAATCTTTTTATCTTTCTTTTATATTTTCCATATAAAAGTAATTCCGCTTTTTCTAATGACATAAAAAAAGTGAATTCTATATGTTAACAAATTTTCCATTTCTAATGACATATAAAATGATATTTCATATACTAACCATTTCTATGGATTCTAATTTCACGTAAAAAATGATATTACCTATATTCCCATTTTTCTATCACTTCCAATGATAGAAATTATATATTAACATTTTCTGTGAACTCTAATGAGATATAAGAAGTAAATTATATTTTCTCGACTTATCTAATGTTTCATGTCATAAATAGAAATGTGATTTTGTCGCTACATTTTTATATTGACAAGAATATGGTTTTTGTCGCTACTCTTTACATTGACGAAAATGTGAATTTGTCGCTACTCTTTACATTGACAAAAATATGAATTTGTCGCTACTAGTTTCAACAAAAGTGATGATTTTATTGTTGACTCTAATCTCAACAAAATGAGTATTTTGTTGTTCCATTCCACAAAATAAGTAAATTTGTTGTTCAAAATTGTCTATTTAACAAACTAGGACAATTTGGTTTTATCGATTCTAATGTTAACCAAATATGACCATTTGGTTTGTCAATTTTAAATTAACAAAGTATGACAGTTTGGTTTTGTAAATTCCCAAATCGACAAAATATGGAAATTTGGTTTTTCAACAAACATGAGATATTTGTCATCGACGACACAAACATGAGATGTTTATTTTCAACTATACAAACATGTGATGTTTATTTTCAACTATACAAACAATCCAATTCAGCAGTTAAAAACAAGATGGTATTTTAACAGTTTAATATAAATAAAATAAACATGACAAAATATGATATTGTATTTGGATCAAAGATTCTAATCTAATCCAATCCACAAACAAGATAATATTTTTAATTGGATTAAAAATTCTAGTTTAATCCAATTTACAAATCATGATAATTTTTATTGGATTCATCAGATCTAAATAATACAATAACAGATCTAGCTAATACAATACAATCCAATTCATCACAACAACAATCACAATTCATCACAGCACAAATCTAATTAAATAATATACAAACAATTATTTAACAACAATAAAATAATTAATTAAATAAATTAAAATTAGAAATTCTCACCTCGATTTGGCTGAAAATTCAAAGTGCTTATTTTCAGATCCGGTCAGCGCCATCGCGAACATCTCGGAAAGACAAGTCCAACGCAACAAACAGTTCGCAAAACGGACCTCGTATGAGAGAGATATTGAATTTCAAAGATCGGATAATTTAAATATATAATTAATTAAATAATTAGTTTAATCCCTTTACCCTCTAATCCCTTTCTTCCTCATCGTTTTACACTCCAGTACGTTGAACCCAAACCGTGACTACTCCTCGCCAAAACGCACCACCAACCAGCCCAAAAACTCCGATCCATCGCCTCCATTCGAACCGCCATCGCCACACCTCTCGGCGCCCTGCACCCCGATGAACTCGCCGCCCCCTCCCTCGCCAAAAACCCCCTCAACCGCCGCATCTTCCTGGCCGAACTGCGGCCACCACGTCTACCGAGAACCCATCACAACAGTACTGATTTAAAGATCTTTGAATTCCCTTCGATTTGATATATGGTATGCGATTTATCATTGAGTGGATTAAAAGATATTAGCATATGAATTTGGGATGATTTCAGCCTTAGAAAGCTGCAGGCGGCGGCTCCATTGAAATTAGGGTTAGCTTGAATATTTTAATATTAAATCTCGAAAATCGAGCTTAAAAGGTGGATTTACGGACTTCCTCTGATTTGGGCCTACTTACTGTCGTTCTTAAGGTTTTGACACCTTCTGAACGCAATGGGATATGTCCCGTGGCCCAATTCCGAAATCTGTATGATTTTTTTTAAAATTGCATTAAAAATTAATTAATTAAATATTGACCGTACATTAAAATATGCCGGGGCCACATATGACCTCAAAAAATTCTAAAAAGAAATATTTTTAGCTTTCTTATGACGATACGAATCCAACAAAATTATTTCTGTCGAATTCTGAGATTGTTTGAAAAATGACTATTTTTAAGGCGTTTAAATTTAACTGAAATAGTCAAAACACATTTTCTTTTGCCACGCTCACATATTAATTCGAAAAATTCTGAAAATTGAAAGCTAGCAATAATTTGACATTCCGGTTCGAACAAAAGTGGTTTCGTCGAAAACAGAGGTCGTTTGAAAAATGACTATTCTTAAGGCCAATATATTTAATATTAAAAATACATTTTTAAACAAATAAATTCCGAAACTCAAAATAGATAAGTGTTTACTGATTTTCAATGCAGAAACGTCATTCCGAACTCAATGGAAGTGGTTTCGAGTCGAAATTCCTTCATATGTGAAAAGTAGCCTTTCGGTCCATATATAATATATATATATAAATTCTACAACGACCTTTCTAAAAATTGAATTGGCCATAACTTTTGATTTCCGCTATGAAATTTCAATTTTTCGGATTCGTTAGAAAGATGTTTTAAATAGATTCTAATATTTTTGGTTTCACTAAAATCCGTTAAATTTTGCATCCTGTATGGTCAGTCAAAGTTCAAGTTTGACTTTTCAAACTACCGTGCTATTTCTAACTCTTTTTATAATTAAAATTAAATTATTCATTCTAACTTCGATTTAAATCAATTTTCAATCATTTTTATTTTAAATAAATTATTTTAAATATCGAAAACTCATTAAAATCACTTAATATAAATTTTTAAATTTACCCCAAAATTCAGGGTTGTTACACCGAATCTACCTTGACCCATGCAGAGGTTGAAGCAATGATTAGGCAAGTCATGGTAGATAGCCGTGGACAGAGGAATGAAGATTGGGGCATAAATCGTAGTCATACGCCTTTTATTGACGACATACTGGATGTTACGTTCCCGAGGCGCTTCAATATGCCAATCATGAATCGCTATACGGGCAAGACTGACTCAATCCAACATTTAATGCGATACTCCTGGTCAATGAACGCCGCTGCAGCTACAAGTGCGGTAAAATGTAAAGCATTTCCCATATTCCTGGAAGATGTGGCGTTATTATGGTTTACCCGCTTGCCAGCACGATCAATATCCAGCTTCAGGGAATTGAGTGAGAAATTCGTGAATCAATTCCGTCTTCATGCCCAGAGGTCTAAGAATGTGATTGAGCTATCCCTTATTAAACAACGACCGGACGAAAGCCTGAGGTCGTATTTGGATCGTTTTAACTTGGCTATCACAGAAGTCAAAGATCCGCATGAGAAAACTGTGTTGATGGCCCTGATCGATGGCGTCGATAAAGATACCGAGTTTGGGAGATATCTGGCCGGCAAGCCACCCTTGACCAGAGAAATATTTTATGAAAAAGCTAATGTTCGCCTACGTCGGGAGGAGATATAAGCTAATCGGAAAATAAAGGCTATTGATAAGGAAGATATCCAAAGCAACGTGGCCATCAAGCAAACGGGAGATAGCTCAGGAAAAGTTGAAGTTAACGTCGGGAACAAGAATCAAGGCAGCGGTCGCCAATCAGGGAATAGTAATAACAATAATCGGAAAAGAAATCGAGGATATGACTCTCAAAGGAGATCCCGGCCCAGACCGTTTGAGAGCTTCAAACCGTTAAATGATACGTTGGAAAACATCTTCCTGGATACATACAATGTCCTCCAGTACAAAAAGGCCTCCCCCGAGAGATTCCACAGAGAAAGAGCGTGAAACTGGGAAATTCTGTCTTTTTCATCCATGGTCATTCCACAAACGAATGTCGTCACTTGAGAGACGTGGTTGAAAGGCTGCTCCGAGAAGGGAAGCTTGATGAATATATGGTGACTCCTCGAGACAGGGGGCAAGCCGTACAAGCCCCGAACCAAAGCCAACCTGCTGCCAAACCGACGGCTCAGTAAAAAGGAAAAAATATCATTATCAATACCATAGTTGGTGGACTTCACCTGGCAAAGCACAGTTTCAGAGCTATGGACCAATATGTAAATGCAGCTAAACAACATTTTGAAGTGGGGGAATGTAGTAACCCCGAGGACAACGCTCTGGTTAAGAAACAAAGACGATGTCCGATAATGTCATATTTCGCGAGCGAGAGAGTATTGGAGTACACTCCCCAATTGAGGACCCATTGGTGATCACTGTCACCATCGGCCCAGCTATAGTTCATAAAGTCCTGGTAGATAACGGGAGTTCAGTCAACGTTCTGTTCAAGAAAACATTCAACCAAATGAAATTCGAGCCGAAGGATTTGAAACCATGTGAAGGTTGGATATGTGGATTTAATGGGGCCTCGACCGCTCTAATAGGATACGTGGAATTATCAGTAACCCTTGGGGAAGGAGAACGCCAGAGAGTGAGGATCCTCCACTTCGTGGTCCTGGATATTGAATCGCCATACAATGCCTTCTTAGGCCGACCGAACCAAGCTAAATTCAGGGCTTGCATTGCCCCTTGGTGCCTGTTGTTGAAGTTCCCAATGGATTTCGGTGTTGGTATAGTTAGAGGAGATCAAGTTGTTGCACAAGCATGCTACATTGCAGAGTTAAAGTTGCTCCGCAAAGGGAAAGATGTAGAAGAAAAAGGTGGTTCTTCCCCTCCGAGGGAGGAATCGTCGTAGCAACTAAAGAAAATACCTCCAGGAGGGTCGTCCAGAGAGTTGCCCGAGGACATAGATCCCAGAGAGGATGAAGAGCCTGGAGGAAGAATGGCGACTCCCAATGAAGCGACTGTGGATGTATCAATAGATGATAGTGACCCAGAGAAGGTCCTGAAGATTGGTTCCCAGTTGGATCCTGTTTGAGCCAAGGAATTAACAAATTTCCTGAAAACTAACTTGGATGTATTCACTTGGACCCACGCAGACATGTGTGGGTTATCTCCCTCAATTATGAGTCATTCGTTAAGCATCAATCCTAAACATCCTCCTGTCAAACAAAAGAGGTGAATGCTTGGCCCAGAGAGGTCTGCTGCCTTGAAAGAAGAAGTCGAAAAGCTGAGAAGTAACGGGTTCATTAAAGATTCAACATACCCAGACTCTATTTCAAACCCGGTTTTGGTAAAGAAGGCCAACGGGAAGTGGCGTACGTGCATCGACTTCTCGGATCTAAACAAGGTATGTCCGAAGGATAGCTTCCCATTGCCTAGAATCGATCAGTTGGTAGATTCAACCATGGGTCATGAACTTCTTTCTTTTATGGATGCATACTCGGGGTATAATCAGATCCCCATGCATGTCCCAGAGCATACCAGTTTCATTACAGATTTAGGATTATACTGCTATGTGGTGATGACTTTCGGTTTGAAAAATGTCGGCGCTACATATCAGTGATTGGTGAATAGGATGTTCTACAATCAAATCGGGAAAACGATGGAGGTATACGTCGACGATATGTTGGTAAAATCCAGACGGTCATCCGATCATACTAACGATTTAGCAGAGATGTTTGAGATTCTCTGAAAATATGGGATGAAACTGCATCTTTTAAAATGCTCATTTGGGGTAGCGTCTGGGAAATTCCTAGGGTTCATTGTAAGCTCACGCGGAATTGAGATCAATCCAGATCAAATTACCGCAATACAAAATATTCAAGAACCAAAGCAGATTAAAGATGTGCAAAGCCTTGCTGGAAAAGTGGCAGCGCTCAGCAGGTTTATCTCAAAAGCTACAGATAAATGCATCTCGTTTTTCGAGCTAATAAAGCGAGGCAAGCGCAACTTTAAATGGACTCCCTATTGTATAGAAGCATTCCAAAATCTGTTGAATCATATGAAAAGACCCCCGATACTATCTAAGCCTATGGATCACGAGGATATATTTGTGTACTTGGCAGTGTCATCCCACACAATCAGTTTGGCTTTGGTAAGAGAGGAGGATGAGGTGCAAAGACCGGTGTACTATGTGAGTAAAAAATTGGCAGTTGCAGAACAAAATTACCTAAAAATAGAAAAGCTTGCGTACAGTTTGCTGATTGCATCTAGGAAGCTTCGTCACTACTTCCAGGCTCATCCCATCACTGTTTACACTAATCACCCGCTTAAGCAAGTCCTACAAAGGTCAAAAGCATCAGGAAGGTTGCTTAAATGGAACATCGAGTTGAGTCAATTCGACATGAACTTCCAACCCCGAAGGTCTATAAGAGGGCAGGCACTTGCAGACTTTATAGCAGAGTTTACCATCCCAGAAGATGATGTGGTAACCGAGGAAGACGATCCGCCAAAGCTACTCCTTGACCCTAATGCCTGGAAACTATACACTGATGGAGCTAAAAATGACATACGATCTGGTGCCGGAGTGATTCTTGAAACTCCAAAGAAACGGATAATATATTACGCTCTTAGATTGGAGTTCCATGCAACTAATAATGATTCCGAGTATGAAGCTCTAATTGCCGGGTTGAAGCTTGCAAAGGAATTAGGGATAACAAAGCTAGACATCTTTTGTGACTCCAGTTTAGTTGTGAACCAAGTTAATGAAAAGTTTCAGGCTAAGAGTCCAAGGTTGATATCATACTTGGAAAAAGTGAATAAGTTGTTAGATAGTTTTGATCACCATAGCATATCTCATATTCCTCAAGTGGAGAATTAAAGAGCAGACAAGTTAGCGAAGATGGCTAGCTCCGATAATCCAGAACATACGGAGCTAGTCCCGATTGGAGTACTATAGTTCCCTAGCGTGGATCAGATGGAAGTTGATCTGGTACTAGAGATTGAACCTGAAAGGGAGTCATGGATGACCCCCCTAAAGATTTTTTTGTAATTTTTTGATGAATGGAACGCTCCCAACAAAGAAAAGTGAGAGGCATGCAGTTATACGGAAGGCTTCCCGATATGTGTTGCAAGGCGAAGTCCTGTACAGACAAGGTTTCTCGATGCCTCTCCTCCGGTGCATTGCCCATGACGACATCAAGCGTGTACTGAAGGAAATCCACGAAGGTGAGTGTGGTGACCACATTGGAGGGCATACATTGGCAAAGAAGATATTGCGATACGGCTATTTTTGGCCTACCATAAACAAGGATGCAGCCAAGTATGCATGACATTGTGACGCTTGCCAGAAATTCTCCAAGATTCCTAGGGCTCCACCTAGCCAGTTGAAGACAATGACAAGCTCGTGGCCTTTTGCTATGTGGCGAATTGACATTATTGGGAGCCTTCCCATAGCAAAGGGCGGAGCAAAGTCCGCTATTGTGGCCGTGGATTATTTTACTAAATGGGTAGAAGCAGAGCCTTTGACCACGATCACAACCAAGAGAGTGATCACCTTTGTCGTTAAGAACATTATATGTCGATTTGGGATTCCAAAAGTCATCGTAACCGATAATAGGACCCAATTTGATAGCACCGAGTTTCAAGATTTTTGTCGGAAGTATCACATCGAGAAAAGATACACCTCTGTGGAACATCTGCAATCGAACGGACAAGTTGAAGCGGCAAACAAGGTGATCAAATCCGTTCTAAAGAAAAAGATTGAAGAGGGCCAAAGCCATGTGGGTTGATGAATTACCCCTGGCACTATAGGCCTATAAAACAACGTACAAGTCGGCGACGGGTCACATCCCGTTTTCCCTTACTTTTGGAGCGGAGGCAGTCATTCCTGTTGAGTTGGAAGTACCATCTCATCAAACCATTTATTACGATCCGATGACCAACAATAAGTTGCTCATTGAATCCCCAGACATGGTTGAGGAAAAAAGGGACGAAGCCGACTTACGTGCCGTGAGGCATAAACAACAAATAGCTCGGTATTTCAACAAAAGAGTCCGAGCTCGAACATTTGAACTCGAAGACTCGGTTCTGAAGTGCGTCTTTCCACCCCCAGTACATATGGGCCCGAAATGGGAAGGACCATACTCCATTTTACGAAGGCTTGATAATGGAACCTTCAAGCTAGCAACCGTAGATGGAGATGAAATCCCCAGAGTGTGGAATGCCCAGCATTTGCGGCTTTATCTGACATAAATATGTCAGTTTTACTCTTTTGTTTTTAGAACCATGTAAAAAGGCTCGACTTGCCTAGAACAGTCTGGTTATTTGAACAAAAGATTATAAAGTGGACGTAGGTCATGATTCGACCGAACCACTATAAAAATATCGCGTGTCATTTACCTTTACTGCACCATTTCTTATCTATTCTTTTATTTTAATCAATATAAACCATTACCATTTCGAAATTTGTTTTAAATGATGCAATAATCTCAAAACAGCTAATTCAAAATGATGTCTATCAGATCGGAAGGCTCACGGTGATTAAAGCTTCAAAAGGTACAGCGAGGAAAATCGCACTACTATTTGCACTCTAACTCCCGAGATCAGGGAGAGAGTATAAAGGATGCGAAGATAACGTCCCTAAGGTGTGAAGGTGCACCAAGATAAAACCGCATTGATAACACTCTAACCCGCTGAAGGATCGGGAGAGTATAAAGGCGCTAGAGACTTAGCGCCCCCAGAACTTCTGCCCCGCTGAAGGATCGGTGAGCAGACCAAGAATCGAGCTCGAACTCTAACCCGCTGAAGGATCGGGAGAGTATAAAGGCGCTAAAGACTTAGCGACACAAGAACTCTAACCCGCTGAAGGATTAGGAGAGTATAAAGGCGCTAGAGACTTAGCGCCACAAGAACCATTACCCCGCTTAAAGATCGGGATAGTACAAATATAATCCTAATCGATCGCCAATAAGCCCTGGCCAGGCACTATAATGACGATTAATTGGGGGCATAAACGTGCACCACTACACATTTACTTAGCACGTGTATTTCCCGATGATTGTTTTTGTTATGATTAATAATCGTTACTTATAACTTTAATATTTAACTATGAATATTTCAGTTATGACCATTTAAACTCTGCTAACATGATGAATTTGCAGGAACGCAATGGCGCAAAAGAAATAGATCTTCATTTACTGAAAGCAGATTTAAAAGAACGAGAAGCTAAACAAAAGTGAGGGCCATTCTCACGACTACATCTTTTGGCCAAAGGAAATCCTAAAACTAAAATATGATCTAATAACTGCATTCTATTTACGCTTGGGAGATGACTTTGATTTCTTGTCCTTCTTCTGTTTCTCCAACTCCTCTTTATCAGTACTAGAGTGATCACTTTTCTTCCTCTTCCTCTTATCAACAAGAGGCTCCGGGGGGAGGACTGGAAGGTTGGGAGGCGAGTTGTGAACTTATTGATTTGGAAGAGAATTGTATAACCAACTCGGTCTTGGGGTTGATTTCAGAAATAGGGGGCACGAATACAGGATCCTGTTCCACCTTCCTAAGAACCAACTGCTTCTCCTTCCTAGCCTGTATGTCAGCCAAGGTTTCACAATCATCATCCTTGGCCTTGTCTATGATATCTACCTCCTCTTCCTCATCTCCATGACCGCCATCTGTTTCATGCAAAGCAGCGATAATCTCAGCGTCTGCAGGAGCGCCGGTGCTAGATTCCATGGGTGCTACCGTAACTCTATCACTTATTGTGCCCTCGGTTTGCTCTGGAATCTCGGAAACTTCAATACCAGAACCCGTAGGGACATCAACTTTCTCTGCCACTGCCTTCTCCTCTGCACCTTTTTCGACCACTTTGGTACCTACACCATGAGAAGTAAAGGTTAGTGAATCAGGAGGAGATGTGGCCAAGTCAGTTGTCTGTCCTGTGAGACGACGACAAGTTACGATTGCTTTAATGAACTGTGGAGAGAATATGAAGATACCTTCAGCCGACTCATCTCCCAGATTTGTACTAGTGGTCCCGATAATCGGAGGAGTTGGAGCCAAGGGGATCAATGGATCATTGGGGTTATATTCCTCAACTTCAGAGGTTTTGGGCTCCACCACCGAGCTCGAGCTTTCGCCAACCTTATCCTTGCCCTTGAGCCTACTCTTCTCCCTCTCCATCTCCTCATGGATTAGGTGTCTACCTTCCTCCAAAGCCTCAGGTTCTTCACCTCTAAGAAAGGTCTGCATCAGCTAGTTTTTGACAATCTCGTCGACCCTCAATCGCTGCTTCTTACCTTCGACGATTGCATCCCATACATTGGCCAAAGTAACATGATAGTCCGGAATCCAAGAGATGTCTCGAGTCTTGATGACTTGACCAAAGAAGTCGAACAATAGTTCCTCAAAACCAGCTATTTCTTTCTCTTTTTCAGCAAGCTTATCAGCAGCAGCAGTGGCCGATTCAAGAACATTATTGGCGTTACCTTCAGCGAGAGCTGCACGCTCCTCAGCTTGGGCAAGTTGATCACTTAAAATATCTTTTTCCTTTTTGGCAAGAGCGAGGTCATCTTTTAAGCTCGCCCTCTCTTTCTCCCAGGCATATTTCTCAGCAGCAAAATGTTCCTGTGCTGTCCTCAGTTCGGTATTAGTTACCCTGAGATCTTCCACTTCCTTTCTCAGGGCCACCCGTTCCTGGCTGTTTAAGTCAAGCTCGTTGCGAAAACGCTCCCTAGCACTCTCCAGCTCGGACCTGTAATTACCTGCGTCTCGCCGGGCTAAAGCCAGTTGGGCCTGTGCATCCTCTAGTTCTTTTTCCATTTTGCTCTAGCCCTAGCATCATTATTAATCTTTACTCTATCTCTGGCTGCGTCCGTCTCCATCTGGCGGATGATAGTAGAAAGTGTAGCAGCATGCTTCTTCATTACCCGGTATTGTTTAGCCACATGGCATACGTACCCTATCACCTCTGTGTCCCAATCCTCGGGGACCGGTTCAAGATCCGGGACGAACATCATCCTCTCAAAGTAAATATCAGGGAACTGCTTTCACAAGCGCTCTAGCCTGGCCATAATCTCAAAATTGGGGGCAACATCCTTTGCGGTCCAAGCCATGCTCACTAGAGGAAATAGGAGTTGTCTTCCCCTTTTCAACGATCTTGTCCTCATCTTTGTTCTTGTCCTCTGGATCGGGGTGTTTTTTGGAAGATTGGGCATGAGAAGGCGTACTTTTCGGAGGAGTTAAATCTCTTGGAAGTTGCTTACCCCCAGCCAGTGGCAATGGACGACTATGTGACTTTCCATAACCTTGCTTCGATGGAGATCGAGGTCGTGTAGAATAAGATTGATGAGAATCCCGGGGCCGACGACTATCCCTTCCCCAACTATCACTACGAGTATGCTCGGGATCTGGAAGGAGGCTTCACTACAACAAAAACATCATATTACAACTTTAAATTTACAACAGTGCATAAAGCACAGTTGTAATAAATGTTTTTTTTACAACTGTGCAAAACACACTGTTGTAATAAATGCTTTTTTATAACTGTGCAAAACGCACTGTTGTAATAAATGAATTTTTACAACTATGAAAAAATCACTGTTGTAATAAACATATATATCATAATTTTTCATTTTATTCGTTGTAATAGAGATGCCTAATACAAACTTCATGTTTATAATATTTATATTTAATAACTAATTATATTGATATTTAATAATAATAATTAATAATAAACTTGGGAATCAATAATATTTGTCAGTTATATAATAATAATAATTAACATTTTATAATTAGTAATTGGGATAATAATAATAATAATTTCTATTAAATAATCAATAATTAGTAAATAATTTTTAATAATTAATATTAATAATTAGGATATTAAATAATAATTTTTCAGTATTGTTAAATAATTAGTAATCAATTTTTAGTATAAATAATTAAGAAATAATCATTAATATTAATAATTAAGAAGTAATATTTAATGTTAGTAATTAATTTTGGTAATTAATAATTAAAATAGTTTTATTAGAAAATTCTACAAAATTATTTTCAGCATTTCTTTTTTCTACCAATTGTAATAGAGGCCTACTAAATATTAGTAATATCTAATATTTAATAATTAATAATATTAATATTTTAATAATAATTAATACTGATTATAACCTTACAAATAAATAATAATTACTATTAAATAATAAATACTTAATATTTTATAAATAGTAATTATTTTTTAATAATGATTGTTAAGTATTTAATAATGAGTAGTAATTAATAAATAGTAATTAGCTTATAATAATTATTGTTAAATATTTAGTAATTCATAATATATATATATATGATAGCTAAATTATAACTTATAAAATCCAGTTTTTTTATAAACGTTTCTACCAAGCCAAAAACATAGGCGGGTTCTCGCAGGAAAGTAAGGCGGGGCAGGAAAAAATTGGCTCCAAACTTGCTCACGTGATATTATTTCCTTACATATGCCTCCTCGTATTCCCTTCCTTCAGTAAAGTTTCTCCCAAAATGTTCCCAAATAATCTCTCCCCCTAAACGAAATCAGAGCCTCCCTCCTTTTCTTTTTAATGGCAGCCGACATCTTTCAGCTTCCCCAAAATCATTTTTCCCCCTGAATCACTCCTCAAACCATTGCTTCCTCCCTAAAATCGCTTCGCCCGCATAATTTAATGGCCACCGATGCCTTCCACATGCCATTGCCATACCATCCCTCACCATCGAACTGTCAGCCCGAGCCACCGCGTTTCCTTCACATCGGTCTCCGCCTTCTCCTCGTTCTATCGCCTCTGAAACCGTATCTCGCGATTCAGGAATCATCGCGTTTGAGCTCCGCCTGACATTGAAGCCCACGACCTGTTTACACAACTGAACCGCGCCTCGTCGAGACTTCACCGCATCCATCATTAAAACGAGGTAACTATTATCTCTTTTTATTTCTTTGATGTACGGGCTAATTTGGTTAATTTGATTTTATGTTTATAATATTTAATTGTATATAGTTTAAAAATTACTGCAACATCTATGTTTTTATTTTGTTATTATAAACATCGTCTATGTCGTGCTGTCCTTCATCGTGTATGGACAGGGATATTGTTATCTTGCTGAGACTGAGTTTTATATTATATACACTTTAAAAATGTTCTTGATCTTGAATACATAAGATATAACAAAAGAGGCAATGTCAAAATACGTACTGTAAGCCTTAGATACACTCTTTTAACTTTATCAACTTCCACGTACTATTTACTGACATTGTCATTTATTTGCACTTCAACATCCCTGATAGCCTTTTATAATAAATTACTCCAAAATCATTAGTCTTCTACCTCAGCACAGATTAAATCTTCCACGATCTCTAGCTTTACCAGCTCAACTATTGCATACAAATATTTGAACTTAGAAAACAGATTGCGCAATTGTGTAGTTATATAGTTATAATACCAAGAGCGGAGGAATTATAGATTGTGAAGTTAACGTGTATTTTGTAAATAATTATCTAAAGAGCATATTGTGTGTTAATGCCTCTGTCTTTTGTTACTTTATTGCTCTAACTGGGAATAATTTTTAATTAGCATTTGCATTTATGGGATATCTATTTGATAGCAAGCCAAGAGAGAAGATATGGTTGAAGAGCCGAATGGAGGAGAGCCAGGTATTGATGCTACCATATTACATTTCTAGGATATCTATTTGATTCAATGAAATGAGATAATAAGGCCATGCTGTATGTGGTACATAATTAGCGTACATGCTTGCATTATCCATGCTTTAGTCCGTCAAGCTTATGCACAAATTATAAAACTAATATATATTTTGTGCAATCACCAATTCTTAGTTTCACTGTGGTACTCATGAACTTGATTATTAACACTTCTTTAATATATTGTTATAGATCATTCTGTAAATAACTATATGAAATGACACGACAGTAATATGGCACACTGTCTATGAATATCGCAGTAAAGACAACAGATAATTGACATCAAGTGTATTGTCTCATCATTATTACCACCATCTAGCAATATTCATTTTATAATTTTTAACTTGGTTCATGGGTAAAAATAATGAAAATAAAGTGGCAATGGTAATCCATTGTTTGATTATATATAGGAGCAGCATCATTTGGAAATGCATTACAAATAGAGCAGTAAAACTCTCCCTTTGTGTGACCAGCTTTGTTAACAATGACTCGCGATGTTTTAGGTAAGCTTGAACCAATATTTGAGCTTGTTAAGTATGTACTTTGTTTTTCTTTTATATATTATCCAGAGGGTAATCACATGCTACATAGCTTCTGTTATGCATGGTGAAGTTTTTGTATTGGTATTGAGGTAAGAAAATTATGTTTGCTTTTAAATTTACCAGTGTGCTAAATTAATATTATGCTTAGAAATTTTGATCTTTTGCAATTATAAGTAACTCAGATGTGTTGAAAAATATCTCTAAAACTTGTTTTGTGTATTTTGTGTGAACGCACCAGATTATAACGAGCCTCAAAATATCAACGGGAGGGGTTATTGCATTCTGTACAGGACGGCCAGATGAAAGGTGTGACTTTACCAATAAATAGCGCTGCAGTATTGCCATCTCCAGTACTCTTGTGGAGACTGAAGGTATTTCTCACTGACATGAAGAAAAAAGAGGTTAAACCTTCTTGTACTAAGTTGTTTTGTAACAGTCAAGTATGTAATAGTCCGCGAATTCTTTTGTAAAACTTATTATTTGTAATATTGAAAATTTGAGTATTTCAATAAATTAGTTTGCAAATAACTGTAATATTTGTTTTGCTTATGGAGTATTGCTATATTTAGTGTATTGTTCATTTCAATTACAATGGATGTCTATTTTTTTTAAAATGCAACTGTCAATTACAACGGTGCATAACAGTTGTAGTATATATTATTACAATGGTGCATAACTGTTGTAATAAAGTTTATTACAATGGTGGAAAAGGTTGTAAAATGTACATATTACAATGGTGTTGCAACGGTGCAAAAAAGTTGTAAAAGATTTTAGTCTATTACAACTTCTTAATACACAACGGTTAGCCCACCGTTGTAAAATGTATATTACAATGGTGTTCCACCGTTGTAATAGGGTCATTTTGTTGTAGTGCTTAGTGCGCCCTCACGAAGGGAACGATAAGACTAAGACCGTTTGCGAGACATTTTCCCTGCAAAGGAAACAAGTGCATATTAAAACTATGAACCACAGTAGCAAAAGAGTGTTATGGTAAATGGTGCATGTGATTTGTGCATCCCGTGAAATCCCCTTTTAAGCGGACCAGGGCCCGGAGTTAGGCTCGTTTGGATGACTTCTTTTTCTCCAACTGGGGCACTCATCTCTTCAGAGATGGGAAAAATTGGTTCCCCTCCGAAATCTTCTTGAGTATAAATATCGTCTGGTAAAGGAATCTTATTTGATTCCTCGAGTATCTGTTCTTCCGTTAATTCTTCTCGAGCGACATACTCAACCAACGATGAAGTTCTTAAGGGAGACTGCCCCTCAGAGGTCGGGACCTCCTTTGATTCGTCGGCTCGTCCCTCATCTCCTTTGTATACGTTTAAATCCTCGTCATCCTGATTAATCATTGGCGAAGGACTCTTGCAAAGGGTAGTTGTCTTTACAACTTGAGAAGTTCCTTCTCCTTCAGTCGGAGGTATATACTTGTAAGGTTTGCCGCCCACTCCAAGTCCGAACCTTATTTCTAAAAGACGGTATTTGTGAAGGTTCTCGTCGGTGATACATTTCTTAATCCTTAATAAATCTGAGTTACTCTTGAGAAGGCGGGACATTCGGTCTTCGTATATCGATCCTTCCGTTCTCTCAAAGTTGTGATCTGTGTGGAACAAAATGATTCGTTAGCATTGAAATTATGCATTCGAATTAAACGCGGGAAAGCTGAAAACATACTTGCTTGTAGCCACTTCCTTGCGCATCTGGCTTGATGTTTTATATAGAACCAGTCAGATTTGACATCCCCTATATTACTATAATCATCTGTCACAACTTTCCTATTGGCGACTGATTCGAAGAAAGAGAAATTGGGAGCCCCTACGGAACGATGTTTGAAGTGGTATTAGAACTTCAGATCTTTAAGGGTAAGTTCGGTCTGCAGAATCTCCATATAAGCAACGTACAGAGTATACAAAGCCGCATAGGCATTCAGGTGGAGTTGCATGGGGGCAATGTGTAACTATCTTAAGAGATCAACAAGTGGAGGAAAAGGAGGAATGGCCCCTACCCAGCACATGAGTCGACTAACTGTCATGTATCCTTCTGGGGCAGAATGAGGTCTATCTTCGCTTTCTGGAGCTTTCACATTGTCCCAGGGAATTCCGTGTCTTAAACATATCTTCTTAAGTTTTATATCGTCTAACTTAGAGGGTAAAGAAGCAGTGAACTTCTCTATTTCCTTAACGCTCGGAATTTCATTAGGAGCTCGATCATCTGTAATGACCCGTATTTTAACGGGGTAATAATTAACTTATTTTAATTATTTAAATAACGAATATATTATTTAATCGACGACAGTTTGAACGTATAATTATATTATAATTAAAACCGAGCTCGAAATGGCGCGGCAGTTCGCTATTTGGCGATTTGAACTTCAACTGATTGTACAGAGTTCGTTTTAAATCAGATTTCTGTGAAACAAGAAACGTACGGAGCTGGTGGAGTATATCTGTCTAGTAGAAGAGAAAAATCAGGATTTCGTCGTGTAGATTTTGAGGTATGTCCAAATCAAATTTGAAAATAGTCGCTATAGAATCGTTTATCGACCATAACGGTTTATTCGATATAACTAGAGATCGGTTTGAATTTAGACAAGCTTCTTTTGAGACATAACGATAATTTAATTTTTAGAATTTTATGGTAATTTTTAATTAATTAAATAAGCAACTTTTTGTTTGGAGTATTTTACACCCTGTAATCAACATTTCGGTGTTTCACAGAATAAGCTGACCTACCGGTATTATTATATTTCTGGAGTCGGGACACCTCGTTCATCACAATGGTGTTTTTATTTCTGTCTGTAGAGAAACATACAAACGTAGTTGTACGTTTCCGAACTCTAGACATCTATGAATCCCTATACACGATCAAAGAGAGACCACGCCTCGTTTTAGTTCCAGCCGCTTATTCTCTTGGACCTCAAAGCAACAACGTGGACTCAACCAATCCATTCAAAAATCAAAGAAAATATCTAAAATCCTAATGGTATAAATACCCCCTCCAACAAACTCTAACCTAATCTCATTTCCATCGTTTTATCCACCTCCACCTTTCTTTGAAACGAGGAAATTAAAATCATCCACCTTTATAAATCCATATTAATTCCAAATAAAATCTATAAATCCTCAGATGAATATAGTCGCGATCCTCATCACGCTCTCGTCGATTCTATACCGATTTGAAGGGGTTCGATTCCAATCTCGTCGCTGGGTTTTGGGAGAAACGATGATAGCTGAAGTCGAGCTTGTTGCGTTCTGGTCGTTGAAGTCATGGGGATGTCTGGTCGGGATGAACTGTGTTGCTGGGTGGAGCGTGATTGCTGAAGGTCACGGTTACTGTTCAGGAGGGTTGCTGATGTTCTAGAGTTGCCATTTGAGGGGACTGGGCGATGGAGGTCTTTGTGGAAAACGATGGTGATGGTTGGAAAGTCTGGAAGGAGCTTGGTGCTACTGCTGGTGTTCGACGTGAAGGGTTTTGGGTGAGGGGTCGTTCTGAAGTGGGATGAAGGAGGAGCTGATGGTGGGTTTTGAAGTGAGAAGGGAAGATGGAGCGTGCGTATTGTGTGGATGGAAATGGTGTGGAGTTGATGAGCACGTCGGTGGTTTTAGTGAGATGATGGAATTAAAAGGGGAATTGGGTTTCTGAAAGATAACCGAAGAGAAGGGATGTTGTGTTTGAGAGGTTCTGTACATGGTGAAGCAGAGGAGTGGAAGTGTTTGTTTGCTGTACTAGTGAAGATGAGTGAAGACTTTATGTTGCACTGAAACATAGTACGAGTTGTTTGGAGAATGAAGGGTAGAATTTGCAAGTGAACGGTGAAGGATTTTACAGAGCATCGGTTGATGTTTCTATCGTCGGGGAAGAGGTAGTTGTAAATGCGAGAGGGGTTTGGGATAAGGAGTATGAGTTGAAGGTATAGTTGGCAATGGAGTGTGAAGAGCAGGAGTATGCTTCAGGTTCCGATAGTTCATTTAGGGGAAGAAGTGTTTGGGCTTTTAAGGAGTTGGGCCGGATCTCGAAAGAATTGAAATATGTGTCATACGTTGCCAGAAATCATCAAGACTGGATCCGACGGGATCGGATGGACGGATACTCAACACTGGAACTAGTTTGAAATCTGCTGGAGCTCATTACAATTTTTAGCAAAATAAATTGTAGGATCCGAATCGTCAAACCGTAAATCGTTGGTTAACGATTACGGACAATGTGAGTAAAACTCACTAACTCTCCTCAATTTATATTTTAATATAAATTGTACTTTATTTTGTTGACTGCTGTATATTGATTGTTAAACTGGACTGTTAAATAGATTTGATTGAAAACATAGATATAGTCATATATTATATCGTTAATCAAATATTGATTCTGTCCAGTAGAATATTTCATATTGAAATGAAATTGATGTATATTATATTGTGTAACATTTGTGGATGCAGGGAGACAGGTTGGAGGAATCCGACTGGATTCCTCAACAATTATTTTACTGTTTTTCATATATTGTGATATATGTTGTGATTTATAAATCTGTTATTGATTATGGATGTTAGAATGATATTAATCATCGTTGTTTGATATTTCAAATATCATAAGGAAACCCTGAGTTGTAAAAAAGGAATATTTCAATGTATATTGGAATAAAGGAATTTCATAAAATCATAGGATTTTATAAAAGGAAATTATTTATAAAACGAACACGGTTTTATAAAAGGAAATTAATTATAAAACGAACACGGTTTTATAAAAGGAAATTATTTATAAAACGATTAGAGTTTTATAAAAGGGATATTTATTTAGAAAATAAATAGAAATAGAAAAGGAATATTTATTTAGAAAATAAATATAATAAAGGAAATATTTATTTAGATAATAAATAGAAGTTATAAATAGGAAATATTTGTAATGGTAAATAGAAGTTATAAATAGGAAATATTTGTAACGGTAAATAGAGGTTAAGAATAGAAAATATTTGTAACGGTAAGTAAACGCTATAAAAAGGAAATAGTTGTAATGGGAAACGTAGTTTATCAAAAGGAGTTAATCAAACGTAGTTTATCAAAAGGGGTTAATCGAATATAGAAATTAAGAAGTGAAGTTAAACAAATATTAGAAACTGACTAGAGATTGGTAAGTTGAATATTTTTCTGAGTGTTGATCAGATGTTGGTTTCGGCCTTCGGGGTTTATACTTAGAAAATTGTTCTCTTACTAGTTTGCAGTTAGGGACTGATAGTTGTGGAATGCTAGTGATGCGTGAATAAGGGTTAGAAATATTTTCCAATGATAAAAACGTATATTTTCTAATTATAGAAAATAAGAAAATATGAATATATATATATGTATGTATTATATGTTGGATGATTGGATCGATAATTCCATTTGGAATTTAGATCGTTGTTTGTACACCGACATGTTTCCATTTGATAGTTAAATCACAGACTATCAAGTTTTTACCATTTTAACGTTGTTAATATGGAGAGACCGGTTGGATTCTATCCAAAGAACAACTCTGTATTGGTATAAGCATTGCGAATATGCCAAAGAAAATTGAAGACGGAGTAAAGTGCAAGGGCTGTTGTATAAGTCTTAGATAACAGTGACTAAGATGGATGTACTGAATAGTGCCTTCGTTTTCGTTCAATCCCAGAACGAACGTATATGGACGAGTGTCTGACAGAATATTTCCAATGATCGAATGAGTTGGTCTGTATAAATATATATGGTGGCAACGGATTTATTCCCTTAGCATAACATCCAGAATATTTGTGCAAATCAACTAGTGATTAACAGATTTGATAACGTGGCATTCAAAGTGATCGTGTTATCAATGAATGGAAAGAAATCGTAACCTCTGGCCTCAACAACCAGTAAACGACAAAAATCGGGCAGGCAGCATGGCTAAGTCGGTCTCACCGAAGTAGGGTGTATAATCACCTATCTAGAGAATATTCATTTGCTTCTTTAATCTATCAATGTTGTCCCATATATATACGGGAAACGGTTGCTGATCCCAACCGTTGGTGATGTACATTCGATACACTCAAGCGAAATGAGTCGTCGGTCATGTGTGGCTGAGTTGCAAGATGTTCTTGTTGAACTCCAGTGTATCGTTCCTAGAGTACACTGATCGGAAGGTGGTTCCATACCTTGTCATAGTTGGAAATCCATTACCCAATACGTGCTTGCGGTTTTGATTGTATACTATATTTGTAGAACGTGAGATGAAAGCGTTTCTGCTAGATGATTATTATAATGTGTTGGTAGGCATTATTATAATATCAAAAGGTTTTTGATATAAAGATATTTTGGATTCTCATAAGGGAAAACCCGTTCCGTTATACGGCGTGGTCTTATGAGATATCGTTTACTTGTTCAAACTGTTTTAAACTGTTTTACTCATACCAGTCCCATGACTGACCCGGAGTTTATTTTGTTTTGTTTTCCCTAAACTCTTGGGTGCCTAATTTGTACGGGCAGTCAAGTAGTCAGGATTTTACAGATACACTTGGAGAGCTTGGAGCAGGAGGCTTCAAGATTATATAGCTATTATTATTTCCGCTGTTGTTGTAAGTGTTGTACTCTGCAATGCTATTGTATACATATACTGTTTGTATTTCAAAAGTTATGTTATATTTTATTCGTTCCGCTGTGAGATTCGTGTTACTCTGATGATGATGTTCTTCTTCTTCTTCTTCTATTCTACTAGTTCTATCTTATCTATCCTCACCCTCTATCTTCTTTCTATTAATTTCTTGAATTTTCAGTGCAATTTGGGGTTGGACTTGTGTTATTTAGTCAGCTCAAATTGGACCGGATTTTCGGGTCATTACATCATCCTCATCTTCAAGGGGCGTGCTCTCAGAAGTTGTTGACTCTATATCGGTGCCTGTCTCGTAATCAGGATCGGATTTTTCCTTATTTGAATCTGAGGAAAGCACATCAGGGTTATGATGTATTAATGTCTCTGATTCGGTACTCTTATTCGATGTCTCAATCACTTGTTTATCCGACATAACTGTGTTGGCGAGTAAAAATTAGAACACAAGTTACCCGTTCCCCGTGTGTGTAAATGCAAGTGTGTGTGCATGTGCATACATTAAAGAAAAGAATGAAGTCAATCAGATAAGCAGATAATAGCCGTTGTATGCTATTGAGTTATGCTGCGGATCAGTTCAAGTAGTCCATCTTGAAGGCCCTAACCTAACTGTTCAAAATCTTGTGATAACGATGCATTGTTTAAGTTTAAGTATGTATGGGATCATTAACTAGCCCGGTTCATAAGAGACGCTGGGATCGGGTCCTGGGAAGCGTATCGGATCGAAGGGAGTGGATCGCCCATTCCCTTTTTTTAGATCGTGATGCAGCGCGGATCGGAATTCAACGACGGATCGTGGAACCCTTATGCTACACTTTAACACATGACACAACGAACCGACCTTTTCCATCCCTACGATCCGATCCATTACCTGACTTCACACCACGAGTTCTCTCCTGATCCTTATATCTCCACGAACCGATGCTCCTTCGTTTCCACGATCCGAACCGCTAATCAAATTAACACTACATCTTCATCTCCTCTCCTACCGCCTCGCCATCGCCACGAACCCAAACCTCACCCACGAGTCGAACTGGCCAACTCCTTCCTCTTCTCTTCTCCTCTCCTACCATGAACCCGAATGCCTAAACCCATCGACCAGTAGCCTCTAAAGCTTAGAATACCACAAAACTCCGCCACTCTCTCCTCTCAAATCGGTGAAAACTAGAGAGAAATGAAAGTGAAGATGCATTAAAGCCTTGTTAGCATGATTACCTATTTTGTTTTAACTTAAATCGGGAGAGGAAATCGCGAGTTAGGGTTTGAAAGAAAAGATCGAAAACTGGCGGCGGAAAACAGAAGAAAGAAGAAGGAGAGAAGATGGAGGAAAAGTCGGATTATATAGGCAAACCCGCGACCGTTAGTATTCCATTTTTTGTCCCATTCGGACCGTGGAGCCTGGTGGGCCGCGGACCTGAGCCCAACGAAGAAAAGGTAGGCTGCTCCCTCAAACGACTCGTGACTGAAGTAGGAAGGCCCATCGTGTTTCGTGAGGGAAGCTCAAATAATCACCAACCCGAAACGAATGCCTCATCTCACGAACCGTGGGATGTTTCGGCGATCCAACTCGATAAACAATTGCTGAAATTGAAGACTCATAAATACTTGAAGATTCAAAAAATTTACCTGGCAACTTGATAATGATATCTCCGAAAGCTCCAGAGATGAGAACTATCCAATGAACAAAAATATGATTGAAGATTTAACAGGATATTTATACTGATCAAAGAACGCGACTTCCCGAAGCGGTACGACGTTTCAAACAAACACGACTTTTAATTCATGCCACTTCGCGAAAAGATAGGTCCGTAATTTCGAAGCATGTTCCATCCTCGATAAAACATACTTCAAGGGGGAAAAATGTTGGCTAGCTTTTGGACCAAGCCACCAAGGTTCACTGACCAAGAAAATACGGAACCTCGCTCGTTAGGACCCTCAGAATCTCGATCGTGGTCACCACATCATCTTTGGCTCGTGGTCCACCATCACGACCCCTGCTTGTGGCACCCAGCACGACTCGCGATCGCCCCCCGTTGCCATGATCTGAACCGTCCTTGCTAGAGCTCCACGACTCGATCCAACCCCAGATGCTAAGATGAAGATCACGACCCGATCCGTTCATAGCAGAACAATCTGATCTGTCCCCTCTGGCTCTTCAAGGTCCGGCCCTAGAAACCAAGATAAAGGTCGAGGCCGAGTCTACCACGATCCAAGAATGCAGGATCTCACGACATCTGTCCATAACGGCTATTTTGACTATTTCATCATCAAGCCACGAACCATTCCGAGATCCTCGGGATTTGTGTCACGTATGACCGCGATCCGTCTACAAATATCAGCTATAAATAGCCTTAGACTTGGCATTTTTCAGGATCTTTTTGGCAATTCTGAGCTCTGATTCCACTATTATTATATCTCTATTATTCTTGCTCAGAGTTGTCTCGAATTTACTGAGTGAATCAACATTGTAAAAGTGAGGTTGAGGGATAAATAATTGATTGTACTCGAATTTTAAGTATAATCATAGATATAAAGTGGACGTAGACTCGTTAATGCCGAACCACTATAAATCTCGTGTCTTTCCTGCTTTTCTTGCATTCTTTCTGATATTAATCTCTGCATAATTGAACAACTTGGGTGTTGGAGCCAATTTTGGATCTAACAGTACGCAGCCATTATTCCTCGCCTACAAAGCCCCATTTCGTTGGACTAGATAATCCACTTGCTAATTGACTTAATTTCGATCAATTTCCTGACTTTTTCTCACTTTCTGTACTAGGCAAAGAATTCGGGAACCTGTTGCAAGGAGAAGAAGGCAAACTAAATTTATCGTTTTCATTTGCTATTTCATTGTAACCTTTTACTATGTACACAGATAAATTCCGTGTATATTTACTACATTTCATATATTTATAGTAGAATGGTAAATTAGTTAGCACTTTTAGTAACTGATATGATGCACATATCAATGCTGTATTCAGACAAATAAGGAAATATGCCAATCTATTGCATGATTAGAACAGAATAGTTGACATACGCTAACTATATGGTAGGTTATGATCACAAATAATGTAATCTATGAATTTTATCTTAGGTTGTATCTCTTTGAAGACTCTAAGATGTCTTGACTCAATTTTGTAGTAATGAGCATAATATTTTTTATATGGATATGTACGTTTTTGCTTCACTTTATTATTTAGTTTCTCATTTATCATCTCATTGTTTCCAGTGATTTATCTTTTCAAAAGATTTCTGCAATGTTTTATTGTACGTATTATCTGTAAAATTTGAAATTTATCATTTTTAATGAAACAAATATATGTACATGTTTTCAATGAAGACAACAACGACTAAACATAATCAATCCATGCATCCAAAAATCAAAGTTTGTACTTATAAGATTTGCTTTTACTGATTTTAGGTACATGCATTAAGTCTTCTGACAATATTTGTGCTATTCTAGACCCAATCCAACTTGCACTCTGTATTTGTCTGGTATCTGCTGATCAAATTAACATCTTCTAACATGTTATCGGGACACAAGCATCAATTCCACATGACTAAATTTAAATGGACATTACAATTCATTTAGCAAGTAGTACACATGACAAATCTGAATTCTTCTTACTAATTTTGTACTATTGACTATTTATTTTTCCATACCAGCTTATCCAATGATGAGTTAAGGTGTAAAATAATAAATCATTTAAATAACTCTACAATGAATACATGTTCAGTGGGATATAGGGCGTCAATTTGGTCACTTAGATTGATGTATCTTCTTCAAAATTTTTATTAAACCATTATTTAGAAACACGGTATGGTTCTACCCACTTTTGCACAAACTCATAACCGCTCCTCTATCCAGCTTAGCTCCTTTCTACCCCACAGTTTACAAAGCATAATGGGTAAATATTCTTCTGTGTGATTTCCTACAGATTAACCTAGCCGCCATCAACTTCAATTAAAGCCTATAACATTTATGAGGCGATTATGTAACATTTATGGGTGACAGTGGCAATTATGTCAATGGTCGAACCTCCTCCTCAAATGCTGGCTTCACGCCATCTCAGGGTGTAAAATTCCATCTCCTTTTCTAAATGGTAAATTTCTCCACTTGCTTCCATTTATTTTGTTAGCTTATTTCGACGGGTAATCTGTTGATGTTATTTCTAATTGGTTGCTTTAATTTAAACATTTGAAAAACTAATGAAAAAACCGCGTATTGTTGTTTTTGATTATTTTTATAAATTTTCGACTGCAATTATGTGATGTTCAACATGTGGATATTTAAACAAGTGTCTATTTCCATGAATGCGACTAATTTGGGAAAGAGTTAAGATTCATCTGTTTTTTATCTTCTTCATATTACCTTTATGTAATTATCATTTGCATATTTATTTTCAATTTTACTTTTTATGCGATGCCCCTAATTAATACATGTTCATTTTAATACTATAAATGTTTCAAGGCATTCAATTCCTGAATTTCATCCACAAATGTTAATTGATTTAAACAGGGATATGATTACAAGTTATTATGAGATCTTTGCTAAAGCAGTCCTCAATACGTGTTTACATCCGGAAGTATAATTTGTCATGTAAATAGTTATCCAGAGATACTATAAATATTTCAATGCATTCAATCCTGTTTAATTTATGCTCATACTGTTTTTTCCATCTGAAAATATAATTTGTCATGTAAAAATACCTAGACATATTTAGTTGACAAATATCCAAGTGGAACTCCATGAGATTAATTTATGTGCTAATATGAAGGAAATAATTGAGCAAAACTGAATCAAATATTGTGAAACTTATCTTGGAATGTTGGAAAACAAAATACTGTGTTTATTTTTTTATTTATGCCTATTTATTCATCAACATAGATAATTGAATGACAACACAACAATTACCTTATAATTTTAAATTTGTTGTCTCCTTATAAATACAAAATAATTTTTTGGGCTATGCTACAGGACACCAAATTTTTCAATAAACTTTGATTGTTCTTATGTTCTCATTGTTTTTTTTTTTTCTACTAATTATTTGTTACAAAACTATAATGCTCCGTTTATTATTCTGGCTTTATGATAAAAATCCATGTGGATGTAGCTTCTTGATTTTAGTATGAGGCATATTTTTCTTTACACATATATGACGGTGATGCGCCTACCACATTACTGTTCCACCTTTATGTTCTTCCATGCATTAACTATTTAAATAAAAAAAGAGAAACCACAAATATGAGAATATTCCACATGTAAATTTCAATCTGTATTTGTCTTGTTTTTACTGTATCTTATTGCTATATTCTATGGCCATTTATTCTCACGCATTCACGATGTTTGTTGCTACTTCCTCCATTTCACTTTCACTCATTCACTTTTACCACCATAATTCTTTCGAGCTCCTCTTTCTCTCCATCCTCTTCACTCTGTTGATATGAAAATCCTTAATGAGTCAATAACTATAATACATCATACTTCAATCTGCTATTTTTCCATATCTGTTGTGCAAGTAACCTTTTTTTCACATCATGCTTGATCAACATCCCATGTGTTTCATTTGGATGATAGCAATGTGGTTGCTGTACCCAATTGAGGTACGAACAATAATATTCTATTAGACTTAAAATTATCCTAAACTGGTGTAGTTTTGGAAACTGTTAATCTTTTTCACGTCTGTCCTTTTTCAGTTTCACATTTTTTTATCTTGTCAATGACAAATTCTATTCAGATCCAGGCATTTGTTGAGTAGCCCCCCTTTTTTATTTTAAAATTTTACTGGACAAAAATACCCTTCGCTGAATATATATATTTTACACGTTTTCATTAACCACGCAGTGCGGGTGTGAGGATCCATGTAGTAGGCCTACGGGGTTGATATCATTACCTTGTAGTTGCCCTACGAGGTTAGCAACATTACCTCGTAGAGTCCCTATGACTCTACGAGGTAAAGAGTATTTTGGTCATGCGAAAGTTTTTAAAAAATTAGGGGCTACTCAGCAAATGTCTGAGTCTGAATACAATTTGCCCGTTCTCAATTTTGCGTCCTTCTCAGAACTAATAACCCTGACGGTTTTGCTCTACCCTCGCGATAGTCCCTTCTTCGACAACAGATTTCATGCCCTTTTTCGCTTTTCCAATTTCAGGCCCTCTTTACCACTAATAACCCTACCTCAGATGGTATACTGTCGCACAAAATCACTGAAGCACACCGCTTTCAGGAGTATTTCCACCTAAACAATGTTCTAAACTTAAATTACTTCAACCCATACTCTGGCAACGTCGATACTTACACCGGCGCTACTGATTCACAGGCGGTCTATACAGTGTGAAACTTTGGGTTTTAAAGGTAACTATTTTTTTCTGATTTACCTCGGTTTAGGGTATCCCCGATTTCAGATGTTTCGACGACTGTATTTCTTACTTAACTTTAATTACTTCTCCTGTCTGTTTACTATTACATTAATACCAGCGCCTCTATTGTCCGGTCTTAAATGGCCAAAATATTTACTGTCAATTATTCATTTTTTTCAATGTTGAATGAAACCACCTTGGATGATTGCAGTTGAGTATGAAGCGAAGGCATTTTCCCTTCCGTACCGTTTGACATTTATTGTTCTACAAGTTAATGATTGTTGAATGTGGATGTTTTTCTCCTTTTGGGTGTTTGTCTTCTGATCCCAGTCAACAACGGTATTCCTCATTTTTTCTCTAATTAGGTATCTCGCCTATTAATTATCAGCTTAATTTAACTGCATCAAAAAAAGAACCATAAATACCCTATATTAACCTATTGCCGAGCCAATTTACATAATTATATTTATGTAAACTTGCAAAAATATAACGATTTCATACGATATGCTGTAATTTTCTCAAATATGAAAGTTCAATGGATGGAGGAGAATCTCATGTTACTGAACTCAGTGACTCAACAGACTCTGTTTATTTTTTGGTTGTTTTATGTTATACTCCATTGATAAATTTTGGTCTCTGGCCAATCCGCTTGCAATTGCTGTTTGCCTCCTTTATATGATTTCATACTGTAACCTAATTAATATCATTTGTACATGATGTGCATGGTTAGTAAATCAGTATATTTTGCACTTTATTATTCCTATTTGATACTTGATAGTACCATAAATTCGCGCTTTCTCGGTTACATGATCATCCTTCATTAACAATCAATTGGAATCATAACTTATATGTTCAGCAGAATAATCTACATTCTTCCACTCTTCTCATGTATGGTTGGAATCTACGCACTCAGTCAAACTTATGTGCATCTAGGATTAATTAATGCTTTTCATTCAGACATTACAACTTCATAAAACTGAACTGAATATAGTTTAGTGAAAAAAAATATTGATAGTGAAAATTATCCTTTGATATTAGCTACTGTGAAATATTCAATTTTTATTCACTACCCTATTTTTTTTTTTTATCTGTATCATTTTTTAGTACAAATTATGCCTGGGACTAATTACTACAATGCATTAACTGTGGTTCAAGTGCACTGACTGTCAATGAATTCATACCAGTCTGTTGCAATTATTCATTTGCTTGACAACTTACATTTGTAGATTAAGTTTTCATGTAGCCTTCCTGTTATGTTCACTGTTCACCATCATAAGATATAACTCTCCTAATAACATCTGTCGATACAGTTTACAGAAATAGTACATATTCTTTGTTTTCTTTTTAAGCATAACATACAGACTGACACAAGTTAACAGCTGCTATCTTTTTCAGAATATCAATTAAGGTGAAATTGGATGCTGAATAAGGGCGTGTTGTAAAAGCTGGGAAGACATTTACTGGTACTCACTTTTCCTTTAAAACCTAATAGTACTCATGCAGTTTATTCTTCAACCCAGATTTTACTCTGACCATCATTTTACCACAATCAGAAATAAGCGCACTATACATTTACTTACATAGATTGTTCTGTGTACCTCATATGCGTGTATGGTCTGGGTTTTGATAAAGCCTTCAATTCATTGACTTTTTTGATGGAATTGTAAAAGATTGTAAGCTACATATAACCAAAATTGTAATACTATATCATAATGGACTTAATTTACCAAATAGCAAGATATTAAGAATGTAACAACATGACTGTCATGCGAGCCTTACTTCCCAATGGTAATTTGTTGGCATACCCCTTTACTATGTTGCATTAATGATGGTATTGGTATTTTGGTTATGCCGTCCGATATGAAAGGACGTAAGGAATTACAAGATGGCTTTCTTTAAGGACTTTTAATAGCAAGCCGTTATTCTGTAGTTAAATATGATACTTAGAAGCCCTAATTATGAACAAGTTCAATACTAAAAATAAACATAATAACTTCTTTATCATACGTATGTTCAACTCTTTTAATGACTCCCTTAGAAAACCATCATACTTTCTTATGTATGTTCTTCAATATTTTGGCATAGATGCAATATCTTTTTACAAAAAAACTACTGGATGGATTGGTTGAGATAGTAGTTGTTAATTGTTATTGCTATTTTATATGTCTCAAATATTTTTTTTTAAATTAGAAAAACGTAGGTGATGTTTTATGTTAGTAAAATGAAACGATAAGATGCATTTAAATATAACATGTTCTATATTTTTGAGTATGCTGTATCAGGTGTGGGTTTCATCAACTTTTCCACTGTGAATATTTAGCTTACAACCAAGAGTATTAGTGATTTAGTGAAAGATTTGGTTACATTGAATTTTTATGTCAGTTTTAGCAAGGTTTCTCGAATTTAGTGATATTAATAGTTTATTATTGTGTTGATTGAGACTTACATTCATTTTTTACCTACAATTTAGTCAACTGTTCAACATATAATTAAAGGATTTCCACTTTTTATTATTTTTCTTCAGGAATCATTAATTTTTCAATCCATAACATTTTCATTAATGCATTTTTCATTTGTTCAAACTCATCTATACTTTCTTGGCTAACCGGAGCTTTCAAATCAAATTTTTGTTCCACTTTGCTTCAAACTGACTATATATATATATATATGTATATATATATATATATATATATATATATATATATATATATATATATCTCTTTTTTATACGGATGAGTGAAATACTGATTCAGAATGTTCCATTTACTTCACTTATATCATGATTTCATTATTTTCAATAATTTCTTATTCTAATGCTGATTTAGTTTCTATATTTCATATTATTTGTACTCAATGATTGGGTGTTCATGTAAGTTTCTCAACGATTACACAGATGACAATATTCACTTATATCAAAAGAAGGTTTATCAAGGTTAATGACAAATTTAGAATTTTTTAACAAAAGGCACACAATAGTGGATGTATGATTCAATTGAGAGAGAAATGTACAGATTTCGATATGTGGATTTTGGGTGAATGTATTGGAGGGAACCTGCTCCAAAATGGATGGTTATTCATGTAAACTGCAAACTCAATTTGTGTGACCATGTTTATGGAAGAATATATGTAAACAGTTTTCCAGTTTTGGGAGCAATGGAAGGGGATTTTAGCTGAAGTAATTAAACTGTTTTGTATGGTAAGATTTTCTATCACTGTAAGTACAAATCAATTATATTTGTTTTGTCATAAAAGTTTACTGTTTGCTTTAAAATTATTTTGTTAAGAGCGTGAACATGTATTGTTTAAAATATGGTTGTTTAACGCAATTGTCATGTGCACAATAAAATAGTTTTATTTCCCAAAATAGGAAATAAATCACTGCAAGATATACCTTATTTCCTGCTTTATACTCATTTATGATTCTAACAAGTTTGGCTTACCAATTAAAGTTATTAATAGCCTCTGTTTTTACGACCGAGCATTCAGACTGTCCAAATATTCCTGTTTGTGACGATCAAATCAAGGTATGATATTTAACTTGCTTTCCTTAGGAGGATTTTATATAATTTTTGCCGGTAATTATTCTGTGCAGGAACTTATCAGTTCCACTCTATGTCACATTGCCAAGTTGGACATCTCAATCAAAAGGTTGACTCTACCATTCTCAGTTACTATTACGTTGATTCTATCTGAACCCTGTCAATTTTCTTCCATACCCCAGTTTTTCTGTAAATTTGCATGTCCCCTTATTTGCCAATTTTTTTTTCCAATTTTTCTTTTGGTTGTTTTTTACATTCTACATGACATAAATATTGTCCAGACTCAAAAAAAATATGGATTTGCAGTAGAATTTAATTCAAAGGTCATCAACTATATCAATTCACGGGTGATTTCAAAAAATAATGATGTATTCACTGTAAAAATATGGTCATTAAATAGATGATGTATTCACTGTTATTTTGAGAAAAGGTATCTTCTAAATATTGTGCAATAATTGAACTTAATTTTTTAGACAGTTATAATTAATGCACGTCCTCTTTTTTTGAGGAAGAACACACGTCCTCTTAAGTTATTGTTTAGAATTATAAAGTTGATTTGCTTCTTTGTGAAGCTATACTATTGAAATTTTCAGTTTACGGGACTTCACGGTTCTCCAAGCACCTCTAAACTGATTAATTGTTTTCATGTGACCATGTGTGTTCACACACATGTATGAATGATGAAATCTTTTCCCTGCTCTTTCATAGCGATTCTGTAATCATTCGAACAATTCAAAGCTAATTGGATGGCTTTATGTTTCCGAGCTTTCAGCGATTGAAAGATCCAACCGTTCTATGAGATGTCACAATTGGACATAAATTTATAGAAATGGCGCTACAATCAGCAAATGCAAAATGCACGAATAATTAAAATTTAATATTCTTAAGTCGGCAAGCTCTTATGATTATCATGTTCTATCTATTTTAACAGTTGAGTTAATTGCCATTGACTTTGATATTTAGTATATTGTCATTCGAGCATGCACCAACACACGTACACATTATGTATTAGGTGATGTGTAAAATGCTCTACAAAATATATATTTTGCATCTTCACAAATATTATATACGTCATGTTTAGCAGTTCTGGATCAAATTTTTTTGGACATGCTAATATCGATATTCTAAGTGTAAATATAAAACATGCATTTGAGAAGAATTAGTTTTATATAAATTTTACTGTATAGTAATAATAAAACATGTTATGTGTGTTTCCTAACATATAGTGAATGCCAGGTGGTTTTTAAGCTGTATAGGATTGTACATTAATGCTTCAAACATATATAATTCTCAAATTGCACTTTCTCAGTGTGTGCGCGCGAATGAATGTACATACATGCACATGTACATGTACGTATGTACATACAAATGCATTCACAACACCCACACATTATTATGTTACGTTCGTGTGTACACAACATATGAGCATTGCATATTCTGTGTGTAGTGATACCAATGCTCCATGGTTTATATATGCTAGGATGGAGAGTGAAATACAAATCTTTGATCATAATTAGCTTTAAAACAAATTCAATAGATATATTGTAGGTCATTTACCATTTAATGATTCTGAATATGATTGTACCAATGATCAGTGGCACATATATATGCTTAAAGAGGAGCAATATGATAACATTTAGCAGAATTAGTTTTGAGCATTACATATGCCCTAGATTTATTATAAGGCATTTGGGAAACAATTTACTGTTTATGACCTGATAATACAATTGAGTCTGTTTCCATAAATTAAAATTAGTTCGATGACATGTATGATTATGGTTTGACCAGTTGATGCAATTATTAGCATAATTACGTGACTGATCAAACCATGATGAATATAACTTCATACTTCGAAGTTTTCATTCTACATATGAAAGATTTCTATTAAGGTAAGTCCCAGATTTAGTATTCAGAAAAAAAAAAAAAAATTGATTGTTGTTTATTTTTATTTTTTTACTAACATCATTAGGGAGTACTAACTAACATGTAACGACTTAACTAACAAGGATTACTACATATTAGGGCCGTTATGTGCAAGATTGTTTATTCTTTATTTTGTCTCACTTTCTTCCTTTTTTCGACAGAACCCAGGTTACAAGTCTTGATTGATATGAATGTTAACACTGGCTTCGCTGCAAGTCAACATCTGCAAATAATATATGCCCAAATAAGAAAAGCCCATGGATGGCCTTTCCACAATAAAGGAATCATTGTTATTGTTGGGTTCTCAACTTTACAAGGAGATTCAAATGGGCGCATAAATATTTGATCCTTCAAAAGAGGAATGACAAATGCTTGATGACAAACAAGCTGAGTCTGTCTACCTAAACCGGTGCATCTACAGGCTTTTACGTGATGATCTTTGTGAACCATCTTATTAAGCTATACCTCCTATCGAGTAACCTTTAGTTCATATCAATGGAACAAGCTTATGTTCTTTCAGTTAAATGTGGCGTTGTTGGACTGAGAAGTGTAACTATGTCTCAATTTATCATGATAATTATATTGTATATGATTTAGTAATGAGAGATAGCGTTGACTTGACTTGCATCATCTAAGATACATTTCAATATTGTTGTCTTCTATGGTATCAACTCCACCATAAATGTACTTTTTGATTCATCCAGCGTTTAAGCTATAACCACCTTTTCTTTACGTCACATAAGAAGATGTTATGGTGAGAAAAAAAAAAAAAAAAAAAGACTACGGAGGGAGTGAGCAAATGGAAGTGTAAATAAAAGGAAGCTAACAGCATGAAAAAATGATGTACACTTCATGATTCCACAACTGTCCACGGGCTATTCACTTCTTTTTTTGTGTGTGTATATGAATGTAGGGATGAGCATGATGCGGTTTGGTGCAGTTTTGACTTAAAAGCTGCATCCGGAACCGCTAGCGTGCGGTTTTCAAAAGTAGGAACCGGAACCGGACCAAAAACCGTTGATGCGGTTCGGTTTTAAAAGTGCGGTTTCGGTTTTTAAAAGTGCGGTTTCAGTTTCAAAACCAATTAACAAAAAATACATCGTTCCCTTATATGGTGATTCACATGAAATGTTTAAAGTTGAGGCAGAGACTTTTTTATTTGTCCAGTGTGTGATATTGATCTTCACATGCAAATGAAAACTCTTTTACTGTAATGACCAATCGGTTCAATCCAAATACCATCTTACTATAAATGACATCAAAGCAAAGGATGTAATCCAAATCATAATTCTGATGGACCAAAAGCAGTATGTAGAACTTGTTCTAGATACTTCTCAGCAGTAGCATACCGCCTCTTTTTAAACTCTATAGCTAATACATTAAGAGCTTTGTCTGGTGGCAGGTCTTGATAGCTTCTCAAGGTGTTCAATATTAGTTTTCTTTTCTTTTGTAGATCCTTTCTATGATCAAACATTTCCATCAACATGTCATGATTAATCTTGGCAACTTGAGTCAATATAGCCATGCAATTAGAGTGCTGCAGTATGTATTGCTGCTCTTTTGCTTCCATGATTGCCAAGTAGTGAATGTGCAGATTTGCCTAAAGCTAAATTTGAGAAGGTAGCGTTAAAATTTACGTATAAGTAACATTCGGTGCGGTTTCGGTTTTGCGATTTGAAAAAGGATGAAAATCGAACCCGGACCATACTAATGATGCGGTTTCATCGGTTTTGCGGTTTTACTTCGGTGCGGTTTTTTAAGATGCGGTTTTTATGCGGTTTTGGTTCGTAATCGGTTTTCCTGCTCATCCCTATATGAATGTATGAATAAATTAAGTGAGATAAGGCCTCATCTTACAATGGAATGTACCCTAAATTATCGATGTACATAAGATATTACATTAACAATAGAGTTTGAGAAATATTATAATTTATTTCAATTATAATCAAAATATTTATTTTTCTTTATTCATAATAGTATTTTACTACAAATTTAAATTTAATTTTGGTTTAATTTTTAATTTTAATATTTTAGGAAGTCTATATTCAGAATACAAACAACATAACATATTATAATATGTAATTTATCCCTAGGTTAATATGGAACTATATGAAAATTTAATTGTTATTGCTTATTATTGATAAATGCATAAAGGATAACATATATTAATAGTAATGTAAAAGGGGATAACCATATGCATCATATAACATTAACTTTGTTTTATTTATTTAATATATTTTGGCCATTATATTCAATTGCTATTTGTTTAAATGTGTATATATAATAAATATATTATAGTGAATATTAGGCTTAGGTCCTTAAAACTTAATACATAAAAAACCTTCACCTAAAAAGATTATAAATTAGGTCCCTAGAACATAATTGCAACATAATTGCTGAAATTATGCAATTATTTAGTGAATACTTATAGACATTTATGCAGTTATATCCAAAAATTGCGTAAATTTCTACAATTGTTCAGTGAATGATTGCGAATATTTATGCAAAAATATTTCCGCAGTTTTTTCAAATAATTACGAAAATTTATGTTAGGTCCTTAGAACTTAATCACAATATAATTGCTGAAATTATGCAATTATTTAGTGAATACTTGCAGACATTTATGCAATTATGTCCAAAAAATGCATAATTTTCTGCAATTATTTAGTGAATGATTGCGAATATTTGTGTATTTCTTTGATGAATAATTGCAGATATTTCTGCAATTTTTTAAAATAATTACAGAAATTTATGTAAATTTTTTAATGAAAATTTGAATTTTCCGTAAATTTTCACTATATAATTACTGAAATATTCGCAATTTTTTGATGTAATTGCATGAAAGTCTGCAATTATTCATTAGATAATTGCATAAAAATTATGAGCTTATTTGGAAAGTTAATTTTAAGGACCTAATTTACATACTATTTTTGATAAGGTTGTTTGGTGTATTTTGAAACTTAATAGATATTTAGCCAAATTGTCCCTATATATATATATATATATATATATATATATATATATATATATTTTGAAAATTGGTATTCTTTATTGCTAATACCAATTAAAACCTCCTTTATATGTCTCGCTAAAATCTTGCAACCCCCCTAACCTAAATGGGTACCTTGCAAGGGAAAAGAGCACATATAAATTTGGTATACACAATATCATAATAAGCACAAATAAATGAAAATCAGAAAAAATACAATCAAAAGCAAGAAAATCAATGACCCACTGCAAAGCCCATTAGGCCCAATCGACTATTAACTTCTTTTCCCCCTTCAAACTTCAGCCAGTATCGAGAATTTCAATTCCCCAACGGTCAAGTATCTCTTTACTTCTCGAATTCCTCCCAGTTTTACTCCCATTATTAATTACCAAGTACTTAACTTCTGTCTCGATCTGCTTCAATTTGATTAATGCGTTTACTTTCTTACTTTGGAAAACTCTCAAGTTTCGTTCTCTCCATAAACCATAAATTGTAGTAGTAAATGCTCCACAAGCTACATCTCTTACCTGATCATAGTCTTTAAAAGCATTATGCAGACTTCTGGCTTCTTCTTTTAAATCTAATATTATATTCAATGGCAAGTCAAGTTTTTGCTTAACTGACATCCACATAAAAGATGAATATACACATTCGAAGAACAAATGTTGTATTGTTTCTGGATACACTTCACAGAGAGGGCACAAGATGTTTGATAAATTGCCATAACGAGCCACTCTGTCTTTTGTATTCAACCTTCCCAATATTGCAAGATACGATATGAAAGCCATCTTCTTGCTGTTCTTCTTATGCCATACTACCTCAAAAGCTTCTTTTGAATCATCACGGGTACGAGCTATTTCCCAAGCTTTATGAAATGTAAATGATCCTCCACTGTTCCATTTATAATAATCTTCATTTTTATTAGGGAAAATCTGAATTGAGTCAATTTCACTTAATAATTCTCTTGTAGCAGGATGAATGCTTGGCTCCAACCTTTCATTTCTGATAATAGAGCTGACCTTCAAATCATTATCTCCAAGCAAATGAATTCTGTCATATCCAAGCAGGTCCACCAAACAGCGACAATTTATCCAAGGATCATACCAAAGGTAAGTATCCTCACCATTCGCAATAACTCTATTGAATAACTGCTTATTAGACCGTAATCTAAGAATTGATTTCCAAGTTGATGAAGCATTGTTATCCACTGGTAAAGACCAGAATTTCTTGTCCTTACAATATTTATTAATTGACCATTTACTCCATAATGAATTTTCAGTTAGGATTTTCCAAAGCAATTTGATACAAGCAGCTTTTTTCAGATCTGAGAAATTTTTTAGACCAATGCCTCCCTCTTTTCTTGGTTTACATAATGTTACCTATGCAACTTTATGTGCTGAGCTACCCCAAAAGAAATCCGCACATAGAGGCTGTAATTTCTCTAAAGTGTATTCAGGAATTTGGTATATGAACAACCAGTACAATTTGATAGGTGTAATGATTCCATTAATTAATTCAGCTCTGCCAGCAAATGAAAGCAGTTTTGATTCCCGACCCTGAATTTTATTTTGAACTTTCTGAATAAGGGCAATGCATTCTGCATAATGAAGATATTTGGTCGAGATAGGAACCCCTAAGTATTTCACTGGAAGATGCCCCTGTTCAAATCCAAGGATGTTTAAAATATCATTAGCATTTCGAACTGAATCACTAAAGAATATTTTAGTTTTAGCAGTATTTACAAGTTAGTTAACATGAATACTTAGCTTGTAAAACACTTGCTTAAGTGTATTTTCATTTTGAACAGTAGACCTTCCAAAAATCATCAGGTCATCAGCATATAGTAAATGTGAAATAATTGGTTGAACTTTACTGCTAGGCTGAAATGCTTTGGATATAGTTGCTTCATCCATCAGAAAAGTAAAGTATTGCATCGCAATAGCAAAGAGAATAGGAGATAAAGGATCCCCTTGACGAATTCCTCTTGTAGACTTTATAAACCCTTTTGGTATGCCTTGAATAAGAATTGAAAATGTAGCTGTATCCATGCATTCATATACTAGGTTTATGAAATGAGAAGGAAAATTCATGAGAGACATAATTTGACATATATGTTCTCGACTTATTCTATCATAAGCTTTTTGTAAATCCACTTTGATACAGAAATTTTTGTAACAACCCGAATTTTAAACAACGTGTTAAGACAAGAATCAAGGCAGAATTAAATTATAAAATCTGAATCAGGATAAACGGGTTGCGCCATTGCGTTCGTCTCAGAAAAATACACGAAATAGAGTCCGAAATTTCATAAATCGGAGTCCGTATGACCGAGATATGGCCTCGCGAAGTTTCACGAAAATTCAAATCCGAAAACAGATTTGAATTCAGCCCAAAAAGAGAAGGCGGGAAAATTCCCGCCAGACACACAGGGTGTCGACACCCATGTCGACATGAGTGTCGACCCTCCTCTAGGGGGTCGACCCCCCTCCAGGGGGTCGACATGGGTGTCGACCCCTGGGTCGACCCCCCCTGGTCGAACCAGCGACCTGGTGCACCTGCTTCTGGTTTTGGCTCGGTTTTGGAGGCTTGTGATGGATTTTGACGATTCAGATCTATCCTAGGGTTTATCCTACGGCCTAAACTACTCCTAATCTCTATAAAAAGACCCCTAGACCTAGCTTAAACCCTCACAAAACACTCATGCCACGAAGTGCTGCCCAAATGCCAAGTGATCATGGCCTCCATCTCCAATTCCTAGAGACTATGCATTCAAATCGGATTCAAATCAAAAGGTGCAAGCTTGCTACACCAAATCAAAGAGAGATCAACGTTGCTACGCAAATTCCATGACGATTCTTCGACAAAGGAGCCACCTTTCTTCGTCAAGACGGATCATGCTCATTCCCTAAGCCTTGCTATGTAAGTTCTAGCTACTTCTAGATCTAAACGGTAGTCTTAATGATGGCATGGAATAAAACAAGATTAAACTAAGTATGCTAGCCTATATGAACCTTGTCATGCCTCTTTTGCTTGAACCTATGACTTTTGGCTATGCTTAGTGACTAAATCATGCTATTCATGTTATGATTAACCTAGTTTATCTTGCAGGTTTGAATCTTTATCTATGAAATGCTAGCATGAACCTTTGGGAACCATTTGACTTGTGAAACATTGGCAAAGATTTGACTTTGGGGCTTATGCATGTAAATGAACCCAAACCCCTTATGTTATCATGCATGTTTGTGGCCAAATTCCCTTATGATACTATGCATGTTTGTGGCCAAAAACCCCTTATGATGCTATGCATATTTTGAGGCCAAACCCCCTTATGGTACCATGCATATTTGTGGCCAACCCCTTCTTGGCATCGTGCATGTTTTGAGGCCAATATGTAGCATAGTATCCTTACTATGTTGGCTCGCTTTTACTTGGGTTGGAAACACGATTTGGGGTAGGATAGACGAGCGTGATTATGACATGAAAATTTGATATGGGATTTCATGAAAATATGACACTCATGATACACCTAAATGGGGACATGACATGTGGGGTAAACATGGGACTTGAAACTAGACACAGGGGTTGTAAGTGTAATATGACACTAGACCAAACATGAAAGTGGCCAACTCGAGGTTGGGTTGAGTTTGTAGCATAAATCTACCCGGACCCGCCCGGCTTAACTAGTGGCTACAAACAATAGGATCCAATGTGAGAAGTTGGTCATGTCGCGCTTAAGACCCGAGGTTAGACTAGGTTGTGGTGTAAAACTACCCGGACCCGCCCGGCTTAACTAGTAACCACAACAAGGTCTAATGTGAGAGGTTGAGAGTGCATTAATTAAATTAATCCCACATGATAAGGTTAAGTAAATTTGACTAATGACACTTAACCGATATGACACGAATGGGTAGGTTAAGTGGGACCGGGCTTGATTTCTTAATGACACTTAACCATACAAGACAATTAGGGGATGGGGTTAAGTAATTTACGCTTAGCTAATCCGACTTGGTAATTAGATGGGGTTAAGTAATTTACACTTAACTAATCCGGCTTGGTAATTAGATGGGGTTAAGTAATTTAGACTTAACTAATCTAAACACGGTAATTAGATGGGGTTAAGTAACCTATACTTAACTAATCTAAACACGGTAATTCGATGGGGTTAAGTTAAACACTTAACCAATCTAAACTTGGTAATTCAATGAGGTTAAGCAACCAATACTTAACCAACTTAACATGATAATTTAATGGGGTTAAGTAACTTATAATTAACCAATTATACATGATGATTTGATGAGGTTAAGTAACCTATACTTAACCAATCTAACATGTGGACTTGATAGGGTTAAGTCACAAGACCTTTTGAATATACTTAACCCTTGTAGTATGATTAGTGGATGAGGTTAAGCTAACCCATACTTAACCAATCCGGCTCGATGATCTGATGCGATTTAGATAATTTATGCTTAATCAATCTGACACGATAATCTGATAGGGTTAAGACAAACCAATACTTAACCAATTTGACTTGATATGGTTAAGTCATGCGCTTCTTGGTATACTTAACCAACTTGTAGGGCTAAGCCTTGAACTTAAATACTTAGCCAATCTTGACGTGATTCGTAGGTGGGCTAAGTCATGAACCTGAATAACAACACTTAACCTAATAGACAAAACCCTAGTGAGAGGAACTAGGTAGAAAATCGTGGTTAATCAAGGGTAACGGGGAAAAGAAGCTAAGTGGTAAACCTTAGTTAAGTATAACTAAGTAATAATTCTTAGCCAAGGACATGGGACTAGTTCATGAATGGATGAGTAACCCGATATGGTAGGTCATCGCTTAAACACACGAGGAGGAGAAAATGATCCGACTTGGATAAGGGCTCCAACGAACTGGGTGACGAAGCGGTAGCTTCGGGGGACGTGAGGGTACTCTTGGTATCCCTCTATGAGGTGGCAGGTGGTCCATGAAACCCAGCCTCACAGAGGTTAAGGTCTGCGATAGAAGAGCCAAGAGTATGCCTTGGTTGCTATGCGAGCGACCTAAAGACTGGGATGGATTAGCGTGGAGTCGACGATACTTGATTTTGCCCTGGATAGCACGTCGCCGACTACCTACCATCTTTAGTCAATCGTGTACGAACGGAAAGGCAGAGAACTCCCAACATACCATGTTCTTGCTATCAAGTCATGGGTGAGGTTGGCCCATAGGAAAGTGGGGCTATAGTGGGGCCGGGATGTAGTTCTCATACATGATTTTTCTTGGATTGCCTTTCAGTAGTTGAGGGAGGGGTCATGTGGGACCATAGCCACGGGTACAAAAACAGACCTTGATATCTGCATTAGCAGACGACTTAAAGCTCCCGACCAAGTTCCGTATTTCTTGATTTGCCCTGGCACGGAACTCAGATGGCACATTGAGATACATGTGCGTCTAGACATGGAAAACGATTCACGATACATACGTGGGATAAAGGGCGCGGTTGACGGATGGCATAATCCCTAGTGGCCCTGGGTGGCCTGAACCCAAACCGAGACATGGGAACGTTCATTAGGTAGCATAATCCCTAGTGGTCCTAGGTGGCATAAATCCTAAGTGAACACGCGATAGTTCATGGTAAGAAAACATAACCAGATCAAGAGTAGCAGTCCAAAATAACCTCAAGGATAAAACGTTTACATGGAAAAGCCCGTATGGCCTACAGCAAAGGACTGAACTTATACATGGAAAGAAACATACGAGTGGGAAAAACCTACATATGCTATATATTAGGTTGACATGGACCATTACATGACATTGGGCATGGGACATTCATAGTTAACACATGACGCGAGTTGGGATACTAGTACGAGAGGTGCAGAGCAAATATACATGATAGATACCGTGGGATGTTATACATGACAGATACCTTGTGATAGTATACTTGATAGAAACCTGACGATGTGATACCTTGATTCTTGACACCGTAGTTTATCATGATACCTTAGATTACCTTGCTACAGTAGTTCATCCAGTTATCTTGGTTTAGCTTATCTATCTTGTTGTCATCCTTATGTTTACTTTCAGTTTATGCATGTCATGGTACCTTTACCTGTTTTTATGCTGGAAGTAGATAGGACTTACCAGTCTTTATGGCTGACCCCGTTTTCTTTCGCCTCTTGTCTTCCGTTTCCCCCCAGGTTTAAGGGTGGAAATGCTGTTGTTAGTTCGGACTTCATCTGTTTGAAGGTCATCTTGTATGGCTTGGACTTTTCTTGGCTATGGCTACTTTACTATTTCACTTGGGGAATAATTTATGAAAAGGTTTTATGCTTCTTTACTATGGCAAGACAGATTTTGATGTATTCTGAAGTAAAAGGCTTTAGACCTTATTTTATAAGGTAATGAAATTTGTTTTACTTCCGCTGTTTTATATATGTTCTGTCTTGTAATATTTCTGTGCATGTTTACCTTGATAATGCTTCACCAAACCTAGTGCACTCCCTTTGTGAGTGACCCTAGCGGAGGTGGGGTGTTACAATTTTTCACACCTTTCTTTTTAAAGTCTCTTAATAATTCATGAGCTAACAAAATGTTATCCCCAATGTATCTCCCCTTTATAAAAGCACTCTGATTTTCTGATATTAAATGTGGCATAAAGTGCTTCATTCTATTGCAAAGAATCTTTGAAAACACCTTATAATACACATTACAACATGATATTGGCCTATAATGAGAAATATCTGTAGGCTTATCTTTTTTTGGAATTAATGTGATGAAGGTGTGATTTAAAGATTTGGGGAGCTTTCCTGACCTGAATATATCATTCATAGCTGCTACTAAATCCTCCTTTAACTCATTCCAATGAATTTTCATAAATTTTGAATTAATTCCATCTGGACCAAGGCTAGAATCATCTTTGATAGAAAATAAAGCATCATGAACTTCTTGAACAGAAATATGATTTAGAAGAAACTGCTGACCTGCTTGATTTATAAAAGCTATTGGTTGGAAATTAGTAACCAGAGGTACCTTGTCTCCATTGAACAACTCTGAAAAGTATTTAATAGCCTCTCTTTCAATCTCGTCAGGTTTGCATATGAGGTTACCTCCTTGGTCTAACAAAGATCTAATATGATTATAAAATCTTCTAGTAGACATATGAGCATAAAAGAACTTTGAATTTGTATCACCTTGTTGTAGCCAAGTTGTTTTTGCTTGTTGTTTGAAGCCATCAAAATAAATCTGTTGTAGATTTTGATAATTCCTTTTTGCTTGTAGGAAATCATCATATAAAACTAAATCGTCAGGATTTTGATCTGCCTCTAATTCCAGACTGGTTAAAAGATTTTCAGCATTAGTCAGGTTAAAAGAATTTTTCACTCTCAATTTGTTCCATAACTTCAATTCTTTTTTACAGTTCTGGAATTTATTAAGCATTTTATAACTCTGATGACCCCAAGTATTAGCACACAAGCCTCTTTCAACAGCCTCTTTATACCCAGGTAATTTGGACCATTCATTTTTATATCGAAATGGAAATCCCTTGGTTACTTGAGTATGGATTAGTTCTAATAAAATAGGATTATAGTCACTTGTATGCTGGGTCAGAGATAGAGCTTTCAGATTTAGAAATTTCTGAATACATAAATTATTGACCAGAATCTTATCAATATTAGTTGCCAAGCCTTTTCTTCTCCATGTAAACCTAAATCCCAAAGGTTTAATTTCATTTAATGCATTTTGAGAAACAAAAAATTCCCTTGATTGATGATAAGGAACAGGTAAACCTCCACTCTTGTCTCTTGGGGATAACACATTATTAAAATCCCCTATTAAAATCCATGTTTCACTAACACAGGAAGCATCATTCGATAGAAGTTGCCACAAATTTAATCTATCATTGAAAAAATTGCTTGCGTATATCATAGAGAGAACCATAGAAAAGCCTCCTTTGTTGATTGCCACCACTGTAATATGTTGAAATGAAAAGGCCACTATTGTTAAATCCCAAACATCTCCATTCCATATTAAAAGAACCCTACCATTAGACTGGTCAGAATTGTTTGTCATGTATTTCCATGAGTTTGGCAACATTGAAATAAACAGGGCTAAATTTGCAAGGGACAATTTATATTCAACTAAGCCAACAATGGATGGCTTAGTTTGTGTTAGGAGATTGATTACTACCCTCATGCGTGCTGCAGTATTCAATCCCCTAGCATTCCATGCTAAGATTGTCATTTAATATTTGAAGATCTCCTTGTTTCTCTTCTAGGAGGAGCAATGAAAACAACATACTCATTTTTCTTCTTATTATGCAGGTAATTCATGTTATTCTCAATGAATTCAGAAGTATCTACTTCTTTGCCTCTTGCCTTAGCTCTTATCATCTCATTCTCTTCTAAAATCTCTGCTACATTGTCAAATTCATCAGGTATAATGGAGTTAGGTAACTTGGAATTCAGAGTGGCACTATCTTCCGAAGTATTTTCTGGATTTAATTCTGAAGCATTCTCAGTAGTTGACTTCACACCTTGATCTGCCGTATTTTCAACTTCAGTTAAAGGAGCTGATGAAGAGGGAATATCATCTGATTGCCATCTTGCTTCATTATTCATTTCATGAATACTGTCTTCATGACCAAACTCTTTACATTTATCACATTTGTCTGGAATAAACTCGTATTCCACTGTAACCAATAAATTCTGACCATCATGTAATGAAATTGGTATTGAGGTTATTAAATCTGTAGTTGTATCCACTGAAATGAGTACTCGTGCATATTTAATGAACCTTCTCATTTCTGTATTTTCATCTATTAAAATCGGATCTGATATAAAACTAGATATCGTTTGAATTGCTTCTTTCGTCCATAATTCTAATGGCAGATGAAAAATTCTAATCCAGATTTGTACTGAACTAATCAATTTCTTATTAAAATCAAAACCAGGAGTCCATACTTCAACTATTAACAGTCGTCCAAAGTAAGAATGAGAATGACTTTCAGTAACTCATAGAAAATCTATCTAATTATCGAATTGAACAACAAAGTTATACGTAGGAGTAATATGAACATTGAAATTACCAGAAGGCCTCCATACTTTCTTGATGTAATCTCTCAATTTAACAGTCGATATTCTGAAATGAATAGCTATAAGAGCTACCGTGTTTTTCCAGATGGATTTTGAATGATTGAAAATATTCTTCGAGATTACTACATGATCCGTATCAGATCTAACAAACTTCAAACTTCTTTTACTCGCTTCCACATAAGATTGATTTCGATCTGAATTATCATCAGAAACATCTTGATCCGGTTAAGACAAATATGGAATCGGCTTTGAATTCGGATTTGCTTTAGAAGACTAATTATGAAAAGAATTTGCATTATAAGAAGAGGGATTGGATCTCAGATCTGATCGAGAGTTTTGTTTTTTGGCGGGATCCGCCATTACAATTTGAAATCAGTTGAAAACCACGAATATATATATATATATATATATATATATATATATATATATATATACCACGATACCATTGATTTTATATTATTTCTTTGCATAATAGTTCTTCATTAACAATATTAAATCTCTGTAACCATTTTTTTGGTATGGATATATTTAAGTTATCCAAATTTATAATTCCTAATCCACTTTCATCTTTAGATTTGCAAATCATTTTCCATTCAACAAGATAATTAGAACCATAATTTGGGTTATGTCCTCTCTACAAAAAATCTTTTCTAATTTTATCTATTTATCAGTTACTCACCTAAGGAAAAAAGTATAACAACATCTAGTATATAGGTAACACAGATAAAAAAAACTTTATAAGAATTATCCTACTCGTCCTTGATAAGTAATTACTGCTCCATTTGGACAACCTTTTATTAATTGTCATGTTTAATTTTCCATGGTCTTATAAAAAATCTTAAATATTCTACGGTAATTACCTTTTATGATATCTCAACGTGAAAGGAACTTGGTATTCTATCCTCTTTACGTCATTCAATATTAATACTAAACTTTTATCGAATTAAATTTTACCCTCGAAAATAATTTAAAGCTATATAGAATGAATTTTAAGAGAAATAACATGTTTAGGAAAATGGAAAGTAAAAATCATTGTATTTCCACAACTTGGAGAATATAAATGCCATTACTTGTGATCTCATTTCCTATAGTATCTAAAATTCTATTACTAGTAGTGAATTTGATAACTCTAGCAAAAACATCAACTGCTAAATTAAACAATATAGATGACAATGGGTCACATTGCCTAGGTCCATGTTTCGATTGAATTTTAATAGCTAACATGTCATTGACCTTAATACTTGAAATTATAACTTTTTTTTTGGGCAAAGCCGTCTGTTTTTTGAATTGTTCTGTAACACTATCTTATTAATAAGAAGAGGAATAGTAGAGGTGCTAAGAAAACTACTTAACAACTATTGTTGTCTCCTACCATGTAGGGAAGAGAGACCAAGCAAATATAAATACATGTTGAACTTCATGTTTCATATTACATAATGAAACCAAAAAGGTCTAACATATTAGATTGGCATTTGAACTTCATAGTTGCATATAGCCATGAGAAACCACAACCCCTTGCTAATCTATCAATCATTGTCGAATAAGCTTCTAACGCCCATCGCGCTCTTTTTACTCCGCGTAATGTAGCCCAAATGTGAAGCAGATAAGGGTGGCAATCAGACCCGACCCGATGGACCAAGACCTGACCCTTCGGGTCTTGGTTCTAAGCGGGTCGGGTTTTGTCGGGTCTGAACTATACATTTCAAAAATCTGGACCAGACCCGAGCTTCGGTTCGGGTCGGGTTTGGTTGGATAATAACACTAAAAATACGTATGTTTTAATGATTTTTGGTCGGATCATTCATGTCAGGTCTTTCGGCTCAGGTCAATTCGGGTCGAGTTTGATCGGGTCTTAATTGTATTTTTCATCACCTAGACCCGACCCAAGACCCATTGGGTTCGGTTCGGGTTCGGGACTTTTCGGGTTGGTTCGGTTTGCGTTCTCGGTTCTAATTGCCAGCCCTAGAAGCAGAGATAGTGAAAGTGCATGCGTGTACTTGTCAAGTATAGTACACTCACAAGGATCGTGTAATATGGCAAACATAATTCAAGTATAAAGTAATAGCTAATCACAGAACAGTAGTATAGTAAATGCAGTAAAAATGGAAAAATCACACCAGGGCTTTTTATACTGGTTCGGAGCACCGTCCTACGTCCAGTCCCAGATCTCTCTCTGGATTTTCACTAATCAACAGCCTCGCTTCACCCGGAGGAACAGGTTCACAATACACCACTTGATTTCACGGGCTACAAGCTTACCCACTTGATTTCACGGGCCACAAGCTTACCCACCTGATTTGAACGGCTACAGGCTTACCGGAATTTCAATACAAAGTAGTTGATGATTGACTATATATTGTGTCTTCAATACATGGACTTGTCACTTGTAGTACACCCTTCCTATAATCTTATCCTCAAGTATACAACGTGTATGTGAAGATTGGAGGAAGTATATTATTTATTGAATCAAGAGATATGAAATAATTTCAATGATTCAACAAGTAATTTGAATAATGGAGAGCTTTTTAGTATGCAAGAATGTATAGAAAGTAAGATCAGAATTTAGAGCAAGAATCGGTGATTTGAAAGTATGATTTCAAGTCTATTTATAGTGTAGAATAGTTGCATTCCTTCATGAAGAGTTTTTACAAAAGATTGCATCTGTTTCCATTGAAAATTGAAGAGAAAACTCTTGATGAATGGAAGCAACCCTTCAGGAAAAAGCTTGCTATTTCGGAAACAGTCGACAGGTCAAAAATCACCGGTCGACTGGTTAAATTGAAAATTCCAGAAAAATAGCCTATGTGCAAAAACACATAAACCGGTCGATTGGTCCTTTTTGGGCGGTCGACGTTTTAGTTTCTGTTTCGAAAAACACAGCAGAACCGGTCGATTGGTCCTTTTTGGGCGGTCGACCGTTTTATGGCTATGGACCAAAGAACCTCGGTCCACAGTCTATATCACTCTGCACTCTTTCCCGGTTGGAGCCTGGACCATTTGGGCTTTTTCTGTGACTTTTCAATTCCTAAAATATACAGATTTCAGCAACGAAGATATGATATTGTTTTGTGCATTCGTGTTATACTTTGAGGATAGATTTTAACATATTTCTAATACGACTCAAAGTAAAAAACCTTATCTCTATGAAATGATCTTCATTGCACCTTTATATGTTAGCATCGATCAAAATCTTGTCTCAACATTCTCCCCCTTTTTGATTGATGACAACACCTTGGATTTTCTCCCTCTAAATATAAAGCTCCCCCTGAATTTTTGCAACATTTGTTAGTTCATAATATAAATAATCATACCTTTTGATTCCTGCATTAACAAATGTTAGCACACATATACTATTACCATGTTAAGCACATAATTTTAAATGATAGTATATGTACCATGAATGATATGAATAATCATAAGAGAAAATATTTCTCCCCCTTTGTCATCGATTAAAAAGAATAAATACCATAATAAGCACAGTAATCCTGAGTAGTAGAGAATACAAATAATTATAGCACCTTTAGGGGATATTGAATCATGTGATTTTTTTTTGATAAGCTGAGTTTTCAATGATATTTAGAGATGTCGAATAACCTTCTCTTTATTGTGGTGTACCTGCAAAAAATATAAGATATATAGTTTTGGTACCCACTTGCTTTGTTTGGGTCCATGGGTTAGATGGAAGGTAACCATACCCAAGAGGGTTTAATGGAACCTTTAAAGATAAAATTTTCATTATTAACCACTGAATCAAAATAGTCATCGATATATTTTTCTCTATTTTTCCAACTTACAGGAACCCAAATACTTAAGTAATCTCTAGTGATATTACTATTCGTACTTCTATATTTATTATAAATACCACTAGTCATAGAAGTATTCGAATTTCTATAATAATTGGGTTTTGGATATGCACTAGTAATTGTACATAAAACATATATAGTACTATTTCTACGATTATTATATCCTATACCACTTTTGTCATGTAAAGGTCGAGATCTAGATAAAATCATGTTTAAATCATTTTGACCTTTATTAAATTTCGCGAATTTATTTGTACATTTGATTCCACAGTTGCGATTAATATGTTCAAAAGAAACTTTGCTATTAATACCCTTATTTAATTCAGAATTCTTCCTTTTTAAAGTTCTATTCTCATTTTCGAGACAACTAATTTGAGATTCTGAATTATATAAAGATGATTGTAATTTTTCAACATTTTCTTTTGATTCAGAGATTTCTTTTTGCAAAATATTATTATTAACTTTTAAAGTCTCACATTCTTTAGATAATTCCAAATTCTTTTCAGTTAGAGCTCCATTCTCTTTTTCAAGAGACCAAATTAAAGAACTTGAATTATTTAAAGAATCTTCTAATGATTTATTTCTATTTTGCAAAAGATCGATTTCCTTTAAAAGAACAATGTTTTTATCTTCTAGTCGTTCATTTTCTTTTTGAAGGAAATCTTTTTGAAAAACAAGCTTTTCTAAGGTATTTTCAAAACATTTGGCTTGTTTTGCTAAAAAGTTGTTTTCTTCTTTTAATTTGGAATTTTCTTACTCACAATTTTTAGACTTGGCTATAATGATTGCATTAAGTTTACCCAAACTTTTACAATCTTTCAACAATTTTTCATGGTCTAACAAAAGATCTTTATAAAATGAATCTACACATACCGATTGCGATCTGACTTTAGCCATAAGACATTTTCTTCCTTGCTCTCTTGATTCTGCTTTGTTGCTCTTCCACTTTCTAATCCCTTGACTAGACTTCTTTATTGCCATTTGTTCTAGGATGTTGTTACAATCTCTAGAACACCAGGCTCTGATACCAATTGAAAGTGCATGCGTGTACTTGTCAAGTATAGTACACTCACAAGGATCGTGTAATATGACAAACAATATTCAAGTAGAAAGTAATAGCTAATCACAGAATAGTAGTATAGTAAATGCAGTAAAAATGGAAAAATCACACCAGGGCTTTTTATACTGGTTCGGAGCACCGTCCTACGTCCAATCCCAGACCTCTCTCTGGATTTTCACTAATCAACAACCTCGCTTCACCCGGAGGAACAGGTTCACAATACACCACTTGATTTCACGGGCTACAAGCTTACCTACTTGATTTCACGGGCCACAAGCTTACCCACTTGATTTCACGGGCCACAAGCTTACCCACCTGATTTGAACGACTACAGGCTTACTGGAATTTCAATACAAAGTAGTTGATGATTGACTATATATTGTGTCTTCAATACACGAACTAGTCACTTGTAGTACACCCTTCCTATAATCTTATCCTCAAGTATACAACGTGTATGTGAAGATTGAAGGAAGTATATTACTTATTGAATCAAGAGATATGAAATAATTTCAATGATTCAACAAGTAATTTGAATAATGGAGAGCTTTTTAGTATGCAAGAATGTATAGAAAGTAAGATCAGAATTTAAAGCAAGAATCGGTGATTTGAAAGTATGATTTCAAGTCTATTTATAGTGTAGAATAGTTGCATTCCTTCATGAAGAGTTTTTACAAAAGATTGCATCCGTTTCCATTGAAATTTGAAGATAAAACTCTTGATGAATGGAAGCAACCCTTCAGGAAAAAGCCTGCTGTTTCGGAAACGGTCGACAAGTCAAAAATTACTGGTCGACTGGTTGAATTGGAAATTCCAGAAAAATAGCCGTTATGTGCAAAAACACATAAACCGGTCGACTGGTCCTTTTTGGGCGGTCGACCGTTTTAGTTTCTGTTTCAAAAAACACAGCAGAACCGGTCGACTAGTCCTTTTTGGGTGGTCGACCGTTTTATGGCTGTGGACCAGAGAACCTCGGTCCACAGTCTATATCACTCTGTACTCTTTCCCGGTCGGAGCCTAGACCGTTTGGGCTTTTTCTGTGACTTTTCAATTCCTCAAATATACATATTTCAGCAACGAAGATATGATATTATTTTGTGCATTGGTGTTATACTTTGAGGATAGATTTTAACATATTTCTAACACGACATAAAGTAAAAATCTTATCTCTATGAAATGATCTTCATTGCACCTTTATATGTTGGCATCGATCAAAATCTTGTCTCAACAGATCGAAGAGTGAGTTGAAGGTTCATTATTATCAGTCCAAGGAGGAGGAGCTTTATGTCCTGGTGGTGCAACAATATATGCATAGGGGTTAGTTGATTTCACTTAAGTGTCTTTCCTAGAATTGTTGGGAACTTGCTTTGCACCTGAGTTTTTGATTGCAGCAATGGTTCCATCCAAATCTGAGGGCTTGGTGGTGGCAGGTTATTACCTTTGGTGGGTGAAGATGGGTACTTGTTTAAAAAACCAAGTTTGATAGCAGGGGAAGGAGATTTGGTCTGAATGACCTGTTTAGCTGTTTCAATCGTACTAATATTTTCATGTTCAAGAGTCATAGTTTCCACGCTGGCATGTTATGCATCTATATTCTCTTGATGATTGGTACTAACAGCACTACAATTTCCTTAATCAAAGACTATAAATCCCGTACCTGCATTAAGAGCAGTATCCTTTCCAATAATATCAGTGCTCGCAGACTAAATGGAATAAAAAATTGTGAGTGTAACTCACCAATTCTACGGATCTCTATCTACTCGTATTCCAGTTCATTAGCAACTTCTTCACCATCCTCTATACTTTGTGTTAAAGCTTTAAAATTGTTGCCAACCTCTGTTCCAATCGCATTTTCAACCAAAGTCTTACCCTCAGTAATATTTTGAGGACCAGAGCAACTTGTGTTATGTGCTTTGTTATGATTCTTCCTTTTATTAACTTTTGTCCAAGTCTCTCTTCTCAAAACGTGAGAATTATCCTTACAAGGTCCTACCTTAGTCCCATAATGCTTGCCAACATCATCCCCTTTCACACTGCTAATCTCAATCTCCTTACCATGAGAAAGTTTGCCCTCATCAGTTTTATGGACGAAACACTTACACCCAAACAGATGTCTGGCCTCCAAACATACTCAACAAATACCATTTGTTATGCACCATCAGGAAGTAGCACTGGAAAATCATCAGGTAGTAGACTGATCGGAGTCACCTCAACCATAGACTTAGCATACATTAGCCTATCTATTGATTCAGTGGCAGGGTCCGTACATAAGAATCTTATAATGCTAGTCGCTAGCCAACAAATCCCAATCCTCGACCAAGTGCAGAGTGGTATGTTGGTTAACTTAATCCATACTGAGACATTTTTGATGCTACTGCATTTAACATTACAATCACAAGGCCTAATAATGAACATTTTGCTTCTAATAATTATTGGGTCAACGCAAATCAACTAATATGCCCACTCTTCGCCAAAAAGGCTTCCTCGAAGCCTTGTCCAATCAGTCGCTAATCTCGAGCTCCTCACCTCCCAAATCAAATCGTCCTTCACTTTCTCTTTCTAATCTTCCACCTCAACTGATTCCTCCTTCTCCTAGCCATCGCCTCTCCCCAATCTTGATGTCTCTTAACTTCATCCCCTTCCTCCCTCTGTGAAGGTCGGTTGCCAATGGACATCCCTTTTTGTAAAAAATCCTAAGAATGTAGGAGTTCACTCTCCTCTTCAATCCCACTTCAATTCGCAGGCAAAGCGCTTCAATCCACGTAAGAGATCTATAAAGCTAGTAAAGAACAATGGCAAGACTACCTTATCGGTTTTTTCTAGGATGCTACACTATCATATACTGTTGTCACTACGCATCTACAAAGACTGTGGGAACTAGTAGGGGGTATCAAAATAAAATCAATAGGTATAATTGAAATTCTAATTTTAAGTAAAGACTTAGTACAATCCATACATTTATCATTAAAACCCTTAACCAGTAATAATTTTTAAAGAAATCTCCAATTAATTAAATCAAAATCTTTAGCAAAGTCAAGTTTTAAAAGTGCATAAATGGTATTATTTCTTCAATAATAATTAATAAATTATTGTAATACAGGAACCCCATCTATAAATTTTTGCCATTGATAAATGCAGTTTGGGTATTATCAATTAATTTATTCATTTTTTATTTACACTCTTAGCTAAAATCTTAAAATTGATTTTTAAAGTATAGTTCATATGATTTAAAATCTTTTGGCTGATTAGATCCCACTGTCTTATTTGGTAAAATTATGCTTGCAAATTAAATCTAACTAATTGGAGTGAATCGTCATAGAATTCATTAAACACTTTAATTATTCCAAATTTGAAAATACATTCCAGAAAGTTTCATAAAATAAAATATGAAACTTATTCGGGCTTGATGCTTTATCATCGGGTGTGTCCTTATAGCTCTTAAAATCTCATCTTTCGTAAATGGATTATATAACCAATTATTCCCAATATATCAGTCTTATTGTCATCGGTATATAGCTTACTACACTTAGCAAGGATTTTTTTGTCCTTTCTTAGTTCCTGGATTTTCTTTGTATAAAATGGTAAATTCGTTATTTAGCACTTTTTTATCACAAGTTTCAACACTGGTAATAAAAATGGAATTGATGGATACCATATGCTATTTTATGGAAAAATTTAGTTTTTATATACCTTTATTCATTAATTGAACTCTAGGTCTTCGTTTCTACATCACTTTTTTTTTATAAAATAATTTTTTTTATTAAAATAGGGGACTTGTCTTCTAATTGGGCAATGATTCGAGGACGTTCAACAGTCTTACAAATAGGGGACTTGTCTTCTAATTGATCGCTGATAAAAATTTATCTAATATTGTCATCAATGGGCATCTCTACCATTCAATGAAGTAAAAATTTTCTTGCTTAATTTTTTTCTATATTAAATTAAATTCAATAATAAATTGTTTGAATTCTTTCATAGCTACAAAATCAACCTCTTTGAAAGATCTTTCCCATAAAAGTCAAGTGACACTAAGATCTCTACCCATCACCTATGGTTTTGGAACGAATGATCTTGGTTCGAAGCACTCATTGCATAAAACCCTATGATCTATCTTATATTTGGGTCCATAAATGATAGTAATATATAGTACTTACACATCAATGAGACCGGTAAATATTAGATACATCGAATGAACTTCAATAACAAACCATAGTGTCTGACACAATGTTCTTTCCACCCACATTAATCCTCCAGCACTATCATTAGCTCTTAGGTGAACCAAATCACTATAATAGAGAACTCCTAAACTTCTATAAAAGAGAAAGTCAGATTGTTCTATTTTTATTTGTTGTATAGTATAATATTAATGTTATTATCACTGAAAAAGACTAATATTACTACATTTACTTAAATCATCCATTTTTATTTGTGTATAGTATAATATTAATGTTATTATCACTGAAAAAGACTAATTTTACTACATTTACTTAAATCATCCAAACCTTTCATATTAAACAAATGTATCTTATAATCCAAGATATCCAACCTACTTTAATTCTTTAGTCCTGTTACATTAGTTTCTAAATGAACCTCATCATAAATGGAAGCAGAACTCCAAATTGAATATTGCATTTCACTAATGGATAAACTACTCAAAACACATAGATTACATGCAGAGCCGACTCCAAAAATCTGGGGAAAGGTGGTTGCCCCAAACAGGAAAAATAAAAAAAATGCAGAAAAATCAATGGCTTACAGGATCGATCACCCAACTTCTGACTCATCCAGAGACCAAACATGTAACAAACCCAGCTGTAGACTACTTCATTACTGCATTTCTTCTCTATATAATTAAACCTTTCTAGCTCTACTGTTAATAACCCACCACCACCCACCGCCGGTTGCCCTCTCGAGGGGGGTTGCCCCAAGAGATAGTCTGCTCCGACTGCCGCTGGAGCTGGCTCTGATTACATGTACTATCTAAAATGAAATTCATAACAAATCTAGAGCTAGATGCTCTACTATATGATGTACCTCCTCTTCATCGGTTAGGCGGAACTTGGCCTATAGCATAAATCACTGCCCTTTTTGTGCTTCCTTATTGATACATCTTTGTTTCTTTTTTGAGTATCCCGTATATTTTTAATAAATTAAATTGAACTGCTATTGTTACCACTAAAATTAACATCGAAGCAGGCCGGCAGTGAAGGGGTATCGAATAACCCGAGAAACTACATCAATTGAAACCCTCCTGAGGGAAAGGACCGCGAAGACTACAAGATGTGACCGGTGGGATTCATCTGCCAGGGTCAACCTGGAAAGATCTCTCCGACAGCCCTAACCTGGTGGAAGTTCCCGTAATGAAGAAGCTAACCTAGTCCGAAATCAAGTAAGCCAGAAACAATAAACCTAACGGACAAAGCCCGAAGGAATCTTCAATAATGGTCTGCCCAAATGCCCCCAAACCGAAAGGACGGGAAGGCTACCCAGAATCTACTTTCGGAACATCTACTACCTGAATGCCGAAAGGCCACCCTCCAAGAATACAGGCTACCATAATGACCCTACCGTAGGGCTAGTCGAGACCCGAGCAGGATACGGGCTACCCGTACTAGGCTACCTAGTACCGAACCCCGTGGCGGTTACGATCCGGTAACTATCAGCATACACCACAAGGTCAATCCCCTCTAAGCACTCATGATAAAGATGGGAGCCTACATCTGAAAGCTCATGTCGACAAGCCTACATTCAGGAATTTCTTTTGAGGATTCAAGCATCATCCAAGGGTTATAATCGAATACATTAAAAGCGACCGAAGGTCAAGCACCCAAAGCCAAGAATAAAACAAACGACAAAGACCCATGCAAGTCCGATATTCCTCCGATGGGAGGGGCCCTGAACCACTATAAATAAGACCCCAGAGGTCACATTAAGGGGGCTTCTTTTTTTCCTAACTTTTTGTACTATTAGAAACAGCTTGAGAAAGAAGATCAATGGAGAATTCCTCCTTATAACGGTTTATGTACCTCTAATAAAAGCTTAATTAAAAGGGATCTTCCTATGTGAAAATTGTTCTGTAACCGTGTACTATTATTTCCCTAGTCATAGTAGTCGCAATTTATCATTAATTCTGCAGAGAAACATGGGTTACACCCTTCAGTTTCCTCGAATGGCGGTCGAACCTCTTCTGCCAAGCTTAGATCCGACCTGATAGTTCTCAACGATCCTACACCCCTGAGCCCTAGCCTCTTAAGTTTCCACTAGAATCGATGGGAGAAGTGAGCCGATCCTCTTGATTTTCCTTTGGGTGTGTCCTAGTTGACCCACTTCCGGTGTTGACAAAAATTATCGTTAACATTTTGGCGCTAGAAGGAGGGCCTAAACCTCCGACCTTGTGGTTAATTTGTTTAAGCTAACTAGAGGAATTTATTGTTCCATGGTAGGAAATAATGAAGTCGAAGAAACAGAAAGAACAAAACAAAGAGCTAGATCCCAATGTCACCCTCGAAGGAAATGAGGGCCCAGTGCTCAACCCGAATAATAACGAGAAAGGAGCAGCGCCTAATTCACAACTATCACCAGACTCAAACGCCATGGATGATAATGTCGCAAGAATCTCGGTCTTGGAAAAGAAACTTCAAGAAATGCAGGCTGAAGTCAATGTTTTCCAGGCACAAAAATCCTTAAGGCTCACTAGACCTAGTGTGAGAGAGACGAATGAATCTCCAAAAAGGAAGGCTCCTATTCAAAAATCAGAAGCAAAAGGGAAGCCTCAGGCAACTTCTTCCAAGAAAAAGAAGTCCCATCTGACGGGAGTAGATCATCAAGGGAATCAGTGCGAGCAGGAATAGTCTGAGAGCTCCACCTCCAAGGGCTATGATCCCAAAAAGGAAAACTATGACAATACGGAATCTTATATCCGAGATGTCACTCAGAAGACCGTCAAGGACTTGCTGGGAAGCAAGGGGAAGAGAACCCAGGATGACAAGGTTAATGACAACGAAAGAGTGGCACCATTCATCGATTAGATTATGAATACCATAATACCGTCAAGAGTCAAAGTTCCTACCATAAAATATCTATGAAAAACTGATCTCGACGATCTTCTAATGGCTTTCACAGCCAGATGGACCTTTACAATGCTTCCAGAGCCGTCAGGTGCTGCCTTTTTCCAATGACCTTCCAAGCGGTTGCGGCAAAGTGGTATCGTCGGTATAGAGAAAACACCGTTTGCTCGTGGAGACAATTCTGCTATGAATTCTCCGTGCAGTCCTGCATTTGCAAAGATCCAACAGTAGACTATATGGTCATCGCTAACATCAAACAGAGACAACGGGAGTCTCTAGGGGACTATCTGAAAAAAATCAACATTGAAGCCTTAAAGGCCAAGGATATGAATGACTGCGACAAGCTGATCGCTGTACACTCAGGGTTGATTGAGAACACCCCCTTCTAGTAGGAGTTATATATTCACGACTGCAAAGACTTGCAAGATTTCGACTTCCAAGCCGACAAGTTTATCCGCATGGATGAACTGTACTTCACGAAGAGGAAGTTTGGGCCTCGAGGGGGAAGGAGGAAGGCCAAACTTCGGACGAAAGCTCCTGGAAGGGAATCAAAGGAGGTCGAGGTGGGAAGACTCTAACACCAACTCGGTTTCCTTGAACAAGCCCATCTCGTATGTGTATGCTGTTGCAAAGGTAAGGGTCAATAACTTCCCCGTCACGTTCAAAGCCAAAAATTACCCTGAACCCCATACCGACGGTAAGTACTGCTTTTATGCCTTCAGATAAGGGATTCTTACATCCCTCATTTGAAGCCAAGATAGAAATAAATAAGACTGACAAACACACTAATAGTACGTACACTTCTTTGAAAAGGAAGAGGAAAAGGTCCATTGAGGTGAATTCGACTGAAGAAGGAGAAATTATCACAGATTTAGACTCTAGAGGAGATATCGAAAGGATAAAACCAATAGAAGAAGTAGAAGAAGTAGATGTTGATCCGAAAGATAAATTGAAGGTCGTCAACATAGGGAAGAGGCTAACGGAACCTCTCTGAAGCGACTTAATCCTCTTCCTCCAGCTCAACAAAGATGTTTTCGCCTGGACCCATTCGGACATGGTTGGTATCGATCCTTCAATTATGGGACACGCCTTAAACATCGACCCTTCGGTAACCCCAGTCCAACAAAAGAAGAGACAATATAATCGAGACCGGATAGAGGCCTTGAAGGAGGAAGTCAAAAGGTTGGAGACTAATGGGTTTATCCGAGAGGTCCATTACCCGAAATGGTTAGCCAATCCCGTGCTCGTGAAGAAGTCCTATGGAAAGTGGATAACGTGTGTTGATTACACGGATTTAAACAAAGCTTGTCCGAAAAATTGTTACCCTCTCCCGTGGAACGATCAGTTGGTTGATGCCACGAGTGGACACAAGATACTATCTCTTATGGACGCTAATTCGGGGTACAACCAAATTTCGATGCACCAACCCTACGAGGAACACACAAGCTTCATCACTGACCGGGTAATATTTTGTTATAAAGTAATGCCCTTTGGTTTCAAAAATGTTGGGCAACATACCAAAGGATGGTAAATCGGATGTTCCGAGAGTAGGTAGGGCATAATATGGAGGTATATATGGATGACATGCTAGTGAAATCCACCAAAACAGAGGACCACCTAAAGGATCTAGAAGAAATGTTTGGTGTCTTGAGAAGTTACCAGATGAAGCTAAACCCTCAAAAGTGTTCCTTCGGAGTTCAATCGGGGAAGTTTCTGGGATATGTGGTAAGCGAACAAGGAATTGAATCTAGCCCCGACCAAATACAAACCATTAAGGACATGACGGAACCTAAAACCAACAAGGAAGTTATGAGCCTAAACGGGAAGGTAGCAGCACTCAGCAGGTTCATTTCTAAGGCCACCGATAAATGTGTCCATTTCTTCGATGTCATAAAGAAAAAGGAGAATTTCGAATGGAACGAAGAGTGTAGGAAGGAGTTCCAAGAATTGAAAGTCTATATGGGAACGCCTCCAGTTTTGTCCAGTCCCGAGAAGGGAGAAACTCTATACCTATACATGGCTGTCTCCGAATATGTGGTGAGCTCAGTCCTGATAAGAGAGGACAAGGGGATTTAACACCCTATCTGTTATATTAGACGAAGGCTAAAGGACACGAAAACCCAATACCCCATCATAGAGAAACTAGCACATTGTTTAATCCTTGCTGCACGAAAGCTCGAAGGTTATTTCCAGGCGCACCCAATTAAAGTTTTAAATGGCTTCCTGCTCGAACAAGCGTTCAACAAACCGGAGAACTCGGGGAGACTAATTAAATGGGGTATTGAGCTTAGCCAATACGAAATTGAGTTCCATCCCCAAGCAGCAATCAAAGGGAAAGCTCTGGTAGATTTTGTGAACGAGTGCACGAACTTCATTTCGGAACAGTTGATTAAAGAAAATGACTTAAAGACCAAATGACAACTCTTTGTAGATGGAGCTTCCAACGAGCAGGGAGCAAGGGCAGGTTACGTTATATTCACCCCTGATGGACACCGCTTGCACTACACCATGAAGTTAGGGTTCCCGACAACCAACAATGTGGCTGAATATGAATCCATGATAGCTGGCCTGAATTTGGCATTACAGTTAAAGATACCGAGGATAAAAATCTCCAGCGACTCGCAATTAATGGTAAACCAAATAAAACAGGCATATCAGACCAAGGACAAGCAGCTCATCTTAGACATGAAGAAGGTAGTAAAGATGCTTTCCCTATTTGAGAATTTCTCAGTTCATCAAATACCCCACGGAGAGAATACCCAGGCGGATTCACTAGCTAAATCAACCAGCTCCCGGGGAGCTCCCGAAACCCGTATAGTGCCGGAGGGATATCAGGAGATGCCCAACATCGAACAGGAAGAATCAGAAATGGGAAAAGAGTTACTAGTTTTGACCAAATCCCAAGCCTTAAGAAGGGGAGATAGAGAAGACTAAGAAGTGAACTCCGTGAGGGAATCCCCCATAACAGAAACATGCCATCAACAATAAACTATGTGGATGACTCCCATGGGGACTACCTCCTAAGAGGGACGTTTCCCCTTAGTAAGAAAGATGCAAGAAAGATAAAATATCGAGCTCCTATGTTCGTGATCATAGACGGAGTACTTTATAAAAAGGGATATTCACTTCCTTATTTAAGGTGAGTAGGTTTCGAAGATGGACCCAGCCTACTAAGACAAGCTCATGAGGGATGGTGCGAGGACCATTCCAGTGAAGTTAAGTTGGCCAAAAGGGTCGTGCGACAAGGTTATTATTGGCCGCGGATGGTTAGTTAAGCGGTTGAATACATCAAAAGATGCGATAGATGTTAGAAGTACTCTAAGGTTCCAGGACTTCCTCCTAGCAACCTGACCATTATACCGAGTCCCTAGCCTTTCGATATATAGGAGATAGATTTAATCGGGCCCTTACCACTCGCCTAGGAAGGAGCTAAATATGTCGTAGTAGCTATCGATTACTTCACCAAGTGGGTGGAGGCGGAAGTCCTTCCGGTTATCACATCCAAAAAGGTATTTAAAATTCGCAATAAAGAATATCGTCACCCACTTCGGAATCCTGCATAAGATTATATCGAACAACGGAACATAATTCGAGAGCGAAGATTTCAGTCGATTCTATGAGAAAAATGGAATTATCAAAAGTTTCTCCTCGTAGCCCACCCGAAAGCTAACGGAGTTGTGGAAGTCGCAAACAAGACTATTAAGACAATCCATAAGAAACGCCTAAATCAGGCTAAAGGAAATTGGGCAGAGGAGTTACCTCTAGTACTATTGGCATACAGAACTTCTACAAAAATAGCTACGAGACAAACCCCCTTTTCCCTGATGTATGGATGCGAAGATATGCTTCTGGTTGCGGTCGAAATCCCATCACATAGAAAGGTAGCGTACGCATTTGACCCCAATCAGGAGTTAAGAAAAGAGTCACTAGACTTGATACAGGGACTAAGGGATGAGGCTGCAATTAGAACCACCGAACACCAAAGAAGGGTCACCAGATATTACAATTCGAAGGTCAAAGCTAGAACCTTCACTAAGGGTGAATTAGTACTGCGAAGAGTAATGGCTAACACCAAGAATCCGGCTGATGGCCCTCTTGGTCCGAATTGGGAAGGACTCCTAATTGCCCATCAAGAAGTCATACCCGTCACATATCGGCTATGCAGACCCAACGACGATCTTGTTCCATGGAACTCAAAACATGTGAGGCCATATTTCTCAACCATAAAAGAATAGAGGACAAGATCTTTCTCCAAAGAAATTATCATACAACTATGGGCATGCAAACCCTCACAATAGCTCGTGAGAAACCCAAAAAGGGTTAGGGGATGATTGTGTTAGTCTTTCTCTTTTCCCAAACTAGAGGGGGAAGGGTTAAATCATCGAAAGTGTAAGCTGCCGTTTCACACCAGAGATGGTCGTGGCGGTGCATCTAAAAATTAGCATGCCCTGCCTCTGCTCGTAGAAGAGTACGCCATGCCTCTGCTCGAACTAAGCACGTCCTACCTCTGCTTATGTTCCGCATTACCCGCAGAAAGGAGTGCAAACCCCTATCATCGCCTACAATGGTCAGGATAGGGCACCCCTTAGAGGAGGTGGCGTATATGCCTCTATCAGTGCCTACGATGGTCTATATTCCCTGCCTCTGCTCGTAGAAGAGTACGCCATGCCTCTGCTCGAACTAAGCACGCCCTACCTCTGCTTATGTTCCACATTACCCGCAGAAAGGAGTGCAAACCCCTATCATCGCCTATAATGGTCAGGATAGGGCACCCTTAGAGGAGGTGGCGTATAGGCCTCTATCAGTGCCTACGATGGTCCGTATAGAGCGTCTAAAGAGTAAACCTTAGTTCTATGCCTACAATTGCCCCGTCTAAGTTTCTAAGCCCTTATCATCGCCAACGATGGTCAGGATAAGGCACCTCCTAGAGGGAGGTCAGGTAAGTCCTTGGACCCTACCTGTGGATAAGCTAACCAAGCGCTCTGGACGCATAGGCCCAGAGAGTGGCATCCGAAGCACGTACATCCTCTGCTTCGACATCAAAGGCCCAGAGAGTGGACTACAAAGCATGTACATCCTCTGCTTTGACATCAAAAGCCCAAGGGGAGGCTCAAAAAGCACGCACAACCTCTTCTTTCCTAATCAATGCCGGAAGCGAGTTCCAGTCTTCTATACTAATATCCAAATATGGGTCGATTCGGCACTTTACCAATACCGGAGGGAAATTTTGGTCTCCTATACTAATACCCAAAGCTAGGTGGATTCGGCTCTTCATTAATGCCGGAAGAGTTTCCCGTACCTAATCTAAAAATACCCAAATCTGGGTGGATTCGGCTCTTCAGTAATGCCGGAAGGGTTCCGGTCCTTAATCTAAAAATACCCGAATCTGGGTGGATTCGGCTCTTCGTTAATGCCGGAAGGTTTTCCGGTCCTTAATCTAAAAATACCCAAATCAGGGTGGATTCGGCTCTTCGTAAATGCCAGAAGAGTTTCTGGTCCTTAGTCTGAAAATACCCGAATCTGGGTAGATTCAGCTATTCATAAATGCCGGAAGAGTTTTCAGTCCTTGATCTAAAAATACCCGAATCTAGGTGGATTCGGCTCCCCATTAATACTGGAAAAGTTCCCGGACTTCAACCTTTAAGTTCTCGAATCTGGGTGAATTCAGCTCTTAATCTTGACCCGTCGGAGTCCGGATAATATTTGACTCAACATCATTGTCGAAAGGAGATTTCAATCTCCCATCAAGGCCTGAATGTAGATCACTTCATTCCCCCACAAGGCGACGAAAGCGAATCTCTTCGGCAGGACATGTGGCATAACTTAGCATTGGAAAGTAATTGGCAAACAAATAGGAAAAAGCCAGGGGAAAGAAACTTGACTTGGAAAGTCGAAGACACCCTTTCACTAAGGGGGAGGGAAATGTTACTACCAAAATGATCTTAGCACGAGACAAAAATAAAGGGATGTCAAAAGAATATAAGTAAGGAATGAATAATTCGAGAGCAACTCAGGCCGATACCCCCTCCGGAGAAAAGGAACCCGAAGCCTACCAAGCATCAGCAAAGGTTCATCCGACAGGGTCTATATGCCAAGATTCAACCAATGGACACCAATACATTAAAGAAAAGGAAGCGTATCAGATCGGAGCATAAAGGTGTTCTGTAACCAACCCCTGAAGAAAGGCTCATAAGATATGAAAGGGGTTACCTTTGTAAGTAACATGGGTATCACCGAAAGCTATCTTCCAGAAAGCCAATTCGGAAGGCTAAACCGAGACTCAAGCAAGGATACAGGCTACTGGTACTAACTTGCCTAGTACCTGAACCATCAACGGCTCTAAATCGGCAGACATACACGTACATAATGAGGGCGAGCCTCTCCAAGTACCTGTGATAAAGCCGAAAGCCTACACCCGAAAGCCTACAACTAAGGATCGACACTTGGAGGCATTCACTGAGAAACTCGAAATGCCTCTGCAATCAGTCTCAGCAACAAACTCCATTCCATCAAAGGGGGGCCCCAATTCACCCGGAACCTTCGCTACGAAGACTATAACCGACACCACGAGGAGGACTGATAGCCAGATGCCCGAGACTAAGAGAAATAGCGGCCGGCGGGAATCATTCAGGCCCAACGCCCTACTCATAGGAAGACCCCAGATTCTCTATAAATAGGACCTCAAAAACTCCATAAAAGGGGGTGAACTTTTCATTTCTCAATTTAGTTCCTTCCTTCTAAAGGGGAGCCAACCATTAATTCTTGTAATATATCTACAATCTATGAATGGAGAATTCTTCGTTCCATACATCTTGCGATTTGATAATCTTGTAGTGTCATAATAATGAAACAGGGAGTTAACACTAACCTTTCTGATGAGGAGATCAACCAGGGCACTCCAGTAGGGGAGAAAAAGGGCTTTGCGAAAACACAAAGCCCCCTTCTCCTCGCCTTAAGTGGTCTCCATGATTAATCTGTACTCTTATGCTGAGCCTAACACTTCCCAAACATTGATGTGACAGAATCGTATACGAATTCGTAACCCGATCCCTATCGTAATCAAGACCCCCTCTCTTGGGAAGATCTGACACGAGAGGATCATCAGAGTTAATGAATGTTGCGACGCCCTCGTCCATGAACTTAAGGGAAACATTAGCCTATTTTCTTCTTAATGGAATACATAGTGTCGCTGTCGTGACTTAGAGGATTACCAATCCCAGATCCAGGATTATATCTTGAGGACTCTGAGTCACAATTACGGCAAATTTTATGAATGCATACATTACAAACCATACTCCGGGGGTTGACGAAAAGTGTCGTTAATAGCAATCGACACTTTTTTCATCTACACTCCATTCCTATGTAGTAAACAACTGTTAAAACTTTCTTTGAACTTGGGTTAGTAAGTATGTTCATGCCCTGGTTACTATTAACATTTCCTTGCATTTTACATACACCTAACTTACCTATTTGCTTGCTTCATCCTATAGTAGCATTCTTTACCTTAAAAATTGTCAATATCATACCTTTTCATTCAATTTTTTTAGCAAGGCCTACCAAATTTTTATTGTGGACTATGCCTGTGACAACCCGGATTCCGACATACCGAATTTTTCAAATTCTATCCATCGAGACCAGAGTTGGGTGCTCTGGTATCCTGCAGAAAAAGACAGAGATAAAGAAACAGGTCAGAACTCGTAAAGCATCTCACAACGGAAGGAATTAAAATATAATATATTCAAAAATAGCTTTACCTTTTATATGATACTGTCTAACCAGTATCCAAAGCTATACCATCTCTGTCATGAACCTAACCTGGAAGTATGTAATGAGGAGGGGGTCAGAATATAAGTTCTGGCTACTGGACTTAGAATAAACTTCTGTATAATCCTACATACACCTTTCAGTTATATTTTCTTGCTTATTAGGTTATTCACGATATTAACTCTCTAGGCTATACTCATATCCCACTAGTAGGTCAACCTAATACAACATATATGTAGATACCCCTAACTCGTCTAATCCTTTCCATGTATATATACAGTCCCTTTCCATATGTCATACGGGCTTCAACATGTAAATCTATACTACTTTAGTGTAGTGCCACCATTCTCGAAATCGTTTGGACTGCCACTCTCGATCTTGCTAGATTCCGTGTATCATCTAGATCTAATCTAAGGTTTACTATCAAGTGCTTCCTAGATTCAACCAGGGTTTACGCTGCCTAGGGCCACTGGGGTTTATGCTACATATTAACGCTTCTCGGATTCAGGGTTTACGCGACCTAGGTCCAACTAGGGGTTATACAACCTATCGAACGATGCCCCCTAGTCTAGGACACACTACCCAGAGTGATATATATTCCTAGACTTTCCCCACGTATGTGTCATGAATCGTTATCGATGTCTAGTTGCACATGTCCTCTATATGTGCAGCCCGAGTCCCATGGCATGGCTAATCAAGAAACTCGGAACTCGGTCGGGAGCTTTAAGTTATCTGCCAACGCAGACGCTAAGGTCTGTTTTTATGTGTGTGTGGCTATGGTCTCACTTGACCCCTCCCTCAACTAATGAAAGGTACCCAAGAAAATCAAGAATGAGAACTGTACGTAGGCCCCCTATGCCCCCACAAACCTATTGGCCAACCTCACCCATAACTAGATAGCAAGTATATGGTCTTTTGGAGTTCTCCGCCTTTTCGCTTTACGTGATCGATTGACTTAAGATGGTAGGTAGACGACGACGTGCTATCAATGGGCTGAACAAGATATCGCCGCCTCATGCTAGTCCATCCTAGTCTTTAGGTTGCCTATATTGCAACCAAGGCATGCTCTTGGTTCTTCTAATGCAGACCTTAACCTCTGTAAGCCCAGGAAGATCATCTGCAACCTCACAGAGCGAAACTAAGAGTACCCTCACGTCCCCTTGAAGCCGCGTGCTTCGTAACCCAGACCATTGGAGCCTTCTTCATGATCAGATGGATGTTTGCTCCTCCTTGTGTTCCACTTAGTTTTCTTGACTAAGGTTTACTGCCTAGTTCTCTTAACTAAGGTTTACTACTTAGTTTCCTGAATCGTTCGTTTTCTTAACTAAGGTTTACTACTTAGTCCTCTTAACTAAGGTTTACTACTTAGTTTCTCTTAATCGTTCATTTTCTTAACTAAGGTTTACAACTTAGTCCTCTTAACTAAGGTTTACTACTTAGTTTCTCTTAATCTTTCGTTTTCTTAACCAAGGTTTACAACTTATTCCTCTTAACTAAGGTTTACTACTTAGTTCTCTTTCTCGTTATTTACTTAGTTCTCTTAGCTAAGGTTTATTACTTGGTTTTCTTAACCAAGGTTTGATACTTAGTTTCTGTTACTTAGTTCTCTTTATCAAATGATAGCGTATGGGTGTTCTCCCACATTTCCAGCTTAGATTAACTTATTTCATGGTATAAGTCGTGCCACCCTTCGAGTCTTGTATTACATCTTAAGTCATATTCATTTCTTATCCCTAGGATAAGTTTATCTATTTTTTAATCTTATCATTCCCTACTTTTCCTTGCTTTGATACTGGTATATTGGTTAAGTTTGCCCATGTGTCCAAGTTGACTTAACCCCCAATCACGTATTCAATTCAACCCACACGTCATGTCAAATTGGTTGAGAGTTATGCATCAGTTCACGTTGACTTAACTCACCCATATATCGAGTCAAATTTGTTAAGTGTTATCTAGCATTTCACGTTGACTTAACCCACCCATATATCATGTTAAATTGGTTAAGTGTTATCTATCAGTTCGTGCTGACTTAACCTACCTATATATCATGTCAAAATTGGTTAAGTGTTATCTAGTGGTTCATGTTGATTTAATCCACCCATATATCGAGTCAAATTGGTTATGTGTTGTCTAGTATTTCATGTTGACTTAACCTTACCATACTGGCATGTGTCATTAGCATTAATTAATTATTAATGCCCATCCTCTCATATTGGATCTATTGTTGCGGTCACTCGATGTGCCGATTGGTTCCGGGCAGGATTACTCCACAACTCAATCTAACCTCGGGTTTCAAGCACGTTATGACTAACTTCTTACATTAGAACCTATTGTTTGCGGTCATTGGATGTGCCGGGCGGTTCCGGGCAGGATTACACCGCAAACTCATTCTAACCTCGAGTTAGCCATGTTTCATGTTTAGTTCATGTCCATTCTAGATGTCATATGTCAATTATCAATTCACAAGCATGTTCATGTTTATTCTAGATGTCATGTGTTGAGTTCCATAATTACATAAAAACATGGTTTGTCCAACATATTCCATTTTTAATTATGTTTCTAGGGTCTTAATGGCATATCCAATTTCCAAGTCTCAAATTCAAGCTTTACCCAAAAACCCCAATTTATGTTCATGCTTATAATCCCATTAATAGGTTGTACCTATTATTCCAATTTTTACATACATGTGTTCCTAACAGGTTACTATCATTCCTCATATGTTGGTTAAGTTTATTCATAAGTCAAATGCTACTTAACCCATTTCTACTTTGCTTATACAACCATTCATGAAATAATCTTTTTACCCAAATTACTCAATTATAGCCAAATTCACCAATTCCATGTTATTCATATCCAAACATACCAATTTCCAAAATCCCATTATACCCAATTTCATAAAATCAACATTTTCCCCATATATTTTCCCATGTTTATATATATAATCTAATTCACCTTTTAGGCTTAATTTCAAGTCACAAACAAATTCTGCCAATTGACCCAATATTTGCAATAATAATTTTCATGCCGTAATTCCCCAAATTTCAGATTATATTCCTCGATTGAATAAAATAAGTTATGCCCCAATATTCCCATATTTCAGTCGTACGTATGTATAATAAGATTTCGTCTAGGTTCGAGATAACTTAGATCCAAAAATAAGAAGGGAAGGAGAATAAAATAACAATTATTATAACATAAATCTTGAATTGAATTTATAACTGAGGAATGATGAACGATAATAATACTATTATACAACAGGTTTATTATAATTCCACTCACCTTGACTGGATTGGAGAAATAAACGATTTGTCGTTGATGTAGATCACTGTTTTATTCTTCTTATTTGATTATTGGTGAAGAGCATGAATTGTTGATGAAGAACTTTGCTACTTGATTTGATTAAACTCCAAAATTGATGAAGAATAATTTAATTTAGAGTTTTGGGGTGGCGACCATGTTTGGTTGAAGTTTGGTGACATGGAGGCGTCTTAGGGAATTGTTATGAATTAGGGTTAGGTCTTGCTATGTATTTATAGGTGTAGAGAGTGTTTTAGAGCCCTTTGATTGACCTAGAAGCCATCCGACCCGTACAACACATCAAAACACATCACGGGAGCTGAAATCGCCCAGATCTGGGGATAGGTCGACCCCAGGTTGACCTCCTGGTCAACCTAACCCCCCAGGTCGACCCCTAGGTTGAACTGCCTTGTTTTGGCGGAAAATTTCCCGCCCAACTGCCTGGGTCGAATTTCGAACTATTTTGAATTTTTGTTGAATCTTCTAAAGGCCATAACTCCTTCATACAGAGTCTGATTTATGCAAACCTGGACTCTATTTCAAGCAAAATTTCGAGATGAATGCAATGGTGTTGTCCGTTTTACTTAATTCCTGATATTTAAATTAAGTATCCTTATTTTATTATCTTTTTGGTTACGCACACTATTATCGAATTAATTTCTCCTTCTCTTCCAAACATTAATTAATTTTCATTATACATCACCATTATTTACCTATCTATGCATATGCACATATTTTTACATATTTTTAATTATATTAAAAATGCGGGGTGTTACATTCTCCCACCCTTAAAGAATTTCGTCCTCTAAATTCGATAAGAGTGAAAATAGATAACCCCTCGCAATATCCATCCATCAACTGTGCATCCAATTGTTGCAAACATTGTGCACATATGCAAAGTGAGATACATCATAGTAAATTATGTAGGCCTAATTTGGATCCACCTGTATGTATGCAAATTTTAAAAACTATTTCAAAACATGTTGCTCACATCCTAAGTATACTTGCAGTTTTATATGAATGCAATATTCTTGAAAAATCAAAATATTTTTCATCTAAATTTTCCCACACTCTTATAGAATAAGAGCATAGTTCACCCAATTTTCGCATCCAAAACCCTACCATCCATCATTAAATTCGAAATTTAGAAAAAACTAATTTTCCAAATTCGATTTCCTTATGTTACGAAAGGATATAAAACGGAAAAATTCACATCCTCTGTTTTTCTTTTCTAATCATACTTGGATTTTTATATGACTATTCTATGAAGATTTCCTATTTTCCTATCTTCCTATCCAAGCACAACCATATAAGAAAATTTTCTTCTCTTTTTCAACTTATCTTGGAAAAAATTCATATTTATTCATCTTTTTCTTAAGATTTTCATTTTCTTTTCCTGTCACATTTTTTTCCTTAATAAATTTATTGTTTCTTGTTAGGTAGGCTTTTCTCTTTCTTAGCTTATTTGACTTAATCCAATTACTTAAATTTATTATTTCAAATAAGCTTTTTCTGTTTTCAACTCAAACAACATCCTACACAGCTACTACTATGGGCCAAGAATCTTAGGGCTTTTTCATCTCAGACAATTGCGAGTCCACACAATAGGATCTACCCACTTACTTGCCTTTACTACTTACTAGTCACTACTAGTCCTTGCTGTGTATTACTAGCCTATCCCCTCTTTTTTTCTCCAGCAACAAACCTAGGTTTCTCAATGCTTATGCATTATACGGGAAATTTTCCATTAGTTTAATATTAGCTAATCCCTGAATGTAAATTGGCAAGAGAGTAACTCCCTAAGTATCAACCCCGAAGACCGAAACCAACATCAGATTGACACTCAGAGAATCACTGAACTCAACCAATCTCTAGTTGGTTCCAATTGTTTAATTCATAGCTTTAACTTTGCCTCGTTCTTCCTAGACCCTAATCCTCAACTGCTCCATTCTTTTTAAAATATGGTTTGGCTTTCTTTCTTTTCATTACATTTTTCTTTCAAAAATTAAAAGTGTTAAAACTTCATTTTCTTCTCCAAAACTTTTCTTTGCCAAACCATAAAAACATGTCACAATATAAAAATGCAAAACATTTTTTTTCAAATCACAAAGCTGGAGTAGACAAGGATAACTATCGGGCTTACATTGTTTCTAATTACAATGTTAATTTAACTACTAGTTATAAGGTGCAGACATCTATTCTATTCCTATAATTTATTTTGTTCACCCAACAAAATTTCTTTAATAATCAAAATTCATTGGTAACAGAATAGAATTTCAAAACTTCTTTTCATATATGAAAACTAGCAAGCTATTTATGCTCCATAATATGCACCTTTTAATGAGAGAACTCTTTTAAAACAAGAACTTATTGTTTTACACAATATACCCCACTTTACTTTAAAACCCAACATGCATTTACCAAAATACTTTTAAGATTAAATCTTGGAAAATACCACAAATCCTTTCAAGTTCTTAAAAGTTTAACATTGGGTTAGACTCAAAGCGGGTCTTCAACTCAACTAGACTTTGCTAGGCACTTTCACGAATTCAATTCTCTTAACTATATATATTCCTAATCCATTTTCCATATTTTAACCTTTTCTAGTTTCTAAGGTTTCATTTCTAAACCCATTAATCTGAAATACTAATACTTCAGTTTCCATCCTTTGGGATACTTTTCTTTCTCTAGCTTCAAGTCATATTGTACACTTTCCCAACCACCTAATGGTTTCCAAATTCCTATGTTCATTCCTTGAGTGTACAAACTAGATATCCCAACTCTTTTCATGTCTAGTGGGCTACTATATGGATTTAGGTTTATATATAATATATTTATATTTCAGAAAATACAAACACGTTCACTCGTTATCTCCCTAGGATCACTAAACCGAAGCTCTGATACCAGATGTGACAACGTGGATTCTGACAGACTGAATTTTTCAAATTCTATCCATCGAGACTTGAGTTGGGTGTGCTGGTATCCTGCAGAAAAAGACAGAGATAAAGAAACAGGTCAGAACTCGTAAAGCATCTCACAGCGGAAGGAATTAAAATATAATATATTCAAAAATAGCTTTACCTTATATATCATACTGTCAAACCAGTATCCAAAGCAATACCATCTCTGTCATGAACCTAACTTGAAGTATGTAATGAGGAGGGGGTCAGAACATAAGTTCTAGTGACTGGACTTAGAATAAACTTCTGTATAATCCTACATATACCATTCAGTTATATTTTCTTTCTTATTAGGTTATTCGCGATATTAGTTCTCTAGGCTATACTCATGTCCCACTAGTAGGTTAACCTAATACAACGTATATGTAGATACCCCCAACTCGTCTAATCCTTTCCATGTATATATACAGTCCCTTGCCATATGTCATACGGGCTTCATCATGTAAATCTATACTACTTTATTGTAGTGCCACCATTCTCGAAATCGTTTGGACTGCCACTCTCGATCTTGCTAGATTCCGTGTATCATCTAGATCTAATCTAAGGTTTACTATCAAGCGCTTCCTAGATTCAACCAGGGTTTATGCTGCCCAGGGCCAATGGGGTTTATGCTACCTATTGAACGCTTCTCGGATTTAGGGTTTACGCGGCCTAGGTCCTACTAGGGTTGCGCTACCTATCGAACGATGCCCCCTAGTCTAGGACACACTACCCAAAGCAATATATGTTCCTAGACTTTCTCCACATACGTGTCGTGAATCGTTATCGATGTCTAGTTGCACATGTCCTCTATATGAGCGGCCGGAGTCCCATGGCAGGGCTAATCAAGAAACACGGAACTTGGTCGGGAGCTTTAAGTTATCTTCCAACGCAGATGCTAAGGTCTGTTTTTATCTGTGTGTGTCTATGGTCCCACTTGACCCCTCCCTCAACTAATGAAAGGCACCCTAGAAAATCAAGAATGAGAACTGTACGTAGGCCCCCTATGCCCCCACAAACCTATTGGCCAACCTCACCCATAACTAGATAGCAAGTATATGGTCTTTTGGAGTTCTCCACCTTTCCGTTTCACGTGCTCGATTGACTCAAGATGGTAGGTAGACGACGACGTGCTATCACAGGGCTAAACAAGATATCGCCGCCTCATGCTCGTCCATCCTTGTCTTTAGGTTGCCTATATTGCAACCAAGGAATGATTTTGGTTCTTCTAACGCAGACCTTAACCTCTGCGAGCCCAGGAGGATCATCTACAACCTCACAGAGGGATACTAAGAGTACCCTCACGTCCCCTCGAAGCCACGTGCTTCGTAACCCAGACCGTTGAAGCCTTATTCATGATCATATGGATGTTCGCTCCTCCTCGTGTTCTACTTAGTTTTCTTGACTAAGGTTTGCTACTTAGTTCTCTTAACTAAGGTTCACTACTTAGTTTCCAGAATCGTTCGTTTTCTTAACTAAAGTTTACTACTTAGTCCTCTTAACTAAGGTTTACTACTTAGTTTCTCTTAATCGTTCATTTTCTTAACTAAGGTTTACAACTTAGTCCTCTTAACTATGGTTTACTACTTAGTTTCTCTTAATCGTTCATTTTCTTAACTAAGGTTTACAACTCATAGTCCTCTTAACTAAGGTTTACTACTTAGTTCTCTTTCTCGTTATTTACTTAGTTCTGTCTTAACTAAGGTTTATTACTTGGTTTTCTTAACCAAGGTTTGATACTTAGTTTCTGTTACTTAGTTCTCTTTATCAAATGATAGCGTACGGGTGTTCTCCCACATTTCCAGCATAGATTAACTTATTTCATGGTATAAGTTGTCCCACCCTTCGAGTCATGTATTACATCTTAAGTCATATTCATTTCTTATCCCTAGGACAAGTTTATCTATTATTTAATCTTATCATTCCCCACTTTTCCTTGCTTTGATACTGTTATATTGGTTAAGTTTGCTCATGTGTCCAAGTTGACTTAACCCCCAATCACGTATTAAATTCAACCCATGCATCATGTCAAATTAGTTAAGTGTTATCCAGCAGTTCACGTTGACTTAACCCACCCATATATCGAGCCAAATTGGTTAAATGTTATCTAGCGGTTCATGTTGACTTAACCCACCCATATATCATGTTAAATTGGTTAAGTGTTATCTATCAGTTTGTGTTGACTTAACCTACCTATGTATCATGTTAAAATTGGTTAAGTGTTATCTAGTGGTTCACGTTGACTTAACCCACCCATATATCGAGTCAAATTAGTTAAGTGTTGTCTAGTATTTCATGTCGACTTAACCTTACTATACTAGCTTGTGTCATTAGCGTTAATTAATTATTAATGCCCAACCTCTCACATTAGATCTATTGTTATGGTCACTGGATGTGCCGGTTGGTTCCGGGCAGGATTACACCACAGCTCAATCTAACCTCGGGTTTCAAGCACGTTATGACTAACTTCTCACATTAGAACCTATTGTTTTGCGGTCACTAGATGTGCCGGGCGGTTCTGGGCAGGATTACACTACAAACTCATTCTAACCTCGAGTTAGCCATGCTTCATGTTTAGTTCATGTCCATTCTAGATGTCATATGTCAATTATCAATTCACAAGCATGTTCGTGTTTATTCTAGATGTCATGTGTCGAGTTCCATAATTACATAAAAACATGGTTTGTCCAATATATTCCATTTTTAATTATGTTTCTAGGATCTTAACGGCATATCCAATTTCCAAGTCTCAAATTCAAGCTTTACCCAGAAACCCCAATTTATGTTCATGCTTATAATCCCATTAATAGGCTATACCTATTATTCCAATTTTTACATACATGTGTTCCTAACACGTTACTATCATTCCTCATATGTTGGTTAAGTTTATTCATAAGTCAAATGCTACTTAACCCATTTCTACTTTGCTTATACAACCATTAGTGAAATAATCTTTTTACCCAAATTACTCAATTATAACCAAATTCACCAATTCCATGTTATTCATATCCAAACATGCCAATTTCCAAAATCCCATTATACCCAATTTCATAAAATCAACATTTTCCCCATATATTTTCCCACATTTATGCATATAATCTAATTCACCTTTTAGGCTTAATTTCAAGTCACAAACAAATTCCGTCAATTGTCCCAATATTTGCAATAATAATTGTCATGCCACAATTCCCCAAATTTCAGATTATATTCCTCGATTGCATAAAATAAGTTATGGCCCAATATTCCCATATTTCAATCGTACGTATGTGTAATAAGATTTCGTCTAGGTTCGAGATAACCTAGATCCAAAAATAAAAAGGGAAGGAGAATAAAAGAACAATTATTATAATATAAATCTTGAATTGAATTTATAATTGGGGAATGATGAACGATAATAATACTATTATACAACAAGTTTATTATAATTCCACTCACCTTGACTGGATTGGAGAAATAAGCGATTTGTTGTTGATGTAGAACACTGATTTAATCTTCTTATTTGATTATTGGTAAAGAGCATGAATTGTTGATGAAGAACTTTGCTACTTGATTTGATTAAACTCCAAAGTTGATGAAGAACTTGAAATTTAATTTAGAGTTCTGGGGCGGCGGCCATGTTTGGTTGAAATATGGCGACATGGAGGCGTCTTAAGGAATTGTTATGAATTAAGGTTAGGTCTTGCTATGTATTTATAGGTGTAGAGAGTGTTTTAGAGCCTTTAGATTGACCTAGAAGCCATCTGACCTGTACAACACATCAAAACACGTCACAGGAGCTGAAATCGCCCAGATCTGGCGATAGGTCGACCCCAGGTGACCTCGCTAGGGGTAGGTCGACCCCCAGGCCGACTTCCTGGTTGACCTGACCCCCCAGGTCGACCTGCCTTGTTTTGGCGGGAAATTTCCCGCCCAGTTGCCTGGGTCGAATTTCAAACTGTTTTTAATTTTTGTTGAATCTTCTAAAGGCCATAACTCCTTCATACGGAGTCCGATTTACGCAAACTTGGACTCTATTTCAAGAAGAATTTCGAGACGAATGCAGTGGTGATGTCTGTTTTACTAAATTCCTAATATTTAAATTAAGTATCCTTATTTTATTATCTTTCTGGTTACGCACACTGTTATCGAATTAATTTTTCCTTCTCTTCCATATATTAATTAATTTTCGTTATACATAACCATTATTTACCTATCTATGCATGTACACACTTTTTTTTACATATTTTTAATTATATTAAAAATGCGGGGTGTTACAATGCCACTGTTTCATTGAAACAACAAATGAAAACAACAAAATACAGGAGATAAACCGATTGTTTTTTTACCACTGGCATTTTACAAGCTAAGCCATAACAGAAATTATCTAGAAAAGAACTAGAGCATTACCATGCAAGGTATGACTTAGCAAACTAATAATGCAAACAAATTATAGTACACGCTTCTTTCGCAGTCACTTTAGCAATAACAACCAACACTTCCAAAGAAATCCTTGAATGCACACGATGTTGCAAGCACAGTCACTTCGTCAGAATCACACAAAGTAGCAAGAGCTATCTCACAATCAAGAGACAACCAACAACAAACAATACTACATCCAAATGGAGACAGTGAAAGATCGATTGTCTATAGTGGTAGCTCCAAAGGTTACTCCAAGAATAGCTTACAAGCACCAAGGAGCAGAAATTATATTTCACCTAGAGTTGCATAGCTCGCAACTTCACATCAGACAGAACTTACCTAACCACAACAACTGAAGGCCCAGACACAATATAACTAACAATGCGAAGAAGGCACAAAACCAGGCAAGATCCACACAAAATACTCACAAATCCAATAGAGCTAACAACTACAAAGTAGCACGCTACACAAGTCGATACACCGTCAATGTTACGCAGTGTCACAGCTGTTGTAAGAAGTAGAAACCAACCAAGAAGCAAAAACACTCAAACTAGAGATACTCACCATCAGGATAGGCTATGTTCGATCCACAACCTACGTGAAGTTTGCCTTCGGGTAAAGACCAAAAAGTGAGAAGATCTGGAAGTTGCGAGTGGAAACTTACTAAAGATAGCAGCGAGACAAAGGGCAAGTGAGGGGAATACCATGTATAGGATTGTATGGAAGGCTGAAAGGACCGTGGATCTGGAAGGATCTAAGGATCAGAGCAAATTTTGTGAAATCAAAATTAGGGCACAAATATTGGGGAAGAAAGCTCTCTTTGCCACAACGATGAAAGCTATATAAGTCAAGAAATGGGGAGACTGAGGAAAAGGAATGAAGCAAGTTGAGGGGAAGAGTTGCGGCTAGACGGAAGATTTGAAGAAAGGGAAAAGAAAGGCATGGTCACCATTGAGAGAAAAAGAAAGATTTTCTCATTGCTTAATTAAAGTGTCCTGCTGTTCACACCCTACTTTTCTCTTCCAGCCACCACACATTTTCGTTTAGCCGTTAACGACCGAGCCTCCTTCATGTTCATCGGTCATAAACGGTCAACAAACAGTGCAAATTTTGAGGGGTAAGTTGTTCGGTGGTAAATAGCCGAACGACGTGGTGGACGGAAGAGGGAAGCTGGGTGTGAATAACAACACACTAATTAAATGTTTCGTTCATTTAATTTTTTGATAAAGACATTGCAATACAATTTTTTTCTCTGTGCAATCTTTTAGTGTATCTTCTTTGTTAGAGCATCTTTAACACTGGCTAGAGATTGTCAAATGTGGCGTTTCCCCAATTGTAATCATTTCCTTATGCTCGAGCAACATGAGCTTGAGCATGAGGAGACGCTTAAAATGGGGAAATGCCTCAATTTTATTTATCCATCATGGGTATAAAATAGGGTTCTAAACCCTGTTTAGGATTTAAACGGACCCTATTTATTTATTAAAGGAGTATTAGTATCCCGTCCAATTTTTTTTCTTTCTCTAACTTTTTTATCCTTTTCACCTTGTTTTTTTTCCTGGATATTTTTGCAAGTTTACTTTCTTTTTTCTTTTTCTGAATATTTCAGGTTTTTAAATTTTACCTAGTGTTTTTAATTTTTTAACATGTTAGTTTAAAATTCAGGTAAATTAATTTGATTTTTTAATTATAAAATGTGTCCAAAGATCCTGATTACTTCCAAGTATTTTTTTTTATTTTTTCAAAGAATATTTTAGTTTGAAATTTAGGTTATTTAGGCACATTTGATAATTTATTATATTTATTATGTTGAAATATTTAAATTAGATGCATTAAACTTTAGGTTTTAGACAAATTTAAATTTTAGATATGAAGATACATCTAGGTTACTTAGACAAATGATAATTTAAATTTAGGTTATTTAGCATGTTAGTTTTTAATTTATGTTATTTAGACACATTTGATCATTTAGATTATTTTGACATAATTATTTAGGTTTATTTTGTTATTATCGGATATGTACAATTTAATTTTGTGGTAATCAAATTAAAAAATATTAACAAATGATACCAATGATACTTGAGTAAACTCAATTCAATACTTTGAACATAATCTCAAATTAACTTACACTCAGATAGCAAAGCATAAAAAACTGAAAGAAATAGCATTAATAATAATGAAACTCGATATTACTTAATTAGTAACAAGGAAGAGGTCGTTCCACTACCTATTAACCTTTGAACTTCCTTTATTAAAGGCATGTTAAATTTTGATGATACAAAATCACAAATTAGTGGAAACAAATATGCAAAAGGAGAAGTAATTGCATGTGTTCATTATGGAAATGAATAATTATTGATTGCATTTGCATGAGATGGAAAGAAATAAACGAACACATTAATTTCTTCCAACTATGCTAAGGAAAGTGATTGATTTACTTCCTAAGTTTGCACATTTTTTTGCCGTTGTAATTTGCCTTTATTATCTTCTTACCATATCTAGGTAAGATAATTAATGACACACATATATTTCACTGGCTATATATTGGGGGTGGACTTTATTGTAAAACCATCCTAGTATGGAGCTAGTGATCCTTAAATTGAGTGTCTCTTCTTATTAAGCCTAATTTTAGGTTTAGTATGTAAACACTTATTTTGTAATCTCTTGTAATTCTCTTATGTGGAATATAATCTCTCTCCTTTGAACTGGACGTACACTATTTCGATGGTAGTGGAACCAGTATAAACATTGTACGTCTCTTTGTTTCTTTGTTATAGTTATTTACCATTTTTTTGATGTAATACAATAATTGTTATCAGATTAGATCGATGTTCAATTGGCAAATCTAGATCATGTTTATTGTCCTTCCGCATCTGTGCAATTTTTGCACAACAGATTTGTATCAGTTCAAGGCTAATTGTTTTAAATTGTGCATCAATTATTTCTACAAAGGTTGGTAGATTTAGTGGTGATTATGCTATTACTATTTTGTAGGAAAATGAGACTTTGGCGGAGAAGATTATGTTAAGAGAGCAAAGTGTTCTAGGCTTGGAACTTTGATATAGCTTGAGCTCTGAATTCTCATTAAGGTGGAGTTATATGTTAGAACGCAACTTGATCAACTGTAGAAAAGAGATTCTTTGTAGAAAACAGCTTGGAGAAACTAATTAGAGGTGGTAGCAACCTATACTTTTCTAAGTGTTTGAGGACTCTGTATAACTTCACATTCAGTTGAGGAATGCTCGTCAAGGTGGAGATCTGTTAGGTGTGGCTCACATTGTACAAGAGTTTGGTGATAAAGAGTTCAGTGTGTTGAAGGGACCATTGGATTTAGAAACTATATTTGATGTAGCTGATTTTGGTGATGGATTTGATGTCGTCTTGGAGAGTTCAGTTCATTGAGCTAATTTTGGCTGATTCGGTGCCATTGTGGTACATTGTCAATTTTGTGATGTCGTCTTAAAGGAGTGGTTCAACATGCAGGTATGTGGAAGGAGAGAGATTTATCTTACTTACAGATATTTGGATTTTATCTCTGTATTTGAATTAGTGATTGAGAGAATTATTTTTGGCCTTGGTGGTGCTGAGATTACTTTGAAATCTGCCTTCCTTTTAATTTTGGACATATGCAACATTTTGTTGGCGGATCGGGACATAGTCTAAGCTTGTTAACAAGGTATGATGGGGGTTAGATTTGCTGGAACTAGTTAGTTAAATATTCATTTTTGGTTTCTATCTCACTATGAGATTTTGGTTTAAGGTGTAGTTCTTTTGAAGAGTTTTATGTTGAAAAGATAATTTGATTCGAGGTGGGGTATTAGAAATGTGTGATTTTGCATCAAGGTGGAGTGTTAAATTTTGGTGATACAAAGTCACAAATTAGTGGAAACAAATATGCAAAGGGAGAAGTAATCGCATATGTTCATTATGGAAATGAATAATTATTGATTGCATTTGCATGAGATGGATAGAAATAAATGTAGGCATGAATTTCTTCCATCTATGTTGAGGAATGGGATTGATTTACTTCCTATGTTTACACATTTTGTTGCCATTGTAATTTGCCTCTATTATCTTCTTACCTTATCTTGGTAAGATAATTGATGACTCACATACATTTCACTGGCAATATATTGGGGGTAGACTTTATTATATACCCATCCTGGCATGAAGCCAGTGATCCCTAAATTGAGTCTCTCTTCTTGTTAAGCCTAATTTGAGGTTTGGATATGTAAACTCTTATTTTGTATTCTCTTGTAATTCTCTCATATGGAATAAAATTTCTCTCTTTTGAACTGGACGTACACTATCTCGACGGTAGTGGAACTAGTATAAATATTGTGCGTCTCTTTATTTCTTCGTTATAGTTATTTACTATTTTTTTGTTGTAATACAATAATTGCTATCAGATTTGATTGATGTTCAATTAGCAAATCTAGATCATGTTTATTGTCCTTCCGCATCTGTGCACTTTTTGCATAACAAGGCATACCTTGTTGTTGCGCTTTGAAAATATTATGTTTTTTTGGTCAAAACGTTTTCTAGGTGCTCTCTAGATAATTAAGAAACATCCATTGAGAAATAACGTTCTTCCTCTTTTTCATGTAAACATATTTCACATGCCTTATTCAACTCAGATTTTCTCTAAGGGCTCTAGTTCGATTTGCATCTTGTTGAACTTGGGCTTCTAGTATCCTCAATTTTTGCTCCTTAAGTGTCAACTTTTCTTCCTTATTTTAGGAAGATGCAATTGAAATATCACTCAAAAATAATGTTAGTCGACCTCTTGTTGCTGCCAATTCACATGATTCCTTACTTTATTTTACGTCTTTTGATCGATTTTTAAATCCACTATATAACATTCCTAAACTAGAAGTCACAAGGTTTCTATTATTCCCTTTTGTGTCCAAAGAGATTGGAGGATCATTTGAATTTCTAGGAGATGAATCCATCAGGAATTTCTATGCTACATTTCATATATTAGTTTCACTAGTCTTTTCCATGCCAACATACTCTTCTTCATCAAGATTTTCCCACCGTGGCCTCAAAGAAAGGATTTCAAAAGCGTCATGAGCTTTGGATTCAGTGTGATATGTGTCTTGATATATTTTACCATATCCATCTCCCAAGACCTTAAAGAATTGTCCACTTGTCAGTCTTGCACCTTTTTGTGTAACAATACCTTTGTATTTCGTACATATACCATTTAAGTTATACTATGCCATTTATATAGCCTAAAATAATCTTTTTTTTTTTACATTTTGGGTCTTGACTGTAATTCTCATTAACTGTTAAGTAAAAGTACTTTCCAATTGAACGTCCTAATGGAACTTTAGACACCTTAACCAAGGTGTTGTCTAACAGTATATAGTCATGCACCATCCACATCTTACCACTATCAATGCTAGTGCCTACTGAATATTTTATTTGAGGCGTAAGCTTTCTTTTGTTGTAAGCTCATTTACTTTGCCTTTGACCTTCTCACTTCAAGTAGCACAAATAGAGGTTCTTGAGTTGTCTGCGAGTTTGTAATATTGGTTGCAAACCATAAATCATTGGAGGTAAGAGGAATTTGGTTGAAAATATCACTTTGTTGTGCAAAAGTAAGTAATTGATTTTGTTGTTAAGCGAGGAACTATGCAAGCGTCATTTGTAGAGTCATGTATTATGACAGTAAACTTGTATAATTTGTAAGACCATCATCGTACAAGTCCTTTTCATTTGTATTCTGGTTATTGTAGTTATCCATGAAATATATTATGTTGTTTTTTTAAATAAAAGAAACTGAGGAGGAATGGGGTAAAAATTAAGTTATTCATTGTTATATATAAACAATTGATGCCAACACGGTTGTGCTATAATTTGAGTTCTTGGCCTTGTAAACGTAAGCAAATTGCAAAATGAAGACTTGTGATGGTCTAGTCGTTGTGTTTTCATTTATATATTTACAGTGTCTAGTCTTTTCATCTACGAATTACAGTCTGTTGTCTTATCAACTAATCAGTGCAACATTTATTGTATATAGTTGTTATTTGCAATGTGTTAGCTTGTCATTTATATTGATGAAGTGTCTACTCTTTTCATCTATTGATTGACATCAATGAAATATCTACTCTTTTCATCTACTGATTGTAGTGTGTTGTCTTATCCACTGTTCAATGCACCAGCTACTACATGTAGCCATTGTTTGTATCTAACTAGCTTTTCATTTATGTCAAAGTAGTATCCAGTGTTTTCATTTGCTACTTGTAGGGTGTTTTCTTATCCAATGTTCAATATTACAACCACTATTCATAGCCGTTGTTTGTAGTGTTCCATCTTGTCAATTATATTAAATATTGATTAGAGAGTATGTTTATAATTTTAGTGAGTTCCGAGCTTTACAATTAAATTAGTTTTTTGTTATATATAAATATCAATGTACATTCTAATATCTACTATTAAATTTTAGAAATGTCAACTGACGCTTGGCTTCCAAAATATTACCTAACTCGGGTAATATTAAACATTCAGGTGAATACTATTCATATCTAAGAAGAAGCTAATCAAGGATTTTGCGTTACCCTTAACGAAATGTAGGACAATAATTCAGATTGTGGATTGATATGGAAGATTCTGGACATAAGAAGTACATTTGTCACATTTAGTGGGTCCTATAAGAGTTATAGTAAAATCTAACATCTAAAGTAACGATAGTTTATGTCGTTTGGACTATGGATCTGAAATGGTTTAGACCGAGGTAACCATGATGGATAAATAACACCTGTTAGATAATATCCTATATCATATGCATTTTTGGCAACACTGAAATTGGAAGTCGGTGCATTTCGATGTGAGAGATCTTCAAATAGGTGAGATTGGTGTAGCACGCTAATATCATTCATGGAACTAAGACATGCTAAGTATGTAGGCCAAAAATAAAGGTGGTGTGAGGCAACAACTACTAGTATCATTGTAGCTATGGGATAACTGTTAAACCGACTATACCAAGATTTGAGGCAATTTTCGCACTCGTAGTGCATACATTCGAGACTCCCTAACATTCTCAGAAATCCTCTTATAGCTCCTACAATTTTATTTTATTAACATCACTTTGCATTGTTGAATGGAAACATTTTTCACCATATGGTTTAATAATTTCTTACAAGACCGTTCCATACTTAAATGAATCGTACTTTCACCCATTTGGACCACTTCATCAAATGCACCAGGGGAATCCCATAAGCGATACCACATAATGCTCATATTATTTTTTGATAGGGTGAACATCTTAGAGTACCGTCGCTATTACGTATTTGAACAAAATAATTATTCTGACCAATAATTCAGTTACAAATACGTATAAACATGACCTTTCTCATTCGAAATCAACGACGAAAATCATCAAGGCCATAGGTGAAGGGGTTGTTGAAATAGTCTTTCAGTAACCTGATGAATCTGCCTTTGTGATCATGCATCTTCTATCTACATGACTGAAACACTTTCTCCATGACTTCTTAGATTCTTCACCAAGAATAATTGTACTCTTGTTGATGAGAAATGACTGCTTGCATAATTAGCTCTAATTCATCACCATCAATGGTGGTGTTTAATGATAATTGCACGAAATTTTCTTACGTATAAAGCTCATCTTCTACTTCGAAATCAGTTTGGTTATCTTCCACAACGTTATTGCGCTGATTGAAGTAGCAAACTCCTGATTTTCATTTTCATAAGATTCAGTCGTGTTGGTATTTCATGATATTTTAAATGACATGGATATTTGATTGAATGTATTTGATTTATGAATAACTTAAAGTGATATGGATAGTTGTTGTCATTGTTATAAAGTTATATCGTCTTTATATTGCAATTATTTACAATTAAATTCTATGTATGAATTAAAGTTTCATGTATAATTTAAAGTCATAACGACTATATTTTGAGGAACTAAAGTTATATTGGTTATATCCATAAGTAAGATTAGTTTCATTTTTTAGTTTAGTTTCATGTCTGAACTTTGTATTTATTTAGTTTCATGTAAAAATTTCATGTTCATGAAATTTATATTTGCAAGTCATTTAAAATTTTCCTATGTATGCACTGCATATTCATTAAGTTTTCAAATATCATGTTTCATCTTTCCGCTTGCAAGTGCAAAAATAGATTTAGATTAGATTCAGATATCATATTTAGTTCCATTGCAAGTATTATGTTTTGTACCTTGTTTAGTTCCATTGCAAGTGCAATCAAGTATCATGTTTCATCTTTTTGATTGTAAGTATCATGTTTGGTTACATGTTCAAGTGCACAAATAAATTAGATTCAAGTACAGGGAATGTGAGGACCCGTTACTTCCCCGTGAAGGAAAGAGCGGATACTTTGAGAACAACACACAAAAGAACGCAGACAGAAGAACATTTCATTGTTATTTCAACAATTCCATCAGATACAAGAATATACAGAGTATAAATGAATAAATTACATTCGATAAATATCAGAGATTACAATAAGTTACTATAGCGGAAAAATAATACAAAACACAACTGAAAGTAATACACGGATACAGAGCTTTCCGAGCATCGTTCCAGCTGTAAACCAGGATCCTGTGAATATAAATCTGCAAAACCAAAACTTCTAGCTGCCCGTGTCGAAAATAAGGGCACCCAGAGTTTAGGTTAAAACAATAAACTCCAGGTCAGTCATGTGACTGGTGTGAGTACTAAAACAATTATTTAAACTTTATTTTAAAAGAGAGTAATTCAAGGTACCACGCCGTATAACACGGAACGGGTTTCCTCCCAAGAATAACAGTGCTTGGAATAAACAACACAATGCTTTTTCAAAAAATGAAGCTATTATAAGACTCAGTTCCCATCACACAATGCAACGCAAGCCGGAGGATAGGGTTTTCCCTTATAATAGCCAAACATGCTTGGTACGTTTAAACAAATCATTTGATACTATTATAAGTGTATAGTGTCAAAACAATTTCAATCATAAATATTAATCATAGACGGCATGGGTACCATATATCATGTCGCCATACTAGGCTCTACAAATAAAACCAGAAATATCACGTATTGGAAATTGGATTTCCGTCATGAGTCGAGGCAAGGGGCAAGCTCCTCTTCGCTTCGAGACACTCTAGCAAATGCCTCGGGACTACACACTCTGGGTAACCCCTGGATCTTCAGGGCCGGTCCACACTTACGTTAGTGGATTAGTACTCCTGAACACACGTTTCCCGGTCCTTACAGACCTAAAATCGAGGCGCCTCATCCAACAACCACATAGGTGAAAAGTATATAAATGTCAGGGCTGGTAAGTCACTGACACCACCAAAGCTAGAAAGAAACGTCGTGCTCTCCCGGCAGTCACTATCCCGTTTTTGACTCATACCGAGGTGTGAGGCTCGCGAATTCACGTTATACACAAAGCTGCCACGTAGGCCGTGCTTTGATCATCAACCACAAGACTTTGCTTTTCAACAGAAGCCTTGATCAATTGCCACTTAGGCGTGCCACACAGGCAATTCATGCCATGCGACTGATGTCCATCGATATACAACCTCTGAGCTCGTACGTCTCAGAGAAGGGCGTTAAGCAAGAGAATAAATTCCCCGCCGCCAAACAGATGTATATTTAATGGAGATCAATCAACACAGAATAAAATCCAATGTCAGACACACAATCCATTTACATGTTCGTTCTGGGTCTGAACGAAACCGGATGCACTTTCCTCGCATATCCATCGATCTCCAAGTACGTCTGGACGACCACCGACTATTTCCATCTTCTTAGGTGTACAGCCCAATCAGGATCATCAGTAATTATCCAAACGATGTAAAGACTTCCGGCCTTCGACCACCGTCATCATTTTCGACTTATCGTCGAATCGGTTATTCAGAATGGGTATAAACCCGGCCTTTCCGAACAACCCGCGTATATTACAAACAAATGTTACACAAACACAACATATGCCTCATCCCAATTCATTAGTCACTAACCGTAAATTAGCAAGAGAACAATTCCCCAAATATTAACCCCGAAGGCCAAAACCAACATCAGATCAATACCCAGGAAACCATTCTTCTTAACTAACCTACAGCTAGTTTCTAAATTTCATATTCTTAGGGAAAGGTTCCCATTAATTTTATCAAAGATAAATTCTTTTAATTTATTCTTTAATCTTCCTTTGGATGTCATTTCAAACCAAATTATGGTTTTCCAAACTAGTCGAGATTAGCGAACCACACCGAAGTAATTATTTATTTTATTTCCCTATCCCAACCTATTCATCCCATGAAGCAAAACTGGTAATACTCCATATCTAACACCACGGTGTTATCGGTAAAATTAATTACCATTTCACGTTCAAATCTAATTAAAGATTTGACTATCGCTTGGAGCAAAACTGGTGATACTCCATTCTCGCTCATTTTCCAAATTTGATAATTTAAATTATCAATTCACATTTCAATCTAATTGCAGATTCATTAAAACTCCTTTTACTGGGTTAAAGAACTAATGTCATTTAAAACACAGTTCACGATAAACCCAAATCACATTCTAATCAAATATATCAGAAACTCCGATTATTTAAAACCCCTTTTAAAGCCAAATTATTTATTTAGAAATAATTGGGTTTTAAATTTAGTTCAAACTAGTTCATTTCGATAAAAATCTATTTTTATCTTTTCAAATATGGAGTTTTTCATCCCAATTTTTCCCAAACCATTTCTTATGATTTTACATAAATTATTACTATTTTTAATAATTTTATCAAGGCCCGTACAGTCGATTTCCATCAACGGCCATCGAACTGCACTTACAGCGACCTTTTCCAAATTTGATTTGGACGTACCTCCAAATCCAACCGTTAGATTTCAAATTTCTAATATTCGTTAGAAAGCTCTTTTCGATACGAACCCAACGGTTCCTGTTTTAGGAGAATCCGACGGTCGGATCTCCCGTAATATCCATTCGAAGTCAATGGTCGAAATTCACGAATTGCCGCGGCGCGGCGCGTTCTATTCAGGCCATTATATTATATATATATATAATATATATTTCGTCAATTTCTATTTAAAACGAATCTTATAAATAGTTTTAAATTCGTTCGAAAACATTTCAACTTCCATTTCCAATTCAATTCAAATTTCAATTCATTCTATATTCAATTCAATTCGAATTTGGTTTATATTCAATTCAATTCGAATTTGCTTTATATTTAAATTCAATTCGAATTTGCTTTATATTCAATTCAATTCGAATTTGCTTTATATATATTCGATTTTTATCTCTTTTCAATATTCATTATAAAAACGAATATAATCGATATAAATATCGTTCGCGTCAAAATAGCGCATCTCTAATCAACACGGCTTTATATATTTCAATAATTCCGTTATTCTATTCAACAAATGAATATTTATTCTATTCAATACATGAATCCATATTTTTGTCAACACATGACTAATCTCAACGAATGAGTACTGTCCACATGTGACTATTTTTGTTATTCAATATATTTTGTAAAAATTATGGTATCTATCGTTTGATTTAAATCAGACTCCAACCGTAAATTAGTAAGAAACGATTCCCTAAATATTAACCCCAAAGGCCGAAACCAACATCAGATCAATATCCAGGAGACCACTCATCTCATCTATTTTCCAGTTAATTTCTAATTTTATATATGATAAAGATGTAAATTTTATTGTTAAAATATTTCGTTCAACACATGACTAATCTCAACGGATGAGTATTGTCAACACATGAACCTTTATTTTATAATGATAAAGATGTAAATTTTATTGTTAAAATATTTCGTTCAACACATGACTAATCTCAACGGATGAGTACTGTCAACACATGAACCTTTATTTTATAATATTCTTTATCTTCCCGATTGGAATGAGGCCCAATCAATTACCATATAAAGTTAATTATTTGGATTCCATACAACACATGTATATAATAGCAACGATAAATAATCAACCATCATCCAAAGTGCACTACACCGTATAAGCATCAAATATAGATATCTAACGCTTACAACAGCCTGTCAATCAATCGATCGACATATAACTAATTACTGGGATTAGTGTATGCCGTATTTTATCCCAATACCCGTGTAGGGTTTCAAACAATCAAACACAGATTTTATTTGTGCAGTTGGGCGATGTGTAAAATTTATCGTCCCAATCAACGTCCTTCAAATAGGTGTACATAAACAAACCGTCCGGTTTGTAAATGAATATTTATTTATTCACATTCACGTTAAAAATTATATTTTTAATGACCCAACTATTTTATTCAACCTATGAATATTCTATTCGGTTCATTTATTAAATAAAATGATATCTTTATTTTTCTAACTTATTTTGGAAAATTTCGGCGGCATAACGGCACGATACTAGAAACGGGACAAGGCCTAGCCTTATCCCCGGTCTAATAATGGCCCACGTCATACACATATCAATCAAATCCATTCCATTTCACCAAACAATCAAATTCAAATCAAATAATCTAACCAACTACACAACCAAACAAACAAGTCCATGGTCTGTGGACGATGGTGTCGGGTGATACTAAACACCGTCTGCATCCTAGTATATATATATAACTAGAAAAAGAAATTTAGAGTGAGAAGTTCTCACTTTGATTTTTCCCAACGCCTTTTCTGAACTGCTGAATTGTTGTTCGAGCTCCAGACTTCGCGTACAAGCTCAAATCTTCAATCCATCTTTTTTTCTAGCACAAGCATGGCATTCTAAACAACTTTTGCCGAAGGGACTTTTTGCCGAAAATGCTCCAATTCGCCAGAATTAGCGAAAGTACACGAATTTTACTGCTTTTGAACAACAGACTTTGAACGCGTTTTCCGAGCAGATCCGAACTCCAAAACACGACTTCCATATAGCCAAATCGAAGAGAATTTCGTGCTCTACAACTTTGATTTAGAGGGACTTTGGCCAAAAACGCACCGTTTGAGAGATATAGGCCAAAACAGTCCAGGGACTTATTTGCAAAACGGGAATTTTGGTGAAAATGGGTTTTTGGAGACGGGGGCCCACGGCCGGAATTGAGGGGGGGGGGGGAAGGGGGCGCCGGACCTGATGTGAGGCGGGGAGGGTGCTGAGGGCGGTGGTGGGGCCCGTGGTGGCCGCGGCGGTGGTGGTTGGTGATTTGGGGTTTAGGGTTATGAAAAGAGGAGAGAGGAGGAGGAAGAGGAGGAGGAGGTGGCGCCGGAGGGGAGGAGGAGCGGCGGCGGTGGGTGGTAGCAGCGGAGGAGGGGCGGCAGCGGTGGCATGGGGTTGAGGTCCCCATTAATGAGGAAAGAGGAAGAAAGGAGGAAGAGAGAAAAGTGAGTGAAGAGAAGGAGAAAAGGTGATTATATGCTAGTTTCTCGCGTATCGCCTAAACGCTAACGATCTCCAATCGCCGCGGATTTCAGACACGAGATAGTAGACGTGAAGACGAGTCCAACGAAACAAGTTTCGTCGAATTCCGAGTTCGTTTGACCGTTCAAAAAAAATCACGAATATGCTCAGATATTGCTCAAAAATGTGATTTTGGCGCACCTTTTCTTCTCGCACGCTCACACACTAACACCAAAAATCATACCCTCTTGGATTTAACCATTATTGGACCATACGAATCCGAAAAAAAAGTAGAATTGAATTCCGAGGTCGTATCAGTAATGTTCTTTTGTAAAATGACTGCTCGTTTTACCCTGAACTGTTTTAGCTTGCACGACCACATATTGACTCCGTTCGACGCGCCCTTTGGAACTCAACAATAATTTGTCATTATGAATCCATAAAAATTTATCTCGTCGAATTCTGAGCTCGTATGCAAAATTTCACTTTTTAAGGGCTATGTTTTGCTAACCGAAAAGCTCCTGCCAATTGCCACTATTCCGATATCGGAATATATCGAAGCTTATACTTTTCGGAGTTCTAAACGGCATTTTGAACTCAATGGAAGTGGTTTCGAGTCCAAATTCATCCGTATGCAAAATATGACTTTTTGGGCCATGTATAATTTACATAGCGACTATTCTGAATTTTCAACTGGGCATAACTTTTGATTCCCGCTATGAAATTTCGATTTTTCAGATTCGTTGGAAAGATATTTTCAACTAGATTCCAATATTTTTGATTTCGCCAAAATCCGGTTTATTTTGCACTCGGTATGTTCAATTGAAATTTGAAATCGAATTATCGAACTCCCGCGCTATTTTCAATTCCTTTTATAATTTAAAATAAATATTTATATTCTAACGACGATGTATATAAATATATACGTTTGAGTTATATTCAAAATAAATTTCTCATTGTTATTATTTAAAATAATTCATTTTAAATATTCAAAATTCATTAAAATTGCCAAAATAAAAATTTTAAACTAGCTCAGAATTTCTGGGTTGTTACAGGGAACGCACCGGAAAGTACTAAAGGTCAAGCCAAATGGTTTATATCAACATAAGATAGTTAATTCATACACAACAACAAACTATCTCAAGTCAAAGGCACACAACGTACCAGTTCAATAAGTCTTATTTGGTTTTTTAACGAACGGGTTTCTAAAACTCCTCACTGTTTAGGTCTTAAACTATTTTCATTTCATAATGTACAGATTAAACGATGAAATGAAAACCATTTAAGACCTAAATGATTGTCATTTCATTATTTATGGTTTTTATTTTCATTTATACAATTAGGTATGCATCTGATTCCTAAAACAAATCGGTCGATCCATACGGATGCTTGAAATAAATTGAACATGAATATATAAACCATTTCCATACGAGATCGTAAGCCATATAAGTTGATCATATACATACATGAAGCCATACTAACTGTTAACGTTATTTTCCGTCAACACCCGGGTTATGTTATTTGGGGCATGTGTTCATAGGATTTGACATTGTCATGACTTAGAGTTATTGAAGGTCATTTCGAAGCCTGTGAATCTAAGATAATTTACCTTCCTTTAGGCATCGGAATTCTGATTCTAACGGTTAGTTATCTTTCCCTTGAAGGATGGATGACACACGTGCTGCGCGGCGGTGTTCTGAAATGACCTTAGGAAGGTTATTTAGCTTGATATTGCTAGGTCTTATGAAATTAGTTACTCCCTAAATTATGAACGTGATGATATGTACTGTGATAAGAAGAAAACATGCAAACGCATCCTCCTACTCGGGAAAGAAGGCATCGCAATGTTCGTTAACTCAGACGATCATTCCACATCAGACCAGCATATAAAAAGAAAAGGTTCGAATCACGTCATAGATCGGGTCACAAACCTATAGATGACCCCCTTCCTTTGAGGTTAGGAAACTCTAGGCTCGTCATGAGAGCGTCGATTATCATGGCAAAACCCTTGAGACAGAGGAAAGAGGAACTTCGAATTTCTATAAAGTCCTTCCTCCATTTCTAAGGTTCCATGATCGATTTTCTCATAAGAAAGGTTAGTGTTAACTCCCTGTTTCATCATAATGGCACAACAAGATTATCAAATCACAAGATGTTGAAGACTCCGAATTGTCTATTCATGAATTGTAGATGTATTACAAGAGCTGAGGACGTGCTCTTTCAAGAAGAAAAGAACAAGATTGAGAAATAAATAGTTCGTCCCCCTTTATGTGGCTCCTAGGGTCTTATTTATAGAGAATGCGAGAACCCTTCTGCTGCTAGACTATTAGGCCTGCATGGGCCTCTATCGGCTGCTTTTTTCCTTGATCTAGTGCATTTGGCTCTCAACCGTTTTGTGATGCTAATTATAGTCTTCAGAGTGAGGGTCCCGGTCAACTGGGGCTTCCACTAGACTGATATGGGCTTGTTGCCATGGTAGTTTTCGGATGGTATTTGAACTCCCGGTAGTAGCTCCTGGGTGAAGGCTCTCGAATGTAAGCTTCTAGATGTAGGCTTCTTGTTTCCCTTTGAATATTGAGAGGAGCTTTCCCTCGTGACGTATGTAGATAGATGCCAGTTCGAAACCGTTACTGGTTCTTGTTCTAGGTAAATTAGTATGGATAGCCTATATCTCTTCTAAAGTCTCGGTCAGCCTTCCGATGGTGCTTTCGGGACGATCTGGTTTTCTAGAAGATAGCTTTCGGTGATGTTTCCATTGTCTATCGACGTGACCTTTCATTGTTCATGAAGTAGCTATTTCCGAAGCTGGTTCTGGATAATTGTTACATACTTTTGGCTTGATACCTTTCACTTCAAAACTGTCTTGTCGGGTAGACCCTATCGGATAGACTCGGTAGGATAAACTTAGCTATCGTTTTGTTAGGCTTTGAACTCCTTTCTTGGGGGGTGTCAGTTTATGTTGTTCTCAAATCACTCTTTCCCACTTTCGGTCTTCTCCATTAGTTCTTCTGGAAGGTTCTCCTGTGCTTGTGTTCCTCCGATACCCCTTCACTGTCAGCCTATGTTAGGGGTTCATTTTGTTAGTTACATTTGCCCCTCTCCCTTAGTGAAGGGGTGTTTTCGGCTTTCCAAGTCAAACTTTTCCTTCTAGAGATTATTCTTCTTCTCTTTTTTTTTAATTTTTCCTAAACGCTAGATTTCATTATGAAACCTTGACAGTAGTTTTATACCAACCCTTGCTTGGGTAACTTGAAGATTGAAGATCAGAGCTTTCCTTTCGGCATTTGTGGAGAACAAAATCAACCCAGACTAGGGTATTGTTAGAGGACCGGAAGTCCCTTCCAGTATTTGTAAAGAATCTAATCAACCCAGATTCAGTATTAGTAGAAGATCGAAAATCCCTTCCAGGATTTGTGTATTGAAGTCCGGAAGCCCCTTCCGGTATTGTGAAGAGCCGAATTAACCCTGATTCGGGTATTAATAATTAGAAGATTGAAACCCCTCCGGTAATGGAATCAACCCAGATTTGGGTATTAATATAGATAGAAGAACAGAAAACTCTTCTGTTATTTATGAAGAACCGATTCAACCCAGATTTGGGTATTAATATAGTAGAAGACTGGAAACCTCTTTTGGTATATTTGAAGAACCGAATCAACCCAGATTCGAGTATTAAGATAGATATAAGGTCGGAACCTCTTCCGGTATTTGTGGAGAACCTAATCAATTCGGATTCGGGTACCAATATTTAGAAGATCGAAACACCCATCGGTATTTGTTGTTGTCATTCCTTTTGGACTTGATTTGTGAAGCAAAGGCTGTACGTGCTTCCTGAGCCACTCCTTGGGCTTTTGATGTCAAAGCAAAGGATGTGCGTGCTTTGTTGGTCACTCTTTGGGCCTGTGTGTCCGGTGCGCTTGGCTAGCTTATCCATAAGCAGGGACAAAGGACTTACTCGACCTCATTCCAGGAGGCGCCTTATAATGACCATCGTAGGAGATGATAAGGTCTTAGAAACTTAGATCGGGCCATCGAAGGCACAGAACTAGGGTTTACTCTTTTGACGCTCTATACTGACCATCGTAGGTTTTGATAGAGGTTTATACGCCTCCCCCTCTAAGGGGTGCACTATCATGACCATCGTAGGCGATTATAGGGGTTTGCATTCCATTCTGCGGGTAACGCAGAACATAAGAAGAGGTAGGATGTTCTCTTCTGCGAGCAGAGGTAGGACGTGCTTGGTTCTAGCAGAGGCAGGGCGTGATAATTTTAGATGCCTCGCCACGACCATTTATGATGTGAAACGGAGGCTTACGCTTTTGATGCTTTAACCTAGCACCCTCTGAGTTGGGCATGGAAAAAGACTAACACACAATCTCCCTTCGGGGGATGCCTCATCCTGACCAATTTTGGTGATGACAAGGGATTTGATCCTTTTTTCAGCTCGACCCCTTTTGGGTCTCTTTTGAGCTTCCAGAAGGGTTTCTGTGACCTTATTTATGTAATCATCTGTGGAGGAGAGTCCTTTTTCCTTTATCGTTGAGAAATATGGTCTTAAATGTACCGAGTTCCATGTTCTCGGAACAAAATCGCCATTGGATCTACATAGTTGATATGTTCCGGGCATAACTTCTTCGTGGACAATCAAGGGTCCTTCCCAATTTGGACCGAGAGGGCCATTCGTTGGATTCTTCGTGTTAGCCATCACTCTTCGTAACACTAACTTTCCTTTTCTGAAGGTTCTAGTCCTGACCTTTGAGTTGCAGTATTTCGTAATCCTCCTTTAATATTCAGCGGTTCTGATTGCTGCCTCATCTCTTAATCCTTGTATTAAGTCTAGAGGTTCCTTTTTCAGATCTTGATTGGGGTTAAACGCATATGCTATCCTTCTATGCGATGGGATTTCGATCTCAACCAGAAGCATAGCTTCACATCCATATGTCAAGGAGAAAGGGGTGTGTCCCATAGCTGTTTTGGTAGAGGTTCTATATGCCCAAAGCACTAAAGGCAACTATTCGGTCCAATTTCCTTTAGCTTGATTTAGGCGCTTTTTAAGAATGGTCTTTATGGTCTTGTTGGCGGCTTCCACTGCTCCATTAGCTTTCGGATGGGCAACTGAGGAGAAACTTTTGACGATCCCATTTTTCTCACAAAACCGGGTGAATTCTTCACTCTAGAATTGTATTCCATTATCTGATATGATTTTATGAGGGATTCCAAAGTGGGTAACGATATTTTTTTATTACGAATCTTAATATCTTCTTAGACGTGGTTGTCGGAAGGGGTTCTGCCTCTACCCACTTGGTGAAGTAGTCGATAGCTATTACGACATACTTAGCTCCACCTTTGGAGATTGGTAAGGGTCCGATTAATTCTATTCCACATACATCGAATGGCCAGGGGCTTGATATAGTGGTTAGTTCGTTAGAAGTAAGTTGGGGTACCTTAGAATACTTTAGACGCTTATCACATTTCTTGACGTACTCAACTTCTTGACTAAGTATCTTTGGCCAATAATAGCCTTGTCGCATGACCTTTTGGCTAGCTTAACTCCGCTGGAATGGTCTCCACACCATCCACCATAAGCTTCCTTGAACAGGATAAGCCCATCTTGGGAACTTACACATCTTAAGTAAGGGAGCGCATGTCCCTTTTTATAGAATATATTATCCTAAATCACAAATGTAGGAGCTTGGTGCTTTATCCTTCTCACGTCTTGCTTACTAAGAGGCAAAGTCACATTTAGGAGGTAATCTACTATAGGAGTCATCCATGTAATCTTACGATGACAATACATTCCCATTAAGGGAGGTTTCTCATTGGAGTTTCCTTCTTTGTTTCCTTTGTTTCCCCTTCTCAAGGCTTGGGATCTAGTTAAAACTAATAACTCTTTCCCCATTTCTGATTCCTCATGCTCGATACTGGGCCTTTCCTGATATCCCACGGGAATTATTCGAGTTTCGGGCCCCCCCCCCCCCGGGAATTGGCTAACTTGGCTAGTGAATCCGCTTAAGTATTCTCCCCACGGGGTATTTGATGAACGGAGAAATCCTCAAACCTAGAAATCATCTTTAATACTCTTTTCATATATAAGATTAGCCACTGTTCCTTGGTTTGATATGTCTGTTTTATTTGGTTTACCATTAGTTGTGAGTCACTAAAGATTTCTATCAGAGATATCTTCAGCTGTAGTGCCAAATTCAAACAAACTATCGTTGATTCATACTTAGCCACGTTGTTAGTTGTCGATAACCCTAACTTTATGGCGTAGTGCAAGCGGTGTCCGTCAGGGGTGATTATAACATAACCCACCCCTGCTCCTTGTGCGTTAGAAGCTCCATCTACAAAGAGCTACCACTTAGTCTTTAAGTCATTATCTTTAACTGATTGTTCCGAAATGAAGCTTGTGCATTCATTCACGAAATATGTAAGAGCTTGTCCTTTAATTGCTGCTTGAGGATGGAACTCGATCTCGTATTGGCTAAGCTCAACACCCTATTTGATTAGCCTCCCTGAGGTTTCTGGCTTGCTGAACACTTGCTTGAGCGGAAAAGTGGTTAAAACCCTAAAGGGATGAGCTTGAAAGTAGCCTTTGAGCTTTCACGCGGTAAGGATTAGGCAACACGCTAGTTTCTCTATTATAGGGTATCGGTTTATGCATCCTTTTGCCTCTGGCTAACGTAGTAAATGGGGTGTTGAGTCCTATTACTCTCTCTTATCAGGACTGAGCTTACTGCATGTTCTAAAACAGCCATATATAGGTATAGCTCTTCTCCTTCTCGGGACTGGATAAAACAGAAGGCGTTCCTATATAAGCTTTTAATTCTTGGAATGCTTTCCTACACTCTTCATTCCATTTTAAATTCTTCTTTTTCTTTATAACATCGAAGAAATGGACACATTTACCAGTGGCTTTGGAAATGAACCTGCTAAGAGCTGTTACTTTCCCGTTCAGACTCATGACTTCTTTGCTTGTCCTAGGTTCTTCCATGTCTCTTATGGCTTGGATTTGGTCAGGGCTAGCTTCAATCCCTTGCTCACTTACTACGTATCCCTGAAACTTTCCTGATTGAACTCCAAAAGAACACTTTTGAGGTTTAGCTTCATTTGGTAACTCCTTAAGACATCGAACATTTCCTCCAAATCCTTTAGAAGGTTCTCTGTTTTAATGGACTTCACTAGCGTGTCATTCACATATACCTCCATATTGCACCCTATTTGTTCTTGGAACATCCTATTTTACCAGTCTTTGGTATGTTGCTCCCGCGTTCTTCAACCCGAAGGGCATCACTTTATAGTAAAACATTCCCCAATCAGTGATAAAGCTTGTATGCTCCTCATCGGGTTTGTGCATCGAAATTTGGTTGTACCCCGAGTAAGCATCCATAAGGGATAGTATCCTATGACCACTCGTGGCATCAACTAATTGGTCAATCCGCGTGAGGGGATAGCAATCTTTCAGACAACCCTTGTCTAGATCCATGTAATCAACACACGTTCTCCACTTCCCATTGGTCTTCTTCACTAGTACGGGATTGGCTAACTATTTCGGGTAAAGGACTTCTCGAATAAACCCATTAGTTTCCAACCTCTTGACTTCCTCTCTCAAGGCCTCTATCCGGTCTCTATTATGTTATCTTTTCTTTTGTCGGACCGGGGTTACTGAAGGGTCAATGTTTAAGGCATGGATCATAATAGAAGGGTTGATACCGATCATGTCTGAATGGGTCCAAGCGAAAACATCTTTGTTGAGTTGTAGGAACCGAATTAGGTCGCTTCTGAGGGGTTCTACTCGATTTATTATCTGATTCAACATTTACTTCTTCCACGTCTTCTATTGGTTTTATTCTTTCAATGTCCCCTATAGAATCCAAATCTTTGACGATTTCTCCCTCTTTATTCAGATTTACATCATTGGACCTTTTCCTTTTCCTTCTCAAAGAAATGTACCTACAATTTGCACGTTTGTTAGCCTAATCAATTTTTATCTTAGCTTCGGATGTGGGATGTAAGGATCCCTTATCCGAAGGTATAAAAACAGTAGAAGAATAAAAGTATGAAGAACACTCCCTTTTGTATTTGTCAATCGTTGTGAAGTACAATTCACGAGAACTAAACTGTTCTCCCTGATGGTACCCCATCCCTGTTTGGTTAGGAATTTTAACATAAGATACTTGGAAGTAACAAAAGCGTGCATCTCCTTCAAAGCTGGTCGCCCAAAAAAGGCGTTGTAACATGATGGTTGGTCGTTCAGAACGAAGAGGGTTTCAAAAGTTCTATGAAGCGGAGACAGTCCAACTTGAACCAGAAGGCTAATCTTCCCTACCAGAGTCAAACCTTTGTTGTTGAAGCCGAAGCTCGGTTCATTGCTTGGCTCTAACTTCTCTGAAATCCTCATTTGATCGAAAGCGTGCTTGAAGATTACGTTGATGGCACTCCCAGTATCCACAAGGATTTTGGAAACAATAGAGAGCCCTATCTGCGCTGTTATCATAAGGGGATCATTATGCGGGTGGTGGACCCCTTTCTTCATTTCTTCCGGAGAGATTACTAGGTTGTACATTTTGAGAGCATAATATGTGTTTTTCAATGGTGGATCTTCTTGAATGAAGAATATCCCCTCCATGGCTTCTTTCATATATTGACTCCTAGCTCTCGGACAACTTCCGGCAGGGTGTGGTCATCCATGGATCACACTAATTCGATTTATGGGTGGCCCGAAGTCCAGGTTTCCCTCTTCTATAGCAACTCCTATCGCATTTACCAAAACTTCTGCTGTCCACTTGCATGCTGAGATGATGTTGTCTTGTTTAAAACAAATTCCTTCAGATGTCCCTCTAAAATCAGCTTCTGAATAATCCCATCTAATACCTTGCACTCGTTAGTCTTATGTCTGTTGGTTTTGCGGAATTCACAATACTTACTGCCGGAATAAGGTTCAGGACAATTCTTGGATTTGAACGAGACGGGGAAGTTAGTAACCCTTTCTCTCGCAACAACATATACATACGAGATGGGCTTGTTTAGAGCAACCGAGTTGGTATTAGAATCTTCCTACCTTGACCTCTTTTGATTTCCTTCCGGGAGATTTCGTCCAGAGTTCGGCCTTCCTCCTTCCCCCTCGAGGCCCGAACTTTCTCGAGAAGTACAATTCGTCCATGCGAGCGAACTTGTTGGCTTGGAAATGAAAGTCCTGTAAGTCTTTGTAGCCGTGAATATATAATTCTTTCCCGAAGGGAGCATTTTCGATTAACCCTGAGTGTACGATAATCAACTTGTCACAGTCATTCATATCCTTGGCTTTCAATGCCTCGATGTTGAACCTTTTCAGGTAATCTCCCAAAGACTGCCCTTGTCTCTGTTTGATGTTATTAATGACTGTGTAGTTAACTATCCGATCCTTGCAGATGTAGAACTGCGCGAAAAATTCATAGGAGAACTGTTTCCATAAGTAGATGGTGTTTTCCCTATACTGACGATACCACTTTGCTGCCGCCCCTTGAAAGGTCACCGGAAAAAGGCGATACCTGATAGCTCGTGAGGCATTATAGGGGTCCATCTGGCTGTCGAAAGCCATCAGATGATCATCAGGGTCGGTTGTCCCCTGGTACTTTACGGTTGGAACCTTCACTCTCGATGGTATTATGGTATTCATAATTTCATCGATAAATTGGGCTACCCTTTCGTTGTCGTTAACCCTGTCATCTTGGGTCCTCTTCCCCTTGCTACCCAGCAAGTCTTTGGCGATCTTCTGGGTGAGGTCTTTAATATAAGCTTCTGTGTTGTCATAGTTTATTCTCTTGGGATCATAACCTTTGGAGATGGAGCTCCTGGACTATTCTTGCTCACATTGATTCCTTTGATGGTCCACTCCCGTCAGATGAGACTTCTTATTTTTGGAAGAAGTTTCCTTAAGCTTCTCATTTGCTTCTGAGTGCTGAATGGGAGCGTTTCTTTTCGGAGATTCTTCGTCTCTCTCTAACTAGATCTGGTGAGCCTTGAAAACCTCTGTGCCTGAATAACGTTTACTTGAGCTTGCATTTCCTGGAGTTTCTTCTCCAATACCAAGATTCTTGCGACATTATCTTCCATGGCATTTAAGTTTGGTGGTTGTTGTGAATTGGATGTTGCTCCTCTTTCATTATTGTCTGGGTTGAGCGTTAGACCCACATTTTCTTTCAGGGTTGTATTAGGATTTAGTTCCTTGTTTCGTTCCTCCAATCTTTCCGATTTCATATTTCCTACCATAAATCAATAAATTCACCAAATTAACTTTGACAAATTAACCATAAGGATGGAGGTTCAGGCTCTCCTTCTAGCGCCAAAATGTTAACGTTATTTTCCGTCAACACCTGGAGTGCGTTATTTGGGACATGTGTTCATGGGATTTGACACTGTCATGACTTAGAGTTATTGAAGGTCATTTCGAAGCCTGCGAATCCAAGCTAATATACCTTCCCTTAGGCATCGAAATTCCGATTCTAATAGTTATTTATCTTTCCCTCAAGGATGGATGTCACACATGATGCGCGGTGGTGTTCCGAAATGACCTTAGGAAGCTTAATATTGCAGGGTCTTATGAAATCAATTACTCCATAAATTATGAACATGATGATATGTACTGTGATAAGAAGAAAACAGGCTAACGCATCCTCCTATTCAGGAAAGAAGGCATTGCAATGTTCGTTAACTCAGACGATCATTCTGCACCGGTCCAACATATAAAAAGAAAAGGAATAGATCACGTCAGAGATTGTAACACCCCGTATTTCTATTAACACTATAATAAAAAATTAAAGAATAACTAATCTCATACAGGAGAATTAAGGGAAATGGGTTGCGCCATTGTGTTCATCTCGGAATTCTGGTTGAGAAAGAGCCCGAGTTTGCGTGAATTGGACTTCGTATGAAGAAGTTATGGCCATCGGAAGTTCCAGAAAATTCAAAACAGATTTCAAAATTTGAAAATTCAGAGTTAGATGGGCTAGGCGGGAATTTTCCCGCCAGGGCCAGGTCGACCAAAGGGTCGACCTGGGGGTCGACCAAAGGGTCGACCTGGGGGTCGACCAAAGGGTCGACCTGGGGGTCGACCTGCCCTGACCAGATCGACCATAGGGTCGACCTGGGGGTCGACCTGCCCTGACCAGGTCGACCATGGGGTCGACCTACCCCCCGGGCAGATTTGTTTTATGACCTGTTGATGACTAGATGCTGACTCATTAGGGTTTCTGATATGCTCTAATTTGCTGGGATTAATTCTGGGTTGATCGGACGGCTTAAACTAATCCTAAACTCTATAAAAACTCCTATAGACCCAAACCCTAAAATCAAAATAAAAATTAGATTCATGGCCTCTATGCCGTCACCTTGCAACTCAGCATAGCCTCCACCAATTAGAGAGGAAGAAAGCTAGTCTAAATCAATTCTTTTCAACTTTAACAACGAATCTTCTTCAAAGGAAAGCTATTACAAATTTAGAACTCAGAATTCAGAATTCAAGACCTTCTCTGAGTTGTGAGTTCGATAATTTTAAGAAAATAATTAGCAAATTAATTGGATTGAGTTATGATGTGGACTATTTGGATATGATGTGAATTATTGACCGCAAGTTATTATTCATGTAGTAAAATCATGATGTTTATGTTGTAAATTCTATGATGCTATCTTGTAAAGCTGAGATCATCTATGTTGTAATTTTATGGCTGGCTTATGTATAATTGAATCACCATGTTGTTCAAATGCTAGTTTGGGTATTTTGATTCATATGATAAATCATAAGTATGTATGCAGGTCTAGATTTTTATTAAGACATGAATCATATGCAAGTTGGGGAAAATTATATGTATAACCTTATATGCTTCATGACATCTATTTTTAGATATAAAGTTAGGCTATGACATGTGTGAGTTATATGCCAAATTCTACATGCTAGTTTACATGTTTAGATGTAAGTTTATACCATTGTTATGTTACATAAATCACATATGCAAGTTTATATGAATACACGTGTTCGAATATGAATCATGTTATGCAAGTTTGTGGTTATTGCCTATGCCAGTTTACACCTTTAGATATAGATCTATGACATACATGGTTTATGCAAGTTTGTGACCATTACCTAAACAAGTTTACACCTTTAGATTTGGATCTATGACATATGTTGTTTATGCAAGTTGTAACTTTGTCCTATGCAAGTTGTAGATGTAGAATATCATTCACACATGCAAGTTTATCCCTTATGTTTAGATCTAGTTTTAATTATATGTATGTTGTGATGTTTTCTCTTTATTCCATGAGTTAGACTATTCGAGTCTAACGTATATTTTACGTTAAACGAACGAACGTACAACGTGGGGGTAAAAAGAGGATAATATTAAAAGATTTAATTGGCATAAATGCCTTAAAAGGCATAAAATAAATTGTGTTGAAAATTAGTATGATTTTACATACCATAAATAGATGGACATAATTGAGTCAATTATGGCCATAGTTAAATTTGGAATTAATTGATAATTTGAATAGGGAAAGTAATTCAAATTGGGGGATGATTAATTAGGAGTAATTAATCGTCTAAGACACATGGTTAGGCTCGTTTGTGGTGTAAGACTGCCCGGACCCGCCCGGCAAATCCAACTGCCACAAATGCCAGTCTAATGTGGGAGGTCTTAGGCACAAATTAAATATGTAACAGTTGTAAAGACACGAGGTTAGGCTCCTTTGTGGTGTAAGACTGCCCGGACCCGCCCGGAATATCCAGCTGCCACAAATGCCAGTCTAATGTGAGAGGTCTTTATGAGGTTACGGTCTTAATGAATTAAGAAACACTTAACCAGATAAACATGTAATGGGACATGAGGGGGTTAAGCGGGTGCCTTAGGTGGCATGTGGAATCTAGTGGGTGCCTTGGGTGGCATTTGAATTACGATTATAAATACTTAACCAAAATTGAAACATGTAAGTGAACGTGAATAAGAAGTGGGTTAAGTGGGATGCACTAGAGGGGACCAAGCTTAGGTGGATAGCTTGTGTCAAGTAATGGGGGCCCGTTTCAACCAGTAACCCATACGTATCTTTGTGGGCTCGACCCAAGTCGAGGACGGGACACGCATACTGGGCTTGACTGTAAGAGGCCAAAACGGGTTAGCGGTGGCAACGCAAGTCCAACGGGTTTGTAACAACCCGTAAAATCTGGGCCAGTTTAAAATTTTTATTTTGGAAAATTTAGCGAGTTTTGATTATTTAAAATAAATTACTTTAAATAATATCGACGAGAAATTTATTTTGAATAGAATTCGAACGTATATATTATATAGATCGTCGTTAGAATATAAATATTTTTTTTTAATTATAAAAGGAATTGAAAATGGCGCGGTAGTTCGATAATTCGATTTCAAAGTCCAAATGACCGTACCGGGTGCAAAATAAACCGGATTTTAGTGAAACCAAAAATATTTGAATCTAATTGAGAATATCTTTCCAACGAATCCGGGAAATCAAAATTTCATAGCGGGAATCAAAAGATACGTCCAGTTGAAAATTCAGAGTAGTCGCTATGGAATTCTAGCCCTTAAAAGTGGAAATTTTGCAAACGACCTCGGTTTTCGACGAAACCACTTTTGTTGGATCCGCAGTGTCAAATTATTGCTAGATTTCAAATTTCGTAATTTTCTGAATCAATATGTAAGCGTGGCAAAGGAAAACGCCTTTGACCAGTTTCAGTTGATTTTAATCGACTGGAAAATGGCCATTTTTCAAACGGTCTCGGAATTTGACGAAATTAGTTTTGTTAGGACCGTATCGTCAATACAAAGCTAGAAAATATTTTTCTGGAATTTTTCGAGTTAGTATGTGGCCCCAATAAATTGAAATGCGCGTTCAAATTCAATATATAGAGTTATATTTTGATTTTGACGAAAACTGATCGAAACGATCGAATCAGCTTACGAATCATATCCCATTGTGTTCGGAATAGTTATATTTGGCTAGGGCCGACACTCGTTGGGATTAGAAGTTCGGACGCGAGATTTCTTAATAAAGAAATTAATTGAATTAAATAATATATAAATATATATATTTATAACCCTAACTTCACTATCTAACTCTAACTCAAATAAACCAGCTGCCATCTCACTGTTCGACGATCCTCGTCGTCCCAAACTTTTTCCCCTCCGATGTACAAATCCACGCTCCCATTCGTGATGGCCCCAACCCCAAACACTTCGGCTAGGTGAGGTCCTCCCTTGGAATGGAGGTGATGGAATATTGGCGACGGGAGGGATCAGATTCGGGTCTGAAACACGCCATCTTTGAAGGAGTTTTTAGAGGAGGGGGTAAGCTCGAGTTGGGTGTAGTTCTGGGGGACGGTTGGCGTCGCGCAGGCGCTCCATTCGCCAGCGTTCGATGGTGGTCAAGCCCCCTCAGGCGGCGGCGCGCTGATGCCCTAGGTGGCGACAATTTTCAGAAGTAGGGGACGAAGTAGACAGAGGGATTTCAAAGGGGTTAGACGCTAGAGCGATTTCCAGTACAATGAAGGAGATGGTAATGTTTTTTTAACATTATTAAAAGCGCTGTAAATTCTATATTTAATGATTTTCAGTTTTACTTTATATAATAATGTATAAAAAAGGGGAATAGAAATCTAAAAACATGTTTATTTTCAGAATTTTAAAAATAACATTGGGATAGGAAGAAAATATGATTGGTTATATATCGTGATTAAAATATACATGTAACATAGCTTTTATAAAAATATAAAGGCATTGTTTTTAAAATATAAAATAGCACGGTTTTAAAATCAGTTTTGAATATAAATAGTATTGTCTTCTTTTCAGTTTTTAAATAGAAAAGACATTCGTTAAAAATGAGATTTTTGAAAATAAAAATTAGTATTGTTTAAAGAGAAAAATTAGAACTATAGTTAAAAATATATATTAGGATTATTTTTGAAAATAAAAATTGGCATTGTAATGAAAATATAGAAATACATTGATTTTTGAAAGTAGAAATATACAGTGCTTTGAAGACAGAAATATATATTGCTTTAAAAATATACATTGATTAAAAAATATTATTTTTATATATGTAGAGAATTAAAAATCTGATTTTTTTTATATATAGTGATACGATAAAAATATGATCATTATTAAATACGTAGCAAAATAAAAATAGGATTTTTATTTATAAATGTCGCTAGTTAAAAATGTGATTTTAATATAAAAATCGTGTGAAACAGATTGCATTGGAATTAAAACAGCGGATCTGAGCGACAATAAAGAACTGGCAGAGTGGATCCCCAAGGTGAGAACTCCTCACTTTTATTTTAAATTTCTAGTTAATATATATATATATACTAGGATGCATACGGTGCTTACCAGCACCCGACACCCGTCGTCCACAGACCATGGATGGCTTGTTTGTTAGATTGATGTTGTTGTGAAAATTGAATGTGTGTTGTGGAATGAAATAAAATATTTATATAGTTAAAAATATAATTTTTAACGTGTATATAAAATGAAATATATATTTATAAACAAATCGAACGATTTGTTTGTATACAAACATTTGACTGATATTGATTGGGACGATAAATTTTACACATCGCCCAACTACACAAATAAAATCTGTGTTTGATTGTTTGAAACCCCACACGGGTGTTGGGATGATATTTGCGTACACTAATCCCAATTATTTAATTGTATGTCGATCGATTGGTCGACAGACTGTGTAAGCGTTAATTATATATATTTAATGCTTATGCAGTTGTGTGGTGCACTTTGGATGATGGTTGATTATTTATCATTGCTATTATATACATGTGTTGTATGGAATCCATATAATTAACATTATATGGTAATTGATTGGGCCTCATTCCAATTGGAAAAATAAAGAATCTTATGAAATAAAGATTCACGTGTTGACGGTACTCATTTGTTGAGATTAGTCATGTGGTGAAAGAAATATAGATTCATGTGTTGAATAGAATAAATATTCATTTGTTGAATAGAATAACGAAATTATTGAAATATATAAAGCCGTGTTGATTAGAGATGCGCTATTTTGACGCGAACGATATTGATATCGATTATGTTCGTATTTAAAATGAATATTTAGAAAGAGATATACAAATAAAATTGAATTGAAACTGAATAGAAATCGAGTTGAATTGAAATCGAATTGAATTGAAATCGAATTGAATTGAAGTTGAATAGAATCGAATTTGAATTGAAATCAATTTGAAATGAATTTAAAACGAATTTATATTGGAAAAAAAATTCAATTTTGATTTGAATTTGAAATGAAGTTGAAATCGTTTTGAAAACGAATTTAAAACGATTTATAAAATTCGTTTTTAAAAGGAAACCGACGAAGTATATATTATATATATAGTATAATGGCCTGAATAGAACGCGCCGCGCTGCGGCAGTTCGCGAATTTCAACCATTGACTTCGAATTGACGTTGCGGGAGATCCGACCGTCGGATTCTCCTGAAACCGGAGCCGTTGTGTTCGTATCGAAAAGAGCTTTCCAATTAATATTAGAAATTTGAAATCTAACGGTTGGATTTGGAATTATGTCCAAATCAAATTTGGAAAAGGTCGTTGTAAGTGCAGTTCGGTGGCAGTTATTGAAAACCGACTGTACGAGCCTTGATAAAATTATTAAAAATATCTATAATTTGTGTAAAATCAAAAGAAATGATTTGGGAAAAACTGGGATGCAAAATTCCATATTTGAAAAGATAAAAATATATTTTTATCGAAATGAACTAGTTTTGAACTAGAATTAAATTCAATTTATTTTTGAAATAAATAAATTGAATTTGAAATGGGTTTTAAATAATCAGAATTTCTAATATATTTAATTGTAATTGATTTGTGGGTTTACCGTGAACGGTGTTTTAAATAACACTTGCTCTTTAACCCGATAATAAATAGAATGTGATTTGGGTTTATAGTGAACTGTGTTTTAAATGACATTAGTTCTTTAACCCAGTAAAAGGAGTTTTAATGAATCTTTAATTAGATTGAAATACGAATTGATAATTTAAATTATCAAAATTTGGAAATGATCAAAAGGGGAGTATCACCAGTTTTACTCCTAGAGATAGTTAAATCTTTAATTAGATTTGAACGTGAAATGGTAATTAATTTTACCGATAACCCCGTGGTATCAGATATGGAGTATCACCAGTTTTTCTCCATGGGATAAGTAGGTTGGGATTAGGAAATAAAATAAATAATTACTTCGGTGTGGTTCGCTAATCCCGACTAGTTTGGAAAACCATAATGTGGTTTGAAATGATATCCAAAGGAAGATTAAAGAATAAATTTAAAAGAATTTATCTTTGATAAAATTAATGGGAACCTTTCCCTAAGAGTGTGAATATCTGAATAAAAGAATATTCTTAATTGGAATGAGGCGTATATTGTGTTTTATAGCACTTGTTTCTTAAGATACGCGAGTTATTCAGAAAGTCCGGGTATAACCCATTCTGAATAACTGATTCGACGACGAGTCGAAGAGATTGAAGACGGTGCAAGACCGACGATCTTCACATCGAATGGATGGGTGCTACTGACGCTCACGATGGGAGTAGCTACCTTGAAGGGGGCTAAAGTAGTAGCCGTTCGGACGTGCTTGGAGGTCGACGGATATGCGAGGAAAGTGCCTCCGGTTTCGTTCAGACCCAGAACGGATTTGTAAATGGATGGTGTGTCTGACATTGTATTCTTTATATTGTATTCGTTGATCTCTGCTAAATATATATCTGTTTGGAGGTGGAGAATTTATTCTCTTGCTTAACGCCCTTCTCTGAGACGTACGAGCCCAGAGGTTATATATTGGCAGAAATCAGTGGTACGATATGAATTGATAGTGTGGCATGCTGAGATCCAGTGATCCAGACTTTTGTTGAAAAACAAAGTTTGGTGGATGATGATCAAAGCGCAGCTTTAATATAGCACGACTTTGTGTATAGCGTTGATTCGCGAGCCTCACACCCCGGTATGGTGGTAAACTGATGGTTTGATCAGTATGCTGTTTAGTGGATGGGCACCTTAGTGGTGTCGTGGATTCGGTCGACCGAGATTGAGCTTAGTGCTCAGAGGGATAGGGTAAGCGGTGTTTTCTCTCACCGAGACGTAAGCCGCAGTGATACTCGATTTCCCAAAAGTGCGGATGTGCATTACGGTGTTTTCTCTAGCTGAGACGTAAGCCGTTGTAGATGGCACTATGCGATCGATCTTTCGAATCAGGAGCCACTATGATGGAAATCCAATTTCCAAATATGACATTTTTCGGTTTTGATTGTAGAGCCTAGTATTGGCGACATGATATATGGTACCCATGCCGTCTATAATTGATATATTTATATTTGAAGTTGTTTTCTTCACTTGTAGTAATAATATAAGATGAAATTTCACGTATTAAACATATTTGGCTATTATAAGGGAAAACCCTATCCTCTGGCTTGCGTTGCATTGTGTGATGGGACCTGGGTCTTATAATAGCTTCATTGTTCTTTATTTAGCATTGCGCTGTTTGTTTTATGCACTGGTATGCTTGGGAGGAAACCCGTTCTGTGTTATACGGTGTGGTCCCTTGATTTACCTAACTTTAAAAGCAAAGATTAATAACTGTTTTAGTTCTCACACCAGTCCCATGACTGACCTGGAGTTTATTGTTTTAACCTAAACTTTGGGTGCCCTTATTTTGACATGGGCAGCTAGTAGTTTTGATTTTTGCAGATTTATATTCACAGGATCCTGATTTACAGCTGGAACGATATCCGGAAAGCTCTGTATCCGTATATCTCTTCTAGTTGTGTTTTGTATTATTTCCGCTGCGATGTATTTAAATGTAATTTAAATCTCTGATATTTTCTGTGTAATATTTATTCATGCTCTGTATATTCTTGTATTCTGATGGAATTGTTGTAATAAGCAATGAAATGTTCTTCTGTCTGCGTTCTGTTGTGGCTTGTTCTCGAAGTATCCGCTCTTTCCTTACCGGGGAAGTTACGGGTCTTCACAGGGTTCATATGCGTGTGTGGACCCGGGCTGGTAGGTAAGACGTTGTTGCATCGTGTAGGTATAAGCCATGTATTATTTGTGGTATCGGGTTGCCACTTTGGGGAGTGATACACCCCACTGTGGGGCCAGCACGGGTATCTACGAGTTAGGGAGCCGATCGCTTGGGGGTAGTGGGTACACCTAGTGGAGATAGGGGAAGGCGGCACCTATGAAGGCGGTTAGGGGTGCACGAAAGTACCATTATCATTATTAAGTCTGTAGGCGGGATCAACCTTAGGGTGACTAGTGGTGGTGCAGTATAGAAATTATCTTATAGTGTTGGTGTAGTTTAGTAATTATCTTATAGTGGTTAGGTGCGCTTTAACGATATCGTTGTTCATCTTGTTTCCTTGTTTACTCTGCCATACTCAATGGTTCATGGTCATTTCCTGATTTTCCAACTTATGCCTTAGCCTAGTTACTTTGGTGATTATATTGTTAAAGTTATCGCACTCGCCAGACTATATGTCTGACCCCCTTTGTTTCCTCCTCTTTTCTTCCTTTCCCCCCCAGGTACTCAGGTTGGAACTAGCACCAGCAGAGCTTGATTTTGGACAACTGTGCTTCTTGCTTTTAGAAGATTGCTTGGATCGCTGGAGAAAAGTTCAGCCTCTCTTTTATTTATGGCTATTTTGTATTGGGGATTATGTCTTTCAATTTATGTACTTTGATTTAGTCAAGATGGATATTATGTACTTGGCTCTGGTTTTGATGATGTAATCAAACATATGTATTTTCCGCTGCAATGAAATAATTTTTTTATTTTATTTTCAAGTACTGTTTATATCTGTCTTGTTGTTAAGTTTCTGTTCTATACACACTTAAAATGCTCTATGGAAGTTAATGCATTCCCTTTATGAGTGACGTTAATGGACGTGGGGTGTTACACGTTGTATCAGAGTTGAAGGTTACCAGAACAGATATGAATTTTGAAAAGTTGTTTTTCAAAACCACTTTGATAAAGAAATACCTTCAAAAGTATGTTTTAAGGAAAGTATTTTCAAGAGAAAAGTTTATTTTAGAAAGCATAACCCCAATGGCCATATATCTTTCCTTCGGTTCTTTTGTATTGAATCTTTCCTTTTTCGTTTCAGCATGTCTGAAGCATCTGAGATACCAGAGGGTGTTCATGTACCCAGTTGGTTTCATCAATATCTCGAGGCTAGGGCCGCCACTGCAGGTCCAGCAAATGCTCCTCCTCCTCCTCGCATCGATACTTTTGCTAAGATATGCAAGGACTTTCGGGCAATGGGTGGAAAACCTTTTCACGGGACGAAGATATTTGTTGAAGCTCGAAACTGGCTAAAGGAGGTGGAAGAATCATTTGGAATCTTTGAAGTGGATGATGGAAGAAAGGTCCAGTTAGCTACCTGGCTAATGAAGGATGAGGCCTCGTTTTAGTGGGAGGTCACTAATAGAGGACGCCCAGTCGATACATGGCCAGATTTTAGGCAGAGGTTTGAGGCGAAGTTTCTCTCACGAGCTGAAGAGAATCTATACATGGAAAGGTTTCTAGCATTGAAGCAAGGGAATCTATCGGTGAAAGAATACGTCAACAAGTTCAACCAATTGGCAAGATTTGGCTTGGACTTGGTGAATACTCCTGAAAATAAGGCCCTGTGATTTGTTAAGGGTTTGAACGAGTCGCTTCATGGGTTAGCTATGACCCACATCCCCACGGGGGCTACCTTTGAGAGGCTAGTTGACATGGAGCTTATGCATGAGGAAGAGAAGGGCGCCAATGCTAATAAGGCACTCGAGAAGAAAGGGGATCCAAAGAAGTCGCAACAGCAACAACAGAACAAGAAAGGTGGCAAAGGCAACAATGGTAAGGGAAAGAAGAGATGCTTTAACTGTGGGACACCCGGCTATCTAAGCAAAGATTATAGGAAGAAAAAGAAGACTGGTTGTTTCCACTGTGGCGAAGCGGGACATATTATTAAAGACTGCCCAAAGAAAGGGCAGACGGCAGAATCTACCTCGGGAGGACAGGTGCAGGCTCTTATGGCACCAGGCAGACAAGGGGACAAGTTCAGCTTCTCACGGTCCCACCGCTGCAAGAACGAGGTAGAGCAATTTCCATTGAAAGTTTAGTTTTTCTGTTTGATCATCCTGTATGTACTTTATTCGATTATGGCGCATCACATTCATTTATCTCTACATCATTAGTTGAAACACTGCACCTAGATACTAGTCTAGTTACGAATCCCTTAGTAGTCTCAAATCCTATTGGTGGTTCGGCTCATCTTTCTATGATTTGTCGGGATTTGAGAGTGTTTATCTTGGGCATTGAGTTTGAATGCAACGCCTTTGTTCTTGGCTTCATGGGCTACGGTTTAATTCTAGGTATGGATTGGCTAACTAGATACGGGGCCATCCTAGATTGTGAAAGAAGGGTAGTTAGATTGTTGACTCGTTTTGGAAAGACCCTTGATATTTCTTGTGACCCTAGAGGTCCAGTAATGCTTAGCTACCTAGAATCCCTTGACGCATCTGATGATGATTTACATTCTGTTCCCATAGTCCGTGAATATGTTGATGTCTTCGATGAGGTGAGGGGTTTACCCCCAAAATGTAAGATAGACTTTCGAATATATCTAGTAGATAATGCAAAGCCAGTTGCATTGCCAGTGCGCCACATGGCTCCAAGAGAGAGAAGAGAACTCAGTAAGAAAGTGAAGGAGTTTCTTGAAAAGGGGTTGATCAGACGTAGTATATCGGAGTGGGGTGCTCCAGTAGTATTTGCCACGAAGGCAGATGGGTCCCTTAGACTTTGTGTGGACTATAGAGAACTTAATAAGCTTAATAAGAAGAATAGACACCCACTGCCGTGGATTGACGATCTCTTGGATCAGTTAGTTGGCGCTTTAGTGTTTTCGCAGTTAGACTTAGCCACGGGTATCCATCAGTTGAGAGTGGCTGAGGATAGCATAAACAAGACTGCCTTTAGGACTCCAGACGGTTTCTTCGAGTGGCTTGTGATGCCCTTCGGTTTGACAAACGCCCCCGCATACTTTGTTGACTTGATGAGTAGGGTGTTTAGGGAGTACCTTAATAAATTCGTGGTAGTCTTTGTGGACGACATCTTGATCATTTCTAAGAACGAGGAAGAGCATGCCCTACATCTTAGGGAAGTGTTGGAGTCTCTTCGAGCGCATAGCCTTAAAGCTAAATTTTCTAAATGTCACTTTTGGAGGAAGGAAGTGCGATTCTTAGGGAACGTGGTTTCCAAAGAAGGGATAGCCGTGGATCCAGCAAAGGTAGTGGCCATCCAAGATTGGAAGGTTTCTAAAAATGCTACCGAGGTGAGGAGTTTTCTAGGATTGGCTAGCTGCTATAGGAAGTTTATCAAAGACTTCGCAAAAATATCAGCTCCATTAGCACACTTGACGAAGAAGAACTTAGTTTTCACATGGGACGTAGATTATGATGATGCGTTCCAATGTCTAAAGAGAGCTTTGACCACAGCCCCAGTCTTAGTGTTGCCAGATAGGAGTAAGCCATTTACCGTTTATACCGATGCTTGTGGGACAGGACTAGACGTAGTCTTAATGCAAGAGGGAAGGGTAATTGCCTACGGTGGAAGGCAGTTGAGAGTGCATGAGAGAAATTACCCTACACATGACCTAAAGTTGGCCGCTATTGTTTTCGTGCTTAAGTCTTGGCGCCATTATCTTCTTAGCGAGAAATTCGAATTATTCACTGACCACAAATCACTAAAATACTTATTCTCTTAGAAGGACTTGAACTTTAGGCAGCAAAGGTGGATGGAATTCTTAGCATCCTACGACTTCGAGATAGCATATACCCCTGGCAAGGGTAACGTGGTGGCGGACGCCTTAAGTAGGAAGAGGTTATCCTTGAGTCCGTTGTTTGTTGAGCGGCGAAGCTTAGAGTTCATCTCTACGTTTGACTTTAAACCTTCCATTGACTTCGTACCCGGTTTGCTAGCATCCTTAGAGGTCAGACCTACGCTTTTGGGACGGATTGGTGAGGCACAGCGAGATGACCCATAGTTGGTTGAGTTAGTCGAGAAGCTCAAAGGAGGGGAGTCATTAAGCCATCTCCGTAGGTATACCCTAGATGATAAGGATTGGTTACGTTGTGACGGTAGACTTTGTGTACCACGGGACGAGAATCCGAGGAAGACCATTCTTGATGATGCACATTGTTCGAAGATGACCATTCATCCCGGCGGGGACAAGATGTATATGGACATGAGATGAGTTTACTTTTGGGTCGGTATGAAGAAGGACGTGGCCGAGTACATCGCTAGATGCTTGGTGTGCCAACAAGTAAAAGCAGAGCAAAAGAAGCCCGGTGGATTACTACACCCATTGGAGGTCCCACAATGGAAGTGGGAAAGCGTCTCGATAGATTTTGTTGACGGGTTACCGAGATCGAGGAACGGTAATACGGGGATTTTGGTCGTGGTAGACAGACTTACCAAGAGCGCCCATTTCATTCCCGTGAAGAGTAAGAGGACTGCTCCATGGTTAGCCTCCGTATACAATTGAGAGATAGTTCGTTTGCACAGTGTTCCTTCTAGCATAGTGAGCGACCGCGATCCTATCTTCACTAGAGAATTTTGGAAGAGCTTGCAAGAGGTGGTAGGGACTCAGTTATGTTTGAGCACCGCATATCATCCTCAGATGGACGGCCAGACCGAGAGGGTGAATCGTATTCTAGAGGACCTACTTAGGTTGTGTGTCTTAGATTTCAGAGGTACATGGGAGGAACATCTTCCGTTGGTGGAGTTCGCATATAATAACAGCTTTCAGTCTAGCATTGGCATGGCACCATTCGAGGCTCTTTATGGACGGCCGTGTCATTCGCCTACATGTTGGTGGGAGTCTACAGATAAGATCTTACTTGGGCCTGATATGATTAGAGAAACTTCGGAAAAGAGCGATTTGATTCGAAGGAGGATGAAGACGGCGCAAGATACGCAGAAATCTTATGCGAACAAGAGGAGGACAGATCTTGAGTTTGATATTGGGGACATGGTCTTTGTCAAGGTGTCTCCATTACGGAACATCGTTCGCTTTGTGTCCATTGGGAAGTTAGCACCATGGTTCGTAGGGCCATTTCCTATTAAGGAGAGGATTGGGCAGATGGCGTATAGAGTGGAGTTTCCCGAGAGACTTAGTGGTGTACATGACGTATTCCATGTATCACATTTGAGGAAGTGCCTGCATGAGACCGCGGAAGTGGTGGAGCCGAGCTTGCTTAGGGAGGTGGAGATCGAGCGTGATGCGACGATTCGACGAGCTTCTACATGCATTCTTGGGTCGGAGGTTAAGAAGTTGAGGAATCGAGAGGTCAAGCTAGCCAAAGTGCAATGGGGAGATGATGAAAGCAACGCTACTTGGGAGACGGAAGAGAAGATGCACTCATTGTACCCTTTTCTTTTCCAGGGTATGTCTTTTAATTTCTCCTTTATCGCTTACCTTGTACTTATGTTATCTTTAGTATGTCCTCTCGCTAGTATCTTTGACCTTTAGATAGGGTAGTCCTATGGTTGAAACATGTGTTTGAGACATGTTATGTATGATGGATGCATGTGGATGCAAGTGTTTGCTAGTGGTTGCTCGTGGATGCATATACACACACTTTAGGCACTAGATCGGCTCAGTCACTTCATATTGCATATTGCATATAAACATGTGTGCATATTTAAGTTAATGATTGTATAATGGTTGTACCATCATATGGATGTTGCATTTTGGTGAATGGTTGTGCACACATGTAGAAGTAATATGTATCGATAGGATTCTTTCGCATACATAATGGACGCATGGCACTATCATGGTTTGCATTAAGGAGGTCAACTGAATCAGTAGACTGCCTGATTTTGCATTTGATAAGGAACATATACACACACTTCTTGCATATGTTCATATAGCATTAAGAATTTTATAAGGACAATGGATGTTTGTGTTTGATGGTTGAGTAGATGGTTGTTTGGATGGTAGGATATGCATTCTCCTTAACTTGAAGATTTCGGGGGCGAAATCCTTTAAGGAGGGGAGAATGTAACACCCCGTATTTCTGTTAACACTATAATAACAAATTAAAGAATAACTAATCTCAGACGAGAGAATTAAGGGAAACGGGTTGCGCCATTGTGTTCGTCTCGGAATTCTGGTTGAGATATAGTCCGAGTTTGCATGAATTGGACTTCGTACGAAGAAGTTATGGCCATCAGAAGTTTCGGAAAATTCAAAACAGATTTCAAAATTTGAAAATTCAGAGTGAGATGGGCAAGGCGGGAATTTTCCCGCCAGGGCCAGATCGACCATAGGGTCGACCTGGGGGTCGACCTGCCCTGACTAGGTCGACCATAGGGTCGACCTGGTGGTCGACCTGGGTGTCGACCTACCCTGACCAGGTCAACCATAGGGTCGACCTGCCCCCCCGGGTAGATTTGTTTTATGACCTGTTGATGACTAGATGTTGACTCACTAGGGTTTCTGATATGCTCTGATTGGCTGGGATTAATTCTGGATTGATCGGACGACTTAAAATAATCCTAAACTCTATAAAAACACCTATGGACTCGAACCCTAAAATCAAAATAAAAATTAGATTCATGGCCTCCATGCCGTCACCTAGCAACTCAGCATAGCCGCCACCAATTAGAGAGGAAGAAAGCTAGTCTAAATCAATTCTTTTCAACTTTAATAATGAATTTTCATCAAAGGAAAGCTATTACAACTTCAGAACTCAGAATTCAAAATTCAAGACCTTTTCTGAGTTGTGAGTTCGATAATTTTAATAAAATAATTAGAAAATTAATTGGATTGAGTTATGATGTGGACTATTTGGATACGATGTGAATTATTGACCGCATGTTATTATTCATGTAGTAAAATTATGATGTTTATGTTGTAAATTCTATAATGCTATCTTGTAAAGTTGAGATCATCTATGCTGTAATTTTATGGTTGGCTTATGTATAATCGGATCACCATGTTGTTCATATGCTAGTTTGGGTATGTTGATTCATATGATAAATCATAAGTATGTATGCAAGTTTAGATTTTTATTAAGACATGAATAATATGCAAGTTGGGGAAAATTATATGTATAACTTTATATGCTTCATGGCATCTATTTTTAGATCTAAAGTTAGGCTATGACATGTGTGAGTTATACGCCAAATTCTACATGCTAGTTTACAAGTTTAGATGTAAGTTTATTCCATTTTTATGTTGCATAAATCACATATGCAAGTTTATATGAATACATGTGTTTGAATATGAAACATGCTATGCAAGTTTGTGGTTATTGCCTATGCAAGTTTACACCTTTAGATATAGATCTATGACATACACGGTTTATGCAAGTTTGTGACCATTACCTAAACAAGTTTACACCTTTAGATTTGGATCTATGACATATTTTGTTTACGCAAGTTGTAACTTTGGCCTATGCAAGTTTTAGATGTAGAACATCATTCACACATGCAGGTTCACCCCTTATGGTTAGATCTAGTTTTAATTATCTGCATGTTGTGATGTTTTCTCTTTATTCCATGAGTTAAACTATTCGAGTCTAACGTATATTTTACTTAAACGAACGATCGTACAACATGGGGTAAAAAGGGGATAATACTAAAAGATTTAATTGGCATAAATGCCTTAAAAGGCATAAAATAAATTGTGATGAAAATTGGTATGATTTTACATACCATAAATAGATGGACATAATTGAGTCAATTATGGCCATAGTTAAATTTGGAATTAACTGATAATTTGAATAGGGAAAATAATTCAAATTAGGGGATGATTAATTAGGAGTAATTAATCGTCTAAGACACGAGATTAGGCTCGTTTGTGGTGTAAGACTTCCCAGACCCGCCCGACAAATCCAGCTGCCACAAATGCCAGTCTAATTTGGGAGGTCCTAGGCACAAATTAAATATGTAACAGTTGTAAAGACACGAGGTTAGGCTCGTTTGTGGTGTAAGACTGCCCGGACCCGCCTGGCAAATCCAGCTGCCACAAATGCCAGTCTAATGTGAGAGGTCTTTATGAGGTTACGGTCTTAATGAATTAAGAAACACTTAACCAGATAAACATGTAGTGGGACAGAGGGTGTTAAGTGGGTGCCTTGGGTGGCATGTGGAATCTAGTGGGTGCCTTGGGTGGCATTTGAAATACGATTAGAAATACTTAACCAAATTGAAACATGTAAGTTAATGTGAATAAGAAGTGGGTTAAGTGGGATGTACTAGAGGGGACCAAGCTTAGGTGGATAGCTTGTGTCAATTAATGGGGGCCCGTTTCGACGAGTAACCCATACGTATCTTTGTGGGTTCGACCCAAGTCGAGGACGGGACACGCATACTGGGCTTGACTGTAAGAGGCCAAAACGGGTTAGCGGTGGCAACGCAAGTCCAACGGGTTCGTATGCGTGTGTGGACCCGGGCTGGTAGGTAAGACGTTGTTGCATCGTGTAGGTATAAGCCGTGCATTATTTGTGGTATCGGGTTGCAACTTTAGGGAGTGATACACCCCACTGTGGGGCCAACACAGGTATCTACGAGTTAGGGAGCCGATTACTTGGGGGTAGTGGGTACACCTAGTGGAGATAGGGGCAGGCGACACCTATGAGGGTAGCTAGGGGTGCACGAAACTACCATTATCATTATTAAGTCTGTAGGCGGGATCAACCTTAGGGTGACTAGTGGTGGTGCAATATAGCAATTATCTTATAGTGTTGGTGTAGTTTAGTAATTATCTTATAGTGGGTTAGGTGCACTTTAACGATATCGTTGTTCATCTTGTTTACTCTGCCATACTCAATGGTTCATGGTCGTTTCCTGATTTTCCAACTTATCCCTTAGCCTAGTTACTTTGGTGATTATATTGTTAAAGTTATCGCACTCGCTAGACTTTATGTATGACCCCCTTTGTTTCCTCCTCTTTTCTTCCTCCCCCCCCCCAAGGTGCTCAGGTTGGAACTAGCACCAACGGAGCTTGATTTTGGACAACTGTGTTTTTTGATTTTAGAAGATTGCTTGGATCACTGGAGTAAAATTCATCCTCTCTTTTATTTATGGCTATTTTGTATTGGGGATTATGTCTTTCAATTTATGTACTTTGATTTAGTCAAGATGGATATTATGTACTTGGCTCTGGTTTTGATGATGTAATCAAACATATGTATTTTCCGCTACAATGAAATAAAGTTTTTTATTTTATTTTCAAGTACTGTTTATATCTGTCTTGTTGTTAAGTTTCTGTTCTATACACACTTAAAATGCTCCATGGAAGTGAATGCATTCCCTTTGTGAGTGACATTAATGGACGTGGGGTGTTACAGAGATTGAGTCACAAACTCCTAGATGACCCCCTTCCTTTGAGGTTAGGAAACACTAGGATCATCATGAGAGCGTCGATTATCATGGCAAAACCCTCGAGACAGAGGAAAGGAGGACTTTGAATTTCTATAAAGTCCTTCCTCCATTTCTAAAGTGCCACGATCGATTTTCTCATAAGAAAGTTAGTGTTAACTGCCTGTTTCATCATAATGGGACAACAAGATTATCAAATTGCAAGATGTTTAAGACTTGGAATTCTCCATTCATGAATTGTAGATGTATTACATGAGTTAAGGATTTTCTCCTTCAAGAAGAGAAGAACAAGATTGAGAAATAAAAAGTTCGTCCCCCTTTATGTGGCTCCGGGGGTCTTATTTATAGAGAATTTAGGGCCCCTTCTGCTGCTAGACTATTGGGCATGCATGGACCTCTACCGGTCGCTATTTTCCTTGGTCTCGGGCGTTTGGCTCTCGATCGTTCCTTTGGTGCTAATTATAGTCTTCGAAGTGAAGGTCCCGGTCAACTGGGGCTTCTCCGATACTGATATGGGCTTGTTGCCGCGGTGGTTTTCAAATGGTATTTGAACTCTCGGTAGCACCTTCTGGGTGAAGACTCCCGGATGTAAGCTTCTAGATGTAGGCTTTCGGCTTTCTCTTGAATACTTAGAGGAGCTTTCCCTCGTGACATATGTAGATAGCTGATGGTTCAAAACTGCTACTGGTTCCTGTACTAGGTAAATTAGTACAGATAGCCTATATCTCTACTAGAGTCCCAGTCAACCTTCCGATGGAGCTTTCAGGACGATCTGGTTTCCCGGAAGATAACTTTCGGTGATGTTTACATTGTCTATCGATGTGGCCTTTCGTCATTCATGAAGTAGCTACTTCGAAAGCTGGTTCCGGATAATATTTACGTACTTCTGGGTTGATATCTTTCTCTTTAGGACTCTCTTGTCGGGTAGACCCTATCGGACAAACTCGGTCGGATAAACTTCGCTATTGTTTTGTTAGGCTTTGAACTCCTTTCTTAGGAAGTGCTGGTTTTGAAATCGGGAATCATGAGAGGGCACTTCAGAAATTGGAATTGAGTAGTACCCATTAGTAGCTTTTGGTGGGTTGCGCGATATATTTTGTTGATCGATTTTGGATCAGTAACCTAGGGTGGAGTCGCGAGGTTAGGCAGATTTGTCGTTGTGTCGGAGGCGCACCTGAAGGAAAGGTATGGTGGCCTGAAAATTGCGAAGGAGGCATTACAGTGTCGATGAAGTTGATCTACAGTTTGACAGTGGGGAGTTTTGATTTTTTTTTTTTGGACAAACTGGGATGAACGAGAATCTGGAGTAAACAGTAGGATTTGTGGGGAGTCTGTTTCACTATCGTTTTGTTAGGCTTTGAACTCCTTTCTTAGGAGGTGCCGGTTTATGTTGTTCTCAAATCACTCTTTCCCACTTTCGGTCTTCTCCATTTGTTCTTCCAGAAGGTTCTCCTGTGTCTAATGTGTTCCTCTGATACCCTTTCACTGTCAGCCTATGTTGGAGGTTTATTTTGGTAGTAACACTAACAGTCTTGGTACAAATTAAATGTGAAAGCATAGTTTATGATTGAAACCGTACAAACCGAAGCAATACCAACTGCAGTAGGTTTATGAATGTATACCTTTCAAAATCTTACATATGCAAGCATCTTTCCTCCATTTGATTACATATAAACCATGTTTATGATTACAGACAAGTAACTGTTACGTCCACTTGATTACATATAAGCATTTGTTATGTCCATTCAACCTGAAATACGAAACATGAACCAGTTAGCTAAGTTATTAAATATCAACCTCCTTCAGTTCTAAACCATGTACTATGAATCATAAGTTTAACATGAACTGTGAATCATGAGATCAACATGAACTAGGAAACACGTACTATGTAATCAAAAAATAAACAAGAACTATGAACCTGAAATTATGAGCTAAACATGAACTATAAACCTGAAATTTTGAACTAAACCTGATATTACGAACTACACTTGTACACTTGTCTACCATAGCCATAAAACAGTCATGGTCAAAAAGTCTTCAATACTCATCGGACTCTTGTTTTTTCGACTCTTGCTCGAGCTTTCCTTGAATAGAGATGTCACTTTGCTCACGATTACATTACTCTTCTTTTTAACATTGTCTATACCCTTTCAATGATGTGAGCATGTATTATCAAGCGATTAAATTACGTATTGTTCACCTTAAGTGTTAAAAATGTATCATAGAACTAAATTAAATAAATGCATAACTTATTTTTCAAACATACATCCTCATATGTATTTAATTATCAAAGTTGTTTGGTTTTGTTTAGTTTATTTATATTACCAATGTTATTTATTGCTAATAAATAATTATCATTTTTATTTAGTCTAATAATCAAAATGTATAAACCCCTATATTAGGCAAATAAACTAAATAAAATTAAACTATAAAGTTGTTTATTTAATAAAACTAAGTTTATGTTAGTTAATTATATCTTTATTAGTTTAGTTTAGTTTAATTCATTATTTTTTATTTTAATTTAGTTCATGTTCATTAAACTATAAAATATATAGACCTTTATATTATCAAGCTCAGTATCATTTAATTAATTAAATGGTTGCTTAATTTAGTTTAGTTTAATATAAGTACATGGTTAGTTAATTTAGTTTAGTCTAATATGAGTACATGGTTAATTAATTTAGTTCAGTTTAATGTAAGTACATGATTTTAAATTAAATTTTGGTTAGTTAAAGGTGCATGGTTTCAAGTTTAATTACCTACCGGGAAAAGTGACGTGGTCCACACACTTTGATCTTAACACCATATATATCTATCTGCACGACCCCATTATCTATTCCATCATTGCCGTTATCGCCCTCACCAGCGTCTCCGTCATCACCTCCATCGTTGATTTTGTCATACTCTTTATCATCCTCTCCACTGTCATCCTTGTCGTCCCTTTTTGCTTCAATCTCTTCGTCATCCTCCTCTTCATCTTCATCTTCCTCGGTAGGTGCATTTGGTGAACCATTTTCCCTTTTTTCATAGATTTGGAATGACCGCTTTCCTTTGTATGTAGCATCAACCTGGGTAGCCTTCTAATTTCCATGTTCTGTAGGAAGCATAAAACGATAAACATAACTTACGAGCAAAATTATATGCCACAATCATTGAAAGAGGTAATTTAACTTACAAAATCAGCTTCCAAGTCACTTATCCTATGCATTACTTCTTCGTATTATTATGACTCTTGAAGAGCTAGGTGTCGCATACACTTGTTCATTTCCATAAGCTATCAATTATGTAATTTTGTGGGACTGGAGATATGTAGGGCAAATGTGGAATATGTAATGGATCATCTCATCCTATTCGCTATATGTACCGTCTAGGATCCTTTACTTATTTTCTTGTTGGGGAGGTAGAGTTAGGTAAAACTGGGATAAATAATATACTTCTAAAGACATGATAATAGAAACCTACATGCCCAACTTCAATGTAAAAGAAACAAAGAAATCTATATTCCTTTAACGAGCTGCGACATCTAGTAAACATATTTAGTAATTTACCACCTATAAGTGTTGTAGTCAATGTCTAAACCCTGATATAAATATTAATGGTAGTGATTCTGATTTAGCACTTGCTGAATATCCGCATATGAATCGAATGTCATGGCATGTGTCTTGTTAAGAGGAATATCTAAAGAAATAAAGTTTGCTTGATCAGTTGTTTATAACACTATTCACCTAAAACTAACTCATAACAATCACTTGGAGGAACGTGCAAAGGCAATCGCTTCAGTGATAAGTTACAAAAAAATAGAGCCTTATTGTTTTCAAAACCAACTAAGGTGTTTCATGGATTCCAATTAATATGACTGGCCTGTTAATGATGGATATGATAATGTGAAATTGAAAACAAACGAGCTACAGTATCACACGTTCTTACTCTAATCTCTTTCTCCCAAGCTTTTATACTTGGGTAAGAGGATTGGTTTACACTATTTTTTATAATATAACCCATATACTTGAAAAGCCACTCAGTTGGTTATTTAAACACATACACTAGAATAAATTGAAAAAATGAAAGGTTGATATACCTGTAATAACTCAATAAATCCAGTGAGAAGAACTCCCTTGGTCATAGCTATATCCAGACTTTGTTATTGATACATAATAATAGTTGAACCCCAATCATATTATTGGGCTAATCCTAAATCCATAACTAGCTCTATATATCCAAGACTGATTGTGTCATTTATCGATTTGAAAAAAAGGTTTCCCATCATGTATAACCTTAAATTCTAGCAATATGATCTAGGTTATTCAAGTTAGTTGCTATGTAGTCCTCGGAAAAATACTTAATCAAATGAGATTTGAAAATATTTCCAATCCTGATATATATTTTCCAACAAAGAGAAGTAAATATTGACTAGCATTGTCAAATCAGCTCCATCACTCATTATATGAAATATGATGAGTATTCAACCAAACAGGTATAGATATCATATAGTAAAATCAAATGGTGCAAAACCAATCTCAATATTCAAAAGTAAAAAAGTATGAGTAGGAGGCCACCATCACTCAACTATGACATGTATGAATCTATTATCACAATTTCTCAATTCGACATTCATGAATCTACCAAAAAATTTCACTATAAGATCACTAATCGATGGATGAAATTTTAGCCTTTTCTACCATTTTAGTATTGTTGTAAATGGTCTGTGACATCTCATATTATCGCGATTCTATTCATAATAACGGTTTTAATGCAAGTTCGTAAGATAAATGCATAAATGAACATAAAGTTAACATTTAACTGTAACAAATAATGCACTGTAAGCTCTTTTCCAATTGTGAATATATGATGTACTCCTTCTCGAAGACCAGTAATAGACCAGAACAAAAATGTCAAAGATATCTTACTGTCTACACCAACTCGAAATCCACCGTCAATAGCCTGTCTACTTCTTCTAGATGTTGTCCATCTCTGTATATCACTAACAGAGCTAGACCTTTCCACATTAATGTTTTCCATCACTAAATCGAAATTATTTTACAAAACCACAAGATTTTGGAGTTCACAAATTCATCTTTAATTAGAATAATTTTAGGTGATTTGGTGGGGAATGGATTGAGGGTTGAATATAAACTAAGATTGGTTTGGTTTGTACCAAATTTCCTTATTTTTTTTGCTTATAGAGTGGGATTAGTGAAGTGGAGACATGAAAGACACTGAAGGAATTAGCTTTTGGGTTTTCTGAAGCGGGTATGAAAGCATGGTTATGTTTATTAAAAAAAGTAATAACATGTAAATGGTTTATAGGTTAAAGGGGGTTTTGAACCTCATTTGTACTCGTACACGATTTATAGTAAACCATTTATAGGTTACCGAAGAAAGAATACACACAAACTGGAACTTCGTGCTGAATGAGCGGGGCTTTATGGCATATAATTTAGTGTTACTCCTCTTGAAATTTACTATGCTGCTAGAGATGCTTTTATCACCACAGCTCTCTATAGTACCATACCCCATAAACATGCATTTTTCTAGTGTAACACCCTTTATTGTGCTTCCTCAGCACTGGTTTATTCGAATCAATCACCATAACTTTTTCATCATGCATCAGACTATAACGTGCATATGGTATAAATATAACTTTTTACTTATTACACTATTTAGAGCGAATTTCATTATATCCTTCTATTATACGCTCTCGTGTAAACTATTCAGTGTCACTCTATCATTATTGTTATTTATTTAAGATTTTATTGTTGTATATTTTATCCTTCATAATCATATCTAATGATTCCAAACAAACACTTGAAAATCGTTCTTCTATTATTCCCCTAAATATGAAAAAAAATGTTTTCTATTTTACATATTAACTTTAATCTTCTAAATTGATTGTTTTACACTATACATGCAATGTGTGCATCCTGTCTAAGTGAAAAATACAAAACTAAGAAAAAACCAAGTACTTCTATTCTTATTTTCTAACATGGAAGAGCTATTATTAATCTCACCTACATTAGAATCTTTCTCAGAATCACCAAATTCCTTTGGTAATTTGCACCAATGTTTTGTGCACTAACACCATCAAAATGTACAAATGTTTCCTCCAAAATGTCACTACTATCAATTATTTTTCCCTATAGATAATGGAGAAGAACTCGTTTCAGCTTCAATAAAAAATAGTACCCATAATTAAAGAAAGTTAATTTCTTCTTCTTAAGTTTTGTTCCCCTTTCTTTTGAACGAGAATTCCTTTTATGACCTTAGTGGCACTTCTGAATATCGAAATAATTCTCCATAGTCTATAACAAAGTGATACTCTCCTTTACATCAATAACAGAAGAATGGTTTCTTTTTTACCTACTCCATTTTTTGGTACCAAATTTTTGAGTTTAAATTTTCTGATAACTTGCCCATGAGATCATGAGTCTTAAGGTGAAATTTAGTCATGAGATCATGGGTCTTGATGCGTCCTAAGCCAACAGTCACAATTTTATCCACTTGCCCTTCTTGTATAAATTTCTCTCCCCTTCTACCACCTCCCAACACCAAAATAAATTTACTTCTCCTTCATTCTTTAATTTTTACGACCAAAGATAAGCTATAATTTCAAGTAAATTTTGATATTGTTTTGCATATTTTTTTGATGTTTGCAACATATATTTTTCCTAATATTGTTCTTCCTATTTGAAATTTTGGTTGTTCAGAATCGCAAATCGTCAAAAACACCATTGGTCCCCATAATGCTTGCTACTAAAAACTATAGTTCTTGCTTACCCAAATGTGGTGCTAACAAGAAGAATGTCCATAAATCCATTTTTGATAAATATATTATGATGGTGATAGAAATAAATTTGCAGAGACAGAAATTGATAGGTGATACCAAATTTCGTCATAAATACGGAAGTCTTCGTAGAGACTGGGTAAATTGTGAAAGTTTCAACAACAAGATTGGCGTTGGTTGGGAACCTACTAAGCAAACAGTTCACGTAGCGACGAGCGGTGCAATGAATGTGCATATGTACTTTTTAATTAATTTGAATTTAATCTTTTCGAAATCATTTCGTTCTTATGTTAAATTTCCAAGAACTTGGCTCGGGTGTTCTTAAATACAGAACAACACCCCTTGATTATTTGGATCTGCAGTAACAATTATTTCAAGGGATTCATGCTACTAGACAAACGTCCCATATGCTTGCTCAAACTAAAGAAGAATTCACTCCAATTGCACATCACCACCTTCCCCATTCAAACATCCAAGGGATTTTGGCATATTTTAGAACCCCTTGATGATTTAGAATATCATGGCTAGTACTTTCCCAATTTGAACGATTCTCTATCACGCTAAAATTCGCTGTAGAAAAATCTTCCACTACAAACTCCAGTTCAACGAAATCCAGTCCAACAAACTTGACATGTTGGCTCTTCTTATACTACATCGAGCAACTCTAGAAGACGTCGCTATGAAATGTACAATAAGATAGTTGTGATTATTGAAGCCATACATGAGGAACGAACAAAGAAATCTCATTCAAACTCTGGTAGTCGAAACACAAACATCGTATGTTCAACATGAAATTCATTAAACTACACTAATATTGTTGCTCACATCAAAAGTCTACTAGAAAGAGTAGATTTTACTTTTGCTAAATAATGTACATTGTTAGGGGTAATACATAGTTACAAGATGATGACACTAATCATTGGTTGTCTGTGAGATAGACCCATCGTACGAGAATAGGCTACAAAAATGCTATATCACAAGAGGTGAATCTATAAGTGATGATAACATCAGGATGGCGGCAAAAATTTATTTTTATACTAATTATCTCTGCATTTTATGAATTGTATTTGTTAATTTTTTTAGCAATATGATTGTATTTTAATTTATGTATTGTAATTTCATTTTAATTATACACATATTAAAAAGGAATAAAAAATCAATTACCTAAAACATAATTATATCATAAATAAAAATTAAAATTAAAATACCACATTTAAATGTCCTATTTGAAACCACAAACGCATTCCCCTTTTACCTTATCGCAGACGCATTCTTAGCGTTTTTGTCTTCCTTTATTTCTTGTCTCTCCTTGGGCTCCCTCTCTTCCATCGTCACCTAAGGCCTCCATAACTGACCTAACCACACATGGCCAACCTTCTTTCATCTCCAGCAAGCGGGCCCTGCTTGAAAACCGAACAATAATCCTCTTTTCTATTTTCTGCTCTATTCATATTTTCACCTTGTGTTGCAGAGACTGTATCTTACTTCTGTATAACCCAAATCCACTTTTTCTTTTATTTTAGATTTGAGTAAAATTGAAATAGCTACAACTTTCATATTGAACATTTTTCCAGACTTTTAAATCTTCTACGTTGGAATTGCGAATCTTTCAGATACATTTTTGGCCTAGATTTCCAACTCAAAAAATTTACTATCACTGTTTTGGTTGTAAGTTCTTCAGATTTTATCGAAAAAAGATTTTATTTTTCCCATATTGAAGAGAAAAAATTTATAATGAATTTTTAGTGTATGACTTCTTCAAATTTTGAGGTTAATTCGTCCACAAATAAATTTCAAAATGATTAAAAAAATTATGTTATTTTTGTAAATTTTGGTAAAAATCTGAATCCATTTTTTTTTAGCCAAAACCTCTCTGTAATAATCTGAATTTCCCTGCCCTTCAAATCGACCACAAGTCCCATTCGAAAGTCGGAAATCCTCGGATTATTAACTTTGGATGCACAACACATCAGAACAAGCAACAGAAGACTTTTATTAACACTATAATAATGTAACATCAGTACAGAATATCAGATTGTATCGAAAATAATACAGCGGAAGATAAATTTACAATAAATGTAATACAATGCACAATGGAAGACTATCAATGCTCTGGACACAGCTTTAAGCTTCAATCTAGAATCCTGTTCAATGAAATAATATGCAAAACAAGCTACTCGACTGCCAGTGTGGAAAATATTGGCACCCGATTTTGCAAGGGAAAAACAAACTACGAGTCAGTCATGGGACTGGTATGAGAAACTTTATAATTATAATTAACTTACATAAAATAAGGCAAATCATGGAACCACGCCTTATGTCATTGAACGAGTCTACTCCACTTGATTGACAGTTCCTAAATAATAAGCAATACTAGATATATGGATCTACAATGCATCATACAACATGCAATTTTCCAACATACCTATTTAGGTTTAACCCCAAACATAGATTTTTGAAATCCAATTCCCCTTAAAGAAATTATTCCTTTGGACTTTATTTCCCGATTTCTTATTTCAAAACATTTGAAATACATATCTATTTTTCATGTCAAAGTAGATTTCACTTCGGGATCTCAAACCAAAATCATTTGGAAATATGAATTCCAAAACAAATTCATACAAATAATATGCAAGAAAATATCGTGCTCCCCGTCGATAAGGGAAAGGGTACGTACCTTACCAACTCGATATATATGTGCACCTCCCACGATGGAGCAGGCCACACTGACGATGCTCCATTGCACACTCTGGGGAACTACACCACCACCTCACCCATACTTTTAGTCCCTGGGTTACCCGAATCTTTAGCCACATACTAAATCATTTCATATCCCGAAGTAGGGAAAATCATTTCACAACATAATAATCACAAGTACTTTCAAACTATAGTACTTCACATCAGCAATTCACACATATGATCAGTCACTATTAATCATATAACCTTTGAGCTCGTACGTCTCAAAGAAGGGTGTTAAGAAAGAGAATAAATTCTCCACCACCAAACAGATACATCATCAATAGCAACTAATTGGTTACGTGTTGAACTACAATGTAAAACCATAATACATTTCAAAATCATTTCAACAACATCGAGTTTAGCCCTCGAAATTGTAACACCCCATATTTTCTATGAATATTAAATTTTATGAGAAGAATTGGGTAAACGGGTTACGTCATTGTGTTCGTCTCGGAATTCTGCTTCTGATAGAGTCCGAGTTTGCGTAAATCGAGCTCCGTATGAAGAAGTTATGGAGTTCAGAAGATTTCAAGTTTAAACAGAAATTAAATTAAAACAGTAATTAAAAGTCAAAACAATTCAAAATTCAAAATTCAGTCAGAGCGGGCTGAGCGGGAAATTTCCCACTCAGAGGTGTCGACCCCCTAAGGGGATTCGACATAGGTGTCGACCCCCCTATAGGGCTGTCGACATAGGTGTCGACCCCCCTGTAGGGAGTCGACCCCTTTGAGATCTGCTTCCTGTGATGAATTTCTGTAGTCCTGAGCTGATGTGGCCTTCTCTGATTGGCCAATGACTAATTTTTGAGGTGTTAGGGCTTATGTGTTGTGTTATGTTTGGCTGGATGACACATCTCTTTGGTTTGATGGCTCTGATTACTCCTAGACTAATCTAAAGGCTAGAATTAAACCTAGACTTCTATATAAGCACCCCACACCTCAACACTAGACTACACAATGAAGCCGTCATGCTATACATGCCTAAGTTAGCCTAGCCTCCATCTTCTCCAAATTAGAAATCAAGTGAGAAAGCTCCAAACAAAATCCAAACTAGAGAATCAAACGTCTACATCAAAGGATAGCTTTTTAAATTTAGAAATCAGATCCCAGAATACAAGATCCATCATTTTTCTGTAAGTTTAGTTATTATTTAGATTTAAACATCTAATAGAAATCATGAATGTAATAATCAGATCTAGAACGATGCCTAATTCTGATTCGTTCCTATCCTTTTGTCAAATCTAAATTGCTTATGCCTATGTGACTATTGAGATTGATGTAATGACACCTATCATGCCTATGAGACTATTGGACTGACATAATAGAACCTATCATGCCTATGAGACTGTTGTGACTGACACAATAAAACCTATCATACCTGCGAGACTGTTAGACTGACATAATAGAACCTATCATGCCTATGAGACTGTTGGATTGACACAATGGAACCTATCATGCCTATGAGGATGTTGTGATTTATACGATGGAACCTATCATGCTGTACATCCTATGCCTATGAGACTATTTTGATTTATATAATGGGGATTATCATATTGTACATGAAAATTAGTGATTCTCTTAAGTCAAATTCTATCTAATCTTTATACCTATGGTGTAAATTGCTTAGCTTGTCTACACATATTGTTAATGTACAACATTGAAACATGATTCTTGAATTTGGTACATCTTCACATGCCTATTTTTCCTTGTGTAAATTCCTAAGCTCCTTCTCTATTTTCCCTCTTTTTACTTGATTTGTGAATACTAAGTTCATTCGGAACTTAGATTGAATCTCGTTGTACGTGCGATTATAATGCGGGAAAAATTGGGCATAGCATGGGAATGTGTCATAAAATTGGGTTGGCTAGACTTGTGGAAAATTTGACACATAGATTTGGACACATATGGCAAATATGTAAATTGGCTAAAGATGAACATGCCTAACCTGAGGTTAGATTGAGTTGTGGTGTAAGACTACCTGGAATTGCCCGGCACATCCAGCGACCGCAACAATATAGATCTAATGTGAGAGGTTAGCGCATTTAAGCCCAAAAACCCGAGGTTAGATTGAGTTGTGGTGCATGGCTACCCGGAACCGCCAGACACATCCAGCGACCGCTACAATATAGATCTAATGTGAGAGGTTGGTGCTTTGATGAGTAAATTAAAGCTAAGAAACAGACAGACTAAGAATGGTAGGGTTAAATTAATCAAAGCAACACTTAACCAATATAACATGATGTGTGATAGGGTTAAGTAGCACAAGAGGCAACACTTAACCAATGTAACATTACTAGTGGTAGGATTAAGTAAGATAAGAGGGCAACACTTAACCAATGTAACATGACCAGTGGTAGGGTTAAGTTAACACTTAACCAATGAACGAGTGGGGTTAAGTTAATGGGAAACACTTAACCAATATAATATGATGAATGAACAGGGTTAAGTTAATAGAAAACACTTAACCAATTATAGCATGATAAATGAGAAGGGTTAAGTTAATAAGAAACACTTAACAAACATGACATGGTGTGTGGATGGGTTAAGTTAACTTGAATGGATGGATAACACTTACCAATTTGGGAGGTATACGAATAGACCCTAGAAAACCCTAGTAACGGGGACCCATTTCAGCAGTAACCCACATAGATGTATCACGGTACCCTGAAACTAGGCAGGGTAGGGCACGATTACTGGGCTGATTATAAGCGGTCAAAGAAGCGGCAAGGGGTGCAGCAGTGTAGTTCCGACGGAGTATGGACGTGCACGTGCTCCGAAATGGAAAAGTAGGCACTGAGCATCAGTAATACACCGTGCATCTAGAATTTGTGTCGGGTTGCTATCATAGGGATTGATACACCTTATGGTGGGACCAGCACAGGGTATCTACATGTAAGAGAGGGCTGATTAACACAGACACAAGGAAAGTTAATACAAATAGGGAGCCGATCGATAGGGTTGTAAGGGTACATCTAACATCTTCATGGCAATTAGGTTGGTTGATGTAAGGTCCTCATACTAGATGTACACCTGAAGGTTACCACAATTGCGGGGTTGGGATCACCTTATTTTATAACACATGATACTAGTTAGGGCACTAGTAAGGAAAACGAGTCGTTCTATAAAAGACACTAGTTAGGATGCTAGTTGGGTGGTGCAGAGAAAATAGGAAATCAGAGAAAGAACCGAAGCACATTCAGTGTATCTTACCTTGTCATATTTAACGATCATCATTTGTTGTCTTGCTATGCTTATTATCATGGTTATGGTCTGGTATCCAGTTTATCCATGTCATGATCCTTTTACCTGTTTACATGTTGAATAATCCCTGGACTTACTAGGCTTTATGTCTGACTCTATTTTGTTTCGCTCTTTTTTCTTCCGTTTCTCCTCCCAGGTTCACAGGGAGGGAATAATACCGCTTAGCTTAGTTTTCTTTCCAAGCTCGAAGATAGATGATGTATCGCTTTGGACTCTCTTTTCCACTGCTATGGCTGGCTCATGCTTTATTAGGGAATATCATTGTCATTTCATGCTTCTTTATTTTGTTAAACAAGACAGATGCCTTGTTGTAATGGGTATTGGTGTTGAAAACACTCTTTGTACAAGCTGTTTTACCAAGCTGATGTTTTATCAATAAAGTAAAGTTTTATTTATTTTCCATTGTTTAAATTTTGTCTATTTTGTAATTTATCTGTTCTATACACATATGATGCTCCATTGAAGTTAAGGCATTCCCTTTGTGAGTGACCTTAACAAAGGTGGGGTGTTACACGTGGTATCAGAGCTTAAGGTTACCGGATTAGATAAAAGATTTGAAAAATTATTTTCAAAACGGTTTTAAAAGAAGCATTTCCAAAAGAAATTTTTTGTTTTAAAGGCATATTCCCCAAAGCCATATGCACTAACTTTTGATCTTCTGTTTAAATCCTTGTTTCCTTCTTTTCTGAGTCCTCAGGGCTCTTGGCTTTCTGGGAGGTAGCAGCAGGGTTCCGTAGGCTTGATGAGACTACGACACCTGTTAAAGGGCGAAGAAGTGCCCAACTTCCATATATAGTCGCAGTAGTTTCACCTGCAGCTAATTTTCTTTCAAGCTTTGTTGGGTTTTCCGTGCGATAGAGGCAGCTTTCGAGGGACTTGTCAACATGTTACACAAGGATGGTAAAGATGAGAATGAGGGAGTTTGGCTAAGGAGCACAACCCAAGGATGAGGAACTCATGGATATGGACTTGGTTCACAAAGAGGTAAAAGAAAGAGGTGTAAGTGGAAGAATCACAGGACAGGAAGGGAGGAAAGAATAGTAAAACCTAAGACAAGAGGAAGTGTCTTTATTATGGTATAATGGGTCATATAATTAAGGACAAGGGCAAGAACAAAGGACAGGATTTTCAGGAGGGCAAGTGCGTGCTCTCACCGCCAGCGTACCGGAGAGAGAGGTAGTAAAGTTTTTGTTGAGAAAGTTTAGTTTTTCTTTTTGATCATCCTATTAGTACTCTTTTTTATTTTAGCGTTTCACATTCGGCTATATCTGCTTCCATAGTTGAGTCTCTGCACCTTAGTACTCGTATAGTAGAAGATCCCGTTATTGTCTCAAATCCAATTGGTGGTTCGGCTCATTTATCTTTGGTTTGTAAGGATTTGAGAATAGCTTATTAAGCATTGAGTTTAAGCGTAACGCTTATGTTTTTGGTTTCATCGGCTATGGGTTGATTCTAGGCATGGATTGGTTAGCTAGTAATTGGGAAAGGAGGGTAGTTAGGCTTTTGACTTGCCTCGGGAACACCCTCGAGATTTCGTGCGATCCTAATGGATCAGTTTGGCTTAGCTACCTAGAATCACTTGATGCATCTATCGACGATTTGCGATCCGTTAGAGTAGTCCATGAGTATGCAAATGTTTTTAATTAGGTTAGGGGTTTGTCCCCAAAAATGCGAGATAGACTTCCGCATATATCTAGTTGACAATGCAAAGCCAGTTGCATTACCTATATGACACATGACTCCAAAGGGAAGGAAGGGCTCGGTAAACAAGTAAAAGAGTTACTTGAGAAAGGGTTCATAAGGCGAATTATTTCTGAATAGGGTGCTCCAGTTGTTTTCGCTATAAAGGCGGGTGTTCACTTCGCTTGTGCGTAGATGATATTTTAATTTTCTCTTAGAGTGAGGAAGAACATGCTTTGCATCTAAGGGAAGTCTCGGATACCCTACAAGCGCATCATCTTAAGGCTAGGTTCTCCAAATATCATTTTTAGAGAGAAGAAGTAAGGTTTCTAAGATATGTGGTATCCAAGGAAGGGATAACAGTAGATCCCGCAAAAGTAGTTGCGGTGCAAGATTAGAAGGTCCCAAGAAATGCAACGGAAGTAAGAAGTTTTCTTGGATTAGCAGGCTGGTATAGGAAGTTAGTTAAGGACTTTGTGAAGGTATCAGCCCCACTTACTAGATTGACGAAGAAGAATCTAACTTTTGCTTGGGATTTGATTCGTGATGTTTCTTTCCAATAATTGAAGAGAACCCTGACAACAACCCCATTATTGGCATTGCCCGAAGGGAACTAGACGTTTACAGTTTATACGGATGCATGCGGGACAAGGCTAGGTGTTGTTTTAATGCTAGAAGAAAGGGTAGTTAGTTATGTAAGAAGATAACTGAAAGTAGAGAAAGACTATCCTACCCACGACTTGGAATTAGCTGTTATAGTGTTCGCTCTTAAGTCATGGCATCATTATCTTTTAAGAGAGAAAGTTTGAACTATATATACGAATCATAAGTCCTTAAAATATTTGTTCTTGCAAAAAGATTTGAAATTGAGGCAATAATAATAGATGGAATTTCTTACCTCATACGACTTTGAGATTGCTTATACCCCTAGCAAGGGTAATGTTGTGGCAGGCGCCCTAAGAGACTGACCTTAAGAAGGGTAAAGTTTGAAGTACATAGCAACCTTTAGCTTTAGACCCTCAGTTAAGCTTATACCTGGTTTGTTGGCATCGCTAGAAGAGCGGCCTACGCTTTTGGATCGGATAGGAGCGGTGTAACATGAAGACCCTCAGATTTGTGACATGATGGATAAGCTAAGTAGAGGAGAGACCTCTAATCATCTTAGTATATAAACTTGGGAAACATGGTTAGCATCTGTTTATTTTCAAGAGATAGTTCTTCCACATGGAATACCCTCTAGTGAATTTTGAAGAACCTTTGAGGAAATGTTAGCATGACACAGCAGAAGTTGTAGTCCCGAGTATACAAGAAGGAGAAGAGGTAATGGGTTCCAACTCATATTTTGGAAACAGAAATTAAGAAGCTACGCAATCGTGAAGTTAAGACAGTTAGAGCACAATGGGGTGAAGCTCAAGAAGATACGACCTAGAAGGCTGAAGACTAGATACGCGCATCATACCTTTTTGAGGGTATATCCTTGATCTCTCTTTTTCTGTGAAGTTTGTTTGCATGTTAGTCTTTATCTTTTAAGTATATCCTCTCGGTCCTATCCTTGATCCTTAGGTAGAAACCAATGGATGTAAACATGTATTTGAAACATGTTATGATTGATGGTTGCAAGTGGTTGCTAGTGGTTTCTCATGGATGCATATACACACACATTAGGTACTAGATCGTCTCAGTCACTTTCATATTGCATATGCACATATGTATTTATATATGGATTGAAACTTGATGTGTTATCATATGGATGTTGCATTTGTATGAATGATCGTGCACTCATGTAGAGGTTATAAAGTACGATTAGGAATAATTGCAAACATAATTGACTCATGGCACTGACATAATTCGCATTAAGGAGGTCAACTGAATCAGTAGACCGCCTTATTTTGCATTAGATAAGGACATATACACACACTATGCATATGATCATGAAAGCATTAGAAATCCCTTTAAGGACATGGATGCCTGTGATTGAATGGTTGAGTAGACGAATGTTGGATTGTAGGATATGCATTCTTCTTGACTTGGAGATTTCGGGGACGAAATCCTTTAAGGAGGGGAGAATGTAACACCCCGTATTTTCTATGAATATCAAATTAAAAAATTTAAGAACACTTAATTTTTAGGAAAAGAATTGGGTGAAACGGGTTAGGCCCTAGGAATTCTGCTTGAGATAGAGTCCGACTTTGCGTAAATCAGGCTCCGTATGAAGAAGTTATGGAGTTAAGAAGATTTCAAGTTTAAACAGAAATTAAATTAAAAGTCAAAACAGTTCGAAAGTCGAAATTCAGTAAGAGCGGGCTGAGCGGGAAATTTCCTGCTTAGAGGTGTCGACCCCCCAGGCTGAGTCGACATAGGTGTCGACCCCCCTATAGGGGAGTCGACATGGGTGTCGACCCCTCTGTAGGGAGTCGACCCCTTTGGGATTTGCTTACTGTGACGAATTTCTGTAGTCCTCAGCTGATGCGGCCTTATCTGATTGGCCAATGACTAATTTCTGAGGTGTTAGGGCTTATGTGTCGTGCTATGGTTGTCTGGATGACACATCTCTCTGGTTTGATGGCTCTGATTTCTCCTAGACTAATCTAAAGGCTAGAATTAAACCTAGACTTCTATATAAGCACCCTAAATCTCAACCCTAGACCACACAATGAAGCCATCATCCTGTCCATGCCTAAGTTAGCCTAGCCTCCATCTTCTCCAAATTAGAAATCAAGTTAGAAAGCTCCAAACAAAATCCAAACTAGAGAATCAAACATCTACATCAAATGATAGCTTTTCAAATTCAGAATCAGATCCCAGAATACAAGATCCATCCTTTTGCTATAAGTTTAGTTATTATTTAGATTTAAACATCTAATAGAAATCATGACTGTAATAATCGGATCTAGAACGATGCCTAATTCTGATTTGTGCCTATCCTTTTGTCAAATCTAAATTGATTACGCCTATGTGACTATAGAGATTGATGTAGTGACACCTATCATGCCTATGAGACTATTGGAATGACATAATAGAACCTATCATGCCTATGAGACTGTTGTGACTGACACAATAAAACCTATCATGCCTATGAGACTGTTGGACTGACATAATAGAACCTATCATGCCTATGAGACTGTTGGATTGACATAATGGAGCCTATCATGCCTGTGAGGCTGTTGTGATTTATATGATGGAATCTATCATGTTGTACATCCTATGCCTATGAGAATATTTTGATTTATATAATGGGGCTTATCTTGTTGTACATGAAAATTAGTGATTCTCTTAAGTTAAATTATATCTAATCTTTATACCTATGGTGTAAATTTCTTAGCTTGTCTACGCATATTGTTAATGTACAACATTGAAACATGATTCTTGAATTTGGTACATCTTTACATGCCAATTTTTCCTTATGTAAATTCCTATGCTCCTTCTCTATTTTTTCCCCTTTTTACTTGCTTTTGTGAATACTAAGTTCATTAGGAATTTAGATTGAATCTCGTTGTACGTGCGATTATAACACAAGGAAAATTGGGTATAATTTAATTAAGTAAAATTTGGGCATAGCATGGGAATGTAGCATAAACTTGTGTTGTCTAGACTTGTGGAAAATTTGACACATAGATTTGGACACATATGACAAATATGTAAATTGGCTAAAGATGAACATGCCTAACCTGAGGTTAGATTGAGTTGCGGTGTAAGACTGCCCAAAACCTCCCGGCACATCCAGCGACCGCAACAATATAGATCTAATGTGAGAGGTTAGCGCATTTAAGCTCAAAAACCCGAGGTTAGATTGAGTTGCGGTGTAAGGCTACCCGGAACCGCCCGACACATCCAGCGACCGCAGCAATATAGATCTAATTTGAGAGGTTGGTGCTCTAATGAATAAATTAAAGCTAAGAAAAAGACAGACTAAGAATGGTAGGGTTAAGTTAATCAAAGCAACACTTAACCAATATAACATGATGTGTGATAGGGTTAAGTAACATAAGAGGGCAACACTTAACCAATGTAACATGACAAGTGGTAGGGTTAAGTAACACAAGAGGGCAACACTTAACCAATGTAACATGACCAGTGGTAGGGTTAAGTTAACACTTAACCAATGAACGAGTGGGGTTAAGTTAATGGGAAACACTTAACCAAAATAATATGATGAATGAATAAGGTTAAGTTAATAGAAAACACTTAACCAATTACAACATGATGAATGAGAAGGGTTAAGTTAATAAGAAACATTTAACCAACATGACATGGCGTGCGGATGAGTTAACTTGAATGGATGGATAACACTTAGCCAATTTTGGGGGTATACGAATAGACCCTAGAAAACCCTAGTAACGGGGACCCATTTCAGCAGTAACCCACATAGATGTATCACGATACCCTGAAACTAGGCAGGGTGGGGCACGATTACTGGGCTGATTATAAGCAGTCAAAGTTGCAGCGGGGTTGCAGCAATGTAGTTCTGATGGAGTATGAGCGTGCACGTGCTCTGGAATGGAAAAGAAGGTACTGGGCATCAGTAGTATACACTGTGCATCTAGAATTTGTGTTGGGTTGCTATCATAGGGATTGATACACCTTATGGTGGGACCATCATAGGGTATCCACACGTAAGAGGGGGCTGACTGACACAAACACAAGGAAAGTTAATACAAGTAGGGAGCCGATTGATAGGGTAGTAAGTGTACATCTAACATCTTCATGGCAATTAGGCTGGATGACGTAAGGTACTCATACTAGATGTACACCTGAAGGCTACCTCAATTGCGGGGTTGGGATCACCATATTTTATACCACAGTATACTAGTTGGGACACTAGTAGGGAATATGAATCATTCTATAAAAGACACTAGTTAGGATGCTAGTTGGGTGGTGTAGAGAAAATAAGAAATCAGAGAAAGAACCGAAGCGCATTCAGTGTATCTTACCTTGTCATATCTAACGATCATCATTTGTTGTCTTACTATGCTTATTATCATGGTTATGGTTTGGTATCCAGTTTATTCATGTCATGATCCTTTTACCTGTTCACATGCTGAATAATCACTGGACTTACCAGGCTTTATGTATGACTCTGCTCTTTTCTTCCGTCCCCCCCCCCCCCCCCCAGGTTCACGGGGAGGGAATATTACCATTTAGCTCAGTTTTCTTTCCAAGCTCGAAGATAGACGATGTATTGCTTTGGACTCTCTTTTCCACTGCTATGGCTGGCTCATGCTTTATTAGGGAATATCATTGTAATTTCAAGCTTCTTTATTTTGTTAAGCAAGACATATTCTTTGTTATAATGGGTATTGGTGTTTTGGTGCTGGAAAACAATCTTTGTACAAGCTGTTTTACCAAGCTGCTGTTTATCAATAAAGTAAAGTTTTATTTATTTTCCGCTGTTTAAGTTTTGTCTGTTTTGTAATTTATATGTTCTATACACTTATGACGCTCCACTGAAGTTAAGGCATTCCCTTTGTGAGTGACCTTAACAGAGGTGGGGTGTTACAGAAATCCTTTCTGTTTTACAAAACATTTTTATAAAACATTCCCTGTCCAAAATCGGGAATACATTTCTTTTCACTTAAGAAAATATCATTTCAAAATCATTCATTAAATTTGAAATGAACTCAACAACATCGCTACACATCTCATAGTCAAATCGTGGAGTGTTTCATAGATGTTAGATTACAAATATTTCTACCCAACCCAATGCTAAATGTAAAAACATATTTTGCTCATAAACTGGTCGAGCACAATCCAAAAAATCAATCAATCATAGTCATGAATATCAACAACCAAGTAGATTTTGTTTATACCACATCCCATGTTTTGGTAAATTTAATCATGATTCATTCATTCAAATCTAATTAAAGATTTATTCAAACTCTTCTTCATTTTTAATATCTAAAATCATTACTTAATGATTATTCAACTTTTTGGAAATTAATCCTATCTTTAACTGGGTTAAAGAACCAAGGTTATTAAAAAACAAAGTTCACGATAAACCCAAAATCATCTTCTGACAAAATGGAATCTTCACGGAAATCATAATAGTACATAATCAATATAAATTTCTATATCTAACTAATACTATAAGTGGAATAGCGGCAAGTCCTTTAGATTTCATAAATAGTAACAGTCTTCCTTCACAAAAGCTCATCTGGATTATTACCAAATTGAATTCCATTCGATTCCAATTTAATATATTAAATTGGAAAACTTTACTTTGGAAATTTCCCATTAAATCTTAATAAAAAGATTTATAAATTCCAAACCATAACTTCACTGTTAATTGGGTTAGAGAACAAATGTTATTTAAAACACTGTTCACGATAAACCCCAAAAAATCCAATTTCAATTCAATTCCAATTAAATATTAATTAATTGGTAAACTTCTCTATATCTTAATTAAAAGATTTATTCTTTTCTCAACTAGGTTTAAGAACTGTGTTATTTAAGACACCATTCATGACAAACTCAAAATCCAATTTGACATTAAATACAAGGCTCTGAAAAGAAATTTTATCGGCTTATATTCAATATCAAATTCTGAAACCAACAAATATCGTATTGGGAATAACAATATCTATATCTTCCAAATTCCTCACAATACCCGTATAATCACAGAATCCAATATTGAAATATTTCGAAGATTATTTCCATTCAAATCCATTCCAATTTTTATATTGGAAAATTCTAGTTATTTTAAAACCATTTTCAATCCAAATTATTATTCTAGTTGTTACTAGTTCATTTAGATAAAAATATATTTTTATCTTTCCAAATATGGAATTTTTCATCCAAAATCTTTCCAAATCATTTATTATGATTTTATACAATTTTTCCATATTTTTAATAATTTTACTAAGGCCCTTACAGTCGGTTTCCAAAAATGGCCACCGAACCACATCCATAGTGACCTTTTCTGAAATTGATTTGGATATAATTTGAAATCCAACCGTTCAAATTTAAATCTATTATATTCATTGGAAAGATCTTTTCGATATGAACCCGAAGTTCTGGTTTTAGGAGAATCCGATGGTCGGATCTCCCGTAACATCCATTTGAAGTCAATGGTTGAAATTCGTGAACAGTCGCTGCGCGACACGTTCTATTCGGGCCATTATAATATATATATATATATGTATGTATGTATGTATGTATATGTATATATATGTATGTATGTATATGTATATATAATATATTTCATCGATTTCCATTTAAATATAAATCGTTTATAAATTTGTTTTAAAACGATTCCAACTTCCATTTCAATTTTTAATCAAAATTGAATATTCCATTACATGACAATTTTATACAGTGCGTACATATGTTAAAAATTATATTTTTAACAATCCAATCATTATTTCAATACATGACCATTTATTCACTTCATATATGTTTTAAAAATAATAATTTTAAGGATCAAATAATTATTCCATAGCATGTTCATTTTATATATCGCATATATAAGGTAAAAATAATATTTTTAGCGACCAAATAATTATTTCAACCCATGACCATTTTATTCACTTCATATACATGTTAAAAATAATATTATTAACGAACTAATATTTTATTTCAATACATGACAATTTTATCCATTTCAATTCTATACAACGCATATATATATATTATACATCATATATATATATTATTCACATCTCATATATATATATATATTTTATTCTCATCTCATATATATATTTTATTCACATCTTATATATATTATTCACATTACATACATATATATATATATTATTCACATCCCATATATATTTTATTCACATCGCATATATAAATTTTATTCACATCGCATATATATATATATATATATATATATATATATATATTAATCACATCTCATATATATATTATTCACATCGCATATATTTTTTTTTTCAATCCATTTCACATCACAATCACAATACAGTCAATTAAATCGTCTATGGTCTGTAGACGAGGGAGGTGAGCTAACAGGCACCGTATACAATTTATAATAATTAAAACTGATAAAAAATCTACACTGGCAATTATATATATTTTTATATATGAATACAATAACATGATAAAATATAATTTTAGTGAGAAGGAGTTCTCACATTGATCGGTTTCTGAAATTGTTTGAATAACGATTGTTTTTAATAAAACTAAACAACATTTAATTTTATCAAAAATTCAAGTAGCTTCGGTTTCTATTCTGGTCTGTTCCATGTTGTAGATATCGTTAAGACGATTCCAACGGACTCAGTTTTATCAAATTCTGCTTTGAATTGCACGAGATATCACCATTTAAACATTTGATTACATTAATGATTTATTAAAAATAATTAAACTATATTAATTACCCTAATCCCCTGTTAATCCTTTTCCCTCTCTAGATAACACAACCGATAACCAAAACCATCGTTCCCATGATCCTCCACCTTGTGCACAACAACCAAGGCAGTCAGAGATCGATCAAGTTGCACCACGTCAGACCCTCCGACGACGCCACCCTGCACCAACCCCACATCTGAATCGATCTCCCTAGGACCCACGAAAACACCCTCCAATGCGCGCTCTTTTAGCTTAGAAATTGAACAATATACAAAACAAGATTCCATCACAACCGTTCATTAGATAGATATCATGTCCCTCTATTGTTTTGCTTTGGAATCAAGTTTTAATTCGCAATTATTTGGGAGTAATTAGAGTATTTGTTTTGGATGAATTAGGCCTTTAATCCCTGGGTGGAAACTGCGTGAGTTAGATTTAGGGTAAGAATAGATAAGGTATTATATAGGAAATTAAAATATTATTATTTAATTCAAACTATTTCTCAAAAGATAAAATTTCGCATCCGGACTCCAAATCAAACCCAACGACTATTGCCCCTAACCAAATACCCCTATTCCGGACACAACGGAATATTTTTTTAAGCCAATTTGACCTTTTCATATCAGTTTTTCTTTAAATTAAAATATAAATTAATATATTCAATTTTAAACATACATTTTAATTTACAAGGGCCACATACTGACTCCAAAAATTCTAGAAAAATAAATCTAGCTATTTCTTGATGATGCGGTCATAACAAACTAATTTCGTCGAATTTGGAGGCTGTTTGTAAAATGTTCATTTTCTAGTCGATTAAATTTAGATTCAAATTACCAAACAAATTTAAATTCACCATGCTCACATATTAATTCCAAAAATTATGAAATTTGAAATCTAGTAATAATTTGACATTACGGATCCAACAAAAGAGGTTTCGTCGAAAATGGAGGTCATTTGCAAAATGGCTATTTTAAGGGCTAAATATTATATTAATATATATATAAATTCCATAGCGGCTATTTCAAATTTTAAACTAAACATAACTTTCAATTTATATTATGAAATCTTAGTTTTTCACATTTGTTAGAAAGATACTATTAAACAGATTCAAATATTTCTAGTTTTACTGAAATCCGATTTATTTTGAATTCTATAAATTCAGTTGAAATTTAAAATCGAATTTTCAAACTACCACGTCATTTCAGGCTCGTTATATAATTAAAATACATTTATACGTTCTAATTCTATTCAAAATAAATTTCGAGTCGTTATTATTTAAAATAAATCATTTTAAATATTTAAAATCCATTAAAATAGCTAAAATAAAAATTTTAAATTAGTTCTGAAAATCCAGGTTGTTACAAACTCCCCCACTTAAAATCTTTTCGTCCTCGAAAAGGAACGGAGATGAAAGTTGTTTAACTAACCAACTCAACTTACATTTTGGCTTTCATTCTTCAACTTTTCAGTTTCTAAGAATTTTCTAATTTCTCAAAATTTTGGCCAACACCCTAAATTTTCGAAAAATTTCGCCATAACCTCCTTTGTACAGGGAGACCTTTAAAACTACAACTTGCCTCACAGGCACCTCATCATCCAAAAAGAAAAAGAAAAAGCCAAGCGGCTTGCCAATCGGCTCATAAAATCATCAAAACTCAAGAAATACAGTAAACATGTACCTATTTGTTGGGCATACAATTTTATTCCTCTTCTTAGCTTCCATGCTATGACATGTTCATTATATATACATATACATGTAGGCAATTTCAATCTATTTTCAATTCAGTTCAATATTTGAATCTATTTGGCTAAATTTACCTTTCATTCTCTTATGGGTTTTATCAATCCAATATTTTTACTAGTTGAACTAATAATCAAACATCACAACCAACAATCAATTAGCGGATTAGATTTTCAAATATATATATATATATATGTATGTATGTATATCTACATATTCAGAAATCATATTTTCTAAGATCCTTTATATATATAATCACAAATACGTTACTTATAAATATATCGCTCTCAACACATTCTAGGGCATTACCAATCCCATCTCTAATGAGTTTCTCATTCTAGGATACTACAGATCCTATCTCTAATGAGTTTTCTTTCGTAGGATATTACTAATCCAATCTTTGATGAGTCTTTTATTATGTTCTAACGAGTTGCACCCCAAAAATTTGAGTTAACCAAAGCTTTGATACCAGCTTTGTTACAACCCAAATTTCCCCACCCTTCGAATCAACTGCAAGGCCCGTTCGAAAGTCAAAAATTCTCAGATTATTAACTTTGGTTGCACAACACATCAGAACAAACAATAGAAGGTTTTTATTAAAACCATAATAATGTTACATCAGAGTACAAAACATCAAAGTACATCGAAAATAATACAGCGGAAGATAAATTTAAAATAAATGTAATACAATGCATAGTGGAAGACTATCAATGTTCAGGACACAGCTTTAAACTTCAATCCAGAGTCCTGCTCAATGCAATAATCTGCAAAACAAACTACACGACTGCCCATATGGAAAATATGGGTACCCGAGTTTGCAAGGGAAAAAACAAACTACGAGTCAGTCATGGGACTAGTATGAGAAACTTTATAATTATAATTAACTTACATAAAATAAGGTAAATCATGGACCACGCTGTATGTCATGGAACGGGTCTACTCCACAAGATATCCAGTGCCTAAACAATAAGCAATACTAGATATATGGATCTACAATGCATCATACAACATGCAATTTTCCAATCTACTCATTTAGGCTTAACCCCAAACATAATTTTTGAAATCCTATTCCCCTTAGAGAAATTATTCCTTTGGACTTTTTTTCCGAATTTCTTATTTCAATTCATTTGAAATACATATCTATTTTTCATGTCAAAGTAGATTTCACTTCGTGATCTCAAACCAAAATCATTTGAAACTATGAATTCCAAAACAAATGCATACAAATAATATGCAACTAAATATCGCGCTCCCCGTCGATAAGGCAAAGGGTACGTACCTTACTAACTCGGTATATATATGCACCTCCCCAGATGGAGCAGGCTACACTGACGATGCTCCATTCCACACTCTGGGGAACTACACCGCCATCTCACCCATACTTTTAGTCCCTAGGTTACCCGAATCTTTAGCCACATACTAAATCATTTCATATCCCGATGTAGGGAAATACATTTCACAACATAATAATCACAAGTACTTTCAAACTATAGTAATTCACATTAGCAATTCACACATATGATCAGTCACTATTAATCACATAACCTTTGAGATCGTACGTCTTAATGAAAGGTGTTAAGAAAGAGAATATATTTTCCACCACCAAACAGATACATCATCAATAGCAACTAATCGGTTACGTGTTGAACTACAATGTAAAACGATAATACATTTTGAAATCATTTCGGCAACATTGGGTTTAACCCTCGAAATCCCTTCTGTTTTACAAAACATTTTTATAAAACATTCCCTGTCCAAAATCGGTAATACATTTATTTTCACTCAAGAAAATATCATTTCAAAATCATTCATTAAATTTGAAATGAACTCAACAACATCGCTACACATCCCATAGTCAAATCGTGAAGTGTTTCACAAGATGTTAGCATACAAATATTTCTACCCAACCCAATGCTAAATGTAAAAGCATATTTTGCTCATAAACTGGTCGAGCACAATACAACCAATCAATCAATCACAGTCATTATAATACCCCGTATTTTATGTGAACGTATAATTAACAAATCAGAGAATAATTAATTTTTAAAATAAGAATCAAGGGAAACGGGTTGCGCCATTGCGTTCGTCTCGAAATTCTGCTTGAAAACGATCCGAGTTTTTGAAAAACGGAGTACGTATGACCAAGTTATGACCTTCCGAAGTTTCAGGAATTTAAATAAAATAAAACAGCTCGAAAATAAAGCCAAAAATTCGAAATTCAAACCCAGAGAAGGCTGGCGGGAAAATTCCCGCCCATATACCCAGGTCGACTGGGGAGTCGACCCCCCCAACCAGGTCGACTGGTGTGTCGACCTCCCCATGACCAGGTCGACTGGGGAGTCGACCTAGGGGTCGACCTGCTCCCGAAACCCAGTTTTTGAACCTGGTTCATTCTGATGTATCCAGTCTCGTTTTCTGTCTAGATTCGTCCACCTAATCCTATATAAACAGCCCCCTAGCCTCATTTTCTCTATGCAATTTCATTCTGTCTATATTCTGCTTCTGTTCTAATTAAAAATAAAAATGGCGTCGCTACTCTGCTGGAATCAAAACTTGGACTGATGCATCTTCTTCCAACCTGAATAGAATTAAAAGCTAAATCAAATCTCAAATCAAAATTTAGAGATACAACAACAATTAAAGAGGAATGATTCAGCATTTCTGCATCAACAACAGTTTATTATCCTTTCTTAAAACCATGAAAGGCAAGTACAGTTATTCTCCGCTATAAACTGTAATTATAATTGTGACATGATTGTAAATCTGAATTTGAGGTTGTGTTCTGATATATTTTATTCTATATCTCTTTCTTCTTTCTGTTCCATAGCCAGACTACCACGAGCCTGCGCCACATCTCATAAGAGATTAACGCATGAACGCTAAATTTTGGGACAAATAATAATGCATAATTGGACATGAAACTGTTGCCTATGACTATGATTCATTGACTATGAGACTATTGCCTATGACTATGATTCATTGACTATGAGACTATTGCCTATGACTATGATTCATTGACTAGGAGACTATTGCCTATAACTATGATTCATGACTACGAGACTATTGCCTATGACATTGAATAAGAAACTATTGTGATTAGTCGCCCATGACTATTGTGGTTAGTTGCCTATAACTATTGTAGTTAGTTTCTTATGCCTATTCCCTTAATGATGTTAGATCTCATATTTAGTATGTAACTTTGCTAGTTTATTCCCATTCACTGTTATGTACATCAAGCCTATAGGGCCATTTCATGAGTATTTAGAGAACTTGTGGAAACATGTTATACGGGGATTGGGCGTAGCTTAATTAAGTAAATCTGGCATAGCAAATATGTTGGCATAATCTGAGTTGGCTATAATAGAGAATGATTTACATGTGTATTAGTCATGGACATAAATGGTGAACTAGAATATTAAATCTAGTTTTGACATGAACTGTAAATGGGAATATTAAGGCTAAAATTTGGGGTATATATTGTATTATGAATTATGACCATGATTTGGCAAGTGAGTTTAGGCAAGATATGATATATATAATCTTCTAAATCTGTTATACTGCCTAATCTGCTAGTTCTGTTATATTGCCTAAACTGCTAACTAGATTGAATTGCCTAATCTGCTAATTATGTTAAATTGCCTTATCTGCTAAATCTACTAAATAGCCTAATCTGCAAGATCTGTTATCTGTTTAATCTGTTGAATGACGTAATCTGTTGGAACTGAAATGCTGAAATTTGAAGTATGTGAATCTGTAGGCTCGATTTAAAATTAAGAAAAACTTGTTAATAGAACCTTGAATAATCTGTTGTAACTTGTACAGAAGTTTAATCTGTTAAATAAACAGAATTAGTCTGATATCTGAAAAATCTGTATTGGAATGAATTGGTTATGACACGAGGTCAGACTCTGTTTGCAGTAGAAGCCTGCCCGGAACCAACTAGCTTAACCAGCGACCGCAAACTATTAGTCTAATGTGAGAGGTCGTAGGCATAACTAAAATATGCTTAGACACGAGGTTAGGTCTGGCTTGTGGCAGAAGTCTGCCCGGAACCGCACGGCATATCAAGCGGCCACAAGCTACCGACCTAATGTGAGAGGTCTGTGCATTAATATTTAATTAATGCAAATCTGGGATAAATATGATGTCTAAAACGTGTTGGGTGGATAGGGTTAAACCAATTGGACTAATGAATTTAACAAACCCGTTTCGTGAATCTGTAGGCCCAATTACAAAGTTAGACAAATCTGTTAAATCCGTATATCTGATCCGTTAGTCTGAAACTTGTCTGATCTGTGAACTAGTTGATCTGAACTCTATATGTCTGAACTTGTAAACAAGTTAATCTGAAATCTGTTAGTCTGGGGACACAAGGATAGGAGGGAAATTACTTGTGTCATCTGTTGTTTGGGACCCATATTAGTCAGTAACCCTTTCTGGTATCAAACTTTGACCCAACAGTAGGTAGGGTCCGGGCATGCTTACTGAACTAATTATAAGCGGTTCATTATGATAATGGCGAGGGGGTGTTGATGGTGCGTTCCAACCGGATCATGTGCGTGCATGGATCCTGGTCTGCCTCTGAGGATGTAAGACGCCGTGACATCTGTAAATAGGTCTGTGCCAATTGGTTGTCACTTTAGGGAGTGATACACCCTGTCGGGCCGACACAGGGTATTTATGTATTAGGGAGCCGATCGCTTGGGGTAGGATTTTAGGGTACACTTAGTTCTGTCTATTTCTGTTGGTACCATCTGTTTCTGTTGGGTGGCAACACCTATCTATTTCTGCGTGGTACTGTCTGTTCGGGTGGTGAAGGCCCATTTACTAGTGTACACCTAATTCTACATTCTGTTTCCCTAGGGATTAATCTGTTTCTGTTACTGTACGGTCTGTTCGAGTGGTCAAGGCCCATTATTATCATTCTGTTTCTGTCTGTTTCTGTTCGGGTGGTAAAGTCCCATTATTAGCATTCTGTTTCTGTCTGTTTCTGTTTGGGTGGTAAAGGCCCATTCCTAGCATTGTCATCTGTGGAAATTATTCTGTTCCCGTTTCTGTTTCCGTTTAGATATTAGGGTGACACCTAATCCTATTATACTAGTATTAGTGCAGAGAAATGAAAAGTAATATTATTCTGTTTCTTTTGTTTAACCTAAGTACATCTGCTGCTCCGGTTACTTTTATCTCTTATCCAGCTTATTTTCATGTCATAATTATTATTATCTGTTCATATGCTGAAAGTCACCGGACTTGCCAGACTTTATGTCTGACCTTGCTTGTTTTCGCCCCTTTTTCTTCCGTTCCCCCCAGGTTTTCCAAGGAGGGAATACTTTAGCTTGATCCGGATTTCTTCTGCTTGAAGTACTTAGAGTGCTTAAAGTATGGCTTGACTCCTTATGGCAGCTTCTGTGGGGATTATGATTTTAAAGTTTTGTACTCTAATGATTTTCTGAACAAGACTGATACTTATGTACTTGAGTTTTTGGTAAAGATGTAACCGAACTAATTTCTGTCTTCCGCTGTAATAAAGTTATAATTTCTCAAGTATTGTTTATATGTCTTGTAAATTTCTGTTATGTCTACTAAAACGCTCCACCAAAGTTAAGGCATTCCCTTTGTGAGTGTCCTTAACGGAGGTGGGGTGTTACACTTGGCATCAGAGCCGAAGGTTACCAGATTGGGTAAAGTTTTTGAAAAATATTTTCAAAAATATTTTAAAAGGAAGTATTTTCAAAAATAAAGTTTATTTTGAAAACATAATCCCCAAAAAGCCATATATCTATCTTTTCAGTTCTTCGTTTTAATCTTTTTCTTTCATTCCAGCATGTCGGGGAATCTTAACTTTCCAGAAGGCATGCCAATACCTGGCTGGTTCAGGAGGTACTTAGAGGCTAGGGCCAACGATGCAGGCCCAGCAGATATTCCTCCTCCACCTGCAGCGATTCCTCCTCCTCCGCCCCTCCTCGTGCAATTGCTTTTTCAAAGATCTGTAAAGATTTTAGGGCAATGGGTGGAAGGATTTCAAGGGAACTGAATCATTCGTAGAAGCGAGGAACTGGCTCAAAGATACTAAGGATCTATTCGTTATTTTCGAGGTAGACGATAGGCAGAAGGTAAAATTGGCGGTATGGTTGCTCAAGGACGAAGCTTCCTATTGGTGGGAAGTCACTAACGCCGAGAGGCCGGTTGAAACATGGATGGATTTCAGAACAAGGTTTGAGACGAAATTCGTCTCGCAAGCTGAACGAAGTCTACAACTGGAAAAGTACTTATCTCTTAAGCAAGGAAGTATGACGGTCAAGGAATACGTCAACCAGTTCAACCAACTGGCCAGGTTCGGGCAAGAATTAGTCAACACCCAGCATAAAAAGGCTCTCTGCTTTGTTAAAGGATTGAACAAGCCACTGCACAGCCTAGCCATGACCCATGTACCCATGGGAGCGACTTACGAGAGATTGGTGGACATGGCACTTCAACACGAGGAAGACAAGGGCAAGAAGGAGGCGAACAAGGAAGAACCACAGAACAAGAAAGCATGGCCTAAAAAGGAAAAATAAAAGAAGGATGAAAAGTCTAAAGATAAGAAGGAGAAAAAGTGCTTTACTTGTGGAAGCTCGACTCATCTAAACAAGGATTGCAGATAAAGAAAGGGAACTTGCTTCAACTATGGTGAGATGGGACACTTCACTAGGGACTGCCCGAAGAAACGAGGGCAAGGGCAGAGGGCAGGACCAACTTCTGGAGGGCAGGCGAACACTCTTGAGGCTAGTGGATAGGATAGAAATAGGAAAACTTTTTGTAGGAAGTTTAATTTCTTTATCAGATTTTTGAGTTAAAACTCTTTTCTGATTCTGGCATTTCGATTCTGTAATCGATACTCTGCACTTGAATACTAGTATTGTTTCTGATTCCGTTGTATACCCAGACCCATAAGGATTATGACTCATCTAAGCGTGGTAAGTTGGGTATCTGTGTTGAGCGTTAAGTTGACTATGACGCATACATTCTGGGTTTTTATCATGCTTAGTTTCCTAAGAATCATTTAGTAATCTTATCTGTACCGGTAATCTGTAAATATCTGAATATTTCTGATAAGGTTGAGATTTCCAGTTTTGACATTATCTAAGGAGGGTAATCTTCTGGGTGTCAATCTGATGTTGATTTCGGTCTTCGGGGTTGATACTTAGGGGAATTTGTCTCTCAACCAAGGCCTAATGGAAACCAAGTTTTTGTTTACCTGCACTCGCTCCCATCACTCAACTATATCCTATCGATCGAATCTTCGAACTTTAGGTAGAAACTAATGGGTGTAAACATGTGTTTGAGACATGTTATGTTTGATGGTTGTAAGTGGATGCAAGTGGTTGCTAGTGGTTGCTCGTGGATGCATATACACACACTAGGCACTAGATCGGCTTGAAAACACTCTCATACTGCATATGGATGTGTGAGCATTTTCAATTTCTGTAGATGCCAAATGATTGACTCATCACATGGATGTTGCATATGAATGAATGGTAGTCACTCATATAAGAATAATATGTATCAAATAGGAAAATTGCATACATGTTGGACTCATGACACTGACATAGTTTGCATTAAGGAGGTCAACTGAATCAGTAGACCGCCTGATCTTTGCATTAGATAAGGAACATATACACACACTTTTGCATATGTTCATACAACATTGGAAGTTTTCTAAGGACAATGGATGCTTGTGGATGATGGTTGAGTAGATGGCTGGCTGGATGGTAGGACACATTCTTCTTAACTTGAAGATTTCGGGGACGAAATCCTTTAAGGAGGGGAGAATGTAACACCCCGTATTTTCTGTGAACGTATAAGTAACAAATCAGAGAATAATTAATTTTTAAAATAATAATCAAGGGAAACAGGTTGCGCCATTGCGTTCGTCTCAAAATTCTGCTTGAAAACGAGTCTGAGTTTTCGAAAACGGAGTCCGTATGACCAAGTTATGACCTTTCGAAGTTTCAGGAATTTAAATAAAATAAAACAGCTCGAAAATAAAGTCAGAAATTCGAAATTCAAACCCAGAGAAGGCTGGCAGGAAAATTCCCGCCTATATACCCAGGTCGACTGGGGAGTCAACCCCCCCTCCAACCCGGTCGACTGGGGAGTCGACTGGGGTGTCGACCTCCCCATGACCAGGTCGACTGGGGAGTCGACCTGGGGGTCGACCTGCTCCCGAAACCCAGTTTTTGAACTTGGTTCATTCTGATGTATCCAGTCTCGTTTTCTATCTAGATTCGTCCGCCTAATCCTATATAAACAGCCCCCTAGCCTCATTTTTCTACATAATTTCATTCTGTCTATATTCTGCTTCTGTTCTAATTAAAAAAAAAATGGCGTCGCTACTCTGCTGGAATCAAAACTTGGACTGATGCATCTCTTCCAACTTGAATAGAATTAAAAGCTAAATCAAATCTCAAATCAAAGTTTAGAGCTACAACAATAATTAAAGAGGAATAATTCAGCATTTCTGCATCAACAACGGTTTATTATCCTTTCTTAAAACCACGAAAGCCAAGTACAGCTATTCTCCGCTATAAACTGTAATTATAATTGTGACATGATTGTAAATCTGAATTTGAGGTTGTGTTCTGATATATTTTATTATGTATCTCTTTCTTCTTTCTGTTCTATAGCCAAGGTACCATGAGCCTGTGCCACATCTCATAAGAGATTAACGCATGAACGCTAAATTTTGGGACAAATAATAATGCATAATTGGACATGAAACTGTTGCCTATGACTATGATTCATTGAATATGAGACTATTGCCTATGACTATGATTCATTGACTATGAGACTATTGCCTATGACTATGATTCATTGACTATGAGACTATTTCCTATGACTATGATTCATGACGACGAGACTATTGCCTATGACATTGAATAAGAAACTATTGCGATTAATCGCCCATGACTATTGTGGTTAGTTGCCTATAACTATTGTAGTTAGTTTCTTATGCCTATTCCCTTAATGATGTTAGTTCTCATATTTAGTATGTAACTTTGCTAGTTTATTCCCATTCACTGTTATGTACATCGAGCCTATAGGGCCATTTCATGAGTATTTAGAGAACTTGTGGAAACATGTTATACGGGGATTGGGCGTAGCTTAATTAAGTAAATCTGGCATAGCAAATATGTTGGCATAATCTGAGTTGGCTATAATAGAGAATGATTTACATGTGTATTAGTCCTGGACATAAATGGTGAACTAGAATATTAAATCTAGTTTTGACATGAACTGTAAATGGGAATATTAAGGCTAAAATTTGGGGGCATATATTGTATTATGAATTATGACCATGATTTGGCAAGTGAGTTTAGGCAAGATATGATATATATAATCTGCTAAATCTGTTATACTGCCTAATCTGCTTGTTCTGTTATATTGCCTAAACTGCTAATTAAATTGAATTGCCTAATCTGCTAATTATCTTAAATTGCCTTATCTGCTAAATCTGCTAAATAGCCTAATCTGTAAGATCTGTTATCTGTTTAATCTGTTGAATGACGTAATCTGTTGGAACTGAAATGCTGAAATTTGAAGTATGTGAATCTGTAGGCTCGATTTAAAATTGAGCAAAACTTGTTAATAGGACCTCGAATAATCTGTTGTAACTTGTACAGAAGTTTAATCTGTTAAATAAACAGAATTAGTCTGATATCTGAAAAATCTGTACTGGAATGAATTGGCTATGATACGAGGTTAGACTCTGTTTGCGGTAGAAGCCTACCCAGAACCAACCGGCTTAACCAGCGACCGCAAACTATTAGTCTAATGTGAGAGGTCGTAGGCATAACTAAAATATGCTTAGACACGAGGTTAGGTCTGGCTTGTGGCAGAAGTCTGCCCGGAACTGCCCGGCATATCAAGCGGCCACAAGCTACCGACCTAATGTGAGAGGTCTGTGCATTAATATTTAATTAATGCAAATCTGGGATAAATATGATGTCTAAAACGTGTTGGGTGGATAGGGTTAAACCAATTGGACTAATGAATTTAACAAACCTGTTTCGTGAATCTGTAGGCCCAGTTACAAAGTTAGACAAATCTGTTAAATCCGTATATCTGATCCGTTAGTCTGAAACTTGTCTGATCTGTGAACTAGTTGATCTGAACTCTGTATGCCTGAACTTGTAAACAAGTTAATCTGAAATCTGTTAGTCTGGGGACACAAGGATATGAGGGAAATTACTTGTGTCATCTGTTGTTTGGGACCCATATTAGTCAGTAACCCTTTCTGGTATCAAACTTTGACCCAACAGTAGGTAGGGTCCGGGCATGCTTACTGAACTAATTATAAGCGGTTCATTATGATAATGGCGAGGGGTGTTGATGGTGCGTTCCAACCAGATCATGTGCGTGCATGGATCCCGGTCTGCCTCTGAGGATGTAAGACGCCGTGACATCTGTAAATAGGTCTGTGCCAATTGGTTGTCACTTTAGGGAGTGATACACCCTGTCGGGCCGACACAGGGTATTTATGTATTAGGGAGCCGATCGCTTGGGGTAGGATTTTAGGGTACACTTAGTTCTGTCTATTTCTGTTGGTACCATCTGTTTCTGTTGGGTGGCAACACCTATCTATTTCTGCGTGGTACTGTCTGTTCGGGTGGTGAAGGCCCATTTACTAGTGTACACCAAATTCTACAGTCTGTTTCCCTAGGGATTAATCTGTTTCTGTTACTGTACGGTCTGTTCGAGTGGTCAAGGCCCATTATTAGCATTCTGTTTCTGTCTGTTTCTGTTCGGGTGGTAAAGGCCCATTATTAGCATTCTATTTCTGTCTGTTTCTGTTGGGGTGGTAAAGGCCCATTACAAGCATTCTCTTCTGTGGAAATTATTCTGTTCCCGTTTCTGTTTTCGTTTAGATATTAGGGTGACACCTAATCCTGTTATCCTAGTATTAGTGCAGAGCAATGAAAAGTAATATTATTCTATTTCTTCTGTTTAACCTAAGTACATCTGCTGCTCCGGTTACTGTTATCTCTTATCCAGCTTATTTTCATGTCATAATTATTATTATCTGTTCATATGCTGAAAGTCACTGGACTTGCCAGATTTTATGTCTGACCTTGCTTGTTTTCTCCCTTTTTCTTCCATTCCCCCCAGGTTTTCCAAGGAGGGAATACTTTAGCTTGATCCGGATTTCTTCTGCTTGAAGTACTTAGAGTGCTTAAAGTATGGCTTGACTCCTTATGGCAACTTCTGTAGGGATTATGATTTTAAAGTTTTGTACTCTGATGATTTTCTGAACAAGACTTATACTTATGTACTTGAGTTTTTGGTAAAGATGTAACCAAACTGATTTCCGTCTTCCGCTGTAATAAAGTTATAATTTCTCAAGTACTGTTTATCTGTCTTGTAAATTTTTGTTCCGTCTACTAAAACGCTCCACCAAAGTTAAGGCATTCCCTTTGTGAGTGTCCTTAATGGAGGTGGGGTGTTACAGTCATGAATATCAACAACCAAGTATATTTGTTTTAAACCACATCCCATGTTTTGGTAAATTTAATCACCATTCATTCATTCAAATCTAATTAAAGATTTATTAAAGCTCTTCTTCAGTTTTAATCTCCAAAATCATTACTTAATGATTATTCAACTTTCTGGAAATTAATCCTGTCTTTAACTGGGTTACAGAACCAATGTTATTAAAAAACACAGTTCACAATAAACCCAAAATCATCTTCCATCAAAATGGAATCTTCACGGAAATCATAACAATATATAATCGATATAAATTTCCGTATCCAACTAATACTATAAGTGGAATAGTAGCAAGGCCTTTTAAATTCCATAAATAGTAACGGTCTTCCTTCAAAGAAGCTCATCTCGATTATTACCAAATCGAATTCCATTTGATTCCAATTTAATATATTAAATTGGAAAACTTTACTTTGGAAAATTTCCATTAAATCTTAATAAAAAGATTTATAAATTCCAAATCATAACTTCACTGTTAATTGGGTTAAAGAACAAATGTTATATAAAACACCGTTCACAATAAACCCCAAAAAATCCAATTTCAATTCAATTCCAATTAAATATTAATTAATTGGTAAACTTTTCTATATCTTAATTAAAAGATTTATTCTTTTCTCAACTGGGTTTAAGAATAGTGTTATTTAAGACACCATTCACGACAAAGCCAAAATCGAATTTGACATTAAATACAAGCCTCTGAGTAGAAATTTTATCGGCTTATATTCAATACCAAATTGTGAAACAAACAAATATCATATTGGGAATAACGATATCAATATCTTCCAAATTCCTCACAATATCTGTTTAATCACGAAATCCAATACTGAAATATTCTGAAGATTATTTCCATTCAAATCCATTCCAATTTTTATATTGGAAAATTCTGGTTATTTAAAACCATTTTCAATCCAATTCATTATTCCAGTTATTAACTAGTTCATTTAGATAAAAATATATTTTTATCTTTCCAAATATGGAATTTTTCATCCAAAATATTTCCAAATCATTTATTTTGATTTTACGTAAATTTTCCATATATTTAATAATTTTATTAAGGCCCTTACAGTCGGTTTCCAATAACGGCCACCGAACTGCATCCTAGCGACCTTTTCTGAAATTGATTTAGATATAATTGAAATCCAACCATTCAAATTTAAATATAATATATTCATTGAAAATATATTTTCGATACGAATCCAACGGTTTCAGTTTTAGGAGAATCCGACGGTCGGATCTCCCATTATGTCCATTTGAAGTCAATGGTCGAAATTCGCGAACGGTCGTTGCACAGCGCGTTCTATTCAGGCCGTTATAATATATATATATATATATATATATATATATATATATATATATATATATATATAATATTTCATCGATTTCCATTTAAAACATATTTTATAAATCGTTTATCGATTCGTTTTAAAACGATTCCAACTTCCATTTCAATTTTTAATTAAAATTGAATATTCCATTACATGACAATTTTATATAGTGCGTACATATGTCAAAAATTATATTTTTAACAATCCAATTATTATTTCAATACATGATCATTTTATTCACTTCATATATATGTTAAAAATAATATTTTTAACGATCAAATAATTATTGCATAACATGTCCATTTTATATATCGCGTATATAAGCTAAAAATAATATTTTTAGCAACCAAATAATTATTTCAACACATGACCATTTAATTCACTTTATATACATGTTCAAAAAAATATTTTTAATGAACAAATATTTTATTTCAATACATGAATTTTTTATCCATTTCAATTCTATACAACGCATATATATATATATATATATATTATATAATGCATATATATTTTATTCACATCTCATATATATATTATTCTCATCACATATATATATATATGTATATAATATATATATTTTATTCACATCTCATATATATATTTTATTCACATCGCATATATGTATATATTTATATATGTATATATATATATTATTCATATCTCATATACATATTTTATTCACATCTTGTATATTTATTTTATTCACATCGCATATACATATTATTCACATCGCATATATATATATATATATTATTCACATCTCATATATATATTTTATTCACATCGCATATATATTTTTTATTCACTCCATTTCACATCAGAATCACAACATAATACAGTCAATTAAATTGTCCATGGTCTGTGGACGACGGAGGTGAGCTAACAGGCACTGTATACAATTAATAATAATTAAAACTGATTAAAAAAAATCTACATTGGCAATTCTATATATTTTTATATATGAATTCAAAATAACATGATAAAATATAATTTTAGTGAAAAGGAGTTCTCACATTGATCGATTTATAAAATCGTTTGAATAATGATTGTTTTTAATAAAATTAAACAGAGTTAATTTTATCAAAAATTCAAATAGCCTCGGTTTCTGTTGTGGTCTGTTCCATGTTGTAAATATCGTTGAGACGATTCCAACGGACTCAGTTTCATCAAATTCGGCTTTGATTCGCATGAGATATCACCATTTAAACATTTGATTACATTAATGATTTATTAAAAATAATTAAACCATATTAATTACCCTAATCTCCCTGTTTATCCTTCTCCCTCTCCAGATAGCACGACCGATAACCAAACCCATTGTTCCCATTGTAACGACCCGCCTTTTAGCCCAATTCTTGCCGGTAATTAAACCGACTCAAATCGTTCAAAAAGACGAATTGTTATGGGTGCATACATATATTGAACAAAATAACAGAATTTTTCATTGCGAAATACAATGTTACATCAGAGTTACATAAAATATCAGAGTTACAACACATACAGCGGAAGAAAAGAAAATATACTCTCAGCGGAAGAAAATCGTATGATATAGCAGAAGCTCCCATCTCTTGCATGAACTCCAACTATAAAAGCACTCTGAATCCTGCTCCAACGATCTATAACTGCAAACTAACCTACTAGCTGCCCGTGAAAAATTATGGGCAAACAGAGTTTAGGTGAGGGAACAATGAACTCCAGGTCAGTCGTGGGACTGGTGTGAGAACTCAAAACAGTTATTATTAGGTTCATTTTAAAGTTGGGAATTTCACCGGACCACGCCGCTAACGCGGAACGGGTTTACTCCAAGTGAACACCCGTGCATGTAAATTCGCGATGACTTTTGGAAAATGAAGCTATCATAAGCTCGTCCCACATCACACAATGCAAGCGCACACCAGATGGGCGAGTTTTATCTTATGATAACCAAACATGCTTTAATACGGGAAAATCCTCTTATAATATTATCATATAGTGTGGAAATCAATTTCGCAATTAAATGTATTAATCCTAGACGGCATGATACCCCATAATATATGTCGCCATATATATATACAATAAAAATCGTCTGGCTCGTATTGGGGATTTGGATTTCCAACTTGATGATTCCTGGCACGAAAGGTCAATCGGAACTCAAGCGAAATGTAATCACGGGTTTTTCATCCAGACGCGGACATCAATACAAGTCGCGAGGCAGATCAACGGTTTTCGACCAGACGCGGCCCCCCGAACATACCCTATTCCAGTTCATAAGTGGTTTTACCCACTGCTGCAGCGGTCATCATCAATTCATATATAAGTATAAAACCTAACCGCCAGTTTCTCATCAATCCGGGTGTGAGGTTTGTCGATGTCATGTCATACTCAAAGCTATGCTTCGATAAGCCATTCTTTGATCATCACTAGCTCGTTACCTAACTTGGGTATGTCACATTGACAATTCACGACATATCACTGATTTCAATCAATGCATACCCTCTAAGTTCCTATGACTTAGAGACGAGGATAATATATTACCATAAATCAGATATTCATTAACGGAAATCAGTGCTATGCAGTCAATTTCAATGTCAGACACACCATCCATACAAGACCGTTCTGGGTTTGAACGGAACAACCCGAAAATACTTAAATTTGTTCAGGTCTCATGCAACTCACATCTCGTATCGAGTGGCCTACCCAACCGAGACATTAATCAACAATCAATCTAAACAATTCAAATATTCCCGGTCTTCATTCGTCGTTTACCAAGTCCTGAATTGCTTCATAACGTCGTATTATTACTTGGAATGGTTTTCGAACATATGTTCGATCCCGGTCCTTCCAAGTAATAAGCGTACTTTAAACAGTAGCTATGGTTCACACAGGCTTTTCAATTCAAATCCCCTTCCACATAGTTATCAATTCATTTACAACTAAAGATTTGAATTTCTATAATTTCATACATCTCGTTATCATCTTAAATTCTTCTTTGAAATCAAAGATTATACCTTCGCTTTAATTTCTTATCTTTAATTTCCTCGAATCAAAGATTTGGTTAAATCCCCAATTACGACATGAATTTCCACCATTCAATCTCATCGGTTTCAAGAATGATATTATACGATTCATGACAAAACCCAAGTCAAATTGATTTTTGAATCATAAATTACACAGAAATTTATCCACTTATATTCGATATAAATTCTCATAATCAACGAATACTATAAGTAGAATAACGATATAATAATATCTTTCAAATTCCCCAGATAGTACACATTTACATCATGAGGTTCATACCAAATATCGAAGATTATTTCTATCTAGCTTATTTAAATCAAGGTGAGAACCCGTATCTTAATTGAAAGGTTTATTCAATTCTTTGACATTAGATCTGGATAAAGATACCATCAACTTATCTTCAATATTAATTTTCGTATCCAACTCATATTATAAGCGGAATAACGGTGAAATACCCTTTTAAATTCCTCAAATAATAAGAGTTTCCATTTACCGAACTAATATCAAACATCCGAAGATTTATCTCCAACCATATCCAATTATTTAGTATTAAAAACCCGTATTAGTATAAATCTAAATTCCATATAAATATTTCTAATACTCTTAAACCTTTGAAAACATTCCACAAATCATTACTTATAGTTCGGAACATCGTTTACGGGTTAAAACTTCAAAATAGATTGTTTTCGAAGAAAGCGTTACAATAGCGTTCCAAAAGTGTTACAAAAGTGTTACAAAACAGTTATCTTAACTATTTTGATCAAAATATCGTTTATCTTAGCCAAAACTTAAACTTTACAATTGAAAACACCTTTTCATAATTTGTAATGATTTTACAAATTTTTTTCCATATTTTTAAATAATTTAAAAATAGCTGTTTATAGTTATGGGCAACAATTGTTCTTACATCGATCTTTTCCAAAACGGTTTCAAACATAACTTGAAAACTATAACCCGAAATTAAAATCTGCTTTCACTCATTTGAAAGCTCTCGTAAATAGGAATCAAACGTTTTTCGTTTCGTGGAAATCCGATTTAAATTGGAAAAGTTATAAGCATTTACATATTGCCATAATGCGACAAGCTCTAATTTTGACCAAAATAATCATTATTCTTAAATACTTCAAATTACCTTAAAAATCATTATAAACTTATATAAATCTTTTAAATTGACTTTTCAAATTATTTGGATTTAAAACACAACTTTTTGTTCTAATTAAATCACCATTCAAATAATTTCAAATTAGATTTCTATTTAACCATCCCATCCGTCGGATCAGTTAGGGATAGCCAGGGAGAGCAGGAAACTGATTTTCCAAACCCAAGCCTAGACACTATCCTCTCTGTCATCCTAGAACGTTCTGGTGTATATTATATCATTATTATATAAAAACCATATTCAAATTAAAAATCTCATTTTGAATTTAAATTGAAAATATTTTGTTTTCTTCCAAAACCAGTTTTGCATAGATGTAAAGATCGTTATACAAAGTCAGTACATAATTTAAATTATTTTCCAACTCTTAATTCAATATTTAAAAGTTGATATTAAATTCAAAACCAAAAATTTTAAATCTTATTTAATAATTAAATAAAATCATATATATGAAGGAGAATCTAAATCGATCACCCATATATTCCACAACCACGGTGTGTTTGTGTGTGTGTGATCATACAATGCAATCATATCTATCCAAATGAACTATACGATCAAATGGATATGAATTCATTCATCACAACAACATTAAACTGTGCACAAGCGTTACAGACAATAACGCTTACTCGTGTTCAGTGTATTATCTAATTCATGAACAACCATTCAAACATCAACATCCATCACACAATCATCATCAACAAATTATAATTAATCTCAGCTAAATAAAATTAACTAATTTAAATGAAATTTAAATTAGAAGTTCTCACCTAACAGCTTTCCAAATCTTCACGGTAGGTGAGCCTAGTTGAGTGAATCGTCGGACAGTATTTCGGCGCAACGTCTTCTTCACAAAAATATATATAATATAATATACACTAATCTCTCTTTATATTATAAGAGGAGGAAGAGGAGAAATGACGAACTTTGGCAAGGTGGTGGTGGGAAGGAGGAAGACTTATGCCATGGAAACCATGGCCATAAGCTTTAAGAAGAAGAGAAAGAAAAGAAATGAGAATGAATGAAAAAGTGGAAGGAAAGGGTGGTATTTATAGGAAAAGAGGAGTAAGGAGAGAGTGACACATCATAGGACATGTGTATTACATGCATGAAAGGGAGCATGCATAAAGACATGTGTCTTAACACTTGTCTTAAGAAGAGAAGGTGAACTTTTGGTAGCATTTCCCTTAAATGCTATGAAAACTAAAGGCAACACTTAATTCTAACGCTACTAATTCATGTTATAGTTTGACAAATGCGATCGAACGACAAATAGTATCAACAAATCCAAACTTATTAATAATCATTCTCATTTATAATTCAAGTAAAACTTATCATATAACTTATCAAAATAATAATTATTATTCTTGTAAAATCATAAAATAAATTATCCTTTACCAAATTCATATTTTACAAATCAATATTATCAAAATCAGAAAATATCATTACTTAAACATAAATCTTATAAAAAAAATCAAAATAAGTTTTCTTATAAAAATCATAATAAAAACAAAATACTTATACAAAGTTAAAATTCATATTTAAACCTAATAAAATCAATTTATATTCATAAAATCAAAAATTAAATAAATAAAAATCCAAATCAAACATAGTTAAAATTCTGGGATGTTACATTCACCCCCCCCTTGGAAACTTTTCGTCCTCGAAAAGGAAGTCGAGTAAATTTATACTCCTTCACAAATTTTAAATTCCAATTTCTCTCTCAACATACCAGAAATGTAATGGTCAGAACCAAGGCTCACATCATTCTCAGGGTACTCTGTCTGATTCTCACTAAAGGTAGAGTCTAATGATACTTCTATGATCTCGTGATTACTAGGGTCGTCACGGGTCTTGTTTAAAAATCGCATCCTCTGAGTTAGACTCAGAGATCCTACCATTAAGGAGAACTGGGATAGATATTATCTAGTACTTAGAGGTCTATAACCGTAAGAAAATTATCTTTCTAACTTACTCTTACGGAACCCATGGTTTTCTTATCAATTATAAGACTAAATGCTCAAATTAGAAATTTAAATCCAAGTTCTCAAATAAAATTTTCCATAATCGTTCAATTATCTTGCAATATAACATCTTGGCTAAATTCAGTATTAGAAATTCTATTGCTCTCAACACAAATCAAGTTCAATTTTAGAGATAATTCAAAATACTGGTTTCAAATCTAAATTAGTTCACTTGTCCAAGGCTTTATCTGAGCAGGGAAAAAGGAAGAATTCCAAAATAAAGTTGAATAATGACAATTCGGGGTGATATTCAAAATATGACAATGGGTTGAGTAAAACCCAGCGACAAGGGAAGAGATAGAATTATATTTTCGAAATACTCGTTCTATTTCAAATTTTTATTTCAATCGTTTCCAGATTAACCCATTTATAAGTTAACTTTTATACTCATTTAATATTGAAATTTTTGTTTTCATATTCACCTAATCGAACTTTAAAATAAAATCTCTTTTTCATTCTTGTTAAAATATCATGTCTTGTTTAGAAACATTTTCTTACTTAACTAGCCGTACAAATCTCTTAAAACAGTTTTATTTAAAAATACCATCACGCTTCCTCTGCACACTCTGATTATGCGTATATTCAAACTAGTATTGGTAAAACATCCCAAAACATTGATTTCAAAATTTCCGGAACAAAATCCTCAAAATTAATATTTAAAAATTCAATTTTTTTCTTGCATAAGTTGGATTCTATATTTCAAAGAAAGCTCATTTATTGAGGTTTTGTTACAAATTATCTTGGACAAATTAAAGTTATCGACACGGTTTCACACGGCACAAAGAGGCATACATAGATCAAGTCAAAATTCCATGTGCTCAAGTCAAGTAAAGATGCATAGAAGTTCCATGCTAATTTGTGCATGAAAGGTATACATAGACCAAATCAGGTTTCATGAGCTTGGAATAGAAATTCAACATCTAATGAGCATCAATAGGTGCAAAGGTTCGAATCAAATACTTGGCCAAATGCAAATGATACAAAGGTACGAATGACACTACTCAATAGCAGATGGTTGGAATTTAAATGGACAGTCTAGCCCAAGATGGGAACTCACATGCAAACAAGGATACATATTCTAATAGTTTAATCATGGGATACTCGTTAAATTTTCATAATTTTCCTCTTGAATAAATATTACTTTAACAACTTCATTTTCTTCCCTTGTGCTTCAAGTGAATACTTGTTGAGAAATTTTCGTTTGACCTACTCGTTCATGTCGGTTTCTCTTAACAAGGGAAAATATAAAACTCAATCGATTTGTTCAATACATATCCCATTTTATCATATTAAACTTGTTGCTCAAAATTCGTATAGCTTCAGGTAGGAAAATCGGTCTTCTCCCCACATAAGACATTTACCATAATTTTATTGAATTGTATCGTCAAAATCGAAATATGGGGTGAACCGAGCTCGCTTACATGCATTTTCAAATTTTCACTTTTCAGTTCTTCAATCGAAATATGGGATATCCTTGCGGTTTTGACAAAATAGTCTGATTCACGCTTCTAATTATCAGTTAAGTATGCATTTAACTTAACTACCTTATGTTAAATTCATTTTTTCGCATATCCCATTTCATAACATAATACATTCAATACTTTGAAAGTCATTTGTAAAATCAATTTCACAATTGTGAGGACGTCGCAAAACACTTTCGATTGTTTATCTATACAGCTTTAAGTACTTCTTGACGTCTCGATCAGAAACATATAGTCATCCCACTTTCGAAACCCAAAAATGAGACTGATGATGATCAATCAATCACCAGAATTATCCCCAAGCGACTAGAATGTGATTCTATATCCATCTAGTATATATTGGATTTCATATATACGTTAGCTAGGCGTATATGCAAAATCCTCACATACTTGATCGTCCAACCTTGACGTCAAATAAATACTTGCAACCGTTTTTATTACACGCTAATTATCTTTCAAATCTATAGCTGTGAATTAACGATCTTCTTATCTCAATCCTTTATATATAGGCTGCAAAATATTTTGAAATTCTCATTCCAAGCTCACGTTTCTTTTTCAATACGCTTATAAAGCCAATTCATTAATCGCTTATTTCTCGATAACTCCGAACAGATCGACGCTGGATTTTCGAAGTTTTATCACAAAGAGCCCTTTTTATTTTGAAAGTATTTCCTTTAAAAAATCTTATTTTCAAATCTTCTTCAAAATATTTTATTTCAAATAATTATTATTTTCAAAAATGATTTACTTGTACAAAAATACCTTATATAGATTTCAAAAATACGCTCTCTCGTCATAATATTCTGAAATCTCATTCTAGGGATTTCTAACCCTATCTCTAATGAGATACTATAGCTCTGATGAGTCCTATCCTTTGTTCAAAATATGTTGTACCCGATAGCTTTGTATAACCAAAGCTCTGATGCCAACTTGTAACGACCCGCCTTTTAGCCCAATTCTTGCCGGTAATTAAACCGACTCAAATCGTTCAAAAAGACGAATTGTTATGGGTGCATACATATATTGAACAAAATAACAGAATTTTTCATTGCGAAATACAATGTTACATCAGAGTTACATAAAATATCAGAGTTACAACACATACAGCGGAAGAAAAGAAAATATACTCTCAGCGGAAGAAAATCGTATGATATAGCAGAAGCTCCCATCTCTTGCATGAACTCCAACTATAAAAGCACTCTGAATCCTGCTCCAACGATCTATAACTGCAAACTAAACTACTAGCTGCCCGTGAAAAATTATGGGCAAACAGAGTTTAGGTGAGGGAACAATGAACTCCAGGTCAGTCGTGGGACTGGTGTGAGAACTCAAAACAGTTATTATTAGGTTCATTTTAAAGTTGGGAATTTCACCGGACCACGCCGCTAACGCGGAACGGGTTTACTCCAAGTGAACACCCGTGCATGTAAATTCGCGATGACTTTTGGAAAATGAAGCTATCATAAGCTCGTCCCACATCACACAATGCAAGTGCACACCAGATGGGCGAGTTTTATCTTATGATAACCAAACATGCTTTAATACGGGAAAATCCTCTTATAATATTATCATATAGTGTGGAAATCAATTTCGCAATTAAATGTATTAATCCTAGACGGCATGATACCCCATAATATATGTCACCATATATATATACAATAAAAATCGTCTGGCTCGTATTGGGGATTTGGATTTCCAACTTGATGATTCCTGGCACGAAAGGTCAATCGGAACTCAAGCGAAATGTAATCACGGGTTTTTCATCCAGACGCGGACATCAATACAAGTCGCGAGGCAGATCAACGGTTTTCGACCAGACGCGGCCCCCCGAACATACCCTATTCCAGTTCATAAGTGGTTTTACCCACTGCTGCAGCGGTCATCATCAATTCATATATAAGTATAAAACCTAACCGCCAGTTTCTCATCAATCCGGGTGTGAGGTTTGTCGATGTCATGTCATACTCAAAGCTATGCTTCGATAAGCCATTCTTTGATCATCACTAGCTCGTTACCTAACTTGGGTATGTCACATTGACAATTCACGACATATCACTGATTTCAATCAATGCATACCCTCTAAGTTCCTATGACTTAGAGACGAGGATAATATATTACCATAAATCAGATATTCATTAACGGAAATCAGTGCTATGCAGTCAATTTCAATGTCAGACACACCATCCATACAAGACCGTTCTGGGTTTGAACGGAACAACCCGAAAATACTTAAATTTGTTCAGGTCTCATGCAACTCACATCTCGTATCGAGTGGCCTACCCAACCGAGACATTAATCAACAATCAATCTAAACAATTCAAATATTCCCGGTCTTCATTCGTCGTTTACCAAGTCCTGAATTGCTTCATAACGTCGTATTATTACTTGGAATGGTTTTCGAACATATGTTCGATCCCGGTCCTTCCAAGTAATAAGCGTACTTTAAACAGTAGCTATGGTTCACACAGGCTTTTCAATTCAAATCCCCTTCCACATAGTTATCAATTCATTTACAACTAAAGATTTGAATTTCTATAATTTCATACATCTCGTTATCATCTTAAATTCTTCTTTGAAATCAAAGATTATACCTTCGCTTTAATTTCTTATCTTTAATTTCCTCGAATCAAAGATTTGGTTAAATCCCCAATTACGACATGAATTTCCACCATTCAATCTCATCGGTTTCAAGAATGATATTATACGATTCATGACAAAACCCAAGTCAAATTGATTTTTGAATCATAAATTACACAGAAATTTATCCACTTATATTCGATATAAATTCTCATAATCAACGAATACTATAAGTAGAATAACGATATAATAATATCTTTCAAATTCCCCAGATAGTACACATTTACATCATGAGGTTCATACCAAATATCGAAGATTATTTCTATCTAGCTTATTTAAATCAAGGTGAGAACCCGTATCTTAATTGAAAAGTTTATTCAATTCTTTGACATTAGATCTGGATAAAGATACCATCAACTTATCTTCAATATTAATTTTCGTATCCAACTCATATTATAAGCGGAATAACGGTGAAATACCCTTTTAAATTCCTCAGATAATAAGAGTTTCCATTTACCGAACTAATATCAAACATCCGAAGATTTATCTCCAACCATATCCAATTATTTAGTATTAAAAACCCGTATTAGTATAAATCTAAATTCCATATAAATATTTCTAATACTCTTAAACCTTTGAAAACATTCCACAAATCATTACTTATAGTTCGGAACATCGTTTACGGGTTAAAACTTCAAAATAGATTGTTTTCGAAGAAAGCGTTACAATAGCGTTCCAAAAGTGTTACAAAACAGTTATCTTAACTATTTTGATCAAAATATCGTTTATCTTAGCCAAAACTTAAACTTTACAATTGAAAACACCTTTTCATAATTTGTAATGATTTTACAAATTTTTTTCCATATTTTTAAATAATTTAAAAATAGCTGTTTATAGTTATGGGCAACAATTGTTCTTACATCGATCTTTTCCAAAACGGTTTTAAACATAACTTGAAAACTATAACCCGAAATTAAAATCTGCTTTCACTCATTTGAAAGCTCTCGTAAATAGGAATCAAACGTTTTTCGTTTCGTGGAAATCCGATTTAAATTGGAAAAGTTATAAGCATTTACATATTGCCATAATGCGACAAGCTCTAATTTTGACCAAAATAATCATTATTCTTAAATACTTCAAATTACCTTAAAAATCATTATAAACTTATATAAATCTTTTAAATTGACTTTTCAAATTATTTGGATTTAAAACACAACTTTTTGTTCTAATTAAATCACCATTCAAATAATTTCAAATTAGATTTCTATTTAACCATCCCATCCGTCGGATCAGTTAGGGATAGCCAGGGAGAGCAGGAAACTGATTTTCCAAACCCAAGCCTAGACACTATCCTCTCTGTCATCCTAGAACGTTCTGGTGTATATTATATCATTATTATATAAAAACCATATTCAAATTAAAAATCTCATTTTGAATTTAAATTGAAAATATTTTGTTTTCTTCCAAAACCAGTTTTGCATAGATGTAAAGATCGTTATACAAAGTCAGTACATAATTTAAATTATTTTCCAACTCTTAATTCAATATTTAAAAGTTGATATTAAATTCAAAACCAAAAATTTTAAATCTTATTTAATAATTAAATAAAATCATATATATGAAGGAGAATCTAAATCGATCACCCATATATTCCACAACCACGGTGTGTTTGTGTGTGTGTGATCATACAATGCAATCATATCTATCCAAATGAACTATACGATCAAATGGATATGAATTCATTCATCACAACAACATTAAACTGTGCACAAGCGTTACAGACAATAACGCTTACTCGTGTTCAGTGTATTATCTAATTCATGAACAACCATTCAAACATCAACATCCATCACACAATCATCATCAACAAATTATAATTAATCTCAGCTAAATAAAATTAACTAATTTAAATGAAATTTAAATTAGAAGTTCTCACCTAACAGCTTTCCAAATCTTCACGGTAGGTGAGCCTAGTTGAGTGAATCGTCGGACAGTATTTCGGCGCAACGTCTTCTTCACAAAAATATATATAATATAATATACACTAATCTCTCTTTATATTATAAGAGGAGGAAGAGGAGAAATGACGAACTTTGGCAAGGTGGTGGTGGGAAGGAGGAAGACTTATGCCATGGAAACCATGGCCATAAGCTTTAAGAAGAAGAGAAAGAAAAGAAATGAGAATGAATGAAAAAGTGGAAGGAAATGGTGGTATTTATAGGAAAAGAGGAGTAAGGAGAGAGTGACACATCATAGGACATGTGTATTACATGCATGAAAGGGAGCATGCATAAAGACATGTGTCTTAACACTTGTCTTAAGAAGAGAAGGTGAACTTTTGGTAGCATTTCCCTTAAATGCTATGAAAACTAAAGGCAACACTTAATTCTAACGCTACTAATTCATGTTATAGTTTGACAAATGCGATCGAACGACAAATAGTATCAACAAATCCAAACTTATTAATAATCATTCTCATTTATAATTCAAGTAAAACTTATCATATAACTTATCAAAATAATAATTATTATTCTTGTAAAATCATAAAATAAATTATCCTTTACCAAATTCATATTTTACAAATCAATATTATCAAAATCAGAAAATATCATTACTTAAACATAAATCTTATAAAAAAAATCAAAATAAGTTTTCTTATAAAAATCATAATAAAAACAAAATACTTATACAAAGTTAAAATTCATATTTAAACCTAATAAAATCAATTTATATTCATAAAATCAAAAATTAAATAAATAAAAATCCAAATCAAACATAGTTAAAATTCTGGGATGTTACATCCATGATCCTCCACCTCGTGCACATCAACTAAGGCCGTTAGAGATCGATCAAGTTGCACCACGTCAGACCCCGACGACGCCACCCTACACCAATCGCCGCCTCTGATTCGATCTCCCCAGGACACAAGGAAACGCCCTCCAACACGAGCTCTTTTAGCTCAGAAATTGAACAATACACAAAACAAGATTCCATCACAATCGTTCATTAGCTAGATCTCATGTCCCTCTATTGTATTGCTTTGGAATCAAGTTTTAATTCGCAACTATTTAGGAGTAATTAGAGAATTTGTTTCAAATGAATTAGGCCGTTAATCCCTCGGTGGCGGCTGCTTGAGTTATCTTTAGGGTTAGAGCGGATAGGGTATTATATAGGAAATTAAAATATTATTATTTAATTCCAACTATTTCTCAAAAGTAAAATTTCGCATCTGGACTCCAAATCAAACCCAACGATTGTCGCCCCTAACTAAATACCCCCATTTCGGACACAATGGAATATGTTTTGTAAGGCAATTCAACTGTTTCGATCAGTTTTTCTTTAAATTAAAATATAAATCAATATATTGAATTTTAAACATATATTTAATTTACCGGGGCCACATACTGGCTCCCAAAAAATAAATCTAGCTATGTTTTGACGATACGGTTCTAACAAAACTAATTTTGTCGAATTTGGAGGCCATTTGTAAAATGGTCATTTTCCAGTCGATTAAATTCAAACTGAAATTACCAAACACATTTAAATTCACCACGCTCACATATTAATTCTAAAAATTATGAAATTTGAAATCTAGCGATAATTGACATTTCAGATCCAACAAAAGTGGTTTCGTCGAAAACGGAGGTCGTTTGCAAAATGGCTATTTTCGAGGGTTATATATTATATTAAAATATATATAAATTCCATAGCGACTATTTCAAATTTTAAACAGGACATAACTTTCAATTTATATTACGAAATCTTAGTTTTTCACATTCCTTAGAAAGATACTGTTAAACAGATTCAAATATTTCTTGTTTTTACTAAAATCTGATTTATTTTGAATTATGTACATTCAATTGAAATTTAAAATTGAATTTTCAAACTACCATGTCATTTCAGGCTCGTTATATAATTAAAATAAATTTATACGTTCCAATTCTATTCAAAATAAATTTCTAGTCGTTATTATTTAAAATAAATCATTTTAAATATTCAAAATCCATTAAAATAGCTAAAATAAAAATTTTAAATTGGTTCTGAAAATCCGGGATGTTACACCTTCTATTCTCTTAATTTAAATTTCATGGGATATTAGTTACTGAATTTGTTCATATCATGGTGTAGAGAGCGCGTAAGTATGCTTGTAGCTGGACTTGTGCATCTTTCTTTCTGTACCCATGTTTGTATCAGCCTACATCACCTTCCTTTTAAATTGCCACGCTAGGTGAGAATCCCTTACTCACGATTAACATTTTTTTAAACTTAATAGTTATAATTTCTATAACTATTTTAAGTGTACCATTTGTTTAAACTTAACTGTTATATATTTTATAAGTATTTTCAAATTATTTTACATAAATATATTATTTTTAGAAGTAACTAATTTTATATTATATTAAGTAATGTTAAATAAAATTTGTTTCTTGTCTGAGCTATTGAATCTAAAATGTTAATCTAAAAGATTTTTGAATAATGACATTTGAGATATCAAAATTTGAAATCAAAATGTAATTTTACAAATAAACCATTTTGTAAATATGAAATGTAAAATTTTAGACATAATCAAATAATGAATTGATTGGATGTTTGATTTATGACATTGAAATATTTGAACTTAATTATTTGAATATAAATTAATATCATTATTATTTGATATATTAAATACGAATTCAAAAATAAATGACCACGGTGTGAAATAAGCGTTTGGTTGTTAAAAAGACCAGAGTAGGTATTAACATACTTTGTGTCAATACAGATAGCACTTTAACAACTGTGCACGTAGTGGAGAATCTATAATGAAGTAGATTGGATTTGTGAACGCTACTAGAATGAAGTAAGAGAACAATAACGCTTAGCCTTGAACTTCGGGTCATAATTAAAATGACTAAAATATGATCTAGACATTGAGTAATAGAGATAACACCTCTTATCGGATACATTTCTTCGATACCATATCTATTACTTTGTAACACTACAACAAAATAACCATTTCGCAAAAGGCAGTCTGTTGCAATATACCTACTGCAATTGGCTGATGCCAATTTGGATTGGCAGGTTGCAATGGATTGTTTATATTTTACAACCGTTCCTGATAGTTGCAATTAAATGTTGCTACAAAAACATTTTGCAACTATCAAAAGCTTTTGCAAAAACTATTGACAGTTGAAAAATTAACGAAATAAGAAATCTAAATCGCTATAAAATATCGTTGTTAGAACATTATTCTATATCATAACATAAAATAAACAAATAAAAAAATTTACTTCAACAAATTATATTTTAACAAAAAATTAGTAGTACACATAATTACAACAAAAATTTCTACAATTTCTATACATTATACATATACAACAATTTATACTCTTTCATACAACACTTCTTCCAAATACAATATTTCTAATCACATTTTTAACCTTATGCAATCTGTATTGAGCACTACAATAACATGCAATTCACTCTAATCATGAAATTTCCTCCAAACATGCATCACCTTGCTTATCAACAACTTGATCTGCACTTCAATAATAATGTAAATAATAATAATCACAGTATTTTTTTTATGGATTTGATGCATTAATACAATCTAGATGTGAATTTTGTTTACATTCAACTATATTATTGTAGTAGAAATAGTTAGACTTATACCTAGTAAGCGTAAATTGCTTTCGATCATACAAAAATGATAGGTAGTTCTATAAAACGTCAAAAGCAAAAAAGCACTTGTACCTAGTAAGAATCGCAAACCCTTCAACGCACATATATCACACCTGAACTCTTATATTCACTGTAACTTTGTTGCAAACAACATTAAGACTGCAGTCCTATCAAAACATAAAATTTTAGCTCTACCTATTTCATCTAGCATATCATGTTGGTGCAAAAGGTCTACCAAGTTGGTGCTTCTGATTTGGTAGAGTCTGCGAAATCTATGTGAATTCATGAAATTTACACTGGTACTAGGTAAGTTGCTAAACATAAAATAGGCATATTTTATCTAAAAATGCAATATAAGACTTGCCTTTAGGATAGAATAAATATAGGGGAATAAGTATCCAGTTGCCAATTTAAAGATGACATCGTATGTTTTCAAATCCTTCGAATTCACCGCCTAATAGAAAATATCTCAAAAGCCCGAATGCAAATTTAAATAATGCACATGAGGCTTATAGCTTCGCCTCTGGGAGATCTTTGGCTTCACCTCCACTTGATCCTAGAAGTTTGAACAATCCCGCAGTATCTAAAATCAAATATGCTAATATGGTAAATCTATTGTGCAGAATTTGAACTCAAGGCTGCTCAAATCAAAACCCCCAACCCAAAGGAAGACGTGATCGTGGTTAACGTGCAAAACAACCAATTAATATATCAAAACAATCTTAAACCAATCCACAAGCCAATCACATTCAACAAATAAGGGAAATAATAGAGCAATAATGAAAAGTAAACCATTTAGGGATTTATAGTGGTTCCACCGATGTCTTGTCAGTGTACATCCACTTTGAGAGAGAATCTTTTATTAATATTAATAGAAAAGTACAAGAGATTGATTACAATAATCAAATTCACTAGAAAATTTTAGTTTTGTGGAGATAAGAATTAAAGAAGATTAGGGTTGCCTAAACCCTAAATAAAATAAACCTAGGTGAATCTCTTGATTAATTCCACACCTTGTTTTGATTTTGAGAATAGTTTATATAGGGAGAGAATAATATGTAGCAATTTCCCAAATTACCCCTGGATCCTTCACAAATTGGCCTGCAATATTTCAGCCTGAAACAACCCGAAAATTGCCTTAAACATATGTCCCGGTTGTAACAGACGTCTGTCCCGGTCAGAGAATTATTTTTGCTTCAGCACAGATGTCTATCGCAAGTTTTAGGAGAGACAACTCAGATGTCTGTTGCGGCTACGACAAACGTCTATCGCGGAACCTAGCTGAAACCTTGTATCTTTTTGCCTTTAACTTCCTCGTACGAACTCCGATTTGTGAACCGTCTTCTCCAACACGAAGCTACTTTCATCCACTTGAATTCTACATATAGTATCGCAAAATTTAACACTCCACCTCGATAATATATCCATCTACAAAACCAACACTAATGGTACCAAACTATCCTCTACCTTCAACCAAGCAGGCTTGAATGTTTACCCAATAAGCTCCGGCATAGCCACCGCCCATTGCACTCCACCAACAAGTTACCACCCAAGTCCAAGACTAGTCACACCAAAAGGCAATCATAACAAGAAGATAGAACTTCAATTTCTCACTGATACTCCTCTACATCCAAGTTTCTCTCTCAACCGTGCCATCCCGTGGCACTTAGCACCTCTCCTAGCGAACTAAGTTTGAGCAATACTTGAACTTCCCGACCGACAATGCCTTAGTGAACATATTTTCCGCATTATCCTTTGTGTGCACTTTCCAAAGATATACTTTCTTGTCTTTGTCCATGGCTACTAGAAATGACTCTCTCAATTCAATATGCTTAGTCCGTGAGCTAAACGCCAAATTCTCTGCCAATTGGATTGAACTTTGGCTATAACATTAACATTATCATGTTCAAACCCCAAGTCACACAACAATCGCTTCAAATAGAGTTCTTTCTTTCCTGCGTCCACCGAAGCTATCAAATCTGCCTCCGTAGTGGATAAAGCAACAACGGTTTGCAATATCGATCTCCAACTTATGGTTGTACCACCAAGAGTGAAGACATATCTAGAAGTTGATTTTCTCTGATTGCTATCACCAGCATAGTCTGAATCACAGTAACCAACCAACATGTAATTCTTCTTCTTACTACCCCGGAAAAAAGATCATGAGATGTTGTACCTTTCAAGTATCTTAAGATAAGCTTGACTACATCCCAATGCGATTTTCCTAGATTAGTCATAAACTGACTAACCACCCCAGCATCATTTGTAATATCGAGCCTTGTACACACCATGACATACATCAAACTTCCAACTGCACTAGCATATGGCACCTTTGCCCTATAAGCCTTGTCTTTCCCCTAGATAGCTGTATTTGATGTCTTTGCATCCTCCATGCTAAACCGACAAAGAACTTTTCTAATATATTCCTTTTGAGTCAATTTCAACACAAAACGCTTTCGATCCCTTTCAATTTCTATGCCCAAAATCTTATTTTCCTCTCCAAGGTCTTTCATTTCGAATTCCGCTTTTAACTTTAATTTCAACTTGTTGATTTCTTCCTTGTCCTTAGAAGCAATGAGTATATCATCCACATATAAGAGTAAATACACCCAACAATCATTTCCCAGCTTTTTGAAATATACACAAGCATCTTTGATGCTTTGATGAAAGCCTCAAGCAAGAAATGATAAAATCTCTTGTACCATTGCTTAGTTGATTTCTTCAAACCATACAGTGATTTCTTTAACTTGCAAACCAATTTTGACTTACCATCTACAACAAACCCTTTTGGTTGCTCCATGTAAATGTCTTTGTCCAAGCCACCATGCAAGAAGGAGGTTTTCACATCCAGTTGCTGTAACTTCAAGTCGTGAATTGCAACTTTGGCAAGTAATATCCAGATAGAAGTATATCTCACTGCCAGTGTGAAGATCTCATCATACTCCTTTCCCTTCCTTTATGCAAAATCCTTAGCCACTAGCCTAACTTTGTATCTTTCATCATCCTTCACCTTGTATATTCATTTGCACTGAACAACATGGTTTTCTTTAGGTAATGGAACCAACTCCCAAGTCTGATTCTTCATCAATGTTTGCATCTCTTCCTTCATGCCATATTTCCACTTCGAACTTTCGCTTGAACCTATGACATCATCAAGGTCCATCGACTCATCTTGGACTATATGAAGAGCATAGTCCAAATTCTCGTAAAATCTAAGATAGTTCCAATCACGATATCTTTTGGGTGGCCTTATAGCACGATGAAAAACCCGAGTAGCAATACCATTACCTGGTCTTACTTTAGCTTCACCTTGAATGGATGGATGGATGGATGTTAACAAAAACTAATCCGATGGTTCTAGGCCATTTCCACCGCTATAAATTAAGGGGTAGAGCCACATTCTTTTTTCCATTCAAATCTATGAAGGCAGCGGAGCTCTGCCATTTTTCTTTCTCTTCTAACCTAATTTCTAAATAAAATATTTTCATACATATACCAAATCAAATTCATATGGAATTAGGAAGATTAATAGATTCAATGGAAGAGGGTGCTCAACGATAGACTTCTTCGCACTTTTCCCTTTTCTTGCATTTCTACAGATCTAGAATTTTCTCCTTTCTAGATAAACTGTATATTAGTAAGAATTTGGGGATTGTAAGCCTAAAAAGGTTCAAAATTCAGAAATTGGAAGCTGTAAGGTGAGCGGGAAATTTAGTAACACAAATATAATGATTTATCTATTTTGTTTGAATCCAGTCTATGTTTTGTTCCGATCAAATCTGTTGTTTAAAATAATTGTAAATTGTGATAACCATCAGATCTGATTATGAATATGTTTGAAATTGATAATTGATAAAGTTGTGATTATGTATAAACATGAGTCGTAGGAATTTTATATAAATTCTCACATATTCCTACATGTTATGTCATGAATTATGAAATATGTTGTATATGCCACATAGCACTATGGATCTGGAAATCAGTCTCATTAAAAATAAATTCGTTGTAGTTATGTTCCAGATCTTTAGTTCAATGCTGAAATATGTAAATTTGGGTGAAAAGATGAATTTGTGTATTATGTGATTGTAAGAATAAAAGAAATATTCCTTGTTTAAATTTAATTTTGTTGGGTTTTTGGCTTAAGCATTGTAAATTATGTTGTTTTTCCTCATTTTTAAATAAAGAGGCATTATTTTAGAATCACAAGAAGTATGACAAAAAGAATTAAAAGAGGAAAAGCGGTGCAAAGGTGCATATAAAAATAAATATATGTTTTTTGTATGTAATTTGCATCAACTATTCAAAAATAAAAATATATTACATATATTTCTTGTGATTTGGAAATATGTCAACATTACAAAATAGGCATGATTTATAATGATTTTGGCTAATGGTCCTTATGTGACTTGAAACCATTTTGGCAAGATTGAATGTAAAAAGGGAATGATTGGTCAATTAGTTAGACCAAATCATTGATTTAAAAATAAGTATTTCAAATTAATAAATATTGAATAAATATAAATGATAACGTTGCCGCACGAAAACATAAAAACGAATATGTGCATATTATCCGTCCAAATTAGTAAAAAACGATGAAATACAAATCGCTTGGAATGTTTGAATGTTCGAATAAGGTTCAATTATGGAATTATGTGTAAATATAATCCATTTTGAATTAATATATTTGTGGTGACCATTTGTAGCAATAAATTTAATTAATTGCCATAAATGAGACCGCAATTAAAGAAATAGCCATTGTAACCAATATGGGTTTGGGGAAAATAAATGTGAATAGGAAAATGGTTACAATTCCTTAAATAAATTAGGATAATTGTTATGGACCCTAATTAGGAAATTTAAATATAACTGCATTTAAACATGAGGTTAAACTCAACTTATGGTGTAAGCCTGCCAGAACCGACCAAAAATCCAACAACTACAGGTAGTCAGTTTAATGTAAGGGATCTAATGCATAAATATAATCATACTAAGGCACGAGGTTAAGTTCACTTATAGTAGAAGCCTGCCCGGAACCAGCTGGCACATCCAGCATCCACAGGTAGTCAACTTAATGTGAGAGGCCTGGTATGTAAATATATATATATATAACAGTCAATCAATAAACAAATAAATAAGAATAGTAATTGTCCGTTGTGGTACAAAATTAAATAACTTGGGACTGATAAATAATTGCCTTAGGAAAATATGACCGTTAGAATCATAAAGGGTAATAAAGTGGATAAAAAGAAATGGGTGTCAAAAAGGGGATTAATGGATATTTGATTGTCGTTTAAATACAAAGTCCAAAATTAAAGAAGAAATTAAATAAATATCCCGGAAAAAAGGGAATATAACATTCCTTATTCATGTCAATAAAACTTATAATTAATAACATAGTAGGACTTAGTAGGTTGATAATATAGGACATTATTAACCATATAAACCCATGATACAAATAAACGGTGTGCGTATAGTATTTCCATATAAAGAAATTAAATGGGAATGACTTAATAATGTAGCCTACTTTATACTAAAAGGGAAAGGTGTTAACGGCAAACGGGGACGAACGAATAACCTTCATGTCTAGTTCGCTTCTTGGGTCCTAAAAGGCTAGGGTTAAAGAGTCCACCTGGGCATAGGTTTTTTAGTATAGGGGTCTTAAATGGTAGGTGTGTGTTGGCCTACCCAAACCAGGAAATTAAAAGGGTCAGATATGGCCGCCAATTCTACGGGAATTAGTCAGTGACTAAGGAGGTTATGTAATAAGGCCAGCTAGAAGGTATAACGAATGATAAAATACCTACTCTTACCTTATGTAGGGTAAGGGTTTATGTGTGAATGACAGAAGCCTTAAATAGTATGGTCAGTAGCTAGTGCCCTATAGTTTAATGTTAACATTTAATATATTGTTAAGGGTTAATAAGTTACCAATAGGTCCTCCTAAAGTCTTAAGTGATCAGGGAGAATACGCCCTATCTATCATTGATAGTATGGCGTTAAATAATGAAGAATAGAGAACAAGAATACAGATAGAAACCCCGAAATTATAGGCCCCTCTCGATATAATTAACTAGTTAAACTCTGGTATAAAGGCTTCACAAAAATGTGTGTAAATGTCCTATCTTGGTAATATAATTTGGGAATACTACTTTGGGTTGAATAGTACAGTCGTGCGTAAACATATACTAGGTTGGGCTTGATTCACTAACCTGTTTAGGCATATTGCTTGGGTTGAACCAAAGGGAATATATCTATGTTATTGGTTGTGTTGTACATTTCTTAGTCACCAGAACTTGTTGTTCTGACCCCCTCCTCATTACAACCTCCTTGTTTCATAGAGAAGGTCGTGTTCTCAGAGGTGTTTAAGTTTAGCTTTCGGTTTCGTTCTCTCTCATGCTCGATATTGGAAAAGTGACTTACTTTGAATAAGGTATTTGTTTGAGTTAATACCAATTTATCTTATTTTGTTTCCGCTATGAGTTATTTTATCGTACTATAATTATGCTCATGCTCATTTATTGCTGGTACCAGATATACGCTCTACACTTGGATGTGTTCATCTTGATTTTTGTCAAAATTTGGATGTAGATAAGTGTGAGGTGTTACATTTGGTATCTGAGCTTAGGTTAAACGATCAGAGGAATTAGTTAAAATTAGGACTCGTGAGATAACTTAATTTGATTTTATTTTCTATTTTTCTTCGTCTTTCTTACTCAACTTTAATTTGTTTCAACGAAAAATTAGTCGTGGTCCTAAGTATTTAAAATGGGATTTAACTGACTAAGAGTTAAAGTATGTTGACTTCGGGTTTTTAGCCAATTCTGTCTTAGCTAACAGTACATTGGCAATATCGTCGTGAAAAGCATGAGACGACATATGGTGGATTCTATTGATTTGAGATTTGGAAACAGGATATATATATATATATATGTCAATATAAAAAGCTAGCTACAACCGAGATAGTCATAAATTCCTGGTATGGTTTTGTTGGTAGTTCCAGTTAAGACCATTAATCGATCCAAAACGGGAAAGGAGCCCATATTAATATGTCGTATCAATTTTGAAAATATAATTACGAGGTGTATCTATTTGTTACTTCGTTAAAATTCTGAATCTACCTTTGTTGAAATATTCTATTGAGTTCTTAGCCTGGCATTCGAGGAAACTGGTTTGTAAAACTATTTGAAAAATAAAAGTGGATTTTAACGGTTTTGAAATACGGTTTCGGAAAATAGTTTGTGAAGCTATGGTTTTAAATTTTAATCTATTCGTGTTTCAAATTTTTTGAGATATTGTGTAATTCTAATAAATATAGCTTGATTGGTAGGAAAGATGGAATTAGAAAGGATAAGGAATATGCCACTAAACATGAAACCAATAACTATCTATTCCTTATGATTTTTAGTATCCATTTTCCTATATACATTCGATAATTTATTAAAATTACCACAATTAACACTTAAGATTCTATAGCTCTAACATCTTTGATCATGAAAATGTTTTTCCAATTTAAAATATAAAACTGGAATATAAATAGTAATAATAAAATGGATTTATAAATATGAAACCGTTAGTTTATAAATAAATCCCATTTTTGGAAAAGTTTTAAATTTCCTTCGAAAAGGCTAAAGAAAATCCTTCGTCCAGATTTTGGGGGTATTTGATATCGTGAATCATCTATTTGTTGTTATTAGGTAAGGGGAAAATCCGTTTTAATTTATATTATGAATTTCTAGCTAAATTTCTAAAATTCGTTCGTTCGTTGTGTAGTCACAGCATCGTGTTGAGACTATAAATCCTTGGAGTTGGTTCGGAGTTTAATAATGGTCTTTTAATACCGCAGTCATAAAGATAATTATTTCACATGGCGTCAAATCTTAAAGGATAACGTAGGACGATTAGTATTTCAATCCCACCTACTAAGGTCATGGTCCAACCTCTGTCCAAAGCCCATTTGGTGGTTGACCATATGTTGTTATACTAGGATGACCAATTAGTTGATGAGTTTTGGGTGCAACTTGGACCTAGGACTCAACCATAAAAGTTGCATCCAAGTTCCCGCTTAACTTCCTTCTTTCGTCCTTTCTTCCTCGTCCAGCCGAACCACATCTCTATTCTTCTTCTCTTTCTTGTTGTCGCCTCGTCTCCTCATTTTCCATGTTTGTTCGTGCGTTAGATCTTGCCTCACTATTACTCCGAGATCAAATTTTCTTCTCTCCAACCTTTTCTTAGTCCATAGTACCTAATTGCGCTATCCTATCTTACTCGCACCAATTAAGTCTCACCCTTGGGTAGAGATCATTTGGTTGGATCGGAATGAGCAAAAGGGTCTCACCACTTTAGGGCTAAGAAAATTTGTTGTGGCAGTTGGGCTTGCACCAGCCTATTGCTTCAAGATCTTAGAATAGGATTTGTGTTGTGCTGCATCCGCCTGTGCTATATCTTGTTCGAATAGGTTCTTTCGAAGGCGATCGTCATTTTAGAGATGGTGATTAAGCTATCTTTGGATAGTTTTTCTGAGGAGAATCTCGAAGAGATTTTAGAGGAACCCGTGTCTTACGCGGACTTGAATGGTCTCTTGTTTGACCCACCTTGGAGATTTTTGCAGCAAATCTCTTTTTCTAAGTGTCGGTTTTTGGTGTTCGGAAATCTATATTCGAACTTCCCATGTAGCAGATCATTCTATAAATGGGAAGTTATGACTGGATTTGTCTCGTGATGCGGAAATCAATCCTTTGTTTGATCGATGGAATAACCATCATTTAGTACTGCATCATATTCAATTCAGTTTGTTGTGCTTGTGTGTTGTCTCAGGAATTATTTTTTGTAAATTCACCTATCCACTTTGTCTTTAGATAATATTAGGTGGGTTTCCATGAGAAGCAGTTTTGTGGTAGGTTTCTTTTCTCATCATAAATTCTCTCTTAGAAGAGGTGGTGATGTGAGAACCTCCAACAACACTAGCAGTGTTGGTATCACAAGATTGGGCAGTTTGCTACCATGATATGGTTAATCAAAGATCATAAAAATTGTTTTGAGCTCTATCAGCGGAGCAAGGCGTCTCGTTGTTCATAGCCATTGTTTTGGGAATTCTGGTGTTGTTTTGTTGTCATCCCTTTCCGGCATCGGGTTCTTGGTTGTGGTGATTCGTGCTTGTAACTATTAGTGTTGTTTAAATCACACGACTTAGGTCAATGAGATTTCTATGTTTGGAGATGTTTATGTCATTCACACGTGCTTGTTTGAATGAAATCCCATTTTCATATCTAAACTAACGGTTGTCCTAGAGCTGGAAAGAATAGAATTCTATGTTGGATAAATTTTAGTGAAGGACCAGTTTTGCGTTGTTTTCGTCACGGGTATATAAATAAATAAATCACAGTTCCTTGTTAAAGCTAAAATTTATTTTGGTCTTTTTGTGTGTGATTTCAGTTTTCGCATTTTTAGAGTAACTAACTTCCTTTTTCGCCAACATGTGACATGAATCATTTAAATTTCCGCAATTTTCATTTTTTTTTAAAAGTTTATGGAAAATGTTGTTTGGAAAAAAATCTATCATTTTCTTATTTTATGGGAAAATGAAACAGTTTTGGAAGGAAATTTTCAAAATAAGTATGACAAGTTTTCAAGTGGAAATTTATTTTTATGAAAAAATTCAATTTTTGGTCACATGAACGGTATAAGGAAGATTTTTGAATGCTTTGTGTGCGCGTTTTAGCGGTGCACTAGGACTGACGATGCGATAAAAACATTAACGGTAACAAGGAAAAGACTGTTTTAACCTTAGAAACGCTGTTTCCATACGTTGTCAACGATAAGCGTGAGCTACTAATTAACTCGTTTTACGTTTTAGTGCTTGTTTTAAGCCTCTTTTACTGTCTATAGATGGGAAATTTTGGAGTATTTTGGGTAACCGAGGTGGAAATTCCACTATAGGGCAGGAATTGGAAAAGTTATGAGCAGGAAAAATGTTAAAAATCTTAGCTTCAATTTCCTTTTTCCAGTTTAGGAAAGATTAAATAGGAAACGATTAGACTGCGTACGTTTTGGATGCAAAAATTGGTTGCTTCACACTTTTATTTATAATTATGTGAAAGTTATAGGTAAAAAAGAATTTTCAAAATTTGCATTCATATAGAACTGCCAGTATATTTAGGATGTTTTGCGTTATGTTTTTGAAAGTGTTTTAAAATTCTCAGTGCATACATATGGAGGGTCCGATTTAGAATTATCTTACATGCATGTTTTATGATTGAAATGCATTATGAGCACAATGCACATACATATATGGATGCAAAATGGATGTACACAAATTGGTTGTGTAGGATAGGATAACTATGTGTCAGAATTTCGGGATGAAATTCCTTTTAAGGGGTGAAGAATGTAACAACCCAGAATTTTGATAATAAATAGTTATTTAATTAGAAGCACAAAAATAGGAATTTCTACAAACATTGGAATTACCACGAAATTTTAACCGTTGCGTTTGTCTTGGAATTCTGGTCAACTTTCATGTTTGGAGTTTCGTGAACAGAGTCCGTATGAAAAGTTACGGATGAAATACGAAAACGAATGGAAAATAAATAAAAATAAATAAATTATATATTATAATTTATAGTTGCCTAGACACCTCACTACCAGGTCGACCAAGTGGTCGACTGAGGCGGTCGACCGGAGGGGTCGACCACTTGCTACGACAGCTTGGTCGAGTCAGGCAGTGGCGTCTAGGTTTTTGTCATATAAAATTTTATTACAGGTGGACGGATGTTAAGAAAAACTAATCTGATGATTCTAGGCCATTTCCACCCCTATAAATTAAGGGGTAGAGCCTCACTCTTTTTCCATTCACAACTATGAAGGCAGCAGAGATCTGCCATTTTTCTTCCTCTTCTAGCCAAATTTATAAATAAAATATATTCATACATATACCAAATCAAATCAAATTCATATGGAATTGGGAAGATTAATAGATTCAGTGGAAGAGTTTGCTCAACGATAGATTTCTTCGCTCTTTTCCCTTTTTCTTACGTTTCTACATATCTAGAATTTTCCCCTTTCTTGATAAACTGTAGATTTATAGGAATTTGGGGATTGTAAGCCTAAAAAGGTTCAAAATTCAAAAATTGGAAGCTATAAGGTGAGTGGGAAATTTAATAACATAGATATAATGATTTATCTATTTCGTTTGAATCCAATCTATGTTTTATGCCTATTAAATATGTTATTTAAAATAATTGTAAATTGTGATAACCGTCAGATCCGATTATGCATATGTTTGAAATCGGCAAACGATAAAGTTGTGATCATGTATAAACATGAATCCTAGGATTTTTATATAAATTATCACATATTCCTACAAAGTATTTCATGAATTGTGAAATATGTTGTATATGCCACATAACACCGTGGATCTGGAAATCGGTCACATTAAACATAAATTCGTTGTAGTTATGTTCCAGATCTTTAGTTCAGTGCTGAAATATGAAATATGTAAATTTGGGTGAAAAAATGAATTTGTGTATTATGTGATTGTAAGAATAAAATAAATATTCCTTGTTTACATTTAATTTTGTTGGGTTTTTGGCTTAAGCATTGTAAATTATGTCGTTTTCCTCAATTTTAAATAATAAGGCATTATTTTAGAATCACAAGAAGTATGCCAAAAAAAAAAGAGAAAAAGTGGTGCAAAGGTACATATAAAAATAAATATATGTTTTTTGTATGTAATTTGCATCGACTATTCCAAAATAAAAATATATTACATATATTTCTTGTGGTTTGGAAATATGTCAACATTACAAAATAGGCATGATTTACAATGATTTTGGCTAACGGTCCTTGTGTGACGTGAAACCTTTTTGGCAAGACTGGATGTATAAAGGGATGACTGGCAATTTATCAGACCAAATCATTGGTTTAAAAATAAATATTTCGAATTAATAAATATTATATAAATATAAATAACTACGTTGACCGCACGAAAACATAAAAATGAGTATATACATATTATACATCCAAGTCAGCATAAATTGGTGAAATACAAATTGTTTGGAATGTTTAAATGTTTGGATAAGGTTCAATTATGGAAATATGTGTAAATATAATCCATTTTGAATTAATATATTTATGGTGACCATTTGTAGAAATAAATTTAATTAATTGCCAAAAATGAGACAACAATTAAAAAAATAACTATTGTAACCAATATTGATTTGAGGAAAATAAATGTGAATAGGAAAAATCGTTACAATTCCTAAAATAAATTAGGATAATCATTATGGACCCCATTATGAAATTTAAATTATAACCACATTTATACACGAGGTTAAACACAACTTGTAGTGTAAGCCTTCCTGGAACCAACCGGCAAATCCAGCAACCACAAGTAGTCAGTTTAATACGAGGGATCTAATGCATAAATATAATCACACAAAGGCACAAGGTTAAGTTCACTTGTGGAAGAAGTCTACCCGACCGGCACATCCAGCATCCACAGGTAGTCAATTTAACGTGAGAGGCCTGATATGTAAATATATGTATAATAATCAATCGATAAAACAAATAAATAAGAATGGTAATTGTCCATTGGGGAGCTAACTTGGGACCGATGAATAGTTGCCTTAGGAAAATATGACCGTTATAGTCATAAAGGAAAATAAAGTGGAAATAAAAAGAAATAGGTGTCAAAAATGGGATTAATGAATATTTGATTGTCGTTTAAATAATAAGTCCAAAATTAGGGAAGAAATTAAATAAATATCGTGGAAAAAAGGGAATATAACATTCCTTATTTATGTCAATAAAACTTATAATTAAAAATATAGTTGGACTTAGTTGGTTAATAATATAAGACATTACTAACCATATAAACCCGTGATACAAATAAACGGTGTATGTATAGTATTTCCGTGTAAAGAAATTAAACGGGAATGACTTAATAATGTAGCCTACTTTATCCCAAAAAGAGAAAGGTGTTAAAGGCAAATGGGGAACGAACGAAATGTAAGACCCCATAATTTTAAATATTAAAATTAAAAAATTTAAGAATACTTAATTTTTGGAAGAAGAATTAGGTGAAACGGGTTACGCCATTACGTTCTTCTCGGAATTCTTCTTGAGACAGAGTCCGAGTTTGCGTGAATCAGATTCCGTATGAAGAAGTTATGGAGGTTAGAAGATTTCAAGTGTAAGCAGAAATTAAATTAAAATAATAATTAAATAATCAAAACAGATTCGAAATTCAAAATTCAAGAAAGCAACTGAGCGGGAAATCTCCCGCTCAGGGGTGTTGACCCCCCCGGGGGTGTCGACATGGGAGTCGACCCCCCTATAAAGGCGTCGACATAGGTGTCGAACCCCCTGTGGGGGGTCGACCCCTGCCGACTGTTCTAGACAGTGACGATTTTTTGAGTCGTAGGGCCACATGGCGACTTCTGATTGGCCTGATGACACGTTTTCTTGGACTGAATGGTCTGGATGGATCCTATGTTGATCCAAAGGCTCAAACTAATCCTATACTCTTATAAAATCACATCTAATCTAAACCCTAAGCTAAACTAAATTCGTTCATGAGCTTATTTGCTGCTGAATCCTAAACTAGTCTAGCCTCCACCATAACTAATCAAATTCAAGATAAAAGAGAAAGATCAAAGCCTACATCAATGGATTAGCTTATCAACTTCAGAAATCATATTTGAGGTCTTCTCTTCTTTTTTAATCTCTGTGAGTTCATATAGCTTTCAGAAGATAATTAAACTAAAGTAATTATGATAAGTTGTAAATTGTGATCATATGATTATGCCTATAATGGATCTTATCAAATTTGCAAGTTGTCATCTTTTTTCGATTCATAGCCTATGCTTTTCTGATCAATTCTATCAGTTCATGCCTATTCGTGCTCGTATATTTATGCCTATTTTGATACCATGATTCTCTTCCCTCTTCCTTTTTCCTTTTTCTTTTTATGAGTTAGGCTAACTTCGAGCCTAACATATTATGTTAAATTCGCACATGTATAACGCCTGAATGATGGGGGAAAAGTTTGCGAAATGTTGAATAACATGTGATTTGTAAAAAGGCATAAATTGATGATGGCTACAGTTCAAGAAAAATTGTATATAATAAGCAAACATGAGACTTGACATAAATGGGTCTGGGTGTAAACTTGTGATAATTTGGTAAGTTCAGCTATTTCTCAGATTTGGAACATGTAATAGGAATCATGACTTGTAATGAATCGAATCTAGAACCGTGCCTAATTGTAAGATAATCAATTCTAATTCATGTTTATCCTTTTGTCAAATCTGAATTACCTATGCCTTTGAGACTGTTGTGATTGATACAATGGTATCTATCATGTTGTACACCAAATTGGCGATTCTTTTATGTCCAATTCTATCGAATCTTTATGCCTATGATGTAATTTGCTCGGTTTAGCCATACTTATTGTTAATGTACAACATGTCTATTGGAAACATGATCCTTGAGTTGGGTACACCTTTACATGCCTATTTTGTTCCTTATGTCAATTCTTGTGTTTCTCCTCTATCCCTCTCCATTTTAATTTTGGACCTTGTTGTATGTGCGATTGAAACGCGGGGAATTGGGTATGACTTAATTAAGTAATTTTGGGCATAACAAATAAATGTGGCATAGCTTGAATTGACCACACTTATAGATAATTTACATATAAATATAGACTTGGACAGCAAATATGTAAATTGGCTAAAAGATGAACGCCTTAGACACGAGGTTAGACTTGGTTTGTGGTATAAGACTGCCCGGAGCCGCCCGACATATCCAGCAACCGCAAACGATAGTCTAATGTGAGAGGTCAAAGGCATAAATTAAATTCTTAGACACGAGGTTAAGTCTGACTTGTGGTGGTAGTCTGCCCGGAACCGCCAACATATCCAGCAGCCACAAGTGATCGACTTAATGTGGGAGGTCTGTGCATTAATAACTAATTAATGCTGAATATGATACCTAAACGAGTTAGGTGGGTGGGGTTAAGTTAACATGGGTAAGAAGACAACTTAACCAATATTACATGAACAAAGTGGATAGGGTTAAGGCACGCTTAACCAGTAATAGATATGGACTTGATAAGTAAAAGGGTTAAGTAAATCTTGAGTAGGTGGGTAATATTAGTATATATAGGCCCACAAACTTAGCCGTTAAATAAACATTCATGAATCAATGGAAAGGTTAAGTAACATATGAATAGGAAACACTTAACCAATACAACATGTTAATTAAAACAGATGGATGGGGTTAGTTTATATTGAGAACACTTAACCGTTATAACATGTTGATTAGGAAACCCTAGTAACGGGGACCCATTTCAGCAGTAACCCACATAGATGTATCACGGTACCCTGAACTAGGCAGGGTGGGGCATGATTACTGAGATGATTATAAGCAGTCGAAATAGCGGTGGGTGGTGCATCAGTGTAGGTTCCGATGGAGTACGGGCGTGCACGTGCTCCGGAGTGGAAAAAGCAGGCACTAGGCATCAGTAGTCATACACTGTGCATCTTGAATAGTGTCGGGTTGTCATCATAGGGATTGATACACCCCATGGTGGGACCAACTCAGGTATCTACAAACAAGCGGGTCCGAATGATACAAGTAATGGATACATACGCGTTAAGGAGCCGATCGATTAAGCGATAAGGGGGTAGTGTGGGGACATCTAATATTTAGTAGGTTGTCAAGGATTGTATGGGGTGGATACCTCTTACTAGATGTTATGCCTAAGGGCTACCAATTGCGGGGTTGGGATCAACTTTCAGTATGGAACTAGTAACGGTGCGATATATTTAGCATTGGTGTAGTGTAGTAATTACCCTATTGTGATTAGAAGAGCAATCAACGTTTATCTTATTCATCTTGCCTACCTTGTCATGCATGCTTATGTACAGTCATTTCTTACTTTCTAGTTTATATTCTTATCCTGTTTCTTTAATGATTATATTGTTAAAGTTATTGGACTCACCAGACTAATGTCTGACCTAGTTTGTTTTGCCTCTTTTCATTCGTTCCCCCCAGGTTCTCTGGGAGGAAATACTCAAGCTTAGTTCAGATTTCTTCCAGCTTGAAGTTGAAAGATGTATTGCTTGGCTTTGATTCTGCTTATGGCATTTTCTGTTGGGGATTATGGCTTAAAATTTTGTACTTTGAAGGCTTTTGTACAAGACTGATATTATGTACTTGGTTTTGTTGTTTTGAAGGTGTAACTAAACCTATTTCTGTTTCCGCTGCAATAAAGTCATAAAATTTTCAAGTATTACTTTATCCGTCTTGTAATATTCCGTTCTGTTTACTTATAACACTCCACGAAACTTAATGCATTCCCTTTGTGAGTGACATTAACGGACGTGGGGTGTTACAAATAACCTTCATAATGTAGTCCACTTCCTAGGTCCTAAAAGGCTAAGTGACTAGGATTAATGGGTCCACCTGGGCCAAGGTTTTTAGTATAGGGGTCTTAAATGGCAGGTGTGTGCTGGCCTACTCAAACCTGGAAATTAAAAGGGTCAGATATGATCGCCTATCCTACGCGAAGTCGTAAGTGACTAAGAGGTTATGTAATAAGGTCAGATATAGGGTATAAAGAACGATAAAATACCTACTCTCACCTTATGCAGGGTAAGGGTTTATGTGTGAATGACGGAAGCTTTAACTAGTAGGGCCTATACCTAGTGCCCTCTAGTTTTATGTTAACATTTAATATATTGTCAAGGGTTTAGAAGTGACCAGTAGGTCCACCTAGGGTCTTAAGTGATCAGGGAAAATCCACCCTATCTATCATTGATAGTAAGGCGCTCAGTAACAAAGAATAGAGAATGAGGATATAGATAGAAACCCCGAAATTAAGGGCCCACTCTCGATTTAATTAACTAGTTAAACTGTGGTATAAAGGCTTCACAAAAATGTGTGTAAGTGTCCTATCTCGGTAATATAATTTGGTAATACTGCTTTGGCCGGAATAGCAAAGTCGTGCGTAAACATTCACCAGGTTGGGCTAGATTCATTAACCTAGTTAGGCATACAGCTTGGGTTGAAACAAATGGAATATATCTATGTTATAGACTATGTTGTACATTTCTTAGCCACCAGAACTTGTTTTTCTGACCCCCCCTCCTTATTACAACCTCCAGGTTTTATAGAGAAGGTCGGGTTCTCAACGATGTTTTGTTTGGCTTACGGTTCTTATTCTCTCTCATGCTCGGTATTGGCAAAGTGACTTACTTTGAATAAGGTAGTTTCTTGAGCTAATACCAATTTATCTTATTTTGTTTCCACTGTGAGTTATTTTATCATACTTTGATTATGCTCATGCTCATTTATTGCAGGTACCAGATATACGCTCTACATTTGGATATGTTTAAGTCTTTGTAGTTAAAGCGCTTAGCGAAACCAATGTGGTGGAGATGAAAAAAGTTGTAGCGGGGATAAAGTGAGGAAATAGCAGGATATAGCGGATGAGCCTAAAATAACATATAAAACTCATTTTTAATTCTTTTAAATGATAAATAAATGGGAAACTAACATAAAATTTAGTAATAATTAGTACATTCTTAATTTTAAATAAAATCATATGCAAATATATGTAAACAAACGTAAACTATTATTTATTTTCATTAAATTTAATGAAATATTGTTGTATTTTCTATTTTGAAGATTATATATCAAAAAGTTTTGTGAAAATACTAATTTTATAAATTTTACAATGTAAAAATGTCTGTTTTCAATTCATTTCTTTTATAGAAGATATAGCGGAAATAGCGGAATACAGCTGAAATAATGGAATATATCAGAAATATCGGAATATATCGGGGTTTATAGTGGAAAGGCAATTTCAAAGGCTATTTGGAAATAACGTAGCTGTAGAAATTCGTTACACGATATAGCGGGGATATGGCGGGGTAATAGGGGGCATAAACTGCACAGGTTCAAGTTTTGATTTTGTCAAAATTTGGATGTAGATAAGTGTGGGGTGTTACAACCCCCTCACAAGCTTCTCCAACAACTCTCCCTCTAGGCCTGAAAGTGAGAATAACTTCCTTTTCCTTTGATTCACCATGAACCAAATCCAGAACATTCGATAAGCCTTCATTCACCCTGAACATAGCCAAATCATCAAAAGTAACATGATGAGAAACCACAACGTTTTCATTTTTAGATTCCAAATCCGATTGCCTTTAACACTGTCCATATATATCCATGCAAAATCCCCTTAAAATCTCTAGGCACAATCTTATCACTTTCTGGATCATGCACATAAACTGGACTGCCAAATACACGAAGATAAGTCAATGCTCTTTCCCTTCCACTTTTCCTTTGGAGTTTTGTTATCAATAGCCAAGCATAGAATTCAATTAATAATAGGTACTGCGGTTGACAAAGCTTCGGCTCATAATCCCTTATACAAAACCGATTCAATCTCAAGTATCATGATTTCTCCAGTAGAGTCTGGTTCATTCTCTTTGCTACTCCATTAGATTGCGGATCACCAGGTGTAGTAAGATGTCTCTGAATACCATGATGCTTGCGAAATTTCAGAAAATCTTTGGAAACATACTCACCACCATTATTGGACCTAAGAACCTTCAAAGTTTTTGCACTCTCATTCTCAACAAGAGCCTTCAATTCTTTGAACTTTGAAAATGCCTCCGACTTGGCCTTCGTTACATACACCTAAATCTTCCGAGAAAAATCATCAATGAAAGAAATATAATATCTTTCTCCTCCCAAAGAAGCAACAGGTGTCGGACCCCAAACATCCATGTGCACAAACTCAAGAATCCCTCTTAAATCATGTTTCCCTTCCTCAAATGACACTCTGGTTTGCTTCCCCGTGACACATTCCTCGCAAAACTAAAACTTGTTGAAACTCTCTCCATCAATCATCTCCCTTCTACGAAGAACATCCAAACTCTTCTCCGAGACATAACCCAATCGTAAATGCCACAACCATGTCACATATAAGCCAAGAGAACTATCAACATCTACATAAGTTTTTCCATCCACAACCACTCCTTGAAGCAAATAAACACCATGAGGCCTTGCACCCTTCATAACCACAAGCGCCCCCTTCTAAAATGTAAATCTATCACTCTTAATAGTGATCTAACATCCTAAATAATCCAGTTATCCCAAAGAGACAAGTGACTTCTGTAGTCCCAGAACATAGTGCACATTAGTGGGAGTACGAAATACCACGTCTAACATCCAAATTTGCACGGATCCAATGCCCTTCGACTTGTAAACTGCACCATTAACCATAACAATTGAATTTCCTTTTCGATCGACATAAGAAGAAAAACAATTTCTATTAGGCGTCATGTGATATAGAGCCCCCGAATCGAGCACCCATTTGTTGCCTGAAACATCCGATGCTATATCCGACAAAACATCTATGTATCCCTCACCAACATCTCTCTCCACCATAACTGATGAAGATGCTACTTCCTTTTTTCCCTCATCTGGACAATCATTCTTCCAATGACTAAGTTTCTTACATATAAAGCACTTTCTATTTCTTTCCTTCAACTTTCCTCTCTAACCGGGCTTTCTAGACCTAGAACGCCCCCGGTTTCCCTTCTTCTTAGATGTTTCCTTCTCCATAAATAAACCGTGGCCATTACCTGCACTACTACTTCCATCACTCATCTCTTTCACCTGATCTCACAATTCCTCACTAAGAAGACCCATTTTGACATAATCAAGAGTCAATGTATCTCGGCTATAGATCAATCTATTTGAGAAACCTGTATAGTGCTCAAGCAAAGAACATAACAATATCGTCGCCTTATGCTCCTCCTCAGTTTTCAAATTTACCGCCTTCATCTTCATTATCAAATCATCAAACACATTCAAGTGCGCCTTTATCAAAGTTCCTTCCTTTATCTTGTAGGTAAAGAAAGCCCGCAGCAAGATCATTCGGTTTATGAGTGATTTCTTCGTATACAACTCCTCCAACTTATTCCAAATACCTTTAGCAGTCGTCTCACCACTAATTTCAGAGATAACCTTCTCACATAGAGAGTTGAAGTGTAGTGAATACCCACTCTTCCATTTTCTCTCTCTACATCTGAGATGTCGCTGGTAATAAATGTGTATCAAACACTACTCGGGGTACCCGATTCCGCTTAAGAGCTGCTTTCATCTTCCATTGCCTTTTTCAAAATCATTATCGCCATTTCTCCTATCAATAACCAATTGTGACCGAGAAGCTGTGTACGACCCACGTACATTAGGAGCTATACCACTTGGACCAATTGTTGAGGCACTATTTGAATCTGATTTCGACATTTCTACAACTATCTACCAACACTAATGCTTTGATACCAAATGTTGTGGAGAATTTCAACTCAAGACTGCTCAAATAAAAAACCCCAACTCAGCGGAAGACGAGATCGTGGTAAACATGCAAAACAACCAATCAATATATCAAAACAATCTCAACCCAATCCACAAGCCAATCACAATCGACAAACAAGGGAAATGATAGAGCAATAATGAAAGGTAAATCACAAGGGATTTATTGTGGTTCCGCCGACGTCTTGTCAGTGTACGGCTACTTTGAGTGAAAACAAGGTTTTTATCATCGTAGGAGTAGGTCAATAAGAATCGTCCCTGCAAACAAAGAGGAGGCTCAAAAATAAAAATTCATATCTGAGAGATAGGGGAAACCGTTTGCGTTATCTATTCCTTCTCACCAGGTTCTGGGAAAATGACTTCTTCAACAAACCCACCATTTCAACATAAAGTAACTGAAGCATGTGATGAATTAGCATCCGCAATGCTTAGGGAGTCATCTACTAACGCAAAAAGCACACCTTCCTCCCTGCTACTCTTATTACGCCCACACTTAGGGTCAGAATCATTGTCACGGATAGCTATGTCGTCGCCACCAATATACAAAGTTGGATATTTGTCGTTACCCGAAACTGAATAATCAGGAAGCTCTTCAACAAATAAAAGGTCCTCAACCGTCACTTTTCTTACCTTTGAAACTTCAATATCCTGTCTGGCCATCCTGATTCCCCTCAAGATACTGCTTTGAAGGGATGGATGGATAGAAGAAAAATTCGTATCCAGAAACTTAATGCAGTTATTGCGATAAACCAGAAAGAGAACCTTTTCATAATGTTCCGCCACCATGTCTGGAAGGTGTACCATCAAAAACAAGGAAATCTTGTCCTGAGTTTCATAAATTATCCGCTTAGCATTGGAAAGTGTTGCCTCTTTTATTCTCAACTTCCTTGCATGCCCCACTAACATATCCAATCGTGCCTGCTTATAGGCCGAAACTTTAACAGCTAAGGAACTGTTGTTGACTCTTTCCCTCTAAAGAGACACTCTCAGCTGACCGCATGCTTCTACATTGTTGCTCTTCGCTAAAGTTAAGTCATGGATCTTAGACTCTAACGCGGCTTTCTCTTATTTAGCCTTTCGTCTTATGAGATAATGAAGCTGCCATTGCCCCGGCAATGTACCGACCTTTGGATATCTAAAAATGAACAATGTAATGTTAACCCTTATAAAGAATAAGAAGGGGAACAAATAAGGAATGTTGGAGAGAACGATAATATGAACCGAGAGTTGTCGCTTAATAAGATGAAGACAAAAATTAGGCAAATCCATAAAAGCAAACCCTGGAATATCGGAAACATCAACAGAAGGTAAGACAGATCTAACAATATCATCAAAATCCAAAGTCGATAAAGGAGAGTTTATGGGGTCATGTTGTCGATAAAAAGGAGAGAGCGGCTCACACTTTATCAAATCTGAAACTCGCGGAGAGTTGGATCTTAAAAAGCCAGCAACAAAATCACTTCCTGTGGTCTCCACCGAAGAAGAACACATGTTAGGGTAAATGCCCAGAAGAGGGGCAAGAGGGCTGGATAACAGTCGAAGACTAGGCGACCCGATGGTTTCACCACCCAAAGGACAGGAAATAGAATTTTCCTCTTTATGTATCTTAATAAAACCACTGCTAGCAACAGAAGCAACCCACTTTTTAGGCAAAGATTCAACATGGGCAGGGGAAGTTAGAGAAATACATAAATCATCCCCAAGAAACAGTAAATGTAAAAGAGGAGGCTGTCCTAGGAAATTTTGTCCCGGGGATAAAAGAGCATGTTTGCAAAGAGATTTCAAAGATAATGAAACATGATGTTGCTTCAATTCATTAGGAACTCCACCCCTGGTGTCAACAACTTGAAGCTCCTTCGCTCCAAGCTTCACCCCCTTTGAACAAAGATTAGCAGGCTTACTCAACTAGGAGTTGTGAATTTGTGGAATCCCAGACATAGTCCTGCCAGATGATATCAAAACATAAACATGTGTTTTAATTTCATTTCCGTCCGATAAATGCAGGCAAGCTACATATAGGAAAACAGATGACATAATGTGTTGATTAACCATTAAACAATATATTAGCTATGAAGATCGATGTCAACAAGTTAGATTGCCTTTTATCACAAACTAGTTGTCTATACAAATCTTGCTTCCCAGAACCCTAAAAATAATTGGGGATAGATACAATTTATTGAAGTCGCCAATAAACATCATCTAAAACGATTGTCGGGAGTTTAACCTGCATTAGGGTCGTCTAACCCCAACTCAAGGCATAATCCAAACAAGCGATTGAGAATGAGGCAAGAAAACTACGATTAGTTGGGCCTGAACTCTTTGAGAGTAGTGGGATAAATTTTGATGAACAGTAATCTCGCTTGAGTAAGATATTATGCTGGAAAAAGGAAGAAGAGAAAAAAAAGATTCCTTTTTTGGCAAAATTTTACTTTTTCTCTCTTCCGTACATCTAAAACCAAATCAACGAGCAAGATTCATGCTAGGAAAGCGAACAGATAGAAACCCTGGATGATTAAAGCCTGACAGCCTCTTAAGGCGAGAAAAGCTTGACTTGAAAAGTCGAAGATACCCCTTCACTAGGAGGGGGCAAATGTTACTACCAAAATTAACTCTGAAACAAGATGACGGTGAAGGGGTATCGATGACCGTAAGCACATAGGAATTATCCAAAAACCAGAGTCAAACATAGAAAGAGCCAAGAGCAGGAAGGAATGATCCAAAAGATGCATAAACCGGCATCTTCCTAGGAGAAAGGAACTCAAAAGTTATAGAATAACGACAAGGCCTATCCGGCAAGGTCCATCCAGCTGGGTCAATCCGGCAGTGGGATCCTATAGCGAAAGGTCATCTAAATCGAAAGCAAAGAAAGAGGAAGGCAAGAGCTCCGCTAATTGAAACCCGGAAGGAAGTATTAACTTGCTTAATACCGATACATCAGAAGGCAAAGACATCGAAAGTATCAAACCAGAAGTATATAAAGACTATCTGAAACCAGCTTATGAAACATCTATTGCATAAATACCAAAAGGTCACATTGATAGATAATAGACAAATCACCTGGAGCTACCTTTTGGAAGATCAGGCTATACCCGGACATTCCACCGAAAGGCCAATCGGAACCCAAGCAAGGATATAGGCTATCCATACTAATCGAATTAGTACATACACCGATAGTGGTTCTGAACCGGCAGTTATCTACATACATCATGAGGGCAAGCTCCTCTAAGTATTCATGAGAAAAATGGAAGCTTATAACTAGGGGCCTAAAACAGAGAGCTCAAATACCTTTCGAAAAAGCTACTACATCAACAAGCTCATATCAATCTCAAAGAAGCCCCAACTAACCAGAACCTTCACTACGGAAGCTGTAATCAGCACCACAAAGCGGCCGGAAGCTAAAACATTCGAGACCAAGGAGAAAAGCGGCTGATAGAGGCTCTTACAGGCCTAGCGGCCCAACAGCAGAAGGGACCTCAAATTCTCTATAAATAAGACCCCAAGAGTCACATTTGGAGGACGATTTTCTCATTCTTATTCTTGTACTATTTTTCTCTAGAGTAAACCCTAATTCTTAAATCAATTTGGGGATTTCTTCCATTCTATTCTTGTATTCTAAATCAAAGATCAATAAAGAGTGAATTGATACTTATGATATTTCTTTATGAGTTTGTTATGCCATTTCCTAGTTATTGTTGTCGCAGCTTATTGCTTGTTTCCTACATATACATAAGCCTTCGACCAGGCTTTTCCGCAGGTCAAGTGAAACACCTCTTTCCGCAAGCTTAAACCTTTCCTGCAAGCTCAGACCCTTCCTGCAAACTCTGACCCTTCCTACAATTTGAGACCTTTCAACAAGCTTAGCGCAGAACCCCTTCCTACAATCCATTAAGTCCTTTATCAAGGATTGTGTTTAGAAATTCATCCTCCCACGATAACTGTTGGTTCTTGAATCGCTTAAGTGTGGTACTCCCCCCATCGAGGGAAAAGTAACTATTCTTTTGTATTCTAGACCTTAATACTCAGGAAACGGTGAGCTAGCCCAAACTTATGAAGGCTAAACAACCTATTTTTCCCTTGGGTCCACTTCCATAGACCTATCTCCGATGTTAACGAAAAATGTCATTAACATCTGGTTTACCATTAAAAACGGTACGGTAACGGTATTTGCCAAACGGTAATAGTAACCAATACCATAATAGTCCTACAAACATCAATTAAAAAAATCTGACTTTTTTGCTTTGGTGTCACTTTTGACTTTGTCTTCCATCAGTTCATGTGGGCTTAATATCCACTAAAATGACATACTTCCTTTTTCCACTACTTCCCTTCAATCCCTCCACTTGTTCTAATCACTACATGACTATTTATGCCAAAAGGTTGTACTACAGTAACTAAAAGGCATCGCCTAGTGCCAGATGCAATTCTTCCTTGAAGCTATACATGAAGCATCTTGTACTTAAAGTAGCCGAGCACCGCCTCTACTAGATGCACCACCTGCGATGGTATAAGAGTCGTGGTTGCATGGCGAAAGTTGCTAGAGCGATGCTTGGCGATGTTAGCGTGGGTTTTGGATTCGAGCATTGGTGAATTGGATCTGAGAATTAGTGAATTGAAGAAATGTTGTTGGGATTTCGATATGCGAATTAGTGAATTTTAATTTGAAGGACTCACTGAGAGCGAAATTTTGAGTGTTGGAGCCAAGGATTTGGAACCAAAAGTTTCAATTTGGGACCCAATGGAATTTTCATATGTCAAAGATTGGTATTATAATAGAAAATTTCATGCATATAGGAATGGTCCTTTGTATCCTAAACGAGCAACAATAAATCCTACAATGTAGTTATGTTTTGAAGTTTTGTGACATTCAGATATTGTAATCATCGTGGAAAATCAATATTATTATTGAGACTTGCAACGTAAAATTTATATTATTCCTATTTTGATTTTTTATCATTTTACATTTTGAATATATTATTAACTTTCAAAGTTTTCTCTAAAACTTTGAACTTTGTGAAAATTTCATTGTTTAATTTGATGAAAATATTTTATTTTGGGCATTTTGAAACTTTTATAAAATGCCTATTTTCATAAGTGTTAGAAATGTCATGCTTTGCAACATTTTCCAAAAAAAATAACAAAAATGGTGTCTTATACAACATGATTTTGGAAAATGTTGTAAAATGTGTTTTTTACGACCTTTTAAATACAAATTGTAAAATAAAAGTTCTAACAAGCTGAATCTGTTGTAGAAAGAAGAGATAAATTATTAAATATAATAATTAACCATGATAAATTATTAAAGTTTAATTCATATTAATTTATTACTACTACTAATTATATTATAACTAAATATTACTTACTAATTTGTACTATTGTATTTAATAGTAATTATTCTTACCAAAGGTGAGGGAAAAAATATTTTTTTAAAGTATGTTTTTCACAACTGATTTTACTAGTTGTAAAAAATATAATTATCGCAAGGGCCGAAAACAGTTGCTAAAGTTTTTTTTTTTTTTTTTTGCAAAAAGTTTGGAAGCGTAGTTGCAAATAATATGTTCTTTGTAACTGTCATGGAAGGTTAATTGCTAAAAGTATGTTTTTGCAACTGGAAGGGAAGTGTAGTTGCAAAAAATATGCTCTTTGCAATAGAAAGAAAAGTCTATTATTAAATTTCATCTATTGCAACTGTTATGAAAGGTCTATTGCGAAATATTATTTACTACAACAATCATGTTTCGCCAGTTGCAAATAGCTAGTTGCAATAAGGAATTTTATTATAGTGTAATTTTATTGGGTCCCCTTGATTTTGGGAGTGTTGCTCAAAGTAGGTGGTAGTAGCAGCTTGCATTACCACTGGTCTGGGCGTGCAATTGGTAGAATCCAACCCTATGAATTGTCTCTTGTGTCTTGTCACATTATCTTGATCGAGCCTCTCATTATTTTTGTTTGTGTCGTACCCATAGAATGTCATCTGATAGCCACTAGTTTACGATAAAATTTTCGGAATCTTTATAGGCTACGGTATTATAAACGGTGTTAGGATAATAATGGTAATCTCACTTATGCTATTTTCAATAGTATATTTATTGTAGACACTATTATAATAGCGTATTGTATTATATAATATCTTGTTTAACATATCCTTAAAAAATAGAATCTCAAACATTCTTAAAGTTACTTGTGCATTTCATTTGAGCATTTCACTTGAGTTGATTTACTACTGAGAAAACTAATTCTGACTCGAATGATTTTTTACTTTAAGTTGATCATATTGAGGAGTTAATCTTTAGCAATTCATCTTTTCAAAGCTGGAACCTAATGGAGATTCAGCCTATTATCTGTCTACTACTGCTATTTTGGTATTCTAATTCTACCACCTGCTTATGTAAAAGGGCAGTTAGTATCTAATGTTTTCTAATGTATTAAATTATGAATATGATATTATGTATTTTGATTTTGAGATTTTTTAATTAGTAGCTTCATGAACTATTATGTTATTTATTCTACTGTGAGTTATTCTTCTACTTTGTATTTGTGATATGTCTGTGTTCTGTGATTTGATTATTATTAAACCCCAGAGTAAGACAATATGCTGTTTCTAACGATTTGAGTTAGTTTTATTACCAACTTGAATGGTATGAAAAGGCGGTTTATTACATGTGGTATCAGAGCTTTAGTTTAATACAAAAAACCTTAGCTTATAAAGTTTAAAACTCATTAAAGATAGGGTAGCGTACTCTAGAATCGGTAGAATCAGTCACAAAAACTTTCTAGAGAGAGCGTATTTTAAAGAGTATAAGTAGTCTTATAAATGGTTTTAAATGATTTTTGGATAGAAAATTTGTTTTAAATTTTACCTTTTCTAAGTGTTGCCATTCTTTGAATTTCTCTCCTTGGTTTGAATTATCTTCGATTAGGGTTTTTAAATCTAAATCTTGGGCTTTGTTCTAAATCTATGTCCTCTGAAATTTATATTGATGCCTTTCAAAATCCTTAATATTATCTAATTTATTTTGATTGGAGTCTCCATCTTCATTGATTTCTATTGGTTAGGCTCTTTCTTTAGTCCAGTTTCTAGCTTGTGTTAAAGACTTATCTATGAGCTAGCTGAATTAATAATGGAATTTTTTTAAGTGTAACTTGTATTAATAATTAATGTGAAATTTATATGTGCCAATAGATGAGGTAACAATAGCTTAAGTTATCAATTGGTGAAATAAGAATTTTGAAAAGTATTTTATGTTAAAAACTTGAGATAATATACTAAGTGAATCTATACTAACAAGAATATAAGATAAAACTTAAACAATGATGTTTTGAAATTGTTTAACTCCATTTTATCTATAATAAATTTGAAATATTAAATTGGTTTTGAGTAAAAATAATAGACATACAAATGTGTATTACAAAGAAGGATAATTTTAACTTATGATAGATGGATATTTCAAAATGTCGTAAAGAAATATATGTTTTGAAACTTAATAATTCTACATTAAGTGTATATATATAACTGAGAATTTTAAGGTGATGATTTACGAGGAAATAATTATAACGAGTTCACAAGTTTTATAAAATGGGTTTTGAAATAATAGAATTCCACATAATACATAATAGTAAACAAGATATTTTGAAATTAAGAAAGTTAAGTCAAATGGGGTAAAAATATAGTGTTGATTTTGAATGAATATAATTAGAATACTAATTTGATTATAAATGTTTGTTTTATATAGATTTGAAAGTTACAAAAGGACGATGATTTAAAAAACTCATGAGGTTAATTAAGCCTTATAAGTATAAAATTAAGCAAGTACTGACCCAAAGACATGACAGTGATTAGTATTCACTTAAATTTAAGATTTTAATATAAAATAAAATTTTAAACATAGAAAATTTTGGATTTATGAACAGGACTTAAGATGATTTAATGTATGAATTAGAAGTGATAACTTAAGTGAAATATTAATATAAGTTAAGGAAGAACCATAGAGGATATATAATTAAGAAATTTTATATCATCCCTTTTTAAATTATAAATTAGCTATATTTGAATATATGATATGAGTCAAAGATATTATAAGATAAATGAGTAAGGGAGATATATAATTTTTTCCTATTCTTAATTTTGTAATAAATAAATGATTTTTGAATATATATATATATTTGAAAGTTTTATATATTTTCTATTTTTAAAGGGAAAGTTCTGAATATTTGCTTGACACTAATATTGGTCTATCAAATGCTTAGTGATTTGGTATACATCTTATCAATATATGCGTTAAATCCTAAAAGTACAAGATACATATAGAACCACCCTCTAGTCGCTTGAAAATGATTTTGTTGATGATTGCAACATCTCGGTATTTAATTTGGGTTTCGAAAGTGATATATATATATATATATATAGTGCTAATTGCGACGTTGAATGGATACTTAAAAAACATTTCGGAATATTTGAAATTATCTAAATTTTTGGTCTAAATATATTCCATTATGTTAATCTAAGTAATTTAATGAATATGTATAACTTGACTTTTTATATATATTGTTGCATTATTTTTATTTCCATGCCTCATTCCTTTTCGGGGACGAAAAGTTTTGAGTAGAAGAGATTGTAATGACTTGAGTTTTAATAGATTTTAAATCAATAATTTGATCGTAATCTAAAATTATAATTTTCAAAATTCAATTTATCCTAAGTTATATGAAATAAATCAATTTTGATTTGTGCATATAAACAAGAGTATGTATCATTTGAACAACGAAGTTAAACAATTGTCAAATAAAACTTTATTATTGAACTAACTAAAATTGTGTTATTTGAATTTAACATTATTCATAAATAAATAAATTTAAAAACATATTTTAATTTCTAAATATTTTAATTCGCTAAATCGATTAAAGTATAAAATTTTCCTCGAAAAGTCAGTTCTAGTCAAAACTGGTCAAATTTTGAATTCAAGCCGATAATTTAGAGCTTCAGACTTCGATTTTTTTATGAATCTATATTGAATTCTAAGTTTCTAACATTTTTCATTTCATTAAAATTCGATCTCATTTGTCTAAAATCAACATTTGAACTGTAAAAACGCGTAAAACGGATGACAATTGTCATGTGCATATTTGTTTGTACTTAATATGTATCTCATCTATACCCTCCTTTGCATTCTCACTAGCATTTATACCAGTGTTGAATTTGAATGGGTATATTGAATTCGTAAGGACACCTTTATTAAATTGAATGGAGACGAATTTGCATTCTAATTTTTAATAATGAATTTGAAATACTAAAATAGTACAACTTGCAAAAATCTATTAATAATTGAATATGTGAGAATTTGAAATTTTACGAGGAATTTAAAAGTTTATAATTTTGAAAATTTATATTTTTATGATCCTAATAGAAATTCTAAATTAATATCCATTTTTTTGTTTCGTGTGAATTCATGTTTATTTCCTCTAAATTTGGATTTTTATGTGCAAAGTTGCATTGTTTGATGGTGTCTGGGTATTATAATTTTATTCCAACCTTACTTTCAGAGAATGCTATATGTTTCACATCATCCCAATTTGTGAAAATTTATGGTAGAATCAGAGTGGATTTTGAGATAGTTCATTCACAGATCTTTCTCTTCTATATCTTATTTCAAAATTTTACCAAGACAAATTCTTCCTCCTTCCTTTTTAACCTTTCTCCCAATCTGAAACATTGTTCTTCACTCACAAATCCAAGCAAAGGTAAATTTTAATCTATTAATTTTGCTTCATCATTAAATCTCTTTTCTTCATTCATATTCTGTTTCAAAAATTCAAATTGCATAAACCTAAATCAAGAATTTACGACCAGCATTGTTTTTCTCTATGGCTACCTTTCTCGCCTTGGCCTCCCCCTCTTCCACCACCATCTAAGACCTCCACCACTTACCTAGCCACATATGGCCGACCTCCCTCCACCTCCACCAAGCGGGCCCCACTTCAAACCCTAATCTCCTTTTCTATTCTATTTCAATTTTTTTACCCCATGTTGCAGTGGTTGGGAATTGCTTTTAGAGAAACCAAATGCATGTTTTATTTTTTCAATTTAGGTGAAATTGAAATATCTACAACTTTTATGTTTAACACTTTTCATGATTTTGAAATCTTCCATGTCAAAAACACGAATCTTTATGATGCATTTTTAGGGCCAGAATTCTAATTTGAAAATTATTCTATCATTTTTTTAGTCGTATCTTCTTCAAATTTTAGCAAAATCCTATTTGCATTTTTTAAATTAAGGAAAACATAATTTGCAACAACTTTGCAGTTATGACTTCTCCAAATTATGAGGTTAATTAGTCCCAAAATAATTTCAAATAATCAAAAAAATTGTTTTGTTTTTGTAAATTTTAGTAAAAAATTAAATCTATCTTCCTTAGCAAAAACCATCTACTCTCTCCATTTAAATTTCTTGTGATATTGATTTGTGAATTTATTCGTGTCATAGTGTTAGAGAGTGCATAGTTGTGCTTATTGTTGGAGTTGTGCATCCTGTTTTCCGTATCCATGTTCGTATCAAGCAACATCTTCTTCCTTTTAATTTTCCACGCAAGGAAAGAATCTCTCACTCACGATTAACATTTTCAATTAATGAATTGACACCTCTTGAAATGACATATGAAATGATATGATTACTTTGGAAAACTTGATTTGTCTGTTATAAATTTATGCAAATGTGACACACACACACACACACAAACACACTTTTGACATGTATGACACGAATTATTTGCAAGTGACATTTGATTGTTGTGACATATAATGATGCATGCGTGATATTCGTAACATTATATTTATTTGATCTTGCACTACAAGTTCTTTATAGATTTGTAAAACCATTATGGGTTAAAATGACATATACCTGAATCACTTTATAGATTTAGGAATTGAAACTGAGTTTATTGGGATGCAGGTTGGAATGATAAATACCCATGAATTTAGTATTGAACGAATTGAAATGATATATATCTGTATCACTTGGCTTAGATAGAAAATTATATACGAACATCTATTTTAAAAGTATTTTCTGAATTTATAAATATATTCCGATTTAACAAAAGTATTTTAGAAATCTAAAGTTAGAACTTTATTTAAACTTATATTTTGATAATTTAATAAAACTTTAAAATTTGATTATATGTTATACAAATTTAATTTATAAGTTAATATATGTTTTAAAAATATAAATTTAAGAATTCAAATTATAATATTATTTAGTTTTAAAATCTAAATAATTTAAATTATTTTATAATTAAATAAATAGCTCTTCTAATATAATTTTAATTATTATTTAATTTTTAAAATTATTATATACACATTTAAATTTTGTAAAATAAAAATATATAAAGGTTTTAATGAGAAGTTGAAAATTAATGATAACTTGGCTTGTTAAATAACATAATCGAAATAAAACTTATCAAGTTAAGATAAACTTATTTTAACTTGTAAACTTAAATTATGTAACAACCCGAAAATCTGGGCTAGTTTAAAATTTTTATTTTTCGCAATTTTAGGGAATTTTGATTATTTAAAATGAATTATTTTAAAAAATATCGATGAGAAATTTATTTTGAATATAACTCGAACGTATATATTCGTTTGAATCGACGATAGAATATAAAAATTTATTTATATTTATAAATGGAATTGAAAATGGCGCGGTAGTTCGATAATTCGATTTCAAACTTCAATTGAGCATACCGGGTGCAAAATAAACCGGATTTTAGTGAAACCAAAAATAATGGGATCTAATTGTGACTATCTTTTCAACGAATCCGAAAAATTGAGATTTCATAACGGGAATCAAAAGATATGTCCAGTTGAAAATTCTGAATTGTCGCTATGAAATTCAAGCCCTTAAAAATGGAAATTTTGCAAACGACCTCGGATTTCGACGAAACCACTTTTGTTGGATCCGCAGTGTCAAGTTATTGCTAGATTCCAAATTTCATAATTTTTTGAATCATTATGTGAGCATGGAAAAGGAAAACGTGTTTTGACCATTTTAGTTGAATTTAATCGACTGGAAAATGGCCATTTTTCAAACGGTCTCAGAATTCGACGAAACTAGTTTTGTTAGGACCGTATCGTCAATACGAAGCTAGAAAACATTTTTCTGGAATTTTTAGAGTTCGTATGTGACCCCGGTAAACTGAAATGCGCGTTCAAATTCAATATATAGAGTTATATGTTGATTTTAACGGAAACTGTTCGAAACGATCGAATTAGCCTACGATACATATCCCATTGTGTTCGGAATGGGGGTGAAACTCTATGGACGTCAGGCGGTGGGCCTCGTTTAGAGGTCGTATGTAAAAGTCAACTTTTCTGGATTAAAATAGTAGTATAATAAAATATATATTCCCTACATCTCTCTTTCCCTCACTTCTTTCTCGTTCAACAGAAAAAAAAGGGGAAAAAACCCTAAGCTACCGCCGACCACCTACCCTGCCGCATCGCGCACGACCCCCCTACCCTGCCGCATCGCGCACGACCCCCCTACCCTGTCGCATCGCGAACGACCCCCCTACCCTGCCGCATCGCGCACGACCCCCCCTACCCTGCCGCATCGCGCACGACCCCCCTACCCTGCCGCAACGCGAACGACCCCTCTACCCTGCCGCATCGCGCACGACCCCCCTACCCTGCCGCATCGCGAACGACCCCCCCTTCCGACCAGAAACCCCCTTCTGCTCCAGCACCGCTCCAGTCTCCTTCCTTCTTTAAATGAATGTAAGTTTTCTTTTATTTATCCATTTATAAAAATTAGATTTTTATTGCAAAGGAAAATAAGATGTTTACATATAGGAAGTTATCATTTTTGCCTATGTAAAATTCGATTTTTATATATTAAATAGCATAGTAAAAAATCGATTTTTATATATTGAATAACATAGTAAAAATTCGATTTTTATATATTGAATAGCATAGTAAAAATTCGATTTTTATATATTGAATAGCATAGTAAAAATTCGATTTTTATATATTGAATAGCATAGTAAAAATTCGATTTTTATATATTGATTAGCATAGTAAAAATTCGATTTTTATATATTGAATAGCATAGTAAAAATTCGATTTTTATATATTGAATAGCATAGTAAAAATTCGATTTTTATATATTGAATAACATAGTAAAAATTCGATTTTTATATATTGAATAGCATAGTAAAAATTCGATTTTTATATATTGAATAGCATAGTAAAAATTAGATTTTTATATATTGAATAGCATAGTAAAAATTCGATTTTTATATATTGAATAGCATAGTAAAAATTCGATTTTTATATATTGAATAACATAGTAAAAATTCGATTTTTATATATTGAATAGCATAGTAAAACTTCGATTTTTCTATATTGAATAGCGAAGTAAAAATTCGATTTTTCTATATTGAATAGCGAGGTAAAAATTCGATTTTTATATATTGAATAGCAATGTTAAAATTCGATTTTTACATATGTAGTGGCTACGGGCAACGAAGATGACAAAGATGAGATAACGATGAAGATTTCTATCAATGAAGAGTCGTGGCGTTGGATTAGCAATTCGGTGAGAACTTCTCTCTCTTCAATTTCTTTTTCTAGTTATATATATGCTAGGATGCAGACGGTGCTTAGCAGCACCCGACACCCGTCATCCACAGACCATGGATGGCTTGTTTGTTTAATTGTTTGGTTGTGTAGTTGGTTAGATATTTGGTTTGAATTGAATTGTTTGGTGAGATGAAATTGATTTGATTGATGTGTGAATGGCGTGGGCCTTCACTAGACCGGGGATAAGGCTAGGCCTTGTCCCGTTTCTAGTATCGTGCCGTTATGCCACCGAAATTTTCTAAAAATAAGTTAGAAAATTAAAGATAACATTTTATTTAATAAATGAACCGAATAGAATATTCATAGGTTGAATAAAATAGTTTGATAATTTTTAACGTGAATGTGAATAAATAAATATTCATTTACAAACCGGACGGTTTGTTTATGTAAACCTATTTGAAGGACATTGATTGGGACGATAAATTTTACACATCGCCCAACTGCACAAATAAAAATCTGTGTTTGATTGCTTGAAACCCCACATGGGTATAGGGATGATATTTGACGTACACTAATCCCGATTGTTTAGTTGTATGTCGATTGATTGATTGACAGGCTATTATAAGCGTTGAATATTTATATTTGATGCTTATACAGTGTAGAATGCACTTTGTATGATGGTTGATTATTCATCATTGTTGATATATACATGTGTTGTAGAAAATCCATATAGTTAACATTATATGGTAATTGATTGGGCCTCATTCCAGTTTTAAAATAGAAATATTTGAAAAAGAAATATTTGAAATAGAATATTTGAAAATAGGAATATATGAAGCCGTATTGATTAGATTGACGCCATTTTCACGTGAACGATATTTATATCGATTTTATTCATTTTATAATGAATATTGAAAGTGATTTCAAAATCTGATATTTTGAAGAGAATTGAATATAAATAAATTCAAATTGAAATCGAATATAAAAGAATTCGAATTGAAATGGAATATAAATAAATTCGAATTGAAATCAAATATAAACGAATTCGAATTGAAATTGAATATAAAAGAATTCGAATTGAAATGGAATATAAATGAATTCGAATTGAAATGGAATAGAAATGAATTCGAATTGAAATTTAATTGAATTGAAAACGAACTGAAATTGAATTAGAAATCAATTTGAATTGAAATCAATTTGAAATGAATTTAAATTGGAATATTCAATTTTGATTTGAAATTGAATATGAAGGTAAAACCGTTTTGAAAATGAATTTAAAACGATTTATAAAGCACGTTTTGAATTGAAATCGACGAAGTATATATTATATATATTATATATATAATATAATGGCCTGAATAGAACGCGCCGCGCCGCGATAGTTCGCGAATTTTGACCATTGACTTCGAATGGATATTGCGGGAGATCCGACCGCTGGATTCTCCTAAAACCGGAACCATTGGGTTCGTATCGAAAAAAGCTTTCTAACGAAAATTAGAAATTATAAATCTAACGGTTGGATTTGGAATTATGTCCAAGTCAAATTTGGAAAAGGTCGCTGTAAGTGCAGTTCAATAGCCGTTGACGGAAATCGACTGTACGGGCCTTGATAAAATTATTAAAATTAGTAATAATTTGTGTAAAATCATAAGAAATGATTTGGGAAGAATTGGGATGAAAAACTCCATATTTGAAAAGATAAAAATAGATTTTTATCGAAATGAACTAGTTTTGAACTAGAATTATAATTCTATTTTTTTTAAATAAATAAATTGAATTTGAAAGGGGTTTTAGAAATAACCATAATTTCCAATGATTGCATTGGAATGGATTTGAATTGAAATTGTCTTCGGAATATTTCGATGTTGGATTTCATGATTATACAGATGTTGTTATGGAAATTTGAAAGATATAGGTATATATATCGTTATTTCCAATATGATATCTGTTGGTTGTAGAATTTGATATTGAATATAAGCCGATATATTTTCTATTCAGAGCCTTGTATTTTATATCAAATGTGATTTGGGTTTGTCGTGAATGGTGTCTTGACTAACACTATTCTTGAACCCAGTTGAGAAAAGATTAAATCTTTTTATTTAGATTTAATGAAGTGTACCAATTAAATAATATCTAATTGGAATTGAGTTTGTATTGATTTTTGGGTTTATCGTGGACAGTGTTTTAAATAACACTCGTTCTTTAACCCGATAATTAATGGAATGTGATTTTGGGTTTATCGTGAACCGTGTTTTAAATGACACTGATTCTTTAACCCAGTTAACGATTAAAACTAAGTGGAGTTTTAATGAATCTTTAATTAGATTGAAATGATCGAGAATGGAGTATCACCAGTTTTGCTCCAGGCGATAGTTAAATCTTTAATTAGATTTGAACGTGAAACGGTAATTGAATTTACCGATAACACCGTGGTGTTAGATATGAAGTATAACCAGTTTTACTTCATGGGAGGAATAGGTTGGGATTGGGAAATTAAAACAAATGATTACTTCGGTAAGGTTCGGTAAGGTTCGGTAAGGATTCGGTAAGGCGTATGTTGTGTTTGTGTAACACTTATTTAAAATATACGCGAGTTATTCGGAAAGACCGGGTTTATCCCATTCTGAATAACCGATACGACGATAAGTCGAAGATGACGACGATGGTCGAAGACCGAAGGTCTTCACGTCGTTTGGGTGATTATTGATGATCTTGTTTGGGCTGTACACCCAAGAAGATGGAAACAGTTGGTGATCGTCCAGACGTGCTTGGAGATCGATGGATATGCGGGGTACTAGGTGCCTCCGGTTTCGTTCAGACCCAGAACGGATTTGTAAATGGACTGTGTGTCTGACATTGGATTTTAGTCCGTGTGATTGATATCTATTAAATATATATCTGTTTGGCGGCGGAGAATTTATTCTCTTGCTTAACGCCCTTCTCTGAGACATACGAGCTCAGGGGTTATATATTGACGGATATCAAATGCATGGAGTGTGCCTGTGTGGCATGCCTAAGTGGCAGTTGATCGAGGCTTCTGTTGAAAAGCAAAGTCTTGTGGTGATGGTCAAAGCACAGCCTGTGTGACATAGCTTTGTGTAGCGTTGAATTCGCGAGCCTCACACCCCGGTTGTGAACCAAAAACGGGAGAAGGACCTCAGGGAGGTCATGCGTTTCTTTCTAGCTAGGGTGGTGTCAGTGACCTACCAGCCCTAACATTTATATACTTTTCACCTGTGTGGTTGTTGCTGTTGCGAGGCGCCTCGGTTTGATCGGACGATCCGGGTCCGATGGAGTAATTCGTTGGCTCATTTACGCCCTAAAGGGCGGGGAAACGTAGTGTTCAGGGCATAATAATCCACATCGGTGGACTGGCCCTGTCGCTCCATGGGGCAGTTGCGGCTGTTCCTGAGGCTCGGGCTAGACAGTCTCGAATCGGTAGAGGACGATCCATGGCCTCGGTTCGTAGACGGAAACCAAACTTCCAAATACGTGACATTTGCGGTTTTATTTGTAGAACCTAGTATGGTGACATAGTGGGATGGGGCGCTTATGCCGCCTATGATTGATACTTATGATTTGAAGTTGTTTTATACACTATGCACTTATAATAGTATCAAATGATTTGTTTTTCAACGTATCAAGCATTCTTGGCTGTTATAAGGTAAAAACCCTATCCTCCGGCTTGCGTTGCATTGTGTGATGGGAACTGGGTCTTATAGTAGCTTCATTTTTCCTTATTTAGCATTGCGCTATTTGTTTTATGCACTGGTATTCTTGGGAGGAAACCCGTTCCGTGTTATACGGCGTGGTCCCTTGATTTACCTAACTTTAAAATAAAGATTTATAACTGTTTTAGTTCTCACACCAGTCACATGACTGACCTGGAGTTTATTGTTTTAACCTAAACTCTGGGTGCCCCTATTTTGACACGGGCAGCTAGTAGTTTTGGTTTTGCAGATTTATATTCACAGGATCCTGGTTTACAGCTGGAATGATATCCGGAAAGCTTTGTATCTGTATATCTCTTCTAGTTGTGTATTGTATTATTTTCCGCTGCTATGTATTTAAATGTAATTTAAATCACTGATATTTCTGTGTAATATTCATTTATACTTTGTATATTCTTGTAATCTGATGCATTGTTGTAATATACAATGAAATGTTCTTCCGTCTGCGTTCTATTTTGTGGCTTGTTCTTGAACTATCCGCGCTTTCCTTTACGGGGAAGTTTCGGGTTTTCACAAATTAATGAATGGGTTTATGAATTTGTTATGATTTTGAAACTTAATAAATCAATTAGATAATAATTTATTAAGTAACTGCTTAAATCTAAATATAATTGAAATTAAAATATTTATAATCAATTAAATAGAAATCTTATAAACTAATTGATATGAAATTATTATGGTGTGATTTAAAGAAAATGTGAAATTTAAATAACTGGATTTAAGTAATGAACCGGACCTAACTTGAATATTGTTTTGAAATAACTGAAGTCGAGAATATACCATTAAAAGTTCAAATTTGATTTGAATTGAAATTCTGAATCTAAATTAATGACAAGCCGAACTTGGAATATGGATAAGTGGTTTGGAATGGACTATCTTAAATTATTTGAACTTGTATTATCTTATATTGAGCTAATTTAAATTATAGATCTAATTTAACAATTATTTAATAACTATTTTAGTATAATTATTTTATATTTAGCTTTATTATTATAATTATTTTAATTACACCATTTCATTTTAAATTTAACTATTATATTTTATAAGTATTTTCAAATTATTTTATAAAGATATATTACATTTAAAAAAAACTAAATTATATTAACTATTTTAAATAAAAGTGGTTTCTAGTCCGAGCTATTGAATCTGAAATGTTAATCTAAAGATTTTTGAAATAATGAAATGTGAGATATCAAAATTTGAAGTCAAAATGTAATTATGTAAATAAACCGTTTTGTAAATATGAAATCTAAAATTTTAAACTTGGTAAAATAATGAATTGATTCAAAGTATGATTAATGACATTGACATATTTGAACTTAATCATTTGAATACAAATTAGTATTGTTGTTATTTAATATTTTATATACAATTTCAAATCAAAATGACCACTGTGTGAAATAAGTGCTTGGTCGTTGAAGAGACTAGAGTCGGTATTAACATACTCTTTGTCAATACCAAAACCATTTAAAGAACTATGCACATGGTGGGGAATCTAGAACGAAGTAGATTGGTTTGGCGAATGCTACTGAAATGAAGTACGCGAACGATGATGGATAGCCTTGACCTTAGGGTCATAATTAAAACAAATAAACAGAAGTTATAGCATGATTAATAGAGGTATCACCTCTTATCGAACACACTTTTTTGATACCATATCTATTACTTTGTGATTTGATTGGGGCCCCTTAATTTTGGGAACGTTGTTCGAGGTTAGCGGTAGTTTTAGCTATGTGTTACCACTGATTCAGGCATGATATTGGTAGAGTTGTACCCTGGGTACTGACTCGTATGTCTTATCATATTGTCTTGATCGAGCCCCATGATTTTGATTTGTGTCATACCTATGGTTTTCCCTAAGATGACCACAAGTTTACGGTAGATTTTATGGGGCTTGTATAGACAGCGGTATTATAAACAACGTAATGGTAATAATGGTAATCCCACTTATGCTACTTTCAGTAGTATATTTACCGTAGACACTATCATAATAGCGTATTTATTATATAATATCAGTTTAATGGATCTTTAAAGAATGGAATCACAAACATTCTTTAGGTTACTTCAGTATTTCATTTGAGCATTTCACTTGAGTTATTTACTATCGTGAAGTGTTTTGTTTTTAATTTTATGCTCAAGTCATATTGAGGAGTTCATTTTTGGCGATTCATCTGTTTGGAGCAGGAGATCTATTGGAGATTCAACCTATTATTTATCTAATACTGCTACCGTAGTGATTCTGTTATTTGATATTTATCATTTTCTTATATATTAGGAAGTTATGTATCTGAGATTTTCTAATGTATTAAATTATTACTTTGATATTATGTATTTTGATTTTGAGGTTTTATAACTAGTAGCTTCATGAAATACTAAGTTATTTATTCTGCTATGAGCTATTCTGCTATTTTGTATCTGTGATTTATCTGTGTTCTACGATTTACTTTTTACTAACCCTCATAGTTTAAACAATCTTCTATTTTAAACAATTTGGGTTGGTTTTATTACCAACTTGAATGGTATGAAAAGACGGGTTGTTACAGATATCTAGTATTCTTAAGGACGAATGAAAACTAGATAAAGTAAGAAAAGGGATCGAATGCATGTGCTAGGAGATAGCTAATGCTAAAAATATTTTCTAGTATACTTGTAGGCATAGTTATTTTGAGGACACTCATTGGGTACTTTGAACGACCACTTCAAACTGATGGATGTATAACTCAGAATAGTGGAATGGATCTACTGTCTACTATGTATGAGGGGGGGGGGCAAGTATACTAAAAACCAGAGAGTTCTAAGTGATAATGAGGATTATCTAATGGATGTTTTATTTCCTATGGTTATTCTTCATGTTCGGTGTCACTCTGGGATGTCATATGATGTAGATACTATAAATATGGATACCTAGCCTTGACATTGTAGTTAGGATGTTTTACACACTTAATATGATAATAGAGTAACATATTATAGTTGTTATGTGCTATTCTTTGGATGTCTTGCAGGTCATGCATGGTTCATATAATTTTGTTCCTTACTACATTGGCTTTTATGGTATTTTGAGATTTCATATCACTCACATAAGATCGTTTTCTGACTCGAGGTTTTATGTTTTTTTTCTTATAATCTTGAGTACTCTTAAATGAGTAAATTGTATGGAAGATTTAGGTTGTACGCAACTGCTATATAGAGCACAAGCGGAAAGGTGGTGCTTTCTCGTATTATATATGGACTTATTATTGCTTAATTGATGTGTGACACTGCGAAGACTATATAGTGTTCTCTTATTATATTCAAAGACAAGTTATCTTTTAAGTTTATTACCAATTGTATAAACTCTACTTCTAACTTGTAAAAGTCTTTGAGCCTATATGTCATGCTATTGTGATTCATTTAATTATTATTATCTTGCTTATTTATATCTATGATGTTTACTATTATATTTACTCGATGCATTGTATGATAGGTTCTATGATTGTATTGCTTGTTTCCATCCTTTACAACCATCCTGCATCGACAGTACACCATTGCAGTGCACTCTTAAATATATTGGACGTTGAAGCTGTGAGATGATCATCACAAAAACAAAGATATTATAATTTTTTTTTAAAATGGGTAAACCGCCTCATTAAAAACCCGAACTAGAGATCAACGTGAAATCTAGCCAGGAAAAGGATTGCGGTGCTTTATTGATAGCTCATCAATAAAATATGTACAAAGTTTAGTACAAAGGCAGTCTTATCATCATACATTATTGTGCTGCCCATACCCAAAAAAAAGAAAACAAAACCTTTATCTCATCAACAAAAAAATAAAAGATAATCAAGATAAAGCCCATCACAAAAGCCAGCCGGGAGGCCCAAAAAAGGTCCATGTGCCACTGTAGAAAAGGGGGAAAGCCTCTTCATCATCTTCACTTCCATCAATGTGAAACTCCACTTTCACAAATTGGGAATAACCGAGACCATAGACGAAAATTATGCTGCGTCCAAAGAATCAATACCCCATTTCCTCTCAACAGCTGATCTATTCCTCTTCTTGGATCTAAACAACAAGTATTTTACATCCAATTCCAGTTGATCCCATCTGCAGTATTTATTGAATTGAGATTTATTGTGAATACGGTTGTTTCGCTCCATTCATATGTGATAAATTATTACTACTAAACAGCAAAACGCTTCCTTTTGTCTGAAATCGGCGGATTTGAAAGCATTTTTCACTTCGTCCATCTCATTTCCAAGCGTCATCGGCCTGTTCGTACTAGGAGGCAATCCACACTTCAGTCTACATCTGGTCCATAAATACACAGCGTATGAACACTGGAAAAAGAGGTGATCTTTATTTTCTTGTTCCTTCTTACATAGAATGCAAGTTGGTTCAATTTCATACCCCCATTCTATCATTCTATCCTTTGTGCTGAGGCGATTTAGAAATGCTTTATACGCACACAACAACATTTTAGGATAGTTTATTTTATTCCATACAACTTCACAACAATCTATCTCAGGTCTATGTTCTCTGGATAATTCCCATGCTAAGTGAAATGAGAATCCGTTAATGTCACCATTCCAGCTCCAGTAATCATCTACCATGTTTTTATGAGTAATTATATCCCTTATTTGGTTTGAAATTATTCTTATAGCAGGCAGTAAATTTGGATTGAGAATCCCATTTTCAATAATATTGCTAACACATAAGTTGTCGCAGCTAAATAAATCCAGACTGTCCCAACCTAAAATGTTAACCATAGTATTATTATTAATCCACGGGTCAAACCAGAGATGAGTATTTTCACCATTCACCACACATCTATTTACACAATTTAGGCCTAAATTTCTGTGTCTAAGAATTGTCTTCCAAGTACATGAACTGTTGTTATCTATACCCATCACCCAGAAATATTTACCAAAACAATATCTGTTAGCCATCCATTTTTTCCTCATGCTATTCCCATTCACAAAATGCCATAGTAATTTAAGCGCCGCAGCCTTTTTGATGTCTTTAAAATTTTGCAGCCCAAATCCTCCCTCCTCTTTAGGAGAACGTAATGTATCCCATGTATTTTATGCTTTTTTCCAGACCACATAAAATTAGCGCATAATCTATTAATTTTGCTTGTCGTAGTTTCTAGAATTTGATATGTGAGCATCCAAAAAATCACCATTCGGAGTAATAACAGTTTTGACTAATTCAATTTTTTCTGCCATCGAAAGTAGTCTATTATCCCATTCATCCATTTTTTTCTTGATTCTATCAATCAATTCCACACAGTCTAAAAAATGGATGTAATTATAAGACAGCGGAACACCAAGATATTTGACAGGTAGCTTACCTTCTTTCATGTTTAGATTCTGCAAAATATGTTTTTTGTTGTTTTCCCCCTGCTGAAAAAGACCTTTGACTTTAAATTATTAATCGTAAGCCCAAAATACTCTTTCAGCTCCACCAAAATCTCTTCGATAGTCTCAAACCCCTCCTTTTTAGATTTACAAAAAATCATTAAGTCATCTGCATATATAAGATGTGTTACTTTGGGTTCCACCTTATATATGGGATGAATTTTATTCGCTATCACAGCTTTGAACATCATTATGGAGAAAAATTCCATAGCAACGCAAAAAATATAAGGTGACAACGGATCCCCTTGTCTAAGGCCCCTATTGCTATAAATGAACACTCTTGGACTGCCTTGTGAAAAAATAGAAAAAGTTGGCATTGTAATACAGACTCTTATAATTTTAATAATGTTTCTAGGGAATGCCATCATCTTTAACATGTGGCAAATGAAATTTCTGTTTATCATGTCATAAGCTTTCCGCAAATCTATTTTAATGCATATCTTTCCGCTACCTTTTCTATTGAAGAGTTTAATTTGTTCATGGGCTAAAATAATATTATCTGCTATATACCTTCCTTGGATAAAAGCTGACTGGTTTTCAGATATTAAATGCTTTAGGTATGGTTTGATCTGGTTACAGATTACTTTAGACACAATTTTATAAATAACATTACAGCAAGCGATTGGTCTATAATCTTATATATCTTTAGGATTTTCAACTTTCGTGATAAGGGTTAAAAAAGTATGATTTATACCCTTTGCCACTTTCCCGGTTCTGAAAACTTCTTGAACTACCTCCATAATTCCTTCTTTAAACCTGTCCCAATGGAACTTGTAGAACTTTGACTTGAAACCATCCGGCCTTGGACTTTTGTCATCAGGTATAGAAAAGGTAGCATCACGAACTTCATCAATTGTGATACAAGAATTCAAATGCCTTCTACCATTATCATTCACTACAAATCTGCAATTGATATTAGGAAAGTTAGAAATCATAGGTTTTCAGAATTGTAAACCTCTTTAAAATACTGAACAATATCACTTTCAAAACAATCCCAATCATAAGCAGGATTCCATTACTCATGAATAAATTACTCCAATTGTTTAGATGTTTCTGCAAATTCATTTTAGCATGAAAGAACTTTGTGCATGAATAACCATAAGTAAGCCAATTAATTTTCGCCTTCTGTTTTGCATTCAACATTTCTATATTGCTTTGCTCTTTCCCGTCATAATATGCCTCACATAGTAATTCATAAAGGTTGTTATCTTCTAGATGCTTATCAATTTCATTTAGAAGACAATTATACCTCCTTTCCAACATTTTAAGAAGATCCCCATCTTTAAAATTGTTGTAGTTCCAGTGTTTCAAATAAAATTTGCTTATTTTTAGGAATTGTTGGAACTTGAATAACTTTGATCCCTAAGTGTTAGAGATTACATTAACATACATCACCATATTCATAGTATCTTTATATCCTTCCTTTGAACACCAGGAATTTACAAACCTGAAGGGTATGTTCTTGCATTTTTGAATTTCCCTCTTAAACTTAATACACATAGGTATATGATCACCTAGAGGGTTTGCAACTCGATATGCAACAATTTCAGGAAATATATCTAGAAAATGATGGTTACAGAAAATATTATCAATTCTAGTCGCTAAGCCCCTTTTCCTTCATGAATATTTAAAACCCATAATAGGGATATTTGTCAAACTTGATGTAGAAATGCAGTCCAAAGGCCCTGATAGATGTCTGAAGGGGATAGAGGCCCCCCTTTTTTATCCTTACTGGAAAGAACATTGTTGAAATCTCCTAGAACTATCCACGGTATATGAATATTTATTGATTCATTGGCACTGTCAACCCATAACTTCTCACGATCAATCAAAAAATTACTTGCATATATGAAGGTAAATCTGCACCTAAAACCTCCTGTGTTGTCAGTATTTATGGATATATGTTGTGTCGATAAGTTATTAATGCTAATAATCCAATATGCTGAGTCCCAGAAAATTAGGATACGACCTTTACATCTGCAACAATTAATGTCTATATACTTCCACTTGTCATCCATGTTTCTCGTCGTAGTTTTAATCATATCATCACTCGTTTTATTTTCTAGCAGGCCAACAATCGACGGTCCCATTTTACTTAGGAATTTGGGTGCTTCAAATTGCTTATTTAGAGAGAGATTTTGGTGTTTCTTGCTTTACCTTTAATTTGTTTACTGATGGATTCCATTTCTTCTTTGAATTCATTATTTTTTCTATGAATTTTGGCACATCAGTACTGTTTGCAGGTCGGAGATCAGCATTTTGGCTGGTGCTATCCAAATTTTCAGTTAACGTACCATCTCCATCAAAGTCGGACTATTCTTCCTCTGTGTCAACCGCATTGTCATTTAAATTGGATGGGCCTTCATTAAACTTGTATCTCTCTGTATTTGCAAGTGGACCAGTCGAGAGGTTTTTCACATAATCAGCAGCATTCATCATTCCTTCAACATGTAAATTTCGCCATTCAGCATTATTCTCATGACCTATGTTTAATTCCGGTTTGTAAGTATTTAGCTGGTTTGTGCATGAATCCAAGTTGTGCACATATTCCTTTCCAGAATTGTTGTCCAAGACTGTTCCTTCACTGTTGGAATTGTCATGATTATGGACTGTGCTATTTTCAATTATAATAAGTTGGTACCCATCCTTAGAAGCAATCTCTGTATGCTAATTATTTATTAACTCATGAGAGTTGTTATTTATGTCTTCATGTGACTCTTCTGTAACTATTTCACCTGTGTTGATATTTATGCCTTCATGTGATTCTTGTATTATGTCATGTTGATGCGCAACTACATCCTCTTCATTAATGGGAATACAATTGCCATTAAACTCTGAAATGTCATTTGTCTTCTCGTTTTCATCCATGCACTGCTCTGATGTGTTATTATCGTCGTTTGATCCAACTTTTTGAACCCACATCTCTTTCGATTTTGTCTTGCATTGAGAATTTATGTTCCCAAAAACTCCACATGGTTTGCATCGCAATGGTTTATAAAGATATTCCACATTAACTTTAAGTTCCTCTCCAGTATGCATGATAACATCTACTTCAGTCGGAAAATATGATTTCACCTCCATCTCAATAAGAATTTTAGCAAAAGAAACTCTAGATTCAGCCGTCGTTATTTTATCCGTTTTGATCAGTCTGCCTATCACACTGGCTATTGCACTTAAAGCTTCTTTATCCTAAAGCTCCAGTTCTAGATTTGATAACTTTACCCAGATGGGTATCGTTGACAACAAGTCCTTCTTGAATCTCATACCCATGTTCCATTTTTTTAAAATAATAATTATATTCTTAAATAAATATGGTCCACCTTTCAAAATGTTTTCACAGTCTATACCGTTATCAAGTCTTATTATGAAAAAACCATTTTCTTTCGATAGCAACTGGAAATTTCCAGAAGGTTTCCACACAAGTTCTACATTATTTTTGAGATGTATATGATAAGGCCTCATTCCATACATGTAAAATATGATCAAATTATTCCATTTCGCAACCGATCTGAAAGCAACGGTCATCGGAATAGAAGCCTTCTTTTTAGAATCGATGACTGTGGGTTCGATATAGTTTAAATCAACATATTCGCTGTGTGATTGCCCAGTCCCTCCTAAAGATTCTTGTACACATGATTTGGATCCTCCACTCTCTAAATCTTATTTAGTTTTAGCCCAATCGAAAGAGGTGTGCATTGATTTTCTTGCACACTGGAACTGTTGATTTTCAGAATTGGTTCGAGCATACGCTCCCTCCAAATTCTTAGATCTAGGGGGACGAACCTTGTTGAACGCGGTATTTTGGGGATCACCAGATCTCCCGTCACCCCTCAGTCTAGCTTAAGTACTAGTCGATGCTCTAATTGGGCGTCCGCCCTTTCCAACTTCGATCCATGTACTCTCAGTCATAGGATCGATCTGCCCATTGTTTTCCAATATCGGCTCCTTCCCAGGCCTTTGATCTGGAGGTCTACCTTTGTCGTTGTGAGATCTTATCGCATCGCTCATTAGTTTTGAGGGAGCTATTCTTTTTTATTATAGATCAACAGAAAACCAAGATAAACACTCACAGGAATAAACAAAGATATTATATATATTATATACATATATATTGGAATGTTTAATCAAAAAATAATTGATTTCCTTATTGAAATAAATAAATACACAAGATTCTTTTAGTATAAAATAGAAAACCAAAATATTTTTATATTTTAAACTGAATAACATATATGAAATTATAAAATAAAAAAATATTTGACCAAAGTATAGATATACATTTATTATTTTTGAAATTGAGACCATATACTTATTATTATTATTATTATCTCAAAAGCAAAAACATTGTTTAATATGTGTATATGTTCAAATTTAAATATAATTATGATTAAAATACTTTATAAGTAATGAATATTTTTAAGTTATTTTTAATTTTTTTATTGTAGTGAAAAATATAGGTATGTGAACATAAAAAATATATATATATACGTTAGATAATACATTGTTCACCTATGTGGTTCTATCAAGAATCTAACATGTTATCTGCTTAATATTTCCTCTTGGAGCTTCATGATCCCTCTTGAAATTTAGTATGCAACGTTGAACCAAGTCTTCCCCAATTGAAAAAAGGGTGTCTAGCTAGGAAAAGATATAAAAATTTATGGAAAAGTGAGTGGAGACTAGACTTTTTTTTTTTGAAAATGGGTTAATATGCCAACATAATGGTCAAGGTAGGCCTCGAAATCCGACCCTCTTACGAGGCAGGAGCACATCTATCCACGGTGCCACACTATGTTGGCGACTAGACTACTTATAGCTAAGTTTTTAATTTCTCCGTTTATTCTCAATTTCTTCTATTCTTAGAAGACTTATACCATCCTTCCATATTCAAATATTATGGTTGACTGTATGGTCAACTGTGCATTTCCAATAAGGTCTTAAATCCTATTTGAATCGCTGTTTAATTTGTTAATTTTCGGTCTTATAGTGGATGAATCAGTGTTTTATTTGATTTTAAGCTTTAAATAAACATGTAAAATTTCCAAGAATTTTGTTGTAACATTTCTATAAATTTTATAATATTTTATAATATTTATAAATCATTTCTATCATTAGTCAAGATCGAAAATAATTAACAACGCATTTGTATTAATTCTTTATTATCAACTCAATTCATGGTCAATATTTAATTAATTAAATTAATAAAATTTGTGCAGACTTTGCTAAAGCATAAATTCAAGTTCAATGCATACAGGCCATTCTAGCGAAACTGAAATTTAGATAAAGAATAAGTTTAGACCAAACACTTTTATGAGAAATTGATTGATGGATAAATGACATAAGACTGGGAAGAAGACTTTAAAATTATTGTATGCAACTAGCAAGGAGATCAATTTACTTTTTTACCTTAGGACAAACTCTAAATATCTAAGTGATATAATGATGATGGAAATAATATTTGTATAAACTGTCTATAATATGAACTTCTATTAGACTAGAAACATAATTTCTCCTAAACGATATATAAGTGTCGGATTTGACGTATACTGTACTTCAGCAACGTCGATATAGGATTCAATACTTTAATTGTTTAGTACTGACTATGGTTCGATTTCATGTTGAAGAGTCAAAACAACTGCATTGTCAGTAATTTTCAGTTTCGATCAAGGACATAAGTAATTTATATGTGTTATGAATTATGATAAATTGATACAAATATTGTATTAATATATGGTTATTTTAATTATTTATTTAAAGCTTAAAATCAAAAGGAACGATGTATTATAACCATATGATGGCTTAATCTATTTAGAAGCCAAGATTGTATGACTAACAGACGGTTTGAACTAGAATCATAGGGGATCTTAACCTTAGTTGCTTAGGCCAGCCATAACAGGAGGACTATAGGAGGGTTTATGTAGTCCTTGAATCTAGAGGTTTGGGTGTAGGGAAAAATGTAGACTTACAACTATAAATACCAATAGCCTCCATCATGATAATGCGCTAAAATTTTGTATTCTGTGTATAGACCCGAAAATTTCTGAACCAATTTAAATTTTTTATTTTAGCTATTTTAATGGGTTTTGAATATTTAAAATGATATATTTTAAATAATAATGACTAAAAATTTATTTAAATCGAAGTTAGAGCATATAAATTTATTTTAATTATAGAACGAGCCTGAAATGGCATGGTAGTTTGAAATTTTGATTTTAAATTTCAATTGAATGTATAGGATTCAAAATAAATCGGATTTTAGTAAAACCAAAAACATTTGAATCTGTTCAATTATATCTTTCTAAGAATGATGAAAAATTCAGATTTCATAGTATAAATTTAAAGTTATGTCCAGCTTAAAATTCAAAATAGTCGCTATGGAACTTGATTATATTTTAAATAATATATAGCCCTTAAAAATAGCCATTTTGCAAACGACCTCCATTTTTGACGAAACCACTTTTGTTCGATCTGGAACGTCAAATTATTGCTAGGTGTCAAATTACATAATTTTTGGAATTATTATGTGAGCGCAGTGAATTTAAATGTGTTTGGTAATTTCAGTTTGAATTTAATCGATTAGAAGAAGGCCAGTTTTTAAACGGTCTCTGAATTCAACAAAATTAGTTTTTATAGGACCATATCGTCAAAACATAGCAAGATTTATTTGTCTGTAATTTTTAGAGTCAGTATGTGGCCCCGGTAAAGTAAAATGTACATTTAAATTGAATATATATTGATTTATATTTTAGTTTTGACAAAGGCTGATTAAAATAGTCGAATTGGCTTACGAAACGTATCCCATTGTGTCCGGAATGGGGGTATTTGGCTAGGGGCGACAGTCGTTGGGCTTGATTTGGACTTAGGGGCATTAAACCAGTAAAGTTAAATTGAATAATTTTTAAATTATAAACTATATATCCTTCTATGGTCAAAATAAAAATTCAAAGCCCTCATTTTTTATTTCTGTGCTCAATAAAAGAAATCCACATCCACCATTTCAACGACATAAAACTGTTGATCCTCTCCTTCAAAATTCCGGCGAACCCTCTCCTCTAAACTGAAATCGTCCAACTGCAAAGCCTAGAGCTAGGCGAGATCGACCTTATTACCAGTGGAGATGGAATATCATGGTCTGAGGCGGCCGCTGTGAGGCCTGAAAGTGGGTGCAGGTCGTGGTTAATTATGGGCGTAGGACGTCACCGAGATGGTGGAAACTTGGGGCATGGCAACGACCCGCCATTTTGACCGTGCCTGTAACAATCCGGAAAATCAAAACCAATTTAAAATATTTTTATTTTGGCAATTTTAATGAATTATGAATATTTAAAATGATTTATTTTACATGATAACGACTAGAAATTTATTTTAAACAGAATTAGAAAGTATAAATTTATTTAAATCGAAATTAGAATATAAATATTTATTTTAGTTATAAAAGGAATTGGAAATGATGCGGCAGTTCGAAAATTCGATTTCAAACTTCAAATGAAAGGATTCAAACTAAACCAGATTTTAGTGAAACCAAAAATATTTGAATCTGTTTGAAATTATCTTTCCAACAAATATGAAAAACTGAAATTTCATAGCGGGAATAAATAGTTATGCCCAATTGAAAATTCAAAATAGGCGCTATGGAAATATAGCCCTTAAAAATAGCAATTTTGCAAATGACCTCCGTTTTTGATGAGACCACTTTTCTTGGATCTGGAATATCAAATTATCGCTGGATTCCAATTTTCATAATTTTTGGAATCAATATGTGAGCGTGGCGGATTTAAACGTGTTTGGCAATTTCAATTTGAATTTAACTAACTGGAAAATGACCGTTTTTCAAATGGTCTCCAAATTCAACGAAATTAATTTTGTTAGGACTGTGTCATCAAAACATAGCCAAATTTATTTTTCTGGAATTTTTGGAGTCCGTTTGTGGCCCCGGTAAATTAAAATGTGCGTCAGAATTTAAAATATAATGATTTATATTTTAAATTTAGCGGAAACGGATCGTAATAGCCGAAATGGGTTACGAAACATATCCCACTGTCTTCGTAATGGGGTAATTAGCTAAGGGTGACACTCTGTGGGTTTAATTTGGAATTCGAAAGATAAATTTTCCTTTTACGAAATAATTAGAATTAAATATTAATAAAATTATTATATAACCCTGGGGAAAAGTCAAAGCCCTTTATTTTCTCTCCCACGATCAAACCGCGCCTCTCCCCAAAATCAGAAAAGATTCCCGTTGCCCTCCCCCTTTTTCCAATCGCGCCGCCATTCCTAGCGTTGCCCTTCCCTGCGCCGCCTCCCTAGACCGGCGTCGCCCCCTCCAGTTCCCCCTCCTCCTTTCATCGCTATCCACTCCCTCTCTTCCCCCTTCTTCTAGTCAATCTGCCACCGCGAGTACCCCTTTCGCGAGCTACCACCGCACGAGCCACCGTCTTTCCCCCAGCGACTGCCCCGCCGCCGACTGTAGGCCTGACGCTGCCTCCCCCATCACCAACATCCCCTCTTCCGATCGAACAAGTGAGTTTTCTAATTTATTTATTTATTTATAAAAGGCTGATTTTTAATTAGGTTAAAAATTTGAAATTAATATATTGGTTTGTTTAAAGAAATTGTAAATTTTATATATATTAACATAGCATAAAAATATGTTTTTTAATCATATATGTAGTATAAAAAGCTATGAATCTTATTATATATAAAGCCATGATTTTAATATGGGTAAAGTTATGATTTTTATATGAGTAAAGATTAGATTTTTATTATATGAAAGATGAGATTTTTAATAGTATAAAAATACGATTTTAGTTGGCTAAGGATAGGATTTTTAATAGTATAAAGTTAAGATTTTTATCTATTCAAAAGTTGACATTTTTACATAACAAAAGTTGAGATTTTAATTGTAACAACCCGGAAAATCAGAACCAATTTAAATTTTTTATTTTGGCAATATTAACGAATTTTGAATATTTAAAATGATTTATTTTAAACAACAACGATGAGAAATTTATTTTGAAAAGAATTAGAACATATATATTTATTTGAATCGAAATTAGAATATAAATATTTATATTAATTATAAAAGGAATTGAAAATGGTGCGGTAGTTTGAAAATTCGATTTCAAATTTCAATTGAATGTACCGGATTCAAAATAAACCAGATTTTAGTGAAACTAGAAATATTTGAATCTTTTTGAAAATATCTTTCCAACGAATCTGAAAAATCCAATTTCATAGCGGGAATAAAAAGTTATGTCTAGTTGAAAATTCTGAATAGTCGCTATGGAAATATAGCCCTTAAAAATAGAAATTTTGCAAATGACCACCATTTTCGACGAGACCACTTTTTTCGGATCCGGAATGTCAAATTATTGTTAGATTCCAATTTTCATAATTTTTGGAATAAATATGTGAGCGTAGAAAAAGAAAACGTGTTTTGTCAATTTCAGTCAATTTGGATCGACCAGAAAATGGTCATTTTTCGAACGGCCTTCAAATTTGATGAAATTAGTTTTGTTAGAACCGTATCATCAATACAAAGCTAGAAATATTTTTTCTGTAATTTTTGGAGTCAGTATGTGGCCTTGGTAAATTAAAATGTACGTTAAAAATTCAATATAATGATTTATATTTTATTTTTGACGAAAACTGATCGAAACAGCCGAACTAACTTACGAAACATATCCCATTGTGTTCGTAATGGGGGTAATTAGCTAGGGGTGACAGTCATTGGGCTTGAAATGGAGTTTTAATGAAAAGTCAACTGTTGGAGAAATTAAATAAATAAATAAAATAAAATACAGTTGATTTACAAAACCCGCCCCCCCTTTCCTTCTGTTTTCTTCAGTTCGAACCCCCCTTTTTGTTCTCTGGAACGAGAAAATGGCCGACGCAGGCCATCGTCGCCCTCCTCCTTGGGCGGTGCCGACCTCCGGCGTTCCCTCCCTCGAATGCGCCCCCACCTTCGCCTTCCCTTCTCTCTCTCTTCTCCGCTCGTGGAAACCGCAACTCCCCCTAGTCCAAACCCTAAATCGTGCTGCCACAACCCGAGCCACCACCGCAGCTACTGCCTCCGACGCCGCCGTCGCCTGAACGGACCCCCAACCTTTGCTGCTCCACCACCTTCTCCAATCTGAAGCCATAACCCCTCCAACACGTGTAAACGCCTCTAAAACAGCGAGTGACAGTGTTTTATGGCTTGCAATGATGAGTTCAGCACTCGTACATATGGAGACGATGGTGATAATATTAAAAAGGTAATCTTTTTTAATTTTATTTTTTAATTTAATTAACATAGGATAAAAATTGGATAGAAAGGTATAAAGCTGGGATTTTTATTACATGATTAGCATTATAAAAATACAAATTTTATATGTGTAAAAATTAGATTTTATGTACATGAAGTTTATAGTTTTATGTACATGAAGTTTAGATTTTTACGTAGATAAATTTTAGATTTTTAATAAACAGAAAATATTAGATTTTTGAAATAGAAGAGATAAGATTTCTAAAATATAAAAAATTTGATTTTTGAATATGAAGTAGCATTAAAAACTTGATTTTTATATATGGATTAATGAAGTAAAAATATGATTTTTATTCTCATGAAAGTGAAGTAAAAAATGTGATTTTTATTTTAGAAGTAGTGATATAAAAATATGATTTTTATATATGTATGATAATAAAAATATGATTTTTATGTATGTAGCATAATAAAAATATGATTTTTATTGTATGGGAAGTGAAATAAAAATACGATCTTTACATGTATGGTTTTGAAATAAAAATTTGATTTTTATAATGAAGTAGCGAAGATTAAAAATATGATTTTTAACATATACTGCGTGTAACAGAGGGCGATGGGATGGACTGAAATAAAAAAGGAATCCAAACCTTTCAGAAATAAAGAGTGGAGGAGTGGATCCCAAATGTGAGAACTCCTCACTATAATTTTCTTAGTACAGTTATTTATCTCATAACTGCATATATGAAATCGTCCACAGACCAAGGATGACTTGTTTGGTTGTTTGCGTTGATTGGAGTATTGGTTTGGTGTGTGAATTGTATAGATTGGATTTGGTTTGTGTATGGCGTGAGCCATTATCAGGCGAGGGATAAGGCTAGACCTTATCCTCGTTCTAGTATCGCGCCGTTATACCGCCAAAATTTTCTAAAATAAGTTAGAAAAATAAAAATATCCTTTTTATTAGAAAAATGAACTGAATAGAATATTCATATGTTAAATAAATTATTTATTGTTAAAAATATAATTTTTAACGTGTATATAAATAAAATAAATATTCATTTACAAATAAGAGGATTTGTTTATGTACACCCATTTGACTGATATGGATTGGGATGATAAATTTTAAACATCGCCCAACTGCACAAATAATATTCAGTATTTGTTGGTTGAAACCCCACATGGGTGTTGGGATGATATTTGACGTACATTAATCCCAATTATTTAGTTGTATGTCAATCGATTGGTTGACAGGCTGTTGTAAGCGTTAATTATTTATATTTAATGCTTATGCAGTTGTGTAATGCACTCTGGATGGTGGCTGATTGTTTATGATTGTTATTAAATACATGTGTTGTATGGAATCCTTATAAATAACATTATATGGTAATGGATTGGGTCCCATTCCAATTTAGAAAATAAAGAATATTTTAAAACAATATTCATGTGTTGAATAAGAAAATATTCAATTGTTGAATAAAATAAAATAAAATAAGATGTTCATGTGTTGAATAAAACTATTTAAACAATAAAAATGTCATTTTTATTGAATATAAACCATATAAATTATTCATGTGTTGAAGAAAATATTCATGTGTTGAATAAAATAAAATAACGAATATTTTAAAATAATATTCAGTAAATGGATCAAAATATGATTTTGATATCCGATTTGGGATGAACACAAATATATTTAAACATGTAAAGCCGTGTTGATTAGATTAACGCTATTTTGACATGAACGATATTTATATCGATTTTATTCATTTTTATAATGAATATTGAAAAGGAAATGATTTCAAAATCTAATGTTTTGAAAATATTATCATTTATATATTAATGATATGGAATATTCAATTTTGATTTGAAATTGAATATGAATTTGAAATCATTTTGAGAATGAATTTAAAACGATTTATAAAATACGTTTTAAAATGGAAATCGACGAAATATATATAATATATATATTATATATATTTAATGGCCTGAATAGAAAGCTCCACGTCGCGGTAGTTCGCAAATTTCGACCATTGACTTCGAATTGACGTTACAGGAGATCCGACCGTCGGATTCTCCTGAAACCGGAACCGTCGGGTTCGTATCGAAATGTGCTTTCCAAGAATATTAGAGATTCGAAATCTAACAGTTGGATTAGGAATTATGTCTAAATAAAATTTGGAAAAGGTTGCTGTACGTGCAGTTCGATGGCCGTTTATGGAAATCAACTGTACGGGCCTTGATAAAATTATTAAAATATCGATAATTTGTGTAAAATCATAATAAATGATTTGGAAATAATTGGGATGAAAAATTCCATATTTGAAAAGATAAAAATATATTTTTATCGAAATGAACTAGTTATTAACTAGAATTATAATCCAATTATGTTTAAATAAATAAATTCAATTGAGAATGGGTTTTGATATAACCAGAATTTCCAATAAATAAATTGGAATGGATTTGAATCGAAATTATCTTTGGAATATTTCGATATTGGATTCCGTGATTATACAGATGTTGTGGAGGAATTTGGAAGATATATATTGTAACAACCTGGAAAATCCGAACTAATTTAAAATTTTTATTTTGGCAATTTTGATGAATTTCGAATATTTAAAATGATTTATTTAAATAATAACAATGAGAAAGTTATTTTGAATAGAATTATAACGCATATTTATTTGAATCAACGTTAGAATATAAATATTTATTTTAATTATAAAAGGAATTGAAAATGGCGTGGTAGTTTGAAAATTGATTTCAAATTTCAAATGATTGTATAGGATTCAAAATAAACCAGATTTTAGCGAAACCAAAAATATTATTTTCTAAATGAAAATATCTTTCCAACGAATCCGAAAATTTGAAATTTCATAGCAGGGATAAAAAAGTTATGCCCAGTTGACATTTCAGAATAGTCGCTATTGAAAATATGGCACTTAAAAATGAGAATTTTGCAAATGACCTCCGTTTTCGACGAAACCACTTTTGTAGGGTCCGGGATGTCAAGTTATTGCTAGATTCCAAAATTCATGATTTTTCGAGTCAATATCTGAGCGTGTGGAAGTAAAACGTGTTTTGACAATTTCAATCAATTTGGATCGACCGGAAAATGACCATTTTTCAAACGATCTCCAAATTTGACGAAATTAGTTTGGTTAGAACCGTATTGTCAATACGAATCTAGAAAATATTTTTTGGGAATTTTTAGAGTCCGTATGTGACCCCGGTAAATTGAAATGTATGTTTGAACTGAATTTATATATTTATATTTTGATTTTGACGGAAACTGATCAAAACAGTTGAATTGGCTTACGAAACATATCCCATTGTGTTCGGAATGGGGGTAATTAGCTGAGGGCGACAGTCGGGGGGTTCAATTTGGACTTCGAAATAAAAAGTTACTTTATAGAATTAAATAAATAAATAATATAAATATATACTTTCTCTCCCCCCATCTCCTATTATAGTCAACGATAAAATTAATAAAAAAAACCTGATCCCCAAATCATTCTAGCCCCTCCTCCCAACGCCGTCGCGCCCAGTCGGAGCCCCGCCGCTCGCGCAGCCATTCGCCATCTTAGGCACCCCCTCTCATGCGCCTCCATCCCCCATATTCGCGAAACCCCTCCCTCCTCTCAAAAATCCACGAACCCCTATGCGTTGCACCCCCTCCAGGCGAGACCACCACCACCTCAGGCCACGTTGGGCGTTTCCGCCGCCCTCTGATACCTTCTGCCCCTCCTCTCTCTTCGTGGATCAACAGTGAGTTTTTCATTTTAAAATTTGATTTTATTTAAATATAAAACTTTATTGAAATCATTTTTTTAATTTGTAATCAGTTTTCATAAGTGAGTTTTTAACTTAAAAATCGGTTTTGTTTTAATTTAAATCATATTATAAAATCAGTTTATATATATTAAGTATTATTATAAATCAGTTTTTGTTTTCTTAATTTAGTTTTTATACATAATATATATAAAAGTTTTGATTCTTATTTATGTACGAACAGTATAAAGATGTGATTTTTATTTGAATGGCTTCAAAACAAAAATATGATTTCTATATTATATAGATAATAAAAATGTGATTTTTATATTATAGAGACAATAAAAATATGATTTTAATCTAATAGTAAAGATTATATTTTTGTCATAGTAAAGATTATATTTTTAACGATTGAAAGATGGTATTTTTATATATAGGAAAGTTCGATATTTTTAACTATAAAAAGATGATATTTTTATATATAGGAAAGTTCGATATTTTTAACTATAGAAAGGCGATATTTTTATATATAGGAAAGTTCGATATTTTTAACTATAGAAAGGCAATATTTTTATTTTTTTATAAGTGAAAAAGTTCGATATTTTTATATATAGAAAGGCGGGATTTTTTATATATGTTGTAGCGAAATAAAAATTTGATCTTTATATAAGAGGTAGAAATATAAAAATATAATTTTTCTATAGAAAGAAGCATTGGGAAATATATGAAATAGAAATAAAAATATGATTTTTATTTATTGGAATGAAGCGATAAAAATATGATCTTTATATATGAACAGAGGGAAAAGGATGCGTTGGAATTTCAAACAAATCCAAACAGTTCAGAAAGAAAGAATGATGGAGTGGATCCCGAAGGTGAGAACTTCTCACTTTTATTTTATTTTCTAGTTAAAATATATACTAGTATACAGACGGTGCTTAGCAGCACCCGATACCCGACGTCCACAGACCATGGATGACTTGTTTGTTTGATTGATGTACTGTGAAATTTTATTGTGTGATGTGGAATGAATAAATATTTTATAGTTAAAAATATAATTTTTAATGTGTATATAAAATAAATATTTATAAACAAATCGAACGATTGTTTATATACACACATTTGACTGATATTGATTGGGTCATCTGCACAAATAAAATCTGTGTTTGTTGTTTAAAAACCCATCACGGGTGTTGGAATGATATTTGACGTACACTAGTCCCAACTATTTAGTTGTATGTCAATCGATAGGTTGACAGATTGTCGTAAGCGTTAAATAATTATATTTAGTGCTTATACAGTGTAGAATGCACTTTGGATGATGGTTGATTGTTTATCGTTGTTGTTGTGTACATGCGTTGTATGAAATCCATACAGTCAAATTATATGGTAATTGACTGTGTCTGATTCCAGTTCAGAAAGAATGAATGTTTTAAAATAAAGAATATTTTGAATTAATGAATATTTTAAAATAATATTCAGTAAAAGATCAAAATTTAATTTTGATGTCTGATTTGGGATGGACACGAATATATTTTAATATATGAAACCGTGTTTATTAGATTGACGCCATTTGAACGAGAACGATATTTATATCAACTTTATTCACTTTCTAATGAATATAAAAAAGAAATTGATTTCAAAATCCAATGTTTTTGAAAATACTATCATTTATATATCGATGATATGGAATATTCAATTTTGATTTGAAATTGAATATGAAGTTGAAATCGTTTTGAAAACGAATCTAAAACGATTTATAAAATATGCTTTAAATGGAAATCAACGAGATATATATTATATATAATATATAATATATAATGGCATGAATAGAACGCGCCGCGCCGCGGCAGTTCGCGAATTTCGACCATTGACTTCGAATGGACATTACGGGAGATCCGACTATCGGATTCTCCTAAAACCAGAACCGTTGGGTTCGTATCGAAAAGAGCTTTCTAACGGATATTAGAGATTTGAAATCTAATGGTTGGATTTTGAATTTTGTCCAAATCAAATTTAGGAAAGTTCGATGGCCTTCTATGGAAATCAATTGTACGGGCCTTGATAAAATTATTAAAAATATCAATAATTAGTGTAAAATGATTAGAAATGATTTGGAAAGAATTGGGATGAAGAATTCCATATTTGAAAAGATAAAAATAGATTTTTATCAAAATGAACTAGTTATGAACTAGAAAAATAACTTATTTATTTTCAGAAATAAATAAATTGGATTTGAAATGGTTTTAAAAATAACCAGGATTTCCAATATATACATTGGAAATGGATTTGAATCGAAATTGTCTTCCGAATATTTCGATATTGGATTCGTGATTATACAGATTATGTTATGGAAAATTGAAAGATATATTTATATCGTTATTTCCAATACGATATTGGTAGGTTGTGGTATTTGATATTGAATATAAGCCGATATATTTTCTATTCAGAGCCTTGTATTTAATATCAAATTGGATTTTGGGTATCGTGAATGGTAACTTTAATAATATTGTTCTTAGACCCAATAGAGTTAAGAAAATTAGAAACTGACTGGAGATTAGTTAAGTTGAATGGTTTCCTGGGTATTGATCTGATGTTGGTTTCGGCCTTCAAGGTTAATACTTAGGGAATTGTTCTCTTACTAATTTACGGTTAGAGAATGATGGAATGTGAATTGGGTTTATTGTGAACTGTGTTTTTAACGACATTCGTTCTTTAACCCGATTTACAATGAAATGGGATTTGGAATTTATAAATCTTTTGTTAAGAATTAAAGAAGATTTTCCAAAGTAAAGTTTTCCAATTTAACATATTAAATTGGAATTGAATGGCATTCGATTTGGAAATAATCGAAGTAAGCTTCTGTAGAGGAAGGCGGTTAATACACATGGAATTTGAAAGTCCTTGTCGTTATTTCATTTATATTATCGGTTGGATATGGAAGTTTATATCGATTATATATATCGATTTGTTTTCCATGAAGATTCCGTAATTAATGGAATGTGATTTGGGTTGTCGTGAATGGTATCTTTAATAATACTGTTCTTAGACCCAATGAAGTTAAGAAAATCATAAACTAGATGGAGATTAGTTAAGTTGAATTGTTTCTTGGGTATTTATCTGATGTTGGTTTTCGCCTTCGGGGTTAATACTTAGGTGGAATAAAGGTGATTTTGGGTTTATAGTAAACTGTGTTTTAAATGACATTGGTTCTTTAATCCAGTTAAAGACAGGAAGATTAAAGAATAAATTTAAAGAATTTATCTTTGATAAAATTAATGGGAACCTTTCCCAAAGTATCAGAATATTCGAATAAAGGAATATTCTGGATTGGAATGAGGCGTATGTTGTGTTTTTATAGCACCTGTTTATTATATACGCGAGTTATTCAGAAAGACCGGGTTTATCCCATTCTGAATAACTGATTCGGCGATGTGTCAAGGATGAAGACGGCGGTTGAAGACCGGAGGTCTTCACATCGTTTGGATGATTACTGATGTCTTGATTGTGCTGCACGCCCAAGGCGAGGTAATAAGTGGTGATCGTTCAGATGTACTTGGACGTCGACGGATATGCAAGGTCCTCTCTCCTGTATTGGGCATATGGGGGAGGAATAAGGTGCCTCCGGTTTCGTTCAGACCCAGAACGAACTTGTAAATGGATGTGTGTCTGACATCGTATTTCATTCTGTGTGATTGACATCGGTTGCATAGCGTGAATTGCCTATGTGGCATGCTGAGATGCAAATGATCAGGGCTTCTGTTGAAAAGCAGAGTCTTGTGGTTGATGATCAAAGCATGGCCTTTGTGGCGTAGCTTTGTGTAGCGTTACTTCGCGAGCCTCACACCCCGGTGTGAACCAGAAACGGGAGAGGACATCAGGGAGGGCATGCGTTTCTTTCTAGCTAGGAGTGGTGTCGGCGTTTTGCATGCCCTGACATTTTACTTGTGTGGATGATGGATAGGAGGCGCCTCTGTTATATCGGTCGATCCGGGGCCGATGGAGTCATTTGGCTCATTTACGCCCCATAGGGTGGGGAAACACATTGTTCAGGCATTTTAATCCACTCTGTGTGGACCGACCCTGACGATCCAAGGTGCAATTGCGGCTGAGACATGGTAGGCTAGATTGTCTCGAAGCGGTAAGGACGATTCCTTGCCTTGGATCACAGATGGAAATCCAACTTCCAATACGTGATATTTACGGTTTTAATTGTAGAGCCTAGTATTGGCGACATAATATATGGTACCCATTCCGTCTAGGATTGATACATTTATATTTGAAATTGTTTTAAACACTATGCACTTATAATATTATCAAATGATTTGTTTTAACATACCAAGCATGTTTGGCTATTATAAGGGAAAACCCTATCCCCCGGCTTGCGTTGCATTGTGTGATTGGACCTGGGTCTTATAATAGCTTCAACTTTCCAAAAAGCATTGCGCTGTTTTGTTATATGCACTGGTATTCTTGAGAGGAAACCCGTTCCGTGTTATACGGCGTGGTCCCTTGATATATCTGATTTAAAGTAAAGTTTTAAATAACCGTTTTAGTTCTCATACCAGTCACATGACTGACCTGGAGTTTATTGTTTTAACCTAACCTCTGGGTGCCCCTATTTTCTGCACGGGCATCTAGTAGTTTTGGTTTTGCAGATTCATATTCACAGGATCCTGGTTTACAGTTGGAACGATATTCGGAAAGCTCTGTATCGGTATATCTCTTTCAGTTGTGTTTTGTATTATTTTTCCGCTGCAGTAATTTACTTAAATCTCTGATATTTTATGATGTATAATATTTATTCATACTGTGTATTCTGATGAAATTATTGTAATAAGCAATGAAATGTTCTTCTGTTTGTGTTCTGATTCTTTGTGTTCTCAAAGCAATCCGTGCTTTCCTTCACGGGGAAGTTCGGGTCGTGTCAGTTTGGTATTAGAGCTTTGGTTGACAGAATTCAGAGAACAAGACACATTAGAAACAAACAAAAGAATTCATTAGAGATTGGATTAGTAATATCCAATGAGAATGACTCGTTAGAGATGGGATCAGTAGTATCCTAGAACAAATGTGAAGAGTGTTGTTTTTAAAAGTAAAGATAAAAACAATTATTTTTTGGAAATTTAAATCATATTATACGTATTTGAATATTTATTTTATATTGATTTGGACAATCAAGTATATAAAGATTTTGCGTATACGTCTGATCCACATGTATTTGAAGTTTTAATATACTAGATAGATATAGAATCACACTCTAGTCGCCCGGAGATGACGCTGATGATGCCGCGGCGTCATCAGCATTTGTATTCGTGTTTCGAAAGTGGGATATCTATATATCTCCATTAGACTGGTGTGAGAACCAAAACTAGATAGGGCTTATTGTTGTGATTTAGCACCAAAAATATGATTTTTGGACTATGTATCAAAATTATGAATTTGAAAAGCTAGTCAACTAATTGATTGATGATTGTGTTGTGTGATTATTTATTTAAATCAACATGTGAATGAATGGTAAATTTAGGCCAAATTGAACCAAATATTGAACTGTATTGAAAATGGTTAGAAATTGCATGCATATACATGTGTATCCATTGAACAGGTCATAGCAAGGAAGCTAAGTAAAGGAATAAAATTGTTTGCCCGACAAATAGGTACATGTTTATTGTATTTCTTGGGGTTTTTGATGATTTTATGAGCTGATTGGCTAGCCGCTTGGCTGTTTCTTTTTCTTTTTGGATTGGAGAGGCATGTATGGCGATTTCGGGATTTTCCCAATGCTCCTGTACAGGGGAGTTTATGGCGAAATTTTTCAAAAATTTAGGGTGTTAGCTAAATTTTTTAAAAATTTGAAAAGTTCTTAGAAACTGAAAAGTTGAAGAACTTAAGCCATAATGAAAATACTGAAAGTTGAGTTGGTTTTAAAACAACTTTCAGCTCCGTTCCTTTTCGAGGACGAAAAGATTTTAAGTGGGGGAGATTGTAATAACCCGAAAAATCCAAACCAATTTAAATTTTTTATTTTGGCACTTTTGATGAATTTTCAATATTTAAAATGATTTATTTTAAATAATAACGACGAGAAATTTATTTTGAATAGAATTATAATGTATATATTTATTTGAATCGAGTATAATATAAATATTTATTTTAATTATAAAAGGAATTTAAAATAGCGCGGTAGTTTGAAAATTCGATTTCAAATTTCAAATGAATGTACAGGATTCAAAATAAACAGGTTTATAAGCGAAACCAAAAATATTAGAATCTAAATGAAAACATCCGTCCAATGAATCCGAAAAATTGAAATTTCATAGCGGGAACAAAAAGTTATGCCCAGTTGAAATTTCAGAATAGTCGCTATGGAAAATATGGCCCTTAAAAATGGGAATTTTGCGTACGACCTCCAATTTCGATGAAACCACTTTTATTGGGTCTGGGATGTCAAGTTATTGCTAGATTCCAAAATTCATGGTTTTTTGAATCAATATGTAAGCGTGGCGAAGTAAAACGTGTTTTGACAGTTTTAGTCAATTTGGATCGACCGGAAAATGGCCATTTTCAAACGGTCTCCAGATTTGACGAAATTAGTTTTGTTAGAACTGTATCATCAATACGAAGCTAGAAAATATTTTTTTGGGAATTTTTAGAGTCTGTATGTGACCCCGGTAAATTGAAATGTATGTTTGAATTGAATATATATATATATATATATATATTGATTTTGACGGAAACTGATCGAAACGGTCGAATTGGCTTACGAAACATATCCTATTGTATTCAGAATGGGGGTAATTAGCTGACGGCGACAGTTGGTGGGTTCAATTTGGACTTCGAAATAAAAGGTTACTTTATGGAATTAATAAAATAAATAATATAAATATATACTATCTCTCCCCCATCTCCTATTACAGTCAACGATAAAATTAAAAGAAAAAAACAAGACCCGATCCGCAAATCATTCCAGCCCCTCCTCCCGACGTCGTCGCGCACAGCTGGAGCCCCGCCCCTCGCGCAGCCAGCCGCCATCTCAGGCACCCCCCTCTCGCGCGCCTCCGTTCCCCCTATTCACGAAACCCCCTCCCTCCTCTCAAAAATCCACGAACCCCGATGCGTCGCACCCCCTCCAGACGAGACCGCCGCCACCTCATGCCACGTTGGGCGCTGCCACCGCCCTCTGATACCCTCTGCCCATCCTCTCGCTTCGTGGATCAACGATGAGTTTTTCATTTTAAAATATGATTTTATTTAAATATAAAACTTTATTGAAATCAATTTTTAATTTGAAATCAGTTTTCATAAGTCAGTTTTTAACTTAAAAATCATTTTTGTTTTAATTTAAAACATATTATTAAATCAGTTTATATATATTAAGTATTATTATAAATCAGTTTTTATTTTCTAAATTCAGTTTTTATATATAATATAAATAAAAGTTTTGATTTTTATTTATGTGCGAACAATATAAAGATGTGATTTTTATTGGAATGGCTTTGAAACAAAAATATGATTTTTATATTATATAGATAATATAAATGTGATTTTTATATTATAGAGACAATAAAAATATGATTTTTGGCTAATAGTAAAGATTATATTTTTGAAGCGACCTGAACTTCCCCGGTAAGGAAAGCCCGGATTGAATTGAGAACAAGCCACAAAAGAACGCAGACAGAAGAACATTTCATTGTTTATTACAACAGTTCCATCAGAATACAAGAATATACAGAGTATGAATAAATATTACACAGAAATTATCAGAGATTTAAATTACATTTAAATACATCGCAGCGGAAAAATAATACAATACACAACTAAAAGTAATACACGGATACAGAGCTTTCCGAGTATCGTTCCAGCTGTAAATCAGGATCCTGTGAATATAAATCTGCAAATCCAAAACTACTAGCTGCCCGTGTCAAAATAAGGGCAGCCAGAGTTTAGGTTAAAACAATAAACTCCAGGTCAGTCATGTGACTGTTGTGAGAACTAAAACAGTTATTAATCGTTATTTTAAAGTTTGGTAAATCAAGGGACCACCCCGTATAACACGGAACGGGTATCCTCCCAAGAATACCAGTGCATAAAACAACAGCGCCATGCTAAATAAAGAAAAATGAAGCTATTATAAGACCCATGTCCCATCACACAATGCAACGCAAGCCGGAGGATAGGGTTTTTACCTTATAATAGCCAAGAATGCTTTATACGCTAAATTTCATCTTTTGATTCTTAATCAGACTCCAACCGTAAATTAGTAAGAGAACGATTCCCTAAGTATTAATCCCGAAGGCCGAAACCAACATCAGATCAATACCCAGGAAACCACCCATCTTAGCTCGTTTCCAGTTAGTTTCTGATTTTAAATACAATTATAAATATCAATCATAGGTGGCATGAGCGCCCCATCCCACTATGTCGCCATATATAGGATTATAATCAAAATCGCAAAGTCATGTATTGGAAATTGGATTTCCATCTGCAAACCAAAGCAAAAGATAGTCCTCTACCGATTTGAGACAGTCTAGCCCATGTCTCAGGCAAGTACTCAGTCAAGCCTTTGGATCGTCAGGGCCAGTCCACCGATGTGAATTAAAATGCCTGAACACTGCGTTTCCCCGCCCTTTGGGGCGTAAATGAGCCAACGAATGACTCCATTGGCTTCACATAGTCACCGATATATCTGAGGCGCCTCGTAAACCAAAAACCACATAAGTCAAACTCGTCAAGGCGTGTCAAACCACTGACGCCACTTCTAACTATAAAGAAACGCATGTCCTCCCTGAGGTCCTTCTCCTATTTCTGGTTCACAACCGGGGTGTGAAGCTCGCAAATCAGCGCTACACAAAGCTGTGCCACATAGGCTGTGCTTTGATCATCAACCACAAGACTCTGCTTTTCAACAGAAGCCTTGATCATTTGCATCTTAGCATGCCACACTGGCAAACCACTCCATGCAACCGATATCCATCAATCACACAGAATGATACCCAATGTCAGACACACAGTCCATTTACAAGTTCGTTCTTGGGTTAAACGAAACCGGAGGCACCTTGTACCTCGCATATTCATCGATCTCCAAGTACGTCTGGACGACCACTAACTGATTCCCTCCTCTTGGGTGTACGACCCAATCAAGATCATCGGTAATTATCCAAACGACGTGATGACCTCCGGTCTTCAACCACCGTCTTTACCTTCGACTTATCGTCATATCAGATATTCAGAATGGAATAAACCCGGTCTTTCCGAATAACTCGCGTATATAATAAACAAGTGTTACACAAATACAACATACGCCTCATTCCAATTCATCAGTCACTAACCGTAAATTAACAAGAGAATAATTCCCTAAATATTAACCCCGAAGGCCGAAACCAACATCAGATCAATACCCAGGAAACCATTATGCTTAGCTAACCTACAGTTAGTTTCTAAATTTCACATTCTTAGGGAAAGGTTCCCATTAATTTTATCAAAGATAAATTCTTTTAAATTTATTCTTTAATCTTCCTTTGAATATCAAATCAAACTAGTCGGGATTAGCGAACCACACCGAAGTAATCATTTATTTTATTTCCCAATCCTAACCTATTCATCCCATGAAGTAAAACTAGTAATACTTCATATCTAACACCACGGTGTTATCGGTAAATTCAATTACCATTTCACATTCAAATCTAATTAAAGATTTAACTATCGCCTGGAGCAAAACTGGTGATACTCCATTCTCGATCATTTCAATCTAATTAAAGATTCATTAAAACTCCACTTAGTTTTAATCTTCACAGAAATCAATATCCTTCCTTTAACTGGGTTAAAGAACCAATGTCATTTAAAACACGGTCCACGATAAACCCAAAATCACATTCTATTAATTATCGGGTTAAAGAACAAGTGTTATTTAAAACACCGTTCACAATAAACCCAAAAATCAATTCCAATTTAATTCCAATTAAATACCATTTAATTGGTACACTTCATTAAATCTAAATAAAAAGATTTAATATTTTTCTCAGCTGGGTTTAAGAACAGTGTTAATGAAGACATCATTCACGACAAACCCAAATCACATTTGATATTAAATACAAGGCTCTGAATAGAAAACATATCGGCTTATATTCAATATCACATTCTACGACCAACAAATATCGTATTGGAAATAACGATATAAATATATCTTTCAAATTCCCATAACAACATCTGTATAATCACGAAATCCAACATCGAAATATTCCAAAGACAATTTTGATTCAAATGCATTTCCACTTCAGTTATTGGAGATTCTAGTTATTTTCAAAACCCTTTTTCAAATTCAATTTATTTATTTCAAAAAAATAAACTGATTTTAATTCTAGTTTAAAACTAGTTCATTTCGATAAAAATCTATTTTTATCTTTTCAAATATGGAAATTTTCATCCGAATTCTTCACAAATCATTTCTTATGATTCTACATAAATTATTACTACTTTTAATAATTTTATCAACGCCCGTACAGTCGATTTCCATCAACGGCCATCAAACTGCACTTACAGCGACCTTTTCCAAATTTGATTTGGACATAATTCCTAATCTAACCGTTAGATTTCAAATCTCTAATATTCATTAGAAAGCTCTTTTCGATACGAACCCAATGGTTCCGGTTTTAGGAGAACCCGACAGTCGGATCTCCTGTAATGTCCACTCAGAGTCAATGGTCGAAATTCACGAACTACCGCAGCACGGCGCATTCTATTCAGGCAATTATATATATATATATATATATATTATATGTATTTCATCGATTTCCTTTCAAAACGTATTTTATAAATCGTTTTAAATTCGTTTTCAAAACGATTTCAACTTCATATTCAATTTCTAATCAAAATTGAATATTCCACATCATCGATATACAAATGATAAGATTTTCAAAACGTTATATTTTGAAATCACTTCCTTTTCTATATTCATTATAAAAACGAATAAAATCGATATACATATCGTTCACGTCAAAATGGCGTCAATCTAGTCAACACGGGTTTGTATATCTCAATAACTTCATTATCCTATTCAACAAATGAATATTTTCTTCAACACATGAATATATATTTTTATTCAGCACATGAATATATATTTCTATTCAACACATGAATATTTATTTCTATTCAACACATGAATATAATAGCAACGGTAAACAATCAACCATCATCCAGAGTGCACCACACAACTGCACAAGCATTAAATATAACTAATTAACGCTTACACAGTCTGTCAATCCATCGATTGACATACAACTAAACAATCGGGATCAGTGTACATCAAATCTCATCTCAATACCCGTGTGGGGTTTCAAATCAACAAACACAGATTTTATTTGTGCAGTTGGGCGATGTGTAAAATTTATCGTCCCAATCAATATCAGTCAAAACAGTGTTTATAAACAAATCGTCCGATTTGTTTATAAAAATTTATTTTATATACATGTTAAAAATTATATTTTTAACTATAAAATATTTTCCACTATAAAATATTTTATCTCATTCACATCACACAATCAAATTTCACAACGCAGCAACCAAATAAATAAGTCTTCCATGGTCTGTGGACGACGGGTGTCGCGTGCTACTAAACACCGTCTGCATCCTAGTATATATTTCAAACTAGAAATAGAAATAAAAGTGAGGAGTTCTCAACGACTAGCTAATCCAAACGCCATGACTCTTCATATGTAGAAAATCTTCGTCGTGTTTTCCACGAGATCTGTTTCACGCAGTACATGTTAAAAATCACATTTTTAACATCGCTACTTGTATAAAAAAGATTATATTTTTACAATGCTATATATATATATAGAAAAGATTATATTTTTACAACGCTATATATATAGAAAAGATTATATTTTCACTACTCAATATATATATATATATATATATATATAGAAAAGATTATATTTTTACAACGCTATCTTCATAGAAAAGATTATATTTTTATATCGCTTCTACATATGTAAAAATCACTCCTTTACACCGCTACTTCCATGATAAAAATTATATTTATATCTTGCTAGTAATATAATAAAAATTATATTTTTATTACTCTACATGAATAAAAATCATATTTTTATTCCTCCTATGATATAAAGATCGAATTTTTATCTTACTACACTTATAAAAATTATATTTTTAACCTTTCTATGATATAAAAATTATATTTTTAACCTTTCTATGATATAAAAATTATTTTTTTTAACCTTTCTATGATATAAAAATTATATTTTTAACCTTTTTATGATATACAAATTATATTTTTAACCTTAACTAAAAATCAAATCATTTTATTAGCAAATACAAATCAGTTTTTATTTCATATATAAATCAGTTTTATTCCTATATAAATCAGTTTTATATAAGCATGTAAAATCAAAAACACTTATAATTTTTCCATTTGATTTGGGGTGTTGCCGTTTGAATCGATGAAAGGGGAAGGTCATGCCCAGTTGGTTGGAGCTGGGGAGGTCGGGGTGGCGTCGGCATCTGCGGTGGAGGTGGAAGGTGAAAGGGGGTACGGTCTTGGGCTGAAAAGGGGGGCGGAGTGTGCGGTTTCAGAAGGGGGGAGAGAAGTGGAGGAGGGGGGGTCTCGCCGGAGCGACGGTGGTGATGGAGGGGGTGGCGGCGTTCGCGGGTAGGGGCGACGGGGCTTCAGCGGCTTTTGTTTTTTTTCCTCTGAAATGAAATAGATCGGGGAAGGAGAAAGGTATGGGGGGTTTAATTGAAATTTTTTATATTATTTTATTTTATTTATTCCATAAAGCAACTTTTTATTTCGAACTCGAAATCAAACACACCGACTATTGTCCATAGCTAATTGCCCCCATTCCGAACACAATGGGATAAGTATCGTAAGCTGATTCGAGCGTTTCGATCAGTTTCCGTCAAAATCAAAATATTACTCTATATATTGATTTTGAACGCACATTTCAATTTACCGGGGCCACATACTAACTCAATAAATTCCACAAAAATATTTTCTAGCTTCATATTTACGATACAGTTCTAACAAAACTAATTTCATTAGATTTTGGGCCCGTTTGAAAAATGGCCATTTTCCAGTCGATTAAAATCAACTAAAACCGTCAAAACACGTATTCCTTTGCCACGCTCACATATTGATTCAGAAAATTACGAATTTTGAAACCTAGCAATAACTAGACATCACGGACCCAACAAAAGTGGTTTCGTCGAAAACCGAGGTCATTTGCAAAATTTCCATTTTTAAGGGCTAGAATTCCATAACGACTATTCTGAATTTTCAACTGGACATAACTTTTTATCTCCGCTATGAAATTTTGATCTTTCGGATTCATTAGAAAGATATCATCAAATAGATTCAAATATTTTTGGTTTCACTAAAATCCGGTTTATTTTGAATCATGTACATTCATTTGAGCTTTGAAATCGAATTTTCAAACTACCGCGCCATTTTCAATTCCTTTTATAATTATAAATAAAGATTTATATTCTAACGACGATCTATATAACTATATACGTTCTAATTCTATTTAAAATAAATTTCTCGTCATTATTATTTAAAACAATTCATTTTAAATAATCAAAATTCGCTAAAATTGCCAAAATAAAATTTTTAAATTGGCTCAGATTTCCGGGTTATTACAATCTCCCCCACTTAAAACTTTTCGTCCCCGAAAAGGAACGAAGCCGAAAATTGTTTCACAAATCAACTCAACTTTCATTATTTTCTTTACAACTTAAGTTCTTCAACTTTTTAGTTTCTAAGAACTTTTCAAATTTTTCAAAAATTTGGCTAACACCGTAAATTTCCGAAAAATTTCGCCATAACCTCCCCTGCACCGGGGACTTCGGGATATTTCAAATAGCCTCCCATTGCCTTCTTCAATCCAAAAGAAAAAGAAAAAGCCAAGCGGCTAGCCAATCGGCTCATAAAATCATCCAAACCCAAGGAAATACAATAAACATGTACCTATTTGTCGGGCAAACAATTTTATTCTTCTGCTCTAGCCTCCTTGCTATGACCTATTCAATGTAAGTACATGTATATGCATCCAAATGCGATCATTTTCCATACGACTCACTATTTGGTTCAATTTAGCTAAAGGTTCAACATTTTAATTAATCAAAATAGTAATCAAACAACACAATCAGCAATAAATTAGTTGATTAGCTTTTCAAATTCATAATTTTGATACATAATCAAAAATCAGATTTTTGATGCCAAATCACAACAATAAGCCCTATCTAATTTTGGTTCTCACACCAGTCAATTGAAAATATATAGAAATCCCACTTTCGTCACTCGAACATGAATACTGATGACAACTAGTCAATCATCAGAATCATCTTTGGGCAACTAGAGCGTGATTCTATATCTATCCAGATATTAAAACTCCAAATACACGCGGATCAGACGTATACGCAAAATCTATATATACTGGATTGTCCAAATTCAATATATAATAAGCAATCAAATACGAATAATTGGTTTAAATTTTCAAAACAAAATTGTTTTCACTTTTATTTATACTCTTCACACTCGTTCTAGGATACCACTGATCCCATCACTAACGAGTCATTCTCGTTAGATATTACTAATCCAATCTCTGATGAATTCTTTCGTTTGGTTCTAATGTGTCTTATTCTCCGAGCTCTGTAAACCAAAGTTCTGATACCAAACGAAGCGACCCGAACTTCCTCGGTAAGGAAAACCCGGATTGAATTGAGAACAAGCCACAAAAGAACGTAGACAGAATAACATTTCATTGTTTATTACAACAATTCCATCAGAGTACAAGAATATACAGAGCATGAATAAATATTACACAGAAATTATCAGAGATTTAAATTATATTTAAATACATCGCAGCAGAAAAATAATACAATACACAACTAGAAGTAATACACGGATACAAAGCTTTCTGAGTATCGTTCCAGCTGTAAATCAGGATCCTATGAATATAAATCTACAAAACCAAAACTACTAGCTGCCCGTGTCAAAATAAGGGCACCCAGAGTTTAGGTTAAAACAATAAACTATGGGTCAGTCATGTGACTGGTGTGAGAACTAAAACAGTTATTAATCTTTACTTTAAAATTAGGTAAATCAAGGGACCACGCCGTATAACACGGAATGGGTTTCCTCCCAAGAATACCAGTGCATAAAACTACAACGCCATGCTAAATAAAGAAAAATGAAGCTATTATAAGACCCAGGTCCCATCACACAATGCAATGCAAGCCGGAGGATAGGGTTTTTACCTTATAACAGCCAAGAATGCTTGATACGATAAATTTCATCTTTTGATTCTTAATCAGACTCCAACCATAAATTAGTAAGAGAACGATTCCCTAAGTATTAACCCTGAAGGCCGAAACCAACATCAGACTAATACCTAGGAAACCGCCCATCTTAGCTCGTTTCCAGTTAGTTTCTGATTTTATATACAATCATAAATATCAATCATAGGCGGCATGAGCGCCCCATCCCACTATGTCGCCATATATAGGATTACAATCAAAACCGCAAAGTCACGTATTGGAAATTGGATTTCCATCTGTGAACCGAGGCAAAAGATAGTCCTCTACCGATTCGAGACAATCTAGCCCATGTCTTACGCAAGCACCCAGTCAAGCCTTTGGATCGTCTGGGCCGGTCCACCGATGTGGATTAAAATGCCTGAACACTGCGTTTCCCCGCCCTTTGGGGGCGTAAATGAGCCAACGAATGACTCCATCGACATCACATAGTCACCGATATATCCGAGGCGACTCGCAAACCAACAACCACATAAGTCAAACTCGTCATGGCGTGTCAAACCACTGACGCCACTTCTAACTAGAAAGAAACGCATGTCCTGCCTGAGGTCCTTCTCCCGTTTCTGGTTCACAACTGGGGTGTAAAGCTCGCGAATCAACGCTACACAAAGCTGTGCCACACAGGCTGTGCTTTGATCATCAACCACAAGACTCTGCTTTTCAACAGAAGCCTTGATCATTTGCATCGTAGCATGCCATACAGGCAAACCACTCCATGCAACCAATATCCATTAATCACACAGAATGATATCCAATGTCAGACACACAGTCCATTTACAAGTTCGTTCTGGGTCTGAACAAAACCGGTGGCACCTTGTACCTCGCATATCCATCGATCTCCAAGTACGTCTGGACGACCACTAACTGGTTCCCTCCTCTTGGGTGTACGGCCCAATCAAGATCATCAGTAATTATCCAAACAGCGTGAAGACCTCCGGTCTTCAATCACCGTCCTCCCCTTCGACTTATTGTCGTATCAGTTATTCAGAATGGGATAAACCCGGTCTTTCCGAATAACTCGCGTATATAATAAACAAGTGTTACACAAACACAACATACACCTCATTCCAATTCATCAGTCACTAACCGTAAATTAACAAGAGAATAATTCCCCAAATATTAACCCCGAAGGCCGAAACCAACATTAGATCAATACCCAGGAAACCATTCTGCTTAGCTAACCTACAGTTAGTTTCTAAATTTCACATTCTTAGGGAAAGGTTCCCATTAATTTTATCAAAGATAAATTCTTTTAAATTTATTCTTTAATCTTCCTTTGAATATCAAATCAAACTAGTCGGGATTAGCGAACCACACCGAAGTAATCATTTATTTTATTTCCCAATCCCAACCTATTCATCCCATGAAGTAAAACTAGTAATACTTCATATCTAACACCACGGTGTTATCGGTAAATTCAATTACCATTTCACGTTCAAATCTAATTAAAGATTTAACTATCGCCTGGAGCAAAACTGGTGATACTCCATTCTCGATCATTTCAATCTAATTAAAGATTCATTAAAACTCCACTTAGTTTTAATGTTCATAGAAATCAATATCATGTTTTTAACTGGGTTAAAGAACCAATGTCATTTAAAACACGGTCCACGATAAACCCAAAATCACATTCTGTTAATTATCGGGTTAAAGAACAAGTGTTATTTAAAACACCGTTCACGATAAACCCAAAAATCAATTCCAATTTAATTCCAATTAAATACCATTTAATTGGTACACTTCATTAAATCTAAATAAAAAGATTTAATCTTTTTCTCAACTGGGTTTAAGAACAGTGTTAATGAAGACACCATTCATGACAAACCCAAATCACATTTGATATTAAATACAAGGCTCTGAATAGAAAATATATCGGCTTATATTCAATATCAAATTCTACGACCAATAAATATCATATTGGAAATAACGATATAAATATATCTTTCAAATTCCCATAACAATATCTGTATAATCACGAAATCCAACATCGAAATAATCCAAAGACAATTTCGATTCAAATGCATTTCCACTTCAATTATTGAAGATTCCGGTTATTTTCAAAACCCTTTTTCAAATTCAATTTATTTATTTCAAAAAACTAAACTGATTTTAATTCTAGTTCAAAACTAGTTCATTTCGATAAAAATCTAGTTTTATCTTTACAAATATGGAAATTTTCATCCCAATTCTTCACAAATCATTTCTTATGATTTTACACAAATTATTACTATTTTTAATAATTTTATTAAGGCCCGTGCAGTTGATTTCCATCAACGGCCATTGAACTGCACTTACAACGACCTTTTCCAAATTTGATTTGCACATAATTCCAAATATGACCATTAGATTTCAAATCTCTAATATTCATTAGAAAGCTCTTTTCGATACGAACCCAACGGTTCCGGTTTTAGGAAAATTCGACGGTCGGATCTGCCGTAATGTCCACTCGAAGTCAATGGTCGAAATTCACGAACTGTCGCAGCGCGGCGCGTTCTATTCAGGCCTTTTTTTTTCTCTGAAATGAAATAGATCGGGGAAGGAGAAAGGTTGTAACACCCCGAATTTCGGTTAATGCTAAAATTCACTAATTGCAAAATAAATAATCTCAGATGTGAGAATTGGGGGAAACGGGCTACGTCATTGCATTCGTCTCGGAAAAATACGCGAAATAGAGTCCAAAATTTTGTAAATCGGAGTCCGTATGGCCCAGTTATGGCCCAATGAAGTTTGCAGAAAATTCAAAGTTAAAAACAGATTTAAAAATTAAACATCAGATTTCGAAATTGGAGCCAGCAGGGGGCCAGGCGGGAAAGTTCCCGCCCTAGCCATGTCGACAGGGCTGTCGACAGGCCTGTCGACTGGGTAGTCGACTGCCCTGTCGACAGGGGTGTCGACACAGGGTGTCGGCCCTGTTGATCTGGGTGCACCAGATCTGGTTTTTGGTTGAGTCTTGGGCTGTGTTCTAGAGACTTCCTAAATCTAACGGACCTAATCTAACCTAGGGTTAATCCTATGGTCTAAAACACACCCTAATCCTATAAATACACCCTAATGCAAGCCTAATCCATACTAAAAATAGAAATGATGGCCTCATGCCGCCAAAATCAAACTTGAGAGGAGCCTCCACTAATTTATGAAGAGGGTTGCAAGCTAATCACTCTCTAATCAATCTCTAATCATCACCATCTTCAAATATAGCAACTAGTTCTACTTCATAAGTTTGCTAATCTTGGTTTTGGTGAGTTTCTATCACTTTAACATCAATTGCTAAAGTAAGTAGATTAGGGGTAATGAGACTTATGGTCTTGAATGCGGATTAGTGAGTTTGAATCATTTGTAATGATATGCTACTCTATGTTTTCCTATGTTTATGCATATTTAACAAGTGGGTTTATGCATGTTTAATAAGTTGGTTTATGCATGTTTAACAAGTGGGTTTATGCATGTTTAATAAGTGGGTTTATGCATATTTAATAAGTGGGTTTATGCATGTTTAACAAGTGAGTTATGCAAGTTCATATGCAAGTTATGTGTATGATGTTATGTAAGTTATGTGTAGGTTGTAATGCAAGTTCATATGCAAGTTATGTATATGCTTAAATGCAAGTTTAACATGATATGCAAGTTATGCATGCTTATGCAAGTATGAGAATGCTTATGCAAGTTATGTGTATGCTTAAATGCATGTTTAACATGTTATGTAAGTTATGAGAATGCTTATATGCAAGTTTAACATGTTATGCAAGATATGTGTATGATAATGTGCAAGTTCATATGCTACATGTTATACAAGTCATATGTATGATAATATGCAAGTTCATATGCAACATGTTATGCAAGTCATGTGTATGATAATATGCAAGTTTGGGTTAAATGTAGTTGGGTTAATATATGCTCATATATGCAAGTTGACATCCTCTTAACCCATGACAAAGTTATATGCTAAGATTTGGTTAAACCCATGATATTTGTGATGGATCTTCCCTTTATTATGTCATGAAATGAGAACGATTTACGTGGGGAACGATGGGGTTAATAAATATGTTAATAAAAGTATGATTGGGTATGATTAAGCATACCATAAAAATAAATTAACATAAGTGGGAATTTACCTATTGAGTTAGGTCTACCCCATGGGAATTTACCTATTGAGTTAGGTCTACCCATGTTATGAAAAATGTGTAATTAATTAGGGATAATTAATTATGGGGTGATTAATTAGGTGTAATTAATCAACTAAGACACGAGGTTGAACCCTTTTGTAGCGGAAGTCTGCCCGGAACCGACCGGCCATCCAGCGGCTACAAATGATTGGCCCAATGTGAGAGGTCTTAGTCATAAATTAAATACGTGATTAAAGTAAAGACACGAGGTTAGACCCTTTTGATGACAGAAGTCTGCCCGGAACCAACCGGCATATCCAGCGGTCATAAAAGACGGTCTAATGTGAGAGGTCTTTATGAGGTCATGATCTTAATTAATTAATTAAGAAACACTTAACCATATTAGCATGTAGAGGGACATGAGGGGTTAAGTGGGTGCCTTGGGTGGCATGTGGAAATCTAGTGGTTGCCTTGGGTGGCAATAGAAAATACGATTAGAATACTTAACCAAAGTGGAAACATGTAATTAAACATGATTAAAGGGTTAAGTGGGATGCACTAGAAAAAGGGACAAGCTTAGGTGGGTAGCTTGTGGGGGCCCATTTCAACCAGTAACCCATATGTATCTTATTGGGCTCGACCCATGTCGAGGACGGGACACGCGTACTGGGCTTGACTATAAGAGGCCAAAACGGGGTAGCGGTGGCAACGCAAGTCCAACGGGTTTCATATGCGTGTGTGGACCCGGGCTGGTAGGTAAGACGTTGTTGCATCATGTAGATATAAGCCGTGCACCATTTGTTGTATCGTGTTGCCACTTTGGGGAGTGATACACCCCACTGTGGGGCCGGCACGGGTATCTACGGTAGGGAGCCGATCATTTGGGAGTAGTGGTTACACCTAGTGGAGATAGGGGCAGACGGCACCTATGTAGTCAGCTAGGGGTATACGAGACTACTGGGGAAATTTTCTAAGTCCTTGGGAGGGATCAACCTTTAAGTAGAAATGACTGGTGTGGTGCAGTGTAGTAATTATCCTTAGGTGGGTAAATGCGTCTTTACAGTTATCTTAGTTATCCTAAGTCTACCAAGCTGCTTAGTGTAGCCATTCATCCACAGACATTACCGTATGTCAAGTTTATGTCTTCTCTGGTTACTTTAATGATTGTATTGTTAAAGTTATAGGACTCGCTCAGACTTATGTCTGACCCCGTTGTTTTTATCTTTTTCCCAACCCTCAGGTCCTACGGTGGATCCTAGCAGTAGTGGAGCTTGATCGGATTGTTGTTCCAGTCTTTAGGAGCTTGGATAGATGTAAAGCTCCAGTTACCCAGTTATCTTTTCTTTTGTCCTGGCTATTGTATGAGAGAGTGGGATTATGTACTTCTTTATTTTGATGGATATTGTACTTGACTTTTATTGTGGTTTTATGATGTAACCAGACATGTTTACTTCCGCTGTTATGAGATGATGTTTTAAATTTCAAGTACTATTTATATCTGTCTTGTTGTAATTTTTCTGTTCTATATTCACTAAAATACTCCACCGATGCTATGGCATTTCCTTAGTGAGTGATCATAGCGGGAGTGGGGTGTTACACGTGGTATCAGAGCAAAGGTTACCGGAACAGATAAAATTTTTAGAAAACTATTTTTCTAAAAACATTTTTGGAAGAGATATTTTCAAAAACATGTCTTTAAAGAGAAAAGTTTTTGAAAGGAAAGCATAATCCCCGATAGCCATATCTTTATCTTTCGAATTCTCCGTTTTGAATCTTTCCTTTTTCGTTTCAGTATGGCTGAGGATCTTAACTTTCCGGAGGGTGTGACGATACCAGTATGTTATAGGAGATTGATGGAGGCTAGGGCCACCACTGCGGGTCCAGCAAATGTTCCTCCACCAACCGTAGCACCCGATCTTCCTCCTCCCCCTCCTCCTCGCACGGATACTTTTGCTAAGACTTGCAAGGAATTTAAAGCTATGGGAGGGAAACCTTTTCAAGGATCTGAAACTTTTGGGGAGGCTAGAGATTGGCTTAAGGAGGTGGAAGAGTTGATAGATATCTTTGAGATGGAAGAAGGGAAGAAAGTTAAGTTAGCTGCTTGGTTAATGAAGGGAGATGCCTCATTCTGGTGGGAGGTCGCTAATGGAGAACGCCCCGTTGATTCTTGGGCGGATTTTAGGCAAATATTTGTGGCAAAGTTTCTCTCAAGGGCAGAGGAAAACTTGTATATGGAAAGATTCTTGACTTTAAAGCAAGGAAATCTCTCAGTGAAGGAATATGTCAACAAGTTTAATCAATTGGCAAGGTTTGGCCTAGACATGGTGAATACACCGGAGAAGAAGGCTTTGAGGTTCGTGAAAGGCTTGAATGAACCAATGCATGGGTTGGCTATGACTCATATCCCTATGGGGGCCACCTTCGAGAAGCTAGTTGACATGGCACTCATGCATGAAGAAGAGAAGGGTCCCAATGCTAATAAGGCACCCGAGAAGAAGGGAGATCAAAAGAGACCTCAGCAACAACAGCAAAATAAAGGTGGGAAAGGCAATGGTGGCAAGGGCAAGAAGAAGAAGTGTTTCAATTGTGGGACACCTGGCCACCTAAGCAAGGATTGTCGCAAGAAGAAGAAGACTGGCTGCTTCCACTGTGGCGAAGCAGGGCATCTAGTGAAGGATTGCCCTAAGAAGGGGCAAAGGACGGGATCTACCTCAGGAGGACAGGTGCAAGCTCTTATGGCACCGAGTCAGGCTAGGGGGCAAGTACAGGCTCTCGCGGTTCCACCGATTCAGGAAAGAGGTAGAACTATCTCCGTTGAAAGTCTGGTTTTTCTATTTGATCATCCTGTCCGTACATTGTTTGATTCAGGCGCATCGCATTCGTTTATCTCATCATCATTAGTTGAGTCACTGCACTTAGACACCAGTCTGGTAGATGATCCCTTGGTTGTTTCAAACCCAATTGGGGGCTCCACTTATTTGTCCATGATATGTTTGGGTTTGAAGATTTCTATACTTAGCATTGAGTTTAGATGTGATGCTTTTGTGTTGGGCTTCACGGGCTATGGGTTGATTTTGGGCATGGACTGGTTATCCAGTAATGGTGTCGTTCTTGATTGCGAAAGGAGAGTTGTTAGGCTCATGACCCGCTTGGGTAACACTCTCGAGATCTCTTGTAATCCCATGGATTCTGTTATGCTAAGTTATCTTGAATTGCTTGACGCTTCGGTTGAGAGTTTGCAATCTGTTAGAGTGGTCCGGGAATACTCGGATGTGTTTGAGGAGGTGAAGGGCTTACCCCCGAAGCGGGAGATTGACTTCCGAATATATCTGGTGGATAATGCTAAACCTGTATCTTTACCAGTGCGCCACATGGCTCCTCGTGAGAGGAGGGAACTCCATAAGCAAGTAGGGGAGTTGCTTGAGAAGGGGTTCATAAGACGGAGTATATCGGAGTGGGGTGCTCCAGTAGTATTTGCTACAAAGGCGGATGGGTCCCTCAGACTTTGTGTAGACTATAGAAAACTCAACAAGCTCACAAAGAAGAATAGACACCCATTGCCGAGGATTGATGATCTTTTCGATCAGTTGGATGGCGCTTCAGTATTTTCTCAATTGGACTTGGCCACGGGGTTTCATCAGTTGAGGGTGGCTGAGGATAGCATAGACAAGACTGCCTTTAGGACTCCGGATGGTTTCTCTGAGTGGCTGGTGATGCCATTTGGGTTGACGAACGCCCCTGCATACTTTGTTGATTTGATGAGTAGGGTGTTCAGGGAGTTCCTTAATAAATTCGTGGTAGTCTTTGTGGATGATATCTTAGTATTTTCTAAGAGTGAAGAAGAGCATGCCCTACATCTTGGGGAGGTATTGAAGACTCTTCGAGCACATAGCCTTAAGGCTAAATTCTCTAAATGTCACTTCTGGAGGAAGGAGGTGCGTTTCTTGGGGCACGTGGTCTCCAAGGAAGGGATAGCTGTGGATCCCGCGAAGGTAGTATCAATTCAGGATTGGAAGGTTCCGAAGAATGCTACCGAAGTAAGAAGTTTCTTGGGTTTGGCGGGTTACTATAGGAAGTTTATTAAAGACTTCGCGAAGATATCAGCCCCATTAACCCGCTTAACGAAGAAGAATCTTGTTTTCACATGGGATGTAGATTGTGATGATGCGTTCCGACGGTTAAAGAGAGCTTTAACCACTGCTCCAGTTTTAGTGTTGCCAGATGGGAGCAAGCCATTTGTTGTCTATACCGATGCTTGTGGGACAGGACTAGGCGCAGTCTTAATGCAAGAGGGAAGGGTAATAGCCTATGGTGGAAGGCAGTTGAGAGTGCATGAGAAAAATTACCCTACCCATGATTTAGAGTTGGCCGCTATTGTTTTTGCGCTTAAGATTTGGCGCCATTATCTTCTTGGTGAGAGATTCGAATTGTTCACTAACCACAAATCATTGAAGTACTTGTTTTCTCAGAAGGATTTGAATTTGAGACAGCAAAGGTGGATGGAGTTCTTAGCATCCTATGATTTCGAGATAGCGTATATCCCTGGCAAGAGTAACGTGGTGGCGGACGCCTTGAGCAGAAAAAGGTTGTCCTTGAGTCCATTGTTCGTGGAACAATGAAGCTTGGAATTTATCTCGATGTTTGATTTCAGACCTTCCATTGATTATGTACCCGGTTTGCTAGCTTCCTTGGAGGTTAGACCTACTCTTTTGGGGCGGATTGGAGAAGCACAGAGGGACGACCCACAGTTGGTTGAGTTGGTGGAGAAGCTCATAAGGGGGGAGTCGTCCAGCCATTTGAGTAGGTACACCCTATACGATAGGGGGTGCTTGCGTAGAGACGGTAGACTGTGTGTACCGCAAGACGAGGGTTTGAGGAAGGTTATTCTTGATGATGCACACCGTTCTAGGATGACCATTCATCCCGGTGGGGACAAGATGTACCAAGACATGAAGAGGGTTTTCTTCTGGGCCGGTATGAAGAAAGATGTGGCCGAGTATGTCGCTCGATGCTTGGTGTGCCAGCAAGTGAAGGCAGAACAAAAGAAACCAGGTGGGTTGCTTCACCCATTGGAAGTTCCGCAATGGAAGTGGGATAGTGTCTCGATGGATTTTATTGACGGGTTACCCAGATCGAGAAAGGGTAATACGGGAATTTGGGTGGTGGTAGACAGACTTACTAAAAGCGCCCATTTCATACCTGTGAAGAGCAAGAGGACTGCTCCATGGCTAGCTTCAGTATATCTTCGAGAGATAGTTCGATTGCATGGGGTACCCTCTAGTATAGTGAGTGATCGAGATCCTATCTTCACTAGCGAGTTTTGGAGGAGTTTGCAAGAAGCAGTGGGGACTCAATTGTGTCTGAGCACCGCATATCATCCTCAGACGGACGGCCAGACTGAGAGGGTGAATCGTGTCCTAGAAGACCTTTTGAGGCTTTGTATCTTAGATTTTGGAGGTACATGGGAAGAGCATCTTCCATTGGTGGAGTTCGCATATAATAACAGCTTTCAGTCCAGTATTAGTATGGCTCCTTTCGAAGCTCTTTATGGAAGGCCTTGTCGATCACCTGCATGTTGGTGGGAATCTACGGATAAGATTTTGCTTGGGCCTGATATGGTTAGGGAGACTTCTGAGAAGATTGACTTGATTCGAAGGAGGATGAAAGCAGCGCAGGATAGGCAAAAATCTTATGCGGACAAGAGAAGGACGGATCTTGAGTTTGAAGTTGGGGACATGGTCTTTGTCAAAGTGTCTCCGTTACGAAATGTGGTTCGCTTTGGATCTGTTGGGAAATTAGCACCAAGGTTCGTGGGGCCGTTTCCTATTAAGGAAAGGATCGGACGGATGGCATATAGAGTGGAGTTGCCTAACAGACTTAGTGGTGTACATGATGTATTCCATGTGTCCCATTTGAGGAAGTGCTTACATGAGACCGCAGAGGTGGTAGAGCCGAGCTTGCTTAAAGAAGTGGAAGTAGAGCGTGATGCGACTATCCGACGAGCTCCTACCCGCATCCTTGGGTCAGAAACTAGGAAATTGAGGAATCGAGAGGTTCAACTAGTCAAAGTACAATGGGGAGAAGACGAGAGCAACGCAACTTGGGAAACGGAAGCGAAGATGCGTTCATTGTACCCATTTCTTTTTGAGGGTATGTCTTTAATTTCTCCTCTATCGTTGTCTAGTACTTATCTTATCTTTAGTATGTCCTCTCGTTAGTACTGTTTGACCTTTAGATAGGGTAAACCTATGGTTGAAACATGTGTTTGAGACATGTTATGGTTGATGGATGCAAGTGGATGCAAGTGTTTGCTAGTGGTTGCTCGTGGATGCATATACACACACTCTAGGCACTAGATCGGCTCAGTCACTTCATATTGCATATTGCATAAAATTGTGTGTAGGAAGCTATATTTATGGATGTATAATGATTGTGTTATCACATGGATGATGCATTTTGGTGAATGATTGTGCACTCATGTAGATATTGTATGTGTCGATAGGGTTCTCTCGCATACATAATGGATGCATGGCACTATCATGGTTTGCATATGTTCATACATTAGATAGGGAACATATACACACACTTTTTGCATATGCTCATACATCATTATAAATTGTTTTAAGGACAATGGATGCCCGTGTTTGATGGATTGAGTAGATGGTTGTTTGGATGGTAGGATATGCATTCTCCTTAGCTTAGAGATTTCGGGGACGAAATCCTTTAAGGAGGGGAGAATGTAACACCCCGAATTTCGGTTAATGCTAAAATTCACTAATTGCAGAATAAATAATCTCAGATGTGAGAATTGGGGGAAACGGGCTGCGTCATTGTGTTCATCTCGGAAAAATACGCGAAATAGAGTCCGAAATTTTGTAAATCGGAGTCCGTATGGCCTAGTTATGGCCCAATGAAGTTTGCAGAAAATTCAAAGTTAAAAACAGATTTAAAAATTAAACATCAGATTTCGAAATTGGAGCCAGCAGGGGGCCAGGCGGGAAAGTTCCCGCCCTAGCCATGTCGACAGGGCTGTCGACAGGCCTGTCGACTGGGTAGTCGACTGCCCTGTCGACAGGGGTGTCGACACAGGGTGTCGGCCCTGTTGATCTGGGTGCACCAGATCTGGTTTTTGGTTGAGTCTTGGGCTGTGTTCTAGAGACTTCCTAAATCTAACGGACCTAATCTAACCTAGGGTTAATCCTATGGTCTAAAACACACCCTAATCCTATAAATACACCCTAATGCAAGCCTAATCCATACTAAAAATAGAAATGATGGCCTCATGCCGCCAAAATCAAACTTGAGAGGAGCCTCCACTAATTTATGAAGAGGGTTGCAAGCTAATCACTCTCTAATCAATCTCTAATCATCACCATCTTCAAATATAGCAACTAGTTCTACTTCATAAGTTTGCTAATCTTGGTTTTGGTGAGTTTCTATCACTTTAACATCAATTGCTAAAGTAAGTAGATTAGGGGTAATGAGACTTATGGTCTTGAATGCGGATTAGTGAGTTTGAATCATTTGTAATGATATGCTACTCTATGTTTTCCTATGTTTATGCATATTTAACAAGTGGGTTTATGCATGTTTAATAAGTTGGTTTATGCATGTTTAACAAGTGGGTTTATGCATGTTTAATAAGTGGGTTTATGCATATTTAATAAGTGGGTTTATGCATGTTTAACAAGTGAGTTATGCAAGTTCATATGCAAGTTATGTGTATGATGTTATGTAAGTTATGTGTAGGTTGTTATGCAAGTTCATATGCAAGTTATGTATATGCTTAAATGCAAGTTTAACATGATATGCAAGTTATGCATGCTTATGCATGCTTATGCAAGTATGAGAATGCTTATGCAAGTTATGTGTATGCTTAAATGCATGTTTAACATGTTATGTAAGTTATGAGAATGCTTATATGCAAGTTTAACATGTTATGCAAGATATGTGTATGATAATGTGCAAGTTCATATGCTACATGTTATACAAGTCATATGTATGATAATATGCAAGTTCATATGCAACATGTTATGCAAGTCATGTGTATGATAATATGCAAGTTTGGGTTAAATGTAGTTGGGTTAATATATGCTCATATATGCAAGTTGGCATCCTCTTAACCCATGACAAAGTTATATGCTAAGATTTGGTTAAACCCATGATATTTGTGATGGATCTTCCCTTTATTATGTCATGAAATGAGAACGATTTACGTGGGGAACGATGGGGTTAATAAATATGTTAATAAAAGTATGATTGGGTATGATTAAGCATACCATAAAAATAAATTAACATAAGTGGGAATTTACCTATTGAGTTAGGTCTACCCCATGGGAATTTACCTATTGAGTTAGGTCTACCCATGTTATGAAAAATGTGTAATTAATTAGGGATAATTAATTATGGGGGTGATTAATTAGGTGTAATTAATCAACTAAGACACGAGGTTGGACCCTTTTGTAGCGGAAGTCTGCCCGGAACCGACCGACCATCCAGCGGCTACAAATGATTGGCCCAATGTGAGAGGTCTTAGTCATAAATTAAATACGTGATTAAAGTAAAGACACGAGGTTAGACCCTTTTGATGACAGAAGTCTGCCCGGAACCAACCAGCATATCCAGCGGTCATAAAAGACGGTCTAATGTGAGAGGTCTTTATGAGGTCATGATCTTAATTAATTAATTAAGAAACACTTAACCATATTAGCATGTAGAGGGACATGAGGGGTTAAGTGGGTGCCTTGGTTGGCATGTGGAAATCTAGTGGTTGCCTTGGGTGGCAATAGAAAATACGATTAGAATACTTGACCAAAGTGGAAACATGTAATTAAACATGATTAAAGGGTTAAGTGGGATGCACTAGAAAAAGGGACAAGCTTAGGTGGGTAGCTTGTGGGGGCCCATTTCAACCAGTAACCCATATGTATCTTATTGGGCTCGACCCATGTCGAGGACGGGACACGCGTACTGGGCTTGACTATACGAGGCCAAAACGGGGTAGCGGTGGCAACGCAAGTCCAACGGGTTTCATATGCGTGTGTGGACCCGGGCTGGTAGGTAAGACGTTGTTGCATCGTGTAGATATAAGCCGTGCACCGTTTGTTGTATCGGGTTGCCACTTTGGGGAGTGATACACCCCACTGTGGGGCCGGCACGGGTATCTACGGTAGGGAGCCGATCATTTGGGAGTAGTGGTTACACCTAGTGGAGATAGGGGCAGACGGCACCTATGTAGTCAGCTAGGGGTATACGAGACTACTGGGGGAATTTTCTAAGTCCTTGGGAGGGATCAACCTTTAAGTAGAAATGACTGGTGTGGTGCAGTGTAGTAATTATCCTTGGGTGGGTAAATGCGTCTTTACAGTTATCTTAGTTATCCTAAGTCTACCAAGCTTCTTAGTGTAGCCATTCATCCCCAGACATTACCGTATGTCAAGTTTATGTCTTCTCTGGTTACTTTAATGATTGTATTGTTAAAGTTATAGGACTCGCTCAGACTTATGTCTGACCCCGTTGTTTTTATCTTTTTCCCAACCCTCAGGTCCTACGGTGGATCCTAGCAGTAGTGGAGCTTGATCGGATTGCTGTTCCAGTCTTTAGGAGCTTGGATAGATGTAAAGCTCCAGTTACCCAGTTATCTTTTCTTTTGTCCTGGCTATTGTATGAGAGAGTGGGATTATGTACTTCTTTATTTTGATGGATATTGTACTTGACTTTTATTGTGGTTTTATGATGTAACCAGACATGTTTACTTCCGCTGTTATGAGATGATGTTTTAAATTTCAAGTACTATTTATATCTGTCTTGTTGTAATTTTTCTGTTCTATATTCACTAAAATACTCCACCGATGCTATGGCATTCCCTTAGTGAGTGATCATAGCGGGAGTGGGGTGTTACAAAGGTATGGGGGGTTTAATTGATTTTTTTTATTTTTTTTATTCCATAAAGCAACTTTTTATTTCGAACTCGAAATCGAACCCACCGACTGTCGTCCATAGCTAATTACCCCCATTCCGAACACAATGGGATATGTATCGTAAGATGATTTGACCGTTTCGATCAGTTTTCGTCAAAATCAAAAAATAACTCTATATATTGATTTTGAACACACATTTCAATTTACCGGGGCCACATACTGACCCAATAAATTCCAGAAAAATATTTTCTAGCTTCATATTTATGATACTGTTCTAACAAAACTAATTTCATCAGATTCTGAGCCCATTTGAAAAATGGCCATTTTCTAGTTGATTAAAATCAACTAAAACTATCAAAACACGTTTTCCTTTGCCACACTCACATATTGATTAAGAAAATTACAAATTTTGAAACCTAGCATAACTAGACATCACAGACCCAACAAAAGTGGTTTTGTCGAAAATCGAGGTCGTTTGCAAAATTTCCATTTTTAAGGGCCAAAATTCCATAGCGACTATTCTGAATGTTCAAATGGACATAACTTTTTATCCCCGCTATGAAATTTTGATCTTTCGGATTCGTTGGAAAGATATCATCAAATAGATTCAAATATTTTTGGTTTCACTAAAATCCGATTTATTTTGAATCATGTACATTCATTTGTGCTTTGAAATCGAATTTTCAAACTACCGTGCCAATTTCAATTCCTTTTATAATTATAAATAAAGATTTATATTCTAACGACGATTTATATAACTATATATGTTCTAATTCTATTTAAAATAAATTTCTCGTCGTTGTTATTTAAAATAATTCGTTTTAAATAATCAAAATTCGCTAAAATTGCCAAAATAAAATTTTTAAATTGGCCCAGATTTCCGAGTTATTACAATTTTTATCACAGTAAAGAATATATTTTTAACTATAGAAAGATGATATTTTTATATATAGGAAAGTTCGATATTTTTAACTATAGAAAGATGGTATTTTTATATATAGGAAAGTTCGATATTTTTTACTATAGAAAGGCGATATTTTTATATATAGGAAAGTTCGATATTTTTAACTATAGAAAGGCAATATTTTTATATATTTATAAGTGAAAAAGTTCGATATTTTTATATATCGAAAGGCGGAATTTTTATATATGTTGTAGCAAAATAAAAATTCGATCTTTATATAAGAGGTAGAAATATAAAAATATAATTTTTATATAGAAAGAAGCGTTGGAGAAAATATATGAAGTAGAAATAAAAATATGATTTTTATTTATTGGAATAAAGCGATAAAAATATGATTTTTATATATGAACAGCAGGAAAAGGATGCGTTGGAATTTCGAAGAAATCCAAACAGTTCAGAAAGAAAGAATGATGGAGTGGATCCCAAAGGTGAGAACTTCTCACTTTTATTTTATTTTCTAGTTAAAATATATACTAGGATGTAGATAGTGCTTAGCAGCACCCGACACCCGTCGTCCAAAGACCATGAATGACTTGTTTGTTTGATTGATGTGTTGTGAAATTTTATTGTGTGATGTGGAATGAATAAATATTTTATAGTTAAAAATATAATTTTTAACGTGTATATAAAATAAATATTTATAAACAAATCAGACAATTTGTTTATATACACACATTTAACTGATATTGATTGGGTCGATAAATTTTACACATCGCCCAATTGCACAAATAAAATATGCGTTTGTTGTTTGAAAACTCCTCACGGGTGTTGGGATGATATTGACGTACACTAATCCCAACTGTTTAGTTGTATGTCAATCGATAGGTTGACAGACTTTTGTAAGCGTTAAATATTTATATTTAATGCTTATACAGTGTAGAATGCACTTTGGATGATGGTTGATTGTTTATCGTTGTTGTTGTGTACATGCGTTGTATGAAATCCATATAATCAAATTATATGGTAATTGACTATTGATTGCAGTTCAGAAAGAATGAATATTTTAAAATAACGAATATTTTGAAATAATGATTATTTAAAATAATATTCAGTAAAAGATCAAAATTTGATTTTGATGTCCGATTTGGGATGGACATGAATATATTTAAATATATGAAGCCGTGTTGATTAGATTGACGCCATTTGAACGTAAACGATATTTATATCGACTTTATTCACTTTATAATGAATATCGAAAAGAAATTGATATCAAACTCCAATGTTATTGAAAATACTATCATTTATATATCGATGATATGGAATATTCAATTTTGATTTGAAATTGAATATGAAGTTGAAATCGTTTTGAAAACAAATTTAAAACGATTTATAAAATACAATTTAAATGGAAATCGACGAAATATATATTATATATAATATATAATGGCCTGAGTAGAACGTGCCGCGCCGTGGCAATTCGCAAATTTCGACCATTGACTTCGAATGGACATTACGGGAGATCCGACCGTCGGATTCTCCTAAAACTGGAACCGTTGGGTTCGAATCGAAAAGAGATTTTTAACGAATATTAGAGATTTGAAATCTAACAGTTGGATTTGGAATTATGCCCAAATCAAATTTGGAAAAGGTCGTCGTAAATGCAGTTCGATAGCCGTTTATGGAAATTGACTATACGGGCCTTGATAAAATTATAAAAAATATCAATAATTAGTGTAAAATCATAAGAAATGATTTGGAAAGAATTGGGATGAAAAATTTCATATTTGAAAAGATAAAAATAGATTTTTATTGAAATGAATTAGTTATGAACTAGAAAAATAACTTATTTATTTTTAGAAATAAATAAATTGGATTTGAAATAGTTTTAAAAATAACCAGGATTTCCAATATATAAATTGGAAATGGATTTGAATCGAAATTGTCTTTTGAATATTTCGACGTTGGATTTCGTGATTATACATATATTGTTATGGAAATTTGAAAGATATATTTATATCATTATTTCCAATACGATATTGTTTGGCTGTGGTATTTGATATTGAATATAAGCCGATATATTTTCTATTCAGAGCCTTGTATTTAATATCAAATTAGATTTTGGGTTGTCGTGAATGGTATCTTTAATAATACTGTTCTTAGACCCAATAGAATTAAGAAAATTAGAAACTGACTAGGGATTAGTTAAGTTGAATGGTTTCCTGGGTATTGATTTGATGTTGGTTTCGACCTTCGAGGTTAATACTTAGGGAATTGTTCTCTTACTAATTTACGGTTAGAGACTGATGGAATGTGAATTGGGTTTATTGTGAACTGTGTTTTTAACGACATTCGTTCTTTAACCCGATTTATAATGAAATGGAATTTGTAATTCTTTTGTTAAGATTTAAAGAGATTTTCCAAAGAAAAGTTTTCCAATTTAACATATTAAATTGGAATTGAATGGAATTCGATTTAGAAATAATCGTAGTAAGCTTCTATAGTGGAAGGTAGTTAATACATATGGAATTTAAAAGGCCTTGTCATTATTCCATTTATATTATTAGTTGGATATGGAGGTTTATATCGATTATATATATCGATTTGTTTTCCATGAAGATTACATAATTAATGGAATGTGATTTGGGTTGTCGTGAATGGTATCTTTAATAATACTATTCTTAGACCCAATGGAGTTAAGAAAATCAGAAACTAACTGGAGATTAGTTAAGTTGAATGGTTTCTTGGGTATCGATCTGATGTTTGTTTCGGCCTTCGGGGTTAATACTTAGGTGGAATGAATGTGATTTTGGGTTTATAGTGAACAGTGTTTTAAATGACATTGGTTCTTTAACCCGTTAAAGATAGAAAGATTAAAGAATAAATTTAAAGAATTTATCTTTCATAAAATTAATGGGAACCTTTCCCAAAGTATAAGAATATTTGAATAAAGGATTATTCTGGAATGGAATGAGGCGTATGTTCTGTTTTTATAGCACTTGTTTATTATATACGCGAGTCATTCAGAAAGACCGGGTTTATCCCATTATGAATAACTGATTCAACGATGTGTCGAGGATGAAGACGGTGGTTGAAGACCGGAGGTCTTCACATCGTTTGGATGATTACTAATGTCTTGACTGGGCTGTACACCCAAGGCGAGGTAATAAGTGGTGATCGTCCAGACGTACTTGGAGATCGACGGATACGCGAGGGCCTCTCCCCTGTATTAGACATATGGGGGAGGAATAAGGTGCCTCCGGTTTCTTTCAGACCCAGAACGACTTGTAAATGGATGTGTGTCTGAATCGGATTTGATTTTGTGTGATCGATTGACATCGGTTGCATAGCGTGAATTTCCTGTGTGGCATGCTGAGATGCAAATGATCAGGGCTTCTGTTGAAAAGAAGAGTCTTGTGGTTTAGGATCAAAGCACGACCTTTGTGGCATAGCTTTGTGTAGCGTTAATTAGGGAGCCTCACACCCCGGTGTTAACCAGAAACGGGAGAGGACATCAGGGAGGGCATGCGTTTCTTTCTAGCTAGGAGTGGTGTTTGCGTTTTGCACGCCCTGACATTTTACTTATGTGGATGATGGATAGGAGGCGCCTCTGTTATATCGGTCGATCCGGGGTCGATGGAGTCATTTGGCTCATTTACGCCCTATAGGGTGGGGAAGCGCACTGTTCTGGCATTTTAATCCACTCCGTGTGCACCGGCCCTGAAGATCCAAGGTGCAGTTGCGGCTGTTCCTGAGACATGGTAGGCTAGATTGTCTAGAAGCGGTAAGGAAGATCCCTTGCCTTGGTTCACAGATGGAAATCCAACTTCCAATACGTGACATTAGCAGTTTTGATTGTAGAGCCTAGTATTAGCGACATGATATATGGTACCCATGCCGTCTAGGATTGATACATTTATATTTGAATTTTTTTAAACATTATGCACTAATAATATTATCAAATGATTTGTTTTAACGTACCAAGCATGTTTGGCTATTATAAGGGAAAACCCTAACCCCGGCTTGCGTTGCATTGTATGATAGGACCTGGGTCTTATAATATCTTCATTTTTCCAGAAAACATTGCGCTGTTTTGTTATATGCACTGGTATTCTTGGGAGGAAACCCATTACGTGTTATACGGCATGGTCCCTTGATATATCTTATTTAAAGTAAAGTTTTAAATAACTGTTTTACTTCTCACACCAGTCACATGACTGACTTGGAGTTTATTGTTTTAACCTAAATTCTGGGTGCCCCTATTTTCCACACGGGCAGCTAGTAGTTTTGGTTTTGCTGATTTATATTCACGCGATCTTGCAGCTGGAACGATATTCAGAAAGCTCTATATCCGTATATCTCTTATAGTCGTGTTTTGTATTATTTTTCCGTTGCAGTAATGTATTTAAATCTCTGATATTTTCTGATGTATAATATTTATTCATACTTTGTATATTCTTGTATTTTAATGAAATTGTTGTAATAAGCAATGAAATGTTTTTCTGTTTGTATTCTAATTCGTCGTGTTCTCAAAGCAGTCCGTGCTATCCTTCACGGGGAAGTTCGGGTCGTGTCATATATATTGTTATTCCAATACGATATTTGTTGATTTGGGAATTTGATATTGAATATAAGCTAAAATATTTTCTATTCAAAGCCTTGTATTTAATATCAAATTGGTTTTTGGGGTTTATCGTGAACGGTGTTTTAAATAACACTTGTTCTTTAACCCGATTAACAATGGAATGAGATTTTGGGTTTGTCGTGAATGGTATCTTTAATAATACCGTTTTTAAACCCAATGGAGTTAAGAGAATTAGAACTAACTTGAGGTTAGCTAAGCTGAATGGTTTCCTAGGTATTGATCTGATGTTGGTTTCGGCCTTCTAAATTAATACTTAGGAAAGTGTTCTCTTACTAATTTACGGTTAGAGACTGATGGAAATGTGATTTCGGGTTTATCGTGAACCATGTTTTAAATGGCATTAGTTCTTTAACCCATTAAAGATAAGAATAGTTTCTTAGCTTTGAATAATCATCAATATTGATTTTTGGGAAGATTAAAGCTAAGTGGAGTTTTAATGAATCTTTAATTAAATTGAAATGATCGAGAATGGAGTATCACCAGTTTTGCTCCAAAGCGATAGTTAAATCTTTAAGTAGATTTGAACGTGAGATGGTAATTAATTTTACCGATAACACCGTGGTGTTAGATATGGAGTATTACCAGTTTTGCTCCATGGGATGAATAGGTTGGGATTGGGAAATTAAACAAATGATTACTTCGGTAAGGTGCGCTAATCCCGACTAGCTTGGAAAACCTTAATATGGTTTGAAATGATATCCAAAGGAAGATTTAAGAATAAATTTAATGAATTTATCTTTGATAAAATTAATGGGAACCTATTCCCCAATGATGTGAATATTTGAATAAAAGAATATTCTAAATGGAATGAGGCGTATGTTGTGTTCGTGTAACACTTGTTTATTATATACGCGGGCTATTCAGAAAGGCCGGGTTTATACCCATTCTGAATAACTGATTCGACGATAAGTTGATGATGAAGATGGTGGTTGAAGACCGGAGGTTTTTACATCGTTTGGATGATTACTGATGTCTTGATTGGGTTGTACACCCAAGACGAGGTAATAAGTGGTGATCTTCCAGACGTACTTGGAGATCGACGGATAAGCGAGGGCCTCTCTCCTGTATTGGACATATGGGACGAGGAATAAAGTTCTTCCGGTTTTGTTCAGACCCAGAACGAACTTGTAAATGACCTATGTGTCTGACATACGATTTTATTCTGTGCTAACTGATCTCTATTAAATATATATCTATTTGGCGGCGGGGAATTTATTTTCTTGCTTAACGCCCTTCTCTGAGACGTACGAGCTCAGAGGTTATATTCGATAGACATTGGTCGCATGGTGTAAATTGCCTGTGTGGCATGTCTGAGTGGCAAATGATCAAGGCTTCTGTTGAAAAGAAGATTCTTGTGGTTGATAATCAAAACACGGTCTGTGTGGCATAGCTTTGTGTATAGCGTTGATTCGCGAGCCTCACACCTCGGTATGAGTCAAAATTGGGATCGTGACTGCAGGGAATGCATGACGTTTCTTTCTAGCTACGGGTGGTGTCGGGGTTTTGCACGCCCTGACATTTATATTATTTTTACTTGTGTGGTTGTTGGAATGCGAGGCGCCTCGGATATATCGCTCTCTACGGAGCCAATGGATAGGTCTGATAGGACCGAGAAACTTGTGTTCAGGTATAACTAATCCGCTATATGTGGACTGGCCCTGAAGATCCAAGGGTTCGCCAACATCCGAATCCTGAGACATTTGCTAGAGTGTCTCGAAGCGGTGAGGAGCCATCCCTGGCCTCGACTCATGATGGAAATCAAATTTCCAATATGTGACATCGGTTTTGATTGTAGAGCCTAGTATTGGCGACATGATAGATGGTACCCAGCCGCCTATGATTGAAACATTTACATTTGAAGTTTTTTTATACACTTTACACTATAATAGTTTCAAATTTTTTTTTTAAATGTACCAAGCATGTTTGGCTATTATAAGGGAAAACCCTATCCTCGGGCTTACGTTGCATTGTGTGATGGGACCTGGGTCTTATTATAGCATTATTTTTCCAAAAAGCTTTGCGCTGTTTATTCTATGCACTAGTATTCTTGGGAGGGAACCCGTTCCGTGTTATATGGAGTGGTCCCTTGATTTACTTTATTTTTAAAGTAAAGATTTAATAACTGTTTTAGTTCTCACACCAGTCACATGACTAACCTGAGTTTACTGTTTTAACCTAAATCTGGGTGCCCCTATTTTCCACACGGGCAGCTAGTAGTTTTGGTTTTGCAGATTTATATTCACAGGATCCTGGTCTACAGTTGGAATGATATTCGGAAAGCTCTCTATCCGTGTATCTCTTTCAATTGTATTTTGTATTATTTTCTGCTGCATTGTAATTTGTAAATCTCTGATATTTATCAAATGTATATTATTTGTTCAAACTCTGTATGTTCTTGTACTTTGATGTAATTTTTTGTAATAAGCAATAAAATGTTCTTCTGTTTGTGTTCTGATTCATCTTGTCCACATAGAAATCCGGGCTTTCCTTTACGGGGAAGTTCGGGTCATTACACGTGGTATCAGAGCTTTGGTTTACAGAGCTCGAGAACAAGACATATTAAAACCGAATGAAATAATTCATCAGAGATTGGATTAGTAATGTCCAATAAGGATGACTCATTAGAGATGGGATCAGTAGTATCCTAGAATGAGTCGAAAGAGTGCTAATTTCAAAATAAAAATGAAAACAAATTTTGTTATGAAAAATTAAACCATTTATACATATTTGAATATTTATTTTATATTAAATTTGGACACTCGAGTATATAAAGATTTTGCATATACGCCTTGCAAACGTATATTCGAAGTTATAATATACTGGATAGATATAGAATCACACTCTAGTTGCCCGGAGATGACTCTGATTATATTAGTGTTTGACATGTCAGCATCAGTAGTTTATGTTCGAGTTTCGAAAGTGGGATATCTATACATCTCCAATTGACTGGTGTGAGAACCAAAACTAGATAGGTTATTGTTGTGATTTGGCATCAAAAATATTATTTTTGAATATATATTAAAGTTATGCATTTGAAAAACTAATCAACTAATTGATTGCTGATTATGTTGTTTGATTGTTGGTTTGATTAATTAAAATTCTGAACCATTAAGTCAAATTGAATCAAATGTTGAACTGAATTGAAAATTATTAGAAATTGCATGTATATACATTGAATAAGTCACTACAAGGAGGATAGAGAAGACGAATAAAATTGTATGCCCGACAAATAGGTACATGTTTACTAATTTATTGGGTTTGGATGATTTTATGAGTCGATTGGCTAGCCGCTTGGCTTTTTCTTTTTCTTTTTGAGATGAGAGGGCCTATGTGGCGGTTTAGGGATTTTCCCGGTGCTCCTCGTACAAAGGAGGTTATGGCGAAATTTTTCGAAAATTTAGGGTGTTAGCCAAATTTTTGAAAAAATTTGAAAATTCTTAGAAACTGAAAAGTTAAAGAATGAAAGCCAGAATGAAAGTTGAGTTGATTAGTTAAACAACTTTTAGCTCCGTGCCTTTTCGAGGACGAAAATATTTTAAGTGGGGGAGATTGTAACAACCCGGAAAATCAGAACCAATTTAAAAATTGTATTTTCGCAATTTTAACGAATTTTGAATATTTAAAATAATTTATTTTAAATAATAATGATGAGAAATTTATTTTGAATAGAATTACAACGTATATATTTATTTGAATTGAAATTAGAATATAAATATTTATATTGATTATAAAAGGATCTGAAAATGGCGCGGTAGTTTGAAAATTCGATTTCAGATTTCAAATGAATGTACAGGATTCAAAATAAACCAGATTTTAGTGAAACCAGAAATATTTGAATCTGTTTGAAAATATCTTTCAAATGAATCTGAAAAATCCAAATTTCATAGCAGGAATAAAAAGTTATTCCCTGTTGGAAATTCAGAATAATCGCTATGGAAATATAGCCCTTAAAAATAGAAATTTTGCAAACGACCTCCAGTTTCGACGAGACCACTTTTGTCGGATCCGGAATGTCATATTATTGTTAGTTTCCAATTTTCATAATTTTTGGAATAAATATGTGAGCGTAGCAAAAGAAAACATGTTTTGTCAATTTTAGTCAATTTGGAACGACCAGAAAATGGCCATTTTTCAAACGGTCTTCAAATTTAATGAAATTAGTTTTGTTAGAACCTATTATCAATACAAAGCTAGAAATAATTTTTCTGTAATTTTTGGAGTCAGTATGTGGCCCCGGTAAATTAAAATGTACGTTAAAAATTCAATATAATGATTTATATTTTATTTTTAACGAAAATTGATCGAAACAGCCGAACTATTTTACGAAACATATCCCATTGTGTTCGGAATGAGGGTAACTAGCTAGGAGCGATAGTCGTTGGGCTTGAAATGGAGTTCGAATGAAAAGTCAACGATTGGAGAAAATAAATAAATAAATAAAATATAATTGATTTACAAACCCCCTTGTCCTTTTGTTTTCTTCAGTTCGAACCCCCTTTTTATTATCTCGAACGAGAAAATGGCCGACGTAGGCCATCCTCGCCCCCCTCCTTGGGCGGCGCCGACCTCCGGCATCCCCCTCCCCCGACCGCGCCTCCCCTCCTCCGCCTTCCCTTTTCTCTCCCTTCTCCGTTCATGGAAACCGCACTCCCCCTATCCCAAACCCTAAATCGCGCTGCCACTACCCGAGCCACCTCCACATTTACTGCCCCCGACACTGCCGTCGCCTGAACGGACCCCCGCCCCTTGCTGATCTACCACCTTCTCCAATCCGAAGCCCTAACCCATCCAAAACGTGTAAACCCCTCCAAAACAGCGAGTGGCAGTATTTTATGGCTTGCGATGATGAGTTCAGCACTTGTACATATGGAGACGATGGTGATAATATTAAAAAGGTAATCTTTATTTTATTTTATTTTTATATGTGTGAAGATTAGATTTTATGTACATGAAGTTTAGATTTTTATGTACATGAAGTTTAGATTTTTACATAGATGAAGTTCAGATTTTTAATAAACAGGAAAGATTAGATTTTTGAAATAGAAGAGATAAGATTTTTAAAATATAAAAAATTTGATTTTTGAATATGAAGTAGTGTTAAAAACTTGATTTTTTATATATGGATTAACGAAGTAAAAATATGATTTTTATTCTCATGAAAGTGAAGTAAAAATGAGATTTTTATTATAGAAGTAGCGATATAAAAATATGATTTTTGTATATGTATGATAATAAAAATATGATTTTTTATATATGTAGCATAATAAAAATATGATTTTTATTGTATGAGAAGTGAAATAAAAATACAATCTTTACATGTCTGGTTTTGAAATAAAAATTTGATTTTTATATTGAAGTGGCGAAGATTAAAAATATGATTTCTAACATATACTGTGTAATAAACCAGAGATTCTGAGCCAATTTAAAATTTTTATTTTGGCAATTTTAGTGAATTTATAACATTTAAAACAAATTATTTTAAATAATGACGACGAGAAATTTATTTTGAATATAATTAGAACGTATATATTTATATAGATCGTCGTTAGAATATAAATAATTATTTATAATTATAAAAGGAATTGAAAATGGCGCGGTCGTTTGAAAATTCGATTTCAAAGTTCAAATGACTGTACAGGATTCAAAATAAACCGGATTTTAGCGAAACAAAAAATATTCGAATATAATTGAGAATATCTTTCCAACGAATTCGAGAAATTGAAATTTCATAGCGGGGATAAAAAGTTATGTCCAGTTGAAAATTCAGAATAGTCGCTATGGAATTCTGGCCCTTAAAAATGGAAATTTTGCAAACGACCTCTGTTTTCGACGAAACCACTTTTGTTGGATCCGTGATGTCGAGCTATTGCTAGATTCCAAAATTCGTAATTTTTCGAGTCAATATGTGAGAGTGGCAAAGGAAAACGCGTTTGACCAGTTTCAATTGATTTTGATTGACTGAAAAATGGCCATTTTTCAAACGGTCTCGGAATTTGATGAAATTAGTTTTGTTAGTACCGTATCGTCAATACGAAGCTAGAAAATATTTTTCGGGAATTTTTAGAGTCCGTATGTGGCCCTGGTAAATTGAAATGTAGGTTTAAAATTGAATACATAGAGTTATATTTTAATTTCAATCAAAACTGATCGAAACAGTCAAATTGGCCTACGAAACATATCCCATTGTGTTCGGAATGGGGGAAATTAGCTAGGGACGACAGTCGGTGGGTTCGATTTCGAGTTGAAAATAAAAAGTTGCTTTTAGGAAATTTAAAATAATAAGATATATATAAATTATATATACTTAAGGCCACATCCTTCCTCTCCAGTCAACGCTCATTTAAAAAAAAACGATTATCCCCAAATCGCCCTCTCCTCCCCCCCCCCCCCCCCCGTCGATCTCGTCGCCACCGCCCTCCGCTCCATGCACCGCCGCGTGCCCCTCCGATTCCCCCTCCGACCATGCTCCAGCACCTCCCCCCATCGTCCCCCTCTCCAACCTCGAAGTACCCCACGCCCGACAGCCCAAAACCCACAATTTCAGGCCGCCACCACTGATTTGAGCCCACCGCTGGCCGTGCCCGCCACTCCCCGAGCACCACTCCTTCTGCTCCTCCTTCCTCTGCTTCTACAACACCTCGAGCCCTCCACCTCGGTTCGATAGCCCACGAATTCGATTCTGGTGAGTTTTTATATAATTTATTCATATATATATTTATTTGTTTTTCAGTTTTTATTATGTAATGGCGAGTTAAAAATCTGAAATTTATATAATGATGAAAAGGTATAATTTTTAAACATGAAAAGGTATAATTTTTAAACATATAAAAGTGTGATTTTCATTTTATAAAGATTAGATTTTTAACGTGATAAAGGTGTGATTTTTATACATATTCTAGCGTGATAAAGATGTGATTTTTATATAGTAGAAACAATAAAGATAGAATTTTTATCTATATAGTAGCGTTGTAAAAATAGAATTTTTATCAATATAGTAGCGTTGTAAAAATAGAATTTTTATCTATATAGTAGCGATGTAAAAATAGAATTTTTATCTATATAGTAGCGTTGTAAAAATAGAATTTTTATCTATATAGTAGCAGTGTAAAAATAGAATTTTTATCTATATAGTAGCGGTATAAAAATAGAATTTTTATCTATATAGTAGCCGTATAAAAATAGAATTTTTGTATACATAGCAACAATATAAAAATGTGATTTTTATATATGTAGTGGCTACGGACGATGAAATTGACAAAAGTCGAGCACGACGAAGAATTCTACATATGAAGAGTCGTGGTGTTTGGTTTAGCTAGTAGGTGAGAACTTCTCACTTTAATTTTTTTTTTCTAGTTATAAATATATACTAGGATGCAGACGGTGCTTAGCAGCACCCGACACCCGTCGTCCACAGACCATGGACGACTTGTATGCTTGTTTGATGTGTTGTGAAGTTTGTTTGTGATGTTGATGTGAAATGGATAATAAAACATTCATGTGTTGAAATAAATTAATTATCGTTAAAAAAATAATTTTTAACGTGAATGTGAATAAATAAATATTCATTTACAAACCAGACGGTTTGTTTATGTACACCTATTTGAAGGACCTTGACTGGGACGATAAATTTCACACGTCGCTCAACTGCACAAATAATATTCAGTGTTTGTGGATCGAAACCCCACACATGTGTTGGGATGATATTTGACGTATACTAATCCCAATTATTTAGTTTTATGTCGATCGGTTGGTCGACAGACTGTGTAAGCGATAATTATTTATACTTAATGCTTATGCAGTAGTGTGGTGCACTTTGGATGATAGTTGATTATTTATCATTGCTATTATATACATGTGTTGTATGGAATCCATATAATTAACATTATATGGTAATTGATTGGGCCTCATTCCAATTGGGGAAATAAGTAATATTATAAAATAAAGATTCATGTCTTGAATAGAATAAATAGTCATGTGTTGATAATGCTCATGTGTTGAGAATATTCATGTGTTGAAAGACATATAGATTCATGTGTTGAATAGAATAAATATTCATTTGTTGAATAGAATAACGAAGTTATTGAAATATATAAAGCCGAGTTGATTAGAGATGCGCCATTTTGACGCAAACGATATTTATATCGATTATATTCGTTTTTATAATGAATATAGAAAAGGAAGTGATTTCAAAATATAACGTTTTGAAAATATTATCATTTGTATATCGATGATGTGGAATATTCAATTTTGATTCGAAATTGAATATGAAGTTGAAATCGTTTCGAAAATGAATTTAAAACGATTTATAAAATACGTTTTAAATTGAAACTGACGAAATATATAATATATATATATATATTATATATTAAATGGCCTAAATAGAACGCACCGCGCCGCGGTAGTTCGCGAATTTCGACCATTGACTTCAAATTGACGTTACGGGAGATCCGACCGTCGGATTCTCCTAAAATCGGGATCGTTGGGTTTGTATCGAAAAGAGCTTTCCAATGAATATTATTAATTTGAAATCTAATGGTTAGATTTGGAATTATGTCCAAATCAAATTGGAAAAAGGTCGCTGTAAGTGCAGTTCGTTGGCCGTTATTGAAAACCGACTGTACGGGCCTTGATAAAATTATTAAAAATATCAATAATTTGTGTAAAATCATAAGAAATGATTTGGGAAGAACTGGGATGAAAATTCCATATTCGTAAAGATAAAAATAGATTTTTATCGAAATGAACTAGTTTTGAACTAGAATTAAAATCAATTTATTTTTGAAATAAATAAATTGAATTTGAAAGTGGTTTTAAAAATAATCAGAATTTCCAATAAGTGAATTGGAATGGATTTGAATCGAAATTATCTTTAGAATATTTCGATGTTGGATTTCGTGATTATACAGATATGGTTGTGGAAATTTGAAAGATATATTTATATCGTTATTTCCAATACGATATTTGTTGGTTTCAGAATTTGATATTGAATATAAGCCGATATATTTTCTATTCAGAGCCTTGTATTTAATATCAAATGGGATTTTGGGTTCGTCGTGAATGGTGTCTTGAATAACACTGTTCTTGGAACCAGTATAGAAAAGATTAAATCTTTCTATTTAGATTTAATGAAGTGTACCAATTAAATAATATTTAATTAGAATTGAATTTGAATGTGATTTTGGGTTTATCGTGAACCGTATTTTAGATGACATTGGTTCTTTAACCTAGTTAAAGACAGTATATTGATTTTTGAGAAGATTAAAACTAAGTGGAGTTTTAATGAATCTGTAATTAGATTGAAATGTGAGTTGATGATTTAAATTATCAAATTTGGAAAGTGATCGAGAATGGAGTATCACCAGTTTTGCTCCAAAGCGATAATTAAATCTTTAATTAAATTTGAACGTGAAATGGTAATTAATATTTACCGATAACACCATGGTGTTAGATATAGAGTATTACCAGTTTTTCTCCATGGGATGAGTAGGTTGGGATTGGGAAATAAAATAAATAATTACTTCGGTGTGGTTCGCTAATCCCAACTAATTTGGAAGACCATAATACGGTTTGAAATGATATCCAAAGGATGATTAAAGTATGAATTTAAAAGAAGTTATCTTTGGTAAAATTAATGGGAACCTTACCCTAAGAGTGTGAAATTTTGAATAAAAGAATATTCTGAATTGGAATGAGGCGTATGTTGTGTTTTTTTAACACGTGTTTATTATATACGCGGGTTATTCGGAAAGGCCGGGTTTATACCCATTCTGAATAACCGATTCAACGATATGTCGAAGTTGAAGACGCTGGTTGAAGACCGGAAGTCTTCACATCGTTTGGGTGATTACTGGTGATATTGATTGGGTTGTACACCCAAGAGGAGGGAAACAGTTGGTGATCGTCCAGACATACTTGGAGATCGATGGATATGCGAGGAAAGTGCCTCCGGTTTTGTTCATACCCAGAACGAACTTGTAAATGGACTGTTTGTCGGACATTGGATTTTATTCTGTGTTGATTGATCTCTATTAAATATACATCTGTTTGGCGACGGAGAATTTATTCTCTTGCTTAACGCCCGTCTCTGAGACGTACGAGCTCAGAGGTAGTATATCGATGGGCATCAGTCGCATGGAGTGAATTTCCTGTGTGGCATGCCTAAGTAAAAAATGATCAAGGCTTCTGTTGAAAAGCAAAATTTTGTGGTTGACGATCAAAGCACGGCCTATGTGGCATAGCTTTGTGTATAACGTGAATTCCCGAGCCTCACACCTCGGTATGAGTCAAAAACGGGATATGGACCGTTGGGAGAACACGACGTTTCTTTCTAGCTATCGGTGATGTCAGTGACCTACCAGCCCTGACATTTATATACTTTTTACCTGTGTGGTTGTTGGAATGCGAGGCGCCTCGAATATATATGGTCGATAACTGGCACTATGTGAGCCGACGTACAGACCATTATTATATAGGTCCTATAGGACTGGGAAACGTGTGTTCAGGAATAAATAATCCACCAAAGTTAGGTGAGGACCGACCCAACCGATTCCAAGGATCGCTGTGTGTGGTCCTGAGACAATTGCTAGAGTGTCTCGAACGGAGAGGAGCTTGCCCCTTGCCTCGACTCATGATGGAATCCAATTTCCAATACGTGATATTTCGGTTTTATTTGTAAAGCCTAGTACGGCGACATAGTGGTATGGGTCACTTATGCCGTCTATGATTTATACATTATGATTGAAGTTGTTTTCTTCACTTATAGTAATAATAAAATATGAAATTTCACGTACCAAGCATTTTTGGCTATTATAATGTAAAAACCATATCCTCCAGCTTGTGTTGCATTGCGTGATAGGACCTGGGTCTTATAATAGCTTCATTCTTCTTTATTTAGCATTGCGCTGTTGTTTCGTTCACGGGTAAAAACCCGTTCCGTGTTATACGGTGTGGTCCCTCGATTTACCTAACTTTAAAAATAAAGATTAATAACTGTTTTAGTTCTCACACTAGTCACATGACTGAACTTGAGTTTATTGTTTTAACCTAAACTCTGGGTGCCCTTATTTTCCATACAGGAAGCTGGTAATTTTGGTTTTGCAGATTTATATTCATAGGATCCTGGTTTACAGCTGGAACGATACTCGGAAAGCTCTGTATCCGTGTATTACTTCTAGTTGTGTTTTGTATTATTTTCCGCTGTGATGTATTTAAATGTAATTTAAATCTCTGCTATTTTCTGTGTAATATTTATTCATACTCTGTATATTCTTGTATTCTGATGGAATTGTTGTAATTTACAATGAAATGTTCTTTTGTTTGTATTCCAATGTGTGTTGTTCTCAAAGCAACCCGGGCTTTCCTTCACGGGGAAGTTCGGGTCGCTACAGAGTGGTATTAGAGCTTTGGTTTACAGAGCTCGAGAACAAGACATGTTAGAACCAAACGAAAGAATTCATCAGATATTGGATTAGCAATATCCAATAACAATAACTCGTTAGAGATAGGATCATTAGTATCCTAGAACGAGTGTGAAGAGTGAAATTTTTCGAATATAAAAATGAAAACAAATTTTGTTTTGAAAGTTAAATTCAAATATACGTATTTAAATATTTTATTTGTATTGAGTTTGGACAATCCAATATATAAAGATTTTGTATATACGCGTCATGAACGTATATTCGAAGTTTTAATATACTGGGTAGATATAGAATCACACTCTAGTCGCCCGGACATGGTCCTGATGATGAAGTATACCATCACCAGTATTTATTTTCGAGTGACGAAATTGGGATTTCTATATATTTCCATAGACTGGTGTGAGAACTAAAACTAGATAAGGTTTATTGTTGTGATTTGGCATCAGAAACATGATTTTCTTTATATATATCAAAATTATGAATTTGAAATGTTAATTCACTAATTGATTGCTGGTTGTGTTGTTTGATAGTTGGTTTCATTTATTTGAAATTTTGAACCATTAAGCCAAACTGAACCAAATATTAAACTGTATTGAAAATTGTTTGGAATTGCATGCATATACATGTACTCACATTGAACAGGTCATAGCAAGGAGGCTAGAGCAGAAGAATAAAATTGTTTGCCCGACAAATAGGTACATGTTTACAAATTTATTGGGTTTGGATGATTTTATGAGCCGATTGGCTTTTTCTTTTTCTTTTGGATTGATGAGGGCCATGGGAGGCTATTTGAAATATCCCGAAGTCCCTGGTGCAGGGGAGGTTATGGCGAAATTTTTCGAAAATTTAGGGTGTTAGCCAAATTTTTGAAAAATTTGAAAAGTTCTTAGAAACTGAAAAGTTGAAGAACTTAAGCCGTAAAGAAAATAATGGAAGTTGAGTTGGTTAGTTAAACAACTTTCGGCTTCGTTCCTTTTCGGGGATGAAAAGTTTTAAGTGGGGGAGATTGTAATAACCTGGAAATTTTGAGCCAATTTAAATTTTTTATTTTGGCAATTTTAATGAATTTAGAACATTTAAAATAAATTATTTTAAATAATGATGACGAGAAATTTGTTTTGAATAGAATTAGAAAGTATATATTTATATAGATCATCGTTAGAATATAAACAATTATTTATAATTATAAAAGGAATTGTAAATGGCGCGATAGTTTGAAAATTTGATTTCAAAGTTCAAATGACTGTACATGATTCAAAATAAACCGGATTTTAGCAAAACCAAAAATATTCGAATCAAATCGAGAATATCTTTCCAACAAATCCGAGAAATTGAAATTTCATAGCGGGGATAAAAAGTTATGTCCAGTTGAAAAATCAGAATAGTCGCTATGGAATTCTGGCCCTTAAAAATGGAAATTTTGCAAATGACCTCTGTTTTCGACGAAACTACTTTTGTTGGATCCGTGATGTCGAGTTATTGCTAGATTCCAAAATTCATACTTTTTGAGTCAACATATGAGCGTGGCAAAGGAAAACGCGTTTGACCAGTTTTTGTTGATTTTAATCGACTGGAAAATGGCCATTTTTCAAACGGTCTCGGAATTTGACGAAATTAGTTTTGTTAGGACTGTATCGTCAATACCAAGCTAGAAAATATTTTTCGGGAATTTTTAGAGTCCGTATGTGGCCTCGGTAAATTGAAATGTAGGTTTAAAATTGAATATATAGAGTTATATTTTAATTTCAATCAAAACTGATCGAAACAGTCAAATTGGCCTACGAAACATATCCCATTGTGTTCGGAATTGGGGTAATTAGCTAGGGACAACAGTCGGTGGGTTCGATTTCGAGTTGAAAATAAAAGGTTGCTTTTAGGAAATTTGAAATAATAAAATATATATAAATTATATATACTTAAGGCCCCATCCTTCCTCTCCAGTCAACGCTCATTTTAAATTAAAAAAAAATCCGTTATCCCCAAATCGTCCCCTCCCCCCCGTCGATCTCATCGCCACCGCCCTCTGCTCCATGCACCGCCGCGCGCCCCTCCGACCATGCTCCAGCACCTCCCCCCATCGTCCCCCTCTCCAACCTCGAAGTACCCCACGTCCCACAGCCCAAAACCCACAATTTCAGGCTGCCACCACCCATTTGAGCCCACCGCTGGCCGTGCCCGCCACTGCTTGACCACTACACCTTCTGCTCCTCCTTTCTCTGCTTCTACAACACCTCGAGCCCTCCACCTCGATTCGACAACCCACGAATTCGATTTTGGTGAGTTTTTATATAATTTATTTATATATTTTTTTTTTCAGTTTTTATTATGTAACGGCGAGTTAAAAATCTGAAATTTATATAATGATGAAAAGGTATAATTTTTAAACATGAAAAGGAATAATTTTTAAACATAGAAAAGTGTGATTTTCATTTTATAAAGATTAGATTTTTAACATGATAATGGTGTGATTTTTATACATATTCTTGCGTGATAAAGATGTTATTTTTATATAGTAGAAATAATAAAGATAGATTTTTTATCTATATAGTAGCGTTGTAAAAATAGAATTTTTATCTATATACTAGCGGTGTAAAAATAGAATTTTTATCTATATAGTAGCCATATAAAAATAGAATTTTTATATACATAACAACAATATAAAAATGTGATTTTTTATATATGTAGTGGCTACGGACGATGAAATTGACAAAAGGCGAGCACGATGAAGAATTCTACATATGAAGAGTCGTGGTGTTTGGTTTAGCTAGTAGGTGAGAACTTCTCACTTTAAATTTCTTTTTCTAGTTATAAATATACACTAGGATGCAGACGGTGCTTAGTAGCACTCGACACCCGTCGTCCACAGACCATGGACGACTTGTATGCTTGTTTGATGTGTTGTGAAGTTTGTTTGTGATGTTGATGTGAAATGGATAATAAAACAATCATGTGTTGAAATAAATTAATTATCGTTAAAAATATAATTTTTAACGTGAATGTGAGTAATAGTTATTCATTTACAAACCGGACGGTTTATTTATGTACACCTATTTGAAGGACATTGACTGGGACGATAAATTTTACACGTCGCCCAACTGCACAAATAATATTCAGTGTTTTTGGATTGAAACCCCACATGAGTGTTGGGACGATATTTGGCGTACACTAATCCCAATTATTTAGTTCTATGTCGATCGATTGGTCGACAGAATGTGTAAGCGATAATTATTTATACTTAATGCTTATGCAGTAGTGTGGTGCACTTTGGATGATGGTTGATTATTTATCATTGCTATTATATACATGTATTGTATGGAATCCATATAATTAACATTATATGGTAATTGATTGGGCCTCATTCCAATTGGGAAAATAAAGAATATTATAAAATAAAGATTCATGTGTTGAATAGAATAAATAGTCATGTGTTGACAATGCTCATGTGTTGAGAATATTCATGTGTTGAAAGAAATATAGATTCATGTGTTGAATAGAATAAATATTCATTTGTTGAATAGAATAACGGAGTTATTGAAATATATAAAGCCCTGTTGATTAGAGATGCGCCATTTTGACGCGAACGATATTTATATTGAGTATATACGTTTTTATAATGAATATAGAAAAGGAAGTGATTTCGAAATATAACATTTTGAAAATATTATCATTTATATATCGTTGATGTGGAATATTCAATTTTGATTCAAAATTGAATATGAAGTTGAAATAGTTTCGAAAACGAATTTTAAACGATTTATAAAATACGTTTTAAATTGAAATCGATGAAATATAATATATATATATATATTATATAAATATTAAATGGCCTGAATAGAACGCGCCGCGCCGCGGCAGTTCGCGAATTTCGACCATTGACTTCGAATTGACGTTACGGGAGATCCGACCATCAAATTCTCCTGAAACCGGAACTGTTGGGTTTGTATAGAAAAGAGATTTCCAATGAATATTAGAAATTTGAAATCTAACGGTTGGATTTGGAATTATGACCAAATGAAATTGGAAAAAGGTCGCTGTAAGTGCAGTTCGGTGGCCGTTATTGAAAACCGACTGTACGGGCCTTGATAAAATTATTAAAAATATCAGTAATTTGTGTAAAATCATAAGGAATGATTTGGGAAGAACTGGGATGAAAAATTCCATATTTGTAAAGATAAAAATAGATTTTTATCAAAATGAACTAGTTTTGAACTAGAATTAAAATCAATTTATTTTTGAAATAAATAAACTGAATATGAAAGTGGTTTTAAAAATAATCAGAATTTCCAATACGTGAATTGGAATGGATTTGAATCAAAATTAACTTCGGAATATTTCGATGTTGGATTTCGTGATTATACATATATGGTTGTGGAAATTTGAAAGATATATTTATATCGTTATTTCCAATACAGTATTTGTTGGTTTCAGAATTTGATATTGAATATAAGCCGATATATTTTCTATTCAGAGCCTTGTATTTAATATCAATTGGGATCTTGGGTTCGTCGTGAATGGTGTCTTGAATAACACTGTTCTTGGACCCAGTGTAGAAAAGATTAAATCTTTCTATTTAGATTTAATGAAGTGTACCAATTAAATAATATTTAATTGGAATTAAATTTGAATGTGATTTTGGGTTTATCGTGAACTGTGTTTTAGATGACATTGGTTCTTTAACCCAGTTAAAGACAGTATATTGATTTTTGATAAGATTAAAACTAAGTGGAGTTTTAATAAATCTGTAATTAGATTGAAATATGAATTGATGATTTAAATTATCAAATTTGGAAAGTGATCGAGAATGGAGTATCAACAGTTTTGCTCTAAAGCGATAATTAAATCTTCCATTGGATTTGAACGTGAAATGGTAATTAATATTTACTGATAACACTGTGGTGTTAGATATGGAGTATTACCAGTTTTTCTCCATGGAATGAGTAGGTTGGGATTGGGAAATAAAATAAATAATTACTTCGGTGTGGTTAGCTAATCCCGACTAGTTTGGAGGACCATAATACGGTTTGAAATGATATCCAAAGGATGATTAAAGAATAAATTTAAAAGAAGTTATCTTTGATAAAATTAATGGGAACCTTTCCCTAAGAGTGTGAAAATTTGAATAAAAGAATATTCTGAATTGGAATGAGACGTATGTTGTGTTTGTGTAACACGTGTTTATTATATACGCGGGTTATTCGGAAAGGCCGGGTTTATACCCATTCTGAATAACCGATTCGACGATATTGTAACAACCCGAAAATCTGGGCCAGTTTAAAATTTTTATTTTGGCAATTTTAGCGAATTTTGAATATTTAAAATGAATTATTTTAAATAATATCGACGAGAAATTTATTTTGAATATAATTATAACGTATATATTATATACGTCGTCGTTAGAATATATAATAATTATATATAATTAAAAAAGGAATTGAAAATGGCGCGGTAGTTCGAAAATTCGATTTCTAATTTCAAATGAATATACAGAATTCAATATAAGTCAAAATTGAACGAAACAAGAAATATTTGAATCTGTATAACTATATCTTTGTAACGAAGTTAACAAACTGAGATTTCATCTTAGAAATGATAAGATATGTCCAGTTTAAAATTAGAAATAGTCGCTGTGGAATTTATATATATTTTTATATATATAAGGCCCTTAAAAATAGCAATTTTGCAAACGACCTCGGATTTCGACGAAACCAGTTTTGTTGGGTCCATGATGTTAAGTTATTGCTAGGTTTCAAATTTCATAATTTTCTAAATCAGTATGTGAGCGTGGCAAAGGAAAACGCGTTTGACCAGTTTCAGTTGATTTTAATCGACTGGAAATTGGCCATTTTTCAAACGGTCTCAGAATTCGATGAAACTAGTTTTGTTAGGACCGTATCGTCAATACGAAGCTAGAAAATATTTTTATGGAATTTATAAAGTTCGTATGCGACCCCGGTAATTTGAAAAATACGTTAAAATTCAATAAAGTGATTTAAATGTAAATTTAACGGAAACTGATTATAACAGCCGAATCAGCTTACGATACATATCCCATTGTGTTCGGAATGGGGGTAAAACGCTATGGACGACAGGCGGTGGGCCTCGTTTCGAGGTCGTATGTAAAAGTCAACTCTTTAGGATAATATAAATTAATTAATTAATAAAAAAAATATAATATCTCTCTTCCCCTTATACCCCCCCCCCCCCGTTAGTTTCGAACAGAATCAAAAAAAAAAAAAAAAAAAAATTAAAACGAAGGCGACGGGGGGGAGAGAGCCGCCGCCGCCACCTCGCCCCCCCCCCCCCCCCCCGCAGAGCCGCTTCCTCCTCTTCCTCCCTTCTTCCCTTCCTCCAGCTCCCCCTCGATCCTCCTCTTCCCCTTCCTCCGCGACCCCCTTTTCCTCAACACCCCCTCCCCTTAAAACCCGCCGCCACCTCGCAGGAAGCCACCGCACCGCCGGCCTCCGATCAACCCCCCTCCCTCTTCTTCTGCGCCGCCTCTCCCTCCTCTTGAAGCCCACCGCGAACGCCCCAAACCCCCCGCCCCCTGTAAGTTTTTTTTTGTATATAATTAGAAAATAAAACTGATTTTTTTTAGATTTATAAAACTGTATTTTTTTTAGATTTATAAAAACTGATTTGTTTAAGATTTAAAAACTGTTTTTTTTTTTAGAATGTAAAAACAGAATTTTTGAAAAAAAAATTTTAAAAACTGATTTTTAAAGAAAATAGAAAAAGGTTTTAATCTTTTAAAAGAAAAAGATTTGAACTTGATAAAATAAAGATCATATCTTTAAAATAGGAAAGACGGAATTTTTATTGAGTAGAAGAAGAAAAAATATAGTTTTTATATTTTTAAAGTATTAAAAATATAATCTTTACTATATAGGAATATTAAAAATATGATTTTTATATTTTTAAAGTATTAAAAATATAATCTTTATAGGATAGAGAATATAAAGATATCATCTTTGTACATGTAGCGAAATAAAAATCTGATTTTTATTTTATATACGTTGAAGTAAAGTGATGATTTTTATAATGATGAAATCTATATTTTTGAAAAGGAGAAATCTTTATATAGAGAATAGCGTTATAAAAATAGAATTTTTATCTATATATTAGCGGTAAGGAAATATGATTTTTATATATGTAGTGGCTATGGGCGAAGAAACTAATTAGAGAGGAGAACAGTGAAGATTTCCTACATTAGAAGTGCCGTGGAGTTAGGATAGCTATCGGTGAGAACTTCTCACTCTAAAATTCTTTTTCTAGTTATATATATACTAGGATGCAGACGGTGCTTAGTAGCACCCGACACAATCGTCCATAGACCATGGACTTGTTTGTTTGACTGTTTGGTGATTGATTGCGATATTGGTTTGAATGTGGTTTGTGGTGTGAAAAATCGAATCGATAAATTGGTTAGGATTAGACGTGCGCCGTTATAAGGCGAAGGAGTAAGGCTAGGTTAGACTCTTACTCCAAATTTTGTGGTTTGCATAACGAATTGATTTGATTGATGTGTGAATGGCGTGGGCCTTCACTAGACCGGGGATAAGGCTAGGCCTCGTCCCGTTTCTAGTATCGTGCCGTTATGCCGCCGAAATTTTCTAAAATGTGTTAGAAAAATAAAAATATCATTTTATTTAAAGAATGAACTGAATAGAAATTCATATGTTGGAATAAAATGTTTTATCGTTAAAAATATAATTTTTAACGTGAAGTGAATAAAATAGAATATTCATTTACAAACCAGACGGTTTGTTTATGTACACCTATTTGAATGACATTGATTGGGACGATAAATTTTACACATCGCCCAACTGCACGAATAAAATATTTGTTTGATTGTTTGAAACCCCACACGGGTGTTGGGATGAAATTTGCAGTTCACTCATCCTGATTGATTAAATATGTCGATCGATTGATTGACAGGCTGTTATAAGCGTTAGATATCTATATTTGATGCTTATACAGTGTAGTGCACTTTGGTTGATGGTTGATTATTTTTCCATGCTATTATATACATGTGTTGTATGAAAATCCATATAATTAACTTTATATGGTAATTGATTGGGCCTCATTCCAATTTGAAAAATAAAGAATATTATAAAATAAAAGTTCATGTGTTGACAGTACTCATCCGTTGAGATTGGTCATGTGTTGAACGAAATATTTTAGTAATAAAATTTACATCTTTATCAATATAAAATAAAAGTTCATGTGTTGACAGTACTCATCCGTTGAGATTGGTCATGTGTTGAACGAAATATTTTAGTAATAAAATTTACGTCTTTATCAATATAAAATAAAAGTTCATGTGTTGACAGTACTCATCCATTGAGATTGGTCATGTGTTGAACGAAATATTTTGATAATAACAACTATTTTGAAAAAGAAATATTTGAAATAGAATATTTGAAAATAGAAATTTATGAAGCCGTGTTGATTAGATTGACGCCATTTTGACGTGAACGATATTTATATCGATTTTATTCATTTTGAAATGAATTGAAAACGATTTCGAAATGAAATGAATTGAAAACGATTTCGAAATGAAATGAATTGAAAACGATTTCGAAATGAAATGAATTGAAAACGATTTCGAAATGAAATGAATTGAAAACGATTTCGAAATGAATTGAATTGAAAACGATTTCGAAATGAATTGAATTGAAAACGATTTCGAAATGAATTGAATTGAAAACGATTTCGAAATGAATTGAATTGAAAACGATTTCGAAATGAATTGAATTGAAAACGATTTCGAAATGAATTGAAAACGATTTCGAAATGAATTGAATTGAAAACGATTTCGAAATGAATTGAATTGAAAACGATTTCGAAATGAATTGAAAACGAATTCAAATTGAATTGAAAGCGAATTGAAATGAATTCAAATTGAATTGAAATGAATTCAAATTGAATTGAAATTTGAATTGAATAGAAATGAATTTTAAAACGAATTTATAGAGAAGAATTCAATTTTGATTTGAATTGAAACGGAAGTTGAAATTGCTTTTGAATCGAATTTAAAACTATTTATATAATTCGTTTTAAATAGAAATCGACGAAATATATTATATATATATTATATATATAATATAATGGCCTGAATAGAACGCGCCGCGCCGCGGCAGTTCGTGAATTTCGACCATTTATTTCAAACGGACATTGCGGGAGATCCGACCGTCGGATTCTCCTAAAACCGGAACCGTTGGGTTCGTATCGAAAAGAGCTTTCTAATGAATGTTAGAAATTTGAAATCTAACGGTTGGATTTGGAGATACGTCCAAATCAAATTCGAAAAAGGTCGCTGTAAGTGCAGTTCGATGGCCGTTAATGGAAATCGACTGTACGGGCCTTGATAAAATTATTAAAAATAGTAATAATTTGTGTAAAATCATAAGAAATGATTTGTGAAAGTTTGGGATGAAAAACTCCATATTTGAAAAGATAAAAATAGATTTTTATCGAAATGAACTAGTTTTGAACTAGAATTATAATTCTATTTATTTTTAAATAAATAAATTGAATTCGAAAAGGGTTTTAAAAGTAACCAAAATTCCAATGATTGCATTGGAGTGGATTTGAATCGAAATTGTCTTCGGAATATTTCGATGTTGGAATTCGGGATTATACAGGTGTTGTTATGGAAATTTGAAAGATATATATTTATATCGTTATTTCCAATACGACATTTGTTAGTCGTAGAATTCGATATTGAATATAAGCCGATATATTTTCTATTCAGAGCCTTGTATTGAATATCGAATGTGATTTGGGTTTGTCGTGAATGGTGTCTTCACTAACACTGTTCTTGAACCCAGTTGAGAAAAGATTAAATCTTTTTATTTAGATTTAATGAAGTTTACCAATTAAATAATATTTAATTGGAATTGAATTGATATTGATTTTTGGGTTTATCGTGAACAGTGTTTTAAATAACACTCGTTCTTTAACCCGATAATTAATGGAAATGTGATTTTGGGTTTATCGCGATCCGTGTTTTAAATGACAATGATTCTTTAACCCAGTCACAGATTAAAACTAAGTGGAGTTTTAATGAATCTTTAATTAGATTGAAAAGATCGAAAATGGAGTACCACCAGTTTTGCTCCAGGCGATAGTTAAATCTTTAATTAGATTTGAACGTGAAATGGTAATTGAATTTACCGATAACACCGTGGTGTTAGATATGAAGTATTACCAGTTTTACTTCATGGGATGAATAGGTTGGGATTGGGAAATTAAAACGAATGATTACTTCGGTAAGGATCGCTAATCCCGACTAGTTTGAATTGATATTCAAAAATAGATTAAAGAATAAATTCAAGAATTTATCTTTGATAAAATTAATGGGAACCTTTCCCTATGAATGTGAAATTCAGAAACTAACTGTCGGTTAGCTAAGCGGAATGGTTTTCTGGATATTGATCTGATGTTGGTTTCGGCCTTCGGGGTTAATATTTGGGGAATTATTCTCTTGATTAATTTACGGTTAGTGACTGATGAATTGGAATGAGGCGTATGTTGTGTTTGTGTAACACTTATTTAAAATATACGCGAGTTATTCGGGAAGACCGGGTTTATCCCATTCTGAATAACTGATACGACGATAAGTCGAAGATGAAGACGATGGTCGAAGACCGGAGGTCTTCACGTCGTTTGGGTGATAACTGATGATCTTGATTGGGCTGTACACCCAAGAAGATGGAAACAGTTGGTGATCGTCCAGACGTACTTGGAGATCGATGGATATGCGAGGTACTAGGTGCCTCCGGTTTCGTTCAGACCCAGAACGGACTTGTAAATGGACTGTGTGTCTGACATTGGATTTTAGTCCGTGCGATTGATCTCTATTAAATATATATCTGTTTGGCGGCGGAGAATTTATTCTCTTGCTTAACGCCCTTCTCTGAGACGTACGAGCTCAGGGGTTATATATTGATGGATATCAAACGCATGGAGTGAATTGCCTGTGTGGCATGCCTAAGTGGCAATTGATCGAGGCTTCTGTTGAAAAGCAAAGTCTTGTGGTGATGATCAAAGCACGGCCTTTGTGGCGTAGCTTTGTGTAACGTTTACCTCGCGAGTTTCACACCCGGTATGAACCAAAAACGGGAGACGGACCTCAGGGAGGGCATGCGTTTCTTTCTAGTTAGAAGTGGCGTCAGTGGTTTTACACGCCCTGACGAGTTTGACTTATGTGGTTGTTGCTGTTGCGAGGCGCCTCGGATTGATCGGTCGTTCTCGAACCGATGGAGTCATTTAGTTGGCTCTCTTACGCCCCAAAGGGTGGGGAAACGTAGTGTTCAGGCATTTTAATCCACATCGGTGGACCGGCCCTGTCGCTCCTAGGGTCACTCGAGCTCTGATCCTATGGCTCGGGCTAGAGAGTCACGAATCGGTTGAGGACTATCTTTTGCCTCGGTTCATAGACGGAAATCCAATTTCCAAATACGTGCCATTTGCGGTTTTATTTGTAAACCTATTTATGGCGACATAGTGGCATGGGACGCTCATGTCGCCTATGATTGATACTTATGATTCGAAGTTGTTTTATACACTATGCACTTATAATAGTATCAAACGATTTGTTTTAAACGTACCAAGCATTCTTTGGCTGTTATAAGGTAAAAACCCTATCCCCCGGCTTGCGTTGCATTGTGTGATAGGACCTGGGTCTTATAACAGCTTCATTTTTCTTTATTTAGCATTGCGCTGTTTGTTTTATGCACTGGTATTCTTGGGAGGAAACCCGTTCCGTGTTATACGGCGTGGTCCCTTGATTTACCTAACTTTGAAAATAAAGATTAATAACTGTTTTAGTTCTCACACCAGTCCCATGACTGACCTGGAGTTTATTGTTTTAACCTAAACTCTGGGTGCCCTTATTTTGACACGGGCAGCTAGTAGTTTTGGTTTTGCAGATTTATATTCACAGGATCCTGGTTTACAGCTGGAACGATATCCGGAAAGCTTTGTATCCGTATATCTTCTTCTAGTTGTGTATTGTATTATTTTCCGCTGCTATGTATTTAAATGTAATTTAAATCTCTGATATTTCTGTGTAATATTCATTTATACTCTGTATATTCTTGTAATCTGATGCACTGTTGTTATATATAGTGAAATGTTCTGCTGTATGCATTCTGTTTTGTCCTGTTCTCAAACGATAGGGCGTTTCGAACGGCTTGGATCGGTTTAGCGACTGGTTCGGACCGAGCGAAATCCCTGCTCGTCACAGATATGTCGAAGATGAAGACGGTGATTGAAGACCGGAAGTCTTCACATCATTTGGGTGTTTACTGATGATCTTGATTGGGATGTACACCCAAGAGGAGGGAAATAGTTGGTGATCGTCCAGACGTACTTGGAGATCGATGGATATGCGAGGAAAGTGCCTCCGGTTTCGTTCAGACCCAGAACGAACTTGTAAATGGGCTGTGTGTCTGACATTGGATTTTATTCTGTGTTGATTGATCTCTATTAAATATACATCTGTTTGGCGGCGAAGAATTTATTCTATTGCTTAAATCCCTTCTCTGAGACGTATGAGCTCAGAGGTTGTATATCGATGGACATCAGTTGCATGGAGTGAATTGCCTGTATGGCATGCCTAAGTGGAAAATGATCAAGGCTTCTGTTGAAAAGCAAAGTCTTGTGGTTGATGAGCAAAGCACAGCCTATGTGGCATAGCTTTGTGTATAACGTGAATTCGTGAGCCCCACACCTCGGTATGAGTCAAAAACGGGATATGGACTGTTTGGAGAACACGACGTTTCTTTCTAGCTATGGGTGATGTCGGTGACCTACCAGCCCTGACATTTATATACCTTTTACCTGTGCGGTTGTTGAAATGCGAGGCGCCTCGAATATATATGGTCGATAACTGACACTATGTGAGCCGACATACAGACCATTATTATATAGGTCCTGTAGGACCGGGAAACGTGTGCTCAGGAATAACTAATCCTCCAAAGTTAGGTGAGGATCGGCCCAACCGATTCCAAGGATCGCTGTGTGTGGTCCTGAGACATTTGCTAGAGTGTCTCGAACGGAGAGGAGCTTGCCCCTTGCCTCGACTCATGATGGAATCCAATTTCCAATACGTGATATTTCGGTTTTATTTGTAGAGCCTAGTAGGTTGACATAGTGGTATGGGTCACTCATGCCGTCTATGATTTATACATTATGATTGAAGTTGTTTTCTTCACTTATAGTAATAATAAAATATGAAATTTCACGTACCAAGCATTTTTGGCTATTATAAGGTAAAAACCCTATCCTCCGTCTTTTGTTGCATTGTGTGATGTGACCTGGGTCTTATAATAGCTTCATTCTTCTTTATTTAGCATTGCGCTGTTGTTTTGTGCACTGGTATTCTTGGGGTAAAAACTCGTTCCGTGTTATACGGAGTGGTCCCTCGATTTACCTAACTTTAAAAATAAAGATTAATAACTGTTTTAGTTCTCACACTAGTCACATGACTGACTTGGAGTTTATTGTTTTAACCTAAACTCTGGGTGCCCTTATTTTCCACACGGGCAGCTAGTAGTTTTGGTTTTGAAGATTTATATTCACAGGATCCTGGTTTACAGCTGGAACGATACTCGGAAAGCTCTGTATCCGTGTATTACTTCTAGTTGTGTTTTGTATTATTTTCCGCTATGATGTATTTAAATGTAATTTAAATCTCGGCTATTTTCTGTGTAATATTTATTCATACTCTGTATATTCTTGTATTCTGATGGAATTGGTGTAATATACAATGAAATGTTCTTCTGTTTTTGTTCCAATGTGTGTTGTTCTCAAGCATTCCGGGCTTTCCTTCACGGGGAAGTTCGGGTCGCTACATACTGCGTGAAACAGATAAAAAAGGAATCCAAACCTTTCAGAAATAAAGAATGGCGGAGTGGATCCCAAAGGTGAGAAGTCCTCACTATAATTTTCTTTGTACAATTATTTATTTCATAACTGCATATATGAAATGTTCCCCATCGTCCACAGACCATGGACGACTTGTTTAGTTGTTTGCGTTGATTGGAGTACTGGTTTGAATTTGGTTTGGTGTGTGAATTGGATAGATTAGATTTGGTTTGTGTATGGCGTGAGCCATTATTAGGTGAGGAATAAGGCTAGACCTTATCCCGGTTCTAGTTTCGCACCGTTATGCCGCCAAAATTTTCTAAAATAAGTTAGAAAAATAAAAATATCATTTTTATTAGATAAATGAACTGAATAGAATACTCATATGCTAAATAAATTATTTATCGTTAAAAATATAATTTTTAACGTGCATATAAATAAAATAAATATTCATTTACAAATCAAAGGATTTGTTTATGTCACCCATTTGACTGATATGGATTGGGATGATAAATTTTACACATCACCCAACAACATAAATAATATTCAGTATTTGTTGGTTGAAACCCCACACGGGTGTTGGGATGATATTTTACGTACACTAATCCCAATTATTTAGTTGTATGTCGATCGATTGGTTGATAGGCTGTTGTAAGTGTTAATTATTTATATTTAGTGCTTATGCAGTTGTGTAATGCACTCTGGATGATGACTGATTGTTATTAAATACATGTGTTGTATGGAATCCATATAAATAACATTATATGGTAATGGACTGGGTCTCATTCCAATTTAGACAATAAAGAATATATTAAAACAATATTCATAAAAGCAATAAATATTCATGTGTTGAATAAGAAAATATTCATGTGTTGAATAAAATAAAATAAAATAAGATGTTCATGTGTTGAATAAAAATATATAAACAATAAAAATATCATTTTTATTGAATATAAACCATATAAATTATTCATGTGTTGAAGAAAACATTCATGTGTTGAATAAAATAAAATAATAAATATTTTAAATAATATTTAGTAAATGGATCAAAATATGATTTTGATGTCCGATTTGGGATGGACACTAATATATTTAAATATATAAAGCCGTGTTGATTAGATTAACGCCATTTTGACGTGAATGATATTTATATCGATTTTATTCATTTTTATAATGAATATCGAAAAGGAAATGATTTCAAAATCTAATGTTCTGAAAATATTATCATTTATATATTAATGATATGGAATATTCAATTTTGATTTGAAAATGAATATGGAGTTGAAATCGTTTTGAAAACAAATTTAAAACGATTTTTAAAATATGTTTTAAAATGGAAATCGACAAAATATAATATATATATATTATATATATTTAATGGCCTGAATAGAACGCGCCGCATCGCGGTAGTTCGTGAATTTCAACCATTGACTTCGAATTGACGTTACGGGAGATCCAACCGTCAGATTCTCGTGAAACTGGAACTGTTGGGTTCGTATCGAAAAGAGATTTCTAACGAACATTAGAGATTTGAAATATAATGGTTCGATTTGGAATTATGTCCAAATCAAATTTGGAAAAGGTCGCTCTAAGTGCAGTTCGATGGTCGTTTATGGAAATCGATTGTACGAGCCTTGATAAAATTATTAAAAATATCGATAATTTGTGTAAAATCATAATAAATGATTTTGAAAGAATTGGGATGAAAAATTCCATATTTGAAAAGATAAAAATATATTTTTATCGAAATGAACTAGTTATTAACTAGAATTATAATCCAATTATTTTTAAATAAATAAATTGGATTGAGAATGGGTTTTGATATAACTAGAATTTCCAATAAATAAATTGGAATGGATTTGAATCGAAATTTTCTTCGGAATATTTTGATATTGGATTCCGTGATTATACGGATATTATGGAGGAATTTGGAAGATGTATATATCGTTATTCCAATACGATATTTGTTGATTTGGGAATTTGATACTGAATATAAGCCGATTTATTTTCTATTCATAGCCTTGTATTTAATATCAAATTGGTTTTAGGGTTTAGCATGAACGGTGTTTTAAATAACACTTGTTCTTGAACCCGGTTAACAATGGAATGAGATTTTGGGTTTGATGTGAATGTTATCTTTAATAATACTATTCTCAAACTCAATGGAGTTAAGAAAATTAGAAATAACTTGAGGTTAGCTAAGCTGAATGGTTTCCTGGGTATTGATCTGATGTTGGTTTCGACCTTCGGGATTAATACTTAGTGAATTGTTCTCTTACTAATTTATGGTTAGAGACTGATGGAATGTGATTTTGGGTTTATCGTGAACCATGTTTTAATATCATTCGTTCTTTAACCCAGTTAAAGATAAGATTAATTTCTTAGCTTTGAATAATCATCAATATTGATTTTTGGGAAGATTAGAATTAAGTGGAGTTTTAATGAATCTTTAATCAGATTGAAATGATCAAGAATGGAGTATAACAAGTTTTTCTCCAAAGCGATAGTTAAATCTTTAAGTAGATTTGAACATGAAATGGTAATTAATTTTATTGATAACACCATGGTGTTAGATATGGAGTATTACTAGTTTTTCTACATGAGATGAATATGTTTGGATTGGGAAATTAAAAAAATGGTTACTTCGGTAAGGTGCACTAATCTCGACTAGTTTGGAAAACCTTAATATGGTTTGAAATGATATCCAAAGGAAGATTAAAGAATAAATTTAAAGAATCTATCTTTGATAAAATTAACGGGACCATATTCCCTAATGATTTGAATATTTGAATAAAAGAATATTATGAATGGAATAAGGCGTATGTTGTGTTTGGGTAACACTTGTTTATTACATGCACGGGTTATTCGGAAAAGGCCGGGTTTATACCCATTCTGAATAACTGATTCGACGATGCAGACGGTGGTTGAAGACCGGAGGTCTTCACATCGTTTGGATGATTACTGATGTCTTGATTGGGCTGTAAACCCAAGACAAGGTAATAAGTGGAGATCGTCTAGACGCACTTAGAGATCGACGGATAAGCGAGGGCCTCTCTCCTGTATTGGACATATGGGGCGAGGAAAAAGGTGCCTCCGGTTTCGTTCAGACCCAGAACGAACTTGTAAATGGACTGTGTCTGACATTGGATTTTATTCTGTGTTGATTGATCTCTATTTAATATATTCTCTGTTTAATATATATCTGTTTGGCGGCGGAGAATTTATTCTTTGCTTAGCACCCTTCTCTGAGACGTATAAGCTCAGAGGTTATATATCGATAGACATCAGTCGCATGGCGTAAATTGTCTGTGTGGCATGCCTGTGTGGCAAATGATCAAGGCTTTTACTGAAAAGTAGAGTCTTGTGGTTGATGATCAAAGCACGGCCTGTGTGGCATAGCTTTGTGTATAGCGTTAATTCGCGAGACTCATACCTCGGTATGAGTCAACAACGGGATCGTGACTGCAGGAGTGCACGACGTTTCTTTCTAGCTATGGGTGGTGTCGGGGTTTTTCACACCCTGATATTTATATTATTTTTACCTGTGTGGTTGTTGGAATGCGAGGCGCCTCGGATATGTTGTTCTCCATGGAGCCGGTGGATAGGTCTGATAGGACCACGAAACGTGTGTTTAGGTATAACTAATCCGCAATGTGTAGGCCGGCCCTGAAGATCCAAGGGTTAGCCAGCGTCCGAATCCTGAGACATTTGCTAGAGTGTCTCAAAGCGGTGAGGAGCCATCTCTGGCCTCGACTCATGACGGAAATCCAATTTCCAATACGTGACATTTCGGTTTTGATTGTAGAGTCTAGTATTGGCGACATGATAGATGGTACCCATGCCGCCTATGATTGATGCATTTACATTTGAAGTTGTTTTCATACACTTTACACTATAATAGTATCAAAACGATTTTTTTTAAACGTACCAAGCATATTTGGCTATTATAAGGGAAAACTCTATCCTCCGGCTTGCGTTGCATTGTGTGATGGGACCTGGGCCTTATAATAGCTTCATTTATCTAAAAAGCATTGTGCTGTTTATTTTATGCACCAATATTGTTGGGAGGAAACTCATTCTGTGTTATTTAGCATGGTCCCTTGATTTACTTTATTTATAAAGTAAAGATTTAATAACTGTTTTAGTTCTCATACTAGTCACATGACTGACCTGGAGTTTATTGTTTTAACCTAAACTCTGGGTGCCCCTATTTTCCACACTGGCAGCTAGTAGTTTGGGTTTTGCAGATTTACATTCACAAGATCCTGGTTACAGCTGGAATGATATCCGGAAAGCTCTCTATCTGTGTATCTATTTCAGTTGTGTTCTGTATTATTTTTCGCTGCATTGTAATTTGTAAATCTCTGATATTTATCAAATGTATATTATTTGTTCAAACTCTGTATATTCTTGTACTCTGATGTAAATTGTTGTAATATGCAATAAAATGTTCTTCTTTTTGTGTTCTGATTCGTCTTGTCCTCATAGCAATCCGGGCTTTCCTTTATGGGGGAGTTCGGGTCGTTACACTTATATACCAAAAGTTGAGATTTTTATATAGGAAAAGAAATGATTTTTTATATTGAAAAGTTGTGATTTTTAACATGATAAAAAGATTATATTTTTAAAAAGTAAAAAGGCTATAATTTTTTTAAAAGTAAAAAGTCTATATTTTTAAAAGTAAAAAGACTATATTTTTAAAAGTAAAAAGACAATATTTTTAAAAGTAAAAATATTATATTTTTAGCAAGTAAAAAGATGTGATTTTTAAAAAGTAAATAAAAAGATTTGATTTTAAAAAATATAAAGACGGGATATTTTTAGAAATATAAAATGATATTTTTATCGTACGAAAGAAAATTTTTAGCGATATAAAAATAGAAATTTTAGCGATATAAAAATAGAATTTTTAGCGATATAAAAAAATGCGATTTTTAAATATATAAACATCATATTAAAATGGTGATTTTTACTGTGAACAATGTGAAAAAGATTGCGTTGGAAATTCGAGCAAATCTGAACCGATCAGAAATAAAGAATGGAGTAGTGGATCCCAAAGGTAAGAACTTCTCACTTTAATTTATTTTCTAGTTAAATATATATAATAGGATGCAGACAGTGCTTAGTAGCACTTGACACCTTTGCTTGAAACCATGTTTGTTTGATTGTTTGGTTGATTGAATTATTTGGTTGAATTTGGTTGTTTGGGTGAAATGAATAGATTAGATTTGGTTTGTACATAGCGCAAGCCATTATTAGGCGGGGGATATGGCTAGACCTTATTCCGGTACTAATATCGCACCATTATACTGCCGAAATTTTCTTAAAATATTAGAACAATAAAAACATCTCTTTATTGTATAAATGAACTGTATAAATTTTTTCATGATATGAAATAAATATTTTATAGTTAAAGATATAATTTTTAACGTGTATATGAATAAAATAAATATCCATTTACAAATCAGACGATTTGTTTGTGTACACACATTTTACTGATATTGATTAGGACGATATATTTTACACATCGCCCAACTGCACGAATAATAATGATTATTTGTTGTTTGAAAACCCCACATGGGTATTGGGATGATATTGGACATACACTAATCCCAATATTTAGTTGTATGCCAATCGATTAGTTGACAGGCTGTTGTAAGCATTAATTATTTATATTTTACGCTTATGTAGTTGTGTAATACATTTTTGGATGATGGTTGACTGTGTTTGATTATTGTTGTGTACGTGTGTGTATGAAATCCATATAAATAAAATTATATGGTAATTGGCTGTGTCTGATTCCAATTCAGAAAGAACTAATATTTTAAATTAACAAATGTTTTAAATTGACGAATATAGAATACTTTAAAATAACTAATATTTTAAAATAATATTCAGTAATGGATCAAAATATGTTTTTGATGCCCGATTTGGGATAGACATGAAAATATTTAAATATATGAAGCCGTGTTGATTAGATTAACGCCATTTAGACATGAATGATATTTATATCGATTTTGTTCATTTTTATAACGAATACCGAAATGGAAGTGATTTCAAAAATCTAATGTTTTGAAAATATTATCATTTATATATTAATGATATGGAATATTCAATTTTGATTTAAAATTGAATATGAAGTTGAAATCGTTTTGAAAACGAATTTAGAACGATTTATAAAATACATTTTAAATGGAAATCGATGAAATATATATAATATATATTATATATATTTAACGGCCTGAATAGAACGCGCCGCGCCGCTGTAGTTTGTGAATTTTGACCATTGAATATGAAGTTGAAATCGTTTTGAAAACGAATTTAGAACGATTTATAAAATACATTTTAAATGGAAATCGATGAAATATATATTATATATATTTAACGGCCTGAATAGAACGCGCCGCGCCGCTGTAGTTTGCGAATTTTGACCATTGACTTTGAATGGACATTACGGGTGATCTGACCGTCGGATTCTCCTAAAAATGGAACCGTTAAGTTCGTATCGAAAAGAGATTTCTAAAGAATACAAGAGATTTGAAATCTAATGGTTGGATTTGGAATTATGTCCAAATCAAATTTGGAAAAGGTCGTTGTTATTGCAGTTCGATGACCCTTTTTGGAAATCGATTGTACGGGCCTTGATAAAATTATTAAAAATATCAATAATTTATGTAATATCATAATAAATTATTTGGAAAGAATTGGGATGAAAATTTCCATATTTGAAAAGACAAAAATATATTTTTATTGAAATGAACTAGAATTATAAATCCAATATTTTTAAATAAATAAATTGGATTTGAAATGGTTTTAAAAATAACCAGAATTTTCAATATATGAATTGGAATGTATTTGAATTGAAATTATCTTCGGAATATTTCGATATTGGATTCCGTGATTATACAGATATTATGGAGGAATTTGGAAGATATATATTGTTATTCCCAATACGATATTTGTTGATTTCAAAATTTGATATTGGATATAAGCCGATATAAATTCTATTCAGCGCCTTGTATTTAATATTGAATTGAATTTTGGGTTTGTCATGAATGGTTCCTTAAATAACACTGTTCTTAAACCCCGTGTGAAAAGAATAGATCTTTTAATTAAGATTATTAGAGTTTCCAGTTAATTAACATTTAATTGGGATAAAATGGGATGTGAATTGGGTTTATCGTGAATTGTGTTTTTAACGACATTCGTTCTTTAACCCAATTTATAGTGAAATATGATTTGGAATGTATAAATCTTTTATTAAGATTTAACGGGAATTTTCCAAAGTAAAGTTTTCCAATTTAATATATTAAATTGGAATTGATTGGAATTCGATTTGATAATAATCGAAATGAGCTTCTGTGGAGGAAGAATGTTAATATATATGGAATTTAAAAGGCTTTGTCATTATTCCATTTATATTATTAATCAGATATGGAAATTGATATCGATTATAGATTAATCTGTTTTCCATGAAGATTCCAATTTAATGGAAGAGGATATTGTGAACTGTGTTATAAATGACATTGGTTCTTTAACCCAGTTAAAGACAGGATTACGTGTTGATCATTGTATTTCGAACTGTATGGTTGATCTTTGCTAAATATATATCTGATTGGTGGTGGAGAATTTATTCTCTTGCTTAACACCCTTCTCTAAGACGTATGAGCTTAGAGGTTATATATAGGCAGAAATCAATAGTACGGTGTAGATTGTCGATGCGACATGTTTGATTTTCCAAAGTTAAATAATCACTAATATTGATTTTTGGGAAGATTGAAACTAAGTGTTGTATTAATGAATCTTTAATTAGATTGAAATGTGAATTGATAATTTAAATTATCAAATTTGGGAAATGATCAAGAGTGGAGCATTGCCAGTTTTTCTCCAAGCGATAGTTAAATCTTTAATTAGATTTGAATGGAAAATGGTAATTAAATTTACCGATAACACCGTGGTGTTAGATATGGAGTATGGCCAATTTTGCTCCATGGGATGAATAGTTTGGGATTGGGAAATTAAACGAATGATTACTTCCGTAAGGTGCTCTAATCCCGACTAGTTTGGAAAACCTTAATATGGTTTGAATTGATATCCAAAGGAAGATTAAAGAATAAATTTAAAGAATTTACCTTTGATAAAATTAATGGGAACCTTTCCCAAATGATATGAATGTTTGAATAAAAGAATATTCTAAATTGGAATGAGGCGCATGCTGTGTTTTTATAGCACTTATTTATTATATACGCGAGTTATTCAGAAAGGCCGGGTTTATACCCATTCTGAATAACTGATTCGACGATAAGTCGATGATGAAGACGGTGGTTGAATACCAGAGGTCTTCACATCGTTTGGATGATTACCGATGTCTTGATTGGGATGTACACCCAAGATAAGGTAATAAGTGGTGATCGTTCCATACGTACTTGGAGATCGACCGGATATGCGAGGACCTCTCTCCTGTATTGGACATACGGGACGGGGAATAAGGTGCATCCGGTTTCGTTCAGACCCAGAACAAACTAGTAAATGGATGTGTGTCTGACATTGGATTTTATACTATGTTGATTGATCTCTATTAAATATATATTTGTTTGGCGAAGGAGAATTTATTCTCTTGCTTAACGCCCTTCTCTGAAACGTACGAGCTTAGAGGTTATATATCGATAGACATCAATTGCATGACGTGAATTGCCAGTGTGGCATGCTGAGATGCAGATGATCAAGGCTTCTGTCGAAAAGCAGAGTCTTGTGGTTGATGATCAAAGCACGACTTTAATGTAGCGTAGCTTTATGTATATCATTAATTCGCGAGCCTCACACCTCGATATGAGTCAAAAACGGGATCAGACCATTGGGGGAACATGACGTTTCTTTCTAGCTATGGGTGGTGTCAGCGTTTTGCAAGCCCTGACATTTTTATATTTTTACCTATGTGGTTGTTGAATTGCGAGGCGCCTCGGATATATCGGTCTCTACGGAGCCGATAGATATTGAGTCATTTGGCTCATAGACGCCCGATAGGGCGGGGAAACGTGTGTTCAGGAGTAACTAATCCTCAAACGTAAGGGAGGACCGGCCCAACCGATCCAAGGGTTCACTGCGGGGGATATTGAGGCATTTGCTAGAGTGTCTTGAAGCGGAGAGCAGCCATCCCGTGCCTCGACTTATGACGGAAATCCAATTTCCAGTACGTGACATTTCAGTTTTGATTATAGAGCCTAGTGTTGGCAACATGATATATGGTATCCATGCCGTCTATAATTGATACATTTATATTTGAAATTGTTTTATACACTATGCACTTATAATAGTATCAAAATGATTTGTTTTAAACGTACCAAGCATGTTTGGCTATTATAAGGGAAAACCCTATCCTCCGGTTTGCATTGCATTGTGTGATGGGACCTGGGTCTTATAATAGCTTCATTTTTCCAAAAAGCATTGGGTTGTTTGTCTTATGCATTGGTATTCTTGGGAGGAAACCCGTTCCGTGTTATATGGCGTGGTCCCTAGATTTACTTTATTTTTAAAGTAAAGATTTAATAACTTTTTAGTTCTCACACCAGTCACATGACTAACCTGGAGTTTATTGTTTCAACCTAAACTCTAGGTGCCCCTATTTTCCACATGGGCAGCTAGTAGTTTTGGTTCTGCAGATTTATATTCACAAGATCCCGGTTTACAGCTGGAATGATATTCGAAAAGCTCGGTATCCATGTATCTCTTTTAGTTGTGTTTGTATCATTTTCTGCTGCATTGTAATTTGTAAATCTCTGATATTTATCAAATGTGTAATATTTATTCATACTCTGCAATATTCTTGTACTCCGATGTAAATTGTTGTAATAAGCAATGAAATGTTCTTCTGCTTGCATTCTGATTTGTCGTGTTCTCAACTCAATCCGGGCTTTCCTTTAAGGGGAAGTTTGGGTCGTTACAGTGCCGAATCGACAAAACATGTCAACACGAAACGTCCAAAACAACAGATTGTTATTAGATTCTGAGGTAAATAGAATAAATCACAGAATCATAGATCACAGACACAGATACAGAGCAATATAATACCTCGCAACAGAAATGACAAAATACAATAGTAGTTCATGAAGCTACTAAATAAAAATTTACATTAGAGTTTACATTAATAATACAGTGGAAGACTTAAACAATGAATTTCAGGTACATAAATTAATGATAACAATTTGAAACAAAAATGACATAAATAGCTGGATGACTGGACCAATAGAATGAGTAGATACAAGTGAGCAAATGCCAATATAAACTTCAACTCTAATAATGAATCTTGAAGACTGGAATTCTACATCTGACCCGAGCAATAATGCAAAACAAAACAACTCAGATCAGGACTTACATTCTCATGAAATTAAATCAATTCAAATGAAATATTCGATAAAGTGCAATCAGTAACTTAAAGGATGTTTGGGATCACCATCCTCTAAGGATCCGTCAAACTAATAATATACAGTATAATACGCTATATATAATAGTGTCTATCAGTAAAGTAAAATATCGAAATAGCGTAAGCGAGATTACCATGATTACCCTTACACCGTTTATATATTCCCATAGTATATATGGTACCGTAATTCCTTCGTAAACTGGAGGGCTACCAGAGGGCACTCCATATAAAATGATACAAAACAAAGTCATAGAGGGCTCGTATAGGACATGTGACAAGGCACGCAAGGAATGCCAGGGTGGATTCACCGTTTGCAGAGCCGGACTGGTGGTAATGCATATCAGCTACTACCGCCCACCTCAAGACACACTCCCATATCAAATCGAAGGGGGGCCACCAAAACACATCACAAAAGAAATAGTATGGTATCGAAGATGTGCACTTGATAGGAGGTATGACCTCACTTGGTCTGTGCATAGCTCCTTATTTAGCCACATCAAGCTGACTCAAGGTAGTCAGGGTCTCGTAATTAATATGAAATAGAAAATGGAGTCGTTCGCCAAATCATCCCTTTCATACTGGAACTCCACCGCGTACACAGTTGTTAAAGTGGTTTCGGTATTGGTAGAGAGTATAACAACAGCCGATCCGGGTCTCTTTAACAACCAATCGTTTACATTTTTAACACCATGGCCATTATTTTATAAATCAGTTTATAAAGTCAATTATATGAAATCTCATATTCAGATTTCAAAATTAAATATCTAACTTCGAATATATTCAATTTTGAAAACAACTCTTTTAAATTGGTTTAATCAAATCGATTTAGGAAATCTTATCGTAAATATCACAAATATAGTATAAATCAATACTATATCATTTAACTTCGATTATAATTTCCGAAATCGATGCATGATAAATTTCAATTCAAAATGGCTTATATTAAAACCATATCTTAAAGGGTCTCATTTCCATTTAAATCAATACCAAAACATTTAACTTAGTTAATATCTTGGTTTGGTTTATTTTTCACAAAAATCAAGTTTGAAACAATTCGAACTGAGACGACCCGAACTTCCCCGTGAAGGAAAGCACGGATAGAATTGAGGACAAGACAAAATAGAACGCATACAGAAGAACATTTCATTGCTATTACAACAATTCCATCAGATACAAGAATATACAGAGTATAAATGAATAAATTACATTCGACAAATATCATAGATTACAATAAATTACATAGCAGCGGAAAAATATACAAAACACAACTGAAAGTGATACACGGATACAGAGCTTTCCGAGCATCGTTCCAGCTGTTAATCAGGACCCTGTGAATATAAATCTGCAAAACCAAAACTACTAGCTGCCCATGTGGAAAATAGGGGCACCCAGAGTTTAGGTTAAAACAATAAACTCCAGGTCAGTCATGTGACTGGTGTGAGAACTAAAACAGTTATTTAAAACTTTACTTTAAAAGAGAGTAATTCAAGGGACCACGCCGTATACACGGACCGGGTTTCCTCCCAAGAATACTAGTGCATATAACAAAACAACGCAATGCTTTTTGGAAAAATGAAGCTATTATAAGACCCAGGTCCCATCACATAATGTAACGCAAGCCGGAGGATAGGGTTTTCCCTTATAATAGCCAAACATGCTTGGTACGTTTAAAACAAATCATTTGATACTATTATAAGTGTATAGTGTCAAAACAATTTCAATCATAAATATCAATCATGGGCGGCATGGGTACCATCTATCATGTCGCCATACTAGTTCTACAATTAAAACCGCAATATCACGTATTGGAAATTGGATTCCGTCATGAGTCGAGGCAAGGGGCAAGCTCCTCTCCGCGTTCGAGACACTCTAGCAAATGCCTCGGGACCGCACACAGCAATCCCTGGATCCTCCAAGGCCGGTCCTCTCTTACTTTTGAGGATTGGCAATTCCTGAACACACGTTTCCCGGTCCTTACAGACCTATATCCGAGGCGCCTCGTATCCAACAACCACACAGGTGAAAAGTATATAAATGCCAGGGCTGGTAGGTCACTGACACCACTCTAGCTAGAAAGAAACGTCGTGCACTCCTTGGGTCCGTATCCCGTTTTTGACTCATACTGAGGTGTGAGGCTCGCGAATTCACGTTATACACAAAGCTACGCCACACAGGCCGTGCTTTGATCATCAACCACAAGACTTTGCTTTTCAACAGAAGCCTTGATCAATTGCCACTTATGCGTGCCACACAGGCAATCCACTCCATGCGACTGATGTCCATCGATATACAACCTCTGAGCTTGTACGTCTCAGAGAAGAGCGTTAAGCAAGAGAATAAATTCTCCGCCGCCAAACAGATGTATATTTAATAGAGATCAATCAACACAGAATAAAATCCAATGTTAGACACACAATCCATTTACAAGTTCGTTCTGGGTCTGAACGAAACTGGAGGAACTTTCCTCGCATATCCATCCATCTCCAGGTACGTCTGGACGATCACCAACTGATTCCCTCATCCTGGGTGTACAGCCCAATCAAGATCATCAGTAATCACCCAAACGATGTGAAGACTTCCGGTCTTCAACCACCGTCTTCATCTTCGACATCTCGTCGAATCGGTTATTCAGAATGGGTATAAACCCGACCTTTCTGAATAACCCACGTATATAATAAATGAATGTTACACAAACACAACAAACGCCTCATTCCAATTCAGAATATTCTTTTATTCACAAAAACACATTCTTAGGGAAATGTTCCCATTAATTTTATCCAAGATAAATTCTTCTAAATTTATTCCATAATCTTCCTTTGGATATCATTTCAAACCATTTTATGGTTTTCCAAACTAGTCGGGATTAGCGAACCACACCGAAGTAATTATTTATTTTATTTCCCAATCCCAACCCATATATCCCATGGAGCAAAACTGGTAATACTCCATATCTAACACCATGGTGTTATCGGTAAAATTAATTACCATTTCACGTTCAAATCTAATTAAAGATTTAACTATCGCTTTGGAGCAAAACTGGTGATACTCCACTCTCGATCACTTTTCAGATTTGATAATTTAAATTATCAATTCACATTTTAATCTAATTAAAGATTCATTAAAACTACACTTAGTCTTAATTCTTTCAAAAATCAACATCTTGCCTTTAACTGGGTTAAAGAACCAATGTCATCTAAAACACGATTCACGATAAACCCAAATCACATTTGATATTAAATACAAGGCTCTGAATAGAAAATATATCGGCTTATATTCAATATCAAATTCTGAAACCAACAAATATCGTATTGGAAATAACGATATAAAATATATCTTTCAAATCCCCATAGCAATATTTGTATAGTCACGAAATCCAACATCGAAATATTCCGAAGATAATTTCGATTCAACTCCAGTCCAATCCACGTATTGGGAATACTGATTATTTTTAAAATCACTTTCAAATTCAATTTATTTATTTCAAAAATAAATTGATTTTAATTCTAGTTCACAACGGGTTCATTTCGATAAAAATCTATTTTTATCATTTCAAATGTGGAATTCTTCATCCCAGTTCTTTCCGATTCACATATTATGATTTTACACAAATTATCAATATTTTTAATAATTTTATCAAGGCCCGTACAGTCGATTTCCATCAACGGCTATTGAACTGCACTTACAGCGACCTTTTTCAAATTTGATTTGGACATAATTCCAAATCCAACCATTAGATTTCAAATTTCTAACATTCATTGGAAAGCTCTTTTCGATACGAACCCAACGGTTCCGGTTTTAGGAGAATCCGACGGTCGGATCTCCCGCAACGTCAATTCGAAGTCAATGGTCGAAATTCACGAACTGCCGCGGAGCGGCGCGTTCTATTCAGGCCATTTTATATATAATATATATATATATTATATATATATATATTATATATTTCGTCAATTTCCTTTTAAAACGTATTTTATAAATCGTTTTAAATTCGTTTTCAAAACCATTTCAACTCTATATGCAATTTCTAATCAAAATTGAATATTTCCTATCATAACTATATAAATGATAATATTTTCTAAATGTTATATTTTGAAATCACTTCTTTTCTATATTCATTATAAAACGAATATAATCGATATAAATATCGTTCACGTCAAAATAGCGCAACTCTAATCAACACGGCTTTATATATTTCAATAAATCCGTTATTCTACTCAACAAATGAATATTTATTCCAATCAACACATGAATCTATATTTCTTCCAACACCTGACTAATCTCAACACATGAGTACTGTCAACACATCACTATTTTTGTTATGTAAAATATTTTATAAAACTATGGTATCTATCGTTTGATTTTCAATTAGACTTCAACCGTAAAGTAGTTCTAATTTTAAATATGATAAAGATGTAAATTTCATTGTATAAAATATTTCACTCAACACATGAACATCGTCAACACAAGACTATTTTTATATTCAACACACGAATTTTCTTTTATAATATTCCTTATTTTCCCCGATTGGAATGAGGCCCAATCAATCACCATATAATGTTAATTATATGGATTCCATACAACATATGTATATAATAGCAATAATAAACAATCAACCATCAACCAAAGTGCACTACACTGTATAAGCATCAAATATAAATAATCGATGCTTACACAGTCTATCGACCAATCGATCGACAATAATTAAATAATTGGGATTAGTGTACACCAAATATCATCCCAACACCCGTGTGGGGTTTCAAATCAACAAACACTGAATATTATTTGTGCAGTTAGGTGATGTGTAAAATTTATCATCCCAATCAATATCAGTCAAATAGGTGTACATAAACAAACCGTCCGGTTTGTAAATGAATATTTATTTATTCACATTCACGTTAAAAATTATATTTTTAACGATAAAATATTCTATTTCAACACACGAATTTCTATTCAGTTCATTTATTCAATAAAAATGATATTTTTATTTTTCTAACATATTTTAGAAAATTTCGGCGGCATAACGGCACGATACTAGAAACGGGATGAGGCCTAGCCTTATCCCCGGTCCAGTGAAGGCCCACGCCATTCACACATCAATCAAATCCATTCCATTTCACCAAACAATTCAATTCCAACCAAATAAACTAACCAACCAACTACTCAAACAAACAATTTAACAAGCAAGACATCCATGGTCTGTGGATGATGGGTGTCGGGTGCTACTAAGCACCGTCTGCATCCTAGTATATATATATATATATATATATATATATATATATATATATATATAACTAGAAAAAGAGAATTTAGAGTGAGAAGTTCTCACCAATAGCTATCCAACTTCACGACACTTCATTTATAAAAATCTTCTTCATTCTCGCCTTTTTATCATCTTCGTTGCCCGTAGTCACTACATATGTAAAAATCGGATTTTTACTTCGCTATTCTATATATAAAAATCGAATTTTTACTTTTCTATTCAATATATAAAAATCGAATTTTTACTTTGCTATTCAATATATAGAAATCTCGCCTTTTCAAATATAAAGATTTCGTCTTTTCAAATATAAAGATTTCACCTTTTCAAATATAAAGATTTCGCCTTTTTAAATATAAAGATTTCGCCTTTTTTTAAATATAAAGATTTCGCCTTTTTAAAATAAAGATTTCGCCTTTTCAAATATAAAGATTTCGCCTTTTTAAATATAAGGATTTCGCCTTTATAAAATAAAGTTTTCGCCTTTATAAAATAAAGTTTTCGCCTTTTTAAATATAAAGATTTCGCCTTTATAAAATAAAGTTTTCGCCTTTATAAAAATAAAGTTTTCGCCTTTATAAAAATAAAGTTTTCGCCTTTATAAAAATAAAGTTTTCACCTTTATAAAAATAAAGTTTTCGCCATTTCTAATTTAAAAATCTCGCCTTTTCTAATTTAAAAATCTCGCCTTTTCTAATTTAAAAATCTCGCCTTTTCTAATTTAAAAATCTCGCCTTTTCTAATTTAAAAATCTCGCCTTTAAGCTGAAAATCCTATTTAAAAATAAAAATAATAATCATAGCCTTTTAAATAAATAAAAATCAAAATTTTAAACTATATAAAATTCAGAAATTTAAATTACAGTAAAAACTTACTTTGGCTTTCGGAGAGGGGGCCTGCGGGTTTCAACAGTGGAGGGGTTGGAGGATGAACGGAGGGAAGGTCGGTGGGGGTGAGGCGGTGGTCCAGGCGGCGGAAGGGGGACTGGAGCGTCGGATTGGGGGTGGGTCTTCGGGTGGAGGCGCTGTCGCGTCTGGCGGAGGGCATCGAGCGAGGGCGAGGCAGGCGGAGGGAGAAGAAGAGGGGGCGGCGGCGGCTACTCCCACCTTGGCGGGGTCGCTATGGTCGATTGGGGGGGGGGCGTCGATTCCTTTTTTTTATTTTTTTTCTTCTGTTGAATGAAAACGATTGAAGGGGGGGGGGGGCAGAACGAGATTAAGGGGAAGAGGTTTTTTTTTTAATTGCAAAAAGTTGACTTTTACATACGACCTCGAAATAAGGCACACTGCCTGTCGTCCATAGCGTTTAACCCCCATTCCGAACACAATGGGATATGCCACGTAGGACAATTCAATCGTTTCGATCAGTTTCCTTTAAATTTACATTTAAATCACTTTATTGAATTTTAAACGTACATTTCAAATTACCGGGGTCACATACGAACTCTAAAAATTGCAGAAAAATATTTTCTGGCTTCGTATTGACGATACGGTCCTAACAAAACTAGTTTCGTTGAATTCTGAGACCGTTAGAAAAATAGCCATTTTCCAGTCGATTAAAATCAACTGAAACTGGTCAAACGCGTTTCCCTTTGCCACGCTCACATATTGATTCGAAAAATTATGAAATTTAAAATCTAGCAATAATTTGACACTGCGGATCCAACAAAAGTGGTTTCGTCGAAATCCGAGGTCATTTGCAAAATGTCAATTTTTAAGGGCCTGAATTCCATAGCGACAATTCAGAATTTTCAACTGGACATATCTTTTGATTCCCATTATGAAATCTTGATTTTTCGGATTCGTTGGAAAGATATTCTCAAATAGATCCTATTATTTTTGGTTTCACTAAAATCCAGTTTATTTTGAATCCTGTACATTCATTTGAAGTTTGAAATCGAATTATCGAACTACCGCGCCATTTTCAATTCCTTTTATAATTATAAATAAATATTTATATTTTAATGACGATCTATATAAATATACACGTTCTAATTCTATTCAAAATAAATTTCTCGTCGATATTATTTAAAATAATCTATTTTAAATATTCAAAATTTGCTAAAATTGCCAAAATAAAAATTTTAAACTGGCTCAGAATTTCCGGGTTATTACACGAATACTGATTCAAGTCAAACTTACATTTCAATTTAAACAAAACATATCGAGTTATGTAATTCAGGTCATATAATTCGAAATCGTTATTTATAAATTCGACAATCCGTATAATCTAGTTTCCTTTATAAAGATTCATGAAAATTCAATCACTTAAGTTCTAATTCCATTTATATAACTCAAATCAAATCTTCATTATTATTTCAACGAACCATATCAAAATTTATAACTCAAGTCATAGAACTCAAATTTTATTACTATCAAGTCAAGTCAAAACCCCGATATTTCACTTCAAATGGTTCATACAATTTAAACTACTCTTATAAGTTCGATTTCACTAATATTCCATTCAAACCATACGATTTAAAATCGATTCCATATATATATACATATAATCTATATATTCAAATTCACATTCGGTTACTTAAAATCGAATTCATTCCATATTAATTATAAATTCAAATAAAATTAACTCATGCAATTACCATTAATTTCTTTCAATATTTCAATTAACTAATTCAAATCCGCATTCAGTTTATTTATAATCAAATTCATTTGTTAAATTTGGAAATTCAAATTCAGAAAACAATTTAAAAATTCAAGTTCATCTCTACTAAAAGTTCTTATCAATTTGAATCCATAACTTAATATGAGTTCATTCATTATTCAAATATCGTTATATAAATATACATCTTTAATCTTCGAATTTTAAATCGCGAAATCTAAATTATCCATCTTGAGTTTATTATTAAAGTTTATAAAATATATATAAGAAAAATTAGCTTTTATTAATAGATATATATATATAAGTTTATAAAATTCTAAATTTTACTAGAAATAGATTACAACATATATAAAATTAAAATAATATAGAAATAAGTTTAAATAATTATTAATAATAATATAAAAAGATAAAATGCTTATTATTAAATTACATAGTTTAAAATAAATAAATTATAAGTAGAACTTAAATAAGCATTTAAATCTATATTTACTTATAAAAATCATTTTAAAACATATAATTAAAAATTATAAAAATTTAAGTTTAAAATATTTAAAACATAAATATATATAAAAATATAAAAATCTAAAGTTATTATTTAAAAATCAAATTTCCCAATCAAAATACTTCAGAAATACGACCAACGGTGTTCGTATATAGTTTTCTACCCTATGGTCAAGTGATACAGATATTTATCATTTCAACCTGCAATTTATAAAATTTCTACGGGTCTATCATTTCAACCCGCGATCCCAATTTCAGTAAAAATCGTTCAGGTTTATCATTTCAAACCATAACGATTTTTCCCTATTCTAATGTCCGTTCGGGTATGTATCATTTCAACCCTTAGTGATTTTTTCTCTAAACTAGGGGTATCAGCAATCACAAACAACAATCGCAGCATATATATCATCAGTGCAACTACGTGTTATATGAATATATCATGTCACATGTGAAATGTGCATATATATCAAATCAAACAATTTCTATCAACAATCCTATACATTTCATAAAAGAGTTCATTATTGATCTAATATCCATGAAAAATGTAAGTCAGGTGTGAGATAAACTCACCTTTCATGGCACAAATTGGAGACAATAGATGGACACTGAATGAAGCGATGATTTTCAAGCACGATTCAGAACAGATTCAACTCAGTAACCACTCAATATACATTTTTAATTTATCAAAGGAGGTTAGGGAATTTTCGATGGATCGATATGGCTATTGGGTTTTGGATCGGATTTCAAACTTAAAAATACGCTCGATACAAAATTAGACGCAACAATTTATATATATATATAATATACATATACACTAAAAATCATACATATATTTGAAATTCTACGGTCACCCAAAATATAGCAAAACCATTATAATATATATATATAACACTAACCTGTATTTTATATTAATATACATCAACACACACAAGAACATACCAAAATAAATACATACACACATATAACTTAAACTATAAAATTTTACTTTTCAAACTAAGTACACACACCCACATGACAATGAACACACACACACACCCATACTCAGGTAAAAGAAAATCACGTCGGGTCTGGCAACAAATCAGGGCAAGGCACTGGGTATTTGGAGGGTTCGGCTTCATTGGGTTCGGGCAAACTACATGGCGGAGCAGGTCTTCAATCAGGCTCGGGTGGAGGAGATCATCGCGACTTGGCTCAGGCAAGGTGGACAGGGCAGTGGGAAGGCTCGGTTGGGGCAACAGGGTGTAGTGGCGAGGTTAGGAGGTGGACATGGGCCTCAGGCGGGTGGGGCGAGATCAGCTTCAGGTTCGGATGTGACTTGCGTCGGCGCGGATCATGGAGGAGGAGATGGAAACAGACGAAGGCTTGACAGTTGGTTGTGGTAGTTAGCGATGCGGAGAGGGTAAGGAGGAGAGTGGGTGCAGCGGGGTCAGAGCAGGGGAGAAACAGGGTGGTGCGAAGGAAATGACATGGCAGGCATGCGATGGAAGGGAAGGTGACGAACAGGAGAAAAATGGGAGGGGCGTTGTCTCGTGAAGAAGAAAGAACTGGAGCAGTTTCATTTGTTTTTATTTGTAATATTATATATATATATATCCAAAGTTGTTGCTTTATTCAGTTTCATGAGGCAGTGTGAATTCTGAAAAGTCAAAACAACGCTTGGCACAAAATAAAAAGAAACGAATGGACATGATCGAAACGAAGGGTTAGTTGTTTCTATGACATTTTGTACGTTTGATTTTCAAACATATAATGGACGCATTTATGGATAATGTGGTAGCGAATGAATTGACCATTTGAACGGAAACAAATGATTTGAAAAATAAAGAGGAACAACTGTTTAACGAACCATTTGAAAACATATCAAAATATAATAGGTGAACGGATGGGTTTTAAAATTAAAACAAAGCGAACGGTTCTAATTTGAGTAGACGATGAAACGGATTCAACAAAATATAAGTCAAATGATATTGCGACAATGACGATCAATACAAAGAACTGATCTACAAGAGAAATATATTTAAATAAAATCAAAGGAGTAATTTTATAATATTATTAAATAAAATATGAAATAAATGTTTAATATAAAATCTTAAGAATGAATATGATAAATTAAATAAATAAGATCTGAAGTAGCAAATATCGATTTGCTTAAAATATATTCATATCAAACAAATTCACTCGCTATATAAAACCAAAATAAATTTTAGTTTCATATAACAAAAATCAAAATAGTTATTACAATAAATTCAAATAAAAAAATTGAGTTATAAATAAATAAAAATGTAATTAAAAGTGAAAATTTAAATTAACTATTTAAATAAAAAATATACCAAAAATGTCGGTCCTTACAAAGGGGACATTAGCGGCTACACGATGGTCACATCTGATCGGGGTCTCGAACTTTGTACCGGCGTGCGCAAGTGGTCATCACGGTGGAGTTTTTATCGTGTTTTGACCTGAAATCTTTGCGCATTGAAGATGGATTACAGGGAAAACAAAGGTCATTAGGAAGATAATTAACATAATTAATTATTAATTAAATTGTTTATTAATGAAATTGATGTATAAAGCTCCATATCTTGTTCATTCGGAAACAGAATCACATGATTTCAGATCCATTGGAACCGTAATGAAAATGTCTTCCACATGGAACCGACTAGATCAGAAATGGAGCAAATTAGAATTAGAGGTGATTTTGAATCAAAACGGAAGAAACAAAGACTGACGGAGTGGAAAGCAATGTAAGGACTCCTTCTCACTAAATTATATTTTATCATGCTATTGTATTCATGTATAAAATTATATAGAATTGCCAGTGTAGATTTTTATCAGTTTTAATCATTATAAATTGTATACATTGTATGTTAGCTCACCTCCATCGTCCACTGACCATGGACGATTTAATTGACTGTATTGTGTTTTGTTTGTGATGCTGAAATGTTTAAAATATTTAAAAATAATTTAATATTATTTTATGGTAGTGAAATTAAATTATAAATATTTATTTATAATTTAAACAGTAAAAATTGGTTAATAGAATAATAATTCAAACCGAATTAGAATTGGTTAAATTTATTAACCAATGATTTATTTAAATAGACTGTTGTTGTTTGAAAACCCCACACGGGTATTGGGATGATATTTGACATACACTAATCCCAATATTTAGTTGTATGTCAATCAATGGGTTGATAGGCTGTTATAAGCATTATTTATTTGTTTTAATGCTTAAACAGTGATAAATTGCACTCTGGATGATGTTTGTATGGTTAATGATTACTTATCATTAGTGTTGAATACATATGATGTTTGAAATCCATATAACTGAAATTATATCGTAATTGATTGGGTCACATTCTGATTCAGAAATAAAGAACATTTTAAATTAATGAATATTTTAAAATAATGAATATTTTAAAATAACATTCAGTGAATAATCAAAATATGATTTTGATGTCCGATTTTGGATGGACACAAAAATATACGAAAATATATGAAGCCAGATCAAGTATAGAAACGCCATTTTAACCTGAACTAGTTTATCAATCGATTTTATTCATTTTATAATGAATATCGAAAAGAATGGATTTCAAAATCTGATATTCTGAAAATATTATCATTTTAATACTATAATGATATGGAATATTCAATTCGGATTTAAAATTGAAAACGAAATTGAAATCGTTTTAAAGTGAATTTAAAACGAATTTATAAAGGAATATTCAATTTTGATTTGAAAATTTAAATGAAGTGGAAATATTTTTAAAATCAATTTAAAAGTAATTATAAAGGAATATTCAATTTTGATTTGAAAATTGAAATGAAGTGGAAACCACTTTAAACAGAATTTAAAACAAATTTATAAAGGAATATTCAATTTTGATTTGAAATTGAAATAAAAGTGGAAATCATTTTTAAAACAATTTATAAAATACATTTTTAAAATGAAATCGATGATATAATATATATATAATGGTTAGAATAGAACGCACCGCGCAGCTGCCGTTCACAAATTTCAACTATTAACTTCAAATTTACAAAGTGGGAGATCCGACTATTAGATTCTCCTAAAACTGGAATCGTTGGGTTCGTATTAAAAAGAGATTTCCAACGAATATAAGGTATTTAAATTTTAATGGTTGGACTTCAAATTATGTCCAAATCAATTTCAGAAAAGGTCGCCATGGATGTAATTTGGTGGCCGTTATTGGAAGCCGACTAAAATGGCGATATTAAAATCATTAAAAATATGGAAAATTTGTGTAAAATCATAATAAATGATTTGGAAATATTTTCGATGAAAAATTCCATATTTGAAAGGATAATATATATTTTTATCGAAATGAACTAGTTATTAACTAGAATAATAATCCAAAGTTTTCAAATAAATAAGTTGGGTTTGAAATGGTTTTGATATAACTAGAATTTTCCAACGTATGAACTAGAATGGAAATAATCTTCGAAATATTTCGATATTGAATTCCATGATTATATGGATATTGTTGAGGAATTTGGAAGATATAAATATCGTTATTCCCAATACGATATTTGTTGGTTTCGGAATTGGATATTGAATATAAGCCGATAAAATTTCTATTCAATGCCTTGTATTTAATATCAAATCGGATTTTGGGCTTGTCGTGAATGGTGTCTTAAATAACACTGTTCTTAAACCTAGTGGAGAAAAGAATAAATCTTTTAATTAAGATTTAGAGAAGTTTACCAATTAATTAATATTTAATTGGAATTGAATTGAAATTGGATTTTTGGGTTTATCGTGAGCGGTGTTTTAAATAACATTTGTTCTTTAACCCAATTAATAATGAAGTTATCATTTGGAATTCATAAATCTTTTTATTAAGATTTATTGGAAAATTTCCAAAGTAAAGTTTTCCAATTTAATTTATTAAATTGGAATCGAATGGAATTTGATTTGGTAATAATCGAGATGAGCTTCTGTGAAGGAAGACTGTTACTGTATATGGAATTTAAATAGCTTCGCCATTATTCCATTTATATTATTAGTCTGATACAGAAATTCATATTAATTTTGACTGTTTTGATTTCCATGGAGATTCCATTTTGATGGAATAGGATTATGGGGTATATCGTAAACTATGTTTTAAATGACATTGGTTCTTTAACCTAGTTAAAGATGAGATTAATTTCTTAAAGTTGAATAATCATTAAATGTTGATTTTTGAAATTAAAACTGAACAAGAGTTTTAATGAATCTTTAATTAGATTGGAATGAGAATAAGATAATTAAAATTATCGAATTCATGAAATGATCGAGGATAGAGTACCACCAGTTTTACTCTAGACGATAGTTAAATCTTTAATTAGATTTTAACATGAAATGGTAATTAAAATTTACCGATAACACCATGGGTGTTAGATATGGAGTACTACTAGTTTTGCACGATGGGATGAATAGGTTGGGATTATTAAATAAATGACCACTTCGATAAAGTTCGCTAATCCCAACTAGTTGATAATTTGGTTTAGGATTGTGAAAAGAGAAAATAAAATCTTTTGAAATGGATATTAGAAGGGAGATTAAAGAAATAGTTTAAATGAACTTATCTTTGATAAAATTAATGGGAACCTTTCCCCTAAAATGTGAATGTTTGAATAAAAGAATATTCTATATTGGAATGAGGCATATGATGTGTTTTTATAGCACTTGATTATAAAATACGCGAGTTATTCGAAAAGAACGGGTTCATCCCATTCTGAATAACTGATACGACGATTAAAAGTTGACCATGAAGATGGTGATCGAAGACCGGAGATATTCACATCGTATGGATGATTACTGATGCCTTGATTCGGCTAATCCTCCGAGACAACGTAATAAGTGGTGATCGTCCAATCATACTTGGAGATCGACTGGATATGTGAGGACCTCTCTCATGTATTGGACATATGGGACGAGGAATAAGGTGCCTTCGGTTTCGTTCAGACCTAGAACGGACTTGTAAATGGAAGTGTGCCTGACATTGGATTTCACTCTGTGTTGGTTGATTTCTATTAAATATATATCTGTTTGGTGGCGTAGAATTTATTCTCTTGCTTAATACTCTTCTCCAAGACGTACGAGCTTAGTGGTTATATATTGATAGACATCAGTTGCATGGCATGCACTGTTAGTGTGGCATGTTGAGATGAAAATGTTCAACGCTTTTGTTGAAAAGCAGAGTCTTATGGATGATGGTCAAAGCATGACTTTAATTAGCATATCTTTGTGTATAGCATTAATTCGCGAGCTTCACACCCCGGTTACCGGAAACGGGATGAGGAACCACAGGGAGTGCATGCGTTTCTTTCTAGCTAGGAGTGATGCCATGGTATGGAGCCCAGGCAATTTACTTATGTGGATGTTGGAAAGCGAGGTACCTCAGATTTGAGTCCCTAGTGGCTCTTGACATGGTCAACATATTGGCCAGATTTAATGCCCCGTAGTGAAAGGAAACACATTGTTCAGGAATAACCAATCCACTAAAGTAAGTGTGGAATGGCCTTGTCAGATTCCAGATGTAGTTGTGGCTGAATCCTAAGGCACGGTTTAGAGTGTCTCGAATCGGAAGGAGTGATCCCTTGCCTTGGACCATGATGGAAATACAATTGCCAATACGACATTGTGCGGTTTTGATTGTAAAACTAGTATGGCGACATAATATATGGTACTTATGCCAACTATGATTGATATATTTATATTTGAAGTTGATTTTGACACTATGCACCTTTAGTAATATCAAAATGATTTGTTTTAAAATGTACCAAGCATGTCTGACTAGTATAAGGTAAAGCTCTATCCTCCTGCCTGCGTTGCATTATGTAATGGAACCTGAGTCTTATAATAGCTTCATTTTTCCAAAAAGCATTAGTTGTTTTATTTTAAACTGAGATTCATGTGGAATTAACCTGTAATAACCCGGAAAATCAAAACCAATTTAGAATTTTTATTTTGGATATTTTAATGAATTTTGAATATTCGAAATGATTTATTTTGAATAATAACGATGGAAAATTTATTCTCGACGAAGTTAAAATGAATAAATTTATTTCAATTATAATTTGAGCCTGAAATGGCGCGGCAGTTTGAAAATTCGATTTCGAATTTCAAATGAATGTACAGGATTCAAAATAAATCGGATTTCAGCGAAACAAGAAATATTCGAATATGTTTAACTATATCTTTCTAACAGATGTAAGAAACTGAAGTTTCACTTTATAAATTAAAAGTTATGTCCAGTTTGAAATTCAGAAAATTCGCTGTGGAATTTATATATATTTTAATATATATAAAGGCCTTAAAAATAACCGTCTTGCAAACGGCCTCCGTTTCCGACGAAACCACTTCTGTTGGATCCGAATGTCAAATTATTGCTAGATTCCAATTTTCATAATTTTTTTGATCAATATGTGAGCGTGGCGAAGTTAAACATGTTTTGACAGTTTTAGTCAACTTGGATCGACCAGGAAATCGCCATTTTTCAAACGGTCTTTAAATTCGGCGAAATCAGTTTTGTTGAGACCGTATCATCCCAACATAGCCAGATTTATTTTTCTGGAATTTTTAGAATCAATATGTGGCCTCGGTAAATTAAAATGTACGTTCAAATCTAAAATTGAATGTTTTATATTCTAATTTGAAGAATAACTGACTGAAACAGTCGAATGGGCTTATGAAACATATTGCATTGTGTTCGGAATAGGGATATTTAGCTAAGGGCGACAATCGTTAGGTTTGATTTGGGGTTCGTATGTGTAAACAAGTATTTTTGGATATAAAGAATAAAACAAATTAAATATAAATATTCCTGGCCAATCATAATTCACGTTCACTTTCCTCTTGACCTAGAAAAACCCGTAATTCCTCAAAACGAACGGCAGCCACAGTTAATTCCTTCTCTCCTCCCTATCGTTTGATCCACGCAATATTATCGACAGCCACAGTTGAAGATTTCGTGGACCTGCCCTAGATCTACAAATCCATATAACCCTCGCACTCCCTTGTGGTGTATTCGGCTCGAATCGAGCTTGCAAAGTTCGTCCGAGTCGAACGGAATTCCGCTGCCCACCATTGACCGAGCTGGGTCCCACCACCACTGGCCGACGAGTCATTCGGAGCACTCCCTCGTGGTGAAGCCTGATCAATGAATCGCTACACGGATTGAAAGATTTTTGCAAACCCTAGTTCGAAACTAAACTGAAAGGTAACGGCTTTTGTTAATTAAACTGTTAACAACGGTTTAAAAGGGTTGCTAATTCAGTTTGTTTATAAAAATCATATATTTCTCATCTATGGTCGAAATCCAGTGAAACAAGAGATATCGGGACAATGACAACGTCTTCTACATTCTAGAAGAGACCGGGGAATTTTTAGATCTCGCTATAATTTTAGGCGAAGCTGAAAGAAAAGCGAGAACTTCTCACTATTATTTTTGTACAGTTATTTAAATTATTTTGTAACTACACATATGAACTGCTCCCCGTCATCCACAGACCATGGATGACTTGTTTGATTGTATTGTTTGTGTGGATTGTGATTGGATTGTAATGTACTGATATTGTAGTATGTAAAATAAATAAATAAATTATTGTGAAATGAAAATAAAATAGATATTCATTTACAAACTGGACGGTTTGTTTATGTACACCAATTTATCTGATATTGATTGGGACGATAAATTTTACACATCACCTAACTACACAAATAATAAACAGTATTTGTTGTTTGAAAACCCCACACGGGTATTGGGATAATATTTAAAATACACTGATCCCAATAATTAGTGTTATGTCAAACGATGGGTTGACAGCCTGTATAAGCGTTATTTATTTATTTTAATGCTTATATAGTTGTAGAATGCACTCTGGATGTTGTATGAATTTTTAATGATTGTTTATCGTTATTATTATATATATGTGATGTTGAAATCCATATAACAAAAATTATATGGCAATGGATTGAGTCTGATTCCAGTTCAAAATTAATGAATATTTTAAAATAATATTCAGTAAATATTGAAATGTGAAGCCGTGTTAAGTAGTTAAACGCCATTTTAACACGAACGGGAATTTTGTGGATTTTATTCATTTTATAATGAATATCGAAAAGTGATTTCAAAATCCGATATTTTGAAAATATTATCATTTCAATATTGAAATGATATGGAAAATTAAATTTTGATTTGAAATTGAAAATACAATTGAAATTTATTTAAAATGAATTTAAAACGAATCGAAATGGAATTGAAATTGAATTGAAATTGAATTGAAATCAATTTAAAATGAACTCAAAATGAATTGAAATCGAATTGAATTGAAATCGATTTGAAATGAATTTAAAACGAATTTATATTGGAATAATCAATTTGGATTTGAAATTGAAATGAAATTGGAAATCGTTTTTAAAACAAATTTAAAACAATTTATAAAATTGGTTTTAAATGGAAATCGACGAAATATAATATATATATATATTATATATATTATAATGGCCTGAATAGAATGCGACATGCAGCGGTAGTTCGCGAATTTCGACCACTAACTTCAAATTGACGTTACGGGAGATCCGACTGCCGGATTCTCCTAAAACCAGAACCATTGGGTTTGTATCGAAAAAATCTTTCCAATGAATATAAGAGATTTGAAATCTAACGGTTATATTTGTAGATATGTCCAAATCAATTTCAGTAAAGGTCGCTATGGATGCAGTTCGGTGGCCGTTATTGGAAACCGACTGCACGGGCAATAATAAAATCTGGAAAAATATGAAAAAAAATTGTAAAATCATAATAAATGATTAAGAAAGATTTTGGATGAAAAATCCAGTTTTGAAAAGATAAAAATATATTTTTATCGAAATGAACTAGTTATTAAATAGAATAATAATTTATTTATTTTCAGAAATAAATAAATTGGATTTGAAAAAGGTCTTAAAAATAATCGGAATTTACAATATATTGGAATAGATTTGAATCAAAATTATCTTCGAAATATTTCGATATTGGATTCCGTGATTAAACAGACATTGTGGAGGAATTTGGAAGATATATATATATATATATATCATTATTCCAATACGATATTAGTTGATTTCAGAATTTGATATTGAATATAAGCCGATATATTTTCTATTCAGAGTCTTATATCTAATATTGAATTGGATTTTGGGTTTGTCATGAATGGTATCTTTAATAATATTGTTCTTAAAACCAATGGAGTTAAGAAAATTAGAAACTAACAGAGATTAGCTATGTTGAGTGGTTTCCTGGGTACTGAACTGATGTTGGTTTCAGCCTTCGGTATTAATACTTAGGGAATTGTTCCCTTACTAATTTACGGTTAGAGACTGATGGAATGCGATTTGGGTTTATTGTGAACTGTGTTTTAAATAACATTAGTTCTTTAACCCAGTTAAAGATAAGATTAATTTCTAAGCTTTGAATAATCATTAATATTGATTTTTGGGAAGATTAAAACTAAATGGAGTTTTAATGAATCTTCGATTAGATTGAAAAGTGAATGTGATAAATAAAATTATCAATTCAAGAAAATGATCGAAAATGGAGTACCACCAGTTTTACTCCAGGCGATAGCTAAATCTTTAATTAGATTTGAACGTGAAATGGTAATTAATATTTACCGATAACACTGTGGTGTTAGGTATGGAGTATTACCAGTTTTGCTCCATGGGATGAATAGGCTGGGGTTGGGAAATAAAATAAATGATTACTTTGGTGTAGTTCGCTAATCCCGACTAGTTTGGAAAACCTTAATATGATTTGATATACAAAGGAAGATTAAAGAATAAATTTAAAGAATTTATCTTTGATAAAATTAATGGGAACCTATCCCAAAGGAAAAGAATATTTGAATAAAAGAATATTCTTGATTGTAATGAGGCGTATGATGTGTTGTTATAGCACTTGATTATAAGATACACGAGTTATTCAGAAAGGACAGGTTTAACCCATTCTGAATAACTGATACGACGAAAAGTCAGAGATTGAAGACGGTGCAAGACCGTCGATCTTCACATCGAATGGATAGGTTGCTACTGATGCTCATGATTGGAGTAACTACCTTGAAGGGGCTAAAGTGGTAACCGTCCGGACGTACTTGTTGATTGTACGGATATGCGAGGGCCTCTCTCCTGTATTGGACATAGGGGACGAGGAATAAGGTGCCTCTGGTTTCGTTCAGACCTCGAACGAACTTGTAAGTGGATGGTGTGTCTAACATTGGATTTTATTCTATGTTGATTTATCTATATTAAATATACATCTACCTGGTGAAGGGGAATTTATTCCCTTACTTCACCCTTCCCTGAGACGTACGGAATCAGAGGTTGTATATCGATAGACATCAGTCGCATGGCGTAAATTGCCTGTGTGGCAGGCCTAAGTGGCAAAGGATCAAGGCTTCTGTTGAAAAGAAGAGTCTTGTGGTTGATGATCAAAGCACATCTTTAATATAGCACGGCTTTGTGTAGCATTAGTTCGCGAGCCTCACACACCGGTATGGTGGTAAACTGATGGTTAGATCAGTATGCTTTCGAGATGAGGATAGACACCCTATGGGTTGTCATGGATTCGGTCGACCGAGGTGAGGGATAGGGCACACCCCCGATTCCCTGATGGATAGAGTTAGCGGTCGCATGCCTGTGACGTAGGCCGCGGTAACTTGTTTCCTGGATAGTGCGGATGTGATTTACTGTGTTTTCGCATGCCTGCGAAGTAAACCGTGGGGAATTTCACTATTCTTTCGAATCAGTAACCACCATTATGGAAATCCAATTTCCAAATATGTGACATTTCAGTTTTGGTTGTAGAGCCTAGTATTGGCTACATGATATATGGTACCCATGCCGTCTATGATTCATACACTTATATTTGAAGTTGATTTCTTCACTTATAGTAATAATAAAAGATCTGTTTTAAAATGTACCAAGCATATTGGGCTATTATAAGGTAAAACTCTATCCTCCGACTTGCGTTGCATTGTGTGTTGGGACCTGAGTCTTATAATAGCCTCATTTTTCTTTATTTAGCATTGCGTTGTTTGTTTTAGGCACTGGTTTTTTGGGCGTAAACCTGTTCCATATTATACGGCGTGGTCCCTTGATTTACCTTATTTTAAAGTAAAGTTTTAATAACTGTTTTAGTTCTCAAACCAGTCACATGACTGACTTGGAGTTTATTGTTTTAACCTAAACTCTGGGTGCCCTTATTTTCCACACATGCAGCTAGTAGTTGGGTTTTGCAGATATTATATTCACAGGATCCTGGTTTACAGCTGAAGTGATATTCGGAAAGCTCTGTATCCGCGCATTTCTTTCAGTTGTGTTTTGTGTTATTTTTCCGCTGCTATGTATTTAAATGTAATTTAAATCTCTGATATTTTTTGATGTATAATATTTATTCATACTCTGTTATATTCGTGTACTCTGATGTAATTATTGTAATGAACAATGAAATGTTCTTCTGTCAGTGTTCCGATTTGTCGTGTTCTCAAAGCAATCCGGGCTTTTTTTAGTGGAAGTACGGGTCGCCACATTTGGTATCAGAGCTTTGGTTTACAAAGCTCAAGAACAAGACACATTAGAACTGAATGAAAGAATTCATCAGAGATTGGATTAATAATATCCAATGAGAATGACTCGTCAGAGATGGGATCAGTAGTATCCTAGAATGAATCCGAAGAGTGCATTTTTAAAATAAAATTGAAAACAAATTTTGTTTTGAAAATTTAAACCTTATGATACATATTTGATTATTTGTTTATATTGAATTTGGACAACCTAGTATAGGGAGATTTTGAGTATAGGGGCATATATTCGAAGCCTGAGATACTAGATGGATATAGAATCACACTCTAGTCGCCCGGAGATGATATTGATGATTGGGATCCCATCATCAGTGTTTGTGTTCGAGTTTCGAAAGTAGGATATCTATATAATTTCCAATCGACTGGCGTGAGAACCAAAACTTAACTAAAATTTACTGTTTGTGACTTGACACTGAAATATGATTTTTGAGTATATAAAAATTATATATATATTTGAAAATTTAATCAACAAATTGATTGCTGGCTATGATGTTTGATTATTAATTCAACTAGTAAAAAATACTGGAGTGATAAATAAAGTATAGTCAAGATAATTATTAAGTGAAAAATAATGCAAACTCTCTTGACAAAATCCTCAAAATATTATATAGGATATGGACGACTATGGTTTATCTCATACTGAATTCTGGATGACCCCGAAACAAGCAAGGAGAGCTCACCAGAAAGCAGTAAGAGAGTTGAACTTAGGAACACACATGGTTGTTTATTGTCGTAAATGCAGAAAAGAAGGCCATTATGCAATTGTGTGTCCTGAGAAAAAGAAGAAAGAGAAACAGATAAGAGCGGACATAGTCTGTTTCAAATGCAAGGAGACGGGACATTTTATGGATAAGTGTCCAAATGTAAATAAAAAAATCCAAAAAACTAGGAAAAGAAGAGAAATGCTTTCGATGTAAATAAGTAGGGCATCTAGCCCGAGATTGCCCGTTAAAGAAGGGTGATAAGAAATCAGAAGGAAAGGAGATATCTACTTTGGAAACTATAAAAGAAGGAGGCATGACTCCTAGAAAGTTGGGTTTTAATGTAATGAACTAGTATTTTGGATACATGTGTATATATGTGTGATGCTTGTATGAACATATGTATGCTTTTGTTTTGAAAATATGTCAGTATTGTATAGTATAACTAATGTAAGAAAATGTTGAACTAAGTTGAATTTGGCACCAAACATTGAACTGAATTGAAAATTTATTGCATTTGCATATATGCACATATATATACACATTGTTAAACAGGTAAATGGATTTGCTATTGAGTAAAGAATTTATTTGCATGCCCGACAAATAGGTAAACCTTAATGAGTTGGATGCGCAATTTTATTTATTTTACAAACTCCTGTAAATGCCATTGGATGCGGAGTGCTGGTTGTTCTGTGTGAAAACATAAACGTCGCCATAGGATAGTAACAATTAATTTTGAACTGCACTACATGGCATACTGCTTGAAGATAGCATACTCTATCATATACCACATAAGAATTTGGAGCTTATGTGACGAGGTTGAAGATTTACCATACAAGAGAGAGGCTTGTATGACGATGACTATATTTCAGGTTGAACCGAAGACTAATATATACTATATAAAATGTAACGGTAAATTGCCAGATTAATAAAAAAAACCAGCATGGGTCTGGAGTTGACAATAATCACGTCCCTCTAGTCATTAAGGCACAAAAACTATTTATAGGGTGACGAGAATTTATTCTCTGGAGTTATGATCTATACAAACTCCCATGTGGACACAAGAATATATCACTAAAAATATGTGTATGCTTTTTAGGATTTATTGGGTGCCTAATACGGCCCGATTAATTTCCAAACCCCTTCCCGTATAAAGGAGGTTATTGCGAATTTTTTCGAAAATTTAGGGTGTTAGCCAAATTTTTTAAAAATTAGAAAATTCTTAGAAACTGAAAAGTTGAAGAATGAAAGTTGAGTTGGTTAGTTAAACAACTTTCAACTCCGTTCCTTTTCGAGGACCAAAAGATTTTAAGTGGGGGAGATTGTAACAACCCGGAAAATCAGAACCAATTGAAAATTTTTATTTTGGCTATTTTAATGAATTTTGAATATTTAAAATGATTTATCTTAAATAATAACGACGGAAAATTTATTCTTGGAGAAGTTAAATTGAATGAATTTATTTTAATTATAATTCGAGGCTGAAATGGAACAGCAGCTTGAAAATTCAATTTCGAATTTCAAATGAATGTACAGGATTCAAAATAAATCGGATTTCAGCGAAACAAGAAATATTCAAATCTGTTTAACTATATCTTTCTAACGGATGTAAGAAACTGAGATTTCACTTTATAAATTAAAAGTTATGTCCAGTCTAAAATTCAAAAAATTCGCTGTGGAATTTATATATATTTTAATATATATAAGGCCTTAAAAATAGTCGTTTTGCAAACGACCTCCGTTTTTGACGAAACCACTTCTGTTGGATCTGGATTGTCAAATTATTGCTAGACTCCAATTTTCATATCTTTGGGATCAACATGCGAGCGTGGCGAAGTTAAACGTGCTTTAACAATTTCAATCAATTTGGATTGACCAGAAAATGGCCATTTTTCAAACGGTCTTCAAATTTTACAAAATCAGTTTTGTTGAGACCGTATCATCCCAACATAGCCAGATTTATTTTTCTGAAATTTTTAGAATTAGTATGTGGCCCTGGCGAATTAAAATGTACGTTCAAATCTAAAATTGAATGTTTTGTATTCTAATTTGATGAATAACTGACTGAAACAGTCGAATGGGCTTATGAAACATATTCCACTATGTTCGGAATGAGGGTATTTAGCTAGAGGCGACAGTTGTTGGGTTTGATTTGGGGTTCGTATGTGGAAACAAGTATTTTCAGATTTAAAGAAAAAAAAAATTAAATATAAATATTCCTGGCAAATCATAATTCACGTTCACTTTCCTCTTGACCCAGACAAACCCGTAACTCCTCAAAACAAACAGCGGCCATAGTTAATTCCTTTTCTCCTCCCTATCGTTTGATCCACACAATATTATCGACAGCCACAATTGAAGATTTCATGGACCTCCCCTAGATCTACAAATCCATATAACCCTCGCACCCCCTCGTGGTGTATTCGGCTCGAATCGAGCCTGCAAAGTTCGTCCACATCGAATGGAATTCCGCAGCCCATCGTTGATCGAGCTGGGTCCCACCACCACTGGCCGGCGCGTCGTTCGGAGCACTCCCTCGTGGTGAAGCCTGATCGACGAATCGCTACCTAGATTGAAAGATTTTTGCAAACCCTAGTTTGAAACTAAACTGAAAGGTTATGGGTTTTGTTAATTAAACTGTTAACAATAGTTTAAAAGCGTTGCTAATTCGATTATTTATAAAAATCATATCTTTCTCATCTGTGGTCAAAATCCAGTGAAACAAGAGACAACGGGACCGTGACGACGTCTTCTCATTCTAGAAGAGACCGAGGAATTTTTAGAGCTCGCTGCAATTTTAGGCGAAGCCGAAAGAAAAGTGAGAACTTCTCACTATTATTTTTGTACAGTTATTTAAATTATTTTGTAACTACACATATGAACTGCTCCCCGTTGTCCACAGAACATGGACGAGTTGTTTGATTGTATTGTTTGTGTGGATTGTGATTGGATTGTAATGTACTGATATTGTAGTATGTAAAATAAATATATAAATTATTGTGAAATGAAAATAAAATAAATATTCATTTACAAACTGGACAGTTCGTTTATGTACGCCAATTTATCTGATATTGATTGGGACGATAAATTTTACACATCGCCCAACCGCACAAATAATAAACAGCATTTGTTGTTTGAAAACCCTACACTGGTATTGGGATAATATTTGACATACACTGATCCAATAATTAGTGGTATGTCAAACGATGGGTTGACAGCCTGTATAAGCGTTATTTATTTATTTTAATACTTATACAGTTGTAGATGCACTCTGGATGTTGTATGAATTTTTAATGATTGTTTATCATTATTATTATATATATGTGATGTTGAAATCCATATAACTAAAATTATATGGTAATGGATAGAGTCTGATTCCAGTTCAGAATAAATGAATATTTTAAAATAATATTCAGTAAATATTGAAATGTGAAGTCGTGTTAAGTAGTTAAACGCCATTTTAACATGAACGGGAATTTTGTGGATTTTATTCATTTTTTAATGAATATCGAAAAGTGATTCCAAAATCTGATATTTTAAAAATATTATCATTTTAATATTGAAATGATATGGAAAATTAAATTTTGATTTGAAATTCAAAATAGAATTGAAATCAATTTAAAACGAATTGAAATGGAATTGAAATCGAATTGAATTGAAATTGATTTAAAATGAATTCAAAACGAATTGAAATGGAATTGAAATGGAATTGAATAGAAATCAATTTGAAATGAATTTAAAACGAATTTATATTGGAATATTCAATTTGGATTTGAAATTGAAATGGAAGTGGAAATCGTTTTTAAAACGAATTTAAAACAATTTATAAAATTTGTTTTAAATGGAAATCAACGAAATATATAATATATATTGTATCTATTATAATGGCCTGAATAGAACGCGCCGCGCAGTGGCTGTTCGCGAATTTCGACCATTGACTTCAAATGGACGTTACGGGTGATCTGACCGTCGGATTCTCTAAAACTAGAACGTTGGGTTTGTATCGAAAAGAGCTTTCCAATGAATATAAGAGATTTGAAATCTAACAGTTAAATTTGGAGATATTTCCGAATCAATTTCAGAAAAGGTCGCTATGGATGTAGTTCGGTGGCCGTTATTGGAAACCGACTGTACGGGCGATAATTAAATCTAAAAAAATATGGAAAAATTATGTAAAATCATAATAAATGAGTAGCAAGGATTTTGGATGAAAAAAATCAAGTTTTGAAAAGTTAAAAATATATTTTATCGAAACGAACTAGTTATTAACTAGAATAATAATTTATTTATTTTTAGAAATAAATAAATTGGATTTGAAAAGGGTTTTTAAAAATAACCCAAATTCCCAATATATGAATTGGAATGGATTTGAATCGAAATTATCTTCAGAATATTTCTGCAATGTCCCGTATTTTTACGATATTGTAATTAATTTATTTAATTATTTAAATAGTGATTTAGGGAATTTATTGGTTGTTTCATTAAATAATATTGAATATTTAATTAATATAAATAATTGAATAATATATTTATTTCCGAAATAGTAGGAAATAGTGGAATTCACAATATGGGGTGAACTTGATTATTCAAAATATATAATTCAGTTTAGATTTGAATTATAATCACAAATATATTATTCAAATGAAGTCTGAACGTATAATTATAATATAATTATAATCAAGCTCGAAATGGCGCGGTAGTTCATTATTTGGTGATTTGAACTTCAACTGAATATACAGGGTCCGTTTTAAATCGGATTTCTATGAAACAAGGAACATTCGATGCTGGTGAAGTATATTTTTCTAATGGAAGAGAAAATTCGGGATTTCGTTTTGTAGATTTTGATTTATGTCTAAATCAAATTCTCGAAAAGTCGCTATGGAATTCCTTTATAATTTATAACAATTTATAAAAGGATTTAAATATAAATCGAATATTGATATAACTCTGATGATGAAATATCATGTTTTAAATCCATATATATTTATTCTAGAGCTGTATGGTATTCTATTGTGAATATATACGATAATATTTATTTATAAATATTTAATTTAATTACTTTAAATAAATTTATATATTTAAAATGGGTTATTTAGAGCTTTAAAAATAGCCACTTTTGTAATCGAGCTTCGTTTTCGACGAAACTAATTTTGTTGGATCCGCAATGTTAAATTTTTGTTAGATGTCAAGTTTCGTGATTTTTGAAGTCAGTATGTGGCCATACGGAATATTAATGTGAAAAACAAACGATAAACTGACTTTAAAAATACGTTGTGTGAGCAAACGGAGTCGGAATTCGACGAAACCAGTTTCGTTGGGTCAATAATGTTGAACTCTAGTTGTTTATCCATTTTCATGATTTTTGGATATTGTATGTGATTATAGAAATTTTTAATTAACAAATACAAACAACGGTTGATTAAAAACAATTATAATAATCAAATAAAAAATATTTAAATTTTCCTATAAAATACCCTTAACATTTTTCTAACCCTAAATCACTTTCTCTGGTCAATATTTTGTGTCGCTGTTCTTTATTTCATAGGAAAAAAATCGCCAGACATTATAAAATCCAAAGAAAATCAAAAGAAAATCCTAAAATCAGTTTTTATATATAAATGGATTCGTGAAGGGGAGCTCGTCATCTCCATAGCCATTTCTTCGAGTTCGAATGCATTCTGGTTCGATGTCCTGTTCATCGCGCCGACTAGGGTTGACATCGCTTGAGAATTCAAGCATCGAATAATGAAATTAGTGTCGATCTTCTTCTGTACAGTGCGTGGAAAGCTCGATGTCGCGATCTACATGCTACCTTCGATTTGAGAGGAAGGGTACGAGAAGAGAGAGTAGAGGATGAGAAGATCAATGGTGGAGTTTGTTCGTAGACCAGCGAAATATGGAAGGAGCGGTATGGAGTTCAAGCGGCGGAAATGGCCATCGAAAATAGAAGCTGATCGCGGTTTTGGATTTGGGGGAGCAAGGTTCTTGTTCATTCGGATGGGGAGTTATTTTGATGGGCCGACGGTAATAAAAAGGGGTAAGGCCCAATTGATAATAAAAATCCAAGTTTAATTTAATTTAAATGTATAATAACTTGTAAAAAATCGTATCTTTGTCATACGTGATCAAAATTGAGTGAAACAAGATCCTTTGGGATCATATGGATAACTATAGCTACATGCTGGAACTGACTGGGAGTGAATCAGAGCTCGTTACAATTTATAGCAAAATAAATTGTCTGTCTGAATCAACCGACCATTATCGTTATTTAGCGATGATCGTCCAATGTGAGTAAAACTCACCAACTCTACCAGTTATATTTTTATAACATATTTTTAGAACTGATAAATGATGGTTGATTCTACGTGTTTACTGTTTAGATGTACTGCTAATTGATTGGTTGGAAATGTCGAGATATAAATATATATCGTTAATCAAATATTCATTCTCTTTAGCAGAATATTTCATATTGAAATGAAATCAATGTTAATTATATTGTTTAACATCTGTGAATGCAGGGAAATAGGTCGGAGGAATCCAACTGGATTTCTCAACATTTATTTTATGGTTTTTCATATATTGTGTTATATGATGTAATATGAAATCCATTGTTGATTTTGTATTTTTGGATGATACCGATCATTGTTATATGGTACGTTAAATACCATAAGGAATATTGGAATGTTAAAAATGAAAATTTCAATGTTATATTGAAAAATAAATATTTAAAAAATAGAAAGATTTTATAAATAGAAACATTTTTAAAATAAATAGGTTATAAAAGAAATAAATATTTGGAAAATAAATATAGAGATTATAAAAGGGAATATTTGTAAAACATTTATAAATAGAATTGAAAAGGGAATATTTATTTGTTAAATAAATAGAATTGAAAAGGAAATATTTGTTGAACAAATAAGAAAGATAAAAGAAAATATTTATTTAGAAAATAAATAAATTTATAAAAGGAAATATTTATATGAAATAAATATAAACAAATAGAATAGGAAATATTTGTAAAACAAATAAAAAAGGAAATATTTGTAATCGAATAGAGTTAGTCGAATAGAGCTATCAAATGTAATCTATTTGAATAAGAGTGAGTTAATCGATTAGAGTCAATCAGTTAGAGTTAATCAATTAGAGTAAATCGATTAGAGTTAATCAGTTAGAGTTAATCAAGTAGAGTTAATCAATTGGAGTGAATCGATTAGAGTTAATCGAGTTAGAATTAATCAATTAGAGTTAATCGAGTTAGAGTTAATTGAAAAAAGTTAATCAAGTTAGAATTTATCAATTAGAGTTAATTGAGTCAGAGTTAGTTGAAAGGAATTAATGGGTTAGAGTTAATCGAGTTAGAATTAATCGATTAGAGTTAATCGAGTTAGAGTTAATTTAAAGGAGTCAATCGAGTTAGAGTTAATCAAATTAGAGTTAATCGATTAGAGTTAATCAGCTAGAGCTAATTGGTTAGAGATAATTGAACAGAGTTAATTGAATATCAGTTATTCGAATAAAGTTAATCGAATATAAGTTATTCGAAGAAGAGATTATCAAATATGGTTTATTCGAAAAGGAAATTTTCGAATATAGCTTATTCGAATAGAGATAATCGAATATAGTTTATTTGAAAGGAGTTAATAAAATATAGTTTATTCGAAAGGAGTTATCGAGTAGAGTTAATCGATTAGAGTTAATTGATTAGAGTTAGTCGAATAGGGTTAATCAAATAGAGTTAATCGAATTAGAGGTAATCGAATATTAGTTATTCGAATTAGAGTTAATCGAATAGAGTTAAATCAATTAGAGTTAATTGAATAGAGTTAATTGGTTAGAGTTAATCGAATAGAGTTAATCAAAGAGAATTTATCAAATAAAGTTAATCGAATAGAATTAATTGAATAGAGTTAATCGAGTTCGAGTTAATCGAATAGATTTAAAGGAGTAAATCGAATATAGTTTATTCGAAAGAAGATTATCGAATAGTTTATTCGAAAGAGAGTTATACATTGAATTCGATTATATTGAATTCAGGAAAGTACTATTCACTTTCCATTTTTAATCAAGATTTATTTATTTATAAATAAATAAATTATTTGTTTATTTATCCAAATTAATAAATAAAAGTTATACTTAAGTTATTATATTTTGGAAGCATGGGATTATAACACTATTGTTATAACCAAATGATTTCTGTAAAAGAAGTGGATTCGTAAATAAAATCCGAGAGTTGCATAAGGAACTGTTAAAGATTTGGATGGTGAATTTTGTCTATTTTCGAAGTTAGAAATGTTGTTCAGTTAAGGTCTGAGAGGTAGTTATACCCCAACTTGATTGACTCCATTTTTTAACTAAGGAATGGTTAAGGTTTGATAGTAAAGTTTGGTTAAGTGAATTTAGTTAATAAGTGTAATGTTTTGAGTTGGCATAACATTATTTTATTTAAACATTTGTTTGAATCCAATGAAGGAGTTTTGGAAATGTTTTCCAAATAAGAATCAGAAATGTTTTCTAATATAGAAAATAGAAACTAAAGTAAATTTTGAAATGTTTTCCAATGATTTATAACGTATATTTTCTAAATTTAGAAAATAAGAATTTCTGTGTGTATATATATATATGGAAATAGGAAATGGATAAATGAATAAATTAATGATATATTAATTTAAGAGATAAATGATGATTGATGATTGATCGATAGAATTTCCATCTGGAAATAATATCGTTGTTTGTACACATGTTTTTCTTTAATAGTTAAATCACGGACTATCGAAGTTTTTGACCATTTTTACGTCATCAATACGGAGAGACCGGGATCAGATTCATTATTTGGAAACCACTCTGTATGGACGTTAGTGGTTCGAATCAAATATGATGAAGATAATTTAAGACGGAGTTATGCAAGGGCTGTCCTATTTACAGAATAGTGCCTTCGGTTTGTCCAGTCTTAGGACGACCAATATGAAAGAATTTCAAACAGAGTATATTTGATAGATCACGTAAGTTAATCTCTTCAAACGTATTAATGTTTGGTAGCGGAGGATTTTCGTTTCTCTTAGCTGTATACCCATGGTATTTTTGGGGAAATCGATTTGTGATTTGGCGGGTATGACGATGTGACATTCAAAGTGAATAAATGTGTAATCTATTAAAGATAAGCGTGGCCTCTATCCTCACAACTGGGAAATGACAAAAATCGGGCAGGCAACATGGGTAAGTGGGTTGCTTCCAATTAGGGTGTATTGTCACCTGATCTAGAGTTTCATTTACTTCTTTAATCTATTCGATGCAGTCCCATTCGGGAAACGGTTGCTGATCTCGACCGTTGGTGATATACATTCGATACACTCAAGCGAAATGAGTGGTCGGTTATGTGTGGCCTGGTTGCAAGATGTTCTTGTTGAACCCAGTGTATTCCTCTCTAGAGGTACACTATTAGAAGATGGTTCCATACCTTGTCATAGTTGGAAATCCATTATCCAATAAGTGCTCGCGGTTTTGATTGTGTACTATATATGTAGAACATGAGATGAAAGCGTTTCTACTAGATGATTATTTAGTTGTGGTTGATAGACATTATTATAATATCTAAAGAGTTTTGATATAAAATTTATCATTTCTTTCAAAAGGATTTTTGATGTTAAATCAAATGCTTTGGATTCTCATAGGGGAAAAACCCGTTCCATTATACAGAGTGGTCTTATGAGATATCGTTTAATTGCTCAAACTGTTTTAGACTGTTTTACTCACACCAGTCCCATGACTGACCCAGAGTTTATTTTGTTTTGTTTTTCCCCAAACTCTTGGGTGCCCAATTTTGTACGGGCAGTTAAGTAGTTGGGATTTTACAGATACTTGAAGAGCTGGAGCAGGAGGCTTCAGGATTTTATAGCTACTGTTTATTCCGCTGTGTTGTAAGTGTTGTACTCTGATAATGTTACTGTATACATATACTGATTTTATTTCAAAGATATGTTATCTATTATATGTTGTTCGTTCCGCTGTGAGATTCGTGTTACTCTGATGTTGTATGTTCTTCTTCTTTTATTCTAAGTTTCTATCTTATCTATTCTCACCCTCTAATTTCTTTCATGGACTATCCGGTATTTCCAATGCTTGATAGTCAACCTTGAGTTTATGTCGATAACTAGGATCGCGAAAACCCGGGTCGTTACAGTGGTATCAGAGCATAAGGTTAAGTGATTACCTTGGCTCTATGGCGTGACTCGGTAAAGTTAGGGTTAGTAATACCCTAGATTGAGTTTGAGTGTATGAGCGCGTATTTGTTATTTGATATAAAAATGGTTTTATATTGTGGAGATTTATTGATTGAGTTGTTTATAAATTCAGGTCGATCAGTTTGATCCACTGTATCGGTAGGAGTTTCTAAACACTTGAATACGATGAACCGACACTGTATGTTTTGAAAAGACGGTAAATGATATAATTTTACCAAAGATATATTTTGATATAAACAGATGATTTATATTGATATTATTATTGAATGTGTTAGCTACAATTATAATATAATAAGATTATAATTGAAATGTTTATGTAAATAACTAATCAGAATTCATATGAATATAATATATGAAATAAGATGAAGTAAATCTGAATTTAGAATCAAAATTGGAATTAAATGTTGGAGAAGTGTTTGTAAATGGAATTGGATTAAATATATGAGAATTTTAAAATCCTGGGAGATTTTAAATTGTTTGCAAGCATTGTGAATGATATTTTGAAAATGATTTCAAAATGAAAGTGTTTAAATATGGTTTTGAAAATTGTTATAGTATTGAACTCACTTCGATAGCTGGGAAATAATCCTGATAATGATGGCCACATCATCAGTGTCATTTTCGAGTTACTATGTGACGGATTACTACCAAAGATTTTGTTTTTGAATTGTTTTGAGAAAAACTGTAACAACCCGGAAAATCTGAACCAGTCTGAAAATTTTAAATTAGGTATTTTAGTGGATTTAAAATATTTAAAATAAATATTTTAAATAATAACGATGAAAAGTAAGTTTGAATTGACGTTTGAAAATGAATATAACTAATTCTAATTATAAACAAGGCCTGAAATGGCGCGGTAGTTTCAAACTTTGAATTCAAACTTTGACTGACTGTACCGGGTGCAAAACAAAACGAATTTGAGTGAAACCAAAAATATTTAAATCTATTAGTGAATATGTTTCTAATAATTCTGAAAAATCGAATTTTCATAGCAGGAAGCAAAAGTTATGGCTAAATGGATTTTCAGAAAAGTCGCTATAGAGTTTATATAGCCCGTGAAAATGGCCATTTTGCAAACGACCTTGGAATTCAACGAAACCACTTTTGTTGGATCCGGAATGTCAAATTACTGCTAGGTTTCAAATTTCATAATTTTTGAAGCTAGTATGTGAGCGTGGCGAAGGAAAATGTGTAAGGTCGATTTCTATTAAACTGGATCGACCAGAAAAGGACCATTTTTCAAACGGTCTCAGAATTCGACGAAACTAGTTTTGTTGGGACCGTATCGTCAAAACATAGCTAGATTTATTTTTTGGGAATTTTTAGAATCAGTATATGGCCCCGGTAAATTGAAATGTACGTTCAAATTAAATATTGAATGTTTTATATTTTAATTTGAGGGAAAACTGATTGAAACAGCCGAATGGGCCTTCGAAACATATCCCATTGTGTTCGGAATGGGGGTATTTAGCTAGGGACGACAGTCGTTGGGTTTGGATTGGAGTTCGTATGAGATAAGGGGTATTTTTGGATTTTTAAAAATTTATAAATATAAAAAATCTCATTGGTCCACCTCACAATCTCTCTCCCCGTAAAACATCGAAACCGATGACAGAAAACCCTTCTTTTCATCTCTCCTCGATTCCTTTCAATCCGATCACAATTAGACTGTAACGACCCGCAAATCCGTGCTATCTGAGTTGACTAAAAACACCACACGTCCAACCCAAATTGCACAAAAATACGAATCATTTTTATAAAGAAGTTAGAGGATGAGAAATAGAAAGAAAGAAATACTAGAATAGAACAAAAACGAAGATCACAAACTCACAGCGGAACGAATAAAATATATTATATAACATAACTTTTGAAATACAAATCAGTAACTTTATATACATACCATCATCAGAGCCCAACAGTCATTTCTGGAACAGTTATAAACACCTGTTTCCAGATACAACATAGTACACAGCGGAAATACGATAATCTACAGCTAACTGGTGAAGCCTCCTGCTTCCAGCTCCTCCAATTGAATCTGTGAAATCCCGACTACTTGACTGCCCGTACAAATTTGGGCACCCAAGAGTTTAGGGAAAACAAAACAAAATAAACTCTGGGTCAGTCATGGGACTGGTGTGAGTAAACTCAAATCATTGGTTTAACCTTTAAAATCCTTTCAAAAGAAAAGATAATAGTAAGACCAGCCCACACATAAACATGGACGGTTTTTACCTTACTATAACCCAAAACACTTTAATATGAAAATCCAGTGATATTATAATAATGTCTACATCAAGTAAATAACCAAATAGAAGAACACTTGCATCTCACACATACATAGTATAAAATCAAAAAAAACCGCATGGCGCTTATTGGAGATTGGATTTCCAACATGACAAGGTATGGAACCACCTTCCGCTAGTGTATCTCTAGAGAGGAATACACTGGATTCAACAAGAACATCTTGTAACCCGGCCCACACATGACCGACCACTCATTTCGCTTGAGTGTATCGAATGTATATCACCAACGGTTGGGATCAGCAACCGCCTCCCGACTGGGACAACATCGAATAGAATAAGAAATTAAATGAACCTCTAGATAGGTGATTATACATCCTAATGGGTGCGACCCACATAGCCATGCTGCCTGCCCGATTTGTGTCCTTTTCCGGTTGTTGAGGCCTGAGGCTACGAATACTTACCATTCATTGATAGCACGATCACTTTGAATGCCACATTGTCAGATCCGTTAATCACTAGTTGAGTTTGCACAAATATTCTGGATGTTATGCTAAGGGAATAAATCCGTTGCAACCATATATATTTATACAGACCAACCCATTTGATCATTGGAAATACTCTGTCAGACATTCGTCCATTTACGTTCGTTCTGGGATTGAACGAAACCGAAGGCACTATTTCTATTTAATAGAAAGAGTCCTTGCACTTTACTCCGTCTTCAATATATTCAACATACTTGGTTCGCAACGCTTATGCCGATACGAAGTGGTTCTTCGGATAACAATCCAACCGGTCTCTCCATATTGACAACGATGGTCAAAAACTTCGATAGTCTGTGATTTAACTATCGAATAAAAACAAGTGTTCATCCAAACATATCAAACAAATCACCGGGCTCTTTAATTAATATTTCATTAATTAAATCTCTTCTCCATTTCCTTATCAATATTTGTTAACCAAATATTTACAAGTATCACCTCCTTTTATTTTCTATAGTTAGAAAATATTTTCGATTTTAATTGGAAAACATTCCAATCACTTATCTCTTCCACGAACTCATTTAGTTCTTAACTTAGAAAACATTTGTTATTTTATTTCCAAGTTTACAGTTATTTGGGTCAAAACGGATGTTGTGTAAAACATCGTTACGACAACCCAAATATATACATTCAACTAAATCTCTTTAAATGTTGATCTTCGAGACTGAGTTTTGCTATTTATCGGTTGTTAATGAAACCAATCAAGTTGGGGTATAATTACCTCTCAGACCTTGACTGAATAACATTCATAACGTCAAAACAGACAAGACTACTTACTCGAATAATCAATACTATACAAACAAATTATCTATTTTTAAAACACGTATACATTTCCGTTGTTATTTTTAACAAATCTAAGTTATAGTTTTGCTTCTTGTTTCAAATATCCTATTTAAATTTGTTTCAATATCTAATTCTCTATATATATCGATATATGGATTTCTAGCTATCAAATTTTCTTAAAAATATTCTAACTCCTTAAATTTTCGGAAAAATTCGCCATAACCTCCCCTGTATCGGGAGCATCAGGAAATTGCAAATAGCCTTCCCGGTCCTTCTTATCTCAAAAAGAAAAAGAAAAAGCCAAGCGGCTTGCCGATACGGCGCATAAAACCCATAAATGAATTAAACATGTACATTATTGTCGAGCACTATATTTATAAACTTCATATACTTCATATCAACCCTGCTTACACCTGTTCACCTGTTTTGCAATTCAATTCAACTCAATCCAATCGTTTGAATTCGGTTTCGCTCATTTATTCTTTAATTAACTCCTTAACCCATTTCACTTGTTGTTTGAACATATCACATTCAAATATATATATTAATTTGTTTATACAACAATCGAATGTCATTTCTAATTCAAGTTCATATTTGATTTTGAGTATGAATTTACAATCCCCCTTTTCTGATTCAAAGTCCAATTTCCATTAACCAATTCTTCTTCAATTTAGTTAGTTCAATTCAACAACTAAAAATCTGATTTTTTTTGTTTCAAAAATCAGTTCACTTACTTCACTGGAGTTCATATTTATTTTGTATCTCTAGTCCGGATTCATCAAATGAAATTCCGGATTTTTATTTCTTTAAAAATCCCTTTTATTTCCTTAAATAAACCCTTATGGTAAAGGATTCTGACGCTATTTTTTCTGAAAATTTGATTTTGACATAACTCGAAATCCATACGACGAAATTCAGATTTTTCTCTTCCATTAGAAAATTATTATCAAATGGGTCCTGACGTTTCTTATTTCACAGAATTCCGACTTCAATTGAGTCCTGTATACTTAATTGAAGTTCGAAACGCCGATTTACGAACTGCAGTGCTGCGACGAGCTCGTTTTAATTATATTTAATATATATATATATATGTTTAAACTTCGTTTGAATGAAATTCAACTCCATTCTGATATATATTAATATATTCAAGTCCATAGTTTAAATTCCATTTGAATTCCATATTCAAATCCCATAGTTTAAATTCTATTTGAATTCAATTTGAATCTCCTATATTCAAATTTCATTTTCCATCTCCATTTGAATTCAAATTCATTTCCAACACCATTTGAATTCTATTATTCAAACTCATTTTTAACACCATTTGAATTCTAATATTCAAATTTAATTCTCTTGAATTCACATACCATATTTTATTTCCTTAATTTCAAATACCACATTTTAATCTCCTTGAATTTAAATACCACATTAATTTCTATAATCAACTCCCTTTTGAATTGTTATATTTGAAATTCATACTTGAATTTAAATAATCAAACTCCATATTGAATTTCTATTTTAAATTCAAATATCCAAAACTCCATTCTAATACTATTTGAATTTCAAATACAACCTTTTAATTCTCTTTGAATTCCTCTTATTCAAATTCTTTTTGGATTCTATTTGAATCCTATATTTAAACTCCATTTGAGTTTTATTTAAATTCTTATATTTAAACTCCATTCAAATTCTATTTAAATTCTTATATTTGAATCCTCTTTATTTAAAACCCATTATTTAAATCCCATTTGAATTTCTTCACTCAAATCCATTTGAATTCCCTTGAATTCAAATTCCATTTCAAAACCATTTGGATTTCCTATTTTGAAATCCTATTTTGAAATTCTATTTCCAATTCTACTTTGAAAATCCTATTTTCAAAGTTTATTTCAAATTCTATTTTGAAATTCTACATTCAAATCTCTATTTGAATTTCTTTATTCAAATTTTATATCAAAATCTCTATTTGAATTTTCTTTATTTGAATTCCTTTGAATTCAAATTTTATTTTAATTCCTTTGAATTCAAATTTCATTCTAATTTCTCATATTCAAATTCTATTTGTATTATTTAATTTATAAACAACGTTTATAACTTCCCTTAAATTTTCACATTATAAACTTATAAATAAAGTTTATAAATCTAATTCAAATTCCGTATTTTAATTTATAAACTAAGATTATAAATTCACTTGTTTTATATATTTAAAACAGTTAATATTTTCTATACTTCATTAAAAATTCAAATTCTATTTATAAAAATAGAATTCCATTTTCAAATCTCAATTATCCTTTTCCGATATTTTTATAAATCAATATTCGAGCCCCAGTGATATTTAAACACACCAAAACAATCAGTTATCAATCACGGGATTTTTAACACATCATATATGATAATATATATGAAACCGACAAACAAACAGATAATATATTTTTGAGGAATCCAGTTGGATTCCTCCAACCTGTTTACCTGCATCCACAGATGTTAGCACATAAATAATACCCATTCTGCTTCGTGGCAGAATATCGTGGTAGAGAAGGTTATCCACTAATCATAGCGTGGGGCGTATAGGGTAATCATCCGCTACGAAACTGCGGGCATCCGCTAATGAGATTGCGGGAATCCAACCAATCAATCAACCCAATATATATATAATAGCCTAAATAACTAATATATATAAAACAAGCAGAAAAAACCAAACAAGCAACAACAATTATTTTTACGAAGTAAAAATAATTATAAATAAAAGGTGAGTGAGATTTACTCACCCGGATTTTCCTTTTCGAGTATCTCGATAAATCTCGTAACATCACGGCTATGATTCTACTCGAATGAAATTCATTTGTTTCCTTGCTCCGAAGCAAACCAAACAAGCGACGATCCTCAATCAACCGCAAAACACTGCCTTCTACCTCTTTGGCATTTCGTTGAACATGTTACAGGCAACATCATTGCTGCCACATTACCAATGTATTTCTCCTTAAACTTCACTGCAGACCCCTGCTCGAGTCACCAAGTCCTCATCTTCATCGGACCCATCATCCTACAACTTTCGAACCCCAACTCCACACAGTACGTCCTCAGCGACTTCGAACTCCTCCCAGTTGCGACAAAGACAGCATCGACCTCCACCCAGATTCCTAGATCGATGCCTCTAATAAACATCGCACTGGTCCTGTTCAACCCAAATCCAATGCCAGAAAATCGAACTCCTCATGTTAGTTGAAACCGCGCTCCTTTCAATCGCAAGTGTTATGTCGATCCTCAGGATTTTCCAACTAGAGCTCCCTTGACAGAATGACACTCGAGCTCTCCAAGATCGACACCCCCGAAACATCACCACCTCACACGATTCAGCCGTACCCAACTTCAACTCGCAAGAACCAAAATTGATCGAAATCCCCTAATTTCCCTGAGCCTTCAATGTTGAGTCGAGCTCCAGAATTAGTCGCGATTTACTTTTTTTTTCCCAATCGGTGGAGCGATTTCAGTTGAATGGGGGAAAGAACGGAAGTCTGAGGCATAAAAATCAATTCGTTTATTTAGAAAATGGAGAGAAAGGAGATGCTCGAGTAATAATTGTGTTGAAATAAAAGGGAATGAATATTTCCTTTTTTTGATTGAAGCTTTGTTTTCAGTTTGCCAGAAACGAATGGGTCTATGTGTGGTTTTATACACGAAGAAGGAGCAAAAATTCCAGCTCGAGGAAATGATAAGTCTGCGATATTGAAAGGTTAGGGTGGCGCCATTAATTTATGTTTACATAGCTGGAGGAGGAAACAAATTTTACTGCTCAAGGTAAAATAGGACGACGCATACAGTTTAGGTCGGCTCTCCTATATTTATTTAGTTTGTATTCGATTTTATTTTAAATAAATAAAATATCTTGCGGTCCTTTAATTTGAAACCACGAACCACTATTTCAGCAAAACAACTGATGTTCCCAACATTATTCACTATTTTGAATTCAACGAAACAATTTCTGAATTTTAATTCGACTGTAAAAAGGAAATAACAAACTAAATAAATGAGTTAATTTAATTTTGATTAAAAATACAAATCGATTTTAAACAAATAAACCCATCGATAATAAATTGTTATTATCATTATAATTCAAATAAGGTTTATATTAGCAGTTAGAAATGTTTTGATTCAGATTTAAATTTTGAATTCAATTATATATTATTTTCTTATTAAGATAATTCCATATATATTCAAAATTAAATCATATATTAATTCGATAAATTCAATAAAAATCCATTTACTATTCCAAATCAGTATTTAAAGAAAATTTAAATACTCAATATTAAACGGCTAAAAATCCGGGACGTTACATTCCTTCCCCCTTAAAAAAATTTCGTCCCCGAAATTACTAAGATAGGAAAAATGCTACTAACCCATTACCTTTTCAAAATTCAACTATGTTAAAACTCAACATTTCAATTTCTACAAATTGAGTTCCAACCAAAACTTTTGGTTTTCATTCATATTGAATATCAAATATGCATATATTCATTTTATCTGAATGATTTACAATCAATTCATATTCCATTCAAATTTATTCTAATCAATTTATTCATTTCGATTCATTTAACTTGCTTAAGTTAAATTTCAAATTTCCAGAATTTTAATTCCCGGGTTTTTATTTCAAATCCTTTTTGAAATCACATAAATATATCCACATATATTTAGAACCATTCAAAATTCAAAACATTTGAATTTTCAATCAACTTTTTTTCTTTCAAATAAATTCCCATCAAAACTTTTTCTAAGGTAGCAATTCATCACTTAGAAACTCGGAAATGAACACTGATGATGTTGCAACCATCATCAGAATTATTTCCCAACCACTGAAGTGAGTTCAGTGCTTTAAAATTTTTAAAACCCATCTAAAATGATTTTAAATCAAAAATCCTTCCAAACAAAGCTAGATTATTTTAATATACTTTGAAAAATAATTTTCAACCTCCCAGGATTTAAATTCCAAATTCTGGTTTGAATTTAATTTTAATTCATCTCATTTGTATATTTAATTCATATACAAATTCTATTTTGGTTATAAATAACCATTCCAATTTATATAATCAAATTTGATTATAATCCTAACAATCAACACATCCATATAATATAATAATTTCAGAAAATTATTCTTTCTATATCAAAATAGAATTTTGGGTAAAATTATTTCATCTACCCACCTTAAAACATTATAATGTTGAATTTCTCTGTTCAAGTGTTCAGAAATTCCTATCGACTTCTGACGTCCCACGATTCGATCAGAATTCATAAACCACTCAATAGACTAGTCAACACAATATAAAACAACTTTTATATAAATTTACAAATACGCTCTCTCGTATATACATACAATCAACTCATTCTAGGGTACTACTGACCCTATCTCTAATGAGCACATCCCACAAGGCCTAGGTGTTCGCTCAACCTAAGCTCTGATACCAACTGTAACGACCCGCAAATCCGTGCTATCTGAGTTGACTAAAAACACCACACGTCCAACCCAAATTGCACAGAAATACGAATCATTTTTAGAAAGAAGTTAAAGGATGAGAAATAGAAAGAAAGAAATATTAGAATAGAAGAAAAACGAAGATCACAAACTCACAGCGGAACGAATAAAATATATTATATAACATAACTTTTGAAATACAAATCAGTAACTTTATATACATACCATCATCAGAGCCCAACAGTCATTTCTGGAACAGTTATAAACACCTGTTTCCAGATACAACATAGTACACAGCGAAAATACGATAATCTACAGCTAACTGGTGAAGCCTCCTGCTTCCAGCTCCTCCAATTGAATCTGTGAAATCCCGACTACTTGACTGCCCGTACAAATTTGGGCACCCAAGAGTTTAGGGAAAACAAAACAAAATAAACTCTGGGTCAGTCATGGGACTGGTGTGAGTAAACTCAAATCATTGGTTTAACCTTTAAAATCCTTTCAAAAGAAAAGATAATAGTAAGACCAGCCCACACATAAACATGGACGGTTTTTACCTTACTATAACCCAAAACACTTTAATATGAAAATCCAGTGATATTATAATAATGTCTACATCAAGTAAATAACCAAATAGCAGAACACTTGCATCTAACGCTCCACATACATAGTATAAAATAAAAAAAAAACCGCATGGCGCTTATTGGAGATTGGATTTCCAACATGACAAGGTATGGAACCACCTTCCGCTAGTGTATCTATAGAGAGGAATACACTGGATTCAACAAGAACATCTTGTAACCCGGCCCACACATGACTGACCACTCATTTCGCTTGAGTGTATCGAATGTATATCACCAACGGTTGGGATCAGCAACCGCCTCCCGACTGGGACCGCATCGAATAGAATAAGAAATTAAATGAACCTCTAGATAGGTGATTATACATCCTAATGGGTGCGACCCACATAGCCATGCTGCCTGCCCGATTTTTGTCCTTTTCCGGTTGTTGAGGCCTGAGGCTACGAATACTTACCATTCATTGATAGCACGATCACTTTGAATGCCACATTGTCAGATCCGTTAATCACTAGTTGAGTTTGCACAAATATTCTGGATGTTATGCTAAGGGAATAAATCCGTTGCAACCATATATATTTATACAGACCAACCCATTTGATCATTGGAAATACTCTGTCAGACATTCGTCCATTTACATTCGTTCTGGGATTGAACGAAGCCGAAGGCACTATTTCTATTTAATAAAAAGAGTCCTTGCACTTTACCCCGTCTTCAATATATTCAGCATACTTGGTTCGCAACGCTTATGCCGATACGGAGTGGTTCTTCGGATAACAATCCAACCGGTCTCTCCATATTGACAACGATGGTCAAAAACTTCGATAGTCTGTGATTTAACTATCGAATAAAAACAAGTGTTCATCCAAACATATCAAACAAATCACTGGGCTCTTTAATTAATATTTCATTAATTAAATCTCTTCTCCATTTCCTTATCAATATTTGTTAACCAAATATTTACAAGTATCGCCTCCTTTTATTTTCTATAGTTGGAAAATATTTTCGATTTTAATTGGAAAACATTCCAATCACTTATCTCTTCCACGAACTCATTTAGTTCTATACTTAGAAAACATTTGTTAATTTATTTCCAAGTTTACAGTTATTTGGGTCAAAACGGATGTTGTGTAAAACATCGTTACGACAACCCAAATATATACATTCAACTAAATCTCTTTAAACGTTGATCTTCGAGACTTAGTTTTGCTATTTATCGGTTGTTAATGAAACCAATCAAGTTGGGGTATAATTACCTCTCAGACCTTGACTGAATAACATTCATAATGTCAAAACAGACAAGACTACTTACTCGAATAATCAATACTATACAAACCAATTATCTATTTTTAAAACACGTATACATTTCCCTTGTTATTTTTAACAAATCTAAGTTATAGTTTTCCTTCTTGTTTCAAATATCCTATTTAAATTTGGTTCATTATCTAATTCTATATATATATCGATATATGGATTTCTAGTTATCAAGTTTTCTTAAAAATATTCTAACTCCTTAAATTTTCGGAAAAATTCGCCATAACCTCCCCTGTATCGGGAGCATCGGGAAATTGCAAATAGCCTTCCCGGTCCTTCTTATCTCAAAAAGAAAAAGAAAAAGCCAAGCGGCTTGCCGATACGGCGCATAAAACCAATAAATGAATTAAACATGTACCTTATTGTCGAGCACTATATTTATAAACTTCATATACTTCATATCAACCCTGCTTACACCTGTTCACCTGTTTTGTAATTCAATTCAACTCAATCCAATCGTTTGAATTCGGTTTCGCTCATTTATTCTTTAATTAACTCCTTAACCCATTTCACTTGTTGTTTGAACATATCACATTCAAATATATATATTAATTTGTTTATACAACAATCGAACGTCATTTCTAATTCAAGTTCATATTTGATTTTGAGTATGAATTTACAATCCCCCTTTTCTGATTCAAAGTCCAATTTCCATTTCGATTTCCATTAACCAATTCTTCTTCAATTTAGTTAGTTCAATTCAACAATTAAAAATCTGATTTTTTTGTTTCAAAAATCAGTTCACTTACTTCATTGGAGTTCATATTTATTTTGTATCTCTAGTCTGGATTCATCAAATGAAATTCCGGATTTTTATTTCTTTAAAAATCCCTTTTATTTCCTTAAATAAACCCTTATGGTTTATAAAGGATTCTGACGCTATTTTTTCTGAAAATTTGATTTTGACATAACTCGAAATCCATACGACGAAATTCAGATTTTTCTCTTCCATTAGAAAACTATTATCAAATGGGCCCTGACGTTTCTTATTTCACAGAATTCCGACTTCAATTGAGTCATGTATACTTAATTGAAGTTCGAAACGCCGATTTACGAACTGCAGTGCTGCGACGAGCTCGTTTTAATTATATTTAATATATATATATATGTTTAAACTTCGTTTGAATGAAATTCAACTCCATTCTGATATATATTAATATATTCAAGTCCATAGTTTAAATTCCATTTGAATTCCATATTCAAATCCCATAGTTTAAATTCTATTTGAATTCAATTTGAATCTCCTATATTCAAATTTCAGTTTCCATCTCCATCTGAATTCAAATTCATTTCCAACACCATTTGAATTCTAATATTCAAACTCATTTTTAACACCATTTGAATTCTAATATTCAAATTTAATTCTCTTGAATTCACATACCATATTTTATTTCCTTAATTTCAAATACCACATTTTAATCTCCTTGAATTTAAATACCACATTAATTTCTATAATCAACTCCCTTTTGAATTGTTATATTTGAAATTCATACTTGAATTTAAATAATCAAACTCCATTTTGAATTTCTATTTTAAATTCAAATATCCAAAACTCCATTCTAATACTATTTGAATTTCAAATACCACCTTTTAATTCTCTTTGAATTCCTCTTATTCAAATTCTTTTTGGATTCTATTTGAATCCTATATTTAAACTCCATTTGAGTTTTATTTAAATTCTTATATTTAAACTCCATTCAAATTCTATTTAAATTCTTATATTTGAATCCTCTTTATTTAAAACCCATTATTTAAATCCCATTTGAATTTCTTCACTCAAATCCATTTGAATTCCCTTGAATTCAAATTCCATTTCAAAACCATTTGGATTTCCTATATTGAAATCCTATTTTGAAATTCTATTTCCAATTCCACTTTGAAAATCCTATTTTCAAAGTTTATTTCAAATTCTATTTTGAAATTCTACATTCAAATCTCTATTTGAATTTCTTTATTCAAATTTTATATCAAAATCTCTATTTGAATTTTCTTTATTTGAATTCCTTTGAATTCAAATTTTATTTTAATTCCTTTGAATTCAAATTTCATTCTAATTTCTCATATTCAAATTCTATTTGTATTATTTAATTTATAAACAACGTTTATAACTTCCCTTAAATTTTCACATTATAAACTTATAAATAAAGTTTATAAATCCAATTCAAATTCCGTATTTTAATTTATAAACCAAGTTTATAAATTCACTTGTTTTATATATTTAAAACAGTTAATATTTTCTATACTTCATTAAAAATTCAAATTCTATTTATAAAAATAGAATTCCATTTTCAAATCTCTATTATCCTTTTCCGATATTTTTATAAATCAATATTCGAGCCCCAGTGATATTTAAACACCCCAAAACAATCAGTTATCAATCACGGGATTTTTAACACATCATATATGAGAATATATATGGAACCGACAAACAAACAGATAATATATTTTTGAGGAATCCAGTTGGATTCCTCCAACCTGTTTACCTGCATCCACATATGTTAGCACATAAATAATACCCATTCTGCTTCGTGGTAGAATATCGTGGTACAGAAGGTCATCCACTAATCATAGCGTGGGGCGTAGAGGGTAATCATCCGCTATGAAACTACGGGCATCCGCTAATGAGACTGCGGGAATCCAACCAATCAATAAACCCAATATATATATAATAGCCTAAATAACTAATATATATAAAACAAGCAGAAAAATCCAAACAAGCGACAACAATTATTTTTACAAAGTAAAAATAATTATAAATAAAAGGTGAGTGAGATTTACTCACCAGGATTTTCCTTTTCGAGTATCTCGATAAATCTCGTAACATCACAGCTATGAATCTACTCGAATGAAATTCATTTGTTTCCTTGCTCCGAAGCAAACCAAACAAGCGACGATCCTCAATCAACCGCAAAACACTGCCTTTTACCTCTTTGGCATTTCGTCGAACATGTTACAGGCAACATCATTGCTGCCACATTACCAATGTATTTCTCCTTAAACTTCACTGCAGACCCCTGCTCGAGTCACCAAGTCCTCATCTTCATCGGACCCATCATCCTACAACTTTCGAACCCCAACTCCACACAGTACGTCCTCAGCGACTTCGAACTCCTCCCAGTTGCGACAAAGACAGCATCGACCTCCACCCAGATTCCTAGATCGATGCCTCTAATCAACATCGCACTGGTCCTGTTCGACCCAAATCCAATACCAGAAAATCGAACTCCTCACGTTAGTTGAAACCACGCTCCTTTCAATCGCAAGTGTTATGTCGATCCTCAGGATTTTCCAACTAGAGCTCCCTTGTCAGAACGACACTCGAGCTCTCCAAGATCGACACCCCCGAAACATCACCACTTCACCCGATTCAGTCGTACCCAGCTTCAGCTCGTAAGAACCAAAATTGATCGATATCCCCTAATTTCCCTGAGCCTTCAATGTTGAGTCGAGCTCCAGAATTAGTCGCGATTTACTTTTTTTTCCAATCGGTGGAGGAATTTCAGTTGAATGGGGGAAAGAACGGAAGTCTGAGGCATAAAAATCAATTCGTTTATTTAGAAAATGGAGAGAAAGGAGATGCTCGAGTAATAATTGTGTTGAAATAAAAGGGAATGAATATTTCCTTTTTTTGATTGAAGCTTTGTTTTCAGTTTGCCAGAAACGAATGGGTCTATGTGTGGTTTTATACACGAAGAAGGAGCAAAAATTCCAGCTCGAGGAAATGATAGGTCTGCGATATTGAAAGGTTAGGGTGGCGCCATTAATTCATGTTTACATAGCTGGAGAAGGAAACAAATTTTACTGCTCAAGGTAAAATAGGACGACGCATACAGTTTAGGTCGGCTCTCCTATATTTATTTACTTTTATATTCGATTTTATTTTAAATAAATAAAATATCTTGCGGTCCTTTAATTTGAAACCACGAACCACTATTTCAGCAAAACAACTGATGTTCCCAACATTATTCACTATTTTGAATTCAACGAAACAGTTTCTGAATTTTAATTCGACTGTAAAAAGGAAATAACAAACTAAATAAATGAGTTAATTTAATTTTGATTAAAAATACAAATCGATTTTAAACAAATAAACCCATCGATAATAAATTGTTATTATCATTATAATTCGAATAAGGTTTATATTAGCAGTTAGAAATGTTTTGATTCAGATTTAAATTTTGAATTCAATTATATATTATTTTCGTATTAAGATAACTCCATATATTCAAAATTAAATCATATATTAATTCGATAAATTCAATAAAAATCCATTTACTATTCCAAATCAGTATTTAAAGTAAATTTAAATACTCAATATTAAACGACTAAAAATCCGGGACGTTACATAGACCTCCATCCTATTGGGGATTTTGTAGAGCTCGTCAAGATCTTCAAATCCATATATAGTTTTTATTTTTTCATTCAGAATTGGGGGAGATATCGAGCTCAAAAGCTTCGAGCTTCCAACCGCCGCTGCACCCTCCTCCGGCTGTCGAACTGGCCAACTCCTCCAGGCGCAGGTGCGACGCTCCTCCCCCTCCGACGCTGCCAAGGCCGATCGACGAATAGCTACACAGATTCGAAGAAAAATCGAAACCTAATTTTGAACAAATCAGCTGAGGTATGACCTATTTTAAATAAACTATATTATAGCACTTTAAAGCGCTACAGTTTTTGATTTCATTGTAAAAATCATATCTTTTTCGTTTGTTGACGAAATTCAATGAAACAAGAGATAGTGGACTCGTGTAGACGTCTTCTACATTCTAAAAGAGACCACATATTTTTCTGAGCCTTCTGCTATTTTTGGTGGAGTGGAACCCAATGTGAGATTTCTAAACTATAAACGATATGGAAAACGACGATGTATAAATTATATAGTCGATGTATGAGTTATATAAGCGTTGTACACCTCATGTATAAGCGTTGTATAAGTTGTACGTTCGATGTATAATTTATATATGCATTGTAAAAATTATATATGTGTTGAATAGAAGCGAAATATACTTATATATATATACGCCCCTCATCCACAAACCATGGACGATATTTATTGGTTGTGATTGGTGTGAAAATTGATTGATAGCGAATGGTTGATTAGAATTGTTTGTGGTTGAAATTGATTGATTGTGGTTGAAAAATACCCGTTTGTGGTTGAGAATTATTTGGTCGAAACCACATAGGATTAGTTTGTGGAAAAGAAAAAAATATACATGCCGCCTGCGTGCGAACTAGATGCATGAATTCCCCATTGTCAAGTTGTGAGGCTTTAAGGTAGAGCGAGGAGCCGTACTAGGGACGACCCTGGTTTTAACTACCCTGCCGTTATGCTGCCGAAATTTTCTGAAATATACATGCGTTAGAATTATTTTCATTTGTTGAAATTATTTTCATATGTTGAAACCGCATTCATGTGTTGAACTGAAATTCATTCGTTGAATAGAAATTCATGTGTTGAATGGTATTAGTGTTTTAAATAAATTGTTTTTACAAATAAAAATCACATTTTTATTTTATATATACGAACTATAGAAAACCTTCATGTGTTGAATAGAAATTCATTTATTGAATAGAAATTCATGTGTTGAATGGTATTCATGTTTTAAATAAATTGTTTTATAATAAAAATCATATTTTTATCATCTGTATGAACTATATAAAATAGTCATGTTTTGAAATAAATTGTTTTATAATAAAAATCATATTTTTATCATCTATATGAACTATATATAAAATAGTCACGTTTTGAAATAAATTGTTTTGCAATAAAAATCACATTTTTACTATATACATGAATCGTTAAAAATAGTGAAGTGTCGAAATAAATTTCGGTTGGATAAAAATATCATTTTTATCAAATGTATGAAAAGAAAATAGTTTTGAAATCGAAGAATCGATTATATATATATATATATAATTGAAATATATTGAATAACGAAGCCGCAGTTCGTGTTTTGAAACCGTGATTTCAAACGATTAGTCGGGAGATCCGACCTTCGGATTTTCCCGAAACCGAAACCGTTGGGTTCGCCTTGGAAATATCTTTCCAACGGCACCCACTTTGTGAAAATCCAACGGTTGGATTGTCTAGAATGTTTAATTCAAATCTGAAGAAAAAAAGTGCTAGAATCATTTATATATATATATATATAAATATAATTTAATAAAATCGAATAACGACGCTGTAGTTCGTATTTTGAAATCGAAACTTCAAATGAGTGTACCGGGAGATCCGACCATCGGATTTTCCCAAAACTAAAACCATTGAATTCGTTTGAAAAGATCTTTCTAATGATATAAAATTTGTGAAGATCCAACGGTTAGATTTTCAGATATGTGTAAATCAAATCTGAAGAAAAATAGCGCCACGGCCGTGTTATGGCCTAAAGCGTCATTTGAATGAAATGGCTATTTTTAAATAAATAAAAACAGCGATAAATCATTATAAAATATTATAAACGATATGGAATGTGAAATTTAGAAAACTAACTGAAGGTTAGCTAAGTCGAATGGTTTCCTGGGTTTTGATCTGATGTTAGTTTCGGCCTTCGGGGTTAATATTTGGGAAATTGTTCTCTTACTGATTTACGGTTAGTGACTCACGAATTGAAATGAGGCGTATGTCATGTTTGTGTAGCACTTTTTAGTATATATATACTTATATATATATACGCCCCTCGTCCACAAACAATGGACGATATTTATTGGTTGTGATTGGTGTGAAAATTGGTTGATAGCGAATGGTTGATTAGAATTGTTTATGGTTGAAATTGATTGATTATGATTGAAAAATACCCATTTGTGGTTGAGAATTATTTGGTTGAAACCACATAGGATTAGTTTGTGGAAAAGAAAAAATATATATATGCCGCCTGCATGCGAACTAGATGCATGAAATCCCCATTGTCAATAGCTGCGAGGCTTTAAGGTAGAGCGAGGAGTCGTACTAGGGACGGCCCCCGTTTTAACTACCCTCCCGTTATGCTGCCGAAATTTTCTGAAATATTCATGCGTTAGAATTATTTTCATTTGTTGAAATTATTTTCATATGTTGAAACCACATTCATGTGTTGAATAGAAATTCATTCGTTGAATAGAAATTCATGTGTTGAATGGTATTTGTGTTTTAAATAAATTGTTTTTACCAATAAAAATCACATTTTTATTGTATATATACGAACTATAGAAAACCTTCATGTGTTGAATAGAAATTCATTCGTTAAATAGAAATTCATGTGTTGAATGGTTTTCGTGTTTTAAATAAATTGTTTTATAATAAAAATCATATTTTTATCATCTATATGAACTATATAAAATAGTCATGTTTTGAAATAAATTGTTTTATAATAAAAATCATATTTTATCATCTATATGAACTATATAAAATAGTCGTGTTTTGAAATAAATTGTTTTGCAATAAAAATCACATTTTTACTATATACATGAATCGTTAAAATTAGTGAAGTGTCGAAATAAATTTCGGTTGGATAAAAATATCATTTTTATCAAATGTATGAAAAGAAAATAGTTTTGAAATCGAAGAATCGATTATATATATATAATTGAAAAATATCAAATAAAGAAGCTGTAGTTTGTGTTTTGAAACCGTGATTTCAAACGATTAGTGTGGGAGATCCAACCATCGGATTTTCCCGAAACTGAAACCATTGGGTTCGCCTTGGAAATATCTTTCCAACGACACCCTTTTGTGAAAATCCAACGGTTGGATTATCTACAATGTTTAATTCAAATCTGAAGAAAAACAACGCCAGAATCGATTATATACATATATATAATTAAATTAAATCGAATAACGACGCTGCAGTTCGTATTTTGAAATCGAAACTTCAAACGAGTTTACCGAGAGATCCGACCGTCGGATTTTCCCGAAACTAAAACCGTTGGATTCGTTTTGAAAATATCTTTCTAATGATGTAAATTTTTTGAAGATCCAACGGTTAGATTTTCAAATATGTGTAAATCAAATTTGAAGAAAAATAGCGCCACGGCCGCGTTATGGCCCGAAGCGTCGTTTGAATGAAATGGCTATTTTTAAATAAACAAAAATAGCGATAAATTGTTGTAAAATATTATAAACGATATGGAATGTGAAATTTAGAAAACTAACTGAAGGTTAGCTAAGTCGAATGGTTTCCTGGGTTTTGGTCTGATGTTGGTTTCGGCCTGCGGGGTTAATATTTGGGAAATCGTTCTCTTACTGATTTACGGTTAGTGACTGATGAATTGAAATGAGGCGTATGTCGTATTTGTGTAGAACTTTTTATTATATAAGCGAGTTTCTCAGAAAGACCGGGTTTATCCCATTCTGAATAACTGAATCGACGATAAGAAGTCGAAGATGAAGATGGTGGTTGAAGACCGGAGATCTTCACCTCGTTTGGATGGTAACTGATGTTCTGATTGGGAGGCATCCCGAAATATGGATAATGAGTGGTGATCATCCAGACGTACGTGGAGATCAATGGGTATGCGAGGTATATAGTGCCTTCGGTTTCGTTCAGACGCAGAACAGACTTGCAAATGGACTGTGTGTCTGACATTGGAATTCAGTCTGTGTGATTGGTAGCCATCAGTTGCATGGTGTGAATTGCCTGTGTGGCATGCTAAGATGCAGTGATCAAGGCTTCTGTTGAAAAGCAAAGTCTTGTGGTTAATGATCAAAGCATCGCCTGTGTGGCGTAGCTTTGTGTATAACGTGAATTCGCGAGCCTCACACCCTGGTATGAACCAGAAACGGGAGAGGATCTCAGGGAGGGCATGCGTTTCCTTCTAGCTAGAGGTGGTGTCAGTGCTTGAACTGGCTGACATTTATATTACTTTCACCTATGTGGTTTTTGCTGTTGCGAGTCGCCTCAGATATATTGGTCAATCCGGGACCGATGGAGTCATTCGTTGGCTCATTTATGCCCCAAAGGGCGGGGAAACACAGTGTTCAGGCATTTTAATCCACATCGGTGGACCGGCCCTATCGCTCCAAGGGCCCACCTGAGTCTGGGTCCTGAGACATGGGCTAGATTGTCTCGAAGTCGGTAAGGACTGTCTTTTGCCTTGGTCCATGACGGAAATCCAATTTCCAAATACGTGATTGTGTGGTTTTGATTGTATATATATATGGCGACATGATATATGGTACCTATGCCATCTATGATTGATAGTTATGATTTGAAATTGTTTTTGAAACATATAAAAACCAGTAATAATGCCAAATTCTTTTGTTTTATTCGTATCAAGCATATTTTGGTCATTATAAGGTAAAAATCTATCCTCCGGTTTGCGTTGCATTGTGTGATGGGAACTGAGTCTTATAATGGCTTCATTTTTATAAAAAGCATTGTTATGTTTAATGATTTACTTGTTTTAAACCACTGGTAATCCAATGGAGTAAACCCGTTCCGCGAAAGTGGCGTGGTCTTGTGATTAGCCATATAATAAATGTGTTAAGTAGATTTCTCATACCAGTCCCATGACTGACTCGTAGTTTGTTTCACTTGCAAACTCGGGTGCCCCTTTTTCTACATGGGCAGCCTTGTGTTCAGGTTTTAGCAGGCTCTTTCTGGATAGCTGGAGCTGAAGATGGATTTTATCATTTATCTCTTTTTATGCTGTTCAGCTCCTATTGTACATATTATGTTTGTTTTCCGCTGTAGACATTTACGTATAGCTGAACTGTATTTGTACTAAGTATGATCCTGTATACTGTGTAAATCTGATGATTATGCTTATCCAGTGTATTATTTGTATATTATCTGGTGTATTTATTTATTTCTGTTCTGCTGTTATCTGTTTATGTGTTATATTCCAAAGATTACCCTTGCCACCGTCTGTACGGGACTTGTGGTCGTCACAAAAACAAGTTGTTTTGAATCCTGAAAAGCAAAGTTTGATTTTTGAGAAAAGCAAAGCTTTTTAAAACTCCTAGGAAGAGACTATTTGAATTAAAAGCAAACTGAAATTGAATGGGATTAGAATGATATCGAGACAAATTGGATTGTGAGTTTTGAATTTGAAATGTTATTCGATAATGGAGTTAAGAGTTTGGAATTTGAGATTGGAATTTGAAAGGGATTTGACTTTGGTTTAAACAAATAATTGTGTTAAGAATGAACTGATTACAGTTTGATTAAGATGACATTAGTGGATGCAGAATTGGTAACAGATGCAAGTGATATAATAATATGCCCGACAAAATGGTACAAGTTTGTATTTCTATTGGGTATGAGTTTTTATGAGCCGAATTGGCAAGCCGCTTGGCTGTTTGATTTTCTTTTGGGTTGGAGAAGGCCTAGAGAGGCAAGTTGTAGTTGTACCGATTGACTAGTACAAAGGAGGTGCTGGCGAAATTTTTCGAAAATTTCGGGTGTTAGAAAATTTTCAGGATTTTTGAAAATTTTCGTTGAGAGGAATTAATTAATATTTTAATTAAAATTAATTGGTTTAGTGAAACTGGAGTTAAGAAGTAAACTAAATAATTTTAACCCAGTTAACAGAGTTGTTTTCTACCTTAGAAATTTCGAGGATGAAATTATTTTAAGGGGGGAAGAATGTAATGTCCCATATTTTTATGGTATTGTAATTAATTTATTTAATTACTTAAATAGTGATTTAGGGAATTTAATGGTTGTTTAATTAAATAATATTGAATATTTAATTAATAAAATAATAGAATAATATATTTATTTCTGAAATACTTGGAAATAGTGGAATTCACAATATGGGGTGAATTGGATTATTCAAAATATATAATTCGGTTTAGATTTGAATCATAATCACGAGTACATTATTTAAATGAAGTTTGAACGTATAATTATAATATAATTATAATCGAGCTCGAAATGGCGCGGTAGTTAGTTATTTTGGCGATTTGAACTTCAACTGAATATACAGGGTCCGTTTTAAATCAGATTTCTATGAAATAAGAAAGATTCGGAGCTGGTGAAGTATATTTTTCTAATGGAAGAGAAAAATCGGGTAGATTTTGATTTATGTCCAAATCAAATTTTCGAAAATTCGCTATGGAATTCCTTTATAATTTATAACGATTTATAAATGGATTTAAATATAAATTGAATATCGATATAACTCTGATGATGAAATATCGAGTTGTAAATCCATATATATTTATTCTGGAGCTGTATGGTATTCTATTATGAATATATACTGTAACACCCCACGTCCATTAATGTCACTCACAAAGGGAATGCATTAACTTCCATGGAGGTTATAAGTGAATATAGAACAGAAAAATTACAACAAGACAGATAATAAATATTACTTGGAAATCTAAAACTTCATTTTATTGTAGCGGAAATTAAACATGTTTGTTACATCATAAAACCATAGATCATAACCAAGTACAAAATCCATCTTCATAAAAACAAAATACATAATCCCATTACATAAATAGCCATTAAAAAGATAACAAGCTGGACTTTACTTCAACGGTCCAAGCTTTCCAAAGAGAGATGAAGCAATTCAATCAAACTCCACTAGAGTTGGGCCCAACCTGAGGACATGGAGGGGGGAAAAGGATAGAAATAGAGGGGGTCAGACATAAAATCTGGCGAGTATGATAATTCTAACAATACTATTATCAAAATAACTAGACTAAGGCATAAGCTGGAAGACAAGTAAATGTCTATGAACTCTTAGGAAGATAAAGATAGCGTTTAAGATAACGTTAAAGATAACGGTAAAGGCACACCTAATTACTAACGAATGATTACTACACTGCACCGCACACTACTACAACGCACCACACCAGTCACCCTATTGTTTGATCCCACTTGCTTCACACAGAAACTTTATAAATAGCCTTACGTACCCCTAGCTGACTACATAGGTGCCGTCTGCCCCTATCTCCACTAGGTGTACCCCACTACCCACTTTGAATCGGCTCCCTACTCGTAGATACCCGTGCTGGCCCCATAGTGGGGTGTATCACTCCCCTAAAGTGGCAACCCGATACAACTTGAGAATGCACGGCTTATACCTACACGATGCAACAACGTCTTACCTACCAGCCCGGGTCCACACACGCATACGAAACCCGTTGGACTTGCGTTGCCACCGCTCCCCGTTTTGGCCCCTTACAGTCGAACCCAACATGCGTGTCCCGTCCTCGACTTGGGTCGAGCCGACAAAGATACATTTGGGATACTGGTCGAAATGGGCCCCCACAAGCTACCTACCTAAGCTTGTCACTAGTATATCCCACTTAACCCTCTTAGTCATATTCATTTACATGTGTGTTTGGTTAAGTCTTACTAATCGTATTTCACACACCACTAAGGGCACCCCCTAGATTCCTCATGCCACCCAAGGCACCTACTTAACCCCCATGTCCCACCATACATGTTTATCTGGTTAAGTATTTCTTAATTCATTCAGGCCATAACCTCATAAAGACCTCTCACATTAGACTGGCATTTATGGCAGCTGGATTTGCCGGGCGGGTCCGGGCAGTCTTACACCATAAAAGAGTCTAACCTCATGTCTTTACAACCGTTATGCTTTAGTTTAGGCCTAGGACCTCTCACATTGGGCTGACATTTTTGACCACTGGATTTGCCGGGCGGGTCCGGGCAGGTTTACGTCACAAACGAGTCCAACCTCGTGTCCTAAGCATTGATTAACACTTAAAATCTTTTACCCCAGTTTTAATAATTCCCTATTCAAATTATTAATTAAGTCAACTTTTAATGATGTCCATAATTGACTCAATTATGGCCATCCACTTATGGCATGCAAAATCATATCAATTGCACCCCAACTTTTTAATATTAAATCCTTAATATTACCCCTACCCCACGTTTATACGTTCGCTTATTCAACGCATAATATAGGCTAGACTTTTGTAGTCTAACACCTAGCACAAAGATAAATTATCACAACATATAGACAATTAAAATAAATCTAATCATAATAGGGGTGAAACTTGCATAAACTACACATGTTAAGGATCAAAAAGGTGTCAACTTGTTAAATGTCTCAATTTATATGATATGATCATAGCCCAAATCTATACATAAACTTGCATATGGGTTTTTTAGGCAACATAATGATGGTGTGAACTAGCATAGGATATCACATATGTCATAGCATAATTCTAGATGTCATAATAGATGTCTTGGTATATGTTCATAACTTTTCTAATCAATCTAACTTGCATATGTGACTTGTCATATAGATCAACATAACCCAAAAATGATGATTTAATTAATATGAACTAACTAGCATAGATGGTAACATCATGGCCTTTTTAACATGTATGATTCATCAAAACTTAGCATAGAAACTTTCAACACACATAACATCATCATAGCATGATTTACAACATATAAGATATCATCATCACATAACATTGGATTTACAATATACATGATAGCAAAAGGGGTTTACAACAACATATATGATAATTCACGTCATCTACTCATAATCCATTCATAACTCAACCTATTTAAAATGATAATAATCTTGTTAAGATCATCATACTCACAATTTAGAGAAGAAAAGAGAGAGTTTTGCTTTGCTTTAGGATTGAGAGAATTAGAATTGAATTTGCTTTTCTTCTTTCTTAGTTGGCGGCGGCTCCATTGATTTCCATGGCGATGGTATGACGGTAACTATTCTATTTTAATTAGGTTTAGGGTTAACATTAGGATGTATTTATAGATGTAGGAAGTTATTTAGGACCATTAGATTAACCCTGAACCATGAGAACCAATCAAATGCAAAATCTGCATTTGAGCGAATCGGCCCATGGGTTGACAGCCAAACACCCTGAATTAACCCCTAGTCGACCCAGTGAGGCTCGGGTCGACCTCAAAAATGGGCCGGTTCTGTTATTTCCCATCCCAATTCGCTGTTTTGAACTTTTTCGCATATTTATTTATTTATTTATTTTTTAATTTATATATATATATATATATATATATCAATATATATATATATATATATTTCTCTACGCAACCCATTTCACTTAATTCTTTTCTAAAAATTAAGTATACTTTAATTTGTGAATTTTAATGTTATAAAATTACGGGGTGTTACATTCTCCCCTCCTTAAAGGATTTCATCCCCGAAATCTCCAAGTTAAGAAGAATGTATATCCTACCATCTAATCGTCCATCTACTCAACCATCAAACCCCAGCATCCATTGTCCTTAAAAGACTTCTAATGCTTTAATGTTTATATGCACAGTGTGTGTATATGTCCATATTTAATGCAAAATTAGGCGGTCTACTGATTCAGTCGACCTCCTTAGTGCAATTCATGATAGTGCCATGCGTCCAATATGTATGCAAAAGATTCCTAATGATACGTATTAATTCTATATGCGTGCACAACCATCCACCCGAATGCAACAACTATATGATAATACAACCATTATACATCCATTTTACTAAATACATCCATATATATGCAATATGAAGTGACTGAGCCGATCTGGTGCCTAATAGTGTGTGTATATGCATCCACGAGCAACCACTAGCAAACACTTGCATCCACTTTGCATCCACCATACATAACATGTCTCAAACACATGTTTCAACCATAGGATTATCCTAACTAAAGGTCAAAGATACTAGCGAGAGGATATACTAAAGATAAGATAAGTACAAGCTAAGCGATAAAGGAGAAATTAAAAGACATACCCTCAAAAAGAAAAGGGTATCGTGAACGCATCTTCTCTTTCGTCTCCAAAGTAGCGTTGCTCTCATCATCTCCCCATTGCACTTTGACTAGTCTGACCTCTCGATTCCTCAACCTCTTGATCTCCGACCCAAGAATGCGCGTAGGAGCTCGTCGAATTGTCGCATCACGCTCTATCTCCACCTCTCTAAGAAAGCTCGGCTCTACCACTTCCGCGGTCTCGTGCAAGCACTTCCTCAAATGTGACAGATGGAATACGTCGTGTACACCACTAAGTCTCTCGGGCAACTCCACTCTATACGCCATCTGTCCAATTTTCTCCTTAATAGGAAACGGCCCTACAAACCTTGGTGCTAATTTCCCAACGGACCCAAAGCGAACAACGTTCCATAATGGAGACACTTTGACAAAGACCATGTTCCCAACTTCAAACTCGAGATCTGTCCTCCTCTTATCCGCATAAGATTTCTGCCTATCCTATGCTGCTTTCATCCTCCTTCGAATCAAGTCGATCTTCTCCGAAGTCTCCCTAATCATATCGGGCCCAAGTAAGATCTTATCCGTAGATTCCCACCAACATGTAGGTGAACGACAAGGTCGTCCATAAAGAGCTTCGAATGGTGCCATACCAATGCTGGACGGAAAGCTGTTATTATATGTGAACTCCACCAATGGAAGATGCTCTTCCCACGTACCCCCAAAGTCTAGGATACATAGCCTCAACAGATCCTCTAGAATGCGATTCACCCTCTCGGTCTGGCCGTCCGTCTGAGGGTGATATGCGGTGCCCAAACATAACTGAGTCCCTACTGCCTCTTGTAAGCTTCTACAAAATTCGCTAGTGAAAATAGGATCGCGGTCGCTCACTATGCTAGAAGGAACACCGTGCAAACGAACTATTTCTCGAACGTATACGGAGGCTAGCCATGGAGCAGTCCTCTTACTCTTTACGGGAATGAAATGGGCGCTTTTAGTAAGTCTATCTACTATAACCCAAATTCCCGTATTACCCTTCCTTGATCGCGGTAACCCATCCACAAAATCCATCGAGACACTTTCCCACTTCCATAGTGGAACCTCCAAGGGGTGAAGCAAGCCACCGGGTTTCTTTTGCTCCGCTTTTACTTGTTGGCACACCAAGCATCTAGCGACATACTCGGCCACGTCTTTCTTCATGCCGGCCCAAAAGTAAACTCTCTTCATGTCTTTGTACATCTTGTCCCCGTCGGGATGAATGGTCATCTTCGAATGATGTGCTTCGTCAAGAATAGTCTTCCTTAGGTCATCGTCTTTTGGTACACAAAGTCTACCGTCCCTACGTAACCAACCCTTATCGTCTAGGGTATACCTACGGAGATGGCTTGATGACTCCCCTCCTTTGAGTTTTTCTACTAACTCAACCAACTGCGGGTCGTCTCGCTGTGCCTCGCCAATCCGTCCCAAAAGCGTAGGTCTGACCTCCAAGGATGCTAGCAAACCAGGTAAGAAGTCAACGGAAGGTCTAAAGTCAAACATCGAAATGAATTCTAAACTTCGCTGCTCAACAAACAAAGGACTTAAGGATACTCTTTTTCTACTTAAGGCGTCTGCCACCACGTTACCCTTGCTAGGGGTATAGGCTATTTCGAAGTCGTAGGACGCTAAGAACTCCATCCACCTTTGCTGCCTTAAGTTCAAGTCCTTTTGAGAGAATAGGTATTTTAAAGACTTGTGATCAGTGAATAATTCGAATTTCTCGCCAAGAAGATAATGACGCCAAGGCTTAAGCGCAAAAACAATAGCGGCCAATTCTAGGTCATGTGTAGGATAATTTTTCTCATGCGCTCTCAACTGCCTTCCACCATAGGCTATTACCCTACCCTCTTGCATTAAGACTGCGCCTAGTCCTGTCCCACAAGCATCAGTATAAACGGTAAACGGCTTACTCCCGTCTGGCAATACTAAGACTGGGGCTGAAGTCAAAGCTCTCTTCAAACGTTGGAACGCATCATCACAATCTACGTCCCATGGGAAAACTAGGTTCTTCTTCGTCAAGCGTGTCAATGGAGCTGATATCTTTGCGAAGTCTTTGATAAACTTCCTATAGTAGCCATCCAACCCCAAGAAACTTCTCACTTCGGTAGCATTTTTAGGAACCTTCCAATCTTGGATGGCCATCACCTTCGCGGGATCTACAGCTATTCCTTCTTTGGAAACCACGTGTCCTAAGAACCGTACTTCCTTTCTCCAAAAGTGACACTTAGAAAATTTAGCTTTAAGCTTATGCGCTCGAAGAGTCTCCAACACTTCCCTAAGATGTAGGGCATGCTCTTCTTCATCCTTAGAAAAGATCAAGATGTCATCTACAAAGACTACCACAAATTTGTTAAGGTACTCCCTAAACACCCTACTCATCAAATCAAAAAAGTATGCAGGGGCGTTTGTCAAACCGAAGGGCATCACTAGCCATTCATAGAAACCGTCCGGAGTCCTAAAGGCAGTCTTGTCTATGCTATCCTCAGCCACTCTCAACTGATGGAACCCAGTGGCTATGTCCAACTGCGAAAACACTGAGGCGCCAACTAACTGATCGAAAAGATCGTCAATCCTCGGCAGTGGGTGTCTGTTCTTCTTAGTAAGTTTATTAAGTTCTCTATAGTCCACACACAGTCTAAGGGACCCATCCGCCTTCGTGGCAAATACTACTGGAGCACCCCACTCCGATATACTTCATCTTATGAACCCCTTCTCAAGCAACTCCTTCACTTGCTTATCGAGTTCCCTCCTTTCACGTGGAGCCATGTGGCGTACTGGCAAAGATACTGGTTTCGCATTATCCACAAGATATATTCGAAAATCTATCTCCCGCTACTGAGGCAAGCCCTTCACCTCCTCAAACACATCCGAATATTCTCGGACCACTCTAACAGATCGTAGATTTTCCTCAGACGCGTCAAGCGATTCAAGATAACTTAGCATAACTGAATTTATGGGATTACAGAAGATTTCGAGAGTGTTGCCAAGGCGAGTCACGAGCCTAACTACTCTCCTTTCACAATCAAGAACGGCCCCATTTCTGGATAACCAATCCATTCCTAAAATTAGCCCATAGCCCGTGAAGCCCAACACATAAGCATCACATCTAAATTCAACGCTAAGTATGGAAATTTTCAAATCCAAACACATCATGGACAAATAAGCTGAGCCCCCTACTGGATTCGAAACAACTAAGGGATCCTCTACTAAACTGGTGTTTAAGTGCAGTGATTCAACTAATGATGTAGAGATAAACGAATGTGATGCGCCCGAATCGAATAAGGTACAGACAGGATGATCAAACAGAAAAACTAAGATTTCAACAGAAATGGTTCTACCTCGTTCTTGCAGCGGTGGGACCGCGAGAGCCTGAACTTGTCCCCTTGCCTTCCCTGGTGCCATAAGAGCCTGCACCTGTCCTCCCGAGGTAGCTCCTGCCCTCTGCCCCTTCTTTGGGCAGTCCTTCACTAAATGTCCCGCATCGCCACAATGAAAATAGCCTTTCTTCTTTTTCTTTCGGCAATCCTTGCTGAGATGGCGTGGGGTTCCACAGTTAAAGCACTTCTTCTTTCCCTTGCCATTATTGTCTTTTCCACCCTTCTTGTTTTGCTGTTGTGGTTTCTTCTGATCCCCCTTCTTCTCGGGTGCCTAATCAGCTTTAGCGCTTTTCTCCTCATGCATGAGCGCCATTTCTACTAACTTCTCAAAGGTGGCCCCCATCGGGATGTGGGTCATAGCCAACCCTTGCAATGGTTCATTCAAGCCATTCACGAACCTCAGAGCTTTCTTCTCCGGCGTGTTTACTAAGTCCAAGCCAAACCTTGCTAACTGATTAAATTTATTAACATATTCTTTCACTGATGAGCTTCCTTGCTTCAATGTCAAGAACCTTTCCATATATAGATTTTCTTCCGCCCTTGAGAGAAACTTCACCTCGAACCTACGTCTGAAATCCGCCTAAGAGTTAACAGGACGCTCCCCATTAGTGACATCCCACCAAAACGAACTCTCCTCCCTTCATCAACCAAGCTGCTAAACGAACTCTCCTCCCTTCTTCTACTACAAAGATTTCTAGCAATTCTTCCACCTCCTTAAGCCAATCTCTAGCTTCCACAAACGTTTCTGACCCTTGAAATGGTTTTCCACCCATAGCCTTGAATTCCTTGCACGTCTTTGCAATAGTATCTACGCGGGGAGGAGGAGGAGGAACGGGTGCAACTGGTGGTGGAGGAATATTGGCTGGACCTACAGCGGCCCTAGCCTCTAATAACCTCCTATACCATCCTGGTATCGTTACACAGTCGGGTAGATTAAGATCTTCAGCCATGCTAAAACGAAAAAGGAAAGATTCAGAATGGAGAATTCGAAAGATAAAGATATGGGCTATTAGGGATTATGTTTTTTTTTTCTTAAAAACTTTTCTCTTTAAATTTCTCATTAAAACAAGTTTTTGAAAGCACTTCTTCCAAAAATAACTATTTTTCTAAAGTATTTTTATCTGTTTTGGTAACCTTAAGCTCTGATACCACGTGTAACACCCCACGTCCATTAATGTCACTCACAAAGGGAATGCATTAACTTCCATGGAGGATATAAGTGAATATAGAACAGAAAAATTACAACAAGACAGATAATAAATAGTACATGGAAATCTAAAACTTCATTTTATTGCAGCGGAAATTAAACATGTTTGTTACATCATAAAACCATAGATCATAACCAAGTACAATATCCATCTTCATAAAAACAAAATACATAATCCCATTACATAAATAGCCATTAAAAAGATAACAAGCTGGACTTTACTTCAACGGTCCAAGCTTTCCAAAGAGAGATGAAGCAATTCAATCAAACTCCACTAGAGCTGGGCCCAACCTGAGGACCTGGAGGGGAAAAAAGGATAGAAATAGAGGGGGTCAGACATAAAGTCTGGCGAGTATGATAATTCTAACAATACTATTATCAAAATAACTAGAATAAGGCATAAGCTGGAAGACAAGTAAATGTCTATGAACTCTTAGGAAGATAAAGATAGCGTTTAAGATAACGTTAAAGATAATGGTAAAGGCACACCTAATTACTAATGAATGATTACTACACTGCACCGCACATTACTACACCGCACCACACCAGTCACCCTATTGTTTGATCCCACTTGCTTTACACAGAAACTTTATAAATAGCCTTACGTACCCCTAGCTGACTACATAGGTGTCGTCTGCCCCTATCTCCACTAGGTGTACCCCACTACCCACTTTCGATCGGCTCCCTACTCGTAGATACCTATGCTGGCCCCACAGTGGGGTGTATCACTCCCCTAAAGTGGCAACCCGATACAACTTGAGAATGCACAGCTTATACCTACACGATGCAACAACGTCTTACCTACCAACCTGGGTCCACACATGCATACGAAACCCGTTGGACTTGCGTTGCCACCGCTCCCCGTTTTGGCCTCTTACAGTCGAACCCAGCATGCGTGTCCCGTCCTCGACTTGGGTTGAGCCCACAAAGATACATTTGGGATACTGGTCGAAATGGGCCCCCACAAGCTACCCACCTAAGCTTGTCACTAGTATATCCCACTTAACCCTCTTAGTCATGTTCATTTACATGTGTGTTTGGTTAAGTCTTACGAATCGTATTTCACATGCCACTAAGGGCACCCCCTAGATTCCTCATGCCACCCAAGGCACCTACTTAACCCCCATGTCCCACCTTACATGTTTATCTGGTTAAGTATTTCTTAATTCATTCAGGCCATAACCTCATAAAGACCTCTCACATTAGACTGGCATTTATGGCAGCTGGATTTGCCGGGCGGGTCCGGGCAGTCTTACACCATAAAAGAGTCTAACCTCGTGTCTTTACAATCGTTATGCTTTAGTTTAGGCCTAGGACCTCTCACATTAGGCTGACATTTGTGACCACTGGATTTGCCGGGCGGGTCCGGGCAGCTTTACGTCACAAACGAGTCCAACCTCGTGTCCTAAGCATTGATTAACACTTAAAATCTTTTACCCCAGTTTTAATAATTCCCTATCCAAATTATTAATTAAGTCAACTTTTAATGATGTCCATAATTGACTCAATTATGGCCATCCACTTATGGCATGCAAAATCATATCAATTGCACCCTAACTTTTTAATATTAAATCCTTAATATTACCCCTACCCCACGTTTATACGTTCGCTTATTCAACGCATAATATAGGCTAGACTTGTATACTCTAACACCTAGCACAAAGATAAATTATCACAACATATAGACAATTAAAATAAATCTAATCATAATAGGGGTGAAACTTGCATAAACTACACATGTTAAGGATAAAAAAGGTGTCAACTTGTTGAATGTCTCAATTTATATGATATGATCATAGCCCAAATCTATACATAAACTTGCATATCGAGTTTTTAGGCAACATAATAATGGTGTGAACTAGCATAGGATATCACATATGTCATAGCATAATTCTAGATGTCATAATAGATGTCTTGGTATATGTTCATAACTTTTCTAATCAATCTAACTTGCATATGTGACTTGTCATATAGATCAACATAACCCAAACATGATGATTTAATTAATATGAACTAACTAGCATAGATGGTAACATCATGGCCTTTTTAACATGTATGATTCATTACAACTTAGCATATAAACTTTCAACATACATAACATCATCATACCATGATTTACAACATATAAGATATCATCATCACATAACATTGGATTTACAATATACATGATAGCAAAAGGGGTTTACAACAACATTTATGATAATTCGCATCATCTACTCATTATCCATTCATAACTCAACCTAATTAAAATGATAATAATCTTGTTAAGATCATCATACTCATAATTTAGAGAAGAAAAGAGAGAGTTTTGCTTTGCTTTAGGGTTGAGAGAATTAGAATTGAATTTTCTTTTCTTCTTTCTTAGTTGGCGGCGGCTCCATTGATTTCCATGGCGATGGTATGACGGTAACTATTCTATTTCAATTAGGTTTAGGGTTAGCATTAGGATGTATTTATAGGTGTAGGAAGTTATTTAGGACCATTAGATTAACCCTGAACCATGAGAACCAATCAAATGCAAAATCTGCATTTGAGCGAATCGGCCCACGGGTTGACAGCCAAACACCCTGGATTAACCCCTAGTCGACCCAGCAGAGCTCGGGTCGACCTCAAAAATGGGCCGGTTCGGTTATTTCCCGTCCCAATTCGTTGTTTTGAACTTTTTCGCATATTTATTTATTTATTTTTTAATTTATATATATATATATTTCTCTGCGCAACCCATTTCACTTAATTCTTTTCTAAAAATTAAGTATACTTTAATTTGTGAATTTTAATGTTATAAAATTACGAGGTGTTACATATACGATAATATTTATTTATAAATATTTAATTTAATTATTTTAAATATATGTATATATTTAAAATGGGTTATTTAGAGCTTTAAAAATAGCCACCTTTGCAAATGAGCTACGTTTTCGACGAAACTAATTTTGTTGGATCCGCAATGTTAAATTTTTGTTAGATGTCAAGTTTCGTGATTTTTGAAGTCACTATGTGGCCGTACGGGATTTTAATGTGAAAAACAAACGATAATCTGATTTTAAAAATATGTTGTATGAGTAAACGGAGTTGGAATTCGATGAAACCAGTTTCATTGGGTCTGTAATGTCGAACACTAGTTGTTTGTCCATTTTCATGATTTTTGGATATTATATGTGATTATAGAAATTTTTAACTAACAAATACAAACAATAGTTAATTTAAAAAAATATAATAATCGAATAAAAAAAATTAAATTTTCCTATAAAATACCCTTAACATTTTTCTAATCCTAAATCACTTTCTCTGGTCAATATTTTGTGCCGCTGTTCTTCATTTCATAGGAAAAAAATCACCAGACATTTTAAAATCCAAAGCAAATCAAACGAAAATCCTAAAATTAGTTTATATATATAAATGGATTCGTGAAGGGGAGCTCGTCATCTCCGTCATTTCTTCGAGTTCGAATGCATTCTGGTTCGATGTCCTATTCGCCGCGCCGACTAGGGTTGACATCGCTTGAGAATTCAAGCATCGAATGATGAAATGAGAATTTTAGTTGTGGTTAGGAGGTGATTTCACGCATAGCTACAAAGTTTTGGTGGATTCGAACAAAAATTAGTGTCGATCTTCTTCTGTACGGTGCGTGGAAAGCTCGATGTCGCGATCTACAGGCTACCTCCGATTTAGGGATGAAGGGTACGAGAAGAGAGAGTAGAGGATGAGAAGATCAATGGTGGAGTTTGTTCGTAGACCAGTGAAATATGGAAGGAGCGGTGAGGAGTTCAAGCTGCGGAAATGGCCATCGAAAATAGAAGCTGACCGCGGTTTCTGATTTGGGGAAGGAAGGTTACTGTTCATTCGGATGGGGAGTTATTTTTGATGGGCTGATGGTAATAAAAGGGGTAAGGCCCAATTGATAATAAAAATCCAAGTTTAATTTAATTTAAATGTATAATAACTGGTAAAAAATCGTATCTTCGTCATACGTGACTAGAATTGAGTGAAACAAGATCCTTTGGGATCGTATGGACGAGTGCTACACACTGGAACTGACTGGGAGTGAATCAGAGCTCGTTACAATTTATAGCAAAATAAATTGTCTGTCTGATTCAACCGACGATTATCGTTATTTAACGATGATCTTCCAATGTGAGTAAAACTCACCAAGTCTACCAGATATATTTTTATAACGTATTTTTAGAACTAATAGATGATGGTTGATTATGTGTGTTGACTGTTTGGATGTACTGTTAATTGATTGGTTGGAAATATCGATATATATATGTATATATATATATATATATCGTTAATCAAATATTGATTCTTTTTAGCAGAATATTTCATATTGAAATGAAATCGATGTTAATTATATTGTACATCTGTGGATGCAGGGAAACAGGTCGGAGGAATCCAACTGGATTCCTCAACATTTATTTTACTGTTTTTCATATATTGTGTTATATGATGTAATATGAAATCCGTTGTTGATTTTGTATTTTTGAATGACACCGATTATTGTTATATGGTACGTTAAATACGATAAGGAATATTGGAATGTTAAAAAGGAAAATTTCAATGTCATACTGAAGAAGAAATATTTAAAAAATCAAAAGATTTTATAGAAAGAAACATTTTTAAAATAAATAGATTATAAAAGAAATAATTATTTGGAAAATAAATATAGAGATTATAAAAGGGAATATTTGTAAAACATTTATAAATGGAACCGAAAAGGGAATATTTATTTGTTAAATAAATATAATTGAAAAGGAAATATTTGTTGAATAAATAAGAATGATAAAAGGAAATATTTATTTAGAAAATAAATAAAGTTATAAAAGGAATTATTTATATGAAATAAATATAAACAAAGAGAAAAGGAAATATTTATATGAAATAAATATAAACAAATAGAAAAGGAAATATTTGTAAAACAAATAGAAAAGGAAATATTTGTAATCGAATAGAATTAGTCAAATAGGGTTATCAAATATAATTTATTTGAATAAGAGTTAGTTTAGAGTTAATCAATTAGAGTAAATCAATTGGAGTGAATCGATTAGTGTTAATCGAGTTAGAATTAATCGATTAGAGTTAATTGAGTTAGAGTTAATTGAAAGGAGTTGATCGAGTTAGAGTTAATTGAGTTAGAATTAATCGATTACAGTTAATCGAGTTAGAATTTATCGATTAGAGTTAATAGAGTTAGAGTTAATTGAAAGGAATTAATTGGTTAGAGTTAATCGAGTTAGAATTAATCGATTAGAGTTAATCGAGTTAGAATTAATTGAAAGGAGCTAATCGAGTTAGAGTTAATCAAATTAGAGTTAATCGATTAGAGTTAATCAAATTAGAGTTAATCGATTAGAGTTAATTGAATATAGTTAATCGGAAATTAGTTATTCGAATAGAGTTAATCGAATATAAGTTATTCGAAGAAGAGATTATCAAATATAGTTTATTCGGAAAGGAGATTACCGAATATAGTTTATTCGAATAGAGATAATCGAATATAGTTTATTCAAAAGGAGTTAATCGAATATAGTTTATTCGAAAGGAGTTATCGAGTAGAGTTAATCGATTAGAGTTAATTGATTAGAGTTAATCGAATAGGGTTAATCAAATAGAGTTAGTCGAATTATAGGTAATCGAATATTAGTTATTCGAATTAGAGTTAATCGAATAGAGTTAAATCAATTAGAGTTAATTGAATAGAGTTAATCGAATAGAGTTAATTGGTTAGAGTTAATCGAATAGAGTTAATTGAATAGAATTAATCGATTAGAGTTAATTGAGTTCTAGTTAATCGAATAGAGTTAAAGGAGTAAATCGAATATAGTTTATTCGAAAGAAGATTATCGAATATAGTTTATTCGAAAGAGAATTATATGTTGAATTCGATTATATCGAATACAGGAAAGTACTATTCACTTTCAGTTTTTAATCAAGATTTATTTATTTATAAATAAATTAGCTGTTTGTTTATTTATCTAAATTAATAAATAAAAGTTATACATAAGTTATTATATTTCGGAAGCACATGATTACAACCTTATTGTTATAATCAAATGATTTCTGTTCAAATGATTTCTGTAAAAGAACTGGATTCGTAAATAGAATCCGAGAGTTATGTAAGGAAGTGTTAAAGATTTAGAAACTGAACTTTGTCTATTTTCGAAGTTAGAAATGTTGTTCGGTTAAGGTCTGAGAGGTAGTTATACCCCAACTTGATTGACTCCATTTTTAACTAAGGAATGGTTAAGGTTCGATAGTAAAGTTTGGTTAAGTGAATTTAGTTAATAAGTGTAATGTTTTGAGTTGGAATAACGATGTTTTATTTAAACATCTGTTTAAATCCAATGAAGGAGTTTTGGAAATGTTTTCCAAATAAGAATCAGAAATGTTTTCTAATATATAAAATAGAAACTAGAGTAAATTTGGAAATGTTTTCCAATGATTTATAATGTATATTTTTTAAATTTAGAAAATAAGAATGTTTGTATATATATAAATGGAAATAGGAAATGGGTAAATGAATAAATTAATGATAGATTAATTTAAGAGATAAATGATGATTGATGATTGATTGATAGAATTTCCATCTGGAAATAATATTGTTGTTTGTACATATGTTTTTCAGATCACCCACTATCGAAGTTTTTGAACATTTTTACGTCGTCAATACAGAGAGGCTGGGATCAGATTCATTATCTGGATACCACTCTGTATGGACGTTAGCGTTGCGAATCAAATATGATGAGGATAATTAAAGACGGATTATGCAAGGGTTGTCCTGTTTATAGAATAGTGCCTTCGGTTTGTCCAGTCTTAGGACGACCTGTATGGAAGAATGTCTGATAGAGTATATTTAATACATCGCGTAAGTTATCTCTTCAAACGTATTAATGTTTAGTGGTAGAGGAATTCATTTCTTTTAGCTGTATACCCGTGATATTTTTGGGGAAATCAATTTGTGATTTGGTGGGTATGACGATGTGACATTAAAAGTGAATAAATGTTTGATTTGTCAGAGATAAGCATGGCCTCTAGCCTCACAATCGGGAAATGACAAAAATCGGGCAGGCATAATGGCTAAGTGAGTTGTTTCCAATTACGGTGTATTATCACCTGATTTAGAGTTTCATTTTCTTCTTTAATCTATTCGATGCAGTCCCATTCGGGAAACAGTTGCTGATCCCAACCGTTGGTGATATACATTCGATACACTCAAGCAAAATGAGTGGTCGGTCATGTGTGGCCGGGTTGCAAGATGTTTATGACGACCCCAAACTTCCGTGTAACGAAAGTAAGGAAAACTGTATGGAATATAACATAACTAGAACAATAACAGATCTTAGAATATAGCAGAACATATAAATCATTGCAGCGGAAAGAAATGTCATCACAAACATCATCACTGAAACATCAGTATATGCAACACAGAATTACACTTAGCAAAATAGATGTCTTAAAAGGAAAAGAAATAGAGTACCAATCTCTCAAATTACATCAATACTAAGTACTGTCTCAAAGTCTTAAGCAGAAAATAAAAGATAAAAAGAAAGTTTCTTCAGCATCTCCATCAGCAAGTGTAAAGACCCGCAAATTCCCACCCTTTGAATCGACCATAAACCACACAGGTCTGACCCAAAAAGTGAAAATCTACGAATACTTTAACTTTGGGCATACAACATATTTAAACAACAACAGAAGACTTTTATAACATATCATCATATAATGTTACATCAGAGTGCAGAATGTACATATCAGAGTATATTGGAATATAATTACAGCGGAAGATAAATACAAAAACGTAATATACTGCAACAGAAGAACACAGCGGAAGACTTTCTATCTCTGGACACAGCTTTAAGCTTCAACCCAGAATCCTGTTTAATATATCTGCAAAAATAGCTACTCGACTGCCCGTGTGGAAAATATGGGCACCCGAGTTTGCCAGTGGACAAAACTACAGGTCAGTCATGGGACTGGTGTGAGAATTCTACTTAACCTATATAATATAATAAGGCTAATCACAGGACCTCGCCACTTTCGCGGAACGGGTTTTCTCCTATGGATTGCCAGTGCATGACTAAGGTAAATCGTCAAAATAACGCAATGCTTTTTAGAAAAATGAAACCATTATAAGTCCCAAGTCCCATCACACAATGCAACGCAAACCGGAGGATAGGGTTTTACCTTATAATGATCAAAAGATGCTTGATACGATAAACACGGTATTATATAATAATAGTGTGCAACCAATTTGAAGTACATCAAAGTAAATGTATTAATCCTAGACGGCATGAGTGCCCCATCCCACTATGTCGCCATATATAGGTATACAATCAAAACCGCGTGATGTCGTATTGGAAATTTGGATTTCCATCTGAGTCAAGGCTAGGGGGGAGATCCTTACCGATTCGAGACACTCTAGCAATGCCCCAGGATTGGTACTCTGTCCAACCCTTGGATCCTGCAGGGCCGGTCCGTCCCCGTGTTGGTACTCTGTCCAACTGGTGCAATGGACTGGATTAGTTATTCCTGAACACACGCTTCCCGGTCCTTTTGGACCTATCCTACGGCCAGTAGCGACCGCATAAACCCGAGGCCTCGAAAAAGCAACAACCACAATGAATAAATGCCAGCGCTGGTAGGTCCCTGGCACCACTCTAGCTAGAAAGAAACGTGCGCACTCCCTGCGTTCCCTTCTCCCGTTTTAGACTCTACCGGGCTGTGAGGCTCGCGAAGTCACGTAACACAAAGCTATGCCTAAATAGACTATGCTTTGATCATCCCACAAGGCTCTGCTTTGCAACAATAAGCCTTGATCAAGTGCAACTTGGCATACCACATCAACAACTCATATCATGCGATCAGTAATTATTTAACATACAAAAGGGTGTTAAGCAAGAGAATAAATCCTCCGCCACCATGCATTTATATATTAAATAAAAACCAATTTAATTACATGAAATAAATTTCAATGTCAGGCATGCTATCCATTTACAAGTCCGTTCTGGGTCTGAACGAAACAACGTATCCGTCGATCTCCAGTACGTCTGGAAGATCATCACTTTTACCTTGCCTTGGGGGATCAGTCCCAATTCAAGATATCAGTCACCATCAACCAAACGATGTGAAGCTCTCCGGTCTTCAGTCACCGTCTTCATCTTCGACTCTTGATCGTCGTGATGATTATTCAGAATGGGTTAGACCCGGTCTTTCTGAATAACTCGCGTATTCTTAATTAAAACCAACCAAACGCCACATTCCAACTTTGAATATCCTTTTAAATAAAAATTATTATTTATGTTAAAAGGTCCTCATTAATTTTATCAAAGATAAAATAAATTACATTTTTAATCTTTCTAAAAAGATGTATTAATATTCCAATTTTGATTTAATTTATAAAATAGATTTATAAATTTCAAATAGTAATTTCAATGTAAATTGGATTAAAGGATAAATGTTATTTAAAACATCGTCCACTGCAAATCCAATCTACATATCAATCATCAAACATAATTGTTAAGATCTAATAATCTTAAATAAAAGATTTATCTTAAAGATATTAATTCATTACTATATAAAAAAAACATATTTTAAAATAATCAATAACATATTCTATATATAAAAGATTCTGAATGTAAAATATACTTTATAATACAAAATCTTTTATTTTACAAAATCTTTTTATTATATAAAAATTCTTTATTTAAGAAGAAATTCTGCATTGGAATGCGACTCAACCATGTACCATATAATTTGGGTCATATGGGTTTCATACATTTCATGTATAGGGTAATAACAAGAAAATAATTCTCAATCCATCCATTAACAACCAGAGTGACAATGTCAACTGTGTGAGCATTAAAATAAAACAATAACGCTCATCGCAGCCTGTCGATCAATCGATAGACATATAATTAAACATTGGGATTTGTGTTAGTCAAGTATCGTCCCAATACCCGTGTGGGGTTTTCATCCAACAACAGTTCATATAAATAAATAAATATAGAATTGGTTAATAGGTTTAACCAATTTCAATTTCACTTAACATGTCACTTATATCAAGTAAAATGTATTTTACTCTTATGACTTCCCTATATACTTCTAAAGTTACATAAACAGTAATTTATTTATACAGTTTTATTGCGGATGACAAATGGAATATATATTCCATTGTATTTGTATGAAGTTTCTTACCAATACTTTTCATTGTTTATTTTGACCAACAATACAATTGTATATTAGAATATAAATTCTAGTGCAAGTTTGCAAATAAAAAAAAATTGGATTTTTATTTGCGTATAAATTCTACTGTATTATGCAAATAAAAGTGATTCTCATATTTTCACATAATTTCTGTTTTCAACAAAGATGAGTAAAGTGATACACTTATTTTGTTAACGATTATATTTTAACAAATACAATGTAAATAAAAGTGTGTTTCTAATCTTGTACTTTTATTTGTACATAAAACACAAATAAAAGTGTATTTCATGTATTTGTCTTTTTATTTGACAAAACAATGTTAAAAAAAATGTTCTTTTATATCTTGTACTTTTATTTAACAAAACAATGGTAAATAAAATGTCTTTTAAACTCTTTTACCTTTATTTAACAAAACAATGACAAATAAAAGTATAATTTTCTTTCTATGCTTTATTTGCAACTAAAAATGCAAATAAGAAATATAACTCTCTTTTTACTTTTTCTTTGCAATAGAAAATGTGAATAAAATGGTTCACACAATTTTGTTATTTTTCTTTACAATAGAAAATGTAAATAAAAGGATTCACATTATTTTGTTCTTTTTCATTACCATAGAAAATGTAAATAAAAAGATTCTTATTATTTTGTTCTTTTTATCACAACTAAAAGACGATATAAATGTACCATTAACATCGCTATTTATATCGCATAAAAAATGTCGAATAAAATGAATCACTAACATTGTCTATTTCTATCGCACTAAAAATGTCAATAAAAATGAATCACTAACATTGTCTACTTTTATCGCACTAAAAATGTCAATAAAAATGAATCACTAACATTGTCTACTTTTATCATATTAAAAATGTCGATAAAAATGAATCACTAACATTGTCTATTTTTATCGCACTAAAAATGTCGATAAAAATGAATCACTAACATTGTCTACTTTTATCATATTAAAAATGTCGATAAAAATGAATCACTAACATTGTCTATTTTTATCGCACTAAAAATGTCGATAAAAATGAATCACTAACATTGTCTATTTTTATCGCACTAAAAATGTCGATAAAAATGAATCACTAACATTGTCTATTTTTATCGCACTAAAAATGTCGATAAAAATGACAACATTAACTATTCTATTTTCACCGCGTTCAAAATGACGATAAAATATTCAACATTAACAATTCTATTTTTACCGCATTCAAAATGACGATAAAATACTCAACATTAACAATTCTATTTTTACCGCATTCAAAATGAAGATAAAATATTCAATATTAACAATTCTATTTTTACCGCATTCAAAATGACGATAAAATACTCAACATTAACAATTCTATTTTTACCGCATTCAAAATGAAGATAAAATATTCAATATTAACAATTCTATTTTTCCTACTATAGAAAATGTAAATAAATATATTTCTAAATTCTATTCTTTTTATTCATATAAGAAAATGTAAACGAATATATTTCTAAAATTTTTTTTTTTATCATACCGTTATAACTCATATATAAATTACATAGAAAAAATGTCACTTTTATTTTATCGTTCTAATTCACCTCTAAATTACATAGAAAAATGTAATCTTTATTATGCGATGGGAATTCATATTTTAATTACATAGAAAAATGTAATTCCTCTCATACGACATAAATTCATATTAAATTACATCTAAAAATGTAGTTTTCATCCTACAATGCAGATTCACATTTTAATTACATGAAAAAAAAAAATGTAATTTTCATTCTACCGTTATTATTCATCTCTAAATTACATAGAAAAATGTAATTTAAATCATGCAATGTAAATTTACATTTTTATATCATAGAAAAATACAATTTTTGTCATACAGTGCAAATTCATATATAAAGCACATATAAAAATGTAACTTTTGTTATGCAAAGAAAATATGTCTTTTTCTATTTTACAATGTAAAAATATTGACCTTTTCTATTTTACAATGAAAATAATAACTTCTTTACTCATTCTATCATTACATATAAATGTAATCTTTTCTATTTACCACAATGAATAAAATTACAATAAAAATGTAATCTTAGCTTATGAACTTTTCATTGCGACAAAATGAAATTAAAAATATAATCTTTTTATTTTCGTCTTTACAGTGAAATCTACATCACATTAAAAATATAATCTTTTTATGCAACATCTTCCTATTGAAAACAATCAACACATAAAAATATAATCTTTTACATTGCTTCTTTTATTGAAATCACTATTACCTTAAAAATGAAGTTTTTATGTTACTTCGTTTATCGAAATAACATTACGTTAAAAGTGAGATTTTTAATGTTACAACTTTTATTGAAATCAAGGTGATAAATAAAATATGACTCTTTATTGAAATCACTATTTTTTACATAAAAATGTGATCTTTTATTTTCATTCTTTTTTAATGAAACAAATTCATATTAGAATTATATACTTTTTAATCCACTATTCTTAATGTAACAAATTTACAATAAAAATTTATTCTTTTTAATCATTCCTCTTTAATATAAACAAATCCACATTAAAAATATAATATTTTTCATTGTTCAAATTCTATTGTAAATAAACAAATTAAAAATAATATTGTATTTGTCGTTCAAATTCTGCTGTTATACAAACAAATAAAAAATAAGGTTTTTATTTGTTGAACAATCTCTGTTGTAATATAAACAAATAAAAATGAGATTTTATTCATTGTCCAATTTGCATTGTAATATCAACAAATAAAAATAAACTTTTTATTTGGCGATCAATTTCTTTTGTTATGCCAACAAATAAAAATATAAGTTTTTATTTGTCGTTCCCATTCTATTGTTCATTACAGAGTAAATAAAATATTTTTTTTTTATAACATGAAATTATAATAACTTGATTTGCATAAATATGATTTTTATTCTGAATAAAATATGTTTATGATCTAACTTTCTAACTGCAAATGAATTCAACAATATATAAAGTTCCAATGCGAATTTAGCGTATCATGAACAACAAAACATACAACGAGCAACAATCAACAATTCAAACAACACAGAACATTTCAGAACTGAATCAATATGATAATACAATTATTTTTAGCGCGAGAAAATAATTAATAATTGATTAAATAAATAAAATTAGAATTCTCACATAGATTTTTGGCCGAAATTTTACTGTCTCCTTTTCAACTGCGGTCTGCGCCATTGCGAAGCTCTCAATTTTGTGATTCCAACGCAATTTACGGTTCGTCAAACGGACCTCGTATGAAAGAGTTATGAATTTTTAAAGATCGGATAATTAAATAATTAAATAATAAAATAATATTAAAAAAAAACACGCACCCTTCTTCCTCGCGTCTCTCTTCCTCACGGCCGAACCCAACTTGCTCCTCTCTCCTTCATGTCGCACGCAACCCGAGGCCACCAGAGACCGATCAACCTCCGCCGTCCCGAAGGCCATCGCGCCACCTACCACCGCCGTGAGTGGGGCCCAACTCGCACGCCCCAGGGACCCACAAACCACCAATAAACGCAGCCCATTCCCGGTGAGAATTCGCGAAATCCGTGACCCTAATGATGATCATAGCCGTATAGATCTGAAGCTCTCGAAATTCTCTTCGATTTGGTACCAAGTTTGCCAATTTTCGTTGAGCGGATCAAAAGATATTAGCATTTGAAGTTCGGTGATTTCTGGCCTTCGAAATTAAGGGCGGCGGCTGCCATGGTTCTAGGGTTTCGGATTTTTTAATATTTTAATAATATAAATTTCGAAATTCGTGAAATAAAGTGGATTTTCGGACTTTCTCGGATTTGGGCCTACTTACTGTCGATCTTAACGTTTTGAGGCCTTCTGAACGCGATGGGCTATGTCCCAAGGTCCAGTTCTGATGTCTTCACGTTTTATTTTCGGTTTTAATTTAAAAATGCAATATTAAATTAATTATTTAATTTTTACCGCACATTTAAATATGCCGAGGCCACATACGACCTCAGAAAATTCTAAAAAAAATATTTTTAGCTTTCTTATGATGATACGAATCCAACAAAATTATTTTCGTCGAATTCTGAGACTGTTTGAAAAAAGGCTATTTTTAAGGCGTTCAAATTTAACTGAAAATAGTCAAAACACATCTTATTTCGCCACGCTCACATATTAACTCGAAAAATTCTGAAAATTGAAACCTAGCAATAATTTGACATTCCGGTTCCAACAAAAGTGGTTTCGTCGAAAACCGAGGTCGTTTGAAAAATGACTATTTTTAAGGCTAATATATTTAATATTTAAAAATACCAAAAATAGTGGAATTTTTCCGAAACTCAAAAATATAAGTTCTTATAGTCATTTTTATATGTAAACAACATTCTAAAACCAATGGAGATGGTTTCGGGTCCTAATTCCTTATTCTGCAAAATTTAGCATTTTGGCCCTTATAAATTTCATAGCGACCTTTCTACATATTGAACTGGCCATAACTTTTGATTCCCGTTATGAAATTTCGATTTTTCGGATTCGTTGGAAAGATATTTTTAAATAGATTCTAATATTTTTGGTTTCACTAAAATCCGTTAAATTTTGCATCCTGTACGGTCAGTCAAAGTTCAAGTTTGACTTTTCAAACTACGCGCTATCTCTAACTCTTTTGTTAATTAAAATTAAATTATTAATTCTAACTTCGATTTAAATCAAATTTGTGATCATTATTATTTAAATAAATTATTTTATATTGTCAAAATTCATTAAAATTTCCTAAAATAAAATTTTAAATTGGTTCTGATTTTGCGGGTTGTTACAATCGCCCCCACTTAAAAACTTTTCGTCCTCGAAAAGGAACGTATCTAAAAATTGTAAAATTAACTATCTTAATTTTAAATTTTAATGGTAGATTATCTTTTCAAAATATATACAACTTTATATTTATAAAAATCATATTACAAAGAATAGATTATAAATATCAAAAATACGTTAATTATAAATTCGTAACTCTGAACTCGTTCTAAGGCATTACTAACCCCATCTCTAACGAGTTTACTCATTCTAGGACACTGCTCATCCTATCTCTAATGAGTATTCTTATTGGACATTACTAATCCAATCTCTGATGAGTCTTTTGTCCAGTTCTAACAAGTTGTACCCCAAAGATTTGAGCTAACCAGAGCTCTGATACCAACTGTAAAGACCCGCAAATTCCCACCCTTTGAATCGACCATAAACCACACAGGTCTGACCCAAAAAGTGAAAATCTACGAATACTTTAACTTTGGGCATACAACATATTAAAACAACAACAGAAGACTTTTATAACATATCATCATATAATGTTACATCAGAGTGCAGAATGTACATATCAGAGTATATTGGAATATAATTACAGCGGAAGATAAATACAAAAATGTAATATACTGCAACAGAAGAACACAGCGGAAGACTTTCTATCTCTGGACACAGCTTTAAGCTTCAACCCAGAATCCTGTTTAATATATCTGCAAAAATAGCTACTCGACTGCCCGTGTGGAAAATATGGGCACCCGAGTTTGCCAGTGGACAAAACTACAGGTCAGTCATGGGACTGGTGTGAGAATTCTACTTAACCTATATAATATAATAAGGCTAATCACAGGACCTCGCCACTTTCGTGGAACAGGTTTTCTCCTATGGATTGCCAGTGCATGACTAAGGTAAATCGTCAAAATAACGCAATGCTTTTTAGAAAAATGAAACCATTATAAGACCCAAGTCCCATCACACAATGCAACGCAAACCGGAGGATAGGGTTTTACCTTATAATGATCAAAAGATGCTTGATACGATAAACACGGTATTATATAATAATAGTGTGCAACCAATTTGAAGTACATCAAAGTAAATGTATTAATCCTAGACGGCATGAGTGCCCCATCCCACTATGTCGCCATATATAGGTATACAATCAAAACCGCGTGATGTCGTATTGGAAATTTGGATTTCCATCTGAGTCAAGGCTAGGGGGGAGATCCTTACCGATTCGAGACACTCTAGCAATGCCCCAGGATTGGTACTCTGTCCAACCCTTGGATCCTGCAGGGCCGGTCCGTCCCCGTGTTGGTACTCTGTCCAACTGGTGCAATGGACTGGATTAGTTATTCCTGAACACACGCTTCCCGGTCCTTTTGGACCTATCCTACGGCCAGTAGCGACCGCATAAACCCGAGGCCTCGAAAAAGCAACAACCACAATGAATAAATGCCAGCGCTGGTAGGTCCCTGGCACCACTCTAGCTAGAAAGAAACGTGCGCACTCCCTGCGTTCCCTTCTCCCGTTTTAGACTCTACCGGGCTGTGAGGCTCGCGAAGTCACGTAACACAAAGCTATGCCTAAATAGACTATGCTTTGATCATCCCACAAGGCTCTGCTTTGCAACAATAAGCCTTGATCAAGTGCAACTTGGCATACCACATCAACAACTCATATCATGCGATCAGTAATTATTTAACATACAAAAGGGTGTTAAGCAAGAGAATAAATCCTCCGCCACCATGCATTTATATATTAAATAAAAACCGATTTAATTACATGAAATAAATTTCAATGTCAGGCATGCTATCCATTTACAAGTCCGTTCTGGGTCTGAACGAAACAACGTATCCGTCGATCTCCAGTACGTCTGGAAGATCATCACTTTTACCTTGCCTTGGGGGATCAGTCCCAATTCAAGATATCAGTCACCATCAACCAAACGATGTGAAGCTCTCCGGTCTTCAGTCACCGTCTTCATCTTCGACTCTTGATCGTCGTGATGATTATTCAGAATGGTTTAGACCCGGTCTTTCTGAATAACTCGCGTATTCTTAATTAAAACCAACCAAACGCCACATTCCAACTTTGAATATCCTTTTAAATAAAAATTATTATTTATGTTAAAAGGTCCTCATTAATTTTATCAAAGATAAAATAAATTACATTTTTAATCTTTCTAAAAAGATGTATTAATATTCCAATTTTGATTTAATTTATAAAATAGATTTATAAATTTCAAATAGTAATTTCAATGTAAATTGGATTAAAGGATAAATGTTATTTAAAACATCGTCCACTGCAAATCCAATCTACATATCAATCATCAAACATAATTGTTAAGATCTAATAATCTTAAATAAAAGATTTATCTTAAAGATATTAATTCATTACTATATAAAAAAAAACATATTTTAAAATAATCAATAACATATTCTATATATAAAAGATTCTGAATGTAAAATATACTTTATAATACAAAATCTTTTATTTTACAAAATCTTTTTATTATATAAAAATTCTTTATTTAAGAAGAAATTCTGCATTGGAATGCGACTCAACCATGTACCATATAATTTGGGTCATATGGGTTTCATACATTTCATGTATAGGGTAATAACAAGAAAATAATTCTCAATCCATCCATTAACAACCAGAGTGACAATGTCAACTGTGTGAGCATTAAAATAAAACAATAACGCTCATCGCAGCCTGTCGATCAATCGATAGACATATAATTAAACATTGGGATTTGTGTTAGTCAAGTATCGTCCCAATACCCGTGTGGGGTTTTCATCCAACAACAGTTCATATAAATAAATAAATATAGAATTGGTTAATAGGTTTAACCAATTTCAATTTCACTTAACATGTCACTTATATCAAGTAAAATGTATTTTACTCTTATGACTTCCCTATATACTTCTAAAGTTACATAAACAGTAATTTATTTATACAGTTTTATTGCGGATGACAAATGGAATATATATTCCATTGTATTTGTATGAAGTTTCTTACCAATACTTTTCATTGTTTATTTTGACCAACAATACAATTGTATATTAGAATATAAATTCTAGTGCAAGTTTGCAAATAAAAAAAAATTGGATTTTTATTTGCGTATAAATTCTACTGTATTATGCAAATAAAAGTGATTCTCATATTTTCACATAATTTCTGTTTTCAACAAAGATGAGTAAAGTGATACACTTATTTTGTTAACGATTATATTTTAACAAATACAATGTAAATAAAAGTGTGTTTCTAATCTTGTACTTTTATTTGTACATAAAACACAAATAAAAGTGTATCTCATGTATTTGTCTTTTTATTTGACAAAACAATGTTAAAAAAAATGTTCTTTTATATCTTGTACTTTTATTTAACAAAACAATGGTAAATAAAATGTCTTTTAAACTCTTTTACCTTTATTTAACAAAACAATGACAAATAAAAGTATAATTTTCTTTCTATGCTTTATTTGCAACTAAAAATGCAAATAAGAAATATAACTCTCTTTTTACTTTTTCTTTGCAATAGAAAATGTGAATAAAATGGTTCACACAATTTTGTTATTATTCTTTACAATAGAAAATGTAAATAAAAGGATTCACATTATTTTGTTCTTTTTCATTACCATAGAAAATGTAAATAAAAAGATTCTTATTATTTTGTTCTTTTTATCACAACTAAAAGACGATATAAATGTACCATTAACATCGCTATTTATATCGCATAAAAAATGTCGAATAAAATGAATCACTAACATTGTCTGTTTCTATCGCACTAAAAATGTCAATAAAAATGAATCACTAACATTGTCTACTTTTATCGCACTAAAAATGTCAATAAAAATTGAATCACTAACATTGTCTACTTTTATCATATTAAAAATGTCGATAAAAATGAATCACTAACATTGTCTATTTTTATCGCACTAAAAATGTCGATAAAAATGAATCACTAACATTGTCTACTTTTATCATATTAAAAATGTCGATAAAAATGAATCACTAACATTGTCTATTTTTATCGCACTAAAAATGTCGATAAAAATGAATCACTAACATTGTCTATTTTTATCGCACTAAAAATGTCGATAAAAATGAATCACTAACATTGTCTATTTTTATCGCACTAAAAATGTCGATAAAAATGACAACATTAACTATTCTATTTTCACCGCGTTCAAAATGACGATAAAATATTCAACATTAACAATTCTATTTTTACCGCATTCAAAATGACGATAAAATACTCAACATTAACAATTCTATTTTTACCGCATTCAAAATGAAGATAAAATATTCAATATTAACAATTCTATTTTTACCGCATTCAAAATGACGATAAAATACTCAACATTAACAATTCTATTTTTACCGCATTCAAAATGAAGATAAAATATTCAATATTAACAATTCTATTTTTCCTACTATAGAAAATGTAAATAAATATATTTCTAAATTCTATTCTTTTTATTCATATAAGAAAATGTAAACGAATATATTTCTAAAAATTTTTTTTTTATCATACCGTTATAACTCATATATAAATTACATAGAAAAAATGTCACTTTTATTTTATCGTTCTAATTCACCTCTAAATTACATAGAAAAATGTAATCTTTATTATGCGATGGGAATTCATATTTTAATTACATAGAAAAATGTAATTCCTCTCATACGACATAAATTCATATTAAATTACATCTAAAAATGTAGTTTTCATCCTACAATGCAGATTCACATTTTACTTACATGAAAAAAAAATGTAATTTTCATTCTACCGTTATTATTCATCTCTAAATTACATAGAAAAATGTAATTTAAATCATGCAATGTAAATTTACATTTTTATATCATAGAAAAATACAATTTTTGTCATACAGTGCAAATTCATATATAAAGCACATATAAAAATGTAACTTTTGTTATGCAAAGAAAATATGTCTTTTTCTATTTTACAATGTAAAAATATTGACCTTTTCTATTTTACAATGAAAATAATAACTTCTTTACTCATTCTATCATTACATATAAATGTAATCTTTTCTATTTACCACAATGAATAAAATTACAATAAAAATGTAATCTTAGCTTATGAACTTTTCATTGCGACAAAATGAAATTAAAAATATAATCTTTTTATTTTCGTCTTTACAGTGAAATCTACATCACATTAAAAATATAATCTTTTTATGCAACATCTTCCTATTGAAAACAATCAACACATAAAAATATAATCTTTTACATTGCTTCTTTTATTGAAATCACTATTACCTTAAAAATGAAGTTTTTATGTTACTTCGTTTATCGAAATAACATTACGTTAAAAGTGAGATTTTTAATGTTACAACTTTTATTGAAATCAAGGTGATAAATAAAATATGACTCTTTATTGAAATCACTATTTTTTACATAAAAATGTGATCTTTTATTTTCATTCTTTTTTAATGAAACAAATTCATATTAGAATTATATACTTTTTAATCCACTATTCTTAATGTAACAAATTTACAATAAAAATTTATTCTTTTTAATCATTCCTCTTTAATATAAACAAATCCACATTAAAAATATAATATTTTTCATTGTTCAAATTCTATTGTAAATAAACAAATTAAAAATAATATTGTATTTGTCGTTCAAATTCTGCTGTTATACAAACAAATAAAAAATAAGGTTTTTATTTGTTGAACAATCTCTGTTGTAATATAAACAAATAAAAATGAGATTTTATTCATTGTCCAATTTGCATTGTAATATCAACAAATAAAAATAAACTTTTTATTTGGCGATCAATTTCTTTTGTTATGCCAACAAATAAAAATATAAGTTTTTATTTGTCGTTCCCATTCTATTGTTCATTACAGAGTAAATAAAAATATATTTTTTTTTTTATAACATGAAATTATAATAACTTGATTTGCATAAATATGATTTTTATTCTGAATAAAATATGTTTATGATCTAACTTTCTAACTGCAAATGAATTCAACAATATATAAAGTTCCAATGCGAATTTAGCGTATCATGAACAACAAAACATACAACGAGCAACAATCAACAATTCAAACAACACAGAACATTTCAGAACTGAATCAATATGATAATACAATTATTTTTAGCGCGAGAAAATAATTAATAATTGATTAAATAAATAAAATTAGAATTCTCACATAGATTTTTGGCCGAAATTTTACTGTCTCCTTTTGAACTGCGGTCTGCGCCATTGCGAAGCTCTCAATTTTGTGATTCCAACGCAATTTACGGTTCGTCAAACGGACCTCGTATGAAAGAGTTATGAATTTTTAAAGATCGGATAATTAAATAATTAAATAATAAAATAATATTAAAAAAAAACACGTACCCTTCTTCCTCGCGTCTCTCTTCCTCACGGCCGAACCTAACTTGCTCCTCTCTCCTTCATGTCGCACGCAACCCGAGGCCACCAGAGACCGATCAACCTCCGCCGTCCCGAAGGCCATCGCGCCACCTACCACCGCCGTGAGTGGGGCCCAACTCGCACGCCCCAGGGACCCACAAACCACCAATAAACGCAGCCCATTCCCAGTGAGAATTCGCGAAATCCGTGACCCTAATGATGATCATAGCCGTATAGATCTGAAGCTCTCGAAATTCTCTTCGATTTGGTACCAAGTTTGCCAATTTTCGTTGAGCGGATCAAAAGATATTAGCATTTGAAGTTCGGTGATTTCGGGCCTTCGAAATTAAGGGCGGCGGCTGCCATGGTTCTAGGGTTTCGGATTTTTTAATATTTTAATAATATAAATTTCGAAATTCGTGAAATAAAGTGGATTTTCGGACTTTCTCGGATTTGGGCCTACTTACTGTCGATCTTAACGTTTTGAGGCCTTCTGAACGCGATGGGCTATGTCCCAAGGTCCAGTTCTGATGTCTTCACGTTTTATTTTCGGTTTTAATTTAAAAATGCAATATTAAATTAATTATTTAATTTCTACCGCACATTTAAATATGCCGGGGCCACATACGACCTCAGAAAATTCTAAAAAAAATATTTTTAGCTTTCTTATGATGATACGAATCCAACAAAATTATTTTCGTCGAATTCTGAGACTGTTTGAAAAAAGGCTATTTTTAAGGCGTTCAAATTTAACTGAAAATAGTCAAAACACATCTTATTTCGCCACGCTCACATATTAACTCGAAAAATTCTGAAAATTGAAACCTAGCAATAATTTGACATTCTGGTTCCAACAAAAGTGGTTTCGTCGAAAACCGAGGTCGTTTGAAAAATGACTATTTTTAAGGCTAATATATTTAATATTTAAAAATACCAAAAATAGTGGAATTTTTCCGAAACTCAAAAATATAAGTTCTTATAGTCATTTTTATATGTAAACAACATTCTAAAACCAATGGAGATGGTTTCGGGTCCTAATTCCTTATTCTGCAAAATTTAGCATTTTGGCCCTTATAAATTTCATAGCGACCTTTCTACATATTGAACTGGCCATAACTTTTGATTCCCGTTATGAAATTTCGATTTTTCGGATTCGTTGGAAAGATATTTTTAAATAGATTCTAATATTTTTGGTTTCACTAAAATCCGTTAAATTTTGCATCCTGTACGGTCAGTCAAAGTTCAAGTTTGACTTTTCAAACTACGCGCTATCTCTAACTCTTTTGTTAATTAAAATTAAATTATTAATTCTAACTTCGATTTAAATCAAATTTGTGATCATTATTATTTAAATAAATTATTTTATATTGTCAAAATTCATTAAAATTTCCTAAAATAAAATTTTAAATTGGTTCTGATTTTGCGGGTTGTTACAGCAAGCTTCAGTCCAGCAAATATCCAAGCCTAACCTGTCACTTGGCTGCCCGTGTAGAAAGAGGGCACCCGAGTTTGCAAAAGGTGAAACAAACTACGAGTCGGTCATGAGACTGGTATGAGATATCTTAATTAACTAACGGGTTTGACAATCACAGGGACCACGCCGCTATCGCGGAACGGGTTTAGTCCATGGGATTATCAGTGCAAACAAATAAAGTAAAACGTTAAATAACGCAATGCTTTTTAGAAAAATGAAACCATTATAAGACCCAAGTCCCATCACACAATGCAACGCAAACCGGAGGATAGGGTTTTACCTTATAATGGTCAAAAGATGATAAATACGCAAAATACGATATTGTTATTAGTGTGTATATGTTTTAAGAAAATATTCCAATTATAATATTAATCTTAGACGACATAGCTACCATCTACTATGTCGCCATACTAGTTATGCAATCAAAACCGCATGGGACGTATTGGAAGTTGGGTTTCCATCATGAGTCAAGGCTAGGAACGATCTCCTGACCGATTCGAGACACTCTAGCAATGTCCCAAGATTCGGACGTGGGCGAACCCTTGGATACAGCAGGGCCGGTCCACAAATACTTTAGTGGATTAGTTATGCCTAAACACACGCTTCCCGATCCTATTGGACCTATAAATTGGATGAGGGCGGCCAATAAAATCCGATGCGCCTCAAAATCCATCAACCACATAAGTAAAATGTCAGCCAGTTTAAAGCACTGACACCACTTCTAGCTAGAAAGAAACGTGTGCACTCCCTGCGTTCCCTTGCTCCGTTTTAGACTCTACCGGGGTGTGAGGCTCGCGAAGTAACGCTATATACAAAGCTGGGTCTGAATATACTATGCTTTGATCATCAATTACAAGGTATGCTTTTCAACATAACCTTGATCATTTGCATCTTGGCGTGCCCCGTTGGCAATCCATGCCATGAAATAAACAACTATCAATACACAAACTCTGAGGGTGTTGAGCGAAAGAATAAATTCTTTTACCACCAACGGTTGTATATTAAACAGAAATCAGTTTACATGGTACGAAGTACAACGTCAGACATGCATCCATTAACAAGTCCGTTCTGGGTCTGAATGCAACCGGAGACACCTGAGAGGCTCTCGTATATCCGGACAATCATCACATACGTCCGGATGACTACCGCCGAAATCCCTTTAGGGTAGCTACTCCTATCGAGGACCTCAGTAGCAATACATCCGTTCGATGTGAAGACCGCCGGTCTTCAACACCGTCTTCGTCTCTTCATCGACGTATTGTTATTTGAAATGAGTAAAACTCGAACTTTTCAAATAATTATCGAAGAATTATTATTTAAATCATTTCATATCGTTAATACTTATTTATAACGATTTATCGCTATTTTTATTTATTTAAAAATAGCTCAATAAAATCAAATGACGCTTCGGGTTAAGTGTGGCTTTTGCGGTGTTTTTCTCAAAATTTGATTTACACATATCTTGAAATCTAACCGTTGGATTTTGACAAAATTTGTCTTATTGGAAAAATCTTCCCAAAGCGGTCCTAACGGCTCTAGTTTTGGGAAAATCCGACGGTTGGATCTTTCGATACAATCGTTTAAAGTCACGATTGCCGAAACGCGAACTGCCGTGCGCGATTCGTTTAATTTCTATTTATATTTATATATATAGTTTCTTAAGCGATTACATTCACTTGAATATCACTCCAAATAAAGGTGTGAATTATATACCAATCATATATTCATGTTTATTACGTTTTCTAAAACATGTTTTTATTTCATACACTAATTTTATAGTATATTGACTATAAATTGTATTGTTCGTTCATTCATGATTTTTAATGTCAATTCATGTTTCAACTTCCTTACCAATACCAAGTGTAAATTTCTTTTATAATGAACAAATTGCATATTTTTGTTCATTTTATTTTAAGGAATGAAATTGTTGATTTCCATCCAATGAACAAATTCCTTCCTATGCTTCTAACATTACGTTAAAATTGTATTTTTAATACAAAACATATTTCTAAATGAAATATGATTCTTATTCTCTTCCTTTTAAAATCACATTAAAAATGCAACCTTTAATTCTCATATTTTATTTGCATTCTGGACTGCAAATGAAAATGTATATTATCCTATTCATGATTTATTTGCGTTGAGGAACGCAAATAAAAATGTATCTTTAAATTTTTAAATTTTATTTACAACAAGGAATGTAAATAAAGGACAACTTTTTATTTCATGTTTATTTACATTAAGGGATGTAAATAAATAAATAAAAAGTAATCTTTCTTTTAATATTTTGTTCGCATCTAGATTTGCTAACAAAATGCGGATCTTTCTTCTACTAATTTGTTTGCATCTAAAACTGCAGACAAAAATGTATCTTTTTATTTTACAATTTGTTTGCATCTAAAATTGCAAACAAAAATGTATCTTTTTACTTTATAATTTGTTTGCATCTAAAATCGAAAACAAAAATGTATCTTTTTACTTTATAATTTGTTTGCATCTAAAATCGAAAACAAAAATGTATCTTTTTACTTTATAATTTGTTTGCATCTAAAATTACAAACAAAAATGAATCTTTTTATTTTATAATTTGTTTGCATCTAAAATTGCAAACAAAAATGTATCTTTTTATTTTATTGTTTTATTTGCATCGAAAAATGCAAATAAAAATATATTTTCTATTCTCTATGTTTCGTTTGTATAGTAGAAGGCAAATGAAAATGTGAAATTTTAATTTACATGCATTGTTTGCATTGTAGAATGCAAACATAAAATAAAAATCTTCTGTTTAAATGCTTTGTTTGCATTGTAGAATGCAAACATGAAATAAAATTTCTCTTTGCTCTCGTGTCCTGTTTGCATTTGTAGAATGCAAACATAAAAAGTAAATTTTAATTTCATGAATCGTTTGCATTCTACAAATGCAAACATAAAATAAAATCTCTTTTCTCTTTTTTTTAGCGTTTGCATTTTAGAATGCAAACACAAAATGTAATTTTATATTTTTATTTTCTATCTCGCTACATTAAGAAATGCAAAAGATGATATTTTATCTTTCTACAGTTTGTTTGCATTAAGGAATGCAACAAAAATGATATTTCTTTTTTCTACATTTTGTTTGCATTAGGGAATGCAACAAAAATGACATCTTTTTTTTCCACATTTTGTTTGCATTAGGGAATGCAACAAAAATGATATTTTATTTTTCTACATTATGTTTTCATTAGGGAATGCAACAAAAATGATATTTCCTTTTCATGTCATTTTTACATTGAAAAAGGTAAACAAAAAAAATGTGCTACTTTTAAAACATATTTTATTTGCGTTGGAGAACACAAATAAAAATACACTTTTTTTTGTTAATATTTTATTTGTATTTGAGAACACAAATAATATAAACTATATAAAATAGTCCCTTTTTTTATAAGTAATGTTTGTGCTCAAGGACATACTAAAATGCCATTCCATTTTCTATGTGATATTTGTGTTTATGGACACAAATAAAATGCAATTCAATGTCTACGTAATATTTGTGTTTAAAAACACAAATAAAAATGTAAACCAATGTTCTATGTAATATTTGTGTTTAAGGACACAAATAAAATGTTATTCAATATAAGATGTGTATATTTGTGTTTTAAAGACACAAATAAAATGAATACTTATTTTTCTATGTTTATATTTGTGTTGAAACACAAATAAAAAGAATAACTTATTTCAACCAGATGAGGTGACAGAATATGTTCTATATTGGATTGACAATCCTATTTCAATTCCAATAATGATGATAAACTATAATTTAATCATTGAATTGATAATTTACCCAAAGTGACAAATTTATTTTCTGAGTTGAATTGATAAACTAAATCAATTCAAAGGCAAATTCTATTTTTTTTTCCCAATCAAATCAATTCAAATAAAAAAGGCAATTTTATTTTCTCTATGTTTAATTGATTAACTAGATCAATTCAAATAAAAACAATATTTATTTTCTATATGTTGAGTTGATAAACTAAATCAATCCCTTTAAGAAGCAAATTGTATGATTTGATGTTGAATCGATGATCTAAATCAATTCAATATTATTATTATGAACATTTTTCCCCACATGAAGATCTATGATTATTCATTATATAAATTAATATTGAATTGATTATCTAACTCAATCTAATAAAATAAAATAAACGATTAAAATATTTAAATAACACATGACACTCTACATAGTAATCCATAATATCCAACAGACAATCATTATACAACATCCACACAATCAGATCTGAAATGAATAACTATAAATAAAATAAAATAATTAATTAATTGATAAAAAACAAGAGATATCTCACAGTCGTTCGTGATTTTGTCTAAAATTCCAACAGCTCAGAAATTCCCCGTTTCAGTGTAGAATTGTAGTTCAGGATCGTACTAGTCCAACGCTTCAGAAATTGTGTAATTCTGAGTTTATTTGACAAAGTTATGGGTAAAATAAGATTAGGGATTAATTTAATTATTAAATTAAGTAAAAATAATTAGTTTAATCCTTCTTCCTCCTTACAGTATTCACGGCCGACAATTTTTCTTTTTGTTCAAAACTAGGGTTGACCCTATCTTCCAATCCAAGCCACTAGTGATCAATCAGAAGATGTTGCAGCGAAGAGGACGGAGAGGCGCACGCGTGGGGCCCGGAATGGTGGAGCTCCGCTGGGGCTAGGGGAGGCCGACGTGCTCTTTATGCGGCGGCTTTGGGTGCGTCGTTCGAGGAGATGGTGACACCAGAGGAGATCTGACCGTATGAAAATGAAGAGAAGAAGAATCTCTTCGAAGTGGTATAGGATTTGCTTTCTAATTCGCTGAGGAGAGGGAGAGATTGATGAGGGAATTTTCGGCCATGAATAGGGGGGCGGAGGCTTTAGGAGATGGTGAATAGTGGTTTTGAATTTAGGGTTTTCCAATCTTTTTATAATATTTAAATGTTATTTTTTCAAAAAAAACAAATCTCTTAAGGTATTCAGAATTCAGTCCAACAAGAAGCTACCCTACCCAATAACCCCTATTCCGGATCCATCTAACCATGTCTCGCAGGACCAAGAGGTCAACTCAGCCCCCGTTTTTCAAATTTAAAATTAATTCTTTTTATTATTAAATTCTGACATATTCAAAAATCCACCGGAGCCACATACGAACCCCGAAAAATCCCAAAAAAATATTTTTGGCTATGTCTTGACGATACGAATCCGAAAAATTATTTTCGTCGAATTCTGAGACTGTTTGAAAAATGGCTATTTTCCAGTCGTTCAATTTTGACTGTATTTGACCAAACACAGTTTCTTTTGCCATGCTCACATACTAAATCGGAAAATTCTAAAAATTGAAACCTAGCAATAATTTGACATTCTGGTTCCAACAAAAGTGGTTTCGTCGAAAACAGAAGTCGTTTGAAAATTGACTTTTTTCACTGGCTTCAATATTATTTTAAAAAATAGAATTTTTAAATTTGGGCACATTTTCTAACCAATTCATTAAAAATAAAAAAATTAAATTGGTTCGGATTTTCCGGGTTGTTACAGTCTCCCCCACTTAAAAACTTTTTGTCCTCGAAAAGGGAAATAAAAGTAAAGTATGAACAAAACGGAAAATTCAAGGTATTATAAATGTGCCTCAACATAAAGCTATTCGGAGATATCCACTCTACACTTGGGATAGGCTTGCTTGAAGCTATCTTCGGTCTGCCAAGTGCAGTCTCTAGGATCCCCGCTCCATTGGACCTTGACGAGGTTGATCTTCTTATTCCTCAAAGCTCTGATTTCCTTACCCACAATTTTACTGGCTCTCTCTTTACGGCTAAGCTCAGAGTAATTTCCAAATCTCGTTGTGCTTCTTCCTCCACAACTTAATCTGGATCATGAACATGCTTCCTGAGTTGGGACACGTGAAATACATCGTGCACCCCTGGCAGCCAGTTGGGCAACTGTACTCGGTAAGCTAGAGTCCCAATCCTTTCAAGAATAGGGAATGTACCAATGAACCTCGGTGCTAACTTTCCAGTCTTTCCAAAACGAATTACGCCTCTTAATGGAGAAACCTTCAAGTACACACGATCACCAACAGAGAATTCTAGATCTCTTCTTCGAGTGTCTGCATAGCTCTTCTGTCGGCTTTGAGCAGCCAGCAAACGCTTCTTAATAAAGTCAACTTTATCCGATGCTTCCCGAATCGTATCTGGGCCCAAGACTATTCTATTGCCTGGCTCCACCCAACATGTCAGAGATTTGCATGGCCTACCATATAAAGCTTCGAATGGCGACATTTGCAGGCTTGCTTGATAGTTGTTATTATAAGAGAATTCCACCAAGTACAGATGATCCTCCCATGAACCACCAAAGTCAAGGATGCATGCTCGCAACAAATCTTCTAAGATGCGGTTTACCCTCTCAGTCTGGCCGTCTGTCTGAGGGTGATAAGTTGTACTCATATTCAACTTGGTTCCTAGCTCTTCTTGGAAAGCTTCCCAGAACTTGCTAGTAAATATTGGATCGCGGTCACTGACAATGCTGCTGGGAACTCCATCAAGTCTGACAATCTCTCTTAAATAAAGTTGTGCCAAACTTTGAGCCGTTCTATTGGATTTGACAGGGATGAAATGAGCAGTTTTCGTCAAGCGATCTACAATCACCCATATGCTATAATTCCCTCTCCTAGTCTGTGGAAAACCATCAATAAAGTCCATAGAAACTTCGTCCCACTTCCAATTAGGAACTCCTAATGGCTGCAATAGACCTGCTAGCTTTTGCTGATCGCTCTTGACCAGCTGATAGGTAGGGGCATTTAGCAACATATATGGAGATGTCTCTCTTCATTGCTCTCCACCAAAAGGTACGTTTAAGATCGTGGTACACCTTGCTTACTCCAGGATGAATACTGAGCTTGGATTTGTGACATTCGTCCATAACTTCCCTTCTTAGTTCAGGAATGTTTGGGACACAAATCCGGCCTCGTAGCCTCAAAACTCCTTTGTCATCAATTTGGAAGCTCGTGGGTTCGCCTTCTTGAATTCTTTTGCTAATCCTTTGGATAAACTCATCGCCTTTTTGAAGGGCAGAGATCTTGTCGATCAAAGAAGGAGTAATAATGAGATGGGCAAGGATAAGATTGGTGCTGGCCATGTTCTTTCTGCTGAGAGCATTTGCCACTACATTTGCTTTCCCGGAGTATATAGGATATCCAGGTCGTAGGGTGTAAGGAATTCAACCCAACGCTGTTGCCTCAGGTTTAAAACTCTTTGGGTAAATAGATGCTTCAAGGATTGGTGGTCCGTATACAGCTCGAACTTTTCCCCCAAGAGATAATGCCTCCATATCTTTAGAGCGAATACAATGGCCATTAGCTAAAGATCATGAGTGGCATAATTCTTTTCATGCGGTTTCAATTGCCTGCTAGCGTATGCTACCACTCTACATTTTGCATAAGCACCGCACCAATACCTTAAATAGACAGAAAGGTAACATGTTAAAATGAGATTTGACATCAAGAGAAAATGTTATCTCAGACATGTTTTATTCAGATAAAGAGAATGACCTTCTTTGGAAGCGTCTGTCCAGATCTTCAGATCCGCATTGCCATCTATGATGGTCAACACAGGAGCAGTGATCAATCTCTGTTTCAGCTCTTGGAATGCAGTCTCACATTCAGGTGTCCAAATGAACTTAGAATGCTTCTTAGTTAATTTCGTCAGTAGGCAAGATTATTTCGAAAAATCCTTAACGAACTTCCGATAATAACCAGCTAGTCCTAAGAAACTTCGGACTTCTGTGGAAGTGGTAGGCTGCTTCAAGTCTTGGATGGCCAAGATCTTTCCTGGATCTACTGAGATGCCTTCTTTTGATACCACGTGGCCGAGGAATTTCACCACTTCTTGCCAAAATATGCATTTGGAAAATTTAGCTTTCAGCACATTCCTCTGCAAAATCTCCAAGACTTCTTCAAATACATCTGCATAGTCTTTGACGATGGGAATAGTTTCAATAGAAGAAGGGTTGACTTCTAAAGAAGACCAGAATTCTTTTCTATCGGTGGCTGAGCCGTGGCATGGTATAGTCATTATATTCCCAAATTTCGTTTTAATTTTAACTACCCTTTCAGCACACAGCAACTCAGCCCCATACTTCGTTAGCCAATCTAGCCCAAGTATGACATCATATCCAGAAAAGTTCATGATGATTAAATTGAAAGGAAATAGGAAGTGAGAGTAAGAAACGGGCACTCTACAGTACTGATCAAGAATAAGTGAACCTCCTATCGGGCTATGGGCTTTAATCAGTTCTTTAAGTTTTCTTAGTTGCAGTTTAAGCTTTTTAATAGTATCACTTGATATGAAACTTCTAGATGCACCAGTATCAAACAAGACAGTAATGGGAATATCCTTAATGTTAAGAGTACCGCCTAAAACATCAGGCTTACCTGCTCCTTCAGAAGAAGCCGGTGCAGCCGTACCTTCGTAGACGTGTGCTACTTCAGATTTCTTGAGCAGAGGGAAATTCTTGATAAGGTGTCCAGGCTTGTGGCAGTTGTAGCACTCTTTTGGACGACGGGGATTCTTTCCACTGCTTTGGGTCGGCCCAGACTCGTTCCTCTTTGGCGTCTTCGGGGCCCTGCACTCGTAGTCGTAATGTCCCATCTTCTGGCAGTTGAAGCATTTGACTTTAGACTTGTCTCTCTTCTTGTTTCCCTAAGGTTTTGTGGTCGAAGAACTGCCTTCCCCTGTTTTCTTGTCCGCCTCCTTCTTCTTATTAGCTTGATTCCTGGCCTTTTCTAGCTGAGCACCCTTCTGATCAATTTCTTCGTATCTGCATGCCATCTCTATCACCTTGGCAAATGGACACTCAATATGGGTTGTCACTCTGTTATGGTATCACCTTGCAAGCCCATTTATGAACCTCTTATTCTTTTGTAAGGCGTCTTGCATAGCTCAGGGGCATACCTAGAAAGCTCCTCAAATTTCTTCACGTACTCTACAATGGTCATGGTGCCTTGCTGCAGATTAGCAAATTCATCGTGTAGACGTTCTACTTCATGAGGCAGGATAAACTTTTCATTAAAAAGCTCTTTAAATCTTGCCCAATTTATCTCTGCAACGTCTCTCCCTATCATGGCTGTTTCCCACCAAGTTTGAGCCTCTCCTTTCATGAACCATACTGCCATAAAATGCTTCCTATGATCCTCAAGCTCCAAACCTCCCAAGATCTTTTCCATCGTCTTAAGCCATTCTTGAGCTTCTACCACCGTCTCTCTACCAGTGGAATGTACTCCTCTAAGATTCTTGATTTTCTTCTCCACTTTTTCCAGGTCAAAAGCAACTGGGGGTGGTGGTGGCACCTCGACCTCTGAATTGGGTTGGTCTTGCTCAGTTAGTGGTGTATCTCTCTCTCTCCACACCTACCAGCTACTCCACCACGACCTCTTCCTTTTGTCCTAGCTCTTGTACTCATCTTTCAATTAGTCTGTACCATCAAGGAAAGATTCATACCAAAGGAAATGATAAATTCAAAGAGAAGGTTAAAAGTAGAGACATGTCCAGGTGATAAGGAAGTAATGACTGATAAATATGTGCTATTCTGTTTAAGTTCATTCTATGATATTGTTAATCCTATCTCTAATGAACCTCTCGTCTTAGAACACTACTGATTCTATCTAGATGAATTGTTCTAAAAATGTTATATTCCAAAGCTAAGGTTAACCTCGCTATGATACCAAATGTGACGACCCCAAACTTCCGTGTAACGAAAGTAAGGAAAATTGTATGGAATATAACATAACTAGAACAATAACAGATCTCAGAATATAGCAGAACATATAAATCATTGCAGCGGAAAGAAATGTCATCACAAACATCATCACTGAAACATCAGAGTATGCAGCACAGAATTACACTTAGCAAAATAGATGTCTTAAAAGGAAAAGAAATAGAGTCTCAATCTCTCAAATTACATCAATACTAAGTATTGTCTCAAAGTCTTAAGCAGAAAATAAAAGATAAAAAGAAAGTTTCTTCAGTATCTCCATCAGCAAGCTTCCATCCAGCGAATATCCAAGCCTAACCTATCACTTGGCTGCCCATGTAGAAAGAGGGCACCCGAGTTTGCAAAAGGTGAATCAAACTATGAGTCAGTCATGGGACTGCTATGAGATATCTTAATTAACTAACGGGTTTGACAATCACGAAGACCACGCCACTATTGCGAAACGGGTTTACTCCATGGAATTATCATTGCAACAAATAAAGTAAAACGTTAAATAACGCAATGTTTTTTAGAAAAATGAAACCATTATAAGACCCAAGTCCCATCACACAATGCAACGCAAACCGGAGGATAGGGTTTTACATTATAATGGTCAAAAGATGATAAATACGCAAAATACGATATTATTATTAGTGTGTATATATTTTAAGAAAATATTCCAATTATAATATTAATCCTAGACGGCATAGCTACCATCTACTATGTCGCCATACTAGTTATGCAATCAAAACCGCATGGGACATATTGGAAGTTGGGTTTCCATCATGAGTCAAGGCTAGGAACGATCTCCTGACCGATTCGAGACACTCTAGCAATGTCCTAGGATTCGGACGCTGGCGAACCCTTGGATACAGCAGGACCGGTCCACAGATACTTTAGTGGATTAGTTATGCCTGAACACACACTTCCCGATCCTATTGGACCTATAAATTGGCCGAGGGCAGCCAATAAAATCCGAGGCGCCTCCAAATCCATCAACCACATAAGTAAAATGTCATCCAGTTTAAAGCACTGACACCACTTCTAGCTAGAAAGAAACATGTGCACTCCCTGCATTCCCTTGCTTCGTTTTAGACTCTACCGGGTGTGAGGCTCGCGAAGTAACGATATACACAAAGCTGGGTCTGAACAGACTATGTTTTGATCATCAATTACAAGGTCTGCTTTTCAACATAACCTTGATCATTTGCATCTAGGCGTGCCCATTGACAATCCATGCCATGAAATTAACAACTATCAATACACAACCTCTGAGGGTGTTGAGTGAAAGAATAAATTCTTTTGCCACCAACGGTTGTATATTAAACAAAAATCAGTTTACATGGTACGAAGTTCAACGTCAGACATGCATCCATTTACAAGTCTGTTCTGGGTCTGAACGGAACCGGAGACACCTGAGAGGCTCTCGTATATCCGGACAATCATCTCATACGTCCGTACGACTACCGCCGAAATCCCTTCAGGGTAGCTACTCCTATCGAGGACCTCAGTAGCAATACATCCGTTCGATGTGAAGACCGCCAGTCTTCAACGCCGTCTTCGTCTCTTCATCGACGTATAGTTATTTGAAATGAGTAAAACTCGGACTTTTCAAATAATTATCGAAGAATTATTATTTAAATCATTTCATATCGTTAATATTTATTTATAACGATTTATCGCTATTTTTATTTATTTAAAAATAGCTCAATAAAATCAAACGACGCTTCGGGTTAAGTGTGGCTTTGGCGCTGTTTTTCTCAAAATTTGATTTACACATATCTTGAAATCTAACCGTTGGATTTTGACAAAATTTGTCTTATTGGAAAGATCTTCCCAAAGCGGTCCTAACGGCTCCAGTTTTGGGAAAATCTGACGGTTGGATCTTTCGATACAATCGTTTAAAGTCACGATTGCCGAAACGCGAACTGCTGTGCGCGATTCGTTTAATTTCTATTTATATTTATATATATAGTTTCTTAAGAGATTACATTCACTCGAATATCACTCCAAATAAAGGAGTGAATTATATACTAATCATATATTCATGTTTATTACGTTTGCTAAAACATGTTTTTATTTCATACACCAATTTTATAGTATATTGACTATAAATTGTATCGTTCGTTCATTCATGATTTTTAATGTCAATTCATGTTTCCACTTCCTTATCTATACCAAGTGTAAATTTCTTTTATAATGAAAAAATTGCATATTTTTGTTAATTTTATTTTAAGGAATGAAATTATTGATTTCCATTCAATGATTGCATTGTAGAATTCCTTCCTATGCTTCTAACATTACGTTAAAATTGTATTTTTAATACAAAACATATTTCTAAATGAAATATGATTCTTATTCTCTTCCTTTTAAAATCACATTAAAAATGCAACCTTTAATTCTTATATTTTATTTGCATTCTGGACTGCAAATGAAAATGTATATTATCCTATTCATGATTTATTTGCGTTGAGGAACGCAAATAAAAATGTATCTTTAAATTTTTAAATTTTATTTACAACAAGGAATGTAAATAAAGGACAACTTTTTATTTCATGTTTATTTACATTAAGGGATGTAAATAAATAAATAAAAAGTAATCTTTCTTTTAATATTTTGTTCGCATCTAGATTTGCCAACAAAATGCGGATCTTTCTTCTACTAATTTGTTTGCATCTAAAATTGCAGACAAAAATGTATCTTTTTATTTTACAATTTGTTTGCATCTAAAATTGCAAACAAAAATGTATCTTTTTACTTTATAATTTGTTTGCATCTAAAATCGAAAACAAAAATGTATCTTTTTACTTTATAATTTGTTTGCATCTAAAATCGAAAACAAAAATGTATCTTTTTACTTTATAATTTGTTTGCATCTAAAATTACAAACAAAAATGAATCTTTTTATTTTATAATTTGTTTGCATCTAAAATTGCAAACAAAAATGTATCTTTTTATTTTATTGTTTTATTTGCATCGAAAAATGCAAATAAAAATATATTTTCTATTCTCTATGTTTCGTTCGTATAGTAGAAGGCAAATGAAAATGTGAAATTTTAATTTACATGCATTGTTTGCATTGTAGAATGCAAACATAAAATAAAAATCTTCTGTTTAAATGCTTTGTTTGCATTGTAGAATGCAAACATGAAATAAAATTTCTCTTTGCTCTCGTGTCCTGTTTGCATTTGTAGAATGCAAACATAAAAAGTAAATTTTAATTTCATGAATCGTTTGCATTCTACAAATGCAAACATAAAATAAAATCTCTTTTCTCTTTTTTTTTAGCGTTTGCATTTTAGAATGCAAACACAAAATGTAATTTTATATTTTTATTTTCTATCTCGCTACATTAAGAAATGCAAAAGATGATATTTTATCTTTCTACAGTTTGTTTGCATTAAGGAATGCAACAAAAATGATATTTCTTTTTTCTACATTTTGTTTGCATTAGGGAATGCAACAAAAATGACATCTTTTTTTTCCACATTTTGTTTGCATTAGGGAATGCAACAAAAATGATATTTTATTTTTCTACATTATGTTTTCATTAGGGAATGCAACAAAAATGATATTTCCTTTTCATGTCTTTTTTACATTGAAAAAGGTAAACAAAAAAAATGTGCTACTTTTAAAACATATTTTATTTGCGTTGGAGAACACAAATAAAAATACACTTTTTTTTGTTAATATTTTATTTGTATTTGAGAACACAAATAATATAAACTATATAAAATAGTCCCTTTTTTTATAAGTAATGTTTGTGCTCAAGGACATACTAAAATGCCATTCCATTTTCTATGTGATATTTGTGTTTATGGACACAAATAAAATGCAATTCAATGTCTACGTAATATTTGTGTTTAAAAACACAAATAAAAATGTAAACCAATGTTCTATGTAATATTTGTGTTTAAGGACACAAATAAAATGTTATTCAATATAAGATGTGTATATTTGTGTTTTAAAGACACAAATAAAATGAATAACTTATTTTTCTATGTTAATATTTGTGTTGAAACACAAATAAAAAGAATAACTTATTTCAACCAGATGAGGTGACAGAATATGTTCTATATTGGATTGACAATCCTATTTCAATTCCAATAATGATGATAAAATATAATTTAATCATTGAATTGATAATTTACCCAAAGTGACAAATTTATTTTCTGAGTTGAATTGATAAACTAAATCAATTCAAAGGCAAATTCTATTTTTTTTTCCAATCAAATCAATTCAAATAAAAAGGCAATTTTATTTTCTCTATGTTTAATTGATTAACTAGATCAATTCAAATAAAAACAATATTTATTTTCTATATGTTGAGTTGATAAACTAGATCAATCCCTTTAAGAAGCAAATTGTACGATTTGATATTGAATCGATGATCTAAATCAATTCAATAATATTATTATTAACATTTTTTCCCACATGTAGATCTATGATTATTCATTATATAAATGAATATTGAATTGATTATCTAACTCAATACAATAAAATAAAATAAAATAAACAATTAAAAAATTTAAATAACACATGACACTCTACATAGTAATCCATAATATCCAACAGACAATCATTATACAACATCCACACAATCAGATCTAAAATGAATAACTATAAATAAAATCAATCAATTAATTAATTGACTAAAAACAAGAGATATCTCATAGTCGTTCGTGATTTTGTCCAAAATTCCAACAGCTCAGAAATTCCCCGTTTCAGTCTATAATTGTAGTTCAGGATCGTAGGAGTCCAACGCTTCAGAAATTGTGTAATTCTGAGTTTATTTGACAAAGTTATGGGTAAAATAAGATCAGGGATTAATTTAATATTAAATTAAGTAAAAATAATTAGTTTATTCCTTCTTCCTCCTTACAGTATTCACGGCCGACAATTTTTCTTTTTGTTCAAAACTAAAGTTGACCCTATCTTCCAATCCAAGCCACCTGTGATCGATTAGAAGATGCTGCAGCGAAGAGGATGGAGAGGCGCACGCGTGGGGTCCGGAATGGTGGAGCTCGGCTGGGGCTAAGGGAGGCCGACGTGCCCTTTGTGCGGCGACTTTGGGTGCGCCGTTCGAGGAGATGGTGACACCAGAGGAGATCTGACCGTATGAAAATGAAGAGAAGAAGAATCTCTTCGAAGTGGTATAGGATTTGCTTTCTAATTCGCTGAGGAGAGGGAGAGATTGATGAGGGAATTTTTGGCCATGGATAGGGGGGCGGCGGCTTTAGGAGATGGTGAATAGTGGTTTTGAATTTAGGGTTTTCCAATCTTTTTATAATATTTAAATGTTATTTTTCAAAAAAAAAAAACCAAATCTCTTAAGGTATTCAAAATTCAGTCCAACAAGAAGCTACCCTACCCAATAACCCCTATTCCGGATCCATCTAACCATGTCTCGCAGGCCCAAGAGGTCAACTCAGCCCCCTTTTTCAAATTTAAAATTAATTCTTTTTATTATTAAATTCTGACATATTCAAAAATCCACCGGAGCCACATACGAACTCCGAAAAATCCCAAAAATATATTTTTGGCTATGTCTTGACGATACGAATCCAACAAAATTATTTTCATCGAATTCTGAGACTGTTTGAAAAATGGCTATTTTCCAGTCGTTCAATTTTGACTATATTTGACCAAACACAGTTTCTTTTGCCATGCTCACATACCAAATCGGAAAATTCTAAAAATTGAAACCTAGCAATAATTTGACATTCCGGTTCCAACAAAAGTGGTTTCGTCGAAAACAGAAGTCGTTTGAAAATTAACTATTTTCACTGGCTTTAATATTATTTAAAAACAATAGAATTTTTAAATTTGGGCACATTTTCTAACCAATTCATTAAAAATAAATTTTTTAAATTGGTTCGGATTTTCCAGGTTGTTACAATGTTCTTGTTGAACCCAGTGTATTCCTCTCTAGAGGTACACTATTAGAAGGTGGTTCCATACCTTGTCATAGTTGGAAATCCATTATCCAATAAGTGCTCGCGGTTTTGATTGTATACTATATATGTAGAACATGAGATGGAAGCATTTCTACTAGATGATTATTTAGTTATGGTTGATAGACATTATTATAATATCAAAAGAGTTTTGATATAAAGTTTATCATTTCTTTCAAAAGGATTTTTGATGCTTTGGTGCTTATCTAAAGACCTGCTTGGTCTGAACTTATGTCTCTTTCGGCTACTGGTCAGGCTTTGTTGACCAGCTTATATCTTCTACTACTATATTATCTAGTAATCGGCTGTGTAGTTTCACGCTACACACCCGTCTTCCGCAAAAAAAGGATTTTTGATGTTAAATCAAATGCTTTGGATTCTCATAAGGGAAAAACATCTTTCGTTATACGGCGTGGTCTTATGAGATATCGTTTAATTACTCAAACTGTTTTATTCACACTAGTCCCATGATTGACCCAGAGTTTATTTTGTTTTGTTTTTCCCTAAACTCTTGGGTGCCCAATTTTGTACGAGCAGTCAAGTAGTCGGGATTTTACAAATACTTGTAGAGCTAGAGCAGGAGGCTTCAGGATTTTATAGCTATTGTTTATTCTGCTGTGTTGTAAGTGTTGTACTCTGATAATGTTACTATATACATATACTGATTTTATTTCAAAGATATGTTATCTATTATATGTTGTTCGTTCCGCTATGAGATTCATGTTACTCTGATGTTGTATATTCTTCTTCTTCTTCTTCTATTCTAAGTTTCTATCTTATCTATTCTCACCCTCTAATTTCTTTCATGGACTATCCGGTATTTCCGATGCTTGATAGTCGACATTGAGTTTATGTCGATAACCAGGATCGCGAAAACCCGGGTCGTTACAATTTCAATATTGGATTCCGTGATTATACGGATATTGTGGAGGAATTTGAAAGATATATATATCGTTATTCCAATACGATATTAGTTGATTTCAGAATTTGATATTGAATATAAGCCGATATATTTTCTGTTCAGAGTCTTGTATTTAATATCGAATTGGATTCTGGGTTTGTCGTGAATGGTATCTTTGATAATACTGTTCTTAAACCCAATGGATTTAAGAAAATTAGAAACTAACTAGAGATTAGCTAGGTTGAATGGTTTCCTGGATATTGATCTGATGTTGGTTTCGGCCTTCGGGATTAATACTTAGGGAATTGTTCTCTTACTAATTTACCGTTAGAGACTGATAGAATGTGATTTCGGTTTATCATGAACTGTGTTTCAAATAACATTAGTTCTTTAACCTAGTTAAAGATAAGATTAATTTCTTAGCTTTGAATAATAATTAATATTGATTTTTGGGAAGATTAAAACTAAATGGAGTTATAATGAATGTTCGATTAGATTGAAAAGTGAATGTGTTGATTAAAATCATCAATTTAAGAAAATGATCGAAAATGGAGTACCACCAGTTTTACTCTAGGCGATAGCTAAATCTTTAATTAGATTTGAACGTGAAATGGTAATTAATATTTACCTATAACACTGTGATGTTAGATATGGAGTATTACCAGTTTTGCTCCATAGGATGAATAGGTTGGGATTGGGAAATAAAATAAATGATTACTTTGGTGTAGTTCGCTAATCCCGACTAGTTTGGAAAACCTTAATATGGTTTGATATCCAAAGGAAGATTAAAGAATAAATTTAAAGAATTTATCTTTGATAAAATTAATGGAAACCTTTCTCAAAGGAAAAGAATATTCTGGATTGGAATGAGGCGTATGATGTGTTGTTATAGCACTTGATTATAAGATACGCTAGTTATTCAGAAAGGCCAGGTTTAACCCATTCTAAATAACCGATATGACGAAAAGTCGAAGAGATTGAAGACGGTGCAAAACCGATGTTCTTCCCATCGAACGGATGGGTTGCTACTGATGCTCATGATTGGAGTAGCTATCTTTAAGGGTTAAAGTGGTAGTCGTCCAGACGTACTTGTTGATTGTTTGGATATGCGAGGGCCTCTCTCCTGTATTGGACATACGGGACGAGGAATATGGTGCCTCCGATTTCGTTTAGACCTAGAACGGACTTGTAAATGGATGGTACGTCTGACATTGGATGTTATGCTGTGTTGATTTATCTCTATTAAATATACATCTTCCTGGTGAAGGGGAATTTATTCCCTTACTTCACCCTTCTCTGAGACGTACGGGATCAGAGGTTGTATATCGATAGAGTTATCGGTGTTTTCGCATGCCTGCGATGTAGGCCGCAGTAACTTGTTTCCTGGATAGTGCGGATGTCCATTACGGTGTTTTCGCACGCCTGCGACGTAAACCGTGGGGAATTGTACTACACGATAGATCTTTCGAATCGGTAACCACCATGATGGAAATCCAATTTCCAAATACGTGACATTTCGGTTTTGATTGTATAGCCTAGTATTGACGACATGATATATGGTACCTATAATGTCCCGTATTTTTACGGTATTACAATTAATTTATTTAATTATTTAAATAGTGATTAAGAGAATTAAATGGTCGTTGAATTAAATTATATGGAATATTTAATTAATATAAATAATAGAATAATATATTTAATTCTAAAATAGTCGTAAATAGTGAATCGACAATATCGTGTGAACTGGACAAATTTGAAATATATAATTCAGTTTAGAATTGAACTATATTATCGAAGTTATTTAAATAACATCAGTTGAACGTATAACTATATTATAATTAAAATCGAGCTCAAAATGGTGCTGTAGTTCGTAATTTGGCGATTCGAACTTTAAACGAATATACAGAATCCGTTTTAAGCCGGATTTCTATGAAACAAGAAACATTCGGAGCTGGTGAAGTATATTTTTCTAATGGAAGAGAAAAATCAAGATTTCGTCATGTAGATTTTGATTTATGTCCAAATCAAATTTTAGAAAAGTCGCTATGGGATTCCTTTGTAATTTATAATGATTTATTTGTATTTTTTAAAGGATTTAAATATAAATCAAATATCGATATAACTGGGAACTTTGGAATATCGACTTATGAATCCCGATATGGTGTTTTATGATTTTCTAGTGTGAATATATACAATAATATTTATTTATAAATATTTAATTTAATTATTTTTAAATATATTTTATATTTAAATGGGTTTATTTAGAGCTTTAAAAATAGCCAGTTTTGCAAACGAACTCCGTTTTCGACAAAACTAATTTTTTTGGATCCGTAATATTAAATTATTGTTAGATTTCAATTTTCGTGATTTTTGGAGTTAGTGTATGGCCGTACGGATTTTTAATGTGAAAAACATTCAGTATTTTGATGGTTAAAAATACGTTGTGTGAGCAAAGGTACTCGGAATTAGACGAAATAAGTTTTGGTGGGTCCGTAATGTCAAACTGTAGCTGCATGCCCATTTTCATGATTTTTGGATGTTGTATATGGTCACACGAATTTTTAAACAGCAAAACAAATAACGATAGCTTATTTTATTGGAAAAAATCGAATATTGAAATATTTAAAATATGCTATAAATATCTCAAACTTATCTCTAACCCTAATATTTTCATTGAACGGTCAACAGGATTTCCGCCGCATCATTTCTTCAGGGAAAAACCAATACCGCTAGTTTCAAAAATCATAATCAAATGAAATACATACTTAAAAATCTCGAAATACATATTTCTGCACTCCTTAGATCGAGCTCTTCACCATGGTATATGTTTTGCTAATTGTTGTTCTAGAGTTCGACATTTGCAACAGTAGCCTAGGGTTTATCGTTTCAGGAATTTGAAGTTTCGATGTTAGTTTTGAGTATGGTATTTGGGTTTGTGATAAGAATTTGAGCTTGCGTGTGATTTTTTGGATCGTTTAGTGGTGATCGAGTTCGATTCCTCTCAGCAGAACGTCGCTGGAAGGAGGTCGACGCAGGTGTAAGGAGAGGATCGAGTTGTCCTTTGAGGGTACGGGGAGATGCGGTTTTGGAAGAGATAATCATTGGTGGTGATGGTTCGTTGAATGGTGAATCGGAGAAGGAGAACGAGGTGGAGTTTTAATCGGTAATGGTGGAGTAAATTTCCTGGAGTCATGGTAATCAGTTCGGGGAAGAAGAGTTGGTTTGGGCGGGCCAGTATATTTTTAAATGGGCTGAGGAATTTTAAGGGTGAGACCCAATTCAAACTTTTAAAAGGGAATTTAGTTTTTATTTTAATTTATATTGTTTACAAACTTGTAATCATCATAACATGAGCATACGTTATTGGAATTCAGCAAAACAAGATCTGTTGGGATCGTACAGACGATGACTACGAAATGGAACAGACTGGGAGTGAATCAGAGCTCATTACAATTTATTGCAAAATAAATTGTCTGTCGGAATCAAAGACAGTTAATCGTTATTTAACGATAATTGTCCAATGTGAGTAAAACTCACTAACTCTATCAATTTATATTTTTGAAAAGATAATCTAGTGACGATAAATGTTGATTGACTGCAGTGTGATGATTGTTTGGTTGAACTGCTTATGTATTGGTTGAAATTATAGATAACAATATATATAAAAATCGTTAATCAAACACTGATTCTGTTTATCAGAATATTTCATATTAAAATGAAATGGATGTTATTTATGTTGTTTAACATCTGTGGATGCAGGGAAATAGGTCGGAGGAATTCAACCGGATTCCTCAACATTTTATTTTACTTTTTTCATATATGGTGATACATGATGTGATATATAATCTGTTGTTAATTATGTGTGTTTGAATGATATCAATCATTATTATTTGGTATTTTAAATACCATATATAATACTGGAATTAAAATGGAAATTTTCAATGTGTAGTTGAAAATAAATATATTTATATAAAATCAAATGATTTTATAAAAAGGAATTTCAAAGTGGATATTGAATAAAAGGAAATATTTGTAATACAAATATAAAAGGAAATATTTGTAAAACAAATATAAAAGGAAACATTTGTAAAATAATTTTAAAAGGAATATTTATTTAGAAAATAAATAGAATTATAAAATGAAATATTTAATTGGGGAATAAATAGAATGTTATAATGGAAATATTTATATGAAATAAATAGGATGTTATAAACGAAGTATTTTATTAAAAAAATAGAGTTAATCGATTAAAGTTAAATAAATAGAGTTAATCGAATAGAGTTAATCAATTAGAGTTAAATAAATAGAGTTAATCGATTAGAGTTGATCAAATAAATTAATCAAATAGAGTTAATCGATTAGTGTTAATCAAATAGAGTTAATCGAATTAGATTTAATCGATTAGAGTTAATCTAATTAGAGTTAATCGATTAGAGTTAATTGAATTAGAGTTAATCGATTAGAGTTAATCGAATTAGAGTTAATCGGCTAGAGTTAATCGAGTTAGAGTTAATCGAATAGAGTTAAAGGAGTTAATCGAATATAGTTATTCAAAAGGAGTAAGTTAATCGAATAGAGTTAATCGATTAGAGATAAATAAATAGAGTTAATCGATTAGAGTTGATCAAATAGATTAATCAAATAGAGTTAATCGATTAGAGTTAATCAAATAGAGTTAATCGATTAGAGTTAATCAAATAGAGTTAATCGACTAGAGTTAATCAAATTAGGTTAATTGGTTAGAGTTAATTGAATTAGATTTAATCGATTAGAGTTAATCGAATTAGAGTTAATCGATTAGAGTTAATCGAATTAGAGTTAATCAGCTAGAGTTAATCGAGTTATAGTTAATCGAATAGAGTTAAAGGAGTTAATCGAATATAGTTTATTCGAAAGGAGTTAATCGAATATAGTTATTCAAAAGGAGTTATCGAATATAGTTATTCGAAAGGAGTTAGTCGAATATAGTTATTCGAAAGAAGATTCTCGAATATAGTTTATTCGAAAGAGAGAATATCGAATATTAGTTATTCGAAGAGAGTTAATCGAATATAGTTTATTCGAAAAGGAGTTATCAAATAGAGATTATTCGAAAGAGAATTATACGTTGAATTCGATTATATTGAATCCAGGAAAGTACTATTCACTTTCCGTTTTTAATCAAGATTTATTTACTTATTAATAAATTAGTTATTTGTTTATTTATCTAGATTAATATATAAAAGTTATATTGAAGTTATTATATTTCAGAAGCATGAGATTTAAACACTATTGTTAAAATTAAATGATTTCTGTAAAAGAAGTGGATTCGTGAAAAGAATCCGAGAGTTATGTAAGGAAGTTTATTAGAGGTTTAAAAGGCGAACCTTGTCTATTTCGAAGTTAGAAATGTTGTTCAGTTAAGGTCTGAGAGGTAGTTATACCCCAAATTGATTGGCTTCGTTTTTAACTAAGGAATGGTTAATGTTCGATATTGAAGGTTTGTTAAGTGAAATTAGTTAATCAGTGTAATGTTTCGAGTTGGCATAACAATGTTTTATTTAAACATCAGTTAAAATCCAAATGTAGGAGTTTTGGAAATGTTTTCCAAATAAGAATACGAAATTTTTTCTAATATAGAAAATAAGAAATGGAAATGCTTTCCAATGTTAATAACATATATTTTCTTAATTTAGAAAATAAGAAATGTTGAATATATGGAAATAGGAAATGAAAAAAATGAATAAATTAATGAACTAAAGAGGTGAATGTTCAATGATGATTGATCGATAAAATTTCCATCTGGAAATAATATCGTTGTTTCCACATGTGTTTTTCTTTGATAGTCAACGCACTGACTATCGAAGTTTTTGACCATTTTTCGTTCGTCAATACGGAGAGACCGGGATCAGATTCGCTATCTGAAAACCACTATATATGGGCGTTAGCATTGCGATCAAATATGATGAAGATAATTGAAGACCGAGTTTGTGCAAGGGTCATTCTGTCAAATCCTAGGTAGAAATTGCCTAAGATGTATTTACAGAATAGTGCCTTCGGTTTGTCTGGTCCCAGGACAACCTGTATGGAAGAATGTCTGACAGAGTATATTTAACGGATCACGTAAGTTGATCTCTTCAAACGTATGTACGTTTGATGTGGGAGGAATTCATTTCTCTTAGCTGTATACCCATTGTATTTTTGAGGAAATTAATTTGTGATTTGGTGGGTATGACCATGTGACATTCAAAGTGAATAATTGTGTGATCTGTCAGAGATAAGCGTAGCCTTTAGCCTCACAACCAGGAAATGACAAAAATCGAGCATGCAGCATGGCTATGTGGGTTGCTTCCATTAGGGTGTATTATCACCTATCTAGAGATATTCATTTCATTCTTTAATCTATTCGATGTTGTCCCATTCGGGAAACAGTTGCTGATCCCAACTGTTGGTGATATACATTCGATACACTCAAGTGAAATGAATGGTCGGTCATGTGTGGCCAGGTTGCAAGATGTTCTTGTTGAACCCATTGTATTCCTCTCTAGATGTACACTATTGGAAGGTGGTTCCATACCTTGTCATAGTTGGTAATCCATTATCCAATAAGTGCTTGCGGTTTTGATTGTATACTATATATGTAGAACGTGAGATGAAAGCGTTTCTGCTAGATGATTATTATATTGTGGTTGATAGACACTATCATAATATCAAAAGAATTTTGATATAAAGACTATTTTGGATTCTCATAAGGGAAAAACCCGTTCCATTATACGGCGTGGTCTTATGAGATATCGTTTAATTGCTTAAACTGTTTTACTCACACCAATCATATGACTTACCCAGAGTTTATTTTGTTTTGTTTCCCTAAACTCTTGGGTGCCCAATTTTGTACAAGCAGTCTAATAGTCGGGATGTTACAGATACTTGAAGAGCTAGAGTAGGAGGCTTCAGGATTATATAGCTATTGTTATTTTCGTTGTGTTGTAAGTGTTATACTCTAATAATGGTATTGTATACATATACTGTTTTATTCCAAAGTTATGTTATGAAATATATTTATTCGTTCCGCTGTGAGCTTCGTGTTCACTCTGATGTTGTGATGTTATTCTTCTTCTATTCTAAGTTTCTACCTTATCTATTCTCACCCTCTAATTTCTTTCATGGACTATCCGGTGTTTTCGGTTCTTGGATTTTTGACATGGTGTTGTATGTCGATATCCAAGGTCGCAAATCCCCGGGTCGTTACAGTGGTATCAGAGCTTAAGGTTAAGTAATTACCTTGGCTCTGTGGCGTAAATCAGTAGAGATGGAGTTAGTAATACTCCAAATTGAGTTGAGTATATATATACGAGCGAACATATTTGTAGATGTTATAAAAATGATTTTATATTGTGTAGATTCATTGGTTGAGTAATTTATGAATTTTGGTCGATCGGTTTGATCCACTGTATCAGTAGGGGTTTATAAACACTCGAGTACGATGAACCAACATGGTATATTTTGAAAAGAGGGTAAATGAAGTAATTTTCCCAAATTATATTTTGATAAAAAAAAATTTATATTGAAATGATTATAATATATTGGATATATTAGTTGTTAATATAATCGAGTGAGATTATAATTGGAATGGTTATATAAATAGCCAATCAGAATTCATATAAGTGCAATATATGAAATCAGATGAATTAAATCTGGATTAAAATCAGAATTTGGAATTAGAATTCCGAAAATATGAAAAGTGTTTGTAAATGGAACTGAATTAAGTATAAGAGAATTTTTAATTCCTAGGAGATTTTAGAAATGTTTTCTAAGCATTGGGAATAGTATTTTGAAATAGATTTCAAAATGGAAGTATTTAGAAATGGTTTTGAAAGTGATATAGTATTGAACGCACTTCGATCACTGGAAAATAGATTCCGATGATGACAGCTGCATCATTGGTGTTCATTTTTAAGTTGCTAAGTGGCGGATTACTACCAAGGATTTTGTTTTTGAATTATTTTGTGAAAAGCAAGTTGTTTTGAATCCTGAAAAGGGATATCTGGTTTTAGAAAAGCTAAAATGTTTAAAAATTCCCTGGGAAAGATTGTTTGGATTGAAACAAATTAAATTAGAATTTGTAAAAGAAAATAGAAATTAAATTAGAGCCAGTTAAGTGGAAAATGAATTGAGATAGAAAATATTGAATTTGATTGGATTAGAGATAATCTGAAATGGAATTTGACTGGTAAGTTATGAGTTGAAATTAAAAATGGAATCTGAGTTAAGAACAGAATTCGGCTTGGGTATAAACGAATAATTGGGATGACATTGGTATATGCAGAATTGGTAACACATGGAAAGGATATAATGATAAGCTCGACAAAAGGTACCAGTTTATATTATATATAGGTTTGAGATTTTGATGAGCCGAATTGGCAAGCCGCTTGGCTGTTTGATTTTCTTTTGGGTTGAAGATGGCCTAGAGAGGCGAGTTGTAGTTGTACCGATTGAGCCGTACAAAGGAGGTGCTGGAGATTTTTTTCGGAAATTTCAGGTGTTAGAAAATTTTCAGAATTTTTGAAAATTTTCATTGGTAGAATGAATTAATATTTAATTGAAAATTGGTTCAGTTGAAACTGAAGTTAAGAAGTGAACAAATAATTTTTAACCCTGTTAACAGGGTTTGTTTTCTACCTTAGCAATTTCGAGGACGAAATTATTTTATGGGGGGAAGAATGTAATGTCCCGTATTTTTACGGTATTGTAAATAATTTGTTTAATTATTTAAATAGTGATTAAGAGAATTAAATGGTCGTTGAATTAAATTATATGGAATATTTAATTAATACAAATAATAGAATAATATATTTAATTCTGAAATAGTCGGAAATAGTGAACTGACAATATCGTGTGAACTAGACAAATTTGAAATAAATAATTCAGTTTAGAATTGAATTATATTAACGAAGTTATTTAAATAACGTCAGTTGAAAGTATAATTATATTATAATTAAAATCGAGCTCGAAATGGCGCGGCAAATAGTAATTTGGCGATTAGAACTTTAAACGAATATACAGAATCCGTTTAAGCCGGATTTCTGTGAAATAAGAAACGTTCGGAGCTAGTGAAGTATATTTTTCTAATGGAAGAGAAAATCAGGATTTTGTGTGTAGATTTTGATTTATGTCCAAACTAAATTTTACAAAGGTCGCTATGGGATTCCTTTATAATTCATAACGATTAATTTTTTTTTAAAGGATTTAAATATAAATCGAACATCGATATAACTTGGAACTTTGGAATATCGAGTTATGAATCCCTATATGGAGTTGTATGATTTTCTAGTGTGAATATATATGATAATATTTATTTATAAATATTTAGTTTAATTATTTTTAAATATATTTTATATTCAAATGGGTTTATTTAGAGCTTTAAAAATAGCCAGTTTTGCAAACGAACTCCGTTTTCAACGAAACTAATTTGTTTGGATCCGTAATATTAAATTATTGTTAGATTTCAATTTATGTGTTTTTTGGAGTTAATGTATGGCCGTACGTATTTTTGATGTGAAAAACAGTCAGTATTTTGATAGTTAAAAATACGCTGTGTGAGAAAATGGACTCGGAATTAGACAAAACAAGTTTTGTTGGGTCCGTAATGTCGAACTATAGCCGCATGCCCATTTTCATGGTTTTTGGATGTTGTATGTGGTCAGATTAATTTTTAAACAGCAAAACAAATAACGATAGCTTAATTTATTGGAAATAAACAAATATTAAAATATTTAAAATATGTTATAAATATCCCAAACTTATCTCTAACCCTAATATTTTCATTGAGCGGTCAACAGGATTTCCGCCGCATCATTCCTTCAGGGAAAAACCAATACCGCTAGTTTCAAAAATCAAAATCAAATGAAATACATACTTTAAAATCTCGAAATATATATATTTCTTCACTCCTTAGATCGAGCTCTTCACCGTGGTGTATGTTTTGGTAAACTCGATTGTTGTTCTAGAGTTCGACATTTGCAACAGTAGCCTAGGGTTTATCGTTTCAGGAATTTGAAGTCTCGATGTTGGTTTTGAGTATGGTATTTGGGTTTGTGACAAGAATTTGAGCTTGCATGTGATTTTTTGGAGCATTCAGTGGTGATCGAGTTCGATGTCTCTCAGTAAAACATCGCTGGAAGGAGGTCGACGCAGGTGTAAGGAGAGGATCGAGTTGTCCTTTGAGGGTACGGGGAGATGCGGTTTTGGAAGAGATAATCGTTGGTGGTGATGGTTCGTTGAATGGTGAATCAGAGAAAGAGAACGAGGTGGAGTTTTAATCGGTAATGGTGGAGTAAATTTCCTGGAGTCACGGTAATCAGTTCGGGGAAGAAGGGTTGGTTTAGGTGGGCCAGTATATTTCTGAATGGGCTGAGGAATTTTAAGGGTGAGGCCCAATTCAAACTTTTAAAAGGGAAATTAGTTATTGTTTTAATTTAAATTGTTTACAAACTTGTAATAATCATAACTTGAGCATACGTTATTGGAATTCAACAAAACAAGTCGTACGGATAACAACTACGAAATGGAACAGACTGGGAGTGAATCAGAGCTCATTAGACTTTATTGCGAAATAAATTGTCCGTCTGAATCAAAGATAGTTAATCGTTATTTAATGATAACTGTCCAATGTGAGTAAAACTCACTAACTCTATCAGTTTATATTTTTATAAAGATAACCTGGTAATGATAAATGTTGACTGACTGCTGTGTGATGATTGTTTGGTTGAATTGCTTATGTATTGGTTGAAATTATAGATAACGATATATATATATATATATATATATATATATATATATATAAATCGTTAACCAAACATTGATTCTGTTTATCAGAATATTTCATATTAAAATGAAATCGATGTTAATTATATTGTTTAACATTTGTGGATGGAGGGAAACAGGTCGGAGGAATCCAACTGGATTCCTCAACATTTTATTTTACTATTTTTCATATAAGGTGATATATGATGTGATATGTAATCTGTTGTTAATTATGTATGTTTGAATGATATCGATCATTGTTATTTGGTATTTTAAATACCATATACAATATGGGAATTAAAATGGAAATTTTCAATGTGTATGTTGAAAATAAAATATACTTATATAAAATCAAATGATTTTATAAAAGTAATTTTAAAGTGGATATTGAATAAAAGGAAATATTTGTAAAACAAATATAAAAGGAAATATTTGTAAAACAAATGTAAAAGGAAGTATTTGTAAAATAATTATAAAAGGAATATTTATTTAGAAAGTAAATAGAATTATAAAATGAAATATTTAATTGGGGAATAAATAGAATGTTACAAAGGAAATATTTATATGAAATAAATACGATGTTATAAAGGAAGTATTTTATTAAAAAAATAGAGTTAATCGATTAGAGTTAAACAAATAGAATTAACCGAATAGAGTTAATTGATTAGAGTTAAATAAATAGAGTTAATCAAATAGAGTTAATCGATTAGAGTTAATCAAATAGAGTTAATCGATTAGAGTTAATCAGATAGAGTTAATTGGTTAGAGTTAATCGAATTAAAGTTAATCGATTAGAGTTAATCCAATTAGAGTTAATTGATTAGAGTTAATCGAATTTGAGTTAATTAATTAGAGTTAATCGATTAGAGTTAATCAAATTAGAGTTAATCGGCTTGAGTTAATCAAGTTACAGTTAATCGAATAGAGTTAAAGGAGTTAATCGAATATAGTTTATTCGAAAGGAGTTAATCGAATATAGTTATTCGAAAGGAGTTATCGAATATAGTTATTCGAAAGGATTTAGTCGAATATAATTATTCGAAAGAAGATTATCAAATATAGTTTATTCGAAAGAGAGATTATCGAATATTAGTTATTTGAAGAGAGTTAATTTAATATAGTTTATTCAAAAAGGAGTTATTCGAAAGAAGATTATCGAATATAGTTTATTCGAAAGAGAGATTATCGAATATTAGTTATTCGAAGAGAGTTAATTGAATATAGTTTATTCAAAAAGGAGTTATTGAATAGAGATTATTCGAAAGAGAATTACACGTTGAATTCGATTATATCGAATTCAGGAAAGTACTATTCACTTTCCATTTTTAATCAAGATTTATTTATTTATTAATAAATTAGTTATTTGTTTATTTATCCAAATTTATAAATAAAAGTTATATTGAAGTTATTATATTTCAGAAGCATGGGATTTTAACACTATTGTTAAAATCAAATGATTTCTGTAAAAGAAGTGGATTCGTAAAATGAATCGGAGAGTTACGTAAAGAAGTTTATTAGAGGTTTAAAAGGTGAACCTTGTCTATTTCAAAGTTAGAATTGTTGTTCAGTTAAGGTCTGAGAGGTAGTTATACCCCATATAGATTGGCTTTGTTTTTAACTAAGGAATGGTTAAGGTTCGATAGTGAAGGTTGGTTAAGTGAAATTAGTTAATCAGTGTAATGTTTTTAGTTGGCATAATGATGTTAAACATATGTTTAAATCCAAATGGAGGAGTTTTGGAAATGTTTTCCAAATAAGAATCATAAATGTTTTCTAATATAGAAAATAAGAAATGGAAATGTTTTCCAATGTTAATAACGTATATTTTCTAAATTTAGAAAATAAGAAATGTTGAATATATGGAAACAGGAATTGAAAAAATGAATAAATTAATGAACTAAAGATATAAATGTTCAATGATGATTGATCGATAAAATTTCCATCTGGAAATAATATCGTTGTTTGCACACGTGCTTTGACTATCAAAGTTTTTGACCATTTTTCCGCCATCAATACGGAGAGACCGGGATTAGATTCATTATCTGAAAACCACTCTGTATGGGCGTTAGTGTTGCGATCAAATATGATGAAGATAATTGAAGACGGAGTTTGTGCAAGGGTCGTTTTGTCAAATCCTAGGTAGAAATTGTGTAACGAACCAGTAATTTTGATGTTTTAGAATGTAACGTCCCGTATTTTGGCAGCCAAATATTTTATTTATCTTAAATATTTATTTGGAATATAAATGGATTTTAATATTTAAATCGCTATTTAAACAAAGTTGAACGATATATATTCATATATAAAATAAAACGAGCCCAGAACAGCGCTGCAGTTCGTAAAATAGAGTTTTGAACTTCAATTGGATATACAGAGCCCGTTTTAAATCAGATTTCTATGAAACAAGAAACGTACGGAGCAAGTGAAGTATATTTTTCTAGTGAAAGAGAAAAATCGGGATTTCGTTGTGTAGATTGGAAGTTATGCAATTTGGCTGAAAAACAGCGGCGTAATCGTTTATCGACCGAAACGGTTTATTGGATATAACTGCATATCGGTTTCGAATTTAGACTAGGTTCTTTTGAGGAGTAGTGATAATTTAATTTTTAGAATTTTATGGTAATTTTTAATTAATTAAATAAGCAATTTTTTATGTGGAGTATTTTGCACCCTGTAATCAACATTTTGGGATTTCACAATATAAGTTAAACTACCGGTATTATTATATTTTTGGGATCGCGACACCTCACTGAACACGACTGTATTTTTATTTCAGTCTGCAACGCTCATACATGAATACATAGTGGTGTAGGTAACTTTATTTGAATGGTTAACTGGTCAAATGAACTCAAAATTCAACGAAACAAGTTTCATACGAAACCTTAGGAAGAGGTCTAGTGAAACGTCAAGACCTCGTATTTTTAGGATTTTTTCTGTAATTTTAAGGAATTAATGCTCGGTGTTTTTCATCGATATTTTCTAAGGGATTTTTTCAAACGATGTCGGATTTCGACGAAACCTGTCCCATTGGATCCGAAATATTTTTTTGTGCTAAGATTAGTAGTTTTCGCCTCGATTGAACGTCATATGTGGTGATTTTTAACACGAAAACTCACCGCAAGTTTGGTTATATTATTATAACCATCCCACTTTTCTTTTAAGCTTTCCCTTTCCCTTCTGCTACACTACCTGCGCCCAAAACAATCAATTCCTTGCGCCCAACGCAATTGAAACTTGCACGCCAAACAAAAGACACCTTGCAACCCAAACAACTGAATTTCTTGGCTGCTAATTTACTCCTTCCGTGCCGGCCAAGTTTTTGAAATACACGCCAAAGCATACAGCTATCAACCTATTTTCTGCAAACCTACTACCTACATTTCCTTGGCTCCCACGTCTCGTTCCATTCTATAAAAACGCTGCTGCACCCTTCATTTTTCCTCATCTTACCAGTAATGGAGTAACCACATATTTCCTCAATTCTTTCTTCATGTGCATGCTATTCCCTTCATCCATTTCTGGCGTCTCCACTGTCAGTAGCAAGTGAATTAAGCATGCAGGCTACCCTCCCCTTCTTTCATATTTTAACACATAAATCAAAAGGAGGAAAAAATAATGGTAACATATATATATATATATATATATAAAATAGTTCGGCCGTTGCCTTGCATTAAGCTTCAGGCACCGTGTTTTTCAAGAAGCAATGGGAAGATTGGAGTGTTGGGCCTGGATCCGATTGGGCTTTTAAAAAGAAAAGAATGTAAAGAAGGAAACGAAGTGAAGGGAGGGAGAGGAGAGCAGACGTGGTTAGTGGCAGGTGCGTACCGGTGATTGCTGGAGGACCGAGCAGAGGAGCGCGAGCACACAATGATGGTGGCAAGTCCAATAAAAAAAAGAAAAAAAAAGAAAAAAAAAGAGGAAGCTGCTCTCAAAGACAGCAAGCGGGGAAGAGTCTGATCATGAGCGAAAGGGAAGGAGTATCACGAGAAAAGATAAACAGTGGTGGTGAGATTTATGTACAGAGCCTAATTACGTTTATATATACTAATACCGTTTTAACATGCCTAATTATACCATTTTTAACGTAAGTTAGTATTTACTGAAGCGTGCCGGCTATAAAGGATTAGACCTAATCCCTTTTTGTTTAAATGCCTAATCAGCTTTGTACTTAAACACGTTTAGTCGGAACAAATCAAATGATGCGAAGCCTGGAAAGTTACTATATTCATGCCTACCATGTTCCATATTGTGCCTAACATGTCTGATCTTTTCTTTTTACAAACCGATTATTATTATAATTATGTAGTTAACTTGGTGGATTCATAACATAAGGCATTCGAAAATTTTACAGTAGATGATGGGTCCTAGATATACACAGCATGTTAAAAGAACAATGAACAGTAGAAATATAATATGCCTATCCATTTTGGACGCGACAAATGAACTGATTAACGGAAATTTGGATTAGGAAATTTACTGTTTATTTAAATGTAAACAAATTTTGTATTAAATATAGAATACCGTATTTATTTCATAACCGTTTTATACAGCAACGGTATCAGAAGACACAAGTGACGTCAGGCCTGAATTGACGAACGTACCAGTATAGAGCTATTTTTGATGAATTGAAAGCAACTGAAAAGAACTGTTTTGACGACAAAGGAAATGAGGTGAGTTAAACTCACTCAGCTCTCCCCTCTTATATTTTATATAAGTCGGGTTTTATAATTGTGTGCAATGGTTATTTGTTTGTTCGTTCGTTGTTGATTTTATATTCATATTTTGACTGAAACAGTTAAATTAAACGTTCGTTTAATTTAATTAATCGTTATTTCTGACGATTAAATCCAATTGAGGTAACTTACCTCAGTGGTAACGTTTATAACACTATAAACGTTATGATCAAATAGTTGAATGCTTGAACTGCTGTTATTATCGCAGTATTAACTGTTACAGTTATTATTGACCGTTATCATTAAACTGTTCATGTCATCTATTTAGATGGAAACCAAATATTGATTGGCCATTTTGAACTGAATAACGTTATCAATATGATTATATTGTTTGTTATGTAATGTGAAATTGGTTTATATTTCACGTTTGGTACTGTAGTAACCATTTGCCTCTTTAATACCGTCGACTAAAAGGAATGATTTTTCGAAATCGATACTAAATGGATTTCGAATGTTTTCAAAGATATAAATATATTTTTACATGGTTTTGAAATACGATTTTTATTGTAAAAATAATAGTCGAAGTTAAATTTATCAATTTTATATAAATATAACTAGTAGAGATGCAAGATGTATTAAATGAACGGTTAAACGATATAATTTATCGTGGGGATTATTTAAATATTGAAATGGTTGTGAAGGCCTTACGGTCGTAAAAGAAGTTTTAAATTGATTTCAAAATAGAAAAATGGAATAGTTAAATCATGGGTATACGGGAACGGGTAAAAGAGTTCAAAGAGAAATGTTTTGTAATAAATGATCATTTTTAACAAACGGCGTTTCAAACAAATACGAAATGTGATAACATTTCGTGTATGAGATTAACAAATCAATGGGTTGGAAATGAGTGGTGATTTGGAAATGGGGGTTCATATTTTGAATGAAATCGAAGTTGGAAGTATAAATATGAATTTATAAATGAAATTTGGTTAAATAAATGGAAGCGAGTTTATTCCGAGGGTCGGAATGTGGTATTCCGAAGTTCGGAATGATTAATCGAAGTGAGTTCTATTCCGAGGTTCGAAATGTGATATTCCGAAGTTCGGAATGTTAACTAAAGGCAGGATTTTAAATGAGGTTAAGAATGTGAATAACGACAACGAATATTAGTTGTCGATGATGGATTACAAATGAGATTTGTAAACAAAATTAAAGATGCGCAAATGAAAATGAATGGTAAGTATCATAGTTAATTTACAAAGATTTTGTAAATGGAAATTTAAAGTTTTGAAAATGAAGTCGAGTGAGTAAATAAAATTGAGGGTTTGTGAATGTGTTTATAACATGGGTAACAATAGAAATAAGATATGAGATTTTTCTTAAAGGGATTATCATATGTTGCAGACAACGAATAAGTGGTCGAGTACGAGTTAAAGAGAATGTGATAAGTGAAATAGTTTTGAAATGAAGTTTGTAATGTTTGGCACAAATAACAAGTTGAATCGTCTTGATAAATACCAATATAAGGATTGGAAAGTATATCAATATAAAAATTGTATAAGGTATTAATATGAGATTTATTAAAACTTTGTTTATGCGGATTTTGAACAAATGAATTTGAATTGTCGAAATAAATGGTAAGATTGTAATAAAGAGATATCAAGGAAGTTTCATAAAGATTCTATTTACAATAGAATCAAAGTTCGTATATAATATTGTAAAATGATTATTAATATAAATCGAAAGGATTAATAAGAGTTTACTTAATAATTAGTTGAGTAAACGTGGTCAAGATTTAATGAGGTTTTCAAAGGGAAAATATGTTATTAATAAACTTCTATTTGTCCTGAAGGTATGAATGTTGTTGGTCAAGGTCTGAGAGGTAGCTAAAATACCCCAACTTGAATGACTCCATGATTATCCAAGGGCGGTATTAGTTTATAAACGAGAGTGGTTGAGGGAAACATAAGCTATGATTTCCGCAAATGATATTATAAACTGTTTTTGAAAGTTTATAAGCTGAATATTCTTATTTTACTAAGAAGTAAAGGCGATGTTCCAAATATTGGAAAAGTTAAAGAATATAATTAACGGACGGTTTGTGAAGAGGATAAATGATACTGAGTATTGAATCAGTGAATCCATTTTCTTTTATGGATGAATGGTTGTTTTATTTGATAGTTAAATAACCGACTATCAAAATTGGCCCATGCGATTGTTGGTACGGAAAGACCGGGATCGAATATATATTCGAAAACCATTCCGTCCAGCAAATACGAATACGTTGAAGATGCTGATTCAAGGTGGAGCTATTGAAGACCGTGGATCTTCATAAGTGGAAGGATTACTTAAAATCTCTGACTTGCAACCAGAGATAAACTGTGATTCGGTCGTGGTTGGAATCTACGGATTGCAAGGACTTCTTGCTACTGATTCTCAGGGTGATTCCTAGAATGCAGTGGGAGAGTGCCTTCGGTTCATCCTGTTCCTGGATGACTTGTATGGATGAATGTCTGACAGAGTATTTCCAGAAAAGGTCACGTACATTGATTTCTTCAACCATACCAAGAGTGGAAGCGGAGAAGGAAACTTCTTTAGCCAACACGTAATGTATTGTTGTGGACGTCAATTAGTGATTCTGATGGATCTGACAATGTGGCATTCGAAGTGAATGAGATGTGCTGATAAAGCGTAGCCTCAAGCCTCATCAACCGGGAGATGACAGAAATCGGGCAGGCAGCATGGCTATGTGGGTCGCTCCCATTAGGGTGTATAATCACCTATCTAGAGAAATTCCTTTTGCTTCTTTAATCTATCGATGCTGTCCTTTTTCGGGAAACGGTGGTTTGAGCCCAACCGTTGGTGATATACATTCGATACACTCAAGCGAAATGAGTGGTCGGTCATGTGAGGGCCGGGTTGCAAGACGTTCTTGTTGAACCCAGTGTATTCGCCTCTAGAGATACACTATCGGCAGGTGGTCCCATACCTTGTCAAGGTCGGAATCCAATCTTCAATAAGCGCCTGCGGTTTTGATTGTATCCTATATATGTGGAGCGTGAGATGCAAGCGTTCCACTAGATTATTATTTACCTGTATGTAGACATTATTATAATATCAGACAAGATAGTGGTTTCAAAAATGTTTTGCGTTATCGTAAGGTAAAAACCGTCCGTATTTATGTGTGGATTTGGTCTTACGATTACCTTTTTCTTTTGAAAAGATTTCAACTTTAAAATCAAGTTGTGTGATACCTTAATACTGTGCGAGTTTATCTCACTCTGGTTCACCAGACTGACCCGGTGTTTTGTAAATGCTCGGGTTAGACCGGGTTGTTCAGGTTCAGGTTATCGGATGCTGCTAATTTCAGAAGATGTGCTGGAGAAGTTCAGACGTATTATCTATATAGTTTGTTTTTCCGCTGTGTGTTCTATATGGTGCAGATTATTATAACTGTCCAGGTGTTGATGTACTCTGATGTTGTAAGTATTTTAAAAGCTCTCAATAAAGACTTATTTCTGTATTATATTTTGTTCCGCTACGATGTGAGGCTATGCTGTGTTATTCCTTCTTCTTCTTCTATTCTAATATTTCTTTCTTTCTTATCTCACCCTCTAATTTCTTTCTCATAACTATCTGATGTTTTCGATACTTGAGTTCTGACAAGTGATACCGGATTTGTGTATTATTGTCAGAATTCGGGCGTCGAATTCCCCGGGTCGTTACAGTTGGTATCAGAGCAATTGGTTTAGTAATAACCTTGGCTCTGTGGTGTAACTCGATAGAGATGGGGTTAGTAATACCCTAGATCGAGATTGAGTGTATGTATATATATGAGAGTGTATTTGTAAATTTTATATACAAATGTTTTATATTGTGTTTGTTGATCGGTTCAAGTGTTGAAAAGCATAGAACTGGCAATCGATACATTACTGTTTTGAAAAGAGGGTAAATGGAATAATTTTACCCAAAATATATTTTTGTATAGAAAAGAAATTTTTATTATTGAGATATTTGTGTGTTTGATCGATTTGAATGGGATTCTAATCGAATTAAAAAAAAAAGTTGAATTGATACTTAACTTGGTTAAGTGTAATTAATTTCAGAATGATATTGTAATTAAATTTAATTGGAAATTAAATGAATGAATAATAATCAAATGTGTGAAACCAAAATAAATATTAATATTGAATATGAATTCAATAAATTTTGTTTATTTGGTTGTGTATTGGTTGATGGTTATGAATTGGTTGTTATTGGATGACAAGTAGTTGAATAGAATTCATTCAATGGGTTAACGAAGATATGGGAAATAAATTCCAGTATAACTTAACTGGGATGAAACTGCATATGGATTGGAACTTATGGCTTAACCCCGTAATTGATAATGAATCAATGCTATTTGTTTGATTTTGGAATTTAGTGCAGTTATACTCGTTGACCTCTGAAATATTATCTCAGAATTTCATATATCTATTACTGATATGTGAATTGAGTTAAGTATAGGTGCCAAAGGACTAGGCAGATTGATATCAGTTGAATAAATCGCATATACATTAAGCAAATATGCTCAATAGCGCTCGAAAAGGTACGCCTACGCGAAACTATAAAATTTTGGGGTTTTGATTTTTTTCCCGACCGTTGGTCGATGTATATATTATGTGTTCCTGCGATATCGCAGATGTCACTCCGTGCAGGGGAGACTCTGCCGAATTTCTCCAGGAATTTAGAGTGTTAGAAAATTTTCGATATTTTTAAAATTATTTATTTACAATAAAGAATTGGTTGATTTAAGATAAATAGGATTTAGAAATTAACGGGATTTGTAGCATTTTTCTTACCTTAGCAATTTCGAGGACGAAATTATTTTAAGGGGGGAAGAATGTAACGTCCCGTATTTTGGCAGCCAAATATTTTATTTATCTTAAATATTTATTTGGAATATAAATGGATTTTAATATTTAAATCACTATTTAAACAAAGTTGAACGATATATATTCATATATAAAATAAAACGAGCCCAGAACAGCGCTGCAGTTCGTAAAATAGAGTTTTGAACTTCAATTGGATATACAGAGCCCGTTTTAAATCAGATTTCTGTGAAACAAGAAACGTACGGAGCAAGTGAAGTATATTTTTCTAGTGAAAGAGAAAAATCGGGATTTCGTTGTGTAGATTGGAAGTTATGCAATTTGGCTGAAAAACAGCGGCGTAATCGTTTATCGACTGAAACGGTTTATTGGATATAACTGCATATCGGTTTCGAATTTAGACTAGGTTCTTTTGAGGAGTAGTGATAATTTAATTTTTAGAATTTTATGGTAATTTTTAATTAATTAAATAAGCAATTTTTTATGTGGAGTATTTTGCACCCTGTAATCAACATTTTGGGATTTCACAATATAAGTTAAACTACCGGTATTATTATATTTTTGGGATCGCGACACCTCACTGAACACGACTGTATTTTTATTTCAGTCTGCAACGCTCATACATGAATACATAGTGGTGTAGGTAACTTTATTTGAATGGTTAACTGGTCAAATGAACTCAAAATTCAACGAAACAAGTTTCATACGAAACCTTAGGAAGAGGTCTAGTGAAACGTCAAGACCTCGTATTTTTAGGATTTTTTCTGTAATTTTAAGGAATTAATGCTCGGTGTTTTTCATCGATATTTTCTAAGGGATTTTTTCAAACGATGTCGGATTTCGACGAAACCTGTCCCATTGGATCCGAAATATTTTTTTATGCTAAGATTAGTAGTTTTCGCCTCGATTGAACGTCATATGTGGTGATTTTTAACACGAAAACTCACCGCAAGTTTGGTTATATTATTATAACCATCCCACTTTTCTTTTAAGCTTTCCCTTTCCCTTCTGCTACACTACCTGCGCCCAAAACAATCAATTCCTTGCGCCCAACGCAATTGAAACTTGCACGCCAAACAAAAGACACCTTGTAACCCAAACAACTGAATTTCTTGGCTGCCAATTTACTCCTTCCGTGCCGGCCAAGTTTTTGAAATACACGCCAAAGCATACAGCTATCAACCTATTTTCTGCAAACCTACTACCTACATTTCCTTGGCTCCCACGTCTCGTTCCATTCTATAAAAACGCTGCTGCACCCTTCATTTTTCCTCATCTTACCAGTAATGGAGTAACCGCATATTTCCTCAATTCTTTCTTCATGTGCATGCTATTCCCTTCATCCATTTCTGGCGTCTCCACTGTTAGTAGCAAGTGAATTAAGCATGCAGGCTACCCTCCCCTTCTTTCATATTTTAACACATAAATCAAAAGGAGGAAAAAAATAATGGTAACATATATATATATATATATATATATATAATAGTTCGGCCGTTGCCTTGCATTAAGCTTCAGGCACCGTGTTTTTCAAGAAGCAATGGGAAGATTGGATTGTTGGGCCTGGATCCGATTGAGCTTTTAAAAAGAAAAGAATGTAAAGAAGGAAACGAAGTGAAGGGAGGGAGAGGAGAGCAGACGTGGTTAGTGGCAGGTGTGTACCGGTGATTGCTGGAGGACCGAGCAGAGGAGCGCGAGCACACAATGATGGTGGCAAGTCCAATAAAAAAAAGAAAAAAAAAGAAAAAAAAGAAAAAAAAAAAGAGGAAGCTGCTCTCAAAGACAGCAAGCGGGGAAGAGTCTGATCATGAGCGAAAGGGAAGGAGTATCACGAGAAAAGATAAACAGTGGTGGTGAGATTTATGTACAGAGCCTAATTACGTTTATATATACTAATACCGTTTTAACATGCCTAATTATACCATTTTTAACGTAAGTTAGTATACTGAAGCGTGCCGGCTATAAAGGATTAGACCTAATCCCTTTTTGTTTAAATGCCTAATCAGCTTTGTACTTAAACACGTTTAGTCGGAACAAATCAAATGATGCGAAGCCTGGAAAGTTACTATATTCATGCCTACCATGTTCCATATTGTGCCTAACATGTCTGATCTTTTCTTTTTACAAACCGATTATTATTATAATTATGTAGTTAACTTGGTGGATTCATAACATAAGGCATTCGAAAATTTTAGAGTAGATGATGGGTCCTAGATATACACAGCATGTTAAAAGAACAATGAACAGTAGAAATATAATATGCCTATCCATTTTGGACGCGACAAATGAACTGATTAACGGAAATTTGGATTAGGAAATTTACTGTTTATTTAAATGTAAACAAATTTTGTATTAAATATAGAATACCGTATTTATTTCATAACCGTTTTATACAGCAACGGTATCAGAAGACACAAGTGACGTCAGACCTGAATTGACGAACGTACCAGTATAGAGCTATTTTTGATGAATTGAAAGCAACTGAAAAGAACTGTTTTGACGACAAAGGAAATGAGGTGAGTTAAACTCACTCAGCTCTCCCCTCTTATATTTTATATAAGTCGGGTTTTATAATTGTGTGCAATGGTTATTTGTTTGTTCGTTCGTTGTTGATTTTATATTCATATTTTGACTGAAACAGTTAAATTAAACGTTCGTTTAATTTAATTAATCGTTATTTCTGACGATTAAATCCAATTGAGGTAACTTACCTCAGTGGTAACGTTTATAACACTATAAACGTTATGATCAAATAGTTGAATGCTTGAACTGCTGTTATTATCCCAGTATTAACTGTTACAGTTATTATTGACCGTTATCATTAAACTATTCTTGTCATCTATTTAGATGGAAACCAAATATTGATTGGCCATTTTGAACTGAATAACGTTATCAATATGATTATATTGTTTGTTATGTAATGTGAAATTGGTTTATATTTCACGTTTGGTACTGTAGTAACCATTTGCCTCTTTAATACCGTCGACTAAAAAGAATGATTTTTCGAAATCGATACTAAATGGATTTCGAATGTTTTCAAAGATATAAATATATTTTTACATGGTTTTGAAATACGATTTTTATTGTAAAAATAATAGTCGAAGTTAAATTTATCAATTTTATATAAATATAACTAGTAGAGATGCAAGATGTATTAAATGAACAGTTAAACGATATAATTTATCGTGGGGATTATTTAAATATTGAAATGGTTGTGAAGGCCTTACGGTCGTAAAAGAAGTTTTAAATTGATTTCAAAATAGAAAAATGGAATAGTTAAATCATGGGTATACGGGAACGGGTAAAAGAGTTCAAAGAGAAATGTTTTGTAATAAATGATCATTTTTAACAAACGGCGTTTCAAACAAATACGAAATGTGATAACATTTCGTGTATGAGATTAACAAATCAATGGGTTGGAAATGAGTGGTGATTTGGAAATGGGGTTTCATATTTTGAATGAAATCGAAGTTGGAAGTATAAATATGAATTTATAAATGAAATTTGGTTAAATAAATGGAAGCGAGTTTATTCCGAGGGTCGGAATGTGGTATTCCGAAGTTCGGAATGATTAATCGAAGTGAGTTCTATTCCGAGGTTCGAAATGTGATATTCCGAAGTTCGGAATGTTAACTAAAGGCAGGATTTTAAATGAGGTTAAGAATGTGAATAACGACAACGAATATTAGTTGTCGATGATGGATTACAAATGAGATTTGTAAACAAAATTAAAGATGCGCAAATGAAAATGAATGGTAAGTATCATAGTTAATTTACAAAGATTTTGTAAATGGAAATTTAAAGTTTTGAAAATGAAGTCGAGTGAGTAAATAAAATTGAGGGTTTGTGAATGTGTTTATAACATGGGTAACAAAAGAAATAAGATATGAGATTTTTCTTAAAGGGATTATCATATGTTGCAGACAACGAATAAGTGGTCGAGTACGAGTTAAAGAGAATGTGATAAGTGAAATAGTTTTGAAATGAAGTTTGTAATGTTTGGCACAAATAACAAGTTGAATCGTCTTGATAAATACCAATATAAGGATTGGAAAGTATATCAATATAAAAATTGTATAAGGTATTAATATGAGATTTATTAAAACTTTGTTTATGCGGATTTTGAACAAATGAGTTTGAATTGTCGAAATAAATGGTAAGATTGTAATAAAGAGATATCAAGGAAGTTTCATAAAGATTCTATTTACAATAGAATCAAAGTTCGTATATAATATTGTAAAATGATTATTAATATAAATCGAAAGGATTAATAAGAGTTTACTTAATAATTAGTTGAGTAAACGTGGTCAAGATTTAATGAGGTTTTCAAAGGGAAAATATGTTGTTAATAAACTTCTATTTGTCCTGAAGGTATGAATGTTGTTGGTCAAGGTCTGAGAGGTAGCTAAAATACCCCAACTTGAATGACTCCATGATTATCCAAGGGCGGTATTAGTTTATAAACGAGAGTGGTTGAGGGAAACATAAGCTATGATTTCCGCAAATGATATTATAAACTGTTTTTGAAAGTTTATAAGCTGAATATTTTTATTTTACTAAGAAGTAAAGGCGATGTTCACAATATTGGAAAAGTTAAAGAATATAATTAACGGACGGTTTGTGAAGAGGATAAATGATACTGAGTATTGAATCAGTGAATCCATTTTCTTTTATGGACGAATGGTTGTTTTATTTGATAGTTAAATAACCGACTATCAAAATTGGCCCATGCGATTGTTGGTACGGAAAGACCGGGATCGAATATATATTCGAAAACCATTCCGTCCAGCAAATACGAATACGTTGAAGATGCTGATTCAAGGTGGAGCTATTGAAGACCGTGGATCTTCATAAGTGGAAGGATTACTTAAAATCTCTGACTTGCAACCAGAGATAAACTGTGATTCGGTCGTGGTTGGAATCTACGGATTGCAAGGACTTCTTGCTACTGATTCTCAGGGTGATTCCTAGAATGCAGTGGGAGAGTGCCTTCGGTTCATCCTGTTCCTGGATGACTTGTATGGATGAATGTCTGACAGAGTATTTCCAGAAAAGGTGACGTACATTGATTTCTTCAACCATACCAAGAGTGGAAGCGGAGAAGGAAACTTCTTTAGCCAACACGTAATGTATTGTTGTGGACGTCAATTAGTGATTCTGATGGATCTGACAATGTGGCATTCAAAGTGAATGAGATGTGCTGATAAAACGTAGCCTCAAGCCTCATCAACCGGGAGATGACAGAAATCGGGGAAGGCAGCATGGCTATGTGGGTCGCTCCCATTAGGGTGTATAATCACCTATCTAGAGAAATTCCTTTTGCTTCTTTAATCTATCGATGCTGTCCCTTTTCGGGAAACGGTGGTTTGAGCCTAACCGTTGGTGATATACATTCGATACACTCAAGCGAAATGAGTGGTCGGTCATGTGAGGGCCGGGTTGCAAGACGTTCTTGTTGAACCCAGTGTATTCGCCTCTAGAGATACACTATCGGCAGGTGGTCCCATACCTTGTCAAGGTCGGAATCCAATCTTCAATAAGCGCCTGCGGTTTTGATTGTATCCTATATATGTGGAGCGTGAGATGCAAGCGTTCCACTAGATTATTATTTACCTGTATGTAGACATTATTATAATATCAGACAAGATAGTGGTTTCAAAATGTTTTGCGTTATCGTAAGGTAAAAACCGCCCGTATTTATGTGTGGATTTGGTCTTACAATTACCTTTTTCTTTTGAAAAGATTTCAACTTTAAAATCAAGTTGTGTGATACCTTAATACTGTGCGAGTTTATCTCACTCTGGTTCACCAGACTGACCCGGTGTTTTGTAGATGCTCGGGTTAGACCGGGTTGTTCAGGTTCAGGTTATCGGATGCTGCTAATTTCAGAAGATGTGCTGGAGAAGTTCAGACGTATTATCTATATAGTGTGTTTTTCTGCTGTGTGTTCTATATGGTGCAGATTATTATAACTGTCCAGGTGTTGATGTACTCTGATGTTGTAAGTATTTTAAAAGCTCTCAATAAAGACTTATTTCTGTATTATATTTTGTTCCGCTACGATGTGAGGCTATGCTGTGTTATTCCTTCTTCTTCTTCTATTCTAATATTTCTTTCTTTCTTATCTCACCCTCTAACTTCTTTCTCATAACTATCTGGTGTTTTCGATACTTGAGTTCTGACAAGTGATACCGGATTTGTGTATTATTGTCAGAATTCGGGCGTCGAATTCCCCGGGTCATTACATAGAATATGAAGTTGATTTAAAGATTTAACGTTTAAATGGATATTTATAATCTTAACTTGGATTTGAAACATGAAATCTTAATTTATGTGGTAAGTGTGGACAAGCATTTGTGTATATATATATATATATATACTTGAGTTTGTATGTTGTATAGAGAAGATAATGTGAAGTGATAAGTTACATTGAGTATTTATTTAATAGAAATAAACGCACAAATAAAAATGGCAATGTTGTTATGTATATTTCTATTTGTATTCTTCTATGAATTTTATCTAACTAAATTTTCTTAACACTACAATTAGAAAAAAAAATTGAAAGGAAAATCATAAAGGTAAATTAAAAGGAGACGTGTCCCTATGACAGAAATTTGGCAACACGCGTTAAAAGCTGAGGGGAAAAACACACCATGCGTCTTTGCCTTTCTTCCATTATGTTCCGTCCCTTTTACTCTCTCTGCTCCCCTTTCTTTCTTATTTTCATTGCTCGGAAAAAAATAAAGGAAGGAAATCGAAATGGCCTTCCTCCTCCCTAAATCGAAGTCATCCATGGCGCTTTTCGCCTTCGCATTTCCATTGAACGCGATCCTTCCTTTTTCCTCTCTTCGCACCCCAAGATCGAGCGAAGAGACATAGGAATCGAGTAATATTGGCTGCTTCTCCATTCCCATCAACGTTGTTTTCCCACTCGCCTGCAACCTTATGAGACCGCATCGGTGAACCACCGAGAAACCACGATCCAACCGTGCGTGTGGCCATCGTGCTCACAACCAGGAACTGCATGCGCTTCCTCAACTCTAGATCCACGCTCTTTCAACCCTGCGTGCCACCAGTAGAGCACCAACATGCCTCCAATCCCCTCCTCCTTTCGTTGGTCCACTTCTCCACTCACAAATCAGAGCGCGCAAACAAAACCCGAAGCCGATCCTTAAGCTGCGGTCCTCGTGATCCTTCCCAGTTGGTCGATGAAGATGCCAAGTGCTGTTTTTCCATGTTTAGTTCAAAAACTGTCGCCTCTAAGAAAGCACTTCAAGTGTTTGAGCTAATGCCCGAGAGACCGTTTCAATGGACAGAGTAGTGCAGGTCAGCGAGAAATTTAAGTCAAGTTCTGAGTTTGGGTTCATTATGCATTTCTGTCTATCCAATCCGAAGTGGTGAGTTTTTATTTGAGTATTGGAATTATTTGAATGCATATTTGGGTAGGTATAGACATGATTTTGATTGCTATACATTTAACTGTAGTTATGAGTGTCGACATGATCTAATAGAATGTTCTCGGGTTCGCTGCCTGTCCATTACAAGTTAAGTTTGGAATGGTGCTCATATTTTTCCAGTATTACATTTATGTACACGTATACATATATGTATAGGTGTATATAAATATACTGGATGTATATTCGTTGCTAGGTTATATAAAGAAGATTCACTTCAGTTCCCGTGTCAATTTCATTATCAACTCATGCCTCGACTTCGTCTTGCTTCTAAAGTTGAGCTTTCTCACTCACGGCTAACTTATGATTAAGTGAATTGAAGATTTAAGATGTTAGATGCAATGTTAGGTTGCTCTAGGATTTGTATGTATGTGGTTGATGCACATGTGACACACACACTATCATCATATATGACACATTTGGATGCGAAGTATGACATGCTATGTTTTGTATTGCTCTCACCATGCAAGTTCCCTTTAGATTAGGAAACATTTACGGGTTGAAATGATACATAACCAAACCCCTTGTATATTCGAATTGGTTTGGGATGCGGGTTAAAATGATACATACCCGGGATTCGAATATTTTAAAGAACGTATTGAAATGATAAATATTCGTTTTACTTGACCATAGGATAGAAAATTATATATGGACACCGTGGTCAATAAAATATAAGTATTTTAAAAATATTATATCCATTTTTATAAATAGGATTTTCATGAAATCTTCATATAGCATAAAGAAATGTTAAAGGAAATTTTGTTCAAACTTAACTTGAAATTGTATAGAAACCCGATTTGATGTAAATAAGTTTCAAAAGGGATTATATGCGCTGACATTTAGAGCAAAGTTGATGTTAAACAAATTCTGTGTAAACTTTGGGTTCATATAATTAGATTTTATAATATGAAGTTAAGTCGGGTATGAATTCAATATAAAGGATTTTGTAAGAATTTGTTAAAGTATTGGAACTCATTTTGGAATAAGATTTGTCAAGTAACCTTTCACCATTTTTAAATTATGGAAAGGTATTTTTAGTAAGCAGAATTTGTTAAATTCATACATAAGAGAAAAATGTTTTATCTGAAGACATGGCAAATATAAGTTTTGATAACAATGGGGATTTAACAAGCATTACTTGGAGCTAGCAACTAACGTCGAATATTGGGAATGTATTATATTGAAGATGTGTGAAATCCAAGGTGAACAATGGGTTGAGAATCCTTTAACAATGATATTGAAATTTGAACCAAATGAAAAGGGATTTTAATTCGAATGTGAAATCTTAATGTATTTAAAGGAAATTATGAAACACAGACTTAGAGTGGATTGGATCACTATTGCTTAAATAAAACTATATTTTTATATAAAAGTAACTTTTCCACACTACTCAACTTTATAAAAGTTATAACGGTTTCTAACTATTTATATAAGTATATATATTTGCACTACATTTCTAAAAGTTACCTTCTACCCATATTTTATAAATTCAAAGTAAACTTATTACTATTTTTATAAATAAGATTTATGTACCTTCTTACAACTACTTGTATAAGTATATATATGTGTGGATACATTGTTTTTAATTTAATACTTGTATTATTTTCAAACCTAACTAATTTAGATTAATTTTATAATTTCAAATAAGATTTAGGTCCAATCCAATCTAGTGAATTCGAAGAGTTAGAATAAGGATTTCAAGCAATAATGATTTTTCATGGAAATTGAAACTTTAAAACCAAATGGTTGGTGAAGGATGATTGTGAATATTGGAATTGTAATCATAATCAAACCAATGATAAATTATTTTAGTAATTGATTTTTGGGGCAAACGTGGAACAAATCGATTTTCGATACTCGAAAACATGATTTCAAATCTAATGACCACGGTGTGAAAAATGTAAACGAACGGTTGTTAAAGAGACCGAAGTCAGTATATGTCATACTCTCTGCCAATGCCGACACCACTTTAACAACTGTGTACGTGGTGAAGATTCCAGAAATGAAGTAGGATGGTATGTAGGCGATTACTGGATTTGAAGAAAGAGAACGCTGATGGATTGGCCTTGACCTTCAGGTCATAATTAAAATGACTAAAACAGGAGCTATACCATGACTAACTGAGGTCGCACCTTTGATCGGACATGCTTCTTCGATACCATTTTTATGACTATGTTTATGATTTGGGTGCACCCTTTGATTATGAAAGTGTGTTCCGAGGTGGGCGGTAGTGGCTGCTATGCATTACCACCGGTCCGGGAGTGCAAATGGTAGAATCCTATCCTGAGTATTGCCTCGAGTGCCTTGTCATATTATCCTTATCGAGCCCCTACAATTTTGATTTGTATCGTACCTATGGATTGCCCTATGATGCCATCGGTTTACGGTGGGTTTACGGTATTGTATAGACTAGGGTATTATAAACGGTGTAAGGGTAAAAATGTAATCCCGCTTACGCTATTTTGATATATTTATTTTACTGAATAGACACTAGTATAATAGCGTATTATACTATATGTATTAGTTTCACGGATCCTTAAGGGATGGAAATCCCAACAATCCTTTACATTACGTATGCATTTCGTTTAAACATGTCACTTGAGTTAATTCGCTTAAATGAGAATGTTAGTCCTGACTCGAGCATTTGTTTGTTTTATTCCTTGCAAATGCCCGGGTTAGATCGAGTATTACAGCTTGGAAATCTATCTATTACAGCTTGGGATTTGTTGAAGATCCAGTCATACATCTTATCACTCATGTAGTTATCTCACTTCTTTCGGCTATTCATGTATTAGCAAGGTTCTTAGTCTTCCGCTGTTTCTATATTTATTCTGTACTCTGATTATGTAAGTTTAATGATTTTTTATTATTGCATAAATTTTTCTTCCGCTGTAAGATATTATGTGTTCTATGTCTGTGATTCTGTGATGATTTGTATTTCAACTACATAAGCAATAACAATTGTCGTTTTGAACGGTTCGAGTTGGTTTAATTACCGACTTGGAGCGGTCAAAAAGCCAGGTCATTACAATGTGGTATCAGAGCTTTGGTTACACAAAGCTTAGCTTATGTTGTTGAAACACTCATTAGAGATGTGGTAGAAATACTCTAGAATGAGTGAAATCATCTTGGAATCATACCGAGAGAGCGTATTTTGAAAATAAAAATATTTTAAATGATTTTAAAGAATTTATAAAAGAATTTTCTATTCATACAAAGATAATTTGAAATTTTAGCCTTGTTTAAATTGTATTCTTATTTTAAATCTCATTTCTTCTGTCTCAATCTTATAGTAAAATTCCTATAAGGTTAGAATTTTCCAAATCTGAGTCTCAATCCTGCTTTGGCTCATCTAGATGTTCAGGATTGATCGTTCCTAAATTTTAAATCTTCCTTAACACCTTTAGCTTATCATTGATAAATCCATTCGATTAGTTCAATCGTTCGTTCAACTCCTGGCTTATATTTCAATTTTGCTCGAATTGAATTAAATGAAAATGAGAATTTGAAGAAAACTTGAGTAAACTAATAATTGTTAAACACTTGATTTGGAAAATTTTAGTAAATCAAAAATCAAATGGAACTGGTTAAATATAAATTTATAACACAGTATCAAGAAAATTTCAGTAATTTTTGCACTTATAAAGTTATACTAAAGTAATTATACAAATAAGATTGTAAAATTTGAAAATAAAATGACTTCTAAGATGATAAAGATATAAATTCTATTATAAGTTGATGGAATGAAATTTTGCTTTTGAAGTAAGAGTAAAAGTTAAATGAGACTGGGATATATAAATTTTGTAAGTAAATAATTGAGATATTAATATTTTGTTGTAATTCAATAATTGAATTGGATCACTCAAACTAAGCAATTTGGAAATCATGTGTCGTATATTCTTTTAAGATAATAAAATAAGCTGCAATGATAAATTGAAATGAAATATATAACGATGAACTAATAAATAAAATATCGAAGAATTTACATAAGCAAACTAGTCGGATGACTTGTAGTAAACAATGATTTTTTTATGGAATTTAAATGGTTGCGGGAAACAAAAGTACTTCTGAATAAAAACAATATTATTACAATAGTTTGAAACATTAGAATTTTATTCCAAGTTACAAAAGCATGGGGACAAAATTTAATTTTTAGCAATGTGGAAAAAAAATGACCTTGATTTTGAACCAGTAAAATTAAGTGCTAATACTCACGGGGGAATTTATTGCCTTGTATGGAAAGAAGAATTAATATAGTGGATTGTATAAATAGCATATGAAGTTGAATGGGTTTTACAAACCTGCCCAAACAAGTGTTGAACTGAAGCCTTTTAAGTAAAATTATGTTTGAATTTAAATATGTTTTAAGGAGGCTACACAAATGAATTTTACTTGGAATGAACCATTTTCCTAAAATATAACTCATGGAAATATAGGTGTAAGGTGCATAAATTAAAGGTAATCCAAAAATCTATAAATGTCCATTCTAAGCGTTTGAAATGAATTCTTAGCTTAAGAAGTTGAAATAAATAACGATGACAAAAGCCAATTTATGTAACAACAAGAAAATATAGAACTATAATATAACCAATCTAATCAAGCATGATTGAATAAAAATATATATACATAATCAATAAGTTAGTTTATGTTTGGAAACCAAATTGTTTCATCAAAAATTTAAAAAATTCATCTTGATGGGAGTAGCTGTAGGAAACATGTTACTGCATTGCTTTAAGTAACGATGGTTAAATTAACATCTTTATATATCAAGGACATAAGCCTTATGCATATGTTTGACAAGGAGAAAACTGTGTAAGCAGCAGCCGCAAGGTTTCTGTTGACAATAGCAATGTCCACAGCAGCGCTGCTGTGTAGATGCAGCCACATATAAATACACACAAATACTAGTAATTGGTGAACCATATCGTGCCATACGAAATTAATAAGGAGTAAGTGGAAAATTCTCATTTCAAATGCTTACTGTACTTTCAACTGATGAAATACAAGGTTCAAAATGTTGGGAATATGTCAATTCAGCGGTGTTTGAGAATTTGAATTGGGCATTGGATGAATACATAACTATAGCATTAAACATTGGAGTGAATAATAACAAATATGGTGTGAATAAACAATAGAATGTTAGCAATTGGTTGTGTTATTTGTTAAAACTTGGTTGAAGTAATTAAGCTAAGAAATTTGAGAAGCTGTAATTTTTCTTGAGAATGTTTAAAGCCAATAATACAGCAGGTTTGCCAAAGAAATTGAAATAAATTGTTTGTTGTAATGTAAATATTAGCTTAAGAAAAATCTATGAATTGAAGAAAATCAAAATAGTACTTGCTGTCTTTGGTTGCATGAAAAATTTATGAAGTGGAAATTTAATAATTAAAACAATTTAAGGGGGAAATGGCTGCTATAAGAAGTAGCCACGAAGCTGCTGCCGCTATGTTGTGTACAGCAGCAGCACTAGCTGCAGCTACGTGACTGCAGCAGCAACTGTGGCAACCAGTGCTGCTGCTGCTGCGAAAAAAAAAACCCTGCTGCTGCTACATGGCAACAGTGAAAACTGCTGCCAACACAACAGTTTCGGGATTGCTGCAGCAGCAAGCAGGCTGCGACAGTAGCCGACTGCAGTGTAGGGGTGTCATGCCATGTTCCTGGCTACCTTCTTGAGCATCTGGCCGGGTTTGAACTGGATCAGGAGCAACTACACATCACAGGTCCGAACGTGATGGAAGGAAGTGTATTGTAATGTGTACCGACGTATATTATACTAACATAAAAGTAAGGCGGCAACAAAGAAGCTGCTGCTACAGGCTGTAGCAGCAACAAACACTGCTGTTACACATGAAGAAGAAGAAGAAGAAAATGAAAAGAAAAAAAATAAAAAAGAAAAGAAAAAGAAACTGAACTAGGATAAGAATGAACGGACTGGAAAAAAGAAAAGAAATGACAAAAAGACGGAAATGAATACAAGTGTAATAAGTAAATACGCATATGAGTTCAGACAAATATAGCTCGAGCATCCAATAATTAGTATGAAATGTTGAAACATCAATATTAAATTTCTAGAGTGGCCTGGAGCCATTCCCGTTTAGCATGACATGCATTTTTCCCAACATATAAGGAATAAATTTCATATAAGCAAGGACTACCTTGAAGAGAAAATCAAAACAAATTGAACATGGTTATGACAAATAAAAGGGTATGATAAAATGAAATGCATATTGATAAAATGCATCGTTAATTTCACTCACATATTGACAAATTGCTATTTTAAATTCATGTCATATTTTTGCGTATAGTTGTGTACATGCATTTGTTTCATTTGCGCTTTGTCAAAATGCTAAGTAGCTTATGACATATCACTTATTGTTGCATTATTGTATGTATATGATTCTCACTACATTTTTGAGTGTTTTAGTAGGTTACGAAGGCTTGCTTTGCTCTTGAAGCTTGCTTTGTGCCAAAATGCTAATAAAATAAGCTAGTACGCTTTAAAACGCTATAAAAAGGTATGTATCGCTTTTGGGCTGTTTTTGTTTTGGTTCCCTAATTTGGGATGCCTCATCGTGTAAATGAGATGTATGTTTTATGTTTTTGTTGTTTTTGTGTACGGGAAAATTTTCCCGATCGAACCGTGCAGGGGAGATGCTGCCGAAATTTTCAGTAAATTCGGGTGTTAGAAAAATTTTGAGTCTTAAAAAACTTTACAATTGATTTTATATCTAACAAGTTTTAAACTAATTAAAGGTATTTGTAAATATTATATATGTAGACTTAATTTTATATGACGTTTTCTTTTCGAGGATGAAAAGCGCTGAGTAGGGGAGAATGTAACGAACCAGTAATTTTGATGTTTTAGAATATGAAGTTGATTTAAAGAATTAACGTTTAAATGGATATTTATAATCTTAACTTGGATTTGAAACATGAAATCTTAATTTATGTGGTAAGTGTGGACATGCATTCGTATATATATACTTGATTTGTATGTTGTATTGAGAAGATAATGTGAAGTGATATGTTACATTGAGTATTTATTTAATTGAAATAAACGCACAAATAAAAATAGCAATCTTGTTATGTATATTTCTATTTGTATTCTTCTATGAATTTTATCTAACTAAATTTTCTTAACACTACAATTGGACAACAAAAATTTGAAAGGAAAATCATGAAGGTAAAATAAAAGGAGATGTGTCCCTACGACAGAAAGTTGGCAACGCGCGTTAAAAGCTGAGGGGAAAAATTCACCACGCGTCTCTGCCTTTCTTCCTTTATGTTCCGTCCCCTTTACTCTTTCCTCCCCTTTCTTTCTTATTTTCATCGCTCGAAAAAAAATAAAGGAAGGAAATCAAAAATGGCCTTCCTCCTCCCTAAATCGAAGTCATCCATGGCGCTTTTCCCCTTCACATTTTCATTGAACGCGATCCTTCCTTTTTCCTCTCTTCGCACCCCAAGATCGAACGAAGCGACATAGGAATCGAGTAATATTGGCTGCTTCTCTATTCCCACCAACGTTGTTTTCCCACTCGCCTGCAACCTCATGAGACCGCATCAGTGAACCATCGAGAAACCACGATCCAACCATGCGTGTGGCCATCGTGCTCACAACTAGGAACTGCATGCGCCTCCTCAACTCTAGAACCACCCTGTTTCAACCTTGCATGCCACCAGTAGAGCACCAACATGCCTCCGATCCCCTCCTCCTTTCGTTGGTCCACTTCTCCACTCACAAATCAGAGCGCGCAAACAAAACCCGAAGCCGATCCTTAAGCTGCGATCCTCGTGATCCTTCCCGGTTGGTAGATGAAGATGCCAAGCGCTGTTTTTCCTTGTTTAGTTCAGAAACTATCGCCTCTAAGAAAGCACTTCAAGTGTTTGAGCTAATGCCCAAGAGGCCGTTTCAATGGACAGAGTAGTGCAGGTGCAGGTCAGCGAGAAATTTAAGTCAAGTTCTGAGTTTGAATTCATTATGCATTTCTATATATCCGATCCGAAGTGGTGAGTTTTTGATTTGAGTATTGGAATTATTTGAATGCATGTTTGGGTAAGTATAGACATGATTTTGATTGCTATACATTTAACTGTAGTTATGAGTGTCGACATGATCTAATTGAATGTTCTCGGGTTCGCTGCCGGTCCATCGCAAGTTAAGTTTGGAATGGTGCTCAGATGTTTCCAGTATTACATTTATGTACATGTATACATATATGTATAGGTGTATATAAATATACTGGATGTATATTCGTTGCTAGGTTATATAAAGAAGATTCACTTCAGTTCCCGCGTCAATTTCATTATCAATTCGTGCCTCGACTTCTCTTGCTTCTAAAGGTGAGTTTTCTCACTCGCAACTAACTTGTGATTAAGTGAATTAAAGATTTGAGATGTTAGATGCAATGTTAGGTTGCTCTAGGATTTGTTTGTATGTGGTTGATGTACATGTGACACACATACACACTAACCTATGGCCATCCGCAACCATAACTAGATAGCAAGTATATGGTCTTTTGGAGTTCTCCGCCTTTCCGCTTCACGTATCTCGATTGACTCAAGTTGGTAGGTAGACGACGAGTTGCTGTCACAGGGCTACTGGTCTCGCCGAATCACGCAGGTCCATCCTAGTCTTTAGGTTGCCTTATATTGCAACCAAGGCATACCCTTGGTTCTTCTAACGCAGACCTTAACCTTTATGCGCCCAGGCGGATCATCTGCAGCCTCACAGAGGGATACCAAGAGTACCCTCACGTCCCCTCGAAGCCGCGTGCTTCTACCCCAGTTCATTGGAGCCTTCTTTAAGACCAGATGGACGTTCGCTCCTTCTAGTATTCTACTAAGGTTTACTACTTAGTTCCCTTAACTAAGGTTTACTACTTAGTTCTCTTTCTCGTCAAGTTGGATTGGTTAAGTGTCATTAGTCAATTCAAGTTATCTTAACCCATTCATTTGTCATGATAAACTGATTAAGTATTATCAGTAGTTCATGTTGACTTAACCCTACCACAAATCAAGTTATATTGGTTAAGTATTTCTTATTACTTAACCCCACCCCTTCACCTTGTATTAGCTAAGTGTTCCCTTTTACTTAACCCTGCCATTTCTGTTTAGCTAACATGCTAAAGCGGTTAAGTGTTATATTAGTTAACTTAACCCTAACATTTGTTTAATTCACATGTTCTAATGGTTAAGTATTGTCCCTCCCTATTTTAACTTAACCTTGTTCATTCGGCACACCACGATGGCTAAGTGTTCTAAGTTTACTTAACTCCACCTTCTAGTCTAGTAAACATGTTAAATTGGCTAAGTGTATTTTACTTAACCCCACCTTCTAGTCGATTTAACATGTTATAATGGTTAACCTTTTCTTAACCTCAACCACTTGTGTAATCAACATGTTATAATGGTTATTTAACCTCTACAAGTCTTGTCTTGTTAACATGTTAAGTTGGTTAAGTGCTCCTATGGACTTAACCCTCCCATTCTAGCTTAACTGTTTCTTAGCTTTAAATTATTCATTTAAAGCACCAACCACTCACATTAGACATATATTGTTGCGGTCGTTGGATGTGTCGGTCGGTTCTGAGCAGATTTACACCGCAACTCAGTCTAACCTCGGGTCCTTTTTGGGCTCAATTCTCTAACCACCCACATTAGATAGGTATTGTTACGGTTGCTGGATTTGTCGGGCGGTTCCGGGCAGTCTTATACCGTAACTCAATCTAACCTCGGGTTAGTCATATTCGTCTTTCCTAGATTTACATATTTATCCATTTTGTCTATATGTAAATTGCTAACAACTCTTTTAAACAAATTTGGCCTATATCATATTTATTTGTCATGCCCACTAACATACCTATATTCTAGGTCCAAATCTTGATTTACCGATCATTTAACCCAACTTGCAGTTTTATGCCAATTTAGATCTAGTATTCTCATTTACAGTTCATGTCAAAACTAGATTTAATATTCTAGTTTACATTTTATGCCCAAAACTTGGTTTACAAGCCAAGTACATACTTTGCGACCAATTAACAATTTACCATTATACGCCCAAGTCTAATATGCATGTAATATTTATAGCCAATTCAGATTTATATCAACATATTTAATATGCCAAATTATACAAATTAAGTTACGTCCAAATTCCCCGCCGTAGTCATGCGTATAACATGATTTCATAAGTTTCTAGGTACTTGTGAAATGAAACTTAACAAAAGGAACAGGGGATAAGCACGAGAATTTGACATAAAGAATAGGCAAGCGAAAGCGAACCAAATACAAAGATAATGGTTCCAATAGGTTTGATGTACATAGCAGTGAATAGGAATAAACTAGACAAGCTACATCAAAAATATAAGATCAACATAATTTAGGTAATAGGCATAGGTGATTTGGTCCAACATAATGCTAGTTCGGTGTACAACATGATTTGCAATTATAGTATTATGGGCATAGGCAACTAACCATACCAGTCATAAGCAATTAACCACAATAGTCATAGTCATGGTTTCATAGTTATGAATCATGGGCGATTAAACACAATAGTCATGGATAATTAATAAAAATAGTCCTAGGCAATTTCCCTAAATAGTCATAGGCAATTAACTGTAATAATTTCAAAGTCATGGTCATGGACAATAGTCTTATGTTCATAATCATAGGCAATAATCTCATAGTCATGAGTCATTGGTGATTGGTCACAATTGTCCTTGTCATAGTTATAGGCTGTAGTCTTATGTCCACCGTCATAGGCATAGGCATAGTTTTATGTTCACAGTCATAGGCATAGGCATAGTCATATGTTCACAGTCATAGTCTTAGGCCATTAATAATAATTTCAACGTCATAGGCATAGGCACAGTTTCATCGGTAATTAATCTCAATAGTTCTTAATTAGATCCAAAGGCATATACAAGCACAGATTCAAATGAGAAGATCAGGCATATTCTTATATCCATTTAATTACATGCCACAAAATAGACGTTCAAATCTAAAAAGTAACTGATTTACATTGATCGGAGAAAAGATAATTAGATAACGTTGAGGTGATTTGCTATGATTCGCGCGAAGTTGCTCAAAGTCGTTGAATTAGCCTTTCCATCCCTTCTTGAAGCTCTAACTTGATTTGAATCTCCAATTTGCAATTTCTAGCCTTGTCCATGGGAGGTCGACCATAGTGTCGACCCCCTGGTCGACCTGGTCCTGGGCAGGAAAATTCCCGCCCAGTCTGCGCTGGCGTTTGAATTTGAATTTCGAACTGTTTTTGATTCTGAAAACTTTTGAAACTTCGCAGGGTCATATCTTCCTCATATGGACTCCGTTTCTCGAAAACTCGGACTCGTTTCCAAGCATAATTTCAAGACGAACGCAATGGCGCAACCCATTTCCTTGATTCTTATTTTAAAATTTAATTCTGCCTTGATTTATGGTTTTAACATGTTATAAAAATACGGTGTGTTACATTCTCCCCCTCTTAAAAGGATTTCGTCCCCGAAATCTTCAAGTTAGGAAGAATGTATCCTACCATCCAATCAACCGTCTACTCAACCATTCAATCACAAGCATTCATTGTCCTTAAAAAGATTTCTAATGCTTTCATGTTTAACTGCATTGTGTGTGTATATGTCTTTATCTAATGCAGAATCAGGCAGTCTACTGATTCAGTTGACCTCCTTAATGCGAATTATGTCAGTGCCATGCGTCCAATCATGTATTGTAATGACCCGCATTGGCAGGGGTATTATGATTAATTTATTTAATTGTATAAATGGTAGGTTAGTGAATTACATGGTCGTTGAATAAAATAATAATGAATATTTAATTAAAACAATAATTAAATAATATATTTAATTCTGAAATAATCAGAATTGGCTGAAATGGCGATATGGTGTGAACCGGATCATCTGTGATATTTAATTCAACTTGGAATTGAATTTGAATAACGAATATATTCAATCGTCGACAGTTGAACGTATAGTTTATAATATAATTATAAACGAGCTCGGAATGGCGCTGCAGTTCGTAAATTGGCGATTTGAACTTCAACTGAATGTACAGGATTCGTTTTAAGCCGGATTTCTGTGAAACAAGAAACGTGTGGAGCTGGTGGAGTATATCTTTCTAGTGGAAGAGAAAAATCGGGATTTCGTCGTGTAGATTTTGATGTACGTCCAAATCAAATTTCAGAAAAGTCGCTGTAGAATTCCTTTATAATTTGCGACGCTTTAGATACGTTATAAAAGGATTTTCGATATAAACTGAATACCGAGATAATATGAAATATCAAACTGTATATTCTGATATGATATTCTGGAGCTGTATGATATCATATGTGAAGATATACGATAATATTAAATTATTAATATTTAAATTTATTTAAATATATTTATATATTTAAATGGGCTATTCAAAGCGTTAAAAATAGCCACTTTTGCAAACGAAGCCGGAATTCGACGAAACCAGTTTTGTTGGATCCGCAATATCAAATAGTTGTTAGATTTCCAGTTTCGTGATTCTTAGAGTCATTGTGTGGCCGTATGGATTTTTAGAGTGAAAAACAGTCAGTATTTTGACAGTTAAAAATACGCTGTGTGAGCATACGGAGTCGGAATTCGACGAAATTAGTTTCGTTGGGACCGTAATGTCGAGGTGTAGTTGCATGTCCATTTTCATTATTTTTGGGTGTCGTGTGTGAGCACACGGATTTTTATAAGTAAAATACAAGTGATGAAAAATAAATAAATAATAATGAATGGATAAGGATCTTACACCAAGCCACAGTTTACATTATATAATACCCTCACCATATCCTAAACCTAGTCGAATTCATTCAGTAGTCAAAGGATTTTCCATCGTGAAATTCTCTCTTCTAGTAAATTTCCATCTTCCATTTAATCCATATAAAATCACTCAAAACCCTATAAATCAATCTACAAGTCTATTCGAGTTCAGGGAGTGTTTCTTTTCGAGCTCGTGGTACATTTGGGAGGTTCGAACCTATATTGGGTTCGCTGTTTTTCCAGCGTTGAAGTTAGGGCTGGAGTGTTCGAGAGATGGAAGCAATGATTTGTGAAATCGAGTGTTGATTTGAGTTCGTTGTTTGATTTAGCATCATTCTTGAGTTTTTGGTGGATTTAAGTTGAAATTGTGCTCGGTGGTTTACACGATGTCCAGCGAGGTTCCCTTCGACGCGATGAAGTCCATGGATGCGAGCTCGGCCAGATGGATACCGTGTTGTAGAGGCTTGAATGAGATGGTGGTTGGTGAAATTTGTTTGTGGATGTAATGAGAAGATGGAGTTGCAAGAGGGAATCAAGGAGGTTGGGTTTTACTGGAAATGGAATGAGCGATGGGTGCAGGTCAACGAGGAAGAAGGGATGTAGCGGGTTGGGTCTGGGAAGGTGTTAGTGGGCCAAGAGTTAAGGTGAAAGCCCAATTAGAAAAAAAGAAATTTAGTTTTTATTTAAATTTAGTTCATAACTTCGAAACTGAATATCTTGGTCATACATCATCGGAATTCAGCGAAACGAGATCCGTCGGGATCATATGGACGACGACTACCAAATGAGACTGACTGGAAGTCCATCGAGCTCGTAACAATTTATGGCAAAATAAATTGACTGATCAGAATGGACAAATCGTTATTCGTTATTTAACGATAATGAACAAGGTGAGTAAATCTCACTAACTCTGAACAGTTTATAATTTCATGTTGTATTTTTAGAACTGTTAGGTATTGGATGATTGACTGTATGTTGACTGTTTGATTGAACTGCTAGTCGGTTAGTTGAATTTCTATATTGATTTTGTTTAACAGAATGTATCATATAGAACTGAAAGTGATGTTATCTATATTGTTTAACATCTGTGATGCAGGGAAACAGGTTGGAGGAATCCAACTGGATTCCTCAACATTTATTTTACTGTTTTCATATATTGTGATATATGATGTGTTATATAATCAGTTATGGATTATGTGTGTTGGAATGATGTTGATCATTTTTATTCGATATTTTAAATATCATAAAAGACCCTGGGATGTAAAAAGAATTATTTCAATGTATATTGAAATAAAGGGATTTTATAAAATCAACAGATTTTATAAATGGAAATATTTCGAAAGTAAATAAAAGGGAAAAATGTTTTTAAAACGAATAGAGTTTTATAAAAGGGAAATCATTTGTAAAGTGAAGAACTGTTACTAAAAGTAAATCTTTATAAATGAGTTAATCGAATATAGTTTATTCGAATAGAAAGCAAATGAGTAAATCGAATATAGTTATTCGAATAGAAAGAAAATGAGTTAATCGAATATAGTTTATTCGAATAGAAAGCAAAGGAGTAAATCGAATATAGTTATTCGAATAGAAAGCAAAGGAGTTAATCGAATATAGTTATTCGAATAGAAAGCAAATGAGTAAATCGAATATAGTTTATTCGAATAGAAAGCAAATGAGTTAATCGAATATAGTTATTCGAATAGAAAGCAAATGAGTTAATCGAATATAGTTTATTCGAATAGAAAGCAAATGAGTTAATCGAATATAGTTTATTCGAATAGAAAGAAAATGAGTTAATCGAATATAGTTTATTCGAAGAAAGCAAATGAGTTAATCGAATATAGTTTATTCGAGTAGAAAGCAAATGAGTTAATCGAATATAGTTATTCGAATAGAAAGCAAAGGAGTTAATCGAATATAGTTATTCGAATAGAAAGCAAATGGGTTAATCGAATATAGTTTATTCGAATAGAAAGCAAATGAGTTAATCGAATATAGTTTATTCGAATAGAAAGCAAAGGAGTAAATCGAATATAGCTATTCGAACAGAAAGCAAAGGAGTTAATCGAATATAGTTATTCGAATAGAAAGAAAATGAGTAAATCGAATATAGTTTATTCGAATAGAAAGCAAATGAGTTAATCGAATATAGTTATTCGAATAGAAAGCAAATGAGTTAATCGAATATAGTTTATTCGAATAGAAAGCAAATGAGTTAATCGAATATAGTTTATTCGAAGAAAGAAAATGAGTTAATCGAATATAGTTTATTCGAATAGAAAGCAAATGAGTTAATCGAATATAGTTTATTCGAATAGAAAGTAAAAGGAGTTAATCGATGTTAGTTATTCGAATAGAAAGAAAAGGAGTTAAACGATGTTAGTTAAATCGATTAGAGAATAAAGTAAAAGGAGTTAATCGAATAAAGTTAGTAAATCGAATATAGTTTATTCGAAAGGGGTTAAGTGAATAGAGTAAAATCAAATAAAATAAATCGAATAGAGATTTATTCGAACGAGGTTTAAGTAAGGAAGTTAGTAAAAGGGATATAAAGTGAACTTTGACTATTTCAAAGTTAGAAATGTTGTTCAGTTAAGGTCTGAGAGGTAGTTCTACCCCAACTTGATTGGCTTCGTTTTTAACTAAGGAATAGTTAATGTTCGGCAGTAAAGGAAATGGTTTGAGTTGGCATAGCGATGTTTGTTTAAAACATCTGTCTAAGACCAATGAAGAAGCTTTGGAAATTTTTTCCAAAGAAGAAACCAGAAATGTTTTCTAATAAAGAAAACAAGAAATGGAAATGTTTTCCATTGTTAATAACATATATTTTCTAAATTTAGAAAATATGAAATGTTGAATATAGGGAAACAGGAGATGAAAAATGAACTAAGGAGATATAGGATTGATGATTGATTGATAGAATTTCCATCTGGAAATAATATCGTTGTTTGCACACTTGTTTTTATTCGATAGTTAAATCACAGACTATCGAAGTTTTGACCATTTTAACGTTGTTAATATGGAGAGACCGATTGGATTATTATCCAAAGAACCACTCTGTATTGGCACAAGCGTTGCGAATCATATATGCCAAAGGAAATTGAAGACGGAGTTATCCAAGGGCTATCCTGTTTACAGAATAGTGCCTTCGGTTCATCCTGTTCCTGGATGACTTGTATGGACGGATGTTTGACAGAGTAATTCCAGACGATCATGTATATTGATTTCTCCAACCGTACCAAGAGTGGAAGCGGAGAAGGAAACTTCTTTTAGCTAACACATAATGTATGGTTGAGGACATCAATCGGTGATTTGATGGATTTGATGATGTGGCATTCAAAGTGAATCTGGTGTGATGATAAAGCGTAGCTTCTAGCCTCATCATCCGGTAAATGGCAGAAATCGGGCAGGCAGCATGGCTAAGTCGGTCGCACCGAAGTAGGGTGTATAATCCCTGATCTAGAGTTTCATTTATTTCTAAAAATCTATTGTTGATGCTGTCCCATTCGGGAAACGGTTGCTGATCCCAACTGTTGGTGATATACATTCGATACGCTCAAGCGAAATGAGTGGTCGGTCATGTGTGGCCGGGTTGCAAGATGTTCTTGTTGAACCCAGTGTATTCCTCTCTAGAGGTACACTAGCGAAAGGTGGTTCCATACCTTGTCATAGTTGGAAATCCATTACCCAATACGTGCTTGCGGTTTTGATTGTATACTATATATGTAGAACGTGAGATGAAAGCGTTTCTGCTAGATGATTATTATATTGTGTTGATAGACATTATTATAATATCAAAAGGTTTTTGATATAAAGATAATTTGGATTCTCATAAGGGAAAAACCCGTTCCGTTATGCGGCGTGGTCTTATGAGATATCGTTTACTTGTTCGAACTATTTTTAAACTGTTTTACTCATACCAGTCCCATGACTGACCCGGAGTTTACTTTGTTGTTTTCCCTAAACTCTTGGGTGCCTAAATTTGTATGGGCAGTCATGTAGTCGGGATTTACAGATACATTGAAGAGCTGGAGCAGGAGGCTTTAGGGTCATATAGCTATTATTATTCCACTGTGTTGTAAGTGATGTACTTCGATAATGATATGTATATGCAAGTACAGATTTGTATTTCAAAGTTATGTTATGAAATATATTTATTCGTTCCGCTGTGAGATTCGTGTTACTCTGATGTTGTGTTCTTCTTCTTCTTCTATTCTAATTTTCTATCTTATCTTTCCTCACCCTCTAATTTCTTTCACTAATTACCAGGATTTTTCGATGTTTTGGTTATCGACATCGTGTTTATGTCAATAACCAAAGTCGCTCAAAATCCGGGTCGTTACAGTTGGTATCAGAGCTTAAGTTAAGAATTACTTGGCTCTGTGGCGTGACTCGGTAGAGACAGGGTTAGTAATACCCTAGACTGAGATTGAGTGTATATATACGAGTGGACGTATTTGTTATTGATATAAAAATTTGTTTTATATTGTGGAGATTCATTGGTTGAGTCGTTTATGGGTTCTGGTCGATCAGTTTGATCCACTGTATCGGTAGGGATTTTGTAAACACTTGAATACGATAAACCGTCATGGTATGTTTTGAAAAGAGGGTAAATTAAAATAAGTTTACCCAAGGTATATCTCGATATAGAGAAGATATATATATATATATCAAAATTATAATATATTGGATATATTGGTTGTTATTATAATCAAGTAAGATTATAAATTAAAGGGTTATGTAAATAACCAATTAGAATTCATATAAGTGAAATGCGTGAATCAGATGAGTTAAATCTGAAATTTAAAACCAGAAATTGAATTAGAATTCTGGAGAATTGGATAAGTGTTTGTAAATAGATTTGGATAAAAAAATAAGGAAAATTTAAGATCCTGGGAGATTTTAAATTGTTTTACAAGCAGTGTGAATTATATTTTGAATGAATTTCAAAGTGGAAAGGGTTAAAAATGGTTTTATAGTATTGAACTCACTTCGATCACTGGAAAATAGATTCTGATGATGACAGCTGCATCATCAGTATTCATTTTCGAGTTGTAAGTGACGAATTACTACCAGAGATACTGTTTTGAATTTGTTTTGGGAAAGACAAGTTGTGATGAATTTCAAAAATGGGATTTGAATAATAGAATTTGAATTTTTAAATAGATTTGAAATATTAACTTGATTTAAAAGAAATAAAACGAGAAGTTCCTTTATAAACGAAGTTTATAAATGAAGTAAAAAGAATTATCATTGGATAATTCAGAAATAAAAATACAAGTGTGAAGTTGAAAGGGGAACCTATTTTCCTAAGGTAGTAATATCGATTTCAAAAGGAATTGAAATCAAGACTTATGTAAAGAATGAATAAAGAAAGTTTGAAAAGGAATTTGAATAAAGGAAGTTCAAACATAGAATTTGAATATAGAAAATTCAAAGGGGATTTAAATATAGAAATTCAAATGAGGTTTGAATAAAGAAGATTTAAATAATAAAAATTGAATATAGAATTCAAATAATTTGAAATGAAATTTGAATATAGAATTCAAATAGTTTGAAATGAAATTTGAATATAGAATTCAAATAATTTGAAATGAAAATTGAATATAGAATTCATATAGAGTAATAATGAAATTTGAATATAGAATTCAAATAGTTTGAAATGAAATTTGAATATAGAATTCAAATAATTTGAAATGAAAATTGAATATAGAATTCATATAGAGTAATAATAGGATTCGAATATAGAAATTCAAAGGGAGTTTGAATATATGAAATTCAATGGAATTGAAATCGAGTTTGAATATATCAATTCAAATATAGAATTTGAAAAGAGGAAATTCGAATATAGAATTTGACATATGAAAAATCGAATAGAATTTGACATATGAAAAATCGAATAGAATTTGACATATGAAATTCAAATATAGAATTTGAATAAGGAAATTTAAACGAAATTCAAATATAGAAATTGAATAGAATTAACTAAGTCGAGAGGAATTAGTTAATCGAGTTTTGAAGTTGAAGTTGAACTTTGAAAGGTGGATTGGATCTGTAAATGGATATTCGAAATCGAATATAGAACATAAAATTGAAATGGAATTCAATTAGTGGATAAACAAGTTAAAATATATTTGAACATGTTATACTCAAATATGAAGGTGAAATGGGAAAACCAGTAATATGAAAATCACTTAACGAACTAAGTTAAAACGATTGGATTAAGTTGGAATGAATTAGAAATGTATGGATATACATGAGACAGGTTTGCAAAATAGTATAGAAGTGAATAGATATAATTCTCGACGAAAGGTATGTATTTAATTCATATATGAGATTTTATGCGCCGTATCGGCTAGCCGTTTGGCTTTTTCTTTTTCTTTGTGGATTGGTAAGGGCCATGGGAGGCTATTTGAAATATCCCGATGCTCCCGGTACAAAGGAGGTTATGGCAAATTTTTCCGGGAATTTAAGGAGTTAGAATATTTTTAAGATAATTTGATAGTTAGAAATCAACGTATCGATATATATATATATAGAAGTCGATAAGGAAACGAACTTAGAAATAGAATAGTAAAATCAAAAAGGAAGACTAGGAATAAAATCTCGAATGAATAGAAAGAGAAAGTGTATATGTGTTTAAAAGTGAAGAATTAGTTGTATTGTATTGATTATTCGAGTAAGTAGTCTTATCTATTTTGACGTTATAAATGTTATTCAGTCAAGGTCTGAGAGGTAGTTATACCCCAACTTGATTGATTTCATTATTAACAAATAAATAGTAAGATTTCAGGCTCGAAGATCAAATGTTGAATAAGAGTTAGTTGAATATAGTATTTGGGTTGTCGTAACGATGTTTTACACAACATCCGTTTTAACCCAAATAAGTGTAAGCTTGGGAATAGAATAATAAATATTTCCTAAGTATAGAAATAAACGAGATCGGAAAAGAGATAAGTAATTGGAATATTTTCCAATTATAAATAGCATATATTTTCTAAAGTTTAGAAAATAAAGGAAGGCGATATTCGAAAATGTTTTCCAAATAACATAAAAGGCCAATATGGTTATTGAAAATATTTGGTTAACAAATATTGATAAAGAAATAGAGAAGTGATTTAACTAATGGAATATTGATTATGGGCTCAGTTGAATTTCAAAAAGGAAAATTTGATTTTTTGAAAAGAGTAAACTGTTTAAAAACTCCCAGGGAAAGACTGGTTGAATTAAAAACAAATATAACAGAAATTTGTGAAAGCAAATTTGAAATAAAGTAAAGCCAGTTAAGTGGTAACTGAGATTGAATTAGAATGATATCAAGACAAAATTGGATTGTGAGATTCAAATTTGAAGTGTGATGTGATAATCAAGTCAAGAGTTGGGAATCAAGAAGAAACTCGAGTTGAAATGATATTTGGCTCGGATATAAGCGAATGGTTGTGTCGTGGATAAAAGCAGATTGTAATTTGATAGGGAATGACCCTTGTATCCGCCGAATTGGTAACAGGTGGAAAGGATATAATGATATGCCGGCAAAAGGTACAAGTTTATCTTTCTAGTGGATATAAGATGTATGAGCCGATCTGGCAAGCCGCTTGGCTGTTTGATTTTCTTTTGGGATGGAGATTGCCCAGAGAGACGAGTTGGAGTTTGACTGATTGACCAGTACAAAGGAGGGGCTGGCGAAATTTTTTGAAGAGTTAAGGCGTTAGAAAATTTTCAGGATTTTTGAAAATTTTCGATAATAGGAATTAATAAATAAAATTTAATTGAAATTAAATTGGTTCGGTTGAAACTGAAGTTAAGAAGTGAACAAATATGTTCTAACCAGTCGATAGGGTCGTCCTCTACCTTTTAGCAATTTCGAGGACGAAATTATTTTAAGTGGGGAAGATTGTAATGACCCGCATTGGCAGGGGTATTATGATTAATTTATTTAATTGTATAAATGGTAGGTTAGTGAATTACATGGTCGTTGAATAAAATAATAGTGAATATTTAATTAAAACAATAATTAAATAATATATTTAATTCTAAAATAATCAGAATTGGCTGAAATGGCGATATGGTGTGAACCGGATCATCTGTGATATTTAATTCAACTTCGAATTGAATTTGAATAAAGAATATATTCAATCGTCGACAGTTGAACGTATAGTTTATAATATAATTATAAACGAGCTCGGAATGGCGCTGCAGTTCGTAAATTGGCGATTTGAACTTCAACTGAATGTACAGGATTCGTTTTAAGCCGGATTTCTGTGAAACAAGAAACGTGTGGAGCTGGTGGAGTATATCTTTCTAGTGGAAGAGAAAAATCGGGATTTCATCGTGTAGATTTTGATGTACGTCCAAATCAAATTTCAGAAAAGTCGCTGTAGAATTCCTTTATAATTTGCGACGCTTTATATACGTTATAAAAGGATTTTCGATATAAACTGAATACCGAGATAATCTGAAATCTGAAATATCAAAATGTATATTCTGATATGATATTCTGGAGCTGTACGATATCATATGTGAAGATATACGATAATATTAAATTATTAATATTTAAATTTATTTAAATATATTTATATATTTAAATGGGCTATTCAAAGCGTTAAAAATAACCACTTTTGCAAACGAAGCCGGAATTCGACGAAACCAGTTTTGTTGGATCCGCAATATCAAATAGTTGTTAGATTTCCAGTTTCGTGATTTTTAGAGTCACTGTGTGGCCGTATGGATTTTTAGAGTGAAAAACAGTCAGTATTTTGACAGTTAAAAATACGCTGTGTGAGCATACGGAGTCGGAATTCGACGAAATTAGTTTCATTGGGACCGTAATGTCGAGGTGTAGCTGCATGTCCATTTTCATTATTTTTGGGTGTTGTGTGTGAGCACACGGATTTTTATAAGTAAAATACAAGTGATGAAAAATAAATAAATAATAATGAATGGATAAGGATCTTACACCAAGCCACAGTTTACATTATATAATACCCTCACCATATCCTAAACCTAGTCGAATTCATTCAGTAGTCAAAGGATTTTCCGCCGTGAAATTCACTCTTCTAGTAAATTTCCATCTTCCATTTAATCCATATAAAATCACTCAAAACCCTATAAATCAATCTACAAGTCTATTCGAGTTCAGGGAGTGTTTCTTTTCGAGCTCGTGGTACATTTGGGAGGTTCGAACCTATATTGGGTTCGCTGTTTTTCCAGCGTTGAAGTTAGGGCTGGAGTGTTCGAGAGATGGAAGCAATGATTTGTGAAATCGAGTGTTGATTTGAGTTCGTTGTTCGATTTAGCATCGTTCTTGAGTTTTTGGTGGATTTAAGTTGAAATTGTGTTCGGTGGTTTACACGATGTCCAGCGAGGTTCCCTTCAACGCGATGAAGTCCATGGATGCGAGCTCGGCCAGATGGATGCCGGGTTGTAGAGGCTTGAACGAGATGGTGGTTGGTGAAATTTGTTTGTGGATGTAATGAGAAGATGGAGTTGCAAGAGGGAATCAAGGAGGTTGGGTTTTACTGGAAATGGAATGAGCGACGGGTGCAGGTCAACGAGGAAGAAGGGATGTAGCGGGTTGGGTCTGGGAAGGTGTTAGTGGGCCAAGAGTTAAGGTGAAAGCCCAATTAGAAAAAAAGAAATTTAGTTTTTATTTAAATTTAGTTCATAACTTCGAAACTGAATATCTTGGTCATACATCATCGGAATTCAGCGAAACGAGATCCGTCGGGATCATATGGACGACGACTACCAAATGAGACTGACTGGAAGTCCATCGGAGCTCGTAACAATTTATGGCGAAATAAATTGACTGATCAGAATGGACAAATCGTTATTCGTTATTTAACGATAATGAACAAGGTGAGTAAATCTCACTAACTCTGAACAGTTTATAATTTCATGTTGTATTTTTAGAACTGTTAGATATTGGATGATTGACTGTATGTTGACTGTTTGATTGAACTGCTAGTCAGTTAGTTGAATTTCTATATTGATTCTGTTTAACAGAATGTATCATATAGAACTGAAAGTGATGTTATCTATATTGTTTAACATCTGTGATGCAGGGAAACAGGTTGGAGGAATCCAACTGGATTCCTCAACATTTATTTTACTGTTTTCATATATTGTGATATATGATGTGTTATATAATCAGTTATGGATTATGTGTGTTGGAATGATGTTGATCATTTTTATTCGATATTATAAATATCATAAAAGACCCTGGGATGTAAAAAGAATTATTTCAATGTATATTGAAATAAAGGGATTTTATAAAATCAACAGATTTTATAAAAGGAAATATTTCGAAAGTAAATAAAAGAGAAAAATGTTTTTAAAACGAATAAAGTTTTATAAAAGGGAAATCATTTGTAAAGTGAAGAACTGTTACTAAAAGTAAATCTTTATAAATGAGTTAATCGAATATAGTTTATTCGAATATAAAGCAAATGAGTAAATCGAATATAGTTATTCGAATAGAAAGCAAATGAGTTAATCGAATATAGTTTATTCGAATAGAAAGCAAAGGAGTAAATCGAATATAGTTATTCGAATAGAAAGCAAAGGAGTTAATCGAATATAGTTATTCGAATAGAAAGCAAATGAGTAAATCGAATATAGTTTATTCGAATAGAAAGCAAATGAGTTAATCGAATATAGTTATTCGAATAGAAAGCAAATGAGTTAATCGAATATAGTTTATTCGAATAGAAAGCAAATGAGTTAATCGAATATAGTTTATTCGAATAGAAAGCAAATGAGTTAATCGAATATAGTTTATTCGAAGAAAGCAAATGAGTTAATCGAATATAGTTTATTCGAATAGAAAGCAAATGAGTTAATCGAATATAGTTATTCGAATAGAAAGCAAAGGAGTTAATCGAATATAGTTATTCGAATAGAAAGCAAATGAGTTAATCGAATATAGTTTATTCGAATAGAAATAAAATGAGTTAATCGAATATAGTTTATTCGAATAGAAAGCAAAGGAGTAAATCGAATATAGTTATTCGAATAGAAAGCAAAGGAGTTAATCGAATATAGTTATTCGAATAGAAAGCAAATGAGTAAATCGAATATAGTTTATTCGAATAGAAAGCAAATGAGTTAATCGAATATAGTTATTCGAATAGAAAGCAAATGAGTTAATCGAATATAGTTTATTCGAATAGAAAGAAAATGAGTTAATCGAATATAGTTTATTCGAATAGAAAGCAAATGAGTTAATCGAATATAGTTTATTCGAAGAAAGCAAATGAGTTAATCGAATATAGTTTATTCGAATAGAAAGCAAATGAGTTAATCGAATATAGTTTATTCGAATAGAAAGTAAAAGGAGTTAATCGATGTTAGTTATTCGAATAGAAAGAAAAGGAGTTAAACGATGTTAGTTAAATCGATTAGAGAATAAAGTAAAAGGAGTTAATCGAATATAGTTATTCGAATAAAGTTAATAAATCGAATATAGTTTATTCGAAATGGGTTAAGTGAATAGAGTAAAATAAAATAAAATAAATCGAATAGAGATTTATTCGAACGAGGTTTAAGTAAGGAAGTTAGTAAAAGGGATATAAAGTGAACTTTGACTATTTCAAAGTTAGAAATGTTGTTCAGTTAAGGTCTGAGAGGTAGTTCTACCCCTACTTGATTGGCTTCGTTTTTAACTAAGGAATAGTTAATGTTCGGCAGTAAAGGAAATGGTTTGAGTTGGCATAGCAATGTTTGTTTAAAACATCTGTCTAAGACCAATGAAGAAGCTTTGGAAATTTTTTCCAAAGAAGAAACCAAAAATGTTTTCTAATAAAGAAAACAAGAAATGGAAATGTTTTCCATTGTTAATAACATATATTTTCTAAATTTAGAAAATATGAAATGTTGAATATAGGGAAACAGGAGATGAAAAATGAACTAAGGAGATATAGGATTGATGATTGATTGATAGAATTTCCATCTGGAAATAATATCGTTGTTTGCACACTTGTTATTATTCGATATCTAAATCACAGACTATCGAAGTTTTGACCATTTTAACGTTGTTAATATGGAGAGACCGATTGGATTATTATCCAAAGAACCACTCTGTATTGGCACAAGCGTTGCGAATCATATATGCCAAAGGAAATTGAAGACGGATTTATGCAAGGGCTATCCTATTTACAGAATAGTGCCTTCGGTTCATCCTGTTCCTGGATGACTTGTATGGACGGATGTTTGACAGAGTAATTCCAGACGATCACGTATATTGATTTCTCCAACCGTACCAAGAGTGGAAGCGGAGAAGGAAACTTCTTTTAGCTAACACATAATGTATGGTTGAGGACATCAATCGGTGATTTGATGGATTTGATGATGTGGCATTCAAAGTGAATCTGGTGTGATGATAAAGCGTAGCTTCTAGCCTCATCATCCGGTAAATGACAGAAATCGGGCAGGCAGCATGGCTAAGTCGGTCGCACCGAAGTAGGGTGTATAATCACCTGATCTAGAGTTTCATTTACTTCTAAAAATCTATTGTTGATGTTGTCCCATTCGGGAAACGGTTGCTGATCCCAACTGTTGGTGATATACATTCGATACGCTCAAGCGAAATGAGTGGTCGGTCATGTGTGGCCGGGTTGCAAGATGTTCTTGTTGAACCCAGTGTATTCCTCTCTAGAGGTACACTATCGAAAGGTGGTTCCATACCTTGTCATAGTTGGAAATCCATTACCCAATACGTGCTTGCGGTTTTGATTGTATACTATATATGTAGAACGTGAGATGAAAGCGTTTCTGCTAGATGATTATTATATTGTGTTGATAGACATTATTATAATATCAAAAGGTTTTTGATATAAAGATAATTTGGATTCTCATAAGGGAAAAACCCGTTCCGTTATGCGGCGTGGTCTTATGAGATATCGTTTACTTGTTCGAACTGTTTTTAAACTGTTTTACTCATACCAGTCCCATGACTGACCCGGAGTTTACTTTGTTGTTTTCCCTAAACTCTTGGGTGCCTAAATTTGTATGGGCAGTCAAGTAGTCGGGATTTATAGATACATTGAAGAGCTGGAGCAGGAGGCTTCAGGGTCATATAGCTATTATTATTCCGCTGTGTTGTAAGTGCTGTACTTTGATAATGATATGTATATGCAAGTACAGATTTGTATTTCAAAGTTATGTTATGAAATATATTTATTCGTTCCGCTGTGAGATTCGTGTTACTCTGATGTTGTGTTCTCCTTCTTCTTCTATTCTAATTTTCTATCTTATCTTTCCTCACCCTCTAATTTCTTTCACTAATTACCAGGATTTTTCGATGTTTTGGTTATCGACATCGTGTTTATGTCGATAACCAAAGTCGCTCAAAATCCGGGTCGTTACATGTATGCAAGCATCCCTAGTTATGTAAATACTGCATGTGTGCATAGCCATTCATCCATATGCTATATCCATATGATAACATATCCAGTTAAATCCGTTAAGCAAATACATATATGCTAATGCAATATGAAAGTGACTAAGTCGTTCTAGCGCCTATGGTGTGTATATGCATCCATGAGCAACCATTTGCAACCATCAATCATAACATGTCTCAAATACATGTTTACATCCATTGGCTTCTACCTAAGGATCGGTGATACGCCCTAGAGGATATACCTTAAAAGCTAGAAAGTATGCGTAAAATTCCTAGAAAAAGAGATCAAGGATGTACCCTTAAGAAAAAGGGTATGATGCGTGTATCTAGTCTTCAGTCTTCTAAGTCGCATCTTCTTAAGCTTCACTATTATGTACCTTATCTAATTAATCTTCACGATTGCGAAGCTTCTTGACCTCCATTTCCAAAACTATCGTTGATCGGATAGTTGGATTTTTATTGTCAACTGGATACATGCAGAAGTCTATCCCGCGTCTTAGAGGTAATCTCCTAACCTAATCAAAAACATCTGCGTACTCATGGACTACCCTAACGGATTGCAAATTGTCGATTAAGCGATTCTAGCTAGCTAAGCTTAACTAATTCTTTACACGGAATCTCGAGGGTAATTCCAAGGCAAGTCAAAAGTCTAACTACCCTCCTTTCAGAATTACAAGCCAACCAACCCATGCCTAGAATCAACTCATAGCCCCTGGAACCAAAAACATAAGCATTACGCTTAAACTCAACTCTTAATATAGCTATTCTCAAATCCTTACAAACCGAAGGTAAACGGGCCGAACCACCAATTGGATTTGAGACACTAATGGGATCTTCTGCTATACAAGTACTAAGGTGCAGAGACTCAATTATAGGAGTAGATATGCACAAATGCAAAGCGCTAAGATCAAAAGAGTACTAACTGGTTGATCAAAACGAAAAGCTAAACTTTTCCAATAGATACTTTTACTATCTTTCTCTCAGGTATTCTAGTGGTGAAAGCATGCACTCGCCCTTCTGAAAATCCGGTCCTTCATCCTTGCCCCTTGTCCTTAATTATATGCCCCATTATACCATGGAAAAGATACTTCTTCTCGCCTTAAGTTTTATAATTCCTTCTTTCCTCATGAGTCGAGTTTATATCCATGAGTTTTTCATCCTTGCGTTGAGCTCCCTAGCCAAACTCCCTCATCTTCATCTTTACTATCCCTGTGTAATCATATTGACCAGTTTCTCAAAAGTTGCCTCCATCACACGGAAAACTCTTCAAAGCTTGAAAGAAAACTAGCTGCAGGCAAAACTACTATGGCTATAGATGGAAGTCAGGCACTACTTTGCCCTTCGATAGGTATCGTAGTCTTATCAAGCCTACGGAACCGTGCCGCGATGAGGTTACCTCCTAAAAAGCCAGGAGCCCCGAAGACTCAAGAAAGAAGGGGAAAAGAATTCAAATAGAGAATCAGAAGATAGTGTGTATGGCTTTTAGGGAATATGCCTTTAATAACAAAACTTTTCTTTTGAAATGCTTCTTTTAAAAACCGTTTTGAAAATAATTTTTTTTTCAAATCTTTTATCTGATCCGGTAACCTTCCGCTCTGATACCAAGAGTAACACCCCACTTCCGTTAGTGTCACTCACAAAGGGAATGCACCAAGTTCTGTGAAGCATTATAGGTAAAAGATGCAGATAAATTACAAGACTGACAAAATTTAAACAGCGAAAAATAGAACTTTACTTTATTGATCAAATAGTTTGTACAACAATTATTTTCCAATACCAGAATATCTGTCTTACAAAATAAAGAAGCATAAAATAACATTTATATTCCCCAATTTAGCATGAGTCAGCCATAGCAATGGAAAAGAGAATCCCAACAAAACTTCGACTAATATTCAGCTTGGAAAGAAAACTGGACTAAGTGGTAATATTCCCTCCTTGCAAACCTTGGGAGGAAACGGAAGACAAGAAAGCGAAAGAAAATAGAGTCAGACATAAAGTCTGGTAAGTTCAGTAAATTTCAGCATGCGAACAGGTAAAAAGCAACATGGCATGAATTAACTGAATACAAGACAACACCATGATGACGGAAATCATAAGGTTAGCACAAGATATGATAAGGTGAGATAAACTGGATGCACTTCTATACTTTCTCTGCATCGCCACTACCTAGTTATTCTAATTTCTATATCCCTGCACTACCTAACTACTAATATATATAAAATGATAAGAACATATACGTGATCCCAATCCCTGCAATTGTGGTTGTTTCAGATGTACATCTATTATTTATTACCTAAGTCTAACCTAGGGTTTTCTATCGAGCGCATTCTAGATCCAACCAGGGTTTTTGCTACCCAGGGCTACTGGGGTTTATGCTACCTATTGAACGTTTCTCGGATTTTAGGGTTTACGCGACCTAGGTCCAACTAGGGATTATGCTACCTACCGAACTATGCCCCCTAGTCTAGGACACACTACCTAGAGCGGTATATATTCCTAGACTTTTCCCATGTATGTGTTGCGAATCGTTATCGTTGTCTAGATGCACATGTCCTCCGTATATGCGACCCGAGTCTCGTAGCAGGGAAAATAAAAAAACACGGAACTTGGTCGAGAGCTTTCAGATATCTGCTGATGCAGATGCTAAGGTCTGTTTTTCCAGTGGCTATGGTCCCACCTGACCCCTCCCTCAACTAATGAAAGGCACACCTTGAAAAATGAGAACTATACGCATGCCCCCCTATGCCCCACTAACCTATGGCCATCGGCAACCATAACTAGATAGCAAGTATATGGTCTTTTGGAGTTCTCCGCCTTTCCGCTTTAGGTATCTCGATTGACTCAAGATGGTAGGTATACGACGAGTTACTATCACAGGGCTACTGGTCTCGCCAAATCACGCTGGTCCATCCTAGTCTTTAGGTTGCCTTATATTGCAACCAAGGCATACCCTTGGTTCTTCTAACGTAGACCTTAACCTCTATGAGCCTAGGAGGATCATCTGCAGCCTCACAGAGGGATACCAAGAGTACCCTCACGTCCCCTCGTAGCCGCGTGCTTCTACCCCAGTTCGTTGGAGCCTTCTTTAAGATCAGATGGACGTTCGCTCCTACTCGTATTCTAGTAAGGTTTACTACTTAGTTCCCTTAACTAAGGTTTACTACTTAGTTCTCTTTCTCGTCAAGTTGGACTGGTTAAGTGTCATTAGTCAATTCAAGTTATCTTAACCCATTCATTTGTCATGATAAACTGATTAAGTGTTATCAGTAGTTCATGTTGACTTAACCCAACCACAAATCAAGTTATATTGGTTAAGTATTTCTTATTACTTAACCCCACCCCTTCACCTTGTATTGGCTAAGTGTTCCCTTTTACTTAACCCTGCCCTTTCTGTTTAGCTAACATGCTAAAGTGGTTAAGTGTTCTCTTAGTAAACTTAACCCTAACATCTGTTTAATTCACATGTTCTAATGGTTAAGTATTGTCCCTCCCTGTTTTAACTTAACCTTGTTCATTTGGCACACCACGATGGCTAAGTGTTCTAAGTTTACTTAACTCCACCTTCTAGTCTTGTAAACAAATTAAATTGGCTAAGTGTATTTTACTTAACCCCACCTTCTAGTCTAGTTAACATGTTATAATGGTTAAACCTTTTCTTACCCTCTCCCACTTGTCTAGTCAACATGTTATAACGGTTATTTAACCTCTACAAGTCTTGTCTTGTTAACATGTTGAGCTGGTTAAGTGCTCCTATGGACTTAACCCTCCCATTCTAGCATAACTATTTCTTAGCTTTAAATTATTCATTTAAAGCACCAACCACTCACATTAGACAGATATTGCTGCGGTCACTGGATGTGCCGGTTGGTTCCGGGCAGATTTACACCGCAACTCAGTCTAACCTCGGGTCCTTTTTGGGCTCAATGCTCTAACCACCCACATTAGATAGGTATTTTTACGGTTGCTGGATTTTCCGGGCGGTTCCGGCCAGTCTTATACCGTAACTCAATCTAACCTCGGGTTAGGCATATTTGTCTTTCCTAGATTTACATATTTATCCCTTTTGTATATATGTAAATTGCTAACAACTCTTTTAAACAAATTTGGCCTATATCATATTTATTTTTCATGCCCACTAACATACCTATATTCTAGGCCCAAATCTTGATTTACTGATCATTTAACCCAACTTGCAGTTTTATGCCAATTTAGATCTAGTATTCTCACTTACAGTTCATGTCAAAACTAGATTTAATATTCTAGTTTATAGTTTATGGCCAAAACTTGGTTTACAAGCCAATTACATACTTTGCGACCAATTAACAATTTACCATTATACGCCCAAGTCTAATATGCATGTAATATTTATAGCCAATTCAGATTTATATCAACATATTTATTATGCCAAATTATACAAATTAAGTTACGCCCAAATTCCCCCGCCATAGTCGTGCGTATAACATTATTTCACAAGTTTCTAGGTACTTGTGAAATGAAACTTAACAAAAGGAACAGGGGATAAGCACAATAATTTGACATAAAGAATAGGCAAGCGAAAGCGAACCAAATACAAAGATAATGGTTCCAATAGGTTTGATGTATATAGCAGTGAATAGGAATAAACTAGACAAGCTACATCAGAAATATGAGATCAACATAATTTGGGGAATAGGCATAGGTGATTTGGTCCAACATAATGCTAGTTCAGTGTACAACATGATTTACAATTATAGTGTTATGGGCATAGGCAACTATCCATACCAGTCATAGGCAATTAACCACAATTGTCCTGGGCAATTAACCACAATAGTCATAGTCATGGTTTCATAGTTATGAATCATGGGCGATTAAACACAATAGTCATGGATAATTAATAGAAATAGTCCTATGCAATTTCCCTAAATAGTCATAGGCAATTAACTGTAATAATTTCAAAGTCATGGTCATGGACAATAGTCTTATGTTCATAATCATAGGCAATAATCTCATAGTCATGAGTCATAGGTGATTGGTCACAATTGTCCTTGTCATAGTTATAAGATGTAGTCTTATGTCAACCGTCATAGGCATAGGCATAGTTTTATGTTCACAGTCATAGGCATAGGCATAGTCTTATGTTCACAGTCATAGTCTTAGGCGATTAACAATAGTTTCAACGTCACTGGCATAGGCATAGTCTCATCGGTAATTAATCTCAGTAGTTCTTAATTAGATCCAAAGGCATGTACAAGCACATATTCAAATGAGAAGATCAGGCATATTCTTATATCCATTTAATTACATGCCACAAAATAGATGTTCAAATCTAAAAAGTAACTGACTTACATTGATCGGAGAAAAAGATAATTAGATAACGTTGGGGTGATTTGCTATGATTAGCGCGACGTTGCTCAAAGTCGTAGAATTAGCCTTTCCATCCCTTCTTGAAGCTCTAACTTGATTTGAATCTCCAATTTGCAATTTCTAGCCATAGTCTTCAAGAAATAGTCTTCGTGTTTTATTTTAATTTATTTGTAATTTAATTATTCCAGAGGAAGCATAAGGAGAGAATGAAATGGTGTAAACAGAACGGGGCTAGGAGGCAGTTTATATAGGATTAGCCGGACGAATTTAGAAAGAAAACGGGACCAGATACATCAGAATGAACCCAGGCTCAGAACTGGGTTCTGGCACCAGGTCGACCCCTAGGTCGACCATAAGGTCAACCTTGTCCCTGGGAGGTCGACCATAGTGTCGATCCCCAGGTCGACCTGGTCCTGGGCGGGAAAATTCCCGCCCAGTCTGCGCTGACATTTGAATTCGAATTTTGAAATTCGAGCTGTTTTTGATTCTGAAAACTTCTGAAACTTCGTAGGGTCATATCTTCCTCATACGGACTCCGTTTCTCGAAAACTCGAACTCATTTCCAAGCAGAATTTCAAGACGAACGCAATGGCGCTTTCCCTTGATTCTTATTTTAAAATTTAATTCTGCCTTGATTTATGGTTTTAACATGTTATAAAAATATGGGGTGTTACAATTTGTTAAAGCATTGGAACTCATTTTGGAATAAGATTTGTCAAGTAACCTTTCACCATTTTTAAATTATGGAAAGGGATATTTAGTAAGCGGAATTTGTTAAATTCATACATAAGAGAAAATGTTTTATCTGAAGACATGGCAAATATAAGTTTTGATAACAATGGGGATTTAAAAAGCATTACTTGGAGCTAGCAACTAACATCGAATATTGGGAATGTATTATATTGAAGATGTGTGGAATCCAAGGTGAACAATGGGTTGAGAATCCTTTAACAATGATATTGAAATTTGAACCAAATGAAAAGGGAATTTAATTCGAATGTGAAATCTTAATGGATTTAAAGGAAATTATGAAACACGGACTTAGAGTGGATTGGATCACTATTGCTTAAATAAAACTATATTTTTATATAAAAGTAACTTTTCCACACTACTCAACTTTATAAAAGTTATAATGGTTTCTAACTATTTATATAAGTATATATATTTGCACTACATTTCTAAAAGTTACCTTCTACCCATATTTTATAAATTCAAAGTAAACTTATTACTATTTTTATAAATAAGATTTATGTACCTTCTTACAACTACTTGTATAAGTATATATATGTGTGGATACGTTGTTTTTAATTTAATATTTGTATTATTTACAAACCTAACTAATTTAGATTTATTTTATAATTTCCAATAAGATTTAGGTCTAATCCAATCTAGTGAATCCAAAGAGTTGGAATAAGGATTTCAAGCAATAATGATATTTCGTGGAAATTGAAACTTTAAAACCAAATGGTTGGTGAAGGATGATTGTGAATATTGGATTTGTAATCGCAATCAAACCAATGATAAATTTTTTGAGTAATCGATTTTTGGGGTAAACTTGGAACAAAACGATTAGCGATACTCAAAAACATGATTTCAAATCTAATGACCACGGTGTGAAAAATGTAAACGATCGGTTGTTAAAGAGACCGGAGTCAGTATATGTCATACTCTCTGCTAATGCCGACACCACTTTAACAACTGTGTACGTGGTGAAGATTCCAGAAATGAAGTAGGATGGTATGGAGGCGATACTGGATTTGAAGAAAGAGAACGCTGATGGATTGGCCTTGACCTTCGAGTCCTAATTAAAATGACTAAAACAGGAGCTATACCGTGACTAAATAAGGTCGCACCTCTGATAGGACATGCTTCTTCGATACCATTTCTATGACTATGTTTATGATTTGGGTGCACGCTTTGATTATGGAAGTGTGTTTCGAGGTGGGCGGTAGTGGCTGCTATGCGTTACCACCGGTCCGGGAGTGCAAATGGTAGAATCCTATCCTGAGTATTGCCTCGAGTGCCTTGTCATATTATCCTTATCGAGCCCCTACGATTTTGATTTGTATCTTACCTATGGAGTGCCCTCTGATGCCATCAGTTTACAGTGGGTTTATGGTACTTTATAGACTATGGTATTATAAATGGTGTAAGGGTAAAAATGTAATCTCGCTTACGCTATTTTGATATATTTATTTTACTGAATAGACACTAGTATAATAGCGTATTATACTATATGTATTAGTTTCACAGATCCTTAAGGGATGGAAATCCCAACCATCCTTTAAGTTACGGATGCATTTCGTTTAAACATGTCACTTGAGTTAATTCACTTAAATGAGAATGTTTGTCCTGACTCGAGTATTTGTTTGTTTTATTACTTGCAAATGCCCAGGTCAGATCGAGTATTACAGCTTGGGATTTGTTGAAGATCCAGTCATACATCTTATCACTCAAGTAGTTAACTCACTTCGGTCGGCTATTCATGTATTAGCAAGGCTCTTAGTCTTCCGCTGTTTCTATATTTATTCTGTACTCTGATTATGTAAGTTTAATGATTTTGTATTATTGCATAAATTTTTCTTCCGCTGTAAGATATTATGTGTTCTGTGTCTGTGATTCTGTGATGATTTGTATTTCAAATACATCGGCTATAACAATCTGTCGTTTTGAACGGTTCGAGTTGGTTTAATTACCGACTTGGAGCGGTCAAAAAGCCAGATTGTTATTGCTTATGTAGTTGAAATACAAATCATCACATAATCACAGACACAGAACACATAATATCTCACAGCGGAAGAAAAATTTATGTGCACTACTGCGTTACCTAAGTCCATTCTCTGACTAACCGCGGCACCTGAGTTGGCCTGGAGTTGCTGTTTTCCTTTCCTCGAAGCCAGTCGAGCCATGCTGTCCGTCTTCTACACGGCACAGTGTTGTCACCCCTAACTGAATGTAAGTTTTCTTACGATTTAACCTATTACAAGCAGCAATACTCCGTTGCTCACAAAGTATAATTTGTTGTGGTTTATTTTGTTGCTTTCTTTTATCTCATTGTTGGCCCTGTCAAAAATCCAGGTCGTTACAAATTGCCTAAGATGGATTTATAGAATAGTGCCTTCGGTTTTTCCAATCCCAGGACAACCTGTATGGAAGAATGCCTGACAGAGTATATTTAACGGATCACTTAAGTTGATCTCTTCAAACATATGTACATTTGATGGATGAGGATTTCGTTTCTCTTAGCTGTACACCCATTGTATTTTTAGGGAAATCAATTTGTGATTTGGCGGGTATGACGATGTGACATTCAAAGTGAATGATTGTGTGATCTGTCAGAGATTAGCGTGGCCTCTAGCCTCACAACCGGGAAATGACAAAAATCGGGCAGGCAGCATGGCTATGTGGGTTGCTTCCGTTAGGGTGTATTATCACCTATCTAGAGATATTCATTACATTCTTTAATCTATTAGATGTTGTCCCATTCGGGAAACGGTTGCTGATCCCAACCGTTGGTGATATACATTTGATACACTCAAGCGAAATGAGTGGTCGGTCATGTGTGGCCAGTTTGCAAGATGTTCTTGTTGAACCCAGTGTATTCCTCTCTAGAGGTACACTATCAGAAGGTGGTTCCATACCTTATCATAGTTGGTAATCGATTATCCAATAAGTGCTCGCGGTTTTGATTGTATACTATATATGTAGAACGTGAGATGAAAGCGTTTCTGCTAGATGATTATTATATTGTGGTTAATAGACACTATCATAATATCAAAAGAATATTGATATAAAGACTATTTTGGATTCTCATAAGGGAAAAACCCGTCCTGTTATACGTCGTGGTCTCATGAAATATCGTTTAATTGCTCAAACTGTTTTAAACCGTTTTACTCACACCAGTCACATGACTAACCCAGAGTTTATTTTGCTTTGTTCCCCTAAACTCTTGGGTGCCCAATTTTGTACGTGCGGTCAAGTAGTCGGGATGTTACAGATACTTGAAGAGCTGGAGCAGGAGGCTTCAGGATTATATAGCTATTGTTATTTCCGCTGTGTTGTAAGTGTTAACTCTAATAATGGTATTGTATACAGATATTGTTTTATTTCAAAGTTATGTTATGAAATATATTTATTCGTTCCGCTGTGAGATTTGTGTTTACTCTGATATTGTGATGTTCTTCTTCTTCTATTCTAAGTTTCTATCTTATCTATTCTCACTTTCTAATTTCTTTCATGGACTATCCGGTGATTTCGGTTCTTAGATGTTCGACATGGTGTTGTATGCCGATATCCAAGGTCGCAAATCCCCAGGTCGTTATAGTACCCATGTCGTCTATGATTGATACATTTATATTTGAAGTTGATTTCTTCACTTGTAGTAATAATAAAAGATTTGTTTTAAAACGTACCAATATTTGGCTATTATAATGTAAAACTCTATCCTCCGACTTGTGTTGCATTGTGTGATGGGACCTGAGTCTTATAATAGCTTCATTTTTCTTTATTTAGCATTGCACTGTTTGTTTTAGGCACTGGTTTTCTTAGGGGTGAACCCATTCCGTGTTATATGGCGTGCTCCCTTGATTTACCTTATTTTAAAGTAAAGTTTTAATAACTGTTTTAGTTCTCACACCAGTCACATGACTAACCTGGAGTTTATTGTTTTAACCTAACTCTGGATGCCCTTATTTTCCACATGAGCAGCTAGTAGTTGTGTTTTGCAGATATTATATTCACAGGATACTGGTTCACAGTTGAAGTGATATTCATACAGCTCTGTATCCACGTATTTCTTTCAGTTGTGTTTTGTGTTATTTTTCCGCTGATACGTATTTAAATGTAATTTAAATCTCTAATATTTTTCTGATGTATAAAATTTATTCATACTCTGTTATATTCATGTACTCTGATGTAATTGTTGTAATAAACAATGAAATGTTCTTCTGTTCCGATTTGTCGTGTTCTCAAAGAAATCCGGGCTTTCCTTTACGGGGAAGTACTGGTCGCCACAAAATCCGTTCCGTGTTATACGGCGTGGTCCCGTGATTTCCCAACTTTTAAAGTAAAATTTTAATAACTATTTTAGTTCTCACACCAGTCCCATGAATGACTCGGAGTTTATTGTTTCTACCTAAACTCCGGGTACCCATATTTTCACCACAGGTAGCTAGTAGTTTTGGTATTTGCAGATATTTCTTTTCACCGAATCCTGGATTAACAGCTGGAGCTATATTCGAAAAGCTTTATATCCATGTATTTCTTTCAATTGTGTTTGTTCATGTATTTATACATTTTAAATTTCCATTGCTATGTAAATTATTTTAAATATCTGATATTATTTTTCCACTGTGTAATATTATTTACTCTCTGATATTCTTTTACTTTGATGTAAATAGTAGTAGCAGCAATGAAATGTTCTATTGTTTGTGTTTGATGTGTCATGTTCACAAAGCAATCCGTTGTTTTCCGTCTCTTCGGAGATTGGGGGATTTTGGGACATCACAGTTGGTATCATTGCTTTGGTTTACAAAGCACGAGAACATGACACATTAGAACCAAACAAAAGAATTCATCAAAGATAGGATTAGTAATGTCCTATAAGAATAACTCGTTAGAGATAGGATCAGTAGTATCCTAGAATGAATTCAAAGAGAATTATTTCTAAAATAGAGTTTAGATTTGAAATTTATATCATATTATAAAGATTTAAATATCATATTTTTATATTGAATTTGGACTATCTAGTATATGAAGATTTTGCATATACACATTATGAACATATATTTGAAGTCTCGAATGTACTGGGTAGCTACAGAATCACACTGTAGTCGCCTGGGAATTATTCTGATGATGAAGTATACCATCACCAGCATTTATGTTCAAGTTTCGAAAGTGGATACCCATATATTTCCAATCGACTGGTGTGAGAACCAAAATTTAATTAGATTTTATTGTTTGTGATTTGGCACTGGAAATATGATTTTTGAGTATATTAAAGTTATATATTTGAAAAGCTAATCCACTAATTGATTGTTGGTTGTGTTGTCTGATTATTAGTTTAACTAATTAAATTATTGGAATAATAAAACCAATAAGAGAATGAAAGGTAAAATTAAGCCAAATCGAATCAAATATTGAACTGAATTAGAAATTGATCAAAATTGCATACATACACATGTATTATATTGAACAGGTCATAGCATGGAAGCTAAGATGAGGAATAAAATTGCATGCTCGACAAATAGGTACATATTTACAGTATTTATTTGGTTTGATCATTTTTATGAGCTGATTAGCAAGCAGCTTGACTTTGTCTTTTTCTTTGATTGATGAGGGCCCTGTAAGGCATGTTGCGGTTTTACCGATCAGCCCGTACAAAGGAGGTTATGGTGAAATTTTACGAAAATTTAGGGTCTTAGCCAAATTTTTGAGAAATTAGAAAGTTCTTAGAAACTGAAAAGTTGAAGAATGAAAGTTGAGTAGGTTAGTTAAACAACTTTCAGCTCCGTTCCTTTTCGAGGACGAAAAGATTTTAAGTGGGGGAGATTGTAACGACCTGGAGATTTCTAAACCAATTTAAAATTTTTATTTTAGCTATTTTAATGGGTTTTGAATATTTAAAATGATTTATTTTAAATAATAACGACTAAAAATTTATTTAAATCAAAGTTAGAGCATATAAATTTATTTTAATTATAAAACAAGCCTGAAATGGCGAGGTAGTTTGAAAATTTGATTTTAAATTTCAATTGAATGTATATGATTCAAAATAAATCGAATTTCGGTAAAACCAAAAATATTTGAATCTGTTCAATTATATCTTTCTAACGAATGTGAAAAATTCAGATTTCATAATATAAATTGAAAGTTATGTCCAGTTTAAAAATTCAAAATAGTCGCTATGGAATTTAATTATATTTTAAATAATATATTGCCCTTAAAAATAGCCATTTTGCAAACGACCTCCGTTTTTCGACTAAAACACTTTTGTTGGATCCGGAATGTCAAATTATTGTTATGTTTCAAATTCCATAATTTTTGGAATTAATATGTGAGCGCAGTGAATTTAAATGTGTTTGGTAATTTCAGTTTGAATTTAGTCGACTGGAAGAAGGCCATTTTTCAAATGGTCTCAAAATTCGACGAAATTAGTTTTGATAGGACTGTATCATCAAAACATAGCTAGATTTATTTGTCTTTTTTTTGGAGTCAATATGTGGCCCTAGTAAAGTAAAATATACATTTAAATTCAATATATATTGATTTATATTTTAATTTTGACAAAAACTGATTAAAACAGTCGAATTGGCTTACGAAACATATCCTTTTGTGTCCGGAATGGGGGTATTTGGCTGGAGGCGACAGTCGTTGGGTTTGATTTGGAATTATGGGCATTAAACCAGTAAAGTTGAATTAAATAATATTAAATTATGAACTATATATCCTTCTATGGTCAAAATAAAAATTCAAAGCCCTCATTTTTTATTTTTGCGGTCAATGAAAGAAATCCGCCTACACCATTTCAATGGCATAAACTGTCGATCCTCTCCTTCAAAATTCTGGCGAACCCTCTCCTCTAAACTGAAATCGTCCAACTGCAAGGCCTGGAGCTAGGCAAGGTCGACCTTATTACTAGTGGAGATGGATTATCATGGTCTGACGTGGCCATTGTGAGGCCTGAAAGTGGGAGTGGGTCATGGTCGATTGTGGGCACAAGACATCACCGAGATCGGGGAAACTTGGGGCGTGGCAAGGGGACACTGGTGGCTACACGGTGGTCACATCTGATTGGGGTCTCGAACTTTGTACTGGCGTACGCAAGTGGTAATCGCGGTGGAGTTTTTATCGTATTTTAACTTGAAAGCTTTGCGCATTACAGATGTATTATGGGGAAAAATAAGGTCATTAGGAAGATAATTAACATAATTAATTATTATTTAAATTGTTTATTAATGAAATTGATTTATAAAGCTCCATATCTTGTTCGTTCGAAAACAGAATTGCTTGATTTCAGATCCATTGGAACCGTAATGAAAATTCTACAACATGGATCCGACTAGATTAAAAACAAAGCAAGTTAGAATTAAAGGCCATTTTAAATCAAAACAGAGCAATTCAGAAACAAAGACTGATGGAGTGGAAACCAATGTGAGAACTCCTTCTCACTAAATTATATTTTATCATGTTATTGTATTCATGTATAAAAATATATAGAATTGCCAATGTAGATTTTTACCAGTTTTAATCATTATAAATTGTATACGGTGTTTGTTAGCTCATCTCCCTCAGCCACAAACCATGGACGATTTAATTGAGTGTATCGTGTTTTGTTTGTGATGTTGAAATGTTTAAAATATTAAAAATAATTTAATATTATTTTATGGTAGTGAAATTAAATTATAAATATTTTTTATAATTTAAATAGTAAAAATTGGTTAAATAGAATAATAATTCAAACCGAATTAGAATTGGTTAAATTTATTAACCAATGATTTATTTAAATAGACTATTGTTGTTTGAAAACCCCACACGGGTATTGGGATGATATTTGACATACACAAATCCCAATATTTAGTTGTATGTCAATCGATGGGTTGACAGGCTATGATAGGCGTTATTTATTTGTTTTAATGCTTATACAGTGGTAAATTGCACTCTGGATGATGTTTGAATGGTTAATGATTATTTATCATTAGTGTTGAATACATACGATGTATGAAATCCATATAACTGAAATTATATGGTAATTGATTGGGTCGCATTCCGACTCAGAAATAAAGAACATTTTAAAATAATGAATATTTTAAAATAACATCAGTGAATAATCAAAATATGATTTTGATGTCTGATTTTAGACGGACACAAAAATATATGAAGTCGGGTCAAGTATAGAAACGCCATTTTAACCCGAACGGGTTTATCGATCGATTTTATTTATTTTATAATGAATATCGAAAAGAATGGATTTCAAAATCTGATATTTTGAAAATATTATCATTTTAATACTATATTGATATGGAATATCCAATTTTGATTTAAGATTGAAAATGAAATTGAATTCGTTTTAAAATGAATTTAAAACGAATTTATAAAGGAATATGCAATTTTGATTTGAAAATTTAAATGAAGTGCAAATCGTTTTAAAATGAATTTAAAACAAATTTATAAAGGAATATTCAATTTTGATTTGAAAATTGAAATGAAGTGGAAATTGTTTTAAAATGAATTTAAAAAGAATTTATAAAGGAATATTCAATTTTGATTTAAAATTGAAATTGTAACATCCCAGAATTTTAACTATGTTTGATATGGATTTTTATTTATAATTTTGGATTTTCTGAATATAAATTGATTTTATTAGGTTTAAATATAAATTTTAACTTTGTATAAGTATTTTGTTTTATTTATTATGATTTTTATAAGAAAATTTATTTTGAAAATTATAATTATTAGATTTATGTTTAAGTAATGATATTTTCTGATTTTGATAATATTGATTTGTAAAATATGAATTTGGTAAAGAATAATTTATTTTATGATTTTACAAGAATAATAATTATTATTTTATTTATTTTGATAAGTTATATGATAAGTTTTACTTGAATTATAAATGAGAATGATTATTAATAAGTTTGGATTTGTTGATACTATTTGTCGTTCGATCGGATTTGTCAAACTATAACATGAATTAGTAGCGTTAGAATTAAGTGTTGCCTTTAGTTTTCATAGCATTTAAGGGAAATGCTACCAAAAGTTCACCTTCTCTTCTTAAGACAAGTGTTAAGACACATGTCTTTATGCATGCTCCCTTTCATGCATGATTGCCACTTGTCCTATGATGTGTCACTCTCTCCTTACTCCTCCTTTCCTATAAATACCACCCTTTCCTTCCACTTTTTCTTTCATTCTCATTTCTTTTCTTTCTCTTCTTCTTAAAGCTTATGGCCATGGTTTCCATGGCATAAGTCTTCCTCTTTTCCACCACCACCTTGCCAAAGTTCGTCATTCTCCCCCTCCTCTTATAATATAAAGAGAGATTAGTGTATATTATATTATATATATTTTTGTGAAGAAGACGTTGCGCCGAAATATTGTCCGACGATTCACTCAACTAGGCTCACCTACCGTGAAGATTTGGAAAGCTGTTAGGTGAGAACTTCTAATTTAATTTTTTTTTAAATTAGTTAATTTTAATTAGCTGAGATTAATTATAATTTGTTGATGATGATTGTGTGATGGATGTTGATGTTTGAATGGTTGTTCATGAATTAGATAATACACTGAACACGAGTAAGCGTTATTGTCTGTAACGCTTGTGCACAGTTTAATGTTGTTGTGATGAATGAATTCATATCCATTTGATCGTATAGTTCATTTGGATAGATATGATTGCATTGTATGATCACACACACACAAACACACCGTGGTTGTGGAATATATGGGTGATTGATTTAGATTCTCCTTCATATATATGATTTTATTTAATTATTAAATAAGATTTAAAAAAATTTGGTTTTGAATTTAATATCAACTTTTAAATATTGAATTAGGAGTTGGAAAATAATTTAAATTATGTATTGATTTTGTATAACGATCTTTATATCTATGCAAAACTGGTTTTGGAAAAAAAAAATATTTTTTAATTTAAATTCGAAATGAGATTTTTAATTTGAATATGGTTTTTATATAATAATGATATAATATACACCAGAACGTTCTAGGATGACAGAGAGGATAGTGTCTAGGCTTGGGTTTGGAAAATCAGTTTCCTGCTCTCCCTGGCTATCCCTAACTGATCCGACGGATGGGACGGTTAAATAAAAATCTAATTTGAAATTATTTGAATGGTGATTTAATTAGAAGGAAAAAGTTGTGTTTTAAATCCAAATAATTTGAAAAGTCAATTTAAATGATTTATATAAGTTTATAATGATTTTTAAGGTAATTTGAAGTATTTAAGAATAATGATTATTTTGGTCAAAATTAGAGCTTGTCGCATTATGGCAATATGTAAATGCTTATAACTTTTCCAATTTAAATCGGATTTCCACGAAACGAAAAACGTTTGATTCCTATTTACAAGAGCTTTCAAATGAGTGAAAGCAGATTTTAATTTCGGGTTATAGTTTTCAAGTTATGTTTGAAACCGTTTTGGAAAAGATCGATGTAAGAACAATTGTTGCCCATAACTATAAACAGCTATTTTTAAATTATTTAAAAATATGGAAAAAATTTGTAAAATCATTACAAATTAGGAAAAGGTGTTTTCAATTGTAAAATTTAAGTTTTGGCTAAGATAAACGATATTTTGATCAAAATAGTTAGGATAACTGTTTTGTAACACTTTTGTAACACTTTTGGAACGCTATTGTAACGCTTTCTTCGAAAACAATCTATTTTGAAGTTTTAACCCGTAAACGATGTTCCGAACTATAAGTAATGATTTGTGGAATGTTTTCAAAGGTTTAAGAGTATTAGAAATATTTTTATGGAATTTAGATTTATACTAATATGGGTTTTTAATACTAAATAATTGGATATGGTTGGAGATAAATCTTCGGATGTTTGATATTAGTTCGGTAAATGAAAACTCTTATTATCTGAGGAATTTAAAAGGGTATTTCACCGTTATTCCGCTTATAATATGAGTTGGATACGAAAATTAATATTGAAGATAAGTTGATGGTATCTCTATCCAGATCTAATGTCAAAGAATTGAATAAACCTTTCAATTAAGATACGGGTTCTCACCTTGATTTAAATAAGCTAGATAGAAATAATCTTCGATATTTGGTATGAACCTCATGATGTAAATGTATACTATCTGGGGAATTTGAAAGATATTATTATATCGTTATTCTACTTATAGTATTCGTTGATTATGAGAATTTATATCGAATATAAGTGGATAAATTTCTGTGTAATTTATGATTCAAAAATCAATTTGACTTGGGTTTTTTCATGAATCGTATCTTCAATAATATCATTCTTGAAACTGATGAGATTGAATGGTGGAAATTCATGTCGTAATTGGGGATTTAACCAAATCTTTGATTCGAAAAAAAATAAAAGTAAGGAATTGAAGCGAAGTTAAAATCTTTGATTTCAAAGAAGAGATAAGATGATAACGAGATGTATGGAATTTATAGTAATTCAAATCTTGAGTCGTAAATGAATTGATAACTATATGGAAGGAGATTGGAATTGAAAAGCCTGTGTGAACCATAGCTACTGTTTAAAGTACGCTTATTACTTGGAAAGACCGGGATCGAGCATATGTTCGAAAACCATTCCAAGTAATAATACGACGTTATGAAGCAATTCAGGACTTGGTAAACGACAAATGAAGACCGGGAATATTTGAGTTGTTTAGATTGATTGTTGATTAATGTCTCGGTTGGGTAGGCCACCCGATACGAGATGTGAGTTGCATGAGACCTGAACAAATTTAAGTATTTTCGGGTTGTTCCGTTCAGACCCAGAACGGTCTTGCATGGATGGTGTGCCTGACATTGAAATTGACCGCATAACACTGATTTCCGTTAATGTATATCGGATTTGTGGCAATATATTATCCTTGTCTCTAAGTCATATGAACTTAGAGGGTATGCATTGATTTAAATCAGTGATATGTCGTGAATTGTCAATGCGGCATACCCAAGTTATGAGTCGAGCTAGTGATGATCAAAGAATGGCTTATCGAAGCATCGCTTTGCGTATGACGTGACATCGACAAACCTCACACCCCGGATTGATGAGAAACTGGCGGTTAGGTTTTATACTTATATATGAATTAATGATGAAGCTGTGCAGCAGTGGGAAACCACTTATGAACTTGGGGAAGTTGGGTATGTTCGGGGGGCCGTGTCTGGTCGAAAACCGTTGATCTGCCCTGACGATGTGTATTCGGTGTCCGCGTATGGTCGAAAAAGCCGTTGAGGCACTTCGTTTTGTATCCCTGATTGATCTTTCGTGCCAGGAATCATCAAGTTGGAAATCCAAATTTCTTATGCGAGCCATACGATTTTGATTGTATATATATATGGCAACATATATTATGGGGTATATGCTGTCTAGGATTAATGCATCTACTTGCGAAATGTTTTCCACACTATATATATATTATGGTATTGAAGAGAATTTTACGTATGAAAGCATATTTGGTTGTCATAAGATAAAACTCGCCCATCTGGTGTGCGCTTGCATTGTGTGATGTGGGACGAGCTTATGATAGCTTCATTTTCAAAAGACATTGCGCCTTTATATGCACGGGTATCCACCTGGAGTAAATCCGTTCCGCGTTAGCGGCGTGATCCGGTGAAGTTCCCAACTTTAAGAATGAACCTAACTGTTTTTGAGTTCTCACACCAGTCCCACGACTGACCTGGAGTTTATTGTTCCCTCACCTAAACTCTGGGTGCCCATAATTTTTCACGGGCAGCTAGTAGTTTAGTTTGCAGTTATAGATCGTTGGAGCAGGATTCAGAGCGCTTTTAGAGTTGGAGTTCACACAAGAGTTTGGAGCTTCTGCTATTTCATATGATTTTCTTCCGCTGAGAGTATATTTTCTTTTCTTCCACTGTATGTGTTGTAACTCTGATATTTTATGTAACTCTGATGTAACATTGTATTTTGCAATGAAAAATTCTGTTATTTTGTTCAATATATGTATGCACCCATAACAATTCGTCTTTTTGAACGATTTGAGTCGGTTTAATTACCGGCAAGAATTGGGCTAAAAGGCGGGTCGTTACAAGTGGTATCAGAGCTTTGGTTATACAAAGCTATCGGGTACAACATATTTTGAACAAAGGATAGGACTCATCAGAGCTATAGTATCTCATTAGAGATAGGGTTAGAAATGCCCTAGAATGAGATTTCGGAATATTATGATGAGAGAGGTATTTTTGAAATCTATATAAGGTATTTTTGTACAAGTAAATCATTTTTGAAAATAATAATTATTTGAAATAAAATATTTTGAAGAAGATTTGAAAATAAGATTTTTAAATGAAATACTTTCAAAATAAAAAGGGCTCTTTGTGATAAAACTTCGAAAATCCAGCGTCGGTCTGTTCGGAGTTATCGAGAAATAAGCGATTAATGAATTGGCTTTAATAAGCGTATTGAAAAAGAAACGTCGAGCTTGGAATGAGAATTTCAAAATATTTTGCAGCCTATATATAAAGGATTGAGATAAGAAGATCGTTAATTCAAAGCTATAGATTTGAAAGATAATCAACGTGTAATAAAAACGGTTGCGAGTATTTATTTGACGTCAAGGTTGGACGATCAAGTATGTAAGGATTTTGCATATACGCCTAGCTAACGTATATATGAAATCCAATATATACTAGATCGATATAGAATCACATTCTAGTTGCTTGGGGATAATTCTGGTGATTGATCGATCATCATCAGTCTTATTTTTGGGTTTCGAAAGTGGGATGACTATATGTTTCTGATCGAGACGTCAAGAAGTACTTAAAGCTGTATATATAAACAATCGAAAGTGTTTTGCGACGTCCTCAAAATTGTGAAATTGATTTTACAAATGACTTTCGAAGTATTGAATGTATTATGTTATGAAATGGGATATGCGAAAAAATGAATTTAACATAAGGTAGTTAAGTTAAATGCATACTTAACTGATAATTAGAAGCGTGAATCAGACTATTTTGTCAAAACCGCAAGGATATATTTTAGAAGCTAATCTCACTTGAAGAACTGAAAAGTGAAAATTTGAAAATGCATGTAAGCGAGCTCGGTTCACCCCATATTTCGATTTTGACGATACAATTCAATAAAATTATGGTAAATGTCTTATGTGGGGAGAAGACCGATTTTCCTACCTGAAGCTATACGAATTTTGAGCAACAAGTTTAATATGATAAAAGGGATATGTATTGAACAAATCGATTGAGTTTTATATTTTCCCTTGTTAAGAGAAACCGGCATGAACGAGTATGTCAAAACGAAAATTTCTCAACAAGTATTCACTTGAAGCACAAAGGAAGAAAATGAAGTTGTTAAAGTAAGATTTATTCAAGAGGAAAATTATGAAAATTTAACGAGTATCCAATGATTAAACTGTTAGAATATGTATCCTTGTTTGCATGTGAATTCCCATCTTGGGCTAGATTGTCCATTTAAATTCCAACCATCTGCTATTGAGTAGTGTCATTCGTACCTTTGTATCATGTGCATTTGGCCAAGTATTTGATTCGAACCGTTGCACCTATTGATGCTCAGTAGATGTTGAATTTCTATTCCAAACTCATGAAACTTGATTTTGTCTATGTATACCTTTCATGCACAAATTAGCATGGAACTTCTATGCATCTTTATTTGACTTGAGCACATGGAATTTTGACTTGATCTATGTATGCCTCTTTGTGCCGTGTGAAACCGTGTCGATAACTTTAATTTGTCCAAGATATTTTGTAACAAAACCTCAATAAATGAGCTTTCTTTGAAATATAGAATCCAACTTATGGAAGAAAAATTTTGATTTTTAAATATTAATTTTGAGGATTTGGTTCCGGAAATTTTGAAGTCTATATTTTGGGATGTTTTACCAATACTAGTTTGAATATACGCATAATCAGAGTGCGCAGAGGAAGCGTGATGGTATTTCTTTAAATAAAACTGTTTTAAGAGATTGTACGGCTAGTTAAGTAAGAAAATGTTTCTAAACAAGACATGATATTTTAACAAGAATGAAAAAGAGATTTTATATATTTTGAATTTTAAAGTTCGATTAGGTGAATATGAAAACAAAAATTTGAATATTAAATGAGTATAAAAGTTAACTTATAAATGGGTTAATCTGGAAACGATTGAAATAAAAATTTGAAATAGATTGAGTATTTCGGAAATATAATTCTATCTCTTCCCTTGTCGATGGGTTTTGCTCAACCCATTGTCATATTTTGAATATCACCCCGAATTGTCATTATTCAACTTTATTTCGGAATTCTTCCTTTTTCCCTGCTCAGATAAAGCCTTGGACAAGTGAACTAATTTAGATTTGAAACCAGTATTTTGAATTATCTCTAAAATTGAACTTGATTTGTGTTAAGAGCAATAGAATTTCTAATACTGAATTTAGCCAAGATGTTATATTGCAAGATAATTGAACGATTAGGGAAAATTTTATTTGAGAACTTAGATTTAAATTTCTAATTTGAGCATTTAGTCTTATAATTGATAAGAAAACCATGGGTTCCGTAAGAGTAAGTTAGAAAGATAATTTTCTTACGGTCATAGACCTCTAAGTACTAGATAATATCTATCCCAGTTCTCCTTAATGGTAGGATAGCAGCTCTGAGTTTAACTCAGAGGATGCGATTTTTAAACAAGACCCGTGACGACCCTATTAATCACAAGATCATAGAAGTATCATTAGACTCTACCTTTAGTGAGAATTAGATAGAGTGCCCTGAGAATGATATGATCCTTTGTTCTGACCATTTCATTTCTGATATGTTGAGGGAGAAATTCGAATTTAAAATTTGTGAAGGAGTTTAAATTTATTCGACTTCCTTTTCGAGGACGAAAAGTTTCTAAGGGGGGGTGAATGTAACATCCCAGAATTTTAACTATGTTTGATATGGATTTTTATTTATAATTTTGGATTTTCTGAATATAAATTGATTTTATTAGGTTTAAATATAAATTTTAACTTTGTATAAGTATTTTGTTTTATTTATTATGATTTTTATAAGAAAACTTATTTTGAAAATTATAATTATTAGATTTATGTTTAAGTAATGATATTTTCTGATTTTGATAATATTGATTTGTAAAATATGAATTTGGTAAAGAATAATTTATTTTATGATTTTACAAGAATAATAATTATTATTTTATTTATTTTGATAAGTTATATGATAAGTTTTACTTGAATTATAAATGAGAATGATTATTAATAAGTTTGGATTTGTTGATACTATTTGTCGTTCGATCGGATTTGTCAAACTATAACATGAATTAGTAGCGTTAGAATTAAGCGTTGCCTTTAGTTTTCATAGCATTTAAGGGAAATGCTACCAAAAGTTCACCTTCTCTTCTTAAGACAAGTGTTAAGACACATGTCTTTATGCATGCTCCCTTTCATGCATGATTGCCACTTGTCCTATGATGTGTCACTCTCTCCTTACTCCTCCTTTCCTATAAATACCACCCTTTCCTTCCACTTTTTCTTTCATTCTCATTTCTTTTCTTTCTCTTCTTCTTAAAGCTTATGGCCATGGTTTCCATGGCATAAGTCTTCCTCTTTTCCACCACCACCTTGCCAAAGTTCGTCATTCTCCCCCTCCTCTTATAATATAAAGAGAGATTAGTGTATATTATATTATATATATTTTTGTGAAGAAGACGTTGCGCCGAAATATTGTCCGACGATTCACTCAACTAGGCTCACCTACCGTGAAGATTTGGAAAGCTGTTAGGTGAGAACTTCTAATTTAATTTTTTTTTAAATTAGTTAATTTTAATTAGCTGAGATTAATTATAATTTGTTGATGATGATTGTGTGATGGATGTTGATGTTTGAATGGTTGTTCATGAATTAGATAATACACTGAACACGAGTAAGCGTTATTGTCTGTAACGCTTGTGCACAGTTTAATGTTGTTGTGATGAATGAATTCATATCCATTTGATCGTATAGTTCATTTGGATAGATATGATTGCATTGTATGATCACACACACACAAACACACCGTGGTTGTGGAATATATGGGTGATTGATTTAGATTCTCCTTCATATATATGATTTTATTTAATTATTAAATAAGATTTAAAAAAATTTGGTTTTGAATTTAATATCAACTTTTAAATATTGAATTAGGAGTTGGAAAATAATTTAAATTATGTATTGATTTTGTATAACGATCTTTATATCTATGCAAAACTGGTTTTGGAAAAAAAAAATATTTTTTAATTTAAATTCGAAATGAGATTTTTAATTTGAATATGGTTTTTATATAATAATGATATAATATACACCAGAACGTTCTAGGATGACAGAGAGGATAGTGTCTAGGCTTGGGTTTGGAAAATCAGTTTCCTGCTCTCCCTGGCTATCCCTAACTGATCCGACGGATGGGACGGTTAAATAAAAATCTAATTTGAAATTATTTGAATGGTGATTTAATTAGAAGGAAAAAGTTGTGTTTTAAATCCAAATAATTTGAAAAGTCAATTTAAATGATTTATATAAGTTTATAATGATTTTTAAGGTAATTTGAAGTATTTAAGAATAATGATTATTTTGGTCAAAATTAGAGCTTGTCGCATTATGGCAATATGTAAATGCTTATAACTTTTCCAATTTAAATCGGATTTCCACGAAACGAAAAACGTTTGATTCCTATTTACAAGAGCTTTCAAATGAGTGAAAGCAGATTTTAATTTCGGGTTATAGTTTTCAAGTTATGTTTGAAACCGTTTTGGAAAAGATCGATGTAAGAACAATTGTTGCCCATAACTATAAACAGCTATTTTTAAATTATTTAAAAATATGGAAAAAATTTGTAAAATCATTACAAATTAGGAAAAGGTGTTTTCAATTGTAAAATTTAAGTTTTGGCTAAGATAAACGATATTTTGATCAAAATAGTTAGGATAACTATTTTGTAACACTTTTGTAACACTTTTGGAACGCTATTGTAACGCTTTCTTCGAAAACAATCTATTTTGAAGTTTTAACCCGTAAACGATGTTCCGAACTATAAGTAATGATTTGTGGAATGTTTTCAAAGGTTTAAGAGTATTAGAAATATTTTTATGGAATTTAGATTTATACTAATATGGGTTTTTAATACTAAATAATTGGATATGGTTGGAGATAAATCTTCGGATGTTTGATATTAGTTCGGTAAATGAAAACTCTTATTATCTGAGGAATTTAAAAGGGTATTTCACCGTTATTCCGCTTATAATATGAGTTGGATACGAAAATTAATATTGAAGATAAGTTGATGGTATCTCTATCCAGATCTAATGTCAAAGAATTGAATAAACCTTTCAATTAAGATACGGGTTCTCACCTTGATTTAAATAAGCTAGATAGAAATAATCTTCGATATTTGGTATGAACCTCATGATGTAAATGTATACTATCTGGGGAATTTGAAAGATATTATTATATCGTTATTCTACTTATAGTATTCGTTGATTATGAGAATTTATATCGAATATAAGTGGATAAATTTCTGTGTAATTTATGATTCAAAAATCAATTTGACTTGGGTTTTTTCATGAATCGTATCTTCAATAATATCATTCTTGAAACTGATGAGATTGAATGGTGGAAATTCATGTCGTAATTGGGGATTTAACCAAATCTTTGATTCGAAAAAAAATAAAAGTAAGGAATTGAAGCGAAGTTAAAATCTTTGATTTCAAAGAAGAGATAAGATGATAACGAGATGTATGGAATTTATAGTAATTCAAATCTTGAGTCGTAAATGAATTGATAACTATATGGAAGGAGATTGGAATTGAAAAGCCTGTGTGAACCATAGCTACTGTTTAAAGTACGCTTATTACTTGGAAAGACCGGGATCGAGCATATGTTCGAAAACCATTCCAAGTAATAATACGACGTTATGAAGCAATTCAGGACTTGGTAAACGACAAATGAAGACCGGGAATATTTGAGTTGTTTAGATTGATTGTTGATTAATGTCTCGGTTGGGTAGGCCACCCGATACGAGATGTGAGTTGCATGAGACCTGAACAAATTTAAGTATTTTCGGGTTGTTCCGTTCAGACCCAGAACGGTCTTGCATGGATGGTGTGCCTGACATTGAAATTGACCGCATAACACTGATTTCCGTTAATGTATATCGGATTTGTGGCAATATATTATCCTTGTCTCTAAGTCATATGAACTTAGAGGGTATGCATTGATTTAAATCAGTGATATGTCGTGAATTGTCAATGCGGCATACCCAAGTTATGAGTCGAGCTAGTGATGATCAAAGAATGGCTTATCGAAGCATCGCTTTGCGTATGACGTGACATCGACAAACCTCACACCCCGGATTGATGAGAAACTGGCGGTTAGGTTTTATACTTATATATGAATTAATGATGAAGCTGTGCAGCAGTGGGAAACCACTTATGAACTTGGGGAAGTTGGGTATGTTCGGGGGGCCGTGTCTGGTCGAAAACCGTTGATCTGCCCTGACGATGTGTATTCGGTGTCCGCGTATGGTCGAAAAAGCCGTTGAGGCACTTCGTTTTGTATCCCTGATTGATCTTTCGTGCCAGGAATCATCAAGTTGGAAATCCAAATTTCTTATGCGAGCCATACGATTTTGATTGTATATATATATGGCAACATATATTATGGGGTATATGCTGTCTAGGATTAATGCATCTACTTGCGAAATGTTTTCCACACTATATATATATTATGGTATTGAAGAGAATTTTACGTATGAAAGCATATTTGGTTGTCATAAGATAAAACTCGCCCATCTGGTGTGCGCTTGCATTGTGTGATGTGGGACGAGCTTATGATAGCTTCATTTTCAAAAGACATTGCGCCTTTATATGCACGGGTATCCACCTGGAGTAAATCCGTTCCGCGTTAGCGGCGTGATCCGGTGAAGTTCCCAACTTTAAGAATGAACCTAACTGTTTTTGAGTTCTCACACCAGTCCCACGACTGACCTGGAGTTTATTGTTCCCTCACCTAAACTCTGGGTGCCCATAATTTTTCACGGGCAGCTAGTAGTTTAGTTTGCAGTTATAGATCGTTGGAGCAGGATTCAGAGCGCTTTTAGAGTTGGAGTTCACACAAGAGTTTGGAGCTTCTGCTATTTCATATGATTTTCTTCCGCTGAGAGTATATTTTCTTTTCTTCCACTGTATGTGTTGTAACTCTGATATTTTATGTAACTCTGATGTAACATTGTATTTTGCAATGAAAAATTCTGTTATTTTGTTCAATATATGTATGCACCCATAACAATTCGTCTTTTTGAACGATTTGAGTCGGTTTAATTACCGGCAAGAATTGGGCTAAAAGGCGGGTCGTTACAGAAATGGAAGTGGAAATCATTTTTAAAACGAATTTGTTTATAAAATACGTTTTAAAACGAAATCGACGATATATATTATATATATAATGGTTAAAATAGAATGCGCCGCGCAGCGACCGTTTGTGAATTTCATACATTAACTTCAAATTGATGTAACGGGAGATCCGACTATCGGATTTAACTAAAACCGGAACCTTGGGTTCTATTGAAAAGAGCCTTCCAACGAATATAAGAGATTTAAATTTGAACGGTTGGATTTCAAATTACGTCCAAATCAATTTTAGAAAAGGTCACTATGGATGCAGACCGACTGAAATGGCGATATTAAAATTATTAAAAATATGGAAAATTTGTGTAAAATCATAATAAATGATTTGGAAAGATTTTGGATGAAAAATTCCACATTTGAAAGGATAAAATATATTTTTATCGAAATGAACTAGTTATTAACTAAAATAATAATCCAATGTTTTTAAATTTATAAATTGGATTTGAAATGGTTTTGATATAACCAGAATTTTCCAACGTATGAATTGGAATGGATTAGAATGGAAATAATCTTCAGAATATTTCGATATTGGATTCCGTGATTGTACGGATATTGTTGAGGAATTTTGGAAGATATAAATATCGTTATTTCAAATACGATATTTATTAAAGCCGATAAACATTCTATTCAGAGCCTTGTATTTAATATCAATTAGGATTTTGGGCTTGTCCAGTATGGTGTCTTAAATAACATTGTTCTTAAACCCAGTTGAAAAAAGAATAAATCTTTTAATTAAGATTTAGAGAAGTTTACCAATTAATTAATATTTAATTGGAATTGAATTGAAATTGGATTTTTGGGTTTATCCTGAATGGTGTTTTAAATAACATTTGTTCTTTAACCCAATTAACAACGAAGTTAGGATTTGGAATTTATAAATCTTTTTATTAAGATTTAATCGAAAATTTACAAAGTAAAGTTTTCCAATTTAATATATTAAATTGGAATCGAATGGAATTCGATGTGGTAATAATCGAGATGAGCTTCTATGAAGGAAGACTGTTACTATGTATGGAATTTAAAAGGCTTCGCAGTTATTCCATTTATACTATTAGTCTGATACGGAAATTCATATTGATTTTGACTGATCTGATTTCTGTGGAGGTTCCATTTTGATGGAATAGGATTATGGGGTTTATCGTGAACTATGTTTTAAATGACATTGGTTCTTTAACTCAGTTAAAGATGAGATTAATTTCTTAAAGTTGAATAATCATAAAATGTTGATTTTTGAGATTAAAACTAAACTAGAGTTATAATGAATCTTTAATTAGATTGGAATGAGAATGGGATAATTAAAATTATCGAATTCATGAAATAATCGAGGATAGAACACCACCAGTTTTACTCCAGACGATAGTTAAATCTTTAATTAGATTTGAACGTGAAATGGTAATTAAAATTTACCGATAACACCGTGGGTGTTAGTTATGGAGTACTACCAGTTTTGCTCCATGGGATTAATAGGTTGGGATTGGGATTATTAGAAAAAATGATTACTTCGGTAAAGTTCGCTAATCCGGACTAGTTGATAAACCTTAATTTGGTTTAGGATTGTGAAAAGAGAAAATAAAATCTTTTGAAATGGATATCAAAAGGGAGTTTAAAGAAATTGTTTATATGAACTTATCTTTTATAAAATTAGAAGGAACCTTTCCCCAAGATGTGAATGTTTGAATACAAGAATATTCTGGATTGGAATGAGGTGTATGATGTGTTTCTATAACACTTGATTATAAAATACGTGAGTTATTCGGAAAAACTGGGTTCATCCCATTCTGAATAACTGATACGGCGACTAAAAGTCGACGATGAAGATGGTGGTCGAAGACCTTAGATCTTCACATCGTATGGATGATTACTGATGTCTTGAATGGGCTGATCCCCTGAGACAAGGTAATAAGTGGTAATCATCAAAACGTACTTGGAGATCGACTGGATATGCGAGGACCTCTCTCTTGTATTTGACATATGGACGAGGAATAAGGTGTCTTCGGTTTCGTTCAGACACAGAACGGACTTGTTAATGGATGTGTGCCTGACATTGAATTTCATTATGTGTTGATTGATTTCTATTAAATATATATCTATTTGGTGGCGGAGAATTTATTCTCTTGCTTAACACCCTTCTTTGAGATGTACGAGCTTAGAGGTTATATATTGATATACATCAGTTGCATGGCGTGAATTGTCAGTGTGGCATGCTGAGATGCAAATGATCAAGGCTTTTGTTGAAAAGCAGAGTCTTGTGGATGATGATCAAAGCACGGCTTTAATTAGCATAGCGTTATGTATAGCGTTAATTCGTGAGCTTCACACCCGGGTATGAACCAGAAACGAGATGAGGAACCACAGGGAGTGCATGGATTTCTTTCTAGCTAGGAGTGATGCCATGGTATTACTTATGTGGATGTTAGAAAGCGAGGTATCTCAGATTTGATTCCATAGTGTCTCTTGACATGGTCGAAATACTGATCAGATTTTATGCCCCATAGGGCAGAGAAATGTATTGTTCAGGAATAACCAATCCACTAAAGTAAGTGTGGACCGGCCCTGCCAGATTCTAGGTGCAGTTGCGGCTGAATCCAGAGGCACGGGCTAGAGTGTCTCGAATCGTATGGAGAGATCCCTTGCCTTGGTCCATGATGGAAATCTAATTTCCAATACGACATTGTGCGGTTTTGATTGTAAAACTAGTATGGTGACATAATATATGGTACCTATGCCGTCTATGATTGTTACATTTATATTTGAAGTTGATTTTGAAACTATGCACTTATAGTAATATCAAAATGTTTTTTTTTTAAAACGTACCAAGCATGTTTGGCTATTATAAGGTAAATCTTTATCCTCTGGCTTGCATTGCATTGTGTGATGGGACCCGAGTCTTATAATAGCTTCATTTTTCCAAAAAGCATTGCGTTGTTTTATTTTAAACTGAGATTCATGTGGATTAAACCCGTTTCGTGTTCTACGGCATGGTCCCGTGATTTCCCAACTTTTAAAGTAAAATTTTAATAACTGTTTTAATTCTCACACCAGTCCCACGACTGACTCGGAGTTTATTGTTCCTACCTAAATGTTGGGTGCCCATATTTTCCACATGGACGGCTAGTAGTTTTGGTATTTACAGATATTTCTTTTCACAGGACCCTGGATTCACAGATGGAGCTATATTCACAGAGCTTTGTATCCGTGTACTTCTTTCAGCTGTGTAAGTTTATGTATTTATACATTTAAAATTTCCACTGCTATGTAAATTAATTTAAATCTCTGATATTATTTTTCCGCTGTGTAATACTATTTATTCTCTGATATTGTTGTACTCTGATGTGAATTGTAGTAGCAGCAATGAAATGTTATATTGTTTGTGTTTGATGCGCCATGTTCTCAAAGTAGTCCGCTATTCTCCGTCTCTTCGGAAATCGGGGGATTTCGGGTCGTCACAGTGCGCCTTCATTCCTAGCAGCCTATCTTAGCCTTGGTAAAGTCAAGCCTTCGGGTGGGGCAACTCAAAGAGGAGAAAATCCGAGATGCTCCAAGAGGTATACTATTCCAATAATGTACTAATCCTTTATTAGCTTATTTCAAAGAAAATATTATTTTTCGATTTAATTTTTAATTCGTACAAACTTACTCGTATAGTTATTTTATTTTCATTTTTTATAGTTGGGGTGGTACTTTATTCAAGAAAATCATTCACTTCGTTATCTCAATGGCTCAAACCTATGACCTCCATAATCTAACAATTTCATAACACTAACCAGTTGAGTTAGTGGTATTTTATATTATTATGTTTTATTTTAGTTCAACCATATTTATTTAAAAAAAATAAGTGTATAAATATATATACAAAATAAAATTGAAATTCTAATCATTTAACAACAAGAACTGCTACTACTAAGCCATTAATCTCAAACAAGTTAGGGTTGGCTGAAGATGGAAACCAAAAAACTCATGACAAGTCACTTTAACGGTAATAATAACAACAAGGGAATTAAAGATAAAGGTATAAATAAAGATAAAATAAAGTAGAATAATTGTAACGTCCTACCTTTTTGACTGCTTTAAACCAGTGTTTAAACCAATTTAAAACATCCAAATTAACGGAGCGTTATTTAGATTACAGAGTTTAAACGCAGAATCAACACAGAAAAACATAAAATAAAGAATAAGACAGTGTTGAACAACAAAATAACTTTTATATATAGTCAGAGTTTTATACAAGATTTTTCATTCAACGGAATTTAAAAACAAGACAAATAAAATCTTTACTATTTAAAATTCAGAGTGCGCTGTCTCTTGGAATCCCAAGCTTCATCAATCTTCGCATCCTAAGCTGTGATATCTAAATCTGCACTGCTCAGGTCTGACCTAAGCGTTCCATGCAAAACATAAAACCCTCGAGTCAGGATTAATCATAGTTCAAGTAAATTAACTTCAATATAAACTAAAATAAAATAGTTAATCCTATCATCGATGTCATATAAATAAACAGCTGTGGTATCTGTTCATATCAATTCAATCTTTTTCCAAGGACGAACGGTATCAGTGTCTGCAAGTGCATATGTATATATATTATCCATGTATGCACCGCGTCAACGTCCCGAGCTGAATATAAACAATAACGTAGGCAATTACAGGAGCTTGCATATACACGTATGTGTGTTTGTATACATATATACACACATACATATATTGCCTCAACATCCCAGGAGCCAAAAACACAAATGCACTGTAATGAATAGGGTGTGCGCAAATATTATATAAATAGGGTAGCATAACAGTGTGTTTAAAGACAAGTAGCAACACAGATGTATATGGTTATAATGGACAAGAGGAGGCAGCCCCAAATAATAAAGATATGTAACAGTCGGCTCAAATGCCGTAAGGAGGCAGCACGCATTTCAGAGTACCAACATGGCATATGTCATGCTGAATAATTCAAGTGAAAACATATGGAAATTTAAGAAAGTAATGATCTACAAGTTTTAGAACATTAAGACTCATGTATGCAGCATGACAAAATAAAGGGTTCATTATTAAAACAGGGTAATTCATACTCCATCCGTGTGCATAAATGTATATTGGGCATATTAGACAATTTCAAGGAAACATGTATACCGAACAAACTAAATAGTTTCAGGAAAAGCCTGTGTACTAGCAGTATAAGTTTAAAAGGGTTGCACACTTAACAATCCATTTATTAATATACAATAAAATACCACTAACTATTTGGATAAAATATCTTGGGGTTCACCGTACATCAGACTTACATAATGCTGAATGCTACAAGGAAAAGGAAAAAGAAGAAAATATATCTTTTAGGAAAAAAAAATTCTGCAATGTCCCATTCATGCATATATATATATATATATATATCAGAAAAATGGAATGTATACATAGCAGTTCAACAGCTGGCACTTGAATAAATAGAAGGTCGAACCATACACCATAGTGGGAATTTATATGTATATGTGTGTTGTTCAGGTTCCACGTACCACATCATTTTGGGTTTCTGATGTAACAAGCAATGACTACTAAATACCAAGGTTATGTTTAAATTATTCCATGCCAAACAAAGTATATATGACCACTGCATTACATGGGATCTGTATATAGATAAATGCAACACTAAATGTGTACAAGTCCACTAGGCATACATATTTTTGGACATAACTACATATGTAAGTATCAATATTTCTACAGATCAATTAGGTGCAGTTAATTCTTATTAAAAATTCCCTTTATTTGAATTCTAAAATCTCTTCTTCTTCTTTTTCAGCGTGAGAGAATATTTCTGCACATCAAATATCTTTGGGACTTGACATTTATAAAATCCTTTTAATATACAGCAAAAATGATATATATATATATATAATTTCAATATAGAACATTATGATGGAAAGTGTTTAAGATAGTGAACACTGAAATACAAGCACACCTAAAACTTTACAAGATTTCAGTCAGATTGTTTGCAAAAAGGGTTGAAGTAGCAAATAGGTTTTTGGGCAAGGATTTATATATTTCCAGTATTGATATCCATCGAGAAACATTTGGGGGAAATATTAACCCAAAGTATTTCCAGAATAAAAACATGTGAATGTTATAGCGAAGAAAATCAATCTTCTCAAAAACTGAAAGGTATCACATTGTTTACAAAAACTCTTGAAATCAATGTTCTGTTCATGGCATGTGTTCAGTCATTCATTCGTAGCGACAAATTAAAGCAACAATCATGAAATCAAAGGATTCACGCACAGATCAGGCCAAACCGTGAGTATAATCAGAAATTTCAGCAAAACCCAAGACAACCCAACCAATTAACATATTCTAATTAAAGTTTCACTTGAATTGAATAATATTTAATTCTTAATAGTACTTGTGCAATATTAAGACGGTTCGGAAAATTCCTTATGTGAATCAATCGTAGCTGCTCGTTAAGCCATTTCAACAAAAAACGATTATACTCTAACTATACATAAACACACATCAGCACATACACAACTGGAAATCACACCTAACTCAGTCTCTCTCACACACGCGCACACCCCCACATAAATGATTTTAACCAACCTACCCAATGCTTATTGTCAAAACATAGTGGCCAAACATTACCAAGTGCTCACGGTTATAACATAGAGGGCAAAATTTTACCAAATAATAACATCAATTCCACAGTTTGCCTCATATATTAATGAAACAAGTTTACAACTTTTTACCAGAAGATAACAAAACCAACTTTTGAAATAATTTAAGTTTAACATTCCTAAAGGAATTAGGGGATGTAACACTTGCGGCAAATAATAGTATGTAAATGGTCACAAACTAGTTTAGTTTCGAACTGTCAAATGAAGGTAAATGGCCAGTCTACAGGGTGTAGAATATAACTTGGAACTGCCCAGCAAACCATTTGAGAAATGTTTCCAACAAACTCATTTAAATGAAGATCAACAAAAAAGGGACCAACTATTTTATTCGGATTAATTATTGAAGTTGATCTACTTGAAACAACAATTAATCGTGAGTGACTGCTCACCTTGAACACAACGGCAAGGAGGCGCGGGTTCGGCTTCAGTTGGGGCATCGTTGGGCAGTGACGAGGAAACCTTGGTGCAGCGGAACGTCAGGTCTTCTTTGGCCTGAGATAGCTTCGCGATTGAAAGGCAACGACTTCACATAAAAGGTGGAGAATGGCGATTTGGTTCCGGAGGAAGGATAGGGTTTGGCATCTTCGATTTGGAGGTGATGTGGCTTTGAATGGAAGCCATTTACAATGAATATGGGTGGAAGACTAATTTGGGAAAAACTAAATTGGCTGAGGAAAATTGAAACAAAACGTGATTTTTATAGAAGTGGAATCGGAGATAAGATCAAAGTAAAATCAATAGGGTTTAGGGAGCAGCGCGGCTCAAATGTAGGCCTGTGCAATTTTTTTTCTAAGGTATGTTACAACTAATTTAAATCTTATATTATTCTTACCGTGAATACCTCGAACCGCTCTATACTCGTACCACCAGCTAAATCTCCAAACGTGACAAAAATTATGTATTTCCTCGTCTTTGCATTCTGAATCATCTGATTTCGTCAGTGTACGATAATATTTTATTTTTAAATTATTTAACGGTCCACTAATTGTTCACACAAAACTCCGTTCGTTTTAAAATTTGAAGTGTTAAATTTAATTCCTTATATACACAAATATCCACATATCAAAACAAATGTCCATATATTTCAACAAATAACATTTTCAATTTATTTAACGTCAATAACGTTTATTTTCACATTCAATCGTTCATATTTTTAGTTGAATTCCGAACCCAACTTAAATATCCAACCATATTTAATTCAAATATTCACAATAAATATTCGATTTTCAATCAATCATTCTAAATAAAATATCAGGTTTAGTTCATATACCAACCATATATTAGATTTTTAGTCCTAACCTAATTACCGATCTAAATTTTTTATTATTAATAGTTAAATCTAAATTAATCTCATATTCTATTTGTCAAAATTTCTGGGACGTTACAATAATTAAACAAATAATAATAGTGATAATAATGAATAAATAAAAAAACCAAGATTGTGATGATGGTGGTGATACTAGTAAACACAGATACCGAAGACCAACACTATGCGTTATCCCCTATTCCCTATTTACTAGTCTTGTAATCTAAAACTTATAACGCTCTTCCTAAACTAACCCTAAGCTCAAGGTTTTGGAACATGAACCAGTAACTTCCACATGCTCCTATTCAACATTAGCTGTTTGGATATATTCTAGTTTATCAAGTCCCTTTTTACTGCATCCTCACATGTCATCCTTAGTCGAACTCTACATTTCTTTGAGCATTTGGTTTGGCCAATAACTCTAACGAGGATAAATGCATTGTGAGGTCTCCGTTAGAGATTTACAAATCATATTAAACAATGTTGAACTAGCATCTCTTTAATTTGTGCAACTCCAAGTTTGTTCTAAATATTATCATTTCTAATTCTATCTTATCTGGTATGCTCACAGCTCCTTCGTTGCATACATGTCTCTGCTACACTTATCTCTTGGATATGTTGCCTTTTAGGAGGCTAGTTCTTTGCATCAAATAACATCGTAGGTCATGTTGATATCATGTACAACTTTAATTTAAGCTTCTGTCGGATTTTACTATCACATAGAATGTTAGATTTTAGTTGCTATTCCACCTATCCCGCTCGAATAAAACTAACATTTTCATTAATCTCACGACCAAATTGCAACGTGGATGCTATATATCGAAAGGATTCTCTCTTGGCACTTCTTGTCTGACCAGCGTGATGTCTCCATCCTTTGACCTGGCACTGTTGAGCTCGCATTTCATATAATCTATTTTAATTCTATTAAGCCTGGAACCTTTTGATCCTAAAGTCTTCCTCCATAACTCCAATTGTCTATTAACCCTATCCTACTTTCTCAATCAACACAATATCATTAGCTAGAACCCTAGTTTAAAGAAAACTAGAAAATTATAGATCGAATTACAAAGTTGATACAACTAAAGAAACCTTTAAAAAAATTCTTATAAACATAAGGCTGACCCGCCTTTTATTTTGTTTTATTTCACTTGAAATGTCGGCTTTCCTTTTATTCCTCAATGGCCACCAAATGACAAATTACGATTTTTGTTTTACCCCTTAAATTGTGATGCTTGAATATTTAATGCAATTTGTTCTTTGTTAGCTTCAATTGATTGCTCTTCTCTATTGGGCAATTTGACCTTTGCAGATGATTAAAAATTTGAGAAAATATGTGAGTTGCTCTGATTTATTTTGTCAATTGAATTGTTTGGTTTTTCAATGCAAAATGCCTATGATGAAATAGGTGTATTTATAGGGTATTTGAACCCTAACATCTTTGATTTCTTCATGAAGACTTGCTGTGATTTGGTCTCGATATTGTGTGATTACCAGTTTGATTTCTAGAAGTATTTGAATGATTTTTTGCCCAAAATATGCTCTTGTGATTTCCTAGAAAGATTTGAAATTGGTTGCCGAATATGTTTCCTGATATTTGCAATATTTACTCCATGCCCATTTGACTCACGTGATTTTTGGAAACATGAATTGATTAATTTCTTGCATGACATTCCAGATTTGAATTCTTTATACCTTGCCATATATGCTAGATTGTATATTTGAGAAATCTTGTTGCCAAACATTCTTAAATTGTTTTCTAGAAACATTGTTGAAATTAGGCAATTGAATTCTTCTTGGCAAAAATTCATCTGTGAGTAATTCTCTGTTTTGAATTCCTATATCTGCCTTTATTTCCTGACTTTATTGATAAGAGCAGTTTCTAGGCTTCCACATATTACTGATAAGAACATACATGACATGTTTACTAAATCTGCTCATGTGTACTACCATGTTTTTTTTAATTTGACATGGTCTTCATGTTACACTTACCTGATCTTCATGTTGCGGCGCCAGTTCATGTTGATTTGAGTCTTGCTTGCATTGTTTAATCTACACATAACTATTGAACCTCTTCGTACTTTCTATGTGCATCTCTATTCGTATATGAAGCTTGCTATGTGCATCTCTCTTCGTACGTGAAGCTTGCCATGTGCATCTCTACCCATGTTCCTGTTTTCACTGCCTTGTCCTTGTTACTTGTAAACTTTGGCATGAGTTGCTGCATTCATTTGGCATTGTGAACTATTGCATACTTGGCATTGTGTATTTCTGTTGTTAGCTTTGACTTTGATTGTTATAGCCATTTTGCCTGAAGTACATTTGTGTGACGACCCCAAACCCCCGTTCCACAGTGGCAAGGGTAATCTTTGGAACATAACACATAAACATATAATAGCAGAACAAAAATATATAAACACACTAGATAATTTACAACATAATGCACTGGATAAACATAATCATCGGAGTTACATAGTATACATGATCATACTTAGTACAAAATACAGTTTAGCTTTACATAAAATGTCTACAGCGGAATCAAAACATAATATGTACAACAGGAGCTGAACAACATAAAAAGAAAGAAATGACAGAATCCATCTTCAGCTCCATAGCTATCCAAAAAGGGGCCTGCTAAAACTTGAATACAAGGATGCCCATGTAGAAAATAGGGCACCCGAATTTGCAACTGAAACAAACTACGAGTCACATGGGACTGGTATGAGAAATCTACTTAATTTACTTAATACTAAGGCCAATCACAGGACCACGCCGCTAACGCGGAATGGGTTTACTCCATTGGGTTGCCAGTGCTAAAAAAAGTGAATAATTAAAACATTGCAATGCTTTTTATAAAAATGAAGCCATTATTAGACTCAGTTCCCATCACACAATGCAACGCAAACCAGAGGATAGAGTTTTACCTTATAATGGCCAAAACATGCTTGATACGAATAAAACAAAAGCATTTAATATTATTACTAGTGTTTATATGTTTCAAAAACAATTTCAATCATAAGTATCAATCATAGTTGGCATGGGTACCATATATCATGCCGCCAAATATAGGTTTACAATCAAAACCGCACGATATCATATTTGGAAATTGGATTTCCGTCATGAACCAAGGCAAGGGATCGTCCTTACCGCTTCGAGACGCTCTAGCCAGTGTCTCAGGCAAGTACTCTGTCAAGCCTTTGGACCGTCAGGCCCGGTCCACACGGAGTGGATTAAAATGCCTGAACACTGCGTTTCCCCGCCCTGTGGGGCATCAACTGGTCATATATGGACCAAACCATCGGCTACAAAAATACCAAAATAACCGAGGTGCCTCGCTATCCATCATCCACATAAGTAAAATGCTCGGGCGTGTAAAACCCAAAACACCTCTCCTAGCTAGAAGAAAACGCATGTCTTCCCTGATGTCTTCTCCCGTTTCTGGCTCATACCGGGGTCTGAGGCTCGCGAATCAATGCTAAACACAAAGCTAGCTATTTAAAGCCATGCTTTGATCATCAACCACAAGTGTAACACCCCGTATTTTCTGTGAACGTATAAGTAACAAATTAAAATATACTTAATTTTTAGGTGAAGAATTAAGGGAAACGGGTTGCACCATTGTGTTTGTCTCGAAATTTTGTTTGAGATAGAGTCAGAGTGTGCGCAAAACGGATACCGTATGAAGAAGATATGGATGAACGAAGTTAGGCAAAAAAACCGGAAACAGGCCAGAATACACTGGCGCACTTGTGAAGTGCGCCAGTACAAAAACACACTGGCGCACCTGCCAAGTGCGCCCATACCGATCCAGCACAGAATTCTGGAGTGTTCTGTGATGACGTGTCTTCTTCTAAGTGGCTGGATGACCTATCTTCGAGCTGGGTGGTTCTGATAACTTCTGGACTGATCTGAAGGCTCTAAATCACCCTATTCTCCTATAAAAACACCCCAAAACCTCTCTCTCTCTCACCACACAATTTCATTCTGCCTATACTCTACCTCTAAAATAAATAAATAAAATAATGGCGTCGCTACTCTGCTGGGATCAAAACTAGAACTAGTACATCTTCCTCCAAATCTGAGTAAGATTAAAAGAGAACTACTGCAACTCTTGTTCTATAATCCAATTAAGGCAAGTGCATTTATTTTCTGATATGAATTTTAATCATTATCTTGACATAATTATAAAACTGAATCTGAGATTATGCCCTTTTTCTATTTATCAGATCTGTTCCTCTGTTTTATTATTCTGTTTGTTCTGTATTTCTTCCTCCTTTCTTTCTTTTTGTTTGATAGCCAGGCTACCACGAGGCTGAGCCAGATCTCATAAGAGATGAACGCATAAACGCTAAATTTGGGAAGAATATTGAATGAGGCATAATTGATTTGTAACTAATTTGAGGATACAATGCATTTTGTAATTCTGGACATAAATTTGAGGCATATTGTATAAGACGATCTATGACTTGGAAGGAGAGGATTATTGTGACCTAGAACATAAAGAACATAGGTTGAACTTAAAACATAAATCTGAGACATATAATTGGGCATGTTGTATTTAAAACATAAGGTGTATTTAATATATGTCTTGAGTTTTGAGGCATAAAGAATATTGGACATATTACTTGGGATTTGTGGCGTAAAGCTTAACTGTGAACATGTAACTGATTTGGATGCATAGTACAAGTTTTAATTCAAGATCTAGATCTGGACATACTATATATATTATAGTCTGATATTTGAAAAAAAAAAAGAGAATTAATTTGCATTTAACTTTGGTGTAAAGATCCATATTAAGATTGGATAATTATTAAGTGTGAATACACCTAAATAGGGGGGTTTTTGGATATGTGACATGCATTGTAATCAATGGCTATATTTGGCATAATTTATATGTAAGGTTTTTGGAGAATATTCTGAACTATGCAAGTTTAACTAAAAATTGGGATATATGTTATATGGTGGATTATGACCATAATTTGGGCATATAAGTTTAGGCTTACCTTATGAATTAGGCAAGATATGTGAATAGGACTTAAGGAATGTTTAAATCGGCTAAAACTGTTATCTGCTTATTATGTTAAATTTGCCTAATCTGCTAAACCTGTTACCTTTTTAATCTATTGAATTGCCTAAACTGTTACATATGTTGAATCGCCTAATCTGCTAATTTTGCCTAATCTGCTAAATCTGTTGAGTTGCCTAATCTACTAAATCTGTTGAACCGCCTGAGCTGCTAAATCTGTTGAAAAGCTGAATGATTTTAATTTGTGTAAAACATGTTAATTTTTTTAATCTGCTGCGACTTGGAAAGAAGTCAAATATATTAAATTGACATAATTAGTCTGATATTTGTATAATTTGTAATGGAATAAACTGGTTAAAATAAAAATGCGGAGACACGAGGTTAGACTCATGTTTGCGGTAGAAGCCTGCCCGGACCCAACCGGCTTAACCAGCAATCGCAAACTGCTAGTCTAATGTGAGAGGTCGTAGGCATAAATAAAATATGCTTAGACATGAGGTTAGGTCTGGCTTGTGGCAGAAGTCTGCCCGGAACCGCCCGGCTTATCCAACGACCACAAGCTGCCGACCTAATGTGAGAGGTCTGCGCACTAATATTTAATTAATGCAAATCTGAGATAAATATGATGTTTAAAACGTGTTGGGTAGATAAGGCTAAACCAACTGGACTGATGAATTAATAAACCTGTTTCGTGAATCTGTAGCCTAATACAAAGTTAGACAATCTGTAAGTCTGTTAAAACTATACATCTGATCCGTTAGTCTGAAAACCTGTTGACGTGATTTTGTGGTCCGTGAACTAGTTGATTCTGAACTCTGTAGGCCTAAAACTTGTAAACAAGTTAATCTGAAATCTTTTAGTCTGGGGACACAAGGTTAGGAGGGAAAATACTTGCGTCATCCATTGTTTGGGACCCATATTAGTCAGTAACCCTTTCTGGTATCAAAACTATGACCCAACAGTAGGTAGGGTCTGGACAAGCTTACTGAACTAATTATAAGTGGTTCATTCTGATAATGGAGAAGGGTGTTGATGGTGCGTTCCAACCGGGTCATGTGCGTACATGGATCCCGGTCTGCCTCTAAGGATGTAAGACGCCGTGACATCTGTAAACAGGTCTGTGTCATTTAAAGGTTGCCACTTTGGGGAGTGATACACCCTTCTGTGGGGCTAGCACAGGGTATTTATGTATTAGGGAGCCGATCGCTTGGGGTAGATTTAGGGTACACTTAGTTCTGTCTGTTTCCGTTGGGGTACCGTTTGTTTCTGTTGGGTGGTAACACCTGTCTGTTTCTGCATGGTACCGTCCGTTGGGGTGGTAAAGGCCCATTTACTAGTGTACACCTAATTCTAACATTCTGTTTCTGTAGGGATTATTTTGTTTCCATCTCTAATTTCGTTTATGTACCTTCTGTCTGTTGGGGTGGTAAAGGCCCATTACTGGCATTCTGTTCCTGTATAGATTATTCTATTCCGTTTTTGTTTCAGTTTGGACATTAGGGTAACACCTAATCCTGTTATACTAGTATTAGTGTAGAGAAGTAAAATATAACTAAGAAGCATAACTTGGGCTATATCATTATGTTTCTTCTGTTTAGCTTGGATATACCAGTCACTCATGTTGTTGTTGTCTCTTATCCAGCTTTATTTTCATGTCATGATATTATTATCTGTTCATATGCTAAAAATCACTGGACTTGCCAGATTTTATGTCTGACCTTGCTTGTTTCCCCCTTTTCTTTCGTCCCCCACCCCCCAGGTTTTTAGGGTGGAAGTATAGGAGCTTGATTCGGATTTTCTCTGCTTGAAGTACCGCTTGGCCTTGGCTCTATCTTTCCATGGCAGTTTATGTTGGGGATTATGATTTTAAAAACTATGCATTCTGAAGGCTTTTGTACAAGGCTGATATTTTGTACTTAAATTCTGATATTGTGATTTGAAAAGATGAAACCAAACTTACTTTGGTTTTCATTGTAATAAAGTTATTAAATTTTCAAGTACTGTTTTATCAGTCTGGTAAATTTCCGTTCTGTCTACTAAAACGCTCCATCAAAATTAAGGCATTCCCTTTGTGAGTGACCTTAACGGAGGTGGGGTGTTACAACAAGGCTCTGCTTTTGAATAAAAGCCTTGATCACAGCATCTTCGTATGCCACGTTGTCAATCTGCAACGTCAGACACACATCCATTTACAAGTCCGTTCTGGGTCTGAACGAAACCACAGGCAGCTTATTCCTCTCCCGTATGTCCAATACAGGAGAGAAGCCCTTGCACATCCGAACGATCAACAAGTACGTCCGGACGACCACCACTGTAACCCCTTCAGGGCAGCAACTCCCATCAAAGGCATTAGTAGCCATCCATTCGATGTGAAGATCCTCGGTCTTGCACCGTCTTCATATCTTTGACTTCTAACTGTCGATCAATTATTTGAAATGAGAATTAACTCGGCCTTCTCAAATAATTCACGTATATTTAGAATTTCAAATCAATTCATTAAAATGGTTAAATTATCTGACATCCATAATTCAGTTCATTAATGTAATTTTCACGTCAAACACATTCAACCATCAAATATCCTCTAAACCGAGTAAATTCACTTTATTTCCAATTATCACTATTTTTATTTATTTATTATATAGCCAATTTATTCAAACGACGCTTCAAGCCATAACGCAGCCATAGCGCTGTTTTTCTCCAGATTTGATTTACACATATCTGAAAATTTATCTGTTGGATCTTTACACATTTTATATCATTGGAAAGATCTTTTCAAAGCGGACCCAATGGTTCCAGTATTGGGAAAATCCGATGGTTGGATCTCCCGGTACAATCGTTTGAAGTTACGATTTCAAAATACGAACTGCAGCGTCATTATTCGATTTAATTTAATTATATTTATATATATAAATATAATCCATTCTGGCGCTATTTTCATTAAGATTTGAATTTAACATTTCACAAAATCTAACCGTTGGATCTTTACAAATTTGGTATCGTTGGAAAGATATTTTCAAAGCAGACCCAACGGTGTCAGTTTTGGGAAAATCCGATGGTTGGATCCCCCGTAATAATCATTTGAAGTTACGATTTCAAAATACGAAGTACAGCTTCGTTATTCGATTTATTTTAATTATATTTATATATATATAATCCGTTCTTCGATTTCCCAAGCATTTCCATTTCATAGATGTGATAAAAATAATATTTTTACCCAAAAAATATTTATTTCAACAAATGACTATTTTTAACACTTCATATATATATATATATGTGTGTGTGTGTGTGTGTGTGTGTGTGTGTGTGTTTGTGTGTGTGTGTGTGATTTTATTGTTACAACAATTTATTTCAAACATGATTATTTTTAGCGATTCTCATATATTATAAAAATGTGATTTTTATTGTTTAAACAGTTTATTTCGAACATGAATATTTTATATACTTCATACAGATGATAGAAATGTTATTATTATCATTCAAACAATTTATTTCAAACATGAATAATTTTTATCACATGAATATATTTCAATACATAAATACAAATCAAACACATAAATATTTCAGAAAATTCCTTTAGCATAACAGCAGGGTAGTTAAAACCGGCACCGTCCCGAGTACGGCTCCTCGCTCTACCTTAAAGCCTCGCAGCTTTTGACAATAGGGATTTCAAAAATCTAGTTCGTACGCAGACGAATTTTTCCACAAACTAATCCTATTTGTTTTCAACCACAAACAACCATAATCAAATCGACCATTCGTAATATTCACCAAATTTCACGTCAACCAAAATCCAAACAATCACAACCAATATATATCGTCCATGGTCTGTGGACGAGGGGAGTGTGTGTGTGTATATATATAGATATACGTATATAAATATAATTCACTTTCATTTCAATTTCATTTCAACTCACATATAATTTTTACAACGCATATATAACTTATACATCGCACATACAACTTATACAATGCTTATACATGAGGTGTACAATGCCTAAATAACTTATATATCGATCGTATAATTTATACATCGTCATTCCATATCGTTTATAATTTAAATATCTCACATTGGGTTCCACTCCTCTAAAATTCGTAGGAAGCTCCAAAAATTCTCTGGTCTCTTATAGAATGTAGAAGACGTCCACACGAGTCCACTGTCTCTTATTTCATTGGATTTCGACCACACATCAAAAAGATATGATTTTTATCGTGAAATCAAAATCCGTAGCGCTTTAAAGTGCTATTAACAGTTTAAATTATTCATAGCCGTACCTTTCTGAAAAGGTTCCAAACTGGGTTTGAGTTTTTCTCCCGATCCACTACGCGAGAGAAGGATCGGGTTGCATCGCCTTGTAGTGCTCCGAGAGAGGTTTACGATGATGCCAACATCGTCCAACTCGAGCTGACGTGGCAAGAAAGATCTGGTGCGAGGCGACTAGACTTCGGAGAGGTGGTTCGAGCGATTCACTCAACTATAGGGAGCGAAGTTGGCATGGATTTGAAGCTTAGAAGACTCTCTACAAAAAACTTAATTAGGGCGTTGGGTTTAGTTGTGTGGATTGAGAGATAAGGAGGAGAGAAGGAGTGAATATCTTTCTGCCATCGCCTATAGGGGTATCTGGGTTTTCTAATTGTGAACGATGAGATTTGATTGGCCCTTAGTTTTATATTTAATTTTTAATTTATTTAATTCCAAAAATACCCTTTTCTCATACGAACTCCAATTTAAACCCAACGACTATCGCCTCTGGCTAAATACCCCCATTCCGAACACAATGAGATATGTTTCACAGGCACATTCGAATGTTTAAGTCAGTTATCCTTCAAATTTAAATATAAAACATTCAATATTTGATTTGAATGTACATTTCAATTTGTTGGGGCCATATACCGATCCCAAAAATTCCAGAAAAATAAATCTAGCTATGTTTGGACGATACGGTCCCAACAAAATTAGTTTCGTCGAATTTGGAGACCGTTTGAAAAATGGTCATTTTCTGGTCGATCCAAATTGACTGAAATTAACCAAACACATTTTCCTTTGCCACTCTCACATATTAACTCCAAAAATTATAGAATTTGGAATCTAGCAATAATTCGACATCCCGGATCCAACAAAAATGGTTTCATCGAAAACGGAGGTCGTTTGCAAAATGTCTATTTTCAAGGGATATATAAACCCTATAGCGATTTATCTGAAAATTCATTTGGCCATAACTTTTGATTTCCGCTATGAAATTTCAATTTTTCAGATTTGTTAGAAAGATATTCATTAATAGATTTAAATATTTTTGGTTTCACTAAAATCCGTTTTATTTTGCATCTGGTACGGTCAGTCAAAGTTCGAATTCAAATTTTCAAACTGTCGTGCCATTTCAGGCCTTGTTTTATAATTAAAATAAATATATTTATTTTCCAACATCGATTCAAATAGACTTTTGGTTGTTATTATTTAAATTAATTTATTTTAAATATTCAAAATCCACTAAAATAGCCAAATTAAAATTTTTAAATTGTTTCAGATTTTTCGGGTTGTCACAATCTCCCCCACTTAAAATCTTTTCGTCCTCGAAAAGAAACGAAGCTGAAAGTTGTTTAATTAACCAACTCAACTTTCATTCTGGCTTCCATTCTTTAACTTTTCAGTTTCTAAAAATTTGGCTAACACCCTAAATTTTTGAAAAATTTCGTCATAACCTCCTTTGTACAGGGAGGGGTTTGGAAATTTATTGGGCCGTATTAGGTACCCAATAAATCCTAATAAGCATACACATATTTATAGTGATATATTCCGGTGTCCATAGGGGAGTGTGTATAGATCATAACTCCAGAGAATAAATTCTCGTTACCCTATAAATGGTTTTTGTGCCTTAATGACCAGAGAGACGTGTTTATTGTCATCTCCAGACCCGTGTAGGGTTTTTATTAATCTGGCAATTTTCCGTTGCATTTTATGTAGTCTATGTTAGTCTTCGGTTCAACCTGTAATATGGTCATTGACATACAAGCCTCTCGCACGTATGGTAAATCTTCAACCTCGTCACGTAAGCTCCAAATGCTTATGTGGTATATGATGAAGTATGCTATCTTCAAGAAGTATTCCATGCAATGTAGTTCAAAATTAATGGTTACTATCCAGTGGTGACGTTTATTATTTCACACAGAACAACCAGTACTCTACATCCAATGGCATTAATAGGAGTTGATATAATAATAAAAGTGTGCATCCAACTCATTAAGGTTTACCTATTTGTCAGGCACGCAAATGAATTCTTTACTCAACAGCAAATCCATTTACCTATTCAAACATATATAATGTACATTCATATATCTCTATCTATCTCAAATCAGTTTAATATTTGATTCCATTGCATAAATTTAACTTCATTCTCTTGTTGATTTGATTAACTATCATTCCAATAATTTGATTAGTCAAATTAAAATCACACGTCATAAACAACAATCAATTTATTGATTAACCTTTCAAAAATTTAATAATTAATTCATATACTCTTTTAAAATCATACAGACCATATAATTAAAAAATTTACATCCATGAAAAGGAAACAACAACCAAGTAGAGAACAATACGGAAATGTAAAATATTGTAAATGTACCTTGCACCAGAGTTAATCAAAGATATCCACCCTGCAATTGGGATAGGTTTTCTTAATGCTCTCCTCAGTTTCCCAAGTACAATCTCACAGATCTCCACTCCATTGCACTTTAACTAAGTGGGCCTTCTTGTTCCTCAGCTCTTTAGTCTCTTTGCCAATAATATTTATCGGCTCTTTCCTCGTAGCCAATTCTGGAGTAATTTCCAAATCTTGTTGCGCGGCTTCTTCCACGACCAACTCTGGATCATGCACATGCTTTCGAAGTTTAGATACGTGAAACACATCATGTACTCCCAGCAACCAATCAGGCAATTGAACTCTATAAGCAAGAGTTCCAATCTGTTCGAGCACAGGAAATGGACCAATAAATATAGGCGCCAACTTCCCTGTTTTGCCAAACTGGACTACTCCTCTCATCGGAGAAACCCTTAGAAACACATAGTCTCCCGCAGCAAATGCTAAATCTCTTCTTCTCGAGTCTGCATAGCTCTTCTGTCGGCTTTGAGCGACCAGTAATCGTTTCTGAATGAAATCAACTTTATCCGCAGCTTCGCGAATCATATCTGGTCCCAATACAAGTCTATTACCAGGTTCTACCCAACAAGCGGGGGATCTGCATGGTCTACCATACAATGCTTCGAATGGTGACATTTTCAGGCTTGCTTGGTAGTTGTTGTTGTATGAGAACTCAACCAAATGCAGGTGGTCTTCCCATGATCCGCCAAAATCAATAACACAAGTCCGCAATAAATCTTCTAGAATACGGTTCACCCTCTCAGTTTGACCATCTATTTGAGGATGATAAGCGGTGCTCAAATTCAGTTTCGTTCCCAATTCTGCATGGAATGCTTCATAGAATTTACTAGTAAAAATCGGGTCACGATCACTAATGATATTCATGGGAACTCCATGAAGTTTAACCGTTTCTTTAAAATAAATCTGCGCCAGACTCTGGGCCGTCCTATTTGATATGACAGGTATAAAATGGGCGGTCTTCGTGAAACGATCTACGATCACCCTGTCATTTCCTTTCCTGGTTCTGGGCAAACCATCTATGAAATCTATAGAAATTTGTTCCCACTTCCAACCTGGAACTTCCAATGGTTGCAAAAATCCGGCAAGTTTCTATTGATCGCTTTTAACTTGTTGACAAGTGGAACTCTGGCTAACGTATAAGCAAATGTCTCTTTTCATAGATCTCCACCAGAAAGTGCGTTTGATGTCATTATACATTTTGCTCACTCCTACATGGATACTCAGTTTGTATTTGTGACATTCATCCAATACTTCTCTCCGGAGTTCAAGGAAAACACAAATTCGGCCTTTTAAGCTCAGAATTCCATCGTTATCAATCTAAAAACTCGAGGGCTCGCCCTTTTGAATTCTCTCTCTGATCTTCTGAATGAAGTGATCATCCTTCTGAAGAGAAGATATGTTATAAATCAATGAAGGTATGATTATAAGATTGGCGATGATTACATTCTTTCTGCTGAGCGCATCAGCCACAACATTGGCTTTCCCCGGGGTATACAAAATATCAAGATCATATGCCACGAGAAATTCTAACCAACGCTGGTGCCTCATATTCAAATCTTTCTGGATGAATAAATACTTCAATGATTGATGATCGGTGTATAATTAAAACTTCTTACCCAATAGATAATGCCTCCAGATTTTCATAGCAAACACGATGCTAACAGTTCAAGGTCGTGAGTTGCATAATTCTTCTCATGTGGCTTCAACAGATGGCTAGCATAAGCGACTACTTGGCCTCTTTGCATTAATACTACATCGAGGCCTTCTTTAGAAGCATCTGTCCAGACTTTCAAGTCTTGATTGCCATCGATAATTGTTAGCACTGGAGAAGTCGTCAATCTTAACTTCAGCTTTTGGAAAGCTGTCTCACATTCTGGAGTCCAATTGAACCTTGAATGTTTCTGGAACTAGATATCTTCGAAAAATCTTTAACGAACTTTCGATAATAACTAGCCAATCCAAGAAAATTTCGGATTTCTATAGGAATAGTTGGCTGCTTCCAATTTTGAATAGCTGTGATCTTACCGGGATCCACAGAAATTCCTTCTTTTGATACAACGTGACTAAGGAACTTTACCTCTCCTTGCCCAAATATAAATTTGGAAAATTTGGCTTTTAAAACATTCTTTCTGAGAATTTCCAACACTTCTTCCAAATGTTTTTCATGCTTGCTCTCGGACTTAGAGAAGATTAGAATATCATCAATGAAGACCAGTACAAATTTATTCAATACTTCTCTGAATACCTAGTTCATTAGATCGACAAAACAAGTTGGAGCGTTACATAAGCCAAACGGCATTACTTACCACTCGTAGAATAAATCTGGACCTCTGAATGCTGTCAAAGGAACATATTCTTTGGCAATACGAAGCTGATGGAAACCTGTAGCTAGGTCCATTCGTGAAAACACTTGCACGCCATTCAATCGATCCAATAAATCATCAATTCGCGACAATGGATATTTATTTTTTAATGTCTGCTTATTCAAGTCACGATAATCCACACATAGTCTGAGAGTACCATCTGACTTTAGGACAAACACCACTGGTGCTCCCCAATCAGAGAAACTAGGCCTGATAAAACCCTTCCATACAAGCTGTCTAGTTTGATTGTCTAACTCTTCTTTCTCCTTCAAGGTCATTCTTCGAATAGCGTGAACTACTGGCCTTGCATTCAGAATTAAAGCAATCTTGAAATCTATTTCTCTGTGCGGAGGTAAGCTAACAACTTCTTCAAACACATCCACATAATTCTTCATGACAGGGATATTTCCTACGTCGACCGGAATATTCTCTGTGATGACCGGAAAAGGTTCTAATTGAGCAGGAGAAACATCCAGAGCTGCCCAAAAGCCTTTCCTATCAGATTTCGGACCTTCGCACGGGATGGTTATATAATTCCCTGATTTAATCTTCGCCCTTACGACTCTGTCGGCGTATTTAACTTCAGCTTCATGCTTGGTTAACCAATCCAATCACAAAATAACATCAAACTCTGTGAAATTCATGACGATCGAGATGGTAGGGAACCAGTAACAGGGAAAAGAAACAGGCACCCCACAAATCCAACTGAGACTGAGGGAACCCCCAACCGGATTATGGACAGTCATGGGTGTTTTGAGCTTTTTCAGTTTCAAATCCAGCTTTTTAACCGCATTACTTGCAATAAAGCTTCGTGACGCGCCTGTATCAAACAGTATTTTAACTGGAATATTCTTGACAGTAAGCGTGCCTTCTAAAACATCTGGCCTTCCCTCACTAGTTGAGGGTGCAGGAACCTCTACCACTTTATTCACTTGTGCCACTTCAGATTTCTTTGATAGCTGGCACTCCCTTGCAACATGACCTGCTTGGTGACACTCATGGCATTTCCTTTCACCATGTGGGTTCTTTTGCTTTTCAGTGTGTTTATATCCACTCTTTAATCGTTTCTTTAAGGGTCTACATTTTATCGCCAAATGCCCTTTCCGATTACAATTAGAGAAGGTGGCAGTTGTTACTGGTCCTTTCTCAAATTTAGCCGTTTTCCTATTGACTCTTGGCTTCTTTCTAACCCCAGATGTCGTACTTATCTCAGGATGCATACTTGCCTCTGGCTGTGTACTTGTCCCCGGGCTATCAGTTTCAAATTTCCTTTTATTGCTAGAACTGCAATCCTCTTCGTCCCCAAAAAGACCTTGCTTATCTATATCTTCATACTGATAAGCCATGTATACCATTTCAGAAAAAGGTTGTTGCACATGTGCAGTTACACTACTTTGGTACTTTCTTTGAAGCCCATTAATAAACCTCATATTCTTCTTCTTAGGATCTTGAATTAGATGCAGGGCAAAACGAGAAAGTTCATTGAATTTCTTATGATATTCCAGAATGGTCATATCTCCTTGTATCAGATAGTAGAATTCATCACTTAACCGCTCAGTTGCTTCTGGAGGAATAAATCTTTCATTGAAAATTTCTTTGATCTATCCCAGGTAATATTACCTTCTGGATTATCCTTAATAATGGTTTCCCACCAGATTAGAGCTTCGTTTTTGAGCGCCCAAGATGCCAGTAATTTTTTCTGATCATCTCTCAGCTTTGAACCTTAAAAAATCCTCTCAGTTGAGCGCATCCATGCTTGTGTTTGAATAAGGGATTCATTGCCCGAGAACGACACTCCACCCATATTTCGATACTTCTTTAATAGAGCTTCAATATCTGGTTCTGACCTACCTCTTCTACTTCTGCCACTCATTTTTCAATGTCTGCAAATAGCAGACAAAGTGTTAGGCCACATAAAAGGTATTTTTAAAGCATAGAGACATATACTTGAATGTAAATGTGTCTACTAGGTTGTATTTCATTCTGCTACACTCATTCCAGGATATTACTGATCCTATCTGAAATGAGTTATTCATCGTAGAATACTTCGGATTCTATTTCTGACGAGTTCGTTAATATGTTATATTCCAAAACTAATCTTAACCAAAGCTCTGATACCACGTTGTAACGACCCCAAACCCCCGTTCCACAGTGGCAAGGGTAATCTTTGGAATATAACACATAAACAGATAACAGCAGAACAGAAATATATAAATACACCAGATAATTTACAATAGAATACACTGGATAAACATAATCATCAGAGTTACATAGTATACAGGATCATACTTTGTACAAAATACAGTTCAGCTTTACATAAAATGTCTACAGCGGAATCAAAACATAATATGTACAACAGGAGCTGAACAACATAAAAAGAATGAAATGATAGAATCCATCTTCAGCTCCATAGCTATCCATAAAGGGGCCTGCTAAAACCTGAATACAAGGCTGCTCATGTAGAAAATAGGGCACTCGAGTTTGCAAGTGAAACAAACTTTGAGTCAGTCATGGGATAGGTATGAGAAATCTACTTAACTTACTTAATACTAAGGCCAATCATAGGGCCACGCCGCTAACGCAAAACATGTTTACTCCATTGGATTGCCAGTGCTAAAAAAAAGTGAATCATTAAAACATCGCAATGCTTTTTATAAAAATGAAGCCATTATAAGACTCAGTTCCCATCACACAATGCAACGCAAACCGGAGGATAGAGTTTTACCTTATAATGGCCAAAACATGCTTGATACGAATAAAACAAAAGCATTTAATATTATTACTAGTGTTTATATGTTTCAAAAACAATTTCAATCATAAGTATCAATCATAGACGGCATGGGTAACATATATCATGCCGCCAAATATAGGTTTACAATCAAAATCGCACGATGTCATATTTGGAAATTGGATTTCCGTCATGAACCAAGGCAAGGGATCGTCCTCACCGCTTCGAGACGCTCTAGCCTATGTCTCAGGCAAGTACTCTGTCAAGCCTTTGGATCCTCAGGGCCGGTCCACACGAAGTGGATTAAAATGCCTGAACACTGCGTTTCCCTGCCCTATGGGGCATTAACTGGTCATATACCGACCAAACCATCGGCTCCGAAGAGCCCGAAATAACCGAGGTGCCTCGCTATCCATCATCCACATAAGTAAAATGCCCGGGCACGTAAAACCCAAAACACCACTCATAACTAGAAGGAAACGCATGTCCTCCCTGATGTCCTCTCCCGTTTCTGGCCCATACCAGGGTGTGAGGCTCGCAAATCAACGTTAAAACAAAGCTAGCTATTTAAAGCCATGATTTGATCATTAACCACAAGGCTCTGCTTTTCAACAAAAAGCCTTGATCACAACATCTCTGTATGCCACGTTGTCAATCTACAACGTTAGACACACATCTATTTACAGGTCCGTTCTGGGTTTGAACGAAACCGGAGATAACTTATTCCTCTCCTGTATGTCCAATACAAGAGAGAGGCACTCGCACATCCGAACGATCAACAAGTATGTTCGGACGACCACCACTGTAACCCCTTTTGGGAAGCAACTCCCATCAAAGGCATCAGTAGCCATCCATTCGATGTGAAGATCCTCGGTGTTGCACCGTCTTCATATCTTCGACTTCTAACCATCAATCAATTATTTGAAATGAGAATTAACTCGGCCTTTTCAAATAGTTCACGTATATTTAGAATTTCAAATCAATTCATTTCAATGGTTAAATTATTTGACATCCATAATTCGGTTCATTAATGTAATTTTCACATAAAACACATTTAACCATCAAATATCCTCTAAACCGAGTAAATTCAGTTTATTTCCATTCCATATCATTTATAATATTTTATAACGATTTATTGCTATTTTTATTATTTATTACATAGCCAATTTATTCAAACGATGCTTTAGGCCATAACGCAGCCATGGCGCTATTTTTCTGCAGATTTGATTTACACATATCTGAAAATCTAACCGTTGGATCTTTACATATTTTATATCATTGGAAAGATCTTTTCAAAGTGGACCCAACGGTTCTAGTTTTGGAAAAATCTGATAGTCGGATCTCCCGGTACAATCGTTTGAAGTTATGAATTCAAAATACGAACTGCAACGATGTTATTCGATTTAATTAAATTATATATATATATATATAAACCATTCTGGCGCTGTTTTCATTCAGATTTGAATTTAACATTTCACAAAATCTAACCGTTGGATCTTCACAAATTTGGTATCGTTGGAAAGATATTTTTAAAGCGGACCCAACGGTGTCAGTTTCGGGAAAATCCGAAGGTCGGATCTCCCATAATAATCGTTTGAAGTTATGATTTCAAAATACGAACTACAGCTTCGTTATTCGATTTACTTTAATTATATTTATATATATATATAAATATAATCCATTCTTTGATTTCCAAACCATTTCCATTTCATAGATGTGATAAATATAATATTTTTACCCAACAAATATTTATTTCAACATATGACTATTTTTAACACTTCATATATATATATACGTGATTTTTATTGTTACAACAATTTATTTCAAACATGATTATTTTTAGCGATTCTCATATATTATAAAAATGTGATTTTTATTGTTTAAACAGTTTATTTCGAACATGAATATTTTATATACTTCATACAGATGATAGAAATGTTATTATTATCGTTCAAACAATTTATTTCAAACATGAATAATTTTTATCACATGAATATATTTCAATACATAAATACAAATCAAACACATAAATATTTCAGAAAATTCCTTTAGCATAACAGCAGGGTAGTTAAAACCGGCACCATCCCAAGTATGGCTCTTCGCTCTACCTTAAAGCCTCGCAGCTTTTGACAATAGGGATTTCAAAATTCTAGTTTGTACGCAGACGAATTTTTCCACAAACTAATCCTATTTGTTTTCAACCACAAACAACCATAATCAAATCGATCATTCGTAATATTCACCAAATTTCACGTCAACCAAAATCCAAACAATCACAACCAATATATATCGTCCATGGTCTGTGGACGAGGGGAGTGTGTGTGTGTGTATATATATAGATATACGTATATAAATATAATTCACTTTCATTTCAATTTCATTTCAACTCACATATATTTTTTACAACGCATATATAACTTATACAACGCACATACAACTTATACAACGCTTATACATGAGGTGTACAACGCCTATATAACTTAGATATCGATGTATAATTTATACATCGTCATTCCATATCGTTTATAATTTAGAAATCTCACATTGGGTTCCACTCCTCAAAAAATCGTAGGAAGCTCCGAAAATTCTCCGGTCTCTTCTAGAATGTAGGAGACGTCCACACGAGTCCACTTTCTGTTGTTTCACTGGATTTCAACCATACAGCAAAAAGATATGATTTTTATCGTGAAATCAAAATCCGTAGTGCTTTAAAGTGCTATTAACAGTTTAAATTATTCATAGTCGTACCTTTCTGAAAAGGTTCCAAACTAGGTTTGAGTTTTTCTCCCAATCTGCTGCGCGAGAGAAGGATCAGGTTGCATCACCTTGTAGTGCTTCGAGAGAGGTTCGCGACGATGCCAACAACGTCCAACTCTAGCTGACGTGGCAAGCAGGATCCGGCGCAAGGTGATCGGACTTCAGAGAGGTGGTTCGAACGATTCACTCAACTATAGGGAGCGAAACTGACATGGATTTGAAGCTTAAGGGAATCTCTACAAAAAACTTAACTGGGGCGTTGGGTTTAGTTGCGTGGATTGAGAGATAAGGAGGAGAGAAGGAGTGAATAGCTTTCCGCCGTCGCCTGTAGGGGTATCGGGGTTTTCTAATTATGAAAGATGAGATTTGATTGGCCTTTAGTTTCATATTTAATTTTTAATTTATTTAATTCCAAAAATACCCTTTTCTCATACGAACTCCAATTCAAACCCAACGACTGTCGCCTTTAGCTAAATACCCCCATTCCGAACACAATGGGATATGTTTCGCAGGCACATTCGACTGTTTCATTCAGTTATTATTCAAATTAAAATATAAAATATTAATATTTGATTTGAACGTACATTTCAATTTGCTGGGGCCACATACTGATCCCAAAAATTCCAAAAACATAAATCTTGCTATATTTGGATGATACAGTCCCAACAAAACTAGTTTCATCGAATTCGGAGATCGTTTGAAAAATGGTCATTTTCTGGTCGATCCAAATTGATTGAAATTAACCAAACACATTTTCCTCTGCCACGCTCACATACTAACTCCAAAAATTATGGAATTTGGAATCTAGCAATAATTCGACATCCTGGATCCAACAAAATTGGTTTCGTCGAAAACGGAGGTCGTTTGCAAAATGCCTATTTTCAAGGGCTATAAACACTCTATAGCGACCTTTCTGAAAATTCATTTGGCAGTAACTTTAGATTCCCGCTATGAAATTTTGATTTTTCATATTTGTTAGAAAGATATTCATAAACAAATTTTAATATTTTTGGTTTCACTAAAATCCGTTTTATTTTGCATCCGGTACAGTCAGTCAAAGTTCGAATTCAAATTTTCAAACTGCTGCGCCATTTCAGGCCTTGTTTTATAATTAAAATAAATATATTTATTTTCTAACATCGATTCAAATAGACTTTTGGTGGTTATTATTTAAATTAATTTATTTTAAATATTCAAAATCCACTACAATAGCCAAATTAAAAAAATTTAATTGGTTCAGATTTTTTGGGTTGTTACAATTTGTACACCTATTTGAATATCTTGCATATCCATTGTTGTGTTGCCCTTGTGCATGCATATATACACACACATACATATATATATACACACACACATATATATATACTAACTTGGATTCGTGGCTTGTTAGCACTATAGTTGCGATTTGTGTGTTTGTCCCATGTTCCCCACTATGTTGTACTTGTGTAACGACCCAGGGATTTTCGACCCTGAAAATCAAAACAACGCACCATGTTGACCATGTTGACTATTCAAACATCGGAAAGACTAGACCATTAATAGAAAGAAGTTAGATAGTGAGGAATAGAAAGAAAGAAAGTTAGAATAAGAGAAGAAGAAGATCACAACAGAACAGAATCAGAGTAAACACAAATCTCACAGCGGAATCAGTTAAATATATTATATAACTTAATATTGAAATACAATTTGTACTTATGTATATATATATAAGAGTACAACACTAACAACACATCGGAATTAAATAATAGCTATAAAATGCTGAAGCCTCCTGCTCCTCGCCCTTCCAAGTATATCTGTAAAATCTCGAATACTTGACTGACTTACAAATTTGGGCACCCAAGGGTTTAGCGTAAACAAAACAATATAAACTCTGGGTTAGTCATGGGACTGGTGCGAGTAAACTTCTATCACTTGGTTCAACATTTAAAATCCTTTTAAAAGAAATGGTAATCATAAGACCGATCCACACATAAACACATACGGTTTTTACCTTACGGTAACCCAAAACATTTCTTAAGATCAATGTTTTCTGATATTATAGTAATGTCTAAATCAATTAAACAGTAATCTAGTAGAATGCTTTCATCTCACGCTCTACATATACAATATACAATAAGAAATCGTTGACTCTTATTGGAGGATGGATTTCCCACTATGACAATGTATGGAATCACCTTACAATCAGTGTACTCTAGAGGAGATACATTGGAGTTCAACAAGAACATCTTGTAACTCAGCCACATATGACCGACCATTCATTTCGCTTGAATGTTCTGAATATATTGTCACCCTACTGTTGGTATACCAATATAACCATTCCCAACAGATACATATAAAAAGAAGAAACAAATATGAATATTCTCTAGATGGTGACAATATACCCTAATTGGGTGCGACCCACTTAGCCATGCTGCCTGCCCGATTTTTGTCATTTCCCGCTTGATTAGGCTTGAGGTCATGAAACACCCCACCTCCGTTAAGGTCACTCACTAAGGGAATGTCTTAACTTCGGTGGAGCGTTTTAGATAAAAGATGCAGATAAATTACAAGACAGACAAATAAAGAAGCGGAAAATAAAGTCATTTTATTAACAATGTGGTTCAGTCAAGCTTTTACAACAATTGCCTCAATAAAAATAATACATAGAACTTCTATCTTGATTCAAAAACTTCCAAGTATAAAAGAAGCATAAAATAACAATGATATTCCCCAATAAAGCATGAACCAGCCATATCATTGGAAGAGAGAGTCCAAAGCAATACATCGACTATCTCCGTGCTTGGAAAGAAAACTGAGCTAAGTGGTAACATTTCCTCCCTGTGAACCTAGGGGAGAAACGGAAGAAAAGAGGCAAAACAAACTAGGTCAGACATAAGTCTGGTAAGTCTAGTGACTTTCAGCATGTAAATAGGCAAAAGCATCATGACATGAATAAACTGAATATAAGACCAAACCGTGATAACATGGATAACAAGAAAACCTAAGATTTGTATAAGATATGATAAGGCAAGATAAACTGAATGCACTTCTACTCTTTCACTGCTTCGCTACTACCTTGTTATTCTGATTTCTATATCTCTGCACCGCCTAAATAGTGTCCCAACTAGTAAGCTGTGTAAAATGATAATATTACAACGCGATCCCAATCCCCGCAATTGTGGTAGCCTTCAGGTGTACATCTAGTATGAGGATCTTACCTCAATCAGCCTAATTACCATGAAGATATTAGATGTACCCTTACTACCCTATCGACCGGCTCCTTACTCATATTAATTTTCCTTGTGTCTGTGTCAATCGGCCCTCTCTTGCATGTAGATACCCTGTGCTGGTCCCACCATGAGGTGTATCAATCCTTGTGATAGCAACCCAACATGATTCAAGATGCACAGTGTATAACTACTGGTACCTAGTGCCTGCTTTTTCCACTCCGGATTACGTGCACGCCCATAATCTGTCGAAACCTACACTGACGTACCCCCCGCCATTATTTTGACGACTTATAATCAGCCCAGAAATTGTGCCCCACCCTGCCTAGTTTTAGGGTACCTTGATACATCTATGTGGGTTACTGCTGAAATGGGTCCTCGTTACTAGGGTTTCTTATTTGTTAAGTTTGTAGGCCTATATTTACTAATATTACCAACCAACCCGGTATGTACTTAACCCTCCCACTGATTCAAACATGTTTACTTAATGGTTAAGTTTGTGGGCCTATATTTACTAATATTACCCACCAACCCGATATGTACTTAACCCTCCCACACATTACATCGTATTGGTCAAGTGTTGTCCATTCATGTTAGCTTAACCCACCCACTCATCATGTCATGTTGGTTAAGTGTTTCTTATTAACCCTTCTCACTTGTCATGTCGGATTGGATAAGTGTTTCCTTTTAACTTAACCCCCTTCGTTCATCAAGTTACATTGGTTAAGTGTTTCTTATTAACTTAACACCACGCGTCCATCATGTTGTATTGGTTAAGTGTCATCAATCAATTCAAGTTAACTTAACCCACCCGCTTGTCATGTTACATTGGTTAAGTGTTGCCTTCTTGTGTTAACTTAACCTTTCCACGCATCATGTTATATTGGTTAAGTGTTGCTCTCTTGTTTTAACTTAACCCTACCCATTCATCATGTTGTATTGGTTAACTTAACCCTGCTCACTTGTCTAATTAACATGTTATAACGGTTAAGTGTTCTAAATTCACTTAACCCTACCTTCTTGTCTAATTAACATGTTATAACGGTTAATTGTTCTAAATTTACTTAACCCCACATTCTTGTCTAATTAACATGTTAAAACGGTTAAGTGTTCTAAATTTACTTAACCGCGCCCTCCTGTCTAATTAATATGTTATAACGGTTAAGTGTTCTAAATTTACTTAACCTTTCCATTATTAGCATGTCTGTTTATTGGCATTAATTAATTTATTAATACCCCAACCTCTCACATTAGAACTGTTGTTTGCGGTTGCTGGATGTGCCGGTCGATTTCGGGCAGACTTTTACCGCAAATTCATTCTAACCTCGGGTTTTGGGCTACATGCGCTAACCTCTCACATTAGATATGTGTTGTTGTAGTTACTAGATGTGTCGGGTGGTTCCGGGCAATTTTACACCGCAACTCAATCTAACCTCGGGTTAGGCATGTTTATCTTTTAGCATATTTACCATACATGTCCAAGTCTAGATTTTTATATGCTAATCATCCTAATTTTACAAAACTTATCATGTTCCAATTCTCAAGTTATACCCCAACAAAGCTGATTGCAAGTTGTGCCTCACAAATTCAAATTCAAGTTATTACCCAACATAGGTTACACCCAATCTTCCCAAATTTGCAATAATAAGCAAGCCCAAAATTATAATATTCATTATACTTGGCGTCCCAGCCAATAGTTAGGCCCAATCTAGGTTTAATATTCCAATTTACATTTTTCCCCCTAATCTAGGTTTAATATTTCAAGTTACCCCAAATTCGAAACAATAACAATCATGCCCAAAACTTGATTTTTATGGCAATTAACCCATTTTGTAGTTATAACGATAATAATGCCCAATATCAATTACAAGTTATACCCAAATCCCAGTTACAAGTTATGCCCAATAATACATAAAATGAATTAGGCCCATTTCCCCCGTATTCCAATCATATATATAACAATATTTCGTCTAGGTTCGAGACAACCTAGATCCAAAATAAAAGGGGAAGAAGAGGTAACATCAAGGATTGGGCATAAAATAGCCGTACGACACTAGATTTGATAATAGTAATATCAGGAACAGAAAAGAAATATAGATCTGAATTACATCGCATGCATAAATCTGATAGATTACATTTGAATAACATCGCAGGCCCTATTCTAATAAAATAGATTTGAATAACATCGCAGGCACAAATCTGATAAAATAGATTTGAATAACATCGCAGGCACAAATCTGATAAAATAGATTGGATAAATCGGAAAAGGATTAAGAATTCACATCTGAAAGTAACTTGAACTTACGAAACAAAAGGCAAATCTTGTTTTCTGGGATCTGTTTTCTGAAACTGAAAAGTTATCCCTTGACGAAGACTATCGATTCTCTAATTTAGATTTGATTCGTAGCTTCTAACTTGCTTTCTAGTTTGCCTCCTAGTTGGAGAAGAATGGTGGCTATGCTAGGTTGACCATGGACAGTATGATGGCTCCTTGGAATGAAATTGTGTGGTTTAGGGTTGAGGGTTGGGGTTGTTTATATAGAAGTTTAGATTTGTGTGAGCCGTTAGATCAACCTACGAGCAATCAGAACCGTCCAGACCAGATAAAGCTATCCAGAAACCGCCACCTATGCCCTAGTGACTCAGCAACAAGTCAGAAATTGTCGTTGTTCGAAAGGCAGGAGTCGACCCCTACAGGGGGGTCGACACCTATGTCGACTCCCTATAGGGGGGTCGACACCTATGTTGACTCCCCCTAGGGGGGTCGACCCGCTAAGCAGGAATTTCCCGCTCTGCCTCTTTTGCCTAAATTTGAAATTCGAACTGCTTTACCGATTTAATTATTATTTATATTTAATTTCTGATTTAACATGAAATCTTCTGAACTACATAACATCTTCATACAGAGTCCGATTTACGCAAACTCGGACTCTATCTCAAGCAGAATTCTGAGATAAACGCAATGGTGTAATCTGTTTCCCTTAATTCTTACTTTTACAATTAAGTATTCTTTAATTTGTTACTTTAATAAACATAGAAAATACAGGGTGTTACATTCTCCCATCCTTTAAAGGATTTCGTCCTCGAAATCTCCAAGTCAAGGAGAATGTATCCTAACATCCAACATCCATGTACTCAACCATTCAATCACAGGCGTCCATTGTCCTTAAAAATATTTCTAATGCTTTCATGATCATATGCATAGTGTGTGTACATGTCCTTACCTAATGCAAAATCAGGCGGTCTACTGATTCAGTTGACCACCTTAATGCGAATTTATGTTAGTGCCATGAGTCCATCATGTATGCAATTATTCCTAATCGTACTTTATAACTTCTACATGAGTTCTCAATCATTCATAAAAATGCAACATCCATATGATAACACATCAACTTTTAATTCATCTATATAAAAATTCACTCATGCATATGCATTATGAAAGTGACTGATCCGATCTAATGCCTAATGTGTGTATATGCATCCACGAGCAACCACTAGCAAACACTTACATCCACTTGCATCCACCAAACATAACATGTCTCAAACACATGTTTACATCCATTGGCTTCTACCTAAGGATCGAGGATAGGATCGAGAGGATATACTTAAAAGATAAAGACTAGCAAATAAACTTTACAGAAAAGAGAGATCAAGGATATACCCTCAAAAAGGGTATGATGCGTGTATCTAGTCTTCAGTCTTCTAAGTCACATCTTCTTGAGCTTCATTCCATATTGCTGACTATCTTAACTTCACGATTGCGTAGCTTCTTAATTTATGTTTCCAGAATATGCGTTGGAACTAATTTCACTGTCGCTTCTCATTCCATCTTTTCTTCTTATAGTATACTTGGCACTACAACTTCTGACATTTCATGTTTACATTTCCTCAAAAGATTTTTCTAAAATCCTATTCACCCTTCTTATCAGAGGATGACAAGCGGTGCTTAACATAACTGCGTACCTATCGCCTTTTTCATATCACTTTTCCTTCTTGCATTGAGAACTACTCCAAGCCCCGTTCTGCAAGCACCGGTATATACTATGAATGGTTTGCTCGCATCAAAGTCAAGATTGGGGCCGATATCTTCGCAAAGTCCTTAACGAACCTCCTATAGCAGCCCGCCAACCCTAGAAAACTTTTTACTTCTGTTGCTTTTCTAGGAACCTTCCAACCTTGGATTGCCACTACCTTTTACAGGATCCACTGCTATGAACTTCCTTAGAGACCATGTGTCCTAAGAACCTTACTTCTCTCCAAAAATGGCAATTTTGGAGAACTTCGCCTTAAGTTGATGCGCTTGGAGGGTATCCGAGACTTCCCCTAGATGCAAAGCATGTTCTTCCTCATTCCAAAATATCATTTATGAACAAGCGAAGTGAACCATCCTCCTTTGTAACGAAAACAACTGGAGCACCCCATTCAGAAATACTTCGCCTTATGAACCCTTTTTCAAGTAACTCTTTTTACTTGTTTACTGAGGCCTTCCTTTCCCTTGGATTCATGTGTCATACATGTAATGCAACTGGCTTTGTATTGTCAACTAGATATATGCGGAAGTCTATCTCGCGTTTTAGGGGAAAAAACCCTAACCTAATCAAAAACATCTGCGTACTCATGGACTACTCCAACAGATCGCAAATCGTCGATAGATGAATCAAGTGATTCTAGGTAGCTAAGACAAACTGATCCCTTAAGATCGCACGAAATCTTGAGGGTATCCCCGAGGCAAGTAGAAAGTCTAACTACCCTCCCTTCACAATCATTATCTAACCAATCCATGCCTAGAATCAACCCATTGCCCATGAAACCAAAAACATAAGCATTACACTTAAACTCAATACTTAACATAGCTATCCTCAAATCCTTACAAACCAAAGATAAACGAGCCGAACAACCAACCGGATTTGAGACAATAATGGGATCTTCTTTTATACAAGTACTAAGGTGCAGAGACTCAACTATGGAAGCAGATATAAACGAATGTGAAGCGCTAAAATCAAAAGAGTACTAATAGGATGATCAAAAGAAAAACTAGACTTTTTCAACAGAAATTTACTACCTCTCTCTCAGGTACGCTGGTGGTGAAAGCATGCACTTGTCCTCCTAAAAATCCTATCCTTAGTTCTTGCCCTTGTCCTTAATTATATGACCCGTTATAAAGACACTTCCTCTTGTCTTAGGTTTTCCTATTCTTTCTTCCCTTCTTTGTGAACCAAGTCTATATTCATGAGTTCCTCATCCTTGGGTTGTTCTCTTTAGCCAAACTCCCTCATTCTCATCTTTGCTCTCTTTGTGTAACTTGTTGACAAGTCTCTTGAAAGCTGCCTCCATCGCATGGAAAACCCAACAAAGCTTGAAAGAAAATTAGCTGCAGGTGAAAATACAGTGGCTATAGATGGAAGTTAGACACTTCTTCGCCCTTTGACAGGTGTCATAGTCTCATCAAGCCTACGGGACCATACCGCGATGAGGCTACCTCATAGAAAGCCAGGAGCCCCGGAGACTCAGGAAAGAAGGAAACAAGGATTCAAACAGAGGATCAAAAGATATTGCATATGGCTTTGGGGAATATGCCTTTAAAACAAAACATTTCTTTTTGAAAATGCTTCTTTTAAAACCGTTTTGAAAATAAATTTTCAAATCTTTTATCTGATCCGGTAACCTTCAGCTCTGATACCAAGTGAAACACCCCACCTCCATTAAGGTCACTCACCAAGGGAATGTCTTAACTTAGGTGGAGCGTTTTAGGTAAAAGATACAGGTAAATTACAAGATAGACAAATAAAGCAGCGGAAAATAAAGTCATTTTATTAATAATGTGGTTCAGTCAAGCTTTTACAACAATTGTCTCAATCCTACTTAAAAATAATACATAGAACTTCTGTCTTGATTCAAAAACTTCCAAGTATAAAATAAGCATAAAAATAACAATAATATTCCCCAATAAAGCATGAACCAGCCATAGTAGTGGAAGAGAGAGTCCAAAGCAAACATCGACTATCTCCGTGCTTGGAAAGAAAACTGAGCTAAGTGGTAAATTTTCCTCCCTGTGAATCTGGGGGGGGGGGGATGGAAGAAAAGAGGCGAAACAAACTAGGTCAGACATAAGTCTGGTAAGTCCAGTGACTTTCAGCATGTAAATAGGCAAAAACATCATGACATGAATAAACTGAATATAAGACCATACCGTGATAACATGGATAACAAGATAACCTAAGATTTGTATAAGATATGATAAGGCAAGATAAACTGAAGCACTTCTACTCTTTCTCTGCTTTGCTACTACCTTGTTATTTTGATTTCTATATCTCTGCACCGCCTAACTAGTGTCCCAACTAGTAATCTATGTAAAATGATAATATTACAACGTGATCCCAATCCTCGCAATTGTGGTAGCCTTTAGGTGTACATCTAGTAGGAGGATCTTAGCTCAATCAGCCTAATTGCCATGGAGATGTTAGATGTACCCTTACTACCCTATCGATCGGCTCCTTACTCGTATTAATTTTCCTTGTGTCATTGTCAATCGGCTGTCTCTTGCATGTAGATACCCTGTGCTAGTCCCACCATAAGGGGTATCAATCCTTGTGATAGCAACCAGACAAGATACAAGATGAACAGTGTATAACTACTGGTACCCGGTGCCTTCTTTTTCCACTCCGGAGTACGTGCATGCCCGTAATCCGTCGGAACCTACATTGACGTACCCCCTGCCGTTATTTTGACTGCATATAATTAGCCCAGCAATTGTGCCCCACCCTGCCTAGTTTCAGGGTACCTTGATACATCTATGTGGGTTACTGCTGAAATGGGTCCCCGTTACTAGGGTTTCTTATTGGTTAAGTTTGTGGGCCAATATTTACTAATATTACCCACCAACCCGGTATGTACTTAACCCTCCCACTGATTCAAACATGTTTACTTAATGGTTAAGTTTATCTGCTTATATTTACTAATATTACCCACCAACCCAATATGTACTTAACCCTCCCACACATTACGTCATATTGGTTAAGTGTTGTCCATTCATGTTAACTTAACCCACCCACTCATCATGTCATGTTGGTTAAGTGTTTCTTAATAACCCTTCTCACTCGTCATGTTGGATTGGTTAAGTGTTTCCTATTAACTCAACCCCATTCGTTCATCAAGTTACATTTGTTAAGTGTTTCTTATTAATTTAACCCCATGCGTTCATCATGTTTTATTGGTTAAGTGTCATCAATCAATTCAAGTTAACTTAACCCACCCGCTTGTCGTGTTACATTGGTTAAGTGTTGCCTTCTTGTGTTAACTTAACCCTTCCACGCATCCTGTTATATTGGTTAAGTGTTACTCTCTTGTTTTAACTTAACCCCACCCATTCATCATGTCATATTGGTTAAGTGTTTCTTACTAACTTAACCCTACTCATTCATCATGTTGTACTGGTTAACTTAACCCTACTCATTCATCATGTTGTACTGGTTAACTTAACCCTGCTCACTTGTCTAATTAACATGTTATAACGGTTAAGTGTTCTAAATTTACTTAACCCCGCCTTCTTGTCTAATTAACATGTTATAATGATTCAGTGTTCTAAATTTATTTAACCCCACCTTCTTGTCTAATTAACATGTTATAATGGTTAAGTGTTCTAATTTACTTAACCGCACCTTCCTATCTAATTAACATGTTATAACGGTTAAGTGTTCTAAATTTACTTAACCTTACCATTCTTAAAATGTCTGTTTATTGGCATTAATTAATTTATTATTGCCCTAACTTTTCACATTAGAAACATTGTTTGCGGTTGTTGGATGTGTCGGGCGATTCCAGGCAGACTTCTACCGCAAACTCATTCTAACCTCGGGTTTTGGGCTAAATGCGCTAACCTCTCACATTAGATCTGTGTTGTTGCAGTTACTGGATGTGTCGGGCGGTTCCGGGCAGTTTTACACCGCAACTCAATCTAACCTCAGGTTAGGCATGTTTATCTATTAGCATATTTACCATACATATCCAAGTCTAGATTTTTATATGCTAGTCATCCCAATTTCACAAAACTAGCCATGTTCCAATTCTCAAGTTATACACCAACAAAGCTGATTGCAAGTTGTTCCCTACAAATTTAAATTCAAGTTATTACTCAACATAGGTTACACCCAATCTTCCCAAATTTGCGATAATAATCATGCCCAAAATTACAGTATTCATTATACTTGGCGTCCCAGCCAATAGTTAGGCCCAATCTTGGTTTAATATTCCAATTTACATTTTCCCCCCAATCTAGGTTTAATATTTCAAGTTACCCCAAATTCGGAACAATAACAATCATGCCTGAAACTTGATTTTTATGCCAATTAACCCATCTTGTAGTTATAACGATAATAATGCCCGATATCAATTACAAGTTATACCCAAATCTCAGTTACAAGTTACTCCCAATAGTACATAAAAATGGATTAGGCCTAATTCCCTCGTATTCCAATCGTATATATAACAAGATTTCATCTAGGTTCGAGACAACCTAGATCCGAAATAAAAGGGGATAATCGTACGATGCTAGATTTGATTATAGTAATATCAGGAACAGAAAAGAAATATAGATCTGAAATACATCGCAGGCATAAATCTGATAGATTACATTTGAATAGCATCGCAGGAACTATTCTGATAAAATAGATTTGAATAACATCTCAGGCACAAATATGATAAAATAGATTTGAATAACATCGCAGGCACTAATCTGATAAAATAGATTGGATGAATCTAAAAAGGATTATTGCACAATCAGGTATAGCTTGGATTCAGATGATTACATGCCAAGAAATTAAATTAAGAATTCACATCTGAAAATAACTTGAACTTACAAAACAAAGGACAAATCTTGTTTTTTGGGATCTGTTTTTTGAAATTGAAAAGCTATCCCTTGACGAAGACTATCGATTCTCTAATTTAGATTTGATTCGTAGCTTCTAACTTGCTTTCTAGTTTTCCTCCTAGTTGGAGAAGAATGGTGGCTATGCTAGGTTGACCATGGACAACATGATAGCTTAGGGTTGAGGGTTGGGGTTGTTTATATAGAAGTTTAGATTTATGTGAGCCGTTAGATCAACCTAGGAGCAATCAGAACCATCTAGACCAGATAGAGCTATCCGGAAACCGCCACCTATGCCCTACTGACTCAGCAACAATTCAGAAATCGTCACTGTTCGGATCAGAAGGCAGGAATCGACCTGTAACACCCCACGTCCATTAATGTCACTCTCAAAGGGAATGCATTAACTTTCATGGAGTACTATTGGTGTATAGAACAGAATATAACAAGACAGTACATATATTGGTACTTGAAAAATTAAAACAACTTTTATTGCAGTGGAGAAATAGTTTAGTTACAACAACAACAAAAACCAACAATAAAACCAAGTACACTTAATATCCATCTTGACAAATTATTTTTTGAGTACATAAAGTAAAAAAGCATAACCCCAACATAAGTAGCCATAAAAGAGATAAGCTGAACTGCACTTTCAACAATCCAAGCACTTCCAAAAGAGAGAGAAAGAGATCCAGATCAAGCTCCACTAGCACTAGTCCCACCCTGAGAACATGGGGGATGGGGGAAAGGAAGAAAAGAGGCGATAACAAAGGGGGTCAGACATAAAGTCTGGCGAGTCTAATAACTTTAACAATATAATTATTAAAGTAATTAGGATAAGCCACAAACTGGTAAAACAAGGAATGATTGTGAAACAAATGGGCAAGACAAAATAAACAAGAGGAATATACTGGCATTTATCGCGCTCCTAGTCACTATAGGATAATTATTATACTGCACCATTACTAGTCACCTTAAAAGTTGATCCCGCCTACTGAACATAATAATCATAATGGTAGTTTCGTGTACCCCTAGTTGTCTTCATAGGTGCCGCTTACCCCTATCTCCACTAGTTGTACCCACAACCCCCATGCGATCGGCTCTCTAACTCGTAGATACTTGTGCTGGTCCAACAGTGGGGTGTATCACTCCCTAAAGTGGCAACCCGATACCACTAAAGATGCACGGTTTATATCTACACAATGCAACAACGTCTTACCTACCAACCCGGGCCCACACACGCACATGACCCCCTTAGACTTGCGTTGTCACCGTTAACCCGTTTTGACCTCTTACAATCAAACCCAGTAAGCGTGTCCCGTCCTCGATCTAACTTGAGCTCACAAAGATACTTGATGGGTTACTAGTTTGAAAAGGGCCCACATACTTGACACAAGCTTTCCACCTATGCTTGGTCCCCACTAAGATTTACCACTTAACCCCTTCTTATTCATGTCTTCTTACATGTTTCAATTTGGTTAAGTGTCTCTAATCATATTTCACATGTCACCCATGTCACCCACTTAACCCCCATGTCCCACCACATGTTTATCTTGGTTAAGTGTTACTTAATTCATTATAACCGTAACCTTGTAAGACCTCCCACAATAGACTACCGTTTGCGGTTGCTGGATTTTCCGGGTGGGTCCGGGCAGTCTTATACCGCAAACGAGTCTAACCTCGTGTCTTTACAATTGTTACGCATTTAATTTATGCCTTTGACCTCTCACATTAGACTACCGTTTGTGGTTACTGGATTTGCCGGGCGAGTCTGTGCAGTCTTATACCACAAACGAGTCTAACCTCGTGTCTTAGGCGTTTATTATTGCACATAATTATTTCACCCCAATATGAATTAATTATCCCTATTCAAATTATCAATAATTTCCAAATTAATTTATGTCCATAATTGTCACCTAAATTATGTCCATACTTTTCAGGTATATAAATTATACCAATTAGTGTCTCAAATTAATTATCTGTCTTTAAAGCCATTTTATGCCAATTCACAATATGTATATTTAGCACTGTCCCCACGTCATTCGTACGCTTAATATGAAGTATGTTAGACTCGCAAATAGTCTAAATCATAAGAAAAGAAACATAACAACTTGCATAACATATAAAATAGATCTAACTTGAAAATAAGAATTATAACATAAATCTGCATAGCCAATAACTTGCATAGGCAATAAACAACACATAGAACATAAATTTGCATAAACTATGCACTGCCATGGATCTAAATATAGATCTAAACATGAAATTGTGAACTTGCATATATGAATATGGTTTTCCCCTAAACTTGCATATGTGAATATAGTTTTCACCTAAACTTGCATATGTGAATATAGTTTTTCACCTAAACTTGCATATGGATTCCTACAAACTTGCATATGAATTAAAACTTGTAAACTAATATCACATGTTTTTTCATATAAACTAGCATATGTATATACTTGATCCACATATAAACTTGTGCATAATTCACATACAGACTTGCATAAGATTCACATACAAACTAGCATATGTAAAAACAGACTTGCATAGGATTTACATACAAACTAGCATATATTTTACATCCCAAACTTGCAAATAAACCGATGTCATAAAATGAATCACGTTAAACATATGTGATTGGACATATGAAATAGATCTACCAACATAAGTTAACAAAACTATCATATGTTCACCAACAGACGATAACAAAGTTAAGTAACATCACATGATTCAACAGACATGTTCTCATAATCCCAATTATAACTCATCATAATTAATTTATTATTTTGTGAAAGAAATTGTACTCACAAAGACGGATTAGAGAAGAGAAAAATTCGTTCGTCGTTTGTATTAGGATTCTGACTTGCAATTCCTAAGCTTTAAGAAGAAGAAGAACTATTCCAGCAACAGCATGGAGGCTAAGAGACTAATTTAGTTTAGGTTTAGAGCTTGAGTCTATGCGTGCTTTTATAGAAGTTTAAATCAATATAAGCAGTTAGATTATCATAGGAGCAAATCAGAACCATTCAGACTAGATAAAATTATCCAGAATTGCCACCTATGCCCTAGTAACTAAGTGACATGTCAGAAAGGACTCAACAACAAGTCAGAATCATCACAGTTCAGATCTACCCGAAGGGGTAGGTCGACCTGTATAGGGGAGGTCGACCCCCTGGTCGACCTGGCCTGGGCAGGAAAAATTCCGCTCAGTCCGCTTCCTTATTTGAATTTTGAATTTCGGATTTCATTCTGAACAGTTTTTAATTTACTTTAATTTCTGAAACTTCTGAGGGCCATAACTTCCTCATACGAAGTCCGATTTACGAAAAATTGGACTCTATTCCAAGCAGAATTTCGAGACGAACGCAATGGCATAACCCTTTTCCCTTAATTCTCAATTTAACAATTAAGTATTCTCTAATTTGTTCTTTTAATGGTCACAAAAAATTTAGGGTGTTACATTCTCCCCTCCTTAAAGGATTTCATCCCCGAAATCTTCAAGTCATGAAGAATGTATATCCTACCATCCAATCATCCATCTACTCAACCATCAAACACAGGCATTCATTGTCCTTACAAGATTTCAAATGTTGTATAAACATATGCAAAAAGTGTGTGTATATGTTCCTTATCCAATGCAAAATCAGGCGGTCTACTGATTCAGTTGACCTCCTTAATGCAAATCATGATAGTGTCATACATCCATTATGTATGCAAAAGAATCCTAACGATACATATTATTTCTACATGTGTGCACAACCATTCATCAAAAAGTAGCATCCATATGATAACACAACCAATATACATCCATTAATTTAAATATGCACACACATTTATATGCAATATGAAAGTGATTGAGCCGATCTAGTGCCTAATGTGCATGCACATGCATCCACTCGCAACCACTCGCAACCATTAATCATAACATATTTCAAATACATGTTTACATCCATTGGTTTCTACCTAAGGATAAAGAATAGGACCAAGGAGACATACTTAAAAGATAGATATAGGCATGAATAAACTTATGGAAAAGGAGATCAAGGAGGTACGCTAAAAAAGAAAAGGGTAGGCTGTGCATATTTTTCTCTCGGTTTCCTAAGTCTTGTCTTCCTTAGCGTCACTCCATTGAACTTTAACAAGCTTGACTTCACGGTTGTGTAGCTTTTTGACTTCCGTACCTAAGATACGAGTTGGAATTTTTCTTACAGTCGCTTCTCATTCCACTTCTACTTCCTCTAGTATACTTGGCTCCACAACTTCCACAGACTCATGTAAGAACTTTCGTAGTTGAGAAACATGAAAAACATTATGAACTCCAGCCAGTCCTTCGGGTAGCTCTACTCTATAAGCCATCATCCCAATCCTTTTAGTGATAGAAAATGGTCCTCCAAATCTTGGTGCTAGCTTTCCTACGGACCCAAAGCGAATGACATTTCTCAAAGGAGATATTTTAAGGAACACCATATCTCCAACCTCAAACTCAAGGTCGGTCTTTCTTTTGTCTGCGTAGGACTTCTGTCTATCTTGTGCAGCCTTCATCCATCTTCTTATCAAGTCCACCTTTTCTGAGGTTTCTCTAATCATGTCTGGCCCAAGTACGAGCTTGTCTGTAGACTCCCACTAACAAGTTGGTGATCGGCATGGTCTTCCATATAAAGCTTCAAAGGGCGCCATACCTATGGTGGCTTGGTAGCTATTGTTATAAGCGAATTCCACCAAAAGAAGATGATCCTCCCATGTCCCTCCAAAGTCAAGAATGCACAATCTCAAGAGGTTTTCCAATACTCTGTTCACCATTTCCGTCTGACCATCGGTTTGGGGGTGATAGGCCGTGCTTAAGCATAATTGTGTGCCTACAGCCTCTTGCAAACTCTTCCAAAACTCGCTCGTAAAGATGGGATCTCGATCACTCACTATGCTGGAGGGTATCCCATGGATTCGAGCTATCTCTTTAAGACAAATGGATGCTAGGGATGAGGCAGTCCTTCTACTCTTAACAGTTATAAAGTGAGCGCTTTTAGTGAGCATGTCCACTATTACCTAAATACTGGTATTGCCCCTTCTTGACCTAGGAAACCCATCAACAAAGTCCATTGAAATGCTATCCCTCTTCCACTATGGGACCTCTAGAGGATGAAGCAGACCACCAGACTTCTTCTGCTCCGCTTTGACTTGCTGGCATATCAAGCACTTAGCGACGAACTCAGCTACATCCCTCTTCATGCCATTCCAAAAGAAAACCCTTTTTATATCTTTATACATCTTGTCTCCTCCTAGGTGTATGGTCAGCTTAGAATGGTGTGCTTCTTCGAGAACTGTCTTCACTAAATCCCTTACTTGTGGGACGCATAGCCTTCCATCCCGTCTCAACCAACCCTTACTATCGATGGAGTATCTATTGAGGTGACTAGAAGTCTCACCCCTAACTAGCTTATCCATCATATCAACTAGCTGAGGGTCTTCTCGTTGTGTGGTTCCTATTGAGTCCAAAAGAGTAGGCCGTGAAAAGGTCGGGTTGTGTACGACTTATGCAGGATCTATAATATGGCTATGCGGAATATGATATGATAACAATATATATATATATCACAGATTACTTTAAATGCAGTACAGTAAAATAAAGTAGAGTAACGACACCAGGATTTTTATACTGGTTCGGACCTCCAGTCCTACGTCCAGTCCCGAAGCTTCTCTTCGGTTTTTCACTAAACAACACCCTCGCTTCACTCGGAGGAACAGGTTCACAACTACTTGATTTACGGGCTACAAGCTTACCCACTTGATTTCACGGGCTACAAGCTTACCCACTTGATTTCACGGGCTACAAGCTTACCCACTTGATTTCACGGGCTACAAGCTTACCCACTTGATTTCACGGGCTACAAGCTTACCCACTTGATTTCACGGGCTACAAGCTTACCCACTTGATTTCACGGGCTACAAGCTTACCCACTTGATTTCACGGGCTACAAGCTTACCCACACAGGACAATTACAAGAGTTTGACTTCTGACTGTGTTCTTCTTTCAACACTGATTAGCCAACGATTGAGTACACCCTTCCTATAATCTTATCCTCAAATGAAATTTGATGTTTAGAAAGATTAGGAAGTATAATATCGAATTGAATCACAAGTGTATGAAATATGCTTGGAGATTCAACCGATAAAATGAATGCTTTTTGAGTGCTTTTTGAACGAGAAGAATATTGCAAGATAGATCAGAAAATAGAGAGAAATTTCGGTGATTTGGATGATTGTAAATCATGTATTTATAGAGATCGAGAGGTTGCAAATGTTGGTGAAAAGATGCATCTAAAAGGAGTGATTATTCATGAAGAAAAATGGATGCAACTCTTGAAGAAAGAAGATGATTTTTCAATATAACGGTCAAAATTCAAAAACCTGTTGACCTATAGAATTTTATAGGTCGACATGTTTTTAGCCGTTGGAATTCAAAAACCTGTTGACCTATAAAATTTTATAGGTCGACCTATTTTTGACCGTTACAATTTAAAAACCTGTTGACCTATAAAAAATTGTAGGTCGACATGTTTTCGGTCATATGCATAAAAAATGTCTTTATGAGTAGTATTCAAACAATTAGAAGTATGATTATTTGAGGATAGATTTTAACATTTTATAACTCTAAATAATCAACTTCTAACCTATGAAGTCATCTTGTCTTCTTTTTGTCGATGTAGAAGCTTCTTCTTGTCATAAATCAAAATAACCATCGACGCTTCGACTCAACATTCTCCCCCTTTTTGATTGATGACAACCTGGCATAATAAAGGTATTGTTCCTTGTATATTGTTCCCCCTGTATATGCTCCCCCTGTATATATGCTCCCCCTGAATATAATCTGCATAACACTTGTTAGTAACATTTTCTCCCCCTTTGTCATCGACAAAAAGGGTTTTCATAATATAAGAAATCAATAATTTACAGAGATACCATACTACTAAAAATCCATAGAATATTGTACGAATTACAAGTCAAACCAAACGAGCACAAGGAGATAGTATAGTTAATACAAAACAAATGAAATAGAAGTTCATAGATCAAAGCGTAAGAAATGATGCGTAGAGACTATTGTGGTGATTGTGGAGGCCAATCAGAATCACTATCTTCTCCTTCGTCCTTGTCACCTTCCTCCTCTCGTTCCTCATCATCACTGTTACTATCATCGTCATGAGTTCCCTTCTCAATGTGTGACATTCCACGACCTAGCATGTATTGAGTACTTGCTCCCGAACTCGTACCTTCTTCAGAGGAAGACCATGTAAATGTAGGCAGCATTGGACGTTTACCTGGGTCTTGAGCAAGTGGTGCGGAGGTCGAAGCACAAGAGATGGCTTCCCAAATCGTCCCAAAGAAAGATTTCAATTTATTGAACCGCTTATCAAGTTTAGAATCTAAGCGGTCGAGTTTATTATCGGTTCTTTTAAGCCTAGCTTCAAGTAAGAACTGATTTCGGGCGATTTGCTCAAGTGTATCCTTAGTAGAAGAAGTAGGAGGCGGAATCACAACATCTTCAGGCCTATGAGTAGGAACTTGAGAAGTGGAAGTTTGTGGAGGTGGAGGTGGTCCTTGTTCGACATATTGTTCAAAAGGAATAATATTCAAATATGGAATTGGAAGCTTCATCCTCTTTTTAGAAGCTTTATCAATACATTTTGGTATTGATATTCTTGATGGAGGAGATCTTACGCCACATTCCATGAGGCAACACATAATATACTTGTTATAAAACAAGTGAGGCCTTGAGCGTTTATTAACCATCAAAATCTCGTCAAATATCATCGCAACCCAATTCACTCTGATATTTGCATAAATAACATATAGTGCCTTAAAGTTTTCTTTGTATACCGCATCAAAATTTCCGGTTCTAGGAAGAAGAGAATGTGTGGTACAAAGGTGTAGAACTCTAGCGGATGGTCTTAGATTAATACCTTTAGTACTTGACTTATGGTCTTCAATAAAAAGGTGACTATATTTATCACGAATATGAATAGGGCAGAACTCACTAGTAAATTGAATTCCATCATTGTGGGTTCGAAGAATTTCTGCCATTCGATCTTTGGAGAGAAAGATGTGTTGGCCACACACCACTGACCATAAGCAATCATCAGAATTTTGAGGCTTAAATTTGTCTAAATTGAGATTAGCATAGAATAATTTTATCAAAATATGGCTTATCTCAACATGATTGTCTTCAAAATTTAGAAGAGACTCTATACCCGCTCTGTTTGATAGATCACTAACGTCGTAGATAACGAAATCAGAGAATTTGAGAAAGGATCCGTGGTGAATTGTATAGTCTTTCATCTTGTTCCATCTCTTCACCGCAAGAGGATCCATTAGCCATTGTTTGATTTGAGTATCAATAGGTTGAACAGGAGTTTGAGAAGATGATGTTTTGGACTTCTTTTGCTTTTGGGCCATTGATTCCTTTTGGAAGATTGATTAAAGAATTTTTGAAGTAGGGTTTTTAACAAGGAAGACAATGAAAAAAGTGGCCTTTGGTGAAGAGATATAAGATTTTAAGAAGGAAAGGACGTGTCGATTGGAAGAATGGACAGAAATAAGCGAAACCGGTCGACAGATAATCCTAGGCCGGTCGACCGTGAAATGTTCTAAAAAAAATAGACAATTTTTTGTTCTGGCCGGTCGACAGGTATTATAGGTTCGGTCGACCGTTAAAAGTTCTGGAAATATTGATGTATATGTTTTTAAACAAACAGGTCGACATGTTGGAGTGGGGCGGTCGACAGAAAAAAGTTCTGGAACAATTTGGACATATAAATCTTAACTAACCGGTCGACATGTTAGAATGGGGGCGGTCGACCGAAAAAAAAGTTATGCTTGAAAAAGAACTTAATTTTGAACTATGGCGGTCGACAGGGGTTCATAGACCAGTCGACAGATCTAAGTTCTGGATCTTTTTGAACAAAATTTTGTAGACACACCGGTTGACAGCTGAGATTTGAGAGGTCGACCTTTCGATTTTCTGGTTGCTATATTTAGGCTAAAAATGCCTTGATCGGTCGATAGGATGATTATGATCGGTCGACAGGTGCTAGAAAATTTTGTTTTTCTGGTTTTGAAAATATATATATATATATTAAAACAAATTTTTATTCAACAACAAGATTTCAAAACAAAAAATACTTGAAAGACAAAATACAAATTTATTTTCAATGAAAAGTTTAAACGATATAAATTATCTCCTTGGCTCCCGTGAATTCTTTGGTTCCCAAGGGTTGAACCTTCCACTAGCTCCTTCATTGTTTTGATAATTTCTATCCCATGAGTTCGGAGTTCGTGAAGACGATGGTATTGGCATTGGCTCATGTACATTATGCCTGTCAGAGCCGCAGAAGAGAGTAGCTAATCGTTCGAGATACGTCAAACGAGAAGTCGTCAGTTTTTGCTCGTAAAACATTTGTTGTTGATAATAGTGCATCTCGTCTATCTTTTCTTTAGTACAGGGAGAACAGAACAACACCTTCTTGCTTCTCTTAGGAGTAGGCGTAGTTCCCGGAGTACGAGAAGGTGGATGATAACCAGGTGGATGCTCTGGTGTTTTTGGGGAGTTATATTCAGTCGGTTCGGAACATGTAATCGAAATGTGTGAATTTTCAGCACATTTCTCACAAATATGAGCCATATATTTTTAAAAAAAAAATATGAATGAATAAAATTGAGGTAATGTTTTCAGAACGCACTCAAATATGATATATATAGAGAAATATTTCTATTTTTAGAATATAAATTTCATCATAGTTCATTTCACCGTAGAAGTTTTCTCTACTATGTATAGTTAATATTAAAATATTTAAAATGTTAGTTTCTGTAGATGAACTCTTTTAAGTTATATATATATATCCTTTAATTTTCGAGTTCACTTTTAGATACTAAACCTAGCTCCCTACGCAACTTAATGAAACATGATTCTTGTAGAGGCTTTGTAAAAATATCTGCTAGTTGATTTTCCGTGTTGACATATTCAAGAGTTATATTTCCCTTTTCAATGTTATCTCGTAGAAAATGATGACGAATGTCAATGTGCTTAGTCCGAGAGTGATTAACTGGGTTTTTGGACAAATTTATCGCACTAGTGTTATCGCAATATATAATAGAATTCGATAAATTTATACCGAAGTCTTTAAGTGTTTGTTGCATATATATAATCTGTGTACATGCCAAAGCTGCTGAAATATACTCTGCCTCACATGTCGATAGTGAAACACAATTTTGTTTCTTACTAAACCAAGAGACAAGTGATTTTCCAATGAAATGGCACGTACCACTTGTACTCTTTCTATCCGTTCGTGATCCTCCGAAATCAGCATCACTATATGACACTAATTCGAATGCACATTCCTTAGGATAGAAAAGACCGAAATCTTTGGTGTTATTAAGATATCGAATAATTCGTTTCACTGCTCGCAAATGCGATTCCTTAGGATCAGCTTGAAAACGTGCACACAAACAAACACTCATCATAATGTCAGGACGACTAGCTGTTAAATATAGGAGAGAACCTATCATACTTCGATATGTCTTTTGGTCTACACTTTTTCCATTTTCATCCTTTTCAATATGACTAGTTGTACTCATCGGAGTTGATTTTCCGGAAGTATTTTCAAGTCCAAATCTTTTAATGAGATTTTCACAATATTTTTCTTGATTTATAAAAATACCATTCGGAAGTTGTTTAATTTGAAGACCAAGAAAGTATGATAACTCTCCCATGTGTGACATTTCAAATTCTTTGGTCATGACATCTGCAAATTCTCTACAGAGTCTCTCGTTTGTTGAACCAAAGATTATGTCATCCACATATATCTGAACAATAAGTATATCTTTGTGCGATTGTTTAATAAATAATTTTTGATCAACCTTTCCTATCTGAAATCCAGATTTGATAAGATGACTTCGTAGTCGTTCATACCAGGCACGTGGTGCTTGTTTTAAACCGTACAAAGCCTTTTTGAGCTTGAAAACATGATCTGGATATTTTTCATGTTTAAATAATGGTGGTTGTTCAACATATACTTTTTCTTTTATAAACCCATTTAGGAATGCACTCTTGACATCCATTTGATATAATTTAAAATTATGGTGACAAGCAAAAGATAAAAGTATTCGAATTGCTTCTAATCTAGCGACAGGTGCAAAAGTTTCTTCATAATCGATACCCTCTTCTTGATTATATCCTTGTGCTACTAACCGTGCTTTGTTACGAGTTATGTTTCCTTGTTCATCAGCCTTGTTTTTGTAAACCCATTTAGTTCCGATAACTGATTGATCGGTTGGCCTTGGAACAAGTTCCCATACATCATTGCATTCGAACTGATTTAGTTCTTCTTGCATAGCAATGATCCAATATTCATCAGTAGCAGTTTCTTTAGGATTCTTAGGTTCGATATTTGAAATAAATGCAACATGTCCCATTTGGTTAAGTTGACTTCTAGTTCTTATTTGAGACGATATTTCTCCAATTATATTTTGAACTGGATGATCTCTTAAAATTCTTGTTGGAGAACGTATTCTTGGTGGAGATCTTGGCTCTTCTTGTTGAATATTGTTATCAATTATTTCTGAGTCAGAATCTATATTTGTGACACTATTATTTTCTGAGATAATATTTTCGTCCTCATCATCAAAAGTATTTTGATGTTTATAATATTCATCGAATGATATATGAAGTGATTCTTCAATATTTTTAGTTCTTTTATTATATACACGATATGCCTTGCTTCGATCCGAATAACCAACAAATATTCCTTCATCAGCTTTTGAATCGAATTTACCAAGGTGATCTTTCGTGTTTAGAATAAAGCATTTTGAACCAAAAACTTTGAAGTATGAGATATTCGGTTTTCTTTGATTAAATAGCTCATATGATGTATTTTTAGTCAGAGGTCGAATAGACACACGATTCAAAACATAACATGCAGTTGCAACAGCTTCTGCCCAGAAATGTTTTGGTAAAGTGCTTCCATTTAATAATGTTCTTGCACATTCTTGTAATGTTCGATTTTTCTGTTCTACAACTCCATTTTGTTGTGGAGTTCTAGGAAACGAAAAATTATGATTGATACCTTTTGTTGTACAAAAATGTTCAAAATCATTATTTTCGAATTCTCCGCCATGATCACTTCTTATATTCTTGACTTTAAGTCCCTTCGATTTCTGAATACGTTTGACGAAAGATTTGAATTTTTCAAAAGTCTCACTTTTATTTTTCAAGAAAATAGTCCAAGTGAATCGAGAGTAGTCATCAACAATTACAAACACATATCTACTATGATTTATGGATTGTATTTGAGTAGGTCCAAATAAATCCAAATGTAATAGTTCAAGTGGTTGTAATGTTGAGATAACCTTCTTAGATTTAAACGATGACTTGGTTAATTTTCCGATTTGGCATGCGTCACAAAGATTGTCAACTTTGAAACTAAGTTTCGGTAGACCTTTGACTAGATTATTTTTAGCTAGCTTGTCAATAGTTTTAAAGTTTATATGACAGAAACGTTTGTGCCATATCCATGGATCATTATCATTAGCGATAAGACACATATCTGAATTATGATTAATATTCATATTCAGAATATATATGTTTCTGTCTCTATATCCTTCAAAAAATAACTTTTGATCTTTGTCCAGTATACTACATTTATTGTTTGAGAAAGAAATCGTAAACCCTTTGTCACATAATTGGCTTATACTAAGTAAGTTATGTTTTAGATTTTTAACTAGCATGATATTTGTAATAAGAGGTAAATTAGATGTACCGTAATTGCTCGCATCGCCTTTTCCGATGATAAAGCCTTTTGAATTATCTCCAAATGTGACTGAGCCTCCATCAAAATATGTAATATTCGTCAATATGCTCTTGTCTCCAGTCATATGCTTTGAGCAACCACTGTCCGAAATCCATTTTCCTCTTTTCTTTAGTGGGTCCTGCAAAAATAATATTAAGTTCATGGTACCCACTTTTTATAGGGTCCTACGAGTTAGGTCTTAGGAGTCCAAACCCATACGGGTCCGGTATCCCCTTTATACACATAATTTGAATTATGATGTACAGTACTTAAAAAATTTTGAATGTACTTGTTCCTAATCAAACTATTATTTGTTTTAGGAACCCATACTTTTATAGATTTGACATTCTTCTTTTGAAGTTTCACAATCGGTTTAGGTTTGGAATATAATAAACTAAGATTTTTCTTAGCTTCAGTTTCTTGTACTACCTTATTTTTCCTTTTTCTTTTACCAAGATTTTTCTTTATAACTTGTTTCTTATATCCCAATCCTTGTTTATTTGTAGTTGATTGTGAATTCTCAATAAGTTTTGTCAAATTTTCTCGACCTTTGTTAAAGTTAGAAACATTTTTTGTAATGTCATCTAATTTTGATTGTAAACTAGCTTTTTCAAGGTCTAGAATCTTGACTTTTGCTTTAAGCTCATGATTTTCAGTAATGAGAATATCATTCTTCTCTTTTTGAACTTCAATTTCTTGAGTCAAAAGAGATAGTTGAGAATTAGAATTAGAAGACGATTCTTGAGCCTTTTCAAGTTCTTCTTCTAATATTTTCTTCTCATCTTTTAACATATCTCGTTCTAATTCGGATCTATTCAACATTGTCTTGACTTCTTTTAACTGATATTTTGTATCTTTAAGTTTAATCATTACTTTATCATAAATATCAAGCATATCCTCAAGAGTAGGAATTCGTACCTCATCCTCTGTTGCCATAAAACATACATTTGCTTGTTCAGTGTCTGAGTCACTTTCGCTATCAGATGAAGATGAGTCTGAATCATCCCAGGTTACTGAGAAAGCTCTCTTCTTTGATTTGTCCTTCTTGAATTTTTCGGAATTCTTCTTTTTATCCGGACAATCTTTTTGCGCATGTCCCTTTTTGTGACAATTGAAACATTCCATATTTGAAGATGATGGTTTATTTGATCCAAACTTCCTTTTGTCGTATCGACTAGCTTTTCTTTGCTTCAAAAACTTCTTAAAGCCTTTTGCAATAAGTGCTAAGTCTTCATCTTCAGAATCTGAAATGTCTTCATCTTTTTCGGCATGAAAAGCAACATTTTTCTTTTCTTCTTTTTGTTCTCTTCTAGCCTGTAAATTTGCTTCATAGGACATTAGATTTCCTATCAACTCATCTGGCTTCATGGTAGAAAGATCATTAGCTTCTTCTATAGCTAATACTTTTCCTTCCCATTCATTAGTCAGTGAGTGTAGGATTGTTGAAACTACATCAAAGTCAGAATATTTTTGTCCTAACCCAATAAGAGCATGATGAATAGTTTGAAACCTTGAATACATCTCATTGATTGTTTCATTTGGCTTCATTTTGAAATTTTGGAATTGACTTTTCAACAAAGCTATTTTTGCTTGTTTAACCTTGTTAGTACCTTCATGAGTTGTTTTTAGCGTTTGCCAAATTTGATAAGCAGTGGTACAGATACTAACACGGTTATACTCATTTTGGTCTAATGCACAAAACAACATATTTATTGCTTTTGCATTTACTACTGCTGTTGTTTTCTCAGCAGGAGTCCATTCTGCATACTCAGTAGTTGGATTAACTATTTCTTTCTGAGTAGCATTCCAAGCATCATAACTTGTTGATTGCATATAGAAAGCCATACGTGTTACCCAATAACTATAGTTTAGGCCATTAAAGAAAGGAGGTCTTTGTGTAGATTGACCTTCAGTGTAAGTGTTAGTGCTAGTGCTTGCGTTATTTGCCATATTACTAGAATATATCAAATAACTGTGTTACGGTTATAAGATAACCTTGCTCTGATACCAATTGAAAAGGTCGGGTTGTGTACGACTTATGCAGGATCTATAATATGTCTATGCGGAATATGATATGATAACAATATATATATATATCACAGATTACTTTAAATGCAGTACAGTAAAATAAAGTAGAGTAACGACACCAGGATTTTTATACTGGTTCGGACCTCCAGTCCTACGTCCAGTCTCGAAGCTTCTCTTCGGCTTTTCACTAAACAACACCCTCGCTTCACTCGGAGGAATAGGTTCACAACTACTTGATTTACGGGCTACAAGCTTACCCACTTGATTTCACGGGCTACAAGCTTACCCACTTGATTTCACGGGCTACAAGCTTACCCACACAGGACAATTACAAGAGTTTGACTTCTGACTGTGTTCTTCTTTCAACACTGATTAGCCAACGATTGAGTACACCCTTCCTATAATCTTATCCTCAAATGAAATTTGATGTTTAGAAAGATTAGGAAGTATAATATCGAATTGAATCACAAGTGTATGAAATATGCTTGGAGATTCAACCGATAAAATGAATGCTTTTTGAGTGCTTTTTGAACGAGAAGAATATTGCAAGATAGATCAGAAAATAGAGAGAAATTTCGGTGATTTGGATGATTGTAAAATCATGTATTTATAGAGATCGAGAGGTTGCAAATGTTGGTGAAAAGATGCATCTAAAAGGAGTGATTATTCATGAAGAAAAATGGATGCAACTCTTGAAGAAAGAAGATGACTTTTCAATATAACGGTCAAAATTCAAAAACCTGTTGACCTATAGAATTTTATAGGTCGACATGTTTTTAGCCGTTGGAATTCAAAAACCTGTTGACCTATAAAATTTTATAGGTCGACCTATTTTTGACCGTTACAATTTAAAAACCTGTTGACCTATAAAAAATTGTAGGTCGACATGTTTTCGGTCATATGCATAAAAAATGTCTTTATGAGTAGTATTTTCAAACAATTAGAAGTATGATTATTTGAGGATAGATTTTAACATTTTATAACTCTAAATAATCAACTTCTAACCTATGAAGTCATCTTGTCTTCTTTTTGTCGATGTAGAAGCTTCTTCTTGTCATAAATCAAAATAACCATCGACGCTTCGACTCAACAGGCCGCACCTCTTGCGATGCTAATAGACCAGGTACAATTTCAGAGGAGGGTATAGAGTTAAAGTTTGCTATGTACTCCAAGCTTTGCCTTTCTACAAAGAGAGGACTCAAGGTCAGCTTCTTTCTACTCAAGGCGTCTGCTACCACATTTCCCTTGCCAGGGGTATAGGAAATCTCAAAATCATATGAGGCCAGAAATTCCATCCACCTTTGTTGTCTTAAGTTAAGATCTTTCTGTGAGAAAAGTTACTTTAATGATTTATGATTAGTAAACAATTCAAACCTTTTTCCTAGTAGGTAATGACGCCAGGACTTTAGAGCGAAAACAATAGCAGCTAGCTCCAAATCATGAGTTGGGTAGTTCTTCTCATGTACCTTCAATTGCCTTCCCCCATAACAAACTACCTTGCCTTCTTGCATCAAGACAGCGCCCAACCCTGTACCGCATGCATCTGTGTATACGGTAAACATTTTTCTCCCATCAGGCAATGCCAGAACTGAAGCTGTTGTTAGAGCCCTTTTCAAACATTGGAAAGCAATATCGCAATCCAAATCCCAAGCGAAGGTTAGGTTCTTCTTTGTCAATCTCGTGAGTGGGGCTGAGATTTTTGCAAAGTCTTTAATGAACTTTCGGTAAAAGCACGCTAGCCCGAGAAAGCTTCGGACTTCGGTTGCATTCCGTGGAACCTTCCAATCTTGCACCGCAACTACTTTTGCGGGCTCCACAACTATCCCTTCTTTGGACACCACATGTCCAAGAAACCTCATGTAACAACCCGTATTTTGAATAACATGTTATAACATAAATCAAGACAAAATTAAATGATAAATCTGAATCAAGGGAAACGGGCTGTGCCATTACGTTTGTCTCGGAAAAATACGCGAAATAGAGTCCGAGTTTTCGAAAATCGGAGTCCGTATGACCAAGTTATGGCCCGTCAAAGTTTTCAGAAAATTTCAAGTTCAAAAACAGTTCAAATTTGAATTCAGAATTCAAATTCAGCCAAGCAGGACAGGCGGAAAAATTCCCGCCACCCCCAAGTCGACTGGGTAGTTGACTTGGGAGTCAACACACCCCAGGTGGTGTCGACTGCCCAGTCGACACCCCTGTCGACTTGGGTGGTCGGCCAGTTTGGCCTGGGTGCACCTGACTTGTTCCTCAAGACATGCTTTAGGGCTGGTTTGGCATGGGTGCACCTGACTTCGTCTCAATCTTGTTTTATTTCATTGTCTTCATAGCATTGTAAGCCCCATTCTACTCTTAGATTTAAACTATGAAGTTAAATATGACATGTTGCTAGTTTGAGTTTGGGCCTAAGTATGATTTGTGCTTTAAATCTATCATGTTATGCATAGATTTATCCTATGTATGTTTGTTAAGCTATCACCTTGACTTTGTGGATTGAAAGCTATGATCTTTGTTTGGAAATGTTGCATAATGCAACATAGAAACTCTCATGACCTTTATGTTAACTTGCATATGATGTTATATGCGAATCACTAGTTATCATCCTATGCCATCTATGACCATGTATCACCTATTTGCTAAGTTTAATGCCATACAAGTGTAGATTTGAATTGGACCTAAGTGCAATATTTGCCTTGAACCTATCATTGTATGCATAGATCTATTCATGCCCCTCTTGATTTATGATTGTGGACCTATCATGAACCTAGTACCGTTCATGTTGACCTTTGGGAAAGAAAAAAAAGCTATGAAATGGATTATGGCTTATGCATGTTAACAAACCTTAACCCCTCATGTACCTTAACATGCATATGATGATATTGAACCTATTTGCTACGCACAAGTTAGGATTGTCACCCTATGTCAACTATTACCATGCTACCACCCTTATGCACAAGTTATGCTATTATGCATGCTTGTGGCCAAATCACCCTTATGCTATTATGCATGCTTGTGGCCAAATCACCCTTATGCTATTATGCATGCTTGTGGCCAAATCACCCTTATGCTATTTGATATGTTTGAGGCCAAGTCACCTTTTATGCTATCATACATGTTGAGGCCATATGCTAGTATGTTGAACCACTTTTGCCTCAAATATCACCATGTTTAACTTGTGATAGCCTTTGCCATCTTGTCATATTCTTATGTTCCCCTTTTTGATCTATTTGTGTTGATGGGAACTTACGTGCGATGGGGTTACGTTATGGGTAAACTTAAATGACATGAAACATGACTTGAAAATATGACATGTGATGATGCTTGAAAACATGAACGTGGACATGACATGTAGAAAACATGAAAGTGGCCAACTCGAGGTTGGGTTGAGTTTGTAGCATAAATATACCCGGAACCGACCGGCTTAACTAGTAGCTACAAACAATAGGACCCAATGTGAGTAGTTGGTCACATCGCACTTAAAACCGAGGTTAGACTAGGTTGTGGTGTAAAGCTACCCGGACCCGCCCGGCTTAACTAGTGACCACAACAAAGTCTAATGTGAGAGGTTGGAGTGCATTAAGTTAATTAATGCCACATGGTAGGGTTAAGTCATGGACTACTTGAATACTTAACCAATTAAACACAAGGGATTGGTAGGGTTAAGTCATGGACTACTTGAATATACTTAACCAGTTGAACACGATGTATTGATAGGGTTAAGTCATGAACTGCTTGGATACACTTGACCAACTCAATACATGCTTAGGATAGGGTTAACCACACTTAACCCATTTAAAACCCTAGTTACGTGGTCCTTTTCAGCAGTAACCTACTTGGGAGTATCTGGATACCCTGGACTAGGCTAGGGTGGGGCACAATTACTGACTGATTGTAAGAGACCAAAAGAGACGGCTGAATAGTGCACCAGTTAAGTTCAGGCTGACCATGGTCGTGCACATTAAGTCCGGAGTTGAACATGGGCACCGGTAGGTTTAGACTGTGCATGCTTGATTTGTGTCTGTGGTTTACACCTTAGGGCTGGATACACCCTAGGGTGGACCTTGCACAGTTAACTACATGCCATGAATAGGCCGTATGACACCGATACACGACGAGTTAGGCTTATAGGGAGCCGATCGACTAGACCGAGTAGTTGGACCTTGATTTAGGTCATCTCGTGATATTGGGCCAAGATTGGGCCAAGGGATCACTTCTTGTTTATACTTGACATGGGTTGGAATACTAGTACACTTGGTGCAAAAACTTAACCTTGTATATGCGATGCCACACTTGACCTATCTTGTTAACTTTTCACCATGCCAGTTATCATCCTATGTTTCATCTCTGTTTTACATGTTCAGTTAACTTTATTAGTTTTTATACTAATAGTAGGTAGGACTTACCAGTCTTTTGACTGTCCCATTTTCTTTCGCCTCTTTTCTTTCATTCCCCCCCCCCCCCGGTTTACAGGGTGGAAACACTAGCACCTAGCTTGGATCTTTAGCTGCTTTTCTGGATAGCGCATGTACGGTTTGGACTTGAGCTTGCTATGGCTTTATTCTACTTTGGGGATAGTTACTTTATGATTTTTTTCCAGTTTTCAGTTGATGTTTCTAGACTTTGTTTTGTGGGAAAATAATGACCAAGTACTTTGATGTAACATGACTATGGTTTTGAAATGTTAGTTTTTACCCGCTTCTTTATTTACTCTGTTTTTACTTATATGTTCTGTCTTGTGATATCTGCATTCATGTTTACCTTGACCAACACCCCTCCAAAGCCAGTGTACTTGCAAGAGTGACCCTGGCGGAGGTAGGGTGTTACATTTGGTATTAGAGCATAAGGTTTACAAGATTTGAGCAAAAGGTTTTTAAAACTTACCTTTTGAAAAACTATTTTCAAAACCGATTATAAAGAAGTATTTTTCCAAGAAAAGTCTAGTTTATTTTAAAAGGCTATTTCCCAAAAGCCATTAGCACTATCCTTTGTTTCCTCGTTCTCAATCTATCTTTTTCTTCGTTTCTGTATGGCCGATAATTTTGCCATTCTGGAGGGCGTACCGGTACCTATTTGGTTTAGAAGGTACATGGAGGCAAGGGCGAATGAAGCCGGCCCCGCGAACATTCCTCCTCCTTCCCCCGTTGCTAACATTCCTCCTCCCGTAGCTGAGGTTCCTCCTCCTTCTCCTCAGCATCCGCAAGAGGATTTCGCGAAGATTTGCAAGGACTTTAAGGCGATGGGTGGCAAGAATTTTGTTGGGATGAAGACTTTTGTTGAGGCAAGAAACTAGTTAAAGGAAACTGAAGACCTCTTTGCTATCTTTGATATAGGAGACCGTAGGAAAGTTCTGTTAGCGGTATGGCTGCTGAAAGGGGAAGCTGCATATTGGTGGGTAGTCACCACCACTACTAGGCCAATTCATACTTGGGATGACTTTAGGAGAAGGTTTGGACTGAGGTTTCTATCATCGACAGAAGAGAACCTTCAGATGGAGAGGTTCCTATCTCTAAAGCAAGGGGACATGAAAGTTAGGGAATACGTGGATACGTTTAATCAACTTGCTCGGTTCGGTCTAGACTTGGTTAACACAGCTCAGAAGAAGGCCCTACACTTTGCTCTAGGATTGAACGAGCCATTGCACGGTTTGGCCATGTCTCAAATACCCATGGGGGCGACCTTCGAGAGTTTGGTAAATATGGCCCTGCTTCAAGAGGAAGATAAGAGTGGTAAGAAGGAAGTCAAGTTGAATGAGTCTCAAGGCAAGAAGGTAGATTCCGAGAAAGGAGGCAAGGACAACAACAACCGCAATGACAACAAGACCAGGGAGACAAGGAAGTGCAACTTCTGTGGGATCGTTGGACACATAGCCAAAGATTGTAGGATGAAGAAGAGGACGTTGGGAGAATGCTTTCATTGTGGAGAGTCTGGACACTATAGTAAGGATTGCCCGAAAAAGCGAGGACAAGGGAAAAGGCAAACCCAGCGAGCAGGACCCTCTGGAGGGCAGTTGCAGGCTCTCCTCGCTCTTCCAGCTTTTGATCGAGGTAGTGTTTCTATAGAAAGTCATGTTTACATTTCTGATTTCCCTGTTCGTACCTTATTTGATTCTGGCGCATCGCATAGTTTTATTTCTGATCTTGTTGAAAGTTTGCACCTAAGTACTAGTCTAGTTGAGGTCCCGTTAGTGTTTCAAATCCAAATTGGGGATTCTGCCCATCTACCTGTGATTTGTATGGATTTGAAAACCTCTATCTTGAGCGTAGAATTCATGTGTAATGCTTATGTTCTTTGTTTTATGAGATACGGGTTGATTTTGGGCATGGATTGGTTGTCCAGTTATGGAGCCATTCTTGATTAGGAGCATAGGGTAGTAAGGCTCATGACTCGCCTCGGTAATACCCTAGAAATTTCTAGTAACCCTATGGATCCCGTCATGTTATGTTATCTTGAATCTCTTGACTCGTCCATCGATGATCTGCAATCTGTGAGAGTGGTCTGAGAATATCCAGATGTCTTTGATGAGGTTAAGGGGTTACCCCCTAAGCGGGAGATAGATTTCCGCATTTATCTTGTTGATAATGCCAAACCAGTTTCAATGCCCGTTAGGCACATGGCCCCGCGAGAAAGAAGAGAGCTTAGCAAGCAAATCAAGGAGTTGCTTGAAAAAAATTTCATTAGGCGAAGCATTTCAGAATGGGGTGCTCCGGTGTTATTCGCTACTAAGGCGGATAGTCCATTTCGCTTAAGCATGGGGTATAGAAATCACACTAGTAAGTACATTTGGCAACGTGGATTGGCATTTGTTTTCAAGAGATAGTTCTTCCATGGGGAATACCGTATAGTATGTAAACGAGATCCAGGATTCACTAACGAATTTTGGAAAGCTTGCATGAAACCATGAGCACGCAGTTATGTGGAAGCCGAGTATTTTAGGAGAAGAATAAGTGGAAGTGGAACGAGAGGCAACAGTGAAATGAGTTCTAACTCATATTTTGGAAATAAGAATTAAGAGCTGCTCAATTGTGAAGTTAAAAGACGGTCAAGGCACGACAGGATTAAGCTCAAGAAAATGCGGCTTAGAAGATTGAAGACTAGATACGCGCATTATATCTCTTTCTAAGAGTATATCCTTGATCCCTATTATTCTGCAGAGCTTACTCACATGCTATCTTTTAAGTATATCCTCTCGGTCCTATTCTCAATCTTAGTTCTGTTGCAAACCCCATAAGGAGTATGACTCGCCTATATAGTTGGGGTGAGGATGTCCATTAAGTTGACCAAACTATTTGGGCTTTATGGGATATGGGTCATAGTTGATAGACTTACGTAGAGTGCTCACTTTGTTCCGTTGAAGAGCAAGAGGACCACATCATGGCTAGCATCTGTTCATCTTCGAGAGATAGTGCGATTGCATGGAGTTCCTTCTAACATAGTTAGCGATCGTGACCCAATTCTCGCTAGCCAATTCTGGAATAGTTTGCAGGAAGCGATGGGTACGCGATTGAATCTAAGTACGGCCTATCACCCACAGACGGATGGCTAGACCGAAAGGGTGAACAGGGGACTAGAAGATCTATTGAGGCTATGCATTCTTGACTTTGGGAGCACTTGGGAAGACCACCTTCCTCTCTTAGAGTTTGCTTACAATAACAGCTACCAAGCAAGCATAGGGATGGCACCATTCGAAGCTTTATATGGGAGGCCGTGCAAGTCACCAACATGTTGGTGGGAGACGACGGATAAGCTTATACTTGGGCCCAACAGAATAAGGGACACATTTGAGAAAGTTGAATGGGTGAGAAGACGGATGAAAACGGCCCAAGATAGACAGAAATCCTATGCTGACAAGCGAAGGACAGATCTGGAATTCGAAGTTGGAGATATGGTTATCGTGAAGGTTTCTCCTTTGCGTAATGTGGTTCGTTTTGGAGCAGTTGGGAAGCTGGCACCAAGGTTCGTAGGACCCTTCCCTATTATAGAAAGAGTTGGGAAGATGGCTTATAAGGTGGAATTGCCCGAGAAGTTGGCCGGAGTGCACAATGTTTTTCATGTCTCGCATCTCCGGAAGTGCCTACATGAGTCAGCCGAGGTAATTGAGCCTAGCATTCTTGAAGACATGGAGGTAGAAAAAGAGGCAACTTTCAGATGAGCTCTGATTCGTATCTTGGGAACGGAGATCAAGAAGCTGAGGAATCGAGAAGTCAAGTTAGTAAAGGTTCAGTGGAGCGAAGCCGATGAAGATGCAACTTGGGAAACCGAGGAGAAGATGCGTGGGCTTTATCCATTCCTTTTTTAGGGTACATTCTCAATCTCTTTTCCTAGTTAGCATATCTTTCCTTTGCTATCCATGTTTATCTTGTTATCTCGTTAACCTTGTCTTAAGAACCTTAGGTAGAAACCCTTTGGATGAAACATGTATTTGAAACATGTTATGCTTGATGTTTGCCAGTGGTTGCAAGTTTTTGCAAGTGGATACTCGTAGATGCATGATACACATTAGGCACTAAGATCGGCTCACACACTTTCATATTGCATATGCATGGATGCTTATACTTATTCATGGCTGAAACTTGTTATGCTATCATGTGGATGTTGCATATGGATGAATGTTATGTGCACTCATATAGAGATTATGAATTATGTTAGGAATTTGCATACATATGGACTCATTTCACTAACATACTTTGCATTAAGGAGGTTTACTGAATCAGTAACCGCCTGATTTTCTCATTAGATAAGTACATATACACACACCTTTGCATATGATCATACAACATTTTGAATTTGTTAAGGACAATGGTTACTTGTGGATGATGTTGTGAGTAGATGGATGATGGATGGTAGGATACGTTCTTCCTAACTTAGAGATTTCGAGGACGAAATCCTTTAAGGAGGGGAGAATGTAACAACCCGTATTTTGAATAACATGTTATAACATAAATCAAGGCAGAATTAAATGATAAAATCTGAATCAAGGGAAACGGGCTGTGCCATTGCGTTCGTCTCGGAAAAATACGCGAAATAGAGTCCGAGTTTTCGAAAATCGGAGTCCGTATGACCAAGTTATGGCCCGTCAAAGTTTTCATAAAATTTCAAGTTCAAAAACAGTTCAAATTTGAATTCAGAATTCAAATTCAGCCAAGCAGGACAGGCGGGAAAAATCCCGCCAACCCCAAGTCGACTGGGTAGTCGACTTGGGAGTCGACACACCCCAGGTGGTGTCGACTGCCTAGTCGACACCCCTGTCGACTTGGGTGGTCGGCCAGTTTGGCCTGGGTGCACCTGACTTGTTCCTCAAGACATGCTTTAGGGCTGGTGACGGATTTTAATGGCTCAGATCTGAGTTAGGGTTAATCCTATGGCCTAAACTAACCTAAACTTCTATAAAAAGATCCTAAGACCTAGCCTAAACCCACACAAATCAATCCTACAACTAGGTTATGCCAAAATGCTCCTTGATCATGGCCTCCATCTTCATATCATGGCCCCCATCCTCTTCATGAAAGTTTGAGTGTTCTAAGCTAGTAAAAGAGCCACCTTTCTTCATCAAAACAAGGATCTTCTTCATACAAATCAAAGGAGATTCTTGTTTCTCAAGACAACTTGGAGCTTGTATTCATTTGGGGGTTTTTAGTGTTGCTAGTGTGGCTTCGTCTCAATCTTGTTTTATTTTATAGTCTTCATAGCATTATAAGCCCCATTCTACTCTTAGATTTAAACTATGAAGTTAAATATGACATGTTGCAAGTTTGAGTTTGGGCCTAAGTATGATTTGTGCTTTAAATCTATCATGTTATGCATAGATTTATCCTATGTATGTTTGTTAAGCTATCACCTTGACTTTGTGGATTGAAAGCTATGAGCTTTGTTTGGAAATGTTGCATAATGCAACATAGAAACTCTCATGACCTTTATGTTAACTTGCATATGATGTTATATGCGAATCACTAGTTATCATCCTATGCCATCTATGACCATGTATCACCTATTTGCTAAGTTTAATGCCATACATGTGTAGATTTGAATTGGACCTAAGTGTAATATTTGCCTTGAACCTATCATTGTATGCATAGATCTATTCATGCCCCTCTTGATTTATGATTGTGGACCTATCATGAACCTAGTACCGTTCATGTTGACCTTTGGGAAAAAAAATGCTATGAAATGGATTATGGCTTATGCATGTTAACAAACCTTAACCTCTCATGTTCCTTAACATGCATATGATGATATTGAACCTATTTGCTATGCACAAGTTAGGATTGTCACCCTATGTCAACTATTACCATGCTACCACCCTTATGCTATTATGCATGCTTGAGGCCAAAGCACCCTTATGCTATTATGCATGCTTGTGGCCAAATCACCCTTATGATATTATGCATGCTTGTGGCCAAATCACCCTTATGCTATTGTGCATGCTTGTGGCCAAATCACCCTTATGCTATTTGATATGTTTGAGGCCAAGTCGCCTTTCATGCTATCATACATGTTGAGGCCATATGCTAGTATGTTGAACCACTTTTGCCTCAAATATCACAATGTTTAACTTGTGATAGTCTTTGCCATCTTGTCATATTCTTATGTTCCCCTTTTTGATCTATTTGTGTTGATGCGAACTTACGTGCGATGGGGTTACGTTATGGGTAAACTTAAATGACATGAAACATGACTTGAAAATATTACATGTGATGATGCTTGAAAACATGAATGTGGACATGACATGTAGAAAACATGAAAGTGGCCAACTCGAGGTTGGGTTGAGTTTGTAGCATAAATCTACCCGGAACCGACCGGCTTAACTAGTAGCTACAAATAATAGGACCCAATGTGAGTAGTTGGTCACATCGTACTTAAAACCCGAGGTTAGACTAGGTTGTGGTGTAAAGCTACCCGGACCCGCCCGGCTTAACTAGTGACCACAATAAAGTCTAATGTGAGAGGTTGGAGTGCATTAAGTTAATTAATGCCACATGGTAGGGTTAAGTCATGGACTACTTGAATACTTAACCAATTAAACACAAGGGATTGGTAGGGTTAATTCATGGACTACTTGAATATACTTAACCAGTTGAACACGATGTATTGATAGGGTTAAGTCATGAACTGCTTGGATACACTTGACCAACTCAATACATGGTTAGGATAGGGTTAACCACACTTAACCCATTTAAAACCCTAGTTACGTGGTCCTTTTCAGCAGTAACCTACTTGGGAGTATCTGGATACCTTGGACTAGGCTAGGGTGGGGCACGATTACTGACTGATTGTAAGAGACCAAAAGAGATGGCTGAATAGTGCACCAGTTAAGTTCTAGCGGACCATGGTCGTGCACATTAAGTCCGGAGTTGAACATGGGCACCGGTAGGTTTAGACTGTGCGTGCTTGATCTGTGTCTGTGGTTTACACCTTATGGCTAGATACACCCTAGGCTGGACCTTGCACAGTTAACTACATTCCAAGATTAGGCCGTATGACACCGATACATGACGAGTTAGGCTTATAGGGAGCCAATCGACTAGACCGAGTAGTTGGACCTTGATTTAGGTCATCTCGTGATATTGGGCCAAGATTGGGCCAAGGGATCACTTCTTGTTTATACTTGACATGGGTTGGAATACTAGTACACTTGGTGCAAAAACTTAACCTTGTATATGCGATGCCACACTTGACCTATCTTGTTAACTTTTCACCATGCCAGTTATCATCCTATGTTTCATCTCTGTTTTACATGTCCAGTTAACTTTATTAGTTTTTATACTAATAGTAGGTAGGACTTACCAGTATTTTGACTGACCCATTTTCTTTCGCCTCTTTTCTTTTGTCCCCCTCCCCCCCCAGGTTTACAGGGTGGGAACACTAGCACCTAGCTTGGATCTTTAGCTGCTTTTCTGGATTGCTCATGTACGGTTTGGACTTGAGCTTGCTATGGCTTTATTCTACTTTGGGGATAGTTACTTTATGATTTTTTTTTTTTCAGTTTTCAGTTGATGTTTCTAGACTTTGTTTTGTGGGAAAATAATGACCAAGTACTTTGATGTAACTTGACTATGGTTTTGAAATGTTAGTTTTTACCCGCTGCTTTATTTACTCTGTTTTTACTTATATGTTCTGTCTTGTGATATCTGCATGCATGTTTACCTTGACCAACACCCCTCCAAATCCAGTGTACTTGCAAGAGTGACCCTAGCGGAGGTGGGGTGTTACACCTCACTTCTTCTCTCCAGAAATGGAATTTGGAGAATTTGGCTTTCAGCTGATGTGCATGAAGAGTATCCATGACTTCCCTTAAATGCAAAGTATGCTCTTCTCCATTCTTCGAGAAAATCAAAATATCGTCTACGAAGACCACCACAAACTTATTAAGGAACTCCCGGAACACCCTGCTCATCAAGTCAACGAAGTAAGCGGGTGTGTTTGTCAAGCCGAAAGGCATGACAAGCCATTTAAAGAAACCATCCGGGGTTCTGAACGTGGTCTTATCAATGTTGTCTTCAGCCACTCTTAGCTGATGAAACCCTGTAGCTAGATCTAGTTGGGAGAAAACCGACGCACCTACAAGATGATCTAACAAGTCGTCTATTCTGGGAAGTGGGTGCCTATTTTTCTTGGTTTGCTTGTTTAGCTCCCTATTATCAACGCATAGGCGAAGTGAACCATTCGCTTTGGTTGCGAATACAACTAGAGCACCCCATTCAGAAATACTCCGCCTTATAAACCCATTTTCGAGTAACTCTTTGACTTGCTTGCCGAGCTCTTTTCTCTCCCTTGGAGCCCTGTGTCTAATGGGTAGAGCTATGGGTTTTGCATTATCAACAAGCTATATGCGGAAGTCTATCTCCCGCTTTGGAGGCAAGCCCTTCACCTCTTCAAATACATCTGAGTATTCACGAACTACTCTAACAAACTGCAAGTTTTCAACAGACACATCAAGGGATTCTAGGTAGCTAAGCATAACAGAATGTATGGGATTACAAGAGATTTCGAGAGTGTTACCGAGGCGAGTCATAAGTCTAACCACTCTCTTTTCATAATCGAGGATGGCACCATTACTGGATAACCAATCGATACCTAGAATCAACCCATAGCCCGTGAAACCAAGAACGAAGGCATTGCATTCAAACCCAACGCTCAAGATAGACACTCTCAAATCCCGACAAATCATTGTAAGATGAGTCGAACCACCAATAGGATTTGAGACTACTATGGGATCCGTAACTAGACTAGTATTTAGGTGCAGTATTTCAACTAACGAAGCAGATACAAACGAGTGTGAAGCGCCAGAATCAAACAAAGTACGAACAGGATGATCAAACGGAAAAACTAAACTTTCAACAGAAATGTTTCTACTCTCTCTTGTCCTGGTGCCATGAGAGCATGAACCTGCCCTCTTGCCTACCCTGGTGCCATGAGAGCCTGAACCTGCCCTCCAGAAGTAGACCTTGTCCTCTGCCCTTGCCCTTGTCTTCTCGGGCAGTCTTTAATCAGATGTCTTGCCTCACCAACGTTGAAACAGCCAGTCTTCATCTTCTTCCTACAGTCCTTGCTCAGATGGCCTGGTGTTCCACAATTAAAGCACCTTTTCTTTCCTTTTCTATTGTTATCCTTACCACCTTTCTTAGGTTGCTGCTGTGACTTCTTTTGATCCCCTTTCTTTTCCGGTGCCTTAGTAGCATTAGTGCCTCACTCCTCTTCATGCATAAGCGCCACGTCAACCAGTTTCTCAAAGGTATCCCCCATAGGAATGTGGGTCATAGCCAACCCATGTAGCAGCTCATTCAAACCTTTAACAAATCTCAGGGCCTTCTTTTCAGGTGTGTTCACCAAGTCTAAGCCAAATCTCGCCAACTGATTGAACTTGTTGACGTACTCCTTTACTGATAAATTCCCCTGCTTCAACGTCAAGAACATCTCCATGTATAAATTCTCTTCTGCTCGTAAGAGAAATTTCATCTCGAACCTGTGCCTGAAATCCATCCATGTCTCCATTGGATGCTCCCCATTCGTGACCTCCCACCAAACAAATCTTCCACCTCCTTAAGCCAATTTCAAGCTTCAACAAACGTCTCTGACCTGTGAAAAGGTTTCCGCCCATTACTTGTAAGTCTTTGCATATCTTCGAAAAAGTATCAACGCGGGGAGGGGGAGGAGGAGGAGCGGCTGCAGCTAAGGAAGGAGGAATGTCTGTTGGGCCTGCGATGGAGGCCCTAGCCTCCAAATACCTTCTCAACCAGGTTAATATCGGTATGCCCTCAGGTATCTCGGGTATCCCAGACATGCTGAAAAGAAAAAGGAAGAGATTCAAAATGGAGAATTGAAGGAAAGATATATGGCTCTTGGGGTTTATGTTTTAAAAACAAAATTTTCTCTTGAAAACACTCTCCTTAAAACATATTTTTGAAAGTTTTTCAAAATCTCTTATCTGTTCTTGTAACCTTCAGCTCCGATACCACGTGTAACACCCCACGTTCATTAATGTCACTCTCAAAAGGAATGCATTAACTTTCATGGAGTGTTATTGGTGTATAGAACAGAATACAACAAGACAAATACATATATTAGTACTTGAAAAATCAAAACTACTTTTAGTGCAACAGAGAAATAGTTTAGTTACAACAACAACAAAAACCAACAATAAAACCAAGTACACTTAATATCCATCTTGACAAATTATTTTTTGAGTGCATAAAGTAAAAAGCATAACCCCAATATAAGTAGCCATAAAAGAGATAAGCTGAACTTTACTTTCAGCAATCCAAGCACTTCCAAAAGAGAGAGAAAGATATCCAGATCAAGTTCCACTTGCACTAGTCCCACCCTGAGAACCGGGGGGAAGGAAGAAAAGAGGCAAAAACAAAGGGGGTCGGACATAAAGTCTAGCGAGTCCAATAACTTTAACAATATAATTATTAAAGTAATTAGGATAAGGCATAAACTGGTAAAACAAGGAATGACTATGAAACAAGTGGGCAAGACAAAACAAACAAGAAGAATATGCTGGCGTTAATCGCGCTCCTAGTCACTATAGGATAATTACTATAATGCGCCATTACTAGTCACCCTAAAAGTTGATCCCGCCTACTGAACATGATAATCATAATGGTAGTTTCGTGTACCCCTAAATGTCTTCATAGGTGTTGCCTGCCCCTATCTCCACTAGTTACCCCCATGCGATCGGCTACCTAACTCGTAGATACCCGTGCTGGTCCCACATTGGGGTGTATCACTCCCCAAAGTGGCAACCCGATGCCACTAAAGATGCACGACTTATATCTACACGATGCAACAACGTCTTACTTACCAGCCCGGGCCCACGCACGCACATGACCCCGTTAGACTTGCGATGCCACTGTTAACCCATTTTGACCTCTTACAATTAAACCCGGTAAGCGTGTCCCGTCCTCGATCTAACTCAAGCTCACAAAGATACTTCGTGGGTTACTAGTTTGAAAAGGGCTCCCATACTTGACACAGGCTTTCCACATATGATTGGTCCCCACTAAGATTTCCCACTTAATCCCTTCTTATTCATGTCTTCTTACATGTTTCAATTTGGTTAAGTGTTTCCAAAATGTATTTCACATGTCACCCATGTCACCCACTTAACTCCCATGTCCCACCACATGTTTATCTTGGTTAAGTGTTACTTAGTTCATTATAACCGTAACCTTGTAAGACCTCCCACATTAGACTACCGTTTGCGGTTGCTGGATTTGTCGGGCGGGTCCGGGCAGTCTGATACCGCAAACGAGTTAAACCTCGTGTCTTTACAATTGTTACACATTTAATTTATGTCTTCGACCTCTCACATTAGACTACCGTTTGTGGTGGCTGGATTTGCCTGGCGGATCCGGGCAGTCTTATACCACAAACGAGTCTAACCTTGTGTCTTAGGCTTTTATTATTTCACATAATTATTTCACCCCAATATGAATTAATTATCCCTATTCAAATTGTCAATAATTTCCAAATTGGTCTACGTCCATAATTGTCACCTAAATTATGTCTATACTTTTCAGGTATATAAATTATACCAATTAGTATCTCAAATTAATTATATGCCTTTAAAGCCATTTTATGCCAATTCACAATATGTATATTTAGTATTTTCCCATTTTCCGCACGTCGTTTGTACATTTAATATGAAGTATGTTAGACTCGCAAATAGTCTAACTCATAAGAAAAGAAACATCACAACTTGCATAACACATAAAATAGATCTAACTTGAAAATAAGAATTATAACATAAATTTGCATAGCCAATAACTTGCGTAGGCAATGAACATATAGAACATATATTTGCATAAACTATGTACTGCCATGGATCTAAATATAGATCTAAACATGAAATTGTGAACTTGCATATATGAATATGGTTTTCACCTAAACTTGCATATGTGAATATAGTTTTCACCTAAACTTGCATATGTGAATATAGTTTTTCACCTAAACTTGCATATGGATTCCTACAAACTTGCATATGGATTAAAACATGTAAAATAATATCACATGTTTTTCATATAAACTAGCATATGTATATAATTGATCCACATATAAACTTGTGCATAATTCGCATACAGACTTGCATAAGATTCACATACAAACTAGCATACGTAAAAACAGACTTGCATAGGATTCACATACAAACTAGCATAAGTTTTACATCCTAAACTTGCATATAAACTAATGTCATAAAATGAATCACGTTAAACATATGTAAGTGGACATATGAAATAGATATACTAACATAAGTTAATAAAACTGTCATATGTTCACCAACAGACGATAACAAAGTTAAGTAACATCACATGATTCAACAGATATATTCTCATAATCCCAATTATAACTCATCATAATTAATTTATTAATTATTTTGTGAAAGAAATTGTACTCACAAAGATGGATTAGAGAAGAGAATAATTCATTCGTCGTTAGTATTAGAATTCTGACTTGCAATTCCTAAGCTTTAAGAAGAAGAAGAACTATTCCAGCAGCAGCATGGAGGCTAAGAGACTAATTTAGTTTAGGTTTAGAGCTTGAGTCTATGCGTGCTTTTATAGAAATTTAAATCAATATAAGTCATTAGATTATCATAGGAGCAAATCAGAACCATTCAGACTAGATAGAATTATCCAGAATTGCCACCTATGCCCTAGTGACTCAGCAACAGGTCAGAAAGGACTCAGCAACAAGTAAGAATTGTCACAGTTCAGATCTACCCGAGGGGGTAGGTCGGCCCCATGGTCGACCTGTATAGGGGAGGTCGACCCCCTCGTCGACCTCCTGGTCGACCAGGCTTGGGGCGGGAAAAATCCCACCCAGTCTGCTTCCTTGTTTGAATTTTGAATTTCATTCTGAATTGTTTTTAATTTATTTTAATTTCTAAAACTTTTGAGGGCCATAACTTCCTCATACGAAGTCAAATTTATGAAAACTTGGACTCTATTCCAAGCAGAATTTCGAGACGAACGCAATGGCGTAACCCGTTTCTTTTAATTCTCACTTTAACAATTAAGTATTCCTTAATTAGTTCTTTTAATAGTCACAGAAAATTCAGGGTGTTACACGACCCCTACAAGGGAGGTCGACACCTATGTCGACTCCCCTATAGGGAGGTCAACACCTATGTCGACTCCCCCGGGGTGGGGGGGTCGACCCCTTGAGCGGGAATTTTCCCGCTCAGCCTCTTTTGCCTAAATTTGAAATTCGAACTGCTTTTACGATTTAATTATTATTTATATTTAATTTTTGATTTAACATGAAATCTTCTGAACTCCATAACTTCTTCATACGAAGTCCGATTTACGCAAACTCGGACTTTATCTCAAGCAGAATTCCGAGACAAACGCAATGGCGTAACCCGTTTCCCTTAATTCTTACTTTTACAATTAAGTATTCTTCAATTCGTTACTTTAATAAACATAGAAAATACAGGGTGTTACAGGTCATAACATATCTTTTAATAGATCACACCTTCATTTACTTTGAATTCCACATCGTCATACCCGCCAAATCACAAATTGATTTCTCCAAAAATACCATGGATATACAACTAAGAGAAACAAATTCCTCTACCACCAAACGTAAGTACGTTTGTAGAGATCAACTTACGCAGTCTATTAGATATAATCTGCCAGACATTCGTCCATTCAGGTTGTCCTGTGACTGGACAAACCGAAGGCATTATTCTGTAAATCCATCTTAGGCAATTTCTACCTAGGATTTCCAAAATAGCCCTTGCATACACTCCCTCTTCAATTATCTTCATCATATTTGATTCTCAATTCTAATGCCCATCCGGAGTGGTTTTCAGATAATAAATCTGATCCCGGTCTCTCCGTATTAACAACGGAAAAATTGGTCAAAAACTTTGATAGTCGGTTATTTAACTAACAAAGGGAACACCCATACAAACAATGATCTTATTTCCAAATGGAAATTATATTGATAACCATCAATCAACACTGAGCCCTTTAAATTAATTTAACATTGATTTATTCATTTCCCAATTTCCTTTTAATGACATTACATAAATATTTCTCTAACTCGTTTAGCCTCTTACGATTTTCGAAAAAAACATTTCCATATGTTCATAACTCTTTATTTCCCATATTTCGAAAATATACGTTATTAACATTGGAAAACATTTTCATATCTTATTCACGCATCACTATCCATTAGTCCCTAACCGTAATTAGTAAGAGAACAATTCCCGAAGTATCAATCCTGAAGGCCGAAATCAATATCCAATCGATACTCCGGAAATCATTCAACTTTACTAATCTCCAGTCAGTTTCTAATTTCCTTAACTCCATTTCTGATTTTCTTATCATATCATTGCTTATACAAATTCTTGAATTCAGTTTACGAATCTACTCTCTTTAATGGAAATCATTAATTTCAGCTATAATGTTATAATCTCTTCTTCCGACATATTTAACTAAAATATAATTTTTATTCATTTATTTGAATAAATAAATAGAAATAAGTCTTCATAAAAATCGGAAAGTAAATAGTACTTTCCTGAATTCGATATAATTGAATTCCAACGTATAACTCTTTTTCGAATAATCTATATTCGAATAACGTCCTGAACTTCGGAATAAACTCAATGTTTCAGGTTAACTACATTTCTAAATTCATTTATGAATCTATCACTTGAAATATTTACAAATTTCCTTTTATAACAAATTTAACCTGCAAAACGTTTGCTTTTAAATTAGTATACACTTTAAAACAAGAATATTATTTCTTTACTGAAAACTGGACTCGTTATATCAAATCAAGTCCTGATTTATATTTATAAATACCTACATAGTTTAAAATTCCACTTATCGAGTTATTTAATAAATTCGTATTCATGTTTCACTTCATAATTTCCGAGTAAACTTTTTGCTACATATAAATCAAGTTTATAAATAAATCTCGACTTCATATTCTATTATAATCTATTTTTTCTAAACCAAATCTTAATTATCTTGTCCAATTCCAAATTATATAATATATAAATTCAAAAAATAAATCATTTTAATAACATTTGACATCTTTGGATATAATTACAAAGCCTTATGGTTTTAACTTTATTCACATTTCGAGTATCGAAATAATCAAATTGTTTTTCTTTCTAAAGACTTCCCTTTCCTTTTAAATAAATTCTTTTCTTGAATCTATATATCCAAACTATTTAATAATAATCATTTCGCTTCATTTATAAATATTGTTTATAAATCAAATTTGTAAGGACCCGTAACTTCCCCGGTAAGGAAAGAACGGATTGCCTTGAGAACAACACACATCGGAACATAACAGAAGAACATTTCATTGTATATTACAACAATTTCATCAGATTACAAGAATATACAGAGTATGAATAAATATTACACATCATAAAATATCAGAGATTTAAATTACATTACATAGCAGTGGAAAATAATACAAAACACAACTGAAAGAGATATACGGATACAGAGCTTTCCGGATATCGTTCCAGCTATAAACTAGGATCCTGTGAATATAAATCTGCAAAACCAAAACTACTAGCTGCCCGTTTGGAAATAGTGGCACCCAGAGTTTAGGTTAAAACAATAAACTCCAGGTCAGTCATGTGACTAGTGTGAGAATTAAAACAGTTATTTAAAACTTTACTTTAAATCAGATATATCAAGGGACACACCGTATAACACGGAACGGGTTTCCTCCTAAGAATACCAGTGCATATATCAAAAAAACGCAATGCTTTTGGAAAAAATGAAGCTATTATAAGACCCAGGTCCTATCACACAATGCAACGCAAGCCGGGGGATAGGGGTTTCCCTTATAATAGCCAAACATGCTTGGTACATTAAAACAAATCAATTGATACTATTATAAGTGAATAGTGTATAAAACAACTTCAATCATAAGTATCAATCATAGATGGCATAAGTGCCTCATACCACTATGTCGCCATATATAGGTTTACAATAAAAACCGCAAAGTCACGTATCGGAAGTTGGATTTCCATCTGTGAACCGAGGCAAGGGATCATCCTCACCGCTTCGAGACGCTCTAGCCAGCCCCTCAGGCAAGTACTCTGTCAAGGCCGGCCCACCGATGTGGATTAAAATGCTTGAACACTGCGTTTCCCCACCCTTTGGGGAGTAAATGAGCCAAATGACTCCATCGGCTCTACATATTCATCGATATATCTGAGGTGCCTCGCAATCCAACAACCACACAGGTAAAAATAATATAAATGTCAGGGCTGGAAGGTCACTGACACCACCCTAGCTAGAAGTAAACACATGCCCTCCCTGAGGTCCTCTCCCGTTTCTAGTTCACAACCGGGGTGTGAGCTCGCGAATTAATGCTACACAAAGCTATGCCATACAGGCAGTGCTTTGACCATCAACCACATGACTTTGCTTTTCAACAAAAGCCTTGATCATTTGCATCTTAGCATGCCACACAGACAAACCACTCCATGCAACCGATATCCATCAATCACACAGAATGATATCCAATGTCAGACATATAGTCCATTTACAAGTCCGTTCTGGGTCTGAACGAAACCAGAGGCACCTTGTACCTCGCATATCCATCGATCTCCATGTACGTCTGGACGATCACCAACTGATTCCCTCCTCTTGGGTGTACAGCCCAATCAAGATCATGAGTAATTATCCAAACAATGTGAAGACCTCTGGTCTTCGACCACCGTCTTCATCCTCGACACATCGTCGAATCAGTTATTCAGAATAGGATAAACCCGGTCTTTCTGAATAACTTGCGTATATAATCAACAAGTGTTACACAAACACAACATACGCCTCATTCCAATTCAGAATATTCTTTTATTCAAATATTCTTATACTTTGGGAAAGGTTCACATTAGTTTTATCAAAGATAAATTCTCTAAATTTATTCTTTAATCTTCTTTTGAATATCAACTCAAACCAAATTATGGTTTATCCAAACTAGTCGGGATTAGCAAACCTTACCGAAGTAATCACTTGTTAAATTTCCCAACCCCAAACTATTCATCCCATGAAGTAAAACTGGTCATACTTCATATCTAACACCACGGTGTTATCGGTAAATTCAATTACCATTTCACGTTCAAATCTAATTAAAGATTTAACTATCGCTTGGAGAAAAACTGGTGATACCCCATTCTCGATCATTTCAATCTAATTAAAGATTCATTAAAACTCCACTTGGTTTTAATCTTCCCAAAAATCAATATTAATAATTGTTTAACTTGGGAAATCATATCATGTCTTTAATTGGGTTAAAGAACCAATGTCATTTAAAACACGGTTCACTATAACCCAAAATCACATTCCATTCCATCAGCCTTTAACCGTAAATTAGCAAGTGAACAATTCTCTAAGTATTAACCCTGAAGGCCGAAACCAACATCAGATCAATACCCAAGAAACCATTCAACTTAACTAATCTCCAGTTAGTTTCTGATTTTCTTAACTCCGTTGGGTCTAAGAACAGTATTATTTAGGATACCATTCACGACAACCCAAAATCACATTCCATTAACAATGGAATCTTCATGGAAAACAAATCGATATATATAATCGATATAAACTTCCATATCCGACTAATAATATAAATGGAATAACGGCAACGCCTTTTAAATTCCAGATATATTAGCAGTCTTCCTCCACAGAAATTCACTTTGATTATTACCAAATCGAATTCCATTCCATTCCAATTTATTTTATTAAATTGGAAAACTTTACTTTGGAAAATCTCCTTTAAATCTTAACAAAAGATTTAAAAAACCCCAAATCACATTTCACTGTAAATCGGGTTAAAGAACGAATGTCATTAAAACACAGTTCACGATAAACCCAATTCACATTCCATTAATTATCGGGTTAAAGAACAAGTGTTATTTAAAACACACCGTTCACGATAAACCCAAAAATCAATTCAAATTCAATTCCAATTAAATACCATTTAATTGGTATACTTCATTAAATCTAAATAAAAAGATTTAATCTTTTTCTCAATTGGGTTTAAGAATAGTGTTAATGAAGACACCATTAACGACAAACCCAAATCCCATTTGATATTAAATACAAGGCTCTAAACAGAAAATATATCGGCTTATATTCAATATCAAATTCTACGACAAACAAATATCGTATTGGAAATAATGATATAAATATATCTTTCAAATTTCCATAATAATATATGTATAATCACGAAATCCAACCTCGAAATATTCCAAAGACAATTTTGATTCAAATTCATTTCCACTTCAATTATTGGAAATTTTGGTTACTTTTAAAACCCTTTCAAATCCAATTTATTTATTTCAAAAATAAATGGATTATAATTCTAGTTCAAAACTAGTTCATTTCGATAAATATCTATTTTTATCTTTTTAAATATGGAATTTTCATCACAATTCTTTCCAAATCATTTCTTATGATTTTACACAAATTATTACTATTTTCAATAATTTTACCAAGGCCTGTACAGTCGATTTCCATAAACGACCATCGAACTGCACATACATCGACCTTTTCCAAATTTGATTTGGACATAATTCCAAATCCAACCGTTAGATTTCAAATCTCTAATATTCGTTAGAAAGCTCTTTTCGATACGAACCCAATGGTTTCGGTTTTAGGAGAATCTGAAGGTCAGGTCTCCCGTAATATCCATTCGAAGTCAATGGTCGAAATTCATGAACTGCCGCAGCATGTCGCGTTCTATTTAGGCCATTATATATTATATATATATATAATATATTTCGTCGATTTCCATTTAAAACGTATTTTATAAATCGTTTTAAATTTGTTTTCAAAACGATTTCAACTTCATATTCAATTTCTAATCAAAATTGAATATTCCATACCATCGATATATAAATGATAATATTTTCAAAACATTAAATTTTGAAATCAATTCCTTTTCGATATTCATTATAAAAATGAATAAAATTGATATAGATATCGTTCACATTAAAATGGCGTCAATCTAATCGACATGGCTATATATATTTAAATATAGTCGTGTCCATCCCAAATCGGACATCAAAACCAAATTTTGATTCTTTTCTGAATATTATTTGAAAAATATTCGTTATTTTAAAATAATCGTTATTTTAAAATATTCATTCTTTCTGAACTGGAATCAGACACAGTCAATTATCATACAATCTGATTTATATGGATTTCATACACACACGTACACTACAACAATCAAACATAGTCAACCATCACCCAAAGTGCATTCTACACTGCATAAGCATCAAATATAAATATTTAACGCTTATAACAGCCTGTCAATCAATCAATCGACATACAGCTAATTACTGGGACTAGTGTATGGCCAATTTCATCCCAACACCCGTGTGGGGTTTTCAAACAATCAAACACAGGTTTTATTTGTGCAGTTGGGCGATGTGTAAAATTTATCGTCCCAATCCATATCAGTCAAATGTGTGTACATAAACAAATCATCCGATTTGTTCATAAATATTTATTTTATATACACGTTAAAAATTATATTTTTAACTATAAAATAATTTATTCCACAACACACAATCAATTTTCACAACACATCAATCAAACAAACAAGTCATCCATGGTCTGTGGACGACGGGTATCGGGTGTTGCTAAGCACCGTCTGCATCCTAGTAAATATTTCAACTACAAAACAAATTAAAAGTGAGGAGTTCTCACCGAGGGTTCCACTCCTCCATGCTTTATTCCTGAATTTTGAACAGTCTGGATTTGCTCAAAAATTCCAATGCCACCTTATCTACGTTGTTCATATTAAAAATCACATTTTCAATATGATGTTTATATTAAAAATCGCATTTTTATATCGCTACCAATATACAAATAAATTTTTTATATTCACCATCATATAAAAATCATATTTCTAATCTGCTACTCATATAAATATCGAATCTTTATTCTCACTACTTCACGATAGAAATAAAGTTTATATTTTTATTTCACTTCATATATTGTAAAGATTATATTTTTATTCCCCTTCTCATATAATAAAAATCATATATTTACTTCACTACATAAATAAAAATTGTATTTTTACTTCACTACATAAATAAAAATCGTATTTTTACCAAAAAATCATATCTTTTTTTTATAATAAAAAATCAGATCCCCTTTTACATAGGATAAAATCGTATATTTACTAACATAGAAATCAGAAAGACTTACACTTTCCTATGACTTCGGATTGGCGGCAGCATCAGAAGCAAGGGTTGGTGCTGGCGGGTAGCGCACTGGGTGGCGAGCTGCTGAGAATGGCTTCGCATTCTTGGTCGTCGCGCTCAAATTGGGAATCTCGATTTTTGGAGATGGCAACGGGGAGGGGGTTCTGGCTCACGATACAGAGGCGGAGGGGGCGAGGTTAGGCGGCACGGTGGGGTCCGATGCTGGCGGCGGAGGTTTGGGTAGTGGTTGCGGTGGTGGGATATGGGTGCGGTGGCTGGAGATTTGAGGGGCGACGGGTTCTACGAGGTTGCGGTGGATGGGAGAGGGGAGATCGATGTCGTTGACGGGGCAGAGATGGAGCGGTGGCAACGACGATGGAGGGGGCGTGACTACGATCGCCATTTTTTTATTTTTCAATTTAGGATCTGAAGTATAGGAGAGAGAGGAGGGAAGTTTTATAATTTATTTATTATTTTATTCTATTTTAATTCTAACTAGGTTGACTTTTCTTTAGAACTCCAAACGAGGCTCAGCGACTGTTCCCCCTAGCTAATTACCCTCATTCCGAACACAATGAGATATGTTTCGTAACCCAATTCGGCTGTTACGATCTATTTTTATCAAATTTAAAATATAATTTAGTATATGTTAAATTTGAACGCATATTTTAATTTACCAGGGTCACACACGGATCCTAAAAGTTCCCGAAAAATATCTTCTAGCTTCGTATTGACGATGCGGTCCTAACAAAACTAATTTCATCAAATTCTAAGACCTTTGAAAAATGGCCATTTTCTGGTCGATCGAAATTGACTAAAACTGTCAAAACACGTTTTACTTCGCCACGCCCACATATTGATTCAGAATATTATGAATTTTGGAATCTAGCAATAATTCGACATCCCGGATCCAACAAAAGTAGTTTCGTCGAAAACAGAGGTCGTTTGCAAAATTTCCATTTTCAAGGGCCAGAATTCCACAACGACAATTCTGAATTTTCAATTGGGCATAATTTTTTTTCCTGCTATGAAATTTCAATTTTTCGGATTCGTTGGAAAGATATTTTCAAATAGATTCTAATAATTTTGGTTTCACCAAAATCCGGTTTATTTTGAATCCTGTACATCCATTTGAAATTTGAAATCGAATTTTCAAACTACCGCTCCATTTTTAATTTCTTTTATAATTAAAATTAAATATTTATATTCTAACGACGATTCAAATAAATATATACGTTCTAATTTTATTCAAAATAAATTTCTCGATGTTATTATTTAAAATAATTCATTTTAAAAACTCAAAATTCGCTAAAATTGCCAAAATAAAAATTTTAAATTGGCTCGGATTTCCGGTTTATTACAAAATTACTTGTCTTTTATAAGTAAACAAGTTATTATATCCTAGCCAATCGAAATTCAATTTCTATTTTAAAATAGATTTTTCCTTTTTGAAAAACGAATTCTTTTCAAATATATTTATGGTATTTAAATACTAATTATTTTAAGGTCAATGTTATTCAAAACATCCCAAACACACAATAATCAACAACAGATTATTTGTCAAATCATATAAAGTAATATATGAAAAACAATAATATAATTGTTAAGAAATCCAGTTAGATTCCTCCAACTTGTTTACCTAGATCCGCAAATGTTAATCAATATAAATAACACTAATTCCATAACAATACGAGATATTAAAATAAATAGATCACTATTCAATCAATTGTTTATATTTATATATATATATATATAATTTCAACTAAATAATAAGAAATTGTCCAAACAAGCATCACACACAGCATTCAATCATTTTTATTAATATTAAATAACTTTTATAAAGTTATAAAACTGGACAGAGTTAGTGGGTTTACTCACTTTGGTCGTTTATTGTTAAATAATGATAACCATTCAATAGATCCAATCAGGCATTTTATTTCGTTATAAATTGAGACGTGCTCCAAATCTCTCCAAAATAGTTTCATCGCGTAGTCTCTGATGATACGATCCCAAAGGATCCTGTTTTGTCGAATTTGGATAACGTATGCATAAGTTATTATAAATTTTAATCTAATACACTATTAATTATTTTTAACTTCAAACTTAATATTAAAAATTGGGCTTTACCCTTTTTGATCGGCCCACGCCTCATCGTTAAAGCCCAGATCCGCCTTTATCATCTTAAAACTATGCTACAGTGTTCTCCATCATCTCCAATATAGCAACCCGTCACCTGCTTCCATATTTTTGCCATTACCGTACACTTAACTCCCATTTTCTCCATGCATACACAACAAAAAATCATAAAAGAAATACCGCTATTCTCTCCCTCAAAATCTTCAACAACCCATACCCCAAATATCTCAAGCTCGAATTCCCCATGACGATTGCGTTGAAAGCCAGTCCCCTCCACGCCTGTCCTCCTCCAATACGTTTGGCCATGCATTTGAGAATATTCACCACATTCGAAAATTGTACGTGCATTTCAGACTAGTTCCATATTTGCATGCCCAGGCATGCGTTCACCTTCCTTCCTCTTATGAACTCCTCACCATAGTTCATTCTTCCATCGCTTTCTCTTCTTCTTCTTCTTTACCTCAGGTATATTCATGAACCACTGCTCCACATTTTCTCTGTTTAAACCGTAACCTGCTCCTAAATTTTACCCTAAGGTTGTCGTTCAAAGCTCCTTCTCTCCATGATTCCCGGAATCGTAAACACTACCTTTCCTCTATGCTTCGCTCTGTGGTTGTGACGGTCCGCCCCACACCAGTCGGTAATTCCTCCGAAAGTGCACTGTACACATGCCCGACTAGCCCGGAACGGTCGCCAAAGAAAGGAAAGAAGAGAATGAACTAACCAGGAATCTGTAGAATGTCTCACAGCGTAGGGAATAAAATATAATAATAACATACTTGATATAAAACAGATGAGACACTGCATAAGTTGAAACCAAACATCCTGGCAGCAGAAAATCCAAATACAGCTTATGTTCCACATCGTCATTATTACAACTTTAAAACTGTCTCTAAAGCAAAAGAAATGAAGGGTGCACTACTAATGCCAAAGTAGTGACCAATAGTGACAAGGGAGAATATCTATATATATCATACGTGGAAGCCTCCTGCTCGTCTCCGGTACAGCTACTCGTGCATCACCTGCTAACTTGTCTCTAATCTGCTCGTGAGAGCACTCAGAGTAATAAGAAGAGACATAAAACTCTAGGTCAGACAAAAAGTCTGGTATGAGCGATAAGCAGCAAAATAGAACAATAACAAGTATACTTAACCATACCTGAACCTGGACCTGCGACCGAAGAGTAAGCACTACATACCGTACAATACTCTAAGGTGCCACTAAACAGATGGTGTAAAGATAATGGGGGAGGGGGTGTACATGTCATAATGAAGGCAAACAACCAAACATAGCAACCATCCTCACATCTCTCACTCAGTGCGTAAAGCATACAATGTCCACCACTGTCAATCATTAGACCCATCGAAGTAGTGACGGAGTTCGACTTGTACAACTACCGCTACTACCAAGCTTACCCCATGGAGTCATGACCAAATCTTTACAAATGACCCCACTTCATTGGTCTATAGCTCTTTAGTCGTACCTAGACCACCGTGGTCCTGAATCTGTTCACGTACCCCTACACATAGTGATCCAAAGCCATAGACATCGACAATCCCTTAGCACACGTCCCGCAGCAAAGCCCAATCATGAAGTTAACTCATTGGTTCCCAACTGGATCTTGAGTACAAACTTCCCATTTGGACTACCTTTGCAACTCGGGTTTTGGTTGAGTTGGTGATGGTCTTCAAAAGAGTCGTCATGTAGGAGTAGCTTAAGTCTGGCTCGGTTCGGTGTTCCACTTCAGGTTAGTTCGGTTCGGTAGTTCCCATCATTCCAATTCAGTCGGTTCGATTCAGTGCTCCCATTCTTCATTCAATCGGTTCGGTTCGGTGCTCCCATTCTTCATTCAGCCGGTTCGGTTCGGTGCTCATGGGTCCCGATCCGGTTCGGTGCTTCACTCCAATTTGATCCCCAAGCTTAGTCCTCCGATCCGATCCCGCTCCCTAGCTATAGTCTGATTCGATCTCCACCCCCCGGCTTTCGATCTGATCCCCCACTCAACTCTGATCTGATTCCCAATACAACTCCAACTCTTTGCAAATGGCCCTCCTTTTTGCCAAGGTCCGGCTAGTTCCAAGTTCCGATCCAGTTCGTATTCTCCTTGCCCGATCCACCGATCCGATCCGAGCCTTATAATCCAATCCGATCCGGTCCGAAACTCTGCACATTTCCTGCAACCTTTCCAGCGACTGTTTTATGCCATACGACGCGTTTTCAACCAATCTAACAGTTCAAATCAAACACAAAGCACAACATACAGTCATAGCAACGTGTATAATCAACAAAAAACATCAAAACAACAATATGATGTATTAAAATGGATCAAACGTAGCCAAAAATCCATATTTTCCCTTAATCGTGTTTAGGCATAACTAATGATATGATTAGCAAAACTTAACCAAATTATCCAAAGTTTCTAACAGAAGCTTAAAACATCATTTCGAATTTTATAAATATTTTTCCAGATTTTTTACATGTATAAATTCGATAATTATCACTAATTACTCTTAATTAGCCATAATTAGTGAGGAACTATGCAAATCACTCAACTTTGCCACAAATAAATTACCAAATCTGAAATGAATCTCTGCTTGGCATGAATACTGATGTCGAATAGTAGCTCTAACCTTGCCTTGGTGCTATTTCCCTTTGATTCAATGTTGCTAAGCTTAATCCTTGATTAAACGATGATTAGAGATGATTTTAGAGGTTGGAGGCCATTGTTAGGGTTCCTAGGAGGTAAATGGCGGCTAGAAAACTGAAATGAAATGAAAACCTAGCTCATTTCAGCCTCCCCATAACCCTAATCCCGAAATGGGTTATGGCCCATTCGCTACTCACCTCATTTGGCCTGGTTAAGCAGTTTTTCATCTTTCAAACCTTATTTCAACCATATCTCCTAAATGGTAAGTCTGTTTTTCACATATGACCACTCTACGGAAAGGTAAACCATCATCCGGATCTAATGGAAGTGGTTTCAGGTCAAAACTCCTTTCCAATCAAAAAGTATGACCGAAACAAGATCAGCTAGGGGCAAAACGGTCATTTAAAAATCGGCAAAAATCATAAACATGGGAAATGACCCCAATAGTCGTCTTCCAAAGTTACATGACCATACGGCTTCGTATGTGAAAGAAATAAATATTCTACGATCCTTCGATATGTAGAATGCGGATCGTTACACTCTCCCCCCCTTAAGAAATTTCGTCCTCGAAATTCCTTAACCCAAAACATATAAAGGATCCCACATGCTACCAGCCACATACAACAGTCAAACATGCAAAACAAGCCTACCCTAGCATGCGGAAAGACTAAATCGAAACTGAAATCTTACCAGGCGAAGGGTTCTGGATACGTCCTCCTAATGCTCTCCTATGTCTCCCAAGTACAGTCATTCTCATTCTTGTCCCACTGAACTTTGACTAGATTCACCGCTTTCCTTTGAAGTTGCTTCGTATCGTTCCCAACAATACGCATAGGCTTGCGGTTCCCAACCGTCTCGGGTTCAACCTCGATATCATCCAATTGATCAGGTGAAATAGCCACATCTAGGTCGTGCATGAACTTCCTTAACTGGGAAACATGAAATACGTTATGAACTCTTTCCATCTTCTCTGGTAACTCAACTTTATATGCCAAATTCCCAATTTTCTCAAGAACTGGGAATGGACCAACAAATCTTGGTGCTAACTTGCCTCTCCTGCCAAATCGTATCACGCTCTTCAACGGAGAAATCTTGACAAGCACCAAGTCGCCAAGGGAGAACTTTAATTCCCTCCTCCTTTTATCAGCATAACTTTTCTGCCTATGTTGGGCCTTTATTCGCTGTTGGATAACCTTAATCTTAGTTGAAGTTTCTCTTACCACATCTAGTCCAAGCACAAACTTCTCACCGGTTTCTAACCAACATGACGGTAAGTTGCACGGTCTTCCGTACAAAGCTTCAAATGGAACCATACCAATACTGGATTGATAACTATTATTATATGCAAACTCTACTAGATGCAAATGGTCATCCCATGATCCATCAAAGTCCAATACATAGGCTCTCAAGAGGTCTTCTAATATACGATTCACCCTCTCTGTTTGACCGTCGGTTTGAGGATGATACACGGTACTGAGAAGTAATTCTGATCCTAGCGCCTCTTGTAAGCTCCTCCAAAATCCACTAGTGAACAACGGATCTCGGTCACTCACAATGCCTTTGGGTATTCCATGAAATCTCACTACCCACTTTACATATAGTTCAGCTAACTTAGCTACCGTTCTATTCGATTTGACGGGTATAAATCTTGCACTCTTAGTCAATCGGTCCACAATCACCCAAATGCTATCATGGCCCGATCTAGTCCTTGGTAATCCATCAATGAAATCCATCGAGACTTGTTCCCATTTCCATTCTGGAATCTCTAATGGTTGAAACAAACCACTAGGCCTCTTTTTCTCAGCTTTAACTAGCTGGCAATTCATTCATTTGGATATAAACGTCCCAATGTCTCTTTTCATCCCTTCCCAGTTGTAGGTCTGCTTCATGTCTCGATAAATCTTGTTGCCACCGGGGTGTATAGTCAGTTTTGAGTGATGACATTCTCTAAGCACTTCATCTGTCAATCCATTGACATTGGGTACAACTAGTCTTCCATTCTTTCTAAGCCATCCATCTCGATCAAGCCCATACTTGTTCATCTCTTCGTCGATTCTCATTTCTAACTTTGAGATGATTTCCAATAGGTTAGGATCGTTCCTCTGACTGGAACCAATCCGCTCAATCAAAGTGGGTCTGATCGCCAAACTTGCCAACATTTCTGGATCCAATTCGCACTTTGGTCTGAAATCATACCGAGTGATGTACTCCAGTTGCTTCCATTCTAGAAACATAGCCCCTAGACTGGCATGTCTTCTACTCAATGTATCAACCACCGCATTGCCCTTTCATGGTGTATATGCGATATCGAAATCATAGGAAGCCAAGAATTCTAACCATCTTTGTTGTCGAAGATTTAGATCCTTCTGAGAGAAAAGATACTTTAGTGACTTATGATCAGTAAACAACTCAAATCTTTCTCCCAAGAGATAATGTCTCCACATCTTCAATGCGAACACGATCGCTGCCAATTCCAAATCATGGGTAGGGTATCTTCTCTCGTGCGGTTTCAATTGCCGACTTGCATAAGCTACAACCCTACCTCCTTGCATCAACACAACACCTAGTCCGGTACGACATGCATCCGTATATACCGTCATCTCTTCATTCCCCTTAGGAATGACTAACACTGGTGTACATGTCAACTTTTCCTTTAGACTCTTGAATGCATTCTCGCACCTTTCGTCCCAGACGAAGGCTTGATTCTTCTTGGTTAACTGAGTCAACAGTGCTTCTATCTTGGAGAAATCTTGGATAAACTTACGATAATATTCAGCTAGTCCCAAGAAACTTCTTATGTCTGTTGCATTCTTAGGCGTAGACCAATCTTGTACCGTAGCCACCTTCGCAGGGTCCACGACGATACCATTTTCTGAAACAACACGGCCGAAGAGTCTCACTTTTCTCCTCCAGAAGTGACACTTAGAAAACTTTACTTTCAATTGGTGTTTTCTCAACACCTCCATCACTATCCTCAAATGTTCATTGTGTTCTTCCTCCATCCTCGAATAAACAAGTATATCGTCCACGAACACAAGAAAAAACTTATTCAATTGATCTCTGAATACCCTATTCATAAGATCCACAAAATATGCTGGCGCATTGGTCAACCCGAATGGCATGACCAACCACTCATTAATCTAGACAGTGTCCGAAATGCCGTTTTAGCTATACTCTCAGCTTCCACTCTAAGCTGATGAAAACATGTCGCGAGATCCAACTAAGAGAATACTCTCGCGCCACTCAACTGATCAAACAAATCATCTATCCGCAGTAGAGGATACTTGTTCTTCCTCGTCACCTTATTCAACTCGCGGTAGTCTACACACAATCAAAGGGAACCATCGGCCTTGGTAGCAAACACGACTGTGCTCCTCATTCAGAAACACTCCTTCTGATAAATCCCTTCTTCAAAAGATCGCTGACTTACACCCCGAGCTCTCGCTGCTCCCTTGGTTCCATACGACGAAGTGGCATCACTATAGGTCTGGCATCTTTCACTAAATCAATACGGAACTCAATCTCTTGGTGTGGTGGAAACCCAATCACTTCTTCGAAGACGTCCAGATACTGGCCAACCACGGGCAAACCTGATAACTCATCATGCAGGATGTCGAGGGAATTTAGAAAACTAGCCATTACCCCATCACTGGGTAGACCACCAAACACTACCCTCCGCCCATCATCCGCTCTTGCTGTCACCAGTCTACCACCACCCCGTATCTTTGGAGCCAATCGACTCCCAAAATAATGCCAAACCCAGTAAAGCCCAAAACAAAGAAATCACAAACAAACATGCATCCATGACTCGATAAGACCACATTACGGCAAATCATGCTAAGGCTAGTTGAACCACCAATCGGGTTTGTCACTACTAAAGGTCTATCAACGATCTCGGCTTCCAACCCCAACCTATCTACCAGGTCACTTGATATGAAGGAACTGGAAGCTCCGGTATCAAACAAAACTCTAACAGGAACATCATAAATAGAAAGCATACCTTGAATAACGACATTCTTTCCCTTCTCCGCCGCAGTTGGGGCATTGGACGAAGAAGGAACAGCATTAAGGGCATATGCTTTCACCATCTGCTTTTCTTTAGGGGGTTGCGAACACTTGTCCTTGTGATGTCCCACTTGGCCACAGTTGAAGCACTTCCTACCCGCTGGCTTGGCCCGACAATTACTAGCATAATGGCCCTTCTTACCACAACTGAAGCACTCAACATCTTTCTTATTCTTTTTCTTTTTCTTCTGGCCATCCTTAGTTTGATTCTGCTTTCTCTTATTCTGAGAACCATTCTTGCCTCCACTGCTTGCTTGCGGTTTTGGCTCCTCTGTAGATGCGACCTCAGTCTTCGACTTAGAGTAAAGACTTTCCGATCTTAAAGCTTTCCCCACAATCGATTCAAACATCTCATCGATGTGGTTAATAAGCCTTTCCCCCAAGTATCCATCCAAGCCAGTTATGAACTTCTCGTTTTTCTTCTCGATAATATCAATAAGAGATAACCCATATTTCGAAAAGGTATCGAACTCAGCAATATACTCCGAGATCGGTCTGCCATTTTTCTTGAGTTCCAAGAATTTCTTAAACAGCACTGACTTCTGAGCAGCTGGAATGAACTTATCGCTAAAGCGAACCTTAAACTGATCCCAAGTAATCTGATCCTCGGGAGTAGCTGCCTTTATAGCATTCCACCAATTCATTGCCCGTCCTTGCAGCTGACGGGATGCTAGCCTTCTCTTCATCGCATCCTCGATACCCAAGTCTTCGAAGATACGCTCGCAGCTATCCAACCAATCCTGAACATCCGTAGCCGACTCCGTTCCGTGGAACGACTTCCCACCAAGACTAGTATAATCCTTATTCAACTTGGCGAAATCGGCCCTAGGCGCCTGGACTATTGGACCACCTCCATTACCAGCATTGGGAGCTGCCATTTGCACATCCCTAAGGATCTCCCTCATGAGGTCAGTAAACATCGTCCTCATGTCAGCAACATTCCCATTATTGGCTCCTCTACCGGCACCTCTTGCATATCGGCTCATCGTTCAATCTGTAAAGAGAAAACGATTAATCATCTCCATAGTGGTCCCAGTGCAGTGCGACTTCATCCTTAGATATACTAATAGTATATATATATAGCTTTTGGAAACCAAAATAATCACAAATACGCGCTCTCATATATGTATTATCTCTCCCTGGTGTCTTTCCCTAAGTTAACTACGCAACCTAGAGCTTTGATACAAAGTGTGATGGCCCGCCCCACACCAGTCGGCATTTCCTCTGAAGGTGCGTTGTACACATGCCCGATTAGCCCGGAACGGTCGCCAAAGAAAGGAAAGAAGAGAATGAACTAGCCAAGAACCTGTAGAATGTCTCACAGCGCAGGGAATAAAATATAACAATAACATACTTGACATAAAATAGGTGAGACAGTGCATAAGCTGAAACTAAACATCATGGCAGCGGAAAATCCAAATACAGCTTATGTTCCACATCATCATTATTACAACTTTAAAACTGTCTCTAAAGCAAAAGAAAGGAAGGGTGCACTACTAATGCTAAAGTAGTGACCAGCAGCAACACAGGGAGAATATCTATATATATATATATCATACGTGGAAGCCTCCTGCTCGTCTCTTTTACAGCTACTCGTGCATCACCAGCTAACCTGTCTCTAGTCTGCTCGTGAGAGCACCCAAAGTAATAAGAAGAGACATAAAACTCTGGGTTAGACAAAAAGTCGGGTATGAGCGATAAGCAGCAAAACAGAACAATAACAGGTATACTAAACCATACCTGAACCTGAACCTGCGACCAAAGAGTTAGCACTACATACCGTACAATAATCTAAGGTGCCACTAAACAGATGGTGTAAAGATAACGGGGGAGGGGGTGTACATGTCATAATGAAGGCAAACAACCAAACATAGCAACCGTCCTCACATCTCTCACTCAGTGCGTAAAGCATACGATGTCCACCACTGTCAATCACTAGACCCATCGAAGTAGTGACGGAGTTCGACTTGTACAACTACCGCTACTACCAAGCTTACCCCATGGAGTCATGACCAAATCTTTACAAATGACCCCACTTCATTGGTCTATAGCTCTTTAGTCATACCTAAACCACTGTTGTCTTGAATCCGTTCACGTACCCCCTACACATAGTGATCCAAAGCCATAGACATCGACAACACCTTAGCACACGTCCCGCAGCAAAGCCCAATCATGAAGTTAACTCATTGGTTCCCAACTGGATCCTGAGTACAAACTTCCCATTTGGACTACCTTTGCATATCGGTTTTTGGTCGAATAGGAGCTGATCTTTAAAAGAGTCGTCGCGTGGGAGTTGCTTAAGTCTGGTTCGGTTCGGTGTTCCACTTCAGGTTGGTTCGGTTCGGTAGTTCCCATCATTCCACTTCAGTCGGTTCAGTGCTCCCATTCTTCATTCAGTCGGTTCCGTTCGGTGCTCCCATTCTTCATTCAGTCGGTTCGGTTCGGTGCTCATGGGTCCCGATCCGGTTCAGTGCTTCACTCCAATTCCAGCCCCAAGCTTGGTCCTCCGATCCAATCCCGCTTCCTAGCTCAAGTCCGATTCGATCTCCACCCCCTTGCTTCCGATCTGATCCCCTACTCAGCTCTGATCTGATTCCCAACCCAACGCCAACTCTTTGCAAATGGCCCTCCTTCTTGCCAAGGCCCAGCTAGTGCCAAGTTCTGATCTGGTTCGTATTCTCTTTGCCCGATCCACCGAACCGATCCGAGCCCTATAATCCGATCTGATCCGGCCTGAAACTCTGCACATTTACTGCAACCTTTCCAGTGACTGTTTTACACCATACGACGGCATTTTCGACCAATCTAACAGTTCTAATCAATCACAAAGCACACCATACAGTCATAGCAACATGTATAATCAACCACAAATATCAAAACAACAATATGATGTATTAAAATGGATCAAACGTAGCCAAAAATCCATATTATCTCTTAATCATGTTTAGGCATAACTAATGATATGACTAGCAAAACTTAACCAAATCATCCAAAATTATTAACAGAGGCTTAGAACATCATTTCAAATTTTATAAATATTTTTCCAGATTTTTAACATGTATAAATTCGCTAATTATCACTAATTACTCTTAATTAGCCATAATTAGTGAGGAACTTTGCAAATCACTCACCTTTGCCACAAATAAATTACCAAATCTGAAATGAATCTCTGTTTGGCACAAATACTGATGTCGAACAGCAGCTCTAACCTTGCTTTGGTGCTATTTCCCTTTGATTCGATGTTGCTAAGCTTAATCCTTGATTAAACGGTGATTAGAGATGATTTTAGAGATTGGAGGCCATTGTTAGGGTTCTTAGGAGGTAAATGGCGGCTAGAAAACTGAAATGAAATGAAAACCTAGCTCATTTCAGCCTCTCCATAACCTAATCCCAAAATGGGTTATGGGCCCATTTAATCAACTCATTTGGCCCGGTTAAGCAGTTTTTCATCTTCCAAACGTTATTTCAGCCATATCTCCCAAATAGTAAGTCTGTTTTTCACATATGACCACTCTACGGAAAGGTAAACCATCATCCGGATCTAATGGAAGTGGTTTTAGGTCAAAACTCCTTTCCAATCAAAAAGTGTGGCCGAAACAAGATCAGCTAGGGGCAAAACGGTCATTTAAAAATCGACAAAAATCATGAACATGGGAAATGACCCCAGTAGTCGTCTCCCAAAGTTAAATGACCGTACGGCTTCCTATGTGAAAGAAATAAATATTCTACGATCCTTCGATAGGTAGAATACGGGTCGTTACAGTGGTCCTATTCCTCATGCACCTTGCACCTGTACAGATTCCTGTGTATAACATGCTTCTTCCCAATCCTACATGCAAACAAGCCACCCCTTCACGTCTCCATTTTGTTTTCCTTTTTTTTGTTCATCATTAGCATGTCGGATACCCGAAGCCTGAAGAAAACAAATGGAGCCATCGTACGGTTTTTTTATAGAGTTAAATCCTTGGTTGTGAAGGAATAGGCTGTTGTAGGTTATGCACAGGCTTTTGTAGAGTATTGTACTTTTTATTTAATTGTTCGAGTACTTCCCAACGTTAGCAACTATGAGCAGATTGTTATAGAGTAGGATTGTGTTATTACCTTAGGTATGAAGCTTTCTTTATAGGCTATAGCTAACAATATAGGATTTTCTTACTTGCTAAGGGATAGGGGACGTACATACGGATTTAACATATAGGTTTATGTTATACTTATCTTGACATTTTGATTTGATTGTAACTTAAGTCTCCTTGTTTTTAAGTAAAAAGAAATTCATGGACCATATTACACAAGTACATGCCGCTACGGACAACAATAAAAATATAGTCATGTCGGGTAATGTGCCACGATCCCAAAGGTATAATTAAATAGATAAGATAACTAATTTTGTGAGGTCCCAAAAATGTTGATATAGGATGTAAAATACTACAAATAAAAAGTTATTTATTTTCCAAATTAAAAATTATAGAAAAATTATATAACTTAAATTACCCATACGTCTTAAAAATCTTATCCAAATTCGAAATTAGTGATTTATTATATTTAATAAATCGTTGTGGTCTATAAACAATTCCATAGCGGCTATTTGAAAATTTTATTGGACATAACTCAACATCTATAAAACGAAATCTCGATTTTTCACTTGCATTAGAAAAATACAGTTAATTAGATTCCAAGTTTCTTGTTTCACAGAAATCCAACTCATAATAAGTTATGTACACTCAGTTGAAGATCAAAACACAATATTACAAACTACCACGACATTACGAGCTCGATTATAATTATATTATAAATAATACGTTCAACGGTCGTTTTAAATAATATATTGTCATTATAACTCGAATTTGAACTCAATTGAATATCTTATATCATCCAATTCACACATCATTGCCAATACAACTATTTCCGACAATTTCAGAAATTAAATATATTATTACATTATTTATATTAGTTAAATACTCTAAATTATTTAAATTCGAATCATTTAAGTAACCAAATCATTAAATTAATTAATTAATTAGCCGTGAAGATCCGAGACATTACATTCCTTCCCCCTTAAAAGAATTTCGTCCTCGAAATTACTAAGGTAGGAAAAACACTACAAACTCAGTTACAGGTCAAAATTTTCTTGTTTTAATTTTCTACTTCGGTTTTAACTGAACCAACAAATTTTAATCAAAATATTAATTCATTCTTATCAACGAATATTTTCAAAAATTCCGAAAATTTTCTAACACCTTAAATTTCTGAGAAATTTCGCAAGCGTCTCCTTTGCTTGGCTTGATTGGTACAACTACAAATCGCCTCTCTAGACCTTCTCCAATCCAAAGAAAAATCAAACAGCCAAGTAGCTTGTCAAAAAGGCTCATAAATCTCATATCCGATTAAAATATAAACTTGTACCTTTTTGTCAGGCATTTTACATTGTCTCTTCAACTCGCTACTATTCAGCATATCCCATACATTCTCAATTGGTTTCCAATCAGTTCATCCTCAAATCCAATTGTTTGCTTGTACCGAATCAAAATCAATTCTCAATTAAAATTCCATTTCAATTCCAAATTCTTAACTCACCAATCCAATTATATTCATTTCTCAAATCAGTTATTTCTAATCCAATCCAATTTTTATTTAACTTAGTTTGCGTTAAGTTCTAATTTATTTATTTACTTTTACCTTTTCAATTTATTTAACTTCATAAGTTAAATTAAATCTCATAATCCAAATTCTTGGATTTTATTTCAAATCAGTTTGAAATCATATATATTTACATATAATAATAATTCAAGTCATTTGAATTTTTAATGACTTATTTCCTCAAAACAAAATCTTTGATAGTAATCTATCACTTAGAACTCAAAAATGAACACTGATGATGTGGCCAGCATGAACAGGGTTATTTCCCAGTGAGCGAAGTGTGTTCTATACTATATCAGTTTCAAAACCATTTTTAAATACTTCCATTTTCAACCTTTTCAAAATATCTTCATCATGCTCGGGAAAACATTTTTAAATCTCCCAAGACTTTGAAATTTCCATATATTTAATCCAAAATTCAATTTCAAAAACCTTTTTCAGTTTCTAGGATTTTACTTGTAGATCTGTTTCAAATTCAGGTTTAATTCAGTGGATTTTGTATTTATATGAATATGAATTCCGATTGGTTATCTATAACCATTTGAATTATAATCTTATTCGATTATAATAACAACCACACTTCTAATATATTATAATAATTAAAATATATATATCAATTATTTTATATCAAAATATACTTTGGATAAAATTATATCATTCACCCTCATTTCAAAACATATTATGTTGGTTTATCATATTCAAGTGTTTAGAAACCCCTATTAACATTGTGGTGCCCCACCATCGACCAGAATTCATAAGCCACTCAACCAATAAATCTACACACTATAGAACCATTTTTATATAATTTACAAATTCACACTCTCATATATATACATTCAAACTCAATATAGGATATTACTAACCCCATCTATAACGAGTTACAGCACAGAACCAAGGTAATTTCTTAACCTTCAGCTCTGATACCACTACAACGACCCAGGGATTTTGGATCCTGAAAATCAACACAACACACCATGTTGACTACTCAAGCATCAGAAATACCAGACCATCAATAGAAAGAAGTCAGAGGGTGAGAAATAGAAAGAAAGAAAGTTAGAATAGAAGAAGAAGAAGATCACAATAAAACAGAATCAGAGTAAACACAAATCTCACAGCTAAGTGAATAAAATATATTATATAACTTAATATTGAAATACAATTTGTACTTGTATATATATATCAGAGTACAACACTTACAACACAACGAAATTAAACAATAGCTATAAAATGCTGAATCCTCTTGTCGTCGCCCTTTCAAGTATATCTGTAAAATCCCGAATACTTGATTGCCTATACAAATTTGGGAACCCAAGGGTTTAGGGTAAACAAAACAAAATAAACTCTGGTCGGTCATTGTAACGACCCAGAAAATCTGAACCAATTTAAAATTTTTAAATTGGCTAAAATAATGGATTTTAAATATTTAAAATAATTATTTTAAATAATGGCGATGAAAACTGAGTTTGAATCGACAATTGAAAACGAATATAATTAATTATAATTATAAACAAGGCCTGAAATGGCGTGGCAGTTTCAAAAATTGAATTCAAACTTTGTCGGACTGTACCGGGTGCAAAACAATCCGGATTTTAGTGAAACCAAAAATATTTAAATCTGTTAGTGAATATCTTTCTAATGAATCCGACCAATCGAAATTTGATAGCGGGAATCAAAAGATATGTCCAGTTGAAAATTCTGAATAGTCGCTACGGAATTCAGGCCCTTAAAAATGGACATTTTGCAAATGACCTCGGATTTTGATGAAACCACTTTTGTTAGATCCGCAGTGTCAAGTTATTGTTAGGTTTCAAATTTCATAATTTTTCGAATCAATATGTGAGTGTGGCAAAGGAAAACGCGTTTGACCAGTTTCCGTTGATTTTAATCGATTGGAAATTGGCCATTTTTCAAACGGTCTCAGAATTCGACGAAACTAGTTTTGTTAGGACCGTATCGTCAATACGAAGCGAGAAAATATTTTTTTGGAATTTTTCTAGTTAGTATGTGGCCCCGGTAATTTGAAATGTACGTTTAAAATTCAATATAAGGATTTAAATGTAAATTCCACAGAAACTGATTCAAACGATCAAATCGGCTTGCAATACATATCCCATTGTGTTCGGAATGGGGGTAAAACGCTATGGGCGACAGGCGGTAGGCCTCGTTTCGAGGTGGTATGTAAAAGTCAACCTTTTTGAAAAATATAAATAATTAAATAATAAAATAATTTTAATTTCCCTCCTTTATCTCCCTTTCGCCCCCCCCCCCCCCCGTTCATTTTTATTTCAAACGAAAAGAAGAAAAAAAAAACCTAAAAACTATCGACAGACCGCCCCCCCCCCCAAAGCGAACGCCGCCACCACCGCAGCTCCGACGAAGACGATCCCCCCCCCCCGGTCGAATCAAATCGCGAGCCCCCTGAAGCAGCGCGACGCCAAGACCCAAGCCCGCCGTGCCTCGCTCCACCCTCCGCTTCGCCAACTCTTCCTCCTGCTGCCGACATCGACGCCCCCCTAGAAGCCAGCCACGACGAAGACGACGCCCCCCTTCTTCGAGATACAATAAGTATTTTACATTTTTTTTTATTTTTTTTTAATAATGTAATACTGATTTTGTTTTAAAGGAAAAACTGATTTTTATGTTTTTAAATTCTGATTTTAAAATGATTTAAAACTGATTTTATAAAACATTTAAAAACTGATTTTGAAAAGGTTTTAAAAACTGATTTTATTTTAAGATTTTAAATAGAAAAGGATTTAAACTTTAAATAGAAAAAGGTTTAAACTTTAAATAGAAAAAGTTTTAAACTTTAAAATAGAAAAGACGGAATTTTTATTAAGTAAAAGAAGTAAGATATGATTTTTATATTTTTAAAGCAATAAAAATATAATTTTTACGTCATAGGAATATTAAAAATATAATCTTTATATTAAAAATATAATCTTTATATATTGAATAGCGAAGTCAAAATTCGATTTTTATATATTGAATAACATAGTAAAAATTCGATTTTTACATATGTAGAGAATACAGGCAACGAAGCGACAAAAGGCGAGAAAGGCGAAGATTTCTCTAAGTGGTGTGTCGTGAAGTTGGATAGCTATTGGTGAGATTTCTGATTTAAAAATATATATATGTGTGTTAAAATAAAAGTGAATTGCTATATAATATATATATATATACGCCCCTCGTCCACAAACCATGGACGATATTTATTGGTTGAAATGGTTGTGAAAATTGATTGATAGCGAATGATTGTTTGGGATTTTTTGTGATTGATATTGGTTGATTGTGGTTGAAAAATACCCATTTGTGGTTGAGAAATATTTGGTTGAAACCACATAGGATTAGTTTGTGGAAATGAAATAAATATATGCATGCCGCCTGCGTGCGAACTAGATGCATGATCCCCATTGTCAAAAACCGCGAGGTTTTAAGGTAGAGCGAGGAGCCGTACTAGGGACGGTCCCGGTTTAACTACCCTGCCGTTATGCTGCCGAAATTTTGAATAATATTCATGTGTTTGAATTATTTTCATATGCTTAAACTATATTTATTCATTGAATAGAAAACATTCATGTGTTGAATTGATATTCATTCGTTGATTAGAAATTCATGTGTTGGATGGTATTCATATTTTGAAATAAATTGTTTGATAATAAAAATCACCTTTTATCGACTATATGAACTGTGTAAAATAATCTCGTTTTAAAAGAAATTGTTTTATGATAAAAATCCTATTTTTGTCACCTATATGAACTATATAGAAAAAAAGTGTTTTGAAATGAATTGTTTTACAATAAAAATCACATTTTTATTGTATGCATAAATCGTTGAAATGTGAAGTGTTAAAAATAGCCACTTGTTCAAAATAAACATATATGAGTTGAAATATTCATTAATTAGCTAATGAAATGATTTGCACCTATGTATGTAACATTAGGATGAATGGTGTTTTTAAACCAAATAGAAATCAAATATGAAGTCGAATAGAAAATGATAAATGATAAGAACTGTATATATATGTATATGCATATTCATTGAACAGGTTATAGCAAAGGGGCTAGAGAAGAGGAATAAAATTTTGTGCCCGACAAATAGGTACACATTTACTGTTTTGTTTGGGTGATGATTTTATGAGCCTGTTGGCTAGCCGCTTGGCTTTTTCTTTTTCTTTTTGAGATTAGAAGGACCGGGAAAGCTATTTGCGATTTCCCGATGCTCCCGGTGCAGGGGAGGTTATGGCGAAATTTTCCAAAATTTTAAGGTGTTAGAAAAATATTTGAAGTGAAAACGATATGGAAATCATTGAATGAACTATATTTATATAAATATATAAATATAAATAAAATTAAAACGAAACGAAGCCGTGCAGTTCGTATTTTGAAACCATGATTTCAAACAACTAGTACGGGGAATCCGACCATTGGATTTTCCCGAAACCTCAACCGTCGGGTTTGCCTTGGAATAATCTTTCCAACGGCACCAATCTTGTAAAAAATCCAACGGTTGGATTGTCTGGAATGTTTAAATCAAAACTGATGAAAAACAGCGCCAGAAGCGATTATATTTATATATATATATATATAATTATATATTTAATCGAATAACGACGCTGCAGTTCGTAATTTGAAATCGAAAATTCAAACGATTGTACCGGGAGATCCGACCGTCGGATTTTCCCGAAACTGGAACCGTTGGATTCGTTTTGAAAAGACCTTTCTAATGATGTAAATTTTGTGAAGATCCAACGGTTAGATTTTCATATATGTGTAAATCAAATCTGAAGAAAAACAGCGCCACGGCCGCCTTATGGCCCGAAGCGTCGTTTTGAATAAAATGGCTATTTTAAAATAAATAAAAATAGCGATAAATAGTTATAAAATATCATAAGCGATATGGAATGGAAATAAACTGAATTTGCTTGATTTATGTGGCTTTTGATGGTTGAATGTGTTTGGTGTGAAAATTACATTTAAGAACAATATTGGTGTTGTCGAATAATTTAACCATTGAAATAAATCGATTTGAAATTCTAAATATACGTGAATTATTTGAAAAGGCCGAGTTAATTCTCATTTCGAATAATTGACCGACGATTGAAATTCGAAGATGAAGACGGTGGTCGAAAACCGGAGATCTTCACCTCGTTTGGATGGTAACCGAGGTCCTGATTGGGAGGCATCCCGAAATATGGATAATGAGTGGTGATCGTCCAGATGTACGTGGTGATCGATGGGTTTGCGAGGTATTTAGTGCCTCCGGTTTCGTTCAGACCCAGAACGGACTTGTAAATGGACTGTGTGTCTGACATTGGAGTTTATTCTGTGTTGATTGATTTCTGTTAATATACATCTGTTTGGCGGCGGAGAATTTATTCTTTTGCTTAACGCCCTTCTCTGAGACGCACGAGCTCAGAGGTTGTATATCGATGGACATCAGTCGCATGGCATGAATTGCCTGTGTGGCATGCTAAGATGCAGTGATCAGGGCTTCTGTTGAAAAGCAAAGTCTTGTGGTGATGATCAAAGCACCACCTGTGTGGCGTAGCTTTGTGTATAACGTGAATTCGCGAGCCTCACACCACGGTATGAACCTAAAACGGGAGAGGACATCAGGGAGGGCATGCGTTTCTTTCTAGCTAAGGTGGTGTCAGTGACCTACCAGCCCTGACATTTATATACTTTTCACCTATGTGGTTGTTGCTGTTGCGAGGCGCCTCGGTTTGATCGGACGATCCGGGTCCGATGGAGTCATTCGTTGGCTCGTTTACGCCCCAAAGGGCGGGGAAACGTATTGTTCAGGCATAATAATCCACATCGGTGGACCGGCCCTGACGATCTAAAGGCTTGCCTGCGCGCTTGCCTATGGCTCGGGCTAGAGAGTCACGAATTCGGTAAGGACTATCTTTTGCCTTGGTTCATGACGGAAATCCAATTTCCAAATACGTGACTGTGCGGTTTTGATTGTATACCTATTTGGCGACATAGTGGCATGGGACGCTCATGTCGTCTATGATTGATAGTTATGATTTGAAATTGTATTCAAAACATATAAACACTAGCAATAATATCAAATGCCTTTGTTTTATTCGTATCAAGCATATTTTGGCCGTTATAAGGTAAAAACTCTATCCTCCTGTTTGCGTTGCATTGTGTGATGGGAACTGAGTCTTATAACGGCTTCATTTTTATAAAAAGCATAGCGATGTTTAAAAGAAAGATTTGTTTTAAAAGCACTGGCAATCCAATGGAGTAAACCCGTTCCACGAAAGTGGCGTGGTCCTGTGATTGGCCAATTATATATGTGTTGAGTGGATTTCTCATACCAGTCCCATGACTGACTCGTAGTTTGTTTCACTCTCAAACTCGGGTGCCCCTTTTTCCATACGGGCAGCCTTGTATTCAGGTTTAGCTGGTTCTTTCCTGGATAGCTGGAGCTGAAGATGGATTCTATCATTTATTTCTTTTTATGCTGTTCAGCTCCTATTGTACATATTTTGTTTAATTCCGCTGTAGACATTTATGTATAGCTGAACTGTATTTGTACAAAGTAAGATCCTGTATACTGTGTAACTCTGATGATTACTTTTATCCAGTATATTATATTGTTCATTCTGGTGTATTTATTTAATTCTGTTCTACTATTATCTGTTTCTGTGTTATATTCCAAAGATAGCCCTGTTTCCGTCTGAACGGGAATTCGGGTCGTCTCAGTCATGGGACTAGTATGAGTAAACTTCAATCACTAGGTTTAACTTTTAAAATCCTTTTAAAAGAAATGATAATCATAAGACCGATCCACACATAAACACAGACGGTTTTTACCTTACGATAAATAAAACGTCTCTTAAGATCAATGTTTCCTGATATTATAATAATGTCTAAATCAAGTAAATAGAAATCTAGCAGAATGCTTTCATCTCACGCTCTACATATATAATATACAATCAAAAACCACGGGCTCTTATTGGAGGATGGATTTCCCAATATGACAAGGTATGGAATCACCTTCCGATCAGTGTACTCTAGAGGAGATACACTGGAGTTCAATAAGAACATCTTGTGACTCAGCTACACATGACAGGCCATTCATTTCGCTTGAATGTTCCGAATATATAGTCATCTTACAGTTGGTATACCAATAAAACTGTGACGGCCGGGAATTTCGCTTGATCCGAATCAGTTGTTAAACCGATCTAGACCGTTCGAAACCCCTGATCGTTTGAGAACAGGAAAAATCAGAACACAGATGGAAGAACATTTCATTGCTATTACAACAATTCCATCAGATACAAGAATATACAGAGTATAAATGAATAAATTACATTCGATAAATATCAGAGATTACAATAAATTACATAGCAGCGGAAAATAATACAAAGCACAACTGAAGGTGATATACGGATACAGAGCTTTTCGGATATCATTCCAGCTGTAAACCAGGATCCTGTGAATATAAATCTGCAAAACCAAAACTACTAGCTGCCTGTGTGGAAAATAGGGGCACCCAGAGTTTAGGTTAAAACAATAAACTCCAGGTCAGTCATGTGACTGGTGTGAGAACTAAAACAGTTATTTAAAGCTTTACTTTAAAAGAGAGTAATTCAAGGGACCACGCCGTATAACACGGAACGGGTTTTCTCCCAAGAATACCAGTGCATATAAATAAACAGCACAATGCTTTTTCGAAAAATGAAGCTATTATAAGACCCAGGTCCCATCACACAATGCAACGCAAGCCGGAGGATAGGGTTTTACCTTATAACAGCCAAACATGCTTGGTACGTTTAAAACAAATCATTTGATACTATAATAGGTGTATAGTGTCAAAACAATTTCAATCATAAATAGAAATCATAGGCGGCATGAATGTCCCATACCACTATGTCGTCATACTAGTTCTACAATTAAAACCGCAATACACGTATTGGAAATTGGATTCTGTCATGAGCCGAGGCAAGGGGCAAGCTCCTCTCCGCTTCGAGACACTCTGGCAAATGCCTCGGGACTACACACTCTGGGTAACCCCTGGATGCTTCAGGGCCGGTCCTCACTTACGTTAGAGGATTGGCAATTCCTGAACACACGTTTCCCGGTCCTTACAGACCTAAAATCGAGGCGCCTCATCCAACAACCACATAGGTGAAAAGTATATAAATGTCAGGGCTGGTAAGTCGCTGACACCACCAAAGCTAGAAAGAAACGTCGTGCTCTCCCTGCAGTCCTTATCCCGTTTTTGACTCATACCGAGGTGTGAGGCTCGCGAATTCACGTTATACACAAAGCTACGCCACAAAGGCCGTGCTTTGATCGTCAACCACAAGACTCTGCTTTTCAACAAAAGCCTTGATCATTGCATCTCAGCGTGCCACACAGGCAATTCATGCCATGCGATTGATATCTATCGATATATAACCTCTAAGCTCGTACGTCTTAGAGAAGGGCGTTAAGCAAGAGAATAAATTCTCCGCCGCCAAACAGATATATATTTAACAGAAATCAATCAACACAAAATAAAATCCAATGTCAGACACATAATCCATTTACAAGTTCGTTCTGGGTCTGAACGAAACCGGAGGCACTTTCCTCGCATATCCATCCATCTCCAAGTACGTCTGGACGACCACCAACTATTTCCATCCTCTCGGGTGTACAACCCAATCAGGATCATCAGTAATTATCCAAACGATGTGAAGACTTCCGGTCTTCAACCACCGTCATCATCTTCGACATATCGTCGAATCGGCTATTCAGAATGGGTATAAACCCGGCCTTTCCGAACAACCCGCGTATATTAAAAACAAATGTTAAACAAACACAACATACGCCTGATTCCAATTCTTAGGGAAAGGTTCCCATTAATTTTATCCAAGATAAATTCTGTAAAATTTATCCTTTAATCTTCCTTTGGATGTCATTTCAAACTAAATTATGGTTTTCTAAACTAGTCGAGATTAGCGAACCACACCGAAGTAATTATTTATTTTATTTCCCAATCCCAACCTATTCATCCCATGAAGCAAAACTGGTAATACTCCATATCTAATACTATGGTGTTATCGGTAAAATTAATTACCATTTCACGTTCAAATCTAATTAAAGATTTAACTATCGCTTTGGAGCAAAACTGGCGATACTCCATTCTCGCTCATTTCTAAATTTGATAATTTAGATTATAGATTCACATTTCAACTTAATTGCATATTCGTTAAAACTCCTTTTACTGGGTTAAAGAACTAGTGTTATTTAAAACACAGTTCACGACAAACCCAAATCACATTCTATTTATTATCGGGTTAAAGAACTAGTGTTATTTAAAACACCGTTCACGATAAACCCATTTCAAATCCAATCAAATATATTAGAAATTCCGATTATTTAAAACCCCTTTTTAAATCTAATTTATTTATTTAAAAATAATTGGGTTTTAAATTTAGTTCAAAACTAGTTCATTTCGATAAAAATCCATTTTTATCTTTTCAAACATGGAGTTTTTCACCCCAATTTTTCCCAAATCATTTCTTATGATTTTACACAAATTATTGATATTTTTAATAATTTTATCAAGGCCCGTACAGTCGATTTCCATTAACGGTCATCGAACTGCACTTACACCGACCTTTTTCAAATTTTATTTGGACGTATCTCCAAATCCAACCGTTAGATTTCAAATTTCCAATACTCGTTAGAAAACTCTTTTCGATACGAACCCAACGGTTCCGGTTTTAGGAGAATCCGACGGTCGGATCTCCCGTAATGTCTGTTTGAAATAAATGGTCGAAATTTATGAACTGCCACGGCGCGGCGCGTTCTATTCAGGCCATTATATTATATATATATATATAATATATATAATATATATTTCGTCGATTTCTATTTAAAACGAATTATATACATCGTTTTAAATTCGTTTCAAAAACAATTTCAACTTCCATTTCAATTCAAATCAAAATTGAATTTTTCCTTATAAATTCGTTTTAAAATTCATTTCAATTCAATTCAAATTTCAATTCAATTTGAATACATTTCAATTCGCTTTCAATTCGAATTCGTTTTATATTCAATTCGAATTCGTTTTCAATTCAATTCGAATTCGTTTTCTATTCGATTCGATTCAATTCAAATTCGTTTTATATTCAATTGAAATCAAATTCGTTATATATTCAATTGAAATCATCTTCGTTTTCTATTCAAATCAAATTCATTATATATTCAATTGAAATCAAATTCGTTATATATTCAATTGAAATCATCTTCGTTTTCTATTCAAATCAAATTCATTATATATTCAATTGAAATCAAATTCGTTATATATTCAATTCATTTCGAATCGTTTTCAATTCAATTCAAATTCGTATTTTATTTCAAAATATTCGATTTCGAAATCACTTTTCAATATTCATTTTAAAATGAATAAAATCGACATAAATATCGTTCACGTCAAAATGGCGTCAATCTAATCAACACGGCTTCATATATTTCTATTTTCAAATATTCTATTTCAAATATTTCTTTTTCAAATATTTCCTATTCAAATATTTCTATTTCAAATATTTCTATTTTTAAAATATTTCGTTCAACACATGACTAATCTCAATGGATGAGTACTGTCAACACATGAACCTTTATTTTATATATTGATAAAGATTTAAATTTTATTATTAAAATATTTCGTTCAACATATGACTAATCTCAACGGATGAGTACTGTCAACACATGAACCTTTATTTTATATATTGATAAAGATGTAAATTTTATTGTTAAAATATTTCGTTCAACATATGACTAATCTCAACGGATGAGTACTATTAACACATGAACCTTTATTTTATATATTGATAAAGATGTAAATTTTATTATTAAAATATTTCGTTCAACATATGACTAATCTCAACGGATGAGTACTGTCAACACATGAACCTTTATTTTATATATTGATAAAGACGTAAATTTTATTATTAAAATATTTCGTTCAACATATGACTAATCTCAACGGATGAGTACTGTCAACACATGAACCTTTATTTTATATATTCTTTATTTCTCAAATTGGAATGAGGCCCAATCAATCACCATATAATGTTAATTATATGGATTTTCATACATCACACGTATACAATAGCATTGAAAAATAATCAACCATCAACCAAAGTGCACTACACTGTGTAAGCATCAAATATAAATATCTAACGCTTATAACAGCTTGTCAATCAATCGATCGACATATTTAATCAATCAGGATGAGTGAACTTCAAATTTCATCCCAACACCCGTGTGGGGTTTCAAACAATCAAACACAGATTTTTAGTTGTGCAGTTGAGCGATGTGTAAAATTTATCGACCCAATCAATGTCCTTCAAATAGGTGTACATAAACAAACCGTCCGGTTTGTAAATGAATATTTATTTATTCACTTTCACTATATTCATATTCACGTTAAAAATTATAGTTTTAACGATAAAACATTTTATTTCAACACATGAATTTCTATTCAGTTCATTTCCAAAGCAAAAATGGTATTTTTTTATTTTCTAACTTATTTTAGAAAATTTTGGTGGCATAACGGCACGATACTAGAAACGGGACAAGGCCTAGCCTTATCCCCGGTCTAGTGAAGGCCCACGCCATTCACATATCAATCAAAATTACCAAACAACCAAATTCAAATCAAATCATCTAACTAATTTATGCAACCAAACAAACAAGTCCATGGTCTGTGGACGATTGTGTCGGGTGCTACTAAACACCGTCTGCATCCTAGTATATATATATAACTAGAAAAGAAATTGAAGAGTGAGAAGTTCTTACCGATAGCTATCCAATACCACGACTCTTCACTGATAGAAATCTTCATCGTTCTCGCCTTTTTATCACCTTCGTTGCCCGTATTTTCTACATATGTAAAAATTGATTTTTTTTTATACTGATGTCTTTAAAATAAAAATCACATTACTATTTGTTCACTTTCAATTTAAAAATCATATTTTTATAATCACTTCAAATATTTAAAAATCGAATTTTTACATCGCTATTCAATATATAAAAATCGAATTTTTACTTTGCTATTGAATATACAAAAATCGAATTTTTACTTTGCTATTGAATATATAAAAATCGAATTTTTACTTTGCTAACTATATGGTAAAAATCGAATTTTGATAACAGTGTTCGTATCGATAAAGATTATATTTTTATAATTCCTTTCACTTATAAAAATATCGACTTTCAAAAATATGGCTCTTTTCATATATATATGGATTTCGCCTTTTCAAAAATATAGATTTCGCCTTTTCAAAAATATAGATTTCGCCTTTTCAAAAATATAGATTTCGCCTTTTCAAAAATATAGATTTCGCCTTTTCAAAAATATAGATTTCATTTTTTCAAAAATATAGATTTCATTTTTACTCCTTCTATAATATAAAATTTATATTTTTATCGAAGTAAAAATCATATTTTTACTTCACTACTTATATCAAAATATCGTCTTTTCACTTACTACCATATAAAGATCACATTTATCATCTATATAATATGAAAATTATATTTTCATTTTATCGTTTACCGTATATAAAAAAAAATCATGTCATTCTCATAATAAAAATTGCATTTTTAACTATATAACTTAATTAAAATAATCACAAAACTTACAGCGATTGTGAAGGAGAGGGAAGGGAGAAGCGTTGCGTGGCTTTGCGGGTGATTGGGGGGAATCTCGAACGTCAATGGCCAGCCAAAAAAAAGGGGGGGTGTCACCGTGAGGAAGGGAAGCGAGGGAATCGAGAGGAGGAGAAGAGGGAGGGTGCGGTGGAGGAATAGGCGATGGAGGGGGGTGCGGTAGGAGGGTGCGGCTGTGGCGGTGCCGCTAGGGCAAGGAGGAGCTCGGCGATTGATTTAGAAGAGGGGGAGGAGGAAGGAAGACGCGGCAGGAGGAGTGGAGAAGAAGAAGGTGGAGGCGGCAGGCGAGGTGGCGGGGGAGATCGGCGAGGGCGGCGGCTTCCATCGCTGGTGGAGCAATTTGTTTTTTTTCTTTTTTTTTATTCTGCTGATTGAATCGAACGGGGGGGGGGGGCAGGGTATAGAGATAAGGGTTTAATTTTTTTTTATTATTTAATCATTTTATTTTTCGCCAAAAAGCAACCTTTATTTTCGACCTCAAAACGAGGCCCACTGCCTGTCGTCCATATCGTTTTACCCCCATTCCGAACACAATGGGATATGTATCGCAAGCTGATTTGATCGTTTCGATCAGTTTTCGTCAAAATCAACATATAACTCTATATATTGAATTTGAACGCGCATTTCAATTTACTGGGGTCACATACTAACTCTATAAATTGCAGAAAAATATATTCTAGCTTCGTATTGACGATACGGTCCTAACAAAACTAGTTTCATCGAATTCTGAGACCGTTGGAAAATTGGCCAATTTCCAGTCGATTAAAATCAACTGAAACTTGTCAAACACGTTTTCCTTTGCCACGCTCACATATTAAATCGAAAAGTTATGAAAATTGGAATCTAGCAATAAACTGACACTGCGGATCCAACAAAAGTGGTTTCGTCGAAATCCGAGGTCGTTTGCAAAATTCCCATTTTTAAGGGCCTGAATTCCATAGCGACTATTCAGAATTTTCAACTGGACATATCTTTTGATTCCCGCTATGAAATTTTGATTTTTCAGATTCGTTGGAAAGATATTATCAATTAGATCCTATGATTTTTGGTTTTACTAAAATTCGGATTGTTTTGCACCCGTTACATTCAATTGAAGTTTGAAATCGAATTATCGAACTACCGCGCCATTTTCAATTCTATTTATAATTATATATAAATATTTATGTTCTAACGACGACGTGTATAAATATATACGTTCGAATTATATTCAAAATCAATTTCTCATCGATATTATTTAAAATAATCTATTTTAAATATTCAAAATTCGCTAAAATTGCCAAAATAAAAATTTTTAACTGGCTCAGAATTTCGGGTTATTACAATCTCCCCCACTTAAAACTTTTCGTCCACGAAAAGGGACGAAGTCGAAAGTGGTTTAACTAATCAAGTCTACGTTCGATCTGGCTTCCATTCTCCAACTTTTCAGTTTTTGAGAATTTTCAAATTCTTCAAAAATTTGGCTAACACCCTAAATTTTCGAAAAATTTCGCCATAACCTCCCCTGCACCGGGAGCCACGGGAAAATCCCGAAATTTCCATATAGGCCTTCTGATCTCAAAAAGAAAAAGAAAAAGCCAAGCGGCTAGCCAGTAGGCTCATAAAATCATCATCACCCAAACAAAACAGTAAATTATGGTAAACCTGTACCTATTTGTCGGGCAAACAAATTTTATTCTCTGCTCTAGCCTCCTTGCTATGACCTGTTCAATGTAAGTATATGTATATGCAAGCAAATGCGACCAATTTTCAATACAATTCAATATTTGATGCAATTAGGCATAATGGTTCAAAATTATCTAACAAATAAACAAACAACACAAACATCAATCAATTAGTGAATTAGAGTTTCAAATTCATAATTTTGATACATATACAAAAAATCATGTTTTTGATGCCAATTCACAACAAATAAATCTATCTATATAAGTTTTGGTTCTCACACCAGTCGATGGAAACATATAGAAAGCACACCTTCGAAACACGAAAATAATTACTAATGATGACGCGTCAATCATCAGAATCAGGTCCGGGCGACTAGAGTGTGATTCTATATCTATCTAATATATTAAAACTTCGAATATACGTTCATGACGCGTATATGCAAAACCTTTATATACTAGATTGTCCATATTCAAAATAAATAAATAATCAAATACGTTTTAAAATGGTTTAAATTTCAAAACAAAATGGTTTTCATTTGGAAAATATACTCTTCACACTCGTTCTAGGATACTACTGATCCTATCTCTAACGAGTCATTCTAATTGGATATTACTAATCCAATATCTGATGAATTCTTTCGTATGGTTCTAATGTGTCTTGTTCTCGAGTTCTGTAAACCAAAGCTCTGATACAAAATGTGACGGCCGGGAATTTCGCTCGATCCGAATCAGTCGTTAAACCGATCTAGACCGTTCTAAACCCCTGATCGTTTGAGAACAGGACAAATCAGAACACAGATGGAAGAACATTTCATTGCTATTACAACAATTCCATCAGATACAAGAATATACAGAGTATAAATGAATAAATTACATTCGATAAATATCAGAGATTACAATAAATTACATAGCAGCGGAAAATAATACAAAGCACAACTGAAGGTGATATACGGATACAGAGCTTTCCGGATATCATTCCAGCTGTAAACTAGGATCCTGTGAATATAAATCTGCAAAACCAAAACTACTAGCTGCCCGTGCGGAAAATAGGGGCACCCAGAGTTTAGGTTAAAACAATAAACTCCAGGTCAGTCATGTGACTGGTGTGAGAACTAAAACAGTTATTTAAAGCTTTATTTTAAAAGAGAGTAATTCAAGGGACCACGCCGTATAACACGGAACGGGTTTTCTCCCAAGAATACCAGTGCATATAAATAAACAGCACAATGCTTTTTCGAAAAATGAAGCTATTATAAGACCCAGGTCCCATCACACAATGCAACGCAAGCCGGAGGATAGGGTTTTACCTTATAACAGCCAAACATGCTTGGTACGTTTAAAACAAATCATTTGATACTATAATAGGTGTATAGTGTCAAAACAATTTCAATCATAAATAGAAATCATAGGCGGCATGAATGTCCCATACCACTATGTCGCCATACTAATTCTACAATTAAAACCGCAATACACGTAATGGAAATTGGATTCCGTCATGAGCCGGGGCAAGGGGCAAGCTCCTCTCTGCTTCGAGACACTCTAGCAAAAGCCTCGGGACTACACACTCTGGGTAACCCCTGGATGCTTCAGGGCCGGTCCTCACTTACGTTAGAGGATTGGCAATTCCTGAACACACGTTTCCCGGTCCTTACAGACCTAAAATCGAGGCGCCTCATCCAACAACCACATAGGTGAAAAGTATATAAATGTCTGGGCTGGTAAGTCGCTGACACCACCAAAGCTAGAAAGAAACGTCGTGCTCTCCCTGCAGTCCTTATCCCGTTTTTGACTCATACCGAGGTGTGAGGCTCGCGAATTCACATTATATACAAAGCTACGCCACAAAGGCCGTGCTTTGATCGTCAACCACAAGACTCTGCTTTTCAACAAAAGCCTTGATCATTGCATCTTAGCGTGCCACACAGGCAATTCATGCCATGCGATTGATATCTATCGATATATAACCTCTAAGCTCGTACGTCTCAGAGAAGGGCGTTAAGCAAGAGAATAAATTCTCCGCCGCCAAACAGATATATATTTAACAGAAATCAATCAATACAGAATAAAATCCAATGTCAGACACACAATTCATTTACAAGTTCGTTCTGGGTCTGAACGAAACCGGAGGCACTTTCCTCGCATATCCATCCATCTCCAAGTACGTCTGGACGACCACCAACTATTTCCATCCTCTCGGGTGTACAGCCCAATCAGGATCGTCAGTAATTATCCAAACAATGTGAAGACTTCCGGTCTTCAACCACCGTCTTCATCTTCGACATATCGTCAAATCGGCTATTCAGAATGGGTATAAACCCGGCCTTTCCGAACAACCCGCGTATATTAAAAACAAATGTTAAACAAACACAACATACGCCTCATTCCAATTCTTAGGGAAAGGTTCCCATTAATTTTATCCAAGATAAATTCTTTAAAATTTATCCTTTAATCTTCCTTTGGATGTCATTTCAAACCAAATTATGGTTTTCTAAACTAGTCGAGATTAGCGAACCACACCGAAGTAATTATTTATTTTATTTCCCAATCCCAACCTATTCATCCCATGAAGTAAAACTGGTAATACTCCATATCTAATACTATGGTGTTATCGGTAAAATTAATTACCATTTCACGTTCAAATCTAATTAAAGATTTAACTATCGCTTTGGAGCAAAACTGGCGATATTCCATTCTCGCTCATTTCTAAATTTGATAATTTAGATTATAGATTCACATTTCAACCTAATTGCATATTCGTTAAAACTCCTTTTACTGGGTTAAAGAACTAGTATTATTTAAAACACAGTTCACGACAAACCCAAATCACATTCTATTTATTATCGGGTTAAAGAACTAGTGTTATTTAAAACACCGTTCACGATAAACCCATTTCAAATCCAATCAAATATATTAGAAATTCTGATTATTTAAAACCCCTTTTTAAATCTAATTTATTTATTTAAAAATAATTGGGTTTTAAATTTAGTTCAAAACTAGTTCATTTCGATAAAAATCCATTTTTATCTTTTCAAACATGGAGTTTTTCACCCCAATTTTTCCCAAATCATTTCTTATGATTTTACACAAATTATTGATATTTTTAATAATTTTATCAAGGCCCGTACAGTCGATTTCCATCAACGGTCATCGAACTGCACTTACACCGACCTTTTTCAAATTTGATTTGGACGTATCTCCAAATCCAACCGTTAGATTTCAAATTTCCAATGCTCGTTAGAAAACTCTTTTCGATACGAACCCAACGGTTCCAGTTTTAGGAGAATCCGACGGTCGGATCTCCCGTAATGTCTGTTTGAAATAAATGGTCGAAATTTACGAACTGCCGCGGCGCGTTCTATTCAGGCCATTATATTATATATATATATAATATATATTTCGTCGATTTCTATTTAAAACGAATTATATACATCGTTTTAAATTCGTTTCAAAAACAATTTCAACTTCCATTTCAATTCAAATCAAAATTGAATTTTTCCTTATAAATTAATTTTAAAATTCATTTCTATTCAATTCAAATTTCAATTCAATTTGAATACATTTCAATTTGCTTTTAATTCAATTCGAATTCGTTTTCCATTCGATTCGAATTCGTTTTCAATTCAATTCGAATTCGTTTTCTATTCGATTCGATTCAATTCAAATTCGTTTTATATTCAATTGAAATCAAATTCGTTATATATTCAATTGAAATCATCTTCGTTTTCTATTCAAATCAAATTCATTATATATTCAATTGAAATCAAATTCGTTATATATTCAATTGAAATCATCTTCGTTTTCTATTCAAATAAAATTCATTATATATTCAATTGAAATCAAATTCGTTATATATTCAATTCATTTCGAATCGTTTTCAATTCAATTCAAATTCGTATTTTATTTCAAAATATTCGATTTCGAAATCACTTTTCAATATTCATTTTAAAATGAATAAAATCGATATAAATATCGTTTATGTCAAAATGGCGTCAATCTAATCAACACGGCTTCATATATTTCTATTTTCAAATATTCTATTTCAAATATTTCTTTTTCAAATATTTCCTATTCAAATATTTCTATTTCAAATATTTCTATTTTTAAAATATTTCTATTTTCAAATATTTCCTATTCAAATATTTCTATTTCAATTATTTCTATTTTTAAAATATTTCGTTCAACACATGACTAATCTCAACGGATGAGTACTGTCAACACATGAACCTTTATTTTATATACTGATAAAGATGTAAATTTTATTATTAAAATATTTCGTTCAACATATGACTAATCTCAACGGATGAGTACTGTCAACACATGATCCTTTATTTTATATATTGATAAAGATGTAAATTTTATTATTAAAATATTTCGTTCAACATATGACTAATCTCAACGGATGAGTATTGTCAACACATGAACCTTTATTTTATATATTGATAAAGATGTAAATTTTATTATTAAAATATTTCGTTCAACATATGACTAATCTCAACGGATGAGTACTGTCAACACATGAACCTTTATTTTATATATTGATAAAGATGTAAATTTTATTATTAAAATATTTCGTTCAACATATGACTAATCTCAACGGATGAGTACTGTCAACACATGAACCTTTATTTTATATATTCTTTATTTCTCAAATTGGAATGAGGCCCAATCAATCACCATATAATGTTAATTATATGGATTTTCATACATCACACGTATACAATAGCATTGAAAAATAATCAACCATCAACCAAAGTGCACTACACTGTATAAGCATCAAATATAAATATCTAACGCTTATAACAGCCTGTCAATCAATCGATCGGCATATTTAATCAATCAGGATGAGTGAACTTCAAATTTCATCCCAACACCCGTGTGGGGTTTCAAACAATCAAACACAGATTTTTAGTTGTGCAGTTGGGCGATGTGTAAAATTTATCGACCCAATCAATGTCCTTCAAATAGGTGTACATAAACAAACCGTCCGGTTTGTAAATGAATATTTATTTATTCACTTTCACTATATTCATATTCATGTTAAAAATTATAGTTTTAACGATAAAACATTTTATTTCAACACATGAATTTCTATTCAGTTCATTTCCAAAGCAAAAATAGTATTTTTATTTTTCTAACTTATTTTAGAAAATTTCGGCGGCATAACGACACGATACTAGAAACGGGACAAGGCCTAGCCTTATCCCCGGTCTAGTGAAGGCCCACGCCATTCACATATCAATCAAAATTACCAAACAACCAAATTCAAATCAAATCATCTAACTAATTTATGCAACCAAACAAACAAGTCCATGGTCTGTGGACGATTGTGTCGGGTGCTACTAAACACCGTCTGCATCCTAGTATATATATATATAACTAGAAAAGAAATTGAAGAGTGAGAAGTTCTCACCGATAGCTATCCAATACCACGACTCTTCACTGATAGAAATCTTCATCGTTCTCGCCTTTTTATCACCTTCGTTGCCTGTATTCTCTACATATGTAAAAATCGAATTTTTTTTTATACTGATGTCTTTAAAATAAAAATCACATTATTATTTGTTCACTTTCAATTTAAAAATCATATTTTTATAATCACTTCAAATATTTAAAAATCGAATTTTTACATCGCTATTCAATATATAAAAATCGAATTTTTACTTTTCTATTGAATATATAAAAATCGAATTTTTACTTTGCTATTGAATATATAAAAATCGAATTTTTACTTTGCTAACTATATGGTAAAAATCGAATTTTGATAACAGTGTTCGTATCGATAAAGATTATATTTTTATAATTCCTTTCACTTATAAAAATATCGACTTTCAAAAATATGGCTCTTTTCATATATATATGGATTTCGCCTTTTCAAAAATATAGATTTCGCCTTTTCAAAAATATAGATTTCGCCTTTTCAAAAATATAGATTTCGCCTTTTCAAAAATATAGATTTCGCCTTTTCAAAAATATAGATTTCATTTTTTCAAAAATATAGATTTCGCCTTTTCAAAAATATAGATTTCATTTTTACTCCTTCTATAATATAAAATTTATATTTTTATCGAAGTAAAAATCATATTTTTACTTCACTACTTATATCAAAATATCGTCTTTTTACTTTTAAAAATATCGTCTTTTCACTTACTACCATATAAAGATCACATTTTTATCATCTATATAATATGAAAATTATATTTTCATTTCATCGTTTACCGTATATAAAAAAAATCATGTCATTCTCATAATAAAAATTGCATTTTTAACTATATAACTTAATTAAAATAATCACAAAACTTACAGCGATTGTGAAGGAGAGGGAAGGGAGAAGCGTTGCATGGCTTTGCGGGTGACTGGGGGGAATCTCAAACGTCAACGGCCAGCTAAAAAAGGGGGGCGTCACCGTGAGGAAGGGAAGCGAGGGAATCGAGAGGAGGAGAAGAGGGAGGGTGCGGTGGAGGAATAGGCGATGGAGGGGGGTGCGGTAGGAGGGTGCGGCTGTGGCGGTGCCGCTAGGGCAAGGAGGAGCTCGGCGATTGATTTAGAAGAGGGGGAGGAGGAAGGAAGACGCGGCACGAGGAGTGGAGAAGAAGAAGGTGGAGGCGGCAGGCGAGGTGGCGGGGGAGATCGGCGAGGGCGGCGGCTTCCATCGCGGGTGGAGCGATTTGTTTTTTTTTCTTTTTTTTTATTCTGCTAATTGAATCGAACAGGGGGGGCCAGGGTATAGAGATAAGGGTTTTACTTTTTTTTATTATTATTTAATTATTTTATTTTTCGCCAAAAAGCAACCTTTATTTTCGACCTCAAAACGAGGCCCACCGCCTGTCGTCCATAGCGTTTTACCCCCATTCCGAACACAATGAGATATGTATCGCAAGCTGATTTGATCGTTTCGAATCCGTTTTCGTCAAAATCAACATATAACTCTATATATTGAATTTGAACGCGCATTTTAATTTACTGGGGTCACATACTAACTCTATAAATTGCAGAAAAATATTTTCTAGCTTCATGTTGACGATACGGTCCTAACAAAACTAGTTTCGTCGAATTCTGAGACCGTTGGAAAAATGGCCAATTTCCAGTCGATTAAAATCAACTGAAACTGGTCAAACACGTTTTCCTTTGCCACGCTCACATATTAAATCGAAAAGTTATGAAAATTGGAATCTAGCAATAACTTGACACTGCGGATCCAACAAAAGTGGTTTCGTCGAAATCCGAGGTCGTTTGCAAAATTCCCATTTTTAAGGGCCTGAATTCCATAGCGACTATTCAGAATTTTCAACTGGACATATCTTTTGATTCCCGCTATGAAATTTTGATTTTTCGGATTCGTTGGAAAGATATTATCAATTAGATCCTATGATTTTTGGTTTTACTAAAATCCGGGTTGTTTTGCACCCGGTACATTCAATTGAAGTTTGAAATCGAATTATCGAACTACCGCGCCATTTTCAATTCTATTTATAATTATATATAAATATTTATATTCTAACGACGACGCGTATAAATATATACGTTCGAATTATATTCAAAATCAATTTCTCGTCGATATTATTTAAAATAATCTATTTTAAATATTCAAAATTCGCTAAAATTGCCAAAATAAAAATTTTAAACTGGCTCAGAATTTCGGGTTATTACAAAAACCATTCCCGGTAGATACAGAAATAAAAAGAAATAACAAATATGAATATTCTCTAGATGGTGACAATATACCCTAATTGGGTGTGACCCACTTAGCTGTGCTACGTGCTCGATTATTGCCATTTCCCGGTTGATTAGGCTTGAGGTCATAATGTATCTTTTAACAGATCACACCTTCAGTTACTTTGAATGCCACATCGTCATACCCGCCAAATCACAAATTTATTTCTCCAAAAATACCATGGGTATAAAGCTAAGAGAAACAAATTCCTCTACCACCAAACGTAAATACGTATTCATATTTCACTTCATAAACTCTATTTCCAAGTAAACTTCTTGTTAATTATAAGTTAAGTTTATAATTAAATCTCGACTTCATTTTCTATTATAATCTATTGATTCTAAACCAAATCTTAATTTTCTTGTCCAATTCCAAATTATATAAAATATAAATTCTAAAAATAAATCATTTTAATAACATTTGACGTCATCGGATTATAATTACAAATCCGTATGGTTTTAACTTTATTCACATTTCGAGTATCGAAATAATCTCATTGTTTTTCTTTCTAACGACTTCCCTTTCCTTTTAAGTAAATTCATTTCTTTAATTTATATTTCCAAACTATTTAATAATAATCATTTCGCTTCATTTATAAATATCGTTTATAAATCAATTACTTGTTTTATATAATTAAACAAGTTATTATATCCTAGCCAATCGAAATTCAATTTCTATTTTAAAATAGATTTTTCCTTTCTAAAACACGATTCTTTTCCAATATATTTATGGTATTTAAATACCAATTATTTCAAGTTCAATGCTATTCAAAACATCCCAAACACACAATAATCAACCATAGATTATTTGTCACATCATATAAAGTAATATATGAAAAACAACAATATAATTGTTGAGGAATCCAGTTGGATTCCTCCAACCTGTTTCCCTGCATCCACAGATGTTAATCAACATAAATAACACTAATTTCATAACAATATGAAATATTAAAATTTATAGATCAGTATTCAATCAACTTTTATATATATAACTATATATATAATTATATATATAATTTCAACCAAATAATAAGCAATCGTCTAAACAGTCATCACACACAGCATTCAATCACTTTTATCAATATTAAATAATGTTTATAAAATTACAAAACTGGACAGAGTTAGTGAGTTTACTCACTTTGGTCGTTTATCATTAAATAACGATAACCGTTCAATAGTTCCATTCAGGCGTTTTATTTTGACATAAATTGAGACGAGCTCCAAATCTCTCAAAATCAATTTCATCGTGTAGTCTTTGATGATACGATCCCTACGGATCCTGTTTTGTTGAATTTGGATAACGTATGCATAAGTTATTATAAATTTTAATTTAATACAATATTAATTATTTTTAACTTTAAACTTAATATTTAAAATTGGGCTTCACCGTTTTTGATCGGCCTACGCCTCATGGTTAAAACCTAGATTCGCCTTTATAGTCTTAAACTAGCTACAGTGTTCTCCACATCTTCTCCAATATAGCAATCTATCACCTGCTTCTATATTTTTTCCATTATCACACACTTAACTCCTGTTTTCCCTATGCATACACAACTAAAAATCAAAAAAGAAATACCACTATTCTCTCCCTCAAAATCTTCATCAACCCATACCCAAAATATCTCAAGCTCAACTTCCCCATGACGATTGCGTCAAAAGCCAGTCCCCTCCACACCTATCCCCCTCCTATATGTTTGGCCATGCATTTGAGAAGACTCTACCACCTTCGAAAAGTTTACGCGCATTTCAGACTAGTTCCATATTTGCATGCATTGGCATGTGTTCACCTTCCTTTCTCTTATGAACTCCCCAACAGACTTCATTTTCCATTGCTTTCTCTTCTTCTTCTCCTCTGGTATATTCATGAACCACTGCTCCACATTTTCTTTATTTAAACTGTAACCTGCTCCTAAATTTTACCCCATGGCTGTCGTTCAAAGCTCCTTCTCTCCATGATTCCCGAAACCATAAACACCACCCTTCCTCTATGCTTCGCTCGGTGGTCCTCTTCCTCACATACCTCGCACCTGTACAGATTCCCGCGTATAACATGCTTCTTCCTAATCCTGCACGCAAACAAGCCACCACCTCATGTCCCCATTTCGTTTTCCTATATTTTTTTTCTTTTGTTTACCATTAGTATGTCGGATACCTGAAGCTTGAAGAAAATTAATGGACCCATCATATGGTTTTTTTTAGAGTTAAATCCTTGGTTGTAAAGGAATAGGTTGTTGTAGGTTATGCACAGGCTTTTGAAGAGTATTGCACTTTTTATTTAATTGTTCAAGTACTTCCCAATGTTAGCAGCTATAAGGAGATCGATACAGGGTAGGACTGTGTTATTACCTTAGGTATGAAGCTTTCTTTGTTGGCTACAGCTAACAATACAGGGTTTTCTTACTTGCTAAGGGATAGGGGACGTACAAACGGATTTAATATATAGGTTTATACTATACTTATCTTGACACTTTTATTTGATTAAGTGAAAAGAAATTCATGGACCATTTTACATAAAACCTTATTTACGTAGCTGCTACGGACAACAATAAAAATATAGTTGTGTCGGGTAATGTGCCATGATCCCAAAGGTATAATTAAATAGACAAGATAACCTATCTTGTGAGGTCCCGAAAATGTTGATATAGGGTGTAAAATACTTCAAATAAAATGTTGCTTATTTCCAAATTAAAAATTACATAAAAATTCTATAAATTAAATTAACCACACATCTTAAAAATCTTATCCAAATTCGAAATTAATGATTTATTATATTTAATAAATCGTTATGGTCTATAAACAATTCCATAGCGACTATTTGAAAATTTGATTTGGACATAACTCACCATCTATCAGACAAAATCTTGATTTTTCACTTCCATTAGAAAAATACTGTTAATCAGATTCCAACATTTCTTGTTTCACAGAAATCCAACTCATAATGAGTCATGTATACTTGAAGTTCAAAACTCAATATTACGAACTACCACGATGTTACGAGCTTGGTTATAATTATATTATAAATAATACATTCAATGGTCGTTTTGAATAATATATTGTTTTTATAACTTGAATTTAAACTCGATTGAATATATTATATCATCCAATTCACTCACATTGCTAATACAACTATTTCCGACAATTTCAAAAATTAAATATATTATTACATTATTTATATTAGTAAAATACTCTAAATTATTTAAATTCAAATCGCTTAAGTTACCATACCATAATTAAATTAATTATTTAATTAGTCATGAAGATCAGGGACATTACAACTTGTGTATGCGAATTTGGGCCATTTACTTGTTTCCTGGCTTGTGCATGTTGTATGTGTATATATGTTGTTGCTGCATTGTATACATACATACTCATGCTTTGACCTTGCTATAACCATGTATGTGAAACTTCCTTTGTTAACTGAGTCAAACTTATGGTCGTTGTATTTGCACCATGTTGTACTGGCCATTATGTTGTTGTTGTGCCATGCTACAACACAATGGTTCAGTTGCTCTCTTCTTTGATCACTTGAGTTCACTTGTCTTTGTCCTTGCTGCACTAAACCAAGTTGCTTTGCTTCTTGGCAATTCTTGCCCCATGTGTATTTACTCTTCCCATGTCCGTTTCATGCATTTCCTTGTGTATACATGCCATATATGTGTTTTTATTTGTTGCATGCTTTGATTTGCACCAAACTTGATTTTGGGCCATTTGTGATACTCCATACCTGCATATTCTGTGTATGTGAAGCTGTATGCTCATTGCCTTTGATCCTCTGCATGTATTTGTTATTGCTAATTTTGCTTTTGCTTGTGGTACTGCCACACACACACACACACACACACACACACATATATATATATATATATACACACATTGATGTGTATATATATGTGTTTATATTGTGCTGCTTCACAAGTTCCACATTCTTGTTCCATTTGCATGTACTTGGCATCCCCATTTTCCCTTGTTGTCTTGCCCTTTTATGTGCCATTCAACGTGCTTGAGTTTTATACCTGTTTACCTGAAAAACAACTGTATACAAGTGCAAAAATATTTCTATATAAATTAGTAGACCACTATACGATGTATCATGGTTGGTCAAGGTCAGTAGACCACAAATGTGAGTCGACGGTGGTCTTGATCAGCAGACCACTCTAGCTGTGTTGAGGCTGATCTACGAGCATTAGTGTTCAGTCTACCTTTTGGTATTTACAGTGAATCACTGTGAATAACACAAGTAGTCTAGACTCAAATAAATGTATGTATATATTAGACCAAGTCTTGAAAGATGATGAGAAACACACCAAAATTTTGAGGCAGATAAAATTTAAAATAAATTTATATTTGTCTGCAGTTAATTCTATTTTGTTCTAGTTTACTGTGTGTGTTCCTACGACAGGTATACCGGTGACTGGACTGGATCTGAAGCAGTTGAAGACTCAGTGTGTGCGAGTGTGTGTAACTGAGTGAACAAAGTGAAATGTAGTGAGGAAACTACGTAATGTATGTAATTGAATGTATACCATAATGCGATGTATGATAGTGGAGTTAGAAAATATGTACCATTTCAAATGTTAAAATAAAATATTTATTTGAATAAAAACACTATTAGAATATTAAATTCTGTGCAATAGCATTTTATTCAAACAATATATTTATTTTCTATGTGATGAAATATAGAATAGTACAGATACAAACACATTTATATAATATATATATATATATATATATATATATATATATATATTATCATCAAACAAAATTCATATTGTTATACACAACAATCTCCACCTTTTGATGATGACAAACATGCACAAAGATTTTGAATGTTTTAAATATGTTTGAATATGAACTATAGTATTCCCCTTATTTGTATGCTCTCCTTACAAATGAACTCCCCTTATATATGTGCATATGAGTGAGTAAAAAAATTCAAATATTAAAAATATTCTTTAAATATTCACTTATCAATCATCCCCCTTTTGTTACCATTAAAAGGATTATTGAAATCGAAATAATGATGAATATAGATTAGAATTCAAATCAAGAGAAAGAATATATCGTAAACCTCATTTTATAAAACATAAATCATAATATTCTTCAAACTAGAGGCAAATTTCACTTTTCAAAATGATGGATTTACGATGGATTTTATAAAATGGAGAGAGTTTTTAAATTTCAAATATAGAATTATGAATTCCATATCTTTTCAAAAAAAAATTAAAATTAAGCACAATTCAAAAAATAGTAATGAATTCGGACAATAATTATAAATTCAAATCAAGATACAAAGCCAAATATCGCAAATCCTAAAACAGTCGAATAAAAAATCATAATATTTCATAACATAGTAACACATTTCACGTTTCAGAGAATGGATCAAAAGGTCGGTTTTTACATAACGATGAGGATTGCATATATACACAATTTATTCTTTTCCTTTTTTAATTTTTTTATTTTCCTTTCCTCTCTTTATTTATTTTAAGAACTCTCTAGCCACACATAACCATAAGGACCTTTAAATGAGGTCAGTAGCAACTTAAATTATAAGCATTCTCTAACCATGCATGAATCGAAGGTTTTTTAAATGAGATTAGAGTAACACTTATTATATAAAAATACTCTCATTATATAAAACCATAATGAATGATAGAAATATGGTAGGGATAGAGGTGGTCATGAAATAAATCTTTAAATTAATCATATTATGAAATATGTTCAACCGTACTAGAAATTTTGAAAATTTTTAGCTCTCTCTCATTATGAAAAATAGTGTAGTCACATTTTCATCAAAAAATTTAAACTTGTACTTTCTTTAATGATGTCAGAAAAAACTCTCCATATTATATAAAACAATGATGAATGACAGAAAGATGGTAGAAAAAGAGAATGATCATGAAATAAGCACCAATTCAAGATACTATAAAATCTGTCCAATCATAATGAGAATTTAAAAAATATCTCCTCTTGTTATGAGATATATTATAGTCACAAATCATCACAATTTCATAAATCTAATATTAATTTTGATGAGTTCCAAAATAGTTCAATCTGGTCAATAATTTCAATTTTTGAAAAAATAATCAAAAATGATTTTAGAATTGAAAATATCAATTTCAAGAGGGATTCTGAAAGAACTGTGCAAATTGAAAATCAGTTTTTAAAAAAATCAATCAATTCAATGTGAAATTTTCAATAATTCTAAGACCTTGATTTTTAAGAGATTTAATGATTAATTTATTGATTTATTAAATTAATGGTTTGGTAATTTAAATGGTTTGAATTCGAATATTTCGAATATTTAATTAATATAAATAATGGGATAATAAAATTTAATTTCGAAATAGTCGGAATTAGTTAAAATTGCAATATTATGCAAATTGGATAATATAAGATATTCAATCAAGTTTAGATTTCTGTTATAATAACGAATTTATTAATTAAACGACAGTTGAATGCATTAATAATAATATAATTAAAACGAGCTCGTAACGTCGTGGTAGTTCGTAATATTACGTTTTGAACTTCAAATGAATATACAGAGTTCATTATACATCGGATTTCTTCGAAACAAGAAACGTTCGAATCTATTGAACTATATTTTTCTAATCGACGTGAAAAATCGAGATTTCATATTATAGATCGTAAGTTATGTCCAAATCAAATTTCCAGAAAGTCGCAATAGAATCGTTTATAAATTGTAACAATTTATTTAATAAATTAAATGAATATTTGTGTGTAACTTGAGCAAAAGATCAAATCAAGATGCGAGACAAGTTCGGTTGAGTTCGTATTAACGTCTAAATTTTTTCTGAAAATATTATATTTGAAAAATGAGATACTTTTCGTTTAACGTATTTTGCGCCCTAAATCGGTACTTTTGGAATTCCTTAAAATAAGTTAACTTATCTATTTTATTTTAGCTTTGAAATCGTGGCACATTGCTTGACACGACTGTATTTTTATTTTTATTTTCCCATAACTGTCGTGCGTAAACGAAATTTTGTACATCAGGGTACATAACTTTTTACAACAAATATATGTATTGTCCACGTTTTCCTTTATACTTGTTTTTAGTTTCGGATACCATTTAATTTAAACATTTTGCCGCCCTATGTTTGTCAATGGTACAACCTAAGTTTTTAGTTTCGGATACCATTTCATTTAAACATTCCGCCACCCTATGTTTGTCAATGGTACAATTACAACCTACCATCGGTCTTCCCCGTTTCACTTCACATCAACCTTACTTCACAATTAATTGTTTTGTCCTACACTTCCTTAGTAGCAAAGTAATTTTATCCTGTATTTACTCCAACATAGCCAACTTCATTTCTATTTTCTTCAGGAAAATTAAGGCCGAACGTATAAATGACATCTAATTTTTTTGATAAAATTCAATTCTTCATAAAAATAGAAAATGAGTGTATTGGACATTGTATATATACGCATGTCCATGGAAGAAAGCTGAGCTTGTGTGACTACATGGAATGGGGACAGTAACATCTTATTCTCAGGCCAGTGAAGTATATGTTGTGTACAGTGCTTATTTGTGTGTGAGCGAGGAAGATACGTGAGAAAAAGAAAAAGAAAAGGAAAAAACAAAACAAACATGCAGCTTTGCATGCATAAAGTTTGGAAGGGGAGCTCAGCTTGCAAGAAACCAAAGGATAGGGGAGAGAAGGATCAGTCACCATATTATAAACATTATTTAATATTGATAAATGATGATTAAATGTTATGTGATGGTTGTTTGGATGAATTGCTCATAAATTGGTTGAAATTATAAATCGTTTATATATAAAGAAAACATTGATTAAATATTGATCATATTTATTATATTATCTCGTATAAATATGAAATTGATGTTATTTATGTTGATTAACATCTGCAGATGCAGGGAAACAGGTTGGAGGGATCCAACCGGATTCCTCAATAGTTATATTATTGTTTTTCATATATTACGTTATATGATGTGATAAATAATATGTGGTTGATTATCATGTGTTTGGGATGTTTGAATAACATTGAACCTGAAATATAATGAAAATAATTCGAGTTTTAAAAAGGGAAAAATATATTTTTAAATGGAAATTAAATTTCGACTGTGTTAGAATATAATAATTTGTTTTAATTTTACAAACGTAACGGCACGCGCTTCGCGCGTGGTGAAAGCACACACTTCGAGCGTGGATTGTTGTTACTTAAATATTGTACACTATTTTAACAGGTCCATAATGGTTTGCAATTTTTTATTAAATAAATAATGAATATGTTGAAACCATTTACAAATTTAGAACGTTAAAAAACAATATACCAAAATTCACATGCTTTTGAGCCCATCCTTTGTATGGTGACCGCATTGTACTATGCTCGCATATTTTATGCCAAATGTTCCACTTAGCTGGATGACCAAAAACTCAAACAACCCATCCTCCATCCCTCAATCAGTTTGTTAAACGTGATTCAAACTAAAGAGAAGCAATCATCAATCATGTCACAAAAGCAATCAAGTATTGCAGATATACCATGTTTTGATTATAATATATCAAGCGTAACCTATACTGTATTTTTAAATGCCTACGATTACCAATATCATCTTGATGTGATTGTATGTCAACGTTCCTATTTCTTCTCTTTACTTCACCATTAAATGCACATCTTTTAAAAAATCTAATGCAACCGCTTAGGCTTAACTCAACAAAGCCAGGAAATACACAGTTTTAAATAAAAATGGATGCAGTTAGAAGTTAATAATATGCTAATTATGGAAGTGAAAGGAAAACTTATTCAAGCTGTTGTTTTATTCATCTAGATATGAAAATAGTACATAACGGAACAAATATATAATTATTGTTGGGAAACAATGGCTGAGTCGCGGATCATGTCACTCTCTTGAAGACGATTCGGCGATCTGGTCGGTGGTGCAAAACCAGTTCGTACTCTCGCCGCCGCCTCTAGGATATAACAGCCTCATAGAACAGTAACTGATTTGCTTGCACAACAAATCAGTGCAGATTTGCACTTTCGAAATAAATAACTGCTCGAAAATTTCTGTAAGAATATTTTAATGGCGGAGGAGGAAAAAATATTTTTTTCTGTATTAATCTCGTCTACAACTGAAGATAATATATAGACAGGGATTATGGTTAATCGAAAATACTGAGCAGTAGGAGAAAATAGGATCTGCTGAAATACCGGGTCAAAAGTTTACCACTTCATGATAAAGTCGGCTCAGAAATATTTTTCATAAAAACGGTTTGAAAAAGTCAAGGTTTTCTGGTCCAAAAATATAAGTGTCTACACCACATAGCCAAGGCCCAAGCCCAAGCCCAAACCGAACCGAGCCGGGCCGGGTCGGGTTGAGTCGGTCGGTAGGTCGCGCGCGCGCGCGTGTGGTGTTCATGATGCATGGTCTCCCTCCTCACAACAAAGCATGCATTGGGAGCCCAAGGCCCTAACATGACTTCTTAGAAACAAATATAAATACTTGCATCTTTCTTATAATCCCATGAAGTGGGACTATTCACATATAGGAGCCATTATACACTTATTTCTATATTTTAAATAATTCACATAAATTTCCAACAATTCCCCACTTGAACTTTTTAAAATATTATCGAGTAGTTTCTAAAAACATAAGACTGTGCATAAACAAAGGTGTCATCCGACTTGAACCTTTGCATAGTGAGTAAGATTCAGTTTTTACTAGAGTGACACGTAGTCTTGAACTCTATTCCTGACATCAAACCACACACAACCTTTTCTATAGTGCAATCAAATAAGCCCGTGCGTTTATGGCCATGCACGTCTATCCCAGTTTAGTGAACGCTCTAGAAGTTCTGCCCAAAACTCCATAGGAAACGACCACATTTCCACATTCACACAGGTGAGTCTATCAAGAGTACTCCTGAAGGTAGGTACTCCACTCCAAATAGAGTATAGATCTCATTAAGATTTTCTATTAAGTCGTCCTCTAATCACTTCAGGAATACATGCTTCTTAGTTTATTAAATAGCATGTTCTACTTCTATCACTACACAACTTGTTTTTACCCATTGAACCTATTTCTTGGGATCTCCAGTCATTTAGGTCGGGTTACCATTGTGCGTGATTCCATAATCTCAGAGCAATAGTCCCATTCTTTTAAAATTATTAAGTACTTTCTTTCTGGTCGGTCCTTTCGTTAAAGGATCTGCCAAATTATCATCACTTCATATGTGATGTCCTCTAACAATACTGTGCATACGACTGTCATTTCTTACCGTTGTATTATCGGTTCTGTTTTTCTTTCAATAGTCGTCAATTCTTTTATCACTATATATGTGATGTTCTTTTACAGTATTGTGCTTACGACGTCGTTTTCTACCGTTGTTATAACGGTTCTATACTTTTTGTAATAGCCGCGGAACTATCACAATCGATTACACCACTGGTGTCTGTCTTTCCCGTATAGGGATCTCAACTAGCAGATTTCTTTAGTTCTCTGCTTCTTCACTAGCTGTGGCTAGTGCTCTTATCTCAGTCACTATAGTATACTGAGTCAAGATATTCTGTTTCTTAGATTTCCAAGAAACAGTTCTTCCAGCAATGCTAAATATATATCCACTGGTAGCAATAGAATTATTAGATAAAATATTCCAATCAGCATCGGAATATCCTTCAAGTGCAGCTTGAAACTTTTCATAATGTAATCCAAGGTTCATGGTTCGTTTAAGGTATCTTATGACCCTTTCAATAGCATGTCAGTGCTCTATACTGGGTCTAGTACGTTCAGTGGCATACCGAAGGCTGCCAATGATGCTCCTAAAATCAGACTGTCTTACACCTTCATCAGTGTTCTTAAATAACTTTACACTGAGACCATATGGTGTATATGCAGGTTTACAGTCAAAATAATTGTATTTCTTTAGAGTATTCTCTTTTTAATGAGATTGATCCAAAGAAAATCCCCTTTTTACCCAGTAATCTTAATACCAAGGATTACACTCACCTCACTAGATCTTTTCATATAAAAAATTGGCATTTAATAAGGATTTGACTGAGTTTATGACATGAATGTTTGACCCAAAGATGAGTAGGTCATCTACATAAAGGCATATAATAGTGCAAATGTCATTCTCAGATTTGTAATAAATGCATTTGTCACTTTCATTAACTTTAAAACCATGTGAAATGATTAAAGTTATCAATTTTTTTTTATGTCATTGTTATGTGCTTGTTTTAAACCATATAATGGTTTATCTAATTTGCATAATTTATGTTCTTGACTATGTACTACGAATCCTTCAGACTGGTCCATATGAATTTCTTCTTCTAATTCACCGTCCAAAAATGCAGTTTTAACATCCATTTGGTGTATTAATAAATTATGAATGGAAGCAAGTGAGATTAATACCCGGATGGATGTTATTCTAGTTACAGATGAAAAAGTGTCAAAGAAATCTATATTTTCTTTTTCTCTAAAACCTTTAGCTACTAGTCGTGCTTTGTATTTATCAATAGTACCATCAGGTTTTAGCTTTCTTTTTAAGTACTCATTTACAGCCTATAGATTTACAACCAGAGGGTAAATATGTCAAATGCTAAGTCTTATTGGATTTCAAAGAATCCATCTCATTATTTATAGCCTCTCGCCAAAAATCGGCATCTAAAGAAGATAAGGCCTCTTGGAGGTTTAAGGGATCCTCCTCTATAGTAAAAGCACAAAATATGAACCAAAATCTTTTACGGTTCTTGCTCTTTTACTTCTTCTAGGTTCAATTTCAGAACTTTTATAAAGTTCTGTTCTAATAGGCATACTTGATGTGCCCCCACTATTCCTTAATTTAAAAGGAAATTTCGTTACAAAAAAATTGACATCATTTGATTCAAACTATATTATGTGAATTTAGATCATAAATTCTGCATGCTTTGCTATTAACAGCATAGCCTATAAATACACATTCGTATCCTCTATTTGCCAATTTTATTCTCTTAGGGTATGAAATGCGAACATATGATAGACAACCCCAAGTTCTAATGTATGACACATCGGATTTATAATTCTTTAAAATTTCATAAGGTGAAATTTTATTCTTAGATTTGGGGATTCTATTCAGAACATAACATACAGTCTATAAAATATCCCCCGCTAATGTTTTGCTACACCAAAATTTAATAAAATGACAATTACTAATTCGGTAAAGGTCCTATTTTTTTTAGCTTTACCTTCCATTTCAAGTAAAAATGGTGCAGTTCTCTTATGTACAATATATCACATAAAAAATCCAGAATAGAATTTGATTCATATTCTGTTCCTCTATCACTATGTAGTCTCTTAATTTTCCTATTTGCTTGATTTCAATTTTGAATGTTTCAAACATATCAAATGCATCACATCTTTAAGAATCAATGTCTTTCCAATCATATGTTTTATTTTCATATTACCAGTCTCTACAGCTTAAGTGGTGCGAGAATCTCACAACACACTTTCTGATCGTCAGCAACCGTGTATATTGTGAATATATCACGATCATAGCAAACATGGCGAGAAACACCAATGTCTGCCCACCAACCCTCTGATACACCAACAAGGTGAACCTCAGTAATTATAACCATTAGAGGCTCCTCAGTCAGGTTTGCCTGCGGTGCAGGGTCTGGCCTGTTCCGACACTTTCGTGACATATGATCTGGTTTTCTACAGTTGTAATATAGAATAACTGTCCATAATCATTCATTTGGGTTGATTGCTGCTGTCATTTATGGTTTCCTTGCGGATTCCATTCTGTTATTTACTGGTCGGTTGTTGATGCTTACTATTTTTTAGAGATGTTCATATGTTTGAGAATTTATATTTTCTCATAGGAAAATATTCATAAACTCAGAGACTAACATAAATTATCCACATTTATACAACAAAGGTGTTCTATATTCTATCTTTTCACTTGTATGCATATAAACTATGTCAATTTGTTTGATGCAAAAAAACCTATTCATCCAATTAATGTCAATTCTTAAGGACATTATCAAATAACATACATTCTATTAATGTCAAAAAAATTTAGTGACATTTCCCAATATTATATGTGTTCTATTAATGTCAATTTTAATGACATTTCCATATAATCATATGCATTTCAAATGTATTGACCAATTATTTATTTTGGCCACTTCTCATCTTCCCTAAAAAAATATATAAATAAATCGAGAAATTTATGTATCATAATACAGTATGAACATCGCAATTCATGCATTTCTACTTGCTCAACCTCGTGGTCATCACTTGAGTCTGCAATTACATTTAACCATGTATATGTGCTTCGGCATTCAAAACCAATTTAATCAGCATTGACAAAGCACATTATTGTATAAGTTATCATACTTCAAATGTCACATGGAGCAAAAGAAACGATAAAAAATTAAAACCATACCAGGCATTAAGTTGCAAGTAGGAAACAAGTTCTGAAGCTTTACTTCTCTTTATGACCGCGCATCAGCTCTCTCAACTCAACTATCTCATCTTCACCGTACATGTATTTCTTCAGATCCAGGGTATACCCGAAAGCTCAATCAGGCCAAATTATTAGATCTGTGATCTTTAGTGAATATCGAGAGTGGTAGCTGCGGTCTGGTATGTACAGATAAACATAGAAATGAATACGGCAAACCCTAGACGGGTATCAGAAATGAGCGAGGTTGAAGATGTTTGGTCGCCGAATGTAGATGGGGCAGTCGAAGCCATTGTTTCACGGATCGTCGTCAAATTGTTGGGAAACAATGGCTGAGTCACGGACCAGGTCGCTCTCTTGAAGGCGATTCGGCGATCTGGTCGGTGGTGCAAAACCAGTTCGTACTCTCGCCGCCGCCTCTAGGATAAAACAGCCTCGTAGAACAGTAACTGATTTGCTTGCACAACAAATCAGTGCAGATTTGCACTTTCGAAATAAATAACTGCTCGAAAATTTCTATAAGAATATTTTAATGGCGGAGGAGAAAAAAAATATTTTTTTCTGTACTAATCTCGTCTACAACTGAATATAATATATAGACGGGGATTAGGGTTAATCGAAAATACTGAGCAGTAGGTGAAAATAGGATCTGCTGAAATACAGGGTCAAAAGTTTACCGCTTCATGATAAAGTCAGCTCAGAAATATTTTTCATAAAAACGGTTTGAAAAAGTCAAGGTTTTCTGGTCCAAAAATATAAGTGTCTACACCACATAGCCAAGGCCCAAGCCCAAGCCCGAACCGAACCAGACCGGGTCGGGCCGGTCGGTCGCACGCGCGTGTGTTATATTCATGATGCATGGTCTCCCTCCTCACAACAAAGCATGCATTGGGAGCCCAAGGCCCCAACATGACTTCTTAGAAACAAGTATAAATACTTGCATCTTTCTTATAATCCCATGATGTGGGACTATTCACATATAGGAGCCATCATACACTTGTTTCTATATTTTAAATAATTCACATAAATTTCCAACCAAAACAATAAAGAAATCTCACAGCATGAAAAGGAAAAAATACATAATAAATCTTACCATCAATCTTAACAGCCTGAACGTCAGGTTTCTTCCCTTATTCTTTGGACACGTTAAGAGAAAGTACAACATTCTCAATTGATGCCTTTATCCGATCCATCTTCGCTCTCCTCCTGAACCTATACTTTACAATGTTCGCCTTCCTCTTCAAACATAATGACCGCATCTTTGCATAATGCAATAAACATTACGTGCCATCGAAGATGTATTCTTATAAACTGATAAGAGCGGTCGATGTAGATGTCACTCCAGCCACTGCGCTGCTGCCACATGCTCTCTGAGGGCATCTCCAATTGTTTAAAAGCGAATATTCAGCCGTTAATGGGGCTGAGTTATGCAAATGGTTAGGTGCCCACTGTGCTGGAAAAAAAAGTTTTTATTTTATTTTAATGCGGCCAGTAGTGTACTATAGTTCAACATGTTCTGCAAAAAAGAGAAGAAAGCGTATTTCGTAAAGTTTTTTCTATATGGGAATTTCAACTACTTCAGATATCTCTACCATAGTTTAAGTCTTTTCCTAAGTATATGTTGGTGCAGTATTAGTTCTCACATTAATATTATATATATTAACCAATATTATTCGTATACTGATATTTATATAGCTTTTTTCTTAAAAAGATAACTTAACTATAGTTCAGGAAAAAAGTTGCTTAATCATTTTTAGTAATTGTCAAGGCACGATAATCTACAATTTTATTTAACATTTTCAGCATCTAAGCATCTGTATCTAAAAGTCGATCTTTATTATGTATCCAATATGTATTTGTATGCCATTATAAGGAATTAATAGGACTATTATCCTACAATTATAGCTAGGTCTGTAAAATCATGACATCAAGCAAGTCTTTCCAATAACCAATTCTTTTGAAAGTTAGAATCTTGTTGCAAATAGAATAAGATGAAGACGGTGCAGTTTATATTCACTAACAACATAGAAGAGGGGTAAAATGCACATTTTATTACACGCATGATGTAGACAAATAAATACTTAGACAAAAACAAATAAGTATCAAAGAAAACAAATATCTCATACCTGTGAGTTTATAACATCATAGACAAATCTATTGAGAATGCTGCAAATTTCTAGAGAATTCCAAAGTATTGAAGATAATACAAATTTCTAGAATTCTCAAGAGATTAATAAATTGCTTTGTATTATTGAATAAGTATTTCTTGCTTTATCTAGAGTATTGTATCTAGAATATTCTTATGTATTATTATTAAAAAAAATTACTTGATGAATGTGGAATGTTCTCTCTAGAGAATTCTACATAATTGTAATGAGATGCCTATAAATATGAGCATGGGCACATTGTAAGGTTGTAGCAAAAACTATAAGCAATAAAATTGTTGTATTACAAAAACCATTGAGTAATTTCTCCATCAAACTTTCTTTCAACTATTCAACTATTTCAATCATTTATCCACAACAACTATTCAACTATTTCCTCTACTACAACTACTAACAAGTGGTATCAGAGCTTCGTTCGTTCGCATATTGGACGAGAAAAAAAAGTACAACCATTATAAGCTATGGCAAACATTGTTCAATCTCCATCAAATTCCGTTCCTATTTTTGCCGGTGAAAATTATGATTTTTGGAGCATAAAAATGAAGACATTTCTTAGCTCTCAAGATCTATGGGATATTGTAGATGAAGGGTTCACTATTCCTGAAGATACTTCAACTCTTAGCCAAGCTCAGAAAAAGGAGATAAAGGAAAATAAACTAAAAATATCAAAAGCGTTAAGTTTTCTACAACAAGCGGTGACCGACGCTATCTTTCCTAGAATAATGGGAGCTTCAAACGCCAAAGAAGCATGGACCACATTACAGGAGGAGTTTCGAGGAAGTGCAAAGGTACGCGCCATTAAACTTCAAACATTAAGGCGTGAGTTTGAATTAATAAAAATGAAGGAGTCGGATACCGTAAAGGATTATTACTCCAAAATAAAAGAAATAGTTAGTCAAATAAGGGCTTACGGGGATAATATTCCTGACAAGAGGATTGTTGAGAAAATTTTAATTTCAATTTCCCGTAAGTATGACTCAATCGTGACTACGATCGAGCAAACTAAAGATTTGTCTACCTTATCGGTGACTGAATTAATGGGCTCCCTTGAAGCATTTGAACAAAGAATGAGCAGGCATGATGAAGACTCGATTGAAAATGCTTTTCAGTCGAAACTCAAGCTATCATCCCAAAATAAAGCATATGGAGAAAATAAGAATGATGGAGAAGATTCTAGAAACAAAGGAAATGCTAGAAATTTCTCAAAGAATAAACAAGGCAAATATCCTCCATGTGGAATTTGTAAGATGACAAATCACTTGGAGAAGTTCTGTCGGAATCGTGGAAAGCCGCAATGTCGACACTGTAAGAAATTTGGACATTTGGAGAAGAATTGTTTCAGCCTAAATAAGCATCAAGCAAATTTCATTGAAGAGCATGACAGAGAACAACATCAATATGATCGAGATCAACATCTTTTTTATGCTACCCAAGATTCTAGTGAAGAAAATGGAGGAAACTGGTACTTGGATAGCGGTTGCAGCAATCACATGGCTAAAGATGGGAGCATCTTCAAGGATATTGATGATACTGTCAAAGTAAAAGTACGATTGGGGAATGGCACCGTCGTGGAATCAAAAGGCAGAGGCACTGTTATGGTGGAAACAAAGAAAGGTACAAAATTTATCAAAGATGTTTTACTTGTTCCAAATTTAAAAGAAAATTTGTTGAGCATTGGTCAGATGATGGAGAAAGGCTACGCTCTTCACTTCGAAGGAGACATTTGCAAAATATATGATAACAACAATAAAAGATTAGAGATAGCTCAAGTAAAAATGGAGAAGAGAAATAGAAGTTTTCCAATAAGTTTTAAATATGCTACTAATATAGTCATGAAAGCACAAGTTGATGATTCATGGTTATGGCATCGAAGATTTGGCCACTTCAACATTCAAACCTTGAAATTGTTGTATCAAAAGAATATGATGAGAGATTTTCCATGCATAAAAGAAAATAATGAAGCCTGTGAAGGATGTCTTCTCGGAAAGCAACACAGATCATCATTTCCATCACGAAGCACTTGGAGAGCAAAAGACTTGTTGGAGTTAATTCACACCGACGTTTGTGGACCAATGAGAACACCTTCACTTCATAACAACAGGTATTTCATTCTCTTTATTGATGATTTTTCTAGAATGACATGGGTCTACTTCATTAAAGAAAAATCAGAAATCTTTGGAATATTCAAGAAGTTTAAAGCTCTTGTCGAAAATCAAAGTGGAAAACGTATAAGGAAGCTGCGAAGTGATCGTGGTAAAGAGTACAACTCCCATGAGTTTGATAAATTTTGTGATGATGAAGGCGTTGAGAGGCAACTTACAGTTGCATATACTCCACAACAAAACGGAGTATCTGAAAGAAAAAATCGCACAGTCATGGAGATGGCAAGATCAATGCTGAAGGAGAAGGGCTTACCCAACACTTTTTGGGCAGAAGCAGTTTATACTGCTGTCTATATACTCAACCGATGTCCAACTAGAGCAGTTGAAGACAAGACTCCTATAGAGGCATGGAGTGGACGAAAGCCAACAGCCAATCATCTAAGAATTTTTGGATCGATTTACTACATACATGTTCCAGACCAAAAGAGACACAAACTAGAAGAGAAGACCATACGAGGAATCTTTTTGGGGTATAGCACACAATCAAAAGGATATAGAGTTTATAACTTGCAAACAAAGAAACTGACGATTAGTCAAGATGTCGAAGTTGATGAGAATGCTTCTTGGAATTGGGATGAACAAAAAGTTGAAAAAAGAAACATTTCTATTCCAGTACATCAATCTCATGAAGATGTAGAAGTGGAAGAAATGGAAGAACCAACAGAAGAACCAGGTACGCCCCTTTCACCTTCTCAACAACAAACTTCTTCACCAGAGTCTACTCCAAGAAGAGTTAGATCTTTGGTAGATATATATGAAACTTGCAACATGGCTATATTTGAACCCGAAAGCTATGAAGTAGCATCTAAACAAGAAGTATGGATCAAAGCAATGGAAGAAGAGATAAAAATGATTGAAAAGAATAATACTTGGGAGCTTGTAGATTGTCCTAAAGATAAAGAAATCGTTGGAGTGAAATGGGTTTATAAGACAAAGCTAAATCCAGATGGCTCAATACAAAAACACAAGGCTAGGCTCGTAGCAAAGGGCTACTCGCAACAATATGGAGTCGACTATAATGAGACATTTGCTCCAGTTGCACGTCTGGACACAATTAGAGCTTTAGTTGCTCTTGCAGCTCAGAAAGGATGGAATGTTTTTCAACTAGATGTCAAATCAGCCTTCTTAAATGGAGTATTAGAAGAAGAGATCTATGTGGAGCAACCACAAGGCTTCATAAGTAAGGGCAATGAAGACAAAGTGCTAAGACTAAGAAAAGCTTTATATGGCTTGAAGCAAGCACCTCGAGCATGGTACAATAGAATCGACCAATACTTCATTAATCAAGGATTTAGGAGGAGCAAGAGTGAGCCTACATTATACATCAAGACACAAGGTCGGTATGATACTCTCATTGTCTCTCTATATGTAGATGATCTTATCTACATGGGAAATAATATGAAGATGATAACTGCATTTAAAGAAGACATGATGAAAACATTCGAGATGACCGATCTTGGCTTGATGAATTACTTCCTTGGCATCGAGGTGAAACAACATAAGGAAGGTATATTTATCTTTCAAAAGAAATATACCGAAGAACTATTAAAGAAATTTAGAATGAATGATTGCAAACCAGTAGCTACTCCACTCGTAACAAATGAGAAGTTGCAAAAGGATGACGGAGCCCCAGAAGCTGATGCATCTCGCTACAGAAGTTTGATTGGAAGTCTTTTATATCTTACTGCTACGCGACCGGATATCATGTACGCTACAAGTCTTCTATCAAGATTCATGCAAAGTCCAAGTCAAATTCATCTTGGAGTTGCTAAAAGAGTTTTAAGATATTTGCAAGGAACAAAGGAGTATGGAATATGGTACAAGACCATAACCAACTCAAAGTTGATTGGCTACACTGATAGTGATTGGGCAGGTTCAGTAGATGACATGAAAAGCACGTCGGGCTATGCCTTTTCACTTGGATCAGGAATACTCTCATGGGCATCAAAGAAGCAAGCAACAGTTGCACAATCAACAGCTGAAGCAGAATATGTGGCAGCAGCGGAAGCAACAAGTCAAGCTATATGGCTTCGGAGGATATTTGAAGAAATAGGTGAGCATCAAGATCAACCTACTACAATCTACTGTGACAGCAAATCAGCAATAGCAATCACAAAGAATCCGGTTCATCATAATCGAACTAAGCATATAGCTATCAAGTATCACTTCATCAGAGATGCAGAAGCGGCAAAAGAAATTCAGCTCAAGTACTGCAGAACAGAAGATCAAGTTGCAGACATCTTCACAAAGACACTGCCAAGAACAAGATTTGAGCAACTACGAACTATGCTTGGAGTATCCGAAATTTGCATCAAGGAGGAGTATTGAGAATGCTGCAATTTTCTAGAGAATTCCAAAGTATTGAAGATAATACAAATTTCTAGAATTCTCAAGAGATTAATAAATTGCTTTGTATTATTGAATAAGTATTTCTTGCTTTATCTAGAGTATTGTATCTAGAATATTCTTATGTATTATTATTAAAAAAATTACTTGATGAATGTGGAATGTTCTCTCTAGAGAATTCTATATAATTGTAATGAGATGCCTATAAATATGAGCATGGGCACATTGTAAGGTTGTAGCAAAAACTATAAGCAATAAAATTGTTGTATTACAAAAACCATTGAGTAATTTCTCCATCAAACTTTCTTTCAACTATTCAACTATTTCAATCATTTATCCACAACAACTATTCAACTATTTCCTCTACTACAACTACTAACAAAATCATATAAAGAAATAACATTCAACAACTTGGCCTAGCATTCCTCCAATTAGCAAACAGGCTACAACCGCCAATATACCATAAAAACTTATTTTTCTTATTGCAAATACTTACTTTAGCCTGCGGTTGAAGCTCTCTACACCATCTTCGGCAAAATACCTTTTCCATTGAGAAAAATCCCATGCGATAGTCAAAATCATCAAAGTTGAGCACCTTTCATCTTACCTAAGACAAATGATTTTAATATCAAAATTACACAGTGAAGAAACATTTTATCCCCAAAGCGCATGAAGTTTTCCATTTGACTATTCAAACACTTGAACTAAAACCAACATATAGAAAATGAACTATTAACCAAATTAACAACTAATATATACCCACACTCAGAACTGTAAATATATGTTAGAAAGTAAACGTATAAAAATAACAGTGTCAGCTGCACTGAATTGGCATCCAGCCTCTTGATCTCTAATCTTAGTAGTTTTTTCTAGTTCCGATTTCCACAAAACAATAAAATTTACTTTTAAAAATGACAGTTTAGTAGATCAAACTCATAGTTCAGAAATAGCCATATAGTAATACTAAGAAAACATCGTGCTAACATAATGGTTTTTTTTATAGCATAGTAGATCTAATTGCAAAAGTTGACAATAAACATATATAATAATCATTACAATTGGACAACCAAAATATATTAAAATATAAGTTCGAAGCATCTGTACTTCTATTCTCAATGTCATCATTTTGGTGAATTCTGGATGCATAAAGCAACCAAATGAAACGGTTGCAAACTTAAAAGTTCACACCGCACTACCTGTTGTAGAAGCAACATATACAGGTAGCAAACAGTAAAAATACAGCGAAAACATAGAGTAGTATTATGAATAGATAGTAGGATACCTTTAAACAACATCTGAAGAAATTTTTTGGCTTAACCATGATACCGCAAGATATGAGAGCTTCGGTAACAAAGACGCCTTCAAAGCACATCTGAGATTCAAATTATGATTTGAGTAGATAAAGCTATAATTATGTATTTAATGAAAACTTACCTGCATGTTTAAATTGATTGATGAAAAGCGACCAAAGTAAATACAAAATTTGTAACTTAAATCTCCTATAAAAATCGAATGGTAATTGAATGAAAATCAGTTCAGAATTAGGGAAAAGCAGATATCGATCGAAACAATTGAAGAAAACAGCATTGCTAGGAAAAAAAACAGAAAAAATGAAGGATTGAGCACAATCCGATTAGAAGAATAGAATTGATGGAATTGGGCGGTTGAGAGAGGCGAATTGAGAACAAAGGTAACTGAAGGAAGAACGAATGTGGAAAACTGAGAAATGGTGCCAAATGTGAGAACAAATGACACAAACATCCTCGTTTCGTTTTGACACGCGAAGTAACACAAAGGACACTTCAGCATATGGCAAAAAGGCTTCACTTTGACCTTTTGACCAAAGTATTTGCATTATATATAAGATAAGAACAAGTATTTTGATTTATAATAGAGGTAGAATAATTACTATCAAATAATTTGGGATTGTAAATTTAAGAATGAATTTTAAAAAAGGGAAATTGGAAATCGTTTTAAAAAGGAAACTATGAAATTCATTTCAAGGTTCAAAATATAAGTAGAATTGAAATAAATCCACAAGGATTTGTAATTAGAATTCGACGAGGTCGAATGTTATAAAAGTAATTTATTTTTAGAAACTATATATTATATAATATAGAATTTGACAAGATAATTAATATTCAATTTGAAACTGATATGTTATAATCGAATGTAAAATCGAAATAGAGTTTTAAACTTATGTTAAATAAAACAGACTAGAAAGGATGATTTGTAAAAGAGATTTGGCAATGAATTGGGTATAAATGAAAAGTAATAAAATAACTCGATAAACAGAATTTGAACCTGTAATGGTATTTATAAATAAAAATCAAGATTCATTTGATGAAAAGAATCCATATTTTTATAGAGGAATAATATAACGTTTTAAAAGTGAAAAAAGATTTAAAAGAAAATGTTTTGCAGATTAAATTAGCTATAAAAGGAGATTATTAAATATTTGAAGTGATAAATTCAAAAGTGAATTTAGAAATTTAGTTGACCTAAAACAGTGAATTTATTCCAACGTTCAGAACATTAATCAAATAAAGATAATTCGAAAGAGAGTTATATATTGAAATTCGAGTATATCATATTCAGGGAAGTACTATTACTTTCCGTTTATAATCAAGATTTATTTAATTATTTATTTGTTTGTTTATTCAAGTTACTAAATAAAAGTTATATTAAAGTTAATAGTCCGGAAACATGAATTTTAACGTTATCATTATAATCATTGATTTCCGTTAAAGAAGTGGATTCGTAAATTAAAACCAAGAATTGCGCAAGTAATCATTTGATAAGAAACTAAGAAATGGAGTAAGGAAATTAGGACCTGAATGAAGATTAGTAAAGTTAAATTGTTTTCTGAGTGTCGATCTGATGTTGGTTTCGGACTTTGGGGTTAATATTTAGAGAGTTGTTCTCTTGCTAGTTCAAGGTTAGGGACTAATGGATATAGAAGAATAGTTATGCACAAGGTTTTAAATATCGGATATCGGTCGCGTTTCGTCTTAGGGATTTTAGAGAATTAATCTCATATCGGAGGAGATCCTGAACGAGATGAGTCTAACTGGGGGTTCGTCTCGGATTTCCGACTTGGGTCCTAGAGTTCATATCGGTACAATCTTGGGGTACATGACATGTTAAAAAATGATATTCTTAGAAAATGATTTTATGAATGTTATTAAAACATAGTCACTTAAACTTGAATTGTAAAATCACTTTATTATTCTTAATTTATGAAAGATCGTTCATACTCTAAATCGTAATATGCTTAAAATATAAATATGACACATTGCAAATAGATTAGTGCTTAAAACATATAATGCATGAAAATGAATTACTGTTAGACATAAAACATTAAAAAGATATATGAACATACAACATAAGTAGACCGTAAAATACACAATTTCATAGGTAATATGTATGTAAAAAAGAAGAATTTGAAAATCATAAGCATTGTAGAACATATATGAACATACAATATGGTCATTTAACATGCAAAATGTTAAATAGCAGGAGATTATCGTGGCTTGATTTAAGTTTCTTAATTATTGTTCTGGTTCAGTCAGAGATTTAAATCTTAAACAAAAAAACAAGATCTCGGACGATATTCCAATATTTCGTATCGGTCGATATATCTTTAGATGTAGCAATATCTCAGGTGATATATTAGAAAAGAGATTTACAGTGATATTTGCTGTTTCGTTTCGAAAGGATCCCAAAACGAGATCTCAGACAATGTTTTGGAGATTTGAAACAGTGGTTATGCATGAATAAGAAATGGAAATGTTATCCATTGTTAATAACGTATCTTTTCTAAATATAGATGTTAGATCGAAATTTGGACCTAACACCCAAATTGTTATAAACTGTAGAGAATTCTAAATGAGGAATAAGGAAAAAGAAAATAACACTCAGAATTTATAGTGGTTCGGCGTTAACGAGCCTACGTCCACTTTATATTTTATTGATTATGCTTTAGAAGCTAGTACAACAGTAATTTCTCTCAATATTTCAGTGGTTTGACAACAATGGCGGATTCAGTGCTCACTATTGCCAAAAAGATCCCGAAAAATGCCAAGCTCTGGGCTATTTATAGCTGATTTTGTCAGGCGGATCGCGGACACGTGGCACAAATCCCGAGATCGTCGGATCGCATCGCCACCATTGAAGAAACAGTCAAACTAGCCGTTGTGAACAGGTGTCGTGACTTGCTTGAAAATCGGAACGTGCAGATGGAGAGAATTGGTCCAGATGACGGTTAGGAACACGTGTCGCCAGATCCGTGCGATTCGGATCGCTGAAGACCAGCTCGTGGTTGAACGGGTCAGAGGGTTCGGTTCGTACCAAGGGATCGGATCGGATCGTTCTGGGCAACAGTATATAAGTTTGGATCGGATCGCCTGGAGGTGTCGTTCGTTGACGAGATGGGAGCGATCCGTTCCTAGGCGAGTCGATAGAGTGCGATCCATTCCTGGGCGAGACGATGGCGTGCGATCCTTTCCTGGGCGAGACGATGGCGTGCGATCCTTTCCTCCAATTTCTTGGGGGACTTGGTTTCCTGTTTTCCTTTTATGAATGATCCTGGATGGCTTGGTCAAAAAGCGAGCCAACATTTTGCCCCCTTGAAGTATGTTTTATTGATGATGAAACATGCTTCGAAGATTCTTATTTACCCTCTCCTTAAGGGATGCAAGTCAACAGTCGCATTGGTTCAAATCGACACATGTATGAGTCGGATCGCCATAGGACGACACGGTCCGATTTGGTCATCTGCTCGTCTCGTGCCGAGTTCCTAGGCTCTTGTGCGAAACGGGGCATATCTTCCTTCGAGTCGTGTCGGGTTTTGAGTTTTGTGGGCCATCATTTCAAAGCGGTCCATGGGCTTCTTTGCGATTCCATCTTTGGATCGTGGCCTGTATGGTGCTTCGTGGACCGAATAAGACAAAGGAGGGGAGACAAACGGTCACCTTCTTTGCCTATATAAGCCGACGCTCCCCTCTTCATTCTCCTTCTTCTTTCTCTCTGCCGAATCGTCTCGCGTGAGCCATTGAAAAACGAATCCTTTTAAAACTTTTGAAAATCCAAGTATTCTCTCAGTTTTTAGAAAGGTAACTTTATAGAAAGCACTTCTCATATTACTTTCCTGAATTTCTACGGCTGATTCGAGGGAGAAACAATCTAAATCCGTGACTTTCTGAATAAATTACCAAGCCGCCATGGCCATTGAGCGTGGAGCTCAGAACTTGAGGATGGGAAGGAGAAGAGGAAGAAGAAGGATGCAGATGGGGAAGGAAGGCCGACTCGAATCGTGGTCAAGGATTGAAGACGAAAGCAAGTGGCGAGACGAAAGATTGCGGTAGCAACAAAGGGTCGTATCGTGGCAGTCGCAACGGTTCGTGAGGGAGCCTTCCCTTCGTCCGGCGATTCGATGAGGGGCGATCTCCTTGCCCTACGATCCAGAAAGGGGCGATCCCTCTGCCATGCGAGTCGAAGGGGGCGATCCCTCTGCTATGCGATCCGTCTCACGGCGGGTGATACGAAGAAATTTCAGACTTTAATCAACGCCTTGTCGCCACAAAACTCTGAACAGTTAGGATAGAGCCTTGATATTGGTCTTTCTGGACTAAATGACCTCACGATTTGACTGCATATGACGACTAACGACTTCTGATAACCTTGACTGCTTTCATGCTTTATTATTGTTTTTAATAATGCGCACACACACCAGCACTTGCACACACGGGGAACGGGTAGTGTTAAGCTTATCGTTCATATTTTCTCGTCCTAACAGCAATGTTGAACGATCACTCTTCCTCAAGATCTGTAGCTGAAATGGAATCCGAGACTCGTGAACAATATAATCCTCAAATTCCTCCAATCAATCCCGGAGGTGAAGACTCTGGATCTGAGTATGAAGCCACCGAATCAGATCCGACAGAAAGTACTTCATCCAGCAACAACTCCGAGTCTGACGAGCGAGCTCCAGACGAAATCCCAGGCGCAGTCGGGATAGATAAATTCTCTGATTCTTTAGCGTCCAAGCTTGACGAGATAAAACTCAAGAGAATCTGCTTAAGACACAATATTCCTTGGGACGATGTCTTGACACCTGGAAGCGAAGATAGACCCCATCTAGCACCGGAAGGGTACATGTCGATCAGTCGAACAATGTGTCTAGTAGGAGCTATTCCTCCGTTCCCTCCAATTGTCATTGGGACTCTGAGACGATTAGGCATTGCCCCAATGCAGCTTCATCCAAACGCCTACGCATCTCTATACTCTTTATATGTTGCTTATGCGGAGATCTTGCATGCCGAACTCAAATTCAGAGATCTGGTGTTCTTCTTTCTCTTCAAGCACCGTTCTTCTGCAACTCCCAACTTTTCCTTTTTTGAATCAGTGGCGAACAGGAAAGTTCTGTACGACGGATACAGCAACATCGGGGATCCTAAGTCCGATTGGTTTTACATAAGAAAACAGGCTGGATGCTCACGGAGATGGCTCAAATCAAGTAAACTTTGATCGCCTAGTTGAATATCTTGCTTGAGGAGTCTAAGTAATAACATTCTTCCGCTTTTTCCTTTGTCTTAAACAGATCATGTCTTCCCGAAAACAGAGGGTGCATTATACAACAACCAGTTGTCTATTCTTTTGCAAAGCAGATCCGACTTTTTAAGGATTAAAAAATGCATTACTGATGACAACCTTCATAAGCATCGCCTCTTGGATAGAAAATTTGGACTTGGGACTGGCGGTAAACCTTATAAATATGTGCCCCCGACAGAAGGAGAGGGAACTTCACAAGCGGTGGAAACAACTAAATTTCACAAAAGTCCTTCTCCGATAGTCATCCAAGACGACGAAGACTTGAATGTATACAGAGGGGATGAGTCCCGTGGTGATGTGTCGAAGGAAATCCCTATCTCTGCTCCAATGGAAACTGTCGGTGATGACGAATTGACAGAAGAACAGTTATTCGACGAGCTGAATAAAATCCCTCTACCCGACATTGAATACACAGAAAAAGACTTCGGCGAGGAACCTTTCTTTTCTGCTCCCGAAGAGGCGACTGATTCAACAAGGGGACAGGAAGCGGGTCAAATGAGCCTGTCTCCAGCCCCGGGTCTGTTAGGGGGGAACTATATGGGATGCACACCTTACACACACCGCCTGACCGTGCACTATTATATCGTGGATATTCAAAGTTATAATATGCTCTTCTTTTCTTTTTACAGGAGCGATGTCTCGCAGGAAATCCTATTCGTACCGTTCTCTTCGCGAAGGCACCCCCAGCCTTCGTCCGGGTACCGAACGCCCTCGCGGTCCCCCTCATAGGCCGAGCTCTTCGCAACCTCGATCTCCACCCAAATCAACTTCTACCAGGCCTTCGAGTCATCCGACAATTCCGACCGGGGGGAAGACACTTCCAAAAGAGTTGACTCCTCCAAGGAGTGCGCCTTCCCACAGTCGGTCGTCCAAAAGGCGTCACGAATCCAAAGATGGGGACAGAGATTCATCCAAAGAAACTGAGCAAGAGAGAAGTAACATTGTCCCCACTAGCCAACCAGAGTTAGCTGCCTCCGGTTCACGGGATTACGTTCACGGTCCTGAAATCCAAGGTAGGCTGGAAAAGTTACGGGAACAATTTCCAGGAATGTTCTTTGATAGGATGGTCTTTGTTCCTGCCTTGGAACCGGTCCCTAAAAACTGGAAGACGCTCAAGCCCAGCTCGCTTTGGCATAGAGAAACGCTGCAAACTATAAAACTGAATTAGAAAATGCCAAGCAGCGCTTTCATTCAGAACTGGATTCCAACAACCAGGAAAAAATGGCCTTAAAAAAAGGAGGTTGAAGACCTCAGAATGGCCAACATCGAATTGGTAACGGCACAAGGCCATTTTTTGATGGAGAAGGCTGCTTGGGAGGCGGAAAAAGCGAGTCTAAAAGAAAGGTTGGCTCTGGCAGAGGCGGAAAAAGTGATCTTGAATGATCAGGTGGCAGACGCGGAGAGACGGGCATCTCTTGCCGAAAAGAACGTTGATAGCGCCATTGAAATGGCCACTGCCTCCAACAACAAACTCATTGAAAGAGAGAAAGAAATCGAGGGGTTTGAGGAGATGATTTTTGATTTCCTCGGTCAGGTCCTCAAAACTCGCAATATCTCATGGATCCCGGATTATCATGTTACTTTGGCCAACTTATGGGATGCCATCGTGGAGGGCGAAAAATACAGACTGGGTGTCGAAGAAATCAACGAGGATGAATTGATGAAGAGCATCCTAAGAGACAACGAGCCCGAGGACCTGGCAGAGGGTCGTCGCCTAATTCTGGCGGAAATGGAGAAGGAGAGAACCATGGCTAAAGGTAAAAACAAAATTGACGAAGGTTCCAGCTCTGCCGCAAAGTCTAAAACCTCCGAAGTTGAGGAATACCATCCTGACGATCCGCTAATCCCCTTAGGTCTAACTCCCGTGGTTGTTGGAGCATCCGGGTCTACTCAAGAGGGAGTATCTGCTGAAGGTATCTCTCTCTTTTCCCCGCAATTTGCTAAAGCGATTGCGAATTGTCGTCGTCTAACAGGACAACCCATTGAATTAGTAATGTATGTCTCTCGTAATGCAGGTGGCGAGCCCGTCGACAAGGGTGTTGGAAAAGAGAGAGAAGTGGAGGAGGAGACCATCCTGCCGGGTGCTGAAATCGATGTTTCAGAGCGAGTCGAGGTCACAACAGCAGAAGGAAGCATCCTGGTTCCTAGCGCCGACGTACCCAAAGATGCTGAGACTATCGAGGCTTTAAAAGACTTGGATGGTCGTCATGTGGATGACGAAGAGGATACTACCGGCACCAAAAAGGCCGACGATGATGATGATGATGAGGAACCCCTGGCCAGCTGAAAAGCCAGACAAGAGAAAGAGTTGGCTTCAAAGAAGGTGGGGGATGAGGCTTTGGACGTGGTCCCTCTTGCAGAGTTCGATCCCAAAACTGGGATGATTATGAAAATCCAGTCCAAGTCCATCAGCCGACAACTTCACTTTGCAAACCCTGATGACTTCCCGGCTTCCCTTTCCAGCAGAAGCAAGGGAAAAGAAGGGGAAGAGGAGACCTCAGAGGAGTCAGATGCTCCCCTTGTGGACAAGCGGAAAAGGAAGAAGGGGGATCCATCTGAAGCCGACAAGGAGAGGCTAGAGAGGCAGAAGCGAGAGAAGAAATCAAAGCATAAATAGGATGTTTGTTGATATTTTGTCTTTTAGGTTTCCCACTGGCCAGGAAGTGTAATTGTGAGACTGGTCCTCACTTTTGTTTCTAAATTGTTTTCACTTTGTTGATTTGCAGTACATAAACAAGGATTTGTTTCTTCTTACATCATTGCGTACCTGTATTCATAGAAACTTTCCACGTTTAGTCGTTAGCCAACTATTAATAATTATAAGTCAGTCAATCAACAGGAAGAAGAATGTTCATGCTATGTTACACTGTTATCTCAAAGTTTAGTGTTTGCATAGGAGCGCGTGATGCCCCCTAACCAATTGTTAGAGTTTTACGCTTGGCGATTCGTTCGTTCCCCGATCCTTCAGCGGGGAAGGAGCTATTTCTCAGCGCTCAATCGAAGACGCCTTTATACTCTCCCTCTCTCTGGAGAGTTAGAGTCCGAGCTCAGCGATTCATTCGCTCCCCGATCCTTCAGCGGGGAAGGAGCTATTTCTCAGCGCTCAGTCGGAGACGCTTTTATACTCTCTCTCTCTGGAGAGTTAGAGTTCGAGCTCAGCGATTCATTCGCTCCCCGATCCTTCAGCGGGGAAGGAGCTATTTCTCAGCGCTCAGTCGGAGACGCTTTTATACTCTCTCTCTCTCTGGAGAGTTAGAGTTCGAGCTCAGCGATTCATTCGCTCCCCGATCCTTCAGCGGGGAAGGAGCTCTTTCTCAGCGCTCAATCGGAGACGCTTTTATACTCTCTCTCTCTCTGGAGAGTTAGAGTTCGAGCTCAGCGATTCATTCGCTCCCCGATCCTTCAGCGGGGAAGGAGCTCTTTCTCAGCGCTCAATCGGAGACGCTTTTATACTCTCTCTCTCTGGAGAGTTAGAGTTGGGACTCGGCAGTCTGCAATCATGCACGCTTATCAAACTCGTCTTAGGTTTACATCTTAGTCCAAGATCCGAGGATTAAAACCAGTCGGATAGGCAGTTGGAGTATTTACCAAGGCTTTGGGTTCCTCTGATTAGTTTACGAGAGGAACTGTTGGCACCGGACTTCGGGTACCTGCATTATTCACACTGATTTTCATAGGCAAATAAATAAAGATGCAATAAAGGTAAATGACACACAGTATTTTTATAGTGGTTCGGTCGAATCATGACCTACGTCCACTTTATAATCTCTTGCTTTAAGGAATCAGACTGTTCTAGGCAAGTCATGCCCTGTACATAGTTTTTTTTTTTTAATAAAAGAAAAAGAATAAATTTGAAGCTTCTCATGTTAAATATGGCCGTAGATGTTGGGCATTCCACACTCTGGGGATTTCCTTTCCATCTACGGTTGCCAGCTTGAAGGTTCCATTATCAAGCTTGCTGAGAATAGAGTACGGTCCTTCCCACTTCGCTCCCATATGAGTCGGGGGTGGAAAGACACGTTTCAGAACCAAGTCTCCGGGTTCCCAGGGTCCGAGCTTGGACCTTTTTGTTGTAATATCGGGCGACCTGTTGTTTGCATCTCAGAGCACGCAGGTCGGCTTCATCCCTCTTTTCTTCGATCATATCCAGGGACTCAAGGAGCAATTCATTATTGGACATTGGATCATAATAGGTCACCCGATGAGAAGGTACCTTTATCTCAATCGGGATGACTGCTTCCGTTCCAAAAGCAAGGGAGAACGGGGTATGTCCTGTCGCTGATTTATATGTCGTCCTGTAGGCCCATAGTGCCAAGGGCAATTCATCAGCCCACATGGCTCTAGCCCGCTTCATTCTTCTTTTCAGAATGGACTTAATTACTTTATTTGCAGCTTCGACTTGCCCGTTCGATTGTGGGTGTGCCACGGAGGTGTATCGATTCTCGATGTGGTATTTTTGGCAGAAATTTCTGAATTCAGCACTATCAAATTGAGTTCCGTTGTCTGTTATCACAATCTTTGGAATCCCGAATCGACAGATGATGTTTCTCACGATGAAGTTGATCACCCGTTTAGTTGTGATTGTAGTTAGTGGTTCTGCCTCGACCCACTTAGTGAAATAATCTACGGCCACAATGGCGAACTTTGCTCCGCCCCTCGCTATGGGGAGACTTCCTATGATATCAATTCCCCACATAGCAAAAGGCCATGGACTCATCATTGTTTTTAACTGACTTGGAGGCGCTCTAGGTATCTTTGAAAATCTCTGACACGCTTCACATCGTCGTGCATATCTTTCTGCATCCTTGTTTATGGTAGGCCAGAAGTAACCATGCCGCAATATCTTTTTCGCCAAAGTTTGCCCCCCAGTGTGGTCGCCACATTCGCCTTCGTGGACTTCTTGCAGCACACGTTTGATGTCATCGTGGGCTATACACCGAAGGAGGGGCATTGAATACCCTTGTCTATAAAGGACTCCGCCTTGCAGTACATATCGGGCGGCTTTACGAATCACTTTACGCCTCTCGCTTTTCCTGGTCGGAAGTGCTCCATCCCTTAGGAAATTCTTTATAGGGGTCATCCACGACTCCTTTTCTGGTTCCGTCTCCATTACTAGGTCGATTTCCATCTGATCAATGCTGGGAGACCGAAGTACTTCAACGGGGGCTAGCCCTATCACTTCAGGATCGTTAGAACTAGCCATCTTTGCTAACTTGTCTGCCTGCTGATTTTCTGACCGCGGAATATGAGATATGCTGTAGTGATCAAACTCATTCAGCAGTTCTTTCACTTTCTTTAAGTATAGAATCAATCTTGCACTTTTAGCTTGGAATCTCCCAGTAACTTGGTTCACAACTAACTTGGAATCGCAGAAGATGTTCAGTTTTGTGACTTCTAGCACCTTTGCAATCTTTAATCCGGCTATCAGAGCTTCATATTCAGAATCGTTGTTAGTAGCCTGAAACTCCATTCGGATGGCATAAGTTATCAATCGTTTCTCGGGGGTTTCAAGCACTATTCCAGCGCCGGATCTTTCGTTGTTTCTAGCACCATCAATATATAATCTCCAGACATTAGGGTCGAAAAGTAACTTTGAGGGTTCCACTTCTTCGTTTGCTATGTCTTCTTCAGGAACAGTGAACTCTGCTATGAAGTCAGCTATCGCTTGCCCCCGAATTGATCGTCTGGGCTGAAAATTCAAGTTAAATTGACTTAACTCAATATTCCATTTGAGTAACCTTCCAGATGCCTCCGGTCTCTGTAAAACTTGCTTGAGTGGGTGATCAGTATATATGGTAATAGGATGTGCCTGAAAGTAGTGCCGAAGTTTTCTGGAAGCAATCAGTAAACTATATGCCAATTTTTCTATCCGTGGATAATTACGCTCTGCCGCTGTTAATTTTTTGCTCACGTAATACACAGGTCTTTGGACCTTCTCCTCTTCCCTTACCAACGCTGAGCTGACTGCATGAGATGATACTGCCAAATACACGAATAAATCCTCGTGGTCTATTGGTTTAGATAGAATTAGAGGCTTCTCCAAGTGTCTGAGCAAATTCTGAAACGCTTCTACGCAGTCAGGTGTCCATTTAAAGTGGCGTTTTCCTCGCTTTATTAATTCGAAGAATGGGATGCACTTATCCGTAGCCCTGGAGATAAATCTGCTTAGTGCGGCCACTTTTCCGGCAAGGCTTTGCACATCCCTAATTTGTCTAGGTTCCTGGATATTCCTGATTGTCGTGATCTGGTCTGGATTAATCTCGATACCACGCGAACTGACAATGAATCCTAAGAATTTTCCAGAAGCAACACCGAATGAACATTTGGTGGGATTAAGTTTCATCCCATACTTTCGAAGTATGCCGAACATCTCTGCCAAGTCAATAGTGTGTTGAGAGGATCGCTTGGATTTAACCAACATATCGTCGACGTATACTTCCGTTGTTTTCCCGATTTGGTTATAAAACATTCTGTTGACCAAACGTTGGTACGTAGCGCCTGCATTCTTCAAACCAAAGGGCATTACTACGTAACAATATAACCCCAGATCAGTGATAAAACTAGTATGCTCTTGATCCGGAACATGCATTGGGATTTGGTTGTATCCTGAATAAGCATCCATGAATGAGAGAAGCTCGTGACCTGCCGTCGAGTCTACCAACTGGTCAATTCGAGGTAATGGGAAACTCTCTTTGGGACAAGCTTTGTTTAAATCCGAGAAGTCGATACACGTTCGCCACTTCCCGTTGGCCTTCTTTACCAGGACTGGGTTCGAAATCCAATCTGGGTAAGTTGAATCTCTGATAAATCCGTTACTCTTTAGCTTCCCAACCTCTTCTTTCAAAGCAGCGGACCTCTCTGGGCCCAGCATTCGCCTTTTTTGCTTTACTGGAGGATGTTTGGGGTTAATGCTCAAAGAATGGCTCATGATTGATGGGGATATCCCGCACATGTCCGCGTGGGTCCAAGCGAATACATCCAAGTTGTTCTTTAAGAAAGTCGTCAATTCTTCGGCAAGAGTTGAACTTAACTGGGATCCAATCTTAAGGACCTTCTCCGGGTCACTGTCATCGATTGGCACATCCACAGTTGCCTCGTTGGGAGTCGCCGTTCTGCCCCCGGAATCTTGATCCTCTCTGGGATCTATATCCTCGGGCATCACTCTAGGCAACTCCCCAACAATCGTCCTCTTTGGTTGCTATAAGGTTTCCGCCCCCAAAGGGGGAGGAGTGCCTTTAGTTTCGATATCCCCGCCGTTGCGAAGCAACTTTAATTCGGCAACATAACATGCTCGCGCAGCAACTTGATCCCCTCTGACGATACCAATGCCAGCTTCTGTGGGGAACTTCAATAGCAAGCACCAGGGGGCTATACAGGCTCTGAATTTCGCAAGGGCCGGTCGGCCCAAGAAGGCATTGTATGGCGATTCGACATCCAAAACCACAAAGGGAAGGATTCTCACTCTCTGGCGTTCTCCTTCCCCAAGTGTAACTGGCAATTCTACATAACCCATAGGTGCGGTGGATGCTCCGTTGAATCCACGAATCCATCCTTGGCAGGGCTTCAAGTCTTTTATCTCAAGATTCATCTGGTCAAAGGCCTTTTTGAAAAGAATATTAACGGAACTCCCGTTGTCCACCAGAACCTTATGAACAGTGGCTGGCCCAATGGGTATCGTAATTACAAGTGGATCTTCAGTTGGAGCATGGACTCCGATGCTTTCTCGTTCTCGGAAAATAACGTCATCAGTCATCATCTTCTGCTGCTTCACCGGGATACTGTCCTCGGGGTTGCTACATTCCCCCACTTCGAGGTGTTGTCTGGCTGCGTTGACATATTGATCTAAAGCTTTGGAACTGTGCCCAGCAAGGTAAAGTCCACCGATCACGGTGTTGATTACAATATTCTTTCCCTTTTGCTGAGCAGTTGGCCTAGCAGCAAGTTGATTTTGATTCTGATTCGGGGCCTGCACTGCTGGCCCCCTGTCCCTAGGCGTTACTCTGTATTCGTCTAGCTTCCCTTCTCGAAGCAGCCTTTCGACTACGTCCCTCAGGTGATGGCATTCATTCGTCGAATGGTCGTGGATTTGATGAAAGAGGCAAAACTTCCCTGTCTCACGCTCTTTTTCTGTCGACTCTCTAGGAGGTGGCCTCTTATTCTGGAGGAATTCATACGCATCCATGAAGATATTTTCCAGAGTATCATTTATGGGTGTATAACTTTCAAAGGCCCTGGGACGAGTCCTTCTCTAGGAGTCGTTCCCTCGGCCCCTCTTCCGGCTGTTGCCGTTAGCATTGTTATTGTTGTTACCTGGTCGGCGACCACCCTGGTTCTGATTTCCGACGTTAACCTCAACTTTCCCCGAGCTGTCTCCAGTTTGTTTGATGGCGACATTGCTCTGAACTTCTTCCTTATCAGTAGTTTTAAGCTTTCGGTTTGCGTATACCTCTTCCCGGCGTAGATGTACATTGGCTTTCTCATAGAATAACTCTCTGGTGTGGGGTGGTTTGCCTGCCAAGTACCTCCCAAATTCAGTGTCCTTGTCCACTCCATCAATTAGTGCTGCAACAATGGTCGGCTCATGAGGATCTTTAACCTCAGTGGCGGCCAAATTGAAACGATCCAGGTACATCTTTAGACTTTCGCCTGGTCGCTGTTTGACAAGGAACAAATCGATCACGCTTTTCGTCTTCTGTGCGTAGATACGGAATTGCTCTACGAACTTCTCGCTTAGTTCCCTGAAGCTAGAAATCGATCTCGCCGGCAGGCGAGTAAACCATAGCAAAGCCACGTCTTCCAGGAATATGGGAAACTCTTTACATTTAACCGCGTCAGAAGCGGCGGCAGCAGTCATCGACCAAGAGTATCTCATTAGGTGCTGAACAGGATCAGATCTTCCTGCATATCGGTTCATTTGTGGCATGTTGAAACGCCTTGGAAAAGTTGCATCCAAAATATCGTCAGTAAAAGGAGTATGACTGCGGTCAATCCCCCAATCTTCGTTCCGCTGTCCACGGCTGTCGGCCAAAATCTGGTGAACCATGGCTACAACGTTTGCACTAGTCAAAGGAGATTCAGGGTCAGTGCCTCTGGCCCGACGAGGTTCTCTGATCTCTCTTCGGGGAGTAGCCACAAAATCTGGGGCTTGGACGGGGCCTCGCTGCCCCCTGTTATCATGAGTATGCGTACGGCGACGAGGCTGAGGTGGTCTGTCATGCACAGGACTGTTCACACCTCGAGCCCTGAGGGTCGTTGCTTGACCATCCATATTACGGTTTGTGGGTCTTGCCCCTAGTTCTTCTTCTTCTTGTGAGGGCAGGGTCCCGAACCGAAGTTGTTCTATGTTTTCGGCTCTTTCATACGGTCGCCGCGGAGGTCTCGGCGATTCTTCAGATGAAGAGGAATATACTGGGGTGAGTGGACGAACCGGCGATGCTCTTCGTCTTGCTAGCTCATCAAGTCTTCTATCCATAGCCGTCAAATTTTGCCGCAGGATGGAACTTTCCTGTCTTTGGGCGGCCAACTCGTCAAACAACCTATCCCACATTTCGACAAAGCGAGAAAGATCCCCCTCAGTGACAGGAGCAGCAGGATCATAGTGGTCATCATCACCCTCTCTTATGGGCAAAGTGCTCGGACCGGGTCGAGCAGAGGTTCCAGGACGATAGGAGTGGGTCATAGGTTCTTTTCCAGGTCGAGTTGTGTTCTGACCATCAGTTCGGGTAGCTGCGGTTCGTGGAGGGCGGTTCGCTGCGCCCCCCTGAGATCGACTCGTGGTCGTGGTGCGCGGAGGCTGCGAGGTGTTGCCCCGGGATCGAGTAACAACCCCTTCAGTAGCACGGATCGTCTCGTTCTCATCGACTCGGAACGAGGTGTCTTCATCGGATCGGATCGCCCTCTGCGCTCCGCGATCCAGAGTCTCTTCGTTGCCCAGTTCGTGTACACTCTCCTCGATCGTTTCGTTGGTCTGCGAAACTTTAGATCTTTTTCCAGCCATGATATCCGAATCGCTGGAATCTTCAAGGAAACGAATGACGAAACTTTAAGACCGAGTTTCTCAGTGAAAGCACCAAAAATGTTAGATCGAAATTTGGACCTAACACCCAAATTGTTATAAACTGTAGAGAATTCTAAATGAGGAACAAGGAAAAAGAAAATAACACTCAGAATTTATAGTGGTTCGGCGTTAACGAGCCTACGTCCACTTTATATTTTATTGATTATGCTTTAGAAGCTAGTACAACAGTAATTTCTCTCAATATTTCAGTGGTTTGACAACAATGGCGGATTCAGTGCTCACTATTGCCAAAAAGATCCCGAAAAATGCCAAGCTCTGGGCTATTTATAGCTGATTTTGTCAGGCGGATCGCGGACACGTGGCACAAATCCCGAGATCATCGGATCGCATCGCCACTATTGAAGAAACAGTCAAACTAGCCGTTGTGAACAGGTGTCGTGACTTGCTTGAAAATCGGATCGTGCAGATGGGGAGAATTGGTCCAGATGACGGTTAGGAACACGTGTCGCCAGATCCGTGCGATTCGGATCGCTGAAGACCAGCTCGTGGTTGAACGGGTCAGAGGGTTCGGTTCGTACCAAGGGATCAGATCGGATCGTTCTGGGCAACAGTATATAAGTTTGGATCGGATCGCCTGGAGGTGCCGTTCGTTGACGAGATGGGAGCGATCCGTTCCTAGGCGAGTCGATGGCGTGCGATCCTTTCCTGGGCGAGACGATGGCGTGCGATCCTTTCCTCTAATTTCTTGGGGGACTTGGTTTCCTGTTTTCCTTTTTATGAATGATCCTGGATGGCTTGGTCAAAAAGCGAGCCAACAATAGAAAATAAGGATTTGTGAATATATGTAAATGTTTTTCGATGTTAAAAAGAGATATTTTTTGGAATATAGAAAATAGAAAGCAGAAATCAATCGTTTGTTTGATTGACACGTGTTAAATTTTTTTCTCTAACACTGGACGCTAATCCATTTCAATTCCAATCTCGCATTTTCAATTTCTTAACCGCTTCTCCAACTCGCAATCCAGATCTAGTAACATCGTTTCTACTAAAAACCGATCTGCTTTAGTTTCATTTCTGGCCGATCGCGCCCCCAATCTCTGACCAAGTTAGGTCTTCTACCCTTAATCTATTACAGTGACATAGAAGTTGGGGGATATAGTTTTGTGCTGATTGCCAGAAGGACTATTAAATTATATGTGGAAATGGGTTGAAAAACTGGCGGAGAAACTAAAAGCTCTCTAATGGTATGACTATTTTTTCTTCAGGCAGTCAAAATGCTAATTATATATAGTTTTTATCGCCTATTTTGGACGATCCTCTATATGATTTGTTTACGTGTTTTGAATCGGATGCTTAAAATTGGATCTTGCTTTAGATTGGTTTGAAAATAATTGTAAATCGACAGTTTCATCGTTGTTTCTGTTATTGTAACTTCTAGGTTTATGTAATGATAATAAGTTTACTATTCTATTTGGGCTTGAATACATTTGCACGCTAGGTTCTGAACCTCTTATACAGTTACAGTAGACTGTATATTAATCTCTGAAGATTGATTCATTGAAAAAATTTCACAAAATGGTTAATCAGGTCTGTAGTCCATGAATTATTTTCTAGTATAATTCCACTGCTATCCAATAATTTGAATTATGCTTATACCTTTCTGTTAACCTTAACATTTTCTGAGTTAGTATTTCCTTCAATATAACATGTTAATTTGTACAAATATTCCCGTTTACTAACATATGTTGCTGGTCTGAATTGCTGCTATAATTCCAAATCATTTTAATTCATTTACAAAAGTGAATTTAATTTGTTACACATCTCCTATATTTCTTAACTTCAGTTTCCAGATGGGTAACCAATTTGAGTTTGTAAAAGCAAATCTTTTGTGTTGACAAGCATATTTCTTATACAACCAACATCCTAAAGGAATAAACCATATTTCTTTAGTTTTGATTTACTTTTTCGAACCTTTGGTTATGATTTTATGTTTAGATGGATAGGAAAATTTTATGAACTGAATATTGAAATATTGTGTCTTCCTAGCTTAGTTTGCACAATTGTAAAGGCTGCAAAATTATTAAACTGAGGTTGATCATTAACTTTTTGGGATGAAAGTCCAACTTCAGTACTGCCATAATTTCCTTAAGTTAATATTTATCCTAATTATTACCGGATATTTTCATGTTTGTTTGATGTGTAAATTTATGTTCATCGTTGAGACGATTTTACCCCAGTTTTCTGTGTCCTAAGTTTATTAACAGGATAATTATTTTGTAGATGAGCTACTTTTTATGTGCACGTTTTCCTACAAAATCTGTTAATGAAAAAATACCAGTGAAACAATATAAAATAACCAATCAATTTTGTTCAAGCATGAAGCATATTCTTTAGAATATCTCTCGCTACGTGTGGTTAGGTAGGTTGAAAGTAGCGCACTATAAAAGAAATTTTTAAACAGTATACATAGCATTTTTAAGAAATTAAAGGAGCAAAATTACCGAGTCACAATCATAGTTAGAGTACTTATAAAACAGACTAAATAGCAAGTATACAAAAGTTTATAATTTGGAACTAACCCACTTAAATCAGACAACAATGGCTGGAGCAACAATGGATGATGAAAACACAAAGCTTCAACCTTAAATGTACTGTCCATGATCTAATGTCTAAATCACAGTGGAGTTGGTGGTTCCTTTTAGAATGACACGGTATATCGTACGCCTTCGGATATGCGTTGCAACTTTGAATCATCACTGTCCTTTGTCTTTTATGTTTTTCTAAGTCAGCACGATCAAAGGTTGTAGCATCCATTGCTCAAAATTAAGGAGGATTACTAAAAGATACATTAAAATACATACTAAAAGCAAAATATAAGGTGGTATTTTATCATTTGATTTTTTAAAGATATTTGGACAAAGTATTGCATCAGTAGACATGCAGATTAGCAGATAACTTGAATGTCTAGAGTAAGGCTGATTTTTTATAATATGTAATCACTTAATTTTTTACATTATATGCAGACTATATTGGTTTTTAGGCAGTTCATCATTTCTAAATCTTTATGCTAACAGCCTCTTTCAGTTGACCCATTATTTGGTGTCATTATAAGCAGGTCTTAGTGTAAATAAGATGATAATTTATGTATTTTCTTCTCATATTTTCTGTAGTTAAGGTCAAACAGATTTTTTTACAATGGTTGCTCAAGTTTTTTTTATATGACAACACTGTGTCTTTACATGATAATTGGCTCATGGTTGTTATCACTATGTAAGGATTGTTCTTTCCTTCCTTATTTAAGCAATTGAGTTGCACTATCTCACTAATTTTTTTTTGTTTTGAAATGTAGGGAAATTAGAGTATTGAATTTTGTGGAGTGGACATATCATCATACGCCTGTAATGAGAACTTTAGTATACTTTTTACGATAGGAGAATCACTAACTACTTCATTAGCGGGCTTTAAGTGACATGTTTATATTATTCGTATGTAAACATCATTATCTCAAATTTATTTACCTTCTCTTGGCATATTTTTAATAGAATATATACATCATGAGTCAAAGTTTGAGTATTAGATTTCATTACAATTTACAACCTATACCACAAGGCCGCATAACTTACTGTTGCTACAGAATTTAATATACTGCGTAGGAGTAGCTACGTCATTGATTACATTTGAGCCAAAATATAATATGTTTATTTTCAAAAAAAAAAATTTAAGGCACTTTTGTTTTTGTTCAGTTATGTATTTACCACTCCTATGTATTTAGGATTACATGTTAATATATTAATAACAAAGTTCCATAATTTTCTTAATCCAGTTCTCAATGGTCTAATTAAATAAGGTGCAACCAAACATTCACAGTTTTATATCATTAGTAATTATTAAATTTATATCCACATCATACATTCCGTTTATGATTATATTACTTAATTAATTACAGAGCTAGATGTTAGTATATCATACACATTAATAATTATAATATCGTATGTTTATGCTTGTTGTTATCTGTTTTGATTACAAGAATACATATAGTTATATAATGGATATTTGTTATTAACCATTGAATTTTATTTTTGGATGGCTTGATTGATTTGATAATGTGTTACACATGCAGATGAAAGTATTTCGATTCCAAGTTATTTTTATCCTCGCCTTTGTGGAAGCAACGATAGTTGTCACCTTCCTTATTTACTATGCAACGGCGCAAATGTTGATACTGTCATGCTTGCATGGAATAAACTTCTGGGGGAGAAACAATATAATATATAATACTTCTAGCCTACACTCCTTACATACTGTAAGTATTAATTTGAATAATCCAGAACTTACATTATGCATTAGTTTTCTAAATATATAACAAGTCTATGTAGGAGTTCCTAGAACAAAACCATTAAATTTGTAGTATAAAATACAATGAAGGTGCCAGTATTTGTAGGAGTTCCTAGAACAAAGCATTTGATTATGGATGTTTATAATGATAATTTAGATCCCCCTTGGGCTTTTACTTTTGATAGTATTTTAGAAGAGACAGTGTTCAGGAACTTTGCATTATTGCAAGCTAAATTGTCTGTAACGACCCACATTTTTTACCGTTCAAATCGACAATAAGCCACACATATCGACCCAAAAAAAATCGCAAATGTAGGTAGTTATTGGGAAAAGAAGAAAAAGAAAGAAAGAAGAGAAAAACAATAACAGAATCTCACAGCGGAAGGACAATATATAATAAACAAATAGTAGTAAAAAAAGCAGTTGAAATGTATACTGTGATTATAACATTCAATGATTATCAAAGTTACATATACATACGGATGTACATAATAAGCAGCGGAAATAAATGCAGTGGTTAAACCATACTCATAATAGATATATACGCCAAACTTCGTCTTCATCCTCCAAGGCAAGGGAGTCTTCGCTAACTGCAACATCTGCTGACCCGAGCGTATTGCATAAAAAGAAAACACAACAAACACTCGGATCAGCACTAAATCATCTCATATTAGTCAAATCAAAATACGAAATAACATCAGTATCATGGGTGCAGTAACTCAGAAGATATTACGGGATTTTTCAATCTCTTGAGGATCCGTTAAACTAATACATGCATAGATAATACGCTATTATGATAGTGTCTACTCAGTAAAGTATAAATACTGAAAATATCTTAAGCGGGATTACATTTTTACCCTTACACCGTTTATAATACCGTAGTCTATACAGTACCGTAAACCCATCCGTAAACGATGGCATCAGAGGGCACTCCATAGGTACGATACAAATCAAAATCGTATGGGGCTCGATAAGGATAATATGACAAGGCACTCAAGGCAACGCCCAGGGTAGGATTCTACCAATTGCACTCCCGGACCGGTGGTAACGCATAGCAGCCACTACCGCCCACCTCGGAACACACTCCCGAATTCATAAATGGGCCCAAATCATCATCATCATCATAGTCATAGAAATATTATCGAAGAAGTGTGTCCGATCAAAGGTGCTACCTCAGTTAGTCACGGTATAGCTCCTGTTTTAGTCATTTCAATTCTGACCCGAAGGTCAAGGCTATTTCGTCATCGATCACCTTCTTCAATTCAATAATCGCCTCCAAGTCATCATACTCAATCTGGATACGTCATAACGTTCACAGTTGTCAAAGTGGTATCGACACTGACAGAGAATATGCCTTATGTCGACTCCGGTCTCTTTAACAACCAACGCTTACATCTTTCACATCGGTCGGTTCTTTTATATTTGATAAAGGTTCGCTTTCATCTCAAAATATCATATTTTGTTTCGAACCCATTTTATATTCAAAAGAATAAAAATTTCATATCAACATATCACAATCATACCCAAAACCAATTTTATTCTAAACTAGAATATATTTCATATCCTTATATTATAATCATATAATATTTCATAATCGACTTATATTCAACAGAATATATTTACCTCAAAGGTTATACTTATCGCAAACTGATTTGAATTCTAAATCCGTTTATATTTAAAAGAGTATAAATCTCCATAACCCTCATTCATATCATTTATGAATCCATTATATTCAAATAAAAATATCAATTTCATTTTCATATAAATTTGGTTAACGTCGATTCCGTATTTGAATACTTTATTTCGACTCCATCTCGAACTGGGGTTTAAATCCAGCAATTTCCATTCGGAAGAAAATTTACGATCATTGACAAAATTTGAAAACAGATGCTCTTAAAAAAATTCTTTATATAAAGTATATGTATAGAAATAATGGTTACACAAAATAAGATAATTTAAATCATTATGAATATATATATAATAAAATTTCTAATTAGTTTTTAAATAATATAATATAATATAAGAAAAAATTTAAGCTAGAATAAATAGTCTATAAGTAAAAGTTAAATGATAGACATCAACAATCCAACACAACCATGCAACCAAACTTAATTCATAATTTAATTCAATAAATATGGGAATAATTCAGTATTTCGTGAGCGAAGAATCACTCACCTTTGCGTCCTCAGTTGATCGAACGTCCAACTAAGGGCCAAAATTTGACAGTCTCCAAACGCAGCCAGGTTAGTTCCGCAATTCTGCCACGATCCTAACGCAACAAACCGCGCGTCAATCCGAGGTCGTATGTAGAAGTTATGCATGTTTTTTTTTCTATTTAAATTTGAAATATATAAAAATTATTAAATAAATTCCCCACCCACTAGAATCTTGACACGTCATCCACCTTCCCAAACACTCCCGCTCCTCTCTCTATTTCCGTCCAGAAGTTCCAACGCGGAAAACCCAATTTGACCCGAACTTTGACCAACTCTCGCTCCAAATCCCGACGCCCTGAAGGCCTCCGACCACCATCATTCTAACCCTCATCGAGAACCGCACCTCTTCCACCTACCTCCATTGCCTCCGGTGCAGCACAGGTCCCGGTCCGACGAGATGAACGGAAGCCATTTCTGGCCTTAAAACTCGAATTCCCACTACCATACTAACTCTTGGATCGAACGAACACCATCAACCGATTCCCGCAGACCATCTCTACCATACCCATAAATTAATTTCTCCGATTAAAGCCCAGATCATAAACCCCCAAATTTCACTTTAGGGTTTTCGAAACAGCCAACTTTGACTGTGATTTCCGGCGAATCCTGGCAGTGCATGTCGAAACAAATTGCACCAGTAGCTTCGCACCGTCGAGAGCTTCGAATTGATATATAATACGATAGGTTTTGGAGAGATTTGATTTTGGAGCTTGATTTTATTTTTGATCTAGGGTTTTGAAGAATTTTCAGCCATGGAAAAGAAAACTTGATGGAGAAAATGAGCGTATAAGCAAATATGGCTAATGAGGGATTAAGTGGGTTTTATTTATATATATTGATAAGGCCCAAATATGAGAAATACCCAATTATTTCTTTACATTGATCTCGTTCACATTTTCTCTCGTACGATCAAACGGTAAGTCGGATTGTAACGCAAATTGAAATCTTATCATAATTCACCGTTCCGGTTCTGATGGCGCCAGTTTCGTCGAATTCTGAGACCGTCGCCAAGACAGTTAAATTTCACTGTTAATTAATTAATAAAATATTCAAATATTCACTTAACTGCTTTAATTCAATTTGAATATTCATTAAATTCCATTTAAATCAAATTATAACTTAAATAAAATTATAAATCAAATTCACATATTTTAAGTTCCCAAAATTTATTATTTATCAATTTAAATTTGTATTTCAATTATACATTAAACAATTTAACTTCAGTTAAATTGTAGATACTATATTTGAATTTTCAATTCCTTATCACTATAACAAAATGAAATTTCACTTATCCTAAGTCATTAAAATCAACTTCTATTAGACTTTATAAATGGGTTTTAGGTATTTTAAATTCCCTTTTATCTTAAACAACTTAAGTCTAATTAGTCATTAAAAATATTAAATTTCACATCACAACATTTCTAACCTAACTCAATTTATTCAAATTCATTAATATTAAATTAAAAGTTTCAAATCTAAATATTATCAAATTTAGATTTCCGGTGTATGCTTAAGGTAAGTTATCATATGAGAAAAACCATTAAAATTTGAATGTTACCATTTATCATTGAATTTATTCTATTAAATTCAGAATTTAAATATAGAGAAAATATGGGTTGTTACATTCTCCCCCACTTAAAAACTTTTCTTCCTTGAAAAGTGAACAAAACAATATTAAGCACATATCTAATTCGAATCTATACTTAAAATAGTGTTTATAAAATAAGTTATAGTTGTAAAACTCATAATTTTCTAACTTCCGAAATTACGGAAAATTTCGGCAGCATTTCCCCTGTACGGAGAGCTCCGGGAAAATCCCGATATATATATCAACCCAAAATATACTTCTCATCATCGATGAGGCATCCCTGTACAAGGGGAAAACACAAACCAAACTACCAAACCCATATAACACACATACGTACCTTGTTTAGCGTTTATTTGCACTTTTATTTACCTTAACATTTAGCTTTTAGCACAAGCGAGCCCCAACGCATAGCGCGACTTCCTTACACCTGCTACATACTCACATACACATAAGAATCAAACATATATGTAATACATAGCAAGAGTACACAATTTACACAACATACAATCAACATTTCAACTACAAATCCAAAATATTCATAACAGGTCAGCGAACAAAACAAGGTTTATCCCTCACTAAAAGTTGGAATTTGGCTAAAGCACGCTAGGGAAAAGTTTTTCTAATCGTTTCAGGCTTTTCGAATTGTCCGGACTCGTTGAATTCGGATAATTCGTTCAAAAGTTATGCTCATTTTAGTGGAGGTGAACCCTTCAGCCCGCACACTAAAAATACAGATCTGAAATGTTTTACCCAGTTTTTAACCCTTTAAATATCAGATTTAGTCTTAACATTTTAAGAAAAAGTTTTAGTTTACGTCCTGGCCTTTCCGAATTGTACTCACACATTAAAATCCGACGCTCCGTTAGAGAGTTATGGTTAAAACAATATCGCTATTCAGTTCAGATTTTTATTTCCTGTGCATACAACTACGACTAATTCATGGATTCCAACCTAATAAACATGGAAGTTAGGCAACGCGCTACTAACAAAAGTTTTAGTTCAGTTTCTTAGGTTTCCAAAAAGTCCAGAATCGTCGAATTCCGATTATCCTATCAAAAGTTACGACCATTTCGCTTCAGCTTATCAAATGTTTTTATATTTCCGCATAACATCGATTAATTCCATTTGAAGTTTCAACCATTTGATTCCAATAATTTTGGTAAATCTTTAACACTTCAATTTGTCATCTCTTCATTTCTCGAGAAATGGATTCACATTCGATTGCCTATATATATATATATATATATATATTTTCCGATCTATCTTTTTGTTTCTTCGTTTTCATTTCAAGCATTTAATTACACCTAAGACTTGAATTCACTTTAATTTCCGAACTAACTCAATAATATCAAATAATTAACTCATTAACTTTGGTCGACTTACCAAATTCGTTCGATATTCAAATTAAATAATTTAGCCCTCGGTTTTATATCCTCTATATCTTATTTCATGCTTCAATTCCTGGTTTGTATTACTTCCTCGCATCTCATTCCCATTAATATGGGTCAACCCATCACATTTTCATTACTTACTCTTATTACTCCATTTACACTACATGAACGTCGTTTCATTTAGTTAACTTCAAACCCAAAAGTCAAGGGTTAAGATCAGTTATAATTTTATATAACTATTATATTTCTCTCATTTTCGACATTTCGTTTTACTTGCCTAATCCACCAATATATAGATTCTATATTGGCTTATTTAATCCCTTTCCAATTGATTTCGTTTCATCAAATCCATCCAAACCATGTTAAGTTTAATTCTCATGTCTCATTCCAATATTTCCAATTCCCAAATTAGGATTCGCTTAACTATTATTTTATTCTGAATAAACCAATTTATGTTTGCATCCCTTTATTCTTATCTCCTATTATATTAAAGCTTGTCTCGATAAAATATATTTTTATCTATCCAAGTATGGAATTATTCATCCCAATTCTTTCCAAATCACTTATTATGATTTTACACCAATTATTAATATTTTTAATAATTTTATTATCGATATTTCAGTCGGTTTCCTATAACGGTTACCGAACTGCGACCATAGCAACCGTTTCCAAATTTGATTTGGACAAAATTTCAAATCTAACCGTTAGATTTCAAATCTCTCATATTCATTGGAAAGCTCTTTTCGATACGAACCCAACGGTTCCGGTTTTTAGGAAAATCCGACCGTCGGATCTCCTGCTACGTCCATTCAAAGTAAATGGTCGAAATTCCCAAACAGTCGCTGCGCGGCGCGTTCTATTTAAACCATTTATATATATTTCCTCGGCAAATTTTCTTCCCTTATTATCGCCCTGCTTAAAACAAATTTCAACGACCACTTCTTTTCTCTTAATACTCAGATCCATTTCCTCGTTTCAACATCTAAATTCTAACGGATCGAGTTTCTTAAGTGATTAAAACAATATCATCAGTTAAGATAACTTGAGTATTTTAATTCCAGGTTTAAACTAAGTTCAAAAGTAACCTACATGTTTATAATCTTCATAGAACCCATACCATATCAAATTTAAATCCAATCTTTGATTAGCAAAGAACATAAAATATCAATTCTGGTTTAAATTTAAACTCATTTTTAAATATCATATACTTGGACTCTTATCCAAACTTATACTATAGGAATTTAAATCCAAAAATCCTTTCAAACTAGTTATGAAAGTACAGGTGGTCTCCCTCACTCAAATGCTTCAGAATAAATGTCGATAATGCGTGCACTCATTATCGAAATCATTCCTGATGTCCAAGAAGGGATTTCACACTATTCCTTTTAAAATCCTTTAAACGCTTCCTTTCAAAAATACTTATAATATGACATTATTGCAAAATTTGCCAAACTATTTCAAAGTACCCCAAGATCAAGTTTAAGTTCATTTCTATTTCATCTCAACCTTTCTCACCCAATTCTATTTAAGGCATCATTTCATTTTCAAATATTTTCAAAGACCATTTAAATTTTCCTTATTATTATTGAATCAACCATAATAGGTAATAACTTAATATTACCACCTACTAAACAATTTCATATATACTTGAACCAATAATATATTCGATAAATTTAAAATATAATCGAAAACCATATTATGTCGATCATTCTGTTCGATTATTTAGAAATTCCTATCGATTCTATGGCGTCCCATATATCGACCAGAATCCATAAATATTCTACAGAACAAGCCAACACAATATAAACCAATTTATATCGAAAAAAATACAAGTACGCTCTCTCATATCACTCAAACTCAATCTAGGGAATTTCTAATCCCTATCTCTAATGAGTTTATTCCCAAACAGAGCCAAGGTTATCGCTAACCATCGCTCTGATACCAACTGTAACGACCCACATTTTTTACCGTTCAAATCGACAATAAGCCACACATATCGACCCAAACAAATCACAAATGTAGGTAGTTATTGGGAAAAGAAGAAAAAGAAAGAAAGAAGAGAAAAACAATAACAGAATCTCACAGCGGAAGGACAACATATAATAAACAAATAGCAGTAAAAAAAAGCAGTTGAAATGTATACTGTGATTATAACATTCAATGATTATCAAAGTTACATATACATACGGATGTACATAATAAGCAGCGGAAATAAATGCAGTGGTTAAACCATACTCATAATAGATATATACGCCAAACTTCGTCTTCATCCTCCAAGGCAAGGGAGTCTTCGCTAACTACAACATCTGCTGACCCGAGCGTATTGCATAAAAAGAAAACACAACAAACACTCGGATCAGCACTAAATCATCTCATATTAGTCAAATCAAAATACGAAATAACATCAGTATCATGGGTGCAGTAACTCAGAAGATATTACGGGATTTTTCTATCTCTTGAGAATCCGTTAAACTAATACATGCATAGATAATACGCTATTATGATAGTGTCTACTCAGTAAAGTATAAATACTGAAAATAGCGTAAGCGGGATTACATTTTTACCCTTACACCGTTTATAATAGCATAGTCTATACAGTACCGTAAACCCATCCGTAAACGATGGCATCAGAGGGCACTCCATAGGTACGATACAATTCAAAATCGTATGGGGCTCGATAAAGATAATATGACAAGGCACTCAAGGCAACGCCCAGGGTAGGATTCTACCAATTGCACTCCCGGACCGGTGGTAACGCATAGCAGCCACTACCGCCCACCTCGGAACACACTCCCAAAGTCATAAATGGGCCCAAATCATCATCATCATAGTCATAGAAATATTATCGAAGAAGTGTGTCCGATCAAAGGTGCTACCTCAGTTAGTCACGGTATAGCTCCTGTTTTAGTCATTTCAATTCTGACCCGAAGGTCAAGGCTATTTCGTCATCGATCACCTTCTTCAATTCAATAATCGCCTCCAAGTCATCATACTCAATCTGGATACGTCATAACGTTCACAGTTGTCAAAGTGGTATCGACACTGACAGAGAATATGCCTTATGTCGACTCCGGTCTCTTTAACAACCAACGCTTACATCTTTCACATCGGTCGGTTCTTTTATATTTGATAAAGGTTCGCTTTCATCTCAAAATATCATATTTTGTTTCGAACCCATTTTATATTCAAAAGAATAAAAATTTCATATCAACATATCACAATCATACCCAAAACCAATTTTATTCTAAACTAGAATATATTTCATATCCTTATATTATAATCATATAATATTTCATAATCGACTTATATTCAACAGAATATATTTACCTCAAAGGTTATACTTATCTCAAACTGATTTGAATTTTAAATCCGTTTATATTTAAAAGAGTATAAATCTCCATAACCCTCATTCATATCATTTATGAATCCATTATATTCAAATAAAAATATCAATTTCATTTTCATATAAATTTGGTTAACGTCGATTCCGTATTTGAATACTTTATTTCGACTCCATCTCGAACTGGGGTTTAAATCCAGCAATTTCCATTCGGAAGAAAATTTACGATCATTGACAAAATTTGAAAACAGATGCTCTTAAAAAAATTCTTTATATAAAGTATGTAAGAACCCGTTTCTTCCCCGTGAAGGAAAGAGCGGATACTTTGAGGACAAGACACAACAAAACGCAGACGGAAGAACATTTCATTGCTTATTACAACAATTCCATCAGAATACAAGAATATACAGAGTATAAATGAATAAATTACATTCGATAAATTATCAGAGATTACAATAAATTACATAGCAGCGGAAAATAATACAAAGCACAACTGAAGGTGATATACGGATACAGAGCTTTCCGGATATCATTCCAGCTGTAAACCAGGATCCTGTGAATATAAATCTGCAAAACCAAAACTACTAGCTGCCCGTGCAGAAAATAGGGGCACCTAGAGTTTAGGTTAAAACAATAAACTCCAGGTCAGTCATGTGACTGGTGTGAGAACTAAAACAGTTATTAATATTGATTTTAAAGTTAGGTAAATCAAGGGACCACGCCGTATAACACGGAATGGGTTTCCTCCCAAGAATACCAGTGCATAAAACAACAGAGCAATGCTAAATAAAGAAAAATGAAGCTGTTATAAGACCCAGGTCCTATCACACAACGCAACGCAAGCCGGGGGATAGGGTTTTCCCTTATAACAGCCAAAGCATGCTTGATACGTTTAAAACAAATCATTTGATACTATAGTAAGTGTATAGTGTCAAAACAATTTCAATCATAAATATCAATCATAGGCAGCATAGCTACCATCTACTATGTCGCCATACTAGTTCTACAATTGAAACCGCAATACTCGTATTGGAAATTGGATTTCCGTCATGAGTCGAGGCAAGTGGCAAGCTCCTCTCCGCTTTCGAGACACTCTAGCAAATGTCTCAGGACTACGCACTCTGGGTAATCCTGGATCTTCAGGCCCGGTCCTCACTTACGTTAGAGGATTAATTATACCTGAACACACGTTTCCCGGTCCTTACAGACCTATAATCGAGGCGCCTCATTCCAACAACCACATAGGTGAAAAGTATATAAATGTCAGGGCTGGTAAGTCACTGACACCACCAAAGCTAGAAAGAAACGTCGTGCTCTCCCTGCAGTCACTATCCCGTTTTTAACTCATACCGAGGTGTGAGGCTCGCGAATTCACGCTATACACAAAGCTGCCACGTAGGCGTGCTTTGATCATCAACCACAAGACTTTGCTTTTCAACAGAAGCCTTGATCATTGCATCTTAGCGTGCCACACAGGCAATTCATGCCATGCGACTGATGTCCATCGATATACAACCTCTGAGCTCGTACGTCTCAGAGAAGGGCGTTAAGCAAAAGAATAAATTCTCCGCTGCCAAACAGATGTATATTTAATAGAAATCAATCAACACAGAATAAAATCCAATGTCAGACACACAATCCATTTACTAGTCCGTTCTGGGTCTGAACGAAACCGGAGGCACTTTCCTCGCATATCCATCCATCTCCAAGTACATCTGGACGACCACCAACTATTTCCATCTTCTTGGGTGTACAGCCCAATCAAGATCATCAGTAATCACCCAAATGATGTGAAGACTTCCGGTCTTCAACCACCGTCTTCTTCTTCGACATATCGTCGAATCGGTTATTCAGAATGGGTATAAACCCGGTCTTTCCGAACAACCCACGTATATTAAAAACAGTGCTAGAAAACACAACATACGCCTCATTCCAATTCTGAATATTCTGTTATTTAAATATTCACATCTTTTGGGGAAAAGTTCCCATTAATTTTATCCAAGATAAATTCTTTAAAATTTATCCTTTAATCTTCCTTTGGATGTCGTTTCAAACCAAATTATGGTTTTCTAAACTAGTCGAGATTAGCGAACCACACCGAAGTAATTATTTATTTTATTTCCCAATCCCAACCTATTCATCCCATGAAGCAAAACTGGTAGTACTTCACATCTAACACCACAGTGTTATTGGTAAAATTAATTACCATTTCACGTTCAAATCTAATTAAAGATTTAACTATCGCTTTGGAGCAAAACTGGCGATACTCCATTCTCGCTCATTTGTCAAATTTGATAATTTAGATTATCAATTCGAATTTCAATCTAATTGCAGATTCATTAAAACTCCTTTTACTGGGTTAAAGAACTAGGTGTTATTTAAAACACAGTTCACGACAAACCCAAATCACATTCTATTTGTTATCGGGTTAAAGAACTAGTGTTATTTAAAACACCGTTCACGATAAACCCATTTCAAATCCAATCAAATATATTAGAAATTCCGATTATTTAAAACCCCTTTTTAAATCTAATTTATTTATTTAAAAATAATTGGGTTTTAAATTTAGTTCAAAACTAGTTCATTTCGATAAAAATCCATTTTTATCTTTTTAAATATGGAGTTTTTCACCCCAATTTTTCCCAAATCATTTCTTATGATTTTACACAAATTATTGATATTTTTAATAATTTTATCAAGGCCCGTACAGTCGATTTCCATCAACGGCCATCGAACTGCACTTACAACGACCTTTTTCAAATTTGATTTGGACGTATCTCCAAATCCAACCGTTAGATTTCAAATTTCTAATATTCGTTAGAAAGCTCTTTTCGATACGAACCCAACGGTTCCGGTTTTAGGAGAATCTGACGATCAGATCTCCCGTAATGTCCGTTTGAAATAAATGATCGAAATTCACGAACTGCCGCAGCGCGGCGTGTTCTATTCAGGCCATTATATTATATATATAATATATATTTCGTCGATTTCTATTTAAAACGAATTATATAAATAGTTTTAAATTCGTTTCAAAAGCAATTTCAACTTCCATTTCAATTCAAATCAAAATTGAATTCTTCTTTATAAATTCGTTTTAAAATTCATTTCTATTCAATTCAAGTTTCAATTCAATTTGAATTCATTTCAATTTGTTTCCAATTCAATTCAAATTCGTTTTCAATTCAATTCGAATTGGTTTTATATTCAATTCAATTCAAATTCGTTATATATTCAATTCATTTCGAAATCGTTTTATATTCAATTCAGTTCGAAATTGTTATATATTCAATTCATTTCGAAATCGGTATATATTCAATTCATTTCGAAATCACTTTTCAATATTCATTTAAAAATGAATAAAATCGATATAAATATCGTTCACGTCAAAATAGCGCATCTCTAATCAATACGGCTTTATATATTTCAATAATTCCTTTATCTTATTCAACAAATGAATATTTATTTTGTCAACACACGACTAATCTCAACGAATGAGTACTGTCCACGTGTGACTATTTTTGTTAAAATATTTCGTTCAACACATGACTAATCTCAAGGATGAGTACAGTCAACACATGAACCTTTATTTTATATTGATAAAGAAGCAAATTTTATTATTAAAATATTTCGTTCAACACATGACTAATCTCAACGGATGAGTACAGTCAACACATGAACCTTTATTTTATATTGATAAAGAAGCAAATTTTATTATTAAAATATTTCGTTCAACACATGACTAATCTCAACGGATTAGTACAGTCAACACATGAACCTTTATTTTACATTGATAAAGAAGCAAATTTTATTATTAAAATATTTCGTTCAACACATGACTAATCTCAACGGATGAGTACAGTCAACACATGAACCTTTATTTTATAATATTCTTCACTTTCTAAATTGGAATGAGGCCCAATCAATCACCATATAACGTTAATTATATGGGTTTTCATACATCACACGTATAAGATAGCATTGAAAAATAATCAACCATCAACCAAAGTGCACTACACTGTATAAGCATCAAATATAGATATCTAACGCTTATAACAGCCTGTCAATCAATCGATCGACATATTTAATCAATCAGGATGAGTGAACTTCAAATTTCATCCCAACACCCGTGTGGGGTTTCAAACAATCAAACGCATATTTTATTTGTGCAGTTGGGCGATGTGTAAAATTTATCGACCCAATCAATGTCCTTCAAATAGGTGTACATCAACAAACCGTCCGGTTTGTAAATGAGTATTTTATTTTATTCACATTCACGTTAAAAATTATATTTTTAACGATAAAACATTTTATCTTAACATATGAATTTCTATTCAGTTGATTTTTTTAAATAAAATGATATTTTTATTTTTCTAACTTATTTTAGAAAATTTCGGCGGCATAACAGCACAATACTAGAAACGGGACGAGGCCTAGCCTTATCCCCGGTCTAGTGAAGGCCCACGCCATTCACACATCAATCAAATTTACCAAACAACCAAATTCAAATCAAATCATCTAACTAATTTATGCAATCAAACAAACAAGTCCATGGTCTGTGGACGATTGTGTCATGTGCTACTAAGCACCGTCTGCATCCTAGTATATATATATAACTAGAAAAGAAATTTTGAGTGAGAAGTTCTCACAGATAGCTATCCAATCATCTAACTCTTCTTTGATAGAAATCTTCATCGTTATCGCATTCTGGTCATCTTCGTTGCTGTAGCCACTACATATATAAAAATCGAATTTTTACTTCGCTATTCAATATATAAAAATCGAATTTTTATTATTCTATTCAATATATAAAAATTATATTTTCACAACGATGTTATATAGATAAAAATTATATTTTCATCACGCTATTTTTCATATAAAGATTTCGCCTTTTTACATATAAAGATCTCGCCTTTTCTAAAATAAAGATTTCGCCTTTTCAAATATACCATTATAAAAATCACATTTTTATTTTTCTACACATATAAAGATGATATTTCTAATATTCCTATCATGTAAAAATTATATTTTTAATACTTTAAAAATATAAAAATCATATTTTTACATCTTCTATATAGTAAAGATTATATTTTTAATACCTTAAAAATATAAAAATCATATTTTTAATACTTTAAAAATATAAAGATCATATTTTTTTAACAAAGATCATACTTTTATAACAACAAAGATCGTATTTTTATCCTATCAAAGATCGTGTTTTTATTCTATCAAAGATCGTATTTTTATTTGCTATAATATATAAAATTTCAGATCTATACTATGTTTTTATATAAAAAAAAGAAATTTTTAGATTTAAACTTTATTAATCTAAACTAAATAAATTAATAACCAATGTAATTAAGTTAGTTGATTACCTTAATTATTCTCATCACGGTGCACAGCGTCGTTCATTGAGAAAGGGGGGGAGCTGACGCGTTGGCTGGAGAGGGGAAGGGGTGCTCGTGCGCAAGTGGTGGGTTGGTGGTCTTGGCGGTCGTGGGTGCGGAGGGAAGGAGGGAGCGAAAGGAGGAGAAGAAGGAGAAGCGGGGTTCCGGTCTTGGCTGCTGCGGAGGAGAGAGAGGGAGGAGGGGGTCTCGATGGCAGGCGGAGGGAAGGGGGCGGTGGGGACGAGGCACGGTGGCCGGTGGCTGGAGGCGATGCGGCGTCAGGTCGCCATTTTTTATTTATTTATTTTTTCCATTTTCTGTCGGGGGAGGAAGAAAAGAAGTGGGGGGGGGGGGGGGGCTAAGTGATAAAGGAAATTTTATATTATTTTATTATTATTATTTTTCCAAAGTTGATTTTTCATACGACCTCGAAATCAAACCTGCCGACTGTCGTCCCTAGCGTATTACCCCCATTCCGAACACAATGGGATATGTATCGTAGGCCAATTTGACCGTTACGATCAGTTTCCGTTTAATTTATAATATAAATCTTTATATATTCAACTTAAACGCACGTTTCAATTTACCGGGGCCACATACGGACTCTAAAAATTCCAGAAAAATATTTTCTAGCTTCGTATTGACGATACGGTCCTAACAAAACTAGTTTCATCGAATTCTGAGACCGTTGGAAAAATGGCCATTTTCCAGTCGATTAAAATCAACTGAAACTGGTCAAACGCGTTTTCCTTTGCCACGCTCACATATTGATTCGAAAAATTATGAAATTTGAAACCTAGCAATAATTTTACATCACGGACCCAACAAAAGTGGTTTCGTCGAAATCCGAGGTCGTTTGCAAAATGTCTATTTTTAAGGGCCTGAATTCCATAGCGACTATTCAGAATTTTCAACTGGACACATCTTTTGATTCCCGCTATGAAATCTTGATTTTTCGGATTCGTTGGAAAGATATTATCAATTAAATCCTAATGTTTTTGGTTTTGCTAAAATCCGGATTGTTTTGCACCCGGTACATTCAATTGAAGTTTGAAATCGAATTATCGAACTACCGGGCCATTTTCAATTCTATTTATAATTATATATAAATATTTATATTCTAACGACGACGTATATAATATATACGTTCGAATTATATTCAAAATAAATTTCTCGTCGATATTATTTAAAATAATTCATTTTAAATGTTCAAAATTCATTAAAATTGCCAAAATAAAAAATTTAAACTGACTCAGATTTTCCGGGTTATTACAAAGTATATGTATAGAAATAATGGTTACACAAAATAAGATAATTTAAATCTTTATGAATATATATATAATAAAATTTCTAATTAGTTTTTAAATAATATAATATAATATAAGAAAAAAATTTAAGCTAGAATAAATAGTCTATAAGTAAAAGTTAAATGATAGATTTTAAGGAAAGAATAACTTATTTGAGCCCAAACATTTTAAATACATATATATAATAAATTCTTAAATCAAAATTTCTTCTATCTTCCGAACTTCAAATGCTTGAACCCACACTCCAGTCTCAATGGAGTTATACAATTCAATATCTTGTTTCAAATGCCATTCAACCCAAATCTTCGATTTAGGGAAATTCAACCCATATTCCTCGATCCTCTCTTCTTTTCCAATTTAAATTCAAATAAAATATTTCATTCAAATCCAACCTAATTTGAAAGTTTTAGATTTTACCCAAACCTCATTTTAAGAATTCCACTTCCTTTGGAAACAATTTCTTAGCCACTCAAATAACACTTGCGATCCAGGTCCTTTACAGGAACAGGTTTATCGAGTATCGATTCATTTCTTTAACTGAAATTTCTGTCAAATAAAATCCCAATATATTTGAAAATCATTTAACCAACCGATGTCTGTATAGAATTTCCTATCCAATGGCCAAGTGATTAAATTTTAATTTCTCGATATTTCAAGGATGGATCTATCATTTCAATCCAAATCAGGGTCACGGAGGTTTATCATTTCACTCTGTGTTCTTAATTTATTTTATCGATAAATTCCGGGTTCATTAGATGCCCGTAACAACAAGGGTAAATGAGATTTATCGTCATAATCAACATGCATTATAATATACTGAAATAAGGAGCATTAAAATGTCACTATAAATTCAGTAATAAATTTCAACCAACATCCATCACAATAATTTCATTCAACTGATCAGCAATAAACTGTTTCATGATTTTTCAAGGGTTCGAATTTTTAAATTAGAAATTTAAATTAAATTGAATAACTAATCGTTACCTAAATCGCATGTTAACACACTTGCATGTCAAATTGAAACAACAAATCAACAATCCAACACAACCATGCAACCAAACTTAATTCATAATTTAATTCAATAAATATGGGAATAATTCAGTATTTTGTGAGCGAAGAATCACTCACCTTTGCGTCCTCAGTTGATCAAACGTCCAACTAAGGGCCAAAATTTGACATTCTCCAAACGCAGCCAGGTTAGTGCCAAAACGTCCGCAATTCTGCCACGATCCTAACGCAACAAACCGCGCGTCAATCCGAGGTCGTATGTAGAAGTTATGCATGTTTTTTTTTCTATTTAAATTTGAAATATATAAAAATTATTAAATAAATTCCCCAACCACTAGAATCTTGACACGTCGTCCACCTTCCCAAACACTCCCGCTCCTCTCTCTATTTCCGTCCAGAAGTTCCAACGCGGAAAATCCAATTTGACCCGAACTTTGACCAACTCTCGCTCCAAATCCCGACGCCCTGAAGGCCTCCTACCACCATCATTCTAACCCTCATCGAGAACCGCACCTCTTCCACCTACCTCCATTGCCTCCGGTGCAGTACAGGAACCGGTCCGACGAGATGAACGGAAGCCATTTCTGGCCTTAAAACTCGAATTCCCACTACCATACTAACTCTTGGATCGAACGAACACCATCAACCGATTCCCGCAGACCATCTCTACCATACCCATAAATTAATTTCTCCGATTAAAGCCCAGATCATAAACCCCCAAATTTCACTTTAGGGTTTTCGAAACAGCCAACTTTGACTGTGATTTCCGGCGAATCCTGGCAGTGCATGTCGAAACAAATTGCACCAGTAGCTTCGCACCATCGAGAGCTTCGAATTGATATATAATACGATAGGTTTTGGAGAGATTTGATTTTGGAGCTTGATTTTATTTTTGATCTAGGGTTTTGAAGAATTTTCAGCCATGGAAAAGAAAACTTGATGGAGAAAATGAGCGTATAAGCAAATATGGCTAATGAGGGATTAAGTGGGTTTTATTTATATATATTGATAAGGCCCAAATATGAGAAATACCCAATTATTTCTTTACATTGATCTCGTTCACATTTTCTCTCGTACGATCAAACGGTAAGTCGGATTGTAACGCAAATTGAAATCTTATCATAATTCACCGTTCCGGTTCTGATGGCGCCAGTTTCGTCGAATTCTGAGACCGTCGCCAAGACAGTTAAATTTCACTGTTAATTAATTAATAAAATATTCAAATATTCACTTAACTGCTTTAATTCAATTTGAATATTCATTAAATTCCATTTAAATCAAATTATAACTTAAATAAAATTATAAATCAAATTCACATATTTTAAGTTCCCAAAATTTATTATTTATCAATTTAAATTTGTATTTCAATTATACATTAAACAATTTAACTTCAGTTAAATTGTAGATACTATATTTGAATTTTCAATTCCTTATCACTATAACAAAATGAAATTTCACTTATCCTAAGTCATTAAAATCAACTTCTATTAGACTTTATAAATGGGTTTTAGGTATTTTAAATTCCCTTTTATCTTAAACAACTTAAGTCTAATTAGTCATTAAAAATATTAAATTTCACATCACAACATTTCTAACCTAACTCAATTTATTCAAATTCATTAATATTAAATTAAAAGTTTCAAATCTAAATATTATCAAATTTAGATTTCCGGTTTATGCTTAAGGTAAGTTATCATATGAGAAAAACCATTAAAATTTGAATGTTACCATTTATCATTGAATTTATTCTATTAAATTCAGAATTTAAATATAGAGAAAATATGGGTTGTTACATTGTCTTTGTACCATTTGGATAATAATGGTGATAACATATATTTAGGTTTAGATAAGAGTCTTCAGTATACTTCTAAACCTATGTATAAGTTTCTTAATTTTTCTGGGGTTTCTTTGTTTGTATTTAGGTATCTCTGGAAGATTAATTCTCCGCCAAAAGCTAAATTTCTTATGTGGTTGATTATTCATAGGAAACTCAATACGGTTGAGCATTTAAAGAAGAAAAATAGTATTTTTGATGTTAAGTGTTGTTTTTGTAGTATCTTGGATGAGGATGTTGATCATTTATTTTTCTCTTGCTCTATTACTAATAATATTTTAAATATGGTTGTTAGAATCTTTGCTTTTAACTAGTCCTGCTTCTTTAGTAATTGTGATTATTATTGGAATTGCTTTAGATTTGGTTTAGATTTCAAACATAGATATGTGTTGGATTCTTTAATTACTATTATTAGTTGGTTCATTTGGTTGGAGAGAAATCAAAGATTGTTCCATTCTAATTTTGTTTCTTTTGATAAATTAATCATTAGGATTGTTTCTTTTAGTCTGGATTGGATGTCTAACTCTCACTATAAGTTACGGTTTGAGAGATATTTGAATAAGGTTAGATTTAATTTGAGTTTGTTTAATAGATTAAATATGTATTTTAGTCGTAATAAAATTTGCATTTGTTATTGATTTTTGTTTTTGCTCTATTCTGTCTTTCTTTGTTTTCTTTCTTTCTCATATACATACATACATATATATATATATATATATATGGATTTATATATATATATATATATATATTCTTAGATATATATGCTCATATATATATATATATATCTGTGTGTGTATGTGATGGTAGCTTATGTTTTTGGCTAGTCTCTTTCATGTCACAGGTTGCTGATTTTAGTTGAGGAGCTTTTAGGAGAGTTGTTTTTGGGATGTTGATGATATATGCTTTGGAGTTGTCTAGAGTGAAGTTTTAGAGTGTTAATTAGAGTTGTTACTTTCTTTGTTATTCTTGTATATGGTTTGGAGTGACTTATGTATTGTGTAGGAGTAGATATACTTCTTTATCGGGTGGTGGCCTTGCCGGAACTTGATATTGAAGTATGATGGGCGGTTGTTTATCCGGAGCGCATCTGTCTACTATTATATGCATACATATAGTCACATCTTGTGTTGCTTTTTGGTTATTTTTGGGACTTTTTGACTGTTACTATAGACTATTATATATATATATATATATATGTGTGTGTGTGTGTGTGTGTGTGTGTGTGTGCGTGCGTGTGCTCTCTTCCTTGTTGAAGATCACACATTTTGTTGCTTCAAAAATGAAGGTGGCGGTATGTGGGATTGAGGGTCTGAATATACCTTCTCCCAAGATTATTTCTACATATTTATACTAAACTTTGCCTTCAATCAGAAAGCATTTATACTATGCATTTAACTGGATATTATAGTTCTTATTGAGCACCGCGATGATGATAATGTGAAGGAGCTAAAGAAGGGTCTTAATTGGCAATAGATGCTGACACATCCAAACAAAAAACAAAAAATAACAAATAAAATAGCAACTGGATTTGCTTGTTCATTCTCTTAATCTTATTATGCATATGGTATGTGGTTACGTACATATAAAGTAAGTGTGGTGCTAAGGGCACCCCAATATGTTCTTCCTAATACCGCAATTAAAAAAATAAAACTCATTAAATTTTATATGCTTTCTAATACCACATTATCTCTCCATTCTAATCTCCCACTCAATCACTATTTGCCGAACTAATTACGTACTAAACTAATCTAAAAACCCTAATCTTTGGTAATCGCTGTCTTGTTCACATCTCTCACGGGAAAATTTAAATTCATACGATAATCTCCCAATTATTTGTTGATCTGAAAACCCTAATCTCTCATTTTCTCTTCTAGTTTGCTTAATTCAAACCTTATTTACGGCTTTTGTATATTAATCGGCATTGCGGCTTCGAATTCGCTGATAGGTTATAGATCTAGAGTTGAACTGGTTGATCGGTTTAGAAATGAGAACGAACGAATATCAAGCGAAGTAGAAATAAGGTAATACAGTGTGGTAGCCCCTATTTTTTAATTGTGTGGTATTAAGAAGAGTGTAATTCTTGTGGTATTTTTTAGTCGCGGTATTAGGAAGAACATATTGGGGTGCCCTTAGCACCACATTAAAATTAAATGCTTCTTTTAAATTAGTTGTCTTTAGTGTAGTAGTCAAAATATATGATAACTGTGTTTTACTTAGATTCTCAAAATGCAAGGTAATTCTGATGAGTAATCCAAATAATGCTTAAATCACAGTACTTCTTTCCTAAGTTAATTACAAGTTCTGCAACCTGGAAGTTATACGAGTCCATGATAAATATCATTTTCTACAAAATTCTTTATCTTTTACCGACGGTAGTAAGAAAGAATAGGAATGTTATTAATTGTAACCACCTTATTGAAAATGATTAAAGGGAAAAGAAAAGTATGCATAACGGTAGAGAGAATATGGTGTGATGAAATATTATATGATAAAGTATAGTAAAAAAATTCTTAGAAAAATTAATGTGATGCAAGTTGTAGTTAGAGTATATGCCCATTTATCTCTATCACAGTACTAAAAGCCACATAGGATGATAATTTGGCTAATTTTTAATTTGCAAATGAAATAACATGTAGAATAAATCTATACTAACTAAGGCATATATAGAAAAGAAAAAATGGACTAATTGCATGATGCATTTCATAAATAATGTATACTATGGGTGAGCTTTAACTACCTTTTCAGATTTCCATATATTATATCAACCACCTGCTGTAGATTTGAGCTATATCGCATAGCCCTACTATGAACAAGAGGAAATTCAAATGGTATGGCACCTCCATGATTACGAGAGGAATTATACCAAATGCCTCTACAAATGGATGTCACTAACGATATCAAAGGTACATGGTGCATATAAAATGTGTTCAATATTATAGGCGTCATGTAAATCATTTCAGTCAATTAATATATTACTTAAATAGTAAAGAAGAAACCAAACATCTGGAGTTGCAACACGTGACATTTACCACTTTATTTAATTTACTTTAATCTGACGCATGAATTTTTCTGCTTTCCACGTTCAGTTATCACAACTACTTCCTTCCCTTGGCCCTTCTCCAACTTTTTTGCGATCCCTCATATTTAATCTTCCTATTCCAAACCTCCTTTTATTTTTTAACTCTTTTTTCAATGTAGTTTCCCTTTTCAAAAGACTAATTTTAGTGGAAAAGTTAGCAGATGTTGGAGTTGAAGATGGGTCTCAACTTTTGGTGAAGGTATGAATTTGATATTATGTCCCTTTATTAAAAGCGTCCTCTCATCTTTTATATGTTTTTCTATTATTTTTTTTATCTTAGGAAACGAAACTAATTCCAACACAAGGAGCGGATTTCTTATATTTTTTTCTAATTGGAAACTCTTTCCCAAATCAAGGAGTTCTAAGGTGAATTAGTAAACAACAATTTTAGAATCTCTTATCTTTTTTGCTTTCATTTCGTGAATGCCCTTACTTCTCAATACATAAATTGAGGATTTCATGTAAATTACTTAACTATGAATCTTCTGTTTAGATATACAATAAATGATGGACCAGTACCCCTTAACTGAACAAGAATAAAAAGCATATGAGTTCAAAAATGTGGGTTGTTGTACTTAAAATGTATTTTTATAATTTAAGTAACATAGATGGGTTGAACGATCATATTTTCCTTTATTATATTGTAATTTTTTACTTGTACACAATAGGAAATATTACGAATTGAAAGTGGGCTAAAGATTCCGTCTTTCAGAGAAATAGATGATTTCAAAAATGATGTACCTACATGCCTTTTGAATTGGTATGTTTTCTCAGGATAATTTCAAACTATTACTTTTGATGTGTGGTATATTTGGGCATTAAATGGACAATTGATTATCTAATTTAACTTTGATAGTTCACATATGGTTATTAGGTACAGGATACTAGCTTACTAAGTAAATATTCCGTGAATTTTCTTTTCCTAAAAATTATAAAAAGTAACTTGTGGTTCTAACTGTTGATATGATGGGTTGCATCGTATTACATAAAGAATAAATTATGCTAAACTTTACTTGCTCAATTATTAAAATGTAATAACTACATGTTGATAAATCTGCATGCCTGTTTTGCAAATGCAAAATTGAGAAAACTGTTATTCTGCACTAATTGAAACTGCTATCATTATTTTTCAACTGACTGAATTAGATAGATATCATATATTGATTAATACATGGTATTTATTTTTGGGTTTCAAACCGTAGTGGTAAACATTTAAGACTGGCTAAGTTTCCAATCATTATCGTTGTATCAGTCATATAATTTTGGGAAAAAATCATATCAGCAGTCAAAGGACTTGATTGTTAAAGTTAACTTCCTGTGTCTATTAGCGTGCGCGCACACACATACACATATAACATTAGTAATAGTTTGTTTGAAAAAAACACATATTGTTACACAATTTGACAAACAATAAACATATTCAACCAAGACAACTGTTTCTTTACTGTCTGTATCAATCCTACATGATTTTTCAGTTTTCTATATTCATTTGTAATATGTCATGTTATTTGTAGGAGTTTTTCATTTGCCTTTCCCTTCCACTCAATTTTATTAATTAAGACTTTGTTAAACCAATGTATGTAATTATGTTTTATATCGGTTTAAAGCTGAAAATTGTTTAAGCAAAATTTATTTATGTATTGGTGGTGTTATGATGTTTAATTTGTTTTGGATAATTGATTTTTATTTGACTTTGTCTTCCACAATATTATGGCCTACTTCTATCATGTTAGTTTCCCAAACTTTTATTTTAAAAATCTTTGTTACATTTATCTTTTCTTGTACATGTTATTGCTACTAATTATCATTATCACCGTACGGCATTCATATTAGTTTGTATGTTATGATATAACTTTCATACCAATTTTTTGTGTTTCATTGTATTTGCAATATTTAAAAAATTACGTGCTTGGTTTTAACTATAATTGGCATTTGGTCAGTATACTCTTATCCACCAAATCTTTACCCTCTTCTTTTCTATTTTATGGATGCATGAAGAAAAAAATATATGAATAGTCCAAATTATTTCCATAATTATTTTAGTGCGTACTTGTCAAGTATAATACACCACAAGGATCGTGTAATGTGACAAACAATATTCCACGTATAAAGTAATAGCTAATCACAGAACAATAAAATCGAAGATGCAGTAAAAAGGAAAATCACATCAGGGATTTTTATACTGGTTCGGAGCACCATCCTACGTCTAGTCCCAGACCTCTCTCTGGATTTTCACTAAACAACTACCTCGCTTCACCCGGAGGAATAGGTTCACAACACCCGAGCAGTCGAACGTGATTTCACGCCTCTTGCACATGAGGACTTCACAATTTTGCCTCTCACAACAACGAGGACTTCACACAAGATGAGTATACTTGTAATTTAACAATGTGTGTTATTAATAACACGAATTTGTCAATTCTTGTACAACCTTCCTATAATCTTATTCTCAAATAGAATTTGAATTCGTGAAGATATGGAAGATGATATCGTGTTGGAATCAAAAGAATTATATGTAGATTCTAGGATTCAACAGCGATATAAAAAGATTATGAGCTTTTGAGTGCTTTGAATGATCAAAAATGAAACCAGCAATAGATAGAATAGATAGAAAGAAGATTTCATGTTGTATACATAGAGGATAAGGAGTTGCAATCATTGGTGAAGACAAGTATTGAATAGAAATGATTTTTGATGAAAAGAAAAGGAAGCAACCATTGATGAATGAAGATGTATGTACGAAGAGTTGCTTTCAGTTCGTAGACCAGTCGACAGGTAAAAAAATAACCAGTAGACTGGTATTTGAATATATATATACATTATATACATGTATGCACGTTCATTGTGCATTTCTGCACAGAAACGGTCAACCGTATAATTTGAAACCGGTCGACCGGTTTCTGACATTATGCATAATGAATGTGCATTCATATATATACATATATATTCAAACTACTGAGGTATATGATTACTTAAGAATAGATTTTAACAATTTTAACACAACTAAATCACTAAATAATCAACCTCTATCTTTCAATACCATTAAATCTCTTCTTTTTGTCGATCTTGAACTTCTCCTTGTCATTAATCAAAATGCCATGAATTCCTTGATTCAACATTCTCCCCCTTTTTGATTGATGACAACATAGTTGTGAAAGTGTTTATAACTCCCCCTAAATATATACTCACCCTGAAATACATATTTAAAAGAATCTGCAAAACATATTGTTAGTAACATTTTTCTCCCCCTTTGTCATCGACAAAAAGGAGTAGTGATCACAAAAATATCATAACTAAAGCTTGAAAAAAAATAAAGATTGTAGCATACAATACACACCAGACATAACATAATCAAGTCATGTACCTAAGAGTCAATACGTAAAAACCCAAAATAAATACAGCACTACTTATGTACAAGTGCTGATATAAGTCTTGCATAAAAATAAAAAACATAGTATCCTAAAGCGAGATTGAAAATGAACTACTGAGATGGAGAGTCGGATTCCGTAGCATCTCAATCAATCTCTTTGTTTCCTCCTTCTTCCTTGTCTCCTTCGTCTTCGTTTTTTCCTTCGTCTTCGTCCTTGGTCTCAGATGCCCCACGACCACGTCCAACAGTTGCTTCAGAACTTGTGCCTTCCTCGGATGATGACCGTGTAAATGTAGGAGGCATGGGACGTTTTCCAGGGTCTTGTATTTGGGTAGAGGAGGAGGACAATGCACAAGAAATTGCATCCTAAAGAATACCAAAGAAAGTCTTAAGTTTCGAGAAGCGTTTATCGAGCTTTGTATCCGAACGTTCGAGTTTGGTGTCGGTACGTTTAAGTCTCGCTTCGAGAAGGAATTTGTTCCTTGCAATTTGTGCTAGTGAATCTTTTGTAGACGATGATGGTTGAAGGAGTTTGACCTCTTCCGGTTTAGGTTTTGGGGCCTTAGAAGAAGTGGTTTCATGGGGAACTTGGTGTGGATATTGTTCGAAAGGAATGATATTCACACAAGGTTCAGAAAGCTTCATTCTTTTTCCAGTTGCTTTATCGATGCACTTTGGCTTGGAGATTTTAGACTCGCAATACTTGAGACCACAATCGAGTAAAAACCTCATGACATATTCATTGTAAAAAATATATGGTCTTGTGCGATCATTCACAAGCAAAATTTCATCAAAAATCATGCTTATCCAGTTAATCTCTATATCTCCATATATCGCATATAATGCCTTGAAATTCTGTAACAATCCGAAAATCTGGGCCAGTTTAAAATTTTTATTTTGGCAATTTTAGCGAATTTTGATTATTTAAAATGAATCATTTTAAATAATATCGGCGAGAAAAATGTTTTGAATAGAATTCGATCGTATATATTATATACGTCGTCGTTAGAATATAAATAATTATATATAATTATAAATAGAATTGAAAATGGCGCGGTAGTTCGATAATTCGATTTCAAACTTCAATTGAATGTACCGGGTGCAAAACAATCCGGATTTTAGTGAAACCAAAAATAATAGGATCTAATTGATAATATCTTTCTAAGAATCCGAAAAATCAAAATTTCATAGCGGGGATAAAAAGATATGTCCAGTTGAAAATTCTGAATAGTCGCTATGAAATTCAGGCCCTTAAAAATGGAAATTTTGCAAACAACCTCGGATTTCGACGAAACCACTTTTGTTGGATCCGTGATGTAAAGTTATTGCTAAGTTTCAAATTTCATAATTTTTCGAATCAATATGTGAGCGTGGCAAAGGAAAATGTGTTTGACCAGTTCTAGTTGATTTTAATCGACTGGAAAATGGCTATTTTTCCAACGGTCTCAGAATTCGACGAAACTAGTTTTGTTAGGACCGTATCGTCAATACAAAGCTAGAAACAATTTTTATGGAATTTTTCGAGTTAGTATGTGACCCCAGTAAATTGAGATGCGCGTTCAAATTCAATATATAGAGTTATATGTTGATTTTGACGGAAACTGATCGAAATGGTCGAATCAGCTTACGATACATATCCCATTGTGTTCGGAATGGGGGTAATTAGCTATGGGCAACAGGCGGTGGGCCTCGTTTAGAGGTCGTATGAAAAGGTTTCTTTTTGAAATTAAATAGTTATATTAAAAAATCTTCACTCTCTCTCCTCTCTCTTTAATCCTTCTGCCCCCCCCCCCCCCCCCCGATTCATTTCTGAGCGAACAGAAAAAAAAATAGAGGAGGGCGGAACCCTAGCCGCCAGGCGTCGCGACGCCGCATCCCCCCCAAGTCGCCTCCGCCATTACCCCCCCCCCCCCTCCTGGAGCCTCGCGATACCCCCCCCCCTCCTGGAGCCTCGCGATACCCCCCCCCCCCCTGGAGCCTCGCGATACCCCCCTGCCTCGACTGACGCGTCGCACCCCCTGCCTCGACTGACGCGCAGCACCCCCCTCTCCAGTTTCCGTCTGTAAGTTTTTATTTATTTTATTTATTTTTTAAATTTTCAGTTATCGTTCTATTTGATTTTAAAACTGATTTTTAGATTTGAAAACTGAAATCTATTTGATTTTTAAAAATAGATTTTTAAAAATGAAAAGGCAAGATTTTTAACATGAAGTTAAAGCGATAAAAATCAGATTTTTAACATGAAGTTAAAGCGATAAAAATTCGATTTTTATATATTGAATAGCGAAGTAAAAATTCGATTTTTATATATAGAATAGCATAGTAAAAATTCGATTTTTATAAATTGAATAGCAAAGTAAAAATTCGATTTTTATATATAGAATAGCATAGTAAAAATTCGATTTTTATATATTGAATAGCGAAGTAAAAATGTGATTTTTACATACGTAGAGAATACGGGCAGTGAAAAGTGACAAGAGGCAAGAACGACGAAGATTTCTACCTAAGAAGAGTCGTGGGATTGGATTAGCTAATCGGTGAGAATTTCTCACTCTTTGATTTAATTTTCTAGTTATATAGATATACTAGGATGCAGACGGTGTTTAGTAGCACCCGACACCCGTCGTCCACAGACCATGGATGGCTTGTATGCTTGTTTGTTTAATTTTGATGTGTAGTTGATTGTGTGATGTGATGTGAAATGAAATAAAATATTTATATAGTTAAAAATATTTTATAGTTAAAAATATTTTATAGTTAAAAATAGAATTTTTAACGTATATATGAAATGAAATAAAAATAAACAAATCGGACAATTTGTTTATATACACGCATTTGACTGATATTGATTGGGATGATAAATTTTACACATCGCCCAACTGCACAAATAAAATCTGTGTTTGATTGTTTGAAACCCCACACGGGTATTGGGATGATATATGACATACACTAATCCCAATAGTTAGTTGTATGTCGATCGATAGATTGACAAACTGTTATAAGCGTTGAATATTTACATGTGTTGTAGAAAATCCATATAATTAACATTATATGGTAATTGTTTGGGCCTCATTCCAGTTTTGAAATAAAATATTTGAAATAAAATATTAGAAATAGAAATATTTGGATAGAAATATTTGAAGTAGAATATTTGAAAATCGAAATATATGAAGCCGCGTTGATAGATTGACGCTATTTTGACGTGAACGATATTTATATCGATTTTATTCAAATTGAAGTGAATATTAAAGTGAATTGAAATTCAAATTTAATTGAATTGATTTGAAATTCAAAATAAACTGAAATGGTTTGAAATTCGAATAGAATTGAAATCGTTTTGAAATGAATTCTAATAGAATTGAAATCGTTTTAAAATGAATTCGAATAGGAATTGAATAGAAATGAATTTGAATTAATTTGAAATTCAAATTGAAATGAAAACGAATGGAAATTGAATTAAAAATCGTTTTGAAAATAAAATCGACGAAGTATATATTATATATATCATATATATAATATAATGGCCTGAATAGAACGCGCCGCGGTAGTTCGCGAATTTCGACCATTGACTTCGAACAGATATCACGGGAGATCTGACCGTCGGATTCTCCTAAAACCGGAACCGTTGGGTTCGTATCGAAAAGAGCTTTCTAACGAATATTAGAAATTTGAAATCTAACGGTTGGATTTGGAATTATGTCCAAATAAAATTTGAAAAAGGTCGCTGTAAGTGCAGTTCGATGACCGTTGATGGAAATCGACTGTACGGGCCTTGATAAAATTATTAAAAATAGTAATAATTTGTGTAAAATCATAAGAAATGATTTAGAAAGGATTGGAATGAAAAACTCCATATTTGAAAAGATAAAAATAGATTTTTATCGAAATGAACTAGTTTTGAACTAGAATTATAATTCTATTTATTTTTAAATAAATAAATTGAATTTGAAAAGGGTTTTAAAAATAACCAGAATTTCCAATGATTGCATTGGAGTGGATTTGAATCGAAATTGTCTTCGGAATATTTCGATGTTGGAATTTGTGATTATACAGATGTTGTTATGGAAATTTGAAAGATATATATTTATATCGTTATTTCCCATACGACATTTGTTAATCGTAGAATTTGATATTGAATATAAGCCGATATATTTTCTATTCAGAGCCTTGTATTGAATATCAAATGTGATTTGGGTTTGTCGTGAATGGTGTCTTCACTAACACTGTTCTTGAACCCAGTGGAGAAAAGATTAAATCTTTTTATTTAGATTTAATGAAGTGTACCAATTAAATAATATTTAATTGAAATTGAATTGATATTGATTTTTGGGTTTATCGTGGACAATGTTTTAAATAACACTCGTTCTTTAACCCGATAATTAATGGAATGTGGTTTTGGGTTTATCGTGAACCGTGTTTTTAGATGACACTAATTCTTTAACCCAGTTAACGATTAAAACTAAGTGGAGTTTTAATGAATCTTTAATCAGATTGAAATGATCGAGAATGGAGTATCACCAGTTTTGCCCCAGGCGATAGTTAAATCTTTAATTAGATTTAAACGTGAAATGGTAATTGAATTTACCGATAACACCGTGGTGTTAGATATGAAGTATTACCAGTTTTACTTCATGGGATGAATAGGTTGGGATTGGGAAATTAAAACAAATGATTACTTCGTTAAGGTTCGTTAATCCCGACTAGTTGAATCGAAATTCAAAAGAAGATTAAAGAATAAATTCAAGGAATTTATCTTTGATAAAATTAATGTGAACCTTTCCCTATGAATGTGAAATTTAGAAACTAACTGTCAGTTAGCCAAGCAGAATGGTTTTCTGGATATTGATCTGATGTTCTTTTCGGCCTTCGGGGTTAATATTTGGGGAATTATTCCCTTGCTTAATTTACAGTTAGTGACTGATGAATTGGAATGAGGCGTATGTTGTTTTTGTGTAACACTTATTTAAAATATACGCGAGTTATTCGGAAAGACCGGGTTTATCCCATTCTGAATAACTGATACGACGATAAGTCGAAGATGAAGACGATGGTCGAAGACCGGAGGTCTTCACGTCGTTTGGGTGATTACTTATGATCTTGATTGGGCTGTACACCCAAGAAGATGGAAACAGTTGGTGATCGTCCAGACGTACTTGGAGATCGATGGATATGCGGGGTATTAGGTGCCTCCGGTTTCGTTCAGACCCAGAACGAACGTGTAAATGGACTGTGTGTCTGACATTGGATTTCATTTTGTGTGACTGATATCGGTTGCATAGAGTGGTTCGCCTGTGTGGCATGCTAAGATGCAAATGATCAAGGCTTCTGTTGAAAAGCAAAGTCTTGTGGTGATGATTAAAGCACAGCCTGTGTGGCATAGCTTTGTGTAACGTTGATTCGCGAGCCTCACACCCCGGTTGTGAACCAAAAACTGGAGAGGACTTCAGGGAGGGCATGCGTTTCTTTCTAGCTCGGGTGGTGTCAGTGACCTACCATCCCTGGCATTTATATACTTTTCACCTGTGTGGTTGTTGCTATTGCGAGGCGCCTCGGTTTGATCGGACGATCCGGGTCCGATGGAGTCATTCGTTGGCTCATTTACGCCCCAAAGGGCGGGGAAACGTAGTGTTCAGACATAATAATCCACATCGGTGGACCGGCCCTGTCGCTCCATGGGGCAGTTGCGGTTGTTCTTGAGGCTCAGGCTAGACAGTCTCGAATTGGTAGAGGACGATCCCTGGCCTCGGTTCGCAGACGGAAACCAAACTTCCAAATACGTGACATTTGTGGTTTTATTTGTAGAACCTAGTATGGTGACATAGTGGGATGGGACGCTTATGCCGCCTATGATTGATACTTATGATTTGAAGTTGTTTTATACATTATGCACTTATAATAGTATCAAATGATTTGTTTTAAACGTATCAAGCATTCTTGGCTATTATAAGGAAAAAACCCTATCCTCCGGCTTGCGTTGCATTGTGTGATGGGAACTAGGTCTTATAATAGCTTCATTTTTCTTTATTTAGCATTGCGCTGTTTGTTGTTATGCACTGGTTCTTGGGAGGAAACTCGTTCCGTGTTATACGGCGTGGTCCCTTGATTTACCTAACTTTAAAATAAAGATTGATAACTGTTTTAGTTCTCACACCAGTCCTATGACTGACCTGGAGTTTATTGTTTTGACCTAAACTCTGGGTGCCCTTATTTTGACACGGGCAGCTAGTAGTTTTGGTTTTGCAGATTTATATTCACAGGATCCTGGTTTACAGCTGGAATGATATCCGGAAAGCTTTGTATCCGTATATCTCTTTCTAGTTGTGCATTGTATTATTTTCCGCCGCTATGTATTTAAATATAATTTAAATCTATGATATTTCTATGTAATATTTATTCATTTATACTCTGTATATTCTTGTATTCTGATGCATTATTGTAATATACAATGAAATGTTCTTCCGTCTGAGTTCTGTTGTGGCTTGTTCTCGAACTATCCGCGCTTTCCTAAACGGGGAAGTTGCGGGTTTTTATAGTTGGTATCGGAGCTTTGGTTTACAAAGCTTAGAGGATAGGACACATTAGAACCATACGAAAGAATTCATCAGATATTGGGTTAGTAATATCCAATGGGAATGACTTGTTAGAGATGGGATCAGTAGTATCCTAGAAAGAGTGTGAAGAGTATATTTTTAAAATGAAAGCCAATTTTGTTTTGAAATTTAAACCATTTCATACGTATTTGAATATTTACTCTACATAGATTTGGACAATCCGATATATAAAGATTTTGCATATATGTCTTGCAAACGTGTATTCGAAGTTTTAATATACTGGATAGTTATAGAATCATACTCTAGTGCCCGGGATAATTCTGGTAACGGGGCACCGTCGCCAGTATTTATCTTCGAGTTTCGAAAGTGAGATTTCTATAAATTTCCAATTGACTGGTGTGAGAACCGAAACTAGATAGGGCTTATCGTTGTGAATTGGCATCAAAAACAAGATTTTCAGTATATATATCAAAATTATGGATTTGAAACTCTAATCCACTAATTGATTGATGTTTGTGTTGTTTGTTTATTTGTTTGATAATTTTGAACCATATAGCCAAATTGTATCAAATAGTGAATTGTATTGAAAATTGGTCGCATTTGCTTGCATATACATGTACTTACATTGAACAGGTCATAGCAAGGAGGCTAGAGCAGAGAATAAAATTTGTTTGCCCGACAAATAGGTACATGTTTATCATAATTTACTGTTTTGTTTGGGTGATGATGATTTTATGAGCCTATTGGCTAGCCACTTGGCTTTTTCTTTTTCTTTTTGAGATCAGAAGGCCTGTATGGCAATTTCGGGATTTTCCCGTGGCTCCCGGTGCAGGGGAGGTTATGGCGAAATTTTTCAAAAATTTAGGGTGTTAGCCAAATTTTTGAATTAAAAATTCTCAGAAACTGAAAAGTTGGAGAATGGAAGCCAGATCGAACGTAGAGTTGATTAATCAAACCACTTTCGACTTTGTTCCTTTTCGGGGACGAAAAGTTTTAAGTGGGGGAGATTGTAACAACCAGAAAATCTGGGCCAGTTTAAAATTTTTATTTTGGCAATTTTAGCGAATTTTGATTATTTAAAATGAATCATTTAAAATAATATCGGCGAGAAAAATGTTTTGAATAGAATTCGATCGTATAAATTATATACGTCGTCGTTAGAATATAAATAATTATAAATAGAATTGAAAATGGCGCGGTAGTTCGATAATTCGATTTCAAACTTCAATTGAATGTACCGGGTGCAAAACAATCCGGATTTTAGTGAAACCAAAAATAATAGGATCTAATTGATAATATCTTTCTAAGAATCCGAAAAATCAAAATTTCATAGCGGGGATAAAAAGATATGTCCAGTTGAAAATTCTGAATAGTCGTTATGAAATTCAGGCCCTTAAAAATGGAAATTTTGCAAACGACCTCGAATTTCGACAAAACCGCTTTTGTTGGATCCGTGATGTAAAATTATTGCTAAGTTTCAAATTTCATAATTTTTCGAATCAATATGTGAGCGTGGCAAAGGAAAATGTGTTTGACCAGTTCTAGTTGATTTTAATCGACTGGAAAATGGCTATTTTTCCAACGGTCTCAGAATTCGACGAAACTAGTTTTGTTAGGACCGTATCGTCAATACGAAGCTAGAAACAATTTTTCTGGAATTTTTCGAGTTAGTATGTGACCCCAGTAAATTGAAATGCGCGTTCAAATTCAATATATAGAGTTATATGTTGATTTTGACGGAAACTGATCGAAATGGTCGAATCAGCTTACGATACATATCCCATTGTGTTCGGAATGGGGGTAATTAGTTATGGGCGACAGGCGGTGGGCCTCGTTTAGAGGTCGTATGAAAAAGTTATTTTTTGAAATTAAATAATTAAATAAAAAAATCCTCACTCCCACTCCTCTCTCTTTAATCCTTTTGCCCCCCCCCCATTCATTTCTGAGCGAACAGAAAAAAAAAAAAAAAGAGGAGCGCAAAACCCTAGCTGCCAGGCATCGCGACGCCGCACCCCCCCCCTAAGTCGCCTCCGCCGTTACCCCCCCCCCCCTCCTGGAGCCTCGCGATACCCCCCCCCCTCCTGGAGCCTCGCGATACCCCCCCCCCCCTCCTGGAACCTCGCGATACCCCCTTGCCTCGACTGACACGCCGCACCCCCTGCCTCGACTGACGCGCAACACCCCCCTCTCCAGTTTTCATCTGTAAGTTTTTATTTATTTTTCAAATTTTCAGTTATCGTTCTATTTGATTTTAAAACTGATTTTTAGATTTGAAAACTGAAATCTATTTGATTTTTAAAAATAGATTTTTAAAAATGAAAAGGCAAGATTTTTAACATGAAGTTAAAGCGATAAAAATCAGATTTTTAACATGAAGTTAAAGCGATAAAAATTCGATTTTTATATATTGAATAGCGAAGTAAAAATTCGATTTTTATATATAGAATAGCATAGTAAAAATTCAATTTTTATAAATTGAATAGCAAAGTAAAAATTCGATTTTTATATATAGAATAGCATAGTAAAAATTCGATTTTTATATATTGAATAGCGAAGTAAAAATGTGATTTTTACATACATAGAGAATACGGGCAGTGAAAAGTGACAAGAAGCAAGAACGACGAAGATTTCTACCTAAGAAGAGTCGTGGGATTGGATTAGCTAATCGGTGAGAATTTCTCACTCTTTGATTTAATTTTCTAGTTATATATATATATATATACTAGGATGCAGACGGTGTTTAGTAGCACCCGACACCCATCGTCCACAGACCATGGACGGCTTGTATGCTTGTTTGTTTAATTTTGATGTGTAGTTGATTGTGTGATGTGATGTGAAATGAAATAAAATATTTATATAGTTAAAAATATTTTATAGTTAAAAATAGAATTTTTAACGTATATATGAAATGAAATAAAAATAAACAAATCGGACGATTTGTTTATATACACGCATTTGACTGATATTGATTGGGATGATAAATTTTACACATCGCCCAACTGCACAAATAAAATCTATGTTTGATTGTTTGAAACCCCACATGGGTATTGGGATGATATATGACATACACTAATCCCAATAGTTAGTTGTATGTCGATCGTTAGATTGACAAACTGTTATAAGCGTTGAATATTTATATTTGATGCTTATACAGTGTAGAATGCACTTTGGATGATGGTTGATTGTTCATCGTTGTTATTGAATACATGTGTTGTAGAAAATCCATATAATTAACTTTATATGGTAATTGTTAGGGCCTCATTCCAGTTTTGAAATAAAATATTTGAAATAAAATATTAGAAATAGAAATATTTGGATAGAAATTTGAAATAAAATATTTGAAGTAGAATAATTGAAAATCGAAATATATGAAGCCGCGTTGATAGATTGACGTCATTTTGACGTGAACGATATTTATATCGATTTTATTCAAATTGAAGTGAATATTAAAGTGAATTGAAATTCGAATTTAATTGAATTGATTTGAAATTCGAAATAAACTGAAATGGTTTGAAATTCGAACAGAATTGAAATCGTTTTGAAATGAATTCGAATAGAATTGAAATCGTTTTGAAATGAATTCGAATAGAATTGAAATAGAATTGAAATCGTTTTAAAATGAATTCGAACAGGAATTGAATAGAAATGAATTTGAATTGAAATTGAATTAATTTGAAATTCAAATTGAAATGAAAACGAATGGAAACTGAATTAAAAATCGTTTTGAAAAGAAAATCGACGAAGTATATATTATATATATATAATATAATGGCCTGAATAGAACGCGCCGTGTCGCGGCAGTTCGCGAATTTCGACCATTGACTTCAAACGGATATTACGGGAGATCCGACCGTCGGATTCTCCTAAAACCAGAACCGTTGGGTTCGTATCGAAAAGATCTTTCTAACGAATATTAGAAATTTGAAATCTAACGGTTGGATTTGGAATTATGTCCAAATCAAATTTGAAAAAGATCGCTGTAAGTGCAGTTCGATGACCGTTGATGGAAATCGACTGTACGGGCCTTGATAAAATTATTAAAAATAGTAACAATTTGTGTAAAATCATAAGAAATGATTTAGAAAGGATTGGGATGAAAAACTCCATATTTGAAAAGATAAAAATAGATTTTTATCGAAATGAACTAGTTTTGAACCAGAATTATAATTCTATTTATTTTTAAATAAATAAATTGAATTTGAAAAGGGTTTTAAAAATAACCAGAATTTCCAATGATTGCATTGGAGTGGATTTGAATCGAAATTGTCTTCGGAATATTTTGATGTTGGAATTCGTGATTATACAGATGTTGTTATGGAAATTTGAAAGATATATATTTATATCGTTATTTCCCATACGACATTTGTTAATCGTAGAATTTGATATTGAATATAAGCCGATATATTTTCTATTCAGAGCCTTGTATTGAATATCAAATGTGATTTGGGTTTGTCGTGAATGGTGTCTTCACTAACACTGTTCTTGAACCCAGTGGAGAAAAGATTAAATCTTTTTATTTAGATTTAATGAAGTGTACCAATTAAATAATATTTAATTGAAATTGAATTGATATTGATTTTTGGGTTTATCATGGACAATGTTTATAATAACACTCGTTCTTTAACCCGATAATTAATAGAATGCGGTTTTTTGTTTATCGTGAACCGTGTTTTTAGATGACACTAATTCTTTAACCCAGTTAACGATTAAAACTAAGTGGAGTTTTAATGAATCTTTAATCAGATTGAAATGATCGAGAATGGAGTATCACCAGTTTTGCTCCAGGCGATAGTTAAATCTTTAATTAGATTTAAACGTGAAATGGTAATTGAATTTACCGATAACACCGTGGTGTTAGATATGAAGTATTACCAGTTTTACTTCATGGGATGAATAGGTTGGGATTGGGAAATTAAAACAAATGATTACTTCGGTAAGGTTCGTTAATCCTGACTAGTTGAATCGAAATTCAAAAGAAGATTAAAGAATAAATTCAAGGAATTTATCTTTGATATAATTAATGGGAACCTTTCCCTATGAATGTGAAATTTAGAAACTAACTGTCAGTTAGCCAAGCAGAATGGTTTCCTGGATATTGATCTGATGTTGGTTTCGGCCTTCGGGGTTAATATTTGGGGAATTATTCTCTTGCTTAATTTACAGTTAGTGACTGATGAATTGGAATGAGGCGTATGTTGTGTTTGTGTAACACTTATTTAAAATATACACGAGTTATTCGGAAAGACCGGGTTTATCCCATTCTGAATAACTGATACGATGATAAGTCGAAGATGAAGACGATGGTCAAAGACCGGAGGTCTTCACGTCGTTTGGGTGATTACTGATGATCTTGATTGGGCTGTACACCCAAGAAGATGGAAACAGTTGGTGATCGTCCAGACGTACTTGGAGATCGTTGGATATGCGGGGTACTAGGTGCCTCCGGTTTCGTTCAGACCCAGAACGAACGTGTAAATGGACTGTGTGTCTGACATTGGATTTCATTTTGTGTGACTGATATCGGTTGCATAGAGTGGTTCGCCTGTGTGGCATGCTAAGATGCAAATGATCAAGGCTTCTATTGAAAAGCAAAGTCTTGTGGTGATGATCAAAGCACAACCTGTGTGGCATAGCTTTGTGTAACGTTGATTCGCGAGCCTTACACCCCGGTTGTGAACCAAAAACGGGAGAGGACCTCAGGGAGGGAATGCGTTTCTTTCTAGCTAGGGTGGTGTCAGTGACCTACCAGCCTTGACATTTATATACTTTTCACCTGTGTGGTTGTTGTTGTTGCGAGGCGCCTCGGTTTGATCGGACGATCCGGGTCCGATGGAGTCATTCGTTGGCTCATTTACGCCCCAAAGGGTGGGAAAACGTAGTGTTCAGACATAATAATCCACATCGGTGGACCAGCCCTATCGCTCCAAGGGGCAGTTGCGGCTGTTCCTGAGGCTCGGGCTAGACAGTCTCGAATCGGTAGAGGACGATCCCTAGCCTCGGTTCGCAGACGGAAACCAAACTTCCAAATACGTGACATTTGTGGTTTTATTTGTAGAACCTAGTATGGTGACATAGTGGGATGGGGCGCTTATGCCGCCTATGATTGATACTTATGATTTGAAGTTGTTTTATACACTATGCACTTATAATAGTATCAAATGATTTGTTTTAAACGTATCAAGCATTCTTGGCTATTATAAGGAAAAAACCCTATCGTCCGGCTTGCGTTGCATTGTGTGATGGGAACTGGGTCTTATAATAGCTTCATTTTTCTTTATTTAGCATTGCGCGGTTTGTTGTTATGCACTGTTTCTTGGGAGGAAACCCGTTCCGTGTTATACGGCGTGGTCCCTTGATTTACCTAACTTTAAAATAAAGATTAATAACTGTTTTAGTTCTCACACCAGTCCCATGACTGGTCTGGAGTTTATTGTTTTGACCAAAACTCTGGGTGCCCTTATTTTGACACAGGCAGCTAGTAGTTTTGGTTTTGCAGATTTATATTCACAGGATCCTGGTTTACAGCTGGAATGATATCTGGAAAGCTTTGTATCTGTATATCTCTTTCTAGTTGTGCATTGTATTATTTTCCGCCGCTATGTATTTAAATGTAATTTAAATCTCTGATATTTCTATGTAATATTTATTCATTTATACTCTGTATATTCTTGTATTCTGATGCATTGTTGTAATATACAATGAAATGTTCTTCCGTCTGCGTTCTGTTGTGGCTTGTTCTCGAACTATCCGCGCTTTCCTAAACGGGGAAGTTGCGGGGTTTTACAGTTGGTATCGGAGCTTTGGTTTACAAAGCTTAGAGGACTGGACACATTAGAACCATACGAAAGAATTCATCAGATATTGGGTTAGTAATATCCAATGGGAATGACTTGTTAGAGATGGGATCAGTAGTATCCTAGAACGAGTGTGAAGAGTATATTTTTAAAATGAAATCCAATTTTGTTTTGAAATTTAAACCATTTCATACGTATTTGAATATTTACTCTATATAGATTTGGACAATCCGATATATAAAGATTTTGCATATATGTCTTGCAAACGTGTATTCGAAGTTTTAATATACTGGATAGTTATAGAATCATACTCTAGTGCCCGGGGATAATTCTGGTAACGGGGCACCATCACCAGTATTTATCTTCGAGTTTCGAAAGTGAGATTTCTATAAATTCCAATTGACTGGTGTGAGAACCGAAACTAGATAGGGCTTATCGTTGTGAATTGGCATCAAAAACAAGATTTTCAGTATATATATATCAAAATTATGGATTTGAAACTCTAATCCACTAATTGATTGATGTTTGTGTTGTTTGTTTATTTGTTTGATAATTTTGAACCATATAGCCAAATTGTATCAAATAGTGAATTGTATTGAAAATTGGTCGCATTTGCTTGCATATACATGTACTTACATTGAACATGTCATAGCAAGGAGGCTGGAGCAGAGAATAAAATTTGTTTGCCCGACAAATAGGTACATGTTTATCCTAATTTACTGTTTTGTTTGGGTGATGATGATTTTATGAGCCTATTGGCTAGCCGCTTGGCTTTTTCTTTTTCTTTTTCTTTTTCTTTTTCTTTTTGAGATCAGAAGGTCTGTATGGCAATTTCGGGATTTTCCTGTGGCTCCCGGTGCAGGGGAGGTTATGGCGAAATTTTTCGAAAATTTAGGGTGTTAGCCAAATTTTTGAAAAATTTGAAAATTCTCAGAAACTGAAAAGTTGGAGAATGGAAGCCAGATCGAACGTAGAGTTGATTAATCAAACCACTTTCGACTTTGTTCCTTTTCGGGGATGAAAAGTTTTAAGTGGGGGAGATTGTAACAACCCGAAAATCTGGGCCAGTTTAAAATTTTTATTTTGGCAATTTTAGCGAATTTTGATTATTTAAAATGAATCATTTTAAATAATATCTGCGAGAAAAATGTTTTGAATAGAATTCGATCGTATATATTATATACGTTGTCGTTAGAATATAAATAATTATATATAATTATAAATAGAATTGAAAATGGCGCGGTAGTTCGATAATTCGATTTCAAACTTCAATTGAATGTACCGGGTGCAAAACAATCCGGATTTTAGTGAAACTAAAAATAATAGGACCTAATTGATAATATCTTTCTAACGAATCCGAAAAATCAAAATTTCATAGCGGGGATAAAAAGATATGTCCAGTTGAAAATTCTGAATAGTCGCTATGAAATTCAGGCCCTTAAAAATGGAAACTTTGCAAACGACCTCAGATTTCGACGAAACCACTTTTGTTGGATCCGTGATGTAAAGTTATTGCTAAGTTTCAAATTTCATAATTTTTCGAATCAATATGTGAGCGTGGCAAAGGAAAATGTGTTTGACCAGTTTCAGTTGATTTTAATCGACTGGAAAATGGCTATTTTTCCAACGGTCTCAGAATTCGACGAAACTAGTTTTGTTAGGACCGTATCGTCAATACGAAGCTAGAAACAATTTTTCTGGAATTTTTCGAGTTAGTATGTGACCCCAGTAAATTGAAATGCGCGTTCAAATTCAATATATAGAGTTATATGATGATTTTGACGGAAACTGATCGAAATGGTCGAATCAGCTTACGATACATATCCCATTGTGTTCGGAATGTGGGTAATTAGCTATGGGCGATAGGCGGTGGGCCTCGTTTAGAGGTCGTATGAAAAAGTTGCTTTTTGAAATTAAATAATTAAATATAAAAAATCCTCACTCACTCTCATCTCTCTTTAATCCTTCTGCCCCCCTCCCCCCCCCCCCCCCCGATTCATTTCTGAGCGAACAGGAAAAAAAAGAGAGGAGGGCGGAACCCTAGCCGCCAAGCGTCGCGACGCCGCACCCCCTCCCCCCCAAGTCGCCTCCGTCGTTACCCCCCCCCCCCCCCCTCTTGGAGCCTCGCGATACCCCCCCCCCCCTCCTGGAGCCTCGCGATACCCCCCCCCCCCTCCTGGAGCCTCGCGATACCCCCCTCCCCCCTCCTGGAGCCTCGCGATACCCCCCTTGCCTCGACTGACGTGCCACACCCCCTGCCTCGACTGACGCGCAGCACCCCCCCCCCCCCTCTCTCCAGTTTTCGTCTGTAAGTTTTTATTTATTCATTTTATTTATTTTTCAAATTTTCAGTTATCGTTCTATTTGATTTTAAAACTGATTTTTAGATTTGAAAACTGAAATCTATTTGATTTTTAAAAATAGATTTTTAAAAATGAAAAGGAAAGATTTTTAACATGAAGTTAAAGCGATAAAAATCAGATTTTTAACATGAAGTTAAAGCGATAAAAATTTGATTTTTATATATTGAATAACGAAGTAAAAATTCGATTTTTATATATAGAATAGCATAGTAAAAATTCGATTTTTATAAATTGAATAGCAAAGTAAAAATTCGATTTTTATATATAGAATAGCATAGTAAAAATTCGATTTTTATATATTGAATAGCGAAGTAAAAATGTGATTTTTACATACGTAGAGAATACAGGCAGTGAAAAGTGACAAGAGGCAAGAACGGCGAAGATTTCTACCTAAGAAGAGTCGTGGGATTGGATTAGCTAATCGGTGAGAATTTCTCACTCTTTGATTTAATTTTCTAGTTATATATATATATACTAGGATGCAGACGGTGTTTAGTAGCACCCGACACCCATCGTCCACAGACCATGGACGGCTTGTATGCTTGTTTGTTTAATTTTGATGTGTAGTTGATTGTGTGATGTGATGTGAAATGAAATAAAATATTTATATAGTTAAAAATATTTTATAGTTAAAAATAGAATTTTTAACGTATATATGAAATGAAATAAAAATAAATAAATCGGACGATTTGTTTATATACACGCATTTGACTGATATTGATTGGGATGATAAATTTTACACATCGCCCAACTGCACAAATAAAATCTGTGTTTGATTGTTTCGGGTATTGGGATGATATATGACATACACTAATCCCAATAGTTAGTTGTATGTCGATCGATAGATTGACAAACTGTTATAAGCGTTGAATATTTATATTTGATGCTTATATAGTGTAGAATGCACTTTGGATGATGGTTGATTGTTCATCGTTGTTATTGAATACATGTGTTGTAGAAAATCCATATAATTAACATTATATGGTAATTGTTTGGGCCTCATTCCAGTTTTGAAATAAAATACTTGAAATAGAAATATTTGGATAGAAATATTTGAGATAAAATATTTGAAATAGAATATTTGAAAATCGAAATATATGAAGCCGCATTGACAGATTGACGCCATTTTGACGTGAACGATATTTATATCGATTTTATTCAAATTGAAGTGAATATTAAAGTGAATTGAAATTCGAATTTAATTGAATTGATTTGAAATTCGAAATAAACTGAAATGGTTTGAAATTCGAATAGAATTGAAATAGAATTGAAATCGTTTTGAAATGAATTCGAATAGAATTGAAATCATTTTGAAATGAATTCGAATAGAATTGAAATAGAATTGAAATCGTTTTAAAATGAATTCGAATAGGAATTGAATAGAAATGAATTTGAATTGAATTTGAATTAATTTGAAATTCAAATTGAAATGAAAACGAATGGAAATTGAATTAAAAATCGTTTTGAAAAGAAAATCGACGAAGTACATATTATATATATTATATATATATAATATAATGGCCTGAATAGAACGCGCCGTGCCGCGGCAGTTCGCGAATTTCGACCATTGACTTCGAACGGATATTACGGGAGATCCGACCGTCGGATTCTCCTGAAACCGGAACCGTTGGGTTCGTATCGAAAAGATCTTTCTAACGAATATTAGAAATTTGAAATCTAACGTTTGGATTTGGAATTATGTCCAAATCAAATTTGAAAAAGGTCGTTGTAAGTGCAGTTCGATGACCGTTGATGGAAATCGACTGTACGGGCCTTGATAAAATTATTAAAAATAGTAATAATTTGTGTAAAATCATAAGAAATGATTTAGAAATGATTGGGATGAAAAACTCCATATTTGAAAAGATAAAAATAGATTTTTATCGAAATGAACTAGTTTTGAACTAGAATTATAATTCTATTTATTTTTAAATAAATAAATTGAATTTGAAAAGGGTTTTAAAAATAACTAGAATTTCCAATGATTGCATTGGAGTGGATTTGAATCGAAATTGTCTTCGGAATATTTCGATGTTGGAATTCGTGATTATACAGATGTTGTTATGGAAATTTGAAAGATATATATTTATATCGTTATTTCCCACACGACATTTGTTAATCGTAGAATTTGATATTGAATATAAGCCAATATATTTTCTATTCAGAGCCTTGTATTGAATATCAAATGTGATTTGGGTTTGTCGTGAATGGTGTCTTCACTAACACTGTTCTTGAACCCAGTGGAGAAAAGATTAAATCTTTTTATTTAGATTTAATGAAGTGTACCAATTAAATAATATTTAATTGAAATTGAATTGATATTGATTTTTGGGTTTATCGTGGACAATGTTTTAAATAACACTCGTTCTTTAACCCGATAATTAATGGAATGTGGTTTTGGGTTTATCGTGAACCGTGTTTTTAGATGACACTAATTCTTTAACCCAGTTAACGATTAAAACTAAGTGGAGTTTTAATGAATCTTTAATCAGATTGAAATGATCGAGAATGGAGTATCACCAGTTTTGCTCCAGGCGATAGTTAAATCTTTAATTAGATTTAAACGTGAAATGGTAATTGAATTTACCGATAACACCGTGGTGTTAGATATGAAGTATTACCAGTTTTACTTCATGGGATGAATAGGTTGGGATTGGGAAATTAAAACAAATGATTACTTCGGTAAGGTTCGTTAATCCCGACTAGTTGAATCGAAATTCAAAAGAAGATTAAAGAATAAATTCAAGGAATTTATCTTTGATAAAATTAATGGGAATCTTTCCCTATGAATGTGAAATTTAGAAACTAACTATCAGTTAGCCAAGCAGAATGGTTTTCTGGATATTGATCTGATGTTCGTTTCGGCCTTCGGGGTTAATATTTGGGGAATTATTCTCTTGCTTAATTTACAGTTAGTGACTGATGAATTGGAATGAGGCGTATGTTGTGTTTGTGTAACACTTATTTAAAATATACGCGAGTTATTCGGAAAGACCGGGTTTATCCCATTCTAAATAACTGATACGACGATAAGTCGAAGATGAAGACGATGGTCGAAGACCGGAGGTCTTCACGTCGTTTGGGTGATTACTGATGATCTTGATTGGGTTGTACACCCAAGAAGATGGAAACAGTTGGTGATCGTCCAGATGTACTTGGAGATCGATGGATATGCGGGGTACTAGGTGCCTCCGGTTTCGTACAGACCCAGAACGAACGTGTAAATGGACTGTGTGTCTGACATTGGATTTCATTCTGTGTGACTGATATCGGTTGCATAGAGTGGTTTGCCTTTGTGGCATGCTAAGATGCAAATGATCAAGGCTTCTATTGAAAAGCAAAGTCTTGTGGTGATGATCAAAGCACAGCCTGTGTGGCATATCTTTGTGTAACGTTGATTCGCGAGCCTCACACCTCGGTTGTGAACCAAAAACGGGAGAGGACCTCAGGGAGGTCATGCGTTTCTTCCTAGCTAGGGTGGTGTCAGTGACTTACCAGCCCTGACATTTATATACTTTTCACCTGTGTGGTTATTGCTGTTGCGAGGCGCCTCGGTTTGATCGGACGATCCGGGTCTGATGGAGTCGTTCGTTGGCTCATTTACGCCCCCAAAGGGCGAGGAAAACGTAGTGTTCAGGCATAATAATCCACATCGGTGGACCGACCCTGTCGCTCCATGGGGGCAGTTACGGCTGTTCCTGAGGCTCGGGCTAGACAGTCTCGATTCGGTAGAGGACGATCCCTGGCCTCGGTTCGCAGACGGAAACCAAACTTCCAAATACGTGACATTTGTGGTTTTATTTGTAGAACCTAGTATGGTGACATAGTGGGATGGGGCGCTTATGCCGCCTATGATTGATACTTATGATTTGAAGTTGTTTTATACACTATGCACTTATAATAGTATCAAATGATTTTTTTTAAACGTATCAAGCATTCTTGGCTATTATAAGGAAAAAAACCCTATCCTCCGGGCGTTGCATTGTGTGATGGGAACTGGGTCTTATAATAGCTTCATTTTTCTTTATTTAGCATTGCACTATTTGTTGTTATGCACTGGTTCTTGAGAGGAAACCCGTTCCATGTTATACGGCGTGGTCCCTTGATTTACCTAACTTTAAAATAAAGATTAATAACTGTTTTAGTTCTCACACCAGTTCCATGACTGACCTGGAGTTTATTGTTTTGACCTAAACTCTGGGTGCCCTTATTTTGACACGGGCAGCTAGTAGTTTTGGTTTTGCAGATTTATATTCACAGGATCCTGGTTTACAGCTGGAATGATATCCGGAAAGCTTTGTATCCGTATATCTCTTTCTAGTTGTGCATTGTATTATTTTCCGCCGCTATGTATTTAAATGTAATTTAAATCTCTGATATTTCTGTGTAATATTTATTCATTTATACTCTGTATATTATTGTATTCTGATGCATTGTTGTAATATACAATGAAATGTTCTTCCGTCTGCGTTCTGTTGTGGCTTGTTCTCGAACTATCCGCGCTTTCCTAAACGGGGAAGTTGCGGGTTTTTACAAATTCTCTTTATAGATGGCATCAAGATTACCAATTCTTGGCAGTAAGGAGTGTGTGATAGCATGGTGTAAAACTCGAGCAGTAGGCCATAGGTTAATCGCTTTTGTACTGGTTTTGTGATCCTCAATAGAAAGGTGACTAACTTTATCATGAGTTTGAACAGTACAAAAATCTGAAGAAAAATTCCCTTCCACTATTAGGAGAACCGAGAACCATGGCCATTCGTTCCTTTGAAATAAAAACATGCTGACCACATACTACAGACCAAAGATAATTAGCAACATTCTCTGGTTTGAATTTCTCCAGGTTAAGATTGGCATAGAACAACTTAATCATAATATGATTGATTTCTATGTTGTTCTTATTAAAGGTAAGGAGTGATTTTATACGAGCCTTGACCGATAATTCTTCGACATCGTAAAGAATAAAATCAGAGAGATTTATGAAAGAACCTTCGTGAATGGTGTAATCCTTCATAGCATTCAAACGTTTTACTACAATAGAATCCATAAGCCATTGTTTGATATTGGAATCAATAGGCGGGAGTTGAGTAGAACTTGATTTCTTTAATCGCTTTTGAGGAGGAGCCATTTGAAATTTTGGAATTTTTGATGGTGTTCAAAGGGTTTGATAGTTTGAGGAATAAAAGGAATACGAATGGGTGAGTTATAGAAAACCGATGTGATGATTGAGGGTTTTTTAAAAATAGAAAAATACGTTACCGGTCGACCGTTGGATTTTAATCGATCGACTTGTAAGTGAAAAGTTGATTTCCAGAGAATTTTTCGGTCGACTGGTCGAAATACCACCGGTCGACTGGTTCATGGAAAAGCAGAAATTTTTCCAGAGGCTTAAACGGTCGACTGGTAACTTTTTATCAGTCGACCGGAGCATGAAAATCAAGTTTTCTAGAGACATTTCCAGTCAACTGGTGAATATATAGCGGTCGACCGTTTTTACTAAAATTTGTTTTTTCTGGTTCTCTGAATTTATACGAAGCTCTATATCAACGTACGAATTGAATTTATTTCAAAACAACAAGGATTTAAACCAAGTTACATGAAAACAAAGATAAAAATAAAACTTAAAACAAAAACATATTTTCCAAACAAAAGTAAAAAAGATATAAAATTAATGGGAGGTGGATGACTTGTCTTCGGATATTTCTTTAATATCGATAACTCTTGGTGTCCATAGCGACCAAGTATCCTTTGCTCCTTCATTTCACATGTAGTTACGATCCCAGGAGTTAGGACTCCTAGACGAAGATGGAGCATGTGGCATTGGTTCATGAATGCCTTGTTTATCCATGCTACAGAAAAATGACGCCATGCGTTCTAAGAGAGTCAACCGGTCGGACATAAGTTTTTGTTCGCAATGAAGTTGACGCTAGACATCTATCTGATGTTTCTGGTAATGGTGAATCTCACTTATCTTTTCTCTAGTCCGTGGGGAGCAAAACAATGATTTCTTAGCATGTTTAGACTTTGGTGTATATCGAGGGGTATGCGAACATTCTGGTCTACTTTTAGGTGTCTCCAGAGAGTAGTATTCCTCCGGTTCGGAACTAGTGACCGAGATATGTGATCTTTGTGCACATTCGTCACAAATGTGTGCCATTTTTAATAATATATGAACTTGTTTACAGATGTTACAAAGGAGTCAAAGATGAAGATGTCGAAAAAATAAGAAAGGAGCATATATATATATAGGATTTAGTAAATAAGAAGCAATGGTTATTAAACACTCAGAGAATATAAATCATTAAAAATTGTAATGCTCATAATTGTTTGCTAATAATAGCAAAAGCTACTAAATAGCTAAGGTATAAAAGAATGTAAGCACCATCTAGAAGAGAACTTAACAGTGTATATGTGTATTTATACATCGAGTTCAGTTCTAGAAATCAAGCCAAGCTCTCTACGCAAAGAAATAAAACTTGATTCAAGTAGAGGCATAGTAAAAATGTCCGCTAGTTGATGTTCAGTCTGGATATGTCCGAGACATATTGTTCCTTTTTCAATATTATCTCTTATGAAATGATGTCGAATATCAATGTGCTTAGTTCAGGAATGGTTGACTGGGTTTTTTGATAAGTTAATCGCACTTGTGTTATCACAGTATATGATGGAGTTTGATAAATGAATATCAAAATCTCGAAGTGTTTGTTACATATATAGTACTTGAGTACAAGCTAGAGCTGCTGATATATACTCAGCTTCACATGTCGAGAGTGAAACACAATTTTGTTTCTTACTAAACCAAGAGACAAGTGATTTTCCAATAAAATGGCACGTACCACTTGTACTCTTTCTATCAGTACGGGAGCCGTCGAAATCAGCATCACTATATGACACTAATTCGAATGGACAATCTTTCGGGTAGAAAAGACCAAAATCTTTGGTTTTATTAAGATATCGTATTATACGTTTTATAGCTCGTAAATGTGATTCTTTAGGATTAGCTTGAAACCTTGCACACAAACAAACACTCATCATAATATTAGGACGACTTGCAGTAAGATAAAGGAGAGATACAATCATGCTTCGATACAACTTCTGGTCAACATTCTTACCATGTTCATCTTTTTCAAGATGTGTAGTCGTACTCATAGGAGTTGGTTTACCAGATGTATTTTCTAAACCAAAGCATTTGACTAGATTTCCACAATATTTTTCTTGATTAATAAAAATATCGTTTGAAAGCTGTTTGATTTGAAGACCAAGAAAATACGATAGTTCTCCCATATGAGACATTTCAAATTCTTTGGTCATAATATTCGCAAACTCTTTGCAGAGTTTATCGTTTGTTGATCCAAAGATAATGTCGTCTACATATATCTGGATAACTAATATATCTTTTCGAGAATGTTTGATAAATAAAGTTTGATCGACTTTACCAATTTGAAATCCAGAATCAATAAGATAGCTTCGTAAACGCTCGTACCAAGCACGAGGTGCTTGTTTCAATCCGTATAAAGCTTTCTTAAGTTTATATACATGATCAGGATGTTTTTCATGTACGAACAAGGGAGGTTGTTCGACATATACATTCTCTTTGATAAACCCATTTAAAATGCACTTTTGACATCCATTTGATAAAGTTTAAAATTATGATGACAAGCAAAGGACAGTAAGGTTCGAATAGCTTCTAGTCGAGCGACGGGCGCAAAAGTTTCTTCGTAATCGATACCTTCTTCTTGATTGTATCCTTGTGCTACTAATCTTGCTTTATTTCTGTTTATATTTCCTTGTTTGCCGGCCATATTTTTATAGACCCATTTCGTACCAATAACTGATTGATCAGTCGGTCGTGGAACAAGTTCCCAAACATCATTGCGCTCGAACTGATTTAGTTCTTCCTGCATGGCAATGATCCACTAATCATCAGTAGCAGCTTCTTTCGGATTCTTAGGTTCGATATTTGAAAGAAACGCGACATAACCCATTTGATTGGGTTGACTCCTTGTTCTAATTTGTGATGTTACTTCTCCAATAACATTTTGAATCGGATGATTTCTTAGAATTCTCAGAGGAGATCTAAATCTTAGTGGAGAAGTTACCACAGCAGGTTGAGGAATATCTTCAATAATTTCTGAGTCAGAGTCATTATTTGTGATGTAACGATTATCAGTGACTATAGTTTCTTCGTCATCTGATATATTATGAGATGGTTTAAAGAATTCATCAAAATAGGCATGAAGTGATTCTTCAATAGTTTTAGTTCTTTTATTAAATATACGATAGGTCTTGCTTCATTCCGAATAGCCGACAAATATATCTTCATCGGATTTTGGATCAAATTTTCCAAGATGGTCTTTCGTATTTAAAATAAAGCATTTTGAACCGAAAACTTTGAAGTATGAGTTATTTGGATTTCTCTAATTAAATAATTCATAAGATGTATTCTTTGTGAGAGGTCGTATGGATACACGATTCAAAACATAACAAGCAGTTGCAACAGCTTCTGCCCAAAAATGTTTTGGTAGAGTGGATCCATTTAATAATGTTCTTGCACATTCTTGTAAAGTCAGATTTTTCCGTTCTACAACTTCGTTTTGTTGTGGAGTTCTAGGAAACTAAAAATTATGATTTATACCTTTCTTCGTACAAAAATGGTCAAATTCATTATTTTCGAACTCTCCGCCATGATCACTTCTTATATTTTTAACCTTAAGCCCTTTTGACCTTTGAATTCTTTTGACGAAGGATTTGAAATGATTGAAAGTGTCACTTTTGTTTTTCAAAAAAATCACCTATGTATAACGAGAGTAATCATCAACAATTACAAACACATATCGACTATGATTTATTGACTGAACCTGTGTTGGTCTAAATAAATCCATATGTAAAAGCTCAAGTGGTTGTAATGTTGATATGACTTTCTTGGATTTGAAAGACGATTTAGTCAATTTTCCTAGTTGACATGCATCACAAATATTATCATCTGTAAAGCTCATTTTGGGTAGTCCTCTAACTAGATCATTTTTGGCTAGCTTGTCGATAATTCTGAAGTTTATGTGACAGAAACGTTTGTGCCATAGCCATGGATCATTATCATTTGCTATAAGACACATATCTGAATTATGATTGATGTTCATATTCATAATATAGATATTTCTGTCTATATAACCTTTAAAAACTAGATTTCGATCTTTATCTAAAATACTACATTTATTATCCGAAAAGGAAATGGTAAAACCCTTGTCACATAGTTGACTGATACTAAGTAAATTATGTTTCAAGTTTCTAACTAGCATGACATTAGTAATAAGAGGTAAGTTAGATGTACCGCAATTGCTCACATCGCCTTTGCCGATGATATAGCCTTTTGAATTATCTCCAAAAGTGACGGAGCCAACATCTGAATAAGTGATATTTGTTAATAAGCTCTTGTCTCCAGTCATATGCTTCGAGCAACCGCTGTCCAGTATCCACTTTCCTCTTTTCTTAAGTGGGACCTGCAAAAAATAGAATTAAGTTAATGGTACCCACCATTTTATAGGGTTCTAAGAGTTAGGTCTTAGGAATCCAAACCCATACGGGTCCGGTATCCCCTTTATGTAAATAATCTGAATTACGATGCACAGTATTCAAAAAATTCTGAATGTATTTGTTCCTAATCAAATTTTTATTTGTTTTAGGAACCCATATTTTGATAGTCTTGATATGTTTCTTTTGAAATTTCACAACCGGTTTCGGTTTGGAATATAATAAACTAAGATTTTTCTTAGCTTCAGTTTCTTGTACTTTTTTATTTTTCTTTTTCTTTTATTGCCAAGATGTTTCTTGATATCATGTTTCTTATATCCCAAACCTTGTTTATTCATAGCAGATTGTGAATTTTCAATAATTTTTGTCAAATTTTCTCAACCTTTATTGAAGTTAGAAACATTTTGAGTGATGTCGTCTAACTTAGTTTGTAAACTAGCTTTTTCTAGATCTAGAATTTTGACTTTTGTCTTAAGCTCATGATTTTTAGTAGTAAGAGCATTATTTTTCTCTTTTTGAGTTTCTATTTCTTGACTCAAAAGAGATATTTGAGAATTAATATTAGATGATGATTCTTGAGCTTTTTCAAGTTCTTCCTCTAATATTTTCTTCTCGTCTTTTAACATATCTCGTTCAAACTCTGCTCTACTTAAATCTGCTTGAGCTTGTTTGCATTGTCGTTTCATATCTTTAAATTTAAATATTAATTCGGCATTTATATCAAGAACTTCTTCAAAAGAAGGAATTTGTACCTCATCTTCTGCCGCCATGAAACATACATTAGCTTGTTCATTGTCTGAGTTGCTTTCACTATCAGATGAAGATGAGTCTGAATCATCACATGTCACTGAGAATGCTCGTTTCTTTGACTTGTCCTTCTTGTGTTTGAATTTTTCATTTTCTGTCTTCTTCTTTTGCTCCGGACAATCCTTTTGCACGTGTCCCTTCTTGTGACAGTTGAAGCATTCTACATTTGATGATGATGTTTATTTGATCTGAACTTCTTTCTATTGTAACGACTAGCTTTTCATTGCTTTAAGAATATCTTGAATCCTTTTGCAATGAATGCTAGATCTTCATCTTCGGAATCTGAGATGTCTTCATCCTTTTCAGCGCGAAAAGCTACATTTTTCTTTTCTTCTTTTAGTTCTTTTCTAGCATGCAAGTTAGCTTCATAGGACATAAGATTTCCTATCAATTCATCTGGCTTCATAGTGGAAAGATCATTAGCTTCTTCTATTGCTAATACTTGTCCTTCCAATTCATTAGTCAGAGAATGTAGGACTGTTGAAACTACATCAAAATCCGAATATTTTTGCCCTAATCCGATAAGTGAATGATGAATAGTTTGAAACCGTGAATACATCTCATTGATAGTTTCATTTGGCTTCATTTTGAAATTTTGAAATTGACTTTTCAACAAAGTTGTTTTTGCTTGTTTAACCTTGTTAGCACCTTCATGAGTGGTTTTTAGTGTTTGCCAAATTTGATATGCAGTGGTACAGATACTAACATGGTTATATTCGTTTTGATCTAATGCACAAAACAACATATTGATTGCTTTTGCATTTACAGCTGCTGCGGTTTTCTCAGCAGTCGTCCATTCTGCGTACTTAGTCGTTGGATTTACTATTTCTTTCTGAGTAGCATTCCAAGCATCATAGCTAGTTGATTGCATGCAAAAAGCCATACGAGTTGCCCAATAATTATAGTTAAGACCATTAAAGAAAGGAGGTCTTTGTGTCGATTGACCTTCAGTGTAAGTGGTGTTAGTGCTAGAACTTGCGTTATTTGCCATATTACAAGAATATATCAAATAACTGTGTTACAGTTGTATGATGACCGTGCTTTGATACCAACTGAAAATGTGTGTGCGTACTTGTCAAGTATAATACACTCACAAGGATCGTGTAATATGACAAACAATATTCCATGTATAAAGTAATAACTAATCACAGAACAATAAAATCGAAGATGCAATAAAAAGGAAAATCACACCAGGGATTTTTATACTGGTTCGGAGCACCGTCCTACGTCCAGTCCCAGACCTCTCTCTGGATTTTCACTAAACAACTATCTCGCTTCACCCGGAGGAACAGGTTCACAACACCCGAGCAGCCGAATGGGATTTCACGCCTCTTACACACGAGGACTTCACAACTTTGCCTCTCACAACAACGAGGACTTCACACAAGATGAGTGTACCTGTAATTTAACAATGTGTGTTATTAATAACACGAATTTGTCAATTCTTGTACATCCTTCCTATAATCTTATCCTCAAATAGAATTTGAATTCGTGAAGATATGGAAGATGATATCGTGTTTGAATCAAAAGAATTATATGTAGATTCTAGGATTCAACAGCGATATAAGAAGATTATGAGCTTTTGAGTGCTTTGAATGATCAAAAATGAAATCAGCAATAGATAGAATAGATAGAAAGAATTAGTTAAATTAAATTGAAGATTTCATGTTGTATTTATAGAGGATAAGGAGTTGCAATCATTGGTGAAGAGAAGTATTGAATAGAAATGATTTTTGATGAAAAGAAAAGGAAACAACCATTGATGAATGAAGATGTTTGTACGAAGAGTTGCCTTCAGTTCGTAGACCAGTCGACAGGTAAAAAAATAAATAGTAGACTGGTATTTGAATATATATACGTTATACACATGTATGCACGTTCATTGTGCATTTCTGCCCAGAAACGGTCGACCATATAATTTGAAACCGGTCGTCCGGTTTCTAACATTATGCACAATGAATGTGCATTCATATATATATATACACACACACACACACACATATATATATATATATATTCAAACTACTGAGGTATATGATTACTTGAGGATAGATTTTAACAATTTTAACACAATTAAATCACTAAATAATCAACCTCTATCTTTCAATACCATTGAATCTCTTCTTTTTGTCGATCTTGAACTTCTCCTTGTCATTAATCAAAATGCCATGAGTTCCTTGATTCAACAATTTTAACCTTCATTTTTAAAATTATATATAGTTCGCAATTTCAGCTTATCAGTAGTTGTTCTTTAGATTATGCTACATATCTAATATTGAGAAAAACATTTTGTTTCTATTTCATGGTTGTCATTTATGTCTAAGAAACTGGATTTTTTTACTTTTTCCTACCCTTGATTTAAAGACATTCATGTCAATAAGGTTCATTGATGGTTATATTCTGATAGTATTCGGCTAGGGACACAAATTTTGTTTGATATGTTATAGGAACACTGGATGAATGTTAAGATTTTGGACAATTATAATTTGTACTATGAAACAACAATTTTTATTCCATTAATTATGCTGAACTAAACATATATTTACTATTTGGCAATCTTACAAATAAAAGGAAAATTGTAATTTTGTTGAAGACTGAAAATGATGAATGGTTGAATGTAATAGTTACATGAGACATGTATATATACATGTTAAACACAAATGCCACACGGCTAGATATAATGTACACGCAGCTAGATTATGTGAATGAATAAAAGGAATACTGGGCTAAGCCCAATTACATAGTATTAGATATATAATATCTCATCTGACAGAAACCCTATATGCTTTAATTCATGGTTTTTCTCTTATTCAAAGAAAATCTGGAAGAGCTCTATATAATATAGCTTTACAAAAAAATAGCTAACGAACCTAAAAAAAGCAAGACTAATTCAAAACAAACTACTACGGTGGATCCTAATAAATATAGGAATTTATTTGGCAAAGTAAAACAACACTACTAACACCTTCCTCTAAACTGAAAACTACTCAAACTTGAGTTTCAGTTTATCATTTTTTGAACAAACTCCAAGAAAATCTCTCAGCTTTTCATATGCCTCCAACTTCAATGGTTTAGTCAAAATGTCAGCAATTTGATCTTAGCTTTTGCAGGACATCAGTTCAACTATTCTATCTTTAGTGAGATCACGAAGGAAATGAAATCTAATATCAATATTCTTGCTTCTTCCATGCATCATAGGATTTCTAGACAGCTTAATGGTAGAGATATTATCATAGTTGATCACCGTAGGTCCATGTTGAAGACAATCCAGATTCTCTAGCAATCTCGTCAACCATATTGCCTGGCATGCACATGAAGCTGATGCTATAAGTTCGCTTCAGTATTGGATAAAGTAACAATTTGTTGTTTCTTAGAGGACCATGACACAACTGGGGAGCCAAAAATGAAGGCATGGCCTGAAGTACTTTTTCTATCATCTAAATTGTGGGCATAATCATTGTCGCTGTATCCCACCAGCACATTTTTCTTCTCATTTTTATTGATTATGCCATAATCAGTTATTCCTTTTAAGTAGCAGAAGACTCTTTTAGAAGCTAAATAGTAACTTTGAGTAGGAGCTTCTATAAATCTACAAAGAATACTGATGACATACATCATGTGTGGTCATGTAGCTGACAAGTGCATCAAGCTTCCAATAATTTGTTTATAAAATGTATTATCAATTCTTTATCTATCACTGTCTTTGGTGAGTTTATTAGCTGGAACAATTGGATTTTTTACCGGATTGCAATCTGCCATTTGAAACCTTTTTAAAATTTGTTGTGCATATTTCTGCTGCCCAATGAATATTCCAGCTTCAGATTGTGATACTTCAATTCACAAAAAATAAGACATCTTTCCAAGATCAGTCATATCAAATTCTTCCATCATAGATTGCTTGAATGTGAGGAAAATTTCTTCATCATTCCCGGTGCATATAAGAACATCCACATATAGACAAACTATTAAAATTTTGCCTTTAGCTTCTGTCTTGATGAATAAAGTATGTTCATAAGGACATTTGTGAAAACCCATCTTTTTGAAGTAATCATCAATTCGTCTATACCAAGCTCTAGGCGCTTGTTGAGTCCATGTAAAGCCTTTTTTAGTTTAAGTACTTCATGTTCATTTCCTTCTTGTACATATCCAGGTGGTAGAGAAATGAATACCTGCTCATGTATTTTTCCATGCAAGAATGCTGATTTTACATCAAGTTGGTAGATATTCCATGAGTTTTGAGCGGCCATGGACACTATAAGCCTTATAGTATCGAGTTTGGCTACTGGTGCAAATACTTCATCATAATCAATTCCATGTTTTTATGTGTATCCTTTTGCCACTAAGCGAGCTTTGAATTTTTCTTTCTCTCCTTTCTCATTGAACTTTGTTTTATAAATCCACTTCACCTAATAGCCTTCTCGCCTATGGGAAGATAAACTAATTTCCATGTATCATTCTTTATTATCGCCTCTATTTCAGAATCCATAGCTTTTTTCTAGCACGTTGATTTAATAGCATCTTCATGATATATCAGATCACTGTCTGTGAAGAAAGCAAAATAAGTTGTTTCTTCATTATAAGAAAATTCTTCTCCACTTACATAGTCTTTCATCCAAATTGGTTGATTCCTCGATCGTCATTGTGTTGAGATTTGAGACTGATCTTCATGTTGGATTGTTGGGTCTTGTATATTATCTCCACAGAAAAATTCCTCATTCGATACAGTTTGTTGGCTTGCTTCAACATTAGATTGAAACCGATCAGCATCATTTACCATCTGTTGGCATGTTTCAGCATTAGATTGTAACTAATTAACATCGTGGCTTTCTACCGAATCCATAGATATGGTTTTGTGTTTTGGACTACTCCAATCCCAGCTGCTTTCTTCTTTAAATACTACATCACGACTGATTAAGATTTTTTTGTCTTTGGGTTGTAGAGTTTATAAGCTTTTGACCCTTCACTAATACCCAAGAATATACATTTCACACTTTTAGCATCTAACTTACTTCTTTGTTCATCATGTACATGTGCATAACATACACATCCAAAAACTCTAAAAGAATCAACAGCGGGTTTTTTTTTCTAGTCCACACTTCTTCTGATGTCATATTCTTCAGTGATAAAGTTGGACATCTGTTTAATACATGCACACTCCAATTAATAGCTTCAGGCTAGAATTCCTTTGGAAGTTTCTTCTCCACAATCATACTATGCACCTGTTAGGTGTGGCTTGCATTGGAATGGAGTGCATGGATTGAATGGTAGAATTGTCCAACATTGCAAGAAAGCTAAGAAAAATCATGGTATATATATGGTGTTGGTGGCATGTAACATTAGAGATTCCTTTTGTTACAATAAGTGCTTGCTAATACCAGATTATATGCGCGATAGGTAGTGATGGGGGATGTTCAATCGGGACGCCGGCATAGGAGTCTTCGACCGTTGATGCAAACTAGACGCGGTGAAGCGCGTCTAAGCGGAAGGTGCGCAGGGAATGCCGAAACTTAACATGGTATCAGATCTCCATGGTTCGAGGGGACTAGTATGTGTAGGATGACCGAAGCATGGCTCCAAAGGGACTTGATCATGGGATGCTCGTCAAGGTGGAGATACAATGGTAAAAAGCAGTCTGGCACCACTTCTTATGAGAACTCAGGGTAGCAGCCTGACCAACTGTGAAGATAACTCAAGGTGTAACTCTAAGGTGACTTGAGCAATGCTCGTCAAGGTAGAGATTGTTAGGTGTGGCTCGCATTGGAATGGAGTGGGTACATGGATTGAACGAGCGAATTGTCCCACATCGCATGAAACTAAGAAAGATCGTGGTATATATATGGTGTTGGTGGCATGTAACATTGGGGATTCCTTTTGTTACAATAATTGCTTGCTACCATATTATATGCTCGATGGGTGGCAATGGGGGATGTTCAATCGGGATGTTGGCATAAGAGTCTTCAACCGTTGACGCCAACTAGACACGGTGAAGCGCGTACAAGCGGAAGGTGCGCAGGGAATGCCGAAACTTAATAGCACCATGTTCAGAATAGTTCAATTTTTCCGTTCAGATACACCATTTTGTTGTGGGGTATAACAAGCTGTAAATTGTCTGCAAATTCCATTCATTTCACAAAAATTAGTAAATTCATGTGAAGTGTATTCACCGCCTCGATTAGCTCTAAGTCCCTTTATATTTTTCCCGCTTTCTTTTTCAATAATTGCACAAAACTGTTTGAATACTGTAATGGCTTCCGATCTTTCTAACAAAAAATAAACCCAAGTTTTTCTAGTGTAATCATCGGTAAATGTAATAAAGTACCTTTTTCGATTATTTGAGGCTGGACTAATCAGACCGCATATGTCTAAATGCACTAGTTGAAGTGGCTCAGCATCTCTCTATGTACTTCTCTTAGGAATTGAATCACAATGATGCTTGCCGATAATGCAACTTTCACATGCATTTGAAGGAGACTCTATATGAGGAAGTCCTATCACAATTTTCTTTTCTTGAAGAATTTTTAACCCAATGAAATTTAGATGTCTGTATCAATAGTGCCATAACCATGATTTCCCTTGTATAGAAGTGTTGAAGCAAGATGGACTAGCTGAAACTTGATTAGATAGTGCAAACTTTTGATTTTGTTTCATGTATACTTGAACAATTAGTCCTTTCTCAGGGTGATATATTTGACATTTTCCTTCTTGAATGACAATGGCTAGTCTTTTTTCTTGTAATTGACCAAGGCTAATCAAGTTACTTTTTAAATCAGGAACATAAAATACTTTAGTGATGGTGTAAGACTTTTTATCAATGTAAATCTTCACATTACCTCTACCCATGACATTTAGACTGGAATTATTTTCAAGTTGACCTTTTCCCTAAAAGATTCATCAAGATCTGAAAATAAATTTTTGTTACCACTTATGTGATTGCTGCATCCAGAATCCAAGTACCAGATGTGGTTATTTTGCAACTCCTTCGCATCAACATAAGCCATTAGTAAAATCTCTTCCTCCATTTCAGTGAAATTGGCTTTAGCTTCTCTTACCTCTTTAGTGGGACATTCAAAGGCAAAGTGGCCGAATTTGTGGCAGGAATAACACTCTATGTTTTTCTTGTTAAATTCTCCTCTATGACCTCTTCCCCTTCCTCTACTATTGTAGTTTCCACGTCCTCTGCCTCTACCAAAATACCCTTCTTTTTGTGTTGTGACTTTCAGAACTCGTTCTTCAATTGCATGACCAGCCATCCTCTGTTCATGCACCAGTAAGGAACTTTGTAGATCATCAATTGACAACTGATCAAGATCTTTTGATTCTTCAATTGAGCATACTACATATTCAAACTTCGATGTCATTAAACGTAGAATTTTTCCACAATTCCAACATCTTCCATTTTGTCTCCATGCATACGTATTTTGTTAGCCAATGCCAAAGTCCTTGCAAAGTATTCATTAACTGCTTTGCCTTCCTTCATGTTTAATCTTTCAAACTCTTTGCGAAGAGCTTGAAGTTGAGCTCTCTTTACTCTTGATGTGCCATGATACTTCTTCTTTAACGAGTCCCATATATCCTTCGATGTATCCTTTTTTAGAATTTTCTCAAGAACAACACGATTTATGGCTTGAAATAGATAATTTTTAGCTTTTAAATCCTTAAGTTTTCGGTCATCAAACGCTTTTATTTGAGCACCAGAAAGATTTGTCTGCTCGCTTGGTTCTTCAATTCCTTTCTCAATAAGACTCCAATACTCCTTTGATCTTAAAAAATTCTCCATCAACATACTCCAATGGTCATAGTGACTGTCGAGCCGTGGGATAGCAGGTTGTACAAATTCAGTATTCTCGGATGTAGAAGTCATCTTGCTGCTGCAAGTGAAGCTGTTGCTTCAATAAATCTCCAGAGATTTGCTCTGATACCAAATGATAAATATGTAGATTAAAATGAAACAAGAAAGGTTTTTCTCTTATTCAAAGAAAATCTGGAAGAGCTATATATAATATAGCTTTACAAAAAATAAGCTGATGAACCTAAGAAAAGCAAGACTACTTCAAAACAAACTACTACGGTGGATTCTAACAAATATAGGAATTTATTTGACAAAGTAAAACAACATTACTAACTAATTTTATTGAAGAATGAAAATGATAAATAGTTGAATGTAATAGTTACATGAGGCGTGTATATATACACGTTAAATACAAATGCCACATGGGTTGGATATAATGTACACGCAGCTAGACTATGTGAATGAATAAAAGGAATACTGGGCTAAGCCCAATTACATAGTATAAGATATATAATATCTCACCTGACGGAAACCCTATATGCTTTAATTCGCCCCTTCAATTCTAATTAGGGATTCCTCCATCTCCTTCATAATGGCTGTTGCCATTAACAACTTTCAAATTTTCTCAAAAATCTCTAGAAATTTTTAGCTGACAGCGCCTTGGTTAATACGTCCGCTCTCTGAAAATTAGTAGGAACATGCCGAATCTCCAACTTCCTTTCTCTATCTCCTCGAGCATGAAGTACGGATCTATGTCTATATGCTTCGTGCATGAGTGTTGTATGGGGTTAGAGGATAAAGAGATTATGCTCAAGTTGTCACACTAAATGATTGGCCTTTTGTAATGACCCAGATTCTCATGGGTAAATTTTAAATATTTAATACGGATTTAAATATTGGGTGGATAATATAAATGGAATTTTATATTTGAGTTATCGATTTAATAATCAATTTCGATTTAATATCGAATATATTAAATTATCGTAATACAAAGTTAATTCAATTCGAAGTAAAAACTGAGTTAAAAACCGTTCAGAATGATCAATCAAAAATTCTATTTGAATTGGAGAAATAATATTTATTTATTATCAAAGAAATTAAATTGTTTGAAATTAATTTATATAGGGTTAAATTAATATCTTATTCAGATGATCGAATTGGACTTCGTGACCTATCCCAGTGTGTCCGAAATAGGGGTATTACCCTAGAAATGTTAGTTGTTGGGTTCAGAAAGGAGTACGATATCATGGATATTTTAAATTTAAGGACACCATTTCAAAAACAAATTTAAAATAAAAATAAACCCTTTTGTTTGTGTGAACTAGAAGAAAACCCGTGTCCTTCTTCCTTCCACAAATATAAACAAGAGTGTGCCTCTTTTTCTTCCACAATCACAAACAAATAAAGGTCGCTCCCCTCTTGAAATCAAAATTGAATGGAGCTCCTAAAATCTAAAAAAAAATGGCGGACCTTAATCTATTTCCCTCTCGTTCCTTTTCTGTTCTATTCGATTAAAAATGGGGAAAACCCGCTACTCTTTCCATTTCAGGAAATCAAAACAGTGGAGTTCAAATTCAAGCTCGAACCACTCAACTGAAGTCTAAGGCACGAGGTTGGTTTCCAGTCGATGAGCCGACCTTTGGTGCCAACAAGGAAGTCACGAGTTTCCCTGTGAGCTCGACGCTATGCTGAGCGCATCGCGTTTCAAAGGAAGATCAGTACTGGTAATGGAAGTCGCGATCTGGTATTTGGGGGTTAATTTACAAATTTAAGTAACGATTGCAGTTAGTAAACTGGTATGAGATTTTTGTAGTCTTCGATGATGGAAGTTGAGTCAAGCAGATGCATAAATGACCGACACTGGTAGGGTTTGAAGCTGTGAAGTGTAGGGCATCGATCTCTAAATTTCGACGAAGAAGGGGATCCTAACATCGATGAGAAGTTCGTTTTAGTTCTGGGGTATTCAGTTTTCACCACAAGTTCGGAATGGGTCACAACTATTATATGTTTGTCAATTGTGGTCTGAGAAGAGAGCAGTCCCATCTTCATTACTTCGGGAAGGAGATTCAAATTTTTCAAATGGGATTAAGGTAATTAAATATATTATTTAGTTAATAATTTATTTAGTTAATTAGTATAGTGGTTAATGAAATTAAATAATCGGTTAATTAAAATAATCGTAGGTGCTACCGTGCTAGATAAATTCGTTCGAGAGGATTCATAGTCACGACATTGTGGAACTAAACAGAGTATTTGGCAGAATTTAAAATCTCGGTGAGTAAATCTCACCTGTTTGTTTATAATTATTTTTATATCGTTAAAAATAATTGTTATGCTTTTTTGAATGCTTTCTGGTTGATTCAAATATATAAGTTATTTAGGCTTGACTATTATATATGTATTGGGTTAATGGTTGGATTGCTCCCGCAGTATCATTAGCGGATGCCCGCAGTTTCATAGCGGATGATTTCCCTATACGCCCCACAAATATATATTAGTGGATGACCTTCATACTGCGATATCCTGCCTCGAAGCAGGATGGGTATTACTATGTTGACTAATGTCTGTGGATGCAGGAAAACAGGTTGGGGGAATCCAACTGGATTCCTCAAAAATATATTATCTGTTTGTTTATTTGTTTGCATATATACTGTCATATATGATGTGTTAGAAATCCCATGAATTGATAACTGACTGTTTGGGGTATTTAAATATCACTAGGGCTTGAATATTGATTTATAGAAATATCCTGAAAGGGATATTTGATATTTAGAAGGGAAATTCTATTTTTTAAAATAGAATTTGAATTTTTAACTAGATTTGAAATATTAACTTGTTTTAAAAGAAATAAAAAAATAGTTCTTTTATAAACGAAGTTTATAAATGAAGTGAAAAGAATTATCATTGGATAATTCAGAAATAAAAATACAAGTGTGAAATTGAAAATGGAAATCTATTTTCCAAAAGTAGAAATATCGATTTCAAAAGGAATTGAAATCGAGACTTGTTTAAAGAATGAATAAAGAAAGTTTGAAATAGAATTTGAATATAGAAATTCAAATGAGATTTGAATAAAGAAGATTTAAGTAAAGGGAATTTGAATATAGAAAATTCAAAGGGGATTTGAATACAGAAATTCAAATGGAATTTGAAATAAAATTTGAATAATAGAGTTGAAATGGAAAATTGAATATAGAATTCATATAGAGTTAAAATGGAAAATTTGAATATAGGATTCAAATAAAATTGAATATAGAATTCAAATAGAATTGAATTGGAATTTGAATATAGAAGTCGATAAGGAAACGAGTTTAAAATAGAATTAAATTTGGTTTATAAGTAAGTTAAAATATATTTGAACATGTTATACTCAAATATGAAGGTGAAATAGGCAAACTAGTTAATTTGCAAATCAATTAACGAACTAAGTTAAAACGATTGTATTAAGTTAAAACGATTGGATTAAGTTGAAATGAATTAGAAATGTATGGATATACATGAGACAGGTTTGGAATAAAGTGTTAGTAGAGATATAAATAGAATGCTCGACAAAAAGGTACACGTTTAATTTCCATATGAGATTTTATGCGCCGTATCGGCTAGCCGCTTGGCTTTTCTTTTTCTTTTTGGATTGGTGAGGGCCATGGGAGGCTATTTGAAATATCCCGATGCTTCCGGTACAAAGGAGGTTATGGTGAATTTTTCCGGGAATTTAAGGAGTTAGAATATTTTTAAGAAGTTTGATAACTAGAAATCTATATATCAATATATATATATATATAAGTCGATAAGGAAACGAACTTAGAAATAGAATAGTATAAAAAAAGACTAGGAATAAAATCTAGTAAAAATAGAAAGAGAAAGCGTATACGTGTTTAAAAGTGAATGAGTAGTTGTATGGTATTGATTTTTCGAGTAAGTGGTCATATTTGTTTTGACGTTATAAATGTTATTCAGTCAAGGTCTGAGAGGTAGTTATACCCCAACTTGATTGATTTCATTATTAACAAATAAATAGTAAGATTTCACACTCGAAAATGAATGTTGGATAAGAGTTAGTTGAATATAGTATTTGGGTTGTCGTAACGATGTTTTACACAACATCTGTTTTAACCCAAATAAGTGTAAGCTTGGAAATATAATAAAGAATATTTCCTAAGTATAGAAATAAACGAGATCGGAAAAGAGATAAGTAATTGAAATATTTTCCAATTATAAATAGCATATATTTTCTAAAATTTAGAAAATAAAGGAAGGCGATATTCGGAAATGTTTTCCAAATAACGTAAAAGGCCAATATGGTTATTGAAAATATTTGGTTAACAAATATTGATAAAGAAATAGAGAAGTGATTTAATTAATGAAATATTAATTAAGGGCTCAATGATTGTTTGATAATTGGATGAACACTTGTTTTCTTCGATAGTTAAATCATCGACCATCGAAACACTTGTTTTTATTCGATAGTTAAATCACAGACTATCGAAGTTTTGACCATCGTTGTCAATATGGAGAGAGCGGTTGGATTATTATCCAAAGAACCACTCTGTATTGGCATAAACGTTGCGAATCATATATTCCAAAGATAATTGAAGATGGATTAAAGTGAAAGGGCTATTGTATAAAGTCTTAGATAACGGTACCTAAGATGGATGTACTGAATAGTGCCTTCGGTTCATCCTGTTCCTGGGTGACTTGTATGGATGAATGCCTGACAGAGTATTTCCAGAAAGTTCACGTACATTGATTTCTTAAACTGTACCAAGAGTGGAAGCAGAGAAGGAAACTTCTTTAGCTAACACGTAATGTACTGTTTTCGACGTCAATTAGTGATTTTCGATGGATCTGACAATGTGGCATTCGAAGTGAACCTGATGTGATGATAAAGCGTAACCTCAAGCCTCATCAACCGGTAAATGACAGAAATCGGGAAGGCAACATGGCTATGTAGGTCGCACCTATTAGGTTGCATAATCACCTGATCTAGAGTTTCATTTACTTCTAAAAATCTATTGTTGATGCTGTCCCATTCGGGAAACGGTTGCTGATCCCAACCATTGGTGATATACATTTGATACACTCAAACGAAATGAGTGGTCGGTCATGTGTGGCTGAGTTGTAAGATGTTCTTGTTGAACTCGGTGTATTCTCCTCTAGAGATATATCAACGGAAGGTAGTTCCATACCTTGTCATGGTTGGAAATCCATTACCCAATAAGTGCTTGCGGTTTTGATTGTATATTATATATGTGGAACGTGAGATGCAAACGTTCCACTAAATTGTTATTTACTTGATTTAGATATTATTATAATATCAAAAGAGTTTTGATATAAAGATTATTATTCCTTTCAAAGGGATTTTGAAAGATAAGTCAAGTGTTTGGATTCTCATAAGGGAAAAACCCGTTCCGTGTTATACAACGTGGTCTTATGAGGTATCATTTAGTTTTCTGAAACTGTTTAAAACTGTTTACTCATACCAGTCCCATGACTGACCCGGAGTTTATTTTGTTTTGTTCTACCTAAACTCCTGGGTGCCTAAATTTGTACGGGCAGTCAAGTAGTTCAGGATTTTACTGATCTATCTAAAGGAGCTTGGAGCAGGAGGCTTCAGCGTTAGTTATATAGAGTTTTGTTCCGCTGCTTTGTAAGTGTTGTACTCTCATAAGTGTATGTTATACAGTTGAAATTTTTTATTTCAAAAGTTATGATATACATATTTTATTCTGCTGCGATGTGAGATTCTATGTTTTTGTTTCTGTTCTTCTTCTACCATTTTCTCCTAAAAAAATGTTTTGTATTTTCGTGATATTTGGGTTGGACGTATGATGTATATAGTCAACTCTGATATTATGGATTTGCGGGTCACTACAGTTGGTATTAGAGCTTAGGTTGAGCGAATACCTAGGCTTATGTGTCATGTGCTCATTAGAGATAGGGTCAGCAGTACCCTAGAATGAATTGAGTGTAAATATATATACGAAAGCATGTATTTGTTAATTGATTAAAACAAACAATTTCTATTGTGTTGGCTAGTCTGTTGAGTGGATTATAAATTTTGGTCGAATTTTATTAAAATAATATAGCTTTATTTTGGAAGGATTTTTGAATAAAAATCATTTGAATGGATTTTGAATATGATAAAGCACTGAACTCACTTCAGTGCTGGGAAATAATTCTGATGATGGTCGCAACATCATCAGTGTTCATTTTCGAGTTTCTGAGTGATGAATTGCTGCCTTAGAAAAGTTTTTGATGGAAAGTTGTTTGAAAAGAAAACAAGTTGTTTGAAAATTCAAATGTTTTGAATTTGAGATGGATACAAATATATGTATGTATTTATATTACTTCAAAGGAGATTTAAAATAAAACCCTGGGAATTTGAATGATTGAAATTAAATTTAACTTAAGTAAGTTAAATGGATCGAAATGAATAAATTGAGTAAAATCAATGTGAATGAAATTTGAATTGGGTGTGAATAAAGGAAAAACCAAAAGAGTTAAAAAGAAAATATATTTGTAAAACAAATATAAAGGAAATATATTTGTAACACAAATACAAAGGAAGTTATGTGCAAACAAATAGAAGGAGAGATATTTGTAAATACATTTGCAAATAGAATTTAAAAGGAAATATTTGTAAAACATTTACAAATAGAATAAATGGAAGTATTTATTTATAGAAAATAAATAGAATGTTATAAATGAGATAATTATTTGTTAAATAAATAGAATTTAATCAAAGAAATATTTAGAAGATGAATAGAAAATGGAAATCTGTTTTTAACAGATAAACAGAAAAGATTAATTTATAAATAACAGATTATAAATTAAATTAAACACTTATCATTCGATAAATGGAATATATAAGTCTGAACTTATATAGAGAAGAGATATTGGTTTTTAACACTGATAGTTTTAGATAGAAGGGGTACACAACACTTGTATAAGTGAAGTAACGTTATTAAAGAGAACATTTATAAAGTGAAGAATCGTTACTAAAAGTAAATCTTTATAAATGAATAAACTTTATCCAATAGGAGTTATTCTAATAGGAGAAGTCGATTAGAGTTAGAAATAATCGATTAGAGTTAGAATAAATCAATTAAAGTAAGAATTAACTAGTTAGAGTTAATCAGTTAGGGTTAATCCGTAGAGTTAATTGAATATTAGTTATTCAATTAGAATTTATCGAATATTTGTTATTCAAATTAAGAGTTAACCAGATAGAGTTAATTGAACATAGTTAATCGAATTAGGATTTAATTGAATGTTAGTTATTCAATTAAAGTTGATCAAATATAGTTATTGAAATAGAGTTAGTCAAACATAGTTACTCAGGATAAGTTGCCATTTCGTATGACTGCTAGCGTAATTCGCAGGGCTGCAGATAGCCTAGGGCGGTCGGATGTTTCCTGAGGGAATCAGGCGTAACCATTGTGATCGCTGCGATCTAGAGTCAAGCGGATGGAGTTAAATCAAATATAGTTTATTCGAATAGAATAAAAGGAGTTATCGAATATTAGTTATTCGAATAGAATAAAAGGAGTTATCGAATATAATTTATTCGAATAGAGTTAAAAGAGTTACTGAATATAGCTTATTCGGAAGGAGTTAAGTGAAAAGAGCTAATCAAATAGGGTTAATCGATAAGAGTTAAATCCAATAGAGTTAATTGAAGAGCAAATGGAATAGAGTAAATCGAATATAGTTTATTCGAAGAAAGGTTTTCAAATCTAGTTATTCGATAGAGAGATTATCGAATATAGTTATTCGAAGGGAGGAGTTATCGAATATGGTTTTATTCGAAAGAGTGTTACGTAAGGAAGTTTGAAATGTTGAGTATCAACATAAATAAGTTTTGAAAAGATAAATGGGTTTGTAGCACGTTTTCTACCTTAACAATTTTGAGGACGAAATTATTTTAAGTGGGGAAGACTGTAATGACCCAGATTCTCATGGGTAAATTTTAAATATTTAATACGGATTTAAATATTGGGTGGATAATATAAATGGAATTTTATATTTGAGTTAGTGATTTAATAATAAATTTCGATTTAATATCGAATATAATAATTATCGTAACACAAAGTTAATTCAATTCGAAGTAAAAACTGAATTAAAAACCTTTCAGAATGATCAATAGAAAATTCTGTTTGAATTGGAGAAATAATATTTATTTATTATCGAAGAAATTAAATTGTTTGAAATTAATTTATATAGGGTTAAATTAATATCTTATTCAGATGATCGAATTGGACTTCGTGACCTATCCTAGTGTGTCCGAAATAGGGGTATTACCCTAGAAATGTTAGTTGTTGGGCTCAGAAAGGGGTTCGAAATCATGGATATTTTAAACTTAAGGACACCAGTTCAAAAACAAATTTAAAATAAAAATAAACCCTTTTGTTTGTGTTAACCAGAACAAAACCCGTGTCCTTCTTCCTTCCACAAATGTAAACAAGAGGGTGCCTCTTTTTCTTCCACAATCACAAACAAATAAAGGCCGCTCCCCTCTTGAAATCAAAATCGAACGAAGCTCCTAAAATCTAAAAAAAATGGCGGACCTTAATCTATTTCCTTCTCGTTCCTTTTCTGTTCTATTCGATTAAAAATGGGGAAAACCCGCTCCTCTTTCCATTTCAGGAAATCAAAACAGTGGAGTTCGAGTTCAAGCTCGAACCACTCAACTAAAGTCTGAGGCACGAGGTTGGTTTCCAGTCGATGCGCCGACCTTTGGTGGCAATCAGGAAGTCGTGAGTTTCCCTGTGAGCTCGACGCTATGTTGAGTGCATCGCGTTTCAAAGGAAGATCAGTACCGGCAATGGAAGTCGCGATCTGGTATTTGGGGGTTAATTTGCAAATTTAAGTAACGATTGCAGTTAGTAAACTGGTATGAGATTTTTGTAGTCTTCGATGATGGAAGTTGAGTCAACGCAGATGCATAAATGACCGACACGGGTAGGGTTTGAAGTTGTGAAGTGTAGGGCATCGATCTCTAAATTTCGACGAAGAAGGGGATCCTAACATCGATGAGAAGTTCGATTTCAGTTTTGGGGTATTTAGTTTTCACCACAAGTTCGGAATGGGTCACGACTGTTATATGTTTGTCAGTTGGGGTCTGAGAAGAGAGCAGTCCCGTCTTCATTACTTCGGGAAGGAGATTCAGAATTTTCAAATGTGATTAAGGTAATTAAATAAATTATTTAGTTAATTAGTATAGTGGTTAATGAAATTAAATAATCGTTTAATCGGTTAATTAAAATAATCGTAGGTGCTACCGTGCTAGATAAATTCGTTCGAGAGGATTCATAGTCGCGACATTGTGGAACTAAATAGGATATTTGGAAGAATTTAAAATCTCGGTGAGTAAATCTCACCTATTTGTTTAGAATTATTTTTATATCGTTAAAAATAATTGTTATACTTGTTTGAATGCTTTCTGGTTGATTCAAATATATAAGTTATTTAGGCTTGACTATTATATATGTATTGGGTTGATGGTTGAATTGTTCCCGCAGTATCATTAGCGGATGCCCGCATTTTCATAGCAGGTGATTTCCCTATATGCCCCACAAATATATATTTGTGGATGACCTTCATACCACGATATCCTGCCGCGAAGTAGGATGGGTATTACTATGTTGACTAATGTCTGTGGATGCAGGAAAACAGGTCGGAGGAATCCAACTGGATTCCTCAAAAATATATTATCTGTTTGTTTATTTGTTTGCATATATACTGTCATATATGATGTGTTAGAAATCCCGTGAATTGATAACTGACTGTTTGGTGTATTTAAATATCACTGAGGCTTGAATATTGATTTATAGAAATATCCTGAAAGGGATATTTGAGATTTAAAAGGGAAGTTCTATTTTCTAAAATAGAATTTAAATTTTTAAATAGATTTGAAATATTAACTTGTTTTAAAAGAAATAAAAAAATAGTGCTTTTATAAACGAAGTTTATAAATGAAGTGAAAAGAATTATCATTGGATAATTCAGAAATAAAAATACAAGTGTGAAATTGAAAATGGAAATCTATTTTCCAAAAGCAGAAATATCAATTTCAAAAGGAATTGAAATCGAGACTTGTTTAAAGCATGAATAAAAAAAGTTTGAAATAGAATTTGAATATAGAAATTCAAATGAGATTTGAATAAAGGGAATTTGAATATAGAAAATTCAAAGGGGATTTGAATATAGAAATTCAAATGGAATTTGAAATAGAATTTGAATAATAGAGTTGAAATGGAAAATTGAATATAGAATTCATATAGAGTTAAAATGGAAAATTTGAATATAGGATTCAAATAAAATTGAATATAGAATTCAAATAGAATTGAATTGGAATTTGAATATAGAAGTCAATAAGGAAACGAGTTTAAAAATAGAATTAGACTTGGTTTATAAGTAAGTTAAAATATATTTGAACATGTTATACTCAAATATGAAGGTGAAATAGGCAAACCAGTTAATTTGCAATTCAATTGACGAACTAAGTTAAAACGATTGTATTAAGTTAAAACGATTGGATTAAGTTGAAATGAATTAGAAATGTATGGATATACATGAGACAGGTTTGGAATAAAGTGTTAGTAGAGATATAAATAGAATGCTCGACAAAAAGGTACACGTTTAATTTCCATATGAGATTTTATGCGCCGTATCGGCTAGCCGCTTGGCTTTTCTTTTTCTTTTTGGATTGGTGAGGGCCATGGGAGGCTATTTTAAATATCCCGATGCTCCCGGTACAAAGGAGGTTATGGCGAATTTTTCCGGGAATTTAAGGAGTTAGAATATTTTTAAGAAGTTTGATAACTAGAAATCTATATATCAATATATATAGAAGTCGATAAGGAAACGAACTTAGAAATAGAATAGTATAATAAAAAAAAAAGACTAGGAATAAAATCTAGTAAGAATAGAAAGAGAAAGTGTATACGTGTTTAAAAGTGAATAAGTAGTTGTATGGTATTGATTTTTCGAGTAAGTAGTCATATCTGTTTTGACGTTATAAATGTTATTCAGTCAAGGTCTGAGAGGTAGTTATACCCCAACTTGATTGATTTCATTATTGACAAATAAGTAGTAAGATTTCAGGCTCGAAAATCAATGTTGGATAAGAGTTAGTTGAATATAGTATTTGGGTTGTCGTAACGATGTTTTACACAACATCCGTTTTAACCCAAATAAGTGTAAGCTTGGAAATATAATAAAGAATATTTCCTAAGTATAGAAACAAACGAGTTCGGAAAAGAGATAAGTAATTGAAATATTTTCCAATTATAAATAGCATATATTTTCTAAAGTTTAGAAAATAAAGGAAGGCGATATTCGGAAATGTTTTCCAAATAACGTAAAAGGCCAATATGGTTATTGAAAATATTTGGTTAACAAATATTGATAAAGAAATAGAGAAGTGATTTAATTAATGAAATATTAATTAAGGGCTCAGTGATTGTTTGATAATTGGATGAACACTTGTTTTCTTTGATAGCTAAATCATTGACTATCGAAACACTTGTTTTTATTCGATAGTTAAATCACAGACTATCGAAGTTTTGACCATCATTGTCAATATGGAGATAGCGGTTGGATTATTATCCAAAGAACCACTCTGTATTGGCATAAGCGTTGTGAATCATATATGCCAAATATAATTGAAGATGGATTAAAGTGCAAGGGCTATTGTATAAAGTCTTAGATAACAGTGCCTAAGATGGATGTACTGAATAGTGCCTTCGGTTCATCCTGTTCCTGGGTGACTTGTATGGATGAATGTCTGACAGAGTATTTCCAGAAAGGTCACGTACATTGATTTCTTCAACCGTACCAAGAGTGGAAGCAGAGAAGGAATCTTCTTTGGCTAACACGTAATGTACTGTTGTAGACGTCAATTAGTGATTTTCGATGGATCTGACAATGTGGCATTCGAAGTGAATCTGATGTTATGATAAAGCGTAACCTCAAGCCTCATCAACCAGTAAATGACAGAAATCGGGCAGGCAGCATGGCTATGTAGGTCGCACCTATTAGGGTGTATAATCACCTGTTCCAGAGTTTCATTTACTTATTGTTGATGCTGTCCCATTCGGGAAACGGTTGCTGATCCCAACCACTGGTGATATACATTCGATACACTTAAGCGAAATGAGTGGTCGGTTATGTGTGGCTGAGTTGTAAGATGTTCTTGTTGAACTCGGTGTATTCTCCTCTAGAGATATACCAACGGAAGGTGGTTCCATACCTTATCATAGTTGGAAATCCCTTACCCAATAAGTGCTTGCGGTTTTGATTGTATATTATATATGTGGAACGTGAGATGCAAACGTTCCACTAAATTGTTATTTACTTGATTTAGACATTATTATAATATCAAAAGAGTTTTGATATAAAAATTATTATTCTTTTCAAAGGGATTTTCAAAGATAAATCAAGTGTTTGGATTATCATAATGGAAAAACCCGTTCCGTGTTATACAGCATGGTCTTATGAGGTATCATTTAGTTTTCTGAAACTGTTTAAAACTGTTTACTCATACCAGTCCCATGACTGACCCGGAGTTTATTTTTTTTGTTCTACCTAAACTCTTGGGTGCCTAAATTTGTACGGGCAGTCAAGTAGTTCAGGATTTTACAGATCTATCTAAAGGAGCTTGGAGCAGGAGGCTTCAGCGTTAGTTATATAGAGTTTTGTTCCACTGTGTTGTAAATGTTGTACTCTGATAAGTATGTTATACAGTTGAAATTTTGTATTTCAAAAGTTATGATATATTATATTTTGTTCTTCTGCGATGTGAGATTCTGTGTTGTTGTTTCTGTTCTTCATCTACCTTTTTCTTCTAAAAAAAAATGTTTCGTATTTTCGTGATATTTGGGTTGGACGTATGATGTATATAGTCAACTCTGATATTATGGATTTGTGGGTCACTACAGCTTTTATTGATCGCAACTCCGATTTCTCTGAGCAAGTATCCAATCCACGTCAGTTCTACAGTGTTGTTGGCAACCGCTCTATATTCCGCCTCCGTACTTGACCGAGAAACTGTGGGTTGCTTTTTGCAGCACCATGAAATTGGAGTGGACCCCAAGTAGATGCAGTATCCAGTCGTTGATCTTCGATCGTCATGATCTGAAGCCTTGTCTACATCACTCTAATCATGTATGTTAAGATTAATATTATTCGCTTTTAGAGATAATCCATATTCTAGGGTCCCCGTAGATATCTAAGTATCCGCTTAACTGCCTTCTAATGTTCTGATAATGGACACTACATAAATTGGCAAAATTTATATACACTGTAAGTTATATCTGGGCGAGTTATGGTCACGTATTGAAGCGCTCCCACAATGCTTCTGTATAATCTAATATTGTCTATAGATTCACCCATGAACTTAGATAACTGTAAATTTCTAGTCATTAGGGTAGGTAGAGGCTTGGCCTTGTCCATGTTTGCTCGAATGAGAATTTCCTATATGTATTTCTTTTGAGATAAAAACATGTCTGCACTTGTCTTTTGTTGAACTAGGATAACCAGAAAGTAGTTGACTGTTCCCATGTCCTTAAAAGAAAAAGTTTTGTCTAGAAATTTTAATATGCTATTTATCTCAATGTCGTCATTCCCTGTAATTAGATATCATTAACGTAAATAAGTATGTATACAGTGGTTCCCCCTTGATTTTCACATATAGAGAGAAATTTGACTTAGTCATAGAAAATCCTAGTTTGGTGAATGTGATTTTTAACCTGTCATACTAAACTCTCTACGCTTGCTTTAGCCCATATATGGCCTTGTGCAATTTGCAAACTAGACTCTTGCTTTCTTCATTGATGTACCCCTTCGGTTGATGCATATAGACTTCCTCCTTTAATTATCCATTTAAGAAGGCGTTATTCACGTCGAGTTGTTTGATCTTCCATTGATTAGATAGTGCAACAGTCATAATAATTTTGATAGTCGTGGGATTAACAACAAGGGAAAAAGTTTCATTAAAATCGAACCCAAACTGTTGTGTATAAACTTTGGCTACAAGTCTAGCTTTATATTTGGACACACTTCCATCTGGGTTTTTCCTCAATTTATAGGTCCACCTGCACCCAGCTACATTTTTGTTTGCTAGAACACTCACTAACGTCCATGTATTGTTTTTCATGAGTGCATGGTATTTAGTGTCCATAGCAGCTTTCTAGTTTTGTTAGATATAGCCTCTTCATAATTACTTGGTTCCTTGTCACTGATGTCCTTGGCATATACCTTTGGTTTGTAAATACCACACTTGCTTCTTATCAACATATAATGCTTATTTACAGCAGTTTGTTGATTCATGCCTTGACTATCACTGGTAGATGATGATTCGCTATTGTGATTGCTTTGACCTGGTTCTTCTCTGTCACTTTCCCTTCTATTGCTTGTTTGATCTTCATGCATTTGATGCTCTATGTTGTCATTGTTGAGCTCTGCATTTTCATAGTTTTCACTACTATAACCTGACCTTGTGCTTGGTATACTATCTGCATCATTGCTTTCATCAATCTGTTGATTTGTGTCGGTTGTCTTTGACCAGTTAGTAAGAGTAATAGGTGGTCGAACCAAACTGGTTGACTTGAGTATACTGCTTGTGGTTCTTATCCTCTTATCTGAAAAAGGAAAAATATTTTCATTTAAAGTAACATGTATGGAAATATAGAGCCTACCATTACTGTCTAAACATTTATACCCCTTTTGACTGATAGGATAACCAAGAAAGGTACATGAGGCTAGTTCAACTTATGTTTATTATAGGGTCTTAGGCAGGGAAAGCACAAGAAACCAAAAAATTTTAATTTACTATAGTCAGGTTTTAATCCAAAAAGAGCTTCATGTGGGCTTTTTTGTTTTAAAACTTTAGTTGGCATCAAATTTATAAGGTGCACTTATGTCTTAAAGGCTTCAACCCAGAATTTAAGTGGTAGTGAAGCTTCTGACATCAGTGTTAAACCAGTGTCAATTATGTGTCTGTGCTTTCTCTCCACTAGACCATTATGTTCAGAAGTGTGTGGGAAAGTGACTCTATGAGTGATGCCTCTATATTTGAAATATTTTCTTAGAGGCATGAACTGACCCCCACCATCTGTATGAACAGTCTTAACATTGTAGCTGAATTGCTTTTCAATAGATTTTAAGAAATAGACAGTTGTGTTGTAGGCCTCTAACTTGTTTTTGAGAAAGAATATCTAAGTATATCTACTATAGGCATCCACAAAGGAAAGATAGTACTTGTAACCATTATCAGTTTTGAATGGAGACGATCCCTATAAATATGCTGCAACAAGCTCAAAGGGACTACTATATGTAGTCTCAGAATCAAAGAAAGGCAATTTATGACTTTTTCCAATTTGGAAATGGCTACAAATAAAAAATTCAGGTATACTTTCAATACTGATTTTATTTTCTAGCATAACATGTTTTACAATTTTAATGCTTGGATGTCCCAATTTTTTTGTGCTATATACTGAAAACATCATTGTTACTGCTAGTACTATTTTGAACATTATAACAGTAATTTTCTTTCCTAGACACATCTTTGGTCTTGACTTTGGAGAATTTGTACAAGCCATTATCCAAATTACCCTGTAAAAGTATGTTATTGCTAAATAGGTCCTTAACAAGGAAAATTTTGGGGTGAAACTCAAAGTATACGTTATTGTCATTGGCAAATTGTGAGACACACATTAGGTTCTTTTTGATGTTAGGTACCCTCAATAGATTATTCACATAAAAATGTCTCTTAACATTAATATACCCATTACCAATGTGAGATATATGCATAGTTTCACCATTTCCCACAAGTATAGATTGTTTACCTGAATAACTTTTGTTACCAAGATTTAAATTCTGCAAACTGCTTGTGACATGATTTGTTGCACTAGAATCTGGGTACCAATCACAATATTTAATTGTTGTATGTTGTTGTATGTGCCTGCCTTTGAATTTTCTGCATTACTCATTTGACTTATGTTGCCGTATGTGCTCCCATTTTGTTGATTTAGTTGTGCCACTTTCACATTGGGTCTGTTTTGATTGCCTTGACCTTGTCTTGCAACATTGTATTTAGAATTGAGTATGAAATAACATCGACTAGCAACACGTCCAAACTTTTAACATATCTGACATTTAGCTCTGTTGTTATTATTCCATCTGCAACCCCTACCTCTTCCTCTTTGGGTTTGATTTCCTCTCTGCATGTTGTTGCCATGATTTGGGATTTGCATGGAGCTATTTCTTTGTTGATTTTTATTCTTAGATACAGTTGTAAAATTCACTGAGTAGTCGTGTTGACTTGCTCTTCTCTGTTCAACCTTTCCTTCATGCGCAAGTAATGTGGAGTGTACATACTGTAGATCTGGGATGGTTCTTTGTGATGCAATAAAGGTAACTACTGATTCGTGTTCCTTGTCTAATCCTCCAATAATGTAAAGAACGTGCTCACTTTCAGATATTTTATGTCCTATTGTTGCAAGTTTGTCACATAGAATCTTGATTTTTGTCAAATACTCACTCATATTCATAGTGTCTTTCTTGATATTCTGCAACTTACTTCTGTAATGCATTATCCTCGATGCAGATTGTGAATTGAGTATCTGCTCTATTGCAGACCATATTTCGTATGATGAATTGGCTCCAATAATTTGTGACAACAGATTTGCGCTTATTGATGAAATAAGCCATGACGTCAGGAGACTATCTTGTTTCTGGTAGATAACATAGTCCTTGTTGCTAAACAGGTTCCTTCTTTGTTTTGTTTCATCACAGGTGGGATGCTGATGGTTCCCTTGATGAAATCTTGTAGTCCGTAGCACTTTAAGGCGGTTTTGACTTGGTACTTCCATAACATATAATTATCATCGTCTAAAGGGATGCTAATTACGTGGCTTTTGGGTTTAACTAAGGAGATAGCCTAAGGTGGGAATTTACCTGAATCATTGTTGAGGTTGCAGAACTGACAGTGTCGTTATTTCCAGTCATGATGGAATGGTAGATGTTGGATAATGATCTGAAATAGTATACTTAGACGGCAGAAATTCAATAACCTTGGATTCTGCAACCAGTTGCTATGAAATCAGATCGGAATAAACGGATCTTTGATGGAAAATATGATCAAGAATGCTCTGATGAAGATCTAATCTTCTGAAGCTTCTTGGATTGAGGAAAAAGGGGTTGGAGCCTCCAAACTGATCTGAACAATACTTCACTATGGTCGAAGGGATGCTTCGATGAAGATAATGAATCGAGGACGGCGAGTTTGCAATCTTGCACTCACCCAACCAGATTCACTTAGAAGTATACAAATCCTTTCAATATCTAGTGTTGTAAACTAGAAAGAAAACTGATGAACAAATCTTGATTGTTGTCGTTAGGCTTTTTAGAGCTCTGGTACCATAAAAGGAAAATTGTAATTTTATTAAAGAATGAAAATGATGAATAGTTGAATGTAATAGTTACATGAGACGTGTATATATACACATTAAACACAAATGCCACATGGGCTAGATATAATGTATACACAGATAGACTATGTGAATGAATAAAAGGATTACTGGGCTAAGCCCAATTACATAGTATAAGATATATAATATCTCATCTGACGGAAACCCTATATGCTTTAATTACAAACACATGTATATCACAGTTTGAGAGAACTCCATTTTAGTTCTAACTTTGTACCACTGGATAAAACTGAATCAAATTCTAAATAAAAAAAATTGTGTACTCAAGTTGTTCATATATATTATATTATTATTCACTATAAAAAATATACAATTCAGATTATTCGACAAGGTTATGTTCCCATCTGTAATAGAAAATACTTTAAGGTTGTGCATTATAGTTTTCCCTTTTTTTACTCCATTTAATGTTAGGAATGAAATTGTCTACATTATGCTAAAAGTAGACTTTTTGACTTTTTTCTTCTCTCTGCTGCAATTAAGATTTTTTCTCTCTCATCAACTTTTCTGCAGTATTACTGCAAAAATACTAAACTCTCTATGTTTTAAGGACATTGATTAATTGCTTTATGAAGAACCTCAACCTCGCTTAGGAAACAAAATAGAATCGTAACAATAGTTGCTAATTTTATTAGCGTCTATTCTTGGTATATATGACAATATAAAGGCTTAATTAACAGTAGAAGTATTTCGCCCACATCAGAATGATGCTTTTGCATTTTTAGGTGAAAAGAACTTAAGATTTTCTTTTTAAGGTTGGTTATTTCTTTGTAACAAATATATTGGTTGAAAGAAGGTTTTATACCCAATCAAACAGAACAAATTTTTAGGTAAAATTCTTCCAATACTTTTAGACAATTTTATATTTCCTATTATTATTATTATTATTATCATTATTATTATATTTTGGATTGAAATTTGAATGTAAAATATGAAAGTTGATTCATATTCACTAGGTAACCATAACTATAAACAGTATATTTGTTATTTAAACTGGAAAGGAGAAACCACACAGTTTTTATTGTGACATATGTCTTCAATTGCTTTTCAATTCATACTCTTCAAATGAACGCATATTATATACCATTAAAAGCAATTTCTTCCCATTTTCAAACCACAGCCAACCACATATTATATACCATTGAACGCATGTTATACTCTTATTTTTTCCTACATTTGTTACCCTTTCATTAACACTGATGATCAACTCCTTCGTAAATCATGATCAAACTTTCCTCCAAAATTCGGATTAACATCTGTTCCAACATTTATTTATTGTTGATTGTGTATAACTGTGAATTATCACCAACATTTCGATCAATGTTATTGTTCTACAACTAGCGATGAAAGTATTCGTAGTCTCGACTGTTACCATTTTGTTAAATTAAGAGTGAGTTTTTTAATATTTGGGTTTCAATTGTTCCCTACGACCTTTGATGAATAATTTGTATTACTACGACATCCATACTAATAACAACTGTATGACGGTCTTTACATTCTTTGACCAATAATAGTTTAAAACTGTTGTTTAATTTCCTATGTTAATTTGATTTAATGATATTATCATTAACATTTTCTACAACCTTTTATTTTGTGTCAATAAGGGGATGATTCAATTTGCTTAAAACATATCATCATAGAACATATACATGATGTTTGTTGAAGGAAAATATGTGAAATACATAAAATATAGGATAATTATTTAAGATTTAAATATTCATTCCATTTTTTCTTACTCTCTGTATATTACTGAAACATAATGATTGCACCTATATTTGGTATAGTGATGGTACTATAATATTTTAAGTTTACCTTTGTTTCTTTCTGAATTGCTGGAAAATAAATCGAAATTAAATGGTAAGCAATGATATTTCATTGATTAGTAACTAACAATGATATCTTTTCAAATTCTGAAAGAAAATTTTCAGACATATTGAACATACTTAATGGACTATATGAAAAATGATAAAGATTCATATGGAAATGATATGGGGGTTGTATGTTTGCTTTCCTATGCTATTATGCCAATTTTTTATTTGTTTATTTCATAAAGTCATGAATTGCTTAATCTTTGTTATTTCTTAATTTTTTATGAGAATGGAAGATGGGAGATGAGTTTCATGGGAGCAGGGAGCAGGTATATGTGTAATGTGTATCAAAATAAGAATGTTATCTTCGCTCTATTATTTTGCTATGTATTTTTTAAACCTAGAGATTTCAAGTTGTCTTCAACAATTTTTGAATGAAATCCAAACTGGTTTTCCTTTGTTTTTTTTGAACTTCTGTGTTCACCATACTGAGTATATTGACAATACATAAAATTGTCCATGGTGACAGCAGCACATACTGTTAGAGTTGAGTCATATTATCCATTTATGTATTTTGTAATGTTGATTTCCAGATGGAATATAACAATGACTGAGCATCCAAATATTTTACTCCATTACATGGGTAACTGTGATCTTCAACTTAATATCAACTTTGTAAGAACTATTATTTCTTACCATTATTTTTATGTAGTTCTATGAACATTCATGGTAACTTTTAACTTGCTCCCAATTTATTAAATGAAACTATTATTATCCCTTTTTTTAGTGAGCTAATCCTCTATACCTAAAATTGTCTATCCCCCTGTACCTAACCAATCAGGCCCCCTGATTTTCATCATTTTGCAATTAAGTCAAAGGAAAAAAGGGTTTAATTGCAAAAAGGCGGAATTCAGGGGGTGCTGATTGGTTGGGTGTAGAGGGACAGACAATTCTGGGTACAGGTGACTTTATATTCTTTTTTTTTTTTTGGCCTTATTAACTAATTCAAATCATCATTTATCACGGTCCAGATGAGCTATTTACTGCCTCTTTTATTGTTGTTGAATTTACATGTTCCCCTTTACGAATATTTTTTAGACACTTAGACATATTAGTTTTATGTAGTAATTCCTTGTGACATAGTTATCTATCTTTAAACATCGGGTGGGGCATAGTTGTTGTTGTGGAGAAATTTTGATTTAAGACCGCTCAAATCAAAAATCTCCAACGCCGTGGAAAACGAGATCGTGGTAACTGTGCAAAAAAAAACAATCGATATATCAAAACAATCTCAATCTTATCCAAGCCATTACAATCACCAAACAATGGAAATAATAGAGCAGTAACGAGAAACTAAATCACACATGGATTTATAGTGGTTCCACCGACGTCTTGTCAGTGTACATCCACTTTGAGAGGGAAACCTTTATTAATATCAATAGAAGAGTACAAGAGATTGATTACAATGATCAAATTTACTAGAAAAATTTGATTTTGTGGAGAAAGGAATTGAAGAAGACTAGGATTGCCTAAACCCTAACTAGAATAAACCTTGACCTAATCTCTTGATTTTGTTGTACATCCTCCTTATGGATCCGATGTAGCTTATATAGGCATAGGGAAGTATATGGAAATTCCCAAAATTACCTCTAGATCTGAAATATCCGAAATACCCGAAATTTCCTCCAAATCTGAAATACCCGAAATGTCATCTAGATCCGAAATATCCAAAATACCCGAAATTTCCTCTTCAATCTAACACATAGTATCGCATACTTTAACACTCCACCTCGATACTATATCCATCTCCATCACAAACTCCAATGCATCTAAACATTTCCTTCTATCTTCAATCAAGAAAGCTTGAATGTTTCCCCAATGAACTCCCACATAGCCACCGCCCATTGCACTTCACTAACGAGTTCAGGCATAGCCCCCCACTCGTCAATGAAGTGTTTAAACATCCAACCCCTAAACCAGTCTTACCAAAAGAAAATGTACTCGGGAGTGAAAACGAGTATTTACCTTGAAGATAAAAGACCAACGTCTCACTGATACTCTTCTACATCCAAGTTTCTCTCTCAACTATGCCACCCCATGGCACCTAGCATCTCTCTAAGCGAATTAAGTTCAAGCAACGCTCGAACTTCCCAACCAGCAACGTCTTAGTGAACATGTCGGCCGCATTATCTTTTGTATGCACTTTCTGAAGGCATACTTGCTTGTCTTTGTCCATGGCTACTAGAAGTGACTCCCTCACTTCAATATGCTTCGTTCGTGAGCTAAACGCCAAATTCTTCGCCAAATGGATAACACTTTGGCTATCACATTGAACATCAACAATGTCATGTTCAAACCCGAAGTCACACAACAATCGCTTCAAATAGAGTGCTTCCTTTGCTGCCTCTACTGCAGCTACATGTTCAAACCCCAAATCACACACAAAAATCGCTTCAAATAGAGTGCTTCCTTTGCTACCCCTACCATAGCTATCAACTCTGCCTCCGTAGTGGATAAAGCAACTACCGGAAGTTGATTTTCTTCGATCCCTATCACCAGCGTAATCTGAATCACAGTAACCAACCAACAGGCAATTCTTCTCTATACTATCCCCAAAAACAAGGCCATGAGATGTTGTACCTTTCAAGAATCTCAAGATAAGCTTCACTGCTTCCCAATGCGATTTCCCCAGATTAGCTATGAACCGACTAACCATCTTGACGGCATTCGCAATATCGGGTCTTGTACACACCATGGCATACTTCCAACCGCACTAGCATATGGCACCTTTGCCTTGTAAGCCTTGTCTTTCTCCTCGATAGGTGATCCCTTACTCGAAAGCTTTATATGCAAAGGTAAAGGTGTATTTGACGCCTTTGCATCCTCCATGCTAAACTGGCAAAGCATTTTCTTAATGTACTCCTTTTGAGTTAATTTCAAATCAAAATGCTTTCGATCTCTTTCAATTTCCATGCCCAAAATCTTCTTTGCTTCTCCAAGGTCTTTCATCTCGAACTCCGCCTTTAATTTCTCTTTCAACTTATTGATTTCTGCCTTGTCCTTAGAAGAAATGAGCATATCGTCCACATACAAGAGTAAATACACCCAAAAATCATTTCCTAACCTCTTGAAATAAATGCAAGCATCCTTAATGCTTCAATGGAAGCCACTTTCAAGCATGAAATGATCAAATCTCTTATACCATTGCCTAGGTGATTGCTTCAAACCATACAGTGATTTCTTCAACTTGCAAACTAGTTTTGACTTACCTTCTACAACAAACCCTTCCGGTTGCTCCATGTAGATGTCTTCATCCAGTCTCCATGCAAGAAGGAAGTTTTCACATCTAGCTGCTCCAACTCCAAGTCGTAAATAGCAGCTAATGCAAGTAATATCCGGATAGAAGTATGCCTTACAACTAGTGCGAAGGTCTCATCATACTCCTTTCCTTTCCTCTGTGCAAACCCCTTAAACACTAGCACAACTTTGTATCTTCCATCGTCCTTCACTTTTTATATCCATTTGCACCCAACAGCACGGTTTCCTTGAGGAAGTGGAACCAACTCCCAAGTCTGGTTCTTCATCAACAATTCATCTCTTCCTCCATGGTGCAAATCCACTTCGAGCTATCACTCGAATCCATGACGTCATCAAGGTCCATCGGCTCATCTTGGACTACATGAAGAGAATAGTCCAAATTCTCACAAAAGCTAAGATAGTTCTAATCATCATATCTTTCAGGTGGCCTTATGGAACGACAACCAACCCGAGTAGCAATACCATTACCCGGTCATCCTTCAGCTCCACCTTGAACTGAATCTTCTCTAGGCTCGTGCACATCACCAACACTACTAAAGAAAACCTGTAGACTACGTTATGTAACATCAACCGCATTTTACTCACAAGCACCTCCAACAACTCTACTTTCTCTAGACTTGAAAGTGGGAATAACTTCCTTCTCCTTTGATTCACCATGAACCAAATCCGGAACATCTGATGAGCCCTCATTCTCTTTGAACATAGCTGACTCATCAAAAGTAACATGACGAGAAACCATAGCCTTCTTCATTTCCGGATCCCAAATCCGATAGCCTTTGACGCCATCCATATAACCGAGAAAAATCCCTTTGAAAGCTCTAGGTGAGAGCTTATCATTCCCCGGATCATGCATATAAATTGGACTGCCAAACACACGAAGATAACTCAAGTCAATGCTCTTCGCTTTCCAAACTTCCTCAGGAATTATTTTATCAATAGCCGAGCACGGAATTTGATTAATAATATGCACTGCGGTTGATAAAGTTTCGGCCCAAAATTCCTTAGACAAACCTGATGTCAATCTCAAGCATTGAGCTTTCTCTAGTAGAGTTCGGTTCATTCTTTCCACCACTCCATTAGATTGCGGATCTCTCGGTGTAGTAAAATGCCTCCGAATACCTTGATGCTTGCAAAAATTTAGAAATTCTCTGGAAACATATTTACCGCCATTATCGGACCTAAGAACCTTCAAAGTCTTTCCACTCTCATTCTCAACAAGAGTCTTCCATTCTTTGAATCTTGCAAACGCCTCCGACTTGGCCTTCATTACATACACCCAAACCTTCCGAGAAAAATCATCAATGAAAGAAATATAATATCTTGCTCCTCCCAAAGAAGCTACAGGTGTTGGTCCCCAAACATCCATGTGCACATACTTAAGAATCTTTTTTGAATCATGTTTTCCTTCACCGAATGACACTATAGTTTGCTTCCCCATGACACATTCCTCGCAAAACTCTAACCTGCTGAAACTCTCACCATCAATCATCTCCCTTCGACGAGGAACATCTAAACTCTTCTCCGAGACGTGACCCAATCTCAAATGCCACAGCCGTGTTGCATCTAAGCCACGAGAACTATCAATGCTGACACAAGTTCACCTTCCACGGTCACTCTTTGAAGCAAATAAATACCATGAGTTTTAGCACCCTTCATAACCACAAGCGCACCCTTCGAAACCCTCAAGCTATCACTCTCAATAGTGATCTTGCAACCTAAAGAATCCAACTATCCCAAAGAGAAAAGTGACTTCCGTAGTCCTGGAACATAGCGCACATTAGTGAGAGTACGAACCACTCCATCAAACATCCGAATTTGCACGGATCCAATGCCTTTCGACTTACAAACTGCACCATTTCCCATAACAATTGATTTTCCTTTCCGATCGACGTAAGAAGAAAACCAATTCCTATAAGGCGTTATGTGATATGAAGCCCCCGAATCAAGCACCCATTCGTTGCCTAAAACATCCGATGCTATAGCCAACAAAACATCTACGTCTTCCTCACCAACATCTCTCTCCACCGCAACTGATGAAGATGCTACTTCCTTCTTCCCCTTGTCTGGACAATCATTCTTCCAGTGACCAGATTTCTTACATATAAAGAACTTGCCATTTCTTTCTTTTGACTTTCCTCTTCCACCGGGCTTCCTAGACTTAGAACGCCCCCGGTTTCCCTTCTTCTTTGACTTTTCTTTCTCCGCAAATAAACCTTGACCATTACCAGCACCACTACTACCATCACTCAGCTCCTTCACCTGATCTCGCAATTCCTCACTAAGAAGATCCGTCTTGACATCATTTAGAGTCAATGTATCCTGGCCATAGATCAAACTGTCTGAGAATCCAGTATAGCGCTCAGGCAACGAACAAAGCAATATCATCGCCTTCTGCTCCTCCTCAATCTTCAAATCTACCGCCTTCATCTTCATTAGCAAATCATAAAACACATTTAAGTGCGCCTTTAGCGAAGTTCCTTCCTTTATCTTGTAGGTAAAGAAAGTCCGCAACAAGATTAGTCGATTTGTGAGTGACTTCTTCATATACGACTCCTCCAACTTGTTCCAAATACCTTTAGCAGTCGTCTCACCACTAATTTCGTAAATAACATTCTCCCCTATGGCAAGTTGAAGTGTAGTGAATGCCCACTCTTCCATTTCTTCTCTCTCCACATCTGAGGTGTTCTTTGGCAATAAATGTGTATCAAACACCACCCGATGTACCCGATTCTGCCTAAGAACCGATTTCATCTTCCATTGCCACTTTTCGAAATCATTATCACCATTCCACTTATCGATAACCAATTGTGAACCAACAGCTGCATACGACCCATGTACATAAGGAGCTACACCACTTGGACCAACTATTGAGGCACTGTTTGAATTTGATTCTGGCATTTCTACAACTATCTACCAACACCAATGCTCCGATACCAAATGTTGTGGAGAAATTTTGATTCAAGACAGCTCAAATCAAAAATCCCCAATGTCGCGGAAAACGAGGTCGTGGTAGTAGTGCAAAAACAACCAATCAATATATCAAAACAATCTCAATCTTATCCAAGCCAATCACAATCACCAAACAATAAAAATAATAGAGCAATAACGAGAAACTAAATCACATAGGGATTTGTAGTGGTTCCACCGACGTCTTATCAGTGTACATCCACATTGAGAGAGAAACCTTTATTAATATCAATAGAAGAGTATAAGAGATTGATTACAATGATCAAATTTACTAGAAAATTTTGATTTTGTGGAGAAAGGAATTGAAGAAGATTAGGATTGCCTAAACCCTAATTACAATAAACCTTGATCTAATCTCTTGATTTTGTTGTACATCCTCCTTTTGGATCCGATGTAGCTTATATAGGCATAGAGAAGTATATGGAAATTCCCAAAATTTCCACTAGATCTGAAATATCCGAAATACCCGAAATTTCCTCCAAATCTGAAATATTCCAAATACCCAAAATTTCCTCTTCAATATAACACATAGTATCGCATACTTTAACAGCTGTGACATTAGGATAGTTGTAAATCATGGTGCCCTTACCATCATAGTTCATGAGGTTCTTAGTTGTTGAATAATGGTCCTACAAACATATTTGTTTACATCATAAAATAAAACATGAGTCACATATTGTCTTTTGGATCCAAACTACTGAACTTTAAAAGGTGAAATTTAGAAGAGTCTGTCACATCTTACCCAAGAAATAGAGTTACGCATCAAGTAGATACAACCACAAAAACAAAAATGGTTACATAATGAACGTTTATGATTGAACATCTACACATCTTGATATCCTTTTCTTTTTTTCATATGAACGATGTTCCATAATTTGTTCTTGCAGAAATAATTTGAGGATGCTGACCAATGTAGTGCATGGTAACATATCTATTAAGATCACACTCCAACCAAAAGGCATGTTGATGCAAGTCTAGCTGCAGATCAAACAAAAAGAAGTCATTCTATTCTTTTAAGTTCCATTCTTAATATTACCATATCTTATTAGAGAAATTATATTCGTATGATGTAGTTATTTAGAATATGTAATTCAGTTTTCATAATTACTGTATATGAATTCAGAATCAACATTTAAAGCTAATGGGGGAAATGTTTTGACTGACGTAAGTGAAGTATGAGAAATTTTGGAAAACTTTGATCTTTATTGAAGTAAACATATCAGTGAATTCTCTTTGCATAGTGCGTGTATCAAGGCTTTACTTTTGGGTTTATTACTTTTGGGTTTTTGGGTTGAAAATTGTCATACACAGTGAGCTACCATTCTATCCCTTTTCAAGACAAATAAGCTTAAATTAAATGAAGGTAAGAATCATTTTAATATTGATTTCTAATATTTGTTTGAGTCAACTTAAAGTAGTATATTTTGCGGTAAATATATCTTATTTCAGAAATTTTAACTGTTGAGCTTTAGTTGGTTTTGAGTTCTTTTACCCGTTTAAAAGAGATCCTTTTGTCTGTTGACTTAATGCATTTGATAGAAAATACGTCTACCATTACTGAAATCACATATGCTTGAAGGTCCATGTACCGTTGGATGAGTATTGTTAATTTAAAATTATTTATTACAAACCGAGTTCACTTCATAAGTGTTAAGCATGAAGATTTCATGCAGTTAAGAGTCTTGGTTCCTCTCTTACGTGTCTTCATATGCCACAGTGGTTTCAACTATTTACACACCATATAAAAATAAATTTTGCTCAGGTTTCGTGCACGATGCTCGAAGTGTCGGATGCGTCGAACATGGAGACTGTGCAAATTAACCCATTTTTTCAATAGAGCAAGATGAATTATTGGCATTCAATAGTTAACTTTTTCTATTTTTCCTTTAAATTTTCCGTTTAACCTAACTAAACACACGTTATGTTCTCAATCGTATTAGATTAATCGTTTCAACGCACAAATGATCTGTTTAAATGTGAAACCGCAAATGCCGTTTAACTTTTAGTTCCATGCAAATATCCTATTAAAACGCCTTTCTTTCTATACATGCACACACCCTTATTTGTTACCATCAACTATTCAGCAAATATGGTGGTCCTATAATTTCATTAATTGAGATTTTTTGAGACATGGATGAATAATGAACATCCACCAAAGTTTGAAAACCACATAGTGCCCAGTGAGTATACTTAGTATAAATATATGATTTACAAAGACCGCTATTTAAATTAAATGCTATTTAACAAGATGTGCACTTCATGCATTTATTATCTACTCTTTTTTATTTTAATATATAATAAAAATTAGATTCATTATTAAGGAAACCATATTTGTAGAACAGATTATTTTGTGCAATTCATGTTTTTTCATATAAACTTATTATTAAAAGAGTTTATGTGTCATGCTCACATTTCTCTGATTGTAATGACATTCCTTATCTAACAATAAAATAATTATATATCTTCAAGTATGGACCTTTGTAGTTTAAAAATATAGTATGTTATTTTTTTCTGTTGATGTTTTCAACTTTAATTGAAAATGGTTTTGATTGTAAAACCACAGAAATTGATGTTGCCATCATACTTAGATCAATATAAAAACGATAACTATACAAATCTATACATTCTCCACCAAGTTTTAGACAAATTTTAGTTTGTAGAGTTACATCCTATGCTTTTCTTTTTCTTTTTCTTTTTCTTTTTTCTTTTGTATTTTTGAAGGACAAAGATTTTGTAAGAACCCGTAACTTCCCCGTGAAGGAAAGAGCGGATACTTTGAGGACAAGACGAATAAGAACGCAAACAAAAGAACATTTCATTATTTATTACAACAATTCCATCAGAACACAAGAATATACAGAGTGAATAAATAAAATACATTCGATAAATATCAGAGATTACAATAAATTACATAGAAGTGGAAAATAATACAAAACACAACTGAAAGGAATATGCGGATACAGAGCTTTCCGAACGTCATTCCAGCTGTATACCAAGATCCTGTGAATACAAATCTGCAAAAACAAAAACTACTAGCTGCCCATGTCAAAATAAGGGCACCCGGAGTTTAGGTTCAAACAATAAAGTCCCGGTCAGTCATATGACTGGTTTGAGAACTAAAACAGTTATTTAAAGCTTTACTTTAAATCAGATATATTAAGGGACCATGCCGTATAACACGGAACGGGTTTCCTCCCAAGAATACCAGTGCATATAACAAAACAGCACAACGCTTTTTGGAAAAATGAAGCTATTATAAGACCCAGGTCCCATCACACAATGCAAGACAAGTCGGAGGATAGGGTTTTCCCTTATAATAGTCAAACATGCTTGGTACGTTAAAAACAAATCATTTGATACTATTATTAGTGTATAGTGTCAAAACAATTTCAATCATAAATGTCAATCATAGACGGCATGGGTACAATATATCATGTCGCCATACTAGGCTCTACAATCAAAACCGCAAATGTCACATATTGGAAGTTGGGTTTCCATCTGTGAACCGAGGCAAAAGATAGTCCTCACCGATTCGAGACTCTCTAGCCCGAGCCTCAGGATCAGAGCTCGAGTGACCCTTGGATCATGAGGGCCGGTCCACCGATGGGGATTAAAATGCCCGAACACTGCGTTTCCCCACACTTTGGGGCGTAAATGAGCCAAATGACTCCATCGGCTCCACATAGTCACCGATATATCCCAGGCACCTCGCAATCCAACAACCACACAGGTGAAAATAATATAAATGTCAGGGCTGGTAGGTCACTGACACCACCCTAGCTAGAAGGAAACGCATGCCCTCCCTAAGGTCCCCGTTTCTGGTTCACAACCGGGTGTGAGGCTCGCGAATCAACGTTACACAAAGCTATGCCACACAGGCGGTGCTTTGATCATCAACCACAAGACTTTGCTTTTCAACAAAAGCCTTGATCATTTGCCACTTAGGCATGCCACACAGTCAGTTCACTCCATGCAATTGATATCCATCAATATATAACCACTGAGCTCGTACGTCTCAGAGAAGGGCGTTAAGCAAGAGAATAAATTCTCCACCGCTAAATAGATATATATTTAATAGAAATCAATCACATAGAACAAAATCCAATGTCAGACACACGGTCTATTTACAAGTTCGTTCTAGGTGTGAACGAAACCGGAGGCACCTTGTACCTCGCATATCCATCGATCTCCAAGTATGTCTGGACGATCACCAACTGATTCCTTCCTCTTGGGTGTACAGCCCAATCAAGATCATCAGTAATCACCCAAACGATGTGAAGACCTCTGGTCTTTGACCACCATCTTCATCCTCGACACATCGTCGAATCAGTTATTCAGAATGGGATAAACCCGGTCTTTCTGAATAACCCGTGTATATGATAAACAAGTGTTACACAAACACAACATACGCCCCATTCCAATTAAGAATATTCTTTTATTCAAATATTCTTATTCTTTGGGAAAGGTTCCCATTAATTTTATCAAAGATAAATTCTTTAAATTTATTCTTTAATCTTCCTTTGAATATCAATTCAAACCAATTTATGATTTATCCAAACTAGTCGGGATTAACGAACCTTACCGAAGTAATCATTTGTTTTAAATTTCCCAATCCCAATCTATTCATCCCATAAAGTAAAACTAGTAATACTTCATATCTAACACCACGGTGTTATTGGTAAATTCAATTACTATTTCACGTTCAAATCTAATTAAAGATTTAACTATCGCCTGGAGAAAAACTGGTGATACTCCATTCTCGATCATTTCAATCTAATTAAAGATTCATCAAACTCCACTTGGTTTTAATCTTCCTAAAAATCAATATCCTGTCTTTAACTGGGTTAAAGAACCAATATCATTTAAAACACGGTTCACTATAAACCCAAATCCCATTAGATATTAAATACAAGGCTCTGAATAGGAAATATATCGGCTTATATTCAATATCAAATTCCACGACCAACAAATATCGTATTGGAAATAACGATATAAATATATCTTTCAAATTTCCATAACAATATCTGTATAATCACGAAATCCCACATCGAAATATTCCAAAGACAATTTCGATTCAAATCCATTCCAATTCAATTATTGGAAATTCTGGTTACTTTTAAAACTCTTTCAAATCCACTTTATTTATTTTAAAAACAAATGGGATTATAATTCTAGTTCAAAACTAGTTCATTTCGATAAAAATCTATTTTTATCTTTTCAAATATGGAGTTTTTCATCCCAATTCTTTCCAAATCATTTCTTATGATTTTACACAAATTATTACTATTTTTAATAATTTTATCAAGGCCCGTACAGTCGATTTCCATCAACGGCCATCAAACTGCACTTAAAGCGACCTTTTCCAAATTTGATTTGGACCTAATTCCAAATCCAACCGTTAGATTTCAAATTTCTAATATTGTTAGAAAGCTCTTTTCGGTACGAACCCAACGGTTCCTATTTAGGAGAATCCGACGGTCGAATCTCCCGTAACGTCCATTCGAAGTCAATGGTAGAAATTCGCAAACTGCCACAGCGTGGCGCGTTCTATTCAGGCCATTATATATATTATATATATTTCGTCGATTTCCTTTTAAAACGTATTTTAGAAATCATTTTAAATTCGTTTTCAAAATGATTTCAACTTCATATTCAATTTCAGATCAAAATTGAATATTTCATATCATTAATATATAAATGATAATATTTTTAAAATGTTATATTTTGAAGTCACTTCCCTTTTCTATATTCATTATAAAAACGAATATAATCGATATAAATATCTTTAGCGTCAAAATTGCACATATTTAATCAACACGGCTTTATATATTTCAATAACTTCGTTATTCTATTCAACAAATGAATATATATATATATATATATTCAACACATGAATATTTATTATATTCAACACATGAGTTTTTATTCTATTCAACACATGAATATTTATATTTTTATTCAATACATGAATATTTATTCTATTCAACACATGAATTTTCATTTATAATATTCCTTATTTTCGAAATTGGAATGAGGCCCAATCAATTACCATATAATGTTAATTATGTGGATTCCGTACAACACATGTATATAATAGCAACGATAAATAATCAACCATCATCCAGAGTGCACCACACAACTGCATAATCATTAAATATAAATGATTAACGCTTACACAGTCTGTCAACCCATCGATTGACATACAACTAAACAATCCGGATTAGTGTACGTCAAATATCATCCCAATACCCGTGTGGGGTTTAAATCAACAAACACAGATTTTAATTTGTGCAGTTGGGCGATGTATAAAATTTATCGTCCCAATCAATATCAGTCAAATCGGTGTACATAAACAAACCGTCCGATTTGTTTATAAATATTTATTTTATATACACGTTAAAAATTATATTTTTAGCTATATAATATTTATTCGTTCCACATCACACAATCAACTTTCACAACACATCAATTAAACAAACAAGTCATCCATGGTTTGTGGACAACGGGTGTCGGGTGCTACTAAGCACCGTCTGCATCCTAGTATATATTTCAACTAGAAATAAAATAAAAGTGAGAAGTTCTCACCGATAAGCTAAACCAAACGCCGCGACTCTTCTTATGTAGAAAATCTTCATCGTGGTTCCAACGAGATCTGTTTCACGAAATTTATATCAAAAATCATATTTTTAACAACGCTGCTATATATATAGAAAAGTCACATTTTTTTATACCACTACTATATAGGTAAAAATTGAATTTTTTGTATATAGTTATTCACTTCTTTTTGTTCATAATGATCTACACAATAAAAATCACTTCTTTCTATATATAAAAATATCGTCTTTACTATGATAAAAATATCGTCTTTACTATATATAAAAATATCGTCTTTACTATGATAAAAATATCGTCTTTACTATAATAAAAATATCGTCTTTCTATATATAAAAATATCATCTTTACTATATATAAAAATATCGTCTTTACTATGTATAAAAATATCGTCTTTCTATATATAAAAATATCGTCTTTACTATATATAAAAATATCATCTTTACTATGTATAAAAATATCGTCTTTCTATGTATAAAAATCATGTTTTTATTCTTTCTATTATATAAAAATCATATTTTTATTTTTTCTATTATATAAAAATCATATTTTTATTCTGCTACATATATAAAAATCACATTTTTATATTCGCTATTATATACAAGACATATTTTTAATTCGCTACATATATAAAAATTATATTTCTTATTTCTTTAACTTCATACCAAAAATCCAATTTTTATGCTTCGTTATAAATAATAAAAATCATCTCTTTACTACATAAAAAATCAAATCTTTACGCTATAACAATCTAAACTTTAACTAATTAAAAATCATAACCTTCTTCGTTAAAAGTCCTATTTTTATACTTATCATTTTCTATGAAAATAAAAACTTTATATAAACTGAATATAAAATTTTATTTAAAGATTATTACTTGAAAAACTGAAATAAAACAAATAAAATTAAATAAAATTAAAACTTATAGCGAATGGGAGGCTGAGGGCTCGCGTAGGGGGAGGGGGTAGCGCTGTACTTCGCAGGCGGTCGGTGGAGTGGCTGACTGGGGTTGCGGGCTTTCAGGCTAGGGTTTCAGAGGGTTTCGACGAGGGCTTCGTTCGTAGGGAGGAGGGGGTCAACATGAGTTGGGGGGTCCGGCGACGTCAAATAGAGGGGGGTGCCGTCGATGGCGGCGACGGGAGGAGGGTAGCGGGATTCTTTTGTTTTTTTTTTCTATTTCGATTGGCTGAAATGAAGGGGGGGAAGGGGTTTGACCTGTTAAGGAGAAAAAGGGGGGAGGGTCTTATGTGTAAAATTCATATATATAATATTATTTATTTTCCCTTTAATTTCAAAAAAGTGGACTTTTCATTTAAACTCCAAACGACACCCAACGACTGTCGTCACTAGGTAATTACCCCATTCCGAACGCAATGGGATATGTATCATAAGCTGATTCGATCGTTTCGATCAGTTTCTGCCAAAATCAAAATATAATTCTATATATTGAATTTGAACGCACATTTCAATTTACCGGGGCCACATACGAGCTCTAAAAATTCCCGAAAAATATTTTCTAGCTTCGTATTGACGATACGGTCCTAACAAAACTAATTTAATCAAATTCTAAGACCGTTTGAAAAATGGCCATTTTCTGGTCGATCGAAATTGACTGAAACTGTCAAAACACGTTCTACTTTGCCACGCTCACATATTGATTCAGAAAATTACGAAATTCGGAATCTAGCAATAATTCTACATCCTGGATCCAACAAAAGTGGTTACATCGAATCCGAGGTCGTTTGCAAATTTCCATTTTTAAGGGCCAGAATTCCATAGCGACTATTCTGAATTTTCAACTGGACGTATCTTTTGATTCCCGTTATGAAATTTCAATTTTTCGGATTCGTTGGAAAGATATTCTCTATTAGATTCAAATATTTTTGGTTTTGCTAAAATCCGGTTTATTTTGAATCTTGTACATTCATTTGAACTTTGAAATTGAATTTTCAAACTACCGCGCCATTTTCAATTCCTTTTATAATTAAAAATAAATAATTATATTCTAACGCCGATTCAAATAAATACATACATTCTAATTCTATTCAAAATAAATTTCTCGTCGTTATTATTTAAAATAATTCATTTTAAATATTCAAAATTCATTAAAATTGCCAAAATAAAAATTTTAAATTGGCTCGGATTTCCGGGTTATTACAATCTCCCCCACTTAAAACTTTTCGTCCCCGAAAAGGAACAAAGATGAAAGTTGTTTAACTAATCAACTCAAATTCCATTATTTTCATTACGGCTTAAGTTCTTCAACTTTTCAGTTTCTAAGAACTTTTCAAATTTTTCAAAAATTTGGCTAACACCCTAAATTTTCGAAAAATTTCGCCATAACCTCCCCTGCACCGGGAGCTTCGGGATATTTCAAATAGCCTCCCATGGCCCTCACCAATCCAAAAGGAAAAATAAACAGCCAATACAATTTTATTCCTCTTCTCTGACCTCCTTGCTATGACCTGTTCAATGTAAGTACATGTATATGCTTGCAAATGCGACTAATTTTCAATACAATTCACTATTTGGTTCAATTTGGCTAAACATTCAACATTTAATTAATCAAACAATAATCAGACAATACAACCAACAATCAATTAGTTGATTATCTTTTCAATTACATAACTTTAATACATATCCAAAAAATCAGATTTTTGGTACCAAATCACAACAATAAGCCTTATCTAGTTTCGGTTCTCACACCAGTCAATTGGAAATATATAAATATCCCACTTTCGAAACTCGAATATAAATTCTGATGATGTACGTACTATAGCGATCATCAGAACCATCTCCGGGCGACTAAAGTGTGATTCTATATCTATCCAGTATATTAAAACTTCAAATACCCGTGGATCAGACGTATATGCGAAATCTTTATATATTGGATTGTCCAAATTCAATACAAATAGATATTCAAATACGAATAGTTGAATTAAATTTTCAAAACAAAACTTGTTTTCACTTTTATTTTAAAAACATCACTCTTCACACTCATTCTATGATACTACTGATCCCATCTCTAAAGAGTCATTCTCATTGGATATTGCTAATCCAATCTCTGATGAATTCTTTTGTTTGGTTCTAACGTGCCTTGTTCTCCGAGCTCTATAAACCAAAGCTCTAATACCACTGTAAGAACCCGTAACTTACCCGTGAAGGAAAGAGCGGATACTTTGAGGACAAGACGAATAAGAATGCAGACAAAAGAACATTTCATTGTTTATCGCAACAATTCCATCAGAATACAAGAATATACAGAGTGAATAAATAAAATACATTCGATAAATATCAGAGATTACAATAAATTACATAGCAGCGGAAAATAATACAAAACATAACTGAAAGGAATATGCAGATACTGAGCTTTCCGAATATCATTCCAGCTGTATAACAAGATCCTGTGAATATAAATCTGCAAAAACCAAAAATACTAGCTGCCCATGTCAAAATAAGGGCACCCAAAGTTTAGGTTCAAACAATAAACTACAGGTCAGTCATGGGACATGTGTGAGAACTAAAACAGTTATTTAAAGCTTTACTTTAAATCAAACATATCAAGGGACCACGCCGTATAACACGGAACGGGTTTCCTCCCAAGAATACCAGTGTATATAACAAAACAGCGCAATGCTTTTTGGAAAAATGAAGCTATTATAAGACCCAGGTCCCATCACACAATGCAACACAAGTTGGAGGATAGGGTTTTCCCTTATAATAATCAAACATGCTTGGTACGTTAAAAACAAATCATTTGATATTATTATAAGTGTATAGTGTCAAAACAATTTCAATCATAAATATCAATCATACACGGCATGGGTACCATATATCATGTCGCCATACTAGGCTCTATAATCAAAACCGCAAATGTCACGTATTGGAAGTTGGGTTTCCATCTGTGAACCGAGGAAAAAGATAGTCCTCACCAATTCGAGACTTTCTCGCCCGAGCCTCAGGATCAGAGCTCGAGTGACCCTTGGATCGTCAGGGCCGGTCCACCGATGTGGATTAAAATGCCTGAACACTGCGTTTCCCAACCCTTTGGGGCATAAATGAGCCAAATGACTCCATCGGCTCCATATAGTCACCAATATATCCGAGGCGCCTCGCAATCCAATATCCACACAGGTGAAAATAATATAAATGTCAGGGCTGGTAGGTCACTGACACCACCTTAGCTAGAAGGAGACGCATGCCCTCCCTGGGGTCCTCTCCCGTTTCTGGTTCATAACCGGGGTGTGAGGCTCGTGAATCAACTTTACACAAAGTTATGCCACACAGGCGGTGCTTTGATCATCAACCACAAGGCTTTGCTTTTCAATAAAAGCCTTGATCATTTGCCACTTAGGTATGCCACATAGGCAGTTCACTCCATGCGATTGATATCCATCAATATATAACCTCTGAGCTCGTACGTCTCAGAGAAGGGCGTTAAGCAAGAGAATAAATTCTCCGCCGCCAAACAGATATATATTTAATAGAAATCAATCACACAGAACAAAATCCAATGTCAGACACACAGTCCATTTACAAGTTCGTTCTGGGTCTGAACGAAACCGGAGGCACCTTGTACCTCGCATATCCATCGATCTCCAAGTACATCTGGACAATCACCAATTGATTCCCTCCTTTTGGGTATACAGCCCAATCAAGATCATAGGTAATCATCCAAACGATGTGAAGACCTTCGGTCTTCAACCACCGTCTTCATCCTTGATACATCATCGAATCAGTTATTCAGAATGGGGTAAACCTGGTCTTTCTGAATAACCCGCGTATATGATAAACAAGTGTTACACAAACACAACATACGCCTCATTCCAATTCAGAATATTCTTTTATTCAAATATTCTTATTCTTTGGGAAAGGTTCCCATTAATTTTGTTAAAGATAAATTCTTTAAATTTATTCTTTATTCTTCCTTTGAATACCAATTCAAACCAATTTATGGTTTATTCAAACTAGTCGGGATTAACGAACTTACCGAAGTAATCATTTGTTTTAAATTTCCCAATCCCAACCTATTCATCCCATGAAGTAAAACTGGTAATACTTCGTATCTAACACCACGGTGTTATTGGTAAATTCAATTACTATTTCACGTTCAAATCTTATTAAAGATTTAACTATCGCCTGGAGCAAAACTGGTGATACTCCATTCTCAATCATTTCAATCTAATTAAAGATTCATTTAAACTCCACTTGGTTTTAATCTTCCCAAAAATCAATATCCTGTTATAACTGGGTTAAAGAATCAATGTCATTTAAAACACAATTCACTATAAACCCAAATCCCATTAGATATTAAATACAAGGCTCTGAATAGGAAATATATCGGCTTATATTCAATATCAAATTCCACGACCAACAAATATCGTATTGGAAATAACGATATAAATATATCTTTCAAATTTCCATAACAATATCTGTATAATCACGAAATCCCACATCGAAATATTCCAAAGACAATTTCGATTCAAATCCATTCCAATTCAATTATTGGAAATTCTGGTTACTTTTAAAACCCCTTCAAATCCGCTTTATTTATTTTAAAAATAAATGGGATTATAATTCTAGTTCAAAACTAGTTCATTTTGATAAAAATCTATTTTTATCTTTTCAAATATGGAGTTTTCTTCTCAATTCTTTCCAAATCATTTCTTATGATTTTACACAAATAATTACTATTTTTAATAATTTCACCAAGGCCCGTACAGTCGATTTCCATCAACGGCCATCGAACTGCACTTACAGCGACTTTTTCCAAATTTGATTTGGACCTAATTCGAAATCCAACCATTAGATTTCAAATTTCTAATATTCGTTAGAAAGCTTAATTCGATACGAACCCAACGGTTCCAGTTTCAGGAGAATCCGATGGTCGAATCTCCCGTAACGTCCATTCGAAGTCAATGGTTAAAATTCGCAAACTGCCGTAGTGCGGCGCATTCTATTCAGACCATTATATATATATAATATATATATTTCGTCGATTTCCTTTTAAAACGTATTTTAGAAATCATTTTAAATTCGTTTTCAAAACGATTTCAATTTCATATTAAATTTCAGATCAAAATTGAATATTCCATATCATTAATATATAAATGATAATATTTTCAAAATGTTATATTTTGAAGTCACTTCCCTTTTCTATATTCATTATAAAAACGAATATAACCGATATAAATATCGTTCGCGTTAAAATGACGCATATCTAATCTACACGGCTTTATATATTTCAGTAACTTCGTTATTCTATTCAACAAATGAATATTTTCTTCAACACATGAATATATATTTTTATTCAACACATGAATATTTATTATATTCAACACATGAGTTTTTATTCTATTCAACACATGAATATTTTTATTTTTATTCAACATATGAATATTTATTCTATTCAACACATGAATTTTCTTTTATAATATTCCTTATTTTCCAAATTGGAATGAGGCCCAATCAATTACCATATAATGTTAATTATGTGGATTCCATACAACACATGTATATAATAGCAACGATAAATAATCAACCATCATCCAGAGTGCACCACACAACTGCATAAGCATTAAATATAAACAATTAACGCTTACACAGTGTGTCAAACCATCGATTGACATACAACTAAACAATCGGGATTAGTGTACGCTAAATATCATTCCAATACTCGTGTGGGGCTTCAAATCAACAAACACAGATTTTTATTTGTGCGGTTGGGCGATGTGTAAAATTTATCGTCCCAATCTAAATCAGTCAAATCGGTGTACATAAACAAACAGTACGTCCGATTTCTTAATAAATATTTATTTTATATGCACGTTAAAATTTATCTTTTTAACTGTAAAATATTTATTCGTTCCACATCACACAATTAACTTTCACAACAACATCAATTAAGCAAACAAGTCATCCATGGTCTGTGGACAACGGGTGTCGGGTGCTACTAAGCACCGTCTGCATCCTAGTATATATTTCAACTAAAAACAAAATAAAAGTGAGAAGTTCTCACCGATAAGCTAAACCAAATGTCGTGACTCTTCTTATGTAGAAAATCTTCGTCGCGGTTTCAACGAGATCCGTTTCACGAAATTTATATTAAAAATCATATTTTTAACAACGCTGCTATATAGAGAAAAGTCACATTTTTTTTATACCGCTACTATATAGGTAAAAATCAATTTTTTTTAATATAGCTATTCACTTCTTTTTATTCATAACGATCTACACACTAAAATCACTTCTTTCTATATATAAAAATATCGTCTTTACTATGATAAAAATATCGTCTTTACTATATATAAAAATATCGTCTTTATTGTGATAAAAATGTCGTCTTTACTATAATAAAAATATCGTCTTTCTATATATAAAAATATTGTCTTTACTATATATAAAAATATCGTCTTTACTATGTATAAAAATATCGCCTTTCTATATATAAAAATATCGTCTTTACTATATATAAAAATATCGTCTTTACTATGTATAAAAATATCGTCTTTACTATGTATAAAAATATCGTCTTTCTATATATAAAAATCATATTTTTATTCTTTCTATTATATAAAAATCATATTTTTATTCTGCTACATATATAAAAATCACATTTTTATATTCGCTATTATATACAAATCATATTTTTAATTCGCTAAATATATAAAAATTATATTTCTTATTTCTTTAACTTCATACCAAAAATCCAATTTTTATGCTTCGTTATAAATAATAAAAATCATCTCTTTACTATATAAAAAATCAAATCTTTACGCTATAACAATCTAAACTTTAACTAATTAAAAATCATAACCTTCTTCATTAAAAATCCTATTTTTATACCATATCATTTTCTATGAAAATAACAACTTTATATAAACTGAAAATCAAATTTTATTTAAAAATTATTACTTGAAAAACTGAAATAAATCTAATAAAATTAAATAAAATTAAAACTTACAGCGAATGGGGGGCTGAGGGCTCGCGCAGGGGGAAGGGGTAGCGCTGTGCTTCGCCGGCGGTCGGTGGAGTAACGGATTGGGGCTGCGGGCTTTCAGGCTAGGGTTTGGGAGGGTTTCGACGAGGGCTTCGTTCATAGGGAGGAGGGGGTCAACGCGAGGTTGGGGGGGCGGTGACGTCGACCAGAGGGGGGCGCCGTCGATGGCGGCGACGGAAGGGGCGTAGCGGGATTCTTTTGTTTTTTTTCTTTTTTCTTCTATTTCGATTGGCTGAAATGAAGGGGGGAAGGGGTTTGACCTGTTAAGGAGAAAAAAGGGGGAGGGTCTTATGCGTAAAATTCATATGTATAATATTATTTATTTTCCCTTTAATTTCAAAAAAGTGGACTTTTCATTTAAACTCCAAACGACTGTCGTCACTAGGTAATTACCCCCATTCTGAACGCAATTGGATATGTATCGTAAGCTGATTCAATCGTTTCGATCAGTTTCTGCCAAAATCAAAATATAAATCTATATATTGAATTTGAACATACATTTCAATTTATCGGGGCCACATACGGGCTCTAAAAATTCCCGAAAAATATTTTCTAGCTTTGTTTTGACGATACAATCCTAACAAAACTAATTTCATCAAATTCTGAGATCATTTGAAAAATGGCCATTTTCTGGTCGATCGAAATTGACTAAAACTGTCAAAAAACGTTTTACTTCGCCACGCTCACATATTGATTCAGAAAATTACGAAATTTGGAATGTAGCAATATTTCTCCATCCCGGATCCAACAAATGTGGTTTCATTGAAAACTGAGGTCGTTTGCAAAATTTTCATTTTTAAGGGCCAGAATTCCATAGCGACTATTTTGAATTTTCAACTGGACGTATCTTTTGGTTCCCGTTATGAAATTTCAATTTTTCGGATTCGTTGGAAAGATATTCTCTATTAGATTAAAATATTTTTGGTTTCGCTAAAATCCAGTTTATTTTGAATCCTGTACATTCATTTGAACTTTGAAATCGAATTTTCAAACTACCGCGCCATTTTCAATTCCTTTTATAATTAAAAATAAATAATTATATTCTAATGCCGATTCTAATAAATATATACGTTCTAATTCTATTCAAAATAAATTTCTCGTTGTTATTATTTAAAATGATTCATTTTAAATATTCAAAATTCATTCAAATTGCCAAAATAAAAAATTTAAATTGGCTCGGATTTCCGAGTTATTACAGATTTATACGCTCAACCACAAATATTATGTGCTTTGCTTATTTTTAGGTGATTTACATTTTTCACCATTCACATGAAGCTGCTAGTTTGACAAAAAATTAGACTTAATTAATGAACTGAGATTTGCACCATTGGATCGTTATTTTCCTGTATGGACGGTGGAAATAAGAGTTTAATCCAATATTAAAGATCTATCTTGTCACCAACTTTGCCTGTATTTTGTGTTCAAATACACTTTCATTTTTTCGTAATATGCATAATATCTATATTTTCAGAAGTTATTCTTTTACTTATCTCTGTGTTTTTTCTTTGTAAGAAGTAAATACAGTCATATTTCAATTTATTGCTGATAATTCAATTTTTAACATTATTTTGGTTTTTAAAAATGATTAACATGTTACATTTTACAAAACTTCATATTTTTCTTTGGACACACATATATTTGTGCACATAGACATCTATCGGTATGTATATATCTGTGTACATACATTTTACAAAACCTCAGATTTCTCTGTTCACACACATATATTTGTGCACACGTGTGTGTGTATATATGTCGGTATGTATGATGTTTGCATATTCACATCACAATAAAATAAAAATATATTCTCCATCATTCTACAAAAGAAAAATATTTTCAACTTTTTTTAAACAACTTTGGACACCAATTTAGTTACCACTAAAGCCCATATGCGTAGCACAGGATACACACTAGTAACTTATAATAGATGGAAACGTTTTCCAAGAATAGTAAGAGATTAAACGAGTTGGAGAAATATTTGGGTAAATATATTGAAGAGAAATTGGGAAATGATAAATTAATAAGTAAAAAAATTAAAGGGTTAAATATTGATAGATGGTTGATTGGTTAATTTACATTTGGAAATAGAATCGTTGGTTGTATGGATGTTTTTCCTTTGATAGTTAAATAGCCGGCTATTAAAGTTTTTGACCATTTTTCCGTTGTCAATACGGAGAGACCGGGATCAGATTTATTATTTGAAAACCACTCCATATAGGCCTAAGCGTTGTGAATCAAATATGCTGACGACAATTGAAGATATAGTTTATGCAAGGTTTGTTATGGCAATCCTAGGAAGAAATTACCTAAGATGGATTTATAAAATATTGCCTTCGGTTCGTCCAGTCCCAGGACAACTTGTATGGACAAATGTCTAACACAGTATATCTAATAGATCGCGTAAGTTGATCTCCTCAAACATATTTATGATGGTAGCGTGGGAATTCGTTTCATTTAGCTTTATACCCATGGTATTTTTGGGGAAATCAATTTGTGATTTGGCACGTATGATGATGAGACATTTAAAGTAAAGGAAGACGTAATGTCCCGTATATTTACAGTTAATAATTAATTAATTTAATTATTTATATAGTGATTCAGAGAATTAAATGGTCATTAAATTAAACGATATTGAATATTTAATTAAAATAGTAATTAAATAATATATTTAATTTTCAAATAATCAGAAATTGTGGAATTCACAATATAATGTGAATTGGACAATGTATAATATATAATTCAGTTTAGAGTTGAAATATATTAACGAATATATTATATAAACGAAGTTTGAACGTATAGTTATATTATAATTATAATCGAGCTCGAAATGGCGCTGCAGTTCGTTATTTGGCGATTCGAACTTCAATTAAATATACAAAAGCCATTTTAAGTTGGAATTCTGTGAAACAAGAAACATTAGGAGTTGGTGAAATATATTTTTCTAGTGGAAGAGAAAAATCAGGATTTCGTCGTGTAGATTTCAATTTATGTCCAAGTTAAACTTTAGAAAAGTAGCAATGGAAATCCTTTATAATTTGTAACGATTTATTTATATTTTAAAAAGGAATTTCATTATAAATCGAATATCGATTTAATCGAGATTTGAAATGTCAGATTAGAAATTCATATAGGAATATTCTGAAGCTGTATGGTATTCCACGGCGAATATATACGATAATATTTATTTATAAATATTTAATTTAATTGTTTTTAAACATATTTAATATTTAAAAGGGTTTAATTAGAGCTTTAAAAATAGCCAGTTTTCCAAATGACCTCAGAATTCGACGAAACTAATTTTGTTGGGTCCGCGATGTTAAATTATTGTTAGATTTCAATTTTCGTGATTTTTGAAGTCAGTATGTGATCGTACGGGATTTTAATATGAAAAACAGTCAATATTTTGACCTTTAAAAATACGCTATGTGAGCAAACGAAGTCGGAACTCGACGAAACCAGTTTCGTTGGGACTGTAATGTCGAACTCTAGCTGCATGTCAATTTTCATGATTTTTGGGTATCGTGTGTGATCACACGAACTTTTAGAAAGCAAGAACGAATATAAAATGGAAATAAAACTAAAATATCAATACAAATATCCTACTTCAGTGAACTAAACAAAGCCACCCACTCATCGTTTCAGCCACACAAAAAGTTTGATTCCCGTTATAAAACCTCTTTGGAGCCTCTGCGTTCATTCCAGAAAACCAAATTTCCGGTACTTAGAAATTCAAAAGAAAATCAACGAGAAATCCAAAAAAATTCAGAAATGAGTGTGCTTGGATTCGTGAAGAGTTCCTCTATGCTTCCATGTGATTTTCAGGGAGTTCGAACGTCCTTTTTGTCGCTCAAAATCAACGACGCAAGCTTCAGTAGGACCAAGGGTTAAAGTTTGTGGATAATGAAAGCATCAAACCTCGATTTGGTGGTTAGATTTGAAGTCAGGAGGTGATTTAGCACCTTGGTGCAAAGTTTGGTTGAATTCGATCACCAAAATTGATGGTGTTCTTCAACGCAGCAGCACCAGGGACGGTTCATCAGGGTTTGCGAGTTTGGTTCTTTGGGTATAGGAAGATCGAGACTATAACAAGGAAAACAATGGTGGTATTGGTTTTAATTTTTGTGAAGTATTCAAGATGCGAAGGAGGATTGAAGTGGTTGTGAATGTCTGGAGCAGTTCAGTGTTAAGTATTTGGGGAAGAGGAAGTGTGAAGCAGGTTTGGACTTATACGAAGGTGGATGGGCCAAGGGAAAAGGGGTAAAGCCCAAATCAATGTTTATTAAGTTTAATTTCAATTTGAATTTGTTCAAACTTTAAAAATGTATATCTATTTCATACAGTATCAGAATTCCGTAAAACAAGATCCGTTGGGATCGTATGGACGGACACTGCCCAATGGGACTGACTGGGAGTGGATTGGAGCTCGTTTGAATTTATGGCGAAACAAATTTTTTGATTCAAATCAAACAACAGTTTATCGTTCTTTAACGATGAACTGCCAAAGTGAGTAAAACTCACCAACTCTAAACAGTTATATTTTTGTAACGTATTCTTAGAACTGATAATTATCTGTTGTTTGATGTGTGTTAACTGTTTGGTTGAATTGCTTATGTATTGGTTGAAAGTATAGATACTGATATATATAAATTGTTAATCGAATATTGATTCTGTTTATCAGAATATTTTATATTCGTGTTGTTTAACATCTGTGATGCAGGAAAACAGGTTGGAGGGATCCAACAGGATTCCTCAATGTTTATAATACTATTTGTTTTCCTATATTGTGTTATATGATGTGATGTATAATCTGTGATTGATTATAATGACACTGGTTCTGTTATTTGGTATTGTTGAATACCAAAAGAAATATTGGAATAGAAAAGGGAAATTTCAAACTGTGAATTGAAATAGAATATTTATAAAATCAAGGGATTTTATAAAAAGGAATTTAATAAAGAAAATATTTATAAAATCAAAGAATTTTATAAAAAGGTTTATTTACTTAGAAAGTAAATAAAGGAATAAAAAGGATTATTTACTTAGAAAGTAAATAGAATTATAAAAGGAATGTCTATTTAAGAGTTATAACCCTTTTTGGTTAAATAAATAGAATAATTATAAAAGGAAATTTTCAATGTTATATTGAAAAGGAAATATTAATAAAGTCAAAGGATTTTATAAAAAGAAATACTTATTGGTTAAATAAATAGAATTGGAAAAGAAATATTTATTTGTTAAATAAATAGAAAGATGAAAAGGGAATATTTGTACATATTTACAAATAAAATAGAAAGGGAAATATTTGTAAAAAATTTACAAATAGAATTGAAAAAGAATTATTTATCCGGAAAATAAATAAAAGGAATTTATTTGGGAAAATAAATAAAAGGAAATAGAAATAAATAGAGTTATAAAAAGGAAAATTGGCAGGATATAAAGGAAAGGGAAAAGATTTATTTAAAGTGAGATTAAATAGAAATCTATTTTAACAGATGAACTGGGAAGATTAATTTATAAACAATAATTTATAAATTAAGTAAAATATTTATCATTGGATAAATGGAATATATAAGTCAGGACTTATATAGAGAAGTAAGAATCGATTTCAACATCGATATTTGAAACTGAATATGGACGTAGAGTTAACCAAAGGAGTTAATCAAAATGTGTTAATCAAAATGTGTTAATCAAAATGAGTTAGAGGAGTTAATCGATTTGAGTTAGAGTTAATCACTTCGAGTTAACCAGTTAGAGTTAATCACTTAGAGTTAACCAGTTAGAGTTAATCACTTAGAGTTAACTAGTTAGAGATAATCAGTTAAGATAATCAAGTTAAGATTATCGAGTAAAGTAATCGAGTTAAGATAATCGAGTTAAGATTGTCAAGTTACCAAGTTAAGATAATCGAGTTATAGTTTATTCAAAGTAGAGTTATCAAATACCACTTATTTGAATAGAATTAAAGGAGTTAATCGAATATAGTTTATTCGAATAGAATTAAAGGAGTTAATCGAATATAGTTTATTCGAATAGAATTAAAGGAGTTATCGAATATAGTTTATTCGAATAGAGTTAAAGGAATTATCGAATATAGTTTATTCAAAAGGAGTTAAGTGAAAAGAGTTAACCAAATAGAGTTAATTGATTAGAGTTAAATCGTAAAATGTTAATCCAACAGAGTTAATTGAATAGAGTTAATCGAATATAGTTTATTCGAATAAAGGTTTTAGAATCTAGTTATTTGTAAGAGAGATTATCGAATATAGTTATTTGAAGGGAGGAGTTATCGAATAGAGATTTATTCGAAAGAGAGTTACGTAAGGAAGTTTGTTAAAGATGTAAAAGATAAACTTTGACTATTTCGAAGTTAAAACGTTGTTCAGTTAAGGTCTGAGAGGTAATTATACCCCAACTTGATTGACTTCCTTCTTAACTAAGGAATGGTAAGGTTTGATAGTGGATGATGGTTAAGTGAATTTAGTAAAGGCTTTGAGTTTGCATAGCTAGGTTTTATTTAAACATCTGTTTAAATCCTATCAAGGAGCTTTGGAAATGTTTTCCAAATAAGAAATCAGAAATGTTTTCTAATATAGAAAACAGGTAATGGAAATGTTTTCCATTGTTAATAACATATATTTTCTAAAAATAGAAAATAAGAAATGTTGAATATATGGAAACAGGAGATAAGAAATTTATGAACTAAAGAGATAAATGTTAAATGATGATTGATCGATATAATTTCCATATGGAAATAATATCGTTGTTCGCACACGTGTTTTTCTTTGATAGTTAACTCACCGACTATCGAAGTTTTCGACCATTTTGACGTTGTTAATATAGAGAGACCGGTTGGATTATTATCCGAAGAACCACTCCGTATTGGCATAAGCATCGTGAATCATATAAGCCAAAGATAATTGAAGACGGAGTGAAGTGCAAGGGCTGTTGTATAAATCTTAGGTGAAGATTGCGTAAGATGGTTGTACTAAACAGTGCCTTCGGTTTGTCCAGTCCCAGGACGACCTGTATGGAAGAATGTCTTACAGAGTATATCTAATAGATCGCGTAAGTTGATCTCTTCAAACGTATTCACTTTTGGTGGCGGAGGAATTCATTTCTCTTAGCTGTATACCCGTGTTATTTTTGGATAAATCAATTTGTGATTTGGCGGGTATGACGATGTGACATTCAAAGTGAATAAACGTGTGATCTGTCAGAGATAAGCGTGGCCTCTAGCCTCACAATCGGGAAATGAAAAAAAATCGGGCAGGCAGCATGGCTATGTAGGTCGCACCTATTAGGGTGTATAATCACCTGATCTAGAGTTTCATTTACTTCTAAAAATCTATTGTCGATGCTGTCCCATTCGGGAAACGGTTGATGATCCCAAACGTTGGTGATATACATTCGATACACTCAAGCGAAATGAGTGGTCGGTCATGTGTGGTCGGGTTGCAAGATGTTCTTGTTGAACCCAGTGTATTCCTCTCTAGAGGTACACTAGCGAAAGGTGGTTCCATACCTTGTCATAGTTGGAAATCCATTACCCAATAAGTGCCCGCGGTTTTGTTTGTATACTATATATGTAGAACGTGAGATGAAAGCGTTTCTGCTAGAAGATTATTATATTGTGGTTGACAGACATTAATATAATATCAATGAGTTTTGATATAAGATTATTTTGGATTCTCATAAGGGAAAAGCCTGTTCTGTTATAGGGCGTGGTCTTATGAGATATCGGTTAATGACTCAAACTGTTTTAAGCTGTTTTACTCATACCAGTCCCATGGATGACCCGGAGTTTATTTTGTTTTGTTTTCCCTAAACTCTTGGGTGCCCAATTTTATACGGGCAGTCAAGTAGTCGGGATTTACAATACTTGAAGAGCTGGAGCAGGAGGCTTCAGGATCAGATAGTTATTGTTTATTTTCGCTGTGTTGTAAGTGTTGTACTTTGGAAATGATATGTATATTCAAGTATAGATTTATATTTCAAAGTTATGTTATATATTATATGTTATTCATTCCGCTGTGAGGTTCGTGTTACTCTGATGTTGTGTTGTTCTTCTTCTTCTATTCCAAGTTTCTATCTTACCTATTCTCACCCTCTAATTTCTTTCATTAACTACCGGTATTTTCGATCCTTGGATGTTTGATATGTGTTGTATATCAGATAACCAAGATCGACTTTTTCTGGGACGTTACAGTTGGTATCAGAGCTGGTTGCTTATCTGGTACGTCTGATAGGGGGTTCTCACTTCGCGGTTTGGTGGCGAACGGGAGACTCTTACCCCTACAGATCCTGCAATATAGTTGGTTGGTTGAGTCGCGAGGTTGGCCGTAAAGGCAGTTCTGAGGTATCTTTGTAGTGCCACGCTGGGAGGTTAGCCCAGTGGTTGGTGGTTGCAAAGCCTAGACACGTTACTGTTGGTATCAGAGCTTAAGTTAAGTAATTACCTTGGCTCTGCGGCGTGACTCAGTTGAGATGGGGTTAGTAATCCCCTAGATTGAGTTGAGTGTATATATACGAGTGAACGTATTTGTTATTTGATATAAAAATGGTTTTATATTGTGATGATTTATTGGTTGAGTAGCTTATGAATTCTGGTCGATGGTGGGGCACCACAATATCGGTAGGGGTTTATAAACACTCGAATATGATGAACCGACATGGTATGTTTTGAAAAGAGGGTAAAAGAAATAATTTTACCCAAACTATTTTATTGATATAAAGGAATTATATTGAAATGATTATAATATATTGGATATATTGGTTGTTATTAAAATCGAGTAAGATTATAAAAAGTGAAATGGTTATGTATATAACCAAATAATATTCGTATAAGTGTTACGAAATGAATTAAATCTGAATTTGAATCAGAATTGAAATTAAAACCCTGGAAATTTGGAACAGAGTTTGTAAATAGACTTGGATTAAATATATGTTAATTTTAAGATCCTGGGAGATTTTAAATTGTATTCCAAGAAATTGTGAATGATATTTTGAACTGATTTCAAAATAAAAGTGTTTAAGAGTGATTTTGAAAGTGATATAGTATTGAACTCACTTCGATAGCTGGGAAATAACCCAGATGATGAATCGCAACATCATTAGTGTTCATTTTCGAGTATGTAAGTGATGGATTACTACCAAAGATTTTGTTTTTGAATTGTTTTGAGAAAAATAAGTTGTTTGAAATCCTAAAATGGAAAGTTTGATTTTGAGAAAAGAAAAGCTGTTTAAAACTCCCAGGAATAGACTGTGAATTAAAAACAAATTTAAATAAAAAATTGTGGAAATAAATTGGACTTGAATTGAAAGTCAATTGAGTGGAATTTTAAATTAAATTAGAATGATATCGAGAAGATTGGATTTGTAAGATAAGGAGTTGAAATAGGATTGGTTTGGTAAAATCAAGATTTGGAATCAAGAATAAAACTCGGATTTGAAATGATATTTGGCTCGGATATAAGCGAATGGTTGTGTTGGAGATAAAAGTGATTGGAGATTGATTGGGAAGACATAGGTATATGCTGAATTAACAGCAGATGTAAAGGATATAGTGATATGCCCGACAAAAAGGTACAAGTTTATTTTATATGAGTTTGGTGATTTATGAGCCTGTTTGGCAAGCAGCTTGGCTGTTTGGTTTTCTTTTGGGTTGGAGATGGCCCAGAGAGGCGAGTTGCAGTTGTACCGATTGAGCCGTACAAAGGAGATGCTGGCGGAATTTTTTCGAAAAGTTAAGGCGTTAGAAATTTTTTAGGATTTTTGAAAATTTTCGTTGATAAGAATTAATTAATAATTTAATTGAAATTGAAGTTAAGAAGTGAACAAATAAGTTCTAACCAGTCAATAGGGTTTGTTTTCTACCTTAGCAATTTCGAGGATGAAATTAATTTAAGGGGGGAAGAATATAATGTCCCGTATATTTACAGTAAAATAATTAATTTATTTAATTATTTATATAGTGATTCAGAGAATTAAATGGTCATTAAATTAAACGATATTGAATATTTAATTAAAATAGTAATTAAATAATATATTTAATTCTGAAGTAATCAGAATTTGTGGAATTCACAATATAATGTGAACTGGACGATGTATAATATACAATTTAGTTTAGAGTTGAAATATATTAACGAATATATTATATAAACGAAGTTTGAACGTATAATTATATTATAATCATAATCGAGCTCGAAATGGCGCTGCAGTTCGTTATTTGGTGATTCGAACTTCAATTGAATATATAGAAGCCGTTTTAAGTCGGATTTCTGTGAAACAAGAATCGTTAGGAGCTGGTGAAGTATATTTTTCTAGTGGAAGAGAAAAATCGGGATTTCGTCGTGTAGATTTTGATTTATGTCCAAATCAAATTTTAGAAAAGTCGCTATGGAATTCCTTTATAATTTATAACGATTTATTTATATTTTAAAAAGGAATTTCATTATAAATCGAATATCGATTTAATCGGAATTTGAAATGTTGTAATAACCAGGAAATCCGAGCCAATTTAAAAATTTTATTTTGGCGAATTTAGTGAATTTTGATTATTTAAAATGGATTATTTTAAATAATAACAACGAAAAATATATTTTCGACGAAGTTAAAACGAATAAATTTATTTTAATTGTATAACGAGCCTGAAATGGCACGGTAGTTCGAAAATTCGATTTCAAATTTCAAATGAATGTACAAGATTCAAAATAAATCGGATTTCAGCGAAACAAGAAATATTTGAATATTTTCGATCATAGCTTTTCTAACGGACCTAAGAAACTGAGATTTCACTTTATAGAGTGAAAGATATGTCCAGTTTAAAATTCTGAAAAGTCACTGTGGAATATATATATATATATATTAATATTGTAAAGGCCTTTAAAAATAGCCATTTTGCAAACGACCTATGTTTTCGACGAAACCACTTTTGTTGGAACCGGAATGTCAAATTATTGCTAGGTTTCAAAATTCATAATTTTTGAAGTTAATATGTGAGCGTGGCGAAGTAAAACGTGTTTCGACAGTTTCAGTCAATTTCGATCGACCTGAAAATTGCCATTTTTCAAACGGTCTCGGAATTTGACGAAATTAGTTTTGTTAGGACCGTATCATCAATACAAAGCTAAAAATAATTTTCTGGAATTTTTAGAGTCTGTATATGACCCCGGTAAATTAAAATGTACGCTCAAACCTAAAATTGAATGTTTTATATTGTAATTTGAAGAATAACTTATTGTAACAGCCGAATTGGACTACGAAACATATCCCATTGTGTCCAGGATGGGGGCAATTAGCTGGGAACAACATCCGTTGGGTTTCATTTGGAGATCGGACGTGAAATTTTCAAGATAAAGTCAAAATAGTCTAAAATAATAATATTTAAATAAATGGTTGTTTATAAAGAGGGTGGTCAAACCCTAACCTCTCTTCACGCGGTCAAAGCCAAGGAGCCGCCACCTTCGTTATTGATGGCCTAAACCTTACCAACTTCCCTCGTTAATTCCTCCCAAACCATCTCGAATCAAAACACGAAATCAAAGCACAAATCGTAGAAAATGGTACGGGCTTCCTATTTGTACGGTTTTGATCCATTTTAGTTGAGCGAATCGTGGGATTTCCGGCCACAAACAGGGCGCATTTGAGGGTGGTTTCCAATCGTCAGGGGGGCTCGTGCCTGGCGCCGTTCAGGCGGGTGGTGGGACATATCGTGGCGCATCGTGTGGAAGTGGTTGATCCCGGTCCGACGCTGCGAGGTAGCGGAAATTGGGTGCCCTAGAGCAGGATGATGAATGGGTTTCACGGCTTTAGAGAACTGACGAAGAAGACAAGGTCAATGGCCGATAATACTTGAAAGAGATTACGGTAATTTAATTTTAATTAATTTTAATTAGGGAAATAATTACAAAGAAAATTTTGAATTGTTTTCAAAGTAAAATTTGAATTGTTTTCAAAGTAAAATTTGAATTGTTTTCAAAGTAAAAGTTGAATTGTTGTCAAAGTAAAATTTGAATTGTTTTCAAAGAAAAATTTGAATTGTTTTCAAAGTAAAATTTGAATTGTTTTCACAGAAAAATTTGAATTGTTTACAAAGAAAATTTTGAATTATTTACAAAGAAAATTTTGAATTATTTACAAAGAAATTTTGAATTGTTTACAAAGAAAATTTTGAATTGTTTTCAAAGAAAAACTCGAATTGTTTACAAAGTAAAATCTAAAATATATTTATATATAATATGATTTATATATATATATATAATAGCCGTATAAAAAATATGATTTTTATATTGGTAGAGTATTAAAAATATGAATTTTAATATATAGGACATCATATTAAAAATGTGGTTTTTTATATAAACAGAGTGAAAAGGATGGCGTAGGAATTTCGGGCAAATCAAATCGATCAGATGTTCAGAAATATAATGGCGGAGTTGGATTTAGCTCTCGGTGAGAACTCCTCGCCTTTAATTTAAATTTCTAGTTAAAAATATATATTAGGATACAAACGGTGTTTAGTAGCACCCGACACCCGTCGTCCACAGACCATGGTCGGCTTGTATGCTTGTTTGTTTGATTTTGATGTGTACTTGATTGTGTGATGTGAAATGAAATAAAATATTTATATAGTTAAAAATATTTTATAGTTGAAAATAGAATTTTTAACGTGTATCTAAAATGAAATAAATATAAACAAATCGGATGATTTTTTTATATACACACATTTGACTGATATTGATTGGGACGATAAATTTTGCACATCGCTCAACTGCACAAATAAAATCTGTGTTGGATTGTTTGAAACCCCACACGGGTATTGGGATGATATATGACATACACTAATCCCAATAATTAGTTGTATGTCGATCGATTGATTGACAGGCTGTTATAAGCGTTAAATATTTATATTTAATGCTTATGCAGTTGTGTGGTGCACTCTAGATGATGGTTGATTATTTATCATTGCTATTATATACATGTGTTGTAGAAAATCCATATAAGTAATATTATATGGTAATTGATTGGGCCTCATACCAATATAGAAAATAAATTCATGTGTTGAATTGAAAAATATTCATGTGTTGAATAGAATAAACATTCATGTGTTGAATAAAAGCCGTGTTGATTAGATTGATGCCATTTTGACGTGAACGATAATTATATCGATTTTATTCATTTTTCAATGAATATTGAAAGTGATTTCAAAATTCGAATTGAATTGAAATAGACTTGAAATTCGAATTAAATTGAATAGAATTGAAATTCGAATTAAATTGAAATGAATTGAAATTCGAATTAAATTGAATAGAATTGAAATTCAAATTAAATTGAAATAGATTTGAAATTCAAATTAAATCGAGATAGATTTGAAATTCGAATTAAATTGAAATTGAATTGAAATCGATTTGAAATGAAATTAAAATGAATTTATATTGAAAAATTCTATTCTGATTTGAATTTGGAAAGGAAGTTGAAATCGTTTTGAAAACGAAGTTAACACGATTTATAAAATACGTTTTAAAAGGAAAGCAACAAAATATATATATATATATGTATATTATATATATATAATGGCCTGAATAGAACGAGCCACGCTGCGGCAGTTCATGAATTTCGACCATTGACTTCGAATGGATATTGCGGGAGATCCAACCGTCGGATTCTCCTAAAACCGAAACCGTTGGGTTCGTATCGAAAAGAGCTTTCTAAAGAATATTAGAAATTTGAAATCTAACGATTGAATTTGGAATTATGTCCAAATCAAATTTGGAAAAGGTCGCTGTAAGTGCAGTTCGATGGCCATTGGTGGAAATCGACTGTACGGACCTTGATAAAATTATTAAAAATATTAATAATTTATGTAAAATCATAAGAAATGATTTGTGAAGAATTGGGATGAAAAACTCCATATTTGAAAGGATAAAAATAGATTTTTATCGAAATGAACTAGTTTTGAACTAGAATTATAATTCTATTTATTTTTAAAATAAATAAAGTGGATTTGAAATGGTTTTAAAAGTAACCCGAATTTCCAATAATTGAATTGGAAGGGATGTGAATCGAAATTGTCTTTGGAATATTTCAATGTTGGATTTTGTGATTATATAGATATTGTTATGTGAATTTGAAAGATATATTTGTATCCTTATTTCCAATACGACATTTGTTGGTCGTAGAATTTGATATTGAATATAAGACGATATATTTTCTACTCAGAGCCTTGTATTTAATATCAAATGTGATTTGGGTTTGTCGTGGATGGTGTCTCCATTAACACTATCCTTAAACCCAGTTGAGAAAAAGATTAAATCTTTTTATTTGGATTTAATGAAGTATACCAATTAAATGATATTTGATTGGAATTGAATTGAAATTGATTTTTGGGTTTATCGTGAACGGTGTTTTAAATAACATTTGTTCTTTAACCCGATAATTAATGGAATGTGATTTGGGTTGTCGTGAACGGTATCTTTAATAATATTGTTCTTAGGCCCAACGGAGTTAAGAAAGTCAGAAACTAACTGGAGATTAGTTAAGTTGAATGGTTTCTTGGGTATTGATCTGATGTTGGTTTTGGCCTTCGGGGTTAATACTTAGGGAATTGCTCACTTGCTAATTTACGGTTAGGGACTGATTGAAATGTGATGTGATTTTGGGGTTTATCATGAACCGTGTTTTAAATGACATCGGTTCTTTAACCCAGTTAAAGATTAAAACTAAGTGGAGTTTTAATGAATCTTTAATTAGATTGAAAAGATCGAGAATGGAGTATAACCAGTTTTGCTCCAGGCGACGGTTAAATCTTCAATTAGATTTGAACGTGAAATGGTAATTGAATTTACCGATAACACCGTGGTGTTATATATGAAGTATTACCAGTTTTACTTCATGGGTCGAATAGGTTGGGATTGGGAAATAAAATAAATGATTACTTCGGTGTGGTTCGCTAATCCCGACTAGTTGAATCAATATTCAAAAGAAGATTAAAGGATAAATTTAAAGAATTTATCTTTGGTAAAATTAATGGGAACCTTTCCCTAAGAATTTGAAATTTAGAAACTAACTGTAGGTTAGCTAAGAAGGATGGTTTCCTGGGTATTGATCTGATGTTGGTTTCGGCCTTCGGGGTTAATATTTGGGGAATTGTTCTCTTGCTAATTTATGGTTAGTGACTGATGAATTAGAATGAGGCGTATGTTGTGTTTGTGCAACACTTGTTTATTATATATGCGAGTTACTCAGAAAGACCAGGTTTATCCCATTTTGAATAACTGATTTGACGTGGTGTCGAGGATGAAGGCGGTGGTCAAAGACCGGAAGTCTTCACGTCGTTTGGGTGATTACTGATGATCATGATTGGGCCGTACACCCAAGAGGAGGGAATCAGTTGGTGATCGTCCAAACGTACTTGAAGATCGATGGATATGCGGGGTACTAGGTGCCTCCGGTTTCGTTCAGACCCAAAACGGACTTGTAAATGGACTGTGTGTATGACATTGGATTTTATTCTGTGTTGATTGATCTCTATTAAATATACATCTGTTTGGCGGTGGAGAATTTATTCTCTTGCTTAACACCCTTCTCTGAGACGTACGAGCTCATAGGTTGTATATCGATGGACATCAGTCGCGTGGAGTGAATTGCCTGTGTGGCATGCCTAAGTGGCAGATGATCAAGGCTTCTATTGAAAAGCAAAGTCTTGTGGTTGATGATCAAAGCACGGCCTTTGTGGCATAGCTTTTTGTAACGTTAAATTCGCGAGTTTCACACCCGGTATGAACCAAAAATGGGAGACGGATATCAGGGGGGCATGCGTTTCCTTCTAGTTAGAAGTGGCATCAGTGGTTTTACACGCCCTGACGAGTATGACTTATGTGGTTGTTGCTATTGCGAGGCGCCTCAGATATATCGGTGACTATGTGAAGCCGATGGAGTCATTCGTTGGCTCATTTACGCCCCAAAGGGTGGGGAAACGCAGTGTTCAGGCATTTATTCCACATCGGTGGACCGACCCTGACGATCCAAGGGTCACTCGAGCTCTGATCCTGAGGGGAGGACTAGAGGCTCTCGGATAGTTGAGGACAATCCCTAGCCTCGGTTCATATCATAAATGAAAATCCAACTTCCAATACGTGACAATTGCGGTTTTGATTGTATACCTATATATGGCGACATAGTGGTATGGGACATTCATGCCGCCTATGATTGATATTTATGATTGTATATAAAATCAGAAACTAACTGGAAACAAGCAAAGTTGGGTGGTTTCCTGGGTATTGGTCTGATGTTGGTTTCGGCCTTCGGGGTTAATACTTAGGGAATCATTCTCTTACTAATTTACGGTGGGAGTCTGATTAAGAATCAAAAGATGAAATTTAGCGTATCAAGCATTCTTTAGCTATTATATGGTAAAAACCCTATCCTCCGGCTTGTGTTGCATTATGTGATGGGACCTGGGTCTTATAATAGCTTCATTTTTCTTTATTTAGCATTGCGCTGTTTGTTTTATTCACTGGTATTCTTGGGAGGAAACCCGTTCCGTGTTATATGGCGTGGTCCCTTGATTTACCTAACTTTAAAAATAAAGATTAATAAATGTTTTAGTTCTCACACCAATCACATGACTGACCTGAAGTTTATTGTTTTAACCTAAACTCTGGGTGCCCTTATTTTGACACGGGCAGCTAGTAGTTTTGGTTTTGCAGATTTATATTCACAGGATCCTGATTTACAGCTGGAACGATACTCGGAAAGCTTTATATCCGTGTATTACTTCTAGTTGTGTTTTGTGTTATTTTCCGCTGCAATGTATTTAAATGTAATTTAAATCTCTGATATTTTTCTATGTAATATTTATTCATACTCTGTATATTCTTGTATTCTGATGGAATTGTTGTAATAAACAATGAAATGTTCTTCTGTTTGCGTTCTGATTCGTCTTGTCCTCAAAGTAATTCATTCTTTCTCTTCTCTTCGAAGTCCGGGGAAGTTCGGGTCGCTTCAAATGTCAAGTTAGAAATTCATATAGGAATATTCTGAAGCTGTATGGTATTCCACGGTGAATATATACAATAATATTTATTCATAAATATTTAATTTAATTTTTTTAAATATATTTAATATTTAAAATGGTTTATTTAGAGCTTTAAAAATAGCTAGTTTTGCAAACGACCTCAGAATTCAACGAAACTAATTTTGTTGGGTCCGCAATGTTAAATTATTGTTAGATTTCAATTTCCGTGATTTTTGAAGTCAGTATGTGGCTGTACGGGATTTTAATGTGAAAAACAGTCGATATTTTGACCTTTAAAAATACGTTGTGTGAGCAAACGGAGTTGGAATTCGACGAAACCAGTTTCGTTGGGACCGTATTGTCGAACTCTAGCTGCATGTCAATTTTCCTGATTTTTGGGTGTGTGATTACACGAATTTTTAGAAAGCAAGAACGAATATAAAATGAAAATAAAACTAAAATATCAATACAAATATCCTACTTTAGTGAACTAAACAAGGCCACCCACTCATCGTTTCAACCATATAAAAAGTTTGATTCCCGTTATAAAACCTCTTTGGAGCCGCCGCGTTCATTTCCCAAAAACCAAATTTTCGATGCTTAGAAATTCAAAAGAAAATCAACGAGAATCCAAAAAAATCCGGAAATGAGTGTGCTTGGATTCGTGAAGAGTTCCTCTACGCTTCCATGTGATTTTCAGGGAGTTCGAATGTCCTTTTTGTCGCTCAAAATCAACGACGCAAGCTTCAGTAGGACCTAGGGTTAAAGTTTATGGATATTGGAAGCATCAAACCTCGATTTGGTGGTTAGATTTGAAGTCAAGAGGTGATTTAGCACCTTGGTGCAAAGTTTGGTTGAATTCGATCACTGGAATTGATGGTTTTCTTCAATGCAGCAGCATTAGGGACGGTTCATCAGGGTGTGCGAGTTTGGTTCTTTGGGTATAGGAAGATCGAGACTATAACAAGGAAAAGAATGGTGGTATTGGATTTAATTTTTGTGAAGTATTCAAGATGCGATGGAGGATTGAAGTGGCTGTGAATGTCTAGAGCAATTCGGTGTTAAGTATTTGGGGAAGAGGAAGAGTGAAGCGGGTTTGGACTTGTACGAAGGTGGATGGGCCAAGGGAAAAAGGGGTAAAGCCCAAATGAATGTTTATTAAGTTTAATTTTAATTTAAATTAGTTCAAACTTTAAAAATGTATATCTATTTCATACCGTATCAGAATTCCACGAAACAAGATCCGTTGGGATCGTATGGATGGACACTACCCAATGGGACTGACTGGGAGTGGATTGGAGCTCATTTGAATTTACGGCGAAATAAATTGTTCGATTCAAATCAAACAACAGTTTATCATTCTTTAACGATGAACTGCCAAAGTGAGTAAAACTCACCAACTCTGAACAGTTATATTTTTATAACGTATTCTTAGAACTGATAATTATCTGTTGTTTGATGGGTATTAACTGTTTGGTTGAATTGCTTATGTATCGGTTGAAAGTATAGATAATGATATATATATATATATATAAATCGTTAATCGAATATTGATTCTGTTTATCAAAATATTTTATATTCGTGTTGTTTAACATCTGTGATGCAGGAAAACAGGTTGGAGTTGGATTCCTCAATATTTATAATACCGTTTGTTTTCATATATTGTGTTATATGATGTGATGTATAATCTGTGATTGATTATAATGACACTGGTCCTGTTATTTGGTACTGTTGAATACCAAAAGAAATATTGGAATAGAAAAGGGAAATTTCAAACTGTGTATTGAAATAGAATATTTATAAAATCAAGGGATTTTATAAAAAGGAATTTAATAAATAAAATATTTATAAAATCAAAGAATTTTATAAAAAGGGTTATTTACTTAGAAAGTAAATAAAGGAATAAAAAGGATTATTTACTTAGAAAGTAAATAGAATTATAAAAGGAATATCTATTTAGAAGATAAATAGAATAATTATAAAAGGAAATTTTCAATGTTATATTGAAAAGGAAATATTTATAAAATCAAAAGATTTTATAAAAGGAAATATTTATTTGTTAAATAAATAGAATTGGAAAAGAAATATTTATTTGTTAAATAAATAGAAAGATGAAAAGGGAATATTTGTAAATATTTTAAAATAAAATAGAAAGGGAAATATTTGAAAAACATTTTCAAATAGAATTAAAAAAGAATTATTTATCTGGAAAATAAATAAAAGGAAATTATTTGGGAAAATAAATAAAAGGATATATTTATTTATGAAATAATTAGAGTTAAAAAAAGGAAAATTGGCAGGATATAAAGGAAAGGGAAAAGATTTATTTAAAGTGAGATTAAATAGAAATCTGTTTTAACAGATGAACTGGGAAGATTAATTATAAACAATACATTATAAATTAAGTAAAATATTTATCATTGGATAAATGGAATATATAAGTCAGGACTTATATAGAGAAGTAAGAATCGATTTCAACATCGATATTTGAAACTGAATATGGATGTAGAGTTAACCAAAGGAGCTAATCAAATGTGTTAATCAAAATGAGTTAGAGGAGTTAATCGATTTGAGTTAGAGTTAATCACTTAGAGTTAACCAGTTAGAGTTAATCACTTAGAGTTAACCAGTTAGAGTTAACCAGTTAGAGTTAATCACTTAGAGTTAACCAGTTAGAGATAATCAGTTAAGATAATCAAGTTAAGATTATCGAGTTAAGTAATCGAGTTAAGATAATCGAGTTAAGATTATCGAGTTACCAAGTTAAGATAATCGAGTTATAGTTTATTCGAAGTAGAGTTATCAAATACCACTTATTCGAATAGAATTAAAGAAGTTAATCAAATATAGTTTATTCGAATAGAATTAAAGGAGTTAATCGAATATAGTTTATTCGAATAGAATTAAAGGAGTTATCGAATATAGTTTATTCGAATAGAGTTAAAGGAGTTATCGAATATAGTTTATTCGAAAGGAGTTAAGTGAAAAAAGTTAATCAAATAGAGTTAATTGATTGGAGTTAAATCGAAAAGAGTTAATCCAATAGAGTTAATCCAATAGAGTTAATTGAATATAGTTAATCGAATATAGTTTATTCGAATAAAGGTTTTCGAATCTAGTTATTCGTAAGAGAGATTATCGAATATAGTTATTTGAAGGGAGGAGTTATCGAATAGAGATTTATTCGAAAGAGAGTTACGTAAGGAAGTTTGTTAAAGATTTAAAAGATAAACTTTGACTATTTCGAAGTTAAAACGTTGTTCAGTTAAGGTCTGAGAGGTAATTATGCCCCAACTTGATTGACTTCCTTCTTACTAAGGAATGGTAAGGTTTGATAGTCGATGATGGTTAAGTGAATTTAGTAAAGGGTTTGAGTTGGCATAGCGATGTTTTATTTAAACATCTGTTTAAATCCAATGAAGGAGCTTTGGAAATGTTTTCCAAATAAGAAATCAGAAATGTTTACTAATATAGAAAACAGGCAATGGAAATGTTTTCCATTATTAATAACGTATATTTTCTAAAATTAGAAAACAAGAAATGTTGAATATATTGAAACAGGAGATAAGAAATTTATGAACTAAAGAGATAAATGTTAAATGATGATTGATCGATATAATTTCCATTTGGAAATAATATCATTGTTTGCACACGTGTTTTTCTTTGATAGATAACTCACCGACTATCGAAGTTTTAGACCATTTTAACGTTGTTAATATGGAGAGACTGGTTGGATTATTATCCGAAGAACCACTCCGTATTGGCATAAGCGTTGCGAATCATATATGACAAAGATAATTGAAGACGGAGTAAAGTGCAAGGGTTGTTGTATAAATCTTAGGTAAAGATTGCCTAAGATGGTTGTATTGAATAGTGCCTTCGGTTTGTCCAATCGCAGGACGAGCAGTATGGAAGAATGTCTGGCAAAGTATATCTAATAGATCGCATAAGTTGATCTCTTCAAACGTATTCACGTTTGGTGGCGGAGGAATTCGTTTCTCTTAGCTGTATACCCTTGTTATTTTTGGATAAATCAATTTGTGATTTGGCGGGTATGACGATGTGACATTCAAAGTGAATAAACGTGTGGTTTGTCAGAGATAAGCATAGCCTCTAGCCTCACAACCGGGAAATGACAAAAATCGGGCAGACAGCATGGCTATGTAGGTCGCACCTATTAGGGTGTATAATCACCTGATCTAGAGTTTCATTTACTTCTAAAAATCTATTGTTGATGTTGTCCCATTCGGGAAACAGTTGCTGATCCCAACCGTTGGTGATATACATTCGATACACTCAAGCGAAATGAGTGGTCGGTCATGTGTGGCCGGGTTGCAAGATGTTCTTGTTGAACCCAGTGTATTCCTCTCTAGAGGTACACTAGCGAAAGGTGGTTCCATACCTTGTCATAGTTGGAAATCCATTACCCAGTAAGTGCCCACGGTTTTGATTGTATACTATATATGTAGAACGTGAGATGAAAGTGTTTCTGCTAGAAGATTATTATATTGTGGTTGATAGACATTAATATAATATCAATGAGTTTTGATATAAGATTATTTTGGATTCTCGTAAGGAAAAAACCCGTTCCGTTATATGGCGTGGTCTTATGAGATATCGGTTAATGGCTCAAACTATTTTAAACTGTTTTACTCATACCAGTCTCATGACTGACCCGGAGTTTATTTTGTTTTGTTTTCCCTAAACTCTTGGGTGCCCAATTTTATACGTGCAGTCAAGTAGTCGGGATTTACAGATACTTGAAGAGCTAGAGCAGGAGGCTTCAGGATCAGATAGCTATTGTTTATTTCCTTGTGTTGTAAGTGTTGTACTTTGGTAATGATATGTTTATTCAAGTACAGATTTATATTTCAAAGTTATGTTATATATTATATGTTATTCGTTCCGCTGTGAGGTTTGAGTTACTCTGATGTTGTGTTCTTCTTCTTCTTCTATTCTAAGTTTCTATCTTACCTATTCTCACCCTCTAATTTCTTTTATTAACTACCGGTATTTTCGATCCTTGGATGTTCGATATGTGTTGTATATCGGATAACCAAGATCTACTTTTTCCAGGACGTTACAGAAGATGTGATTTGTCTTAGGGTAGTTATGACCTCAAGCCTCTTCAACTGGGAAATGACATAAAATCTTGTAGGTCGCATAGCTAGTGAGTCGCTCTCAATTAGGGTATACTGTCACCATCTAGAGAAATTTCTATGTGTTCTTATTTCTCTTTTGTATCTCCCAGGAATACGGTGGGCCCAAACTATAGGGTGACAATATAATCGGTACACTCAAGCGAAATGAGTGTTCGGTCATGTTTAGCCGGGGTTGCAAGATGTTCTTGTTGAATCCTAGTGTATTTTCTCTAGAGGTACACTATCGGAAGGTGATCTCATACCTTGCAATAGTTGGAAATCCATTCTCCAATAAGAGCCCGCGGTTTTGATTGTATACTATGTATGTGGAGTGTGAGATGCAAATGTTCCGCTAGATTGTTATTTACTTGTTGTTAGACATTATTATAATATCATAAAAATATTGATTTCAAAGAATTTTTTGGGTTTCATAAGGTAAAAATCATCCGTGTTTATGTGTGGTTCCGTCTTACGATTATCATTTCTTTTAAAAAGCACTTTGAAAAGTTAAACCAAGTGGTTAGCGTATACTCACAATAGTCCCATGACTGACCAAGAGTTTATTTTGTTTGTTTTACCCTAAACTCTTGGGTGCCCAAATTTGTACGGACAGTCAGTAGTCGGGATTTTACAGATACTTGGAAGAGCTTGGAGTAGGAGGCTTCAACATTAGATAGCTACTGTTTATTTCCCTGTGATGTTATGTGTTGTATTCTGAAACGGTGTGTATATACAATTACAGTTATAAGTTGTATTTCAATAGCTATGTTATATAATATATTTTATTCGTTCCATTGTCGGATTCGTGTTTATTCTGATTCTGTTCTGTTGTGATCTTCTTCTATTCTAACTTTCTTTCTTTCTATTTCCCACCCTCTAACTTCTTTCTATTAATGATCTGGCATTTCCGATGCTTGAATAGTTGACATTGTGTTTTATGTCAATTTTCGGAATCGAAAATTCTTGTTCGTTACAGTGATATCAGAGCTGAAGATTAAGTAATTACCTTGGCTCTTGGCGTGACTCAATGAGGATGAGGTTAGTAATACCCTAGATTGAGTATTAAGTGTATATATACGAGAGAATGTATTTGTAGATTGGTATAAAAATGGTTTTATATTATAAAGATTTATTATTTGAGTGGCTTATGAATTCTGGTCGACGGTAGGGCACCACAATGTCGATAGGGGTTTCTATATGCTTGAATATGATGAAACGACACAGTATGTTTTGAAATGAGGGTAAATGAAATAATTTTACTCAAAGCATATTTTGATATAATTTTTTTATTTCAAATTATTATAGTATATTGGATGTGTTGATTGTTATTATAATCGAATTAGATTATAATTAAGATAGTTATAAATAACCAATCAGAATTTATATAAATGTAATATATAAAATCAGATGAATTAAATTTGAATTTAAAACAGAATTGGGAATTAAAATTCCAGAAACTTGGAAGATGTTTGAAAATGAAGTTTCAGATTAGATAAATGGAAATTTTAAAATCTTGGGGGAAGTTGAAAATGTTTTCCAAGCATTGTGAAAAAAAAAATTTGAAGTAATTTCAAACTGGAAATGTTTAAGAATGAGTTTTGAAAGTGATATAGCATTGATCTCACTTCGGTCATTGTAAAATAATTCTGATGATGATCCGGACATCATCAGTGTTCATTTTCGAGTTTCTAAGTGATGGATTACTACCAAAATTAGTGCTTTTGAATTGTTTTGAGATAATAAGTTGTTTTTGGGCAAACTGAGTTTGCAACTCAGTTGCAAACAAACTGATAACTCAGTTTGCGTGCAACTGAGTTGCAAACTCACTTTGTCGTGCAACTGATCATAAGTGTTACAAATAGAATAATCGCTACAATCTGATCATAAATGTTTGTAGAGAAAAAATATTATCACTACCGCAAGACCAATATTTTAAATTTACTACTCAATCCTTGATAATTTAAACGTTTAAAAAGGCATTAATATTTTAAATACAAGGATAACAGTCTGAAACATTCACAAACATGTACACAAATAACTAGTGTCCATCATTTTAAATAAATAAGTTCTAAAACTGAGAGGGGGAGCACTCTTAAATTGTGGAGACAACCTACTAGTTAAAGAAAAAAGGAGGAAGTTGGACAGTAAATTAAATCAGTTCATCTAAAAACTGAAGAATTGAGATATTTTCTTGAATGAAATATAAATGAATGTAAAGTTAGAATCACGTTTTACTAAAACATTGCGCAAATATACCTACACGCTTACTTTAGGCAATCCAGAATTTGCTGAATAATTGCAAATCAATTCAGTAGATAACAAATAGTAACAAGGGGTCTAAAGGTGGCATAGAACAAGGCGGTGGTGAAAAAGTAACCAGGTAAGGAGGCAACTTGCCTAGCAATTAAGGAGAAAAAAGCCACGGAAGTTATGATGCGATCATTTTTTTTTTTTGCTCCTTCATTGCTAGTTGCCCTAGTGTCCAATGTCTCAGTGGACTTGGTCTTAGGTTGGGCCTACATATATCGGTGACCACAACATGTAGAACATCCAATCAATTTAAATTCTAAACTAGACCACAACATAAATTTTAAATAGAGACTGCAAACAAATATTGAGACACACAAGTATTAAAGCAGAAGAGTTTAAGAAATCGAGACTTATCTTCAGGAAGTTCGGTTATAACAGACAAACACGGCTAACAAAACAGAGATGAAGTAGAGACAAACAATGGAATCTAATCAGTAACTAATAGCTTGCTCTGTCAAGCGAGTGAGCCATTCTATAGATTTCACTTTTTTGACTTGTAGAGTTGTTTTGAATTTGTCTATACAATCATACAGTTATAGTCATCATGAATGGATTAATTCACACTTTAGTGCATTTTTTTCCATGATTCATAACTAAATCAGTTCAACTAGTATTTAGGCATGCAACTAAATTAAACTGCTACGTAATTTTACCAAACATTACAACATCGGCAAGTGCTCCTCAACCTGAATCACAAGCGAACCCCGGTGCACAAACATTACCAAACAGTTCAATTTTAACATGACTATTTGTCCAATATTGGCATACTTCAGTTAGTTACGCTGTATATGTTTTGCAAACAAATATGACTGCGTTTAAGTGAAAATATGTTGAAAAAAATGTCAAAAATAAATTGACTGAACTATTAGATTCAAAAATGGCGTACCTTTTTCAAATCTAAGAGCATTAATTCACTGAACTATTAGATTCAATAGGACTAACATGATTTAAACTAAATAGAAGATCTTGGATAAGTTGATTCGAAAAGGCAATCAAAAAACCAACAGTCTAAATTATATAATAAAACCCAAAAGAAGATGATTGAAAACTCACAGAATCTTCTTGGGGAAGGAAACTACAAGGCGGCGGCGTATGGCCTATAGATGGAGTAGATGATTAGGGTTTAGGCGGCAGACAGAAAACTAACGGAAAGGGGAAAAGGAGAAAGCGAGGATACTTAGGGTTTACAAAGCAGTAGATGCGAACAACCAGGATGGGGAAAGCTGCAACTGAGATTGTGGGAACTCAAGGAATGGTTGGGCATGGACGAAGGCAGAAATTTGGCATCGAAGAAGAAGATGAAGAAAGAAAGGCTGAAACCCTAACGCGAATTTTAATTTTGTGCGGCCTAGAAAATATTAAGTGTAACAGACGATATGTCACTCCGTTAATAAATTATTTACCCATTTTACAAATTTTATAACACTTTTTTGTGTTGTGAATAATAATAAATACTTTATGAAGTTTATGCCAACACTTTTTTAATAGGCTAACACTTTTTAGTGTTAGTAGTTTATAACATTTGTAAGTGTTAGCAGTTGATAGATATGTAATGTTGGGAAATCAATGATTTGGTGTGTTGATTGGGATAACGAGGCTATAGTCCTTGTCTTCTTGACTAGTATAAAATGTGTGCTTTTTGTTGAACGATCTACCATAACCCAAATGGCCTCATTCCCTTTTCGGCTTCTAGGAAGTCCATCTACAAAGTCCATGGAAATATGTTCCCACTTCCACATGGGGATCTCTAAAGGTAACAACAATCCTCCGGGCTTCCCGTACTCGGATCTTCTTTTTTGGCACATTAAGAATTTGGCCACGAACTCGGTTACATCTCTCTTCATTCCTTCCCAATGGAGATTCCTCTTCGTAACCTTGTACATTTTACCCCCACCGGGGTATATAGTCAATCTTGACCTATGTCATTCTTCTAGAATTTCTTTCCTTAACCCTTTATTTTTAAGGACGTAAAGTCATCCATCCCAAAGTAAACTCCCATCATCGTTGATCGAATATCTAATCGATTGAGGAAAGGTCTCTTTCTTTCTCATTTTCTCCTTTATGCTTCTTAATTCCTCGTCTAAGTCTTTTGTGCTTTTGATCCTTTCTCTTAGGGTAGGTTTAATTATCATAGCCACAAGAAACCCATTAGAAGTGGTTGGTGAGGGTTGCAAATTAAAATTAGCGAGGAACTCTAATTGCTTCCATTCTATTATCGCATTCAAAGTCGCATGTTTTTTACTCAAAGCATCCGCAAAAACATTCCCCTTTCCTGGGGTATATTGAATCATGAAGTCAAATGAGGCAGTATACTCCATCCATCACTGTTGTCTCAAGTTTAGGTCATGTTAAGAAAATAAATACTTAAGGAATTTATGGTCAGTAAAGAGTTCAAATTTCTCCCCTAAAAGGTAATGCCTCCACATCTTAAGGGCGAAAATTGTTGCTGCTAACTCAAGGCCATGAACTGGGTACCTTTTCTCTAGATCCTTGAGTTGTCTACCAGCATAGGCAATACTCTTCCTTCTTGCATAAGAACTGCCCCTAAACTGGTCCTACATGCAGCGGTGTAAACGGTGAAATATTTTGAACCATCGGGTACAATTAGGACTACTGCACTAGTTAATGCCTCCTTTAATTTGTTAAAGGCTATATCACATTTATTACTCCAAGCGAACAACAAATTCTTCCTTATCAATTGGGTTAATAAAATAGCAATCTTTGCGAAGTCTTTAATGATTATAATACCCTGCCAATCCAAGAAAACTTCTTACCTCTGTAGCATTTCGAGTGTTCTCCAATCCTTGATTGCCTCTATCTTCACGGGATCTACGGCCAAGCCTTTGTTCAACACAATATGTTATGAAAATCTTACTTCTTCCCTCCATAAATGACACTTCGAGAATTTTGCTTTCAATTGGTTCTTACTTAATGTCCCTAACAATTGTCTCAAGTGTTTCTCATGCTCTTCACGATCTTTTGAAAATATAAGGATATCATCTATGAAGACTACCACAATTTTATTTAGAATGCCCCTAAACACTCTACTCATGATATCAACAAAGAAAGCGGGTGCATTCATTATTCCGAAGGGATAACTTCCCATTGGAACAATCCGTCTGGCATCCGAAATGCAGTTTTGTCCTTACTGTCCTCCGAAATTCTTAACTAGTGAAACCCAGTAGCAAGGTCTAGTTGGAAAAATACTCGAGTACCTCCCAGGTGGTCAAAAAGGTCATCAATTCTAGGTAAACATATTCTTCTTGGTTAATATATTGAGTTCCCTATAGTCCACACAAAGTCTTAAAGATCTGTCTGCTTTGGTGGCGAATACTATTGGTGAACCCCATTATGAGGTACTTCATCGAATGAAACCTTTTTGCAACAACTCTGAAATATGCTTATCTAACTCCCTTCTTTCCTTAGGCGCCATATGCCTCAAGGGTAGTGCTACAGGTCTAGCGTCCTTCTCTAGGTCAATACGAAAAGAGATTTCTCTATGGGGTGGAAGTCCCGTGACTTCCTCAAAAATATTCAAGAACTCACAAACTATTTGGACCGAAGATGGTCATTCAGAATTAGGAGATAAGGAATATAATAAGGATTTATCCTTATTTCTAACATTACAAGGGATACTTGGGTTACATCCTTCTCGGATCCTAAGACGAACGATCCTCTTATCGCAATCTAGGATGTCCCCATAAAACGATGGCCAGTCCATACTTAGGATAAGTCATACCCCATAAAGTCTAATGCATACGCTTTGCAATGGAACTCAACATTGTCAACCTCCAACACTAGGTCTTTACACAACAGCTCAAAATACTTAGAACCTCCGATAGGGTTGGCCACCTCTATCCGACTATCCAAGATAGATATGGAAAGATTCAACAGATTTACTAATCGCTTGGAGATAAAAGAATGGGTCGCCACAGTCTCAAACAAGGTGTATGCTGAATTTCCTAAAACAGAGGTTATAACTTCGAGTGCGGGTTTCAATTGGTGTTTAGGGGGTCGGCTTTGAATTGGTGATGCTTCTATTGCATAGTTTTGGCCACTCTTAACAACTTTGGGATTTGGGCAATCTTTGGACATGTGTACTTCTTCATGGCAGTTGTAACATTTTCTCTTGAACTCCTTTTTCGGCAACGAGGTCCTACAACCCTTGGCTTTATGGACCTTGTGGTCGCACCTCGTACAAGTATTTGCGTCCTTTTTGAATTTTCTCTTCTTCTTGTTTTTCCACTATTACTTCTTCTATTTTTGTTGGAGCTTTCTCCTTTATCACCTTCCTTATCCTCCTTGGAGATTTCAGCCGTGAAAAGGGTAACCGTCTCTACTAGGGTTTCGAAAGTTGCCTCAAATGTTGCTTGGGCTAATAGAGTTTCCTTCAACAGGGAGTTTAGTCCTTCAACAAATCTAAGGACTTTTTTGATGGGGGTGTCTACCAATCCTCTTCAAACTTACATAACTCAGTGAATTTGGATATATACTCTTGCAGGCTCAAGCTTCCTTGCTTGAGGTGGATGAATTTCTCTAGTTGGATGGTCATTTTTGCCATGGGAAAAAACTGCTTCAAAAAGGGTCTTGAATGCGGCCCATGTAAAGATCCGACTCTCGTTCTCCATCGATATTAAGTTCCACCATTCAAGGGCCTCATCCTTCAAGCCGCTATCCTCCTTTTTACTTCATCGGGCTAGGCAGTAACCTCAAAGATTCTTTCACAGCCCATAACCTAAGATTGGTCACTAGCAAAGCCTTGCTTTCTAGAAAACGATTTCCCTCCAAAATTCATAAAGGTCTTACAAAAGTGAGAAAAATCAAAGGCCACTTCAGTGGCAAGAGCTGTTGGGGCAGGATTAGCAACAGGGACATGTTCAATAGTACGGAGATACTGTTGAAACCATTCTGGCAAGTAGCGGGGTCTTGCCTAGTTACCCTGCTCATTAGGATTTTTAGTCATTCTGCTATCTAAAAAGAAAAGGAAGAATCCTTTAGTGGATACTCCTGAGATAGTATTTAAGCTAAAAAAAGGAAGAAAACGATAAAGGTGCCTAGTATAAATATGTATGCTTATTGGGGTGTGTTTGTGTGTGTATATATATATATATATATATATATATAATTTGAAAAACCTTTTTCAATATACAAATATGCCTCTCATACGTATAATTCTCTTATAATCGGGTAACCTATACTCTGATACCAAATGTAACAACCCGCCCGGAATGGGCCTAAATTTCGACTAAGAAAAGGCCTATCGAAACTTAGAGCCATTCTAAATGGGTCATTGGTTCCTGTAAGGATTACATTTGCACAGAATATATACATACACAGATACTTCGAGTGGAAATCTCATATAGCGGAAAGAGAAAATATAATACTAAAATAAGATGTACCATTTATTAAAAACCACAGAAATGCAACAGCTACAGTTACATCTGTTCAATGGGTACATGAAATAGTTCATTCTCACAGGTTTCCAAAAGAAGTAAAGCAATAACTACTAATAATAGCATAATAACTTTGTCTTCTTCATCAGCTTCAATCATCACTTCGTCCATGGCTTTTACCCCATCTACTGACATGTTGGATATGTTAAGGAGATGGGTCAGAACATAAAGTTCTGTGTGACTAAAATATGGTGTTACTTAATGTCCATACCCTATATTTTTAGCAGGTTACATATGTCAAGGTATGTCTACGCAGCACATAGGATTTAAACAAACACCAAGTATCTAACCAATGGGGTCGATATCCAAGTCAATCGCCTATTACTATTTTTACGGTAAAGACCCAACGAGGTGGCATTCTCGGTCACTTATGGCCTTACTAAAGGTGGATTCTTACGATCTCTTATAACCCTGAGGCGGACCCCTAGCCTTTTTAGACCTCGTCCTGGTACGTTAGTGTTCTTAGGTCTATTCTCTCCTTTTAATATGAGAAGTTGTTTTGCGAACGTTGCTACCTAACTGATACTACCCGGTAGGACACCTATGTCGCTTAAGATTTCCTTTAGACGGTTGGTGAGCATGCAATGGCCACATATCTTCCAATTACAAATTTGTCCCTAGTTGAGCCCATACAAGCTTCTAGCGGAAGTGGACATCCCCGTGAACTACCCTACTCCTTTACCGTTTTTTGCCTAACCACTTTTAGAGAAGGAGGACCCAAAGACCTACTTCAAATCTAATAAGGGTGGGTCCCATGACTTGGGTTTTTCTCCAAGGAATAAACCTTTGGAGGGATCCTAGTCCTGACCACTTAAAACCCAAACCAGATAAAAAGTGAATCAGCTACTTAAGACCTTCTCAAGGCGTAGTAAACCATCCTATTTTCACACACAACAAACTTATACATACATATATATATATATATATATATATATATATATATATATATATGTATGTATATAGACACACACACACACTAGACCTCTCACATTAAACCGTACACCTATAGATACTGGATATGCCGGTCGGTTCCAGATAGACTTCTACTACAAGTTGGTTTAACCTCGTGTCTAGTGTATTAAGTTTTTGAATGGCCCATAACACCTAGACATCTCACATTAGTTGGGCCAACTTGTGGTTATTGGATTTGCCGGTCAATTCCGGGCAGACTTCGACTACAAATGGAAACTAACCTCGTTTCTATGTGTCACTATTTGTATATATTTAAAGCCATTCTATATACGCACACACAAGAAAACAAATATATATTTATTGTGGGGACATTTCAAAATCAAATCTAACCTAGCCGCATTTATTAAGCTAATACAACGTTAATTACGTTTATATAAGTATAATAATAATAACGCCTAACTAACGTAAATATTCGTAAAATTGGTGAAACGTTCTAACGAGGTGGCGGTTGTCAACTTTTATTCAAATTAAGGCATGCAAGTTAGGTTTTCCATACTTTTACTGCTACAACATAGGCATGATAACATAATGACAAGATAATAAATAGCAGTGGATGGAAAATATACGTATATTCAATTTCAACTTGCATCCTAGGCTTGTAGAAAATGATTTCAATACTGAATTAAAATAGAATATTACATACACTTATACATGTATGTTTATAATTCATATTTATCCAATTCACTCCTTTTTGGTGTTTTGCACATAAAAATGTTTACATTTGATCTATTTCAATTGTGAATGCATTTAGATCCAAACCCGATTTAAATCATGAGACAATCAAATCCAAACCTTTTTAGGTTGCGATTAAATGATAATTAAAAGGTGAATTACATAAAATATGAATAATAGTAGCAACACCCCAATTTCATCTTTAATCCAATATTAAAACCAAATATCTACAAAACCCAATTAATCATGACAACTCATATGCAATTACAAGATAGAGGATTTGGGGGTTTTAATGTTTATTTTATCGAATTTTTAAATCCTCCTATGCATATCTATTTACATGACAATCTATTAAAAACATGAATATGCCTTAAGTAAACCACATTCCACTCATAGATCTAAGCGAAATAGAGAAAAATCTGTGATAGATCTATATCTGCAATAATGCTTTGCGTTCAAGCATGCTCCAATAATCCTCCTAATTATATACATATAAGAGACATGCATTAGAATCTTACACATATATGTTTATGTCAAATTCCAGAATATTAAACTCATGTAAATTAGAATAGAGAGAGATTTAGAATAGAGTTAGAGAAATAGAAGAAAACCTTAACCTATTCTTTTATTTTTCTCTGGAATTTAACAATGGTGGAGAGGCAACATGGAGGCGGGGATGGATAATGATTAGGGTTTTCATAGTGTGATAGGAGAGGTATATATAGTTGCACGTGTGAGCATAGACCGTTGGATTATTTAGAATTAACCCAAGCCTTTAATTTATATATATCCTCATAGGTAAACCCTAACCAGCTAGGTTTATTGGGTTGTCCAGTTGCCGAGCGGTCGACCCCCAGCAGTCGATCGGCGGTCGTCACCCCTTTGGGGCTGGAACGCCCAATAAGGCTGCATTGCTGAGCTGTTTATTTTATTTAATACGTTCGTTAATCTCTCAATCTTATTTCATATTTGCAATATATTTTGTCCCCCTGGTCTTATCTCTAATTCAAAATTTGAATTCTCCCTCTTTATTTTTAATTTATAATTTGGATATATATATATATATATTATTCATATAATTATATATATTTTCTGCGTTTACTGTCCAAATTCATTCGTTCATAACTTCTTCGTACATTGACTGTTTTCAACATATTATATATGAAAATGATTCAGAATTTCGCCACGAATCCAAATAAAAGAATTTCGTATCCAAATTCCTTAAGCTGTAAAATCTCATTTTCCAGTCTTACCATTTAATTGCTTATTTTTAATTATTTATTTTATCATTAATACTTATAAATTTTACGGGGTGTTACACCACTATAGCTGTATTGAGGCTGATTTCGAGCACTAGTATTCAGTCTACCTTGTAGTATTTACAGTGAATCACTGTGAATATCACAAGTAGTCTAGACTCAAATAAATGTATATACATATCAGACCAAGTCTAGAAAGATGATGAGAAACACACCAAAATTCTGAGGCAAATAAAATTTAAAATAAATTTATATTTGTCTGCAGTTAATTCTATTTTGTTCCAGTCTACTCTATGTGTTCCTATGACTGGGATACAGGTGATTGGACTGGATATGAAGCAGCTGAAGACTCGGTATGTGTGTGAGTGTGTGTCGGTGTGTGTAACTGGGTGAACAAAGTGAAATGTAGTGAGGAAACTATGTAATTAAATGTATTATATCACAGTGAGATGTACAATAGTGGAGTCAGAAAATATGCACTGTTTCAACTGTCGAAATAAAATATTTATTTGAATAAAAACATTATTTGAATATTAAATTTTGTGCAATAGCATTGTATTCAAAATAAATATTTATTTCTGTATGTGATGCAATATAGAATAGTACAGATACAAACACATTTATAATATATGTGTGTGTATGTGTGTGTTTGTTATCATCAAACAAAAATCATATTGTTGTACACAACAGATCTGACACTAGTCAAAACATCATTACATATCCTTAATAAGGGTAATGTATTTTATTGGAACCCTCTTGTTTTCTAGATTTCACTTCATACTCCTTCTTTGTATTCTGTCATAAGCTTCTCCAAATCAATAAATATCATGTGTAGATTTTTTTATTTATTATTATTATTTATTTATTTTGGATTCTTAAAAATCTCGATAAGTTTTTTTACCAAGAAAATCGGCTCTATAGTTGACCTTCCAAGCATAGAACCAAATTAGGCTTTTGAAACACTTGTCACCATTTTCAATTGATGCTGAATATATGAGAAAGTCTATTTAGGTAAAGAAAATAAACACATTTGGTGGCATAAAGAATCTCCATTATTGAATTACCCAATGATTTCCACCTTTCACATGAAGACAAAAATATCCAATGTTAAGATTTTATGTTTTCCATCTTGTGTATAATATTGTGTTCAAATAGCCGCTCCACATGTATGTATGTATATACATACATACATATATGTGTATATATGTATGTATGCGTATTAGATACACACATATATCAAATTCTATTTTCGGCCACAGACTAATAAACAAACCAATTTCAAGATCAAATATAATTAATTAAACAAAATCTATATTATATATGTATATATAATATATTAGCACAGATATATTAAATAAACATAGAATTAATTCAATTACGATAAATAAAAACTATTTTTTGTTTACTAAGTCAAAAGTTTTCACAAATTTATATGTATTTTGAATTATTCAAAAAGAATGCTTTTAGCATGGATTACCATAAGAAAAAAAACGTATGTTCAATGATCGAAAAATATAGCAACTCAAAAATATCTAATTTGAACTTAAAATCTAAATATAAATATATAATTGTTAATGTATGTGTGCATGAGAAAGGCTCAATGGTGCAACCCTCTTCTAAGCACCTCTTTTGCATCTTTATTGTGTTTTGAGTTATATGGCTTTAAAGGCTAAAAAGATTACAGGCGTTTAACGTACATTATGAATACCAATTCTACATAATACGAGATTGGTTTCAATTGTTTTAACCCAATCAAAATGATAAGTTGGTATTAACCATTAAAACATTTACTTTATCAGTTGATTTGTAACACTAAGTTTATCATATTATGTATTTAAATCTGCTTTAATCTTGTGCATTTGGTCAGCATAGATTTGTTTATAAATCAAAGCATAGGTATGTATTGGATTCTTTAGTTACTATCATCAGTTGGTTTATTTGGCTGGAAAGAAACCAGAGATTTTTTCATTCTAACTTAGTGCCCCCAATAAATTAATCATTAAGATAGTTTATTTCTGTCTAGATTGGATGTCTACTTCTTGTAACAAGTATTTTAGGGAAGCGAGATTAGGTAATTTTTTGCAAAAGGCTAGGTTAAATGTGGGTTTATTTATGAGATTTATTAGCTATTTTAGAGGCAATAGCCTTCGTATTTGTGTTTAAAAATCTCAAGTTTTTTGATGATAGTTCGTCTCTTTTTAAGTATCTTATTTTTCTCATATTACATATATGCATGGATATATATATATATACATATATATATATATATATACATATATATATACACACATATATATATACACACATATATATATATACATATATATATACACACACATATATATATATATATACATATATATACATATATATATATACACACACACATATATACATATATATATATATATATATATATATACACACACACACACATATATACACACACACACACACACACACACACACATATATATATATATATATATACACACACACACACACACACACACATATATATATATATAAGAATACAAATATATTCATGCATATATGTGATGGTTACTAATAGTGGAATATATTCATGCATATATGTGATGGTTACTAATAGTGGTCGTTAAGTTATTCCCAGGTTTTCAGGTGACGGGATGAAGTTGGAGAATCATTTGGATTGAAGATTGGATTGGTGCTTGGCTTCGCTGGCGGAGTTCTTTTTGTTATCGTTATTTAGAGAGTATTTTTTTTTTTTTTTTTTTTTTTGTTTTTTTTTTTTTTTACTTCTTCATTATAGTGTTTAGGGGGTATGGTTTATAGTATTGGAGTAGATATACTCTTTTATCGGGTGGTGGCTTTGCCGGAACTCGATATTGGAGTAGATGGGCGGTGGTTTATGCGGAGCTCATCTATCTACAGTCCTTTACTTTCATAGAGTTGTTGTTATTGTTTGAGTATTCGTTTGTTGGTTACTCCTATTGTGTTGTTCTTGGACTTTGTATTATTGTTATTTTAGTATATATGTGTGCTCTCTTCTTTTCAGAAGATCACACATTTTGTTTTCAAAAAAAATCTTGTGCATTTGGTTCTCAACATGACATGAGCATATCCATTCGTAGCATTTAAAATCGTTGAACTTAAGACATGATAGGTGTGAATAAGGGGATTAAGTTCATCATGTCAGCCATTCACAAGCACATGAGTACGACTATAAGTCTGTAACACAAAACACGATCCATTTTCCTTCGAATGCCTAACTCAAGTTACATATAAACACTGTTGTATTAATATGAATGTCAAGACGTATTAAATATAAATTAAAATTAATTAATTGATTAAATTTTAATAAATTTTCTTAATGTATTAGCCAGTGTGTTGATTTTGTGCATAGATCTGCTCTCGACTCAATTCGAAACGAAGAATCGTCTATCTGTTTCTCGATTAGAACACAAATTAAAACAAAAATTTATAAACATTTCATTCCTACAAATTGTCCAAAAAAAAAATTATTGTCCATATGGCATATATCATATATGTTGCTGACTCATGCCATGTGAGTTCGATCCAAGGTCTCGTCCAATCTATGTCCTTGTCCATTCGAAATTCCAGGTTCCAGTAGCAATTCAATATTTGATAATGCACCCTACAAGCTCAAGCTGAAGCTGCTGCCCACTGCCAAAATTCATCGAACACCTCAGGCAAAATGAAGACACAAACTTTGTAATAAACCTCAGAAGTTCAGTAACACAATGAACATATCATCAAGCCACTATGTAACGAGCAAAAACAGTGAACACAAAAATCTATACCCAGTTCGCCTTATCAAGCAACATAATCCATACAACCAGTAATGAGACGATACTTCGGCCAATGAAACCAAGAAAACAACAGACCAAAGTCAAATACAACTAGAATTCTTTACTCTAAAAAAGAAAACACATCCAAAATGAAAAGACCAGGAGCAATGAGCCTAGCTTTCACTTGGAGTAGAAGGAGGATGTGGATCTTCTGCAAAGGAAACGCTTTCAACCGCTTGATTTTCAGGCGACGCGGCTCCATTCAAAGCTTCAGCTTCAGGCTGCTTGCTCCCATTTTCATTTTCACCGGAGTCTGGATGGAAATTAATCGGAAATTTAGTAACACGGGGCTTATCAGCAAGAATATTTCTTTGAACACGGTCGATTATTACTTTTTGGGGAGGCTCCTCTCTTAACTGTTCATCGTCATAGTCGTTGTTGACGTAGTAGCCCACCCTTATAAATTCTTGCCCTAAATATGAGCATGTGAGTAGGAGTACTGTGACTCCGATTATGTCTTCATCTCGGATTTTGGAAGGGTCGGGTGGGTCTGCCTGGATTACAAGGTACATAAATAAAATAGCTTGAAAGAAAGGAAGGAAAAAAAATTATTTAGATTTCATTTGAAATATTACCTGGAATACAAACCGGTAATTTCCAACATTCACAGGTCCTACCAAAACACTTTCCAGCATTTGATCATAAGTTTCATCTTCGGCTGATCCCACGTAGGTAAGCTTCCATTCCAGATCTGTAGACAAAAGATACTACCTTTGATTCCAAGTTTCTTAACTCGGTTAAAAATATAAAAACTACCTTAAGCATTAAACGAACATTCAGCAGGTCAATCAAAACACGTCCAAAGGGATTTTTTCTTTTTTTCTTTTTATAACACAATGAGAAGATAACAGAGTTTTTAATTGCAATTTCATGCCAGATTACTGACTTAAATGGGTTGTTATACCCAACATTGCATGTATACCAGAAAATAAGAAAACAAACGGCATTGTTATCAAAATAATAATAATAATAATAATAATAATAATAATAATAATAATAATAAAACCAATCTAACTAATTGGTTGGAAATAAACAACTAACAAATAGTTGGAGCGAGCCGATTATGATTTATAAGTAATGCTAGGAATGGTTTCAATATGCCTAACAATTTTTCACTCAGAACTACATTGATGTGTCAAGATGTATCTTATAATAAATTAATAATTATTTGAGTTAAAGGAACTAAAGAACCCAAAATGACAATATATGATAAATTCCATCATATGCAGGCTTGTCAACGTTATGTGAACCTTAAGTAAACCCACCTTATTAATCGAGGTACGGGTTTAGCTTGATTACCCAAGACAGATGCAGTTATTATTAGATTCAGATACAATTTTATCATAGACAAGCCTGTGTTGGGCCTAAACCGATTATAAACTGTTTACAGTGCAAAATATGTGTAAATTTTGTTTGTGTGCCATTTTGTTTGTTTGTAGACTTCGTTTGTGAGCCAGATTTAGCACAATCCAACTTGTTTGTGACTTGTAAGCTTTAATCATGTACACTTAAATATGATGATTCAAGACCTAGTATTCCAGGTAAGTGTTCGTGTTTTCACCATATCATTCACATGACGAGCCATACAGGGTACTCAAATTGAGATGCCCAGCAAAATCGAGTCGGACTTGGTTAGAGTTATAATAACCGGGAGGGGGTACAAGTTTTCAGCTACCCAATCCACATTTGACTCATTGACAGGTACATCAATATAAAGATGTCACTAACATGTGTAATTTCTGTCCATATGGCATGTAATAAATATCGCCCAAAGTGAACAATTTCAGACTAAACTGAGAAACCACAACAAAAATTCTGATATCACTAAAATGAATCTTAAAAGAGGAATGAAAGCCCAACATTTTCTACTTCAAGTATGAAAAAAAAAAACACCATACATCCAGAACCTGGGACACATTGTAACACTAAGCATCAAACATGGTTCACATTTTTCAAAAACAGAACAGCCTATTACACACGCACATGCAAATTTGATTACCTGATTATATGTCAGAAATTTCAGGCTCAACTCAAGTCAACAACTAAGCAGTTTAACATACAATTCTGCACTCATTGCTAATGAAAAGTATGCACAATTCACAAAGGTTATAAGTTAAGATATCAGACATTTCATGACCCAACAATAGAAAACTGAAAATATATTGATTATTCTTTTAATTCAGTTGTGAATTGATTAGCAGACATCATTGATTAACCCATTCCCTATGTAAAAATCAATGGTCTTGCCCAAAATTAAAATGAACAAATTTGATTACCTGATTATATGTCAGAAATTTCAGGCTCAACTCAAGTCAACAACTAAACAGTTTAACATACAATTCTGCACTCATTGCTAATGAAAAGTATGCATAATTCACAAAGGTTATAAGTTAAGATATCAGACATCTCATGACCCAACAATAGAAAACTGAAAATATATTGATTATTCTTTTAATTCAATTGTGAACCAATTAGCAGACATCATTGATTAACTCATTCCCTATGCAAAAATCAATGGTCTTACCCAAAATTAAAATGACCTGGGCTATTTATTAGAAAAGATGTGTCGTTTTTTTTTTCCCATCTTAAAACAAAACTTCCCCAAAAAAATGCAATTGATGCCATGACGAGCTTAAGCTCAGTTAGGCTCTATGTGGACTCTGTTGACATCATGATTGCCTAACACCCTGCCTTGCTTCAAACAACCAAGGTACGTATTTATTTTATAAACGCACTTCACATGCAGTTTAAATAACCACCAATGATCTAGGTTTCACAAGTAAACGTATCTGACTTCCTGACTAGCTAAATGAATACCAAGTGATTTGTGAGTCAAAAATCATCATTATATGATTATAATATGCCAAGGATGACTCTTGTGAAATGTGCAAGATTAATTGAATGGAATAAACAAGTCAATCTTAGGTACTATTATGTTGGCATAAAGACGATTTTCGCATTTGCGGACAAATGAATATAATGATGTAAACAAGACAATCAACTGACTTGGAACCATCTTGCATTTTGAAGAGAAGAAAAGATGACAGTGCACAAGCTTAAACATTATAGTATATACGTCTCAAAACAAGACAATCAACTGACTTGGAACCATCTTGCATTTTGAAGAGAAGAAAAGATGACAGTGCACAAGCTTAAACATTATAGTATATACATCTCAAAACTAGGGAAACATTAGCATGTTTCCCATGGCACACTTAAAACGATCCACTTAACAAATTTTACAATAAGAATAATGTTAAAAGGTGTCAATTATCCAATTTACTCTTTATAATTTAAAATTTACTTGTGTGTTTAAGTGTAGGGGTAATTCTTCATACTGTTACTGCAAAATTATTTGCTTCAAACTCCTTCAATCATTATTAACATTTGCCCATTCATATATGTTAATATTATCTTTAAAACAAATACGTGTAATCACAATATCCAAATTATTTATGTTAGAATAAATACAGAAAATTTGCCGTGAATCTAGTATTTTCATCATCGAAAGCAAAGTTTCCAATTGTTCAACCTAAACTCCGAAATTATAGTGGTTCCAATTTGAACCAAGGCCTGAACAAACTCTGGTCTAAATTATAATTTGGTTAGCTAAAAAAAAGGGGGGTGGGGGTGACATGATTCAGCTTTGGAAACAAGTGAATTTCCAAAACATTCAAATAGTCAAACCCAAAGAAGAAGAAAAATCAAAACCAAAATCATGGTTATAGCATCATCCCCAATTTTGAACTCTAGAAAAACCAAGCCCTTGCTAATCTTAGAATCATCCTTGGTTCTTTGTGAATTTATAAACCTTTACAATTATTGTTAAAGATGTTTATCAGATCTTAAACTGCTACTTGTTCAAGAAATGATAAGCTTCTTATATGAGTGAAATTTTGTATTATAAATTTATAGGTCATTTGGTTTGGATCCATGTTCTTTTGTTTAGATCTTCTATGTAAAATTTGCATGCTGCTATTTACTGTTTACCGGTAATTGTGTCAGAAATATCCATATGTATGAATTTTGTCCACTAAATTCATTTTTTACTTGAAAATACAAATGTAAATCTTACCTTAGTAAACACATGTACAGGTATCTCAACAAAAAACAAAAATCACCAAACTTAAAACCAAATCTTAAACCAAAATTTCCCCAAAAAAAGAAAAAAAAAGTTTGGCCATATTTGTGGAATCTTAAAAGAAGCAACTGAGAAGGAAACCTAGCCAAAAGGAAGTTCAGAAAGAAGATATTTACATTATAGTAGCCTCTTTCACAAAATTTCCATCATTATATGACAAATAACTTGCTGAAATTCTGAGAAAGACATATCCACAAGGAAACCTATAAGCGGCATAAGTAATGTCTTTTAACGGATGTTTTTTTCCTTCCTCTACAGTATCTTAATGAGGCGATAAACCATGGTTACCTTCAAAGTACCATGTGTACTCGTTTAACCTGCTAAAATAATGCATACTTGCTAGCTCTGTTTCTCCTAAAAATAAATTACGTCCAAATATAAAGATACAAAAGTTATACTGAATCCCATATACCTATAAAAATGCATAAGAAATAAACAGCGTTGACGATAAACATAGTACAAAACAACGTTAATGGAATCCTACAAAGGAAAAAGGGAAATCACCGTCTTTAAGAGGAACCAAGCATTCGTAAGAGATCTCGAACTGAAAAGGATTTAGAAAAGCTGCAGGATTGTCCAAAACAGTCACATTCGTTATATTCACCGCGCTCATTTTGAAACCCTAGCTCTCATTAAAACCCTAAATCTCAACTCAGAAAGAAAAAAACAAATTGAGTTGTGATTTTTGGTTACGATCTTCGATTGGTTAATACGTTCCTTGTTTTGGTAAAGGATCAGCGAGGGAAGTTCGAAATTTTGGGGGGCTCCCAGAGAAAAATGGTGGGAAAATTTAGGGTTTGGAGTTGAAGAAAGAAATTGTGAATGGGCTTGTCAATGCACATACGGCCTAATAGCCCATACGTATATAATAAGTAGAGAGGTCTGCCAAGTTAGATGATCTTCAGAAAGTTTTAAATGATGACAACCCTTCGAGTCAATCCAAAAAGCTTCCGACCTCATCAAACATCCACGGAAATATCCAATTATTTTATGGTTTAAAGTGCATATATTTGTTACAATATGCGTTTAGGGCTGTAAACTTTGTATGAACGTCCGACATCCGTTCGTGTCCGTGACTGAAATACGTCCGTTCGAGTCCGTTCAATTCTTATTTAAAACACGAGTTAGGACAACAAAATTTATACGAGAAAAATTCACGTTCGGTCTGTGTTCATTCGAATTCATCTGAATTCCTTGTAATTTGGTATATAGTTGAATGAAAATCTAATAAAATTTATAAATGTGATATAAATAGCAATGTTCAACCAGGTCCGTTCGTGTCCATGTCCGAAAAACATATGTCTGAATTCGACCGATTTTATTAAAGACATGAATTAGGACAACAAAATTTATTCAAAAAAAAATTTCGTACGGTCCGTGTTCGGTCCGATTTTCTTTAGGATAGAAACTGAACACACCTCTGTCTGATCCGGTCCGGTCCGACCGATTTACAGCCCTATATGCGTTTCACGCTTTATGATGAAAAATGAATCGCACATGAAATATTTTTCTTCAAATTTTGTATGTCAAGTACATTAAAAAGAAAATGATTTACAAATATTCTAAGTATATTTTTTCTTTAAAACCATTTGTTGGTTATTTAAATATTGTTTTTAATTCGCTAAATTTATTTCTTTTAAGTTTAAATTTTTATTAATGTCAATAATTAATAATTTATTTGTTAGATTCCTTTTAGTGGTATTCAAATTTGATAATATTTGCAAATAAATATTTTGAATTTATAAAAGAGATGTATTTGTTACATCATGTTTTTAAGTAGTACTAAGTTTTAATAATATCTATAGACAAGCGTTTTGAATTTGTAAAAGAATATTAATTGTTCGATCCTATTTTCAAATGATATTAAAATTGATGTAGGGGAGTGTTTGATAGTTTTGCGTGTGAATTATATCTTAATAAATTAAGTACGTAACATATTCAAGATGAATGATTTGCATAAAAGCTAAACCATGTTTTTTTCTTGAAATCTTATGTAGCTATTTGAATTTTTATTTTTTAGTTACAAAATCTAATTTGTTTTCGAATATGAATTTTATTTTTTGTTAATTTGTAAAAATAAATTTATTTGTCGTGTTTTTTTTAGTGGTACTATGATTTGGTAATATTCATAGAAGGAAGTGTTGAATATGTAAATAAAATTTATTTGTTATATTCTATTTTTAAGCAACATTAGCATTCTATAATATCTGCAGAAGAGAATTATGAATTTCTAAAAGAAGCTAGATCCCATATTTGCTTGATCTGTATCATATATTACTTATACTAAGATTGGTAGTACCAGCATAGGGGATTTTGAATATACAAAATAAGTTAGAACCAATTTTCAAGTGCTACACTGGTAAATGGTCATTTTCACTAATTCTTGTTGATAATAAAAAATGTGACACCGGATATATTACAATTTACGGCTGTTAATGGATGCGGATATATTACAATTTTCAATTGAGTAGTTACACTTCTATGGATCATTATTATAATTGAGTTGTTACACTTGCACAACGGTACTATTTTTACGTGACATTATTATTGTGCCATTACAAAAGTTAATGTTATTATAATACTGTTTTAAATAAGAATAAATTAAAATGCATTAGTATTTCATCAATTTAGCAACGTATACAATTTCCATTTTGTCTATTTAAACGATAGATGAACAAACAGAAGAGAAATGAGAAGAACAACATACATTATTCTTTTCTACTTCCTTCAAAAAAGAATAACAAACACTCTTCTTTTCTTTATTCTTCAAAAAAAATATAACAAACTAGTTTCTTTTCTTCTCCCTTCAACAAAACTAAAAACACTTTGAGCAGTATTTCAGAGTGCAAATCAGAATTGACTTTGTCAATGCAAACAAGGTCAGTTTTTTGTGGATTAGAGAGGTTGTTTTATCTCAGAGGCGGTGGCGGAATTTCAAGAATTATTTTGCACCTCCAAGCAGATCGCCGAAACGTCTTCAAGAAAGTGACCTAATACATGACTTAATCATTGTATTTCAACACTTTGAACACATTCTACACAGAACAATGGGTTTGAATGCGAATCTGGACGATGTTATCCCATCATCCATGTTATAGCTTTCTAATCAAAATCAATTAAGAGACCTTTAGAAAAGAGATTAAGCCATGAAATTAATTTTGAATGAAATAAGGTTGATTTAAGTATGTTAAGATTGAGCAAATAATATAAATATAATTACATATTTACATCATCAATTAGAGATAAAAAATGTTATCTCTAATTCAGTTAGTAAGTTAAAACAATTGCTTTAAAGAACCATACTTAATTAAAAAAATGGAAGCATTTGAATTTAATCTTGCGGTAACTTACTGAGGTACATATTAATAATTTGCTAATCTATAAAAATATGAAAAAAGAAGTATTAGTGTGAAAGCAAATATTTAATATTCAAATGTTGACTTTCCAGATTTGAGAACATTTAATTAAGAGATAAATGTTTGTAACTAAACATCTAATAGCATGATAAATGTTAGTAAATATGATTTAATGAAATGATAAATGGTATAGTAGTTTCATTCAGCGGGTCATAAATATTATAGTATTGATAGAGAATTTAATGTTATATTAAACATTAAATATTACATTTACTTTTGATCTAAAGTAACTATTTTGAAACGTTACTTTTATTATTAGAAAATTTGAACCTTTGGAATTAATTCATGTAAACTACATAAAGTAACGTGTAAAAATAATCGCTACTCTATTACATTTATTGATGATTGTTCTGATGTCACTTGTGTATATATTATGGATAATAAGAATTTCAAGAAGTTTTTTTAAAATGTTAGAATTGAATGTAAAATTTGAAAATGCCTTTATTATAAGTGGATATTAATTGCATGCATAATGTTTTTGAAAATGTCACATTAGTATAATTTAACATTAATTAAATGTATAAGTTTGGAAAATATCACTGATAAAATTTGACATTAATTAAATGCAAATTTAGAAAATATCTTTAATATGGAATGACATAACTCAAATGACGTAGATTTAGTAATCGATGGGTATTTTCTATTTTTGAAAATGAGTAACATTGATTGAATGCATAAGTGAAAATCATTGATTGAATATCAATGCATACATTTGAGAATGTCATTAATTAAAAGTGAAACTAATTGAATATAGAATGACATTTGTAATGTGAGATATTGACATGATTTTTTTTAACCTTTTGAACAAATAGGATTCCTAATTATTGGAGAAAAATATTTCACCTTTGTGTTCCTAAAATAAATAATGTATGATTCCGAAATTTTAAGAAATTACAATGAATAATGGGGCACATTAAGTAATTCTAGGCATATTGGAACAAAACTTAATGAATATTTTGAAAATGAATCTAGAAGAAGTAAAGGATTAGAACATTAAAAGATTTTGGTTTAGATTTTTGTGTTTTTACTATAGAGGAGTATTTCTTAAACCTCCAAGAGGTCATAGTTTCCTTAGATGCTTATTTTTTTGGTAAGAGGTTGTGATGATGAGATGGATTCCTTGGAATCCAATAAGACTTGGCACTTAGTGGACTAACCACCTAACTGTAAATCTATAAGTTGTAAATGGTATTTAAAAAGAATTAAAACCCGATGACAAAGTTGATAAATATAAAGCCCGTTTAGTGGCTAAAAGATTTAAACAAAGACAAAATTGTAGATTTTTTTTGACACTTTATCACCTATAATTAGAATGGCATCCATTCGAGTACTAATTTCACTTACACATATTCATAACTTAATAATACATCAAATGGATGTTAAAACTGCATTTTAAATGGTGAACTGGAAGAGGAAATTTATATGGACCAACATGAAAGATTTGTTACTTATGGTCAAGAACATAAAGTTTGAAATTAGTTAAATTATTATTATATGGTTTTAAACAAGTAACTAAGCAATGGTTTGAAATTTTTTATAATTCAATAATCTCACATGGTTTTAAAATTAAGGAAAGTAACAAATGCATATATTATAAATCTGAGAATGACATTTGTATTATTATATGTCTATATGTAGATGACCCACTTATTTTTAGGTCAAACATTCATGTCATAAATACTGTTAAAATCTTTACTAAGTGCCAAGATCTAGGTGAGGCGAGTGCAATCCTTGATATTAAGATTACTAGCTCCGTAGAGGAACTTTATTTGGATCAATCTCATTACTTTGAGAAGATTATAAAGAAATACAATTACTTTGATCGTCAACCTGTATGTACACCATATGATCCTATTGTAAAGCTATTTAAGAACACTGATGAACGTGTAAGATAGACTTATTATGCAAGCATCATTGGCTGTCTTCGGTATGCCACTGATTGTACTAGACCCGACATTGCCTATGTAATGTGATTATTATGTAGGTTTACAAGTAGGTCTAGTATAGAGCCTTGGCATGCTATTGAGAGAGTCATGAGATACCTAAAATGACCCATGAACCTTAAATTACATTATGGAAACTTTGTAGCTATTCCTGAAGGTTACTCTGATGCAGAGTTGAATACTTTATCTGATGATTCAAAAGCAACAAGTGGATATATCTTTAGCATTAGTGGGAAAGATGTTTCCTGGAAATCCAAGAAAGATATTATTTTGTTCAGTCTACTATGGAGTCTAAGATGATAGCACTAGCCATAGCTAGTGAAGAAGTAGAGTACTTAAGAAATCTCCTAGCTAAGATTCCTTTAAGGGAAAAACTGATACCATCTGTATTGATCCATTGCAATAGAACCACGACTATTGCAAAAGTACAGAACCACCGACAAATAGTTGTAAGCACAATATTTTTAACAATCTGAATTCCGATAGACCGAATTTTATTTTTAAATTCTAATCTATTGAAACTCATGTTGGTTTTTTTAGTATCCTACAGAAAAGACTGAGATATAAAATGTATCAGAGCTCAGAAAACATCTCACATCGGAATGGATAAAATATAATATAATCAAAGTATAGTCTTACCCAGATAATAATACTGCCTAACCAGTATCCAAAGCTATCATATCTTTGCCACAAATCTAACCCGCGAGTATGTTATAAGGAGAGTGTTAGAACACAAGTTTTAGTGACTGGATTTAAACTACATATTTTGGATAACCCTACATATACTGTTCAGTTACATTTTCTTGTTTATTAGGTTACGTGGGTTAACAACACTCAAGGCTTTTACACACACGCCGTACCCATCTACTTCCTAGTGGATTAACCTAATATAATATATATGTAGCTACCCCCAAATTAAGGTACACCCCATGGTACCACACTCGTATGGTCTCCGCCATAACACCATAGAAATATACGTAGTTCCCCATCCTATGCCGGAGTGATGCACATATCTCTATATATCAACGCTACGTTCTGCATAGAACCACTATCGCCATGCTATGTAAGCGTACGGACGACCATCTTCGAATCATTCGATCGAATCAGATTCCATCACAGAGTAATGCCCTAGAGTCTACGATACACCACCCAAAGTGGACATGCATGTATCCAGACTTTCCCACATACGCATCGTCAATCGTACCCGATGCCTTAACCGCACATATTCTGTAATGTCTCGTATTTTTAGTGATCAAATATTTAATATAATTTATTGTGTTAAATATTATATTTGGAATATTAATCGTTTTAATATTGAACTCGTTTATTAAAACGAAGTTTGAACGTTAATTTATATTTAAATCATAAACGAGTTCGAAATGGCACGGTAATTCAAAATTTACGATTTGAACTTTAACTAGATATACCGGATCCGATATAAGTTGGATTTCAGTGAAACAAGAAACGTTGGAATCTTGTTTATTATAATTTTCATATGAAAGAGAAAAATTCAGATTTCGTGTTATAGATTGTAAGCTATGGCCAAATCAAATTTTAAAATAGTTGTTATGGAAATCGTTATTAAAATATAACATTTATTTAATATATTTAGTAGGGAAATTTAATTTGTTTAACTCAAAATTGACGATATTGAGTTGTGTAAATTATATTTGGAATTGTATGTATATTCTGTTTGGATATATACGATAATAATAATTTATTACTATTTAATTGGATTATTTGGAATTTATATAATATTTTATCGATATTATATAAGCCTTAAATTAGCTTTCTTTTCAAACGACCTCAGTTTTCGATGAAACGAATTTTATTGGAATACATATAACTGATTATTGCTATATTTCCAGTTTGAAGCCAATTGGAGTTGTCTTATCGGTGTGCGATATTTTAAAAGCGAACCGATATATTAAAATAATGTTACTGTGCAAAAGGAGTCGGTTTTTAATGAAACAGATTTCATTGGGTTCGAAACGTTAAGACGTAGCAGTACACTCATTTTCGTTAAGTTTGAAATTCGTATATAGCGATGCGAATATAAAACGAAAAGCGTTAAACATCGTTAATAAAAATTAACCGTACAAGGACAAATAAAAATAAATAATGAAACTTAATTCTAAGCTATATTTAAAAAACTATGAAAGGGTTATCTTCCTATTATATATCCACGCAACATATGAACAATGTCCTACCTAATATATTAGTGTAGCCTAGCCTATACACCCTATGATGTACAACATATCAAAGCTCCCATCAAATTTATGAAACAACTCCTCTACATGTCTCAATGCCTATCTGAAAACTGAAGCAACTTCAAGGCTAAGGAAACCAAGCATATACGTATAACCCTACGTTTTTGGACAGCTACCCTTTTTTAATACTTACAGCCTATGATTTAAATTCCAACACATGCCTACTTCGGCCTAGTACTTTCGAATACACAACCATACTTCCCCTAACATGTTTGTTCCCAGCACACTTCTTTTTCACTTCTTTTCCAATCAAATTTGCAGGCCTATACATGTATTATATCCCCTACTTCATATGTGATGACCACATTGCCTCCTTTATATATATGTGGACATATTTCATTGTTTTTCTGTTAGCAACACAAACCGACTCCCTGCTAGATCTGCTTCAAATAAAAACTCAAGATTCATTAACAAAATAAAACCAAACTTCTCTCTCTGCAAATACAAATAAGCATTAGAATAACTGTGAGTTGGTTGCAGTAGCATGGCTAGACAGAGCAGTGGAGTGAGGAGTAGTGTGCGGGGTGTCAGAGTCCAGTGCAGGAGACCGATATGGGTTACGGCAGTGAGATGCTAGGGGCAGTGTGTGGTGACCATTTGAGGGGAAGTTGGGGCAAGCGCGCGGTTTGGGTACAAACTGTAGGTGGAGGAGTTCGCTGGAAGTTGTGCAGTGCTTTGAACTCAGAAGTAGGTGCAGATTCAGGTGGATCTTCGGTGTTGGAGATGGCGATGGTGCGTGGGGTGGCAGATGGAGGACAGTTCGATAGTGGGGCTTCTTTTTTTAAGAGCAACAGTTCGAAAAAAATATGAAAAGGGAGTAGAGAAATTGTGAGGAAGTCCATACATGCACAATGAAAAGTTTTGGGGTGGAAACAGAAGTTAAGGCACATCACAGTAGTTAGTTTTTGGACGAGATGGATTGGAGAAGTTTGTGTTGAGTTTAGTGGGATGATGGAGCAGGGTGGCATGAGTGACAGTGAAGAGATTGAAGGGTTAGAGCAATGCAGTAAAAGGAGGAGGCTAACGCGTGCACGAGGGGGGGTATTGGAGTCGGTTGTGAGCATTAGAAAGGGGAAAATGGGGGTAGTTGAAGCTGTTGAAAGCTGGGAAGCGAAGTGCAGTGGTCAGGGTGTAAGTCTGCTGTTTCAAGAGGAACCAGAAACCAAGGAGTAAATCGAGCTATTCAAATTTGAAGTAGACAGTATTCAGGTAAATAAAATGTCCAAAGGAAATGTGGAAAGTCATGGTTTATGGGTATGAAGAACGAAGCTTGTGTGGGAGAAATGTTGGAAGTAAACATATTGGACTTGTTATTTGGAATTCAAAAGGAAAGGAAATGGGCCCGAAATAAAAATAATAGTATGAAAATGAAAGTCCGCATGTATTAGATCCAATGGAATTAGATGGCACAACCATGTGACAAAAGAAAAATGAAGGGAACGGTTTCAAAGCAGTTTTTACTTTTCAACCAAAATAAGGATACTGGGAGGTTTCGAAGTTGTTGGGCATATTAACGATGGTAGTATGAGAGAATGTTGACTATTGGGATGATTTCTTTTATGAGCGGAAATTCAGATAATAAACAGATAGAAAGGACGTAACAACAATTGTCTAGTTGTTAACCAAGTGTAAGTATAATATAATTAAAAGTTAAGGTTAATATAATATCGTATACCTTAAAACGTAAATGAATGTTTTAATTAGTTAATAATATTAATAAAAAAATTGTTAGCGTGAAATATTTACAATCTGTGCAACTAATAACAGAATGCAGCAAAGCAAGAGACACAAGAATCACATTGGCAAGATCAACGTCATGAAGCGGAATTGGACGGAATGAGAATCAGCTGGATTTTCTGTTAAATTAAGCACTTGTTTAATTTGACTGAAATGATCTGTTTAAACGACAAATCAAATTAAGGTGAGTTAAACTCACTCAGCATTTCCCTACTTATATTTTATATAAGTTGGGTTTTATAATTGTGTGCTATAATTGCTAATGATTGCTATGGTTTCTAATGATTGACTGTCTGTTATATATAGTTATATATTTATTACACCATGGAAACACCAAATCGTTATTTTAGCGATTGGACCCAATGAAGGTAACTTACCTTGTTGGTCACGATTATAAAATAACCGTGTTTTAATTGTTTGAATTGTTAAATAAATTGGTTGATATTAAATTGCTGATATTTTACTGTTTTAGAACTAAATCAGCAAAATTGAATTGAATGATGTCATGTGAAGTAACCATTTGGATGTAGAGAAGAACAAGTTGGAGGAATCCAACCAGATTCCTCAAATATGTTGGAAGTTGTTTATTTTCATATTATCATTATATGAAATGTTTAAACCCATCTGTTTGGATGATTGATTTGGTTGTTGATTATTGACCTGAGATTCAACATTCATTTTGTTTTAACCAATTGGCAGTATTGGTTGAGTAATTGGCAGCAATTGGCTTATAAATCAATAGTTTTGAAATAGTGATTTACCGTTAGGTAAATCAATAAAAATGAAGTTATGAAATTTATTTATCACTGAATATAGATTTTTAAATATATTATTTAAAAATGATTTTATAAAAAGAGAAATCAGCCATGTGCGGAGCACGTGCCTCATCTTCATTAATGTAAGGATTTATAAGTAAGATTAATTATTTTAAGAAACAATTAAAATGCAATTATATTATTATTTATTTAATATTAATCGAAGTAAATGAAGTTTATTTAAATTAATTTATTAATTTAAATGAGGTTATTTAAATTAATTCATTAATTAATTTAAATGAAGAGACGAGTTAAAGTGGATCAGCAAGTTAATCATGTTTAGAGTTGACCAAGTGAACTATTTTAATTAAAACTGATTATTTAAATAAATTAGTTTGTGCCAATTAGAAATGAAATAATTCATAATATAGTTGTTTAACTTGAATAAGATTTTAAAAAGAAAATATAATACTAATTCAAGTTAATAATGAAGTAAATTATTATTTTAATTAATAATAATTCGAGTAATTACTTCTTAAATGAAATACATTTAAGTAAGTAACTGTTTTTGAAATGGAATATGGTTGAATTTTGAAAAGGTGTTATAAACGATTTTTATAACAAAGTTATAAAAGAAATTATAAGCGCATACGATGGTTTAAATAAATGTTTACTCAACATTTGAAATACGGAGGGAAAGGGAAATCAAGATAAAAAGGGTTTTATTAAAACAAGAGATTTACAAACAAAGTTTATGAAAGTAAATGAGAAGTCAAAGCGTGATTTGAATTGGTGATACTTAATAATGGAATTAAGTAAAATGGTTAGAATTGAAATGAGATTTTCCAAGGGAAGCGATCAAAAGGAATTTGTAATTGAATTTGGTAAAGGATCTAAAAAGTGGTTTAGTAATAATAAATTCTAGTTATAGAATGAATGCTTTGAAAGAAGTTAAGATTAAGAAGTGATTTTATTAAATAATTACTTACTCAACATATTAAGTAAAAACAAGTTGTATCTAAAAAGAGATATTTTAAAAAAGTCAGAAGTTTTGTAAACCACAATTTAAGTAAAATGGCTAGATGAGAATTGATTTGATATTAGAATAAATAACAGTTTTTGAATTACAATTCATATCTGTCTTAAGAAAAGAACATTGTTAATCAAGGTTTGAGAGGTAAATAAATACCCCAACTTGAATGACTTCAAGATTATCTGAGAATGATATATTAGTTTGTAACGGAAAAGAGGTGTAGAACATTTCCAGATAAGTAATGATAACGCAAAGTAAATTGCGAGATTTGAGAATATAAGGAGACTTCCAAAGTAATGAAAATAAAAGATTTGAGAATATAAATTGAGATTTCCAAAGTAACAGAAATGGAAATATTTAGGAATATATGTACATATAAGGAATTTTCCAAAGTAAAAGTAATAAAAGGGGATTGCACGAAAATATAATGATATTTTTGAGTGAAAAGAAATGAAAAGTGAAGTTTTGAAATGGGGTTATTCTAAATTAATAAGTGTTGGGTTTTGCTTTTAAGTAATGAAACAAAAGAGATTTCGTAATATTATTTTACGAATGATAAGTTAATTTATTGCCCAATTGTATATAATAATTAATGATGTAGAAATGTTTTGAAAAAGATAGTAGAATAGAAATTGGGTATGATTATAGGATTTTTCTTAAGCATTAAATAAAATAGTTTGAACTAATCTTATGTTAAATAAGAATTGAAAAGCTATATTCGAAATACTTAAAGGGTTTTAATTTAACATTCGTTATTCATTTTTAATTAAAAAGGCCAAGTAATGCAAAGTACTGAACCAGTAACTCATTTTATTTTATGTTTATTTATTTGATAGTTAAAGAACCGACTATCAAATTTGACAATACGATTGTTGGTACGGAAAGACCAGGATCGAATTTATATTCGAAAACCATTTCGAACTAGAAAATACGTGAAGATTGAAGACGGAGCAATTGAAGACCATAAATCTTCATAATCGAAGGGATTACTTGTCAAATTTCTCTGGAATTGCAACTGGAGTTATTTGATTTTTGATTCTGTCGTGGTTGAAATTTATGGATTTCAAGGACTACTCGCTACTGATTTGTAGGGTGATTCCTAGGATGTGGTAGGAGAGTGCCTTTGGTTTGCCCAGTTCCAGGACAACTTATATGGACGAATGTCTGATAGACTATTTTCAAAGGATTACGTATATTGATTTCTTTAAACATACTTTTGTTGGTGGCGGAAGAATTCGTTCTTTTTGCTTAAACACTCAGAGTATTTTTTTGGTCGTCGATTAATGATTATCTAGAAGATCTGACAATGTGACATTCAAAGTGAAATGTGACCAGATGTTCTAAAATAATAATCAAGGTAAAGTAATTGGTTAATTATTTATAACCTCAAGCCTCTTCAACCGGGAAATGGTATAAAATCGAGTAGGTCGCATGGCTATGTGGGTCGCACCCATCAAAAGGGTATATTCACTACCTAATCTGGTGAAATCAAATGCCTTCGGTTGTCCCTTTTATTTTTATATGTATGTCATCGGTTCGGTTGGCTGGTGTAACAACCCGAAAATCTGGGCCAGTTTAAAATTTTTATTTTGGCCATTTTAGCAAATTTTGAATATTTAAAATAGATTATTTTAAATAAAAACGACGAGAAATTTATTTTGAATAAAATTAAATCGTATATAGTTATATAGATGGACGATAGAATATAAATATTTATTTATATTTATAAAAGGAATTGAAAATGGCGCGGTAGTTCGATAATTCGATTTCAAACTTCAGTTGAAAAATACCCGTTTGTGGTTGAGAAATATTTGGTTGAAACCACATAGGATTAGTTTGTGGAAATGAAATAAATATATACATGCCGCCTGTGTGCGAACTAGATGCATGATCCCCATTATCAAAAACCGCGAGGTTTTAAGGTAGAGCGAGGAGCCGTACTAGGGACGGTCCCGGTTTTAACTACCCTGCCGTTATGCTGCCGAAATTTTGAATAATATTCGTGTGTTTGAATTATTTTCATTTGCTTAAACCATATTTATTCATTGAATTGAAAACCTTCAGGTGTTGAATCGATATTCATTCGTTGATTAGAAATTCATGTGTTGAATGGTATTCGCGTTTTAAATATAAAAATCACATTTTTATCTATATATAGAAACTATAGAAAACCTTCATGTGTTGAATCGATATTCATTCGTTGATTTGAAATTCATGTGTTGAATGGTATTCATATTTTGAAATAAATTGTTTGATAATAAAAATCACCTTTTATCGACTATATGAACTGTGTAAAATAATCTCGTTTTGAAAGAAATTGTTTTATAAGAAAAATCATATTTTTATCACCAATATGAAATATATAAAATAATAGTGTTTTGAAATGAGTTGTTTTTAAAATAAAAATCACATTTTTCTTATATGCATGAATCGTTAAAATGTGAAGTGTTAAAAATAGCCACTTGTTCAAATAAATATATATGATTTAAAATATTCATTAATTAGCTAATGAGATGATTTGTACCTATGTATGTAACATTAGAATGAATGGTGTTTTTAAACCAAATAGAAATCAAATATGAAGTTGAATAGAAAATGATAAATGATAAGAACTATATATATGTACATGCATATTCATTGAACAGGTTATAGCAAAGGGGCTAGAGAAGAGGAATAAAATTTTGTGCCCGACAAATAGGTACACATTTAATGTTTTGTTTGGGTGATGATTTTTTGAGCCTGTTGGCTAGCCGCTTGGCTTTTTCTTTTTCTTTTTGAGATTAGAAGGACCGGGGAAGCTATTTGAGATTTCCCGATGCTCTCGGTGCAGGGGAGGTTATGGCGAAATTTTCCAAAATTTTAAGGCGTTAGTGAAATATTTGAAGTGAAAACGATATTGAAATCATTGAATGAACTATATTTATATTAATATATAAATATAAATAAAATTAAAACGAAACGAGGCCGTTGTAATGACCCGCAAATTCCCGCCCTTTGAATCGACCATAAACCACACAGGTCTGACCCAAAAGGTGAAAATCTACGAATACTTTAACTTTGGGCATACAACACATCAGAACAAAAACACATACTTTTATAACATCAATAATAAATGTTACATCAGAGTACAAAATATATCAGAGTACATCGATAAATAATACAGCGGAAGAAACACTTAAATTAAATTAAATACATTGCAGCGGAACTAATCTCAGCGGAAGGCCATCAATATTCTGGACCCGGCTTCAGACTTCAATCCAGGATCCTACTTAACTATATCTGCAAAAAGCTACTCGACTGCCCGTGTGGAAAGAGGGCACCCGAGTTTGCAAAGTGAAACAAACTACAGGTCAGTCGTGGGACTGGTGTGAGAATTCTTAACTTAACTTATCTAATAAGTAGGCTAATCACAGGACCACGCCGCTAACGCGGAACGGGTTTACTCCATTGGATTGCCAGTGCATAATTAAAGTAAATCGTCAAATAACGTAATGCTTTTTTAGAAAAATGAAACCATTATAAGACCCAGGTCCCATCACACAATGCAACGCACACCAGAGGATAGGGTTTTACCTTATAATGGTCAAAAGATGCTTGATACGTGAAAACGATATTATTGTCAGTGTGTGTGTATATATATATATTTAAAACATTCAAATATAATATCAATCCTAGACGGCATAGGTACCATATACTATGTCGCCGTACTAGTTCTACAATCAAAACCGCAAGGTCGTATTGGAGATTTGGATTCCATCATGAGTCGAGGCTAGGGGCAAGCTCCTCTCCGATTCGAGACACTCTAGCAAATGCCTCAGGATCCCCCGCAGTGAACCCTTGGATCTTCTGGGCCGGTCCCCGCCTATCGGCAGTGGATTAGTTATGCCTGAACACACGCTTCCCGGTTCCTTTGAACATATAGTATGACCACCAACGGCCTATAAAACACGAGGTACCTCAAAATCCATCATCCACATAAGTAAAATGTCAGCGCTGGTAGGTCCCTGACATCACTCTAGCTAGAAAGAAACGTATGCACTCCCTGCAGTCCGTATCCCGTTTTTGACTCATACCGGGGTGTGAGGCTCGCGAAGTCACGATATACACAAAGCTATGCCGTAATAGGCTATGCTTTGATCATTCCACAAGGCCCTGCTTTTCAACAAAAGCCTTGATCAATTTGCATCTTGGCGTGCCACATTGTCAGACCCTACCATTTTATTGATCATCTACCAATATATATATAACCTCTAAGCTCATACGACTTAGAGAAGGGTGATAAGTAAAGAATAAATTCTTCACCACCAACAGAAATATATAATCGGTAGCGTTCAACAAATACAGTAGAAAGGAATACAATGTCAGACACGCAATCCATTTACAAGTCCACTCTGGGTCTGAGCGAAACAACGTGTCCGTCGATCTCCAAATGCGTTTGGACGATCATTACTGAATACCTTGCCTTGGAAGGCCAATCCCAATTCAAGATATCAGTCATCATCATCCCAACGATGTGAAAACCTTCGGTCTTCAATCACCGTCTTCGTCTTCGACTCTTGATCGTCGTGATGATTATTCAGAATGGGTTAAACCCGGTCTTTCTGAATAACTTGCGTAATTTGGGATTAAAAACAATTATTGGAAAATCACACATTTCGTCACATCCCAACTCAGAATATTCTTTTAATAAGATATTCGTTTTAGAAGATTCTCATTAATTTTATCAAAGATAAATATTTAAAATAAAATCTATAAATCAATTTCTAAAAATATGGAATTCCACGGAAATCAAATCAATACATAATCGATATAAATTTCTGTATCAGACTAATAATATAAATGGAATAACGGCAAAGCCTCTCAAATTCCATATATAATATCGGTCTTCTTTTACAGAAGCCCATTTCGATTATTACTAATCGAATTTCCACTAAATTCCAATTTAATATATTAGTTGAAAAACTTGATTTATAGAAAATGTCTTTTTAAATCTATGAAATAGATTCATAAATTCCAAATAATAATTTCAATGTGAATTGGATTGAAGGACAAATGTCGTTTAAAACATCGTCCACGGTAAATCCACTTCACATCTCAATTTATTTCGTATCACAAAATATGATTGCAAATGCTAGTAACCCTTTAAAAACATATTTTAAAATAATCATAAAAATATTCTATATATAAAAGATTCTAAATGAGAAGTATTCTTTATTTTACAAATCTTTATCTTTTACAAATATTCTTTATTTAACATATAGTTGATTAAAAATATATTACGAAAAATATATGCACTTTATATAAAAAGGATTTCTAATGTAAAAATAGTCTTATTTAAAAGAACACTTGAATCGAAATGCGACTCAAACATTTACCATATAATTTGGATTATATGGATTTCACACACATCATATATATGACAATAACAGTATAATCATCAAGTAATCCATTACATCCAAAGTGTAATTTCCACTGTGTAAGCGTTAAAATTAAATAATAATGCTCATCACAGCCTGTCGATCTAACGATCAACATACAACTAAATATTGGGATTAGTGTATGTGAATTTTCATCCCAACACCCGTGTGGGGTTTTCAACCAATCAAGCAAATGATAAACTAATTTGTGCACTTGGGCGATGTGTGAAAATTATCGTCCCAACCACATACACAAGTCGGGTAACTTGTGAATGGCAGTGTAATACACAATATATAACACGACGATAAAAATGTCTCTTTTATTGCCTATAAACAGCCAATAAAAATGTGATCTTTATTTCTATACTTTTTATTGTAATTTACATTTTTTTAACAAAATGTCCTTTTTATTCTAACTTACATTTTGAATGTAATTTTTCTTTTTATTGTTTATTTACATCAAAATGTAAATGTTCCCTTTTTCATTGTTTATTATTAACAGCAAAAATCTCGTCTTCTATATTTATTCTTTTCAATGAAAGCAATTTTACATAAAATTGTAATTCTTTAATTTTATTCTTTTTATTGTCTCTAGAAAGACAATAAAATGTAACACAAAAATATATTCTTTTTATCGCATCTAAAATGATGATAAAAATGTAACATTAACATTGCTATTTTTATCGCATCAAAAATGCCGATAAAAATGAATCACTAACATTGTCTATTTTTATCGCACCAAAAATGTCAATAAAAATGAATCACTAACATTGTCTATTTTTATCGCACCAAAAATGTCGATAAAAATGAATCACTAACATTGTCTATTTTTATCGCACCAAAAATGTCGATAAAAATGAATCACTAACATTGTCTATTTTCATCGCACCAAAAATGTCGATAAAAATGAATCACTAACATTGTCTATTTTCATCGCACCAAAAATGTCGATAAAAATGAATCACTAACATTGTCTATTTTCATCGCACCAAAAATGTCGATAAAAATGAATCACTAACATTGTCTATTTTTATCGCACCAAAAATGTCGATAAAAATGACAACATTAACTATTCTATTTTCACCGCATTCAAAATGACGATAAAATATTCAACATTAACAATTCTATTTTTACCGCATTCAAAATGACGATAAAATATTCAACATTAACAAATGACGATAAAATATTATCATAAGAAATGAAAGCAAAATGTTCATTTTATTACTAAAAGGAAAAACAACAAAGATGCTTCTTTTAATGCTAAAAAGAAACATGACATAAAAATGTTCTTTTAATGTTAAAAAGAAGAAGCGACAAAATGACCCTTTTTATGTTAAAAAGAAAAGGTGACAAAATATGTTTTTTTTATTCTAAAAAGAAAAAGCGACAAAAATTATCATTTTATTCTAATGCAATATCTTTACAAAAGTGTTATTTTAATATCAATGCGAATTTTCAATTTCTTACTACATATAAAAATGTAAACTTTATTTTACATTGTATATATCATCCTAAATTACATATAAAAATGTAAGTTTTAATTTTATTTGCAAATCCCATTTCTAATTATATATAAAAATGTAATTTTTATTTCACATTGTAAATTCCTGTCCCAATTACATAAAGAAATGTAATTGTTATAATGCAATACCAATTCATATTCTAATTACATTGAAAAATGTAAATTTTATCATACCAATATAACTCATATATAAATTACATAGAAAAAAAAGTCATTTTTATTTTACCGTTCTAATTCACATCTAAATTACATAGGAAAATGTAATCCTTATCATGCGGTACAAATTCAATTTTAAGTTACACAGAAAAATGTAATTTTCATCATGCGATGGAAATTCATATTTTTTTAATTACATAGAAAAATGTAATTTCTAACATACGACATAAATTCATATCTAAATTACATCTAAAAATGTAATTTTATCATACAGTGTAAATTCACATTTTAATTACCTATAAAAATGTAATTTTTAATTTACAAAGCAAGTTCATACATTCATTTCATATACATTACAAAATAAATGAAATTTCATTCATGTAGAGTAAATTCATTCATAAATTACATAATAAAATGTAATTTATTTCATACGGTGTAAATTCATTCATAAATTACATAATAAAAATGTAATTTATTTCACATCATAAAATTTCATTCTTTTACTTACAATGTAAAAATATTCACTTTTATGTTTACAATGTAAAGCTATCAACTTTTTATTTTTATAATGTAAAAATATCAACCTTTATATTTTACGGTGTAAAAATATCAACTTTTATATTTTAATGTAAAAACATCGTCTTTTAATATTTAATCGTAAAATATCACCTTTTAATATTTTACAATGTAAAAATTTATTACCTTTCTATTTACACCGTAAAAATTTATATTTTTATTTCCATTTAAAAATATGATCTTTTCCTTCTTCTTTTTTTCAATACAAAAAAAATATTATCTTTTTATTTACATCGTAAAATTTTCATCTTTTTAATTTCAATACAAATACATGATTTAAATCTAAATTTAGAATTAATTTCCTAATCCCAAATAGAATTCAATAATATAGCAATTTCAATGTGGATCTAACATGACACAAACAACAAATCATACCACAAGCAATAATCAATCATCTATCCAACCCAAACATTTCAGATTTGAATCAATCACAATAATACAATAATTTTTAACACGAGAAAATTAATTGATAATTAATTAAATAATAGAATTTGAATTCTCACATTGAATTTTTGCTGAAAATTTGATTGTCTCAGAATCAGCTCTAGTCTGCGCCATCGCGAAGCTCTTAATTTTTTGATTCCAACGCAATTTACGGTTTGTCAAACGGACCTCGTATGAAGAAGTTATCGATTTTTAAAGATCGGACAAATTAAATAATTAAATAATAAAATAATAATAATAAAAAAAGAGAAGCGGACCTTTCTTCTTCACGTTGTCCAGACGCACGCCGAACCCAAGCTTACACCGTCCATCCTTCCGTGCGCACCACCCCACGACACCCCGTTCGCCGATCCGACACCGCCACCGCCATGCCGAGAGCCACCTACACCATCAACCTCGTCGAACTCGGCTTCTCCTAGGGGAAATCCGTGCACCAAAATCCGATCTTAACCGTATAGATTTGTAGCTCTCTGAATTCTCTTCGATTTGGTAGGTCATACGTCAATATTCGTTGAACGGATTGAGAGATATTAGCGTTTGAATTTGGGTGATTTCTGGCCTTCGGTTTTGGACATGGCGGCTGGCCAAATTAGGGTTAGGGTTTTCGGATTTAATAATATTTTAATATTTAATTCCGAATTTCGTGAAATAAAGTGGATTTTTGGACTTTCTCGGATTTGGGCCTGCTTACTGTCGATCTTAACGTTTTGAGGCCTTCTGAACGCGATGGGCTATGTCCCGGGCTCTAATTCTGATGTCTGTACGTTTTTTTTCGGTTTTAATTTAAAAATACAATATTAAATTAATTATTTAATTCCTACCGTACATTTAAATATGTCGGGGCCACATACGACCTTAGAAAATTCTAAAAAAAATATTTTTAGCTTTCTTATGACGATACGAATCCAACAAAATTATTTTCGTTGAATTCTGAAACTGTTTGAAAAATGGCTATTTTTAAGGCGTTTAAATTTAACTGTAAATAGTCAAAACACATTTTATTTCGCCACGCTCACATATTAATTCGAAAAATTCTGAAAATTGAAACCAAGAAATAATTTGACATTCCGGTTCCAACATAAGTGGTTTCGTCGAAAACGGTGGTCGTTTGAAAAATGACTATTTTCAAGGCCAATATATTTAATATTAAAAATACATTTTTAAACAAAAAATATTCGAAACTCAAAATATATAAGTGTTTACTGTTTTTCAATGCAGAAACGTCATTCCGAACTCAATGGAAGTGGTTTCGAGTCGAAATTCCTACATATGTGAAAAGTAGCCTTTCGGGCCCTATATATTCTACAACGACCTTTCTAAAAATTGAATTGGCCATAATTTTTGATTTCCGCTATGAAATTTCAATTTTTCAGATTCGTTAGAAAGATATTTTTAAATAGATTCTAATATTTTTGGTTTCACTAAAATCCGTTAAATTTTGCATCCTGTATGGTCAGTCAAAGTTCAAGTTTGACTTTTCAAACTACCGCGCTATCTCTAACTCTTTTGTTAATTAAAATTAAATCATTCATTCTAACTTCGATTTAAATCAAATTTGTGATCATTATTATTTAAAAATAGGTTATTTAAATATCAAACTTATTAAAATCACTTAAAATAAATTTTAAATTGGCCCCAAAATTCCGGGTTGTTACAGCCGTGCAGTTCGTGTTTTGAAACCGTGATTTCAAACAACTAGTGCGGGAAATCCGACCATCGGATTTTCCCGAAACCGCAACCGTCGGGTTCGCCTTGGAAATATCTTTCCAACGGCACCAACCCTGTAAAAATCCAACGGTTGGATTGTCTGAAATGTTTAATTCAAATCTGAAGAAAAACAGCGCCAGGAACGATTATATATATATATATATATATAAATATAATTATATTTAATCGAATAACGACGCTGCAGTTCGTATTTTGAAATCGAAACTTCAAACGATTGTACCGGGAGATCCGACCGTCGGAATTTCCCGAAACTGGAACCGTTGGATTCGTTTTGAAAAGACCTTTTTAATGATGTAAATTTTATGAGAATCCAACGGTTAGATTTTCAGATATGTGTAAATCAAATCTGAAGAAAAACAGCGCCACGGCCGCGTTATGGCCCGAAGCGTCGTTTTGAATAAATGGGCTATTTTAAAATAAATAAAAATAGCGATAAATCATTATAAAGTACCATAAACAATATGGAGTGGAAATAAACTGAATTTGCTCGATTTATGTTATATTTGATGGTTGAATGTGTTTGGTGTGAAAATTACATTAAAGAACAATATTAGTGTTATCGAATAATTTAACCATTGAAATAAATTGATTTGAAATTCTAAATATACGTGAATTATTTGAAAAGGCCGAGTTAATTCTCATTTCGAATAATTGACCGACGATTGAAATTCGAAGATGAAGACGGTGGTCGAAGACCGAAGATCTTCACCTCGTTTGGATGGTAACCGAGGTCCTGTTGGGAGGCATCCCGAAATATGGATAATGAGTGGTGATCGTCCAGACGTACGTGGTGATCGATGGGTTTGCGAGGTATTTAGTGCCTCCGGTTTCGTTCAGACCCAGAACGGACTTGTAAATGGACTGTGTGTCTGACATTGGATTTTATTCTGTGTTGATTGATCTCTATTAAATATACATCTGTTTGGCGGCGGAGAATTTATTCTTTTGCTTAACGCCCCTCTCTGAAACGCACGAGCTCAGAGGTTGTATATCGATGGACATCAGTCGCATGGCATGGATTGCCCGTGTGGCATGCTAAGATGCAGTGATCAGGGCTTCTGTTGAAAAGCAAAGTCTTGTGGTGATGATCAACGCACCGCCTGTGTGGCGTAGCTTTGTGTATAACGTAAATTCGCGAGCCTCACACCCCGGTATGAACCTAAAATGGGAGAAGGACCTCAGAGAGGGCATGCGTTTCTTTCTAGCTAGGGTGGTGTCAGTGACCTACTAGCCCTGACATTTATATACTTTTCACCTATGTGGTTGTTGCTGTTGCGAGGCGCCTCGGTTTGATCGGACGATCCGGGTCCGATGGAGTCATTCGTTGGCTCGTTTACGCCCCAAAGGGCGGGGAAACGTATTGTTCAGGCATTTTAATCCACATCGGTGGACCGACCCTGACGATCCAAAGGCTTGACCGAGTACTTGCCTGTGGCTCGGGCTAGAGAGTCACGAATTCGGTAAGGACTATCTTTTGCCTTGGTTCATGACGGAAATCCAATTCCCAAATACGACATCGTGCGGTTTTGATTGTATATATATATATATATATATATATATATATATATATATATATATATATATATGGCGACATGATATATGGTACGCATGCCGTCTATGATTGATAGTTATGATTGAAATTGTTTTGAAACATATAAACACTAGTCATAATATCAAATGCTTTTGTTTTATTCGTATCAATCATATTTTGGCCATTATAAGGTAAAACTCTATCCTCCGGTTTGCGTTGCATTGTGTGATGGGAACTGAGTCTTATAACGGCTTCATTTTTATAAAAAGCATAGCGATGTTTAAAAGAAAGATTTGTTTTAAAGCACTGACAATCAAATGGAGTAAACCCGTTCCACGAAAGTGGCGTGGTCCTGTGATTGGCCATATTATATATGTGTTGAGTAGATTTCTCATACCAGTCCCATGACTGACTCGTAGTTTGTTTCACTTTCAAACTCGGGTGCCCCTTTTTCTACACGGGCAGCCTTGTATTCAGGTTTAGCTGGTTCTTTCTGGATAGCTGGAGCTGAAGATGGATTCTATCATTTATCTCTTTTATGTTGTTCAACTCCTATTGTACATATTTTGTTTATTTTCCGCTGTAGACATTTATGTATAGCTGCACTGTATTTGTACTAAGTAAGATCCTGTATACTGTGTAACTCTGATGATTACATTTATCCAGTATATTATATTGTTCATTATCTGGTGTATTTATTTTATTCTGTTCTGCTATTATCTGATTCTGTGTTATATTCCAAAGATAACCCTTGTCTCCGTCTGAACGGGATTTCGGGTCGTCTCAGCTGGCCCCCAACCGTGGTAATAATATATTCGGTACTTTCAAGCGAAGTGAGGGGTCGGTCATGTTTAGCCAGTGTTGCAATACGTTCTTGTTGAATCCTCAATGTATTCATCTCCAGAGGTACATTGTCGGAAGGTGGTCCCATACCTTGCCATAGTTGGAAATCTATTCTCCAATAAGAGCCCGCGGTTTTTGATTGTATACTATGTATGTAGAGCGTGAGATTCAAGCGTTCTGCTAGATTACTATTTACTTGTATCAGACATTATTATAATATCAGAAAATATATGATTTCAAAAATGTTTTAGGTTATAGTAAGGTAAAAACCGTCTATATTTATGTGTGGATTTGGTCTTACTATTATCCGTTCTTTCGAAAAGATGTTAACTTTAAAGTCAAGTTGGATGTTTACTTTAAACTTAGTGTGCTTTTCTCACTCTGGTTCACCAGACTGATCATTGCGTTTGTAATGCCCGGGTTAGATCGAGTGTACAGGTTCAGGTTATCGAATGCAGTGAAGAGACGAGCTGGAAGAGTCCATGCGTATGATATCTAGTTGTGTTTTCGCTGTTTGATGTATGTGAGGACAGGATATTATAACTGTCCAGATGTGTTGATTTACTCTAAAGATTGTAAGTACTTTTAAAGCTCTCAAAAAAGATTTATTTCTATATTATATTTTGTTCAGTTGCTATGTGAGACTCTGATATTGTGTTGGTCCTTCTTCTTTTTCTTCTATTCTAATATTTCTTTCTTTCTTATCTTACCCTCTATATTCTTTCAATAACGATCCGATGTTTTCGATGATTGAATAGTCAACATGATGTTCTATATCGATTTTCGGAGTCGAAAATCTGTCGGGCCGTTACAGTGGTATCAGAGCAATGGTTTAGCAATAACCTTGGCTCTGTGGTATAACTCGATAGATATGGGATTAGTAATTTCCTAGATTGAGTTGAGTGTATGTATATAAGAGAGCGTATTTGTAGATTTTTTATACAAGTGTTTTGTATTGTGTTGTTTGATCGGTTCAAGTGTTGAGAAGCATTGAACTGACAGTGCACACAATATTGTTTTGTAAATAGGGTAAATGAAATAATTTTTCCCAAAATATATTTTTATATTGAAAAGAAATAATTTTATCAAATTATTAATATTGGTTTGCTTGTTTGGTTGATTGATTTGAATGGAATTCAAATTGAACTAAAATTTGAGATGGTTTAATGTAACTAAGAATATTTCCATATGAAATAGTAAATGAGAAGTTTAATTTGAAATTAAAACGAATCATTTAAAGTGGAGATTTAACTCAAGTTAAGCAAGAACATCTGTGAATTAAAGGTCAAAATTCCTATATACATAAGTTTATAGGATTGAATAAATTTAGAATTGGGAGATCGTATTAATAAAACTGAAATGGAAATCAATTTGATATAAATCGACTAATATTAAACCCAGGTGAATATAAGTAAATATTAATATGGAATGTTAAATTCAATTGATTGATTGATCAGGTTGTGTATTGGTTGTTGATTGTGAATTATTGTTGATTGATTGATTGTTGAATAAAATTAATCACCAGTTTAATGGAGATGAATGAATTGAAAACTAAGGGAAATTAGCTCCAAAGTAATAAACTGAAATGAAGCCACATATGAATCAGAAATGAATGTGTTGACCTTGTATTTACATATAAAGGATGTTATATCGTTGATTTTGGAAATTGGTTTAGTTAGTGTGGATTAATGAAGTATTATTGAAATTTCACATATATGTTACTTATACGTTAAACTGAGTTAAGTACAGGTGCCAGATGGCTAGAGAATTGACTTTGGTGGAATAGATCATAATAAATTGAGTAATATACTCAATAGCGCTCACATAAGGTACGTCTGCGCGAAAATACCAATTTTTGGGTTTTGAATTTTGTTTTCCGACTGTGTGGTTGATGTATATATATTATTTATTCCTGCGATATCGTATATGTCACTCCGTACAGGGAAGACTCTACCGAATTTTTCCGGAAATTTAAAGTGTTGGAAAATTTTCGATATTTTCGAAAATTTATGTTGATTATATAGATTGGTTTTCGATTTAAAATAAATTGGATTTTTAAATAAAATGAATTTACAACATTTTTCTTACCTTAGTAATTTCGAGGATGAAATTCTAGTAAGGGGGGAAGGTTGTAATGTCCCGTATTTTTGGTGATCAAATATTTAATATAATTTATTGTTTTAAATATTATATTTGGAATATTAATCGTTTTTAATATTGAATTTGTTTATTAAAACGAAGTTTGAACGTTAATTTATAATTAAATTATAAACGGGCTCGAAATGGCGCAGTAATTCAAAATTTACGATTTGAACTTTAACTAGATATACCGGATCCGATATAAGTCGGATTTCAGTGAAATAAGAAACGTTGGAATCTTGTTTATTATAATTTTCAGATGAAAGAGAAAAATTCAGATTTCGTGTTATAGATTGTAAGTTATGGCCAAATCAAGTTTTAAAATAGTCACTATGGAAACCGTTATTAAAATATAATGTTTATTTAATATATTTAATAGGGAAATTTAAATTGTTTAACTCAAAATTGACGATATTGAATTGTGTAAATTATATTTGGAATTGTATATATATTCTATTTGGATATATACGATAATAATAAATTATTATTATTTAATTGGATTATTTGGAATTTATACAATATTTTATCGATATTATATAAGCCTTAAATTAGCTTTCTTTTCAAACGACCTTTGCTTTCGACGAAACGAATTTTATTGGAATACATATAACTGATTATTGCTATATTTCCAGTTTGGAGCCAATTGGAGTTATTTTATCGATGTGCGATATTTTAAAAGAGAACCGATAAATTAAAATAATGTTATTGTGCAAATGGAGTCGGTTTTTAACAAAACAGATTTCATTGGATTAGGATCATTAAGACATAGCAGTACGCTCATTTTCGTTAAGTTTGAAATTCGTATATAGTGATGCGAATACAAAACGTAAAGCGTTAAACATCGGTAATATAAATTAACCGTATAAGGACAAATAAAAATAATTAATTAAACTTAACTCTAAGCTTTATTTAAAAAACTATGAAAGGGTTATCTACCTATTATATATCCACGCAACACATGAACAATGTCCTACCTAATACATTAGTGTAGCCTAGCCTATACACCTTATGTTGTACAACATATCAAAGATCCCATCAAATTTATGAAACAACCCCTCCACATGTCTCAATGCCTTTCTAAAAACTGAAAAACTAAAGCAACTTCAAGGCTAAGGAATCCAAGTATATACGTATAACCCTTTGTTTTTGGACAGCTGCCCTATTTTAATACGTACAGCCTATGATTTAAATTTCGATACATGCTTACTTCTGCCTAGTACTTTCGAAAACACAGCCATACTTCCCCTAACAAGTCTGTTCCCAGCACACTTCTTTTTCACTTCTTTTCCAACTAAATTTGCAGGCCTATACCTATATTTTATCCCCTACTTCATACCTGATGACCATGTTGCCTCATTTACATATATACGTGGACATATTTCATTGTTTTTCTATTTGCAATACAAACCGACTCCCTGCTTGATCTGCTTCAAATAAAAACTCAAGATTCATTAAGAAAATAAAACCAAACTTCTCTCTCTGCAAGTACAAATAATCATTAGAATAACCGTGAGTTGGTTGCAGCAGCATGGCTAGATGGAATAGTGGAGTGAGGAGCAGTGTGCGGGGTGTCAAAGTACGGTGCAGGAGATCGGTATGGGTTACGATAGTGAGATGATGGACGTGGGGCATGGTGACCGTTCGAGGGGAAGTTGGGGCGAGTGCGCAATTTGGGTACAAAATGTAGGTGGAGGAGTTCGCTGGAAGTTGTGCTGTGCTTTGAACTCAAAAGTAGGCGCAAATTCAGGTGGATCTTCGGTGTTGGAGCTGGCGATGGTGCGTGGGGCGGCGGACGGAGGACAGTTCGATAGTGGGGCTTCTTTGTTTATGAACAACATTTCAAAAAAAAATGAAAAGGGAGTAGAGAAATGGTGAGGAAGTCCATGTATGCACGACGAGAAGTTTTGTGGTGGAAACAGAAGTTAAGGCACATCACAATAGTTAGTTTTTGGACGAGATGGATTGGAGAAGTTTGTGTTGAGTTTAGTGGGATGATGGAGTAGAGTGGCATGAGTGACAGTGAAGAGATTGGAAGGTGTAACGGCCCAGATTTTTTTGACCATTTAGTTATTATTTAAAAATGTTTTTTTTATTGTTTTGGAAGTTTAAATGGTTTAATTTCAATAATTTTGAATATTTTATTTTATTCCGAAATGGTAGAAATTTAGTGGATCTGCAATATAATGTGAACTGGCAGTATAAAAGGATAAATTTTTAATTTAAAATAGTACGTTTACAAAGGATGTAGTAGCTAACGAACTCGGATTTCGATGAAATCAGTTTCATTAAATCTGAAATGATGAAATTAGGTAACCAACCAAGTTACGTCAAAAATGGCATCCGTATGTGGAAAAGAAAAAAATAAAAGGTCAAAATTTGAACTAAATTTTGACGGTAATTGGAATTTGCTAATGCTAACGGCAAAACTGGAACCTGAGACCTATCCAGGAAAATTCTAAACATAGGATATTAGCTATATATAAAATCTGGGAAAATCCTATAACGGATATAGAAAGTTATTAAGGAAACAAAATTTAAATAAATTATTTGAAAATCTAAACAAACTCCGATTTTTGATTTGAATACATAGAATTGAAGTACGTTAAAAACCGGACCAGATGGTGGAAGAATTTCTGAAAACCGTTATCGTTTGATACTCCAACATGAGATCGGAAGGTGTTGAAACTAACACAAAACACTATTTTGAATTTGAATTTAAATTATTTGAAAGTTCTAACGAATTCAAAATTTAAATATTTTTATATATTATTGAAGAGCAAGAAAAATTGAACAATATGGTTGAAAAAGATTTTGGATAAGGTATCAATAAGTAAGTCAAATTAACGTCCGAATAGGGTTGAGAAAACACACTTTACTATTCATAAATTATTAAATTTATTTATAATTTAATAAATTTAAGGATTAATCTTAGCCATCCATTTTCGACCGTTGGATTCGCGCCACCTCAGCAATCCATGTGACTCCTTCGGCTATAAATAGCCCCCCCCCTTCATTTTAAACTCACTCCTCCTCCTCCTCTTTCAAGCTTTGGCAATGGCAGAAATAATAATAAAATATTAGGAAATAGGGAAAAGGGAAGGAAGGGAGAAAGGAGGGCAAGACGGGGAGTTAGAGACTCTTACGCAGAGGCTTGGGCTTCGTGGGGTAAGTTTTTAAATAATATTTATTTATTTATTTATGTAATATATATATATATATATATTATAATTAAAATAGAATTTGTAAAAATAAATATCAGAACGTTCTAAGGGTGACAGAGAGGATAGTGTCTAAGGCTTGAGTTTGGAAAATATAGTTTCCTGCTCTCCCTAACTGATCCGACGGATGGGATGATTAATTTAAATTTAAATTAAAAATTTAATTTGAATTTAATTTGATTTTAAAACAGACCAGTGGCATTTTCGTAATTTTTAACCATAAACTTTAAAAACTTATAACTTTTTCAAAACAAGTCGGATTTCCACGAAACAAGGACCGTTGGATTCTTATCGGAAAATACTTTAAAATGAGTGGAAGCAGATTTTTGATCCGGGTTAAAAATTTTAAGTTATAATTAAATGAATATTTTTAAATATTTTATTTGAAAATTAAATTTAATTAATATTAAAATGGTTTTTCAATTTTAAAAAAATTTGGATATGGCTAGAGATGGGAAAGTATGATTTTTTAGAAGGGCAGGGAAGGTAATTTGGCTAATAACGCAAGTAGAAATTAATTAAGATAAAAATAATTTAATTAATTTAATTAAATATATATTCATTTAAATTAGGTTAATATTGTAAATAGCATAACTTTTGCATACATTAACGAAATTTAACGCAACAGGATCCGTTGGGATCGTATGGACGAGCACTACGCAATGGAACTGACCGCAAGTGGATTGGAGCTCGTTTGGATTTATGGTGAAATTTAACGTCTGAACCAAATCAATGACCGATTATCGTTATTCAACGATAAACCGTCCAAGGTGAGTAAATCTCACTAACTCTGAGAACTTTATATTTTTATAAAGTATTTTTAGAACTGATAATTATTGGTTGAATTGCTGAGTGTTGATTGTTTGGTTGAACTGCTAGTCAATTGATTGAAAATACCGATATAGTTATATATATCGTTAACCGATGTTGATTTTGTTTATCAGAATACCTCATATTGAAATGAAATTGATGTGAATTATATTGTGTAACATCTGTGGATGCAGGGAAACAGGTCGGAGGAATCCAACTGGATTCCTCAACATTTATTTACCGTTTTTCATATATTCTGATATATGATGTGTTATATCATCTGTTGTTGAACCTGTGTGTTTGGATGATGATTGAACCTTTTTATTTGGTATTTTTATACCATAAGTGATACTATAAAGTGAAAAGGGATTTTCAAAGTTTATTTTGAAAATAAATTATTTATATAAAATCAATAGATTTTATATATAAAAGGAAGAGAATTTCATGAGAGAAAATGATTATAGAATCAAAGCATTTGTAAAAAAAACAAATATTGGTGAAATCAAATAGAAGGGAAAATATTGGTGAAATCAAATAGAAGGGAAAATATTGGTGAAATCAAATAGAAGGGAAATATTTGTGAAACGATTACAAATAGAAATAAAAAGGGAAACATTCGTAAAAGTATTTACAAATGGAAATGAAAAGGGAATATTCATGTAGGGAATAAAGAAAAGTTGACAGAAGTACTTATTTGTTAAATAAATAGAAAAGTTAAAAGAAATATTTATTTGTTGAATAAATAGAAAAGTTAAAGGGAATATTTATTTGTTAAATAAATAGAAGCGAAAAGAGAATAGTTATTTGTTGAGTAAACGAATAGAAAAAGAATCTATTCAAGGGAAGTAATTCAAAGGAATTATTCCAAAGGAATTATTCAAAAGAGAAAAGTCAAAGGGATTAATTAAAAAGAGTTAATCAACTAGAGTTAAACCGTTGGAGTTAAACTGTTAGAGTTAAACAGTTGGAGTTAAACTTTTAGAGTTAAACAGTTGGAGTTAAACTGTTAGAGTTAAACCGTTGGAGTTAAACTGTCAGAGTTAAACCGTAAAGTTAAACAGTTAGAGTTAGTTAGTTAGAGTTAACCAGTTAGAGTTATTCAGTTAGAGTTATCCAGTTAGAGTTATTCAGTTAGACTTAACCAATTAGAGTTAATCAGTTAGAGTTAATCGTTTTGAGTCGAATCGAACTAGAGTTATTCAAATATAGTAATCGAATAAGGGTTAATTGAATATTAGTTATTCAATTAGAATTGATCGAATCTAATTATTCGAGATAAAGTTAAAAATAGACAAAGTTATTTAAGGATGAATTTCCATTTAGCACGACTGCTAGCGTAATTCGCAGGGCTGCAGATAGCCTACGGCGGTCGGATGTTTCCTGAGAGAATCAGGCGTAAACATTGTGATCGCTGCGATCTAGAGTCAAGCAAATGGTGTTAAATCAAATAGTAATTAATCAATAGAAGTTAATTAAGTCGAGTTAGTCGAGTATTAGTAAATTAAGTAGGGTTAGTCAAAAAGGGAATTAATCGAATATCACCTATTCGAAGTAGAGTTATCGAATATAGTTTATTCGAGAAGAGTAATCGAATATAGTTCGTTCGAAGTGTGTTAAATCGAATATAGTTATTCGAAGGAGAGAATTATCGAATATGGTTTATTCGAAGTGAGATTTTTCGAATATTAGTTATTCGAAGAAAAGGATTATCGAATATTAGTTATTCGAGCAGGGGAATCGAATATAGTTTATTCGAAAGAGAATTATCGGATAGTGATTATTCGAGAGTGAATCATACATGGAAATTCGATTATATCGAATCAAGGGAAGTAATGTTTACTTTCCATTTCAAATCAAGTTTTAATTATCTGTTAATAAAGTAGTTGGTTGTTTATTTATCCAAATTAAGATATGGAAATATATTTAAGTTAACATATTTTGAAAGCATGGAATTATAACATTTACAGTTATAATCAAATGATTCAGTAAAGGAAGTGGATTCATAAATAGAATCCGAGAGTTCGCAAGGAAGTTTCTTAAAGAGTAATGTTTGAACTTTGTCTATTTCGAAGTTAGAAATGTTGTTCAGTTAAGGTCTGAGAGGTAATTATACCCCAACTTGATTGACTTCGTTTTTAACTAAGAAGTGGATAAGGTTCGAGAGTGAAAGGGGTTAAGTGAATTTAGTTAATGAGCGAAATGGTTGGTGTTGGCATAGCGATGTTTATTCAAACATCAGTTTAAACCCAATGAAGGAGATTTGGAAATGTCTTCCAAATGAAAATCAGAAATGTTTTCTGAATATAGAAAATGAGAAATGGAATTGTTTTCCATTGTTAATAACGTATATTTTCTAAATATAGTAAATAAGAAATATAGGAAAACAAGAATAAGGAAAAGGGTAAATTTATGATAATTTGATGATGAATGATGATTGATCGATAGAATTTCCATCTGGAAATAATATCGTTGTTTGCACACCGACATGTTTTTAATTGATAGTTAAATCACCGACTATCAAAGTTTTGACCATTTTAACGTTGTTAATATGGAGAGACCGGTCGGATTATTATCCAGAGAACCACTCCGTATTGGCATAAGCGTTGCGAATCAAGTATGCTGAATATATTGAAGACGGAGTTATGCAAGGGCTATCCTATTTACAGAATAGTGCCTTCGGTTTGTCCAGTCCCAGGACAAATGTGAATGGACGAATGTCTGACAGAGTATATTCAAAGGATCGCGTAAGTTGATCTCTTCAAACGTACTTACGTTTGGTGGCGGAGGAATTCGTTTCTCTTAGCTGTATACCCGTGGTATTTTTGGTGAAATCAATTTGTGATTTGGCGGGTATGACGATGTGGCATTCAAAGTAATGGAGGTGGGATCTGTCAAAAGATACGTTATGACCTCAAGCCTCATCCACCGGGAAATGACAAAAATTGGGCAGGCAACATGGCTATGTGGGTCGCACCCATTAGGATGTATGATCACCTATCTAGAGAAATTCCTTTTGTTCTTAAATCTATCGATGCTGTCCCTTATCGGGAGGCGGTTGCTGATCCCAACCGTTGGTGATATACATTCGATACACTCAAGCGAAATGAGTGGTCGGTCATGTGTGGGCCGGGTTGCAAGATGTTCTTGTTGAACCTAGTGTATTTGCCTCTAGAGATACACGTTCGGAAGGTGGTCCCATACCTTGTCAAGTTGGAATCTAATCTCCAATAAGTGCCTGCGAGTTTGATTGTATATTATATATGTAGAGCGTGAGATGCAAGCGTTCTACTAGATTTTAATTACTTGTGATTAGACATTATTATAATATCAGATAATATATGATTTCCAAAGTGTTTTGGGTTATCGTAAGGTAAAAGCCATCCGTATTTATGAGTGGATTGGTCTTACGATTATCTTTTCTTTTGAAAAGAATTTTGAAAAGTTAAACCAAATGATTGGAGTTTACTCACACCAGTCCCATGACTGACCCAGAGTTTTATTTTGTTTTGTTTTCCCTAAACTCTTGGGTGCCCAAATTTGTACGGGCAGTCAAGTAGTCAGGATTTACAGGTATGCTTGAAGAGCTTGGAGCAGGAGGCTTCAAGATTTTTCTAGCTATTGATTATTCCGCTGTGATGAAAGTGTTGTACTCTGATAATGGTATGATATACATATACTACTTTGATTTCAAGATATGTTGTCTATTGTATTTTATTCGTTCCGCTGTGAGATTCGTGTTACTCTGATGTTGTTGTGTTCTTCTTCTTCTTCTGTTCTAATTTTCTATCTTATCTATCCTCACCCTCTAATTTCTTTCTTGGACTATCCGGTAATTTCGACTTTTGATTGTTCGATAGGTGTTATATATCGGATAACCAAGGTCGCTTTTTCCCGGGTCGTTACAGTTGGTATCAGAGCTGAAGGTTAAGTATTACCTTGGCTCTGTGGCGTGATTCAGTAGAGATGGGGTTAGTAATACCCTAGACCGAGTTTGAGTGTATATATACGAGTGAACGTATTTGTTATTTGATATAAAATGATTTTATATTGTGGAGATTTATTGGTTGAGTTGTTTATGAATTCTGGTCGATCAGTTTGATCCACTGTATCGATAGGGGTTTATAAACGCTTGAATACGATGAACCGACACAGTATGTTTTGAAAAAGGGTGAATGAAATAATTTTACCCAAATTATATTTTCATATAAGCAAAGTATAGATATTTGAAATTATTATAGTATATTGAATGTGTTGGTTGTGATTATAATCGAATAAGATTATAAAATGTGGAATGGTTATGTAAATAAAAAATCAAAATTCATATAAGTGAAATATATGAAATCAGATGAATTAAATCTGAATTTGAGTTCAGAATTGGAATTAAAATTGCTAAAATTTGAATAAGCGTTGTAAATGGAATTAAATTGAATATATGTGAATTTTAAAATCCTGGGAGATTTTAAATTTGATACAAGCATTAAAAAGGGATATTTTGAAATGAATTTCAAAATGAAAGTGTTTAAAAATGGTTTTGAAAGTGACATAGTATTGAACTCACTTCGATAGCTGGAAAATAAATTCCGATGTTGATCCGGACATCATCGGTGTTCATTTTCGAGTTTGTAAGTGACAGATTACTACCAAAGATTTTGTTTTTGAATTGTTTTGAGAAACCAAGTTGTTTTGATATTCCAAAGGGATATTTTATTTTTGGAAAAGGCAAAGCTATTTGAAACTCCCAGGTAAGATTGTTTGAAATAAACACAAATTAAATAGAAATTTGTGAACGCAAATTTGAAATTGAGTTGAAGCCAGTTCAGTGGAAATTGAGTTGAATTGAAATAAAATGGTATCAAGTAGAATTGGACTGAATTAGAGATTATCTGGGATAGAAATGGATGGTCGAGCAAGAAATTTGAATTGAGATTGGAATTGCAGTTTGATTGAAATTTGGCTTGGTTATAAGCGGATGGTCGTGCTGAAGATAAAAGTGATTGGGAGTTTGATTGGGATGATAGTGGTATATGCTAAATTGATAGCAGAATTGAATGCCGACAAAAAGGTACACGTACATATTCATATGAGTTGGATGAGATTTATGAGCCTGTTTGGCAAGCCACTTGGCTGTTTGATTTTCTTTTGGGTTGAAGAAGGCCTAGAGAGGCGAGTTGGAGTTTGAGCTATTGACCAGTACAAAGGAGATGCTGGCGAAATTTTTCAGAAATTTCGAATGTTAGAAAATTTTCAGAATTTTTGAAATTTTCGTTTATAGAAATAAATTAATAAATTAATTAGAATTAATTGGTTTAGTGAAACCGGAGTAAATAAATAATTTTAACCTAGTTATAAAGTTCATTTTTCTACCTTAGCAATTTCGAGGACGAAATTATTTTAAGGGGGAAAGAATGTAACGGCCCAGATTTTTTTGACCATTTAGTTATTATTTAAAAATGTTTTTTTATTGTTTTGGAAGTTTAAATGGTTTAATTTCAATAATTTTGAATATTTTATTTTATTCCGAAATGGTAGAAATTTAGTGGATCTGCAATATAATGTGAACTGGCAGTATAAAAGGATAAATTTTTAATTTAAAATAGTACGTTTACAAAGGATGTAGTAGCTAACGAACTCGGATTTCGATGAAATCAGTTTCATTAAATCTGAAATGATAAAATTAGGAAACCAACCAAGTTACGTCAAAAATGGCATCCGTATGTGGAAAAGAAAAAATAAAAGGCCAAAATTTGAACTAAATTTTGATGGTAATTGGAATTTGCTAATGCTAACGGCAAAACTGGAACCTGAGACCTATCCAGGAAAATTCTAAACATAGGATATTAGCTATATATGAAATCTGGGAAAATCCTATAACGGATATAAAAAGTTATTAAGGAAACAAAATTTAAATAAATTATTTGAAAATCTAAACAAACTCCGATTTTTGATTTGAATACATAGGATTGAAGTACGTTAAAAACCGGACCAGATGGTGGAAGAATTTCTGAAAACCGTTATCGTTTGATACTCCAACATGAGACCGGAAGGTGTTGAAACTAACACAAAACACTATTTTGAATTTGAATTAAAATTATTTGAAAGTTCAAACGAATTCAAAATTTAAACATTTTTATATATTATTGAAGAGCAAGAAAAATTGAACAACATGGTTGAAAAAGATTTTGGATAAGGTATCAATAAGTAAGTCAAATTAACGTCCGAATAGGGTTGAGAAAACACACTTTACTATTCATAAATTATTAAATTTATTTATAATTTAATAAATTTAAGGATTAATCCTAGCCATCCATTTTCGACCGTTGGATTCGCGCCACCTTAGCAATTCATGTGACTCCTTCGGCTATAAATAGCCCCCCCCCTTCATTTTAAACTCACTCATCCTCCTCCTCTTTCAAGCTTTGGCAATGGCAGAAATAATAATAAAATATTAGGAAATAGGGAAAAGGGAAGGAAGGGAGAAAGGAGGGCAAGACGGGGAGCTAGGGACTCTTAGGCAGAGGCTTGGGCTTCGCGGGGTAAGTTTTTAAATAATATTTATTTATTTATTTGTGTAATATATATATATATATATATATATATATATTATAATTAAAATAGAATTTGTAAAAATAAATATCAGAACGTTCTAAGGGTGACAGAGAGGATAGTGTCTAAGGTTTGAGTTTGGAAAATATAGTTTCCTGCTCTCCCTGGCTATCCCTAACTGATCCGACGGATGGGATGATTAATTTAAATTTAAATTAAAAATTTAATTTGAATTTAATTTGATTTTAAAACAGACCAGTGGCATTTTCGTAATTTTTAACCATAAACTTTAAAAGCTTGTAACTTTTTCAAAACAAGTCGGATTTCCACGAAACAAGGACCGTTGGATTCTTATCGGAAAATACTTTAAAATGAGTGGAAGCAGATTTTTGATCCGGGTTAAAAATTTTAAGTTATAATTAAATGAATATTTTTAAATATTTTATTTGAAAATTAAATTTAATTAATATTAAAATGGTTTTTCAATTTTAAATTTTTTTTGGATATGGCTAGAGATGGGAAAGTATGATTTTTTAGAAGGGCAGGGAAGGTAATTTGGCTAATAACGCAATTAGAAATTAATTAAGATAAAAATAATTTAATTAATTTAATTAAATATATATTCATTTAAATTAGGTAAATATTGTAAATAGCATAACTTTTGCATACATTAACGAAATTTAACGAAACAGGATCCATTGGGATCGTATGGACGAGCACTACGCAATGGAACTGACCGCAAGTGGATTGGAGCTCGTTTGGATTTATGGTGAAATTTAACGTCTGAACCAAATCAATGACCGATTATCGTTATTCAACGATAAACCGTCCAAGGTGAGTAAATCTCACTAACTCTGAGCACTTTATATTTTTATAAAGTATTTTTAGAACTGATAATTATTGGTTGAATTGCTGAGTGTTGATTGTTTGGTTGAACTGCTAGTCAATTGATTGAAAATACCGATATAGTTATATATATCGTTAACCGATGTTGATTTTGTTTATCAGAATACCTCATATTGAAATGAAATTAATGTGAATTATATTGTGTAACATCTGTGGATGAAGGGAAATAGGTCGGAGGAATCCAACTGGATTCCTCAACATTTATTTACCGTTTTTCATATATTCTGATATATGATGTGTTATATCATCTGTTGTTGAACCTGTGTGTTTGGATGATGATTGAACCTTTTTATTTGGTATTTTTATACCATAAGTGATACTATAAAGTGAAAAGGGATTTTCAAAGTTTATTTTGAAAATAAATTATTTATATAAAATCAATAGATTTTATATATAAAAGGAAGAGAATTTCATGAGAGAAAATGATTATAGAATCAAAGCATTTGTAAAAAAAAACAAATATTGGTGAAATCAAATAGAAGGGAAAATATTGGTGAAATCAAATAGAAGGGAAAATATTGGTGAAATCAAATAGAAGGGAAATATTTGTGAAACGATTACAAATAGAAATAAAAAGGGAAACATTCGTAAAAGTATTTACAAATGGAATTGAAAAGGGAATATTCATGTAGGGAATAAATAAAAGTTGACAGAAGTACTTATTTGTTAAATAAATAGAAAAGTTAAAAGAAATATTTATTTGTTGAATAAATAGAAAAGTTAAAGGGAATATTTATTTGTTAAATAAATAGAAGCGAAAAGAGAATAGTTATTTGTTGAGTAAACGAATAGAAAAAGAATCTATTCAAGGGAAGTAATTCAAAGGAATTATTCCAAAGGAATTATTCAAAAGAGAAAAGTCAAAGGGATTAATTCAAAAGAGTTAATCAACTAGAGTTAAACCATTGGAGTTAAACTGTTAGAGTTAAACAGTTGGAGTTAAACTGTTAGAGTTAAACAGTTAGAGTTAAACTGTTAGAGTTAAACAGTTGGAGTTAAACTGTTAGAGTTAAACCGTTGAAGTTAAACTGTCAGAGTTAAACCGTAAAGTTAAACAGTTAGAGTTAGTTAGTTAGAGTTAACCAGTTAGAGTTATTCAGTTAGAGTTATCCAGTTAGAGTTATTCAGTTAGAATTAACCAATTAGAGTTAATCAGTTAGAGTTAATCGTTTTGAGTCGAATCGAACTAGAGTTATTCAAATATAGTAATCGAATAAGGGTTAATTGAATATTAGTTATTCAATTAGAATTGATCGAATCTAATTATTCGAGATAGAGTTAAAAATAGACAAAGTTATCTAAGGATGAATTTCCATTTAGCACGACTGCTAGCGTAATTCGCAGGGCTGCAGATAGCCTACGGCGGTCGGATGTTTCCTGAGAGAATCAGGCGTAACCATTGTGATCGCTGCGATCTAGAGTCAAGTAAATGGTGTTGAATCAAATAGTAATTAACAATAGAAGTTAATTAAGTCGAGTTAGTCGAGTATTAGTAAATTAAGTAGGGTTAGTCAAAAAGGGAATTAATCGAATATCACCTATTCGAAGTAGAGTTATCGAATATAGTTTATTCGAGAAGAGTAATCGAATATAGTTCGTTCGAAGTGTGTTAAATCGAATATAGTTATTCGAAGGAGAGAATTATCGAATATGGTTTATTCGAAGTGAGATTTTTCGAATATTAGTTATTCGAAGAAAAGGATTATCGAATATTAGTTATTCGAACAGGGGAATCGAATATAGTTTATTCGAAAGAGAATTATCGGATAGTGATTATTCGAGAGTGAATCATACATGGAAATTCGATTATATCGAATCAAGGGAAGTAATGTTTACTTTCCATTTCAAATCAAGTTTTAATTATCTGTTAATAAAGTAGTTGGTTGTTTATTTATCCAAATTAAGATATGGAAATATATTTAAGTTAACATATTTTGAAAGCATGGAATTATAACATTTACAGTTATAATCAAATGATTCAGTAAAGGAAGTGGATTCATAAATAGAATCCGAGAGTTCGCAAGGAAGTTTCTTAAAGAGTAATGTTTGAACTTTGTCTATTTCGAAGTTAGAAATGTTGTTCAGTTAAGGTCTGAGAGGTAATTATACCCCAACTTGATTGACTTCGTTTTTAACTAAGAAGTGGATAAGGTTCGAGAGTGAAAGGGGTTAAGTGAATTTAGTTAATGAGCGAAATGGTTGGTGTTGGCATAGCGATGTTTATTCAAACATCAGTTTAAACCCAATGAAGGAGATTTGGAAATGTCTTCCAAATGAAAATCAGAAATGTTTTCTGAATATAGAAAATGAGAAATGGAATTGTTTTCCATTGTTAATAACGTATATTTTCTAAATATAGTAAATAAGAAATATAGGAAAACAAGAATAAGGAAAAGGGTAAATTTATGATAATTTGATGATGAATGATGATTGATCGATATTATTTCCATCTGGAAATAATATCGTTGTTTGCACACCGACATGTTTTTAATTGATAGTGTAACGACCCGTATTTTTCTGCCAATTTAATTGGATTATTTTAAATATTTTAATAATTTAAAATATTGGTTTGAGGTTGGATAATCGAATTTAACGATTATATTGTGAATATATTATTTAAAATAAATAATAAATATAATTTCAATTTCCAAAATATGGGAAATTGTCGAATTTGAAATATATTGTGATGAGACAGTTTAAAGTGGTCAAATATTGTTTATACTGAAATTTTAGTGACAATTCGTTTTGAAAACGACGACGAATATATATATGGTTTATAATTTAATTAATTAACGAGCTGCAGCGGCGCGGTAGTTCGCGATTTGGCGCTTTGAACATCAACTGGTCGTACCGGGTTCAAAATAAGTCGGATTTCCTCGAAACAAGAAACGTTGGAACCGTATTGATGATAATTTTCATATGAAAGAGAAAAATCCAGATTTCGTGTTATAGATTGCTAGTTATGGCTAAATCAAATTTTGGAAAAAACGCTGTGAAAATCGTTATTTAAAATATCGACCTTTAAAATGGCCATTTTGCAAGCGGACTCAGATTTCGATGAAATCAGTTTCATTGGGACCGTAACGTTAAATTATTATACGGTGGTGAATGGCGGGGAAAACCGATGTCGTATGTGGCCACGGTAGCCGTAAACGCCCATTCATTTTCTATAACGCGTATTTAAATAAATAAAAGGATATTTGAGTGTAACTTGAACAGATGATCGAATTAGGCCACGAAACCAGTTCCGTTGAGTTCGTATCGTCGATTAGAGTCAGGATAGGTATATAGTTTGTTATTTTTAGAGACTGGATAATTTGGTATTAAAAAGGGTATTGCGGTACGCGGTAAAAATAACCTACCGGGGAAACAGTCTCAGAATGCGACGAGACTGGTGCCGTTGGATTCGTATTGAAGAATTATTGTAGGATTTCAAAGTTTCAAATTTATTTGATTTACCTAGTGACCGTGAAAAATTTAAATGCGTGTTTATTTCTGGTTTTATAAAGGAAATTTTTCCAAACGAAGTCAGAATTCGACGAAACTTGTCCCATTGAGACCGGAATACCTTTTTACATTGAGATTGGTTTTTTTATCAGTAGACGGAAGTCGTTTGTGGTGGTTTTGATGTGTTACTTCACGACGAAGTATCATTAATAATTAAATAAAAAGTATATATATATAAAATAAAAAGAGAATCCCTGCGCACCAGATTCTTTCATGTGAAAACTGAAATCGTGTACCATACCGTGAGCACCAAGTTTTATTTTCCTATTTAATACCACTACCGTGACCTAAAACCCAAACCATTTTCTCACCTTCTCTTTTGATACAGAAAAGCCATTCTCAAAATATAATGGCAGATTCTCGTTCAATAATTACATTTGAAATTCTATTAAAAAAAAAAACAACGAAGTACCCATTGAGTTGCTACTAGTTTAAGGATCGAACTGGTGGCAATTATTGTATGGCTCGATCAGGTTTTGGGAGTTTAAATCGGTGAAGTGGTGTGTTTGTATTTTGGAAGCTGGGTTCGAAATTGGTCATCGTAGTTGGACCATGGACCACCGGAAGGGGTGAGGCAGGTCGGGATGGAAAGCCTGAGGCACAGCGGTTGTCAGGGCGTCAGTTTTAGGTGGTCCGGTGGGTCCTAGGCGGCGCTAGAGGAAGTTGAACGCAGGGAGTCCTGGGTTGTATGTCTGGAGTTTGCTTTCGGGTTTTGGGTCTCGTGGCGGGTCTGTGGACCACCGGTGGAGGCGAGGCCGGTCAGGAAAGGAAGAGGAGGCGACGACGGTCAGGGGCGCCAGCCTCTGGTGAACTCTTGTTAGATGCGGTGGAGGTAGTGGAAATTTGAAGAGGCCGAAGTCTGGAAGGCAAAAATCGAGTGCCTGGAAGAAGAAAGTGACGGGGTTAATTAGTTTAACCAGGAGATTAGCATAACAATGGTAATTTATTTAATCAATAAGTGATATTAGGTTTAATATTATATTATAATTAAGGGTGGGTATTAATTAAAGCGTCAAACTTTACTTTTGGGCGCTACAGCAATGAGCTTGGTCAGAAGCTGGATTCTGGACAGTGAGTTGAAAACAAATGAAGGAACTCCTAGACAAGAACAGTAAAGTACGAAACGACTGTAAATGAGTTCGGATACGAACTGGAATGGAGAGATTCAGAGAAAGCTGGGATTTTGTGCAGTTTCAAACGTTAGTTTGAAACTGTATAAATCAACACGACATCGTCAGAAACAACAAGGTGAGTTAATCCTCACACCTTCTGGAATACTGTGATGTGGTACATTCACAGTAAAATATATTTTAAAGTTAACAGTTTAAATTGGCTGATTGGATGCGATGGATGCAAATTGGTTGATATTGTCTGATTGGTTGCAATTGTTTATTTATTTATTCGTCTATTTTATCAACTGACATCTGTGATGCAAGGAAGGACAGGTTGGAGGGATCCGACCGGATTCCTCAAATATTATATATATGGATTGTTTGTTTCATATCGTTGATGTATGAACGGATTGAACCCCATATGGTTGAAACCCTGTTTGAGTGTGATGGCTGAACCGATATTCCCCGTGTTGTGTTTATAATCAACCGATGGTGTTGATTTGGTAATTGGCAGTGAATGGCCTAAAATGTGTGTTTAGACGTCGGTTTTACCGTTCGGTGAAACGACGCAGTTTTAAAGTTATAAATTATTGGTCAAATAAAATATTTGTTGTTAAACAAATAAATGGTAACTTTAAATTAATTAAATTTATTTAATAAGTTAAAAAAAAAGGGGAAATGACGAGTGAAATCAGTTAATAGTTAACTGAGATGTACGGTCGATAAATTCAATTGTTTTAAACTGAAGGTGAAAATCGAGTTACTTGAATTCTGAAGTATTCGTTAAATGAAATGAACATATGTTAAATATTAGTTAACCTTAGATTAACTATAAGTTAAAGAAATTATTGAATTGTTTAGTATTAGTATAGTTAATTATTTTTCAATGAGCTTTTGAAAGTGATAACGACTTTGTTCTTTGTTAATAATAAAGATATTATATCTAATATAGTAAATAATAAAGTTAATCAAAATTTTAGTTAGCAATAATTAAAATGAGGGTTTTTAGTTGACATTCAACTAAGCAAGGATTAAAGGGACGATGGAGTTGAATAAAAAAGGCGATAAGAGTTATGAGAAATTCACACTCCAAGTTCAAACGAGATTTGTAAGTAAAGCTTATAAGTAAATGTGAAAGTTGAGTAAGATTTTACTTAAGTTTTAAAATTAAGTAATGTGAATGTAAGGGGAAGTGAAATCCTTACGGGGAATGGATAAATTGATTGGTGTTATAAGTCGAAGTGTTAAAAGTATGGTTTAAGTTAAAAGTAGTGGTTCATGGACATTTACTTAATCGAACGAATTAAGTAAGGAAGTGATATCGAAAGGAGATTTCAAATGAAAGAAACGGTTCATAAAACCCCGTTGGAAACAAGGTGGTAAATGAGATTTGAAATCAATAGGTAAGTGACGAACTGGTATTATTCTGAGATAAGAACGTTGTCGATCAAGGTATGAGAGGTAAATAGAATACCCCAACTTGAACGGCTTCATTTTTATCGGGGAATGGTATTTGTTTGAAACGAGTAAAAGATGCTGATATTGGGGTGATATTCCATACGAGAGTTGAACGCTAATGCGAGATTTGGAATATGAATTGATATTGAAATATTAGTTCAAAGTAAAGAAGAATATTTGATTTTTAATTATGTAATTTAACGTTCGATTTATCAAATCAGAAAAAGGGGAAATGTGATCTATACTATTAAGGATATACATGTATGTATATCGTGAGATGCTCGTGTATATAGAAATAAGAATATTGATTTCAAAGTATATTGAACAGTTGTTATTCAGTTTAAATTTATCGAATATAGTATTTGAAATAAAGCTAGTCAAATATAGTTATTCAGGAAGAGTCGCCATTGTGTACGACAGCTAGCGTAATTCGCAGGGCTGCAGATAGCCTAAGGCGGTCGGATGTTTCCTGAGGGAATCAGGCGTAACCATTGTGATCGCTGCGATCTAGAGTCAAGCGAAGGGAGTGAGTCGAATATTAGATAATCAATAGGAGCAATCTAGTCAAGTTAGTCCAGTTGAGATAAATAAGTCGAGAGAGTCAAATTAGAGTTAATCGATCAAAATAAAGCAGTTAGAGTTAATCAAGAGGAAATATGGTTTATACCATTGAGTATATACGTATGTGGATATCGTGAGTTGTTCGATTATAAGAAAAAGGGAAAAGGTTTTAAAGAAATATATCGATACTTTCAAAAGGGAATGGGAAGCGGGGTGTATACTTATATATATATGCTCGAAAGTGTTAAAAAGATTTTTGTTAAATAAGAATAAATATAATGTTTCAATATATTGGAAGGTTCAAAGGTAAATTAACCATTTTGTTAATATATGGTAAAAGGCCAAGGCATTGCCAAGTACTGAATTAGAAACTCATTGTGTCACACTATTGTATTTGATAGTTAAAACACCGACTATCAAACCTGACCAATACGATTGTTGGTATGGGATCGGATTTACATTCGAAAACCATTCCGACCAACAAATACGTGAAGATATTTGAAGACGGTCGAGATGGAGCATTGAAGACCGTGGATCTTCATAAGCGGAGGAACTGCTAAGAATCTCTGGTTTAGCGGCCAGAGATAAACTGTGGTTCTGTCGTGGTTGGAATCCACGAGTGCAAGGACTTCTCGCTACTGATCCATGGGGTGATTCCTATATGAGATGCAGTAGGAGAGTACCTTCTGTTCATCCTGTTCCTGGATGACTTGTATGGACGGATGTCTGACAGAGTATTTCCAAAGGAATTACATGCGTTGATTTCTCCAAACGTACGATAGTTGACGGCGGAGAAATGGTTATTCTCTAGCCAGATAGCTAGAGTATGTTTGTGGACGTCAATCAAGTGTGATCTGGCGGATCTGACGATGTGGCATTCAAAGTGAAATGATGACCAGGTGTTCTAGAGATAAAGTTCTAGCCTCAAGCCTCATCAACCGGGAAATGACAAAAATCGGGCAGGCAACATGGCTATGTGGGTCGCTCCCATTAGGATGTATGATCACCTATCTAGAGAAATTCCTATTGCTTCTTTATCTATTCGATGCTGACCCTATTCGGGTGGCGGTTGCTGATCCCAACCGTCGGTGATATACATTCGATACACTCAAGCGAAATGAGTGGTCGGTCATGTGAGGGCCGGGTTGCAAGACGTTCTTGTTGAACCCAGTGTATTCGCCTCTAGAGATACACGTGCGGAAGGTGGACCCATACCTTGTCAAGTTGGAATCCAATATCCAATAAGCGCCCAGGGTTTTTCGATTGTATACTATATATGTGGAGCGTGAGATGCAAGCGTTCCTCTAGATTATTATTTACTTGTATTTAGACATTATGATAATATCAGAGAAAGATATTGATTTCAAAAATGGTTTGGTTATAGTAAGGTAAAAACCGTCCGTGTTTATGTGTGGACTGGTCTTACTATTATCCTTTGATTTCATAAAGGATTTTGCAAAGTTAAACAAGTGTGTGTTCTGTGAATTTATCACTGAAAGTATTCCAGACTGACCCGGTGTATTTTGTTTTAAATCAAATGTGCTCGGGTCAGACCGAGTATGTTCCAGGTTAGGTTTCGCTTGGAGTTTCAGGAGCTGGAAGCAGGCGGCTTCACCGCTAGTTATTCAAAGTTATTATTTCGTTGTGACTAATGTATGTGTACTCTGATGATTGGTATGTTTTATACAGTTCTTTGTATAAAGAGATTTGATATTATATTTTATCTATTCCGCTGTGAGATTCTGATGTGTTCTTCTTCTTTCTTCTATTCTAATACTTCTTTCTTTATATTCTCACCTTCTAACTTCTTTCTCATGACAATCTGGGGGTTCGATACTTGGGTTTTTGGCAAGTGATACGGGTTTATGTATTGTTGTCAAGAACCCGATTGTCGTTCTTTTCCCCGGGTCGTTACAGTGGTATCAGAGCTATTGGTTTAATGATTAACCTTGGCTCTGTGGTGTGACTCAATAGAGATGGGGTTAGCAATACCCTAGATTGAGTATGGGTATGTATATATACGAGAGCGCGTATTTGTAATTTGATTATAAAATTATTTTGAAATCTATTTTTGCCCAGTTTATTTTATAATAAATGAAAGTAAAAGTTATTATAGTATGGGCAATCATCTTGATTGGTTAATGTTGGTTGTATGATATGTTTGTAGTGTATGGTTGATTGCTTGAATATAAACCTGAGGATGTATGGAATTGGTTAAAACAAATCTAAAATGAATTATTCGAATGAATCAATACAGATAAATAAATTCGAATGGAAAAAAAGGAAGTGATTATAAATAATTATAATCCCGTATGGATTGAATTGTGTGTATCATTGGCTGATGTGGATATTTGAACATAATCAACATGTGTTTGATGACTAATGGGTTTATTGAGTTGAGAACAGGTGCAGAAACCCGTTCAAGGGAGAAATTCTGGAGTTAAGCAAATCCAGTTTGAATGAGAGCTGCATTATAATTAAGACAGCTCAAGTATAAATTATCGTTTATCGCGTAATAGCGCTCGCAAAAAGGTACGCCTATGCCAAATATAAATTTTTGGTTTTCTTTGGGGTTTTGAGTTTGGATTTTGAATTTTCCGACCATGAGAGTCGATGTATACATATTTCTTGATCCTGCAATATTGCAGATGGTCCTCCGTACAGGGGAGACTCTGCCGAATTTTTTTCCAAAATTTGAGAAGTTAGAAAATTTTTGAAGATTTTTGAAAAATTCTTTTATTTGAAACAAATTGGTTTTAAAAACCAATGGGGTCAGTTTGAAAATTTATTCGAGTAAAGGAAAAAAAAAATATAAATTATTCTTTTTGCAAAGATAATAGTAGACGACATTTCTTCTACCTTAGCAATTTCGAGGACGAAATTATTTTAAGGGGGAAGGAATGTAACGACCCGTATTTTTCTGCCAATTTAATTGGATTATTTTAAATATTTTAATAATTTAAAATATTGGTTTGAGGTTGGATAATCGAATTTAACGATTATATTGTGAATATATTATTTAAAATAAATAATAAATATTATTTCAATTTCCAAAATATTGGAAATTGTCGAATTTGAAATATATTGTGATGAGACAGTTTAAAGTGGTCAAATATTGTTTATACTGAAATTTTAGTGACAATTCGTTTTGAAAACGACGACGAATATATATATGGTTTATAATTTAATTAATTAACGAGCTGCAGCGGCGCGGTAGTTCGCGATTTGGCGCTTTGAACATCAACTGGTCGTACCGGGTTCAAAATAAGTCGGATTTCCTCGAAACAAGAAACGTTGGAACCGTATTGATGATAATTTTCATATGAAAGAGAAAAATCCAGATTTCGTGTTATAGATTGCTAGTTATGGCTAAATCAAATTTTGGAAAAAACGCTGTGAAAATCGTTATTTAAAATATCGACCTTTAAAATGGCCATTTTGCAAGCGGACTCAGATTTCGATGAAATCAGTTTCATTGGGACCGTAACGTTAAATTATTATACGGTGGTGAATGGCGGGGAAAACCGATGTCGTATGTGGCCACGGTAGCCGTAAACGCCCATTCATTTTCTATAACGCGTATTTAAATAAATAAAAGGATATTTGAGTGTAACTTGAACAGATGATCGAATTAGGCCACGAAACCAGTTCCGTTGAGTTCGTATCGTCGATTAGAGTCAGGATAGGTATATAGTTTGTTATTTTTAGAGACTGGATAATTTGGTATTAAAAAGGGTATTGCGGTACGCGGTAAAAATAACCTACCGGGGAAACAGTCTCAGAATGCGACGAGACTGGTGCCGTTGGATTCGTATTGAAGAATTATTGTAGGATTTCAAAGTTTCAAATTTATTTGATTTACCTAGTGACCGTGAAAAATTTAAATGCGTGTTTATTTCTGGTTTTATAAAGGAAATTTTTCCAAACGAAGTCAGAATTCGACGAAACTTGTCCCATTGAGACCGGAATACCTTTTTACATTGAGATTGGTTTTTTTATCAGTAGACGGAAGTCGTTTGTGGTGGTTTTGATGTGTTACTTCACGACGAAGTATCGTTAATAATTAAATAAAAAGTATATATATATAAAATAAAAAGAGAATCCCTGCGCACCAGATTCTTTCATGTGAAAACTGAAATCGTGTACCATACCGTGAGCACCAAGTTTTATTTTCCTATTTAATACCACTACCGTGACCTAAAACCCAAACCATTTTCTCACCTTCTCGTTTGATACAGAAAAGCCATTCTCAAAATATAATGGCAGATTCTCGTTCAACAATTACATTTGAAATTCTATTAAAAAAAACAACAACGAAGTACCCATTGAGTTGCTACTAGTTTAAGGATCGAACTGGTGGCAATTATTGTATGGCTCGATCAGGTTTTGGGAGTTTAAATCGGTGAAGTGTTGTGTTTGTATTTTGGAAGCTGGGTTCGAAATTGGTCATCGTAGTTGGACCATGGACCACCGGAAGGGGTGAGGCAGGTCGGGATGGAAAGCCTGAGGCACAGCGGTTGTCAGGGCGTCAGTTTTAGGTGGTCCGGTGGGTCCTAGGAGGCGCTAGAGGAAGTTGAACGCAGGGAGTCCTGGGTTGTATTTCTGGAGTTGGCTTTCGGGTTTTGGGTCTCGTGGCGGGTCTGTGGACCACCGGTGGAGGCGAGGCCGGTCAGGAAAGGAAGAGGAGGCGACGACGGTCAGGGGCGCCAGCCTCTGGTGAACTCTTGTTGGATGCGGTGTAGGCAGTGGAAATTTGAAGAGGCCGAAGTCTGGAAGGCAAAAATCGAGTGCCTGGAAGAAGAAAGTGACGGGGTTAATTAGTTTAACCAGGAGATTAGCATAACAATGGTAATTTATTTAATCAATAAGTGATATTAGGTTTAATATTATATTATAATTAAGGGTGGGTATTAATTAAAGCGTCAAACTTTACTTTTGGGCGCTACAGGAATGAGCTTGGTCAGAAGCTGGATTCTGGACAGTGAGTTGAAAACAAATGAAGGAACTCCTAGACAAGAACAGTAAAGTACGAAACGACTGTAAATGAGTTCGAAATCACGGTGTCGATGGATACGAACTGGAATGGAGAGATTCAGAGAAAGCTGGGATTTTGTGCAGTTTCAAACGTTAGTTTGAAACTGTATAAATCAACACGACATCGTCAGAAACAACAAGGTGAGTTAATCCTCACACCTTCTGGAATACTGTGATGTGGTACATTCACAGTAAAATATATTTTAAAGTTAACAGTTTAAATTGGCTGATTGGATGCGATGGATGCAAATTGGTTGATATTGTCTGATTGGTTGCAATTGTTTATTTATTTATTCGTCTATTTTATCAACTGACATCTGTGATGCAGGGAAGGACAGGTTGGAGGGATCCGACCGGATTCCTCAAATATTATATATATGGATTGTTTGTTTCATATCGTTGATGTATGAACGGATGGAACCCCATATGGTTGAAACCCTGTTTGAGTGTGATGGCTGAACAGATATTCCCCGTGTTGTGTTTATAATCAACCGATGGTGTTGATTTGGTAATTGGCAGTGAATGGCCTAAAATGTGTGTTTAGACGTCGGTTTTACCGTTCGGTGAAACGAAGCAGTTTTAAAGTTATAAATTATTGGTCAAATAAAATATTTGTTGTTAAACAAATAAATGGTAACTTTAAATTAATTAAATTTATTTAATAAGTTTTTAAAAAAAAGGGGAAATGACGAGTGAAATCAGTTAATAGTTAACTGAGATGTACGGTCGATAAATTCAATTGTTTTAAACTGAAGGTGAAAATCGAGTTACTTGAATTCTGAAGTATTCGTTAAATGAAATGAACATATGTTAAATATTAGTTAACCTAAGATTAACTATAAGTTTAAGAAATTATTGAATTGTTTAGTATTAGTATAGTTAATTATTTTTCAATGAGCTTTTGAAAGTGATAACGACTTTGTTCTTTGTTAATAATAAAGATATTATATCTAATATAGTAAATAATAAAGTTAATCAAAATTTTAGTTAGCAATAATTAAAATGAGGGTTTTTAGTTGACATTCAACTAAGCAAGGATTAAAGGGACGATGGAGTTGAATCAAAAAGGCGATAAGAGTTATGAGAAATTCACACTCCAAGTTCAAACGAGATTTGTAAGTAAAGCTTATAAGTAAATGTGAAAGTTGAGTAAGATTTTACTTAAGTTTTAAAATTAAGTAATGTGAATGTAAGGGGAAGTGAAATCCTTACGGGGAATGGATAAATTGATTGTGTTATAAGTCGAAGTGTTAAAAGTATGGTTTAAGTTAAAAGTAGTGGTTCATGGACATTTACTTAATCGAACGAATTAAGTAAGGAAGTGATATCGAAAGGAGATTTCAAATGAAAGAAACGGTTCATAAAACCCCGTTGGAAACAAGGTGGTAAATGAGATTTGAAATCAATAGGTAAGTGACGAACTGGTATTATTCTGAGATAAGAACGTTGTCGATCAAGGTATGAGAGGTAAATAGAATACCCCAACTTGAACGGCTTCATTTTTATCGGGGAATGGTATTTGTTTGAAACGAGTAAAAGATGCTGATATTGGGGTGATATTCCATACGAGAGTTGAACGCTAATGCGAGATTTGGAATATGAATTGATATTGAAATATTAGTTCAAAGTAAAGAAGAATATTTGATTTTTAATTATGTAATTTAACGTTCGATTTATCAAATCAGAAAAAGGGGAAATGTGATCTATACTATTAAGGATATACATGTATGTATATCGTGAGATGCTCGTGTATATAGAAATAAGAATATTGATTTCAAAGTATATTGAACAGTTGTTATTCAATTTAAATTTATCGAATATAGTATTTGAAATAAAGCTAGTCAAATATAGTTATTCAGGAAGAGTCGCCATTGTGTACGACTGCTAGCGTAATTCGCAGGGCTGCAGATAGCCTAAGGCGGTCGGATGTTTCCTGAGGGAATCAGGCGTAACCATTGTGATCGCTGCGATCTAGAGTCAAGCGAAGGGAGTGAGTCGAATATTAGATAATCAATAGGAGCAATCTAGTCAAGTTAGTCCAGTTGAGATAAATAAGTCGAGAGAGTCAAATTAGAGTTAATCGATCAAAATAAAGCAGTTAGAGTTAATCAAGAGGAAATATGGTTTATACCATTGAGTATATACGTATGTGGATATCGTGAGTTGTTCAATTATAAGAAAAAGGGAAAAGGTTTTAAAGAAATATATCGATACTTTCAAAAGGGAATGGGAAGCGGGGTGTATACTTATATATATATGCTCGAAAGTGTTAAAATGATTTTTGTTAAATAAGAATAAATATAATGTTTCAATATATTGGAAGGTTCAAAGGTAAATTAACCATTTTGTTAATATATGGTAAAAGGCCAAGGCATTGCCAAGTACTGAATTAGAAACTCATTGTGTCACACTATTGTATTTGATAGTTAAAACACCGACTATCAAACCTGACCAATACGATTGTTGGTATGGGATCGAATTTACATTCGAAAACCATTCCGACCAACAAATACGTGAAGATATTTGAAGACGGTCGAGATGGAGCATTGAAGACCGTGGATCTTCATAAGCGGAGGAACTGCTAAGAATCTCTGGTTTAGCGGCCAGAGATAAACTGTGGTTCTGTCTGGTTGGAATCCACGAGTGCAAGGACTTCTCGCTGCTGATCCATGGGGTGATTCCTATATGAGATGCAGTAGGAGAGTACCTTCGGTTCATCCTGTTCCTGGATGACTTGTATGGACGGATGTCTGACAGAGTATTTCTAAAGGAATTACATGCGTTGATTTCTCCAAACGTACGATAGTTGACGGCGGAGAAATGGTTATTCTCTAGCCAGATAGCTAGAGTATGTTTGTGGACGTCAATCAAGTGTGATCTGGCGGATCTGACGATGTGGCATTCAAAGTGAAATGATGACCAGGTGTTCTAGAGATAAAGTTCTAGCCTCAAGCCTCATCAACCGGGAAATGATAAAAATCGGGCAGGCAGCATGGCTATGTGGGTCGCTCCCATTAGGATGTATGATCACCTATCTAGAGAAATTCCTATTGCTTCTTTATCTATTCGATGCTGACCCTATTCGGGTGGCGGTTGCTGATCCCAACCGTCGGTGATATACATTCGATACACTCAAGCGAAATGAGTGGTCGGTCATGTGAGGGCCGGGTTGCAAGACGTTCTTGTTGAACCCAGTGTATTCGCCTCTAGAGATACACGTGCGGAAGGTGGACCCATACCTTGTCAAGTTGGAATCCAATATCCAATAAGCGCCCAGGGTTTTTCGATTGTATACTATATATGTGGAGCGTGAGATGCAAGCGTTCCTGTAGATTATTATTTACTTGTATTTAGACATTATGATAATATCAGAGAAAGATATTGATTTCAAAAATGGTTTGGTTATAGTAAGGTAAAAACCGTCCGTGTTTATGTGTGGACTGGTCTTACTATTATCCTTTGATTTCATAAAGGATTTTGCAAAGTTAAACAAGTGTGTGTTCTGTGAATTTATCACTGAAAGTATTCTAGACTGACCCGGTGTATTTTGTTTTAAATCAAATGTGCTCGGGTCAGACCGAGTATGTTCCAGGTTAGGTTTCGCTTGGAGTTTCAGGAGCTGGAAGCAGGCGGCTTCACCGCTAGTTATTCAAAGTTATTATTTCGTTGTGACTAATGTATGTGTACTCTGATGATTGGTATGTTTTATACAGTTCTTTGTATAAAGAGATTTGATATTATATTTTATCTATTCCGCTGTGAGATTCTGATGTGTTCTTCTTCTTTCTTCTATTCTAATACTTCTTTCTTTCTATTCTCACCTTCTAACTTCTTTCTCATGACAATCTGGGGGTTCGATACTTGGGTTTTTGGCAAGTGATACGGGTTTATGTATTGTTGTCAAGAACCCGATTGTCGTTCTTTTCCCCGGGTCGTTACAGTGGTATCAGAGCTATTGGTTTAATGATTAACCTTGGCTCTGTGGTGTGACTCAATAGAGATGGGGTTAGCAATACCCTAGATTGAGTATGGGTATGTATATATACGAGAGCGCGTATTTGTAATTTGATTATAAAATTATTTTGAAATCTATTTTTGCCCAGTTTATTTTATAATAAATGAAAGTAAAAGTTATTATAGTATGGGCAATCATCTTGATTGGTTAATGTTGGTTGTATGATATGTTTGTAGTGTATGGTTGATTGCTTGAATATAAACCTGAGGATGTATGGAATTGGTTAAAACAAATCTAAAATGAATTATTCGAATGAATCAATCCAGATAAATAAATTCGAATGAAAAAAAAAGGAAGTGATTATAAATAATTATAATCCCGTATGGATTGAATTGTGTGTATCATTGGCTGATGTGGATATTTGAACATAATCAACATGTGTTTGATGACTAATGGGTTTATTGAGTTGAGAACAGGTGCAGAAACCCGTTCAAGGGAGAAATTCTGGAGTTAAGCAAATCCAGTTTGAATGAGAGCTGCATTATAATTAAGACAGCTCAAGTATAAATTATCGTTTATCGCGTAATAGCGCTCGCAAAAAGGTACGCCTACGCCAAATATAAATTTTTGGTTTTCTTTGGGGTTTTGAGTTTGGATTTTGAATTTTCCGACCATGAGAGTCGATGTATACATATTTCTTGATCCTGCAATATTGCAGATGGTCCTCCGTACAGGGGAGACTCTGCCGAAATTTTTTCCAAAATTTGAGAAGTTAGAAAATTTTTGAAGATTTTTGAAAAATTCTTTTATTTGAAACAAATTGGTTTTAAAAACCAATGGGGTCAGTTTGAAAATTTATTCGAGTAAAGGAAAAAAAATATATAAATTATTCTTTTTGCAAAGATAATAGTAGACGACATTTCTTCTACCTTAGCAATTTCGAGGACGAAATTATTTTAAGGGGGAAGGAATGTAACGACCCGTATTTTTCTGCCAATTTAATTGGATTATTTTAAATATTTTAATAATTTAAAATATTGGTTTGAGGTTGGATAATCGAATTTAACGATTATATTGTGAATATATTATTTAAAATAAATAATAAATATTATTTCAATTTCCAAAATATGGGAAATTGTCGAATTTGAAATATATTGTGATGAGACAGTTTAAAGTGGTCAAATATTGTTTATACTGAAATTTTAGTGACAATTCGTTTTGAAAACGACGACGAATATATATATATGGTTTATAATTTAATTAATTAACGAGCTGCAGCGGCGCGGTAGTTCGCGATTTGGCGCTTTGAACATCAACTGGTCGTACCGGGTTCAAAATAAGTCGGATTTCCTCGAAACAAGAAACGTTGGAACCGTATTGATGATAATTTTCCTATGAAAGAGAAAAATCCAGATTTCGTGTTATAGATTGCTAGTTATGGCTAAATCAAATTTTGGAAAAAACGCTGTGAAAATCGTTATTTAAAATATCGACCTTTAAAATGGCCATTTTGCAAGCGGACTCAGATTTCGATGAAATCAGTTTCATTGGGACCGTAACGTTAAATTATTATACGGTGGTGAATGGCGGGGAAAACCGATGTCGTATGTGGCCACGGTAGCCGTAAACGCCCATTCATTTTCTATAACGCGTATTTAAATAAATAAAAGGATATTTGAGTGTAACTTGAACAGATGATCGAATTAGGCCACGAAACCAGTTCCGTTGAGTTCGTATCGTCGATTAGAGTCAGGATAGGTATATAGTTTGTTATTTTTAGAGACTGGATAATTTGGTATTAAAAAGGGTATTGCGGTACGCGGTAAAAATAGCCTACCGGGGAAACAGTCTCAGAATGCGACGAGACTGGTGCCGTTGGATTCGTATTGAAGAATTATTGTAGGATTTCAAAGTTTCAAATTTATTTGATTTACCTAGTGACCGTGAAAAATTTAAATGCGTGTTTATTTCTGGTTTTATAAAGGAAATTTTTCCAAACGAAGTCAGAATTCGACGAAACTTGTCCCATTGAGACCGGAATACCTTTTTACATTGAGATTGGTTTTTTTATCAGTAGACGGAAGTCGTTTGTGGTGGTTTTGATGTGTTACTTCACGACGAAGTATCGTTAATAATTAAATAAAAAGTATATATATATAAAATAAAAAGAGAATCCCTGCGCACCAGATTCTTTCATGTGAAAACTGAAATCGTGTACCATACCGTGAGCACCAAGTTTTATTTTCCTATTTAATACCACTACCGTGACCTAAAACCCAAACCATTTTCTCACCTTCTCGTTTGATACAGAAAAGCCATTCTCAAAATATAATGGCAGATTCTCGTTCAACAATTACATTTGAAATTCTATTAAAAAAAAAAACAACGAAGTACCCATTGAGTTGCTACTAGTTTAAGGATCGAACTGGTGGCAATTATTGTATGGCTCGATTAGGTTTTGGGAGTTTAAATCGGTGAAGTGTTGTGTTTGTATTTTGGAAGCTGGGTTCGAAATTGGTCACCGTAGTTGGACCATGGACCACCGGAAGGGGTGAGGCAGGTCGGGATGGAAAGCCTGAGGCACAGCGGTAGTCAGGGCGTCAGTTTTAGGTGGTCCGGTGGGTCCTAGGCGGCGCTAGAGGAAGTTGAACGCAGGGAGTCCTGGGTTGTATTTCTGGAGTTGGCTTTCGGGTTTTGGGTCTCGTGGCGGGTCTGTGGACCACCGGTGGAGGCGAGGACGGTCAGAAAAGGAAGAGGAGGCGACGACGGTCAGGGGCGCCAGCCTCTGGTGAACTCTTGTTGGATGCGGTGTAGGCAGTGGAAATTTGAAGAGGCCGAAGTCTGGAAGGCAAAAATCGAGTGCCTGGAAGAAGAAAGTGACGGGGTTAATTAGTTTAACCAGGAGATTAGCATAACAATGGTAATTTATTTAATCAATAAGTGATATTAGGTTTAATATTATATTATAATTAAGGGTGGGTATTAATTAAAGCGTCAAACTTTACTTTTGGGCGCTACAGGAATGAGCTTGGTCAGAAGCTGGATTCTGGACAGTGAGTTGAAAAAAAATGAAGGAACTCCTAGACAAGAACAGTAAAGTACGAAACGACTGTAAATGAGTTCGGATACGAACTGGAATGGAGAGATTCAGAGAAAGCTGGGATTTTGTGCAGTTTCAAACGTTAGTTTGAAACTGTATAAATCAACACGACATCGTCAGAAACAACAAGGTGAGTTAATCCTCACACCTTCTGGAATACTGTGATGTGGTACATTCACAGTAAAATATATTTTAAAGTTAATAGTTTAAATTGGCTGATTGGATGCGATGGATGCAAATTGGTTGATATTGTCTGATTGGTTGCAATTGTTTATTTATTTATTCGTCTATTTTATCAACTGACATCTGTGATGCAGGGAAGGACAGGTTGGAGGGATCCGACCGGATTCCTCAAATATTATATATATGGATTGTTTGTTTCATATCGTTGATGTATGAACGGATTGAACCCCATATGGTTGAAACCCTGTTTGAGTGTGATGGCTGAACAGATATTCCCCGTGTTGTGTTTATAATAAACCGATGGTGTTGATTTGGTAATTGGCAGTGAATGGCCTAAAATGTGTGTTTAGACGTCGGTTTTACCGTTCGGTGAAACGACGCAGTTTTAAAGTTATAAATTATTGGTCAAATAAAATATTTGTTGTTAAACAAATAAATGGTAACTTTAAATTAATTAAATTTATTTAATAAGTTTAAAAAAAAAGGGGAAATGACGAGTGAAATCAGTTAATAGTTAACTGAGATGTACGGTCGATAAATTCAATTGTTTTAAACCGAAGGTGAAAATCGAGTTACTTGAATTCTGAAGTATTCGTTAAATGAAATGAACATATGTTAAATATTAGTTAACCTTAGATTAACTATAAGTTAAAGAAATTATTGAATTGTTTAGTATTAGTATAGTTAATTATTTTTCAATGAGCTTTTGAAAGTGATAACGACTTTGTTCTTTGTTAATAATAAAGATATTATATCTAATATAGTAAATAATAAAGTTAATCAAAATTTTAGTTAGCAATAATTAAAATGAGGGTTTTTAGTTGACATTCAACTAAGCAAGGATTAAAGGGACGATGGAGTTGAATAAAAAAGGCGATAAGAGTTATGAGAAATTCACACTCCAAGTTCAAACGAGATTTGTAAGTAAAGCTTATAAGTAAATGTGAAAGTTGAGTAAGATTTTACTTAAGTTTTAAAATTAAGTAATGTGAATGTAAGGGGAAGTGAAATCCTTACGGGGAATGGATAAATTGATTGGTGTTATAAGTCGAAGTGTTAAAAGTATGGTTTAAGTTAAAAGTAGTGGTTCATGGACATTTACTTAATCGAACGAATTAAGTAAGGAAGTGATATCGAAAGGAGATTTCAAATGAAAGAAACGGTTCATAAAACCCCGTTGGAAACAAGGTGGTAAATGAGATTTGAAATCAATAGGTAAGTGACGAACTGGTATTATTCTGAGATAAGAACGTTGTCGATCAAGGTATGAGAGGTAAATAGAATACCCCAACTTGAACGGCTTCATTTTTATCGGGGAATGGTATTTGTTTGAAACGAGTAAAAGATGCTGATATTGGGGTGATATTCCATACGAGAGTTGAACGCTAATGCGAGATTTGGAATATGAATTGATATTGAAATATTAGTTCAAAGTAAAGAAGAATATTTGATTTTTAATTATGTAATTTAACGTTCGATTTATCAAATCAGAAAAAGGGGAAATGTGATCTATACTATTAAGGATATACATGTATGTATATCGTGAGATGCTCGTGTATATAGAAATAAGAATATTGATTTCAAAGTATATTGAACAGTTGTTATTCAGTTTAAATTTATCGAATATAGTATTTGAAATAAAGCTAGTCAAATATAGTTATTCAGGAAGAGTCGCCATTGTGTACGACAGCTAGCGTAATTCGCAGGGCTGCAGATAGCCTAAGGCGGTCGGATGTTTCCTGAGGGAATCAGGCGTAACCATTGTGATCGCTGCGATCTAGAGTCAAGCGAAGGGAGTGAGTCGAATATTAGATAATCAATAGGAGCAATCTAGTCAAGTTAGTCCAGTTGAGATAAATAAGTCGAGAGAGTCAAATTAGAGTTAATCGATCAAAATAAAGCAGTTAGAGTTAATCAAGAGGAAATATGGTTTATACCATTGAGTATATACGTATGTGGATATCGTGAGTTGTTCGATTATAAGAAAAAGGGAAAAGGTTTTAAAGAAATATATCGATACTTTCAAAAGGGAATGGGAAGCGGGGTGTATACTTATATATATATGCTCGAAAGTGTTAAAATGATTTTTGTTAAATAAGAATAAATATAATGTTTCAATATATTGGAAGGTTCAAAGGTAAATTAACCATTTTGTTAATATATGGTAAAAGGCCAAGGCATTTCCAAGTACTGAATTAGAAACTCATTGTGTCACACTATTGTATTTGATAGTTAAAACACCGACTATCAAACCTGACCAATACGATTGTTGGTATGGGATCGAATTTACATTCGAAAACCATTCCGACCAACAAATACGTGAAGATATTTGAAGACGGTCGAGATGGAGCATTGAAGACCGTGGATCTTCATAAGCGGAGGAACTGCTAAGAATCTCTGGTTTAGCGGCCAGAGATAAACTGTGGTTCTGTCGTGGTTGGAATCCACGAGTGCAAGGACTTCTCGCTACTGATCCATGGGGTGATTCCTATATGAGATGCAGTAGGAGAGTACCTTCGGTTCATCCTGTTCCTGGATGACTTGTATGGACGGATGTCTGAAAGAGTATTTCCAAAGGAATTACATGCGTTGATTTCTCCAAACGTACGATAGTTGACGGCGGAGAAATGGTTATTCTCTAGCCAGATAGCTAGAGTATGTTTGTGGACGTCAATCAAGTGTGATCTGGCGGATCTGACGATGTGGCATTCAAAGTGAAATGATGACCAGGTGTTCTAGAGATAAAGTTCTAGCCTCAAGCCTCATCAACCGGGAAATGACAAAAATCGGGCAGGCAGCATGGCTATGTGGGTCGCTCCCATTAGGATGTATGATCACCTATCTAGAGAAATTCCTATTGCTTCTTTATCTATTCGATGCTGACCCTATTCGGGTGGCGGTTGCTGATCCCAACCGTCGGTGATATACATTCGATACACTCAAGCGAAATGAGTGGTCGGTCATGTGAGGGCCGGGTTGCAAGACGTTCTTGTTGAACCCAGTGTATTCGCCTCTAGAGATACACGTGCGGAAGGTGGACCCATACCTTGTCAAGTTGGAATCCAATATCCAATAAGCGCCCAGCGTTTTTCGATTGTATACTATATATGTGGAGCGTGAGATGCAAGCGTTCCTGTAGATTATTATTTACTTGTATTTAGACATTATGATAATATCAGAGAAAGATATTGATTTCAAAAATGGTTTGGTTATAGTAAGGTAAAAACCGTCCGTGTTTATGTGTGGACTGGTCTTACTATTATCCTTTGATTTCATAAAGGATTTTGCAAAGTTAAACAAGTGTGTGTTCTGTGAATTTATCACTGAAAGTATTCCAGACTGACCCGGTGTATTTTGTTTTAAATCAAATGTGCTCGGGTCAGACCGAGTATGTTCCAGGTTAGGTTTCGCTTGGAGTTTCAGGAGCTGGAAGCAGGCGGCTTCACCGCTAGTTATTCAAAGTTATTATTTCGTTGTGACTAATGTATGTGTACTCTGATGATTGGTATGTTTTATACAGTTCTTTGTATAAAGAGATTTGATATTATATTTTATCTATTCCGCTGTGAGATTCTGATGTGTTCTTCTTCTTTCTTCTATTCTAATACTTCTTTCTTTCTATTCTCACCTTCTAACTTCTTTCTCATGACAATCTGGGGGTTCGATACTTGGGTTTTTGGCAAGTGATACGGGTTTATGTATTGTTGTCAAGAACCCGATTGTCGTTCTTTTCCCCGGGTCGTTACAGTGGTATCAGAGCTATTGGTTTAATGATTAACCTTGGCTCTGTGGTGTGACTCAATAGAGATGGGGTTAGCAATACCCTAGATTGAGTATGGGTATGTATATATACGAGAGCGCGTATTTGTAATTTGATTATAAAATTATTTTGAAATCTATTTTTGCCCAGTTTATTTTATAATAAATGAAAGTAAAAGTTATTATAGTATGGGCAATCATCTTGATTGGTTAATGTTGGTTGTATGATATGTTTGTAGTGTATGGTTGATTGCTTGAATATAAACCTGAGGATGTATGGAATTGGTTAAAACAAATCTAAAATGAATTATTCGAATGAATCAATCCAGATAAATAAATTCGAATGGAAAAAAAAGGAAGTGATTATAAATAATTATAATCCCGTATGGATTGAATTGTGTGTATCATTGGCTGATGTGGAAATTTGAACATAATCAACATGTGTTTGATGACTAATGGGTTTATTGAGTTGAGAACAGGTGCAGAAACCCGTTCAAGGGAGAAATTCTGGAGTTAAGCAAATCCAGTTTGAATGAGAGCTGCATTATAATTAAGACAGCTCAAGTATAAATTATCGTTTATCGCGTAATAGCGCTCGCAAAAAGGTACGCCTACGCCAAATATAAATTTTTGGTTTTCTTTGGGGTTTTGAGTTTGGATTTTGAATTTTCCGACCATGAGAGTCGATGTATACATATTTCTTGATCCTGCAATATTGCAGATGGTCCTCCGTACAGGGGAGACTCTGCCGAAATATTTTCCAAAATTTGAGAAGTTAGAAAATTTTTGAAGATTTTTGAAAAATTCTTTTATTTGAAACAAATTGGTTTTAAAAACCAATGGGGTCAGTTTGAAAATTTATTCGAGTAAAGGAAAAAAAAATATATAAATTATTCTTTTTGCAAAGATAATAGTAGACGACATTTCTTCTACCTTACCAATTTCGAGGACGAAATTATTTTAAGGGGGAAGGAATGTAACGACCCGTATTTTTCTGCCAATTTAATTGGATTATTTTAAATATTTTAATAATTTAAAATATTGGTTTGAGGTTGGATAATCGAATTTAACGATTATATTGTGAATATATTATTTAAAATAAATAATAAATATTATTTCAATTTCCAAAATATGGGAAATTGTCGAATTTGAAATATATTGTGATGAGACAGTTTAAAGTGGTCAAATATTGTTTATACTGAAATTTTAGTGACAATTCGTTTTGAAAACGACGACGAATATATATATGGTTTATAATTTAATTAATTAACGAGCTGCAGCGGCGCGGTAGTTCGCGATTTGGCGCTTTGAACATCAACTGGTCGTACCGGGTTCAAAATAAGTCGGATTTCCTCGAAACAAGAAACATTGGAACCGTATTGATGATAATTTTCATATGAAAGAGAAAAATCCAGATTTCGTGTTATAGATTGCTAGTTATGGCTAAATCAAATTTTGGAAAAAACGCTGTGAAAATCGTTATTTAAAATATCGACCTTTAAAATGGCCATTTTGCAAGCGGACTCAGATTTCGATGAAATCAGTTTCATTGGGACCGTAACGTTAAATTATTATACGGTGGTGAATGGCGGGGAAAACCGATGTCGTATGTGGTCACGATAGCCGTAAACGCCCATTCATTTTCTATAACGCGTATTTAAATAAATAAAAGGATATTTGAGTGTAACTTGAACAGATGATCGAATTAGGCCACGAAACCAGTTCCGTTGAGTTCGTATCGTCGATTAGAGTCAGGATAGGTATATAGTTTGTTATTTTTAGAGACTGGATAATTTGGTATTAAAAAGGGTATTGCGGTACGCGGTAAAAATAGCCTACCGGGGAAACAGTCTCAGAATGCGACGAGACTGGTGCCGTTGGATTCGTATTGAAGAATTATTGTAGGATTTCAAAGTTTCAAATTTATTTGATTTACCTAGTGACCGTGAAAAATTTAAATGCGTGTTTATTTCTGGTTTTATAAAGGAAAATTTTCCAAACGAAGTCAGAATTCGACGAAACTTGTCCCATTGAGACCGGAATACCTTTTTACATTGAGATTGGTTTTTTTATCAGTAGACGGAAGTCGTTTGTGGTGGTTTTGATGTGTTACTTCACGACGAAGTATCGTTAATAATTAAATAAAAAGTATATATATATAAAATAAAAAGAGAATCCCTACGCACCAGATTCTTTCATGTGAAAACTGAAATCGTGTACCATACCGTGAGCACCAAGTTTTATTTTCCTATTTAATACCACTACCGTGACCTAAAACCCAAACCATTTTCTCACCTTCTCGTTTGATACAGAAAAGCCATTCTCAAAATATAATGGCAGATTCTCGTTCAACAATTACATTTGAAATTCTATTAAAAAAAAAAACAACGAAGTACCCATTGAGTTGCTACTAGTTTAAGGATCGAACTGGTGGCAATTATTGTATGGCTCGATCAGGTTTTGGGAGTTTAAATCGGTGAAGTGCTGTGTTTGTATTTTGGAAGCTGGGTTCGAAATTGGTCACCGTAGTTGGACCATGGACCACCGGAAGGGGTGAGGCAGGTCGGGATGGAAAGCCTGAGGCACAGCGGTTGTCAGGGCGTCAGTTTTAGGTGGTCCGGTGGGTCCTAGGCGGCGCTAGAGGAAGTTGAACGCAGGGAGTCCTGGGTTGTATTTCTGGAGTTGGCTTTCGAGTTTTGGGTCTCGTGGCGGGTCTGTGGACCACCGGTGGAGGCGAGGCCGGTCAGGAAAGGAAGAGGAGGCGACGACGGTCAGGGGTGCCAGCCTTTGGTGAACTCTTGTTGGATGCGGTGTAGGCAGTGGAAATTTGAAGAGGCCGAAGTCTGGAAGGCAAAAATCGAGTGCCTGGAAGAAGAAAGTGACGGGGTTAATTAGTTTAACCAGGAGATTAGCATAACAATGGTAATTTATTTAATCAATAAGTGATATTAGGTTTAATATTATATTATAATTAAGGGTGGGTATTAATTAAAGCGTCAAACTTTACTTTTGGGCGCTACAGGAATGAGCTTGGTCAGAAGCTAGATTCTGGACAGTGAGTTGAAAACAAATGAAGGAACTCCTAGACAAGAACAGTAAAGTACGAAACGACTGTAAATGAGTTCGAAATCACGGTGTCGATGGATACGAACTGGAATGGAGAGATTCAGAGAAAGCTGGGATTTTGTGCAGTTTCAAACGTTGGTTTGAAACTGTATAAATCAACACGACATCGTCAGAAACAACAAGGTGAGTTAATCCTCACACCTTCTGGAATACTGTGATGTGGTACATTCACAGTAAAATATATTTTAAAGTTAACAGTTTAAATTGGCTGATTGGATGCGATGGATGCAAATTGGTTGATATTGTCTGATTGGTTGCAATTGTTTATTTATTTATTCGTCTATTTTATCAACTGACATCTGTGATGCAGGGAAGGACAGGTTGGAGGGATCCGACCGGATTCCTCAAATATTATATATATGGATTGTTTGTTTCATATCGTTGATGTATGAACGGATTGAACCCCATATGGTTGAAACCCTGTTTGAGTGTGATGGCTGAACAGATATTCCCCGTGTTGTGTTTATAATCAACCGATGGTGTTGATTTGGTAATTAGCAGTGAATGGCCTAAAATGTGTGTTTAGACGTCGGTTTTACCGTTCGGTGAAACGACGCAGTTTTAAAGTTATAAATTATTGGTCAAATAAAATATTTGTTGCTAAACAAATAAATGGTAACTTTAAACTAATTAAATTTATTTAATAAGTTTAAAAAAAAGGGGAAATGACGAGTGAAATCAGTTAATAGTTAACTGAGATGTACGGTCGATAAATTCAATTATTTTAAACTGAAGGTGAAAATCGAGTTACTTGAATTCTGAAGTATTCGTTAAATGAAATGAACATATGTTAAATATTAGTTAACCTTAGATTAACTATAAGTTAAAGAAATTATTGAATTGTTTAGTATTAGTATAGTTAATTATTTTTCAATGAGCTTTTGAAAGTGATAACGACTTTGTTCTTTGTTAATAATAAAGATATTATATCTAATATAGTAAATAATAAAGTTAATCAAAATTTTAGTTAGCAATAATTAAAATGAGGGTTTTTAGTTGACATTCAACTAAGCAAGGATTAAAGGGACGATGGAGTTGAATCAAAAAGGCGATAAGAGTTATGAGAAATTCACACTCCAAGTTCAAACGAGATTTGTAAGTAAAGCTTATAAGTAAATGTGAAAGTTGAGTAAGATTTTACTTAAGTTTTAAAATTAAGTAATGTGAATGTAAGGGGAAGTAAAATCCTTACGGGGAATGGATAAATTGATTGGTGTTATAAGTCGAAGTGTTAAAAGTATGGTTTAAGTTAAAAGTAGTGGTTCATGGACATTTACTTAATCGAACGAATTAAGTAAGGAAGTGATATCGAAAGGAGATTTCAAATGAAAGAAACGGTTCATAAAACCCCGTTGGAAACAAGGTGGTAAATGAGATTTGAAATCAATAGGTAAGTGACGAACTGGTATTATTCTGAGATAAGAACGTTGTCGATCAAGGTATGAGAGGTAAATAGAATACCCCAACTTGAACGGCTTCATTTTTATCGGGGAATGGTATTTGTTTGAAACGAGTAAAAGATGCTGATATTGGGGTGATATTCCATACGAGAGTTGAACGCTAATGCGAGATTTGGAATATGAATTGATATTGAAATATTAGTTCAAAGTAAAGAAGAATATTTGATTTTTAATTATGTAATTTAACGTTCGATTTATCAAATCAGAAAAAGGGGAAATGTGATCTATACTATTAAGGATATACATGTATGTATATCGTGAGATGCTCGTGTATATAGAAATAAGAATATTGATTTCAAAGTATATTGAACAGTTGTTATTCAGTTTAAATTTATCGAATATAGTATTTGAAATAAAGCTAGTCAAATATAGTTATTCAGGAAGAGTCGCCATTGTGTACGACTGCTAGCGTAATTCGCAGGGCTGCAGATAGCCTAAGGCGGTCGGATGTTTCCTGAGGGAATCAGGCGTAACCATTGTGATCGCTGCGATCTAGAGTCAAGCGAAGGGAGTGAGTCGAATATTAGATAATCAATAGGAGCAATCTAGTCAAGTTAGTCCAGTTGAGATAAATAAGTCGAGAGAGTCAAATTAGAGTTAATCGATCAAAATAAAGCAGTTAGAGTTAATCAAGAGGAAATATGGTTTATACCATTGAGTATATACGTATGTGGATATCGTGAGTTGTTCGATTATAAGAAAAAGGGAAAAGGTTTTAAAGAAATATATCGATACTTTCAAAAGGGAATGGGAAGCGGGGTGTATACTTATATATATATGCTCGAAAGTGTTAAAATGATTTTTGTTAAATAAGAATAAATATAATGTTTCAATATATTGGAAGGTTCAAAGGTAAATTAACCATTTTGTTAATATATGGTAAAAGGCCAAGGCATTGCCAAGTACTGAATTAGAAACTCATTGTGTCACACTATTGTATTTGATAGTTAAAACACCGACTATCAAACCTGACCAATACGATTGTTGGTATGGGATCGAATTTACATTCGAAAACCATTCCGACCAACAAATACGTGAAGATATTTGAAGACGGTCGAGATGGAGCATTGAAGACCGTGGATCTTCATAAGCGGAGGAACTGCTAAGAATCTCTGGTTTAGCGGCCAGAGATAAACTGTGGTTCTGTCGTGGTTGGAATCCACGAGTGCAAGGACTTCTCGCTACTGATCCATGGGGTGATTCCTATATGAGATGCAGTAGGAGAGTACCTTCGGTTCATCCTGTTCCTGGATGACTTGTATGGACGGATGTCTGACAGAGTATTTCCAAAGGAATTACATGCGTTGATTTCTCCAAACGTACGATAGTTGACGGCGGAGAAATGGTTATTCTCTAGCCAGATAGCTAGAGTATGTTTGTGGACGTCAATCAAGTGTGATCTGGCGGATCTGACGATGTGGCATTCAAAGTGAAATGATGACCAGGTGTTCTAGAGATAAAGTTCTAGCCTCAAGCCTCATCAACCGGGAAATGACAAAAATCGGGCAGGCAGCATGGCTATGTGGGTCGCTCCCATTAGGATGTATGATCACCTATCTAGAGAAATTCCTATTGCTTCTTTATCTATTCGATGCTAACCCTATTCGGGTGGCGGTTGCTGATCCCAACCGTCGGTGATATACATTCGATACACTCAAGCGAAATGAGTGGTCGGTCATGTGAGGGCCGGGTTGCAAGACGTTCTTGTTGAACCCAGTGTATTCGCCTCTAGAGATACACGTGCGGAAGGTGGACCCATACCTTGTCAAGTTGGAATCCAATATCCAATAAGCGCCCAGGGTTTTTCGATTGTATACTATATATGTGGAGCGTGAGATGCAAGCGTTCCTCTAGATTATTATTTACTTGTATTTAGACATTATGATAATATCAGAGAAAGATATTGATTTCAAAAATGGTTTGGTTATAGTAAGGTAAAAACCGTCCGTGTTTATGTGTGGACTGGTCTTACTATTATCCTTTGATTTCATAAAGGATTTTGCAAAATTAAACAAGTGTGTGTTCTGTGAATTTATCACTGAAAGTATTCCAGACTGACCCGGTGTATTTTGTTTTAAATCAAATGTGCTCGGGTCAGACCGAGTATGTTCCAAGTTAGGTTTCGCTTGGAGTTTCAGGAGCTGGAAGCAGGCGGCTTCACCGCTAGTTATTCAAAGTTATTATTTCGTTGTGACTAATGTATGTGTACTCTGATGATTGGTATGTTTTATACAGTTCTTTGTATAAAGAGATTTGATATTATATTTTATCTATTCCGCTGTGAGATTCTGATGTGTTCTTCTTCTTTCTTCTATTCTAATACTTCTTTCTTTCCATTCTCACCTTCTAACTTCTTTCTCATGACAATCTGGGGGTTCGATACTTGGGTTTTTGGCAAGTGATACGGGTTTATGTATTGTTGTCAAGAACCCGATTGTCGTTCTTTTCCCCGGGTCGTTACAGATAGTTAAATCACCGACTATCAAAGTTTTGACCATTTTAACGTTGTTAATATGGAGAGACCGGTCGGATTATTATCCAGAGAACCACTCCGTATTGGCATAAGCGTTGCGAATCAAGTATGCTGAATATATTGAAGACGGAGTTATGCAAGGGCTATCCTATTTACAGAATAGTGCCTTCGGTTTGTCCAGTCCCAGGACAAACGTGAATGGACGAATGTCTGACAGAGTATATTCAAAGGATCGCGTAAGTTGATCTCTTCAAACGTACTTACGTTTGGTGGCGGAGGAATTCGTTTCTCTTAGCTGTATACCCGTGGTATTTTTGGTGAAATCAATTTGTGATTTGGCGGGTATGACGATGTGGCATTCAAAGTAATGGAGGTGGGATCTGTCAAAAGATACGTTATGACCTCAAGCCTCATCCGCCGAGAAATGACAAAAATCGGGCAGGCAGCATGGCTATGTGGGTCGCACCCATTAGGATGTATGATCACCTATCTAGAGAAATTCCTTTTGTTCTTAAATCTATCGATGCTGTCCCTTATCGGGAGACGGTTGCTGATCCCAACCGTTGGTGATATACATTCGATACACTCAAGCGAAATGAGTGGTCGGTCATGTGTGGGCCGGGTTGCAAGATGTTCTTGTTGAACCTAGTGTATTTGCCTCTAGAGATACACGTTCGGAAGGTGGTCCCATACCTTGTCAAGTTGGAATCCAATCTCCAATAAGTGCCTGCGAGTTTGATTGTAAATTATATATGTAGAGCGTGAGATGCAAGCGTTCTACTAGATTTTAATTACTTGTGATTAGACATTATTATAATATCAGATAATATATGATTTCCAAAGTGTTTTGGGTTATCGTAAGGTAAAAGCCATCCGTATTTATGAGTGGATTGGTCTTACGATTATCTTTTCTTTTGAAAAGGATTTTGAAAAGTTGAACCAAATGATTGGAGTTTACTCACACCAGTCCCATGACTGACCCAGAGTTTTATTTTCCCTAAACTCTTGGGTGCCCAAATTTGTACGGGCAGTCAAGTAGTCAGGATTTACATGTATGCTTGAAGAGCTTGGAGCAGGAGGCTTCAAGATTTTTCTAGCTATTGATTATTCCGCTGTGATGAAAGTGTTGTACTCTGATAATGGTATGATATACATATACTACTTTGATTTCAAGATATGTTGTCTATTATATTTTATTCGTTCCGCTGTGAGATTCGTGTTACTCTGATGTTGTTGTGTTCTTCTTCTTCTTCTGTTCTAATTTTCTATCTTATCTATCCTCACCCTCTAATTTCTTTCTTGGACTATCCGGTAATTTCGACTTTTGATTGTTCGATAGGTGTTATATATCGGATAACCAAGGTCGCTTTTTCCCGGGTCGTTACAGAAGGGTTAGAGAAATGCAGTAAAAGGAGGAGGCTAACGCATGGAGGAGGGTATTGGAGTTGGTTGTGAGCATTGGGAAGAGGAAAATGTGGTAGTTGAAGCTGTTGAAAGTTGAGAAGCGAAGTGCGGTTGTCAGGGTGTAAGTCTGATGTTTCAAGAGGAACCGGAAACTAAGGAGTAAACCGAGCTATTCGAATTTGAAGTGGACAGTATTCAGGTAAATAAAATGTACAAAGGAAATGTGGAAAGTCATGGTGTATGGGTATGAAGAACGAAGCTTGCGCGGGAGATATGCCGGAAGTAAACATACTGGACTTGTTATTTGGAATTCAAAAGGAAAGGAAATGGGCCCGAAATAAAAATAATAATATGAAAATGAAAGTCCTCATGTACTAGATCCAATGGAATTAGATTGCGCAACCATGTGACAAAAGCAAAATGAAGGGAACAGTTTCAAAGCAGCTTTTACTTTTCATCCAAGATAAGGATACTGGGAGGTTTCGAAGTTGTTGGGCATGTTAACGATGGTAGTACGAGAGAATGTTGGCTATTGGGATGATTTCCTTTGTGAGCGGAAATTCAGATAATAAACAGAAAGAAAGGACATAGCAGCAATTTTGAAGGGGGCGGCCTGTCTAGTTGTTAACCAAGTGTATGTATAATGTAATTAGAAGTTAAGATTAATATAATATCGTATACCTTAAAACGTAAATAAATGTTTTAATTAGTTAATATAAGGTTAATAATTTTAATAAAAAAATTGTTAATGTAAAATATTTACAATCTGTGCAAATAATAACAGAATGCAGCAAAGCAAGGACACCAGAATCACATTGGTAGGATCAATCATGAAACAGAATTGGATGGAATGAGAATCAGCTAGATTTTCTGTTAAATTAAGCACTTGTTTAATTTGACTGAAATGAGCTGTTTAAACGACAAATCAAATCAAGTTGAGTTAAACTCACTCAGTATTTCCCCACTTATATTTTATATAAGTTGGATTTTGTAATTGTGTGCTATGATTGCTAATGATTGCTATGGTTGCTATTGATTGACTGTCTGTTATATATAGTTATATATTGATTAAACCAATGAAATTAAACATTTTTTAATTTCAATAGAAACACCAAATCGTTATTTTAACGATTGGACCCAATGAAGGTAACTTACCTTGTTGGTCATGATTATAAAATAACCGTGTTTAATTGTTTGAATTGTCTGAATTGTTTGTTAATGTTAAATAAATTGGTTGATATTAAATTGCTGATATTTTACTGTTTTAAAACTAAGTCAGTAAAATTGAATGATGTCATGTGAAGTAACCATTTGGATGAAGAGAAGAACAAGTTGGAAGAATCCAACTAGATTCCTCAAATATGTTAGATGTTATTTATTTTCATATTATCATTATATGAAATGTTTAAAACCATCTGTTTGGATTATTGATTTGGTTGTTGATTATTGACCTGAGATTCAACATTCGGTTTGTTTTAACCAATGGGCAGTATTGGTTGAGTAATTGGCAGCAGTTGGCCTATAAATCAATCGTTTTGAAATAGTGATTTACCGTTAGGTAAATCGATAGAAATGAAGTTATATATGAAATTTATTTTATCGTTGAATATAGATTTTTAAATATATTATTTAAAAATGAAGTTTATAAAATGAGAAATCAGCCGTGTGCGGAGCACGTGCCTCATCTTCATTAATGTAAAGATTTACAAGTGAGATTAATTATTTTAAGAGACAATTAAAATGGAATTATATTTTTATTTATTTAATATTTATCAAAGTAAATGATATTTATTTAAATTAATTTATAAATTTGAATGAGGTTATTTAAATTAATTCATTAATTAATTTAAATGAAGAGACGAGTTAAAGTGGACTAGCAAGTTAATCATGTTTAGAGTTGACCAAATGAACTATTTTAATTAAAACTGATTATCTAATTAAATTAGTTTGTGCCAATTAGAAATGAAATAATTCAGAATATAAACGTTTAACTTGAATAAGATTTTAAAAGGAAAATTTAATACTAATTCAAGTTAACAATTAAGTAAATTATTATTTTAATTAATATTAATTTGAGTAATTACTTCTTAAATGAAATACATTTTAGTAAGTAACCATTTCTAAAATGGAATATGGTTGAATTTTGAAAAGGTATTATAAACGATTTTTATAACAAAGTTATAAAAGAAATTATAAGCGCATACGATGGTTTAAATAAATGTTTACTCAACATTAGAAATACGAAGGAAAAGGGAAATCAAGATAAGAAGGGTTTTATTTAAACAAGAGATTTACAAACATAGTTTATGAAAGTAAATGAGAAGTCAAAGCATGTTTTGAATTGGTGATACTTAATAATGGAATTAAGTAAAATGGTTAGAATTGAAATGAGATTTTCCAAGGGAAATGATTAAAAGGGATTTGTAATTGAATTTGGTAAAGGATCTAAAAAGGGGTTTAGTAATAATAATTCTAGTTATAGAATGAATGCTTTGAAAGAAGTTAAGAATAAGAAGTGATTTTATTAAATAATTACTTACTCAACATATAAGGAAAAAGCAAGTTGTATCTAAAAAGAGATATTTTAAAAAAGTAAGAAGTTTTATAAACCACAATTTAAGTAAAATAGCTAGATGAGATTTGAATTAATATTAGAATAAATATCAGTTTTTGAATTACAATTCATATCTGTCTTAAGATAAGAATGTTGTTAATCAAGGTCTGAGAGGTAAATAAATACCCCAACTTGAATGACTTCAAGATTATCTGATAATGATATTAGTTTGTAATGGAAAAGAGGTTAAGAACATTTCCAGATAAGTAATGATAACGGAAAGTAAATTGCAAGATTTGAGAATATAAGGAGATTTCCAAAGTAATGAAAATATAAAGATTTGAGAATATAAATTGAGATTTCCAAAGTAACAGAAATGGAAATATTTAGGAATATATGTATATATAAGGAATTTTCCAAAGTAAAGGTAACAAAAGGGGATTACACGAAAATATAACGATATTTTTGAGTAAAAAGAAACGAAAAGTGAAGTGTTGAAATGGGGTTATTCTAAATTAATAAGTGTTGGGTTTTGCTTTCAAGTAATGAAACAAAAGAGATTTCGTAATATTATTTTACGAATGATAAGTTAATTTATTGCCCAATTATAGATAATAATTAATGATATAGAAATGTTTTGAAAAAGATAGTAGAATAGAAATTGGATGTGATTATATGATTTTTCTTAAGCATTAAATAAAATAGTTTGAACTAATCTTATGTTAAATAAGAATTGAAAAGCTATATTCGAAATATTTAAAGGATTTGAAATTAACATTCGTTATTCGTTTTTAATTTAAAAGGCCAAGTAATGCAAAGTACTGAACTAGTAATTCATTTTATTTTATGTTTATTTATTTGATAGTTAAAGATCCGACTATCAAATTTGACAATACGATTGTTGGTACGGAAAAACCGGGAACAAATTTATATTCGAAAACCATTCCGAACTAGCAAATACTGAAGATTGAAGACGACGCAATTGAAGACCATTAATCTTCATAAACGAAGGGATTACTTGTCGAATTTCTCTGGAATTACAACTGGAGTTATTTGATTTGTGATTCTATCGTGGTTGAAATTTATGGATTTCAAGGATTACTCGCTACTGATCTGTAGGGTGATTCCTAGGATGTGGTAGGAGAGTGCCTTCGGTTTGCCCAGTTCCAGGACAAATTATATGGACGAATGTCTGACAGACTATTTCCAAAGGATTACTTATATTGATTTCTTTAAACATACTTTTGTTGGTTGTGGAAGAATTCGTTCTTTTTGCTTAAACACTCAGAGTATTTTTGTAGACGTCGATTAATGATTATCTAGCAGATCTGATGATGTGACTTTCAAAGTGAAATGTGACCAGATGTTCTAAAATAATAATCAATGTAAAGTAATTAATTAATTATGACCTCAAGCCTCTTCAACCGGGAAATGGTATAAAATCGAGTAGGTCGCTTGGCTATTTGGGTCGCACCCATCAAAAGGGTATATTCATTACCTGATCTGGTGAAATCAAATGCCATCGGTTGTCCCTTTTATTTTTATATGTATGCTATCGGTTTGGTTGGCTGGCCCTCAACCGTGGTAATAATATATTCGGTACTCTCAAGCGAAGTGAGGGGTCGGTCATGTTTAGCCGGTGTTGCAAGGCGTTCTTGTTGAATCCCCAATGTATTCATCTCCAGAGGTACTTTGTCGGAAGGTGGTCCCATACCTTGCCATAGTTGTAAATCTATTCTCCAATAAGAGCCCGCGGTTTTTGATTGAATACTATGTATGTAGAGCGTGAGATGCAAGCGTTCTGCTAGATTACTATTTACTTGATATCAGACATTATTATAATATCAGAAAATATATGATTTCAAAAATATTTTGGGTTATAGTAAGGTAAAAACCGTCCATATTTATGTGTGGATTTGGTCTTACCATTATTCGTTCTTTCGAAAAGATTTTAACTTTAAAGTCAAGTTGGATGTTAACTATAAACTTAGTGTGTTTTTCTCACTCTGGTTCACCAGACTGATCCGTGCGCTTGTAATGCTCGGGTTAGACCGAGGTGTACAGGTTCAGGTTATCAGATGCAGTGAAGAGACGAGCTGGAAGAGTGCATACGTATGATATTTGGTTGTGTTTCCGCTGTGTGATTGTATGTGAGGACAGGATATTATAACTGTCCAGATGTGTTGATTTACTCTAATGATTGTAAGTACTTTTAGAGCTCTCAACAAAGATTTATTTCTATATTATATTTTGTTCAGTTGCAATGTGAGACTTTGATCTTGTGTTGGTCCTTCTTCCTTTTCTGCTATTCTAGTATTTCTTTCTTTCTTATCTCACCCTCTATATTCTTTCAATAACGATCTGATGTTTTCGATGATTGAATAGTCGACATGATGTTCTGTGTCGATTTTTGGAGTCGAAAATCTATCGGGTCGTTACAGTGGTATCATAGCAATGGTTTAGCAATGACCTTGGCTCTGTGGTATAACTCGATAGAGATGGGGTTAGTAATTTCCTAGATTGAGTTGAGTGTATGTATATAAGAGAGCATATTTGTAGATTTTATATACAAATGTTTTGTATTGTGTTGTTTGATCAGTTCAAGTGTTGAGAAGCATTGAACTAACAGTGCACACAATATTGTTTTGTAAATAGAGTAAATGAAATAATTTTTCCCAAAATATATTTTTATATTGAAAATAAATAATTTTATCATATTATTAATATTGGTTTAGTTGTTTGGTTAATTGATTTGAATGGAATTCAAATTGTTGAGATGGTTTAATGTAATTAAGAATATTTCCATATGAAATAGTAAATGAGAAGTTTAATTTGAAATTAAAACGAATCATTTGAAGTGAAGATTTAACTTGAGTTAAGCAAGAACATCTGTGAATTAAAGGTCAAAATTCCTATATACATAAGTTTATGGGATTGAATAAATTTTGAATTGGGAGATCGTATTAATAAAAATGAAATGGAAATTAGTTTGATATAAATCGACTAATATTAAACCTTGGTGAATATAAGTAAATATTAATATGGAATGCAAGTTCAATTAATTGATGGATCAGGTTGTGTATTGGTTGTTGATTGTGAATTATTGTTGATTGATTGTTGAATAAAATTAATCACTAGTTTAATGGAGATGAATGAATTGGAAACTAAGGGAAATTAACTCCAAAGTAATAAACTGAAATGAAACCACATATGAATTAGAGATGAATGTGTTAACCCTGTATTTGCATATAAAGGATGTTATATCATTGATTTTGGAAATTGGTTTAGTTAGTATGTGGATTAATGAAGTATTATTGAAATTTCTCATATATGTTACTTATATGTTAAACTGAGTTTAGTACAGGTGCCAGATGGCTAGAGAATTGACTTTGGTGGAATAGATCATAATAAATTGAGTAATATACTCAATAGCGCTCGCATAAGGTACGCCTACGCGAAAATACCAATTTTTGGGTATTGAATTTTGTTTTCCGACTGTGTGGTTGATGTATATATACTATTTGTTCCTGTGATATCGTAGATGTCACTCCGTACAGGGGAGACTCTACCGAATTTTTCCGGAAATTTAAAGTGTTAGAATATTTTCGATATTTTTGAAAATTTATATTGATTATATAGATTAGTTTTCGATTTAAAATAAATTGTATTTTTAAATAAAATGAATTTACAACATTTTTCTTACCTTAGTAATTTCGGGGATGAAATTCAACTAAGGGGGAATGTTGTAATGTCCCGTATTTTTGGTGATCAAATATTTAATACAATTTATTGTTTCAAATATTATATTTGGAATATTAATCGTTTTTAATATTGAATTCATTTATTAAAACGAAGTTTGAATGTTAATTTATATTTAAATTATAAACGAGTTCGAAATGGCGTGGTAATTCGAAATTTACGATTTGAACTTTAACTAGATATACCGGATCTGATATAAGTCGGATTTCAGTGAAACAAGAAACGTTGGAATCTTGTTTATTATAATTTTCATATGAAAGAGAAAAATCCAGATTTCATGTTATAGATTGTAAGTTATGGCTAAATCAAATTTTAAAATAGTCGCTATGGAAATCGTTATTAAAATATAACGTTTATTTAATATATCTAATAGGGAAATTTAAATCGTTTAACTCAAAATTGACGACATTGAGTTGTGTAAATTATATTCAGAATTGTATATATATTTTGTTTGGATATATACGATAATAATAATTTATTATTATTTAATTGAATTATTTGGAATTTATATAATATTTTATCAATATTATATAAGCCTTAAATTAGCTTTCTTTTCAAACGACCTCCGTTTTCGACGAAACAAATTTTATTGGAATACATATAACTGATTATTGCTATATTTCCAGTTTGAAGCCAATTGGAGTTATTTTATCGGTGTGTGATATTTTAAAAGAGAACCGATGAATTAAAATAATGTTATAGTGCAAACGAAGACGGTTTTTAATGAAACAGATTTCATTGGGTTCAGAACGTTAAGACGTAGCAGTACGCTCATTTTTGTTAAGTTTGAAATTCGTATATAGTGATGCGAATATAAAACGGAAAGCGTTAAACATCGGTAATATAAATTAACCGTATAAGGACAAATAAAAATAATTAATAAAACTTAACTCTAAGCTATATTTAAAAAACTATTATCTACCTATTATATATCCACGCAATTACCTAATATTTTAGTGTAGCCTAGCCTATACACCCTATGTTGTACAACATATCAAAGCTCCCATCAAATTTATGAAACAGCTCCTTCACATATCTCAATGCCTTTCTAAAAACCGAAAAACTGAAGTAACTTCAAGGCTAAGGAAACCAAGTATATACGTATAACCCTATGTTTTTGGATAGCTACCCTATTTTAATACGTACAACCTATGATTTAAATTCCTACACATGTCTACTTCTGCCTAGTACTTTCGAATGCACAACCATACTTCCCCTAAAACATCTGTTCCCAACACACTTCTTTTCCAACCAAATTTGCAGGCCTATACCTGTATTCTATCCCCTACTTCATACGTGATAACCATGTTGCCTCGTTTATATATATGTGGACATATTTCATTGTTTTTTCTATTAGCAACACAAACCGACTCCCTGCTTGATCTGTTTCAAACAAAAACTCAAGATTCATTAAGAAAATAAAACCAAACTTCTCTCTCTGCAAATACAAATAATCATTAGAATAACCGTGAGTTGGTTGCAGCAGCATGGCTAGACGGAGTAGTGGAGTGAGGAGCAGTGTGCGGGGTGTCAGAGTACGGTGCAGGGGACCGGTATGGGTTACGGTAGTGAGATGATGAAGGCAGTGCGTGGTGGCCATTCGAGGGGAAGTTGGGGCGAGCGCGCAGTTTGGGTACAAACTTTAGGTGGAGGATTTCGCTGGAAGCTGTACTGTGCTTTGAACTCAGAAGTAGGCGCAAATTCAGGTGGATCTTCGGTGTTAGAGCTGGAGATGGTGTGTGGGGTGGCGGATGGAGGACAGTTCGACGGTAGGGCTTCTTTGTTTAAGAACAACATTTCAAAAAAAAAATGAAAAGGGGGTAGAGAAATGGTGAGGAAGTCCATGCATGCACGACGAGAAGTTTTGGGGTGGAAACATAAGTTAAGGCACATCACAGTAGTTAGTTTTTGGACGGGATGGATTGGAGAAGTTTGTGTTGAGTTTAGTGGGATGATGGAGTAGGGTGGTGTAAAGGACTGCAAATCCGAGCTATCTGAGTTGACTAATATACACCATACGTCCAACCCAAATAACGCAGAAACACGAACCGTTAATAGAAAGAAGATAGAGGGTGAGAATAGATAAGATAGAAAACTTAGAATAGAAGAAAAAACGAAGATCACAACTCACAGCGGAACGAATAAAATATATTATATAACATAACTTTTGAAATACAAATCAGTAACTTTATACACATACCATCATCAGAGCACAACAGTCATTTCTGGAACAGTTATAAACATCTGTTTCCAGATACAAACAAGGTCCACAGCGGAATATATGATAGCCTATAGCTAACCGGTGAAGCCTCCTGCTTCCAGCTCCTTCAAATGAATCTGTGAAATCCCGACTACTTGACTGCCCGTACAAATTTGGGCACCCAAGAGTTTAGGGGAAACAAAACAAAATAAACTCCGGGTCAGTCATGGGACTGGTGTGAGTAAACTCCAACCACTTGTTTAACTTTCAAAATCCTTTCGAAAGAAAAGATAATAGTAAGACCAGCCCACACATAAACACGGACGGTTTTTACCTTACTATAACCCAAAACACTTTGATATGAAAATCTAGTGATATTATAATAATGTCTACATCAAGTAAATAACCAAATAGCAGAACGCTTGCATCTCACGCTCCACATATATATTATAAAATCAAAAACCGCATGGCGCTTATTGGAGATTGGATTTCCAACATGACAAGGTATGGAACCACCTTCCGATGATGTATCTCTAGAGGCGAATACACCTGGGTTCAACAAGAACGTCTTGCAACCCGGCCCACACATGACCGACCACTCATTTCGCTTGAGTGTATCGAATGTATATCACCAACGGTTGGACTCAAACCACCGTTTCCCGAATGGGCAGAATCGATAGTTAGAAACAAAAGGAATTTCTCTAGATAGGTGATTATACACCCTAATGGGTGCGACCCACATAGCCATGCTACCTGCCCGATTTTTGTCCTTTCCCGGTTGTTGAGGCCTGAGGCTACGATTACTTACCATTCCTTGATAACACAATCACTTTAAATGCCACATTGTCAGATCCGTTAATCACTAGTTGAGTTTGCACAAATATTCTGGATATTATGCTAAGGGATAAATCCGTTGCAACCATATATATTTATACAGACCAACCCATTTGATCATTGGAAATACTTTGTCAGACATCCGTCCATTTACGTTCGTTCTGGAATTGAACGACACCGAAGGCACTATTTCTATTAATAGAAAAGCCCTTGCACTTTACTCCGTCTTCAATATAATCAGCATACTTGGTTCGCAACGCTTATGCCGATACGGAGTGGTTCTTCGGATAATAATCCAACCGGTCTCTCCATATTGACAACGATGGTCAAAACTTCGATAGTCTGTGATTTAACTACCGAATAAAAACAAGTGTTCAATCAACATATCAAACAAATCACTGGGCTCTTTAATTATTATTCATTAATTAAACCACTTCTCTATTTTCTCTATCAATATTTGTTAACCAAATATTTTCAATAATCATCTTGCCTCTTATGCCATTTGGAAAACGTTTCCAAATATTAACTTCTTTTATTTTCTATATATTAGAAAAATCTCTATTTGCAATTGGAAACAATTCCAATCACTTATTCCTATCCCTTTTTGTTTACAACATTCGATTTTTATATTCACTTTACTATCGAATTCAATACGTCGATATAATGATCTCTAATTATCAAAATATCTTAAAAATATTCTAACTCCTTAAATTTCCGGAAAATTTCGCCATAACCTCCCCTGTATCGGGAGCATCGGGAAATTTCAAATAGCTTCCCGGTATTTTCCTCAATCAAAAAGAAAAAGGAAAAGCCAAGCGGCTTGCCGATACGGCACATAAAATCTCATATATGAATTAAACATGTACCTTTTTGTCGAGCACATAAATAAAAATCTTCATATACTCCATCCCCTACCTGTTCAACAACTGTTCACCTGTTTTCAATTCAATTCAATACTATCTAATCGTTGTATTCAGTTTCGCCCATTTATTCTTTAAGTTGGCCATTTTGCCTATTTTACTCCTTTGTTTGAACATAGCATTTTCAAACAAAATATTTAACTTGCTCATAACCAAATTGAATTTCAATTTCAATTCTAGTTTCCTTTTTGATTCCGAATATAAATTTCAAATCGAATTTACTTATTCAAACCCCAATATCCCTTCGAAAACTCATTAACTAATTTCTATTCAATTTAGTTAATTCTATTCAATAAATCAAAATCTGGTATCTATTTCCAAAAATCATATTCATTTACACAACTTGAATTCACATATATTTTACAACTCAACTCTGAAATTTTCTAAATAGACAATTCGGATTTTTCCCGCTTAAAATCCTTTTATAACATTAAATAAACCATTATGGTTTTAAAACGATTCTGGCGCTGTTTTTCTGAAAATTTGATTTTGATATAACTCAAAATATATACGATGAAATCCAGATTTTTCTCCTTCATTAGAAAACTATTATCAAATCGGTCCTGACGTTTCTTGTTTCGAAGAATTCCGACTTCAATTGCGTTCTGTATACTCAATTGAAGTTCGAATCGCCAATTTACGAACTGCATCGCTGCGGCGAGTTCGTTTTAATTATATTCATATATATGTAAACTTTTAAACTTCGTTTGAATGAAATTCAATTCCATTATGATTTTAATATATTCAAATCCATAGTTTCAATTCCATTTGAATTCCATATTCAAATCCCATAGTTAATTCTATTTCGAGTTCTATTTGAAATTCTATTTTCAAAGTTTTAATTCAAGTTCTACTTTGAAATTCTACATTTGAATTTCCTTATTCAAATCCCATTTCCAATCTCCATTTAAATTTCTATACTCAAATCTATTTTCATTCTATTAGAATTTCAAATCTCATATTAAACTTCACTTTGAATTCAAATACCATATTTAAATTTCTCTTGAATTCAAATTCTATATTTATATCCCTTGGATTTAAATTCTAGATTTATATCTCTTGAATTCCAATTCTGGATTTAAACTCCATTCTCAAATTTTGTTTGAAATTCCTATATTTAAAGTCTATTTGAATTCTCGAATATCCCAATTCCATTTGAAATTCAAATATTCAAACTCCATTTAAATTTTATTTGAAATTCTAAATGTTTCAAATTCCATTTTCTCTTATTTGAAATTCCCAATATTTCAAATTACATTTTTCTTTTATTTGAAATGCCATTTTTGAATTTCCTTTATTCCAATCCCATTTGAATTCCTTTGAATTCAAATTCTATTTCAATTCCCTTGAATTCAAATTCTACTTCAAAACTATTTGGATTTCCTATTTTGAAATCCTATTTCAATCCTACTTTGAAATCCTCCTTTCAAAGTTTACTTCTAATTCTATTTTGAAATTCCATATTCAAATTTCTACTTGAATTCCTATATTCAATTTCATGTTCAAATTCAATACTTGAATTTCTATTTCAAATCTCTATTCAAATTTCATATTTGAATTCCATTTCAAAGCTCTATTCAAATTTCATATTTGAATTCCATTTCAAAGCTCTATTCAAATTTCATATTTGAATTCTTCTTTGAAATTCTATATTTCAAATTCTATTCAATTCTTCTTTGAAATTCTATATTTCAATGTCTGTTTTCTATTTGAACTCTTATATCCAACTTCTTTAAACAAGTCTCGACTTCAATTCCCTTTGAAATCGATATTTCTATTTTCTTTTGAAGATAGATTTCTCATTCCAATTTCACACTTGTATTTCTATTTCTGAATTATCGAATGATAATTCTTTTCTCTTCATTTTATAACTTCGTTATAAAAGAACTATTTATAAACTTCGTTTATAAAGGAACTACTTGTTATATTTTTCAAAAACAAGTTTTATATTTTTATTCTATTTAAAAATTCAAATTCTATTTAAAAATAGAATTTTCCCTTTTAAAATCTCAAATATCCTTCCACGATATTTTAATTAACACTTGGCCCAGTGATATTTAAAACAATCAAATCACCCAATTTCCAATCATTTTATTTTTAACACATCATATATGAATATATGAAATCAACAAACAACAAACAGATAATATATTTTTGAGGAATCCAGTTGGATTCCTCCAACCTGTTTTCCTGCATCCACAGATGTTAGCACATAAATAATACCCATTCTGCTTCGTGGCAGAATATCGCGGTATAGAAGGTCATCCACTAATCATAGCGTGGGGCGTATAGGGTAATCATCCGCTATGAAACTGCGGGCATCCGCTAATGAGACTGCGGGAATCCAACCAACCAATCAACCCAATATATATATATATATATATATATATAGCCTAAATAACTAATATATATAAAGCAACCAGAAATCATTCACACAAGCAACAGACAATTATTTTTAATGAAATAAAAATAATTCTAAAGGTGAGTGAGATTTATTCACCGGGTATTTCTTTGCGGAATATCTTGTTGAATTCCAAATTGTTGCGGCTACGAACTTCTCGAGTTATCTCAAATAGATTTTATTTCCACCTATGATTAATCAAATCCCTATCCATCAATTTGAATTATTTAAATAAACTACCTTAGACGAATTAACTAATTATAATTAAATTAAACATTTCTAATCAATTTATTATTTATTCTATGAAGTTTTAAATCTCAAAATAAAAGAAAATTACCTTAATTTCAAATATTTCATCAGTCCAACTATTTCTGATCATCTCTTAACAGCAGTATAGCACCACCACTCCCCGACCATTTATGTTTCATTAAAATCACGGTTCGAACTTCCTCCTTTCTGGGCTGTAACCTTGGCACTGTCGCGATTCATCTCCAATGATCAGAGATTGCCAATCCCATCTCAGGTGCTTTCCCTCACCTCGGTTTGTTTCCTCCACCACTGCGGCAACAAAACATCCAAGAAACAGAACATCGACAACCCTTTTTGACCTCACCGCACCAATTTCAAGAGGTAGCTGAGGGTTTTTGAACGATCGAACTATGCTTTTGCGAAGCCGATTCAGTTCGCGATTCCCTTTTCTTGCTGCCAGGACTAAGCGCGACTATCGCGACCTCCCCTCCTTCGATTATACCGAAATCGAGCAACCAAATAAGCGTCGGACCCATTTGATTTGATTCTTGTTTTCCCCCTTTTCCCTTTGATTTATTTCAATTTTATTTTATTTGGTGGGTTGTTTCCATTTCGCGAATGACAGAAGGAAAGGGAACAGAAGAAATGAAATGGTTTGAGAATGGAGAACTAAAACCGAAGATGCTAACCCTTTTATAGACGTGAATGTGAGGCATACGTACTCGCCATTTCAAATCCTACTTTACTTTGTAACCAAGGTGGAAGACCATTTGTGCAGCTCGATGAAGGCATAGCTGTGTGACTTTATTTATGTCTGCGTTAGAAAGGAAGGTAGGTCGGCTGAAGAGAAATGGAAAAGATTTTTGATTAGATATTGTTTTAATTGAATAATTAAAATATCTCACGGCCTCTTACTTGTAATTACTGAACCGCTATTTAACACAACGATTGACGTTACCAGATTCTAGCACTATTCTGGACTTAACATCATGGGTTCTAAAATTAAATTCGATTATCTGGAGAAGATACGAATTTTAAACTGACGGTTTAAATTAAACTTGATTAAATTATTAACTTGATTTCAAACAATGAAATTTATCGATAATAAATTATCATTATTGTTCTGATTCAAATAGAATTTATATTAATCGACGGAATTATTTTGATTCAGTTTTAACTTCGATTTCAATTATATTTTGTTCTCGTATTTCGATTATTTGATCGATAATTCACTATAAAAATTCTTTTATATTGTTAATTCAATATTTAAACGATACTAAATATTTAAAATAACTGTTCGAAAAATCCGGGTCGTTACAGGTGGCATGAGTGACAGTGAAGAGATTAGAAGGGTTAGAGCAATTCAGTAAAAGGAGGAGGCTAACGCGTGCATGGGGGAGGGTATTTGTAACAACCGGCAAATTCTGAACCAATTTAAAAAATTTATTTTAGAAATTTTAATGGTTAAAATAATTTATTTTAAATAATAACGGCGAAAAATTTATTTAAATCGAAGTTAAAACGAATATATTTAATTTAATTATAAAAGGAGTTAGAAATAGCGTGGTGGTTTGAAAATTTGAATTTGAACTTTGACTAATCGTACATGATGCAAATTAAATCGGATTTTAGTGAAACCAAAAATATTAGAATCTATTTAAAAATATCTTTCCAACGAATCCAAAGAATCGATATTTCATTGCGGGAATCAAAAGTTATGCCCAGTTTAAAATTCAGAATTGTCGCTGCAGAATATTTATATATATTTTAATATTAAAAATAGCCATTTTTCAAACGACCTCCGCTTTCGATGGATCCACTTTTGTTGGAACCGGAATGTCAAATTATTGCTAGGTTTCAATTTTCATAATTTTTAGAATTAATATGTGGGCGTGGAAAAAGAAAACTTGTTTTGTCAATTTCAGTCAAATTCGATCGACTAGATAATGACCATTTTTTAAACGGTCTCGGAATTCGATGAAATTAGTCTTGTTAGAACCGTATCATCAAAACATAACTAGATATAATTTTTCTGGAATTTTTAGAGGTAGTATGTGGGCCCAGTAAATTTAAATGTATGATCAAATTTAATAATTAAATGTTTTATATTTAAATTTAAAGAAAAACCTATCGAAACAATTGAATTGGGTTACGAAACCTATTCCATTGGGTCCGGAATGGGGGTAATTATCTAGTGGCGACAGTCGTTAGGTCTCGTTTGGAGTTCGGATGGTTTAACAACGTATTTTTGAATTAAATAAATAAATAGTATAAAATACAGTATAAATACATTAGGAATACTAAACCCTAATACCGTATAGAACTGAGTCGCCATCATCTTTGTTAAATCCATGGCCACAATCACTCAAATCTTCCTCCATTAATTTCCACCGATCCACACACCAAAATCCCTCATTCCTCTTGGCTTTATCGAAGAGATTTCCCTCCTCTTTCCATCTATACGGACGATCCCTACGACCGTCGAGTAACCACCACATTCTTGTGCTCCAAACCCAGCGAGTTTCGACCGCCGCCCCTCCTCCTTGGCCAGTTCGAGCTCGCCACCAATGAAACCCCCCTACGCGCCTTGACTCCCGCCTCGAAGTGACATAACCCGATCGCCTTCTAGCTGTTCGGATTTGAAGCAAACCTAAGACCTAATTTCAAACAATAGAAATAGACGGCAGCCTTAATCTATTGATGAGGAAGAAAGCTTTTGGGAGGAAGTTAAGTTAATTTTAAATTAACTAAATTACTTAATTACAAATTTAAATTGTTCAAAGTATATATGACCGTAATTTTTTCAAACTGAATCAGAATCGGATGATTTTCGTTGCGTTGGGATCGTCTTTCCAAGATCTAGACGATGGGATCAACTAGATCTGAAACGAAGCATTTTGAAAATTCAGACAAATCAAGGTGATATTTTTTATTTTTATATAATTAATCCATTTAATTATTTTACTCGCTATGTAATGATTGTATGTATATGATTTAGATCTGCTATGTTCTGAAATTTTGGGTGATAGATCTATTGATTGGTGATGAATAATTATAGATCTGTTTGTGTTGGTTAATTAAAATAAATCATATTTTCTTTTTCAATATTTGGTGAAAAAACATAAAAATAAATCATTCTGTTATATTATTGAATTGGATTAGAATTGTTAATTCAATAAAAATAAAGCATTCTGTTATATTATTGAATTGGATTAGATTTGTCAATTGAATTAAAATAAATCACTTTGTTTATGTTATTGAATTGAGTTAGAACTCTCAATTCAATATAAAATATATCACTTTGTGTTTTGATTGATAAAAAACATCATCTTTGTTGTTGTTTCATTGTAGTATAAAAGTTACATTTTTATTTGCATTCTTAGATGCAAATAAACATCATATAAAAAGTTACATTTTTTGTTTGCAAATTTAGATGCAAATAAACATAGTATAAAAAGTTTCAATTTTTGTTTGCATTTTAGATGCAAATAAAAAATGAATTAAAAGTTGCATTTTTATTTGCATTCTTTGATGCAAATAAAAACATTGAATTAAAAGTTGTATTTTTTATTTGCATTTCTTGATGCAAATAAAACATGAATTAAAGTTATATTTTTATTTGCATTTTAGATGCAAATAAAACATGAATTAAAAGTTGCATTTTTATTTGCATTCTTTGATGCAAATAAAAACATTGAATTAAAAGTTGCATTTTTTATTTGCATTTCTTGATGCAAATAAAACATGAATTAAAGTTGTATTTTTATTTGCATTTTAGACGCAAATAAAACATGAATTAAAAGTTGCATTTTTATTTGCATTCTTTGATGCAAATAAAAACATTGAATTAAAAGTAGCATTTTTATTTGCATTTCTTGATGCAAATAAAACATGGATTAAAGTTGTATTTTTATTTGCTGTAACGACACGAATTTTACCCGACCTTAATCGATCGCTAGATCGATCAAAATCGTTCAAAACCCGCATGTGTTAACTTTGGTAATACAATACATTAGATCAATAACATCAGACTTTTATAAACATTACAATAATGTTACATCAGAGTACATCGAATAAAGAAATAATACAGCGGAAGGTAAATTACATTAAATTTAATACATTGCAGCGGAAGACTATGAATGCTCTGGACATAGCTTTAAGCTTCAATCCAGAATCCTGCTCAAGAGATAAATATCTGCAAAAAGCTACTCGGCTGCCCATATGGAAAATATGGGCACCCGAGTTTGCCAGTGAAACAAACTACAGGTCAGTCATGGGACTGGTATGAGAAATCTTAACTTAACTTATCTAATAATAAGGATAATCATAGGACCATGCCGCTAACGCGGAACGGATTTACTCCATTGGATTGCTAGTGCATATAATAAAGTAAATCGTTAAACAACACAATGCTTTTTAGAAAAATGAAACCATTATAAGACTCAAGTCCCATCACACAATGCAACGCAAACCGGAGGATAGAGTTTTACCTTATAATGGTCAAAAATGCTTGATACAATAAAAACGGATTTGATATTATTATTAGTGTTTATATGTTTTTAAAAAAACAATTTCAATCATAATGTATCAATCATAGACGGCATGGGTACCCTATATCATGTCGCCATACCAGTTCTACAATCAAAACCGATGGTGTCGTATTGGAAATTGGGTTTCCATCATGAGTCGAGGCTAGGGATCGTCCTCTCCGATTCGAGACACTCTAGCAAATGCCTCAGGATTCAGACTCTGGCGAACCCTTCGAGCGGTAGGGCCGGTCCATACCTACATTAGTGGATTAGTTATGCCTGAACACACGCTTCCCGGTTCTTTTGAACCTCCAATATGACCACTTCCGGCCTATAAATCTGAGGTACCTCATAATCCATCATCCACATAAGTAAAATGCCAGGGTTGGTTGGTCGCTGACACCACTCTAGCTAGAAAGACACGTGTGCACTCCTTACGGTCCATATGCCGTTCTTTGACTCATACCGCAGTGTGAGGCTTGCGAAGTCACGTTATACACAAAGCTACGCCTAAACAGGCTATGCTTTGATCATCAACCACAAGGCCCTGCTTTTCAACAAAAGCCTTGATCCATGCATCTTGGCATGCCACATTGTCAATCCATACCATACCATTGATTCCTTTCAATATATAACCTCTAAGCTCGTACGTCTTAGAGAAGGGTGTTAAACACCAAACGGACATATATTTATCAGAGATCAACGAATACAGCATAAAGGAATACAATGTCAGACATACCATCCATTTACAAGTCCGTTCTGGGTCTGAACGAAACCGGAGGCACCTTATTCCTCGCATATCCGAACAATCAACAAATACATCCGGACAACTACCACTGCAGCCCGTTCAAGGTAGCTACTCCAATCATGGGCGTCAGTAGTCCTCATCCATTCAATGTGAAGATTGTCGGTCTTCAATCGCCATCTTCGACATCTTCAATCGCCATCAACCTATACAACCCATGGAGTAAAACTGGTGGTACTCCATATCTAACACCCAATGTGTTACGGTAAACTTAATTACCATTTTATCATTCAAATCTAATTAAAGATTTAACTATCGCTTGGAGTAAAACTGGTGGTACTCCATTATCGTTCATTTCTTGAATTAAGTAAATTTAGTTACTTTTATCCTCATTCAATCCAATTAAAGATTTATTGAAAACTATATTTAGTCTTAATCTTCAAGAATCATTATTTAATGATTATTTAGCATTCAAGAAAAAATCTTGCCTTTAACTGGATTAAAGAACTAATGTCGCTAAAAACATCGTTCATAATAAACCCAAATCATATTTCAATTTAATATATTAAATTGAAAACTTCTCTTTAGAATATTTTGTTAAATCTTAATTAAAAGATTTATGAATTACCAATCTAAATTTCACTGTCAATCGGTTTTTAAGAACTAATGTCATTTAAAAACATTGTTCACAATCAACCCAAAAGTCAGTTTCACTTAATTTTCAATTATGTTTAATAATTGGAAATCTTATTTAAATCTTAATTTAAAAGATTTATTCTTTCTCAAATGGGTTTAAGAACAGTGTTATTTAAGACACTATTCAGGACAAACCCAACTTCTAATCTGATATTAAATATCATGCTTTGAACAGAAATTATATCGATTTATGTTCAATATCAAATTCTGAAAAGTAATGTATATCAAATCGGGAATAACGATATTTATATCGTCCAAATTCCCACAATAATATCTGTATAATCACAGAATCCAATACTAAAATAACTCGAAGATTATTTCCATTCAAATCCAATCCAATATATGTATTGGAAAATCTGGGTTTTATTAAAACCATTTAAAATCCTTTTATTTATTTTAATTACTTTATTAAATAAATAAATCACTAATTCTAATAATGATATCCTTTATCTTTATAAACTTGGAATTTTTCATCAAAAACCTTTTTAGATCATTTATTATGATTCAAAAAAATTTCTCAGAATATAACCGTTGGATTTCAAATCTTAAATACTCATTGGAAAACTCTTTTCGATATGAACCCATAGGTTCTGCTTTCAGAAGAATCCGACGGTCGGGTCTTCCGCTACGTCAAATCAAAGTTAATGGTTCGTGAACGGTCGCTGCGCGAAACGTTCTATTCAAACCATTATAAATATATAATAATAATTTCGTTGATTTCCTTTCTAAACATATTCTAAAATGTTTATAAATTCGTTTATAAAATGATTCCAACTTTTATTTCAATTTTAAATCCAAATTGAATATTCTATCTATTATTATATTAAAATAATATTATTTCCAAAATATTTATTTTGAAATTTTCTATTTTAATATTCATTATAAAATGGATAAAATAAATCGATAAACACGTTCGGGTTAAAATGGCGTTGCTATTTAAAACAGATTAAATAGCCCAATTCATTATCGTTTTGATTTATATTTTATGCTGGGCCAGACCTCCCACTTTAAACCTGCGACTTGCGGATGCTGGATATGCCTGTTGGCTCCGGGCAGACTTATCCCACAAGTTGGGCTTAACCTCGTGTCAAGGCCCGTTTCGTATTTGCGCACTTGGACCCCTCACATTAGGCCCCACATTTGTGGCTTCTGGATATGCCGGTTGGGTCTGGGCAGACTTCCACCACAAATGTAACCTAACCTCGTGTCCAAGTACAATTGTAATTTATAATTATAATTATAATTATTTCATTGGAAATAATTATTTTAAAACATCCTTTATTTTAAAATACCTTAATTTTAAAAATATCTCCTATTTTAAAATATAACTTATTAAAATATTCAATATAATAGAAATATGATCTTTTTATTAAATTGTTAAAAATACTCTGTTTCCAAATATCCAAACTTACATTTTAATTTTTAATAAAAATTGAAATTTTCGTATTATTATAATATAATAATAAAAATCTTTTCAAAATGTTCAATTCTGAAATCAATCTTTTTATTTTAACATATGACAATTAAAAATGTAATCTTTTAATTCAATCCTTTTTATGGTAACTTTTTAACAATAAAAATATAATCTTTTTAACTCAACCTTTCCATTGTAACTTTTAAGCAATAAGGATATAATATTTTTAATTGTCAATATCAAAACCATCATTTAATTACCTAATTGAATATTAGATTAAGATATTCTTTTAATCCTATATTGGAATGAGACCCAACAATTTCCATATAATTAAATTACGTGGATTTCAACGTTGCATTAATTCCATAGTAATGACAAAACATTCAAATAACAGCCAAAGTGCAATTTACAACTAAACACAAGGGTGATGTGTAGTCAAATATCAACACAAGACCCGGTTGGGGTTTCAACCAACACAAATTCGAATAATATATTATTAATTGTGCTTTTGGACGATGTGTGAAAATTTATCGTCCAATCAACATAAACAAGTCAGGAAACTTGTTATGGTTGTGTAAACATGTTTTGGAAAATTAAAAAGTAATAACATTATTATAACATGCTACAAGATTCCAATTCCAAACTTTTCACCATACAACATCCAAATCAACAATTATCCAACAAACAACAATTTCAACACAGATAATTAATTTAAATTTAATTATAAAGTAAATAACTATTCAGAAATTTGAGTGAAATAAAAGTTCTCACTCCATTTAAATGATACAAAGATGAATGTTTGGTAACATTCTATTAAATTTGACAAAATGAATGTTTATTTATTTTCTTATTCAAATTAGACAAAAATGAGTGTTTAGTGTCATTCTTTTAAATTGGAAAAGAATAAATGTTTTTGTCTACTTCCAATTAAATGACAAAGTGAATGTTAAATTTCATTCTTTCTCAATTTAGACAAAAATGAATGTTTCATTAGTGAACAATGAAACACTCCACCCTCCATTAAGGTCACTCACAAGGGACTGCCTTAACTTTGGTGGAGGTTTGTAAGTAAAAGTCACAGATAAAACGTAAGACAAATATAAACACACACACATATATATATAAGCAGCGGAAAACATCAGACTTTTATTTCATAAAATACTTGTTCATACAACACATTTCCATAATTGTCTCATAACAATTTCCAAAACATTACAACATCATTTCTGTCTTGGTTTTCAAATAAAGAAGCATAAACTGTGATTAAAACTGCATAAATCCCCATAGAGTGTGACCGACAACCATAGCCAAGGAAAGAGACTCCAAACCGTACATCAACTATCTTGAAGCTTTTAAAGAATCTGACTAAGCTGAGTTATTTCCTCCCTGTGGACCTAGGGGGGAACGGAAGAAAAGAAGACAAAAGAAATAAGGGTCAGACATAAAGCCTGGTAAGTCTAGTGACTCTTCAGTATGAGAATAAGAATAAGGGCATGATAGGTATAAACTGGAAACATGACAGTATCATAAACTAAGATAAAGTAGTTTTGAAACGAATATACTATCGCACCCCACACTATATCTTTGCACCTACTTGTATTATCTTAACTATCACCCCATGCTGGAGGTAAAGTGATCCCCTTTTCTAAAGATCGGCTCCTACTCGCATAATCATCTGTGTCTTACGGCCCCCCAGAAATTGTAGATACCTATGCTGGCCCCACCATGGGGTGTATCAAGTCCCATGGTGGCGACCCGACACAAACCTTAGAATGCATAGGTTATACTACTGGTGCCCCCAGTGCCCTGTTTGTCTGTTCCGAAGTGTGTGCACGCCCGCACTCCGTTAGGACCCACACTGTTGCACCCACCGCCGTCGCTTTGACCGCTTACAATCAGCCCAGTAATCGTGCCCCACCCTGCCTAGCTTCAGGGTACCATGATACCTAATTGGGTTACTGCAGAAATGGGTCCCTGTTACTATGGTTTTCTAGTCAAACATGCTAAGTGGTTAAGTGTCTGTATTTACCTAACCCCACCCATCAATTTCATTAACATGTTGAATTGGTTAAGTGTTTTAGTTAACTTAACCCTACCATCCTGACTTGTCTGTCCTTAGCCTTTTAAAGCACCGACCACACACATTAGACAGATATTGTTACGGTTACTGGATGTGTCGGTCGGTTCCTGACTGATTTACACTGTAACTCAGTCTAACCTCGGGTCCTTATTGGGCTCAATGCTTAATCACCCACATTGGATAGGTATTGTTGTGACTACTGGACAGCCAGGCGGGTCCGGGCAGATTTACATCACAACTCAATCCAACCTCGTGTTAAGCATATTCGTATTTTCTAAATTTACATATTTGTCTTTATTACTGAATATATGTAAATTTGTCAACAATTAAATGTTATGGCCCACATTCCAAGTTTAACATTTCTGGTATAATAATTTATACCGTTTAAATGCCACCAATTTTGCCATGTGACAAACATGCCCATTTCATATATTTTTATGTCAAGTTTTACTAATATTCCCAACGTTACCCCGTTTAAACATTAGGCTAACAATCTTAGCCTAATTTTCGTTCGCATAGTCTTTAACATATGATATTAGGCTAAAAACTTAGCCTATTTTAGCGCACACAAATAGGCATAAGGGAATTCATAAACATAAACATAACATAGGTGTAAAATTGGCATTTTTGGCATAGTCAATATGGACATCATAGGTGTGAACTTGCAAAATAGCCAACATGAATGTCATAGATGTGAACTTGCAAAATAGTCATTATACATATATGTGAATTTGCAACATAGCCTAAATCAATTTACATAGATGTGAATTTGCATTGAAATAAGGGTCTAACCAAATAGGTGTCACATGAATTAGCATATGACTTAGACAACATAAGTCTAAACTTGTTTTTGGATCTAGGCATAACATCGAACATCACTAGCACATGACAAGAATATGACATTTTCATAAATATGTATAACTTTATGACAAGGGTGTGAACTAGATCTAATCGCATATCTAATTACAACTTGAAACATGTACTAAAGTGGATCTTGACATGGATCAAATTAGAAACTTGCAACTTTTGTATAAACATAGGGGCATGTATATGAACATAACCATTTAGGCATAAAGGTTCTTGCATAAAGTATACACATGAGGTTCTAATCACAAAACAACCTATATAATCATATAAACATGAACTATACAACTTGCTTGTGATGTTGTTGTCATTCTAAAAGTACCATAGGATCAACATCAATCTTAATTATACCACAAACATCCCAATTTCATTTGCAATACAATCATTTCAATACATAGATATTAATTAACACCGTCGTTACATAATAGCACAATTCCACTTCCAATTTACATCGAATCAAATCTTAGTTTTATTCTCATCGGAAAAATCACTATACTTACAACGAACGACGAACTTGGATTCTGGATTCTGAATTTGATATGCTTTCCTTTGGGTAGACTAACGTTGTTTTGATTCGTGTTTTACTTTATTATTGGCTTGTCTCTAGGCTTTCTAACTGACGGCCACTCCTAGTTTCTTTCCAGCAGCATGACGACTTTAGTATTATATTATTTGTGTGAATTTAGGGTTAGACTTGAGTTGTATTTATAGAATTTCTATCTAATTAGAGCCGTCGATGAAGCTAGAGTGAATCCAGACCATCCATCTCAAGAGAAGCCAATCAGAAAGTGACATGTAAGCCCTAGTGACTCAGCCAAGCCTCAAAAATCAACCAGACCCTGACCAGGCCAGCCAGGGCCTGACCAACAGGTCTTTCTGGCCTGGGCGCACTTGGCAGGTGCGCCAGTGCTAAAATTGTACTGGCGCACTTCCCAAGTGCGCCAGTGCAATTTTGTTCTGGCGCACTTCCCAAGTGCGCCAGTGCATTCTGACCCGTTTCTGATTTTTCTACCCAACTTCGTTCGTCCATATCTTCTTCATACTATATTAGTTTTACGCAAACTTGGACTCTATCTCAAGCAGAATTTCGAGACGAACGCAATGGCGTAACCCATTTCCCTTGGTTTCATCATTTAGAATTAATTATACTTTAATTTGTTAAGTTACCGTTAACAGAAAATTCGGGGTGTTACATTCTCCCCTCCTTAAAGGATTTCGTCCCCGAAATCTTCAAGTTTAGGAGAACGTAAGTCCTAACATCCAATCGTCCATCTACTCAATCAACAAACACAGGCGTCCATTGTCCTTAAAAGACTTCTAATGCTTTATGATTATATGCATAGTGTGTGTATATGTCCTTAACTAATGCAAAATCAGGCGGTATACTGATCCTGCTGACCTCCTTAATGCAAATCATGTAAGTGTCATGAATCCATTATATATGCAAATTTTTCCTTACTCATAATTCTACATGAGTGTGCAACCATCAATACAAATGCGACATCCATATGACAACATATTAAGTTTCAACCACATACAAATATGAATACATATATGCATATGCAGTATGAAGTGATTGAGCCGATCTAAGACCTAGGTTGTGTATGTATATGCATCCACGAGCAACCACTAACCACCACTTGCAGCCATCAACCATAACATGTTTCAAATACATGTTTACATCCAAAGGGGTTTCTACCTAAGGATAAAAGATAATATCGAGGAGATATACCTTAAAAGATAGATACAAGCACAACTTAAGGAAAAAAGAGAGGTCAAAGATGTAACTTCAAAAAGAAAAGGGTAGGCCGCGCGTATTCGATCCTCGGTTTCCTAAGTCGCGTCTTCCTCGGCGTCGCTCCACTGAACCTTAACGAGCTTCACTTCGCGGTTGCATAGCTTTTTGATTTCAATTCCTACGATTCGAGTTGGAACTCTCCTCACAGTTGCTTCGCGTTCCACTTCGGCTTCTTCTAGAATGCTTGGCTCCACCACTTCCGCTGATTCATGTAGACATTTCCGGAGATGAGAAACGTGAAAGACGTTGTGAATTCCAACCAATCTTTCAGGCAGATCTACTATATAAGCCATTTTCCCAATCTTCTCGATGATAGGGAACGGTCCTACAAATCTTGGTGCTAGCTTTCCTGCAGATCCAAAGTGAACGACGTTCCTTAAAGGGGATACCTTAAGGAAAACCCTATCCTCAACCTCAAACTCAAGGTCGGTCCTTCTTTTGTCTGCGTAGGATTTCTGTCTGTCTTGGGCAGTCTTCATTCTCCTTCGTATCAAGTCCCCTTTTTCTGAAGTCTCTCTAATCATGTCTGGCCCAAGTATAATCTTGTCAGTGGACTCCCACCAACAAGTTGGTGATCGGCAAGGTCTTCCATACAAAGCTTCGAAGGGCGCCATACTGATGGTGGCTTGGTAACTGTTGTTATAGGCGAATTCCACTAAAGGAAGGTGATCCTCCCAAGTCCCTCCGAAGTCAAGAACGCACAGTCTTAGAAGATCTTCTAGTACTCTATTCACCCTTTCTGTCTGACCATCAGTTTGGTTGTGATAGGCCGTGCTCAAACATAACTGTGTGCCGACAGCTTCTTGCAGACTCCGCCAAAATTCGCTCGTGAAAATGGGGTCTCTGTCACTCACTATGCTGGAGGGTATTCCATGGAGTCAAAGTATTTCCTTGAGATAAAGAGAAGCTAGAGATGAGGCAGTTCTTCTACTCTTGATAGGTATAAAGTGGGAGCTTTTAGTAAGCCTATCCACTATCACCCAAATGCTAGTATTTCCTCTTCTTGACCTAGCAAACCCGTCAACGAAGTCCATTGAAATGCTATCCCACTTCCATTGCGGGACTTCCAGAGGATGAAGCAGTCCTCCAGGTTTCTTTTGTTCCGCCTTGACATGTTGGCATGTCACGCACTTAGAAACGAAATCTGCCATGTCCTTCTTCATGCCGCTCCAATAGAAAACTCTCTTTACGTCCTTGTACATGTTGTCTCCACCTGGGTGTACTGTCATCTTGGAATGATGTGCCTCCTCGAGAACCTTCTTCACTAAATCCCTAGCTTGTGGGACACATAGTCTTCCATCTCGCCTCAGCCAACCCTTATCATCGATGGAATATCTATTGAGGTGACTGGAAGTTTCACCCCTAATTAGTTTATCAATCATATCCACAAGCTGCGGGTCTTCTCGTTGTGCGGCCCCTATTGAGTCTAAAAGAGTGCGCCGTACTTCTAGGAATGCCAATAAACCAGGTATAAAATCTAAGGAGGGCCTAAAGTCAAAACCGGCTATATACTCCAAGCTTTGCCTTTCTACAAAGAGAGGGCATAAGGTCAGTTTCTTTCGGCTCAACGCGTCTGCTACTACGTTGCCTTTTCCAGGAGTATAGGAAATTTCGAAGTCATACGAGGCAAGGAACTTCATCCACCTTTGCTACCTCAAGTTAAGATCTTTCTGCGAGAAAAGATACTTCAACGATTTATGGTCAGTATATAATTCGAACTTCCCACCTAAGAGATAATGGCGCGAAGACTTAAGCACAAAGACAATGGCGGCTAACTCAAGATCGTGGGTTGGGTAGTTCTTTTCATGCACTTTCAATTGTCTTCCACCATAAGCTACTACCCTCCCTTCTTGCATCAGAACAACGCCTAGCCCCGTACCGCAAGCATCCATATATACCGTGAACATTTTGCTTCCATCTGGCAAAGTCAGAACTGGGGCTGTTGTGAGAGCCCTTTTTAATCATTGGAAAGCAAACTCGCAATCCAAATCCGAAGTGAACGCCAGATTCTTCTTTGTTAGCCATGTGAGTGGAGCTGAGATTTTCGCGAAATCCCCAATGAACTTTTGGTAAAAACCAGCTAGCCCAAGAAAGCTTCGAACTTCGGTTGCATTTCTTGGTGTCTTCCAATCTTGCACTGCCACCACTTTCGCGGGGTGCACAGCCAACCCCTCTTTGGACACTATATGCCCTAGAAATATTACTTCCTTTCTCCAAAAGTGGCACTTGGAGAATTTGGCTCTTAGCTGATGTGCACGGAGAGTATCCATGATCTCTTTCTGATGCTGAACATGTTCCTCCTCATTCTTTGAGAAGATCAAAATATCGTCTACGAAGACCACCACGAACTTATTGAGGAATTCTCTGAAAACCCTGCTCATTAGGTCTACGAAATAAGCGAGTGCGTTTGTCAAACCAAAAGGCATGCCAAGCCACTCGAAGAAACTGTATGGGGTTCTGAACGCCGTTTTATCAATGCTATCTTCAGCTACCCTTAGCTGATGGAACCCAGTAGCCAGATCAAGTTGGGAGAAGACCGACGCACCTACAAGCTGATCAAACAAATCGTCTATTTGGGGAAGCGGGTGTCTATTCTTTTTAGTCAGCTTGTTTAGCTCCATATAGTCCAAAAAAAGACGTAGTGAACCATCTGCTTTGTTGGTGAACTCCACTGGAGCAACCCATTCCGAGATACTCCTTCTTATAAACCCCTTCTCGAGAAGCTCCTTAACTTGCTTACTGAGCTCCTTTCTCTCCTTTGGAGCCATGTGTCTAACAGGCAGAGCTACGGGCTTTGCATTATCCACAAGATATATGCGGAAGTCTATTTCCCGCTTCGGAGGTAAGCCTTTCACCACTTCAAAGACATCTGGATATTCCCGGACTACCCTAACCGACTGCAAATTCTCAACAGAAGCGTCAAGCGACTCTAGATAACTAAGCATAACAGCATTCAAGGGATTACAAGAAATTTCTAGAGTGTTACCGAGCCGAGTCAAGAGCCTAACCACTCTTTTCTCACAATCAAGAATGGCACCATTGCTGGATAACCAGTCCATGCCTAGGATCAGTCCTTACCCTGAGAAGCCCAAAACAAAGGTACTACATCTAAATTCAATACTTAGAATAGAGATTTTCAAATCCAAGAAAACCATCGACAAATAAGCCGAGCCCCCAATTGGATTTGAAACAACCAAGGGATCTTCTACCATACTAGTGTCTAGGTGCAGAGGTTCTACTAAAGCAGATGAAATAAAGGAGTGTGATGCACCAGAATCAAAGAGAGTGCGAACTGGATGATCATACAGATAAACTAAGCTTTCTATAGAAATATTTCTACCTTGTTCCTGTGGAGGTGCCACCAGCGCGTGAACTTGTCCGCCTGAGGTAGATCCTGTCCTCTGTCCCTGCCCCCGCTTCTTTGGGCAGTCCATAGCCAAGTGTCCAGTCTCGCCGCAACTGAAGCAACCACCATTCATCTTCGCTTTCTTCTTTTTGCAGTCTTTTACTATATGTCCCACAATGCCACAGAAATTGCACTTTCTCTTTTCACGGGATTTGTTATTCTTCCTGCCTTTCTTGAAGTCTGTTTTCTTAGCCTGTAAACCTTCCTTCTTTTCTTCCACCTTAGTCTCTTTCTTGCCCTTGTCTTCCTCGTGTAGTAATGCCATGTCCACTAAGCTTTCCTAAGTCGCTCCCGTGGATACATGAGTCATAGCAAAGTTGTGTAGAGGCTCATTCATACCTTTGACGAAGCGAAGGGCCTTCTGTGTTGGGTGTTTACTAAATCAAGCCCAAATCTGGCCAGCTGATTAAACTGATTGACGTACTCTCTGATCGTCATACTCCCTTTCTTAAGAGTTAGGAACTTCTCCATCTGCAGACTTCTCTCAGCTTGGGAGAGGAATTTCATCTCAAATCTTGTCCTGAAGTCTTCCCATGTTTCCACTGGCCTCTCCGCATGCGTAACTTCCCACCAATAAGAAGCTTCATCCTTGAGCAACCACACTGCTTGATGTATCTTCTGCCTGTCATCAACTTCGAAGATAACGAATAAATCTTCAGTCTCTTTCAGCCAGTTCCTTGCCACCACAAATGATTCAGTTCCATAAAAGTCCTTTCCACCCATAGCCTTGAAGTCTCTACATGTCTTTGCAAAAGCATTTCCACGAGGAGGAGGAAGAGGAACCGCTGCCACTGGAGGAGGAATGTCTGCTGGGCCCGCGCCATTGGCCCTAGCTTCCAGGTACCTCCTAAACCAGCCGGGTACAGGTACTCCTTCTGGAATGTTAAGGTCTCCAGATATTCTGACACAAAAGGAAAGGTTCAAAACGAAGGATAGATAGATAGTGCATATGGCTTTTGGGGGATTATGCCTTTTAAAATGTAACGACCCAGAAAATCTGAACCAATTTAATTTTTTTAAATTGGCTAAAATAGTGGATTTTAAATATTTAAAATAAATATTTTAAATAATAGCAATGAAAACTGAGTTTGAATCGACGTTTGGAAACGAATATAATTAATTCTAATTATAAACAAGGCCTGAAATGGCGCGGTAGTTTCAAAATTTGAATACAAACTTTGACTGACTGTACCGGGTGCTAAACAAAACGGATTTGAGTGAAACCAAAAACATTTAAATTTGTTAGTGAATACCTTTCTAACAAATCTGAAAAATCGAAGTTTCATAGCGGAAAGCAAAAGTTATGGCCAAATGAATTTTCAGAAAGGTCGCTATGGAATTTATATAGCCCGTGAAATTGGCCATTTTGCAAACGACCTCGGAATTCGACAAAACCACTTTTGTTGGATCCGGGATGTGAAGTTATTACTAGATTTCAAATTTCATAATTTTTGAAGCCAGTATGTGAGCGTGGAAAAGGAAAATGAGTTTTGGTCAATTACAGTTAAATTGGATCGACCAGAAATGGGCCATTTTTCAAACGGTCTCAGAATTCGACGAAACTAGTTTTTTTGGGACCGTATCGTCAAAACATAGCTAGATTTATTTTTTTGGAATTTTTCGAATCAGTTTGTGGCCCTGGCAAATTGAAATGTACGTTCAAATCGAATATTGAATGTTATATATTTTAAATTGAATGAAAACTGACTGAAACAGTCGAATGGGCCTACGAAACATATCCCATTGTGTTCGGAATGGGGGTAAAATGCTAGGGACGACAGTCGTTGGGTTTGGATTGGAGGTCGTGTCAGAAAACCCCTTTTTAAAACCATCGGCCAATAGAATTTTTCTTTCATTAATTTAAAAATATAAAAAAACCAAAAAAACCCGATATCCTTCAGCGACGAACGACGACCATCTTTCAAACTTCCCCCTCCTCTTTCCGGCGAAACCACGCCTCGATAGACCTCCCTCCAGTTGAACTTTTTAAAGTACTCTCCCCCCTCTTCCCATGCATACCTGGTTTGTCCTCCACCGTGCCCTGTAGAGCGAGATCAAGCGCCTCAAAGGCGGCAACTTCATTTCGCCACCACCTGTTCATCTGGGCATCGAACTGGGCACCAGTGGTGGCGCTGGAAAGCCCTCTCCAAACTCGAGATCGTGGCACAAGCCGATCGTCATATAGTTGCATGGATTGAACGAAAATCGAAAACCTAGTTTCGAACCAAACTGTGAAGGTACGTCTTTGTTTAATTTCAACTGTTTTAACACCTTTAAACCGTTGCAAACTTTGAAAAATCATATCTTTTTCATTTCTGGATGAAATTCGATGAAACAGGAAACATCGTGATCGTGTGGACGTCTTCTACATTCTAGAAGAGACCGCATATTTTTCCGAGCCTTCTGCTATTTTTGGTGGAGTGGAACCCAATGTGAGATTCTAATTTATAAACGATATGGAAAACGATGATGTATAAATTATATAGTCGATGTATGAGTTATATAAGCGTTGTACACCTCATGTATAAGCATTTATAAGTTGCACGTTCGATGTATAAGTTATATATGCATTGTAAAAATTATATATGTGTTGAAATAGAAGTGAAATGTTATATATATATATATATACACGCCCCTCATCCACAAACCATGGACGATATTTATTGGTTGTGATTGATGTGAAAATTAATTGATAGCGAATGGCTAGATGGAATTGTTTGTGGTTGAAAAATACCCGTTTGTGGTTGAGAAATATTTAGTTGAAAACACATAGGATTAGTTTGTGGAAATGAAAAAAATATACATGCCGCCTGTGTGCGAACTAGATGCATGAATCCCCATTGTCAAAAACCGCGAGGTTTTAAGGTAGAGCGAGGAGCCGTACTAGGGACGGTCCCGGTTTTAACTACCCTGCCGTTATGCTGCCGAAATTTTGAATAATATTCATGTGTTAGAATTATTTTCATTTGTTGAAACTATATTTATTCGTTGAATAGAAAGCCTTCATGTGTTGAATCGATATTCATTCGTTGGATAGAAATTCATGTGTTGAATGGCGTTCGTGTTTTAAATATAAAAATCACCTTTTTATCTATATACACAAACTATAGAAAACCTTCATGTGTTGAATCGAAATTCATTCGTTGAATTGAAATTCATGTGTTGAATGGTATTCATATTTTAAAATAAATTGTTTTATAATAGAAATCCTATTTTTATTACCTATATGAACTATATAAAATAACCTCGTTTTAAAATAAATTGTTTTATAATAAAAATCCTATTCTTATTACCTATATGAACTATATAAAATAATATCGTTTTAAAATAAATTGTTTTATAATAAAAATCATACTTTTATTACCTATATGAACTATATAAAATAATAGTGTTTTGAAATGAATTGTTTTACAATAAAAAATCACAATTTTATTATATAAATGAATTGCTAAAAATAGTGAGGTGTTGAAATAGAAGACAGTTAGATAAAAATATCATTTTTATCAAATGTATGAAAAGAATATAGTTTTGAAATCGAAGAATCGATATATATATAAATAGAATTGAAATATATCGAATAACGAAGCTGCAGTTCGTATTTTGAAACCGTGATTTCAAACGATTAGTGCGGGAGATCCGACCGTCGGATTTTCCTGAAATTGCAACCGTTGGGTTCGCTTTGGAAATATCTTTCCAACGGCACCAACTTTGTAAAAATCCAACGGTTTGATTGTCTAGAATGTTTAATTCAAATCTGAAGAAAAGCAGTGCCAGAATCGATTATATTTATATATATATATATACATATAATTATATTAAATTGAATAACGACGCTGCAGTTCGTATTTTGAAATCGAAACTTCAAACGATTGTACCGGGAGATCCGACCGTCGGATTTTCCCGAAACTGGAACCGTTGGATTCGTTTTGAAAAGATCTTTCTAATGATGTAAATTTTGTGAAGATCCAACGGTTAGATTTTCAGATATGTGTAAATCAAATCTGAAGAAAAACAGCGCCACGGCTGCGTTATGGCCCGAAGCGTCGTTTTGAATAAATTGGCTATTTTAAAATAAATAAAAATAGCGATAAATCGTTATAAAATATTATAAACGATATGGATGTGAAATTTAGAAACTAACTGAAGGTTGTCTAAGTCGAATGGTTTCTTGGGTATTGATCTGATGTTGGTTTCGGCCTTCGGGGTTAATATTTGGGAAATCGTTCTCTTACTGATTGACGGTTAGTGACTAATGAATTGAAATGATGCGTATGTATGTTAGTGTTGCGCTTGTTTATTATATACGCGAGTTGCTCAGAAAGACCGGGTTTATCCCATTCTGAATAACTGAATCGACGATAAGAAGTCGAAGATAAAGACTGGGGTTGAAGACCGATCTTCACCTCGTTTGGATGGTAACTGAGGTCCTGATTGGGAGGCATCCCGAAATATGGATAATGAGTGGTGATCGTCCATACATACGTGGGAATCGATGGATATGCGAGGTATTTAGCGCCTCTGGTTTCGTTCAGACCCAGAATGGATTTGCAAATAGATTGTTTGTCTGACATTGGAATTCATTCTGTGCGATTGATAACCATCAGTTGCATGGTGTGAATTGCCGGTGTGGCATGCTGAGATGCAGTGATCAGGGCTTCTATTGAAAAGCAAAGTCTTGTGACTGATGATCAAAGCACCGCCTGTGTGGCGTAGCTTTGTGTATAACGTGAATTCGCGAGCCTCACACCCCGGTAGGAACCAGAAACGGGAGAAGGACCTCAGGGAGGGCATGCGTTTCCTTCTAGCTAGGAGTTGTGTCGGTGTTTTTACATGGCCTGACATTTTACTTATGTGGATGATGGATTGCGAGGAGTCATTCGTTGGCTCATTGACGCCCTATAGGGCGGGGAAACGCAGTGTTCAGGAATTTTAATCCACATCGGTGGACCGACCCTGTCGCTCCAAAGGCTTGACTAAGTACTTGCCTGAGACACGGGCTAGAGCGTCTCGAAGTCGGTAAGGACTATCTTTTGCCTTGGTTCATGACGGAAATCCAATTTCCAAATACATGACTGTGCGGTTTTGATTGTATACCTATATATGGCGACATAGTGGTATGGGGCATTAATGCCGTCTATGATTGATACTTATGATTTGAAATTGCTTTTGAAATATACAAACACTAGTAGTAATATCAAATGATTTTGTTTTATTCGTAGCAAGCATATTTTGGCCATTATCAGGTAAAAACTCTATCCTCCGGTTTGCGTTGCATTGTGTGATGGAAACTGAGTCTTATAATGGCTTCATTTTTATAAAAAGCATTGTGATGTTTAAAAGAATGATTTGTTTTAAAGCACTGGCAATCGAATGGAGTAAACCCGTTCCACGAAAGTGGCATGGTCCTGTGATTAGCCATATTTGAAATGTGTTAAGTAGATTTCTCATACCAGTCCCATGACTGACTCGTAGTTTGTTTCACTTTCAAACTCGGGTGCCCCTTTTTCTACACGGGCAGCCTTGTATTCAGGTTTAGCAGGCTTTATCCGGATAGCTGGAACTGAAGATGGATTCTATTATTTATCTCTTTTTATGCTGTTCAGCTCCTATTGTACATTATGTTTGTTTTCCGCTGCAGACATTTATGTATATCTGAACTGTATTTGTACTAAGTATGATCCTGTATACTGTGTAACTCCGATGATTACGTTTATCCAGTGTATTCTATTGTACCTTATCTGGTGTATTTATTTAATTCTGTTCTGCTATTATATTTTTCTGTGTTATATTCCAAGGATTACCCTTGCCACCGTCAGTACGGGGTTTGGGGTCGTCTCATTTGGTATCAGAGCTTTGGTTAAGCTTAGTTCTGGAATATAACATATTAACGAACTCGTCAGAAATAGAACCCGTAGTGTTCTAGGATGGGTAACTCATTACAGATAGGATCAGTAATATCCTAGTATGAGTAAAGCAGAATGAAATTACACCTCGATAGACACATTTACATTTGAAGTATGTGTTTCTATATTTTAAAATATCTTTTATGTGACTTGACACTTGATCTGCTGTTTGCAGAAGTACTAGAAAATGAGTGTCAGAAATATAAGAAATGCAGAACCAGATCTAGATGCTCTATTTAAGAGATATCGAAATCTGGGTGGAGCACAATTCTCGGGCAATGAATCTATTAATCAAACTCAAGCTTGGTTGAGCTCAGCAGAAAGAATATTTGAGCGTTTCCAGTTGAGAGATGATCAGAAAAGATTAGTAGCATCTTGGGCGCTCAAAGAAGAAGCTTTAATCTGGTGGGAAACAATCATCAAAGATAATCCAGAAGGTGATATCACCTGGGATAGATTCAAAGAGATTTTCCTAGGAAGATTTACTCCTCCTGAAGTGATTGAGCGATTATGTGATGAATTCTCTTATTTGATACAAGGAGATATGACCATTCCTGGATATCATAAGAAATTCAACGAACTTTCTCACTTTGCTCCTCATCTGATTCAAGATCCAAAGAGGAAGAACCTGAGATTTATTCATGGCCTGCAAAGGAGATATTAGAATAGTGTGATGAGGAATGTGAAGCTTCCTTTTTCAGAAATGATATACATGGCTTATCAGTATGAAGATCTCCATAAGAAAGGTATGTTGCGGGACGAAGAGGAAGCCAGTTCTAGTAACAAAGAGGAGTCTGTGATTGATAGTCCAGAGGTCAGCAAGAAGCCCAAAGCAAATCGAAAAAGGGCTGAATTTGAGAAAGGACAAGTAACGACTGCCATATCCAGTAACTGCAAGAAGCCAGGGCATTTGGCGATAAACTGCGGACCTTTAAAGAAACGAATCAAGAGTGGATCTAAGCCCACTAAGAAACAAAAGAACCCACATGGGGAAAGAAGATGCCATAAGTGCCGCCAAACAGGTCATATTGCACGGGAGTGCCAACTCTCAAAGAAATCTGAAACAGTAAATATAAATGAAGTAACAGAAGCTTCTGAGCCCTCAGCCAGTCAAGAAAGGGCTGATGTTTTAGAAGGCACGCTTAATGTCAAAAACATTCCAGTTAAAGTGCTTTTTGATACAGGCGCGTCACGAAGCTTCATTGCCAAAAATGTTGCTAAGAAGTTGGATTTGAATTTGAAGAAGCTCAAAGAACCAATGACTGTCCAAAATCTGGTTGGGGTTTCCATCGATCTCAGTTGGGTTTGTGGGGTGCCTGTCTCTTTTTCCTGTTATAAATTCCCTACTATTTCTATCGTCATGAATTTTACGGAATTCGATCTTATTCTGGGATTGGGTTGGCTAACCAAATATGAAGCTGAGGTTAGGTGTGCTGAGAGAATTGTTAAGGCAAAGGCCCAATCAGGGAATTATATAACCATACCATGTGAAGGCCCGAATTTAAATAGAAAGGACTTTTGGTCGGCTCTAAATGTTTCTCCAGCCCAAATAGAAAATATCCCTGAAGTCACAGAGAATATTCCCGACCTAGTGAAAGATATTCCTGTCGTCAAGAACTATGCGGATGTGTTCGAAGAAGTTGTTCGCTTACCTCCGCAAAGAGAAATTGATTTCAAAATTACTTTAATTCCGAATGCAAGGCCGGTAGTTCACGCTATTCGAAGAATGTCCTTGAAAGAGAAAGAGGAATTAGACAATCAAACATGACAGCTCATATGGAAGGGTCTGATCAGGCATAGTTTCTCTGATTGGGGAGCAGCAGTGGTGTTTGTCCCAAAATCTGACGGTACTCTACGGCTATGTGTGGATTATCGTGATTTGAACAAGCAGACAATAAAGAACAAATATCCATTGCCGCGAATCGATGATTTATTGGATCGTCTGAATGGAGCACAAGTATTTTCAAGGATGGACCTAGCTACAGGCTTCCATCAGCTTCAAATTGCGAAGAGTGTGTTCCAATGACAGCATTTAGAGGTCCAGACTAATTCTACAAGTGGTTAGTAATGCCGTTCGGCTTATGTAACGCTCCAGCTTACTTCGTGGATTTGATGAATAGAGTGTTCAGAGGGGTTTTGAATAAATTTGTTCTGGTTTTTATTGACGATATTCTAATCTTCTCTAAATCAAAGGCCGAACATGAAAAACATTTGGAACAGGTTCTGGAAATCCTCATAAGGAATGTGTTAAAAGCAAAATTTTCCAAATGTATATTCTGGCAAGAAGAAGTCAAATTTCTAGGCCACGTCGTGTCTAAAGAAGGAATTGCTGTGGATCCAAGTAAGATCACTGCTATTCAGAATTGGAAGCAGCCCAGTACTCCTACAGAAGTCCGCAGTTTTCTTGGATTGGCTAGTTATTACCGGAAGTTCGTTAAAAACTTTTCGAAGATATCTGTTCACTTAACGAAGCTTACAAAGAAGCACTCTAAATTCAAATGGACTCCAGAAAGTGAGGAGGCTTTTGAAGAGCTAAAGTTAAGATTAACGACTGCTCCAGTGTTAACCATTATCGACGGCAATCAGGATTTAAAAGTCTGGATAGATGCCTCTAGAGAAGGCCTTGGAGCAGTGTTAATGCAAAGAGGTCAAGTGATTGCTTATGCTAGCCGTCAGCTGAAGCTGCATGAGAAAAACTACGTAACTCATGATCCTGAGTTATTGGCTATAGTATCCACCTTGAAAATCTGGAGACACTATCTTCTGGGTGAGAGATTTGAACTGTTTACAGATCACCAGTCGTTAAAGTATCTATTCACCCAGAAAGACTTGAATCTGAGGCAGCAACGTTGGCTAGAGTTCCTTGCAGCATACGATTTTGAGATTATATACACTCCAGGGAAAGCCAATGTCGTGGCCGATGCGTTAAGCCGAAAGAATGTAATGATCGCCATCTTTATTATTACGACTTCCTTGATTGACAAAATATCTATTCTTCAGAAGGAGGATAACTTTATTAAGGATATGATCAGAAGGATTCAGAAAGGCGAACCCTCGTGTTTTCAAATAGATAACGACGGAATCCTGAGATTGAAAGGAAGGATTTGTGTTCCTGGCATCCCCGAGCTAAAAAGGGAAGTGTTAGAGGAGTGTCACAGGTCCAAGCTGAGTATCCATCCTGGTGTGGACAAAATGTACAACGATCTCAAGTGAACATTCTGGTGGAAGGCTATGAAAAGAGACATTTCAATATATGTTAGCCGATGCCCTACTTGCCAGCTAGTCAAAAGCGACCAACAGAAACTGGCTGGATTATTGCAACCGCTAGACGTTCCTGGTTGGAAGTGGGAACATATTTCCATGGACTTCATTGATGGTTTGCCTAGAACCAGAAAAGGAAATGATAGTATTTGGGTGATCGTAGATCGCTTCACGAAGACCGCCCATTTCATACATGTCAGATCAAACAGAACTGCTTAGAGTCTGGCGTAGATATACTTCAAGGAAATTGTTAGACTACACGGAGTGCCTATCAGTATAGTGAGTGATAGAGATCCAATATTCACTAGAAAATTCTGGGAGGCATTTCAAGTAGAGCTGGGAACAAAACTGAACTTGAGCACCGCCTATCATCCTCAGACAGATGGTCAGACTGAGAGGGTGAATCGTATTTTAGAAGATCTATTACGGGCTTGTGTTCTAGATTTTGGTGGATCATGGGAAGACCATCTGCATTTGGCTAAATTCTCATATAATAACAACTACCAGGCGAGCCTGACATTGTCGCCATTCAAAGCACTGTACGGTAGACCGTGCCGATCTCCTTCTTGTTGGGTCGAACCCGGTAATAGACTTGTGTTGGGGCCAGATATGATCCGAGAAGCTACCGACAAAGTCGACTTTATTAAGAAGCGATTACTCGCCGCTCAAAGCCGATAGAAGAGCTATACCGACAAGAGAAGAAGAGATATATCATTTGCTGTTGGCGACTATGTATATCTGGAAGTATCGCCGATGAGAGGAGTTATCCGGTTCGGTAAAACTGGGAAGTTGGCACCCAAATTCATTGCTCCGTTTCCTATTCTGGAACGGATCGGGACTCTCGCATATAGGGTTAAATTGCCAGATTGGTTGCCTGGAGTGCATGATGTATTTCACATATCTCAACTTCGAAAGCACGTTCATGATCCAGACTTGATCGTGGAAGAAGCATCTCAACAGGATATTGAAATTACTCCAGAATTAGCTGTGAGAAGAGAGCCGCTAAAGATCATTGGTAAAGAAACCAAAGAGCCGAGGAATAAGAAAGTTCACTTAGTCAAAGTGCAATGGAGCGGAGATCCGCGAGATTGTACTTGGGAAACTGAGGAGAGCATTCAGAAAGCCAATCCTAAGTGTCGAGTAGATATCTCTGATTGACTCCGGTGCAAGGTACATTTACCATACTTTGCATTACCAATTAGTTCTCTACTTTGTTGTTATTTTCTTTCCATGGATGTGCACTTTTAATTCTATAGTCTGCTTAATTTAAAAAAAAAAGAGTGTATGAATTAATTTGCATGATTTTGAAAAGTTAAAAACAAATTGGATTGTTGTTTGTTTTGTGTGATAGTAGATTTGATTAATTAAATTATTAAAACGATAGTTAATTTAATCAATAATAGAATAATGGTAGAATTCATTCGACTAAATCACACATTGAACTGATTTAAAAATAGATAGAAATATATACATGTGCATATATATGTTTGAACAGGTAATTGGATAGTTGTTGAGTAAAGAAATTATTTGCATGCCCGACAAATAGGTAAACCTTAATGAGTTGGACGCGAAATATTATTATATCAACTCCTGTGAATGCCATTGGATGCGGAGTGCTGGTTATTCTGTGTGTAATAATAAATGTCGCCATAGGATAGTAACAATTAATTTTGAACTACATTACATGGCATATTTCTGAAGATAGGCATACTTCATCATATACCACATATGCATTTGGAGCTTGTGTGACGAGGTGGAAGATTTACCATACGAGCGAGAGGCTTGTATGGCGATGACTATATTTTACAGGTTGAACTGATGACTGATATGGACTATTTAAATTGTAACGATAAATTTGCCAAATTAATAAAAACCCCACACGGGTCTGGAGTTGACAATAATCACGTCTCTCTAGTCATTAGATACGGCACATGGACTATTTATTTCCCACACGGGACGAGGTGACGAGGATTTATCCTCTGGAGCAATTAAAATACACACTCCCTCAGGCTTTGACAGGGTGACGAGAATTTATTCTCTGGAGTTATTATCTATACACGCTCCCCTGTAAACACCAGATTATATCACTATAAATATGTGTATGCTTATTAGGATTTATTGGGTACCTAATACGGCCTAATAAATTTCCAAACCTCTCCCCGTACAAAGAAAGTTATTGCGAAATTTTTCGAAAATTCCGGGTGTTAGCCAAATTTTTGAAGAATTTGAAAATTCTCAGAAACTGAAAATTTGGCGAATGGAAGCCAGATTGAACGTAGAGTTGATTAATCAAACCACTTTCGACTTTGTTCCTTTTCTGGGACGAAAAGTTTTAAGTGGGGGAGATTGTAACGACCCGGAAAATCTGAACCAATTTAAAAATTTTAAATTGTCTAAAATAGTTGATTTTAAATATTTAAAATAAATATTTTAAATAATAGCAATGAAAACTGAGTTTAAATCGACGTTTGAAAACAAATATAATTAATTCTAATTATAAACAAGGCTTGAAATGGCGCGGTAGTTTCAAAATTCGAATTCAAAATTTGACTGACTGTACCGGGTGCAAAACAAAACGGATTTGAGTGAAACCAAAAATATTTAAATCTGTTAGTGAATACCTTTCTAACGAATCTGAAAAATCGAAGTTTCATACCGGAAAGCAAAAGTTATGGCCAAATGAATTTTCAGAAAGGTTGCTATGGAATTTATATAGCCCGTGAAATTGGCCATTTTGCAAACGACCTCGGAATTCGACGAAACCACTTTTATTGGATCCGGGATGTGAAGTTATTGCTAGGTTTCAAATTTCATAATTTTTGAAGCTAGTATGTGAGCGTGGCAAAGGAAAATGAGTTTTGGTCAATTACAGTTAAATTGGATTGACCAGAAATGGGCCATTTTTCAAACGGTCTCAGAATTCAACGAAACTAGTTTTGTTGGAACCGTATCGTCAAAACATAGCTAGATTTATTTTTCTGGAATTTTTCGAATCAGTTTGTGGCCCTGGCAAATTGAAATGTACATTCAATTCGAATATTGAATGTTATATATTTTAAATTGAATGAAAACTGACTGAAACAGTCGAATGGGCCTACGAAACATATCCCATTGTGTTCGGAATGAGGGTAAAATGCTAGGGATGACAGCCGTTGGGTTTGGATTGGAGGTCGTGTCAGAAAACCCCTTTTTAAAACCATCGGCCAATAGAATTTTTTCTTTCATTAATTTAAAAATATAAAAAAACCAAAAAAACCCGATATCCTTCAGCGACGAACGGCGGCCAGTGTTCAAACTTCCCCTCCTCTTTCCGGCGAAACCACGCCTCGATAGACCTCCCTCCAGTTGAACTTTTTAAAGTACTCTCCCCCCTCTTCCCATCCATACCTGGTTTCTCCTCCACCGTGCCCTGTAGAGCGAGATCGAGCGCCTCAAAGGCGGCAACTTCATTTCGCCGCTGCCTGTTCATCTGGGCGTCGAACTGACCACCAGTGGTGGCGCTGGAAAGCCCTCTCCAAGCTCGAGATTGTGGCATAGGCCGATCGTCATATAGTTGCACGGATTGAACGAAAATCAAAAACCTAGTTTCGAACCAAACTGTGAAGGTACGGCTTTGTTTAATTTCAACTGTTTTAACACCTTTAAACCGTTGCAAACTTTGAAAAATCATATCTTTTTCATTTCTTGACGAAATTCGATGAAACAGGAAACATCGTGACCGTGTGGACGTCTTCTACATTCTAGAAGAGACCACATATTTTTCTGAGCCTTCTACTATTTTTGGTGGAGTGGAACACAATGTGAGATTTCTAATTTATAAACGATATGGAAAACGACGATGTATAAATTATATAGTCGATGTATGAGTTATATAAGCGTTGTACACCTCATGTATAAGCGTTGTATAAGTTGTACGTTCGATGTATAAGTTATATATGCGTTGTAAAAATTATATATGTGTTGAAATAGAAGTGAAATGCTATATATATATATATATATATATATATATATATATATATATATACACGCCCCTCGTCCACAAACCATGGACGATATTTATTGGTTGTGATTGGTGTGAAAATTGATTGATAGCGAATGGTTGGTTGGAATTGTTTGTGGTTGATATTGATTGATTGTGGCTGAAAAATACCCGTTTGTGGTTGAGAAATATTTGGTTGAAACCACATAGGATTAGTTTGTGGAAATGAAAAAAATATACATGCCGCCTGCGTGCAAACTAGATGCATGAATCCCCATTGTCAAAAACCGCGAGGTTTTAAGGTAGAGCGAGAAGCCGTACTAGGGACGGTCCCGGTTTTAACTACCCTGCCGTTATGCTGCCGAAATTTTGAATAATATTCATGTGTTAGAATTATTTTCATTTGTTGAAACTATATTTATTCGTTGAATAGAAAACCTTCTTGTGTTGAATCGATATTCATGTGTAGAATGGCGTTCGTGTTTTAAATATAAAAATCACCTTTTTATCTATATACACAAACTATAGAAAACCTTCATGTGTTGAATCGAAATTCATTCGTTGAATTGAAATTCATGTGTTGAATGGTATTCGTATTTTAAAATAAATTGTTTTATAATAAAATCCTATTTTTATTACCTATATGAACTATATAAAATAATCTCGTTTTAAAATAAATTGTTTTATAATAAAAATCCTATTCTTATTACCTATATGAACTATATAAAATAATCTCGTTTTAAAATAAATTGTTTTATAATAAAAACCATACTTTTATTACCTATATGAACTATATAAAATAATAGTGTTTTGAAATGAATTGTTTTACAATAAAAAATCACATTTTTATTATATAAATGAATTGTTAAAAATAGTGAGGTGTTGAAATAGAAGACAGTTAGATAAAAATATCATTTTTATCAAATGTACGAAAAGAATATTGTTTTGAAATCGAAGAATCAATATATATATATATATATATATATATATATATATATATATATATATAAATAGAATTGAAATATATCGAATTACGAAGCTGCAGTTCGTATTTTGAAACCGTGATTTCAAATGATTAGTGCGGGTGATCCGACCATCGGATTTTCCTGAAATAGCAACTGTTGGGTTCGCTTTGGAAATATCTTTCCAACGGCACCAACTTTGTAAAAATCCAACGGTTTGATTGTCTGGAATGTTTAATTCAAATCTGAAGAAAAACAGCGCCAGAATCGATTATATTTATATATATAAATCTAATTATATTAAATCGAATAACGACGCTGCAGTTCATATTTTGAAATCGAAATTCAAACGATTGTACCGGGAGATCCGACCGTCGGATTTTCCCGAAACTGGAACCGTTGGATTTGTTTTGAAAAGATCTTTCTAATGATGTAAATTTTGTGAAGATCCAACGGTTAGATTTTCAGATATGTGTAAATCAAATCTGAAGAAAAACAGCGCCACAGCCGCGTTATGGCCCGAAGCGTTGTTTTGAATAAATTGGCTATTTTAAAATAAATAAAAGTAGCGATAAATCGTTATAAAATATTATAAACGATATGGATGTGAAATTCAGAAACTAACTGAAGGTTGGCTAAGTCGAATGGTTTCTTGGGTATTGATCTGATGTTGGTTTCGGCCTTCGGGGTTAATATTTGGGAAATCGTTCTCTTACTGATTGACGGTTAGTGACTAATGAATTGAAATGATGCGTATGTATGTTAGTGTTGCACTTGTTTATTATATACGCGAGTTGCTCAGAAAGACCGGGTTTATCCCATTCTGAATAACTGAATCGACGATAAGAAGTCAAAGATGAAGACTGGGCTTGAAGACCGATCTTCACCTCGTTTGGATGGTAACTGAGGTCCTGATTGGGAGGCATCACGAAATATGGATAATGAGTGGTAATCGTCCAGACGTACGTGGGAATCGATGGATATGCGAGGTATTTAGTGCCTCCGGTTTCGTTCAGACCCAGAACGGACTTGCAAATGGATTGTGTGTCTGACATTGGAATTCATTCTGTGCGATTGATAACCATCAGTTACATGGTGTGAATTGCCGGTGTGGCATGCTGAGATGCAGTGATCAGGGCTTCTGTTGAAAAGCGAAGTCTTGTGACTGATGATCAAAGCACCGCCTGCGTGGCGTAGCTTTGTGTATAACGTGAATTCGCGAGCCTCACACCCCGGTAGGAACAAGAAACGGGAGAAGGACCTCAGGGAGGGCACGCGTTTCCTTCTAGCTAGGAGTTGTGTCGGTGTTTTTACACGGCCTGACATTTTACTTATGTGGATGATGGATTGCGAGGCGCCTCGGTTATATCGGTCGATCTGGGACCGATGGAGTCATTCGTTGGCTCATTGACGCCCCATAGGGCCGGGAAATGCAGTGTTCTGGAATTTTAATCTACATCGGTGGACCGGCCCTGTCGCTCCAAAGGCTTGACTGAGTACTTGCCTGAGACACGGGCTAGAGCGTCTCGAAGTCGGTAAGGACTATCTTTTGCCTTGGTTCATGACGGAAATCCAATTTCCAAATACGTGACTGTGCAGTTTTGATTGTATACCTATATATGGCGACATAGTGGTATGGGGCATTAATGTCGTCTATGATTGATACTTATGACTTGAAATTGCTTTTGAAATATACAAACACTAGTAATAATATCAAATGCTTTTGTTTTATTCGTATCAAGCATATTTTGGCACTTATAAGGTAAAAACTCTATCCTCCGGTTTGCGTTGCATTGTGTGATGGGAACTGAGTCTTATAATGGCTTCATTTTTATAAAAAGCGTTGCGATGTTTAAAAGAATGATTTGTTTTAAAGAACTGGCAATCAAATGGAGTAAACCCATTCCACGAAAGTGGCGTGGTCCCGTGATTAGCCATATTTGAAACGTGTTAAGTAGATTTCTCATACCAGTCCCATGACTGACTCATAGTTTGTTTCACTTTCAAACTCGGGTGCCCCTTTTTCTATACGGGCAGCCTTGTATTCAGGTTTAGCAGGCTTTATCCGGATAGCTGGAGCTGAAGATGGATTCTATTATTTATCTCTTTTTATGTTGTTCAGCTCCTATTGTACATTATGTTTGTTTTCCGCTGTAGACATTTATGTATATCTGAACAGTATTTGTACTAAGTATGATCCTGTATACTGTGTAACTCTGATGATTGCGTTTATCCAGTGTATTCTATTGTACCTTATCTGGTGTATTTATTTAATTCTGTTCTGCTATTATCTGTTTCTATGTTATATTCCAAGGATTACCCTTGCCACCGTCAGTACGGGGTTTGGGGTCGTCTCATAAAATATCAAAAACTTTTCTTGAAAATGCTTCTTTAAACTTCTTTTTGAAAATAGTTTCAAAATTTTTTATCTACTCTGGTAAATCTATGCTCTGATACCAAGTGAAACACCCCACCCTCCATTAAGGTCACTCACAAGGGACTGCCATAACTTTGGTGGAGGTTTGTAAGTAAAAGTCACAGATAAAACGCAAGACAGATATAAACACACACACATATATATAAGCAGCGGAAAACATCAGACTTTTTGTAATAACCCGGAAAATCTGGGCCAGTTTAAAATTTTTATTTTGGCAATTTTAACGAAGTTTGATTATTTAAAATGAATTATTTTAAATAATATCGACGAGAAATTTACTTTGAATATAATTCGAACGTATATGTTATATACGTCGTCGTTAGAATATAAATATTTATATATAATTATAAAAGGAATTGAAAATGGCGTGGTAGTTCGATAATTCGATTTCAAACTTCAATTGAATGTACCGGGTGCAAAACAATCCGGATTTTAGTGAAACAAAAAATGATAGGATCTAATTGATAATATCTTTCTATCGAATTCGAAAAATCAAGATTTCATATCGGGAATCAAAAGATATGTCCAGTTGAAAATTCTGAATAGTCGCTATGGAATTCAGGCCCTTAAAAATGGACATTTTGCAAACGACCTCGGATTTCGACGAAACCAGTTTTGTTGGGTCCGTGATGTCGAGTTATTGCTAGGTTTCAAATTTCATAATTTTTCGAATCAGTTTGTGAGCGTGGCAAAGGAAAACGCGTTTGACCAGTTTCAGTTGATTTTAATCGACTGGAAAATGGCCATCTTTCCAACGGCCTCAGAATTCGACGAAACTAGTTTTGTTAGGACCGTATCGTCGATACGAAGCTAGAAAATATTTTTCTGGAATTTTTCTAGTTAGTATGTGACCCCGGTAATTCGAAATGTACGTTTAAAATTCAATATAGTGATTTAAATGTAAATTTAACGGAAACTAATTCAAACGATCGAATCAACATATGATACATATCCCATTGTGTTCGGAATGGGGGTGGAACGCCATGGACGATAGGCGGTGGGCCTCGTTTAGAGGTCGTTTGTGAAAGTCAACTTTTTGCGATTAAAATAATTAAAAAAAAACCTCTTTTCTCTTATCTTCTGCCCCCCCCCCCCGATTTAATTAGAACTCGATTCAAAAAGAAAAAAAAAAGAGAGAGAGAAAGGGGAACGGAGCGAGCGGAGGGAGCCGCCGCCCCTGGCACTGCACCGCCGGAGGTAGGCGATCGCGCCACCCCTCCCTCACCTTCTCTCCCTCCTCCGATCTATCAGCCTCCAGCACCGATACCCCCCCCCTTCGATTGAATCCCGCCCAAACCCACGACACAGACCCCCCTTCGAGCCGCCAGCCACCGCAGGCCCCACCTCCGACCTCCGAGCGCCCTCCGAGCGCCAGAGTCCCCCCCCGACCTCGGCAGCGCTGCAGAAATTCTGCCCCCCCCTCTGTAAGTTTAAAACTGTTTTTTTTAAGTTGCATAAAAACTGATTTATATAGATTTTAAAAACTGATTTATATAGATTTTAAAAACTGATTTATATAGCTTAGAAAAAAGTTTTTCAGATTTTTCACCATATAAAAATTTGATTTTTTATATGTAGGAATAGCGAATAAAATTTGGATTTTTATATATATCCATGCAAGATAAAAATAAGATTTTTATTTAGGTAGTAGTAAAATAAAGATTCGATTTTTGAAACCGGAAAGATTTGATTTTTCTAAATAAAAAGTTATGATTTTTGTTTAGAAAAGTTGAGAGTTTAATTTATAAAAAGATTTCATTTTTAAAACAATGAAAAGATTTCATTTTTAAAACAATGAAAAGATTTCATTTTTAAAACAATGAAAAGACTTCATTTTTAAAACAATGAAAAGATTTCATTTTTAAAACAATGAAAAGGTTTCATTTTTAAAACAATGAAAACATTTCATTTTTAAAACAATGAAAAGGTTTCATTTTTAAAACAATGAAAAGGTTGGATCTTTAAGATTAAAACGGCGAGATTTTATAAATAGGTTAGGTGAGATTTTTTATCTATAAAAAGATATGATTTTTATTTCTAAAAATATGATTTTTATATATTGGACTTCGATAATAAAAATACGATTTTTATATATTGAACTTCGAAATAAAAATATGATTTTTATATATTGAATAACGAAGCAAAAATGTGATTTTTAAATATGTAGTGGCTATGGGCAACGAAGATGCGATAGCGGTGAAGATTTCTATCAATGAAGTGCCGTGGAGCTAGGATAGCTAAAAGTGAGAATTTCTCACCTTTCAATTTATTTTTCTAGTTATATATATATACTAGGATGCAGACGGTGCTTATTAGAAGCACCCGACACCCGTCCACAGACCATGGACTTGTTTGTTTGGTTGCATAGATTAGTTATATGATGTGATTTGAAATTGAATTGTTGGGTGAAATAAATTGATTTGATTGATGTGTGAATGGCGTGGGCCTTCACTAGACCGGGGATAAGGCTAGGCCTTGTCCCGTTTCTAGTATCGTGCCGTTATGCCGCCGAAATTTTCTAAAATAAGTTAGAAAAATAAAAATATCATTTTATTTAAAGAATGAATTGAATAGAAATTCATAGGTTGAAATAAAATGTTTTATCGTTGAAAATATAATTTTTAACGTGAATGTGAATAAATAAATATTCATTGACAAACCAGACGGTTTGTTTATGTACACTTATTTGAATGACATTGATTGGGACGATAAATTTTACACATCGCCCAACTGCACAACTAAAATCTGTGTTTGATTGTTTGAAACCCCACACGGGTGTTGGGATGAAATATGAATTTCACTCATCCTGATTGATTAAATATGTCGATCGATTGATTGACAGGCTGTTATAAGCGTTGAATATCTATATTTGATGCTTATACAGTGTAGTGCACTTTGGTTGTTGGTTGATTATTTTTCAATGCTATTATATACATGTGTTGTATGGAAATCCATATAATTAATTTTATATGGTAATTGATTGGGCCTCATTCCAATTTGAAAAATAAAGAAAATTTGAAAATAGAAATTTATGAAGCCGTGTTGATTAGATTGACGCCATTTTGACGTGAACGATATTTATATCGACTTTATTCATTTTAAAATGAATATTGAAAAGTGATTTCGAAATCAACGATTTCGAAATGAATTGAATTGAAAACGATTTCGAAATGAATTGAATTGAAAAACGATTTCGAAATGAATTGAATTGAAAACGATTTCGAAATGAATTGAATTGAAAACGATTTCGAAATGAATTGAATTGAAAACGATTTCGAAATGAAATGAATTGAAAACGATTTCGAAATGAATTGAATTGAAAACGATTTCGAAATGAATTGAATTGAAAAACGATTTCGAAATGAAATGAATTGAAAACGATTTTGAAATGAATTGAATTGAAAACGATTTCGAAATGAATTGAATTGAAAACGATTTCGAAATGAATTGAATTGAAAACGATTCCGAAATGAATTGAATTGAAAACGATTTCGAAATGAATTGAATTGAAAAACGATTTCGAAATGAATTGAATTGAAAACGATTTCGAAATGAATTGAATTGAATATGAATTCAAATTGAATTGAAAGCGAATTGAAACGAATTCAAATTGAATTGAAATTTGAATTGAATAGAAATGAATTTTAAAACGAATTTATAGAGAAGAATTCAATTTTGATTTGAATTGAAACGGAAGTTGAAATTGCTTTTGAATCGAATTTAAAACTATTTATATAATTCGTTTTAAATAGAAATCGACGAAATATATTATATATATATATATTATATATATATATAATATAATGGCCTGAATAGAACGCGCCGCGCCGCGGCAGTTCGTGAATTTCGACCATTTATTTCAAACGGACATTGCGGGAGATCCGACCGTCGGATTCTCCTAAAACCGGAACCGTTGGGTTCGTATCGAAAAGAGCTTTCTAACGAATGTGATAAATTAGAAATCTAACGGTTGGATTTGGAATTATGTCCAAATCAAATTGGAAAAAGGTCGCTATACGTGCAGTTCGATGGCCGTTGATGGAAATTGACTGTACGGGCCTTGATAAAATTATTAAAAATAGTAATAATTTGTGTAAAATCATAAGAAATGATTTAGAAAGAATTGGGATGAAAAACTCCATATTTGAAAAGATAAAAATAGATTTTTATCGGAATGAACTAGTTTTGAACTAGAATTATAATTCTATTTATTTTTAAATAAATAAATCGAATTCGAAAAGGGTTTTAAAAATAACCAGAATTTCCAATGATTGCATTGGAGTGGATTTGAATCGAAATTGTCTTCGGAATATTTCGATGTTGGATTTCGTGATTATACAACTGTTGTTATGGAAATTTGAAAGATATAGATATATATATATCGTTATTTCCAATACGATATTTGTTAGTCGTAGAATTTGATATTGAATATAAGCCGGTATATTCTCTATTCAGAGCCTTGTATTGAATATCAAATGTGATTTGGGTTTGTCGTGAATGGTGTCTTCACTAACACTGTTCTTAAACCCAGTGGAGAAAAGATTAAATCTTTTTATTTAGATTTAATGAAATGTACCAATTAAATAATATTTAATTGGAATCGAATCGATATTGATTTTTGGGTTTATCGTGAACAGTGTTTTAAATAACACTCGTTCTTTAACCCGATGATTAATGAATGTGATTTGGGTTTATCGTGAACCGTGTTTTAAATGACACTGATTCTTTAACCCAGTCGAAGATTAAAACTAAGTGGAGTTTTAATGAATCTTTAATTAGATTGAAATGATCGAAAATGGAGTATCACCAGTTTTTCTCCAGTCGATAGTTAAATCTTTAATTAGATTTGAACGTGAAATGGTAATTGAATTTACCGATAACACCGTGGTGTTAGATATGAAGTATGACCAGTTTTACTTCATGGGATGAATAGGTTGGGATTGGGAAATTAAAACAAATGATTACTTCGGTAAGTTTCGTTAATCCCAACTAGTTTGAATTGATATTCAAAAGTAGATTAAAGAATAAATTAAAGAATTTATCTTTGATAAAATTAATGGGAACCTTTCCCTATGAATGTGAAATTAGAAATTAACTGTCGGTTAGCCAAGAAGAATGGTTTTCTGGATAATTGATCTGATGTTGGTTTCGGCCTTCGGGGTTAATATTTGGGGAATTATTCTCTTGATTAATTTACGGTTAATGAATGATGAATTGGAATGAGGCGTATGTTGTGTTTGTGTAACACTTATTTAAAATATACGCGAGTTATTCGGAAAGACCGGGTTTATCCCATTCTGAATAACTGATACGACGATAAATCGAAGATGAAGACGATGGTCGAAGACCGGAAGTCTTCACGTCGTTTGGGTGATAACTGATGATCTTGATTGGGCTGTACACCCAAGAAGATGGAAACAGTTGGTGATCGTCCAGACGTACTTAGAGATCGATGGATATGCGGGGTACTAGGTGCCTCCGGTTTCGTTCAGACCCAGAACGGACTTGTAAATGGACTGTGTGTCTGACATTGGATTTTAGTCCGTGTGATTGATCTCTATTAAATATATATATCTGTTTGGCGGCGGAGAATTTATTCTCTTGCTTAACGCCCTTCTCTGAGATGTACGAGCTCAGGGGTTATATATTGATGGATATCAAACGCATGGAGTGAATTGCCTGTGTGGCATGCCTAAGTGGCAATTGATCGAGGCTTCTGTTGAAAAGCAAAGTCTTGTGGTGATGATCAAAGCACGACCTTTGTGGCGTAGCTTTGTGTAACGTTTGCTTCGCGAGTTTCACACCCGGTATGAACCAAAAACGGGAGACGGACGTCAGGGAGGGCATGCGTTTCTTTCTAGCTAGAAGTGGCGTCAGTGGTTTTACACACCCTGACGAGTTTGACTTATGTGGTTGTTGCTGTTGCGAGGCGCCTCGGTTATATCGGTTTCGGCCGATGCATTCTGGTCGGCTGACGGACCAGACTTACACCCCATAGGGTGGGGAAACGTAGTGTTCAGGCATAATAATCCACATCGGTGGACCGGCCCTGAGGATCCAAGGCTTGCCTGCGCGCTTGCCTGAGGGGCGGGCTAGAGCGTCTCGAATCGGTTGAGGACTATCTTTTGCCTCGGTTCATAGATGGAAATCCAATTTCCAAATACGTGACATTTGCGGTTTTAATTGTAGAACCTAGTATGGTGACATAGTGGGATGGGGCATTCATGCCGCCTATGATTGATACTTATGATTTGAAGTTGTTTTATACACTATGCACTTATATAGTATCAAATGATTTGTTTTAAACGTATCAAGCATTCTTGGCTATTATAAGGTAAAAACCCTATCCTCCGGCTTGCGTTGCATTGTGTGATGGGACCTGGGTCTTATAATAGCTTCATTTTTCTTTATTTAGCATTGCGCTGTTTGTTTTATGCACTGGTATTCTTGGGAGGAAACCCGTTCCGTGTTATACGGCGTGGTCCCTTGATTTACCTGTCTTTAAAATAAAGATTAATAACTGTTTTAGTTCTCACACCAGTCACATGACTGACCTGGAGTTTATTGTTTTAACCTAAACTCTGGGTGCCCTTATTTTCGACACGGGCAGCTAGTAGTTTTGGTTTTGCAGATTTATATTCACAGGATCCTGGTTTACAGCTGGAACGATATCCGGAAAGCTTTGTATCCGTATATCTCCTTCTAGTTGTGTATTGTATTATTTTCCGCTGCTGTGTATTTAAATGTAATTTAAATCTCTGATATTTCTGTGTAATATTCATTTATACCCTGTATATTCTTGTATTCTGATGCATTGTTGTGATATACAATGAAATGTTCTTCTGTATGCGTTCTGTTGTGGTTTGTTCTCGAACTATCCGACGCTTTCCTTTACGGGGAAGTTACGGGTTTTCACACTTTTATTTCATAAAATACTTGTTCATACAACACCTTTCCATAATTGTCTCATAACAACTTCCAAAACATTACAACATCATTTCTGTCTTGGTTTTTAAATAAAGAAGCATAAAACGTGATTAAAACTGCATAAATCCCCATAGAGTGTGACCAACAGCCATAGCCAAGGAAAGAGACTCCAAACCGTACATCAACTATCTTGAAGCTTTTAAAGAATTTGACTAAGCTGAGTTATTTCCTCCCTGTGGACCTAGGGGGGGAACAGAAAAAAAGAAGACGAAAGAAAATAGGGTCAGACATAAAGCCTGCTAAGTCTAGTGACTCTTCAGTTTAAGAATAAGAATAAAGGCATGATAGGTATAAACTGGAAACATGACAGTATAATAAACTAAGATAAAGTAGTTTTGAAACGAATATACTATCGCAACCCCACACTATATCTCTGCACCTACTTGTATTATCTTAACTATCACCCTATGCTGGAGGTAAAGTGATCCCCTTTTCTAAAGATCGGCTCCTACTCGCATAATCATCTGTGTCTTACGCCCCCCAGAAATTGTAGATACCTATGCTGGCCCCACCATGGGGTGTATCAAGTCCCATGGTGGCGACCCGACACAAACCTTAGAATGCATAGGTTATACTACTGGTGCCCCCAGTGCCCTGTTTGTCTGCTCCGAAGTGTGTGCACACCCGCACTCCGTTAGAACCCACACTGTTGCACCCGCCGCCATCGCTTTGACCGCTTACAATCAGCTAGTAATCGTGCCCCACCCTACCTAGTTTCAGGGTACCATGATACCTAATTGGGTTACTGCTAAAATGGGTCCCCGTTACTAGGGTTTTCTAGTCAAACATGCAAAGTGGTTAAGTGTCTGTATTTACCTAACCCCACCCATCAATTTCATTAACATGTTGAATTGGTTAAGTGTTTTAGTTAACTTAACCCTACCATCCTGACTTGTCTGTCCTTAGCCTTTTAAAGCACCGACCACTCACATTAGACAGATATTGTTACGGTTACTGGATGTGTCGGTCGGTTCCGGGCAGATTTACACCGTAACTCAGTCTAACCTCGGGTCCTTATTGGGCTCAATGCTTAACCACCCACATTGGATAGGTATTGTTGTGACTACTGGACAGCCGGGCGGGTCCGGGCAGATTTACATCATAACTCAATCCAACCTCGTGTTAGGCATATGTAACGACCCAGAAAATCTGAACCAATTTAAAAATTTTAAATTGGCTAAAATAATGGATTTTAAATATTTAAAATAAATATTTTAGTTAATGACGATGAAAACTGAGTTTGAATCGACATTTGAAAACGAATATAATTAATTATAATTATATATAGAATTGAAAATGGCGCGGTAGTTCGATAATTCGATTTCAAACTTCAATTGAATATACCGGGTGCAAAACAATCCGGATTTTAGTGAGACCAAAAACATTAGGATCTTATTGGTAATATCTTTCTAACGAATCTAACCAATCGGAATTTGATAGCGGGAATCAAAAGATATGTCCAGTTAAAAATTCTGAATAGTCGCTATGGAATTCAGGCCCTTAAAAATGGACATTTTGCAAACGACCTCGGATTTCGACGAAACCACTTTTGTTGGGTCCGCAGTGTCAAGTTATTGCTAGGTTTCAAATTTCATAATTTTTCGAATCAATATGTGAGCGTGGCAAAAGAAAACGCGTTTGACCAGTTTCTATTGAATTTAATCGACTGGAAATTGGCCATTTTTCAAACGGTCTCAGAATTCGACGAAACTAGTTTTGTTAGGACCGAATCGTCAATACGAAACTAGAAAATATTTTTCTGGAATTTTTCTAGTTAGTATGTGACCCCGGTAATTTGAAATGTGCGTTTAAAATTCAATATAGTGATTTAAATGTAAATTCAAAAGGAAACCGATTGTAATGATCAAACCAGCTTGCGATACATATCCCATTGTGTTCGGAATGGGGGTGAAACGCTATGGGCGACAGGCGGTGGGCCCCGTTTCGAGGTCGTGGATGAAAGTCAACCCTTTTGCAAATTTAAATTAAATAAAAAAAAAAAAAAAAGGGTACTCTTTCTCCCCCTTTTTCCCTTCTGATTGGCCCCCCCCCGTTAGTTATAATTCGAAACAGAAGAAAAAAAAAAAGAAAAAAAAAACCAAAAACCTAAATCTAATCGGAGCCGCCCCCCCCCCCAACCTCGAGCCGCCGACGAACTCACGCCGCCACCCCCCATCTCGAAGCCACTCACCGCCTCCCCGCAGCCTCCGCCTCCACCTCGAGCACCCCCCGTCGAATCCAGTCGCGACACCACCGTTCGAACCAGCGAACGCCCACCTCCTCCGACGCCTTCATTTCCCCCCCCCAGAAGTGCCGCCGCCGACATCAGCATCCCCCCCCCTTCTTCGAAGCACTGTAAGTTTTTTTTAATTTGATTTATTTATTTTATTTTTGTTTTAAGTTCTGATTTTAAATACTGTGATTTGTTTAATAAGTATTAAACTGAATTTTATAAAAAGTATAAAAACCTGTTTTTGAAATAAAAAATAAATAAAATAAAACTGCATTTATAAAAAAAAAAAAAAGAGAAAAACTGATTTTGAAAAGGAATAAAAAAAGGTAAAAACTGAATAAATTAAATAAAGTTTAAAACTGAAACTGTTTTAAAATATAAAGAAATAAAACTGAATTTTTTTAAAGAATAAAAACTGATTTTGTTTTTTTAAATAAAAACTGATTTGATTTTAAAGAAATTTTAAAGAATATAAAAACTGATTTTAAAAATGACTTATAAAATAGAAAACATATTTTTATATGTGAAAGCAAAAATCATATTTTTATATGTGAAAGCAAAAATCATATTTTTTATATGTGAAAGCAAAAGTAAAAATCATATTTTTATATATATTGAATAGCATGGTAAAAATTCGATTTTTACTTATGTAGAGAATACGGGAAACGAAAGCAACAACAAGGCGAAGTAGGCGAAGTTTCTATTAAGGAACAATCGTGTGAGTGGATAGCTATTGGTGAGGATTTCTCACTCTTCAAATTCTTTTTATAAATAAACATATATGAGTTGAAAATGAACTGCTATATATAAATATCTATATATATATATATATATATACGCCCCTCGTCCACAAACCATGGACGATATTTATTGGTTGGAATTGATTGATTGTTTGGGATTGTTTGTGATTGATATTGGTTGATTGTGGTTGAAAAATACCCAATTGTGATTGGAAAATATTTGGTTGAAACCACATAGGATTAGTTTGTGGAAATGGAAAAAAAATATAAACATGCCGCCTGCGTGCGAATTAGATGCATGATTCCCATTGTCAAAAACCGCGAGGTTTTAAGGTAGAGCGAGGAGCCGTACTAGGGACGGTGCCGGTGTAACTACCCTGCCGTTATGCTGCCGAAATTTTGAATAATATTTGTGTGTTTGAATTATTTTCATATGCTTAAACTATATTTATTCCTTATATTGAAAACATTCGTGTGTTGAATTGATATTCATTCGTTGTTTAGAAATTCATGTGTTGAATGGTATTCATATTTTGAAATAAACTGTTAGATAATAAAAATCACATTTTTATCTATATCTAAAAACTATTGAAAACATTCGTGTGTTGAATTGATATTCATTCGTTGTTTAGAAATTCATGTGTTGAATGGTATTCATATTTTGAAATAAACTGTTAGATAATAAAAATCACATTTTTATCTATATCTAAAAACTATTGAAAACATTCATGTGTTGAATTGATATTCATTCGTTGTTTAGAAATTCATGTGTTGAATGGTATTCATATTTTGAAATAAATCGTTCGATAATAAAAATCACATTTTTATCGATATATAAAAACTATTGAAAACATTCATGTGTTGAATTGATATTCATTCGTTGTTTAGAAATTCATGTGTTGAATGGTATTCATATTTTGAAATAAACTGTTTGATAATAAATATCACCTTTTATCGACTATGTGAACTATATAGAAAAATAGTGTTTTGAAATGAATCGTTTTACAATAAAAATCACATTTTTATTGTATGCATAAATCGTTGAAATGTGAAATGTTGAAAATAGCCACTTGTTCAAAATAAACATATATGAGTTGAAATATTCATTAATTAGCTAATGAAATGATTTGCACCTATTTATGTAACATTAGAATGAATGGTGTTTTTAAAACCTAATAGAAATCAAATATGAAGTTGAATAGAAAATGAAAAATGATATGAACTGTATATATATGTACATGCAATATTCTTTGAACAGGTTATAGCAAAGGGGCTAGAGAAGAGGAATAAAATTTTGTGCCCGACAAATAGGTACACATTTACTGATTTGTTTGGGTGATGATTTTGAGCCTATTGGCTAGCCGCTTGGCTTTTTCTCTTTTTTTTTCTTTTTGAGATTAGAAGGACCGGGACGCTATTTGCGATTTCCCGACGCTCCCGGTACAGGGGAGGTTATGGCGAAATTTTTCCAAAATTTAAGGAGTTAGAAAATTTTTTGAAGTTAAAACGATATTGAAATCGTTGAATGAACTATATTTATATAACTATATAAATATAAATAAAATTAAAACGAAACGAAGCCGTGCAGTTCGTATTTCGAAACCGTAATTTCAAACGACTAGTACGGGAAATCCGACCATTGGATTTTCCCGAAACCTCAACCGTCGGGTTCGCCTTGGAATAATCTTTCCAACGGCACCAACCTTGTAGAAATCCAACGGTTGGATTGTCTGGAATGTTTAATTCAAATCTGAAGAAAAACAGCGCCAGAAACGATTATATTTATTTATATATATAAATAAAATTATATTTAATCGAATAACGACGCTGCAGTTCGTATTTTGAAATCAAAACTTCAAACGATTGTACCGGGAGATCCGACCGTCGGATTTTCCCGAAACTGGAACCGTTGGATTCGTTTTGAAAAGACATTTCTAATGATGTAAATTTTGTGAAGATCCAACGGTTAGATTTTCAGATATGTGTAAATCAAATCTGAAGAAAAACAGCGCCACGGCCACGTTATGGCCCGAAACGTCGTTTTGAATATATTAGCTATTTTAAAATAAATAAAAATAGCGATAAATAGTTATAAAATATCGTAAGCGATATGGAATGGAAATAAACTGAATTTGCTTGATTTATGTGATGTTTGATGGTTGAATGTGTTTGGTGTGAAAACTATATTAAAGAACACAATTGGTGTTGTTGAATAATTTAACCATTGAAATAAATCGATTTGAAATTCTGAATATACGTGAATTATTTGAAAAGGCCGAGTTAATTCTCATTTCGAATAATCGACCGACGATTGAAATTCGAAGATGAAGACGATGGTCGAAGACCGGAGATCTTCACCTCGTTTGGATGGTAACCGAGGTCCTGATTGGGAGGCATCCCGAAATATGGATAATGAGTGGTGATCGTTCAGACGTACGTGTTGATCAAAGGGTTTGCGAGGTATTTAGTGCCTCCGGTTTCGTTCAGACCCAGAACGGACTTGTAAATGGACTGTGTGTCTGACATAGGATTTATTCTGTGTGGCATGCTAAGATGCAGTGATCAGGGCTTCTGTTGAAAAGCAAAGTCTTGTGGTGATGATCAAAGCACCGCCTGTGTGGCGTAGCTTTGTGTGTAACGTGAATTCGCGAGCCTCACACCCCGGTAGGAACCTAAAACGGGAGGAAGGACCTCAGGGAGGGCATGCGTTTCTTTCTAGCTAGGGTGGTGTCAGTGACCTACCAGCCCTGACATTTATATACTTTTCACCTATGTGGTTGTTGCTGTTGCGAGGCGCCTCGGTTTGATCGGACGATCCGGGTCCGATGGAGTCATTCGTTGGCTCGTTTACGCCCCAAAGGGCGGGGAAACGTATTGTTCAGGCATAATAATCCACATCGGTGGACCGGCCCTGACGATCCAGGGGGCAGTTGCGGCTGTTCCTGAGGGGCGGGCTAGAGCGTCTCGAATTCGGTAAGGACTATCTTTTGCCTTGGTTCATGACGGAAATCCAATTTCCAAATACGTGATTGTGCGGTTTTGATTGTATACCTATATATGGCGACATAGTGGTATGGGGCATTAATGCCGTCTATGATTGATAGTTATGATTTGAAATTGTTTTCAAAACATATATACACTAGCAATAATATCAAATGCCTTTGTTTTATTCGTATCAAGCATATTTTGGCCGTTATAAGGTAAAAACTCTATCCTCCGGTTTGCGTTGCATTGTGTGATGGGAACTGAGTCTTATAACGGCTTCATTTTTATAAAAAGCATAGCGATGTTTAAAAGAAAGATTTGTTTTAAAGCACTGGCAATCCAATGGAGTAAACCCGTTCCACGAAAGTGGCGTGGTCCTGTGATTAGCCAATTATATATGTGTTGAGTGGATTTCTCATACCAGTCCCATGACTGACTCGTAGTTTGTTTCACTCTCAAACTCGGGTGCCCCTTTTTCTACACGGGCAGCCTTGTATTCAGGTTTAGCTGGTTCTCTTCTGGATAGCTGGAGCTGAAGATGGATTCTATCATTTATTTCTTTTTATGCTGTTCAGCTCCTATTGTACATATTTTGTTTATTTCCGCTGTAGACATTTATGTATAGCTGAACTGTATTTGTACTAAGTAAGATCCTGTATACTGTGTAACTCTGATGATTACTTTTATCCAGTATATTTTGTTGTTCATTCTGGTGTATTTATTTAATTCTGTTCTGCTATTATCTGTTTCTGTGTTATATTCCAAAAGATAACCTTGTTTCCGTGAAAACGGGAAATCGGGTCGTCTCAACGTGGTATCAGAGCTTTGGTTAAGCTTAGTTCTGGAATATAACATTTGAACGAACTCGTCAGAAATAGAACCAGTAGTGTTCTAGGACGGGTAACTCAATACAGATAGGATCAACAATATCCTAGTATGAGTAAAGCAGAATGAATACACTTCGATAGACACATTTACACTTCAAGTATTTGTCTCTATATTTTAAAATACCTTTTCTGTGACCTGACACTTGATCTGCTATTTGCAGAAGAACTAGAAAATGAGTGCCAGAAACAGAAGAAGTAATACTAGCCCGGATATTGAAGCTCTATTCATGAAGTATAGAAATCTGGGTGGAAAGCCGTTCTCGGGCGAAGAATCTATTATGAGAACCCAAGCTTGGATTCGTTCGGTTGAGAAAATATTCGAAGCATTAAAGCTTAGGGATGACCAGAAAAGATTACTGGCCTCCTGGGCACTGGAAGATGAAGCTTTGTTCTGGTGGGATTCTGTTGTTAAGGATAATCCAGAAGGTGATATCACCTGGGACAGATTCAAAGTGATTTTCTTAGAAAGATTTACTCCTCCCGAAGCGACAGAGCGACTATGCGACGAATTTTCTTATCTGATACAAGGAGACATGACAATTCCCGAATATCATAAGAAATTTAATGAACTTTCTCACTTTGCTCCTCATCTAATTCAAAATCCGAAGAGGAAAAATCTGAGATTTATTCACGGACTTCAAAGGAAATACCAGAATAAGGTATTGGGGCATGTGAAGCTTCCTTTCTCAGAAATGATTTATATGGCTTATCAGTACGAAGATCTCCATAAGAAAGGAATGTTGCGCGACGAAGAAGAAGTCTGTTCTAGTGACAAAACAGGGTCAGAAACTGATATTCCTGAAACCAGTACGAGGTCTGAAGTCAATAAGAGGCCCAGTGCCAAGAGAAAAAGGGCTGAATCTGGGAACGAACGAATAATGACCGCCACGTGCTCAAGCTGCAATAGAAAAGGACATTTGGCGATAAGTTGCAAATCTTGGAACGAACAAAGAAAGAGTGGATCTAAAGCAAAGAAGGATTTTCAAGGAAAGCAAAGGTGCAATCAATGCGACCAGTTTGGTCACGTAAAGCAAGATTGCTGGCAGTTGAAAAAGACTGAGATAGTTCAAGTGAATGAAGTGGCAGAAACTTCTGAGCCCTCAGCTATTCAGGAAAGGCCAGATGTTTTAGAAGGCACGCTAACTGTCAAAGACATCCCAGTTAAAGTACTGTTTGACACAGGCGCGTCACGAAGCTTCATTTCCAAAGATGCAGCTAAGAAACTGGATTTGAATTTGAAGAAGCTCAAGGAACCAATGACTGTCCAGAATCCAGTTGGGGGTTCCATTGATCTCAGTTGGATTTGTGGAGTGCCGGTTTCTTTCTCTCGTTATCGGTTTCCTACCATCGCGGTCGTCATGAATTTCAAAGAGTTTGATCTTATCTTGGGGTTAGACTGGTTGACCAAATATGAAGCTGAAGTCAAATGCGCCGAGAGGGTCGTAAAGGCGAAGATTAAATCAGGTGATTATATAACCATTCCCTGTGAAGGTCAGAATGCTAATAGAAAGGACTTCTGGGCAGCTTTGAATGTTTCTCCAGCCCAAATAGAAAATATCCCTGAAGTCACAGAGAATATTCCTGACCTCATCAAAGACATTCCTGTTGTCAAGAACTATGCGGATGTGTTCGAAGAAGTTGTTCGCTTACCTCCGCAGAGAGAAATAGATTTCAAGATTGCTTTGATTCCGAATGCAAGGCCGGTAGTTCACGCTATTCGAAGAATGTCCTTGAAAGAGAAGGAGGAATTAGACAATCAAACAAGACAACTAGTATGGAAAGGTCTGATAAGGCCTAGTTTCTCTGATTGGGGTGCAGCAGTGGTGTTTGTCCCAAAATCTGACGGTACTCTACGTCTATGTGTGGATTATCGTGATTTGAACAAGCAGACCATAAAGAACAAATATCCATTGCCGCGAATAGATGATTTGTTGGATCGATTAAATGGAGCACAAGTATTTTCGCGAATGGACCTAGCTACAGGTTTCCATCAACTTCGAATTGCCGAAGAGTGTGTTCCAATGACAGCGTTCAGAGGCCCCGACTTATTCTACGAGTGGTTAGTAATGCCGTTCGGCTTATGTAACGCTCCAGCTTATTTCGTCGATCTGATGAATAGAGTGTTCAGAGGGGTTTTGAATAAATTCGTTCTGGTTTTTATTGATGATATTCTAATCTTCTCTAAATCAAAGGCCGAACATGAAAAGCATCTGGAACAAGTGTTAGAAATCCTCAGAAGGAATGTATTGAAAGCAAAGTTTTCCAAATGTATATTCTGGCAAGATGAAGTGAAATTTCTGGGCCATGTCGTATCGAAAGATGGAATCGCTGTGGATCCAAGCAAAATCACAGCCATTCAAAATTGGAAACAGCCCAGTACTCCCACTGAAGTTCGCAGTTTTCTTGGACTGGCTAGCTATTATCGGAAGTTCGTTAAAGACTTTTCGAAGATATCTGGCCACTTAACGAAGCTTACAAAGAAGCATTCTAAGTTCAAATGGACTGAAAAGAGTGAGGAGGCTTTTGAAGAGCTAAAGTTAAGATTAACAACAGCTCCAGTGTTAACCATCATTGATGGCAACCAGGATCTAAAAGTCTGGACTGATGCTTCTAGAGAAGGCCTTGGCGCAGTGTTAATGCAAAGAGGCCAAGTAATTGCTTATGCTAGCCGTCAACTGAAGCCGCACGAGAAAAACTATGTAACTCATGATCTTGAGTTATTGGCTATCATATTCTCTTTGAAAATCTGGAGACACTATCTTCTCGGTGAGAGATTCGAACTGTTTACAGATCATCAGTCATTAAAGTATCTGTTCACTCAGAAGGACTTGAATTTGAGGCAGCAACGTTGGCTGGAGTTTCTTGCAGCATATGACTTTGAAATTATATATACTCCAGGGAAAGCCAATGTCGTGGCCGATGCGCTGAGTCGAAAGAATGTAATGATCGCCAGCTTTATTATCACGACTTCCTTGATTGACAAAATATCTATTCTTCAGAAGGAGGATAACTTTATTAAAGATATGATCAAAAGGATTCAGAAAGGCGAACCCTCGTGTTTTCAAATAGATAACGACGAGACCTTGAGATTAAAAGGAAGGATTTGTGTTCCTGACATCCCAGAGTTAAAAAGGGAAGTGTTAGACGAGTGTCACAAGTCCAAGCTGAGTATCCATCCTGGTGTGGCCAAAATGTATAACGATCTCAAAAGAACTTTCTGGTGGAAGGCTATGAAAAGAGACGTTTCGATATATGTTAGTCGATGCCCTACTTGCCAGCTAGTTAAAAGCGACCAACAGAAACTGGCTGGATTATTACAACCGCTGGAAGTTCCTGGTTGGAAGTGGGAGCATATCTCCATGGATTTCATTGATGGTTTGCCCAGAACCAGAAAAGGAAATGACAGTATTTGGGTGATCGTAGATCGCTTCACGAAGACCGCCCATTTTATACCTGTCAAATCAAACAGAACTGCTCAGAGTCTGGCGCAGATATACTTCAGGGAAATAGTTAGACTGCATGGAGTGCCGCTCAGTATAGTCAGTGATAGAGATACAATATTCACTAGTAAATTCTGGGAAGCATTTCAAGTCGAGCTGGGAACGAAGTTAAACTTGAGCACCGCTTATCATCCTCAGACAGACGGTCAGACTGAGAGGGTGAATCGCATTCTAGAAGATCTATTGCGGGCTTGTGTTATAGATTTCGGTGGATCATGGGAAGACAATCTACATTTGGCTGAGTTCTCTTATAACAACAGCTACCAGGTGAGTCTGACAATGTCGCCATTCGAAGCATTGTATGGTAGACCTTGCCGATCTCCTGCTTGCTGGGTCGAACCAGGAAATAGACTTGTGTTGGGTCCTGATATGATTCGAGAAGCGGCCGACAAAGTCGATTTTATTAAGAAACGATTGCTCGCCGCTCAAAGCCGACAAAAGAGCTATGCCGATAAAAGAAGAAGAGATATATCCTTTGAGGTTGGCGACTATGTATATTTGAAAGTATCGCCGATGAGAGGAGTTATCAGGTTCGGTAAAACTGGAAAGCTAGCACCCAAATTTATTGGTCCGTTTCCTATTCTGGAACGGATTGGAACTCTCGCTTATAGGGTCAAATTGCCTGACTGGTTGCCTGGTGTGCATGATGTATTTCATATATCTCAACTTCGAAAGCACGTTCATGATCCAGACTTGATCGTGGAAGAAGCAGCTCAGCAGGACATAGAAATTACTCCAGAATTAGCTGTGAGGCGAGAGCCGCTAAAGATTATCGGCAAAGAAGCCAAAGAGCTGAGGAACAAGAAGGTTCACTTAGTCAAAGTGCAATGGAGTGGAGATCCGCGAGATTGTACTTGGGAAACTGAGGAGAGCATTCAGAAAGCTTATCCTAGATGCCGAGTAGATATCTCTGATTGACTCCGGTGCAAGGTACATTTACCCTACTTTGCATTACCATTTAATTCTCTATTCTGTTGCTATTTTCTTCCCATGGATGTGCATTGTTTATTCTATACTCTGAATATTAAAAACAAATTGGTTGTTGTATTGTGTGATCGTAGAATTATCAAACCACTTTCGACTTTATTCCTTTTCGGGGACGAAAAGTTTTAAGTGGGGGAGATTGTAACGACCCAGAAAATCTGAACCAATTTAAAAATTTTAAATTGGCTAAAATAATGGATTTTAAATATTTAAAATAAATATTTTAGTTAATGACGATGAAAACTGAGTTTGAATCGACATTTGAAAACGAATATAATTAATTATAATTATATATAGAATTGAAAATGGCGCGGTAGTTCGATAATTCGATTTCAAACTTCAATTGAATATACCGGGTGCAAAACAATCCGGATTTTAGTGAGACCAAAAACATTAGGATCTTATTGGTAATATCTTTCTAACGAATCTAACCAATCGGAATTTGATAGCGGGAATCAAAAGATATGTCCAGTTAAAAATTCTGAATAGTCGCTATGGAATTCAGGCCCTTAAAAATGGACATTTTGCAAACGACCTCGGATTTCGACGAAACCACTTTTGTTGGGTCCGCAGTGTCAAGTTATTGCTAGGTTTCAAATTTCATAATTTTTCGAATCAATATGTGAGCGTGGCAAAAGAAAACGCGTTTGACCAGTTTCTATTGAATTTAATCGACTGGAAATTGGCCATTTTTCAAACGGTCTCAGAATTCGACGAAACTAGTTTTGTTAGGACCGAATCGTCAATACGAAACTAGAAAATATTTTTCTGGAATTTTTCTAGTTAGTATGTGACCCCGGTAATTTGAAATGTGCGTTTAAAATTCAATATAGTGATTTAAATGTAAATTCAAAAGGAAACCGATTGTAATGATCAAACCAGCTTGCGATACATATCCCATTGTGTTCGGAATGGGGGTGAAACGCTATGGGCGACAGGCGGTGGGCCCCGTTTCGAGGTCGTGGATGAAAGTCAACCCTTTTGCAAATTTAAATTAAATAAAAAAAAAAAAAAAAGGGTACTCTTTCTCCCCCTTTTTCCCTTCTGATTGGCCCCCCCCCCGTTAGTTATAATTCGAAACAGAAGAAAAAAAAAAAGAAAAAAAAAACCAAAAACCTAAATCTAATCGGAGCCGCCCCCCCCCCCCAACCTCGAGCCGCCGACGAACTCACGCCGCCACCCCCCATCTCGAAGCCACTCACCGCCTCCCCGCAGCCTCCGCCTCCACCTCGAGCACCCCCCGTCGAATCCAGTCGCGACACCACCGTTCGAACCAGCGAACGCCCACCTCCTCCGACGCCTTCATTTCCCCCCCCCAGAAGTGCCGCCGCCGACATCAGCATCCCCCCCCCTTCTTCGAAGCACTGTAAGTTTTTTTTAATTTGATTTATTTATTTTATTTTTGTTTTAAGTTCTGATTTTAAATACTGTGATTTGTTTAATAAGTATTAAACTGAATTTTATAAAAAGTATAAAAACCTGTTTTTGAAATAAAAAATAAATAAAATAAAACTGCATTTATAAAAAAAAAAAAAAGAGAAAAACTGATTTTGAAAAGGAATAAAAAAAGGTAAAAACTGAATAAATTAAATAAAGTTTAAAACTGAAACTGTTTTAAAATATAAAGAAATAAAACTGAATTTTTTTAAAGAATAAAAACTGATTTTGTTTTTTTAAATAAAAACTGATTTGATTTTAAAGAAATTTTAAAGAATATAAAAACTGATTTTAAAAATGACTTATAAAATAGAAAACATATTTTTATATGTGAAAGCAAAAATCATATTTTTATATGTGAAAGCAAAAATCATATTTTTTATATGTGAAAGCAAAAGTAAAAATCATATTTTTATATATATTGAATAGCATGGTAAAAATTCGATTTTTACTTATGTAGAGAATACGGGAAACGAAAGCAACAACAAGGCGAAGTAGGCGAAGTTTCTATTAAGGAACAATCGTGTGAGTGGATAGCTATTGGTGAGGATTTCTCACTCTTCAAATTCTTTTTATAAATAAACATATATGAGTTGAAAATGAACTGCTATATATAAATATCTATATATATATATATATATATACGCCCCTCGTCCACAAACCATGGACGATATTTATTGGTTGGAATTGATTGATTGTTTGGGATTGTTTGTGATTGATATTGGTTGATTGTGGTTGAAAAATACCCAATTGTGATTGGAAAATATTTGGTTGAAACCACATAGGATTAGTTTGTGGAAATGGAAAAAAAATATAAACATGCCGCCTGCGTGCGAATTAGATGCATGATTCCCATTGTCAAAAACCGCGAGGTTTTAAGGTAGAGCGAGGAGCCGTACTAGGGACGGTGCCGGTGTAACTACCCTGCCGTTATGCTGCCGAAATTTTGAATAATATTTGTGTGTTTGAATTATTTTCATATGCTTAAACTATATTTATTCCTTATATTGAAAACATTCGTGTGTTGAATTGATATTCATTCGTTGTTTAGAAATTCATGTGTTGAATGGTATTCATATTTTGAAATAAACTGTTAGATAATAAAAATCACATTTTTATCTATATCTAAAAACTATTGAAAACATTCGTGTGTTGAATTGATATTCATTCGTTGTTTAGAAATTCATGTGTTGAATGGTATTCATATTTTGAAATAAACTGTTAGATAATAAAAATCACATTTTTATCTATATCTAAAAACTATTGAAAACATTCATGTGTTGAATTGATATTCATTCGTTGTTTAGAAATTCATGTGTTGAATGGTATTCATATTTTGAAATAAATCGTTCGATAATAAAAATCACATTTTTATCGATATATAAAAACTATTGAAAACATTCATGTGTTGAATTGATATTCATTCGTTGTTTAGAAATTCATGTGTTGAATGGTATTCATATTTTGAAATAAACTGTTTGATAATAAATATCACCTTTTATCGACTATGTGAACTATATAGAAAAATAGTGTTTTGAAATGAATCGTTTTACAATAAAAATCACATTTTTATTGTATGCATAAATCGTTGAAATGTGAAATGTTGAAAATAGCCACTTGTTCAAAATAAACATATATGAGTTGAAATATTCATTAATTAGCTAATGAAATGATTTGCACCTATTTATGTAACATTAGAATGAATGGTGTTTTTAAAACCTAATAGAAATCAAATATGAAGTTGAATAGAAAATGAAAAATGATATGAACTGTATATATATGTACATGCAATATTCTTTGAACAGGTTATAGCAAAGGGGCTAGAGAAGAGGAATAAAATTTTGTGCCCGACAAATAGGTACACATTTACTGATTTGTTTGGGTGATGATTTTGAGCCTATTGGCTAGCCGCTTGGCTTTTTCTCTTTTTTTTTCTTTTTGAGATTAGAAGGACCGGGACGCTATTTGCGATTTCCCGACGCTCCCGGTACAGGGGAGGTTATGGCGAAATTTTTCCAAAATTTAAGGAGTTAGAAAATTTTTTGAAGTTAAAACGATATTGAAATCGTTGAATGAACTATATTTATATAACTATATAAATATAAATAAAATTAAAACGAAACGAAGCCGTGCAGTTCGTATTTCGAAACCGTAATTTCAAACGACTAGTACGGGAAATCCGACCATTGGATTTTCCCGAAACCTCAACCGTCGGGTTCGCCTTGGAATAATCTTTCCAACGGCACCAACCTTGTAGAAATCCAACGGTTGGATTGTCTGGAATGTTTAATTCAAATCTGAAGAAAAACAGCGCCAGAAACGATTATATTTATTTATATATATAAATAAAATTATATTTAATCGAATAACGACGCTGCAGTTCGTATTTTGAAATCAAAACTTCAAACGATTGTACCGGGAGATCCGACCGTCGGATTTTCCCGAAACTGGAACCGTTGGATTCGTTTTGAAAAGACATTTCTAATGATGTAAATTTTGTGAAGATCCAACGGTTAGATTTTCAGATATGTGTAAATCAAATCTGAAGAAAAACAGCGCCACGGCCACGTTATGGCCCGAAACGTCGTTTTGAATATATTAGCTATTTTAAAATAAATAAAAATAGCGATAAATAGTTATAAAATATCGTAAGCGATATGGAATGGAAATAAACTGAATTTGCTTGATTTATGTGATGTTTGATGGTTGAATGTGTTTGGTGTGAAAACTATATTAAAGAACACAATTGGTGTTGTTGAATAATTTAACCATTGAAATAAATCGATTTGAAATTCTGAATATACGTGAATTATTTGAAAAGGCCGAGTTAATTCTCATTTCGAATAATCGACCGACGATTGAAATTCGAAGATGAAGACGATGGTCGAAGACCGGAGATCTTCACCTCGTTTGGATGGTAACCGAGGTCCTGATTGGGAGGCATCCCGAAATATGGATAATGAGTGGTGATCGTTCAGACGTACGTGTTGATCAAAGGGTTTGCGAGGTATTTAGTGCCTCCGGTTTCGTTCAGACCCAGAACGGACTTGTAAATGGACTGTGTGTCTGACATAGGATTTATTCTGTGTGGCATGCTAAGATGCAGTGATCAGGGCTTCTGTTGAAAAGCAAAGTCTTGTGGTGATGATCAAAGCACCGCCTGTGTGGCGTAGCTTTGTGTGTAACGTGAATTCGCGAGCCTCACACCCCGGTAGGAACCTAAAACGGGAGGAAGGACCTCAGGGAGGGCATGCGTTTCTTTCTAGCTAGGGTGGTGTCAGTGACCTACCAGCCCTGACATTTATATACTTTTCACCTATGTGGTTGTTGCTGTTGCGAGGCGCCTCGGTTTGATCGGACGATCCGGGTCCGATGGAGTCATTCGTTGGCTCGTTTACGCCCCAAAGGGCGGGGAAACGTATTGTTCAGGCATAATAATCCACATCGGTGGACCGGCCCTGACGATCCAGGGGGCAGTTGCGGCTGTTCCTGAGGGGCGGGCTAGAGCGTCTCGAATTCGGTAAGGACTATCTTTTGCCTTGGTTCATGACGGAAATCCAATTTCCAAATACGTGATTGTGCGGTTTTGATTGTATACCTATATATGGCGACATAGTGGTATGGGGCATTAATGCCGTCTATGATTGATAGTTATGATTTGAAATTGTTTTCAAAACATATATACACTAGCAATAATATCAAATGCCTTTGTTTTATTCGTATCAAGCATATTTTGGCCGTTATAAGGTAAAAACTCTATCCTCCGGTTTGCGTTGCATTGTGTGATGGGAACTGAGTCTTATAACGGCTTCATTTTTATAAAAAGCATAGCGATGTTTAAAAGAAAGATTTGTTTTAAAGCACTGGCAATCCAATGGAGTAAACCCGTTCCACGAAAGTGGCGTGGTCCTGTGATTAGCCAATTATATATGTGTTGAGTGGATTTCTCATACCAGTCCCATGACTGACTCGTAGTTTGTTTCACTCTCAAACTCGGGTGCCCCTTTTTCTACACGGGCAGCCTTGTATTCAGGTTTAGCTGGTTCTCTTCTGGATAGCTGGAGCTGAAGATGGATTCTATCATTTATTTCTTTTTATGCTGTTCAGCTCCTATTGTACATATTTTGTTTATTTCCGCTGTAGACATTTATGTATAGCTGAACTGTATTTGTACTAAGTAAGATCCTGTATACTGTGTAACTCTGATGATTACTTTTATCCAGTATATTTTGTTGTTCATTCTGGTGTATTTATTTAATTCTGTTCTGCTATTATCTGTTTCTGTGTTATATTCCAAAAGATAACCTTGTTTCCGTGAAAACGGGAAATCGGGTCGTCTCAGCATATTCGTATTTTCTAAATTTACATATTTGTCTTTATTACTGAATATATGTAAATTTGTCAACAATTAAATGTTATGGCCCACATTCCAAGTTTAACATTTCTGGTATAAGAATTTATACCGTTTAAATGCCACCAATTTTGGCATGTGACAAACATGCCCATTTCATATATTTTTATGTCAAGTTTTACTAATATTCCCAACGTTACCCCGTTTAAACATTAGGCTAACAATCTTAGCCTAATTTTCGTTCGCATAGTCTTTAACATATGATATTAGGCTAAAAACTTAGCCTAATTTAGCGCACACAAATAGGCATAAGGGAATTCATAAACATAAACATAACATAGGTGTAAACTTGGCATTTTTGGCATAGTCAATATGAACATCATAGGTGTGAACTTGCAAAATAGCCAACATAAATGTCATAGATGTGAACTTGCAAAATAGTCATTATACATATATGTGAATTTGCAACATAGCCTAAATCAATTTACATAGATGTGAATTTTCATTGAAATAAGGGTCTAATCAAATATGTGTCACATGAATTAGCATATGATTTAGACAACATAAGTCTAAACTTGTTTTTGGATCTAGGCATAACATCGAACATCACTAGAACATGACAAGAATATGACATTTTCATAAATATGTATAACTTTATGACAAGGGTGTGAACTAGATCCAATCGCATATCTAATTACAACTTGAAACATGTACTAAAGTGGATCTTGACATGGATCAAATTAGAAACTTGCAACTTTTGTATAAACATAGGGGCATGTATATGAACATAACCATTTAGGCATAAAGGTTCTTGCATAAAGTATATACATGAGGTTCTAATCACAAAACAACCTATATAATCATATAAACATGAACTATACAACTTTCTTGTGATGTTGTTGTCATTCTAAAAGTACAATAGGATCAACATCAATCTTAATTATACCACAAACATCCCAATTTCATTCGCAACACAATCATTTCAATACATAGGTATGAATTAACATCGTCGTTACATAATAGCACAATTCTACTTCCAATTTACATCGAATCAAGTCTTAGTTTTATTCTCATCGGAAAAATCACTATACTTACAACGAACGACGAACTTGGATTCTGGATTCTGAATTCTGAATTCTGAATTTGATATGCTTTTCTTTGGGTAGACTAATGTTGTTTTGATTCGTCTTTTACTTTAGTATTGGCTTGTCTCTAGGCTTTCTAACTGACGACCACTCCTAGTTTCTTTCCAGCAACATGACGACTTTAGTATTATATTATTTATGTGAATTTAGGATTAGACTTGAGTTGTATTTATTGAATTTCAATCTAATTAGAGCCGTCGATGAAGCTAGAGTGAATCCAGACCATCCATCTCAAGAGAAGCCAATCAGAAAGTGACATGTAAGCCCTAGTGACTCAGCCAAGCCTCAGAAATCGACCAGACCCTGACCAGGCCAGCCAGGGCCTGACCAACAGGTCTTTCTGGCCTGGACGCACTTGGCAAGTGCGCCAGTGCTAAAATTGTACTGGCGCACTTCCCAAGGGCACCAGTGCAATTTTTTTCTTGTGCACTTCCCAAGTGCGCCAGTGCATTCTGACCCGTTTCTGATTTTTCTGCCCAACTTTGTTCGTCCATATCTTCTTCATACTGTATCCGTTTTACGCAAACTAAGACTCTATCTCAAGCAGAATTTCGAGACGAACGCAATGGCGTAACCCATTTCCCTTGATTTCATCATATAGAATTAATTATACTTTAATTTGTTAAGTTACAGTTAACAGAAAATTCGTGGTGTTACATTCTCCCCTCCTTAAAGGATTTCGTCCCCGAAATCTTCAAGTCTAGGAGAACGTAAGTCCTAACATCCAATCGTCCATCTACTCAACCAACAAACACAAGCATCTATTGTCCTTAAAAGACTTCTAATGCTTTATGATTGTATGCACAGTGTGTGTATATGTCCTTAACTAATGCAAAATTAGGCGATCTACTGATCCAGCTGACCTCCTTAATGCAAATCATGTAAGTGTCATGAATCCATTATATATGCAAATTTTTCCTTACTCATAATTCTACATGAGTGCGCAACCATCAATACAAATGCGACATCCATATGACAACATATCAAGTTTCAACCACATACAAATATGAATACATATATGCATATGCAGTATGAAGTGATTGAGCCGATCTAAGACCTAGGTTGTGTGTGTATATGCATCCACGAGCAACCACTAACAACCACTTGCATCCATCAACCATAACATGTTTCAAATACATGTTTACATACAAAGGGGTTTCTACCTAAGAATAAAGGATAATATCGAGGAGATATACCTAAAAAGATAGATGCAAGCACAACTTAAGGAAAAAAGAGAGGTCAAAGATGTACCCTCAAAAAGAAAAGGATAGGCCGCGCGTATTCTATCCTCAGTTTCCCAAGTCGCGTCTTCCTCAGCGTCGCTCCACTGAACCTTAACGAGCTTCACTTCGCGGTTGCGTAGCTTTTTGATTTCAATTCCTACGATTCGAGTTGGAACTCTCCTCACAGTTGCTTCGCGTTCCACTTCGGCTTCTTCTAGAATGCTTGGCTCCACCACTTCCGATGATTCATGTAGACATTTCCGGAGATGAGAAACGTGAAAGACGTTGTGAATTCCGGAGAGGAGACAAAGCTCTTCAAATTTTGCTTTAGACGTTTTGGGAAATTCAATTTGGGTTGGAAGAGATTAGCAAATGAAATTGGGAGTTTAATGGCCTTTGATTCAGAAAGAATGGCGGCTCCTCATTTGTGATTAGGAATAGGTTTAGAGAAGTTTAGGATGTTATATAATGGTGTAATATATATATATATATATATATTATTTGGTTATATATTTTATATTATCCCATACTTGTGTCTCTACATATGTAGTAGGTTATAAATTCGCTGACTACACATGACATGTCAATCTAATTAGCATTTATTTCTTATTTAAAAATTCAAAAGAAAATTACATAAGGAAAGAGAATAATGGAAATGTAATTAATGCATGATTTAATGCTAATTGTGACAAAGTTTGTGAATTTAAAATTTCAAAATATATAACGTTAAAATTGTAGAATTTAAGGAACATATTCAATTGGACATACAAGAATAAGTCAACAAAAATGACTAGAAATGCACATAAATAATGTAAACAATATATATATATATATATGTATATGTAAGGGAATAATATATATATATATATATATATATATATATATATATATACATGTGGAAATTATTCGCTTTTGTAAGAATAAATAATAATAATGGGAAAAGGAAAATAAGGGAATGAAAATATAAGGAACAAGAACATGCAAATGAAATAAGATGCATGAATGTGGAAGTAAGGAAATAAATTAATGAAGTGGAGGAAAGAGATGAATGGATAATTTATTGTTTAATGTTAAATGCTAGAATGTATGTAACTTTTAAAATTTCAAACACATAAATTTGTGTTATTACATAGATAATGTTAAAAGTTTTACTATATTTTTTATTTTCTTATGCTTTTAAATATAAACAACATGATATAAAAGATAAAGGAATACACACACACACACACACACACACATATATATATATATATATATATATATATATATAACAAAATGGAGAAAGGAGATTTAAAGGGATGTAGATGAGAATACAAAATAGAATACATGTATATAAAATGTAAGGAAGGAAATAAATGTATGCATAGGTAATGTGAACTAGGATGCATGAATGTAGAGAAAAAAGAAGAAAAAAAGAAATGTGAGCATGCACATGCATGATTTATTTGATTATTAATGTCAACGTCAATTTTTGTTAACTGCTAGTTAAAACGTGCGTTGTATACCATTGACACTCTATCTCTTTACAATTTCTCTTATACAATTCAAACTGGAAACATTCTTTTAATATCAATATATTATTAATAAATCAACTTATCAACATATAATTAATAAATCAACTTATCAATATATTATTAATAAATCAACTTATCAATATATTATTTTTATTTAAAAACTTTTTATTTATTTTTTATTTAATAATGGAATTATTTTCAAAAAATTCTAGCGTATTTTCTAATAAAATTTCCTAAAATAAAAATTTTAAATTGGTTCTGATTTTTCAGGTTGTTACATTTGCATTCCTTGATGCAAATAAAACATGAATTTAAAGTTGCATTTTTATTTGCATTCGTTGATGCAATTAAAACATGAAGTTACATTGTTATTTGTATTTTATGTGTGAACAAAAACATAGTTTAAAAAGTTACATTTTTATTTGCATCCTAGATGCAAATAAAAGCAAGGTTTAAGAAGTCACATTTTTATTTACATTTTAGATGTAAATAAAAGAATAGGATTCAAAGACATACATTCTTATGTAATATTGTTTTCATTAAAAAGAATAGTTATAAAAGATCGTAATTTATTTTCAATTAGTTACAAAGATTAGAATTGGAAGAAAAGATTTTATTTTTATTTTCAATTAGTTACAATGAAATAGAGTTGAGATTTAAAAGTAACAATTTTATTGTCATTTTATATACAATAAAAAGTGTAGATTAAAAAAGGTAACATTTTATTTTTGTCAATTTAATTACAATAAAAAGGATAGATTTAAAAATAACATTTTTATTGTCACTTTACTTGTAATGAAAAGAATGGATTTTAAAATTGCATTTTTATTGTCATTTTATATGCAATAAAAATAGCAGATTTAAAAATATCATTTTATTGTCATCTTATATGAAATAAGAATAGTCATTCTTGTTAAACATGATTATTGAAATAAAAATATAGATTTTGTTAAACATGATTATTGTAATAAAAGTAACATTTTTGTCAAAACGTGTTTGTTGAAATAAGATTTACATTTGTGTTAAAACCCATTAGAAGGAATATGAGATTTATTTTCATGGTCATAAAAGAGTAGAATTAAAAATCATGTTTTATTGTCATTTGGTTTCAATAAAAAGAGTGAACATTGAAATAGTACATTTTCAATGCATTTTTGTTCATTAGAAAGAATGAATACATTTTTGTTCATTAAAAGGGATTAAACAAAAATACTCATTTTTTGTTAACATAGAATAGTTAAAAAAATACTCATTTTGTCACTGTAGAATAGTTAAAAACAAAAATATTCATTTTTGGCAATATGGTGTAGTTAAACAAAAGTATTCATTTTTGTAAATATAGTGCAGTCAAATAAAAACATTTATCTTGTCAATTTATATTAGTTGAAACAAAATATACACTTTTATCAAATTATAAAAGTTAGAACTAAGATTTTCACTTTTATCAAATTATAAAAGTAAAAACCAAATTGTCACTTTTGTCAGATTTTCAAAGTTAAAATCCAATTTGTTGCTTTTGTCAAATTATCATAGTTAAGACAAATTGATCACTTTTGTCCAATTATAATGGTTAAAACAAACATTATCATTTTTGTCGCATTAGATTTGACAAAACAAATATGTCATTTTCATTTGTTTTGTTGAATTAGAATTGTCGACAAAACAAAGTTAGCATTCTTATTGTTTGGTTGAAATAGATTTGTCAACAAAACAAAGTCATTATCTTTATTGTTTTGCTGAAAAAGATTAGTTAAATCAAAATATAAATTTTGTCAAAATATTTATTTTTGTCAAAATTGATTAGTGAAAGCAAACCATATATTTTTGTTAAAATACATACTTTTATCAAGATAGATTAGTTGAATCAAAATACACTTTTTTGGCCAAAATGAACATTTTTGGCCAAATAGCTTAGTTGAACCAAAATATTTATTTTTGTCAAAAATACAATAGTTGAAACAAAAATTACATTTTTTTAAATATGATTCTTGAAAACAAAAATTACATTTTTGTTAATTAGATTTGAAATAACACAAAAATCACATTTTTGGGTTAAATAAAAGAGTTAAACACAAATAGTATTTTGTTAAATAGGTTTTGTGTTATAAACAAAAATATTCATTTTGGTAAAATAGAGTTGTCAGCAAAATGGATGTATCACTTCTTATACATTTTGTTGAAATAGAATTTATATGCAAATATAATAATCATTTTTATTTGCATAACATATAATAGAATTTATATGCAAATATAAAAATCATTTTTATTTGCAGACTTACATTGGAATTTATATTCAAATATAAGAATCATATTACTGGTCAAAACTTACATTAGAATGTATAGGCTAGTTAAAGTGACATCTTTGTATGTTAATGCATACATTAGAATTTGTATGCAATTTAAAGTAAACATCCTTATGTGTTAGGTTATACATTTAAAACATATACAAATGGGATTATTTCTTTTATGTGTTAAAGTTAAGAATAATTAAATCCAAATAAAGTATAATGAAAATTATCTTTTATTTGTCATCCGCAATAATGTCATATAATTAAATTACATTCTATTAGATATTTGAAATGTATAAAGAAATTATACGAGTGAATAGATTTTATTTCGGCATTATGAATAAAATATCATGTTTTGTTTATTATCATCAACATGTTAGCAGAATTGAAATTTGGTTAATTTCATTAACCAATTATTTATTTATATGGACTGTTGTTGGCTGAAAACCCCACACGGGTATTGGGATGATAATTGATATACACTAGTCCCAATATTTATTTGTATGTCAATCAATAGATTGACAGGCTGCGACGAGCGTTATTATTTCATTTTAATGCTCACACAGTTGTGAACTTCACTCTGGATGTTGAATGGATGGTTTGATGATTATTTATCATTTGTTGTCATTTACATACGATGTATAAAATCCATATAACCGAAGTTATATGTTAAATGATTTAGTCGCTTTCCGATTCAATATATCTTTTATATAAAAAATATTTTTAACAAAGAATTTCTTTTAAATAAAGAATACTTTTAAAGGATATTGTAATATAAAGAATATTTTACATAAGGCATCTTTTTATATAAGAATATTTTTAAATAACGAATATTGTAAAATATTATTCAACGAAGAATAAAATGATGATTTCTATGTCCATTTTGGATGAACACAAAAGATAATTTTTTTTTATCGAAATGAACTAGCTACTGACTGGAATAAACCTTTTAAATTAAGATTTAATTGTGTCTTCTAATTAATTAATATTTTGTTGAAATTTAATAAAAGAATAGGATTTTGGGTTGTCATGGATGTTGTCTTAAATAACACTGTTCTTAAACCCCATATGAAAGAATAAATCTTTTAACTACAATTATTAGAGTTTCAAATTATATTTAGTATTGAAATAAATTGATATGTGAATGGGGTTTACCGTGAACTGTATTTTTAAACGACATTTGTTCTTTAACCCAATTAACAGTAAAAATATAATTTGGAATTTATAAATCTTTTTATTAAAGATTTAAAAAGAAATTTTCCAAAGCCAAGTTTTCCAATTTAACATATTAAATTGGAATTGAGTGGATTCGATTTGATAATAATCGAGATAGACTTCTGTAAAAGAAGACTGTTACTTTATATGGAGTTTAAAAGGCTTTGCCGTTATTCCATTTATATTATTAGTCTGATATGGAAATTTGTATCGATTATATATTGATTTGATTTCTGTGAAAATTCCATATTTTGGAATATGATTTTTGGGTTTATCGTGAATAATGTTTTTAAAAGACATTGATTCTTTAACCTAGTTAAGGATAAGATTTATTTCTTAAATTTGAATAATCATAAAGTTATGATTTTTGATATTAAAACTGAATTGGAATTTTAATAAATCTTTGAAAATAAGATTTAAGAATATATTTAAAAGAATTTATCTTTGATAAAATTAATGGGAACCTTTCCCTAATAATACGAATATTTTATTAAAAGAATATTCTGAATTGGAAAGAGGCGTTGGACGTGTCTTTATAGCACCTGATTTTCAATTATAAAAATACGCGAGTTATTCGGAAAGACCGGGTTTAACCCGTTTTGAATAATTGTTAAAAATCTTAAAAGTCGAAGTTATTGAAGACAGTGATTGAAGACCGGCGATCTTCACATCGAATGGACGACTACTAATGCCTGGCACTGGCTCGCTCGCAATAAATGGTTAAAGTGGTAGTTGTCCGGACGTACTTGTTGATTGTCCGGATACGCGAGCACCCCACTTCCGTATTGGACATACAGGACGAGGAATAAGGTGACTCCGGTTTCGTTCAGACCCATAATGGACTTGTAAATGGATGTGTGTCCGACATTGAATTTCATTCGGTGCAATTAAATTGATATCTATTAATTTATATCTGTGGTGGTAGAGAATTTATTCTCTTTCTTAACACCCTTCTTTGATACGCATGAGCTTGAAGGTTATATATTGGTAGCTGTCGATCGCATGGTGTGATCTGTCAATATGAAATGCCAAGATGCAATTGATCAATACTTTTGTTGAAAAGCAGAGCCTTGTGGATGATGATCAAGGCAAAGCCTATTTAGGCATAGCTTTGTGTATTACGTTACCTCGCGAGCCTCACACCCCGGTAGAGTCAAAAACGGAATAAGGGAACACAGGGAGTGCACACATTTCTTTCTAGCTAGAAGTGGTGTTTGGGTTTTTACAAGGTCCAACATTTTTACTTATGTGGTTGATAGAATGAGGCACCTCGGATTTTTTTTATTGGTCTCCAATGGGAAATTTATAGGTCCAATAGGATCGGGGAGCGTGTGTTTAGGCATAAATAATCCACTAGCTTTATTTGTGGACCGGCCTTGCAGGATCCAAGGGTTCATTGCGGGGAATCCTAAGACATGGTAGAGTGTCTCGAATCGGTAAGGAGATCGTTCCTAGCCTTGACTCTTGATGGAAACCCAATTTTCAATACAACACCATGCGGTTTTGCTTATAGAACTAGTATGGAGATATAGTATATGGTAGCTATGCCCTCTATGATTAATACATTATGATTGAAATGTTTTATTCAAAATATATATACACTAATAATAATATCAAATCCGTTTTCATCGTGTCAAGCATTTTTAACCATTATAAGGTAAAACTCTATCCTCCGGCTTGCGTAGCATTGTGTGATGGGACCTGAGTCTTATAATGGTTTCATTTTAATAAAAAGCATTGCATTGTTTAACGATTTACTTTATTTATACACTGACAATCCAATGGAGTAAACCTGTTCCGTGTTAGCGGCGTGGTCCTGTGATTAGCCTTATTACCAGTTAAGTTAAGTAAAGATTTCTCATACCAGTCCCATGACTGCCCGTAGTTTATTTCACTTTGCAAACTTGGGTGCCCTCTTTTCCACACGGGCAATCGAGTAGCTTATTTTGCAGATATATTTAGCAGGATTCTGGATCGAAGCTTAAAGCAATGTCCAGAGCATTGGTAGTCTTCCGCTGTGTTAATTTAATTATTCCGCTGCATTGTATTAGTTTTATTGTAATTTAATCTTCCGCTGTATTATTTATCCAATGTACTCTAAAATTCTGTACTCTGATGTAATATTATTATAATTTTTATAAAAGCCTATTGTTATCTGTTCTAATATGTTGTATTCCCAAAGTTAACGTATGTGGAATTTGAATGGTCTTGGTCGATCTAGCGATCGATCAGGTCGGGAAGAAGCCGTATCGTTACAGTTGGTACCAGAGCTCTGGTTATCTCAAATCTTTGGGGTACAACTCGTTAGAGCTAAACAAAAGACTCATTAGAGATTGGATTAGTAATAACCAGTAAGAATACTCATTAGGGATAGGATCAGTAGTTTCCTAGAATGAGAAAACTCATTAGAGATGGGGTTAGTAATGCCCTAGAATGAGTTCAAAGTGACAAATTTATAATTCACGTATTTGTGATTATATATATAATCCAATATTAGAAAATATAATTTTTGAATATGTAAAAGTTATATATATTTGAAAAGTTAATCAATGAATAAAAAGTTATTGAAACAAATAGAAAAAAAACCAAATTGGTTAATTTAACAACTTTTAGCTCCGTTCCTTTTCGAGGACAAAAAGATTTTAAGTGGGGGAGATTGTAACAACCCGCAATTTTGAACCAATTTAAAATTTTATTTTAGAAATTTTAATGATTAAAATGATTTATTTTAAATAATAACAACGAAAAATTTATTTAAATCGAAGTTAAAACGAATATATTTAATTTAGTTATAAAAGGAGCTAGAAATAGCGCGGTAGTTTGAAAATTTGAATTTGAACTTTGACTGACCGTACAGGATGCAACTTAAATTAGATTTTAGTGAAACCAAAAATATTAGAATCTATTTAAAAATATCTTTCCAAAGAATCCGAAGAATCGAAAATTCATAGCGGGAATCAAAAGTTATGACCAGTTTAAAATTCAGAATAGTCATTGTAGAATTTATATATATATATTTTAATATTAAAAACAACCATTTTTCAAATGACCTCCGTTTTCGACGAAACCACTTTTGTTGGAACCACAATGTCAAATTATTGCTAGGTTTCAAATTTCATATTTTTTAGAATTAATGTGTGAGCATGGCAAAAGAAAACGTGTTTTGTCAATTTCAATCAAATTTGATCGACTAGAAAATGACCATTTTTCAAACGGTCTCGGAATTTGACGAAATTAGTCTTGTTAGAACCGTATCGTCAAAATATTACTAGATATAATTTTTCTGGAATTTTTAGAGGCAGTATGTAGGCCCAGTAAATTTAAATGTACGATCAAATTTAATACTTAAATGTTTTATATTTAAATTTTAAGAAAAACCTAACGAAACAATTGAATTGAGTTACGAAACCTATTCCATTGGGTCTGGAATGGGGGAAATTAGCTAGGAGTGATAGTCGTTGGGTCTTGTTTGGAGTTCGGATGGTTTAACAACTTATTTTTGAATTAAATAAATAAACAGTATTAAACATATTATAAATACATTAGGAATACTAAACCCTAATACTGTATAGAACTCAGCCGTCATCGTCTTTGTTAAATCCATGGACGCAATCACTCAAATCTTCTTCCATTAATTTCCACCGATCCACGCACCAAAATCCTTCACTTCTCTTGGCTTTATCAAAGAGATTTCCCTCCACTTTCCATCCATACGGACGATCCCGACCACCATAGAGTAACCACCACGTTCTCGCGCTCCAAACCCAGCGGGTTTCGACTGCAACCCCTTCTCCTTGGCCAGTTCGAGCTCGACACCAGTGGGACCCCCCTGCGCACCTTGACTCCCTCCTCGAAGTGACATAACCCGATTGCCTTCTAGCTGTTCGGATTTGAAACAAACCTAAGACCTAATTTCGAACAATAGAAATAAACGGCGACCTTAAACTGTTGATGAGGAAGAAAAGTTTTGGGAGGAAGTTAAGTTAATTTTAAATTAATTAGATTACTTAATTACAAATTTAAATTGTTCAAAGTATATATGACCATAATTTTTTCTAACTGAATCAGAATCGGATGATTTTCGTTGCGTTGGGATCATCTTTCCAAGATCTAGACAATGGGACCAACTAGATCTGAAACGAAGCATTTTGAAAATTCAGACAAATCGAGGTGGGATTTCTGATTTTTATACAATTAATCCGTTTAAATATTTTACTCGCTATGTAATGATTGTATGTATATGACTTAGATCTGCTATGTTCTGAAATTTTGGATGATTAATCTATTGATTGGTGATTAATAATTATAGATCTGTATGTGTTGGTTAATTAAAATAAATCATATTTTCTTTGTCAATATTTGGTGAATCATTAATATTAAACAAAAACATAAAAATAAATCATTCTGTTATATTATTGAATTGGATTAGAATTGTCAATTCAATAAAAATAAATCATTTTGTTATATTATTGAATTGGATTAGATTTGTCAATTCAATTAAAATAAATCACTTTGTTTATGTTATTGAATTGAGTTATAACTCTCAATTCAATATAAAATATATCACTTTGAGTTTTGATTGATAAAAAAACATCATCTTTGTTGTTGTTTCATTGTTGTATAAAAGTTGCATTCTTAGATGCAAATAAACATCATATAAAAAGTTACATTTTTTATTTGCAAATTTAGATGCAAATAAACATAGTACAAAAAGTTTCAATTTTTGTTTGCATTTTAGATGAAAATAAAACATGAATTAAAAGTTGCATTTTTATTTGCATTCTTTGATGCAAATAAAAACATTGAATTAAAAGTTGCATTTTTTATTTGCATTTCTTGATGCAAATAAAACATGAATTAAAGTTGTATTTTTTTTTTTTTTTTGCATTTTAGATGCAAATAAAACATGAATTAAAAGTTGCATTTTTATTTGCATTCTTTGATGCAAATAAAAACATTGAATTAAAAGTTGCATTTTTTATTTGCATTTCTTGATGCAAATAAAACATGAATTAAAGTTGTATTTTTATTTGCATTTTAGATGCAAATAAAACATGAATTAAAAGTTGCATTTTTATTTGCATACTTTAATGCAAATAAAAACATTGAATTAAAAGTTGCATTTTTATTTGCATTTCTTGATGCAAATAAAACATGAATTAAAGTTGTATTTTTATTTGCATTCCTTGATGCAAATAAAACATGAATTAAAAGTTGCATTTTTATTTGCATTCGTTGATGCTAATAAAACATGAAGTTACATTGTTATTTGTATTTTATGTGTGAACAAAAACATAGTTTAAAAAGTTACATTTTTATTTGCATCCTAGATGCAAATAAAAGCATAGTTTAAGAAGTTACATTTTTATTTACATTTTAGATGTAAATAAAAGAATAGGATCAAAAGACATACATTTTTATGTAATATTGTTTTCATTAAAAAGAATAGCTATAAAAGATCATAATTTATTTTCAATTAGTTATAAAGATTAGAATTGGAATAAAATATTTCATTTTTATTTTCAATTAGTTACAATGAAATAGAGTTGATATTTAAAAGTAACATTTTCATTGTCATTTTATACACAATAAAAGGTGTAGATTAAAAAAAGGTAACATTTTATTTTTGTCAATTTAGTTACAATAAAAAGGATAGATTTAAAAATAACATTTTTATTGTCACTTTACTTGTAATGAAAAGAATGGATTTTAAAATTGCATTTTTATTGTCATTTTATATGCAATAAAAATAGCAGATTTAAAAGTATCATTTTGTTGTCATCTTATAAGAAATAAGAATAGTCATTCTTGTTAAACATGATTATTGAAATAAAAATATAGATTTTATTAAACATGATTATTGTAATAAAAGTAACATTTTTGTCAAAACTTGTTTGTTGAAATAAGATTTACATTTGTGTTAAAACCCGTTAAAAGGAATATGAGATTTATTTTCATGGTCATAAAAGAGTAGAATTAAAAATCATTTTATTGTCATTTGGTTTCAATAAAAAGAGTGAACATTGAAATAATACATTTTCAATGCATTTTTGTTCATTAGAAGTAATGAATACATTTTTATTCATTAAAAGGGATTAAACAAAAATACTCATTTTTGTTAACATAGAATTGTAACAACCCGAAAATCTGGGCCAGTTTAAAATTTTTATTTTGGCAATTTTAGCGAATTTTGATTATTTAAAATGAATTATTTTAAATAATATCGACGAAAATTTATTTAGAATATAATTCGACGTATATATTATATACGTCGTCGTTAGAATATAAATATTTATATATAATTTTAAATAGAATTGAAAATGGCGCGGTAGTTCGATAATTCGATTTCAAACTTCAATTGAACGTACCGGGTGCAAAACAATCCGGATTTTAGTGAAACCAAAAACATTAGGATCTAATTGATAATATCTTTCCAACGAATCCGACAAATCAAGATTTCATAGCGGGAATCAAAAGATATGTCCAGTTGAAAATTCTGAATAGTCGCTATGGAATTCAGGCCCTTAAAAATGGGAATTTTGCAAACAACCTCGGATTTCGACGAAACCACTTTTGTTGGGTCCGTGATGTTAAGTTATTGCTAGATTCCAAATTTCATAATTTTTCGAATCAATATGTGAGCGTGGCAAAGGAAAACGCGTTTGACCAGTTTCAATTGATTTTAATCGACTGGAAAATAGCCATTTTTCTAACGATCTCAGAATTCGACGAAACTAGTTTTGTTAGGACCGTATCGTCAATACGAAGCTAGAAAATGTTTTTATGGAATTTTTCGAGTTAGTATGTGACCCCGGTAATTTGAAATGTACGTTTAAAATTCAATATAGTGATTTAAATGTAAATTCAGCGGAAACTGATCAAAACGATCGAATCAGCCTACGATACATATCCCATTATGTTCAGAATGGGGGTAAAACGCTATGGACGACAGGCGGTGGACCTCGTTTAGAGGTCGTATGTAAAAGTCAACTTTTTGAAATTAAAAATAAAAAAATAAAACCCTTCCTCCTTTATACTCTGGCCCCCTTTTTATTTCCAAAGCAATTTCATTTCTCAGAATAAAAAAAAAATCCCGCGTCGATCGTGGGAACCGCCGCCTCCACCCTTCGCCATCGCCACCCACGACCGCTCTTTCCCCCCTTGATGTCGACTGCAATGCCCAGACCCCCTCCTCTTCGATGCGTCGCAGACCCCCCCCAGAAAAAAAGCCGCCGCCTTGGATGGCGCGCAACCCACCTCCGGCGCTAACTCCAGCGCAACCCCCCCCCCCCCCCCCGATCCCCCTTCTAGCTCACCTCCTCCTCCTCTAAACCGAACCCCGACTAACCACGAAGACCCCGAACCCTAGAAACCCGTCCACTGATCGACTTCACACCAGAAGCAGCCCCTCCCTCTTCCAAAATCCGTAAGTATTTTAGTTTGTTTACTGATTTTCTTTTATAGCATAAAGAACTGAAATTTGTTTGATTTTAAAACTGAATTTTTTAGATGAATTTATATATGTGAAACTGAAGTTTAAAGATAATTTACATAGGAAAAAAAATTTAGTTTTGTTTGAATGGATTTTTAAATTAGAAAAGTTTGATTTTTAAATTAGAAAAGTTTGAAATTTAAATTAGAAAAGTTTGATTTTTAAATTAGGAAAGGTTTGATTTTTAAATTAGAAAAGTTTGATTTTTAAATTAGAAAAGTTTGATTTTTAAATTAGGAAAGATTTGATTTTTACATTAGAAAAGATGGAATTTTTACATTAGTAAAAATTCGATTTTTATATATTGAATAGCATAGTAAAAATGTGATTATTATATATTGAACTTTGAAGTAAAAATGTGATTTTTATATATTGAACTTTGAAGTAAAAATGTGATTTTTATATATTGAACATCGAAGTAAAAATATGATTTGTATATATTGAATAGCGAAGTAAAAATTCGATTTTTACATATGTAGTGAAAGCGGACAACGAAGATGACAAAAAGGCGAGAATGAATAAGATTTATATCAAAGAAGAGTCAAAATGTTTGGATAGCTTTCGGTGAGAACTTTCACCTTTCAATTTAATTTTTCTAGTTATATATATATACTAGGATGTAGACGGTGTTTAGTAGCACCCGACACCCGTCATCCACAGACCATGGATGGCTTGTTTGTTTAATTGTTTGGTTGTGTAGTTGGTTAGATTATTTGATTTGAATTTGGTTGTTTGGTGAATTTGATTGATGTGTGAATGGCGTGGGCCTTCACTAGTCCGGGGATAAGGCTAGGCCTTGTCCCGTTTCTAGTATCGTGTCGTTATGCCGCCGAAATTTTCTAAAAATAAGTTAGAAAAATAAAGATAACATTTTATTTAATAAAAGAACCGAATAGAATATTCATAGGTTGAATAAAATAGTTTAATCGTTAAAAATATAATTTTTAACGTGAATGTGAATAAATAAATATTCATTTACAAACCGGACGGTTTGTTTATGTACACCTATTTGAAGGACATTGATTGGGACGATAAATTTTACACATCGCCCAACTGCACCAATAAAAATCTGTGTTTGATTGCTTGAAACCCCACACGGGTATTGGGATGATATTTGACGTACACTAATCCCGATTGTTTATTTGTATGTCAATCGATTGATTGACAGGCTGTTATAAGCGTTGAATATTTATATTTGATGCTTATAAAGTGTAGAATACACTTTGGATGATGGTTGATTATTCATCGTTGTTGATACATATATGTGTTGTAGAAAATCCATATAATTAACATTATATGGTAATTGATTGGGCCTCATTCCAGTTTTAAAATAGAAATATTTGAAAAAGAAATATTTGAAATAGAATATTTGAAAATAGGAATATATGAAGCCGTATTGATTAGATTGACGCCATTTTGACGTGAACGATATTTATATCGATTTTATTCATTTTATAATGAATAGCGAAAGTGATTTCAAAATCTGATATTTTGAAAAGAATTGAATATAAATAAATTTGAATTGAAATTGAATATAAATGAATTCGAATTGAAATTGAATATAAACGAATTCGAATTGAAATTGAATATAAACGAATCCGAATTGAAATTGAATAGAAATGAATTCGAATTGAAATTGAATATAAACGAATTCGAATTGAAATTGAATAGAAATGAATTCGAATTTAGAATTGAATATAAACGAATTCGAATTGAAATTGAATCGAAATGGATTCGAATTTAGAATTGAATATAAATGAATTCGAATTGAAATTGAATATAAATGAATTCGAATTGAAATGGAATAGAAATGAATTCGAATTGAAATTGAATTGAATTGAAAACGAACTGAAATTGAATTAGAAATCAATTTGAAATGAATTTAAAATGAATTTAGATTGGAATATTCAATTTTGATTTGAAATTGAATATGAAGTTGAAACCGTTTTGAAAATGAATTTAAAAACGATTTATAAAGCACGTTTTGAATTGAAATCGACGAAGTATATATTATATATATATATTATATATATATATAATATAATGGCCTGAATAGAACGCGCCGCGCCGCGGCAGTTCGCGAATTTCGACCATTGACTTCGAACGAATATTACGGGAGATCCGACCATCGGATTCTCCTAAAACCGGAACCATTGGGTTCGTATCGAAAAGAGCTTTCTAACGAATATTAGAATTTTGAAACCTAACGGTTGGATTTGGAGATACGTCCAAATCAAATTTGAAAAAGGTCGCTGTAAGTGCAGTTCGATGGCCATTGATGGAAATCGACTGTACGGGCCTTGATAAAATTATTAAAAAAAATAATAAATTGTGTAAAATCATAAGAAATGATTTAGAAAGAATTGGGATGAAAAACTCTATATTTGAAAAGATAAAAATAGATTTTTATCAAAATGAACTAGTTTTGAACTAGAATTATAATTCTATTTATTTTTAAATAAGTAAATTGAATTTGAAAGGGTTTTAGAAATAACCAGAATTTCCAATGATTGTATTGGAATGGATCTGAATCGAAATTGTCTTTGGATTATTTCGATGTTGGATTTCGGGATGATACATATATTGTTATGGGAATTTGAATGATATAGATATATATATCGTTATTTCCAATACGATATTTGTTAGTCGTGGAATTTGATATTGAATATAAGCTGGTATATTTTCTATTCAGAGCCTTGTGTTTAATATCAAGTTGATTTGGGTTTTTCGTGAATGGTGTCTTCATTAACACTGTTCTTGAACCCAGTTGAGAAAAGATTAAATCTTTTTATTTAGATTTAATGAAGGGTACCAATTAAATGATATTTAATTGGAATTGAATTGGTATTGATTTTTGGGTTTATCGTGAACAATGTTTTAAATAACACTTGTTCTTTAACCCGATAATTAATGGAATGTGATTTTGGGTTTATCGTGAACCGTGTTTTAAGTGACACTGATTCTTTAACCCAGTCAAAGATTAAAACTAAGTGGAGTTTTAATGAATCTTTAATTAGATTGAAATGATCGAGAATGGAGTATCACCAGTTTTGCTCCAGGCGATAGTTAAATCTTTAATTAGATTTGAACGTGAAATGGTAATTGAATTTACCGATAACACCGTGGTGTTAGATATGAAGTATAACCAGTTTTACTTCATGGGATGTGTAATGGCGCATTTTGTAAGGTATAATAATTAAGTTATTTAATTATTTAAATAACGAATATTTTTATAAACGATAGTTGAACGTATAATTATAATTTTATTATAATTAAAATCGAGCTTGAAATGGCGCTGCAGTTCGCGATTTGGCGATTCGGACTTCAACTGAATGTACAGGATTCGTTTTAAGCCGGATTTCTGTGAAACAAGAAACGTGTGGAGCTGGTGGAGTATATCTTTCTAGTGGAAGAGAAAAATCGGGATTTCATCGTGTAGATTTTGAGTTATGTCCAAATCAAATTTCAGAAAAGTCGCTGTGGAATTCCTTTATAATTTGCGATGCTTTATATACGTTATAAATCGATTTTTCGATACGAACTGAATATCGGGATAATCTGGAGTCTGGAAATCAAGTCATAAAATCTGAGGTGATATTCTAGAGCCGGACGACATTGTATATGGATATATACGATAATATTAATTTATTAATATTTAATTTAATAATATTTATATATATTTATATATTTAAATGGTCTATTCAGCGCTTTAAAAATAGCCACTTTTCATACGACCTCAGAATTCGACGAAACTAGTTTTGTTGGATCCGCAACATCAAATAGTTGTTAGATTTCCAGTTTCGTGATTTTTAGAATCACTGTGTGGTCGTACGGATTTTTAGAGTGAAAAACAGTCAGTATTCTGACGGTTAAAAATACGCTGTGTGAGCATACGAAGTCGGAATTCGACGAAACCAATTTCGTTGGGACCATAATGTCAAACTATAGCTACATGTCCAGTTTCGTAATTTTTGGGTATCATATGCGGTCGCAGTGATTTTTAAGGACCTCGAAAAGTATAAAAGCAATAAAATAAAATAAAGAAAATCAAAATAAAAATATCTCATCATTTTTCGTGGACAATAGGAAGGCCACACGACATGCTTCTCCAACCACAGAACCTACCTACCAACACAGTCCTATAAATGCCAAACCAACGAACACAACAAGGAAAAATCCCAAAAGCAAAATCAATGAAAAATCCCAAACCAAATCAAAGAAGTTCTATAAATCATGAAAGCTTTATAACTGAGTTTGTTTCGATCTCAGCTACAATATGATACCCATTAGTAGCAGTTCGATCAAGATTTTTGGGGTCGACATTTTTCCAGAAAAACAAGGGCTGAGGCGCAACCTCAGTGATGAACGCCGAAGGTGATTTCGAAGGTGCCATCGAGTTGGAGGTGTCGAGCAGGAGGTGCTACGATGTTTTCGAGGGGGTCGGTGCAAAAAGGCAACGCCGGTTTCCCTCTAGATCTGCTCGACGTGAATGGACAACTGCCATTGAGTTCGGTGATAAGGAGATGAGGTGATGGAGGTCGAAAAGGAGATGGAGTTGGTGGTCTCGGTTTTGGAAACCATGGGGATAGGAGGTAGCGGTCGTCGGTCAAAGGATGATCCACGGTGGAGTTTTGGGTTCACAGGAGCGAACTGATGATTTGGGGGAGATGGTATGTCGGGCTTGGGTTTTAATGGATGGGTATTGGGCCGTGTAGGAGAAGGGGTAAGGCCCGTTCGAAATATATTCAAGTTTTAATTTAATTTAAAATCGTATTAACTTGTAAAATCAATATCTTGCTCGTACGAGGTCCGATTGAGGAACCGTAAGTTGCGTTGGGATCGTATGGACGGGAGCAACACAATGAAGCTGACTGGAAGCCCATCTGAGTTCGTTACAATTTATGACCAAATAAATTGCCCGATCTGAATCAACGACAATTTTCGTCATTTGACGATGATCGTCCAAGGTGAGCAAATCTCACTAACTCTGAACAGTTTATAATTTCATGTTGCATTGTTAGAACTGTTAAAATTGTCTGTTTGACTGTGTGTTGATTGGTTGATTGAACTGCTAGTCAGTTAGTTAAATTTCTATATTGATTCTGTTTAACAGAATACATCATATGGAACTGAAAATGATGTTATCTATATTGTCTAACATCTATGATGCAGGGAAACAGGTTGGAGGAATCCAACTGGATTCCTCAACAGTTATTTTTACTGTAATTTATGTATTGTGATATATAAATGTGATATATATAATATATTGTGATTATGTGTGGTTGGACGATATTCATCGTTGTTAGATGATGTGTTAAAAACCATAAGAAATACCAGGATATAGAAAAGAGATTTTCAAACTATAATTTGAAAATAATTTATTTATATAAAATCGATGGATTTTATATTATAAAGAAAAGGGGATTTTGAGTATAAAGGAAAATATTGGTTAATCAAGTATAAAGGAGAAATATTTGTTAATCGAGTATAAAGGATTAAACAAAGTAATTGGTTAGGTTAACCAAAGCGAGTCAGTCGAGTTAATCAGAGTAATTGGTTAAGTTAACCAAAGTAAATTAGTTAAGTTAAACTAAATGATTAATCAAAGTGAATTTGTTAAGTTAAACTAAATGATTAATCGATGTGAATTAGTTAAGTTAAACTAAAGGATTAATCGATGTGAATTAGTTAAGTTAAACTAAGTGGTTAATCAAAGTGAATTAGTTAAGTTAACTAAGTGGTTAATCGAAGGAAATTAGTTGATTTAAACTAAGTGAACCGGCTAGAGTTAATCAACGTGAATTAACTAAGTTAAACTAAGTGGATTAGTTCAGTTAATCGAGACAAGTAAATCAAGTTAGGGTAAACCATTTGAGTTAACCAGTTAGAGTTAACCATTTGAGTTAACCAGTTTGAGTTAACCAGTTAGGTTAAACCATTTGAGTTGACCAGTTAAAGTTGACCAGTTAAAGTTGACCAGTTAAAGTTGACCAGTTAGAGTTGACCAGTTAGAGTTATCCAAGTGGAGTTAATCGAGTAGAGTTGCCGAATATCACTTATTCGAAGTAGAGTTATCGAATATAGAGTATTCGAGGGAAGAGTAATCGAATATATTTTATTCGAGTGGAGGAATCAAATGCTATTCATTTGAGAGGAGTAATCGAATATAGTTTATACGAGTGGAGAAATCAAATGTTATTCATTTGAGAAGAGTTACCGAATATTATTTATTCGAAGAGTAGTTATCGAATATTGGTTATTCGAAGTTAGTTAACCCAAAGGAGTTATTCGAAGTTAGTTAATCCAAAGGAGTTATTCGAAGTTAGTTAATCCAAAGGAGTTATTCGAAGTTAGTTAATCCAAAGGAGTTATTCGAAGTTAGATAATCCAAAGGAGTTATTCGAAGTTAGCTAATCCAAAGGAGTTATTCGAAGTTAGCTAATCCAAAGGAGTTATTCGAAGTTAGTTAATCCAAAGGAGTTAGTCGAAGAGTTAATCAAATGAGTCGATCCAAAGGAGTTAGTCGAATATTAGTTATTCGAATAAAGTTAAAGGAGTTATTGATTTTAGTTTGATCGAAAGGAGTTATCGATTAGTAAATCGAAAGGAGATTTTCGAATATAGCATATTCGAAAGAAAGAGATTGAATATTGTTTATTCGAAAGAGAGAGATTTCGAATATGAGTTATTCGAAGAGAGATAATCGAATATAGGTTATTCGAAGAAGAGTTAATCAAATAGAGATTACTCGAAAGAGAGTTATACGTCGAATTCGATTATAGCAAATTCGGGAAAAGTACTATTTACTTTCCAGGGTTTAAATCAAGGTTTAGTTATTGATTTAGAAATTAAGTGTCTGTTAAATTATTCGAGTTAGGAAATAAATTTATAATTTAGGTTAGATATTTTAGGGGTAGGAATTATAACGTTATAGTTATAATCAAACGTTGTCATATAAGAAGTAGATTCGTAACCTGAATCCAAGAATTTGCGTAAACAGATGATTGTAAAAAGTGAGTGATGAGCTTCACCTATTTCACAGAAAAGGACGTTGTTCAATTAAGGTCTGCGAGGTAATTATACCCCCAACTTGATTGACTTCAGAATTGACAAAGGAATAGTTGTGGTTCGATCTAAAAGGTTGATTAGGAATAAAGCTAAGGAATAAGCGATAAATGGATTAAGCGAAACGATGTTTTATACAACGTTCATTGGAATTCCGTAAATGAGTTTTGGAAACGTTTTCCAAATATAGTCAGATATGTTTTCTAAACATAGAAAATGAAATGTTTTCATGATAAGAATTTAAGAAATAGAGTTAAGCAAATTCAGAAACTGACTGGAGAGGGTAAGTTGAACGGTTTTCTAAGTGACGATCTGATGTTGGTTTCGACCTTCCGTATTGATACTTAGAGAATTGTTCTCATACTAGTTACAGTTAGGGACTGATAGTTGCGAAATAATAGTGATGTGAAAATAAACTATGGAAATGTTTTCCAATGATTAATAACATATATTTTCTAAATATATGAAATAAGGAAATATGAACATATGATGATTGATCAATCGAATTTCCATTTGGAAATAAGATCGTTGTTTGTACACCGACATGTTTTCATTTGATAGTTGAATCACAGACTATCAAAGTTTTTACCATTTTAACGTTGTTAATATGGAGAGACCGGTTGGATTATTATCCAAAGAACCACTCTGTATTGGCATAAGCGTTGCGAGCAATATCTGCCAAAGATAAATTGAAGACGGAGTAAAGTGCAAGGGCTGTTGTATAAGTCTTAGATAACAGTGACTAAGATGGATATACTGAATAGTGCCTTCGGTTTGTCCAGTCCCAGGACAACGTATATGGAAGAAGGTCTGACAGAGTATATCCAATGGATCGCGTAAGTTGATCTGTTCAAACGTATTCACGTTTGGTGGCGGAGGAATTCGTTTCTCTTAGCTATATACCCGTGTTATTTTTGTATAAGTCAATTTGTGATTTGGCGGGTATGACGATGTGGCATTCAAAGTGAATGGTGATCAGATGTTCTGAAGATAGACGTAGCTTCTAGCCTCACACCGGGAAGTAACAAAAGTTGGGCTAGGCAGCATGGCTAGTTGGGTCATACCTAAGCAGGGTGTATTGTCACCGATCTAGGGAATATTCATATTTATACTTCTTTTTGATTCTGTATCTTCGGATGACGGTTTGATGGCCTATAACCGTGGTGGCAATATATTCGCGACACTCAAGCAAAATGAGTAAGCGGTCATGTGTGGCCGGGTTGCAAGACGTTCTTGTTGAACCCTGAGTGTATCACCTCTAGAGTACACTATTCAGAAGGTGCTCCCATACCTTGTCTGTTGGAATCTATTCTCCGATAAGCGCCCTGCGGTTTATGATTTTATACTATGTATGTAGAACGTGAGATGCAAGCGTTTCTGCTAGATTGATACCTATTTGTACTTAGACATTATTATAATATCTCAATGATATTGCTTGTCAAAGTTGTTCAGATACTCATAAGGGAAAAACCCATTCCGTATTCACGGCGTGGTCTTATGAGATATCCTATACCTGTTTTAAACTATTTTACTCATACCAGTCCCATGACTGACCCGGAGTTTACTTTGTTGTTTTCCCTAAACTCTTGGGTGCCTAAATTTATACGGGCAGTCAAGTAGTCGGGATTTACAAATATACTTGGAGAGCTTGGAGCAGGAGGCTGCAAGATTCTATAGCTATAGTTATTTCCGCTGTGTTGTACTCTGATAAGTGCTATTATATATATATATAACTGTTTACTTCAAAGTTATGTTATATATTATATGTTATTCGTTCCGCTGTGAGATTCGTGTTACTCTGATGATTCTGATGTTCTTCTTCTTCTATTCTATTAGTTCTATCTTTTCTTTCTCACCTTCTAATTTCTTTCACTAACGTCTCGGGATTTCCGACTCTCGAGGAGTCGGAAATTTCCAGCCGTTACAGTTGGTATCAGAGCTTAAGTTAAGTGATTACCTTGGCGCTGTGGCATAACTCGATAGAGATGGGATTAGTAATATCCTAGATTGAGTTTGAGTGTATATATATGAGCGCGTAATTGTTATTCAATACAAAATGGTTTTATATTGTGGAGACTCATTGGTTGAGTGGCTTATGAATTCTGGTCGATCAGTTGATCCACTGTATCGATAAGGGTTACTAAACACTCGAATACGATGAACCGTCATGGTATGTTTTTGAAAGAGGGTAAATGAAATAATTTTTCCCAAAATATATTTGTTTATAGAAGAAATATATATATCTTGAAATTATTATAGTATATTGATTGTGTTGGTTGTTATTATAATCGAATAAGATTATAAAAGGGTAAAATGGTTATGAATGACCAATCAGAATTCATATGAATGTAATATATGAAATAGTTTGAATTAAATACGAATTTAAATCAGAATTTGGAATTTAAAATAAGGAAATTTTGAGTTCCTGGGAGATTTGAAAATGTTTTTCAAATTTAAAACGATACAGTATTGAACTCACTTCGATAGCTGGAAAATAGATTTCTGATGGTGAATCTAGACATCATCAGTGTTCATTTTCGAGTTCTAAGTGACGGATTACTACCAAAGGTTTTGTTTTTGAATTGTTTTGAGAAAATAAGTTGTTTAGAAATCCAAAGGTTTTGAATTGGTATGTGGTTTCAAATTAATTTGAAATAAGACCCAGGAACTTAAGTTCTGGAATTAAAATTTAACTAATGAAGTTAAATAAAATGAGATGGTAAAATTAAATTGAAATTTAACTTGAACCGAGTTAAATAAAATTGAATTGGATTAGAGATAATCTAGAATGGAACCAAATTGATAAGTCAATAATTTGGAATTTGATATTAGAGTTCGAATGAAATTCGATTTGAATTTGAGGATATAAACTGAGTGGAATGACCATGATATATGCAGAAGTGATAACAGATCAAAAGGATACAATGATACGACCGACAAAAAGGTACAAGTTTATATTATATATGAGTTTGGATTTTATGAGCCGAATTGGCAAGCCGCTTGGCTGTTTGATTTTCTTTTGGGTTGGAGAAGGCCTAGAGAGGCTAGGGGTGGTTTGTCATATTGACCAATACAAAGGAGGTTATGACGAAATTTTTCGAAAATTCCAGGTGTTAGAACATTCTCATGATTTTTGGAAATTCAGTTAGCCAGAATGAATTAATAATTTAATTGGAAATTTAATGGTTCAGTTGAAACTGGAGTTGAGAAGTAAACTAAAAGATATTTGAATCTAGTTAGTAAAGTTGGTAGCATTTTCCTAGCTTAGCAATTTCGAAGACGAAATTATTTTAAGGGGGGAAGTCTGTAATGGCGCGTTTTGTAAGGTATAATAATTAAGTTATTTAATTATTTAAATAACGAATATTTTTATAAACGATAGTTGAACGTATAATTATAATTTTATTATAATTAAAATCGAGCTTGAAATGGCGCTGCAGTTCGCGATTTGGCGATTCGAACTTCAACTGAATGTACAGGATTCGTTTTAAGCCGGATTTCTGTGAAACAAGAAACGTGTGGAGCTGGTGGAGTATATCTTTCTAGTGGAAGAGAAAAATCGGGATTTCATCATGTAGATTTTGAGTTATGTCCAAATCAAATTTCAGAAAAGTCGCTGTGGAATTCCTTTATAATTTGCGACGCTTTATATACGTTATAAATCGATTTTTCGATACGAACTGAATATCGGGATAATCTGGAGTCTGGAAATCAAGTCATAAAATCTGAGGTGATATTCTGGAGCCGGACGACATTGTATATGGATATATACGATAATATTAATTTATTAATATTTAAATATATTTACATATTTAAATGGTCTATTCAGCGCTTTAAAAATAGCCACTTTTTCATACGACCTCAGAATTTGACGAAACTAGTTTTGTTGGATCCGCAACATCAAATAGTTGTTAGATTTCCAGTTTCGTGATTTTTAGAATCACTGTGTGGTCGTTCGGATTTTTAGAGTGAAAAACAGTCAGTATTCTGACGGTTAAAAATACGCTGTGTGAGCATACGAAGTCGGAATTCGACGAAACCAGTTTCGTTGGGACCATAATGTCAAACTCTAGCTACATGTCCAGTTTCGTGATTTTTGGGTATCATATGCGGTCGCAGTGATTTTTAAGGACCTCGAAAAGTATAAAAGCAATAAAATAAAATAAAGAAAATCAAAATAAAAATATCTCATCATTTTTCGTGGACAATAGGAAGGCCACACGACATGCTTCTCCAGCCACAGAACCTACCTACCAACACAGTCCTATAAATGCCAAACCAACGAACACAACAAGGAAAAATCCCAAAAGCAAAATCAATGAAAAATCCCAAACCAAATCAAAGAAGTTCTATAAATCATGAAAGCTTTATAACTGAGTTTGTTTCGATCTCAACTACAGTATGATACCCATTAGTAGCAGTTCGATCAAGATTTTTAGGGTCGACATTTTTCCAGAAAAACAAGGGCTGAGGCGCAACCTCAGTGATGAACGCCGAAGGTGATTTCGAAGGTGCCATCGAGTTGGAGGTGTCGAGCAGGAGGTGCTGCGATGTTTTCGAGGGGGTCGGTGCAAAAAGGCAACGCCGGTTTCCCTCTAGATCTGCTCGACGTGAATGGACAACTGCCATTGAGTTCGGTGATAAGGAGATGAGGTGATGGAGGTCGAAAAGGAGATGGAGTTGGTGGTCTCGGTTTTGGAAACCGTGGGGATAGGAGGTAGCGGTAGTCGGTCAAAGGATGATCCACGGTGGAGTTTTGGGTTCACAGGAGCGTACTGATGATTTGGGGGAGATGGTATGTCGGGCTTGGGTTTTAATGGATGGGTATTGGGCCGTGTAGGAGAAGGGGTAAGGCCCGTTTGAAATATATTCAAGTTTTAATTTAATTTAAAATCGTATTAACTTGTAAAATCAATATCTTGCTCGTACGAGGTCCGATTGAGGAACCGTAAGTTGCGTTGGGATCGTATGGACGGGAGCAACACAATGAAGCTGACTAGAAGCCCATCTGAGTTCGTTACAATTTATGACCAAATAAATTGCCCGATCTGAATCAACGACAATTTTCGTCATTTGACGATGATCGTACAAGGTGAGCAAATCTCACTAACTCTGAACAGTTTATAATTTCATGTTGCATTGTTAGAACTGTTAAAATTGTCTGTTTGACTGTGTGTTGATTGGTTGATTGAACTGCTAGTCAGTTAGTTAAATTTCTATATTGATTCTGTTTAACAGAATACATCATATGGAACTGAAAATGATGTTATCTATATTGTCTAACATCTATGATGCAGGGAAACAGGTTGGAGGAATCCAACTGGATTCCTCAACAGTTATTTTTACTGTAATTTATGTATTGTGATATATAAATGTGATATATATAATCTATTGTGATTATGTGTGGTTGGACGATATTCATCGTTGTTAGATGATGTGTTAAAAACCATAAGAAATACCAGGATATAGAAAAGAGATTTTCAAACTATAATTTGAAAATAATTTATTTATATAAAATCGATGGATTTTATATTATAAAGAAAAGGGGATTTTGAGTATAAAGGAAAATATTGGTTAATCAAGTATAAAGGAGAAATATTTGTTAATCGAGTATAAAGGATTAAACAAAGTAATTGGTTAGGTTAACCAAAGCGAGTCAGTCGAGTTAATCAGAGTAATTGGTTAAGTTAACCAAAGTAAATTAGTTAAGTTAAACTAAATGATTAATCAAAGTGAATTTGTTAAGTTAAACTAAATGATTAATCGATGTGAATTAGTTAAGTTAAACTAAAGGATTAATCGATGTGAATTAGTTAAGTTAAACTAAGTGGTTAATCAAAGTGAATTAGTTAAGTTAACTAAGTGGTTAATCGAAGGAAATTAGTTGATTTAAACTAAGTGAACCGACTAGAGTTAATCAACGTGAATTAACTAAGTTAAACTAAGTGGATTAGTTCAGTTAATCGAGACAAGTAAATCAAGTTAGGGTAAACCATTTGAGTTAACCAGTTAGAGTTAACCATTTGAGTTAACCAGTTTGAGTTAACCAGTTAGGTTAAACCATTTGAGTTGACCAGTTAAAGTTGACCAGTTAAAGTTGACCAGTTAGAGTTGACCAGTTAGAGTTATCCAAGTGGAGTTAATCGAGTAGAGTTGCCGAATATCACTTATTCGAAGTAGAGTTATCGAATATAGAGTATTCGAGGGAAGAGTAATCGAATATAGTTTATTCGAGTGGAGGAATCAAATGCTATTCATTTGAGAGGAGTAATCGAATATAGTTTATACGAGTGGAGAAATCAAATGTTATTCATTTGAGAAGAGTTACCGAATATTATTTATTCGAAGAGTAGTTATCGAATATTGGTTATTCGAAGTTAGTTAACCCAAAGGAGTTATTCAAAGTTAGTTAATCCAAAGGAGTTATTCGAAGTTAGTTAATCCAAAGGAGTTATTCGAAGTTAGTTAATCCAAAGGAGTTATTCGAAGTTAGTTAATCCAAAGGAGTTATTCGAAGTTAGCTAATCCAAAGGAGTTATTCGAAGTTAGCTAATCCAAAGGAGTTATTCGAAGTTAGTTAATCCAAAGGAGTTAGTCGAAGAGTTAATCAAATGAGTCGATCCAAAGGAGTTAGTCGAATATTAGTTATTCGAATAAAGTTAAAGGAGTTATCGATTTTAGTTTGATCGAAAGGAGTTATCGATTAGTAAATCGAAAGGAGATTTTCGAATATAGCATATTCGAAAGAAAGAGATCGAATATTGTTTATTCGAAAGAGAGAGATTTCGAATATGAGTTATTCGAAGAGAGATAATCGAATATAGGTTATTCGAAGAAGAGTTAATCAAATAGAGATTACTCGAAAGAGAGTTATACGTTGAATTCGATTATAGCAAATTCGGGAAAAGTACTATTTACTTTCCAGGGTTTAAATCAAGGTTTAGTTATTGATTTAGAAATTAAGTGTCTGTTAAATTATTCGAGTTAGGAAATAAATTTATAATTTAGGTTAGATATTTTAGGGGTAGGAATTATAACGTTATAGTTATAATCAAACGTTGTCATATAAGAAGTAGATTCGTAACCTGAATCCAAGAATTTGCGTAAACAGATGATTGTAAAAAGTGAGTGATGAGCTTCACCTATTTCATAGTAAAGGACGTTGTTCAATTAAGGTCTGCGAGGTAATTATACCCCCAACTTGATTGACTTCAGAATTGACAAAGGAATAGTTGTGGTTCGATCTAAAAGGTTGATTAGGAATAAAGCTAAGGAATAAGCGATAAATGGATTAAGCGAAACGATGTTTTATACAACGTTCACTGGAAATCCGTAAATGAGTTTTGGAAACGTTTTCCAAATATAGTCAGATATGTTTTCTAAACATAGAAAATGAAATGTTTTCATGATAAGAATTTAAGAAATAGAGTTAAGCAAATTCAGAAACTGACTGGAGAGGGTAAGTTGAACGGTTTTCTAAGTGACGATCTGATGTTGGTTTCGACCTTCTGTATTGATACTTAGAGAATTGTTCTCATACTAGTTACAGTTAGGGACTGATAGTTGCGAAATAATAGTGATGTGAAAATAAACTATGGAAATGTTTTCCAATGATTAATAACATATATTTTCTAAATATATGAAATAAGGAAATATGAACATATGATGATTGATCAATCGAATTTCCATTTGGAAATAAGATCGTTGTTTGTACACCGACAAGTTTTCATTTGATAGTTGAATCACAGACTATCAAAGTTTTTACCATTTTAACGTTGTTAATATGGAGAGACCGGTTGGATTATTATCCAAAGAACCACTCTGTATTGGCATAAGCGTTGCGAGCAATATCTGCCAAAGATAAATTGAAGACGGAGTAAAGTGCAAGGGCTGTTGTATAAGTCTTAGATAACAGTGACTAAGATGGATATACTGAATAGTGCCTTCGGTTTGTCCAGTCCCAGGACAACGTATATGGAAGAAGGTCTGACAGAGTATATCCAATGGATCGCGTAAGTTGATCTGTTCAAACGTATTCACGTTTGGTGGCGGAGGAATTCGTTTCTCTTAGCTATATACCCGTGTTATTTTTGTATAAGTCAATTTGTGATTTGGCGGGTATGACGATGTGGCATTCAAAGTGAATGGTGATCAGATGTTCTGAAGATAGACGTAGCTTCTAGCCTCACACCGGGAAGTAACAAAAGTTGGGCTAGGCAGCATGGCTAGTTGGGTCATACCCAAGAAGGGTGTATTGTCACCGATCTAGGGAATATTCATATTTATACTTCTTTTTGATTCTGTATCTTCGGATGACGGTTTGATGGCCTATAACCGTGGTGGCAATATATTCGCGACACTCAAGCAAAATGAGTGAGCGGTCATGTGTGGCCGGGTTGCAAGACGTTCTTGTTGAACCCTGAGTGTATCACCTCTAGACTACACTATTCAGAAGGTGCTCCCATACCTTGTCTGTTGGAATCCATTCTCCGATAAGCGCCCTGCGGTTTATGATTTTATACTATGTATGTAGAACGTGAGATGCAAGCGTTTCTGCTAGATTGATACCTATTTGTACTTAGACATTATTAAAATATCTCAATGATATTGCTTGTCAAAGTTGTTCAGATACTCATAAGGGAAAAACCCGTTCCGTATTCACGGCATGGTCTTATGAGATATCCTATACCTGTTTTAAACTATTTTACTCATACCAGTCCCATGACTGACCCGGAGTTTACTTTGTTGTTTTCCCTAAACTCTTGGGTGCCTAAATTTGTACGGGCAGTCAAGTAGTCGGGATTTACAGATATACTTGGAGAGCTTGGAGCAGGAGGCTGCAAGATTCTATAGCTATAGTTATTTCCGCTGTGTTGTAAGTGTTGTACTCTGATAAGTGCTATTATATATATATAACTGTTTACTTCAAAGTTATGTTATATATTATATGTTATTCGTTCCGCTGTGAGATTCGTGTTACTCTGATGATTCTGATGTTCTTCTTCTTCTTCTATTCTATTAGTTCTATCTTTTCTTTCTCACCTTCTAATTTCTTTCACTAACGTCTCGGGATTTCCGACTCTCGAGGAGTCGGAAATTTCCAGCCGTTACAGGATGAATAGGTTGGGATTGAGAAATTAAAACAAATGATTACTTCGGTAAGGTTCGTTAATCCCGACTAGTTGAATCAAAATTCAAAAGAAGATTAAAGAATAAATTCAAGGAATTTATCTTTGATAAAATTAATGGGAACCTTTCCCTATGAATGAGAAATTTAGAAACTAACTGCTGGTTAGCTAAGCAGAACGGTTTTTCTGGATATTGATCTGATGTTGGTTTCGGCCTTCGGGGTTAATATTTGGGGAATTATTCTCTTGATTAATTTACGGTTAGTGACTGATGAATTGGAATGAGGCGTATGTTGTGTTTGTGTAACACTTATTTAAAATATACGCGAGTTATTCGGGAAGACCGGGTTTATCCCATTCTGAATAACTGATACGACGATAAGTCGAAGATGAAGACGATGGTCGAAGACCGGAAGTCTTCACGTCGTTTGGGTGATTACTGATGATCTTGATTGGGCTGTACACCCAAGAAGATGGAAACAGTTGGTGATCGTCCAGACGTGCTTGGAGATCAATGGATATGCGAGGTACTAAGGTGCCTCCGGTTTCGTTCAGACCCAGAACGAACTTGTAAATGGACTGTGTGTCTGACATTGGATTTTAGTCCGTGTGATTGATCTCTATTAAATATATATCTGTTTGGCGGCGGAGAATTTATTCTCTTGCTTAACGCCCTTCTCTGAGACGTACGAGCTCAGGGGTTATATATTGATGGATATCAAATGCATGGAGTGAATTGCCTGTGTGGCATGCCTAAGTGGCAATTGATCGAGGCTTCTGTTGAAAAGCAAAGTCTTGTGGTGATGATCAGAGCACGGCCTTTGTGGCGTAGCTTTGTGTAACGTTTACTTCGCAAGTTTCGCACCCCGGTTGTGAACCAAAAACGGGAGAGGACCTCAGGGAGGGAATGCGTTTCTTTCTAGCTAGGGTGGTATCAGTGACCTACCAGCCCTGACATTTATATACTTTTCACCTGTGTGGTTGTTGCTGTTGCGAGGCGCCTCGGTTTGATCGGACGATCCGGGTCCGATGGAGTCATTCGTTGGCTCATTTACGCCCCAAAGGGCGGGGAAACGTATTGTTCACACACTATAATCCACATCGGTGGACCGGCCCTATCGCTCCATGAGGCAGTTGCGGCTGTTCCTGAGGCTCGGGCTAGAGAGTCTCGAATCGGTAGAGGACGATCCCTAGCCTCGGTTCATAGATGGAAATCCAATTTCCAAATACGTGACTTTCGATTTTGATTGTATAACCTATATATGGCGACATAGTGGTATGGGGCATTCATGTCGCCTATGATTGATACTTATGATTTGAAGTTGTTTTATACACTATGCACTTATTATAGTATCAAATGATTCGTTTTAAACGTATCAAGCATTCTTGGCTATTATAAGGTAAAAACCCTATCCCCCGGCTTGCGTTGCATTATGTGATAGGACCTGGGTCTTATAATAGCTTCATTTTTCTTTATTTAGCATTGCGCTGTTGTTTTATGCACTGGTATTCTTGGGAGGAAACCCGTTCCGTGTTATACGGCGTGGTCCCTTGATTTACCGAACTTTGAAATAAAGATTAATAACTGTTTTTAGTTCTCACACCAGTCCCATGACTGACCTGGAGTTTATTGTTTTAACCTAAACTCTGGGTGCCCTTATTTTGACGCGGGCAGCTAGTAGTTTTGGTTTTGCAGATTTATATTCGCAGGATCCTGGTTTATAGCTGGAACGATATTCGGAAAGCTTTGTATCCGTGTATCTCTTCTAGTTGTGTATTGTATTATTTTCCGCTGCTATGTATTTAAATGTAATCTCTGATATTTTCTGTGTAATATTTATTCATTTATACTCTGTATATTCTTGTAATCTGATGCATTGTTGTAATATACAATGAAATGTTCTTCCGTCTGCGTTCTATTTTGTCTTGTTCTCAAACGATAGGGCATTTTGAACGGTCTGGGTCGGTTTAGCGACTGGTTCGGACCGAGCGAAATTCCTTGCCGTCACAGTTGGTATCAGAGCTTTGGTTTACAGAGCTCGAGAACAAGACACATTAGAACCATACGAAAGAATTCATCAGATATTGGGTTAGTAATATCCAATGGGAATGACTCGTTAGAGATAGGATCAGTAGTATCCTAGAACGAGTGTGAAGAGTATATTTTTAAAATGAAAACAAGTTTTGTTTTGAAAATTTAAATCAATTATTCGTATTTGATTATTTATTTGTATTGATTTGGACAGTCCAGTATATAAAGATTTTGCATATACGCCTTGCAAACGTGTATTTGAAGTTTTAATATACTGGATAGATATAGAATTACACTCGAATCGCCCGGAGATGATTTTGATGATGGAGCTCCATCATTAGAATTTATGTTCGAGTGACGAAAGTGAGATTTCTATATATTTCCAATTGACTGGTGTGAGAACCAAAGCTATATAGGATTTATTGTTGTGATTTGGCATCAAAAATGTGATTTTTGACTATGTATCAAAGTTATGAATTTCAAAAGCTAATCAACTAATGGATTGATGTTTGTGTTGTTTGTTTGTGTGATAATTTTGAACCATATAGCCTAATAGCATCAAATATTGAATTGTATTGAAAATTGGTCGCATTTGCTTGCATATACATATACTTACATTGAACAGGTCATAGCAAGGAGGCTAGAGCAGAGAATAAAATTTGTTTGCCCGACAAATAGGTACATGTTTACTACATAATTTACTGTTTTGTTTGGGTGATGATGATTTTATGAGCCTATTGGCTAGCCGCTTGGCTTTTTATTTTTCTTTTTGAGATTAGAAGGACCGGGGAAGCTATTTGAAATTCCCCGATGCTCCCATTGCAGGGGAGGTTATGGCGAAATTTTTCGAAAATTTAGGGTGTTAGCCAAATTTTTGAAATTTTTGAAAATTCTCAGAAACTGAAAAGTTGGAGAATGGAAGCCAGATCGAACGTAGAGTTGATTAATCAAACCACTTTCGACTTTGTTCCTTTTCGGGGACGAAAAGTTTTAAGTGGGGGAGATTGTAACAACCCGAAAATCTGGGCCAGTTTAAAATTTTTATTTTGGCAATTTTAGCGAATTTTGATTATTTAAAATGAATTATTTTAAATAATATCGACGAAAATTTATTTAGAATATAATTCGACGTATATATTATATACGTCGTCGTTAGAATATAAATATTTATATATAATTTTAAATAGAATTGAAAATGGCGCGGTAGTACGATAATTCGATTTCAAACTTCAATTGAACGTACCGGGTGCAAAACAATCCGGATTTTAGTGAAACCAAAAACATTAGGATCTAATTGATAATATCTTTCCAACGAATCCGACAAATCAAGATTTCATAGCGGGAATCAAAAGATATGTCCAGTTGAAAATTCTGAATAGTCGCTATGGAATTCAGGCCCTTAAAAATGGGAATTTTGCAAACGACCTCGGATTTCGACGAAACCACTTTTGTTGGGTCTGTGATGTTAAGTTATTGCTAGATTCCAAATTTCATAATTTTTCGAATCAATATGTGAGCGTGGCAAAGGAAAACGCGTTTGACCAGTTTCAGTTGATTTTAATCGACTGGAAAATGGCCATATTTCTAACGATCTCAGAATTCGACGAAACTAGTTTTGTTAGGACCGTATCGTCAATACGAAGCTAGAAAATATTTTTATGGAATTTTTCGAGTTAGTATGTGACCCCGGTAATTTGAAATGTATGTTTAAAATTCAATATAGTGATTTAAATGTAAATTCAGCGGAAACTGATCAAAACGATCGAATCAGCCTACGATACATATCCCATTGTGTTCGGAATGGGGGTAAAACGCTATGGACGACAGGCGGTGGACCTCGTTTAGAGGTCGTATGTAAAAGTCAACTTTTTGAAATTAAAAATAAAAAAAATAAAACCCTTCCTCCTTTATACTCTGGCCCCCTTTTTATTTCCAAAGCGATTTCATTTCTCAGAATAAAAAAAAAATCCCGCGTCGATCGTGGGAACCGCCGCCTCCACCCTTCGCCATCGCCACCCATGACCTCTCTTTCCCCCCTGATGTCGACCGCAACGCCCAGACCCCCTCCTGTTCGATGCGTCGCAGACCCCCCCCCCCCCCAGAAAAAAAGCCGCCGCCTTGGATGGCGCGCAACCCACCTCTGGCGCTAACTCCAGCGCAAACCCCCCCCTCCCCCCGATCCCCCTTCTAGCTCACCTCCTCCTCCTCTAAACCGAACCCCGACTAACCACGAAGACCCCGAACCCTAGAAACCCGTCCACTGATCGACTTCACACCAGAAGCAGCCCCTCCCTCTTCCAAAATCCGTAAGTATTTTAGTTTGTTTACTGATTTTCTTTTATAGCATAAAGAACTGAAATTTGTTTGATTTTAAAACTGAATTTTTTAGATGAATTTATATATGTGAAACTGAAGTTTAAAGATAATTTACATAGGAAAAAAAAATTTAGTTTTGTTTGAATGGATTTTTAAATTAGAAAAGTTTGATTTTTAAATTAGAAAAGATTGATTTTTAAATTAGAAAAGTTTGATTTTTAAATTAGAAAAGTTTGATTTTTAAATTAGAAAAGATTTGATTTTTAAATTAGAAAAATTTGATTTTTAAATTAGAAAAGTTTGATTTTTAAATTAGGAAAGATTTGATTTTTTACATTAGAAAAGATGGAATTTTTACATTAGTAAAAATTCGATTTTTATATATTGAATAGCATAGTAAAAATGTGATTATTATATATTGAACTTTGAAGTAAAAATGTGATTTTTATATATTGAACTTTGAAGTAAAAATGTGATTTTTATATATTGAACATCGAAGTAAAAATATGATTTGTATATATTGAATAGCGAAGTAAAAATTCGATTTTTACATATGTAGTGAAAGCGGACAACGAAGATGACAAAAAGGCGAGAACGAAGAAGATTTATATCAAAGAAGAGTCAAAATGTTTGGATATCTTTCGGTGAGAACTTCTCACCTTTCAATTTAATTTTTCTAGTTATATATATATACTAGGATGTAGACGGTGTTTAGTAGCACCCGACACCCGTCATCCACATACCATGGATGGCTTGTTTGTTTAATTGTTTGGTTGTGTAGTTGGTTAGATTATTTGATTTGAATTTGGTTGTTTGGTGAATTTGATTGATGTGTGAATGGCGTGGGCCTTCACTAGTCCGGGGATAAGGCTAGGCCTTGTCCCGTTTCTAGTATCGCGTCGTTATGCCGCCGAAATTTTCTAAAAATAAGTTAGAAAAATAAAGATAACATTTTATTTAATAAATGAACCGAATAGAATATTCATAGGTTGAATAAAATAGTTTAATCGTTAAAAATATAATTTTTAACGTGAATGTGAATAAATAAATATTCATTTACAAACCGGACGGTTTGTTTATGTACACCTATTTGAAGGACATTGATTGGGACGATAAATTTTACACATCACCCAACTGCACCAATAAAAATCTGTGTTTGATTGCTTGAAACCCCACACGGGTATTGGGATGATATTTGACGTACACTAATCCCGATTGTTTAGTTGTATGTCGATCGATTGATTGACAGGCTGTTATAAGCGTTGAATATTTGTATTTGATGCTTATACAGTGTAGAATGCACTTTGGATGATGGTTGATTATTCATCGTTGTTGATATATATATATATATATATATGTGTGTGTTGTAGAAAATCCATATAATTAACATTATATGGTAATTGATTGGGCCTCATTCCAGTTTTAAAATAGAAATATTTGAAAAAGAAATATTTGAAATAGAATATTTGAAAATAGGAATATATGAAGCCGTATTGATTAGATTGACGCCATTTTGACATGAACGATATTTATATCGATTTTATTCATTTTATAATGAATAGCGAAAGTGATTTCAAAATCTGATATTTTGAAAAGAATTGAATATAAATAAATTCGAATTGAAATTGAATATAAATGAATTCGAATTGAAATTGAATATAAACGAATTCGAATTGAAATTGAATATAAACGAATTCGAATTGAAATTGAATATAAACGATTTCGAATTGAAATTGAATAGAAATGAATTCGAATTGAAATTGAATATAAACGAATTCGAATTGAAATTGAATAGAAATGAATTCGAATTTAGAATTGAATATAAACGAATTCGAATTGAAATTGAATAGAAATGAATTCGAATTTAGAATTGAATATAAATGAATTCGAATTGAAATTGAATATAAATGAATTCGAATTGAAATGGAATAGAAATGAATTCGAATTGAAATTGAATTGAATTGAAAACGAACTGAAATTGAATTAGAAATCAATTTGAATTGAAATCAATTTGAAATGAATTTAAAATGAATTTAGATTGGAATATTCAATTTTGATTTGAAATTGAATATGAAGTTGAAACCGTTTTGAAAATGAATTTAAAAACGATTTATAAAGCACGTTTTGAATTGAAATCGACGAAGTATATATTATATATATATATATATATATATATATATATATATATATATATATATATAATATAATGGCCTGAATAGAACGCGCCGCGCCGCGGTAGTTCGCGAATTTCGACCATTGACTTCGAACGAATATTACGGGAGATCCGACCGTCGAATTCTCCTAAAACCGGAACCGTTGGGTTCGTATCGAAAAGAGCTTTCTAACGAATATTAGAAATTTGAAACCTAACGGTTGGATTTGGAGATACGTCCAAATCAAATTTGAAAAAGGTCGCTGTAAGTGCAGTTCGATGACCATTGATGGAAATCGACTGTACGGGCCTTGATAAAATTATTAAAAATAGTAATAAATTGTGTAAAATCATAAGAAATGATTTAGAAAGAATTGGGATGAAAAACTCTATATTTGAAAAGATAAAAATAGATTTTTATCGAAATGAACTAGTTTTGAACTAGAATTATAATTCTATTTATTTTTAAATAAGTAAATTGAATTTGAAAGGGTTTTAGAAATAACCAGAATTTCCAATGATTGTATTGGATTGGATCTGAATCGAAATTGTCTTGGGATTATTTCGATGTTGGATTTCGGGATGATACATATATTGTTTTGGGAATTTGAAAGATATAGATATATATATCGTTATTTCCAATACGATATTTGTTAGTCGTGGAATTTGATATTGAATATAAGCTGGTATATTTTCTATTTAGAGCCTTGTGTTTAATATCAAGTTGATTTGGGTTTGTCGTGAATGGTGTCTTCATTAACACTGTTCTTGAACCCAGTTGAGAAAAGATTAAATCTTTTTATTTAGATTTAATGAAGGGTACCAATTAAATGATATTTAATTGGAATTGAATTGGTATTGATTTTTGGGTTTATCGTGAACAGTGTTTTAAATAACACTTGTTCTTTAACCCGATAATTAATGGAATGTGATTTTGGGTTTATCGTGAACCGTTTTTTAAGTGACACTGATTCTTTAACCCAGTCAAAGATTAAAACTAAGTGGAGTTTTAATGAATCTTTAATTAGATTGAAATGATCGAGAATGGAGTATCACCAGTTTTGCTCCAGGCGATAGTTAAATCTTTAATTAGATTTGAACGTGAAATGGTAATTGAATTTACCGATAACACCGTGGTGTTAGATATGAAGTATAACCAGTTTTACTTCATGGGATGAATAGGTTGGGATTGAGAAATTAAAACAAATGATTACTTCGGTAAGGTTCGTTACTCCCGACTAGTTGAATCGAAATTCAAAAGAAGATTAAAGAATAAATTCAAGGAATTTATCTTTGATAAAATTAATGGGAACCTTTCCCTATGAATGAGAAATTTAGAAACTAACTTCTGGTTAGCTAAGCAGAACGGTTTTTCTGGATATTGATCTGATGTTGGTTTCGGCCTTCGGGGTTAATATTTGGGGAATTATTCTCTTGATTAATTTACGGTTAGTGACTGATGAATTGGAATGAGGTGTATGTTGTGTTTGTGTAACACTTATTTAAAATATACGCGAGTTATTCGGGAAGACCGGGTTTATCCCATTCTGAATAACTGATACGACGATAAGTCGAAGATGAAGACGATGGTCGAAGACCGGAAGTCTTCACGTCGTTTGGGTGATTACTGATGATCTTGATTGGGCTGTACACCCAAGAAGATGGAAACAGTTGGTGATCGTCCAGACGTGCTTGGAGATCAATGGATATGCGGGGTACTAAGGTGCCTCCGGTTTCGTTCAGACCCAGAACGAACTTGTAAATGGACTGTGTGTCTGACATTGGATTTTAGTCCGTGTGATTGATCTCTATTAAATATATATCTGTTTGGCGGCGGAGAATTTATTCTCTTGCTTAACGCCCTTCTCTGAGACGTACGAGCTCAGGGGTTATATATTGATGGATATCAAACGCATGGAGTGAATTGCCTGTGTGACATGCCTAACTGGCAATTGATCGAGGCTTCTGTTGAAAAGCAAAGTCTTGTGGTGATGATCAGAGCACGGCCTTTGTGGCGTAGCTTTGTGTAACGTTTACTTCGCAAGTTTCGCACCCCGGTTGTGAACCAAAAACGGGAGAGGACCTCAGGGAGGGCATGCGTTTCTTTCTAGCTAGGGTGGTGTCAGTAACCTACCAGCCCTGACATTTATATACTTTTCACCTGTGTGGTTGTTACTGTTGCGAGGCGCCTCGGTTTGATCGGACGATCCGGGTCCGATGGAGTCATTCGTTGGCTCATTTACGCCCCAAAGGGCGCGGAAACGTATTGTTCAGGCACTATAATCCACATCGGTGGACCGGCCCTGTCGCTCCATGGGGCAGTTGCGGCTGTTCCTGAGGCTCGAGCTAGAGAGTCTCGAATCGGTAGAGGACGATCCCTAGCCTCGGTTCATAGATGGAAATCCAATTTCCAAATACGTGACTTTGCGATTTTGATTGTATAACCTATATATGGCGACATAGTGGTATGGGGCATTCATGTCGCCTATGATTGATACTTATGATTTGAAGTTGTTTTATACACTATGCACTTATTATAGCATCAAATGATTCGTTTTAAACGTATCAAGCATTCTTGGCTATTATAAGGTAAAAACCCTATCCCCCGGCTTGCGTTGCATTGTGTGATAGGACCTGGGTCTTATAATAGCTTCATTTTTCTTTATTTAGCATTGCGCTGTTGTTTTATGCACTGGTATTCTTGGGAGGAAACCCGTTCCGTGTTATATGGCGTGGTCCCTTGATTTACCGAACTTTGAAATAAAGATTAATAACTGTTTTTAGTTCTCACACCAGTGCCATGACTGACCTGGAGTTTATTGTTTTAACCTAAACTCTGGGTGCCCTTATTTTGACGCGGGCAGCTAGTAGTTTTGATTTTGCAGATTTATATTCGCAGGATCCTGGTTTATAGCTGGAACGATATACGGAAAGCTTTGTATCTGTGTATCTCTTCTAGTTGTGTATTGTATTATTTTCCGCTGCTATGTATTTAAATGTAATCTCTGATATTTTCTGTGTAATATTTATTCATTTATACTCTGTATATTCTTGTAATCTGATGCATTGTTGTAATATACAATGAAATGTTCTTCCGTCTGCGTTCTATTTTGTCTTGTTCTCAAACGATAGGGCGTTTTGAACGGTCTGGGTCGGTTTAGCGACTGGTTCGGACCGAGCGAAATTCCTTGCCGTCACAAGAATAGTTAAACAAAATACTCATTTTGTCACTATAGAATAGTTAAAAACAAAAATATTCGTTTTTGACAATATGGTGTAGTTAAACAAAATATTCATTTTTGTAAATATAGTGCTGTCAAATAAAAACATTCATCTTGTCAATTTATATTAGTTGAAACAAAGTATACACTTTTATCAAATTATAAAAGTTAGAACTAAAATTATCACTTTTATCAAATTATAAAATTAGAAACCAAATTGTCACTTTTGTCAGATTTTCAAAGTTAAAATCCAATTTGTCGCTTTTGTCAAATTATCATAGTTAAAACAAATTGGTCACTTTTGCCCAACTATAATGGTTAAAACAAATATGTCATTTTCATTTGTTTAGTTGAATTAGAATTGTCGAGAAAACAAAGTTATCATTCTTATTGTTCGGTTGAAATAGATTTGTCAACAAAACAAAGTCATTATCTTCATTGTTTTGTTGACAAAGATTAGTTAAATCAAAATATACATTTTATCAAAATATTCATTTTTGTCAAAATAGATTAGTGAAAGCAAACCATATATTTTTGTCAAAATACATACTTTTGTCAAGATAGGTTAATTGAATCAAAATACAACTTTTTGGTCAAAATGAACATTTCTGGCCAAATAGCTTAGTTGAACCAAAATATTTATTTTTGTCAAAAATACAATAGTTGAAACAAAAATTACATTTTGTTAAATATGATTCTTGGAAACAAAAATTACATTTTTGTTAATTAGATTTGAAATAACACAAAAATCACATTTTTAGGTTAAATAAAAGAATTAAACACAAATAGTATTTTGTTAAATAGGTTTGTGTTATAAAAAAAAATATTCATTTTGGTAAAATAGAATTGTCAGCAAAATGGATGTATCACTTCTTATACATTTTGTTGAAATAGAATTTATATGCAAATATAATAATCGTTTTTATTTGCATAACATACAATAGAATTTATATGCAAATATAAAAATCATTTTTATTTGCAGACTTACATTGGAATTTATATTCAAATATAAGAATCATATTACTGGTCAAAACTTACATTAGAATGTATAGGCTAGTTAAAGTGACATCTTTATATGTTAATGCATACATTAGAATTTGTATGCAATTTAAGATAAACATCCTTATGTGTTAGGTTATACATTGAAAACATATACAAATGGGATTACTTCTTTTATGTGTTAAAGTTAAGAATAATTACATCCAAATAAAGTATAATGAAAATTATCTTTTATTTGTCATCCGCAATAATGTCATATAATTAAATTACATTCTATTAGATATTAGAAATGTATAAAGAAATTATACGAGTGAATAGATTTTATTTCGGCTTTAGGAATAAAATATCATGTTTCGTTCATTATCATCAACATGTTAGAAGAATTAAAATTTGGTTAATTCCATTAACCAATTATTTATTTATATGGACTGTTGTTGGCTGAAAACCCCACACGGGTATTGGGATGATAATTGATATACACTAGTCCCAATATTTATTTGTATGTCAATCGATAGATTGACAGGCTGCGATGAGCGTTATTATTTCATTTTAATGCTAACCCAGTTGTGAACTTCACTCTGGATGTTGAATGGATGGTTTGATGACTATTTATCATTTGTTTTCATTTACATACGATGTATAAAATCCGTATAAAAGAAGTTATATGTTAAGTGATTGAGTCACTTTCCAATTCAGAATATCTTTAATATAAAGAATATTTTAAACAAAGAATTTCTTTTAAATAAAGAATACTTTTAAAGAATATTTTACATAAGGAACCTTTTTATATAAAGAATATTTTTAAATAACGAATATTGTAAAATATTATTCAATGAAGAATAAAATGATGATTTCTATATCCATTTTGGATGAACATAATTTTTTTTATCGAAATGAACTAGCTATTGACTGGAATAAATCTTTTAAATTAAGATTTAATGGTGTCTTCTAATTAATTAATATTTCGTTGAAATTTAATAAAAGAATTGGATTTTGGGTTGTCATGGATGGTGTCTTAAATAACACTGTTCTTAAACCCCGTATGAAAGAATAAATCTTTTAACTACAATTATTAGAGTTTCAAATTTTATTTATTATTGAAATAAATTGATATGTGAATGGGGTTTACCATGAACTGTGTTTTTAAATGACATTTGTTCTTTAACCCAATTAACAGTGAAAATATAATTTGGAATTTGTAAATCTTTTTATTAAAGATTTAAAAAGAAAGTTTCCAAAGCCAAGTTTTCCAATTTAACATATTAAATTGGAATTGAGTGGAAATTCGATTTGATAATAATCGAGATAGGCTTCTGTAAAAGAAGATTGTTACTATATATGGAGTTTAAAAGGCTTTGCCGTTATTCCATTTATATTATTAGTCTGATATGGAAATTTATATCGATTATATATTGATTTGATTTCTGTGAAAATTACATATTTTGGAATATGATTTTTGGGTTTATCGTGAATAATGTTTTTAAATGACATTGATTCTGTAACACCCCACACCCGCTAAGGTCACTCACCAAGGGAATGCCTTAACTTCGGTGGAGTAAGTGAATATAGAACAGAAAAATTAAAACAAGACAGATATGAATAATACTTGAAATCTAAAACATCATTTCATTACAGCAGAAGATAAACATGTTTGGTTACATATCAAAACCAACTAAAACAAGAGTCAAGTACTAAATATCCATCCTGATAAAACATAAGTACATAATCCCACTACATAACTAATAGCCATAATAGAAAAGATAAGCTGGGCTTTACATCACGGTCCAAGCTCCAAAAGATAGATAAAGCAATCTGATCAAAGCCCACTAGTGCTAGGCCCACTCTGAGAACCTGAGGGTTGGGAAAAAGATAAAAACAACGGGGTCAGACATAAGTCTGAGTGAACCCTATAACTTTAACAATACAATCATTAAAGTAATTAGGGTATGATATAAACTTGGTACGGTGATGACTGGGGATAAATGACTACACTAAGCAGCCAACTAGACATAGGATGAACTAAGATAACGGTAAAGACGCATCTACCCACCCAAGGGTAATTACTACACTGCACCACACCAGTCATTCCTATTTAAAGGTTGATCCCACCCAAGGACTTAGAAAAATATAACTAGTAGTTTCGTGTACCCCTAGCTGACCACATAGGTGCCGTCTGCCCCTATCTCCACTAGGTGCACCCACTACTCCCCAAGCGATCGGCTCCCTAACGTAGATACCCGTGCTGGCCCCACAGTGGGGTGTATCACTCCCCAATGTGGCAACCCGATACAACCAACGGTGCACGGCTTATACCTACACGATGCAACAACGTCTTACCTACCAGCCCGGGTCCACACACGCATATGAAACCCGTTGGACTTGCGTTGCCACCGCTAACCCGTTTTGGCCTCTTATAGTCAAGCCTAGTACGCGCGTCCCGTCCTCGAAATGGGTCGAGCCCAATAAGATACATATGGGTTACTGGTTGAAATGCGCCCCCACAAGCTACCCACCTAAGCTTGTCCCTTTTTCTAGTGCATCCCACTTAACCCTTTAATCATGTTTAATTACATGTTTCCACTTGGTTAAGTATTCTAATCGTATTTTCTATTGCCACCCAAGGCAACCCACTAGATTTCCACATGCCACCCAAGGCACCCACTTAACCCCTCATGCCCCACTACATGCTTATCTGGTTAAGTGTTTCTTAATTGATTAAGAACGTAACCTTTGTAAAGACCTCTCACATTAGACTGTCTTTTATGGAAGCTGGATTTGCCGGTCGGTTCCGGGCAGCCTTACGCCATAACAGAGTCTAACCTCGTGTCTTTACACTTGTCACGTATTTAATTTATGCCTAAGACCTCTCACATTGGACCAATCATTTGTAGCCGCTGGATTTGCCGGTCGGGTCCGGGCAGTCTTATGCTACAAAAGGGTCCAACCTCGTGTCTTAGTCGATTAATTACACCTAATTAATCACCCCCATATTTTGAATTAATTTTCCCTAATTAATTCCAATTTAATGATGTACATAATTGACTCAATTATGTCCATCCACTTATGGTATGCAACATCATACCAATTTCATCACAATTTTGTTAACATGAATATTAACCCCATCGTTTCCCACGTAATACGCTAACATGACATACCTAAAAGGGAAGATTCATCACAAATACAATGGGTTAAACTTAGCATAACATTAGCATCAACATGGGTTTTAAAGGTGTCAACTTGCATATATGACCATAGCATCAAACCCAACTAGCATAAACTTGCATGAATCACATATGTCATAAAGAGGGTAACTTGCATAAGTTACTTATGTCATACAAAGGGGTAAACTTGCATATATATGTGTGACATATAAAGGGGTTAACTTGCATATGTATGCATCTCATATAAAGGTGTAAACTTGCACATGTTACTTGCATATAATCAAACACCAAACTTGCATAACATGTCATATATGAACTTGCATATAATCAAACAACAAACTTGCATAACATGTCATATATGAACTTGCATATAATCAAACACCAAACTTGCATAACATGGTGTCATAATGGATCAATGTTTATCATAGTGATTTGCATAACTAGCATCATGAACACATAGCATAAAACTAGCATCATGAACATATATCATAAAATTTGCATAACTAGCATCATGAACTCATAACATATGACTTGCATAACTTGCACAATATCATGAACACATAGCATATGACTTGCATAACTTGCATAACATCATGAACACATAGCATATGACTTGCATAACATCATGAACACATAGCATATGATAACATAACTTGCATTGATCCACATGCATAACCATAACCTCATTACATCCTATCATAATTAGTTTAGCAATTGCTTGCTAAAGGCATAGAAACTCACAACTTGTTGATTAGCACTCCTATGAAGAAGATTAAGTTGCTAGAGTTGATTAGAAGTTGATTTGAGAAGCTATCTTCTTCTACAATTTGATGGAGGCTCCTTCAAGTTGCATTTTGACGGCATAACGACGTTGTATCTATTTTTAGTATGAATTAGGGTAGTCTTAGGGTGTATTTATAGAATTAGGATGTAGTTTAGGCCCTTAGATTAACCCTAATTTAGTTTAGAGCCATCAGATTTCGTCACAAGCCACCAAAACACAGCCTAAAGCTCAAATCAGTGCACCCAGGCCAAACTGACCGATAGGGGGGGGGGGGTCGACCCCTGGGTCGACACATGGCTCGACCCCTTGGGGGGGGTCGACACCTATGTCGACACCCTCTGTCTGGCGGGAGTTTTCCCGCCTCTTCTGAAATCTGAAATTTGAATATTTTAAACCTGTTTTGAATTTTCTGAAACTTCGGATGGCCATAACTTCTTCATATGACGTCCAAATCACGCAAACTCGGACTCTATCTCAACCAGAATTCCGAGACGAACACAATGGCGCAACCCGTTTCCCTTAATTCTCACATCTAAGATTAATTATTCTTTAATTACTAAGCATTAATATTAAGCGAAATTCGGGGTGTTACATTCTCCCATACTTAAAGGATTTCGTCCCCGAAATCTCCAAGTCAAGAAGAACGTATCCTACCAACCAAACAACCATCTACTCAAACCATCAAACACTGGCATCCATTGTCCTTAAAGTTTCTAATGTTGTATGAACATATGCCAAAAGTGTGTGTATATGTTTCCTGTCTAATGCAAAATCAGGCGGTCTACTAATTCAGTTGACCTCCTTAATGCAAACCATGATAGTGCCATGCATCCAATATGTATGCGAAAGAATCCTATCGACACATACTATTACTACATGTGTGCACAACCATACACCAAAATGCATCATCCATATGACAACACAACCATTATACATCCATTAATAAAGCTACCTACACACAATTATATGCAATATGCAATATGAAGTGACTGAGCCGATCTAGTGTCTAAAGTGTGTGTATATGCATCCACGAGCAACCACTAGCAAACACTTGCATCCACACGCATCCATCAATCGTAACATATCTCAAACACATGTTTCAACCATAGGTTTACCCTATCTAAAGGTCAAAGGTACTAATGAGAGGACATACTAAAGATAAGATAAGTACTAGACAAACGATAAAGGAGAAGTTAAAAGACATACCCTCAAAAAGGAATGGGTACAATGAATGCATCTTCACTTCTGTCTCCCAAGTCGCATTGCTCTCATCCTCTCCCCATTGCACTTTGACTAGTCGAACCTCTCTGTTTCTCAACTTCCTAATCTCTGACCCAAGGATGTGGGTAGGAGCTCGTCAAATAGTCGCATCACGCTCTACCTCCACTTCTCTAAGCAAGCTCGGTTCTACCACCTCTGCGGTCTCATGTAGGCACTTCCTCAAATGTGACACATGGAATACGTCATGTACCCCACTAAGTCTCTCGGGTAAATCCACTCTATATGCCATCCGTCCAATCCTTTCCTTAATAGGAAACGGTCCTACAAATCTTGGTGCTAACTTCCCAACGGACCCAAAGTGAACAACATTCCGTAATGGAGATACTTTGACAAAGACTATGTCCCCAACATCAAACTCAAGATCCGTCCTCCTCTTATCCGCGTAAGATTTTTGCCTATCTTGCGCTGCTTTCATCCTTCTTCGAATCAAATCAATCTTTTCCGAAGTCTCTCTAACCATATCAGGCCCAAGCAAGATCTTATCCGTAGATTCCCACCAACATGTAGGTGATCGACAAGGCCTTCCATAAAGAGCTTCGAAAGGAGCCATACCAATACTAGACTGAAAGCTGTTATTATACGCGAACTCCACCAATGGAAGATGCTCTTCCCATGTACCTCCAAAATCTAAGATACATAGCCTCAAAAGGTCTTCTAGAACATGATTCACCCTCTCGGTCTGGCCGTCCGTCTGAGGATGATATGCGGTGCTCAAACACAACTGAGTCCCTACTGCCTCTTGCAAACTTTTCCAAAACTCGCTAGTGAAGATAGGATCTCAATCACTCACTATGCTAGAAGGTACCCCATGCAATCGAACTATCTCTCGAAGGTAAACTGAAGCTAGCCCTGGAGCAGTCCTCTTGCTCTTCACGGGTATGAAATGGGCGCTCTTAGTAAGTCTGTCTACCACAACCCAAATTCCCGTATTACCCTTCCTCGATCTCGGTAACCCATCAATAAAATCCATCGAGACGCTATCCCACTTCCATTGCGGAACTTTCAATGGGTGAAGCAACCCACCAGGTTTCTTTTGCTCCGCTTTCACTTGTTGGCACACCAAGCATCTAGCGACATACTCGGCCACATCTTTCTTCATACCGGCCCAAAAGAAAACTCGCTTCATGTCTTGGTACATCTTGTCCCCCCCGGATGAATGGTCATCTTCGAACGATGCGCATCATCCAGTATAGCCTTCCTCAAACCCTCGTCTTGCGGTACACAAAGTCTACCGTCTCTACGCAACCACCCCTATCGTCTAGGCTGTACCTACTCAAATGGCTGGACGACTCCCCCCTTATGAGCTTCTCTACTAACTCAACCAACTGTGGGTCATCCCGCTGTGCCTCGCCAATCCGTCCCAAAAGAGTAGGTCTGACCTCTAAGGATGCTAGCAAACCGGGTATAAAATCAACGGAAGGTCTGAAATCAAACATCGAGATAAATTCCAAGCTTCACCGTTCCACGAACAATGGACTCAAGGACAACATTTTTCTGCTTAAGGCATCTGCCACCACGTTACCCTTGCCAGGGGTATACGCTATCTCGAAATCATAGGATGCTAAGAACTCCATCCACCTTTGCTGTCTCAAGTTCAAATCCTTCTGAGAAAACAAGTATTTCAATGATTTGTGGTCAGTGAACAATTCAAACCTCTCTCCAAGAAGATAATGGCGCCAAGTCTTAAGCGCAAAAACAATAGCGGCCAACTCTAGGTCATGGGTAGGGTAATTTTTCGCATGCACTCTCAACTGCCTTCCCCCATAGGCTATTACCCTTCCCTCTTGCATTAAGACTGCGCCTAATCCTGTCCCACAAGCATCTGTGTAAACAACAAATGGCTTACTCCCATCTGGCAGCACTAAAACTGGAGCGGTGGTTAAAGCTCTCTTTAACCGTTGGAACGCATCATCACAATCTACATCCCATGTGAAAACAAGATTCTTCTTTGTCAAGCGAGTTAATGGGGCTGATATCTTCGCGAAGTCCTTGATAAACTTCCTATAGTAGCCAGCCAACCCCAAGAAACTCCTCACCTCGGTAGCACTCTTCGGAACCTTCCAATCTTGGATGGATACTACCTTCGCGGGATCCACAGCTATCCCTTCCTTAGAGACTACGTGCCCTAAGAACCGCACTTCCTTCCTCCAAACGTGACATTTAGAGAATTTAGCCTTAAGGCTATGCGCTCGAAGAGTCTCTAACACTTCCCTAAGATGTTGGGCATGCTCTTCTTCACTCTTAGAAAAGACTAAGATGTCATCCACAAAGACCACCACGAACTTATTAAGGTACTCCCTGAACACCCTACTCATCAAATCAACAAAGTATGCAGGGGCGTTCGTCAAACCAAATGGCATCACAAGCCACTCATAGAAACCATCCCGAGTCCTAAAGGCAGTCTTGTCTATGCTATCCTCAGCCACTCTCAACTGATGAAACCCCGTGGCCAAGTCCAACTGCGAAAACACTGAGGCGCCAACCAACTGATCAAAGAGAACATCAATCCTCGGCAATGGGTGTCTATTCTTCTTTGTGAGCTTATTGAGTTCTCTATAGTCTACACAAAGTCTGAGGGACCCATCCGCCTTCGTGGCAAAAACTACTGGAGCACCCCACTCCGATATACTTCGTCTTATGAACCCCTTCTCAAGCAACTCCCCTACTTGCTTATGGAGTTCCCTCCTCTCACGAGGAGCCATGTGGCGCACTGGCAAAGATACTGGTTTAGCATTGTCCATCAAATATATTCGGAAGTCTATCTCCCGCTTCGGAGGTAAGCCCTTCACCTCCTCAAACACATCCGAGTATTCCCGGACCACTCTAACAGATCGCAAACTCTCGACCGAAGCGTCAAGCGATTCAAGATAACTTAGCATAACAGAATCCATGGGATTACAAGAGATCTCGAGAGTGTTACCCAAGCGGGTCATGAGCCTAACAACTCTCCTTTCACAATCAAGAACGGCACCATTACTGGATAACCAGTCCATGCCCAAAATCAACCCATAGCCCGTGGAGCCCAAAACAAAAGCATCATATCTAAACTCAACGCTAAGTATGGAAATCTTCAAACCCAAACATATCATGGACAAATAAGTGGTGCCCCCAATTGGGTTTGAAACAACCAAGGGATCATCTACTAGACTGGTGTCTAAGTGCAGTGACTCAACTAATGATGATGAGATAATCGAATGCGATGTGCCAGAGTCAAACAAAGTACGGACAGGATGATCAAACAGAAAAACCAGACTTTCAACGGAAATAGTTCTACCTCTTTCCTGAATCGGTGGAACCGCGAGAGCCTGAACTTGCCCCCTTGCCTGACCTGGTGCCATAAGAGCTTGCACCTGTCCCCCTGAGGTAGATCCCGTCCTCTGCCCCTTCTTAGGGCAGTCCTTCACTAGATGCCCTGCTTCGCCACAGTGGAAGCAGCCCGTCTTCTTCTTCTTCCGACAATCTTTGCTTAGGTGGCCTGGTGTCCCGCAATTGAAGCACTTCTTCTTTCCTTTGCCACCGTTGCCTTTCCCAGCCTTGTTTTGCTGTTGCTGTTGAGGTCTCTTCTGATCTCCTTTCTTCTCGGGTGCCTTGTTAGCATTGGGACCCTTCTCTTCCTCATGCATGAGTGCCATGTCTACTAGCTTCTCAAAGGTGGCCCCCATAGGGATGTGAGTCATAGCCAATCCATGCATTGGTTCATTCAAGCCCTTAACGAACCTCAAAGCCTTCTTCTCCGGTGTATTCACCATGTCTATGCCAAATCTTGCTAGCTGATTAAACTTGTTGACATATTCCTTTACTGAAAGGTTTCCTTGCTTTAGAGTCAAGAACCTTTCCATATACAGATTTTCTTCCGCCCTTGAAAGAAACTTTGCCACAAACCTTTGCCTGAAATCCGCCCAAGAGTCAACAGGGCGCTCTCCATTAGTGACCTCCCACCAGAACGAGGCCTCTCCCTTCATTAACCAAGCAGCTAACTTGACTTTCTTTCCTTCTTCCATCTCAAAGATATCTATCAACTCTTCCACCTCCTTAAGCCAATCTCTACCTTCCAAAAAAGTTTCTAATCCTTGAAAAGGTTTCCTTCCCATAGCCTTAAATTCCTTGCAAGTCTTAGCAAAAGTATCCGTGCGAGGAGGAGGAGGAGGAAGATCGGGTGCAACTGTTGGTGGAGGAACATTTGCTGGACCCGCAGCGGTGGCCCTAGCCTCCATCAATCTTCTATACCATACTGGTATCGTCACACCCTCCGGAAAGTTAAGATCTTCAGCCATGCTGAAACGAAAAAGGAAAGATTCAAAACGGAGAATTCGAACGATAAAGATATGGCTATTGGGGATTATGCTTTTCTTTCAAAAACTTTTCTCTTAAAAGACATGTTTTTGAAAATATTTCTTCCAAAAATGTTTTTAGAAAAATAGTTTTCTAAAAATTTTATCTGTTTCAGTAACCTTCAGCTCTGATACCACGTGCAACACCCCACACCCGCTAAGGTCACTCACCAAGGGAATGCCTTAACTTCGGTGGAGTATTTTAAGTGAATATAGAACAGAAAAATTACAACAAGACAGATATGAATAATACTTGAAATCTAAAACATCATTTCATTGCAGCAGAAGATAAACATGTTTGGTTACATATCAAAACCAACTAAAACAAGAGTCAAGTACTAAATATCCATCCTGATAAAACATAAATACATAATCCCACTACATAACTAATAGCCATAATAGAAAAGATAAGCTGGGCTTTACATCACGGTCCAAGCTCCAAAAGATAGATAAAGCAATCTGATCAAAGCCCACTAGTGCTAGGCCCACTCTGAGAACCTGAGGGTTGGGAAAAAGATAAAAACAACGGGGTCAGACATAAGTCTGAGTGAACCCTATAACTTTAACAATACAATCATTAAAGTAATTAGGGTATGATATAAACTTGGTACGGTGATGACTGGGGATAAATGACTACACTAAGCAGCCAACTAGACATAGGATGAACTAAGATAACGGTAAAGACGCATCTACCCACCCAAGGGTAATTACTACACTGCACCACACCCGTCATTCCTATTTAAAGGTTGATCCCACCCAAGGACTTAGAAAAATATAACTAGTAGTTTCGTGTACCCCTAGCTGACCACATAGGTGCCGTCTGCCCCTATCTCCACTAGGTGTACCCACTACTCCCCAAGCGATCGGCTCCCTAACGTAGATACCCGTGCTGGCCCCACAGTGGGGTGTATCACTCCCCAAAGTGGCAACCCGATACAACCAATGGTGCACAGCTTATACCTACACGATGCAACAACGTCTTACCTACCAGCCCGGGTCCACACACGCATTTGAAACCCGTTGGACTTGCGTTGCCACCGCTAACCCGTTTTGGCCTCTTATAGTCAAGCCCAGTACGCGTGTCCCGTCCTCGACATTGGTCGAGCCCAATAAGATACATATGGGTTACTGGTTGAAATGGGCCCCCACAAGCTACCCACCTAAGCTTGTCCCTTTTTCTAGTGCATCCCACTTAACCCTTTAATCATGTTTAATTACATGTTTCCACTTGGTTAAGTATTCTAATCGTATTTTCTATTGCCACCCAAGGCAACCCACTAGATTTCCACATGCCACCCAAGGCAACCCACTAGATTTCCACATGCCACCCAAGGCAACCCACTAGATTTCCACATGCCACCCAAGGCACCCACTTAACCCCTCATGCCCCACTACATGCTTATCTGGTTAAGTGTTTCTTAATTGATTAAGAACGTAACCTTTATAAAGACCTCTCACATTAGACTGTCTTTTATGGCAGCTGGATTTGCCGGTCGGTTCCGGGAAGCCTTACGCCATAACAGAGTCTAACCTCGTGTCTTTACACTCATCACGTATTTAATTTATGCCTAAGAGCTCTCACATTGGACCAATCATTTGTAGTCGCTGGATTTGCCGGTCGGGTCCGGGCAGTCTTATGCTACAAAAGGGTCTAACCTCGTGTCTTAGTCGATTAATTACACCTAATTAATCACCCCCATATTTTGAATTAATTTTCCCTAATTAATTCCAATTTAATGATGTACATAATTGAATCAATTATGTCCATCCACTTATGGTATGCAACATCATACCAATTTCATCACAATTTTGTTAACATGAATATTAACCCCATCGTTTCCCACGTAATACGCTAACATGACATACCTAAAAGGGAAGGTTCATCACAAATACAATGGGTTCAATTTAGCATAACATTAGCATCAACATGGGTTTTAAAGGTGTCAACTTGCATATATGACCATAGCATCAAACCCAACTAGCATAAATAATCAACCCAACTTGCATGAATCACACATGTCATAAAGAGGGTAACTTGCATATGTTACTTATGTCATACAAAGGGGTAAACTTGCATATATATGTGTGACATATAAAGGGGTTAACTTGCATATGTATGCATCTCATACAAAGGTGTAAACTTGCACATGTTACTTGCATATAATCAAACACCAAACTTGCATAACATGTCATATATGAACTTGCATATAATCAAACAGCAAACTTGCATAACATGTCATATATGAACTTGCATATAATCAAACACCAAACTTGCATAACATGGTGTCATAATGGATCAATGTTTATCATAGTGATTTGCATAACTAGCATCATGAACACATAGCATAAAACTAGCATCATGAACATATAGCATAAAACTTGCATAACTAGCATCATGAACTCATAGCATATGACTTGCATAACTTACATAACATCATGAACACATAGCATATGACTTGCATAACTTGCATAACATCATGAACACATAGCATATGACTTGCATAACTTGCATAACATCATGAACACATAGCATATGATAGCATAACTTGCATTGATCCACTTACATAACCATAACCTCATTACATCCTATCATAATTAGTTTAGCAATTGCTTGCTAAAGGCATAGAAACTCACAACTTGTTGATTAGCACTCCTATGAAGAAGATTAAGTTGCTAGAGTTGATTTGAGAAGCTATCTTCTTCTACAATTTGATGGAGGCTCCTTCAAGTTGCATTTTGACAGCATAACGACGTTGTATCTATTTTTAGTATGAATTAGGGTAGTCTTAGGGTGTATTTATAGAATTAGGATGTAGTTTAGGCCCTTAGATTAACCCTAATTTAGTTTAGAGCCGTCAGATTTCGTCACAAGCCACCAAAACACAGCCCAAAGCTCAAATCAGTGCACCCAGGCCAAACTGACCGACAGGGGGGGTCGACCCCTGGGTCGACACATGGGCCGACCCCTTGGGGGGGGGGGTCGACACCCATGTCGACCCTAGTGTCGACACCCTCTGTCTGGCGGGAATTTTCCCGCCTCTTCTGAAATCTGAAATTTGAATATTTTAAATCTGTTTTGAATTTTCTGAAACTTCGGATGGCCATAACTTCTTCATACGAAGTCCAAATCACGCAAACTCAGACTCTATCTCAACCAGAATTCCGAGACGAACACAATGGCGCAACCCGTTTCCCTTAATTCTCACGTCTGAGATTAATTATTCTTTAATTACTAAACATTAATATTAAGTGAAATTCGGGGTGTTACAGATTCTTTAACCAAGTTAAGGATAAGATTTATTTCTTAAATTTGAATAATCATAAAGTTATGAGTTTTGATATTAAAACTGAATTGGAATTTTAATAAATCTTTGAAAATAAGATTTAAGAAATTATTTAAAAGAATTTATCTTTGATAAAATTAATGGGAACCTTTCCCTAATAATACGAATATTTTATTAAAAGAATATTCTGAATTGGAAAGAGGCATTGGATGTGTCTTTAGAGCACTTGATTTTCAATTATAAAAATACACGAGTTATTCGGAAAGACCAGGTTTAACCCATTCTGAATAATTATGACGACGATTAAAAGTCGAAGATATTGAAGATGGTGATTGATGACCGGCGATCTTCACATCGAATGGACGACTACTGACGCCTGGCACTGGGTCGCTCGCAATAAATGGTTAAAGTGTTAGTTGTCCGGACGTACTTGTTGATTGTCCAGATACGCGAGCACCTCACTTCTGTATTGGACATACGGGACGAGGAATAAGGTGACTCCGGTTTCGTTCAGACCCAGAACGGACTTGTCAATGGATGTGTGTCCAACATTGAATTTCATTCGGTGTAATTAAATTGATATCTATTAATATATATATATATATATATATATATATCTGTGGTGGCGGAGAATGTATTCTCTTGCTTAACACCCTTCTTTGAGACGCACAAGCTCGAAGGTTATATATTGGTAGTTGTCGATCGCATGGTGTGATCTGTCAATGTGACATGCCAAGATGCAATTGATCGAGACTTTGGTTGAAAAGCAGAGCCTTGTTGATGATGATCAAAGCATAGCCTATTTAGGCATAGCTTTGTGTATTACGTTACCTCGCGAGCCTCACACCCTGGTAGAGTCAAAAAGGGAACAAGGGAACGCAGGGAGTGCACTCGTTTCTTTCTAGCTAGAAGTGGTGTTTGGGTTTTTGCAAGGCCCAACATTTTTACTTATGTGGTTGATGGAATGAGGCGCCTTGGATTTTTTTATTGATCGCCAATGGCCAATTTATAGGTCCGATAGGATCGGGGAGCGTGTGTTCTGGCATAACTAATCCACTAGCGTTATTTGTGGACCGGCCCTGCAGGATCCAACAGTTCACCGCGGGGAATCCTGAGACATTGCTAGAGTGTCCCGAATCGGTAAGGAGATCGTTCCTAGCCTTGACTCTTGATGGAAACCCCATTTTCAATACGACAACATGCAGTTTTGATTGTAGAACTAGTATGGCGACATGTATATGGTAGCTATGCCGTCTATAATTAATACATTATGATTGAAATGTTTTTTTTAAAATATATATACACTAATAATAATATCAAATCCATTTTTATCGTATCAAGCATTTTTGACCATTATAAGGTAAAACTCTATCCTCCGGCTAGCGTTGCATTGTGTGATGGGACCGGAGTCTTATAGTGGTTTCATTTTTCTAAAAAGCATTGCGTTGTTTTAACGGTTTACTTTATTTATGCACTGGCAATCCAATGGAGTAAACCCGTTCCGCGTTAGCGGTGTGGTCCTATGATTAGCCTTATTACCAGTTAAGTTAAGTAAAGATTTCTCATACCAGTCCCATGACTGACCTGTAGTTTGTTTCACTTTGCAAACTCGGGTGCCCACTTTTCCACTTGGGCAGTCGAGTAGCTTATTTTGCAGAAATATTGAGCAGGATTCTGGATCGTAGCTTAAAGCTGTGTCCAGAGCATTGGTAGTCTTTCGCTGTGTTAATTTAAGAATTCCGCTGCATTGTATTAGTTTTGTTGCAATTTAATCTTCCGCTGTATTATTTATCCAATGTACTCTGAAATTCTGTACTCTGATGTAACATTATTATAATGTTTATAAAAGCCTGTTGTTATCTGTTCTAATATGTTGTATTCCCAAAGTTAACGTATGCGAAATTTGAACGGTCTTGGTCGATCTAGCGATCGATCAGGTCGGGCAATAGCCATATCGTTATAGTATTGGAGTTGGTTCTGAGCATTGGGAAGAGCAAAATGAGGTAGTTGAAGTTGTTGAAAGTTGGGAAGCGAAGTGCGGTGTTCAGGGTGTAAGTCTGTTGTTTCAAGAGGAATCGGAAACTAAGGAGTTAATCGAGCTATTCGAATTTGAAGTGGACAGTATTCAGGTAAATAAATTGTTCAAAGGAAATGTGGAAAGTCATGGTGTATGGGTATGAAGAACGAAGCTTGCGTGGGAGATATGCTGGAAGTAAACATATGTAACGACCCGTATTTTCTGCCTATTTATTTGGATTATTTTAATTATTTAAAGATTGGTTTGAATTTAAATAATCGAATTGAATGATTTATTTGGAATATATTATTTGAATAAATAATAAAATAATATCTTAATTTCAAAAATATTTGGGGAAATATAGAATTTGAAATATATTGTGACCGGGCAGTTTAAAGTGGTCAAATATTGGTTATATTGAAAATATAGGGACGATTTTGATTCGAAAACGAAGGTTGAGCGATATTGTTTATAATTTAATTAAATAACGAGCTGCAGCGGCACGGCAGTTCGCGATTTGGCGTTTTGAGCTTCAATTGGTCGTACCGGGTTCAAAATAAGTCGGATTTCCTCGAAACAAGAAACGTCGAGACCGGTTTGACGACATCTTTCCAATAGCAGAGAAAAATCCAGTTTTCATTATGTAGATTTTATTTTATGTCCAAATCAAATTTTTGAAAAAATGCTATGGGATTCCTTTATATATATTATATCGATTATTTATATAGAATAGAGGGTTTTTAAATATTTTAAATATCGATTTGGCCTGGAATTCAACCCGGGATATTTTATCGTGGTAGTATATGATACTCTGGTCGTGTATGGCCGATTTCAATATTTTAATATTATTATATTGAGGTATTTTAAAATTGGGTTATTTTATTTCAATTGGCCAGTTATAAAAGGGACTTTATTCAAACGACATCAGTTTTCGACGAAATAAATTTTATTGGGACCGCAACAGTAAATTATTGCTAGATTTCAAATGGCGTGTCAATCGGGGTTAACTTGTGAGCGTGACAAAATAAAATACAAATAAAAATCAACTATTTGAACGTGAATAAGCGCTATTCGAGCAAACGAACTCGGAATTCGACAAAACAAGTTTCGTTAGGACCGTATCGTCAAATTATACTATTCCGTCCGTTCGCATCTCGAACGGGGTTTGTATGTGAGCGCAGGAGCGAATAAACGACATTTGAAAACGCGATAGACACGAAATAAAATATCGTTAGTCCACATCGCTCGTCACATCCACTTAAAATATATTTTTCCTACTCTATATATACTCCCTACATCAGAAATTCCAGCCAAGACTTCATCTCCTTTCATCAATTTTACAAATAAGTCCTCAAACACAAATCAATTTATATTTTCCAATTCGTGATGAATTCTGCAACGACCCGGATTTTCAGCCGTTGAATTCTGGATATTTAAATTTGTTTTAAATATTTTATTTGAATTATATATAGAAATTTATTTAATAAAACGATATTTAAACATATAATTTATAATATAATTTAAAACGGGCTTGAAACAGTCGTGGTAGTTCGTAATTTACGATTTAAAACTTCAACTGAGTATACAGGATTCGCCATAAGTCGGATTTCTTTAAAACAAGAAACGTTTGAATCTATTGAACTGTATATTTCTAATGAAAGTGAAAAATCGAGATTTCGTTTTGTAGATTGTAAATTATGTCCAAATCAAATTTTCTGAAAGTCGCTGTGGAGTTGGTTATAAGCCATAACGGTTTATTTAATATAATTAAATATTGGTTACGAATTTGGACCAGATTCTTTTGAAGCGTAGTTATAATTTAATTTTTAGAATTTTATTGAATTTTTTTATTAATTAAATACGCAACTTTTTACTTGGAGTATTTTGCACCCTATATCAATATTTTGGGGTTTCATAATATAAGTTAAACTACCGATATTATTATATTTTTGGGATCGTGGTACCTCGCTGGACACGACCGTATTCTTACCTCTGTCCGTAATGGCTTGTACAAGAATAAATGTTTATATCATCGGGCACCCTACACATTTATAAACAGACATGACAATCAACAGTAAGTTTAGTAAGCCTAACGCAAGACCACCTAGTTTTCTTCAGAATTGCATACGCCTAAAAGAGGCTCAGCGGCCTATGAATTAAATGATGCACATGCAATAAATCTGAAACAAAATTTGTTCAAAATCTAAGCAAATGTGTTGTAACCTTGTGGCAAGTCTGCAAACAAAAGGATCCTTTTCTTTTCACAATCAATATTTTCGGGTGAACAATCGTTTCCATATCACATTATTTTATTTGTGCAAAGAAACTCACCGTCCATGTTTTTTTCAAAACAGTAAAACTAAATCGAACAAAATCTGTGAAGGAGATTATAAGATCTTTATCAAATCTCGGCTGTACCCAAAGTAAAACAAGATAGTGGAGAAAATCTTTGGAAATCTTGGAAGGTTTAACTAAATCCTTTGCAAATCTTTCCAACTTAGCACTACAGTTAGAAAATCTTTTGAAAACCCGTACACATATATGGCCACTGTTTCATCTCTTCTCCGATTCAATTTGGTATGTTAATCTGAGACAGACGAGATAATAAATAAAATATAAGTATCTCTTCAAATCTTTTGAACGTGGTTCTGTTGAGATTTGTATCCTGCAAAGTCTACAGATACCATAAATCTGCATGTGCCTACAACATAGGCTCCATCTGCCGACATATATGGTATATATATAAAAAAGAAAGAAAGAAGGGAATCACTGCAAATTTCGTACATACAACAACTTAGACTGTATATTTTTTACATATATATAAAAGTAAATCAAAAACAGTAGCCTAATATATCCTACCCTATTCTATATCCGTGCTCCCCAAGTTATCATAACCGTGGCCCCAAAGTTTCTTCTTCTTTATATATTGCTGGGCATTTCATTTGAAGCAAAACGCGATGAATTAGAAAAGAAGAATATAAATAAACATGTATATATAATATCTATAATAATACATCAGCCTATTTTGTTCTTCACTGGAAAACACGTTCGCTTCTATCGATGAAAGTCGGAGCGATGAGGTCTGGCGGAGCTTGGCATTGCGTTCTGGAGTACGGTGCGAGCTGGGATGTGTAGTCGACATGGTGTTGAACGCAGAGAGGGTCGGAGTTTTACTGTGGCGGCATTTGTGTTTACTGGAAGGAGGAGGAAACTGAGTTGCATTTTGAAAGGAGAAGTATTAAGGTGTTTTAGCAGAACGGTGGTGTCAAATGGGTGTGCGTTTTGATTTCAGGAGCAGGGTTGGTTTTAAATGTTCTCATTTGGTAAAGAATGATTAATATAAACATGGAGTTAGGATTGAAATTGTGCAAGAGGAAGAGGGACGTCAGTTTGTGTTTTGGGAAGAAAAGGGGTCAGTTTGAACTAGCATGGGTGCGGTTTTGTTGAAGCGGTGATCAAATTGGATTAACATCGACTAAAACATAAGTTGGTTAGCATTAACATGTGGGTTAAGTAGTGTTTACATATTACTGTGGGTTTGTGGTTCTGAGAAAGGAACCACTGTATTGGATCTTAAAATAAGGGTTTTGGGAGGAGGCCTGTGCAAAGAGAAGTAACGGTGGTCACGAAAATGTATAGGTGTCAGGCTTCTTTAATATAAATAATTAGAAAAGAAGATAACGTTAGAAGTTGGTGAAATGTTTTGTTTTGGAAATATTGGAGAAAGGGTTAATTTCATAAAACTGGGCATGACAAGAAGAGGGGTTCGATTGTGTTCAATATAGGATGAATAATTCTTGGTGGACAAAGCAGTGGGGATGGAAAAACGAACGATAAATGTGAGGTAAAAATATTTGAAATGAAGGAAAGTTAGTAGCAGTTTACTGGAGGAGAAGGATTTTGCGATCAAATTATCTATTAATGAATTGAAGCAGACCGATCATGTGGGAACCCGAGCAATGAGATCTACATAGTAGAACTGACGGGACCACAAACATGACTACTAGGAATTCATAGAAAAATCAAATGCTGTTTGATTTTAAACAGAACCAAAGCAGAATCATCGACTGCAAACCAAAGTGAGTAAACTCACCAACTTTGACCCGTTTATATTTTTATATTAACGAGTATATTGTTTGATGATCGTTTGATTGAAATGGTTGATAGCTGATCGATTAATAGTTCTGTTTACTAAGGTATTTCATGTTATTGATGTGATTAACATCTGTGGATGCAGGGAAACAGGTTGGAGGGACCCAACTGGGCTCCTCAATATTTATATTATTATTTTTCCTTGATTTTGATGTGTGGTATGACATATATAGTCAGTGATTGTGTAATAACCCGGAAATTCTGAACCAGTTTAAAATTTTTATTTTGGCAATTTTAGCGAATTTTGAATATTTAAAATAGATTATTTTAAATAATATCGACGAGAAATTTATTTTGAATATAATTCGAACGTATATATTTATACGCGTCGTCGTTAGAATATAAATATTTTATTTTAATTATAAATAGAATTGAAAATGGTGTGGTAGTTCGATAATTCGATTTCAAACTTCAATTGAATGTACCGGGTGCAAAACAATCCGGATTTTAGCGAAACCAAAAATATTAGAATCTAGTTGAAAATATCTTTCCAACGAATCAGAAAAATCGAAATTTCATAGCGGGAATCAAAAGTTATGCCCAGTTGAAAAAACATAATAGTCACTATGTAAATTATACATGGCCCAAAAAGTCAAATTTTGTATACGAATGAATTTGGACTCAAAACCACATCCATTGAGTTCAAAATGCCGTTTAGAACTCCGAAAAGTATAAGCTTCGATATATTCCGATATCCGGAATAGTGGCAATTGACAGGAGCTTTTCGGTTAACAAAACATAGCCCTTAAAAAGTGAAATTTTGCATACGAGCTCAGAATTCGACGAGATAAATTTTTATGGATTCACAATGACAAATCATTGTTGAGTTCCAAATGGCACGTCGAACGGAGTCAGTATGTGGCCGTTCGAAGCAAAACCATTTGTTCAAAAGCAGGCAGTCATTTTACAAAGAAACATTATTGATACGACCTCAGAATTCGATTTCGTTTTTTTTTGGATTCGTATCGTCTAAAAATGGTTAAATCCAAAAGGGCATGATTTTTGAAGTTAGTATGTGAGCGTGCAAGAAGAAAATGTGCGCCAAAATCGCATTTTTAGAGCTTATCTGAGCATTTTTGTGATTTTTTTTGAATGGTCAAACGAACTCGGAATTCGATGAAACTTGTTTCGTTGGACTCGTCTTCACGTCTACTATCTCGTGTCCGAAATCCGCGGTGATTGGAGATCGTTAGCGTTCAGGCGATACGCGAGAAACTAGCATATAATCACTTTTACTTCCTTTTCTTCCTCACTTTTCTCTTCCTCCTCTTTCTTCCTGTTTTCTCTTTAATGGAGACCGCGACCCCTCCACGCTGTCCAGCCTCCACCGCCGCCTTCCCAGCCCCTCCACCGCCGGCCGCACCTCCTCCTCCTCTTCCCCTCCTCCTCCTCTTCCTCCTCTCTCTCCTCCTCTTTCTCTCTTCAAATGCAAAACCCTAAGCCACCACCACCACCACGGGCCCCAACACCACCGCCACCACCCACCAGCGGACTCCCCCACCTCAATCAGGTCCGGCGCCCCCCTCAGGCCATCCCTCCGGCCGTGGGCCCCCCGGTCACCAAAAACCCATTTTACACTAATCGCCCGTTTTGCAAATAACACCCTGTCCTTATTTCGCAAATAACTCCCAAACGGTGCGTTTTTGGCCAAAGTCCCTCTAGACCAAAGTTGTAGAGCACGAAATTGTCTTCGATTTGGCTATATGGAAGTCGTGTTTTGGAGTTCGGAGCTGCATGGAAAACGCGTTCGAATTCTGCTGTTCAAAAGCGGTAAAATTCGTGTACTTTCGCGAATTCTGGCAAATTGGAGCATTTTCGGCAAAAAGACCCTTAGGCGAAAGTTGTCCGGAATGGCGCGTTTAAGCTAGATAAAAAGATGGTGTTAAGATTGAAGCCCGTTTGCAAATTCTGGAACCCGAACAGCGAATCCGCGCGTTAGAAAAAAATGTGAGTTTTCTCCGCTTTAAAGCTTATGATTTTTATATTATAGGAAGAATAAAAATATGATTTTTATATTATGGGAAGAATAAAAATAAGATTTTTATATATGTAGTGGCTACGGGCAATGAAATTGACAAAAGGCGAGCACGGCGAAGATTTCCTACATTTGATGTGTCGTGAAGTTGGGATAGCTTTGGTGAGAATTTCTCACTCTTCAATTTCTTTTTCTAGTTATATATATATATATATACTAGGATGCAGACGGTGTTTAGTAGCACCCGACACCATCGTCCAATGACCATGGACTTGTTTGTTTGGTTGTGTAGTTAGTTAGATTATTTGATTGTTTGGTGAAATGGAAATTGATTTGATTGATGTGTGAATGGCGTGGGCCTTCACTAGACCGGGGATAAGGCTAGGCCTTGTCCCGTTTCTAGTATCGTGCCGTTATGCCGCCGAAATTTTCTAAAATAAGTTTGAAAAATAAAGATATCATTTTATTTAATAAATGAACCGAATAGAATATTCATAGGTTGAATAAAATAATTCGAACGTTAAAAATATAATTTTTAACGTGGATATGAATAAATAAATATTCATTTACAAACCGGACGGTTTGTTTATATACACTGATTTGACTGACATTGATTGGGACGATAAATTTTACACATCGCCCAACTGCACCAATAAAATCTGTGTTTGTTGATTTGAAACCCCACACGGGTATTGGGATAATATATGACATACACTAATCCCAATAATTAGTTGTATGTCGATCGATTGATTGACAGGCTGTTATAAGCGTTAGATATCTATATTTGATGCTTATACAATGTAGTGCACTTTGGATGATGGTTGATTATTTATCGTTGCTATTATTTACATGTGTTGTATGGAATCCATATAATTAACTTTATATGGTAATTGGTTGGGCCTCATTTCAATCGAGAAAATAAAGAATATTATAAAATAAAGGTTCATGTGTTGACAGTACTCATCCGATGAGATTAGTCATGTGTTGAACGAAATATTTTAACAATAAAATTTACATCTTTATTAGATATAAAATTAGAAACTAATTGGAAAATAGATAAGATGAGTGGTCTCCTGGATTTTGATCTGATGTTGGTTTCGGCCTTCGGGGTTAATATTCAGGGAATCGTTCTCTTACTAATTTACGGTTGGAGTCTGATTTTAAATCAAACGATAGATACCATAATTTTTATAAAATATATTGAATGACAAAAATAGTCACACGTGGACAGTTCACATTCGTTGAGATTAGTCATGTGTTGACAAAAATATAGATTCACGTATTGAATAGGATAAATATTCATTTGTCGAATAGAATAACGGGATTATTGAAATATATAAAGCCGTGTTGATTAGAGATGCGCTATTTTGACGCGAACAATATTTATATCGATTATATTCGTTTTTATTGAATTGAATTGAAAATATATAACGAATTTGAATTGAATTGAATATAAAACGAATTTAATTTAAATTGAATGGAAAATGAATTGAAATAGAATAAAAATCGATTTGAGATGAATTCAAATTGAATCGAAATTTGAATTGAATTGAAATGAATTTTAAAACGAATTTATAAGGAAAAGTTCAATTTTGATTTAAATTGAAAATGGAAGTTGAAATGTTTTTGAAACGAATTTAAAACTATTTATAAAATTCAATTTGAATAGAAATCGACGAAATATATATTATATATATTATATATATAATATAATGGCCTGAATAGAACGCGCCGCCCCGCGGCAGTTCGCGAATTTCGACCATTGACTTCGAATTGACGTTGCGGGAGATCCGACCGCCGGATTCTCCTAAAACCGGAACCGTTGGGTTCGTATCGAAAAGAGCTTTCTAACGAATATTGGAAATTTGAAATCTAACGGTTGGATTTGGAGATACGTCCAAATCAAATTTGGAAAAGGTTGCTGTAAGTGCAGTTCGATGGCCATTGTTGGAAATCGACTGTACGGGCCTTGATAAAATTATTAAAAATAGTAATAATTTGTGTAAAATCATAAGAAATGATTTGGGAAAAATTGGGATGAAAAACTCCATATTTGGAAAGATAAAAATAGATTTTTATCGAAATGAACTAGTTTTGAACTAAAATTAAAACCCATTTATTTTTAAATAAATAAATTGGATTTGAAATGGGTTTTAAATAGAATTGATTTGTGGGTTTATCGTGAAGGGTGTTTTAAATAACACTAGTTCTTTAACCCGATAATAAATAGAATGTGATTTGGGTTTATCGTGAACTGTGTTTTAAATGACACTAGTTCTTTAACCCAGTAAAAGGAGTTTTAATGAATCTGCAATTAGATTGAAAGGTGAATTGATAATCTAAATTATCAAATTTGAAAAATAAGCGAGAATGGAGTATCACCAGTTTTGCTCCAAAGCGATAGTTAAATCTTTAATTAGATTTGAACGTGAAATGGTAATTAATTTTACCGATAACACCGTGGTGTTAGATATGGAGTACTACCAGTTTTGCTTCATGGGATGAATAGGTTGGGAAATAAATTAAATAATTACTTCGGTGTGGTTCGCTAATCTCGACTGGTTTGGAAAACCATAATTTGGTTTGAAATGACATCCAAAGGAAGATTAAAGGATAAATTTTAAAGAATTTATCTTGGATAAAATTAATGGGAACCTTTCCCTAAGAATATGAAATTTAGAAACTAGCTGTAGGTTAGTTAAGAAGAATGGTTTCCTGGATATTGATCTGATGTTGGTTTCGGCCTTCGGGGTTAATATTTAGGAAATTGTTCTCTTGCTAATTTGCGGTTAGTGGCTGCTAAATTGGAATGAGGCGTATGTTGTGTTTGTGTAACATTTGTTTTTAATATACGCGGGTTGTTCGGAAAGGCCGGGTTTATACCCATTCTGAATAACCGATTCGACAATAAGTCGAAGATGATGACGGTGGTCGAAGACCGGAAGTCTTCACATCGTTTGGATAATTACTGATGATCCTGATTGGGCTGTACACCCAAGAGGATGGAAATAGTTGGTGGTCGTCCAGACGTACTTGGAGATCGATGGATATGCGAGGAAAGTGCCTCCGGTTTCGTTTAGACACAGAGTGAACTTGTAAATGGATTGTGTGTCTGACATTGGACTTTATTCTGTGTTGATTGATCTCTATTAAATATACATATGTTTGGCGGTGGAGAATTTATTCTCATGCTTAACGCCCTTCTCTGAGACATACGAGCTCTGAGGTTGTATATCGATGGACATCAGTCGCATGGCATGAATTGCCTGTGTGGCATGCTGAGTTGCATGGATCAAGGCTTCTGTTGAAAAGCAAAGTCTTGTGGTTGATGATCAAAGCACGACCTACGTGACAGCTTTGTGTATAGCGTGAATTCGCGAGCCTCACACCTCGGTATGAGTTAAAAACGGGATAAGGACTGCGGGGAGAGCACGACGTTTCTTTCTAGCTTTGGTGGTGTCAGTGACTTACCAGCCCTGACATTTATATACTTTTCACCTATGTGGTTGCTGGATGAGGCGCCTCGATTTTAGGTCTGTAAGGACCGGGAAACGTGTGTTCAGGAATAATTAATCCTCAAACGTAAGAGAGGACCGACCCTGAAGATCCAAGGATTGCCCAGAGTGTGTAGTCCTGAGGCATTTGCTAGAGTGTCTCGAAAGCGGAGAGGAGCTTGCCCCTTGCCTCGACTCATGACGGAATTCCAATTTCCAATATGAGATATTTCGGCTTTATTTGTAGAGCCTAGTATGGCGACATAGTAGCATGGGATGCTATGCCGTCTATGATTGATATTTATGATTGAAATTGTTTTGACACTATACACTTATTATAGTATCAAATGATTTGTTTTTAAACATACCAAGCATGTTTGGCTGTTATAAGGTAAAACCCTATCCTCCGGCTTGCGTTGCATTGTGTGATGGGACCTGGGTCTTATAATAGCTTCATTTTTCGAAAAAGCATTGCGTTGTTTATTCTATGCACTGGTATTCTTGGGAGGAAACCCATTCCGTGTTATACGGCATGGTCCCTTGAATTACCCTCTTTTAAAATAAAGTTTTAAATAACTGTTTTAGTTCTCACACCAGTCACATGACTGACCTGGAGTTTATTGTTTTAACCTAAACTCTGGGTGCCCCTATTTTCGACACGGGCAGCTAGTAGTTTTGGGTTTGCAGATTTATATCCACAGGATCCTGGTTTACAGCTGGAATGATATCTGGAAAGCTCTGTATCCGTATATCACCTTCAGTTGTGCTTTGCATTATTTTCCGCTGCTATGTAATTTATTGTAATCTCCGATATTTGTCGAATGTAATTTATTTATTTATACTCTGTATATTCTTGTATTCTGATGGAATTGTTGTAATAACAATGAAATGTTCTTCCGCCTGCGTTCCAATTTGTCCTGTTCTCAAAACGATCAGGGGTTTCGAACGGTCTAGATCGGTTTGACGACTGATTCGGATCGAGCGAAATTCCCGGCCGTCACATTTGGTATCAGAGCTTTGGTTTACAGAGCTTGAGAACAAGACACATTAGAACCATACGAAAGAATTCATCAGATATTGGATTAGTAATATCCAATTAGAATGACTCGTTAGAGATAGGATCAGTAGTATCCTAGAACGAGTGTGAAGAGTATATTTTTCAAATGAAAGCAATTTTGTTTTGAAAATTTAAATCGTTTTATACGTATTTGAATATTTTATTTGTATTGATTTGGACAATCTAGTATATAAAGGTTTTGCATATACGCGTCATGAACGTATATTCGAAGTTTTAATATACTGGATAGATATAGAATCGCACTATAGTAGCCCGGGGATGATTCCACTGATGACGTACGGCATCAGTGGTTTATTTTCGTGTTTCGAAGGTGTGATATCTATATATTTCCATTAGACTGGTGTGAGAACCAAAACTTATATAGATTATTTGTTGTGATTGGCATCAAAAACATGAGTTTCAGTATAAATATCAAAATTTATGAATTTGAAACGTTAATCCACTAATTGATTGATGGTTGTGTTGTTTGTTTAGTTGTTTGATAATTTTTGAACCATTATGCCTAATAGAATCAAATATTGGACTGTATTGAAAATTAGACGCATTTTCTTGCATATACATGTATATCCATTGAACAGGTCATAGCAAGGAGGCTAGAGCAGAGAATAACATTTGTTTGCCCGACAAATAGGTACATGTTTACAAAAATTTATTGTTTTGTTTGGGTGATGATGATTTTATGAGCCGATTGGCTAACCGCTTGGCTTTTTCTTTTTGAGATCAGAAGGCCTATATGGCAATTTCCGGATTTTCCCGTGCTCCCCGTACAAAGGAGGTTATGGCGAAATTTTTCGAAAATTCCGGGTGTTAGCCAAATTTTTGAAGAATTTGAAAATTCTCAGAAACTGAAAAGTTAGAGAATGGAAGCCAGATCGAACGTAGAGTTGATTAATCAAACCACTTTCGGCTTCGTTCCTTTTCGGGATGAAAAGTTTTAAGTGGGGGAGATTGTAATAACCCAGAAATTCTGAACCAGTTTAAAATTTTTATTTTGGCAATTTTAGCAAATTTTGAATATTTAAAATAGAT